>CM071606.1:20538895-23446395 GCA_036365135.1 Miichthys miiuy | reverse complement strand
CATTCCATTTAAAACTACATACATTTCATTAGACAAAATGCAAAATGAGATCTTCATACCAACACTGGATTCAATCATTCAATGTCAGGAGGCAAAAGCTTTGAATAGAGCATTTAGACCTTCATTTAACAATAAAATCCTCTAAAAGCCAAACTAATGAGATTCAAAAAACTATTTGAAAATTCAAGTCGACAAGAACAGATAATACCAGAAGTCGACGCTGCTGTTTTGTTTTGTTTTCCCAAAATAAAAGCAGGCCATAAAAGCTATGCCCCTTGTTTAACTTATGTGAAGTGGCTGATTGAAGGGAGGGCGTACAAAGAGCATCAGATTTGCCACTTGTCTAAAATCTGAAGAGCTCCTCTTATTTTAACAAGAGCACAGCCCACCATCCCTCATTCTCGCACCAAACCTCCGATTCCTCTGGTTTCCCCCTGCAGAGTCCTCATTATCAACCAAAGAAAACAGAGCTGATGTGCCTGAGTGTGTGTATGTGTGGTGAGGGACGATCTGTTAGATGGAAGTAGAGGATACGAAGGAGAGGGAGGACAAGTGATGGGTGTGACTGAAGGGGTGGGGTTGCCAGCCTTTGTAGGTCAGCGTGAATGTTTAATGCTTTATGCTGATGAGCTGACGCTCTATCTGTTTCTCGGAAAGATGCACTCTGAGTCCCGTCAATCCCAGCTACCGCCGCTCACACAAACATGATTCCTACACATTTGTAGGCATAAGCCACCCGCTCCTGAGCCCCTGCTTATATTCTCCCCGACTTCTTGGCACGCCAATTAAGCAGGTATGTGACAAGACGGCCAAAAGTGCCAATTAGGCCAATCTACCTCTGCTAGATGTCCCCTTACACCCGCCTCCCCATCGTTTTCCCAGCAGCAGTTTCCACCTTCCTCTCCCCGCTGGCTCTTAATGGATTTCCACGACACTGTCTCTCTTCCAGCACTCCCATTCACCCCGGTTACATCATGAAAGTGAGCCCAAATAATGTAATTTTATTAGGTCCACTTAAACATTCAGTCCAAAAGCAGGGATAGACGGGGGTTTTTTCTGCTTTGAGCCCTCATAATTATTTAGCCTGGAGTACACATCGTAATTGAAAGGGTCTGATAACAATGCTGCCTTGTTACATGCACTACATTAAGAAAACGGGGAGATGGATTAGTGTTACATGACAGGGAGGGAAAGAAAACTCAATTCAGTTTGAAAGATTTACTAAAGAAGTCCCACAACGGCTTGTTTATCTTATCAATTAGGGAACCATAATCTTTTTTGAAATGAGAAATGTGGCTTGCCACCGGGCACAATCACCTCATAAATAAGGTACGTCCTAAATCCCCAAACCAATTTATTCAATTTACCATACAATGGATTATAGCTTAATTTCAGTGATAATGGGAGTAGACACTTGAGGAAATTAGAATGGAGAACTTGAAATTTCATGAGGCCTTTCCAAATTACCCCCAAGGATGATAGAGAATCAGGTGGAAGAAATTATTCAAACAACACACACAGTTGTCTCTCAGACAAGTGTTTAGTTTTGGAGATAGAGTGAAAGCCAAAGGGCACCGTTTGCCATTTTTTTTTCATTTGATCAACAATCATTTCAAACACTGGTGCAGTTCTGGATGCATTATTTTCAACACATAGTCATTAAGGATTCAGTGGAAGCTTGGCTGTTAATGGCTTTTAGATGCTGCCTCCCACACCCTACTTGATGGGGCATGCTTTCCATTAAAGTGAAAGTATTTTGGATGCTTACAGTTCGATCATAAAGCCCCATATGTTGCGTTGTTATTTCCCCGGCTCTGTCGCAAACAAGCTTCCTCGCTGTTACAGCGTGGGGCAACAACGCTGCATGAAAGCCAACGTGTCAAAATCAAAATTCATCACTGTCAATGATGGTAATTGGTGCTGAAAAAGGGAAGAGAAGCACGCTCTGTGCTACTGGGGTGATTAAAGACATCTCACACAGTCTGTTACTTGGGGCAGCTTCTTGCCTTGCTTAGATTTAGCCATATCTTATTGTTCGGATGTGAGAGAAGATCCATTACAATCCCTCATTAACATGCAGCATGCACAGAGGGTTGGACCTGATGATTTTGGGGTTGAATGGAGTTTGTGGAGGTTTAGTGGTGTGGCAGGGCCTCTAGAGCTGCTTGATGTGCCAAACAAGACAAAACTGGGTCCTCTACACTGGGTGTGGCCTGGATTCATACAAAGCCCCCAGTGGGTCAGCGCCTGAGGAGAGAGTCTGTGTATGGATGGATGGATGGATGGATGTATTGAGGACAGCAGAGTGGAACCAGGGTGAGTCAGGGGCAGCATGGGGAGTTGGAGGAGTGACAGAGGTAAAGCAGATGGATAAATGTGGGAAGGGGGGGGACACTCAGACGTGGAGGATCTGGGTTGTTGCATCATAGAAAAAAAATCAGAGTCTATTTCAGAATATTCTGCCAGACACATCAGGCCAAAATGAGGCCAGAAATTGCATGTGCATGTGCAACCTATCTCTGTGTCAGCAGCAGACACACTAAGTGTCATGATCCCACTTTTTTTAAAATCCGCTATCGGCGTGTAGTTCACATTTTCCCCCACTACACCAATGACAATCTATACCTGCAACGCAGGCCAAATATTGAGACAGGATGCCATTTCCATGAAACACATTTTTACCCCGCTTGAGCTGAAAGTAAACCCATGCCCCCAAAACACATTTAGCCCCCCTATCCAAATCCACAGCTGACACCATCGCTTTTAACTCCCATTTTTCTTCAGCACAGATCCATGAATGCAAGACAACAGCCACACAACAGGGGCACGCCTGCTAATGGAGACCTCACCCCATGTCTGTCCCATGAGGCTGTCTGTCCTGAGGAGGAAATGGGGGTGATGAGGGGGGGGCGTTTAGTGAAGGAGAGGGGCGTGTTTGTGTGTGTTGCGGTAGGATGGGATGGGGTAAGAATTCTGGGTCAGGGACTCAGTGCTGGCCTCTTAATCTGGAGATGGACAGGGTGGGGTGTGGGGAGGCTGCACACACAAACACACACACACACACACACACACACACCACACCCAGATGGGATACCCCCCATAAGCATTTACCTACTTAGCAGGCCCCTGGGCACTGCGCACACACACACACACACACACACACACACCCTCTTATCCCTTCACTGCAGCCTCTGCATATACAGTAGGTGCGATCATGGGTAAAAAAGATTATATTACCATAACCTAGATATTCTAACCCCCCATGACCTACTGGGTTATGATGGAGGCACTGCCCTTGGCAACACAATAACCCCAGCAGTGCACCGCAATGCCGAAGCAGACATTGCACTGGCTACTCAGTCACTAGGATGACAAGAGCTGATGCAACAGCAGCTCAAATGACAAATTAAATATGAATGTGCATGAACCACCGCCCTCCTTTCATAGTTTCCCTCCCCGTTTTCTTGCTGTTAATGATCGGGGTCTATAAGATGTGCTCATAATATATTTCTGGTTTAAATCCATCTCACAGCTGCCACCCCCCCTCATTCCTCATTCCTGTCATTCTCGGCTCTATTTTTCTTTCTAAAAAGCAGATGCACCATAAAAAAAACATCATTAAACTGAAATACCTCTGTGACAGCAAATTTTGCCTGAGTTGAGGTTAATATTCATGTAAAAAAAAAGTATGTATTTGAATCATAATGTCCTCAGTATGTTGTGCTATTATGTGATGAGTGAGGCCCCAGAGAAGAAGAGGATGAGAATGAGGGCAGCTCGAGGGCTGAGCTCAGGTTTGACTCTCCAGACTCCAGACCCATGGACTGGAGTCTGGAGACTTGGAGAAGGAGGAGGTGATCTGCTTTTAGAGCCACCTCCCTATCCTCAGTGTTGGAGCATGTACGCCCCCTAGTGTGCCTGCTTGTTGTAGCAGCTTGAAGCCGCAAGTTTTAAGACTTATGCAGCTTCTTCTCCTTTTGACACAGAATTAAGAAAAAAGGGAGAAGATTAAGATGAAATACGAGAATAAACGTCTTGAAAATCAGTCAAATGAAGGAGGAATAAACTATTTCTCCATTATAAATGGTAGTAAAGTGTGTATGTAGGTAACTACTATCCTTTCTTAAGTCCTAACCCCAAGGAAACATAGCGGTCAGTGTCAGCTGGTTGTCAAATCGAAGGAGAGTATGTTTTATTATTGCATCTCTGCAGAAAGAGAGATGATGGACACATCGATACTCCCCGGGGTGACAGACATAGACGAGAACAATCATAATGTGGAAAAGCTGTAAGGTCAGCCTGGTGGTGCTCCTGACCTTAACACACATACACACATATAGCAATGTCGCAACAGTTACTTCAAAGTGTTTCCATATTTCTCGTCTTCTTCATGCTGCATTGTGTTTCATTTATCAGCAACCTCCTGACAAAAACAGATGTGTTTCAGACGTCCAGGAAATAAACAATAGATGGGATATGATATGTTTATTGTGTGAAGAGAGCACTGGTAATTTACGCATGACTGACAAATGGAATAATGAAAAGCTGACCTACAACCAAAACAACAAACAGGCAGGACAACCTGAGACATCAAACTCTAATTTACTTAATTTCTGTAGCACAGATGTCACAGGAACATCTGTAAGGCAGCAGTACATTGAAGGTGCAAACGTTTACTTTGCACTGTACAACGAGCAGCCATGAGATGGCAGCAGATGCAAAGAGTAGCCACTGTTCCGTTCCTCTATATGATCAGTGCCAGGAATAGGAACTACTTCATTAACTGAGTGCAACTGTCAATACACTGTACGTGCTGTAAACTAAAGCCATGACACATGTCGATATTACAATATATTTTTCCCTTCAAAAGACCATATATTCTGGGGTGTCTACTGTAGATTTACACTTCTAATCAAGATATATTTAGTCAGAGTAAATAAAATCTATTCATCACGTCTTGGACGACAGGCATGCACTGATACCACAGTGGAGTCTGTTATCAAATTGATAAACAAAGTAAAACTCAGTACAAAATGTTTCTCAAATATTTGAGTCCAGTGAGCCAAATCTGATTCTCTTACTCTGCAATAATCAGCTAAAATAAGGCATTGGCACCTTATAGTCCTTTTTTTTTTTTTTTGCAAAGCACTTTCAGGCTAAGAGAGAGAACTGCAATGCACCAAAACATTTAAAACATATGAATAAGAAACTGAAGCTGGCAGAGGACCCATAAAGTATTCCACACACTTTCCCATGTGCCTTTGAGCCACTTGGAGCGGCTACCTCTTGTACGGGTGGTGCTCTGCAGAGCTGTTAACAGCATTTACAGCAGGGCAGGGGAGAAACAAGGCACAGGCAATAATACACAACGCAGGAATAACCCAGGCTAATGAGCTTGGCCATGACACAAAGTTCAATACAGCCTTGAAGATAAGATAATGAGCTTGCATATGGGTCAGAAATCACAGCAGATGAGAGGAGAGGACTGTAAACACAGCTGAGGTGCTGCCGTATCTTACTTTAACTGGAGAGGGTGAGGAGGTGAAGCAAAGAGGATAGTGTTCGGGCCCGCGGGGGGAAAGAGTGGCTTGGATCATTGCAAGAAGCCATGGTCATGTTCCAACCAAGTCAATTAAGTTACAGTGTGTGTGAGTGTGTGTGTGTGTGTGAGAGAGAGAGAGAGACAGCAAGAGAGCAATTCTTTCCCAATAAGGAAGAAAACAACATGACCCTGACAAAGAGTTAACAGCCCAGTAGACAGACTCCAGGCAGATGTTGGAGCTGCCAAAAAGAATATGTGCAACTTAATAACATGCTCCAGGCAACAATAATGTTAGTCATAGCATATCACAGCTGTTAATCAGGAGGCGCGCACTTCAAATACTTTAGTTTAAGAGGCACTTAGAGTCCAACTAAAATAAACTCTCAGCAGCCAGAGTAAAACTAGCAAAATTGATGGACATTTACATTTTAAAAAGTAGGTCTTAGCCTCGTGAAAATTGTTCCAATCAGCAGTGGCAGTTCTTTGTTATTAGCAGTGAATGTTTGGGGGGTTTTGGCCAAAGAATATATTACATTATACATTAAATATATTAAAAATACAGTGGAAATAGAATTCTAAATGCTCAGACGATACTGCAGTTTTATTTTAGACAAATATCAACAGGCAACTTCTGAGAATCCCTCGCAGGTTGTTACGCTACTGTTTCTAGTTGTTAAGGTGCTGGGAGAATAGAATTGTCAGCCCTGCCTTGCTTCACGGCACTAAACACATGTTGCTGCTCAGAGCATTTGCTCTCTATACACAGCTCACTTTCTTATACACATACGCACATTTGGAAGTAAACACTTGTGCGCACATACGCATATGGAAATAAACAGTCATATGCTCTTTTGGAAATAAATGCTTGTGCATACCGGCATGCAAGAACTGGCATGTAAACCTCCAGGGCCCTGACACCTTGAAATGGATACAACACATGTACAAGATAAACTTGATATTTAGTGACAAGGATAAATCCGACAGGACTTGGATAAACACTAAAGGCAAAGGAAAAAGGACGATTGCCCAACAGTTTCCCAGACTTAATGTCTTCTGAAACTTACAGCCTACAGCATTAGTTTATAAAGCATTGAGCCTGTTTCTATTCAAGAAATAAAACTCATTTGTAGATACTTAAAATCTGATCCATTGTAGTAAAGATTTGTCAGGTTCGTTGCCATCCTCACTATCCTTATTACACCCATATCTGTTTGTTGTCTGGGTTTGATTTCCAGACAACAACCCTCAAGAATGCAAAAGTTTCCAGCAGCCAAATTTTGGATGTATTGGGTGTCCTGAAAATGCACCATCATGAAAGAGTTGTCAAAACAATCTCTGTATTTCCAATGATAACATAACTTGGACGAAAAAATAAACCAGACTGAAAGTTCATTTGAGTCATGACCTATAAGCAAGACTGTCTGCAAGTTAATTTTAATAACATACCTACATGAATTGCATGCAAGGGAAAGTAGTCTGCAGCAATTTATGGTGAAGGGGTTGAACGGTGAAAAACCACTAGTATGGGCCTTGAAGCTCCGGTCTATTTTGTGAGCATGTCAGCTCATTAGCCTCTTATCTGAGGAAGAGTTGATACAGAGGGTCAGGATGGCCAGGGAGGTTTTTTTGTTGGACTGATAGATGAGGATGTCTGAGATCCAAGGCTGGGTTGCTAGAGGGAGGTCGGGGGGCCTCGCTCCGGCCTAAAGGAAAGAGGCACAGAGGAAGCTAAACAGAAGAAGGAGTGAAAGGGACATGACAGGGGGGGGGTGCCGGTGATGAATAGTCAACGATAACATACGGGGCTGCTGCATGCCTGGCCCAAAATGGACTGATGTTTCTGTACTCAAAGAAAGTCTAAAAAAAAAAAAAGTAGAAGAACATAAGAACATAAAAACAGCTGATTAACCGTGTAACTTTTAATTCGTGATAAGCAGAAAATCAACGACTCCTATATCTCCTCAGATGATCATTAAATTACATCGAGGTCACCACTGGGAGTCTCCACGTTGAACTACTCACACTATTCAGTTATTCACTCTATTCCTAAAATGAATCTCTCCAACTCTTTCTGTCACACGGTCGTTTACTTTCAACCCCGCAAGTCGATGTCTTTGAATTAAACAACAGCAATAAAAGAAGGTAGAAAGGCAGAATACCTCCAGGACTTAGTTGAAAGAAGCCAGAAGAAGAAAAGCCTTTCCCTGCACGTCAGTTCCTTTGACTGTCAGCTGCCAGTCAAGTGTATCTCTGCAAACAGTCCAGTGGCCAATACTAACACTATAAGATATGCAGAGTTGAAGGATTTATGTATAGCTGCCATTTATCCACCAGCAAGCTGGATAATATTGAGCATACAGCATCTCATCTAATATGAATGACACCTACCCGCTTGGGAACAGAAGGCTAAAGAGCCAGAAGCCACAGGCCGTAACCCTCCAATCCTGATTACTACTCAGACTGACCTCCCAAACCAGACAGCAGATAATTGCATCCTCTTGCATTTGGAAGTCACATTAAAGGGCTGATAATGGAGTTCTGGCTCAGAAAAAAAGGCGATCACTGGAGCAGACAAGAGGAACAACGGATCTGTCTTTGGCTGTGGGAGAAAATTGGTATCTGCTTGATTCATAGCTGAGCCTACAAAAGATGTCCTCTCCACTGGCGTCCATTGTCAGTGGTGCGTTGCTTTTGAAAAGGGCCAAACTACCTGTTCCTTGTTGAATAGGGCTGTTGGAGGAACATGCCGGTGTGCAGATAATAGGGTCTGTCAGTGGAGACCCACTGTGTTCATGTGTTATCACGCACTGCAATGCAGCGTCGAGAAAAATGCCCTGTTTGACAATGCAGATGTGACAAAGATCCAACCCAAAAAAAAAATATCTTGCCACAATTACTCCGTCCTCCATCCTTCTTTCAATGTCAAATCAAAATGAAGCACAACATCAGAAATAAAGGGTAAAGAAATACATGAAAGATCAAGCAAACATTATAAAAGATTCACAGCCAACAAAGAGGGAAGCAAAACAGAAGAACGATGCTGTTGTGTGAACTACGCGATTATATGAAAACGCAAATCCCATAGGGCACTACGGCATTTTGATGGGATCAAAAAAAAACCTTCAAAAACTTCAAATCTCTGGTGTGGATCAGAGTTTATATGTTATGCTTACATAATAATCTCACATCTGTTTTAAATGAAAAGGGTTTTTTCTGGATGGTGTCATATTTGTTTGGTACTGTTCAAACAAACTCGAGTGGGTTTGCACTACCAAAACCGCCTGAAAAGGTTCACTTCCAGTCATGTCAAGCTCAAGATCAAGGTGGCTTGTTTGAATTGCAACCACACTGACCAACTTGTCGATAATAGGGCTGAAAATTTGCTTGAAATATTATTAAGATCGCAATATTGCCAACTGCAATATCCAAATCGCAGTACCTGCAATTTTTTTTGGTACAATATGTTACAACATACTATTAGCATTGTGATGCTACAGAGATCCCTCCCTACCAACAAATCATATTCTCTAAAGATAAGGGAACACCATCATCATATGTATATATATTTTTAATGAAAATTAATTAATTGAAATGCAAAAAACACCATTCCAATGATTATTGTGACACATTCTGCAATATCTGTCACAATATTAATCAATACTTAAAATGCAGAATTCAGAATAGGATAGAAGTGGCAACGATAAAAGGTTTGGCACTTGGGCATATGGCAAGGAAATGCTGCAGTTTCAGCTTGGGCCGCAGGCTCTTCTGGGCTGTGTTGCATTCTCCTCTTGCAGATGCTTGTTTGTGTCGGCTTGCTGGGAGAGGACAGTTAACCTGTATAGCAGTTAATGAGATCCCCAAGGAAGGTGACGCCGAGCAGGTCACAGAGCGTTGCAAGCTCCAGATCCTTTATAACCCCCACCATGCGTGATCTTTGACCCCATCCTTACTCTTAGCCTTGCCACATAATCTTGTGAAAGTCTAAAAACTCACGTCAGAGTTGATACCACACACAGTCATGGACAGGTGTGTACATTTTTATCAGACATATTCACACAAATAGAGTGATACATAGGGTGCAGTGATGCTTTTATCATACAGGAGACAACTTATATGCATTAAACAACTCGGAACATGTCACATTTTTTGCATTATATTTATGGTTTTGTAATAGTTCAATGTTTTATAATGCAACGAGGATGTAGAAATCATTTTAAAAAGGAAAAGTAATGACCCTCTGTTCTGCAGACTTTAAATTATAGCACCCCACTAAGTCTTGACAGTGACCCAGCATAAAACACAGAAGTAGCTAAATGGAATTCGGCCATCATTTACACCTGTGCTTTCCCTTCTGTGACATGTCAACGTGTCTTTAGTGAAAAGGTCCTGTTGAGGTATGCGTTTTTCCCTATAACGAATGAGAACATTATTTGTGCTGTCACAGTTTGTTCGCTCTCTGCAGGCAGCCTGACACAAATGTGGCGTTGCTGTGATAAATTCACCGTGGCAGCCTTAATTACACCGCAGCAAATTACATACATACAGTAGGTATGACATGAGACTACGGGTCTTAATCCTGTCAACAAGTACAAGTATCAATTATATAAAGGAGGGTGCCAAAGTTTATAAGAGAAATGTTTCTCATGTGTGCAACAGGTGAACGCTGCCTCAACACCCTGTTCCCTGAAAGGATGTATCCTCGCTTAATTCACATGCTTAACAAATCCTTCCCATACCTTATTAAATCAGACACACACTGACACTCAGACGTGTTTTGTTCAGACAAAGACCTCCTGGGGGTTTACTTCAATGGTGTGTGTGTGTGTGTGTGTGTGTGTGTGTGTGTGTGTCATTGATTTTAAAGCTTTAAAGACTCATTTTAATTAGGCATATAGAGTGAGAAACACGTCAGATATTGTTTGGTCTTATGAGATAAACTGTTTAACCAACAACATTGCGGGATAATAAAAAAAAATCAATGAATCAATCACGTTCATCAAGACACATGCGGTTCAACCATATGCTAGCAGACATGAGAGTTTGGTGTGCTTACCTGCGATTATATATTTGTGAGCTTCAGCAGGCAAAGAAGAAAGAAAGAAATAAAGACAGTTAGCAAAAGTAAAAAAAAAAAAAAATTTAAAAAGCAAACACACAAGACACAGCAGAATGTGCACAACTTTGAGAAAAAGAGGAGGACTGAAGCAGGAAGCGGAGAAGCCTGGGATGGATGAGTGGCAGGAAGTAGATGAAGGAGGATGATGGGGAGGAGAGGTGATCGCAGACCATGAAAGCAGTCTTTTTCACAAGTAATAATCAGTGTCACCGCAAAAGTATGAATGTCAAAATGAAAAGACACCCCCAAAGTTTTAACACACACCATCACTTCCATCTTCCATATTTTGCTGAGCTACAGAAATGCAAAACAGGATGAAAAAATGATGAAAGTCACACAAAACTTTGGTACCTATAGGAAGGTTGAATTCAATGGCCCAGAGCCCAGCACCAACAAAGAACTACAATTATGAGGGTGGTATGCCTGAACAAGCCCACCCACCTCAGCAACACAACAATAAGACAAATCATAAATCATGCTCTCTCACACACACAGGCTCACACAGGCCAGTCAATCTGCTGTCTGCCCGGCTGATGCAGATTGATGGTGAGCGGTGTTGACAAGGCATATGAGAGGCTCATCAATAAAAGATGGGCTGGGCCGGCCAGAGCTATTTACCAGGGAATAACACACAAACCACAGAGTTCCCTCCATCGATTATTAACCAGGCACACATGGAGACATTCTGTCCGTGTCCTGCATGACCAGTAACCGAGATCAGTCTGCACAGAGATGCGAATTGGCATCGAAATTATGTTATCTTATATGAAATGCTGCCTGAGTGCCAATGTTTTGACACTTGTAGCAACACAAACCAACAGCAGTGGAGTCTGGGAGAGGAGTCGATACACGGGGAGGTGAAGCTGCATTCAAAATGTGTATATGATATGACGTGGAGGGAGAGGAGAGGGGACTAGGTATAATTTCATCATTATTCCTTGACAGAAATTTTGAATCGATATCAGCACTTACTTCGCATATCTATTTTTATCCAAATAACTCCTCTATCTTTTGACAACAAGGTAGTAGCTACACAGCAGGTTTGCTAAAGATGATCGGCGTAGTGTTAAAACTATAAGAACAACAGAGGTGCTGTTTGGTAATAATCAAGGTGAATGAGCATGGCAAACCAGCAAGACTAAGCTTAAAGCTAAAGTAAGCAAAAACCAAGTGGCAACCCCTCTGACTGCAAAGATGGTTTAACATATAGCTCTTCAGAAACCTCACAGATATGATGTCCATATTTAGTGTTTATGAAAAAAATGCTTTTTAGCAGTACATCAGACTACTCAGCTCAGCTATGGCTGTTCATGCATATCAGCAGAAATATAAAAATGGAACTTTGAAACCTTGTTTCTATAACCATTACAATATTTTGAGCCTTTGCATTTGGTGCAAGCAGTCAAGACATGTTTTTTCACAGGAGGAGAAGTATTTTTGTATTATATTATGATGTTATACAGAAACACGTGACACATCAGCTTGCATTTCTCTTTTTGAAACACAAAAATTACCCTTGATCGTGTGTTAGGTATTGTATCACAGTTGGAAGTTTATTATCCTGACTACACTAATCTACTGTGAAATACGCCTTTCCAGCTGGTCAGTACCGCCACCATCCATGCATAAACCTGTTTCATTAAACGTTATTCAACCACCTCCCCAAAAGCAGTCAACTACAAAAAAATCCAGTAGTTGTTCCACACAATAACCTTGCACCCCGACAAAACAGGTGTTTTGATGGGTTTTGTCCCAAGGCGGGTATTAGCCCTGTGTCAGCTCTCCTCCTCTGTTCCACCCTCTTGCATTTCTCTCGCCCTGCTTTCTCTCCCTTCTTCTTGATCCTCATTATTCCACACTGGGGTCTTTTAGGGAGCAAACGGTCTATTATCCAAAGATGGAGCTTAAGACAACTTAAAGCTCTGGAGGAGTGGCTATTTATTTGGTTTGAAAGACAGAGAGAGAAGGAGGGAGTGTGTGTCTGGCTTGGCGTTCCCATATCACTTAGGCTAATGTGATTAAGGGTGAGTGAGAGGGGGAGTTAATTTAACTCAGAGTGTGTTGGTTCTAAGTGATTCATGTCAGGGAGAGTCGAGGAGGGGAGAGGGAGGGACGTGGCTGGTCATAGGACTTGGTTAAACACACACACGTATGCACAATCAAATAAAAATGGGTGTGTGTGTAAGCTTGTTTTTACTGCCTGGTGCTAAAATTAGTACACATGAATGCGCACACACACAAATGCTCACTGATACCACCCAGAGTCAGAAAATAGTTTCTCTAATTCAATTTCACCTCACTCACATTTTGTTTTCTACATTCAAGATTACTTTTTTGTCCAGAGGGAAACCCAACGTATAAAAATACATACAATTAAATTATATACAATCACTTAGCTGTTAAACTCACTCATTAATGCAGCTCCAAACCTCTGTGAGCCATCCTGGGGAATTCAGAAGAGCTTATGTGTGACTGATTTTTTCTAGTTTGCTCTGTGAGAGATTTAATGGGATTGTATCAGACAATTACAAAATTAAAAGCAATGATTAATGTATAGCAGAAGTAAATTATTTTAAACATGTTTTATCTTTATAGTTTTCCCTCTGTTTCATTGACATTTTTGTGCAAATCTTTGCATAAATTAGGTTTTTGATGGACGCCTTATTTCATGATTCCGGTGGTTGCTCAACATGTGCTCTTATCTGTTTTCATACAAACTCAGTGTATGTTGGGAGAAACACTTTATTTGTTGGGTATCTAGTCTTAGGCAGCTGGGTGCTGCTATAAAGGAGGTGGACAGCAGTGTGTGTGTGTGTGAATGTGTGTGAGCAGGGCCTCAAACATGGCAGATGGACCCATTTCGATACTGAATGCCTTTTTGCATGTTACCACCCACACACACATTATACAGACAGACACGGCATGTCAATGGCACTTCAAGCTCTCAAACAGCAAAAAGCTTGAAAAACATCAAAAAGTTTTTCTGGAGTGTGATGATTAAAAAAAGAACCGGTCTCAACATTTATCGCTTCGGCATTAAAACGAGAACAAAGCAAAGGCCTTAAATAGTGTCACACGTCATACATGCAGCTTTGTCTCTTAATGCTGTTAACTGTAAAGATGATGACACACGCAGAGACCTGTGAGATCTGTGTGTGTTTGTAACAGGGGAAGGGGGTCTTTGTTTGCGACTCAGTATGTATGCTGACTGCAAAAAGAGACCCCCTCCTCAAAGAATACTGTCCCCTTTCAAAAGGGGACAACACAATGCCCCCGAAAAAAGGAAGCATTTTACAGACAGGAAGAAAAATGTGTCATCCCTCCCTCCCCCTCTCTAGCTCTATTGTACACTTTCAAATACCTCCTTCTGTTGCCACATTGGTCAAGGCTTTAAGGAGGGGAGCTCTTATTTGCAGAACAGTGGACAGTCAGTCAGTGACTGCAAATATCAACCTGTTTCAAATGATTAATAAAAGAGTCAGATTTGTGGCTGTGCACTGGACACCATTCTGTTATCTGGATAAAAACCTTTTCTGCAGACTGTCTTCCAGTTGTAAACCACTACTGGACATCATAAGGAGAAATAAAAGCAGTCTTTTCAGATCTCTATTCATAAAAGGATGTATGGGAGCTTCAGACAACATATGTGTGTCTGGACTTGTGAGCCCTTAGGTCATCCATAGACAGGGCCAAAAACTGGGAAAGGGGGGAAGATTTCTAAGGGACTTGGACCAACTACTGCATTTTCTCACACACAGGACACTGTGGGTTGTAAAAAGTCCTATCAGTTTCCAGCTGTGAGGTGTATACAACCCTTTCACCGTCCCCTCCTTTTCTCCAACACTTGAATAAATAGAGGCTGAGAAATGGGCCGGAGGGTGAGACAAGAAAAAGGAGGGAAGGATCCCATTGGTACTTGTTTACCTCATGCAGAAACATCCCTCATGTCGCCCCAATTTACGTGGCCTTGGTGGACTTTGCCAAACAACTGCTCACCAGGAGAAAAAGTAAAGCTCGCATTGCTTATTTTCATAGTGGTGGATTTGCTTCAGCTGACGGGAAATGAGGCTTGAGCCGCTAAGGCCATGTAGAGTGAGATCCAACACCTCAGGTGTTTTTATTTATCCATATACTGGATATAGCCTAGAGGTGGAGATAAGTTGGATCAAGGTGTCAAGCATGTAAGCGTGTTTCCCTGCGAGAGACACAGATTAGGAGTGAGTGACTGTGTCCATAAAGAATTGCAAAAGGCTAGTTTAATCACAGAGCACCGCAGCCACTTAAATTTCTTAATGAGTCATTTGCATATGCAGCACAGTGGCACCCTGATTATATATAAGAGAAGATAGAAATGCAAAGAAGGTTTCCTTTCACTCAAGCAGAATCTTTTCACAATAGCGCAATTTCACGCCACGCAAATCTGCAGCTCCTCTGTGGGCCTGCCTTGATTAATTTAGTGTGAGGGAAGAGATTAAACACCCCAAAGCAGACACTGAGATAGGCAGCCCGGACAGACTGAAAAAAACCACAGCTATAATGAAAATAAATTGTCACTTTGAGGCTATATGAGGCGGATTTTGCTGTTTTGTTCAGTCGTCTGATCAGTCAACGTTTGACTCTCTAGACGCCTGAAAGGCTGGTCTCTTTGTGTCACTCTTTATGTTGACCAGAAAGCTGTGCACCTTTCCTCCCATTCCCAGTCAGACAGTCTATGCCTCCATGCAGACCTTGCAACATCCCGCAGCTTTGCCCGTGTTGAAAAGTCAAAGGTGGAAGCTGCTGCGATATGAAGGTGCTCCATGTTAGCACTCCCCCTCTGTGGTCCATTTACACCAAACCCTGCAACTGATGACATTATGGGGAGGCGTGAGGCTGACGGCTCCCACGTTCCTGACATTCCAGTTGTGGCAAGAGATGACTGTTTCTCCTCAAACCTCTACACTGTACAAGGTGCGTGTGGAGCCTCAGGATGTGTCCACCAAGGTCGGTGGATAATCTGAATCTAAAAGGTCAAAGCACAAAATCTGAAAACCAATCAATAGCTGTAGTTCTTGGTCAGCAGGAAGTCTGACTAGTCTCACTATTTTTATCCCTCCAGTTCTGTGACACAAGAAACAGAACAATATGTAAAAGCCTCAGAGGTAGGATCTCCAGTCTGTAACGACGATGCTATGGGTTTAGCTATTGTTGAAATGAAGACTCCTTCCTGATTCTGGACACCTGATTCAACTGCCTGCACGTAATTCTGCACTTTGTATGAAACTACTTTTAGTTTAGGCATGGCCTCAGACATCTCCGAGGATCTGATTGGAAGAGACAATCCATGAAAAAGTTCAAAAAAGAAAGTGCTTTTTTGAAAGGACACTAGATCACTTCAAAAAGTGCCATCTCATATTAAGCTTGTCACTCTGTTCCCTATGGCAGCTAAGCAATGAAGGCTTTCTCCCAGATGCATTCATCAAATAGATCAGGATCATGAGTCTGCTGCTAAATGCGGGCTTGGCATGGCCGAGCTTTCCAATAGGCCTTGCTGCGTAATTCAACCAAGCAATTAATGTCCGTCTAGTCAAAGTCAAAAAGGCACAGGGAAATGAAAGTACTAGAGCCATCCATAAAGCAATGAGTCCAGTCATGCTTCCTGATGCTGCAGATGATATCACTGAATCCTCTGCCTGTCCCTCCCCCTCCTCCTTTAGTATATGGTGTCCCATCTTTCAAAGCCTTTTCCCGTTCGATAGTTTTCACCCATATGAGAAACACAGCCTTCCCCCTTTTAGCGAAATAGCCTGATCCAATAATGGCTCCTAAAGCTCGCACTATTAGAGGAAATGGCTTTTAATTTAGCCAATTAACAAGCTCGTAAATTCATCAATGGAGCGAAAGATTCATGGAATTAGAGAGCAAGCATGACAGTGAGTGGGCAAGACAGGCACCATCAGCTAACCCACGAGCCTCTACGGGGCTGTAATTATCAAAAACACACATAAACAGAGGAGCAGAACATTCGGTTCAAGGCAAAAACTTTGATCCAATCATGAGAGATCAAAACTGATGATGGATGCAGGCTAAAGTTATTAGCCGGCAGGCAGAGGACGTGCAGAGGACGGTAATTGAGAAGTGCAACGTCCTTGGCTGGTGACGGGTACAGGCACTCGGCAGATGAGGGATATTCTAATTTGATTCCTGTCTGCCAAATAGCAGAGACCACTGAAAGATCAGCTTGGTGTATTTAAAAGGCAAATATCTATTGACGTTGCAGTTAGGATGCATGCTGAAGCAAACTGAGCAGGAAAGGAAGTCGCACCTAAAACTGAAGACATGTCGCTACAAGGAGTCTTTTACCAGATAAGATAATGATAGGTCATAAAGAGATAAGCATTCAGCATTCTTTCGCCAACTCACACTTACCATAATGTTCCTAAAAGCAATTATCTTAAATAGGCATTTAATCTACTCGCCACGCTGTCCTGAAACGCAGTAAAAAAAAAAAAAAAAAACCGGTAGCAATTGCTGCTTTTCTCTGCTTTATATCTTTTTTGTTCTGGACTGTTGATCGGACCAATCCAGCAGTGTCAAAGAGTCAGTTTGGGCTGTTTTCTGCCATTTTGTGGACCAAATAATTAAAGGAATGATCAAAAGAATAATAGACAGCTTAATGGAAATACAAAAGTACCTGATTTTTGTCAAGACTTTTCTCAAATCAGTGCCTGATAGTCATGAGTGACCTGCCACCTACTTATTTGGCTCCTACAACAAGAGAAACTGGAGTTGAAACTAGCATTTTTCCTAACCAAAACAGACTCTGAGCATGAATCAACAAAATTTATTAAGACGGAAATCTTCTGGATTGTGCTGATGTTTAATAGCAGGTATTGTTTTGACTATCAATGAATGCACAGCTCTATCTGTACTCCAACCGACATGCCATTAATATCCATAAACGTCAGGGTCTTTAGTCATTAGACATTGTCTCTCTATTCTCCAATAGAAAAACAGAATGGGACGTGGACAAAGCTGCTGTTTTTGTCTTGTGTGGGCCAAGATAAAGCACCCAGTGAAAAGGTTGCCATCCATCTTCATCCGCCTGGCATGTGCTGTAGTTACTTCCGCCCTCAATGTAGCCTGTGTCTTTTTCTGCTCCGCTTGTGTGCCTGTGTTTGTGTGTGTGTGTGTGTGTGTGTGTGTGTGTGTGTGTGTGTGTTGTAAGTGGTATCGAGGTTAATGAAGTGCATCCACCTCTCTTCTTCCTCAAAATGAAAGAGACTTCATTAAGCAGTCGATGCCTTTGTGTCCTAGCAATACATGCATTCACGCAGACATAAAAGCAGACGCAAGACACCTGAGGACGGCATTCATATCTGTACACTCAGGACGATGAGATGTGTACAGGCATATTCAGTCAGCCCTGCCACAATGGCACCAAAGCAAAGTTCTATATATTTCCATTTCCTGTGCTAAACCAGATACTAACAATATTCTTGATGGACTTGTATTTTAATACTGGTTTCCACTACAGTTGTAGCTGTAAAATCAGTAAATTCCCTGACTGTCCTTGTCTGGAATTCACCTCCCTAAATGCCAGCACTCCCATGACCAGTGGGGAGTACATTCAATGCTTACTCTCTCTTGTCTTTCTCAGCAGCTCAATAGGTCAGTCTGACCATGACAGATGTTAAACAAATGGAAAATCAGTGGTGTCGATTAGCTCAGTTGGTAGAGCATCCGCCCCATGTACGAAGGCTCAGCAGCGGCCCAGGGTTTGAGTCTGACCTGCGGCCCTTTGCTGCATGTCATTCCCCATCTCTCTCTCTCTCCCCACATTCCTGTCACTCTTCAGCTGTCTCTATCAAAAATAAAGCTTGAAAAGGCCTAAAAAAACAAAAAACATGGAAAATCGGAGAAATGCAGAGGGAGGAACCACGTTGCAGTGGCGATACCAGCATCACATACTGTCGTCATCTATTTTCCTCTCCCTCATCACTGTCTTTCTTTCTTTCACCCCTGTCCTTTTCACTCTCCCCACCCCTTCCCATCTCTCTCTGCATCCTTTCATCTCAACCTCCCACGCATTTCAGGTCACAGGGGAAGCAATCGTCTTAAGTGTTCTGGCTGACAATGAGAGCTGATGAGAAACCTTCCTGTGAGTGTTGGCTGGCTAAGGTAAGCTCCTGATCCACCCTGCACTGCATACAAATGCAGGAGGCTCATCTATGCATTCTGTCTCCCTCCTTCTTATTCTGGAAGTTTCTACCTAATTATAAATCCTGCACTCTGCAAACAAAACTCACTTCTTCACCTTAAAACTGAGTTGTATCAACAACTAAAACTCCAAGGGGAGAGCCAATTTGCCTACTTAAGGAGTTGCATATTCTCAATAAGTTTTTACTGGCAAACCTGGGAAACTATCTCAGAACCCTCAATCTGCTGAATCTGGTCCACGGTGTTTCCAGTTTAATCCAAAAAGAGGTCAGGTCTGGCTATGGTCAGTGTCTGTGTCAATGTCAACACACATCCCTCACCCTAATCTCTCTCTAGCCCCCTTTTGAAGGGCAGGCCATTACATGAGATCGAAATAATTCTCTGGGCTCAGGAGAATGGGTTAACCATTTCATCTGTAAAATAAAGGGCAAAGGGGAATCAACTAAACCCAATTTGAGAAGGTGGAGAGGAGCTCACATCTAGCAGCTGCAGAGCTGGCTTTCAGATGATTGATTTGTTTGATTTTACATCAGCAGTCTTCATCCATCCGTCCAAACCAGCTGTCGGAATTCCAAACTACCACAAGAAGGAATCTGTAGCCTCCAAACTGCTCCGAGCATGACTTCACCCATAGACAAGTCCCTGCACAGCCCAGATCCTCAACACTAAAGAAACCTGCAAGCATTACACAGGAATAATAACTCCCCTTGACAACTGTGGTTGACGGAGGATGTGACACGCTAAAAGCTAATGACATGTATGACAGATTGACGATTCATGACGACTGTAACTCGATGAACTTATAGGTTCTTGATGCTGGCATCAGCAAATCAATCTTGGAGGTGCTTCCTTCCACACGACATGTCATTAAACAAACGTGAAGTGCCAGCAATCAAATCGAAGACAGCAGTAACTTATGAATGCGTTGTCACACATCCATTTGTGTGCCTTCAGTACTGACTCGTTTCAACATCAAATTTTGTTTTCTAAAGTTGCTATAACATGATGTATACCGAGGCTTGAGTATTTCAAACAGAACACCATTATATCACATAACCCTAAAGAGAGATACTGAGTTATCTGCCGGCTGATTTATGCCTTGTGCTCTCCAGAGAAGCTGAACAGAATTACACTTTTTTACAGTAGCAGTTTTATGCTTAGTAGCACTGGTGCAACTGACAGGACTTTGGACAAGACTTAATGAACACCATCAGCTGTCAGACCAAAACTGGTAACAGCATCGACTTGCAAGGGATCAATGTCATTGAGGAGGAGTCAGCGGACCTCTGAAGAAAGCATCGTCTTTGATCAGGTTTCGTAGTAACAGTTTACAACTGACAACTGAGCTAACTCTATATGCTGATGAAGACTGCAAATTGAGATTAAAAGCACTGGCTAGTACGAGTAATTATACCATTTGGTTTGGGATAAAAAATAATGCTGTTTACTACTATGGTCTCATCTCCACAGGATAAATGCTTTAGTACTATGTATGTAATAAAGCCCTAGCTGGCTTTAAAAATTCACTATTTGAAATGTGAAAAACTTTATATTTATGACTTCTTGCCGTGTAATCAGATGAAATACATAAATAAAGAGTAAAAAATGTTTGAAACAGATGAAGTTGCAAAAATAGAATTCTCTTCCTTGTGGTCAGGTAAGTTTGACAATTATTTAAACAGTGTAGGAGGACTTTAAGGAGATTAATTCAAATGAAAATGACTTCCTGGAGCAGATGCTTGTGCAATTTGCATTCTGCTTTTCCCCAAGTTTGACAGGGTTATATTTACAGACATCTAGTTACATATAACATTTATTTCAGTGGTTTATTTCAGTGGTTTTTGATGATGACAATATGTAACATGTAGAGGAGGAGGTTCTTTATGATCGTCTAGACATATTTATGAGCAAAACTTGCCCAAAAGTGGTTAAAAAGTTATGGCGGTATTGTTACATTGTGCATACATTAGTCTATACTTGCGGGTTTATATATGGGCTTGGAATGCAGTGATGTTTTTTGAGACGCACCACCACAACTATTGTAAAACCACAATGGGTTTTTTCTCAGTGGTGCTCTAAATCAGCTGTGTTCACCATAGAATAACTAAAAATATAATAATAAAGAATTCAACTGAAATGGAATTTGACTAAATTGAAAAGGGAACACGTTTAAAGGCTTTAGGGCTGTGTAATGACGTATTGTGGAACAAGCCCACTGTGGTTCACTACTTTTTAATGGTTTATTTTCTCTGACCGAATAAAACGTTGCAACTGTCTGAAGCATGTCTTAACCGTAGAACTCGTTTCAGGCATTTGAACCAAAACTCCATTCAAATCATAATTGCTTTCCAGTCGAGGGAACCCATAGCTCGAAAAATAAAGCTATCTCCCTTCTGGGTTTTAGGACTCCAAACCAGACTACTCTATTAGCAAACATGGGCAGCCTCTTGTATAATGGACCAGGAGAGGGGTGTATAATCAGTCTAATTGGCTCTGGGTGGATTTAATAACATCACAGAATAGTCATGTCACGAACCACTAATTAAATGCTGTAATCAACATGCTGCCTCATATACTAAGCCTCTGATGCAGTCTGATACAACCATGCCTGGGGGTTAGAAAAAAGAAGATGTGTGCAAGTACTTATGTAGCTCTGTGTGTGTGTGTGTCCATCCCTTGGCACTATCATCAAGGGCTGCAGCAGGTGTGCAAGCAGGCACCATCTGATCTAGCTGTACAGATCCACTGAGGCTGAAAGCCTGGAGACGTTTCATTTGTGAGAGGATGTGTTCTGTCAGGTAGATATGTTTGTGGTGCTAATGGCTGTGAGAGTAATGAGTTTTTGGTCATCTTACAGTTGCTATTAGGTTAATATTCCAGGGCTGCGAATAGTGATCGTTCTTATTACAGGTTAATCTGTTGAATTAAAACGTCAAAAAATTCAAGAACCAAAATTGACAAATTTTTTCTCAAATGAAGAGCTTAGATATGTTCTCATATTCTTGTCATTATCCAATGCACATTGTTTTTCTTCTGATAGAAAGCCTGGTGATTCAGTATGACCAACCTTCAACAACTCCAAGATGATTTAAAAGAAATCAACATAGCTGGAGCTGTATCCCCAACATTAAAAGCCAATGTTGGCGATAAAATAAAAATCCAGAGCTGACCTCAGGCCGCAGTGTTTTGCTGGCTTGCAGGCAGACCACAGTCTTACTTAACATCCATTAACTCCCTAACATTTATGCCAGTCAGCAGCAGATGGTCCAGGAATAGCAGAAATCCACTTGACTCTGCTGGCTCCACTTCCAGCTGTTTGAAAAGCAAGAGTAAAGGGAGAGAGCAGGCCTCGCAGAAAGTGGCGTCCCTGTGAGAATACTTGGACCCCGAACCTCTTACCATATGTGTTTGATCTAAGGGTCATTTCCCCAATGTCAATCCTGAAAGTGATAGTTCAGTAACCACTGATCCACCAGTCCTGACTGATATGATGTAGAATTATAGCTTTGACATAACAGCTGGATAACAGACAACCGTAGCCATCATAATGGCAGAAGCACATGTGTAACCTACATTATGGTATAGCATGAAAGCTCCAAAGGCTGTTTTGACTACATGTCCCATAATCCTCAACCTAAATTCAGTCAGTGGCCTAACTCAGTTTAGTGTGGCATGGGAATGAGGGCTAGACTGCAAAATCCGCTCTGCACAGATAATTCAATTAATAATGACAGGAGTTAAAGGAGGTACGTGGGAGGATGGTTTCTCTGTGTGTGTTTGTGTGTGTGTGTACATGTCGAGTGAGGGCATTACCCCGAACACACACAGGCCAGTGAGCCCTGTTGCCCCAGTATTTTTGGGCTTCCTTCCAGTTTTACCGCCAGTAATTCGCCTCCATCTGCGGGAGCGCTTTGAGCACCCAACAATGGCCACCTATGTTCCCACAGGGACAGCAAGGGAGATGCATCCAGGGCCCTGCTATACACACACACACACACACACACACTGGCACTCATTGGCTGGCATGACAAGGTCCACATGGAAAGCTGTGTGTGTGTGTGTATCTGCTTGCATGTGTTGCATGCACCAAGTTTCCAGCCAGCGGTAAACTCTCTCAATATGACGTAACTTGGCAGAAAACAGTGAATGAGGAAAACAGAGAGAGGGCTGCAAACACACACACACACACACACACACACACACACACACACACACACAGGCAAACACCTCCCTCCACGCCGCGTCTTTCACGAGGTGAGATCTTTTTTATAGTCTAGTCACAATGAAGAACTCAGACAACAACACCATTGTTACCACTGCTTGTGTTTGGTGTGGTGTTGTAGTGGGCAGGATGCTCAGGTTCTCTATTACGTGTACGTCTTTGACTCAAGAGTAGACATAAAACAAAGTGAAAGGGGAGCTAACAGACTTTGAGAAAGAGGAGAAGTGGAATTCATGGTGGGATAGCTCTGCTGCAGCCATCTGGTTAAGCCATTTTGTGAGTTGAGGGGTTAGGTTACATACTAAGTGTCCACAGGGGGGGACAATGGACGAATTACAATCCATCTATGTACTAAAACACAAAGAGACAGGATGCAGTGAAGAGCAGACAGCACGTAAAGGGGACAAGGACTTTGAACAATATATAATTATGTGATTCTCAGGACCTGTCACAGATCATGAGGGGGGCAGCATCTCACTCAAGGACACTTCAGCAGAGTGTATGCTTGATGACAGGAAGATTTAAACCTTGGGCTCCTCTCTGTCCAAGATGTCATGCCATTACCACTAAGTATTTCAGCACAACCGAAGAGTTTCGACAACAACATATTGACTATGCTGTTCGTTGACGGTGATGACAGGCACTAGATAGAACAAGTTTGCAGTATAAAACTTTACGAACAGTCATTAATGGTGAGACAGTCAATATTTTAGTCAAGTTTTCAAGCATTGACTGACACAAGGTCAGTATAAATGCCTCATGTTTTAGATTCATGTGTGTTGTAGTCTCTGTGAGTGACTGTAGACCCATGGAAACAGTGTGTTAAGTTAAACTGGGTACAAATAAAAGAGTGTTTTATAAACTCATATTAGAATGGGTCAGCTGGTTGAAATATGTAATAAAATTTCAAATATTATAATCAGTCAAAAAGAACTACAAAAATGTCCCGATGATGAATGATCTAAGGTACGAACATTAACATGACACTTCACTTCACTCTGTAACAATTTATGGCCTTAATTAACACTAAAGATCTCATCCTGTTCCACCATTCACAAGTGTGTGAGTGTATTGCAGCTTATAAAAAATAAATTAATTGTGACAGTTATTATGCAATGTTAACAGCACTCTCCACTGTGGCGCAATAAAATAAAATAAATAAAAATTTCCTTAACTGTCAGGAGCCTGTTTAAAATGGAAAACCCAACCTAACTCAATCTGGACCAAGCACAACTCCCTAAAGAAGAGAAGGACGGAACTGCTGTAGACTGTCCAGAAAATCTCAGACTGGAGAGTTTCAACAAATCAGTCATTAGTGAGGTTTCCATCCAATACAGTTTCAATTTGCCCATTAACGACTAGTGTATAGCCACATTGGCAGCTCTGTAAAGCTGTTCTTAGGCACCTGAGGGGGACATTGAATGTCAACCCATCAATCCATCTAATAGTTGTTGAGACATTTCACTAAAAGCCAAAAATGTCAACCTGCTTGTGGCGCAAGAGGAAAACTCACAGACACCAATAAATGTCTGCACACAATTTCATGGCTATCCATCCAATAGTTGTCAAGATATTTCAGTCTAAGTCGTGGACTGACAGTCAGACACACATCTCATGGCCAAAAACTTGAGTGTAAAGGTTAGAATGTTTTTCTTGAAAGAAAAAAGTTGGCATATTGAAAAAAAGAAAAGATGAAATAAAGGCTGATTTTTCAAATACACCTTGATGTTGCAGTACCCGCTTCTGCTTCTTCTAATGCAGACAAAGCATTCATGTAATGCTGCTACTCACTGTTACATAATTAAAAAGCATGGGGGTGAGCAGGAGTACCTAACCAGTCCAGACTGGCGCCCTTGCCTTGTTGCTGGCTAATATAAACCTCTAATAAAGGCTAATTCATAAATTTAAAAAAATAAATGTCATCTTGGTAAGCAGAAAAGAACTTCTGTGAGGCATCAGAGTCACTGATGCTTCATTAATTATGTCATTTTGTCACTTGTTGACATTGAATTTAGCAGAAATTCACTTGAAATTTGTGCAATAGTTTATTGCAAACAAGCATTTCTCATCATCAATAATGAAAGTTTTCAACCAAAAGCTCTGATTAGAACTGCCATGTGTAAAAAGAAGAAGAAAAGGGAAAGATGGTGGAGCGAATGAAAGACTAAAATCCATGTCCAAGTGATTAGCTGTGTAGTTATGCCCATTAGGCAAATGATGATTATTGGCTGCTCGTTATTAGGCTATTACAGCATCATTAAAATGACATTATGAGCCCATTTGTGCCGAGTGCAGTTTGGTACACACAAACACATCATCACTACACGAGTAAATTCTGCCCACCAGAATCACTTGAGCCAAAGAAATAGCATTTACACACACACACACACACAAATAGAGAGAATGAGAGAGAGGAATGCAGGTGCAGGCTGACACAGGATCAGCTTCAGACATGTATGAACTTGTCTCATCTCTTCTGGACTCTGCCTCTCAGAGCTGCACCATTCCTACCTGACATCTCTGCTCTTTGCTTAGGTGTGCCTTTCATTCCTTATTCTCCCCTAACACACACAGACACACACACGCACACACACTTTGAGAGCTTTGAAGTTTGTGCAGTACATCATTTTCTCGTTTAGCTGTGAACCGAGGAAGAGGCTCTGGGAAAATGCCAGAGAAGTCCCATGTCGGAAGTCACCCACTCTGGGAGAGTGTGTGTGTGTGGTTTTGTATGTGTGAGTGTCTATGTGTATGTCTCAGGTGGGCCAGTCATTATGGGTGAATGGGATGGATGGGACTAGAGCTGTCACGTGGATGGGCTCAAGTTGCACACACAATCTCACACACAGTCCCACACACATACCACAAAGGAGGTGGGTGTCCCAGTGCCTGTCACTGTGTGGGATCCCAGTACTGCACTGGTACAGAGGCATGAAGCATTTTACACACATGCATGCACACAAACACACAGGCAGTCATGTCACTGATGTGGTTGCATTCAGGGATTACACAAGAACACGCACACACAGTTTACAAGCGCGCTCCGCGTCTGAATTCAATGACACCTGACAGCGGCTCTGTGAGGGTGACAATTTTGTAATGATTCCGAGGGTTAGAAAGGAAAGGGGACATGGTGGGCTGTAATTTCGCAGGCCATAATAAGTGTACAGTCATTTTGTCCGGGCAGACTACTGCTTAAACTGCTCTTAGCATTCCACAGGAGCGGCAGACACATGGTGGAGTTGCAGAAATCTGAACAGAATCAACTAACGTCAGTGACATTTCTGCAATGATAGTTGTGGGAATACATTAAATGATGAACCTCGTAGCAACATTCACGAAATATCTGTCCATCAGAAATCTGTACATGTACACGTTATTGCAATCCTTGCATGGCCGTCGGCTAGTGTGTTAGAACTTTGTATGAATGTCAGCATGAAATGCCAACAAAAACACCCTGAAGTCATCTTAATTTTTGTTTGCTCAATGTTTGTTCAATTAAATATGAAGTTCTTTATATTCTTAGCAACAGGACATTTAAGATTATGTACTTTGGTACTAATTATAGAGAACATAGGAATAATGTTTTGAGAAAGTACATGTAGTAAGTATCACCTCATTTAACTGAGTTTTCACGAAAGAAACTGGAAATCATGTTGTAATTACAAACTGTAGTTGTGTTGCGTTTTGTTGTTTTCCAAAGGACTTTCTTTGAAAAAGCTGCCGAGATCTTAACTGAGATTCACTTAAACTCAAGGAAATCTTCTGTTCTGTTTCTTTCTAAGAACTGTGGGGACCCTGAAATAAAGTGTTGTCACATATTTCATTCCACAGATGAAATTTTCTGTATCGATTGAAAAGCAGCTAAATTAACAGAACAGAAGAAGGAGCAGTGTAGTTTCACTGCACCGGCTAGAAGAGGGATAGCTGGAATTCCTCCCTCAGATGTCACGTCCTTAATCTCATTATCTAAGAGGATATGAAATCTGCATTCCACCGTCCTCACACACATGCACGCGCACACACACACACACCTACACACAGATCAAACCACTGTGTGTGTGTGTGTCCTTTTCATGTCAGAGGGAGCCTGCTGTGTGTGACATGGTGGCCAAGACCATCCACCTCTGAGGCGATGTTATGACTGAACATTCCTACCTACACACACATATACAAAAATATGCACACGTAGGCAACAAACCAAGAGCATGGTATTTCAAGCAGGCAACCTCATCTCGAGGAAAGGTTACAAGATGAAGAAAAAGAGTCATTTTGATGCTGGAAAACTTGTGTGGACAGTTGAAGAGGCCCTTTGAAGAGCTTCCTCGTCCAAAAACATGGCATTAAGAAGAGGATGGGGGTACTGCACTGAGTGACAAGAGGACCTCCCACTTTAACAGGCACCGTGATGAGGCGTGACCACTCCTGACAGGTGTTTTGTCTCACTCAGAGCCGCATGATGTGGCTATTGTAGTGGCCACTTCCACTGAAAGGCCCGAAGAAATCCCACACCAAACAGAGAGAAGAACCTGGCATGCTACGGCAAACATGGTTGTTTTCCAGCCTTTACAAACCGGAGCTTACGTAAAATTGGACATCAATCAATAAGTACGAACAGCACTGATAGGAGCCACTGCACATCAAAGCCGCACATTCTCCTGCTCGCTTTTTGTACTTCCTAGGGTCTCAGGTGTGTGTATTCTTAAAAGCTAGTTCAATTCACAAGGCCGGTCTGGAATTTAATCAGTAGAAATCTTCTCAGAGCCACAAAGAGAAGGCATTAAAATCCTATTACGTTGCACAAAGCCTCCACTGTTTCTCAGTAATGCTGCAGCACACTGTAAGGTACTTGAATGCTAATGCTAACTAGCGCCAGTGCTGCCTCCTCAATCAAAGACCCAAAATCTTTCAAGTCAAGTGCTGTAGAGAGGGAGTAGCTGTACATGTTCTCAGTAATGTTTTGGCTGCCATTAACATTAGGCTTTTCAAAAATGCTCTCCAACGTGGATGCAATGTAGAAAAGAATGTCTGAGCCAGTGGATGACAAAGTCTAATTTAAGAACCCAACTTTCTGTTGCCTGACTTTCTAACTCTCTATCACAGCTGTACACTTGGTCAAAGGTGTACATTTATGCAGCTTCAAATGTGCCTCAGCCCATCTGTCCAGGCACCTCAGTTTGTAAGCTACTTTGGTGAAACTGTTGGATCTTGAGGGAGAGGGGCTTGGCTGGGACTGCTTTAACAGGAAGGGAAGGGCCCTGAGTGAGCACACACATGAAAGGACGACTCCGTCATCTGGGAGCTTTAATGACAGACTGAGCAGCCTTGTTTTGACTGAAGAGCTCTTTTAATATGCATGACAAAAGACGTCCTTCTGGGACCTTCCTTGGCAACAGCGCCAAATCCCCTGACAAACTTCTGTGGTTTCTGCCACTGCGCTTCATCATGTCATCGTCAGTGGTCGTTGAGGTTCCGTCAAAGCGCAAAGGCATCTGCCTGAGCAAAACCATCTGCTTTTCAAGGCCCATCCAGTGTTCTAGAGATCAGCACTCTTTGTGCACAATGAGTTAAAAACAAAAGGGCAGACAGTTCAGCTGCTGGGCCTGCTAAAATGGAGCACTAGGCTTTTACTCACTGTAATCTCCCCTACTCAAATTGTATAGAGCTTTTCACTCCTCTTTCGGTGTCCTTGTCTGTTCTTTTAAACGACACCGAGCCCCGACTGGACACATTACTCTCACTGTCTCGCTGAGCACCGTTGTGAAGAGTACCAAGTGCTGACAAAATAGTCGGAAGAGGACAGTGCCCTCTCATTTGACAACCTCTCTTAAAAAGCTAAAACATGTTTTTGAACACACGGCCAAAGCACTGTATGTAGTACCATAAATGATTCATCAAATTCCCAGTTTTCCACCTTAAATACTGTGAATTGATTGGTTTTCCATGCAGAACCATGTCAAATTCATAGAAGTTGATGAAGACGTGGAAAATGGCAGTGAGTTAAGTGGGGCAGAGAAATGCTGGAGGTCTAGGTGGTGACGTCTTGAGAAAAGATGGGAAGGAAATGGATGCCAAAAGGGTACTGTCCAGTCATACAACATAACATGATGTACTAATTGTAAAGTTTGTTTGCTTGAAGATGCAAACCAGACATAAACAACTGTACCAACAACTACAAAGCAGAATACTAATGTAGAACCAAGTTTAAACATGACTATATATGATATTTGTTTCCAAAATCCAAGCCATTATTCCTACAATCCAGTCATCCTTTGAGGTATGATGTGTATGATGTATTTCCATTGAGGTTAGGGGGTGGGGGGATAGCAGATGTGGTTTGGGAAAGAGACCATGGCCATTATGATAGAGAGATTAAAGTAAAGGGAGTGGTCTTACCTGTTAGGGCGTTGGTGGGACAAAAGAGGAGACAGCACATGAAAGAGAGGGAAAAGAAAAGATTAGACACTGTTTGCCAAGCTGTAAGCCATATATCAGCACATTTGTAGAGTATACAATCACTGCACTGCACTGATAAAGTGCTGTCTAGACAGAGGTACCTATGGGTTTTATGGGGGCTCGAAACCAAACTGTTGCTATAATGAACACTTTGTCTGGAAGAATTTGGTCTTCCATCACATTTCACACACTGTAAGGCACTTTGAGTCAAGACACATAACGGTAGAACTCATCAATCATATTCATATTTCAAGGTAAAGATCTATACTTCATTCAGACTGGTTCTGCAAACTGCAACTGTCTGCCTTTCTGGATCACAACAAAATTACATCAAGTCCTCACCTTGGGTGTTGTAACAAAATATGTATTGATTTCTTCCACTAGACAGCTGGATTTAGCTGATGTTGTTGGATTTGGTTTTGTGGTTATTTATGGCAATGTAATAACGGAAGAGAAACGAAAAGCATACACACGACACAACTGTCATTTTTTTTTAATGTTCATGCTGCCATCGCAGCAGCTTTACAGGGGCCAGTAAACTCTGTCAGCAATGCTCGTCAGACGATTGAATACCTTTGGACATCTTTTCATCATTTCATGTTTTCGACATAGATTGAAGGGGCTGTGTCTGACCATTTCTGAAACTTTCCGAAACCAACAATCAAACATTCACACCATGATTGTCCAGCCAGCTGTGTGGAGGTCTGAAAATGGAGTTTAAGAGTTTGAACGTCACAAACACTATGGATGTCTTCCAAAAGACTGTCTGAAAATGTATCCCCATTTTTAAACAATATTGTATCTTCCTTTGACCACCAGCTTTGTACTCTGCCTTTCAGACGTCAACACTTTAGATTTCAAACATGGTTGAACAACACACTGTATGAGCTACTTATCTTCTAGTGCAACTGTGGCTCTTAGTTAAGGACCTTCTGTTAAGGTTTTCTTGTCTACTATTGTTTATTATATTAGATCAAGATTAAACTGTCAGTTCAGTCATTGATATTAACAACCTAGGTTCAAGTGTTCTCAGATTTTAACACGGTTCTGATATTCTGATAATCAAACAAAGCATTAAAGCTTTAGCAACCCCATACTTAGATACCTCTATCTATATTAGTTTTTGATTTTGCAAAATTGTTTGTATTATAATTAGATTATAACTTTTACAATTAAATTAGTATTGGACTTGGTTCAATTATCTACTGTCAAGTCTCTTCCAGGAGGCAATTATTTTTAACAGGGCTTAATCAGTAACCAGAGTCACAAGCCCACAACAAATATTTCAGAGATAATAAGTGCTTATAGTTCACAGTCAGTGAGTTTATGTCCCTGTTACGGAAAATATGTATTCCTCCATAGCTCTCACCGAACAGGAAAAGTATTAACTGCAGTAAACTCAATCTCCATCCCTCCCTACTCTTCGGCAACCATCCTTCAGCTCTGTGACAAGCACTGAAATATTTACAGCCTGAGGATCAGTTCACCAACAAGTTCCACTTGGCATTACGCAGGAGCCACAGTGGTCACCTTCCTTTGTCATCCATATTTCAAAAAGGTATTGGGGGCAAAGCAGAGGAAAGCTTGCTGACCCAGAATATGAATGAGCACAGAAATTCATATACAGGAAACTGATCTGATAAGACTGAGTGGTGGTTGGAAAAACAATGCAGCCTAAAGACAAGAGCCATCTTATGATGTTGATCCAGATCCACGTATCATCTTTTTCTTTGCCTACTTTGGTGATACAGTATCAAAGTACAGTATGTACAGTATGTAATACTTTGATCTGAACCTGGGACCTAGAAGTGATGATGCATGATTGATTAGTGCTGACTAATGAGGAGCACAAACTGACACAATTTTCATAAAAGCTGTGATCTGTGATCCAGCATGCAATTTTTTTTTGAAAATGTTTCTCCAACCACCACAAGAAAGACCTTCACATCTCCCTTGTGAAAATACTTTAAAGAGATGGGTAGGAAGGGACGGAGAGCAGAATGAGGGAGAATGGAGGTTCTAAGAGAAGCTCTTAGTTTATCACGCAAATTGGTGCCTTGATGAAGAGATACCATGTAGTGGGAAAAGAGCTGTAGACAAAACAAGACTTCGCTCCTTTCTGTGTTGACGCTCTGTCTTCCAGCCAGCAGTGATATCCATCCCTATCCATCTAGTCTAGGTCAGGAGACCAGCGGCTGAACCCAGCGGGTTCCTACAGTAAGAAGCCTCTTCTCACCAAAAGAGAAGGGGTAAAGTGGGCTGTGAGTTAACTGGGACAAGTCCACTTTAGTCTTGCTCAGTGCTGCTGGAAGAAGAAAGGGACAGGGGCCATAATCACACTATTAAGCTGTGTCAATCCTCGCTTGGGGAACAAGAGAACCTTAATGTGGAAAGGTTGGACACTATAAGAATAAACACAAGCACAATAAGAACACAAGTCTACTGAAAAACAACCGTCCGACACATTAAGGATACCTCATATGGAAACAGCTCCTTAGAACACTGAGCAGTCTCCCTAGAACCTGGCTTTTAGCTGCAGAACAGAACAAGTAGTGAGTGAGTGATTTTTTTACTTAAATGGTGACGCTTTGAATGGCTCACATGAGTCACAGTGACAGTTGAGTTAGTTTCACATGAAAAAGATACAATATCTGTGAGGAGGCAATAACCCTCTGCCTGCCCTGTTACCGTGACGCAGTTTGACTCAGCGCACGCAGGCTGAAATTATATAGCATCCCTGTTTTAACAGTACACCCATATATTAAAAAAAAAAAAGTCAAGTAATGGTCCGTACAGTGCGGGGGAAATTGCCAAGAACAACCCCTTAAGTTCGATGGCACTAAGAGTAATCAAGTTCCCGAGCAATCTTCATTACACAGAAAGCACTCAGCTTTATTGAGATTCAGGGAGAGAGAGGTTGCAAGCGTACAAAAAGGATTTATTGATTGCACTTAATGCAATAAGCATGCAGGATCCAACTCAACAATTTCATTAGATTTTTCTTTACAGCCATACTGCGGGTGCTTGGCAGGAGAGAAGGACCAGAGAACCAGCCAACTTTTGCACAGGACAATCTCTGAGTAAGGATGATAGGACAAGCTTTCTCATAACACACTCACCATAGCCTTAAGGGGGTATTTTTATATGTCGCTTTGATGGCAGCTTTCAAAAGTCAGGAAATAATACTGAGGATGTCATTAGGGTTATCTCAGATTGGGCATGAGGATTTTATTAGAAAGCCTGTGCTATAAACTTAGGGCATCAAAGGCCCTACTGAGTTGCATTATGGGAAAGGAGACTGACCCATTCCAGGGACTGCTACTGCACTGATTTTGAGCACACTGTTTTAAATGACTCTTGCGAGTCTCCTAACTTAATGAAATAACTATACTAAATAGCACTTTTAGTTTTTCATGACTTAGAGTTCAGGCTTTGAGAAGTTCCTGTCTTACACGTCAGCTTTGGAGATACAACAAGTAACTACAGAGTGCTGCTTGGCTTTGGTTTAATTAAAGCCAACATATCTGACAAAATTCAGCAGAGCAAGAGTTCTTCCAGACCAACATTTTCTGTGTTGTGGATTTTTCTACATCTATCTGTTGGCTGCCACAAAAACTTTTAAGAGATAATAACTTCAATAAAAGATGCTGAAAACACCCATTCTTGGTCCAGTCATACAAAGCTACTGGCGTGGCATTGCACTTGCCTTCTTTTTCTCATTTAAATCATCTCTATTCTCATGCAAGGCCAGACTGCTCTCTGCCCTCAGCAATGCAAGATAAATAAACAGATCAGGAGGAGAGGGTCTGAGGAGGCGCAGCCTTGGGTCTTTGGGCTGTTGACAGTCAGCCATGTGTTCCAGCTGTTAAATCTTCCTCCTCGACCCCCACTGACACTTCTGTCAACTCTTCTTCCAACCCTCCCAACTTCATTCACCACCCCCATCCACACACCCTGCTTAGTCCTCTCCATGACCTTTTACTTATTGGGTCAGGGCAATAAATACTGTGTGCTGCTCTCCAGAGGCGCGTTGACTTCAATTCACCCCCTGACACCTGTGCAAAGACTGAGGAGGAGCATGATGCTGCTGTTGAAACAGTGGAGACTTGAGCAAATGAAGAACACTGTCCTAACGGAAAGACACAAGTACAGTAAATCACTTTCTGATTCCTTTTTTTTTTAAGGATTTTTGGAGGCCTCCTTGTGAGTGATTTCATGTTTCAAGGCTATAATTCTTCGGTTAAGTCATGTGGCGTAGAATTAAGAGCATTTCCAAAAAGCCTGTAGCAGAGGGACATTACATTTTTTTATGGTGTCATTATTCAAGAGGGTTTAAGATCCCGACTACACGTCGGGAAGAGGAAAATGGTGACTGTCAACTTTCAAATTCAGGAAGTCAAAAAATCCAAACAATTGTTGGGGGGTTTTCCCCCATCTGCCCTGTAATTATATTAGACTGACAACAGAAGCTCCCAGGGGGCTTTGCCAGTTCTCAGTGCAGACTGAGTGACAAAGACATTCACAAAGTAGTGCTGGAAGTTGGTCCAAAAAATCTGCACCTTGATCCAAAAGAGAAGCAAACTTCAGGGTGTGCTAAGCTCTGTGTAGACCTTTAGTTTTAGTTTTAGTTTAGTTGTGCTTTGCCAAAGAAACACTTCCACTTCCAGTTCCAGGTATGGACAAAAGAAACAGCACCCTAAAAAGTCTGCCATATGGTCTGAGGTTCCACTCAAATTGTGGTACAATGTTTTTTTGCAGTAAAACAGTGCTCAATGGTTGAAAATTTAAGTGAGCATGTCCAAAAATGATGATTAGTTAAATCATTTTATAGATTAGATAAAATACTAGTGTATGAACACAGCTTTCATCCTTAAAACCCATCTTGCCTGAATGCAAGCAGATCATAGAATGAGTCAGAAAGCAGGGTTATTAGAAGGGGGCAATGAAACTGTGCTCAAACAAATGAACCCAGCAAGAAATGATAATATTGGGTGTCCGTGCACAAGGCCACATACTGATGAGGTGCAGGCTGAACCTTCTCATTTCTACCAGGATTCAGCCTCATTCACAGCAGCTGATTTGTGAACCCCTCTGACAAGGCACACAACGAGGAAGCTGACTGGTCCGTGGTCAGCAACTCTAAAGAAGTCTGCATCAGCCACTTACAAATAGAGCATGAATATTAGACAACAATGTTACAGTACTGAAAGAATGTCTTTTAACATGCTCAAATTTGATGGCATTTACTGCAAAGGAAGGTCATGTAATATTCATTCTAGCCCTGATCTTGGGTCATCTTTCAATTACTCCTGTGGTTTCACTGCAGAGGCTCTGGGATTTGCTGTTCTTATATTCATCAACTTTGATTGGGCTGCCAGGAGCATATTGACCTGTACTTGACACTCTCAAGATGTATGTGTTGAGTCAAACAAATGGACGGATGGTGGGTTGGTATTACAGAGACGGATGGACTCAATTCATTTGGACACTAAGCACACACACTGAGGGTTTTGTCATCTTCTCTCTCTCTGGTTGTCACAGTAATTATTTCTCTTTTTGGTGTTAAGGTGGAGTTGTGAATGAATACAATCATCTACGGATCATGTCACGGTAACTCAGGCTTATAGCACAGCAAGTGTGAAGGTGTGATGTTTTAGGGTCAGTGCTTAGATACGTTATCACTTACAAATCACAGAATTGTAGAATGGATGTGCTACCATGATTTAGGATCTGAGATGTAAAAGCTTTTCAATGGCACGGAGCAAAACATGTCAATCTTCAAGACAAAATTTTCAACCATCACTCTGTGCAGAATCAGAGTTTAATGTTTGAACTCAAAGAAAAAAACAGACTGGTGTGTGTGGTTGCTGTTCTGAGAGATTGTTTCAGCTCTGATAGGGCTGATAAACAGATTATGAGTAAATCAAGAAATGCTTGGAACTTCCAAGTACGAGGAAAGAGAGTGCTTAGGTGAAAGTTTGCCCACAGAGAGTGAGCTGCCTTGCTTTAAGGAACCGGGGATAACTTTGATAAGAGGGGAATTAAACACAATATAGGACAGATGCATGTTACAGGAAATATACAGAAGATACAGGAACGAAATAGGATACCCAATCCTTCCTCTCCTTAAACAGTGCATGCTATTCAACCCCAAACAATAAACTAAAGCACAGCTTAGCCTACATTGCATACAAGACAAGCTCACAGTAACAGTGCGGCTAGGACAATGTACTTCATCTCATTCAGCCTAAGTGGAGTGGAGAAAACACGGCAGCACACTGTATCAGGATTCAATCCAATTTGGCCATTTACTTTTAGAAAGCAGCTCAGCATCCCTGATATATGAATTACTTAAAACATCAGTGTTCAACACAAATGCTGGGTTTAAAAAGCACAGAATCAGTGCATTAAGTCAAAATAAGTGCATTGACTAATAAAGAGTTCTTGTTTTATTGAGCAATTTGGCTGCTGTTGGCCCAGTCCAAATAAATAGCCGCATTAAGTCTACAGCAGCAGCTTCTAGTCTGTTGAAATTCATGTTGCATGTACAGTCGCTGTGGGCATGTAGCAATAGACATGTTTCAGTCCAACTGTAGACAGACAGACACGCAGCTAAAACGCTTCATTTTCTGTTATGACCCACTGTAATAAATAATAATGAACTGGTCTGAATTGCAAAGCAAAAAACAGAGCATCTTGAAAAGTAATCATGTGTTTTCACTGTCCTGTATTATACAGACATGCACTGACAAATAACTGCTTCTCCTCTCGCTCTCTGACACTAGATGATGGGGTATGAAACAGATGGGAGGGGAAACTCCTGCAGCATGTTGCCTGCCTGCCATGATGTATTTTATGTGCAGTACCAAATTCATCCATTCTGCTGTGCTTGTTTTGGGGGGGTTCATAAAAAAGAACTGACAGAGAGACCTGACAAAAACGGCTCAACATTGAGCTTTTTTTCCAAATCTGTGATCAGACAGATTTATGAGCGTTAGCAGGTTGACAGTATTAATTTTAAAAGTGGGGAAATGTCAAGATCTCACAGGTGACATTACAGCAGACTTCACCTTTTCATTTCACGGTCATTTCACTGTCTAAGTGTGACAGCTATGACTCAGCTTATTTCTGTTTTATACAGGTAGACCTTAAAAGTTCCTTAAAACAAAAAAACAGCCTCATGCTCTGACTGCACTTGGTGATGCATGACAGTAAAAATAATGGTGGTTTGCTTCAGTGTCACATTAAACACATGAGGAAAAAAACCTGATTGGTCTACTTTGACATTTTATTCTTTCATTATTTATGAATATAATGCAATCTGTATGTTGTTAAAGCAGCATTATGCAACTTTTTTACCTTGAATGGCACCTCTTTCATTTTGACTCCATGCCCTGCACACCTGTTCTTGCACTATGTTACTTGGGTTGGGTCAGAACGATCTCTGGCAAAAAGAGGGTAACACTTTACAGCACTATGTCACACACCATCAATTATAGGTCTTAGCTCAGTATTCTCAGTGCCTTTATAATGGCAGAGGTGAAGACACTGAAGAGGACAAGCTGGACAAAAGTAAAGCTCGGCTAGCTTTTAGCCATGTTCATCTGTAATTTTCTGTAGCGCTCCCATTAAAATTTGTTCTTAAAGTGTGCTGATTTGAGTCAAAAATAGTGTAACAGAAGTCTTTATTGTTCAGATATCCAAGACCAGCAGAAAATTCAGTGCTTAGCGAGCAATAGATTTGGACTGAGAGGCACTCAGTGGAATCGCTGTAAAAGCTCCCTGAGGACTTAATTGAAGACTATCTGCAACTCACTGTAAAAGCGTCCTGAGGATGTAATTGAAGACAGTTGGCACCTTTTCATTTTGAAAGAGCAATGAGCCAATGGGGAAACTCCAACAATGTTGAACCAACTTTTGTAACAGTAAGTTAGGGATGAACTTTTGCATTCCGCTGTGCTACGTTCAAGCCAAAAAGATTCAAACTAAATCAAGTAGAAGATGATAATATGAGAGATTAAAAGATTAAGACAGGTATAGATATTGTTACCTGAGAAAACTCACAAATATCAACTGCAGGTGATCTTAAATATAAATTCACAAACAATGTATGAACAAAAAAGCTCATTTTAACATTATTATCAAGAAACAGCTAACAAAACAAAATGTTTGTGCATTTAAGACCAAACTGATGGGAACCTACGTTTTTATTTCCAAACCGTGGTGTCTCTTGCTGTAGCTGCAAGTTCTGACACTAACTGCTTATTAGTGTGTGTGTGTGTGTGTGTGTGTGTGTGTGTGTGTGTGTGTGTGTGTGTGTGTGTGTGTGTGTGTGTGTGTGTGTGTGTCTGACCTACGGTTCCCACAGACTGTCTCAGGGACTACCTGACCTGAGGGCCCCAAGCCTCCTCACCCTCCCCAACCTCCCCACCACTTCAAGGCTGTCACCTTTGACCTCTGGCAGTGAGAACTTGCATGGCTCTGTGATCTTTCCCTACCTTCCTCTCTTTAGCACATACTTTCTCTACCATGTATATATGTGTGTGTGTGTGTGTGTGTGTGTGTGTGTGTGTGTGTGTGTGTGTGTGTGAGTGAGTGAAGGGACAAACTTTCCCAAATCCTCAGATAAAGGGTCTAATTGCTGAGACAGATTTATATCTAACCGGCTGCTAATGGTTTGTTAAAAGCAGACAAACCCTGGGAAAACATCTAAAACACTAAGACCAACTGGTTTTCCTGTTTGACTTTTTTTCTTTCTAAAAAACTCTATTCAGCTAACACCCGCCAGTAGTATATGAAGTCACATGACCAACCCAAATTGGGTCAAGTTGAGATGATGGACTAGTATGCCTCCTTCATGGATTCACACACACACACACACACACACACACTATGCATTATTCAGAATGCCTCTCCATCCCCTATACACACGACACAGACTGCCTCATCAGTGCAGCAGTGAGCATTCTTGGAAACTCAATGAGATAAGAGGGTTCATCAAACAAAGACTTTCCCAGTCAGACAGAGGCGTATTTGAAATTGAGGTTAGATTGGGAGGCTCGTGTGGCATTAGCTGCAGGCTCTCTCCAATACATCTGTTCTCACCTTCTTGGATGATGGAAAAATCTTAGATTTTACCCTCCAACTAACTAATAGTTCTTGTTATTTCAATCTAGAAAGTGAAATTGTCCAAACTTTTGACACTATTATGGCATGTCGTGAATAGGCCTACACATCTGTACCATCCAAATGCTGCCAAGTGTGTGCCATAACAACAGTAGTGGCAACAGTCGCTGTAGTTGTTCTAACATAATACGGCCCAAAAGCATTTCAGTTGCTGTGTGCGTGTGTTGGTTGATATCTCCTGCCAATCACCAATGTGCTGCCTGATTGAAAATAAAGTAGTACAACCATTTCAGATAAGATTATTTTAATTTTCCCAGCAGGAAGCGCAATCTCATTTTAAAGCTATCAAAAATGAATCTACAACTCTGTTTGACAACTCTTGCTCTCATGAGAGAACATGTTTGTCATTACAGTCAGCCCTGTGAAGAACAAGTCTGCATTAGTATCAACTGTAGAGATGTTAGCCTGCGGGGAAGAACTTCAGACTGTGAAAACACACTGAGTTTACACAGAAACAACAAAAGCCCAAACAGAGGGAACGTGAGTGAACTTGCAGCGGCAGCGTAAGCCTCACTGTCGACCTGCTGAAATATCTCACTGATGAATCAGTCTGATTTTAAGCCTCTATGTGTCAGTGTTATTATTATGTGCATATGTGCGTGTTTGTGTGTAGCAGTGCCGGTAAGTTCCCGGTATCATGTCATAAATCAATCAAATGGGCAAAAAACAACCTTCATTCAAAATGCTTTGATCGCAGTTGCGTGGTCTTGGTTTTTTTAATATGGCATCTAGTTTGCTAATGGTGGCATTGGTTCTGCATTTGCTCTGCTGCACAACATTGACCTTCGTCTACAGTAATGAATCACAGCAAAGCTGAGAGGTCTTATTGGATGTGTCGACAAAAAAGCCTGCCTGCAGGTTCTCAGCGGGAAGCAGAGTGAAGGAGGGCGGAGCAGAATGAGAAAGGATCCCATTGTTGCAAAGGAACTCAGAGTGCAGCGGCACCCTGACACAGGTATTCTGCTAAAGAAGGCCAGCATTGTACAGAGAAAGCATGCATACTGGCACAAAAAATGACAGTGGTGGGAAGGGGGGGTGATGTGGGGCTTTAGACACCTGCTTGGATTTTGACCTTGGTATGGTCTTCAAATGACTGGCATCTTTGGCTGGTGCATGTTTGTAGAGATTGGTACATTAACAGACAGATTTTAAAGGTAAGAATTCAAGGAGGTGTGAAAATGGGCCAGGTTGTCTTCCGAGCTTTCTTTTTTCCATTCATCAGCAAAACTTTTCGTCACTTATGAAACCAAGTGCAACTTTGCAAATGCTTATAAAGAGAGACTGCTTGAATGTGCACTTTCCCCATTTGTACAATTCAGCGTGTGGAGACTACAGAATTCTTATAGAGAGATCAGGGAGGTGGTGAGATACAGCCAGGAGGAGGCTATGATGGCAGGCTTTTGGCTGGCGTTAGGGCTGGAGTATGTTCAATCCAGAACTTGTTCTTACAACTGTCCGACCACATTGGAAATCAAAACTGCAAGTGGCCAAAGTCAAAGGCAAAGTGAACAGCCGATTGTCATAGAGAGAGGAGAGACACAATATTATTTAAGTATGGGAATAACTGCACATTTTCAGACAGTCTCTCCTAGAAGGCATTCATAATGCTGCACTTGAAGGCTTCATTTGCAAAAACAGATCTCCATTTTGTTTTATTTGTATAAATTGTGGGGTTTTTATTGTGCATTTCAGGGAATATCAATCAGACTGGTATTTTTATAAAGAATGGCACTGAGTCTTCACTCTTCACTTAGGTATGCAAAAAAGTTCAAACCCTGGCTTACACCTCCGTGCAACAGGCCAGTCCTGTTTAAGCATTTAGTATAAAATATCCAACACCCTCTTTTTTGATTCCTGATCACCTTTTCCCATTTGACTGATAAAAACATTGTGTGGCTCTTGGAACTAGGACACATACTGCTTAACACACTACAAGATTACAAGATTGAGTGCAGGGGGGGACACAGGGTAAGCGTTCCCATTCTCACCAGGGGTCCAATATAAACTGCTTCCTGCATTTCCATGTCCCAAAGAAATTAAACAAAGGTTAACATTTTCATTGCGTATTTTTTACGACAGACACAGTCACATAAGAACTTCTGAAAAGGCACGTTGACAGCAAAGGACTCCCAAAGGAACAGTTTGAAGCTGCTCCCTGCCTGCACTGCCCAGGTCACCACAGCATTTCCATTAAAGCATTCCATTCTCTCCCATTGTCTCCCCAGTACGAGGCAAATGGAGATACAGTGGCATTGATTCATTTATTGTGGGCCCAGTGTGCTTTTCTCTGGCTCCTCAGCAAGCGGTGGCTGTGATCTAATTACCAGTGGAGAGATGAAGTCGTCTCTCCGAGCATAGCTGACGGGACCATTCTTCTTGTGAATAGAAAAGAAGGCTGATGCTCACATCAAGTCAGCTCCTCATCACAGAGGAGCTGAGACTAATGCAGGAGCGCATTAGTTACAGAGAAGCCAAGGGACCATCGACTGAGCAGCCTAAACGATGAGGCTGCATTGATCTCCATCAGTGCTGGAGAAAAGCATCTAGTGGATTGGTGCAGTCTCTTCTCCTCTAGAGATGGAAGTCATCCTCACATAGTTAAAGGAAAACAAAGAACCCTTGTTAAAAGATCTCCCATCAAATCTCGCCCATCTATTGAACTTTTCCCCAAGAAAACCAACATTATTGAATTTTCACAAGATTGTCTATTGACGTCTTCCAGAGCTAGACTGAAGAGGGATCACCTCTGGCTAGGCCAAAGTGCCAGAGGTCAAACATGTTTCACATGTCAATGAGACAGTAACAAGGCTGACTATACACAAACCCAGGCCAAGTCCATGTCACACAAAACACTTCACAGGCGCCATGGCTGCATTCCTCTTGCTTGTCCCTCAACAAACAAGCACGTTCACCTCAGGATACGGCTTGACCTGCTCAAGCCAAAGTCCGTGATCGCAAAGTGCTTTGTCTTGCCTCTTTTATAACTGGGACAGGACCACACACACACTGTGGCCATGACCAGCGCTGGTATTGTTCACATGGTTGCTAAGGTGCCTTTGAAACAGTGGTAGGAAGGACAGAAGATGGCCATAGTTGTTTAAAGCTAATGAATAGCCTCTGTCCAGGCCAGCCATCACTGCTGATAATAGCTTTGCACTGGCTGCGTGTTTGTAGGTAAAGGCAAACTCTCGCACATGCACTCAAACATCTCCTAATACAGTACCAACAAGAGTTATTATACTGCTTCCTGATCACTGTTTTGAGTTAATCAAATTTCAGGTACAATTACATTTTACAGCAATAATTATAACAGCCTTTAACAGACATTATGCGTGAGAATCCAGACAGAATCCTTCTCATTAGGCATTCAAATGAGGGGGATTATATTCAAAAGCGTTTGAATCAAGTCAAGCATGTAAAATGCTTCTAATCCTTTTGTCAGACACAACGCAACACTTTTGTTTTAATAATCAAACTCATGATGAACCTGTCTGCTTGTGTTAGGACTGCGTGGTGTGAAGAGACACTTCTGTGAAGATCATTTTAGCAAACTAAATGGCTGTATGAATCTGTCAGGAATTAGTTATTGTGGTATGCCAGCGATGATTCAAGTGGTTACGCATAACTGACGATGCCTGTCTGAATATATCTTGAGGGACATTGTAGAGGACAAGTCTTGTCTGCTGGCTTCATCTGCTACCGTGGACGCTGCGGTCACAGTTACAGAACGACAAACTGACCTATTTTCGCTGCAATTTTAGAAGTTTTAAACTTTGTTGAGAGCGTAGCACTTGAAGCAGTAAGTCATAGAAGTCAAGGACATTCCCTTGTAGAGAAGTGCTCTCCTCCCAGGTATATTTTGACCATGTTTCTGGCCTTCAAATGCAGACACAAAGTCTATTTTGTGTCTAACCTGACTAGAAAGTACATTTTATATTTTTGCATATCCATTGCTGATTAAATTGAAACAAAAACTTTAGAGCAGAATAGGGGAAAGAAAAACAAGAAGCAAATACAGCCGAAAGGTACGAGATCTGTAAAGCAGACTTCAGGTTTAACTCGCTGATTTACAGTCAGAAACAGCTCCTCACAGATGCCCGAATTACTGCTAATTTCCAATATCATTAGCATCATGTCTGCCAGTGTCATGTTAATGACGGTTTAACATGACAATGAGGTTTTCTAAATGAGCAGCCGAGGGAAATGCAGCGCTCAAATAATTACACGGCAATGTGCTGTGAATCATGACTTCACCGTGATCTCCAGCATTATGTCTGTCATGGATTTGTTTCCAGTGAGGGAAGGTGTTTTCAGGCTCAAAAGGATTTCCATCAGGAAGAATCAACACTACATTTTGTTCTTTGCTGTGTGTTTAATTAACAAACTGTTCTAGATGAGTGTAATTAGATTAGCATATGAAAACGGCAATAAGGAGAATTAATAATGCAAATGGGAGAACGGCACTGGAGTAGATCTTAGCAATCAACCAAGGCGGACATGTTTCAGAAAACTATTCTGAAACACTTACCCTCTGATAAGGAGCACAGGATATTGCTATGATACAAGCAGGGCTGGCAAATAGGAATGAGTGCACACAATAATAAGGCATTTAAGAGTCATAACAGGCAGAGGAAACTCATGACCTAAGAGGATGAACCATAGAGATATCTGCTTCAGCGGCACCATGGACACTGTCGTCTTATCTGCCTTTTTGACCCCAGAGCTGTCTGAGGGTTTGATGATCCCAGCCACAGTAAACAGAAGACGCCAGTGAGAGATAACGGACCCTGAGACTGAGTCACATCTTAACAATAAAAGCTATTCCCTGCGAAGTTAAACTGAATTTCAACATCACAGATAAGTGATCTAGCAACTAACATGTTTCCTCTGTGCAATGCAAAACAATTCCTTATAAATGTGTGCAATTCTAGAGACATTTGCTAAACAATAAGCAAAACAAACAAGAAAATTTGCATTGATTCCAATGCAATGATTTGAAATGAAATCAGTCCAAAATGTACGTAAATGTTGGTGTGACCAACCAAGTATAGCGTATTTCAATCAGTATGTCAAGTGGCTGAACAACATCCCTGTGCAGTGCTGTGGTTTGAGAGCGTGTGGGTAAATTATTTTGTACATGGTGTATGCTACCCTGCCCCATGATTAGAATCATATGGCTGTGATGAAAATCTATATAAGAAAATAGATCGAAATGCAATCTAAACAGCTGTCTGTCTTCACAGCAGTTCAACGTAATGCAATAAAAGCAGCTCAAATGAAAAACTAACAAACTGACAGGTGCTTCTAGAGCGCTTTCATAACCTGGAAATACAACATTTCCTCTCTGAGCTCTGGGGGTTTTATCAAGTGGGACCATATGTTTTAAGAATCTGCTTCTTGTTAGGTATAATGGCTGCCAGCCTATACTTGGCTCTGGTTTATAGCACTTCCAGCCCCTGGATAACTGCAGTACAGGGGGTAAAAGGGCCTGAGGCTATTTAGGTTGACACTACCTGAAGTACAGTGCTACTCTCATCCACTGTAGCCAGGTTACTCGTTCAGGTCTCGGCTACACCCCTCCTTCTTCTTTTCTACCTTTGACCAAGTAACAAATCAGACAATGCATACGTGTGACGAGGAGTTAGGGGGGAGATAAGGTGGGACGTCCACTGGAGGGATGCCAAGGTTTTCCAAACCTGCAGGTCACCTCCAGAGGGAAAAGGGAGGACTTCCTGGGTCAATGGAGAGGATACGGTGGGAAGGAGCCACTATGCGCCAGCTGTCAAGAACGGGATCCTGAGATGCCGGGGGTTAATAAGGCTTGGCAGGGGGGTTCCCATGGTAATCGCCGTGGTTACTCAGGGCTTTAGCCAAGAGAAGGCTGCAGGGGAGGTGAAGTCAATCTGGGTGAGGGAGCTGAACCATGGGAGATCACTGAGGGAGGGGGAATTTGATGGACTCAGCGATATCATAAACTTTACAGGCAATTAATACTCCTGCCAACATGAAGAGCTTCAGTAGTCTTTATGATCTGAGACCTGTTGCTACTGAGCCATGTGGGATGTATTTCATTTACAAAAAGCTAAATTAAGTTTCATTTTATGAGAAGCCACAGTGATGGATAACTATACTTGAGCTGCATTAAGAGCTACTTATAAAGGAGAGCTGTTAATAAAGTGGCTGTGATATTTTGCAGCTGGCATTGAAGGGAGGTAATTCACTCAAACACAACATGACTGCTTTACATTACAGCCTGACTTCCAAGAGAACGACTTTGTGAAAGTGGAAAGTGTACTTTACAGAGCAGAGGATACCTTGATAATGAAAAGTCTGAAGAAAAACATTAGGTCGACAATCACTTGAAAAACATTTTAGATCTATGACAGTGTCTCTTTTCGCTTTTAAACTGAACAACTAAATATCATCTTCTACACTGATGACAGATATCATCCGTCTGTTGTTCCTTATCATCATCATTACGACGATTTTCCTCACCATATCTTCAAAAACTCTTGCTCTTGCTATTGTTACCACAATTAATCTTTTTTTTCTCAGCAGAATGCAGCAAATTCAAGTACATTCTCTGGAGGTTGTTGAAAGCCATTTTGGTAAATGTGGTAAATCACTAACCAAAGTGAACACACAGTTGGAAAAAAAATGGCACACAACACTTCATCACAAACGTATTGAACATCATAAAGTTGAATCTTACACTGTGTCTGAGAGTGGATATCTTAGCCTTTATAAAAAAGAATATCTAAACTCGCTATCTTTTTGCATCGCCTGTCTCAATACTTGAGCTTCTCCAGGCACAAAGATTATCTTAAAACTGATGAAAATCGTTTGTATTCTAACATTTCCAGTGACTACACAATGAGAATTGAGCTTTGAGGAAAAAATATGCCAGAAAGAGATAGCATGTGAGTGAAAAGATGAAGATCAGGATGAAATTATGGTCCACTCTCTCTGGTCCCAGAAAGAACTGATGTGGAATGATCTATAACTGAGATGGCTAATCTGACAGGAGATGAGATGCCTCCCTTTCACAAAAACCAAAACTAAACCCGAGGGAAATTGAAGAGGTTTTTGAGGTTTAGTTTTGCTGGTTTTCTCTTTTGTTCTACTGAATGGTTTGTGTTTGTAGCCCAGGGGCTTACTGGACAGCAGTCCGCTCTACTGTCTGGGCATCAGTCCAGGCTAGTGGTGGTGGTAGATGCTTTGGCTTTGGGCTTTAACCCCCGTGGTTGAACCTGAGCCCTGCAGCTGCTCATTACTGTGTAGTGGAAGTTCTGGGACTGCTTTATGAGCCCTGGGAAAGTCAGGAGGGATTCTCTACCCACTACTAGCTAAGCAATCCAGTTACATCAACAGTGAGCTCAGGGACACATGGCTAGCGCAGGCTAATCTCAATATCCAATTTAAAATGTTGAGAAATGATAACCAGATGTCAAAGGCTTATGTTTCTGCCAGTGGGCTGTAAAGCAAAGGAGGTTATGGAGGACATTAAACATGAGAGCAATGCTTCCAAGTGGGATCTCACTCGGTTAACCTGCGGGGGTTAGGAATTGTCTTCTGTTCCAAGGCAGTCATTCCAACAATGATTTTTCATTACACACACCAAGATAGTTAACTATATGAGGCTGAGCAATGGTTCTCAGTAGGTTATTACAACACCAGGAATTGCCTGAATAAAAACTCTCTTGGATTTCTCTACATGTTCAGATAGCTGTTTGTTGATAGGTTTTACGCTTTACAGAAGGTCTTTTGTAATGAACTATTTGGTGTACCCACTGCTGCCCCAGGCTGTAGTTTTTCTACAATTCCCAAAATGCCCTTTTGCAAAAAACAAAAAAACTAGCTTGAACTCGTTTCACTATGAAAGGTGGGAATATGAGAATATTAGTATATGTCAAGTCAAGCAGTTCATGAATACTGGGGTGTGTCTGATCAAGTTGTTCCAAGTCCTCAACATGTGTTGTGGATGCCCTACATTCTCCTCTATTTATGTCATAATCTAAAATATCTCTGTGGTATCTCTGGCTAATTTACAATAGATTTCCCTCTTTGTGGTTGTTGAACACTGATCCATAATGGCTACTTGGATCCAACACGAAGAGATTTATTTTGTCTTGATTTATTCATTTAAATTTGAAAGCTGGAATGGAAGTGCAATGTGATGATATGTCAACTGTACAGGCATGAATTGAAACTAGCTAGACGTTAGCTGTAACTAGGAGTAGTGCCTGTATTGTGTGACAGCGCAGACTCTTGCAGAACTTATCTCGTCTCTGTGCATTCACAAATTAAAGTCATAAAGCCTTAAGGTAAGCATTGATTTTTTGAAATCAAGTTGAAACATTTTCAACTCATGGGAACATATCTTCACCTCACTTTACCCTGCCCAAAGTGAATACACTCACACATGAAACCTATTGTACAATTTTCTTTTTCTGATAGCGAAAACCTCCTGTTATCAAATTCAGATGTAGCTGCCTTGGAAATATTTCAGTAAAATGTCATGGTGCCCATGTTTGGACACAAAAATAAAAAAATAAAAAACATAATTGTCCCAGAAATCAATGGTGCTTTATCACACTAATGACTGTTTGAACTTTTGAGTGTTTAATTATGCTATTTGGTATGTGGACATCCAGAAATATCAGGCAAACAGAGCTGTTGTGATTCATCCTCTGTTCCTTGTTTCAGCTCACTAACTCTGCTGAGCGCATTTCTCAAACTCCTGTAAATCATTAGCAAGCTGCTTTAATGAACAGGTTGTTCACCTCTCTCTCTTCCTCTCTCTCTTTCTCAGTCCAGCCCTCCTCCTTGCTTCTTATCACTGCCAATTGACAAATCCGAATGAGCAAACACTGAGTCACTGCACCTGCGTATCCAACCTTCAATCACGGCAACTTATCACAATAGCCTTACCACAGAGAGGGCAAGTGTAACATGCTGAGAGGAAAGCAGTGAACTGAAAGCTCCTGCCATTAAGGCTGGGTGTATGGTTGACAGTGAAGACGCCTGTTTAACCAATCAAGAAAAGTTATTTGGATCTATCTCAGAAAGTAAATCTGGAAGGTGCAGCGTTTACACAATGAAAGTAGGATTTAATCCACTGTAAATAATAACCAAATGTCAAGTGAAAGAAATTACAAACAAACATGAAGTGTGATTTGTTCACACCCAGCCATCAATTACAACAGACTGAGATATCCCAACACCTGAGGATCCTCCCATCAACCAACTGTTATTCTTCTCACTTAAGAGAGAAGAGCTACAAAACTATATGGACCCTTATTCACATACTTTGCATACTTTTGGTCTTTTCGTGGCTTCGTGGCCCTTTGTTCCAATAAATTAATCTTGCAGACACAGCATACTTTAGACAATAATGTGCTTTGTGGCGACAGTTTTGGGAAAGCCCTTTCCTGTTTCAACATGAGCATGAGCCGTGCAATAAGCAAGGTCCATGAAGAAATGGTTTCCTAAGTTGCTGAGGAGCTAAACCCTGACCTCAACCTCATCCAACACCTTTGGCTTGAACAAGAATTCTGATTGCGAGACCTTACTAATGCTCTTGAGAATGAATTGTAGCAAATCCCAGCAAGTACCAGGATTTTATGAAGATTGTGGATCCCCCATGTTGTTGAGGGGAGATGCTCACCAATTCCTCTGATTTTACATAAATATAAAAAACTTGAAAAAGCCGTAGTGAATGGCACCATGTAGCCTTTCATAGATCTTAACCCTGAGAATCCAGATTCAGTTTGCACTTCCACACAATGTACTTATCATGCTACTTCATCACCCATTGTTGGCACAAGACTAAACTGCCAATTCACCCCTGTCTGTTTGTCTGCACAATACACTCACTCTACCTATTCAGACTGAAGTAGGACTTTTGTATGTGACTTCCCACACGGAACAGGGGAGGAAAAAGACTGAATTTGTTTCTTCCTGCTGGATATTCTACCCTGAAAATCTCCATATCCATATATCCAAGCTCAATAATGTTCCTTTTCGCTCACTAACTTCCTCATCCCCATTGCCCCCCCCCCTTTTTTTGCTAAGAAAACACCTGTGTCCACAACACAGGTTTTTGTTAAGACCTCCATGTTACAGGTAGCAATTTAGTGTGCATGCAACTTCAATGAATTTCATTTCAACGAATTGCGTTTGAAGTTGGGAGAATAAAAGTGTGTACTTGCCATATGGGCTAAGCAGGCAGTTCCAGGAAATGAAAGAGTAAAATCATCTATCAAACTCAAGAGCGCAGTAGCTGTAGTTTGAAAACAGGTCAAGGACCTTAGGGAGCTCCACATGTATTTGCAATTAGTGGCCATGGTTTACTGCACAACTGTAAAGATTTGTTTTTATTTTATTACTCATATATAAGTCATGCTGCAACAACAGGAAATCAATTAATATGGGTGATGGCAGTCCTGTGCACTCATCATATCTGAGTTCAGGATACAATGTATTGTTGGAAGTTACACCAGAACAAGGCCAGTAGTGCACTGACACGTGACGACATACACACAAAACATGAATGGAGGAAGGAATTTGAGAAATGTCCAAAAGTCAACAGAGGCGCAGATACTCGACTAAATAGCCTCCTCAGGTTCCATTGTTAACTTGAGTTGTTACTTATTGCAGGACCATAATCAAAGATTGTAACCTGCCTGTCAGGCCTCAGCGTGCACGGGAGTGGTTAATAATAAATCAGCTGGCAGGTGACATACAGAATAGTCTTGTTATGTCTGGCTAGCTTTTGAAGCATGAATATAGTCACTGCACCACGATGAGGTCAGGACAATGCTGGGCAGAATCTGAGGACAGAGGTCAAAAAGTAAGAGCAAAGGTCAAAGATTGCGGGTGGCCTGAAGGTAATGGAGTCAAAGTGGTGCGGAAGCTCTGAAGATAATGAACATGAGCTGCTTTTCATTCTCAGGTGACTGTGTCTATGGCGTGGCTGAGCAAAAGGGTGGGGCCATCTGTAGGGGGAGAGAGAGGAAAAAAACAACTAATGGGCCGATGATTAAAAGGAAGCAGTGAAAAAGTAGAGGAAGGGAGGGAAAGAAGAACAGGGAAATAACAACAAAAGCAAACAAAAAATTCATCTTCCAACACTGACGGCCCAAAGAAGAAAACAGCTGGAATACAAGCAAAACTTCATTTATGTGAAGGTTGACAGGTTAGATTAAGGAACATCTCTAGTTATCATTTCTGTTTGACCATTATTTATTCAGTTATGATCACACATATGACACAGTAAATATTGCAATCTGGCAACTCTGTGTTTATCTAACTGCTCATGTTTCTGCTTCATTTGATTCCGATGGATTCCCAGATCTTAGTGCTGGTCTGATTTCTGATAAGCACAGACCAAATTCTTTAAAAAAAAACACACTAAAGGTTAGATTGCAGCCATTTCCACCTGTCCCTCTTCATATACTTGAGAGTTAAAACTTGTGGAGAGAATAGTCTATAAGTAGACTAGTCAGACCCATCCTCGGGTGATGGATGTGTGCCGAGCAGCAGCAGCAACCTCGCCACTTATTCTCCTCTGACTCTCTGCTATGTGCTTAACGTTCACTTGGGCCCGTCCCCAGCTCTCTCCCTCGCTCTAGTTCCCATTCCCCTCTCACTTGGCCCCACTCTCTCAGTCTCAGCACAATCGAGTGCCCCCGTCAGCGATGGGCATTTCATTACCTAAGTGCCAATTCCTTAGCAACCGAGCAGGTACTAGAGCTCTTAACCACAAGCAGGCAACTGAATGCTAATGAGGACGCAGTGCCTTAACACACACACACATTCAATACATTTACGTGGGCATTATAAACACACCAGGACTGATAACCGGGTTAGGCTGATGGTTCGATTAAAGCATTTATGTTGTTGTCTTGCCCTAAAAATCTGTTTGTTTGTTCTACGGGTGCTAGTATTAGCAATGCTTGTTTTGCATGTAGACATATCTCTCTCGGTCTTGTTAACACTGTGACCTTTTTCGGTGTACACACAAAATTAAATCAATTACAAGAACCCAGACGGAGCTCTAAACATGCCACAGTCATTTTAGAGACACACAAGTAACTGAGCTCTGTTAATCAGGTTAGGTTGACTCCAATTTTGACTTATATGACTTAATGTTTACAGGAGGGTTCAATGTTTGGTTGCAGTCTAATTTTAAATGTTAATGCGACCTCATGCTCTGTCTGCATCCTGGACATCTGCTTGCTAGCTTGATGTACATTGAGACAACTGAGTAACTTCTAAAATAATCCGGGACATTATATAGAGGGTGAATCAATATCTCTAAGTAGCCGCTTAAATAGATTCAATGTCTTTCTGGGCTACTGCCAGAACTTTGAAAGCTCAATGTTTCTCTGCCTGTCCATTTGTACCATAAAAGTCCCTGTAAGTTGATTAAACATGATTGATGGGGACACTTTGAGAATCCCTGGCACAACAGATGCTTTAAATGCATCTATGCGACCAGTAAGGACGAGTCTAATGTTAAACCCTTCAAGGTTTGAAACATGTTTTCAAAAATAATGCATTTCTGCAGTTGGAAGCAAAATCTAGCATTCATAAAAGTAGTGGATACTGAGCAGTAGGGCAGTGCACTGCCCTCAACTGGAGGATCCAGGTTCAGTGAAAGGAACAGTCTTCAAAAGAGGCAATAAAGTGCCACATTACCACATTAACAGACCAGATAACAGAGCTTTCTTTCACCACACTATTCTTAAAAAGTTGCAATGAAGTAGAATATGTTTGGGAATAGATATGGTTAATACTGCTGTCCAAAAGGCACTGTGGCTTCCCGTTGGAGAGGAACTCAAACATCTCCCTTCCCCCCCAGGCTAGTGATGGGGGAAATGGCCATCGTCAGGTAAAATGACCCTTAATGCCTCCTGAATAGAGCGGCTAACTTTACGCGGCCGGGTCATTAGGGAGACAAAAGGGCAGGCCAAACAGCAGCAGAAGACCCCCAACTACAGCTACCACACGCCCCTTCCCCCCCATCTCAGAGAAAGACTCAAAAAATGGAGCCTGGCTCTACCCCACAAACAGATTCCCCTCACACTCCAGTCCTTGGTGAGCGTCAGAGCAGAAAAGGACGCTCCCAAGTTGGAAAGGAATGAAGCAAGTGGATAAATCTGGAATGGAAAAATTAACTGGGATGTTTGCAGTTGGCCGCTGTTCAGCTGAAGTAATCTGAATGACCGAACGTGAATTGAAAAGTGATAATAGTCCTGCACAAACATCCTCTGCTGCCTTCTGGGACAGGCTGAGAGACATCGCATTGAGTATGTTAACAATGTTTGCAGATGACTTGGAGGCCAGGAGGGGACCTGAAGGACAACTGAGGAGGAGAGCAGCTTGAAAGGAGAGGAGCAGGAGCTGAGTTTGTGTGCATTTCCGATGACAAGCTGTACAAGCACATAGGGCCCTGCACACACACACACACACACACACACACACACACACACACACACACACACACACACACACACACACATACAGTCCTGTCTCACTTGACTGTCCTCAAATGTTGAATAAACTTGCAGTCCAGACATCAAAGTGGCATGGTGTTTGTGCATGCAGGTATTTACAGCACTACCGAGTGACCACACAAGTACTTCCACACACTCACTCAAAGGCCCACAGCAAGGCAGACAGCCAGGCCTGGAAAGGGCAAATACCCAGAGCTATGCAACAGCAACATGCAATGTCTCCCTCTGAGGACGAAGAATGTGGGAAGTGAGTGCTAAGTTGTGCTAACTGGGAAATGTCATACCTCTTGGTTTCCGCTTTCCAAGTTTAGACAAACACCAGTTGGCCATGTGTCTTTGTTCAACCTCTCAAAAAATACTGATACAAGAATTTTAGGCAGTTTTTTCAATTAATTAGCTGATCACAGTTTCAGAGAACCTTGCATAATATCTTCAAATAGTTTTTGTACATTCCCCCAAAGTACATTTTTTCAATGTTAATGTGAAAAATCTGTATGAGAGCCAAGTATTTGGACAAAAAAGGACAGTAGAAGAGCTACAGACAGACAGGAGAGATTTTGTATTTGGCTGTGTTTCACAGCCAAGCACACACCTATAGTGTAATAAAAGTTCCTTGAAAAAGTCACTGCTAAAAATGGCTTTTTCTTTGAGTCGAGCGCCTGTCACGTCCGGGGTCAGGTTACTCTGCCATGCAGGCCAACAAAGGGAAGCGGAACAAAAAAAAGAGTAGCTCGAGACCTGGCAGTGATCTCTGAAGGACCCGCTTCACAGAGAGCAATAATTTCACCTCATTTAGAACGAAATCCCCGTGAATAATCTGCCGACATGAGAACCTGTCTCCCCCACCCGGAATGGGCAGGATGAAGTGTGCTTGTGAAAGTGAATGTGTGTGGGTCTCTCTCTCTCTCTTACTAGGACTGACCTGTTTTTAAGCTCTAAGTAGAAAACGTTACAAATTAAAACTGCACAGTTAAATCAAAGGCACAAAAACAGTGCTGACCACCTTTGATTGACAAGCGAAATCTGGAAACGCACTGCAGCAAAAACCTAAAAGAAGAAGAAACCCATTAATTACACCTAAGTTTACGATATCAAGATGGTTATGGTCATGGTTTTGGAGAATTAATTTAAGGCCCTCATAAATAACATATCTGTGTGTGTGTGTGTGTGTGTGTGTGTGTGTGTGTGTGTGTGTGTGTGTGTGTGTGTGTGTGTGTGTGTGCGCTAAACTCTTTTCATCCTCCTCCAGATAAAAAATGGAAGGAGAATGCAGAACAAGAGTCTGGCATCTGCAAGCTCAAAGCAACACAACATTTTAGCTCAAACTTAAAGACTAAGTGTGTGAGTGTGTGTGTGTGTGTGTGGGTGGGTGGCTGACAGAGAGTGAGGACAGCAGTATACCTCCATAATACCCCCCTTCCCCTTCGCTCTTTCAAAACTCTCTTTACGCTTTGATGAGCAGGCCGCAACAATACCCCTTCTTCAGAGCCGCCATGGTCCCTCTCCTTAATCCTTTCTCCTCCCAACAGTTCCTGATTCCTCGTGAACTTGAGGTTGCTGCTCCAAGGTGGCGTACGACTGGGGAGTCATTCTTTTTATTATCCCGTCTTCCAAAAACACTTTTTGCTCATCTCACAAGAAGAGAAAGAGGAGAACAGCGTTTATCATATTCAAAGTCCGGAGCAGGTGAGTGTGCGCGCTGAGCTCATATTCGGAGCTTTGATAATCGGCTATGATGGAAGACAGGTAGTTGGGAGGGACGGTTCAAAAAGACAAGAAGTCAACAACAAAGGCTGCCCCCACCCTCCACACCCCACCAGAAGCCATTCTCTGAGTCTTTGTCAACACAGATCTAAAAAGAGACACTCTGGCGATGGCCTGAGGGTGATCATTTACAATCCGCTTCAACGCTGATATTCCACAATGCTCGCTAAACACCGCACAGGCAGATAATAAAAACAAATAAATCCCTCCCCTATCAAGCTGAACTGAATCTCCCTTTCAGTGCTTCATAAATTAGCGAGTCTGATAACAGTTTGCTCGGGAAGTTTGCTGTTGATGAAAAAACTACTTTCTACTCGGCACATTCCAATTCCGGTTAATTCAGCCGACCGGCGGCGGAGAGGAGCGAAATTAAAAAGCCGTCTGCTTGCTCTCAGGAGGTTTCATACTCTGCGATGGTGCCTGGGAGAAAAAGACTGCCACGCCCCTTCATTCATGTGAATTTGCAAACACACAACAATACAGAGGTATTGACATTACTCAGGCTGACACATAAGCATGCAAGCATCTCAGCCTCATCGCACCATGCTCATCTCCATTATTAAAGCTAAAATGGAGAAAGGGCTCTCTTGGGAAAGGGGCCTTTTAATAATAACTTCAGACTCTATCGGTTGGGGCAAGTGATGAAGCGTCACCGTTTATCATGACTGTCGGCGCTTCATCTCAAACCAACCAGGTGATTTGCATGGAGGATCTCATTTCAGCTTCGTCGAAGTGATGATGGCGAGGCTAAAGCGAGCGAATCCAAAACACAGCGGCCATGACTGACTGCAGGTAATCCACCGACTCTAAACCATGCGGCCCACAGACCCATAATGTGGTGCATCCCCCCTCCATTTGTTATGGTTTTCAATGGAGGGATAACAACGCTGCATCAGGTGTCAAATGTCACAAAGGACACTGAAAAATATCCCATTCTTTACATTTAATTATCTTTTCAGTATCAAAAGAGTGAAACGCCACTCGTATCCAATTCAATTCCACTGTGTTCAATTAGTTTGATAAAATGTGGCAGAGTTATTTAGTTATAATATAAACCTTATGTTTCACAGACAGCTGCAACTGCACTGAACCAAGTGGAATGATCTCACTTGATAGGCATTTCTTCATTTCTTATTTTAGGTGCAATCAGAAAAAGCAAAACAAAGACCGTAATATGTGCAAAAATAGTTGATGGAGTTGTTGATGGATAAGAACACCTCAACAATTTCTTGAGCAGCTGCTGATATTTTTTTTTTTAATGTAATAATTCACTCTACTGTCCTGCAGACAAAACATTTCAAACACAACGGCTCATGCCTCGCAAGCCAAATCAAGCAAATAACAAACCAAATGTGTTATTCTAGTGGTTTACATGGTGATATACTACTCTGCCCTTCATTTGCTTGTTTTGGAACTTAACTCTAATAAGCTTAGTTACTCCTGAGCATTGTATCGGTTACAACAGGCCACCATAAGCTGCGCTACAGACCTAGGCGTTCAACAAGTTCCTCGAATGATGTAAGTCACTCAATGTTTACCACTCAATGAAAAAGTAATTGCATTAGTTTCTTAACTGCTCGACAAGTCAAGTTTTTAAATTACTTTCAATCACTCAGCCCAGCAACATTCTTAACAAGCAGTCAGACAGCAGTTTTCTGTGTGTCATGGTGAACCTTGAAAAGTGTGAATTTGCGAGGGCGACCTACCTCTGCTATGTGGTTGAACAGGGTCAGGTCAATGCAAAAGTTCAGGCTATTGAGATACTGCTCAATCTTAATTAGTATCATTGGTAACACCTGTGTTTACCTTACTATCTCATGTCAAAATGGCTGCTGTGAAAAAGGTGCTAGCTAACAAGCTAACAAGCTTACACACTTAAAACACTTACATGCAACAGTAATGTAAAAAATAACCCAACACTGGGTCAAATGACCCCATTGGTAACGTGTAAAGTTAGCACAGTATTGTGTCTGTGCTGTATTGACAGATGTTGTTTTGGTGTGTTAATAACAACCATTTGAGTTTGAGCGTTTAGCAGATGCTTGCCACCTCATGCTAACATATCCAGGACTAGTCTCTCCCCTGAGCATATAAAACTGAGACTAAGTACCCCCCAAGTGAAAAGTGCTACATGGGTAACGACATTTCAAATTACCCAATAATGCATCACTGCCCAACACTGGATGTCCATATTCACAATTCCCCTTTTTAATAAAACCATATTTTACAACATAAACTAAACTTAGGTGGACCACAGATTTTCGACAGGTCTCTCCACCTCGCTGTCCTCTTACACACAATTAGTCTAAACAGCATTTATTATGCCAAGGCTATTTAGTCAAATCTGAGATGCTTTATGCCTTTGCACAGAGCAGCCTGCTGTTTGTTAGGGTGCATTCTGTCAAAGAGGATCAGTATTTGAATTGCGATGTCTGAGCATGACACCAGAATTGATGCCAAATGAAGCTTATGTTAACTGATGGTGCTGCATCATATATGCACAATGCAATTTAGAAATTATGGGCAGACGGCACGACAGAAGGCTGGGTGTGCCATCAAAAGCTTGTTTAAAGCTTTAACATGAGAATGTGTGTGTGTGGAGTTCATTATTAGGAGGGCTGTGTCCTCTGGGGCACAGATGAAGTCCAGAAACATTCACTTTAGTCTACTGTCAAGGAGGCTCCCTCTCCATCCTTTATTTCCCGTCTCAAGACACCCATCTTCCCAAAAACACAATAAAGGAGGAGTGGGGGCCGTTTGGCAAAGGCACAGAAGCAGAAGGGAGGACAAGAAAAAAGGAATAGGGGGTTCAAGGAGGGGAAATGAGAGGAAAGAGAAGAGAGAAATCGCCTCTCAACTCCGACTATTGTCTAGATGTAAATTGGAGCTGATCAAGATTCCACATGCATCGTAACCAGCAAGTTCAATCTGCACAGACTGAACAGAGCCATACTGAGAGGCAGAGAGAAAGACATGGATGGAGAACAACAGTGTGTTTAAGAGTGACTCACATACAGACAGACATGCAGAAAAACACACAGGGACAAAGAAAGAGATTTGGCTTGAGTAGGAGCAACGAATGCACCACTTAACTGATAAAGGAAGGGGGTGGATGTACTTAAGGGCAAGAGCGCACATACATCCTAATTTCAATAGAGCAAACGTGTTAAGCTCAGACTGTCATTAACCAGCCAAGTGATGAGCTTTCCCTTTAATTTAGAGTTGCAAACAAAGATGAGAGTCACAAAGATCTCTGTCTGGTGCATAACATGCTTAATAAATAATAGGAACAAGTTTCATCATAACTCTGCGCAGCTGAGTTGGAAAAGAATGTGGATTTCTGACTGATCCTCACTCTGGGAATGTGTCAAGGCTTTCTCCGGGTTGTGTGAACACATCTGACCCCGATTTCACCCCCACCCATTCACACTCCCTTTGGCCTCAGGTAAAGGCTAACTGGAGGCTGACCTGTTGCCTTTCACTCTTCCTTCGCCCCCCCCCACTTCCCTTCATGTCTGGAGATTGGATAATCCTGCACCAGCCTGTACCCTGGAAGTCAAAGGGTGAAAAAAGACTGGGGGGAATTCCAATGGGAATTTTGTATCTAGAATCTTGATCAAGATTTGAGCCTGAGTGGACAAGGAAAACATCAGTGTTGACAATGTTACCAGGGCAAAGTTCCCCAAACCTGCATCTTTCTCAAAGATATGGAGCTATTCCTTAAATGTAATTAAATCCAGTGGACTCTGCACATCCAGAAAAACTACTCACTCTTTACAGGAAATACATCAAATCCATAATCAATACATTCAAACCCACTCAAAGAAGGGTCTCCTCAACTTCTAGAGGCCCTTTAGACCTTCACTCCATTCATCTGAGACAAAGCAAAAGCAAATATTTGCAGGCACCCAATAACACACATGGCATTTCACATTTTCTCATTGACTGAATACATTGGAGCTTCCATGCTGGAACTTGTCCTGTGCTTGATGAGTAATGCTGCCCTAATGACCTCAAGGTAGTCAAGTGCAGGGAGTGAAAAAGTGGTGACTTAATGCCTTTTAGACGCTCGCAATTAAACCAGCAACTAACTTATCCTAACACACTAATCCTGTGGCCAATAGAGGTTGAAGAACATCTCATCAATTAATTGTAATTAGAAGAAGACCATTGGAATTCCTCAGGCAGATATTTAATTGGCAAACACTCATAAATTTTACATAGGCTTTTATATACAGCTGCATACAGAAACATATTTCGCTCACTTTCTCTACAGTATCCACTCCTGGTAACTAAAGCATAATTAACATTCTGATTACATTAAATAAACATTAGAAATACAAGCCCATGGTTAAGGTTAGTTCAAAATGACTTCAAGGACTAAATGGGACGCATTGCGTTAGGGTTAGGTTATTTCCCTGCAAAAAAAACATTTCCCTAAACTCCTAAACTTAACTAAAGCATTAACAAGGAACTTGTTTATTAGGAGATCTCTAACCCTTTCTAACTAGCTTTGTGCTAATATCTGGTGTTGAAAGATTAATGTTGTTTTGTCATTTCCAAAGAAACACAGCAGTGCACTTGCAAACAGGTAGAGGTTTGTCTGTTGAGCATAGCCTAAAAGGAAGCACTGATTTATTTGCGATGCTCTTTTTCTGACAACCTGTCCAAGCAGGCCACATAGCTTGTTGAAAAACTAGAGCAGTGCGAACCCAAACTCTCCACATCCATCTCCTCCATCCATCGCAATGCTCATATTTCTCTAAGAGCCCTCTCAAACATGTCTGCTTCAAGTGCTCTTCCAGGGCATGCCTCTACCCACTCACTGTGCACACTTCTCTCTGAAAGATAGATGTAGAAACTTTTTTTTTTTTTAGTTGATGCTGATGCAGTCATGGTCACAAGAGGATTGGGGGCATTTCAAAATGGCTGACAGTGCTGTATGGTAATAAGGCCACAGTGTCTAGGTAATACAGTACAAGGGGCTTCATCGTGACAAGAAGGAGGAATCGGTGAGAGGCTGATCTGGGCATACCGCTGGCAACAGCTTGCAGTCTGTGATAGAACTTGTTCCCTCAGGCCAAGCCTCTCAGAGACGGCATGCTTCAGCTGGAAAATGCCAAAAGCTGCCTCACGGCACTCACTACGAGTCTGCTTCCCTTTTTTTGTGTGCGTATGGGGTTCCAGCACAGCACAAGAGTGAAAAATACCGATAATCTCCCTATCTATCTTTTTCAATTATTCTTTGATGGTCCAGGTTTCATGTCACTGCTGGTCTCTGGTCAAAAGTTTCAGTTTTATTTGCTGAGATTTCGAGGTACCTCCGAAATGTCTGTCACAATTTCAAAACAATGGAGCTATATCCCCTCACCTCATTCTGGTCTTTTAATGCTTTCCATCTTATTTCACTAGCTCATCTCTCTTCTGTTTTCCTCTTACTCTATTTACTCTTTTCATCCTTTTCTTTCTTTCCATTTCTCCTTCCCCCCTTTCCTTGGTCTTCTGCACTTTATGAAGTCAAAACACACTTTCTTTCGTCTTTCCAATTTTTTCCAATTCAATATACATTAAATGCTGAAGTATCATAGTATCAGAGCCTATAGTATCTCCATTACAGCTCCTTGAGTTGCCTAACCTACTGTGTGATTTAATTTACCAGTACAATCATGTTTCATATTACATATTTGCTTCGAAGTGTTTGGCTACTACTACTAGAAGATTAAGGTCAGTCACGTCATTTTACATTATTAGACTCAGATTCTGCCTAGCAATTGCAATAGCCTCTGCTATAGTCACATCATATCAATTTTACAATGAGCTGCTGACTGAAGAAAAGGGAAGAAAATGCACCAGCATCTTGTTAGTTTGGAGTGAGACTGATTTTAAAATATGCAGGTTTGTTACAGTTGCTGGATGCCGCTGTTATCTTTCTTAGCTTTAGTAAAATTGTTTTTGCTACACATGATGCAGCTTCCATTTGCTTATTTTAAATAACAAATGGTTCTTATGCTAATGTAGAACTAATACATGAACCCCGAAGCCCTCATGGAAGCATCTATTTATTGTGTGTACCTGTTATTACTACAACCCTGCGAAGCAGGACTTTCAGTCTAACGTTACTGTGGAGACTGTTCAAGCAATAACAATGTAATGCATTATGTCTCATTCTGATGGGGAGATAGTAAAGTCTGTGTCTGTGTCTGTGTCTGTGTCTGTGTGTATATAGATACATGCCCAAGTCGAGTTAGTGAGACATCCTCTGCCAGATATCTCTGTTTGTCTCTGAAAGCCATCACGTCCTTGCCATTGTTGGCTAAAACAACAGGGGCAGGCCAAGTACCTCCCTCCAACCTGACAAATCTGTCAGCCTGGAGGGCAAGCAGAGAGGGAGAGAGGGAAAGGGAGAAAATTCCTGAGAGGTTTCATCTCTCAAGAGAGTTGTCATCCCCAGGGTATGTTAGAGGACACACATATCACAAATTCCATAACTCATGAAGACAAAGGAAACTAACACTCTTAGATGGCATTACATTTCCAAAGTACTAATCTCTCCTCTTGGTTTAATCCCCATAGCAGCTCACTGGTTTATATCAATAGCCAGATGTCTTGTGAGAATGATCAATATATGATACATATCTGCTCAAAACCAAATGGTCTTGTATTTATATAGCACCTTTACACCACTTGTCACATTCACACATTGATCGCAGAGGTCATCTGGAGTGATACAGCGCTTCCTATTCAAAACACACACAAATGATGCTAAGCTCATCCATACACACACATTCACACACCAACATCAAAGCCAGTATCTTGTCAAGCTGGACTGGTCAACCGGCTCTACCAACTGAGCCACAGCTGCCCACAAATGAATGCAGCAACCCATATTGTTGTTATTCCATACATTCTTGTTACTTGATAAAACCACTTCTCTACTTGACCCACAATGCAACTTGTCGATGACACGATTCAGGTGTGTTATGCAACTAGAGGCTAATATAAGTGCAGCTCGAGCTGCTGGGATCAAGCAGAGATGTAGAGCAGGCTACAGAGGTCTGGTAAGCTCGCTTCATTTTAACACCACACCCACAGATTTTCAAACTTGTAGTCTTCAAACTACAGAGACAAAAGGCTTAATACAACTTTTTCTCAAGTGTGCAGTAGTACAGAAGGCCTATAAACATACAATGATGTTTAAAATCTGTGAAGTTCCCCTTTAAAATCAAAAAAAGGTGTTGTTAAGTTATAATAAACCAGCATTATCCTTTAAATTTAACTTCTGCTGATTGTTGGAGAAGCTGAGAGAGACACAGAGAGAGGTATATGGAATTAGGTCAGAGGCTGGTGTCAAGTCTGCACAAACTGCACCTGGTTGTTAAAGACTATGACAGCTTTAGAGGGCATGGGATTCCAGTCTAATTACAGGTGGAACTGCTGTGAGATGGGAAGACTGGGAGGATGAAGACAACTGTGAGAATATAGAATAGTGTGGCCAGGAGCACGGAGAGGGGTGGGCCAAAGGCAAGAAGTTAATCTGTGTTATAAGGTCTGCAAACTGTCATATATCAACCTTGCCTGCCACAGAAGGGTGTTTAAAGAAACATCGGCAACCAAACCATGTTGAAGGCATGGGACACATCCACACACACGCACCATAACAGACAGACACATGTGCAGGTCATCATCAGAATTTGAGAACATCACTTAACATGACACCTGAAAGCGGGTTGAAAAATAAGCAGATAATGGCAAACACAGAAGGAAACATGGAGGACAAGTCACAAGGGAGCGAGAGAGGGGTGATCATCTCAAGCCCACCATGACAACCCATCGACAGAGAGACAGATGAGAGGGAGGAAAGGAAGCAATAGAGACTGGGCTGTTGTCCGAGGGGCAAAATAGCACGGGAAAAGTCTTTACATCCTGTGATTTGTTTGTGAACATGGGACCCCCAACTGTCAAGTCTCTCCTACTTCCTGTATATGCAGCACTGTAATGTAATTAGTGTTAAATCAGACAATGTATGGGATTAGACTAAAAGCAAAGTTCAGCAACAGCAACATTTATGTACATTCCATTGTTGAAACGACTGGATACCATCAACTCTAACTTTAAGCCCTGGCCCTAATCTTGCAGAGCGCCCTGAATTAAACCCCATCAAACACCACTGGAATAAACTGGAACACCGACTGTGAGCCAGGCCGTATGGCCCGACATCACAGTGCCCAACCTCGCTAATGCTCTTGTGGTTAAATGGGAGCAAATTCCTGCAGCCAGGTTCCAAAATCTTGAGGAAAGCCTGTGCAGAAGAGCAGAGACTGTTTCAGCAGCACATTGATATCAAGAGATGTTCAACAATCACACATGGGTGTGATATGGGTGCTTAAACAGAACTCATCAGGGCTAGGTCCTTATTGAAAGTATTGTTAAACAACACTTAAACCACTCAAAATAAAGCTAGAGATGCCCAGAGAGTACAAGGATTGGGCAGAAGCATTGTCATATGGATGGTGGTATATAACAGGTGCATACCACAAGACAACAGGGAACATAATAGGTCTAATTTAGCAGCACTGGGTCAATGCATCTCCAGTCCACATCCAGAAGGTGAAAGAATGTAATTAACCTCTGAACCAAGTTCTTCCTGTTTTATCCAATTATGGGCCTGAGACTCTCAGACAGATGTTGATTCATTAAAGGTCAAAAGCACTTATGAAATCAAAAGAAGTTAATTCTGAGGTGTTTTAATTACTGCTGACATAATTCTGGAGGTTAGCCTAACACACCCATCTAGAGACACCTGACTGAACGCAGTTTAGCATGTGTTGGATATGTTTAATTATCTACCTTTAAAGCAGAATGTTTAAATAGTGGCCACAAAGCATACTTAAGTGAAAGCCATAGCTTGTCAAACTATTTCCAGTAGAAAGGTTGATCAAAGAAGTCCCCTGTGTATCCTACAACAAAAAGAAGGTACAGGGCAAAAAAACACTTTTTCATTTTCTTTCCTTGTTTTCTCTTGATCTGAGCCGCTCTGAGTGACAGCTGAGCTGACCTAAATCTAAATCACATTAGGGCTTCTGCTTCATCCCCCTGGTGTCCCACCAAAACCCTTTTCTCTAAACCTGATGTTTTTGGCGTGTTGACAGTAAGTAGCCACACTTGCCACAGCAGCTGCCCTGCTTCAGAAATGCAGTCTTGGAACAAGAATTTTGTCACGGATCCAGTTCCCCAGAGGGAGCCCAGATCTCATGCAGACTGCTGCTCTGAGCTCTTTATGTCTGGGATAGAAGAGGTAGGTTTCCGGGTCACTGTACATCCAAGTCCCTGCCCAGAGTCTCTCAGGTCAGTTCCACTTTCCTGTTACTAAACTAAAGTAAAGAGTTTAATTCAGACTTTGAGATAACTTCAGTTCTTCGTTTCAGTTTCAGGAGCTTCAAAAGAAAACTGTTTGTCAAGTCATATTCTTTACTAACAAATAACTTTACGGTATGATCATGACGCATTGTGAATTTAGCTTGAGAGATCTTCTTCAAATTCATAGCAGGAAGATGGTGCCATGTTGGACACCTTGTGCAAGTCAATTTAAGAAACACTTCTGCAGGCGTTCTGCATAGCCAAGTTATTTTGTGAACTTTCTCACAAGAAGCACCGAGGTCTTTTTGTCTTTAAGGTAGCAAGCTAAGGCGAAGGTCGGGTTTCATTGCTAGAGACATCTTACAGGTATTTTATGAATATGTGAAATAATCTCTAATTGCATGGGCACACAACGATAAATTTAGTCCGCTTTTTACAAGTATATTTGGACAGGCTTGATGTTACACAGTATGCCTGTGTGTACACTGTGGGCATGTTAACATCTCACTGAAGTGACAGGCATGTCACTACATGTAGGTGTCTTTGCGTACAATCAATACCATCTATGATTCTTATCAGCTTGACAGTGATACACTTCTGGTTCGAGCTGGGATACAAGCCAAGGTGAACAGACTGTGGTTAAGTGGTCCGTTCCTGCTTTCCTCTCTTCCATCTTTCAAGGCTTTTTCATTTCGGGGTCCTTTATCGCTATGCCAAGCAGGCTCTCCGCTCCCGCATTTTTAATTAAAATCTAAAATGTGCAATAACTCTGGAGACTCTGGGCTAGCTGGCAAACGGGTCCATTGGTTTTGTTTCTCCCTTCGAGCCTTTGTTGCTTATTTCATCAAAGCCTTCCATCAAGTCTTTCTATTTGTCCAATTCTGTTCACTTCACTGCATAAATGCTTTTACATAAGCCACACAGGGTATACAGACTTACCAAGGGTACACCTTTGGAGAAAAGCTCTACAGCAAGCAAATGAACTCTCACTCTTAGACTATAGCCTAATCCATTCAAGGACCCTGAGAAAAATCCAATCCTTAAAGTCAGTCTTCTTGACTTCCCATGACTCCCTGAAGACAAAAGGCTGCTTGTGCAGACACGGACTGGATAAAGACCCCAGTGCTTTAGTTCAGTCACCTGGGTGCAGCGGCGTAGTGTTCTCACACACTTAAGAGAGCCATAATAAAATAAACTCCACCTCCCCCTTGGAATTACCCACAAGCCATATGTCTTCATACCTGGGAAAGTCAAATATATAGTAGGTTACCATGCTTTCACCGTGCAGTACTGATGCTCTAATCTGTTTCTAGAATTTCTTAGTAAGATTAAAACATGAGCAGGTGGTAGTTGAGTCTGATATTTAAATTATAGGGCAGAAAACTTGCTGCAAGATTTCCCGGAGTGTTTTATAGCAGAGGTGGACCACCTTGTCTGAAATAAAGACTGCCTCCGCTAAACTCAGGAAATTATTACACTTGTATCAAGTGAAATTAATCTTCATAGAAAAGAAAAAGTAGAGGCACTACATCAGGTAGAAGACATCATATATAACCATAAATTCAATGAGAGACGCTACTGCACCATCATATTGCAGCATGAGAGATATTAGGCATCAGAGAAAGTAAACCTGGGCTGGCATACATATACTCTCAACATCATGTGAGTATCTTCCAGGACTTTGAGTCACTGATTAACTGTAACTGTGAATTGATTGATGCACTTTGCAGTACATATTCAATTGTTCTAGAAACTGCCCTGTGGAGGATCAACATTTATGCTATGAAGAATTTCACGTAGATAGCGTGGCTAAAAACTAAAGCGTTCACCATTTTGCCCATATCATTCTACCATTATCTCCTCGCATATCAAGAAGGTGAGGAGGGAGGAGGCAGCCAGGTAGGAGCTTGTGCAGGTTAGAAATTCCAGTCTATTCCGGGCCTCCTCCTTGCACAAACAGTGGGGAAAAAGCTCAAAGTTTTCCATGAGGCCTAGGTTCATTCACTGAAGTAGCACTGAAAGAGAAGGCGGGGTGGGCTCAAATAGTCATCCCACATCCCACCCACCCCGACAAGCATTCCACAGGACTGTCTGCTCGCCCATCATTAAGCAAGACCACCTGCTGACAAATCAGGACCCCCATCATGTTCTCAGCGAGCCTGGCTAACCCCATTACCAGTGAGCCTCTGGACTGCTGTACACACAGATCATAAAGAGCCAGTGGTATGTTGAACAGTAAAATGCTGCTCATTAACATCCCACAAGGACTTTTGATTGTCCAACCAGTGAAGCACACTAGCTGCACTCAGTATTGCGTATTTAAATAGATGCAGCACAAAAGGGTCAAAGAAACGATCTTTGATGCAGCTGTTGCATGACTATGCATTGACTTCTGACTGGCTCATCTCTCCTCTTCTAAAAAGAGAGATTAAAAAAAAAGGGGGGGGGAGAGGAAGAGATGAAGACGGAAGGAAGAAACAGCCCTTTGTTGCTGCTCTTCGTGGGGGCCTTGAGGGAAAGACTCTGGCTTCAAGTCATCAAGAGCTGAAACAAAAGCAGCTGATAAACAGAGCAAGACAGATAAGATCTCCCCGTACGCTCAACACTTCTCCATCAAGAAGGCTTCCTCTCCACCAAGCCCCCAACACCTCCGCCTTCTCTCTTTGTTGTCATTAGCACAGCATGGGAGGGGTAAAAAATGACATGTAAATGATAATAAACACAAGACATACTTTGTATCTTCTTACCTCTTTGAAAAATCTGGAGGACAAGGTGTTCTGTTCAGTCTTGAATTGTCCCCTTCATTCCGTTTTACAACACCATGACTTCATTTTTGTTTCCAAAGACAGCAAAAGTCTGTGTTTGATTCTGACATATCTGCCAAATGCGCAGTACTACGGTAACATTTCACTGAATGGTAGCTGGAGGACCAAAGAGAGATTCTGTGCCAAGGGCCCTCTGCTTATCGACCCAGACAAGGTGCAAATGTAGATGTGCTATATTTTGAGGTGAAGAGTTACACTTTTCTTTGTGATTTCAGTTTCTTCCTTTGGCCACAGAAATGCCGGTAAGTAAAGATAAGAGACAGTGAAACAAAAAAGGGTTCTTTGTTCTGCACAGTGAATATGGCGAACAGCATTTTAAAATCTGGTCGCCACTGCAAGTGTTTACTGAGATCTTGTAAACACTCCTCAGGGGAGGGCTGCTCTGTGACAGATGAAAGCTTGTAGCCAAGTGAGACACACATGGACTGAGCGGCCCTAAAGCGCCACCGCCCAGTGCAAAGAGCACGGGAGTAGAAAGAGTGCGAAAAACAATGCCTAAAGTCATCTATCTTCACGGAGCGCTGATCCAGAGTTAAACAAATATACCACAGAAAACACAACATCCCTCACTTTCCACGTCCTCACATGTACAAAAAAATTCCGCTGTTTTTACTTCATACTACATCACTCATCTTGTTTTCCTTCATGTCTGTGTCCTTCTCAAAACTCTTGGTGGAAAGGAGCTCACACACAAAGACTTTTTTCTTCCACCTCAGACAATGTGCCTCCCCACCTAGCTCCCTGCCAGGCATTCCTGAGTCTATCCTAGCTATCGAAAATGTCAAGAATGAGGAGAAAGCAGAGGAGGGTACAATGAGTACTGCGGCAGGTAGAGTCTTGTCCCGCTGCACTGACATCCCACAGTCTCCCGGGGTAGTGGTTGCACAGAACGGATGGGATCTGACTTGACTCTCTTAATTAAAACTCTGCACTAGAACAAGCCTCAAAGCACATTCTCTACCGGATGGAGGCATGCAAGCTAATTATGAGAGCCAATTTCAGTCAAAAAAAAAAAAAATCCAGATTTCATGGCATGGCTGATGCTGACAAGTGTCCCACTTGTCTAAACTGGACAGTCAGTGCAGAAGAAGGTCCAGAGCCTTCCTTGGAAAATGTTCAGTTACTACAGATGTCTTAAAGCACGATTTATAACTCTTGCCTGATGACTTCTGTATCAGTATTTTCTTACTACTACCATCAACTGTAAGGTGATATGAGAAAATCGGGCTATGTGAAGTAAACCCTCTTCAAATACAAAGCCCTGAAACAAAAAGGGCACATTCTAGACAGTTTGTGAGGGCCAAGAAACTCCCCTCTCCACAACAGGAGTCTAAAAAGAAGAAAAGGGGGCTGAATAAAAAGGTTAGCAGTGCAGTGTTTCGTGCCTGGACAGACAAACAGAAGAAGTTTTATGTGTGTGCCAAATGCAACTTAACACTGCAAACAAGCTCCATCCATTGGAACATCCTGCCACCCTGATCTGTTCAGAGGAAAGTACCCAGAATATAGACCCTACAACTGTGAAACAGTGATTGCCCCAGAAAGCCTTCAGCAAGGTGATTCGCGCTCTGATTCATTTCCTCCTGGTGCTCCCGGCCAGTCTAAGTGTTAGATTCAAACTTTGAACAGCTGCCAACATTGTCAAGCACCAGTTAAACAGCAGCGAGCTTGCTGTTAACTGGCATGGGGGCACAGGCTGCTACAGTCTCACAGTCACGGTAGATGCTGAGATTTATTAGTCATGGCTGCATGGTTCGTCTCATAAGAGCCTTGACAAATGACTTCTCAACCAAAAAAGGACTCAGAGGAATGAAAGTATTTAATTAACTCTTTTCATGCTGAAGTTCTGGTATGCAAATCCATAGAATAATGCTTCTGCCTTTGCAAATTTTGTGTTTCTTTTACAGTGGCGTTAAAATGGTGGGAACCCAGGAGTAATTTGTAAAATAGTGTGGGAACCTGTCTTGCCCTGTAAAACTCCCACGTCATGTGTCATTTGCATTAAGTGGTCAGCAGTTTCACCTCTGACTTAATAAAATGGCCAAACTACAAGGAGCAAAGGTCAGGAATCATCTCTTAACCACTCAACCCATGTCCTTAAGGTGTTAATTAGGGACACACCCACCTCAAGGCTATGCTTGGAAAGGTTGGAGCTTTTCCATGGCAACAAAGCTCCTAAAATGACTCAGGTGTCCTTGTTTCATGGAGTTCTGGGAAACTTTGACGCTCTGAGCCTGAGGCTATGTAATTTCCGCAGTCACTGGCGTATGAAATCTTTGCTGCTCTAAGTGATTTACAATTACTGTGAGTAACCACAGCGTGGATCCTGCACTGAATTTCTCACAGGTAACACAAGATATCAGAATAAGTTACAGCTAATAGACTTATTAAATAGAAATGATAGAATCCACCGCCGTACATGTTTATCATTCTAACAATGACTTTTTTAGACCCCCCAACATGTACTGCATATTCAATCCCATGGATGACTCGTTCCATTCACAACAAACTGGCTGCTTACCTTCCACGCAGTGCTCCACGTCCTCCAGGTTGCGCAGGGTAATCCTCATCAGACTTGAGTTGAGCATAAGTTCGTTCTTGTGTTCTGGACCCATGGACTCTGGGGCAGGGTTGAGGAAGAATATGCGAGTGTCGCCCGTGGCTACCCGATTGTCGCAGATCCCAGGGTTGCCAAAGCCACCGATCATCACCTTGTTGCCACCATCCAGGAGAATTTCACGGTTGACGGTGGACTTCCCTTTCAAGTAGCGCCAAACCCTGACCTTTAGCCGAACACAACAGACAGACAGCATACCGTTTAGCTTTTTGTCAAAACCAAAAAAACACATCATAGTGTGATCCATGTGTGTCATTTTAGCTCACACACAGCCTAATTTGGTCTCACTGGGTCAGCTATAATACAACAAGCCCTCATAATGTCCTCCTTTTCTTTAGTGTAAAGTACATTTTGAAATCATCCATGATTAATGAACCATCGATTTACAAAACAGATGAAGAACAGCCTGAGATGTCTTAAGAAAAATAAGTGCAATTTCAATTATATGTTTTAATTTTTCCACATTCAGTCAGACTGCATGTGCATTATAATGTGCTTTGGAACTGAACAACAAAGAGTATTTTATGTCTTTGTCTAGTGGACAAATAGTTAATAGCAATGCAATTTATTGAAACTTTTTAATTATTGATTTATCCTCAATTTTCAGACTTTGCAATGTCATCCAGTGGGCCAGACTAGATGCTTTGGCAGGCCGGTTCTAGACCGTGAGCTGTATGTTTGACACGATGTAATCTAAAAGTGGGGTGCTGTTAAAATTTCAGGCCCCTGTTCAGCTCTGGATTGTCAGAATCAGGGTTTCTCTTACTCTCCCTCACCTGAGTATGCGTGCTTTTGTAAAGACAGGTTAGTGTTTCTCTGGCTTAACTGTTCAAATCTTTACCTGTGCTACCAAGACATCCAGTGACATTTTATGTGATAACAGTAATTCTTAACCTTGGATTCTCAACTACCTCTATTGGAATAAATGTCATACTTAAGATCCAGGTCCAGGGTTTGTTCAGAAAAACGTATCTAAAACACTGCTTGAACCCGTCGGTAGTGCATGACAGTTAATGCAGCAAAGGGTGCTTTCTGCACAGTCATGGGAAAACTCGCCCCTTCCACTACATGTTAGCTGTCCTGTCTCATTTCAGCACTTGGTGGCGGTTTCTGTTTTCCAGAAGGAGAGCTGCGTGCCTCTAATCTACTCCATTCATTCACTGGGAGACGGGAAACAAGTGGGTGCTGAGGAAAAGAGCAGCGAGAGAGCTGACCAAACACAACTTGTTTATTTTGACAGATTATAGAGTGGTCTACCACAGGTCCATGATGGTGCATAAGTTAGTTTCACAGTGAATGGCCGTGGAATAGGAATGAAGGAAGTCTGCTTCCTGACTGAAAATGTGCTTATTTATGGACCTGTGGATGTTTTTTCACCATGTGCTATCATGTGGTTTATTAATCAGAGACCGCATGTTCCACAGGTTCCACGGTTTCACACAGGTTTCACATGAGTGGTTAATGACAATGTAAAGCATGACTATTATTTTTATTGCTTTGGGCACACCTTTCAGCACTTGTTAGTACTCTTTACCAAGACGAAAATCATGTCTCTTACGATCTTATAACAGCAACCTGCAAATCTCTGTACTATTTTGGATGCTTTAAGTGCTTCTGTGGTACTTCACTAATCCTCACTAACCTTTATTTATTCTATATTTTATGGACCTTTTTTTTTTTTAATCCCAGAAGACATCTGTTACAGCCACAAGTCACAAATCTCTAGTTTGAGATAAAAGCAGTGGCATTTGTCAGCAACACTACAGAATAAATCATGATTCAGAATATCATGTTTGCAGCCTCTGGCAAACGTTGCTGCATGTTTTCAACAACATTTATAACTGGAAATCAATTGAGAGCTATAGCCAGGGGCCGGTGAGGGGCCAGGATCCTACTGCAGCATGTTTGGGATGATTACATGGTCGGTTAGGCCTCCCTTGTAGCTATGTAATTGGTAAGTGGAAATATAAAATCACCATCTATCTATTTCTGAAGGCAAAGTGGATCCACTGTCAGTGTCCGTGTAACCGCTGCCAAATGATTCTGGATGAATGAGTTTGTAAAATGTTTTTCAGGCAAACTGTTGATGCCTTGGAGAGAGTTGGGACACAATTTCGGTGGTAATGGCTTCCATCAGCTGCACGAGGGTTAAGGTATTAAGGGATAATGTGACTTCTAACAGTCCACATAAACCCCGTTGGTAGTTTTCGTGCAAGAAGCAGGTGTATTTTCCATCGTTTCAGAAACCACATGAAATCACTTACCTTGCAGGAGTAGGTGTTGTGCACAGGGTCCATGTTAATTATTTCGTCCACGGTGCCGGTCAAAACTATGTTGGCCTCCTCTTCTCTGTCCTCCAAGTCTTTCTCCGGGCAACTTGCGGCGCAACGCTGCCACAGAGCCACGAGCAGCCCCGCTATAAGCAGCGCTGTCCGGCCGGGCCGGAGTGTGCGTTGGGAACCCATGACCACCACACGGATGTAACCCAAAAAAAAAGTAAACTTTCTTAAAATTCAATAATTTTACCACCCGGATGGTCCGAGAACAAACTCCAAACTCTTTCGAATGCGAACTTCCCTACGGACTACCAGTGTCTCTTTCACTCTGCAGCCGTGTTCCCTGCATCTGCAGCCCGGGTTAGAAATCCCTCTCTGCCGCCGCCGGCTGGGAGACCAGGAGGGAAGAGAGGAAGGAGGAGGAAGGAGGAGGAAGGGGCAGGGATCTCTCTCTCTCTCTCTCCAAGAATGCAACTGCACTTCTCTCACCCCCTCTCTTTTCTCTCTCTCACACACACACATTCACAGTGACGCTCCTGGATTTGCATGCGATTTGAATTGCTGATCCCACAAGTGAGGGTGAGGGTGAGGGTGAGGTGGGTGGTGTTGAGGGGGCTGGAGGGCTGCGCGCTGGGATGTCTGTAGAAAGTGACTGTCCAACGCCGCCCCCAGTCGGACAGATTGTGTCTTTACCTCCGGTCCCCATTATCAGGAGCAGTGTGGATTCTCACATTGGCATCCTTTGGTCTTCATGGTGCAGGGTATGAAGTCACATGAAATAGGCTACTGTTGTCTCCTCATAACAGACACAGCATAAAGCACTGAAAGACATCACATAAAATAACACAACAATCCATAAGCTTATACTAATTGACTATGTTTAGTAATCTGTCACAATGAATAATAGGTTGGAAGTGATCACATATTGCTCCACCAGTTCAGTGTCATTAGATGTATCAAGTATAGATGAGTTTAGTGGTTCAATGCCACTGACTCCCCTCAGATCTACAAGGCAGAAGGAAGCAGAGATTGTTAAAGGCTTTAGCACCAACATAAGTTAAATTTTCTTTTATAAGAAAGCAGGTATCTTTCACCTATAAAAGATGACCATTATTTATTATTGTCTATGTTTTGTCTATGATTATATTGCTAAAGGATACACCACTATTATTATTTTTTCTCTTCTGTAGTTTCTGGGGGCTGTTGGACACCACTACAGAACCGCTGTGTACAGTCAATTCCCTGTGTGTTTATATGTGAGATACAAAGTATTGAGGAATAGGCTTGAATGTGAGTATTAGACCTTTATACTTTCCTAATGTTCTTTTCTAATCCAAACATGACATTTCAGATAAGATTTTAGATGTGGAGAGCTCATATAATGGATTGATTGATTATGTATAATGTGAAAGCTGCTGCAACCTAACTCTCTACACAGCATTTTAACATCTTTCAGCTGATTGTTTTGGCTTTACAGAGCATTTTTACTTACTTGCTTACTGCTTACTTGCCACAATTTCTTCACAACATTTTGCTTCCACTGTATGGTGTGGTGGAAACTTGGTAGTGAACAGGCGAGAATAGAGATCTTTATACAAACGTCCGTAACTTAAGAGCCTTCTTTTATTAGGAGTTTGCAAATACAGGTAGAATATGGTTATGTGGATGACAGCTCCCTGCAGCAGTGAAGATAGACCAACAAAGAAGCAGAGTACATGACACATTATAAACAGTAAAAACAGATTGTGCCGCTTCTACCTTTCGCAGTTCTGCTAAGTGTGAAAAGCATGACGGGTGTTTTGGAGCAGGTGTACAGCGAGTCTCTAGCAATATTAAGATAGCAACAGGTTTGCCTCAAGCTAGAACATTCGTGAACATTAGGTCATTAAGTCACATAAGGTTTAAATTTTTCCACTACATATGGTACAATGGCTCAACTCGATTCACTTGTAACCGTTCTTTTTTGGTTTTCCATTAGATAAATTGTTGTATCTGATACCTGGTACTTTTCGAGGTTCCAAATGCGTTGAGCTGATACTAAACAGTGTAGTGAAAACACTGCCGACCACTGATCAGTCGGAGGGTGTCGTCACTAGAATTGTCACTTGTAAGAGACAGAGATCCCACATAGTGCCCGCAAATTTTGACCCTTAATATTTCTTATTAATTCAACCCAGATTTGCAACTTGCAAAACTACACCATGGTCAGTTGACGAAGTGCAGATGTTCCTCTGTTTAGTTATCCATGAAAGGATCTCAAGAGGAAAGGGTATCCTAAAAGAAAAATCAACAAATGCAGCTTTCAGTCAGCATTTCATGCTGCAACATCTGGACCTCTTCACTGGAATCTTTTTCAAAGGGTCAAAAGGATAATACAGTGTAAAATGTGTGTTACTATTTTAAAACCTTGGCTCCCAAACTTGAAGGTGACAAGGCTGTCAAAAAGCTGTCTTTTCAATGTCACTGTAATATGATTCACTGGATGATAACACTGGTATAGAACAACAAATTCTATTGTGGTGCACAGTTTTAATCTCTTCACAGTTATCTTACTTTTATCAAATAGGATCTTTGATGTGATCTTGATAGAATTAAGTGAGCTGGGTACAGAAAGTTCTATGGGAATGTGTAGAGTTATGACAAGTGTGTACATCTGATGTAAAACTAAACTTTATAGCTGAACAGGCAGATGCTAAACTCACACTTTCTGATATGTCATTAAAGATCCCCCTTTATCATAAAACTTCCCATGTTTAAATCTGTAAACGTTACCATATGGCTATTTTGTTAGAGCTCCTATTTAAAAACAGACAGTGCGTAAATTTCCACTCCTCAAAAGCTGTAATTTTAACTACCCTTCTATTCCTGGGAAAATGACAGGCTTGGTTATGCACAGTTGCTAGAGAGGATATTTGCAGAAATTTGTTCAAGTAGGCCTCGGCTCTGACAGCCGAGTTAACCCAAATAGACAACCGTCTTTTGAATGAAAAACGATACAGTTTGACAGTGCTTTTCATGTTCTTTATACACATGAAGTGAGGATCACATTTGTCAAAATGCTTTTATTCCAGGAGAACACACTCTTCACAAGCTATCCCTCTAGGCACAGACAGTTAAATCAATTCTACTCCAACACAAATAATCTCTCAAATCAACAAATGACATAATCTGTAATATTATCAAGCCTGGAGCAGCTCCGCTGAAAGTAAATAGCAGACCAACTGTGTGGTTTTAAATAACATTTTCATTGGCTTCCACATTTAAATGGGCTTCATTTTATAGCAGTAATGACTAGTTTGGACAAGAGTACACCCAAATTCAAAAACATTTCCTCTGCATGTTATTATGTATTATAAATTATTCTTAATGTAGCTGTATGTTGGTGTCATACATGAATCACCGCTGTCAGCTCTTCTTTTGTTTATGAATTTACGTAGTAAACAGTAATTAAAACTGTCTGTTTGTTTCAGGGTGCAAACATTTTGTAGGATTTCCTCCTCAACACACTAATTACAGTATAATGCACAGATAAAAATGAATGTCCCTGTTGAGTAAAAATATTGGACTGCAGACCTCACATACTTTAAGCTACACTGACCACATTTTTATTTATACGTACGTTTAATTGTTATACAATGGAACAAACAACTGTGTAATGTGCTTTAGCTCTTTTTTTTTCAGCTCATTGTTTCACGTTTCTGCCCCGAAAATTTGGTCATCAACCCTACATTCCCACAGCTGATTTTAGTGAAAATGCTCATGTCAACTCATTGCAACTCACTACCTGTCCAGCACCAAACAGCAGACACAATTTGTGAACATCACCAGTTAGCAGCTAGCAGCAAGCAGCAGAAGAACCAGATATTTCCCTCAGGAGTTGGTGGAGACCATAAAAGAGCTAAAAGGAGAGTGAATTCAACTTAAGATTATAGCAGAGATACGACTCGCTCACTCACAAAGTGCAGCTGAAATCTGATAGGCCCCTGAAGTGCCCTTGTTCTCTTCAGAGGACTTCATTGGCTAAAGATATTGTAATTATAATAAATGACATGTGTATAAATATTGTTGCCTGTGCTCATCTTTCAAAGACAATCCTGGGTCAAGATGATTAGATTTTTTACATGCAGAAAAATTCACCAGAATGCAGGAAACTAAGTGTGTAATCCGCCCAGACTCCCTGTATACTACTATGTTATGTAAAATATGGCCCCTGATTGATAAAATTCACCTCTGGTTCACTACAACAGCTACATAAAGCCATGATTGAGTTTACAGCTTGGTCCACTGCCTCTGATTGCCACAAATAAACTGGGTCAATTCTGCAGTTAAATGATGAAGAAGCTGAATGTGAAGTGTATTGTTGTTCAGTTCAATTATTTTATCTCACCTCTAAATTTGAACATTTTTATAACTTGGCATGTGGTGACAGCTGGAACTGTGTTTTGTACTGCTCTCGTCTAGAATCCCACAGAAAATTGGTTTATTTGTGAAAAATAACATAATCATCTATAATAATTATCTTCTGCATCAAATACTGAGCACTGCTGTATATTCAATTTTCTTTCTCTGTGGACACAGAACATGATTATTGGAACATCTCTCATAATGTGAAACTTACCAGCGCAACATGAACCCCTACCCCCCACCTAGTGCTAGTTATCTCCTGACAGCTCTCCTCCTCCCACAAATATTTCAACACAAAAGCCCCAGAAAGTAAACAAGCTTTAACAAGTATTTGACATTTCATAGACTCTTTTGTGAATCAAAGTGTGGGCAGATGCAATTACAGCAGGAGATAAAGAGGGGTTGTGGAGCAAAGACATCAACTTACATTCCCTCAAAGGGGATTTACGGCCTGACATGGAGAAGGTGCACTAAAAAAAATGTTGTCTATTACCTTTCTTGGACCTTTTTCTCTGGCCATGTATGTCAGTTTTATACTCTCCCTTGTTAAAAACACCAATGAATAAAGACTATGTTATGTTATGGTCCCAGCAAATTGGTAGGTCTATTTTAAATAATATTTGGCAGAGTAAAGTAAGAGTAAATTTTAAAAATGTCAAATATCAGCATGAAATATTGGCTCTCAGCTGGGTCATACTGGTCTTAGCCTTAAACAACCCACAGCAGACAATCTGTATTTTTTCAGTTATGACAGTGATGGATGGAGACGGAGTCTTATATTATAATCTCTTTTGATAAATTATACTTTTGTAGATGGCTTATATAGAGGAACCCATCGCAGCTGGAAAGAGTTGACTCTGTATTCAGAAGTGTGTCATTGGAAAGAAAGAGGTGTAACCAGAGATGCAACATTAGCAGCCAAATTGTATGCAAAGCCCACAGGCTTCATTTCACAGGGAAGCAGCTGCATTGCTGCACCCCGGTGTATCACTGCATCATGGGTAGTCAGAGAATCACTGTGCAGTATTGGAAACCAATCCAACCTTTGTGCTTGTGCTCCAGTCATGTAAGTGATATCTTACAGTGCGTGCCACATAAATAATGCACCACTCCTGCTAAAGTAATTCAGCATCTTGGCATTCAAGTTTGCGCTTTGTTTCAACATCCTTTATCCTGATAGTGTCTGTTCATTTCCTCTGCTTGGTATGTTGTGTTTTACATTGCTCTCATAGATAATGTGCCGACACACTCCCACTTAGCATTGCCTAACAAGCAGCACAGAGATACACAAAGTACACACACATACACTGAGACATTCCAGCATTATCAAATCAGGATGCTGTAGCTCTTTTGTTTTTCCAGAGGACAGGCCCAGTCCCCTTTATCAGGTATCAGCATGAGAACAGCGGAGCGGGCCTCGCCTGCCTGGCATCTATCTGCTTCAGACCACAGACACAGTGTCCGGTTTCCTACAGTACAAGCTGCCCTCTCTCTGCTGTCTCTGTGTGTGGCAGAACTGGCTATAGATGAATTCATCTTGTGATATGCTTACATGGTGAAATACGAGTCATTATGGCTGAGTTTGTTGTTTGTATATGTGTCCCCAAAATGTTCTGGTGCCTTGGCAACACGGTCATGTTCCAGATAGATGATTATAAAAAAAAGAATTAAATAAAGGTGGGGTTATTTTTATTTATTTATTTATTTTGTTGTAATTAAAAAGGAGAGGTGTGTAGGATTTAGTGAACAAATCCTGTGAAATCACTGCATAATAACGGAGAGGTGGAGCCCCCAGAGTGATGATGATAGTTGTCTTCCGAATTCAACATAATTTAAAGGAGATAGTAAAAATCACTTGTTTTCTGTATTGTCTGTCATATGTATAAAACATATATGGCAAATCTGTTTAACAAACAGACTGGGTGGCTTACTGGTAATGTTTATGGAACTACAGTTGCAGAGCAAGACTTTAGCTAACCATCAATGATCAGGGATTTACCAACAGTTTGACATGAATGGTCAAATACTGGCTGAACACATGTTCACTGTCACACATCATAAACAGTTTTTGTGTGAAATTTCTATACAAAGTAGAGCAGAGATGCCATGACATGCCAACAAAAAATGTAAAATATACACAACATGCTTGGAGCAGTTGGAATAGCTTCAGGAGTCTGGTTTTAGTTTTTCATTGGTTTTTCATACTAATCGTGTAGAGACATGAGATATTGTCAGATGGTTTTACTTCTGTCTCATTGTTTTTGCCAAAAGGGCATTTGTTTACGTGACTGAGAAACTGAAGGAATTTTATCGGGTCCTTGTTGAACTGCCACGTATGAAATGCCCATAGCAGTTCACTGCATTAGCATAAGAAAATTGCTTTTTCAAATTTGTGTTTCTGCACAATTTAAATGTATTTTGGAGCTATTAGACCATCTGGTAAAAGGTTCATTCACAGTTGACTGGTTCTGCAAAAAGGTACCGTGTGTCATCCACAACATTAGAATGTTTTGTTTTAGGTATCGCATATTATTTACTGGACTTCTTCATTACAGATGGGCTTAATTCTGCTGCCTGTTTAGGATTTGTACCTGGCATTGCTTCAACTGGTGCTAAGCAAGTTTTGTTGACATCTAAAGTACTGAAAATAGACATCATTTTATTTCCAAATGACATGTCTGACTATAGTCTTGCTTCATGCTGTACACTTACAGAGGTTAGGGGAAAATTATGTGTTTTTTAGTCAGTACATTCCTCCAATTTCAGCACCACTTTCTCAAGACAAACAGTAGAGGTAGAAGAGCCACAGCAAACAGACTGTTTTTAGCTCTCTGACAGTTTGCCAGATGGCCCTCTGCTTTGTGGTGTCAAGTCTAAACAGGAGAGGTGGTTTCACACCTGGTTTTATCCCCGTGCATTTAACTGGAATGTCAGATAGTTCAATGCCCTGTAGAGCTTCTCCCATTTCTGTTTTCTCTCTCCAGCTTTCTCTTTCAGTCAGAAAGTTTGAGGCTTTGAGCAGAGCTGATATGTTTCTTGTTGGTGTCAGCAGTATGAATAAATAGGTAACGACTCACTGTTTGAGTACATAATGGTGGACACACACAGTTGCCCCCTTTTTTTCCTGCTTTTTCTTTCATACCTGAATATGAAATGTCTTTCATAAAAAGTGTTCATTTCCAATAAATGAATGGTACTTTCCACCATCATTAGTATCGTCTTATCTGAACGGATTGCAACAGATAAGGTTGAGTGGAGACAAGATAAAGGAGTGTCGGTGAGGAACACCATGTACACTGTGTCCACCTCATTATAGATAGGGACCCAGATAAAGTCCCCTCACTTCCTCATGCCACACATGGTGACTGTATTGCCTCCCAGAGTGGAGTTAATGTGTAACGTTTTCACACAAAGTAAGTGTGAAGCTCATTGGAATGGAATTTTCTGAACCCATTAAATCACAAAAATCTCCAAAATTGAGGTTACCAAATGTTAATGTCAAATGCAATGTTTCAATACGAGTTTGAGCAAATCATTATGTTTAAAACCAGCTGCAAACTGTTCACTGGCCATATTGAAGGCAGGGCAACAGTAAATGATAGCGAGCCAGCCTCCATTACTATTAGTTAGACCTCTCCATCCATCTGCTCCTGCTCCCGCCCAGACCCTGCTCGTTTATGCAGAGTGGCTACAATTTACCGACGACCATTTTGTCTAATGGATACCATTCATTCATTCCCAGCTTGCTCTTTGGCAGGCGCTCGCCAGAGTCCATTAGGATATGAGTCCACTGCGAACGCCCACAACCACGCCACTGCAGATGAATGGCAAGATCAAAACGTGTCTGACTGCAAGTGATTTAGTCGTTGCTGTTGAGCTGATTTTATATTCTGCAGCTGTTGGCTACTTTTGTTGATATATGTGTAATGAGGTCCATTTGGATGTGAAATTGACTGTTCGAATTCACCATTAATGCACAATGTCATCTCACCATAACAAGAGGATTACCTATAGAAAGACAGTAGCCTGTAACGATTATTGCCTTTGTGGAATCACCATTTTAAACCAGACACCAGTAATCACTGTTATGCACCCAGATTAAGAACTTTTTGATGTACAGGAACTCAGTGAGAGAGGATCCTCATTTCCATAAGCTAGCCTTAAGTTTGCCCTCTAATAGTGTTTGATCTATACGTCTCTCCAAGGGAACATGATCAATAGGATGACTCTGTGGGTTTATGTGTGTGTGTCTGAAACTGCCCTTCCTCAGTCAAGGAGCTAAGCACCGTGCCAGAAGACAGACTAAGCACTATGTGACAAGAAAGTGCAGCATCATCATGGCTTTGCTCTTTTGTAGACTTGGTTCGACCCAAAATGGCTGTCCAGTTGCATTAGCTAATTGCACACTGTATTGTCTCTCTATCACTTGGCACTTTTTCATTTGACCAGCTGGGCACATTCAATGAATCTAATCACTTAATTCTACTGCGACTATTAGTAATTAATAAGTTTGGACTCACCTGAACCAGTCAACAAGGTATCTAAAATTACTGATTAAATTCCTTATGAATCTTACAGTTTCACAGATGTGGTCTTTTCTTCTATCTTCTATCAATTGCTATCCCTAAAAGTGATTTGTGCAAGCAATTTAGTGAGTCACATAATGGTATGATCCTCCTGATAGTTTGACTTGGGAGATTCATTCATTCATTCATTCATTCAAAAAGGTTACCTCCATTGCTAAGCTTGGCTGGGTTCGAACTCCACAATATCAGCCCAATAATGCCCGACCTGATAGACATAGGCCTTCAGGAATAACAAGAAACGGGCGACAATGGGTGCGACAATTGATCGTTTATCTCATGCATTACAGTGAACAAACAACATCACATTTCTCTTGCCTATTATGGTGTGCATCATGACATTGACCAATAGAAACACAGAGAGCTTTTCTGCACACTGCACACTGCACACTGTAAATGTGGAGAAGCATGTTTTGCTTCTCCACATTTACAGTTGTGTGCAGAAATTATGATGATGATGATGTTGGTTCTGGGAAACAGAGGACATTATATTTTAGGCTTTTCTAAATACAAGAAGGCCAGTATTATGCACAGTGCTTAGGATGCCATTGTTTATTTGCATTCTTGTTCTTGGAAGTTGGCCCCTAACAACTCCTTTGTGATGAGATGACATTACGGACGTCATGAAAGACAACTGACGCAGTGACCATCTTAACAGACAAAAATATTGTGTATTATCTGTGACCGCTTACCCTCATTAGGGTCATGGTGGGGCTGGACCCTATCCCAGCTGACTTTAGGCGAGAGGTGGGGTACACCCTGGACAAGTCGCCAGCTTATCGCAGGGCATATAGAGACAAACAACCATTCACACTCACATTTACACCTACAGACAATTTAGAGTCACCAATTAACCTATTAAGTGCATGTCTTTGGACTGTGGGAGGAAGCCGGGCAGACGTAAGGAGAACATGCAAACTCCACAGAGAAAAGCCCCAGCTGAGGTTCTTGTTGTGAGATGACAGTGCTAACCACTGCACCACCGTGCCGCCCTTTATCTTGTGCTATCTTTAATCAAAATAAATAAAATTCCTACTAACCCAACTATTCACTAAATACAATATTTGGATTAATATGCTTCAAACTAAATTCAGTGTTCTCTGCAAACTAAAATACAAGATATGCACAATATATCAATAACCTTTCAGGTAGGCCCACAGCTATAGTCGGACCCCAAAACTGCAGCAAAGCCTAAATGGTAGACCAACACATCTACAGGCGCCTTGCCAGTGCAGGTGGGTAGATACATTAAGGCCAGAATACAGTGCTGGGCTGTGGCCAGGTAGGGGATGAGAGCCGCCCCCATCATCCAGAAGCAGATGTTACCTTATGAATCCTTGCCCAGGAATCTGTGACTCATACCAAATCCCTCCTTCTGTTTAACAAAAATCCATGAGAACCTGTGAAGGAATAAAAGTGGGAAAGGGAAAGAATGGGGCGGTGGAGGGTAAATCTTGATGTGCGTGACAGAGGGAGGGAAGGATGAAGGTGGGAAGGATTAACGGATATATAGATGGCTGATGAATAAGGTGGGTGGAGGACTGAAATACTAGCACAAGTTCTCCTTTTTAACCGCCTTACTCCTTGCTCCTTCAGTCTAGATGGAATGACAGGCTTCATCGTAGGGGGAAATATTTCAAAAGCACGGCTGAGTGAAGAGGCAAAGCAGAAACTAAACAGGAGTGGCGGCAGAGGAATCAAAGCCTCGGACTGATGAAAGTGCTCCCAACATCCTGTCTGTCACTTAACAGAGGAGGCCGGCTGCCTGTTAGGACAAGAGCCCTTTGTGGCTGCGAGTATGCATGCATTTGTGGTGCTCGAGTGGTTTTATGTGTGTGTTGAAGTCAAGTGACTGCATGTGTGTTTCATCTCTAAGGCTCCCTCCCCTGTCTTTCTTTCTCTCTCTGTCTCTCTCTGTCTGTCTGTCTGTCTGTCTGTCTGTCTGTCTGTCTGTCTCTCTCTCTCTCTCTCTCTCTCTCTCACACACACACACACACACACACACACACACACACACACACACACACACACACACAAACTCTCTGGTGAGTCTAAAAGAAAGGTGAGTGTCAATTGAGTGAGTTGATGGCTCATCTGTGAAATATGCCTGGCTCGGCCAGGCATGATAGAAGGAGAGGGGCCCTTGGGTGAAAAAGTAGGAATCTGCTCCCCCTTCCCCTTGTTAAAATTTATTTCCCACCCCTCTCTCCTTTACCCTCTCATTTTCTTCATGTAAAGAGCCGTAAGGCTGCTGTTTTTTGTTTTTTTAAATTTTGCTTCTCCTCCCTCTGCAAAACCACATCACACACATGCGCACTATCAACATGAACTTGCACATGCACACTGCTGCATGCTGATTACAGCATCAACCTGATTGAGGTTTAATTAACCTTGCATTTTAATTACCAAATCAAACAACAATTAAATCTGTAAGAACAAAACGCACATTCATGACATTTCCTTCTTTCTTGTTACAACAATGAGCTTATGCTTATAATAATAATATTTTTCTTAATAATAATAGCCACTTTCAAGGGACCCAAGGACACTTTACATATAAGAGACCTCGTAGAATAATAAAAAAGCAACACACTATATACAACATAACACTAATTGTTATTAGATTATTTTAACTCTCAGTTAATCTGTTAATCATTTTCTTAATTACCTGATTAGTTGTTTGGTCCATAAAATGTCAGAAAACTGTAAAAAATGTTTATGACATATTCAGTTTGCTGTCATAGGGGACTAAAGAAACCAGAAAATATTCACATTTGAAAAGCTGAAATCTGAGAATGTGGACATGTTTTCTTTAAAAAAAAAAACAACTAAAAATTATTAATTGATTATCAAAATAGTTGAAGATTAATTTAATAGTTGACAGCTACTTGATTAGACAACTAATCATTACAGCTTCAGCCATTAAACTTGAAAGTTTAAATAAATTAGTGTGCGCATTCATTGCCAGAGTTCAGTTTTTCTGTGTATGTATCACGGTTTTCACATTCAAGGGGAGGCAGCTAATGTGTTCAGTGATGCTTTTATGATACAGTGCAAGAATGACTAATGAATGTGTTCTACATGATAAACACTTGCCTTAAACTAATCTAGATAAGCTGAGGTGCAGATGAGTCCAGTGAAATATGTCCATTAAAAAGCCACATATCAGGTCTGCATAAGGTTAGGGAAAGGGTCAGTTGATAGTAGGGCGCTCGGAGTAGTGGATGATAGTTGATTAGGTGGCAAGGTAGCTTGAAAAATGACCCAGAAAACCAGAAGCTTATAACTTTCAACAACAGTTGATAAAATCAATAACAGTAAAACCTTTTATTAACCCAGTCTCCATTATAGCCTACATTTGACCTGTCTTGAAGTTAAACTAATCCCTCTTTTACATAGGACCTCCTGGAGCTTCCTAAAGGACCACTCATGTCCGCAGACCCCAGGCTGGACCACATGTATCTGAAGGAGCGAGTGAAATGTTTGTTTGTTTCATAGAGGAAACATCTATTGTACCATGACCTTAACCCAACAATGGCAGAAATGTAAAACAAAATAGTAATTATGGTTCATTTTCATGATGAAAATGCATTGCACATTCAGGGTCTAATTTCCTACAACTGGGAAATAAGAGGGTACGGGCCTAATTGGTGTGTTGCACTGTGGTAAAAGTCACTGTTCAGACATAGAGCTACACTAGTCAGAGATTGTCCTATCAGCAATAAGAGTTGATTGTTTACCTGGGCAATGTCTCCCCCCTGAGGCTGAAAACTAATTACACTAAGAAAAACACAGCCACACATGTATACATTACCTGTATAAAAGCTTACATAGAGTGTATATACAACTGCCATTATTTTATTTCATGCCACCATGCACTATTTCATCTATTTCACATCTTAAATTTGTTTTGCATTATATTTTTATTATATTTTTCTGTTTAGTTTTAACTTGAAAGTAGGGTTTTTAACAACAAAGATTTGTATTGTCATTTGTCATACATATGACAATAGAACTAGAATATTACAGCAAATGACTTTGATTCAAAGGAAACTTTCAGACCTCCGAATGCAGCACATCGGTAAAGAAGCATTAACAAGGCCAACTTAACCTGCCCCTGCTTAACTTAATCCTCTGTTCTTCCTACTCTCTCAGCGATGTGTACAATAGTCCTATGGTGGACTATTAGATGGATTAGTATATGGTAGTTTATTGAAAAACATGCAACACATAGTGACAAAATTAAGATTATAATGGTCTTAAAACTTTTAGCACTTTTGAAAACATGTGCTTAAGGTGAAGCAGTAGACCTTTTTCATAACAGCCATTTTGACATGAAATAGTAGGGTGGAGACAGGTGATATTAATTAAGGTCCTGTTCCATTTATTGCAGCAGAGACTTTCCAGAGAGCCAGCATAGAGGACAGCAGCTGATTGGAACTGAACCTTAATTAGTATCATTGATAACACCTGTGTTTATCTACTATTTCATGTCAAAATAGCTGCTGTGAAAAAGTGAAAAAAACACGACCCATGACCTTAAATCCCTTATCATGCCAGTAGACAGAGTGCTTTAATAGTGCTATTATCATATGGAGTTTTGATTAAATTAGCAGAAACTATATTGCCACATGTTAAGCCTGGAGCTCTTTTCACAGCATATGTTGACATATCATAGCAGGAAAAGCTCATAACAGCACACTAATTAAAAGTCTCAGAGAGTCATGTCAGTGAGCCAGCAGAACACCTGGATAGAGAGCTCTCATTGATGTTATTAATAACAGCTGTGCTTTTCATAACATGACAGGTAGGTCTGTCTGCAATACACTTCCGTACGTTAATTCAGAAAAAGTACCAAGTGAATTCAACAACAACTTTTCTGTCGTCAGCCATGAAAAAGTTAGCAATGACGCTTTAAGGTGATGTCAAAAGTGAACAATTTATACAAATTATGCGAGTATATCATACTGTACTTTGCTTGGACATATTATATTCCTTTCTCTAATGCACATGTGTCAAACTCAAGGCCACATCTGGCCCGTGAATGAATGAATGACTGACTTCACACAGTGATTTGCCGATTTTGAAGCCCCCCCAAAAAAGCAGGTTTGAACTGCTCAGTAATCCATTTGCAGCTGATGTGGAAAGCGCACCATCAAACCTCCAAATGGAGCTGATTGTGCTCCAATGTATAGTGACACACTGAAGGCAAAATATGAGTCTGTGGGCGCTGCAGAGTTTCCACGTTTCATCCCAGACACAATGCCCCAGCTGGGCTCCCAGGCTGCTCAAACGCTCTCTATGTTTGGCAGCACATACCGAACAACTGTTCTCTTTGATGAAGATGAAAACAAAACTTCACAAACTCTTACTGATGAACACCTTCAATCAATCCTGAGGATTTCCTCAGCTCAGAGCCTGACCCCAGACATTGATGAACTTATATCCAAGATGAGACACCAAGCATCTGGCTCAGACTAGTGAGCATCACAGAGCAGCAAACGGTGCTTTGACGCATTTTCAGTTTTTAATGCAGTTTCATTTTTGCATTTTTTTTCTCTTGCTACTACAGGACATTTGATTTTTTCTTTGAAGTAAATTACTTTTGGCTGTTGTTTGCCTGTAGAAAATGTTTTCACTTGAAATTACTCAGGAAAAACTGCAGATAGAGCCATGAGGAATGAATGAAACTGATTTTATTGCTTTTATTTTTATTTCATAATTAATATTGTTTTATAGGCAGTAATCTATAGGCCTTGTTAGTTCCAGGTTCTATATGTGCAATGAGGTCGTTTCAATGTTTTCAATAAACGTTGAACCTATCCGGCCCTTGACTTGTAGCAATTTTTTTAATTGTGTATTTGAGTTAGACACCCCTGCTCTAATGTAATAGAGCAACAACGTATAACGTCTTACACATACAAATGTTAGAGGTAAAGTGTATCAGAACTGTACTCACCTGAGCTGTATGCGTCCAGCTCTGCGCAGGCTGCGCAGCGCAACTGAGCGCTTGTGAAGTTTGCTGTCTGTACCCTGCTGGAGACGGTCCAACTCACCATAGCGATACCATAGCTAGCTAACATTGCCCCATGCTGGCCCGCCAGTCGTACAATGAGAGATATTCTGCAAGATCCGAATAACAATTAAGTGGCCGATATATTAATATAAACACGTAAGTTGGACAGAGCGACTTTATTATCGCGCTAACGGTTTGCTACATTAGATAGCTGCACGTTAGCACTGGCTAACGTTAGCTAAACAAGATCAGCATGATACACTCATGAGGCTCTGACTTAGCCTGCACCTGATATAACTTTACCAGTTGGCCGTGTCAGCTTTGTGCTAGTGGTGTAAAATATGCTATCTATACAGCTTAATGTAATGTTTCTGTTTGGTGTGTTGCTTATTAGCAAGTTGACAGTTTGTTTCTATAGCGAATCAGACACGTTAGCTAGCTCTAGCGTTAGCTAACAGTGACCTGTATAAACTGAGGACAGATATTTGTTCCTAGTATAATGTTCATAAGATATTTTTTTTTATTGTTTTTCTCTGTTGAATTTGTTTTCGCTAAGCCGGAACGTTTTAGTGAAAGCCCGTGTGTTTGTCTCCCTGTAGATCAGGCCATCCAAATGGTGATCATGTCAGGCACAGCCACTGTGCTGCAACAGTTTGTCAGCGGGCTGAAGAGTCGAAATGAAGACACCAGAGCAAAATCTGCCAAAGATCTGCAGCACTATGTGACCACAGAGCTCAGAGAGGTAACGGCCTAAAGAAACATGGATGTGTAGGAACCTGCCAGCAGGATGTCCACAACAGCTGTAGTGATCAGCTGTTTACACAGTTTCAGGAGTGGATATGAATCTGCCCTTCAGTTTTCAGAGTTTACATAAAATGTGCATGGATCATAAGAAATGTTTTGGATTTCTTTGGGATTACAGACTTCTCTTGCTCTTCCTCCTCACTGGTTTTTGTGACATTTGTTTGTATTTGTGCCTTCCGCAGTTAAGCCAAGATGAAGCCACTACATTCTATGATGAGTTAAACCACCACATATTTGAGCTGGTATCCAGCTCTGATGTGAATGAGAAGAAAGGGGGGATTCTTGCCATAGGTAAGCGTTGACCTACCATATTTTAAAGTTTACAATCAACTTTTGATTTACACAAGGTCTGATGGAATTGCCTTGAGTTGTGTTACTGCCCTGAATCTATATCATGTGAAAATGTGTACGATAGTTACACTGTATATATGTGTTAAAAAGCAATATTATCAATATTTCCTTCCAGTGAGTCTGATCGGAGTCGAGGGAGGCAATGCCACCAGGATCAGCCGCTTTGCCAACTACCTGCGCAACCTGCTCCCCTCCAGCGACCCCGTGGTGATGGAGATGGCTTCAAAAGCCATGGGCCACCTTTCTATGGCTGGGGACACCTTTACTGCTGAGTATGTGGAGTTTGAGGTGAAGAGGGCCCTGGAGTGGCTGGGAGCAGACAGAAATGAAGGCAGACGACACGCTGCAGTAAGTGACCGTGCTGTTTGTTGTTGAAATACTTGTGGTGTGTTTATGTGTGGTGCGGATGAGGGCAAAGGACAGTTTGTCTTTTTTTGGTTTTACTTTCTGAAGCAGCACTAGGTGTGTTTATGGTCTGTCTTTTCCCTGGATGGAGAACTCACTCATCGCTGTTCACGAGACCATGTTGATTTTTACCACTAAAGGAGAATACCAGTGTCTTTTTGTGTATGGCACTATAATGCATTTGTTGTCTTTGTCAAAATCTAAATGTAACATTTTCAAACTTAGCTTAAGATGAACTGCTGTCCCAAGAAGATATCAACATTATTGTGCTTGTCGGTTGTTGATCTTGAGTTGTGAGTGTTTGTAAAGGTTTCTGTGACACACTTGCACTCTGGCCTTGTTAATCTGCAGTTATTCTCTGACGCAATGAGTTGTCTGTTTGAAAATGCGAAGCACAGGGGAAATAACGCTAAAATAAAAACACTGATCAAATCAAATTCAGGCTTTATTTTTCTCACCTTGGGCAGTTTTCAGATATGTGGAATTAGTTGTCAGACGATACAAGAATGAGCGTCTGCAGGAAAATGATCACTGATATTTTTGTGGAGGGCTGTCCATGCACACGTCAGCATAAAGAATGAAAACATTTGAGGCCAGCAAAATAAACAGCATCAATGCTATTATTAACCTTATCTTAACCTTTTAAAGTTTTTATTTGTCTGTTCATATTAGATAGTTCGATTTCCTGCTAACAAACGGAGCAAATGATTTTGGTTTTTCAGTTGAGTAAAGATGCTGTTCTATTTTGCAGCCTAATTTAGTGGCTTAAATTGACAAGACAAATACATTTTCAGTACTGTTGCTGCTCTATTTACACTCTGTTGCTACTCTATGGATACCCGTCATAATGAGACGATGTCTTTTCTCAGCATTTTCCTTGACTTGATTGTTTGATGGTGAATGTTAAAGATGTTCTGCTCGTGAGACACTTTGTTCTGTCTCTTCCATTGTTTCTCATTTGCAAACATTCACCAAATATTGCTTCAGTTGGCAGTACATAATCATGTGTGGTATGACATCCTTACATTTCCATGTTGTGTACTAGTTGTAGTAACAGCATCTTAAGGTTCACAGCTCTCAGTTTTATTTCAGAATTCCCCCTAAAAACACAGATAAGGGTGCATGTCTCCAGAGGAGCAACGTAAGGATGAAAACAGGGTTTTGGTAACTTGATACAACATGTTTCAAAGAAAGGTATAAATACTAAGGGTTGACTTTCAGAGTCCTAGAATAATGTAGTAACTGCTCAGTCTTAAGCACAATATTGACTTACAGTAAATTGTATATTTTAAAAATGTAAATCCAAGGAAGGCAATTAATGATGAGCTGTACAACCATTTTCTGTCTTTTCCAGGTGTTGGTGTTGAGGGAGCTGGCTGTGAGCGCACCCACCTTCTTCTTTCAGCAAGTGCAGCCCTTTTTTGACAACATCTTCTACGCAGTTTGGGACCCCAAGCAGGCGATCCGAGAAGGGGCTGTATCTGCACTGCGAGCCTGCCTCATCCTCACCACACAGAGGGAGACCAAGGAAATGCAGAAACCACAGTGGTACAAAGTAAGAGTTTAAAAATAAGTTTCTCTCCTCAGTGCATGTTGTATTTGCCAGAGGAAACTCCTTGTCTCCTATGTCCTATTAATAGTAGGTAACACAAGTGTTTGTCTTTTCTGTGACAGCAAACCTTTGAGGAGGCAGAGAAAGGCTTTGATGAGACTCTGGCCAAAGAGAAAGGGATGAATCGTGACGACAGGGTCCACGGTGCGCTTCTGATCCTGAATGAGCTGGTTCGCATCAGCAGCATGGAGGGAGAGGTGAGAGGCTCAATTCATTCTCAGAACATTCTCACATCCACATGCGAAACATTCCTCTCACTGTCTTGTCTCTGTGACAGCGCATGCGTGAGGAGATGGAGGAGATCACACAGCAGCAGTTGGTCCACGATAAGTACTGCAAGGAGCTGATGGGTTTTGGAACCAAGCCCCGCCACATTACGCCATTCACTAGCTTCCAGTCGGTGCAGCCACAGCAGTCCAACGCCCTCCTGGGCCTGCTGGGCTACAGCACACCTCAGGGTTTCCTCACCTTCGGAGCCGCACCAGTACCTGCCAAGAGCTCGCTGGTGGAGAGTCGATACTGCCGTGAGCTGATGGAGGAGCGATTCGACCAGGTAGATCATACAGCAGAGGTTTGGCTTCTCCAAGAATGCAACAGTTGTTTTGGTAATTGCTTGACCTGGCAATTATACCGTGATTGTTCTTTTGGCTTTAGAAGAAATTTACATCATCCCACTACAGTTTTAGTGAAGTGAAATTATTGTTATTATTGCTGTATATCAGAGCTCTTTGTCTAAAGATAATGGATGGTTTCATAAATGTGCCAGACTTTTACTTCCCCGCAACACAAAATGACAAGATTGTTAGACTGTTTATGGCTCTGATGTTGAAGTATATATTCACCTGTCTTTATTAATATTTAAGCATGATTATGACGCTTCTTGAATGAATGAATCAAACTCTCACTTTTACATTCATCTCAGCTTTGTGTTTTTTGTTTTATGGCTTGCATATTTCAATGAAAACAAAAATACATAAATTGGAACAAAGTGATGCACAGGGAGATGGAATCAGTTTCTCAGTCTGGGGGCTGGTGTGCGTTGGTTTTGTGTGTCTGCAGTAAATGGTGCTTTTGGAGGTTTAAGTTAAGTGTTCAGTTTTTGTTTAGACTGCCAGAGAGATGTTTATGGAACTATTGTGTGTTTCAGACCATAGTTTACATTGGTGTTATATTGGAGTGCATCACATTACTGTCCACTCATATTATAATAATTAAAACGATTGCTTCAGTAGTGGTTAAAGAAGTATTTCACCACTGGGAAGATGGTCTTTTCATAAAGCTGGGCTGCCTGTGCAGTAGAAAGATGCAAATATTTTTGAAATTCATGCTACATGACCAGAAAAAACAGAGAAGAGCTCAAAAGATAGAAAACCTCCAACAACCAGAATGCACTGAGCCCCATCAGACCACTAAACGCTTTGACTGGTGGGTGATGTGCTGCGAGCTGGGTGTTGGTTGGTTTTGGCTCGTCTGTTTTCAAGAAGAAAAAAATGGTAGCCTGGTCAATAACTTTCTGATATTACAGCTAAACAGTACAATAAAATAATGTCTCTGAAACATTTGAGGTGAGAAATAGGCAACACATGAACAGAATCTTGATTCTTGTTTGAGCAGCACTGCTTGATTCAACAGTTTGGTCTTAATCTGTCTCTGTTAAACCACGTTTTGGTACCAGACAACAGCCTTAGAACATGTCACAAAGCAGACTTGACTTGGCTCTCTGGGTGCTGGCAACATGCTTATTTGCACATACAAACCACAGTGTAATGATACAGAACTGGGTGAAAATTAAAGTGTCACCTTAAGCTGATTGTTTAAGCTCTGTGGCCCTCACTTTAGTCTTGCAGTCCAGCACCCTGTATTTGTTACTTGAATGGTCAACTACTGAATGCAGTGATGACGTGTGAGAAACAGTTGTTTGAAGTAACAACAAAGACTTTGACAACAAATTAAAAACAAGAAATTCTAAATTGAATTTTGAATAGAAAGAAGAAACGTAGCTTCTATGTTGTATGTTATTTTACTCAACTCCCACAACAATGCAGCAGACCCGTGAAGAGATTTAATATATCCCCAGGTCCACAACACAAGGCCGGTGCTGTTCTCAGAACCAGATAAATCACAGCTGACACAATTTTTTATTATGTGCTTTGTCCAGGTGTGTCGGTGGGTGCTTAAATACAAGACCAGTAAAAACCCTCTGATCCAGATGACCATCCTCAACCTACTTCCACGCCTGGCAGCTTTCCAGCCACATATATTTACAGGTGGGACTAGTTAATGATCAAATGTTATCCAAGATCTGTTTAAATCCATCTTTCTTACGGTACCACGCAACTGTGATTTTTTTTCCATCACTATAACCACTGGGCCTCTTTGGTGGTTAGGAACCAAATGTAAAGAGATCATGACCAATACCTTCTGCCCTCCTCTGTCCTGACATCAAGGGGCTTTGTCGTAATAAATTGCTTGTAGTTTCTACCATTAAGTTGATTTATGTGTCCTGTGCTGCGGTCTATACAAAGCCCTACATCTGTATTTAACTATTTGCACTGTGGTCGTTCCATCCACCGAGCAGACCAGTACCTGTCAGACACTATGGGCTACCTGCTGGGCTGTCTGAAGAAGGAGAAAGAGAGGACGGCAGCGTTCCAGGCCCTGGGGCTGCTGGTGGTGGCCGTCAGGGCAGAAATCCAGCCGTACCTCTCGAAGGTCCTTGAGATCATCAAGGCTGCGCTGCCACCCAAAGACTTTGCACACAAGTCAGTAATTAAAAACATGAAACAGTTTGTAGTCTCTCTATATGTTGTAATAAATTCTACTTCTTCATGTTTAGATATTTATATGTTTGATTTGTTAATATCCTTTTAATAGTTTTGTCTTTTAATGTTTATGTTCTCTTGTCTAATTGTGCTCTAATGTCATTGTGTGTCATTTGTAGTCTATAGTAGTGTTATATTGGAAGAAACCCTCCTTTAAATCTAAATGTATGTTTGGGGCAGTAGGCAGTAGTGGTAGACATATTTAAAAATAATTTTGGATTCTCTGTATAAAAAGAAGAGACTTACCATTAGTGTATGTTTTTTTCACTTCCTGGTCTTCCATGTGTGCAGGAGGCAGAAGACCATGCAGGTAGACGCCACAGTGTTCACCTGTATCAGCATGCTTTCCAGAGCCATGGGCCCCAGCATCCAACCAGACATCAAGGAGCTGCTGGAGCCTATGCTGGCTGTGGGCCTCAGGTAGGAGAGAATGAGTTCATCACTATGATAAATAATTAAACTAATAAGACTTTTTCATTTCCAGGTTTCCAGGTTTGGATTTTTGGGCTGGGTTTAAGTAGCAGAGTTCAACTCCAGAGTTTGGCTTATAAAATTGACACGACAGCATTGATGATATTGGGTTGTTTGTTTATTGTGTCCTGTTCACGTAGCCCTGCACTGACGGCGGTGCTGTACGACCTAAGCCGTCAAATCCCCCAATTGAAGAAGGACATCCAGGATGGTCTGCTAAAGATGCTTTCCCTAGTGTTGATGCACAAGCCGCTCCGTCACCCTGGCATGCCCAAAGGCCTCGCTCACCAGCTGGCTTCACCAAGCCTCACAAACATCCCCGAGGCCAGTGACGTAGGAAGCATCACACTGGCCCTGCGCACGCTGGGGAGCTTTGAGTTTGAAGGCAAGAATCTTGCAGAAGACACAGCAGATCACATCATATTTTATTTTTAACTTTATTTTGTTAAGAAACACAGGGAGAGAACTTCAGCTGAGTCAAAAAAATATGCCCAGACCCCCAGTTCTAATGCACCAAATTGCATTCAAAGATTGATCTTAAATTGGGGTGATGATATTCAAGTGTAGGTAGTCACATTACAGTGCTAAAAAATGCAAGGGGCATGAAAGCATGAAAAGAAATAAGTGATGGAGTTAATGCCTCAGTGCTTGCAAGCTGCACATTCAGTCAAGTTGGAAAAAGTGTTGTGGTTTTAAATTGAAAGCATAAACCATCAGATTTAAAATTGGAGTCACGACGGGGCGAGAGCACGTGATCTGTAAGAAGCTATTGAGTGAAGTGCAGAAACGGCTGGAGCGGTTGTGTTTCCAGCTGTTCTCTGGACTGGACCCATAGAGCTTCAGACGGCATAGTACTGAATCAAAATACTAGATAGTTCTGGGCAGTTCTTGGCATTTGTTTTGAACTTATTCCCCTCTAATGTTAAGTTTCTGCTTCATATTTCTATAAGTTTTAGCTAAAAAAAAACAGGGTCAATATTTCTGTCGACACTATATGTAATATGTTTGACAAAGTGACAAAGAATTGGGGGAAAAACCAATAAAAAAATGTGTTCATAGAATTTTGCTCCACTGAGCCATGTTCAGTACGCAACTCCATGTATGTAAGTAACTAGCATTTTAAAAGCTGCTTAAGGCTACTCAGATGCGGTGCAAAATGCAAACAAAATCTGTGTTTATTAAAGGTATTGTTAAATGTGAATTCTGCTGAGCTGATGTGCTTTGAGTGGGATGTTTTGACGGGGGTTTCAGATCAGGTGGGGAGTGAGAAGAAGTCGTGTTCAGTCACCATGCTGACTTGCTTAATATTTTCCAGCAGTAAGCTGCGTACAGCAGCCTGTGGCGAAACAATTACTTTGCACAGTCTTGCATCATCCTGTAGTGGACGGTGGGGTGGGGTTTGCCTTTTGGTGCAAAAACAAGCCGGGGCTGCACCGCACAATTGAACAGGCTTTCTTATTGGTAATGGGATATTTCTGGCTCTAGCCACAATACTTTTTTAGAGTTTTACTTTTGAAATTTGAAATCCAGAACCCTTTAAACTAAGCCAAATTGTCCTGTCTGGATAAAAAGGAAAGAGTCCTCAAACTAATGGTGTGTCATTAATTAATTGAAGCTTTATATATGCATTCATCTTTATATTCCCAGTTCAGGGATCATTCTGACTCTTTGTTCTTTCACCAGGACACTCCCTCACCCAGTTTGTGCGCCACTGTGCTGATCACTTCCTGAACAGTGAGCACAAGGAGATCCGGATGGAGGCAGCTCGGACCTGCTCACGCCTCCTTACCCCCTCCATCCACCTGATCAGCGGCCATGTTGTCAGCCAGACCGCTGTGCAGGTTGTTGCAGATGTGCTAAGCAAGCTGCTTGTTGTTGGCATCACAGACCCAGGTAAAAGGGAAGGGAAAGGGGTAGTAGTACTATGTGGATTCTTTTTTTATGTATAATGATGTATAAAAGTCTCTGTTGATGAGGGATGAAAACTCTATTTTGCAAGAATTAGCATTTGATTTGAAAAAATATTACATTTGTGCTATGAGAATGCTACGAGCTGTCAACAGCTGGAATGACCCATCATGATAAGAGAGTCAAAATGTGTGACTTGTCCCTGTCCCTGTACCTCTGCAGATCCAGACATTCGATACTGTGTGCTGGCATCGCTTGATGAGCGTTTCGATGCTCACCTGGCCCAGGCCGAGAACCTGCAGGCGCTGTTTGTCGCGCTGAATGATGAGGTGTTTGAGATCAGGGAGCTGGCCATCTGCACAATTGGACGCCTCAGCAGTATGAACCCTGCCTTTGTCATGCCCTTCCTACGCAAGATGCTCATCCAGGTAGGAAGGAGGAACGACAGATGGCACACTAAACGTAACGGTTTATTGTGTTGAAGGTCATTTATGCATTTTTTTACCCATTAAAAGGAAGTTTGGTGTTGAATTGTTTGATCTAAAACACTGAAACACATTTACACCAGATGTTTAACAGCTGCAGCACAAGTTACAATTTTTCATTATGAAAGGTCATGTCAGGGTTACAGTCAGTCCAGTCAGATTTTATGCAGGTGTGGCGAAAAAGCCTTGGCCATCCAAATAATTTGAAATATGCTATAATAATTTTAAAAATCTCAACAGAGGGCCTTGTATTCATATTAGAAATAGAGCCTTTCTTTAAGTTTCTACTTAGCCTACTTGTCTGTTGTTTTAACTGAATACCATTAGAGGGCAGCAAAGACCGGTTTAAAAGCCCAAGTATTCGTCTGTAAGATTTAGTAAAGGTTTCTTTGTGTGCACAATGAATTAACCTCATTAAGATTCATTCTGAATATGGAAGATTGGGTGTATTATACATGTTTTGAATATCGTTTCAGATCTTAACAGAGTTGGAGCACAGTGGTGTCGGCAGGAACAAAGAGCAGAGTGCTCGTATGCTCGGCCACCTTGTCTCCAATGCCCCCCGCCTTATCCGGCCATATATGGAGCCCATCCTCAAGGTACAACTCTGCTTTTTCTTCACTGTCCGGGTCTATGAGTGTTTCCCACGATTGAGAATTTACTTGTTCTTTTCCATTTTGATGTTTTTCTTTGTTTTTGTTTTCAGTGATGGTATTATATCACTGTTTTACAAAATCAAAAGGATACTCTACTCAAAACATGATTCTATGGGGTGTCGATTAGCTCAGTTCGTAGAGCATCTGCCCCATGTACGAAGGCTCAGCAGCGGCCCAGGGTTCAAATCTGACTTGTGGCCCTTTGCTGCATGTCATTCCCCATCTCTCTCCCCACATTCCTGTCACTCTTCAGCTGTCTCTATCAAAAATAAAGCCAAAAAATATCTTTAAAAAAAAAACATGATTCTATCTGTTTTCGCTCTATTGTCAATGTAAGACAACTAATCTGAAGTAAGGAAACAATTATGAAATAGAGAGATGTCTTTATTGGCTTTGAATAAAAATGAAATGCATTGCACATTATGTACATCAGGTTCATTCGACAGGACTTTTTAAAGTCCATTACAGTCTTATTTCTTGGGGCTCTCAAATAAACTTCTGTCTGTAATTTGAGCAGAGCGCTGGGTTTGAATGAGTTAAGTGACTCTGTTACCTTTTACTTTTACAGGCTCTCATCCTCAAACTGAAAGACCCTGACCCCAACCCTGGAGTGGTCATTAGTGTCCTTGCAACCATTGGCGAGTTGGCGCAGGTAAAGCTGGATCTAATCTTTCAATTCCTTCAAGTTTTATAGGGACAGTGTGTCATTTTGATTTTATAGCCAATAAATCGAAGCAGAATTGTTTGCCCTCTGCATATTATTATATTTTCACAGTCTCTCTACACAGTCTTGGACTTGCAAACAATTTTAATGCAAGCAGTCTGAGCTTTTCTTTTTCTGAGGTGGAAAGTACAGGGTAGAGCGCCACCCACGGATGTGTGCCTTGCTCCACTCTGTCCAGGTGGTTCGACGGTCCCTGCAGAGAAGGAGTCAGGAGAGTACGGTTAAAGGCAGGCAGACTCTGCAGTTCAGTCAGTGTGCAGGAGATGTTCAGGTAGACCAGGTGTTCAGGGCTGACTCAGTGCAGGAAGCGGAAGACGCCCAGTTGCTCAGGAACCAGCACAGGAAGGCACAAGAAAATGTAGGAAATACAGAAATATAGTAAAAGACAAAAAGAGATGTATACACGCTGTAAGTGTCTGTGTGTAGATGTGAAATGTCTGATTTTGATATCTCTTCATGATACAACCAAAAAAGACAGTTACATCACCCTCCCGAACAAATTTGACCCACGGACACAGCAATGAATGGACTGTCCAAACGCATAAGACAGCACAAAGTTTCACATCACATAAGGACATTGGTTTGATATGGTCAGATAGATTAGGATAACTAATCAATATCCTTTTTGAGATTTTAGTGAAAGTGTAAAATGGAGAGATTATGAGATTTCCTCAGTTTTGATTGGTTCTCTTGTGTGGACTTTGTCAGGTGAGTGGCCTGGAGATGAGGAAGTGGATGGACGAGCTTTTTCCAATCATCATGGACATGCTGCAGGACTCCTCCTCGTTGGCCAAACGACAGGTACAGTCCTGCAAACGAGTATGTGCTTCATCTGGTTCTAATGTTTTTCTCTCAACAGTACTCCAAGTTCAGAAAAATATTTATTTCTTGGGTACAATAAATACATGTCTACTTCAGTAAACATAACTGGATATAATTTCTGCAAACATGTTAAGTCACTCAAAAACATTTTTTAGAGGATTGTGAGTCTGGTATTTGCTGTTTAAACAGGATTATGCAAACGTATGGTGAAATCATTCAGAAGTATTAACCAATGGCTTATCAATAAGAGACTGAAAAACAATTTGAAATGATGTCAGGAGCAGGCAGACAGGATTAATGGTTGGGATTTTCATTTGCTCCCTTTTTAATAAAGAACCTTTTTAGTATCATTTGTTTAATAGGTACATTTTATTACAAGGATCGTTGGATAACAATGAAAATACCTAAGCACCTCAGGCATTATGCTTTATGCATCTCCGTCAGTGGCATTGCTCAGAGAATCTGTGTTTGACTTTCCACCAGGTGGCACTGTGGACACTGGGCCAGCAGGTGGCTAGTACAGGTTATGTGGTGGAGCCCTACCGCAAGTACCCCTCCCTTCTGGAGGTGCTGCTCAACTTCCTGAAGACGGAACAAAACCAGGGCATCAGGAGAGAGGTATGCACCAGTGCCTCCATCTTGGCTCCTAACCCTTCCTTTTCCCCACAGTTTATTTCGTGGCACCGTGAACCCAACTCTGTTGTTCTGTAACTCATTATGAGGCCAGAAACTCTACCTGTCAACATATACTAAACAAATGAATATCTGTTTAGATGTATTGACTTAGACTGTTGAATTATAATTGCAGAAATACATACAGTATGAGGCTATGCACATTTTCCATAGTTACATGGTTACTTTTTCCTAAGTCTTGGGCTGTGATGTAAGTGATAATTGTCAGAATTTCTTCCTTCGCCTGTTACATTATGTGGATGTCGGATGTCACTGTGTGTGGTGGCTGGCATGTGCACATGGGTTCTGGCAACTCTGGCCACTCCACTCCAACTCCACTATGTAATAAATTTGAAAACCCCGTTCTAACCTAGTCTCTGTTGGCTATTTATTCTGCTTTATACTTTTGTCTATTGTCGTTTTTTATTAAAGGAATACAGCACACCAAAGTTCTATCTGGTATCAAGTACTCTTAACCTGTCAGCCTGAAAGATGGCTGTGTTTACTGTTTGAAGACAGAAGCTTTGGTCAGCTTACTGATTCCTATGGGGGGGGGGGGAGTATCATAACATCCATAGAGGCGATGTACTCCACACCTCTTTGATGTAATTTTTACATCTTCCATATAGTCCTTACTTAGCCAATAAGTGGCTAAATATCGTACTTCAACGGAGCTTCAGAGTTGTAAGGAGATGATAGCCTTTTCGAACAGTTTTGTCAGAAATTGAAGATTTCTGAATCTTGTCTTCCAGTCCAAGATTGCCAAGTGTGTGTGCTGTATGTCTCTAACAGGCTATCCGTGTGCTGGGTCTTCTTGGAGCTCTGGACCCCTACAAGCACAAGGTGAACATCGGCATGATTGACCAGTCACGAGACGCTTCCGCCGTCAGTCTCTCTGAGTCCAAGTCCAGCCAGGACTCAGGTAGGCTTGTGATCTCTATTACCAATCACAATTTGGTTGTAATTTCAGAAATATGTAATAGCCAGAAATATGAATTTGTTTTTATTTGTTACAGTAGTATTATTGGTGGAACAGCTGGAAAGTTTCCAAATCAACTTGAATCTTTTTTTTTTTTTTTTTTTTTTTAAATCTCTGTGTGGGTCTGTCTCTTGGGGTTGGTGCTGTGATTACAGTGTGTTTATGTGTGAGAGCCTGATGAATAGTATAGGATCGTGTTATTGTGGCCTTGGACTGGCTATTATAGTTTTTATGTTTAATTTAAAGAGCATATGTTTTCACTAAGATATGATACTCTGTTTACACAGTTAATTATTAATACCAGATATAGAGTGTGTCTACATAAATATAAACAATCGTATCTAACCAGGAAAAGCCTCGACAGTAATACACTTCTTAAAGATGGACCGTGAGGCAACTTGATTGAACAAACAAGTCTGGTTTGAAAGGTCACTAAACTTATGAAGTGCCGGTTTGCATTTTCGAAGTAGCATTTAAATGTCATTCAGAAAAGGCATCTGAGATGTAAAACACTGCATATTTGCTTCATCATTTCTTCTGTAACATTTGGATTGATAAAATGCCAGCAAAAGATTGAATTGCATCCATTTTTGTCAAACTCATGAATGATTTAGTGATGCGCGAGGAAAGAGGATCACAGAGTATACATTTGAAGGCAGCAGTGTGATATGAGATGTTTTATGCTTCACTATTTTGAACAATATTTAACTGTGCACAGTAATTTGTTTGAAAGGTGATCTTTACCCACAGTTTATTATTACGAGTCAAGTAAGCCCAGGTAAAGGCAGGCAGGCTCTGGAGTTCAGGTAAAGCAAGTGTTCAGGGTTAACTCAGGATGACTGCAGGACGAGGCAGAAGCTCAGCTGTTCCTCTTTGTTAGTGCTGTGGAAAAAAAGCTGTGAGTTAAACACACCTTTGAAATCTTGCAGCTCAATTTGTCTCTGGTTAGAATATGATCACTCTAGAGAGGAACCGATTTCATTCTTCAATTATTTGAATTGCTCAATCTGGCTCATAAAAACCACTTATATTCTGTCTGACCCAAAGCCCTTATGGTTATCCTTTACAGCTTGGCTGTTTTACATTTCATAAATCTACAGTTAATTAGAAATAGAGCGCAGTGAAGTGATATGTCTACACACTCGAGACAAAACACAATTTTTAAGGGTCTTGACCCTGCATTTGAAAAGTCAACAGCAACTATGGTTTTGGGTTTTTGGTTTGTTGAAGCCTCTGAGATCTAATTTCTGGCTTCTGTCGACCTACGCCCAACTAAATCACGTCCAGCGTGAGGGTCTAACAGTTCTGCGAAATAAAACTGCTTCAACTGGAGTGAGATCTTTTAGAGGAGATGTTTAATTTAAGGTGACCAACGTAGACAGACGTCTCTTTAAGCATCTGTTTTATAGACTAATAATGAATCATTTGCATTGCTGTTTTGTTTTGTGCGTGGATTGATTACTGATGCAGTTATCTGAAGCATTCATTTTTCTCACACATTGATGTATAATATTATATTTATAACATTTTTCAGTTGCTGTCTAGCACTATTAGTTTTGTTGTCACAAATCATGAGCTTTATGTGCCAATCACAGGAATTTTCTTACCTTGGCTGTATCTCTACGGAAAGATAAATTCATGTCAGAATACTATCATTGCTTAGATACATATCCTATAGTTTACATATCTAGATTATATTCTTTCCCACCACTCCTCCCTCCTCCTCCCTGACTTACCCTTTTAGATTAGACACAGATAGCTAAAAACATGTAAGGAAGGCTATCCATAAGAAGTGGTAACAATCTTAAGCTACCAGTAGGCTGCATTGCTCTGTGCTGCCGACTGCAATTAACTACAGAAATTCATGTGGTAATTCAGGAGGTTTTGACAACCCTTATGATGGATGCTATCACGTAAAAGCTGTCATCCTCTGGAGATCTTGAAAATTCATGAGTGACAATAAAAAAACTGCTCATCTGTCTTTTGTCATGGTGCATTGTGTATGGAGAATGCAGGTCTCCAGTTGTCTGCTCCAGTCATGTGTCTTAGAATGTGACCTTGGACAATATGGTAATAGTTTTACCAGTTTGTTCTCTAGCTAAATGGACTGTGACCAAATTTTGAGGCAGTGCATCTGTTGGCAGATTTGTCAGGGTCAGCGTCTGGAGCACGAGCGATATTTGACAGCATGTTTGTTATGTGGGAGGTCATTGGCTGGACCCATCTCATCACCTGACTTCAAACAAGACGAATCACGTCACTACCGAACATCAGAGTCATAAAACTTGCTTCTTAGTAAGTTGCTGTATTTACATCTGTTATTATGGCTTGTCCTACACAGCTGAGACCTGAATTACTGCTGTACTGCTGCCTCACTTAGGTCCACTGATGCCTGTCTGTTCTCTGTAAAGTTGCACATGTGTAGCCATCTATCATAGTTATTAATCTAGACTTGGTGAAGGCCGGAATAATGAAAGATCCACAAGCAAAGCTACCCTCTTTAGCCTGCAAGCTCTTTGCCAATCTGTTATGTCTACAGTCCGGAGTCTTGAGGGAGACAACTGGAGCAGCTGAAACTGTACTCCTGCAGAAGGCCAGTGAAACGCTGAATACCAGATGTCTGTATTCTCAGATGCCTTGTAAAACTCAATAGCTCTGCATAGATAAATGGACAGACTGTCCTTATTTGCATTATCTGTCATAAAAAAATAAATAAAACTGCTTATTTAAAATAAGAAATATGCATTGTAAATGTATAAAAAGGACCACCACAGTTGTTTGATTTACAAAACCAAAAAAAATAAATTTCACTCTCTAATTCTGGGCACAACTGCTGAAAACCTCATGGTGCTCCTCAGAATCTCGTGTACTTGAAGGTGATTCAGAAAAGGTTTATTACAGATAGCAACGATCACACGGATATCCTAAATTTCAGGGTAAAAGTGAGAATTACTGGTGTGGTCAAACCAAAGATGCCCATTAAGTGGCTGCGTTGGTATGGGTGTGTTGATTCTGCTTTTTCAGATGAAGTACGATACAGAAGGAGTGGTTTGAGTTGTATATGCTTGAGCTTGAAGGTTTATCAGATGCCAAAATACTCCATACTATGGGGACAGGATTTTTACAACTCTGTCATCTTGAGTGTCATGACGGCATAGTCTTCTGTCCAAGATAGTCATAAGGGTTGGGCTGATGAAGTTATAGTTGGAAATGGATTTATAGTTGTAAAATAACCTCCAATAATAATAATGATGATATGATCACATTTGACGTAATTTAAATGGATAGCTTTTATTCGTGCGAATCAAGCTGAGTGTTTTTACTGTTACTAAATTTTTTTCACCACCACCAAAAATCACTGCTCCATCTGTAACTCATACTTTTAAGAAATTTGTTTCTCAAATGTATTTGTATGATCTCTAATCAAACAACAACTGATTGATTAGATTTGGATTGGACATTTCAGTGCTGCATTAAATCTGGATGTTGCAGTGGCTCGTGAAGGTGTACCCAAGCAGTCCTTATCAACTTGTATTACCACCCTCACATGATTGATCAGAAGTAGGAAGAACGTTGTTGGCTTTGCCGTTGTTCTCCAATTATAAACACATCACACACGAACTGGATCAAACACCCGGTGTGTATGACTCGGTCATGTTTAATTTCACAGGTTTGAGTCGACAAAAACCACCTGAACGAGTTGTTTATAAATCTGATTAGAGCACAATGGCTTGTGGAAGACTGAGAGCACCAAAGGACATGTCAGTCAGTCTTGTAATTAAAATGTGAGCAAAAACAGCTGCATTTCTCAGTAACCTCATGACATGTTACTTTGGATTGTATTGTGAAATGGAGATTTCGAAGAAAGCAGCCACTGAACTGGGGACACTGCTTAGGCTATTGTGATAGTGTGATCCACTACATACAAACAGATGGCCTGTTTAGGGGGTGTCTGCTCCTGTTCAATGCATGTGGATAGACAAGATGTTTCCAAGTCTGGTCAGGACGAGGAAGTGGCATAATTTCAAATTGGATTATGTTATAGAAAAGCTACAAAATTAATGATTTTATCTGTTCAGGTGTAGTACAGTTTTATACTTGACCCTTCACAAGGATTTTCTCCATGATTCCAGAAAAATATAGTCACAACATCTGGTTCAGTCTTGTCTGGTAAAGAGTATGAACGTTCCAAGTCTTGCAAAAATCCAAGTGCATCCCTCTTTTTTCTACTCCCCACAGCCGACTACAGCACCAGTGAGATGCTAGTGAACATGGGCAACCTTCCCCTGGATGAGTTTTACCCTGCGGTGGCAATCGTCACTCTGATGCGCATCCTTAGAGACCCTTCCCTCTCAAACCACCATACTATGGTGGTCCAAGCTGTCACCTTCATCTTCAAGTCTCTGGGCCTTAAATGTGTCCAGTTCCTACCCCAGGTCATGCCCACTTTCCTCAATGTGATCCGGGTCTGTGATGCCAGCATCCGAGAGGTAAGTAAAATTACTTGCAATACTGGGAGCATTAGAAAATTGGAGGAAAGAGGCTGTCTGGTTGATTTGTTATCTGTTTACCTCTGGTTAATGTTGGTTATTCTCAAGGCAAATCTCCTCACTGTGCTCTTTTTGTTCTCCAGTTCCTTTTCCAGCAGATGGGAATGGTGGTGTGCTTTGTGAAGATCCACATCCGCCCCTACATGGACGACATCTTCACCCTCATCAGAGTGAGTAACCGTGTTAACATCCCCACGACCTCAATCCCTAAACACCGATCATCCAGCTCCGCTTATTTTCCTGTGAGTCAGGCAAACAGCTGCAAACTCTTAATTGCGCTCAGTTGTGCTCACCACCTTCCTCATTAGGAGTAATGTGTTCAGGGCCCCTGGATGAAGTCTCTCCCCGTGTCACACAGCAGTATACATCATGTATGGTGTGGTACTTTACCAACAAGATTAAAGAGGCTGCGATACTGGGAGAATGAGAAAATCATGTTATTTGTACTTGTATGATTCTCTTGACTGTTGTTCCGAATGACACTCTCTAAAAGCAGTACAGCTCTGATGTACTTTTCCACTCATGATTCATTTTTAAGAGAAAACTGGTGAGACATCCACCCTTATCACGTCATGACGCGGGACCACTGCTAAAGCCATAGCACTTGCACAAACACACTTGTCTAGCACATAATCATATAACAAGGCACAAAATATCATGTGACTGTCCTTGTATCGGAATCTTGGTAACACTGTTACCGACAGTTTTGCAATGGCGGTAACTCCTCCCGGAGAAAAGTAATTGAGAGAGCTGGACCACTGCACCTCAAGTCCCTCTGAGTTAATAAATGGCGGGTGAAACAAAGAATCTATTCATTTTTTCTCCAGCTCAGCTCCTGCATCCAGATGAGTGGGCTGGAATAGCCATTCAGGATGTACACTCACTTGCTCTCTAGTCAGCTGCCACAGGCAGTGAAAGCAGGAAGTTGGGGGCTGCTTGAGACCTCTGGTCACTGACAAAACACCTCTGCCAGATCTCACAGCTGAAGCCCATTGACTGATTGACGTATTGCGTGACTTCAAGTCTTCTACCTTAACTCCAATTGCTATTATCTCTAATGTACACAGTGACCATGCCTAGATTTTCCAAAACGGTGTCATAAGCCACACAGAGACGTGATGTCAGTCCCAGTTGACAGGAAATTGTCTCCATTCCTCGCCATCTAGTATCGTGATGCTCCCTCTCTGCCTCTGGCATTTGAAAACTTTAGTATTTCCAAAGGGAAATCTGCCCAAACGACTCACTCACACTGAGTTCATCGCTCATTCTGACCCGGTTCCTAAGACTCACACAAACCCTCAGCACTATATGAGGGCAAGGTGGATGAGGTAGTGCTTTGGACTCTCTGAATATTATATAAATATATATTCAGAAATCAGACTCTCGTTAATTTAGGTCACTCTTATTTAGGACAAACAAATAACCTACTTCAACAGTAACATCTGTCTGTCTGTTTAGGTATTATTAGTGTTGTCCATTATTTAGATCACAAATCCTGTTGTGGCATTTACCTGCTTTACCTTAGTTTATCAGTTTCTGAAGAAGTACTTGAATGAAGTTGTTCTAATTCATGCCAACATGTTATGTTCTGACCCATAGGAGTACTGGACACCAAACAACCCCATGCAGAACACCATCATCCTTCTGATCGAGCAGATTGTGGTGGCGCTGGGTGGAGAGTTCAAGCTCTACTTGCCCCAGCTTATCCCACACATGCTGCGTGTCTTCATGCACGACAACAGTACCGGGCGCAGTGTTACCATGAAGGTGAGTGCAACCTGGTGCAGTTCAGATGACCCTCCGACCAGAGAGTATCCCAACCACCAGGATTCAAAGAAAAGCTGCTGTCTCTCCTAAATTGATTCACAGAGTTTATACTGCACAAAGTAATACTGAATAATGCTACAAATTTTAAGCTCAAAGATTTGTTTAGTAGCAAAACAGTAAAATGTTTTTGTTATTGTTACTATTATATGTACATAGAATTTATACTGTCAGAAAAATTTGGTCAGTAGAGTCTTTAACTGTGACACCTTTACAGACAGAATTACAGAAGAGATTAGATTTCAACAAGTCGTGTTAAAAATTCAGTTATTGCCACAGTAAACCTCGAGAATTCCTCAGGGAAGAAAATGGAACATAAACATAAAAATGAAATTGAAAAAATATAAACAATAAAGTTTTGACAAATTGAGAGGTTATAGAAATGAATCCAGTACGGCTGGAACTGAAATTGTGGCCACAGAGCTGGAACAGCTTTTTAAGAAAGTGCTTTCAGAACCCTCGGCGGAGACTTAACAAATAAAAAATACTGCTCGGAAACAGGTTAATGCTGCCATGAACGCTTACTCAGCATAGTGCAGAGAAACAGCTGAAAAATAAAAAAGAAAATTGAGTCATTTGAAAACACTTGCAATAAAAACAGACCGAGCTGCCTTCTGTAGCCCAGTGCATAGGCAGTATCATCATCAGAGAGGCCTCAGTGTGTGTACTTTTTAATGATGCCCTCCCTGTAAAGAGCATCATGTTCCAAGTCTGTGAGCAATGCAACATTTTCCATTTTGTCCAGTCACTGTCAATTCCCTTTACATGATTTGATTGGTGGCCTTAGTTCAAACCTTATTTTTAACTTGTGCTTTCCATTTGACATCCATGACAATTATTCACTCCTGTCTAAATACATTTGATGATGCTCTGAGGAAGTCTGTATTCTAAACAACAGGCTGTCAGTCTATTATAATGCTTATTTCTCTAATTTACAGTTCTTCCTCTATTTGGCTGATCATTCATTTAGTACATAACTTACTTGTTGTTTGAAAAATCTTGAGGAATATTGATGTAGAACTGTTATAAATCACAGTCAGATGAAGGTAAGATGGTTCATCTTTATTATTTGTAGCAAGCAGCTTAATTAGGTTTAAATGATTTAAATGATGGACTGATGAATCATTCTATCAACAAAAAAACAAACAAAAAACAACTAAAGTTTGAATACTGACTCAGGTTTAAAGGTAACCGGTGTAATATTATTATTATTATTATTATTTTTTTTTTTACCACTGGTGCTACAGAGCAATGTTTTTGTGAGCACAATTTTATGAGTGCAATCATGCATGGCACACATTCCTGATGACAGTGTAATGCTGCAGTTTGTGGTTGTAGTGCACGAATGTGTAAAATATTGTATAAAACCATTTCTTTCAAAAATGTTATTTAAAAGGCAATTTATTTAAGGCCTCAAGGATAGTATAGTAACACTAAATTACATTATAATTTTGTTCACAAGAACCCCAAAATGGGTACTTTTAAATACCTGTAAATTTTGACATATGAATTTGACTCTTCAGTGTTCATCGCATTTGATAGATGGGTTGGGAAGCTGTTTGGCTTCAGTGAGTGCAGGACAGAGATGGAGCTTAATGGCAGCAAATTGTGTATTAAGACACTGTAAAGGAACAAATTTCTGAACTGCTGTTTTCTGGCATGCTAGCCATGCTAGCTCCAATAGTTTATGTTTGCAACCTGAGCTGCACTGTTTCCTGTTCTCTCTGCTTTTGGCCACACTGCACAAGTACATTTCTCTATTTCAGTATGCCATAAGAATTCTCTAAGCAAACCCTGTGAAAGAGGAAGATATATAGGAATGACTGTGCTTGTAGTTTGATTATACTGGGTCCTTAAGATAGGGATACCTAACTCGAAATATGTGCTATATATTTTTATAGAGAAATTTAATGTAGCAGTAATGTGAAAGAGTTAAAATTTTGTGGGCATAATTAATAATGGCAGTAAAGCGTATAGAATATATATCCCAGTATAGAATGACTCCAAATAATGTCTTATGTATCTAATTTTTTTTAGGTCAGAGTTGACCACTCAGCTCCTTAGGCACTTGACAGTTGTACTGATTGATGGAGAAAAAGTGACACTTTGTGTGTCATAAATCTGGCGGAGAGGGCGCACTAATTAGATTGAAAAGATCAGATGTCAGATTTGACTTGTTATTTGAGTAGATAACTTAATTTACAGAGCATCGCCAAGAGCAGTGTGTATTTTTATAATGTGCTTCTGTCACTCCACACTCATTCCAGTAAGCACAGAGCTCAGCCCACAGTTGACTTACTGCTTTCTGTTCGTGGTTTCCTTCGATATGCATCAAGACTATTCAGGTCTAAGCCATTCACTTGTAATGCAGCAGTTCAAAGACAGCATAGATGTGTAGCTCACACACTCTCCTATTTCAGCAGCTGCAGCCAGTAGTTGTCGGGTTTTCCCTCAAACCCTAAATCATGGTCGAGGCGCAGACCGCAAAGACAGAATCATAAGAAGCACAGTCATCTAGTGCTCTCTCCTCTGGTGCTGTTTTGTCTCAGAGTCTGCAGTATTAGATAACCCAGCAGCCCACAGTCTGGATAGTCTATAACTCAGGCCTGAGTCTGGAGCCTAATCTCTCGCACAGGATGGGGGTCAAGAAATGGGGGAACTGGGAATCGGGTTACCCTCTAATCCAAAGGAGAAGAAAAGAAAAACATACTTCCATCATTTTAAGGAGCTGTTCTGTCCAGCCAACACCAACCCCTCCCCTCCCACTCTCACACACACACTTGCACACCTCCACCTCGGCTTCCTGCTGTCTCGCCGTGCACAATTTAGACATGGGGGTGGAGGTGTGGGGAAAGAGCGGAAGTGGTCATGGTGCGTTGTTGAGGGGCTGGGGTGCGTTAGTTGGCTGCAACATACGTCATCCTTTAGGACCACCATCTATTTATGCACACTGCTCACACATGCTTCACACACCATGACGTGACCATTAAACCAAACTGCAGAACCTCCTCTCAAATAACAACCACACAGCTAATTTTTCTTTAAGATGTGTTGTGGACAGTTGGCTGGAGGGATGGAAGCGACACTGTGTGCTATCAGCGAGGACACATGTCAGACTCTCCAAAGGATACATGGTGAATCTTAACGCTGTGATGTAAATAAGTGTAAATTCTGGGTTTTTAATTGCACAACAACAAAAGGCAAACTTTGTGCAGTGTCATGAGAGAACTTCTGTTATGATTTGGCGCTATATAAATAAAATTCACTAGAATAAACAGTACTTTTCATAGATATATTTGCACTATGGCTGTTATGTAAAATTGTATATTCGATATACAAGTTGTTGTTGACCATCTCTCATAACTTCTTTGAAGTGGGTCTCAGAATATGTGACCGTATGTGTGCAATTTGTTTGCAAAAACACACACCTGAAATGTGAGGATCTACAGGAGAAATCAAACCACTGACGTCCAGGTTGTGTACGCCTTATAGTAAAATATATGACTGTTGGCCCACCAGCAGGCCCACATTGTGAGTTTCTGTGTGGAGTTTTGTGCTTCCAATATGCCATTGTATTGTATTTTATTTTATTTTATGGTCTGTGTGCCGTGAAGTGACATACAAATAAGATACTCACTCACTCACTCACTCACTCATTCAATCATTCACTCGTAGTGACGCAGAATTTTCCTGAAAGCTAACATGTGTGCCAGCACCTCGAAAAAGAGCCTGAAAAGGACTATTTAGCCATAACAAGCTCCTTTTAAAATGAACTACTCATGGTAAGTGTTGGGGTATGTGTCACTGAGCTGTGTGTGCTCTCTTTTGCAGCTGCTCAATGCCATCCAGCTGTTTGGTGCCAATCTAGACGACTACCTGCACTTGCTGCTACCTCCCATTGTCAAGCTTTTTGATGCCCCTGATGTGCCCCTGCAGGCCCGCAAGTCAGTACCAGCCCTAAGATACCAGAAAGAAAAGCATGGTTCCCCTGGTAGAATTCTTAACAGCACATTTTTATATGCCCTTTTCTTTCACATAGATGAATCTAGTTGACAAATACTCAACCTTTTCACATGTCATCTACGCTATTTTAAAAAGCCCCATGCGCGCCATGTGTCTGATTTGAGTTGTTATTGTCTGTCCTTCTAACGTTGAAGTGAGCGTTTTGTGTTGATCTGTTTTTCGTCTGTGTGGCTCAGGGTTGCCTTGGAGACACTGGAGCGGCTGACAGAGTCCCTGGACTTCACCGACTACGCTTCACGCATTATCCACCCAATTGTTCGGACACTTGACAGCACGCCTGAACTGCGCTCCACCTCTATGGACACACTGTCCTCTCTAGTGTTCCAGTTGGGCAAGAAGGTAGCTATTGCTGTCCCCAGGGCTCCCTTTAGATGTACCTATTATCCAGAAGACTACTTCCAGCCTCCCTACTGCTGGCTTCACACGAGCAGCATTTCAGTAACCCCTCTCCCCTCTAGTCTTTATTACTTCCTGCCAGACTGCTGATGTCATTGAGCATTTGGCGGCGGGGGGTGGTGTTTATGAGTGTGGATGAGGTCACGTTTACCTCTCCTTCTTCTCCTGAGCGTCCCCCTCCCTTATCCCTAAACCCTCCTATCGTTTTCAGGCCTAACCTCAGAACCACAAGCCCACGTGCAGCCACGGCTGGCAACAAACATACAGAGGAAGCTTTTGATCTGAGTCTCAGGGTGGTTAGATACAAGTGCAGGACACAAAGTTATTTGGCTTGTGATGAGGGGTAGCTAGACGAAACCTCATAAAACACTCATACACCCTTTTATTTACTCTCCTTCCCTTCCTTCTTATTTTCAGTACCAGATCTTCATTCCCATGGTGAACAAAGTGATGCTAAAACACAGGATCAACCACCAGCGTTATGACATACTCATATGTCGCATTGTTAAGGTAAGCCCCCTAAATACATCCAGGTTTTCTCAAAAACATATTAAAGCAGTTGATACTAGGCACATTTCCAACATGTCTCCTGAATTCATAAGCATATGTTCATACCTCTTGCCCAGTCAGACCCAAAACATTATAACCCTTCATGACGCAGACAGAGTAACTGCACATGGTCAAACAATAGATTACACAATCATAATTAAACAAAACTTTTTTTTATGTACAGTGCACCATAAGCAAGTCATTACCATGCTCTGTTTATCAACAGTTATCCCTTAGGAAGGAAATGCTTTTCTTTGAGGCCTCATTCAACAGTTCATCTGTGTGTGGGCTGTTTGTGTGTGTGGCCTGTGTGTGTGTGTGTGTGTGGCCACTATAGGGTTATACTCTTGCAGAGGAGGAAGAGAACCCTCTAATCTTCCAACATCGCCAGCTTCGTGGTGATGCTCTGGTCAGCGGCCAGTGGAGGCAGGACCTATGAAGAAGCTTCATGTCAGCACTACTGCACTTCAGAAGGTCAGAAGAGATAACGTACATTTTACCTTCAAAACTGGTTCATTACGTAGTGAAAGATAACACACACAAGACGCCGGTGTTTGTTTCACTGCCATAGTGGTTAACTGCAGGTATTGTGATTGTGTATAGTAAACAGTCCTGTGTGTAAACCCATAGTTTACTCGTGTTGATGAAATACGGACCAACACACCGGTGATGAATTAAAGGAAAAACCTGAACAAACAAGCAGGAGAAACATCATGAATGCAGATGCTTCCATGCAGGTCGCAAGTGCCCACTGAATGGTTTGATGAGTATAAAAATGATGCAAATCATGGCCTAAGCAGAGATATATACAGCTGAAACCAGAAGTTTACATACACTATATAAAAAGACACATATGCTTTTTTTTTCCCTCACTGTCTGACATGAAATCAGACACTTTTCCTGTTTTAGGTCCGTTAGGATTACCAAAATTATTTCTATTTGCTAAATGCCAGAATAATAAGAGATGGATTTTTTAGACAATTTTTTTATTACTGTGTTCAAAGTCAGAAGTTTACATACATTTCATTAGTATTTGGTACCATTGCCTTTAAACTGTATGACTTGGGTCAGACGTTTTGGATATCCTTCCACAAGCTTCTCACAATAGTAATAGTAATCATTTTGGCCCATTCCTCCTGACAGAACTGGTGTAACTGAGCCAAGTTTGTAGGCCGCCTTGCTCGCACATGCCTTTTCAGCTCTGCCCATAAATTTTCAATAGGATTGAGATCGGGGCTTGTGATGGCCACTGCAAAACATTGACTTTGTTATCCTTAAGCCACTTTGTAACCACTTTGGCAGTATTCGGGTCATTGTCCATTTGGAAGACCCATTTGCGCCCAAGCTTTAGCTTCCTGGCTGATGTCTTGAGATGTTGCTTCAGTATTTCCACATAATGTTCTTTCCTCATGATGCCATCTATTTTGTGAAGTGCACCAGTCCCCCCTGCAACAAAACAACCCCACAACATGATGCTGCCACCCCGTATTTCACAGTTGGGATGGTGTTCTCAGGCTTGCAAGCTTCCCCATTTTTCCTCCAAACGTAACAATGGTCATTATGGCCAAACAGTTCGATTTTAGTTTCGTCAGACCACAGGACATGTCTCCAGAAATTAAGGTCTTTGTCCCTGTGTGCATTTGGAAACTGTAATCTGGCTTTTTTATGTTTCTTTTGGAGTAATGGCTTCTTCCTGGCAGAGTGGCCTTTCAGCCCATATCAGTACAGTACTCAATTCACTGTGGATAATGACACACTCTTACCAGCTTCAGCCAGCATCTTCACAAGGTCTTTTGTTTTTGTTCTTGGGTTGATATGCACATTTCAGACCAAAGCACGTTCATCTCTGGGACACAGAACCCGTCTCCTTCCTGAGCGGTATGATGGCTGGACATTCCCATGGTGTTTATACTTGCGTATAATTGTTTGAACAGATGAACGTGGCACCTTCAGGCATCTGGAAATTGTACCCAAGGATGAACCAGACTTGTGCAAGTTCTCTTCCTGATATCTTGGCTGATTTCTTTTGACTTTCCCATGATGTTACACAAAGAAGCAGTGTGTTTCAGGTGTGCCTTAAAATACATCCACAGGTGTGTCTCTGATTAACTCAAATGTTGTCAATAAACCTATCAGAAGCTTTCAAAGACATGACATCATCATGGGCTTTCCCAAATTGTTTAAAGGCATAGTAATCTTAGTCTATGTAAACTTCTGACTTTGAAGAAAGTAATAAAAAAATCCTTCTCTCATTATTCTGGCATTTAGCAAATAGAAATAATTTTGGTGATCCTAACCCTAAAACAGGAAAAGTGATTGTCTGATTTCATGTCAGACAGTGAGGAAAAAAAGCATATGTGTCTTTTTATATAGAGTATGTATGTAAACTTCTGGTTTCAACTGTATGTCCAGATTGACTTGTCACACAGCGCTCTCATCCACCGTCATCAAAACACCAAATGAGACAATCTTTTGGAAGAACACTGTTCCATTCTTTGGAACATTTAATGACTGGTAGCCAAAATTTTATGTGCATATCTTTGCCAGATCATCCCACACACATTACCTGTGACACTCGTGGTCTGGACGAACTGTACTTCTCCTCTGTACTTCCCAGTGACTTCCAGAGACGAATGATTTCTGTCTTCTTCACAGGCTTGGGGTGCTGCCAGGAAGGTGTCCAAAGATGACTGGCTGGAGTGGCTGAGACGTTTGAGCGTCGTCCTGCTGAAGGAGTCGTCCTCTCCAGCCCTGCGATCGTGCTGGTCACTGGCCCAAACCTACATCCCTCTCGCCAGGTACACCACTTCTGTCATGTCTGACTCACCTCCCCTCTCCATTCCTCCTTGTCTCAGTTTTTTAATGCTCCACATCCATGATAGACCTTTACAGCTGAAAATTTTAAAAGGTTTTCCATATTAACAGAGAATTTGAAGCCCTGTCTGTGTACTTTGTGGGACCACTTAGTTACCAGCACTACAAGACTGGTTGCACTAGCTACTAGTTTCCAGATGTGACTTTGTTTAACTGTAAATGTGAAGCAGATTGTTAAATATAAAATCCTATTAATGCTTGAGATTGAAGCTATGAAACATCATTGCACATATACAGTGATCCTCTTTACAAGCTATGGAATAATCTTAGCTACAGTTTGATTGTCTGGTCTCTATTCTGAAAAATAGCTGTGACAGAGCATTGAAAATTTGAATTTGAATGTCTTTGTTTTAATATGTAAATGCTGTTTTTACGCTCCACAGGGACCTGTTCAATGCAGCCTTCCTGTCTTGTTGGTCTGAGCTGAGCGAGGACCAGCAGGACGAGCTCATCCGCAGCATTGAGTTAGCTCTCACCTCTCAGGACATTGCTGAGGTCACGCAGACTCTGCTGAACCTGGCAGAGTTCATGGAGCACAGTGACAAGGTAAGCACTCAGCTGCAGCAGCTACGTTTAACCGCAGAATCCCTGAGACACAATTTTGGACTGAAGGATTGTACTTGTCAGGTTTTATTAGGATGCTTGCAGGTTTATATCTTATGTTTTTAGAAAGGTTTTGATGGTCGCTAGTGCATTTTAAAGGGCTGATGAATAATGCTTTTATTGCCTCATAGAATATAACATTTCAAACCATCCATCATGAATCAATAAGGTTTAGATGATATTCATTACTCCCAAGGACTCAACAAATTTAGTCAGTTTCTGAGCTTTTTATACAAACAGTCCAGCCCCCTCGTGGAACAAGAAGTACATGCCCACTGGATGCGCATGACATTACATGCTTTTGAAATACCATTTGAAAATAGGTCATACTTACATGCCTCTCCAACTGGCAAAGCAGCAGCACTCAGACCTCATCTGTTTAAATGTTGTCTTTGTGGAAACAATGATGATGGTTCACTTGGCTCACTTAATTTGATGTCTTTCTTTTGTCATCAACATATCTCCTGACTAAGCTGTTTGTGCATCTGCCAGAAATGTCAAATGGTGAATTAGATACAAAGCAGAGTTTACGACTGCAAACAATAGAACATAGAGGTACTCAGTAGGTTCATCAGTAAATGCATCAATGCAAGAACGAGAGAATCCACCCAAGACTCCTCACTTTCCCTCATATTTTATAGAGGCATGAATCTGATTATGATTCAACGATTCAAATGCATGATTCTCAACACTGAAAAAATAATATAGAAAATTGAAAATGTTGCAGCTTTACAACGTTATTATCCAGCTAAATCTGCTTTAACTTTGTAGAGGTAGCACAGTCCAGATTATGTGCTGTCGCTGCATCAACACAGAATCTTCCACATCCCAGTGTATCTTAGAATTTATGTACCAATATTTTGTGGCGCTGCCAATGCCACAATTCACTTCAGCTGGAATATCTGCACCAACTACTTTCATGTGGGCACAGTGCAATTGAAACTGCAAAACATGTTTAAATGGATGTTGTCTTGTAGGGTTGAAGTCTGTCCAAGCAGCAATACATTCATGCTTTTATTTTGATAAAAAATAAGGAACCTAAGGACTTCAAGCCGCAGAACTACTTTGTTACACAGGTGTTGCAAGACTGCTAAAAGGTTAACAGAGAAAGCCTTTCAAGAGAGCACTCTGTCTCTAAGCTACTATTTGGCCACACATGTTGAGCTAATTAGTGGTGATACTGTTACGTTGAGGGCAGAGACTGTCATGGTTGGGTCATAATATAGCATTTCATTGGGGTCCCACCCCTGCCGTGAAGCTGTAGTAGAAACACATATAACGTGTCCTATTCTCAGCCAGTGGAAAGAAGGAGATAAGATGTTTTCTGTAGGTTACCAGACTTCACTTACAAAGGCGCATTAATACAAATCATTTAAATGCTACATCCATTGACCTTATTCCAGTCATTCACAGTAAGTGAGTTATAGTCTACATTAAACAGCCAGAAAGACTAATACACTCAACAAAAACACATCACTTCTATTTTGGGTGTAGATACCATTTTTTTTCCCCCTCGATATTTCCTGATATTGCAACGGGGGCAATGAGTGCTAAGCAGGTGGCAGAAGGATGGATTATTTTGGCAAAGTGCTCACTAACACTGGTTTTTAACAAATTAAAGAACAAAATATGAGAGAAATAAACATTTTAGTCTTAGATCTTTTAATACAACTCGTGAAAAATGAGAAACAAATGTGTTGTGTCTATGTTTTTGTGAAGTTTACTAGGTTGCATTGATGTTGCAAACCCAGTGGAGGGTCATTCAAGTTTCATCTTATTTAGGAAATAAGATAATGATTTCTTTTCTTTTCCAGGGTCCTCTGCCTCTCAGAGATGATAATGGCATTGTGCTGCTTGGCGAGAGAGCTGCCAAGTGTCGTGCCTACGCCAAAGCTCTGCATTACAAAGAGCTGGAGTTTCAGAAAGGTCCTTCTCCTCTCATCCTGGAGTCTCTTATCAGGTAGGAGCAAACCATTTTTTTAATGAGAAACAACCACAGCTTTTCTAAACAGTGAGAAGTTAAGCTCAGTCTTTTTTCATTACCACATTTGACTGAAAACAGCAAGCATACATTTTATCTTTACCTGAACACGGTAAATAAGAAATGACTGTATTTTTCTATACATATTTTTATTCGAAATTTACAAAGTATAAAATATGCACATTTCACCATAAAAAATGTATGGTACATTTGTTACATTATTCAAGATTATTTGACAGCAATATATGATTAATAATGATAAAAAAAGTAAAAAAAAATAATGTGTGAATAGATAAATCATTAAAGTTTAATAGTTATAATATCAAGGGACCAAGATACAGTCAAAGTTTGTGGGCTTTTGCTCTGACAGAATCCAGTTTCTTGGGAGTACTGTAGATCACAAGTTCATTGATCCAGTGTTTTTTTGTGCTGGGGATTTTTCAGATTTCCAGTTCCAAGTATACGTTGTTTGGCAGTGTTTGCAAGCTGGATAAAATACTTCTCACGATGAGTTATGTTAAGTGAGCTGGCGGCACCCAATGTTCAAACTTGAGGATGAAAGTTAGTGTGGGACGTTGAGATTTCAGAGAAATTTCACAGCCGACCTGACTTAATGTTTTTTGTGTAATTTCTCCTTTGGTCCTTTTTTTGGGGGGAGGGGGGTTGGGTTAGGTTAGGTTGTTGAAGTAGAGTCAAAAGAATATGTAGATTCATAAATTCTTGTAAGTTGGGACTTATGACAAATCATTTCTTGGTTACTTTGAGTGTCTTTCAGCATCAGTGGGAGGTAAGCGCTTCCTGCTGGTTGAGATTCATCCTCGTCACAAAGACTGGGTTTGACAGGTGCCTCTATGATTCATAGTTATTGCAATAGAAGTTATTGCTTAAAGACAAACATAAGCCATTTGCTCAAACGTCAAATTTTAATATAATAAATCCATTAAGAAATTATATTACAACTACCCTGTCCCATAACCTTTTGATATCGTCTGTCATCTTTTCCATCCCCCTTTCTCATCCTTCTTTATTTCTCTGCCTTTGGCATGGTATAGTGAAATCTGTTTTCCAGGCATCTAATTGGACGCTTGCCCCCTTTTCATCTACGAGTGTCTGGACTTGTGTTTCTCAGGGGCCTGTTTTCAATTTCTCAGGAGCCTTGATGATGATGAATGATGGGAGCCGGCACTCTGGTGTTTTCAATATCCCCATCTGGTTCTCACCTCTCCAGGATTTCCCATAAAAGATCTAGAGGCCGGTGTGCAGAAAGTACTGCGTAAAACTGGCTCTACTGAGTCGTCGCTGTATTTAAAAAAAAAAAAAAAAAAAAGAAGCCATATCTGATGCACAGTTTTTGATGACGAGGAGGCATCGTCACTGCTTTTTTAGTACCTGATGAGTCATGATGTTTGTCCATGAGTCTATTCTCTCATATGGATGTTCAGTTAAAATTCAGGGTATTAAAATCTGAGTAAGTGACATACTCATAATAGTGCAACTTTTATGAGTTGTCCCTGGTATGAAAAATGTGTGAGGGATTTTAAGAAAATCAAAAGAATTAGTTTGTGGTCTGACTGTATTTTTAGGCCTTAGAACTGTGGATAGAGCCAGGAAACTGGTCACATTTTCCCCATTATTCCCAACAACACAGGAACGCTGTTAATTGAGCATTTGGCCATGGTGTTATTGGTACATCATGCAGTGTCTTTAAATTTACTTATATTACTAATTTCTTTCTGTTTTATTCATTTTTGTTGAATTTGATAATATCTGGTAGTATGTGATGATGGGGGTGAAAGCTATGTGATAGGTATTCTAGAGGTCTGTAAAAGTAAAGTTCTTCTTTTACAGAGTAACTATAAATTTGGTGGTTCCATCACTACTGTAGCGACTGGAGCCGGGCAATATTGCATCTGGAGCATGTGTTAATAATAAATGTGTAGCCATGATGTTACCGGGCACCATGGAAATGCTTGGAAATGGAATTTTAAATAAAGTTTAGTATGTTCAGATGTATAGAGGGCTGCAAACTGTTAAGCAAAATCATCTTATGCTAGCCATCTAGAGCGGCCTTTGTGCATTGTTTTAAAATTTGGTGAACGTATAATACTGTAATCACAAGGACCAATTTAGAAATACACACAATAAATATAACGTTTTTGCTGAGGCTGAATGAAGCTTGTTAAAATATTTTGGCACTCTTTCGGATGGTGCAGTCCATTTCCACACCAAAGTTTCTTTGATTCTTTAGGTTTAATACTTGCTGGAGGAGCCCAGTGGTCAAGTCACTTAGCCCTCACACAACATTTTTGTCAAATAATAACTCCAACTTTTGGCAGCCGAATTCACAAAAGTTTAACTCGCCTGAAAAATAGCTATAAATTTCATTTCCAGCCGTTTTCCTAAATGAAGCATGCCAGTCATTAGAACTGTGTTGTACCCTCTATGGAGACATAAAGGTTTACGTCAGTAGGAACTGACCTCTTATACTTACACCGTCCACCACAGTTCAATGTCTGCTTTTGTTGTTTGGGTCAAAGTTTGAATACTTTCAAACATCAGAATAGACCAGGTCATTCCACTGTGGTCGTTCGTCAAAAGGATAGGGACACATGTCTAGCTTTAATTAGATGTTTACCATGACTCAGTGTGTCACCTTTTAAAAGGAAGCAAATCTGACTAAGCCTAACAATAAGCCTGTATAGGCAGTACTCCCTGTCTGTAGGTATTTGAATGCTCTAAGGAATTCTTTGTTGTGTTCAAAGAGTTGCAAAATACTGTCATTGTAGTGTCGAGGCAGTAAACCTAGAGCTATTTAAGTCGATGGCATAATACAGAGTGTGTGTGGTCTAGTTTCCTGCATTTGGCTCGTGCCCTGGGACTTTTGGCAAGAATGTCAGGAGATGACCCAAGGGTCAGAGGTTGTTGGTGGCTCAAGGCAAATATGTTGCCATTATTGGACATGAATGGACACAAGACCTTGATTTGCTTTGTGACTTTGTCACATTTCAACCATGCTATTCAGCCAGGGAAGAGAATAATGTAGAATTATCTGTTTGAGACAGTCATGCACCGTGTTTCTTTTAAAAAATATGTTTATTTTCTATCACATAAAACAACATAATTACACTGTACACATTTTACAAATTACACATTTCCATAATCAATGGTTAGGGTTTTACAATAAAATGCAGCGTAATTTATAAGAAATACCTTTGGTGGTTGGTCCCATTCCAGCAACTCACAAAGATCCTTTTTAATTTCCACAAGTCCTTGATGATTTACACATGAACCAGACCAGTCTGGACTGATTCTTGCTCCTTGTTTTAACTAAAAAATACATCCTAGTGCTTTCAAAACAAACGAGGAAGCAAATTGCAATACCCATATGGGACAGTGGTAAAAGAACATCTATCAAAGCTTTTAAAAAATAAAATATCTTACTGATAAATACATAAATTGAACTACAATTTACAATCAAACACGGCATTACAACATTACACATTCATCTGACTGAACTTTAACCAGACCATCACAAACATTTCATTTCTTTCTCAGTCCAGGGAAAGCTACAATTTGGTTGAACAGGTATTAGTGAGATCTCTCAGCATTCATGCGTATGATCTTAATCCAGGACACACAGCTGAAGCACTTATGGTTGAAAATCCACTGGCCGGACCTTCATCTCCACTTTCTTGAGGGAGTAGTTGGACCCGTGCCAGCCGTACCAAGTGATCCCATCTGAGTTCTTTGTGTGCTCACCGTAGCGGTAAAAAACGCCATTCAAGTTTGAGTCAGTGCAGCAGTTGTACCAGTAACCACCTAGAAAAGTAGAGAGGTGAGGGGAAAGAATTAGACCTAACTGTTAAATGCAGGGAAATTAGTACCCGTAACAACTACTGTAAATGACTACATGGATTGTCTTGAGTGGGGTCGCTCTTATAATTTACCTTTGCGACGAGCAGCACAGTCATCCACACATTTGTCATTGTCCTTGTTGATGGTACTGAAGTTGGTGTTGTTGTGGTAGCGCAGAGAGTCTCCAGCGTTCCCGCTGTAGTTGGAGAGGAAGAGCTTGTAGCTGTTGAGCTCGTTACCCACAGTGAAAAAGCCGTACTCAGCATAGCGTGTCTGTCCTTCCCAGTCCTGCATTGGAAAACACATATAACGTGATTGAGAGGGCCAATTGTACAACCTGAGAATATTGGTATGGTCTGCTACAATCTCTAAAAAATAATTTGATTTATTAGTCATTTTTAACACTCAGTACCCATAGGAATAAACTTGTTCTGTTTTTATTCCCTCTTACATTTAACTATGAAATGGTTTATGTGTAGTGGTTTACATATTCTTGTTCTTTAGTGTCTCAGCCCAAGCTTACTGAGTGCCATATTTTCCAACACATACCTCCATCTCAATCCTGAGCATACTGGGTTGCCTTGTTAGACGGAAGATGTGGTCATTGCCCAGCCAGAAGTCTCCGCGGATGGATCCAAATCCACTTTTGTACTGCTTCCAGTCACGGTTGAATGATGTCAGGCCCACCTTGCGCCTTTGGATCAGAGTCCAACCACCTCCATTTGTCTCCATATCGCAGAAGACCTGAAAGTATTTACCGTAATGTAATAGACCAAAGTGTACCGAAAGGTACACAATGAAAGCATGCTATATATAAGGCTCAAATACGTATTCGAATACTTACGTTCAGCTCAGGTGTACCCAGAAAGTCATCTTTAGGCAGTTTGTACTCGCCAGAGATCTTGTAGTTCTTGCTGTAGAGGGATGCACAGTCATATATGGCATCTGGGGGGGAAAAAAAGAATCACTTCAGTTATGCCAAAACCACATGCAGTTTCATGAGCAGTTTTTAAAAATGTGAACGCCATAAATTCAAACAGTTTTATGGATATCTGAGTGATTGGACAGATGAAAAATGACCCTTACCCCCATCAAAAGCAAAATAAATCAAAACAGAGAAGACGCACAGCATGGCACTAATTTTTTCATAGTTCCCATCTTTTACTCCTGTCACAGTATGGTGATGCCATTAATAGGGCTATGAGATCACCGCGGAGCAATAAGCCCAATACTTTAAAAAGTCTGTGCAAAAGAAAAAGATATGGAAACCTTCCACTGCTTCTAATCTTTGCATCCTTTCCTGTTCTGCTCTCCTGTCTCTAATTTACTGATGTTTTAAAAAGGCCCCTGTGTTCCCTTTGCCAGTGACATGAATGTGGCCCTGTTAGACCACACAGTTAAGGTATTGAAATAATAAACTACGTCATGCCTGGTTAACCTCTCTGCAGCAGCCACTGCTGATTAGTAGTGCGTTAAAGTTGAGATGAATGTCGGCGATGGTTTGGCTTTGATGGAGTCCTTTATTGACAGCCCTACGGATGGGACTCTACAGCTCTAAATTAATGCTTTTGACAGCCGTTGGGCAACTGCAATAAGTGCGTGCACTGTAATCTATCTCACGACTTATTCACAGCAGTTGTCTGACATCCACAAAGCAATGGACAATACTGATTATAGTTTTTCACAGCTAAATAAATATATGGTGTTGTGTGAGTGTAGCTGGCCTACATTCCACAGAGCAAATTATTTCATTCCAGTGAAATAACAACTTATGATTTACTAGAGTTTATAGATTAAAAAAAATCATTACTTTTCCCCATGAAAAGAAGCCCTTGTAATGTATTCAGACTAAACAAAAAAAAATCAAAACCAGCTGTTTTTCATTCAAAACTAAATTGAGACAGGCTGCAAAGGTTGGAAGACAAACTGTACACTTCAAAGTTCAGTCATATCTAAAATCTGTGTCCATATGTGGAAATAATTTGATGACCAGGAGTTTGAATTTGACAGCAACTGCTCAACAGGTGAGAGAGAGAAAGAAGCTTGTAGCTTAAAATATGCTCTAGTCATCAGTTTTGCCATGTGTTAACATTTTACAAACTCTCTTCACATGGATTTAATTTAGCAAAAATAATTGTTAAACTAAAAACTTAGTGAGTTATTTGACTGCAACCAGCAACACACAAACTTTAACCACAATGTCATTGAATTTTCTACTCTATTAAGAGCTCTAACGTGTTGATGCTCACCTGATGAAGTCTGGGTAGCAGATTGTAGGGTTTGTAGCTGCATGATCTCCACACGGTTGTTGATCTCTGAGTACTTGCTCTCTGCCTCTGTGACTCGGGCTTCTTGCTGTCGGTTCTGCTGGTCCAGCTCCATAATTTGCCTCACAACACTCATTAAGTCGCTCTCCTGCTTGCGACTCAGCTCCTCGAGGAGGCTGGTCAGATTGGCCACCTGAACCTTGAGAGAGCGCACCTCATCGCAGCACTGAGCCTTGACAGGCTTTGGAGGTGCCAGTCTCTTCCTGGGATTCTGGGCCCATGTCTCTGCCAACAGGAGCAGTGTGACCCCCAAAGCCACTATGCTCAAATTTACTTTGACCATTTTCTATATAAAAGTTCTAGGTTTTAACACAATATAAGGTGTTTTTTGGTTGCTTTCAGTGTTCAAAAGAAGTCACTCCCTGTTGAAGGTCTTTGCTAGAAATATCAAACAGACCAGTTGAGTTGGAGCTCCTCTTTGACCAGTGGCTCACCCAGGCTCTGTCTTATTTCCTCAGTGAAGCCCTCCTCTGTCTGAACATCTTAAATATTTTGCATGTGGGTCCTCCCCCTCTCTCCCGGTGCGCACAACTCACCGTGCTGACCCTCTCCAACCTTCAGGGTGGAGGACCTTTCCCATCCCTCCTCCCCCTGGCTACCCCCTCCCTCCTCTGGCTCTACCCTCATCTTACTTTCACTCATTCCACAGAAGCCGCCCACGTTTCTCCTCTCTTTGTCAGGTGTTGAACGTTTCTGGGCAGTAATGTTTTTTTTTGCCTCTGCCTGGAAGAGCTGCATTAGGAACCGAGGAAACAAAATAAAGCTACTGTCTGAACTCATTGCACTTCCAGTTATGTGCCTGTTGGTTTAGTATAAAAATTGAACTCTTGATATCTCTCTTAATATGTTTTGACTTTAAATAATTTACCCATACATGAACATAGTGAAAACATTTAAATACTTGTTTTAGGCTTTAGTTGTATGTAATTTTCTTCCCTGTCTTAAGCACCTTAATTACCCTGTTAATGACAGATTTTACTATATCCTTGGGGCTGCCCATTTCTTCAGTAAATTTGGTGTTCACATGCCAAGAGATGTGTGAAGTCACTAAATACTGTTAATTGTAGGTTAAGTGTTCTATTGATGCTACCTCTTTTTTGGCAGATGTTGAAGCAGGCGTGTTTTCCGCCAAGCATTTCAGCATCAAATTTCAAAAGGGTGTTGATATAAGGAGAAAGGCTTAGTGAAACCTCCAGGATAAAATTAGTCCAAAATACAGTTTGCATTAAGGGGAAAGAATTTGTTCAGGAGCGGGCAGGCAATGTCTGAATACGCTGTGTGTACATGTGTAAAGGCTTAACATTTTGCCATTACACGTGCACTGCCTTTTTAAAGTAGCTAAAATGGTATACTGTTACTCACTAGAGAACCACAGGGCAACAAAATGAAGTCATATTCTTGCAATTTTTATGAATAACAGAAGGAATTGGCAGCTATTTTCTCTCCTGTGTTCTGTCTTATAGCACAACATTGACTTTGGTTTTTGGGTTTGTTACCAACGCAACGCAATTTCACAGAAACACTCTCAGCATTGTAAAGCACAGGAGGCACTATAATCAGCCAAATATACTTTAATATTCCAGTTTCCTCAAACGTCAAAGAATCGTTCAGTTTACATGGGAACTCATGGGTGACTCATAAATGTATTCATCCTGGTTTTCCTTGTAGGTCATATGACCACAACCAGGTGGTTTGGTAGCCTATTTATGTCTTACATAAATTACATTCTGTTTTTGTTGGAGCTGGAGCCAATTTTTAGAACAATTATGGAAGATGCAAAGCAGCCTTGTACCAGTGAAAGTGGTATCCTTGCAATGTTGTACGTTTGTGTGGCTTAATGACAGTGTTTACAAAATTCCTGCGTTTGGGTCATCTTCACTTTTAAAATTTCTAACATACCAATCACTGGCCGGGGGCGAAAATAATACCTTTGCAATGTCAGACATCAGAGAGGCTTTCTTGAAGCTCCATTCTGTGGAATTTCTGTCTCATCCCAGCTTCCCTGAGGAGTTGCCTGCACTGCCAGCTTAGAGGAGATGCCTTTGGAGATTAGGCCAATGGGATGGAGGTGGGGTTTTGGACAGTGTTAAAGTATGCCTTGACCATTGAGACAACGGATGACTTCTGTAATATGCAGCTATGTGTGATCATTGCCGTGCAAAATAGATGAACTGCCGTGATGGAATACGCTGTAAATGCAGGGAGTTGTGCATAACAGTACTAACTGAGACATGGCTGAACCAAGACATTCCTGTCAGTTTTTACTTGAACTTTATGGGTTTTTCCTTCTCCACATGGACAGGAATGAACTCTCTGAAAAAGGCAGGGATGGAGGTGTTGGTACATTCATAGACAATAAATGTCGACAGTACACAGTGAAGTACAGTAGCTGTATTAAAGCACAATATTTGAGTACTTTCTTTAAGTCTTAAAAGAACTATATATTTGCATTAAAGATGCTGTGGAGCTTTTGACCACTTGTAGTGCTATGGAGCAGTTTTTTTATGAGTGGGTGTGTATCTCGTGTATGTGCACGTGCATGATGAGATGCACATTCCTGCTGGGATTAAAACAAAAAATCTGTAAATGAGAATATTTCAGGCTCAGCTCGACACATTGTGTCTATTATTGTTTTTAATGAATCCAAATTTTATATTTAACTTCATAAGTTAGTAATATTTTTGAAAGCACAAAGCAGGGAGCAGAAGGCCCCGATAAGGTTCTTGGAGCAAAACTGAAACTTTTGCCCTCATCGTACTACATAATCTGGCATCACCAGCGAGGCCTTGTTTTGTATAAATCCTCAGGATTTCTGTGTCCATTCTGCCAAATGTTTGGCAGACAGCCCTCACTATTCATGGCTTAGTCAGGCAAAAAAAAAAAAAGGAAACAGTTAAGATCGTTCTGTTCTGCATCATCTTTGTGTCATGGGAACTGCATTTGGAACACAAATAAAAAGTATGACTTTACTCAAATTCCAAAATCTTACATAATTATGAACGGCCTGTTGTTGCTTTGATGTGTCACAGTGCCGAAGTGAAATAGTTGGATTCATGTAGCTCTTCTTTTCTCTGGGCATTTTGCTCCCTGAATGTTGCTAGTCACTTTTTACAGCTGGTCATCGCTCTGCAATTTCCCCTCATACTCAATGCATGTTTTTAATATATATATTTTTTGTATGCTGACATGTGCTTTTAGTTTTCTGTATTTGCTTGATTTTCAAGATTCATATGGCAGTAATAAGCCATTTGTCATCTTTATACAAACATAATAGACGGCCTTCGTGTTCAGATTGTTCCAGCCAGACAAATTCTGAAGTCTGATGAGATCATAAACATAATCCTCCTTGATTTCTCATTTGTCAAAAAATAATGACAACGACTTTCAAATAATGTTACAGTCTCATGCACCTACTGTTGCTTTTAGCATAAAATAGCAAACAAATGTGATGATTGCAATATGTCGGTTGTTTTGTTCCAAAAATTGTCTCCAACTCTCTCTTGGATGTTCAGTCTTACCTTTCCATTATATTTTAAAGTGTTCAGATGACTATCTAAATGTAATTGAATTAAGATGAGTATCTTTGCTATCGTATTTTAAATATAATTGAGGCAATTTCCAACCCTGCTGCCAACTTACAGACAGCAGAAAGTTTACTGGATCTGAATCTGACTGCTTAATTTTGATCATTTTCACCTTAGATCTATTTAAATAATATTTCTACAGTTGGCAGATGTTTCTGATGATTCAGTAATGTAATGTTTGATGATGCGTACAGCCCGTTGACCTCTGTAAATCTTAACCTTAAGTCATTGATGTGCGTCAGTTTCTTTTGGAAAAATGTGCCTAATTAGCCTTCCTGGATTTCCTCATTGCCCTAACTGCTCTGAGTCACATCTCAATGTATCCCAGCGGCATCACTTTCCTCTGGCCCTGGATTCTGTCATTTAGTGCTAGTACACAAAAGTCCAGCTGGATGCTGTTTTATACGTTTAGTATCACGCTGTTTTTCCCTTCAAAACAGCTTCTTTACGCCATCAACACAGTTTACCCTCGAACCATGTCTCACCAGGCTCTGTGTGAAGAATGCATGGCTCCTCTTAACATTAGAGGTATTCACTAAACTTTAACCAAAGCCTCCTTCTTTATATGACTTCCTCTGAAAGCCCACAGGTTTCCCTGAACAGATTTTTTCCTTTACACTCTAAGACAAGTTGGACACCCCACTGCGCTAATTGCCGCAGTCGTCTATCTCTTGATAAGTGCGAGCTGACAAAACAAAAGTGTCTCGAGTCAGAATATGCTCACAGACTTCTTTTGTGTCCCTAAGTACACTGGAAAAACGTTTTGTAATCAAACAGTGACCACCGGGGCCAAGCTGTCAGCAGAGCACTCATGGGTTCAATTACAGGAAAGGCAGGAGGTGAACGCAGGAGCCAGTGGATTCCAAGGTTTCTATCTCAAAACTTTGAATTACATAATCTTTATTAACAGTAACCTCTTCCACCTGTCATCTCCATCTGCACAGAAGATCCTTAGTTTGAATTGTTCAGGTTTTGGTATCAGATTGACCTATTTGAAGACATTATATTTCCTTGATTAGCTTACACTATTTTTTATTTTATTTTATTTTCAATTATCGTACTAGGAATATGGTTTTGATTCGTCTTTGAAGTTTGAAATAACGTAATTCAGATCTCTGGCATTTAAATAAGCCAATAGGTATGAAAAATAGTGTCCATATTCATGGTTTTGACAGAGTCCTATATATTGCTTATTATTTACTGCAGAGCCTCTATCAATCTTCAGTACAAGTTAGTATTACAAAGCCCTTAAAGTAGCAACTGATTCACTGTGATACACTTACTGTTATCAGGTTTGAACTGAAGTATAAGGCCATTTAAGTACCATTTTGTTTCATGCTGGATTACATAATAGATACTTTGGGTCTGCAGTTGTATCCTCCCAGTGAAGTTTAATTCACAGTTTGAAAATAGACCGAAACAGAAATGACATGTCTGACAATGCCTCTAAGCTATTATAAAAATCACCATGGGATAGATATTACCTTAAATTTAGACACCTAAGGAAACAGCTGAGTTACCATGGATCTGAATTTCAGAATATTACGATGGCTGGTGATCTGCAATTCAGTTAAACCCGGTCACGTATAGGGGAAAAATAAACTGTTCCACATTTTCCATAATGAAGGAGACAGTATGCACCAGGGCATCCTCCAGCTCAGAGAGTGGCAGCCTTCATGCCCTGGCAGAGCAGATCATAAGGTCTGGTGGCTGAAGCTGGTGATGGTTACCAGGTGGTGTTTGTTGCGGTACAGCAGATGGGGGCCAGGCTGCGACCGTCTGCTCGCTACCCTACAAACCAGTAGCTGGAACAAACAGTACTGAAGGGGAAAAAGGTGGATTAGCCGCTATCCCTCTAGAACAGTCCCCTCTGGTTTGTGTAAACACAGTTGGCCCTGTGGCACTGCTTCAGAGAGACGTTTCGTGACACTGGGATGTAAAAACAGTTCTGTCACGGGACAGAAAACAAAAAACACTTGTGGCATTTAGGAATTTCATTGTTTTTTTGTCAACCATTAAGTGTTTTTATCTTTGTGGTTGTGATCTCAGGCATTAAGTAGGTTTGAGCATTAATAAAGTGAGCGGAAACATAAAAACTCACCTCACAAATCACAAATGTTTAACTACACCCATTGTCTGTCTCCATACATGTAGAAAGGATTCAATTCAATGAATTCTGAATACAGTTTAAATATGAATATTTTTGCCTCCTTGACCAACAGCTGGCATTTAGCTGCTTCATGACACTGGTGTAATCCTTTTGTTTAAATGAGACATCTGCACCCACTGCCTTTTTCCATTGTTTAGAAGACAAATCAATTGCAGCATGAATCAATTTCAATTGAACAAAAGAAAAAATCAATTTGTCAAAGAACTGGCATCTTTCATTGGAAACATTTAATGGATAATTTCACTGAAAATATGGTCAATATGTAGCCTGCGGCAACTCGAGACTTTCAAAACACATTGTATATGGATCTCTTTATCCACACAGCAACAGCAGCATTCCGATGAGGTAACTGACGGGATGTTTTTTTTTTTGTTTTTTTTCTTTTTGTTTGAGGCCACCGGAGACGCTTTGTTCTGTTGGCCTCTTGACCTGAAGGTGAGGAACCCAGGAGAAACATTCTATAGTGGTGTCCCAATGTGCTGATGGTATGGTGTAAACATGGGTGGAATGGTTTCTCCGGCTGATGTCTCAGTGGCCCCCTAACATACCTAACTTACTTGAGGAAAAGAAAAAACTGAAAACTGTTATGTAGACTTATGCAATCAAGGGACCTGTTTTCTCTATGTGTACCATTTCAACAGGTACCATTTGTGATACGTTTATAATATCTTATTCACCCTTCTCCTGTTTACAATGCCACATTCCCAAATTATTAAGCTTAATAATAAGCTTCATTGAGAGAGCTGATTTTGGTCATCTCAAAGTCAAGAGATGCTAAGTGTTTCCCCATGCTGCGGCATCTGCTCAGTGACGAAACAACCACCTTTTTGTCTCAACGATTTTCGAGAAATGAGAGACAAAGAGCTAGTCAGATGGAGACAGAGATGAGTTCAGCCCTCCTTTAGCCACACACATCCCAGGACAATCTGGAATGAGGCGGGTCACTGAGGTAACCACTTCCTATGCCTCTGTGCTTATCTCATGCAGTGATGCATGTGATGCTGCTGTCTCTTAAGACACACAGAGGCCAAGATCTGTATTCAGTAATGACAACATGTTGCTCATTATTTCCAAAGATGATGTGTGCATGCCAGGCTTGAAGATTTATGTTGTGTTTATGTTGAAGTTAAAGATTCGGGTCCTCATTTTATATGATGTTGACTAACACTTCTCTGATATGAATTGAAAGATGAAGTGTTGGTTATGTCACAACATTTATCAAAGTACTGCATCTCTGGGTTTCAAACGGTTTGAGATGATTCTGTTGTTTGTCTTTTGTCTGTCTATTCAGTTTTAGACTCTTAGAAGCAAGAGGTAGGACATCCATATTAAGCAGCAGTAGTTGAATTCTTTGGTTGGATATTTTTATATTCCAACATAAGTTAGTTTATTTATTATTCTTTTGTCTCTTTCTACTTTATTTCATTTTAATGTTGTATGTAAAGCATGCTGATTTGTCTCTGTTTGAAAGGGGTTAAAAAAATAAACCTGCCTTGCCTTGCTCTGCCGTCATTCATCATCTGATTGATGAGTCAACAGTCAGTAGTACAATATCATTTTCTTTCAAAGCTCAGTCATGTGGCTAAAAAAAATATACAGCTGAAAAAATACATTTTGTACTCATTAATGCCAGTCATTTTCTAATTGCCCATGACTGATGTCTGAATAGGATTCTCATTTTCTGGACAGAGAATTAAAACAAAGGGAGTTCATGCTACATAAAGACATAATAAAGAAATGAGGCTAATTTGAAAGTGACGTTTTTTTCAAAAGAGAGTGTTATTTTATTTTTATTTTTTTTCAAATGGGTAAAAATGGGTACAAGGTCATCTTAATGTTGTTTGATTTTTTGCAAGACCATTAAGTTAAGTTAATCTTTGATCTTTAAATGTTTTCAAGAGCTGGTGTTATTTCTGTTAATTATAAATGTTTTATCATTTTCATTCTTAAATTCTTAGAAAATGTATTTTTTTTTCTTCTTTATAGCTGCCATATGTATGTTGTTTTTTGAAGATTTATCCTTCAGACCTGTGCCACCTGTTAGCCAGAATAAAAGAATTGTTCTTTTATAAAATAGGCTCTCCATTCAGGCTCTACGTGACAACCGCGACTGCTTGACATATTTTCTCAAAAGCATGATGTCATCTTGGATGGAATGTTTCTTTCCTTTTTATTTCTCAAATTGGCCTTCTCGTGCCCTGTTGCCTTGGAAAATGTTTGTTTCAGAGACCATAGTCGGTTGAAGCAGCGTTGCGAGTGTTGTCAACAAAGTTCTAACTCCACCCGTTTCTCATCTGTCTACTAGGACAAGGCTTGCGTAATGGAAAGAACTCCCCCAAGGTGCTAGATAGTTGGGTTCATTGTGCCTGGGAATATTGTTGATTGCATTTTGGCTACCCCACGAATGAACAGTTCAAGCTAGTGTCACTTTTCCACTTTTCCGGTAGCGGAGCATATGTAAGTCTCAGTGGTGTGAAAGATCTGCTGCTGTAATGTACCAGCTAAGAAAAAGCTGTTTCGCCTGCTTGACAGTGTCCAAATTCATGCCTCCAGCAATCTTGAACCAAATCAAACCTCGAACCAAAACATTTATATAATATATAAAATTTGAATACATGTGGGCAACTTTTTATCTCATGTAACGTGACTGTTCATATTCCTTGCACAACTAGGGGATCAGATACAGCTTCAAGCTTCCTTCACGGCCATTTCAACTTTATACTCGCATACAGTTCCTCCTATGTCAGATGTGGTTTACATTTATGATTTCTTCATATTTAACTTCAACATATAGGTAAACTCTCGTACCTAATTGAAGTGGACCACTTTGTAGTGACCATTCCGTGACAATGCAGTATTACTACTTGGCAATTTGCAACTAGCATCTCAGTGAATGTACTTCTATTCTAATTCTATTAACCTTTGCCAATATTATCAGATGTTTTTAACAAATATCCAAACTTACAAATATTTCTTGAGCATTAAAAGTAAAACAAAACCAAAGGAAATCAATTCATTGGCCCTTGATTGTGTCCTTGAACAGTGTTTAGATAGCCATTCCCATTTTGAAGTTATTATGTTCAACATTAAGGAATGGAGTCAGCTCTTGGCAAAGGGCTTAAAAATCAGTAAGGATCAAGTGGATATATTCCTAATTAGATTAGATTAGGTCCAGTAGTGAGGCCCCATTTTTCCTCTTTGTGAGATTCACATACATCTTCCCCTCTGTGGAGGGAAATATCTGCAATTTCCTCTGGGATTGTTCGCTCTCTTTAATGAAAAATCCAAGCCACTTTAGAATAGTTGAGAGGGGGATTTTCTTTCTAGTGTAACATTTGAAAATTCTATATAATTCTCTACTCCCTCTTGGTGCTCTCTGACCCAAGGTAATCATGGCTAAATGAATTATATTAATCAAAATCTGATGTATACTATATGCTTGGTCTAGAGTTTGCAGTGCAAAGTGATTTGTTTCTCTCTGTGATGAAAATTTAACAGCATGCCTGTACCAAGGCCCTGACTGAAAGATACACTAAACATTTCTAATTAACGTATGCCAAGAACATGCCATCACTCTCCATGTTTTAATAGTTAACAGCCAAATACAAGGTATGAGGCTGTTTAAGGATTTTTTCTCTCTCCTCTGGTAAGAGATATTTCAGTAGCAATAACTGCCGTTCCCTGTTTTTGGGATACAAGGAGCAATAAAAATTCCCAGTCATAAAGTAAACTGAAAGACAAAACTGTTTATTCTATTATTTGGCCAAGGATATGTCCAAATGTAGGTGCAGGGTCTGCATTTGTCCTCTAAAATATTTCATATAATTCATTCTCAGTTTTGTTTTGTTTATGTTTATAGTCTACAGACTGGCCTTGTGCATTTAAAATATAGGAAAAGAGCTGCATGTTAACCTCATTCAGTGTTTAGAATTAAACCTCAGAGAAATCTGATTTAGGATACACAGCACATTGTCTAAATTTCATGGCAAGTTCTAATAAATCATGACAGTTTTACAGTTGGTAGAACTTAAGCTTTTTTCAGTGGCTTGTCCGTGTCTCCCAGGATCAGAGAAAAGTTCCAGTTAGGAAGTGATACTTGTGGCCCTGCACAAGAGAGAGGCTTGACAGTGGTTTCAAGAGGTTTTCTGCTTGCTAAGAGTTTGATGGCGTTTTTACTTGAGGAGAATGCTATGTGAGTCCTGTCATCTGGATGTGTTTAGACTGTGTGTGCTTGGAGCTGGCAGCCAGATGGCTTCAGCTGAGGGACAATGAAATCTCCAGGGTCCACAGGAGAGAAGGCCCTTATTCTGATTTGTCTCCTCAGATAAAGCCACATCTGGGCAGCTTCAGCATACCTCGGCAGCTCGTGTGTGGTGTGACATAGAGGACGCACAGTTTTGTGTTCATTCAGTGCTTTAAAGTTGTTAATTTGACAACAAGCAGTAATTTGTTGGTCCAATTTAAATGACCAAGTATACACAACATACCAGCATGATATCATCAGTGTTAGTCAGAATACTGGATGGTTGTCATCTGGGATAGTTATTTAATTGGTTGCTCTAACGATTCATGGCACTCTCTCAAGACCCATGAGAGTCACAGACAAATGCTTATTTACTCAAATGAGCTCACTTTCTAATGTTATGTAATCACTTTCTGTCGAGTTCGATTTCCTTAAGGTCCTTAAGTCTTGCACCCTCCGTCATCTGTTTACACCAGCTTCTTTTGAAAATCAATTCAAATGCCAGTGTGTGTGTGAAACTACAATGTGACACGACAATTGTCACGCAAGATCCAAGTGTAAACCCACAGTGACGTCACCCATTGGTTTGTGGGCACAAGCCACAAGTTTGGCATTATAAACGTTGTCATGTCGGATTTTTGGAGCCAGAAGTGACCACATTTGGACGAGAGCGTGGCTTCACTTCATAGACCCAGCAGAGATCAAAGGTTATGAAGGATATTTTGAGTCATTATTCAGTGTGTTTTCCAGTTTTGTTATTTATATGTCAATTCTGAAGATGCTGTTATAACTGTAATTATTTTAAGAACATTTCTGCACTTCAGTAGAACCATAACTTTTTTTATTAGCCAGTAGCTTCATTTTATCAACATAATATGTAACGTGGGCCAGCACAGTGGTGCACTAGCACAGGTTATGCGTTCACACGCTTATGTTCATTTGTGTTTACTTTGGGTGGTCCAGTCACCTCTCGCAGTCCAAACTCTAAACTACTTGTAGGTGTGTCTCTGTGTGTCAGCCCTGTGATTGACTGGTGACCTGTCAAGGGTGTATCCCGCCTCTCGCCCAATGACAGCTGGGATTGGCGCCAAGCCATCCCCCACGCCCCCTCTCCACTCTCTAACTAATAGATGGGTGGATATAGCTAATAGATGAATGGATGGGATCACTGTTCTGCAGCACACATACATGATTAGCTGTCCCATATGGCTGAAATTGATCTTGTTGCATATAGGCAGTGATCCATATCTGGGTCCATATGTGCACTGTTTATCATTATAAAGTGTCATGCTTTGACTGATTTATAGTTCAAAATGATGTTATGTTACACATATAAAATTGATCCCAATCAGTTCCACACAGATTTTCAATTGTAAAAGTAAAAACAGCACTGGTAACACTAATATTAGCATTCTGTGTCAGTCAGTACTGAATCAGCGTATCAGAATCAGTCTTAGCAACTCAGAGCGTTTAGTCCCTAAAGTCAGCAAGTGCTTTTTTGAAAGTTTCCTCCAGTGGTCAAATTGTCTTTTGTTTCCAACAATGTACACGAAAACTCCTGTTGAGGTTATTTGTTATTTTACTTGTCATCATACAGGTCTGCACCAGCAGCTCCGTGAACTTTGGCATGGCCACTTGCTGTGCCATTTCATCACATTTTTTGGCCTTTTACCCTGTGTCAAACCAGCATTCTGACATATATGCTCAAGTGTCCTTCATCAACTTTTGCCTGCTGTCCTCAGGAACTCCACTGCATACCAGCACTCTTCAAACGCTACATTTTACAGATGTATTGGCGTGGCTGCACACGGGTTTTGCAGTTGAGGAAATATAATAGACTTGCAATTCATATGAGTGTTTCCAGATGTGGTGGCGGTGTGGACGAGTGGATGGTGTACAAACAGGAATTGTAGTGTCTTGACAGGTAACGCATCATTTCTCAAAGACGCGTGACAAATGTCAATAGGTGCATTTGCTTTTCACAATAAACACCTTGTTAAGAAAAAAGAAACTTTTATTTTACATTGCCAAAATACACTGAGGCATGTTTCTTGGTTGACTTAGTTGGCAATCGTAAGACTGCTTCATTGTTAAATTATAAATGACTTTTCTTGAAGGCACACGGGTGGCATGGGAATACAATTCCTCCTCACCACCAGAGAAACCCAATGATGGATAGTAGTTCCACTGACTTTATTCTGTATTAAAATAATCTCTGTCAGTGGGAAACCGATGGCTAGTTGGTTGGTGCTTGCATAGAGAAACAAATGCGTAAACCTCATGGTGGTGGCTGTTGAGGGTCTGTTGTACATCCTCCCCAGTGGAGTTAACAGCAACACAGACTTCTCTGCAAGGTTTCACAAGTTGGAGAGAAAAAGGGGTGGGGGAGTATTTTTTCTTGAAGTTAATGTTAACTTTAGCTTCATCAACACATTGAAGGTGGCAAAAGTTTCTTCCAGAAGAGGTTAGACATTTGACAGATTATCAACACCTACTCAATTGGCCACCTGTGTATAATCACTCACAATGCAGATGTGCAAATCTGCCGTTATGTAACTATATAGCTGTTGTTGGCTGTTTTAAACATATATTTTATGTATAGTTGGACAACTGGACCTCAGAAATGGCTTTTCTGGCCATTAACGGGTCTTCTAATAACAAAAGTGCCTACATCTACACATTGTCCACATATTGTGTTGAACCAAAGATTTCCCCAATTGGTCTTAAAGTAAATGTTTGTCTTTTATTTTTGTCATATCTTGCAGCATCAACAATAAACTGCAGCAGCCAGAAGCAGCATCTGGGGTTCTGGAGTATGCCATGAAGCATTTTGGTGAACTGGTGAGTGTTTTTTTTTTTTCTTCCACGTGTTGTTTTCTTGCCTCCAACCAAAAAAGGAAACCGTATCCTAGGTTGCATTCAAACCAACACTGGGACAAAAAACTTGCCCTCCTCTTTCCTTTCAGTCATACCAAACAGTTTTTCATTTAAAAAAAATGTTTCAACTGACTCAATCATTGCTGCAACCCAGCCTTCCATCATCTGGTATCATCTGGTCAAATAATTGCATGCACACATTGTGGGTAGAATACCTTGTGGTATATGTATGTGAAACATAGTGCTAATAACTGTGTCTATGGTACACAGGAGAAAATGATTGGTCCAGTGATAACTTTCTGCAGTTGTAGAATCTTGTCTCATACAAGTATAGATCACGTTGCCGTGTCTGCATCTGATAAGTCTTCAAACTGGAGCTCAAAACAGGCCACACTGATTTATATTTCATTTTTGTCACTAATATTTCTAGTTGTTCTTAGTGGACTGTATTATATGTGGTCTCCTGTTTGCACACACTTCTTCCTGGGGTGTCCTTTTCCCCATAGACACAGTTTAACATGGGGATGAGGGTCATTTGAGACACATACTCCCAGAACACCCTGTTCGTAATGTGCAGCATGTGGAAAAAACATCTGCTAAGCTGCTCTGCAGTCAAGGGCAAGAAGCAGAAGTATGGACTTTTTCGTCCAATTGACAGGATGTTTGGATTTTCTTACATATTTGCACACCTTTTATATGTCTCTGCTTTGTATTTAAGAAAAAAAAAATACCTCAGGCTACTTTTTCCCCAGTGGTTAAAAGATGTAATATTTCATACCAAAAAATACAAACCGTAATTATTTCGTGAGGTGAGTGGTTTGTCAGATCCCTAAATAGCTTCATTTACCTCTCTGTGTGACTTCTGATGGGCCAAGTTGAAAGCCACAGAATATGTCACTCCTGAATGTCAGCATTGGTATTTATATTGAGCTAATGCCGATTTGCCTGTATCATTTAGGTTAGCTACATCGAAATCGAAATCTTTTATATGTTCTTTCTATAATTATGGAGGTATATATTTGTCTCTGGATTTTCTTTTCAGTTCATGAACAGGACTACTATAATATTCCATAAAACTGCTCAGTGTTTCATGGACCTGGTCCAGATATGAAATCACTGTGGACATGCACTGGACACCATCACACAGATTTTTCACACACGAAAAAATGAGTATTTTTTGTTCTGATCAGTCACCTTCCATGTTACCAAAATTCTGATACAATAAGTGTGATTTTTGTTTGCTGTAGCAGATAGTCTTTTTTGATATTTTAACAGACTAAACCAGTATCCACCACTATTTGTTCAGCTTAAATAGGTAGGCATTTGGTATTACTTCATTCCATTAAACATGACCAGTCTCATTTATTCTTTTTTAAAAATAAAAACCAACACATATTACAATATCACCAAACACTCAAAGGTATACTGTATAAGATTTAGGGGCTCTATTTAGAGAATATGGCACAAATGGAATATAATATTCATAACTATGAATGTTTTCCTTAGTGTATAATAAGAATAAAATAAAAAATAAGAATAGTTATGTTATTGTTGTTTATATATTTAAACGCTGCAGGTCCTCTTCCACTGAGTCCACCATATTGAACCATGATTTTTCTACAGTAGCCCAGAACAGACAAACTAAAAGGGCCTTTTGTATTTTTTGTGCATTTCACAGCCACTATAGTTTCTCCTTCATGCTTCATGGGTTTTAATCAGCTACACCTATGCCACTAAACCCTACACACTGGTCCTTTAATATATACAACATAGACATCAAAATCTAAGGGACAGCAAGTAGATTAAAAAAAGAGGAGTGACTAATTCAACAGCTTAGCTGGTGTTGATGACATACTTGATATGTGTGATCAGTGGTGCGGAGATGCGGACAAAAACTGGGCTATATGTTAGATAACCTAAACGTAGTATTTCCTGAGAATGCATTCACATGGTTTTATGAGGTGGTTATTTTTAGCCCAAAGTCAAGTTTTTTCCAACCATTAGGAACCCTATGGAAAAGGTATTTCCTTCTGCCTTTTGTGAGCCGCATTTATGCTTCTCCGTGAAAACATGGTAAAAGTGAAAAGACTCAATAAAAACAGTTTCACTGTGCACTTCCAGGAACCATGTTTATGAGGTGACCATTTGGAAAGCTTCACTGTGGGAGGCTGTAAGGTTCCTCTATTCAGTGTCCAGTCAGGAATCATCAGTGAAGCAAAATCTGGAAGAGGTCTATCTGCATAATCATTGGTTGATGTCTCCCAAAAGAAATCAATACCTAGAAGTCACTTTCAAAGATCAAAGATTAGATGTAATGGGTCCAGGATTGATTGATTAAGTTGGGGATCTCCAGTCAGCCATGTAATATTAGAATGTAAGTTAGATGTAGAAGTCTTTGCCTTACTGTAAATGAACAAGGAGCGTAGTTCCAAAACTCTGCTTACACTAAAAAACTATTTATTAAATAGTCAAATGGTCAAGATAACAAACATGTTTTTGGCTATGTGATGAAACGCAGATTAATCATGTGTATTTATGTAGTTACTTGGTTTCACTTTAATCTTTCTTATGTGACTCTCCCCTGCCGTCTACTAGGAAATCCAAGCCACCTGGTATGAGAAGCTGCATGAGTGGGAGGATGCCCTGGTAGCATACGACAAGAAGATCGACATGAACAAAGAGGATCCAGAGCTCATTCTGGGCAGGATGCGCTGTTTAGAGGCCCTGGGAGAATGGTATGTCAGTAGTCATGTCTGTTGTGAGTTCAATAGGGCTACAGTGTTCCAGACAGTGTTCCAGCCTTCAGGTCTCAGATTCATTCATATGCGTTAGCTTCTAATGGGTAAAGACAGTGTTTGCAGTGGTATTCCCAATGTAAGCTCTTCCTTCTCCCACTTTTTTATTTACTCATTGTGCGTAGGCAGCTTACTCCACACGAGTCCTGACATTTAGGCCTTTGATGACGTAGTGAAATGAGAGAGAAAAAGCGGTTCCTCTGAGCTGTCTCAAGTCAGTTTTCTGGGAAATGCATAAACAGCCATCTTACGTTAGTAAGAGGTGCTGCCACTCCAATTAAAGCTCACCACAGCTGTGGCCCAACTCCATAACGACTGCTCACCTTCAAAGAGAATTTCGAGGGAAAAAGAAAGTCACAAGTTGTCCAAAGATGTCGATCGTCATAGAGCTTGTGACACTGAGCAGATGTTAATTTGCTTACGTAACCTGTCCTTCCTGTACACTGTGATTCATTTCAAAACAAAACATTTCATAATTTTACAAGAAAACGATTCAGCTTGATGTGTATGTTTGTGTTGTGTTGTGAGTTAGGCTTGGTGATGATATAACAGTTGACCGGGTCTTGAGTCAAAGGAGATCAGATATGAAAGAACACATTGTTCTTTGTTAAGAACAAGGATGTTGTACCAGAGATGTGTTCTTTGTGTTCATCCAAAACTGGTGAGAGAGCTTGTTAAAAGTCAAGTTAATAGTAGAGTTGAGTATTGGGCAGCTTTGAAGCAACATTTAGTCTAGAATGTCCATCCTAAGTTTTGGAATTATTAGTTTTATTATTATTAGCTTGACAAAAGATATGTTTGGTTTAGGAGCTGTTTCATACCTGATAAATGCTGTTACTAGTCACTCAAACAAGGCTTGAAAAGCAGTTACCAAAATAACTGCATTTCAAGGTTAAATGTTGAGGCTTTTATGTCTCAGTACATATTATTCTCTTTAGTGTAACACATTAACACATGCTGAAAAAAAAAATAGCGATCTTGCAAGTATTATTTCTTGCAAAAGAGAGCAGATTGGTGCAACAATTTGTTCCCAAATACTAAAATATGAATTCCTGGTATTCAGAACTAGTGGTATTCTGTTATATGGTGCTAATATGTTACTGTAAATTACTCTACTGGCTTACTGGCTTCTGTTCTGGTTGATTTTTCAGTAGAAATTCCAAAGCTGTGAGTGATGGTCTGCTGAGTCAAAAAACTCCAGCTCATCCTTCCGCTGGACTCTGTGTTTGTCTGATGTAGACACACGTGGGCTCTGTGTATCAGAGCTTTTTGTACTTGTTGCTTTCATGTTATACGATAGCCAGGCAGCTGGAGAACGGCTTCACTTCACTGACCCCCATCCAAACCCGCCTCTCTCTTTTTCTCTGTCTGCCCCTCCTGCTTTCTCTTCCTCATCTAAGCTCGCTCCAGCATCCTGCCTGTAAAACACATGCGGTGGGTTTGATCTCCTCCTAGACAATGCAGCACTGATTGTTGTTAATGAGGAATTAGTCTTGGTTAGATGCACCTGACCCCAACAGGAACATCCATCTGTTTGCTAGGATTCTTGATTTTATCAGACTCTGTCGGGACGGTACACTTGATTTAAGATGTTCATCTTTAAGAACAAATAAATGATGGCAGATGTAACGGAAATCAAGTCTTATCTCCTTCTCATCCATCGCCAAAAGCACTTGGCTATTGTAGTGAATGATTTCTACAATTGTTGTTTGGCGCAAGAAAAGTACATTCAGTGTCTTGACATGCATGTATTATTGAAGGATTGGACTGTTGAAGAGCCTTTTCTTTTTTTCTTTTTCTGGAGAGACCAGTAGCATCGGTTTAGACAAGTTGTAAAAGCTGCAGTTGTTTTGCACACTTGTCACTATGATTTTCAAATTCATGTCAGCCAGTCAGGAATGAGCTGTTACTCCTCTAGTCCAACTTCGTCATGTTTAGAGTAATCTGTTTACTGTATGCACAAATGCCAACACAGCTCTCCAAATGATATGCAAATTATTTTAAATGTTATTGCACAATGACGGAGCATAGTTCTAGGTTGTTAAGAATCCTTTTTTTTCACTCCACAGTGTGTACAACAATACTCAGCCCCTGATTACCTGATCTACTAAGGAACCTGATGATAGCTGATATCAGTTTCTGATTAACTGGGACTGAATAAATCTGGATTTGCTTTTTCTACCTTCTGAAGCCTGTGGTTAATGTGTTCCAGGGGCCAGTTGCACCAGCAGTGCTGTGAGGAGTGGACGCTGGTGAGCGAGGAAACCCAGGCCAAGATGGCTCGAATGGCTGCTGCTGCCGCCTGGGGTCTAGGTATGCACTCGAATACTTAATGTCAGGATTAAATTAACAATATAGTAGCAGTCAGCAGAGTTTCAATAGAAGAGATTGTCTGACAACAATGCAATCAAACTGAGCAGCAGTGAAAGCAGTAACAGCTCTTGCCAAGTCACCCTCGCATAACCAGATGGGAATGGTATCCAGTCATAACATTGACATATCGTAACATGCAATGGTGGAGAAAAGCAGGGACCACACTGCAGAGGCACCCTCTGAGGTTTGTGGTCTGTGGCTTTGACTTTCCAAATTCAATCGTAATCCTTAAGACGATACCACCCGTCTCTCTGAAGACTCAAACCATCTTTTATTGTTGTCATTGGGAAGCAAAATGTTGACACTTCAGTCATTTATATCAATAGCAAGCTCATGTGGAGTGTGGTTCAAAAGGACTTCAATCAGCTTCAGTCCTGCTAAGTTAGGTCTCAAGACATTTCAGACGCCATTAAAAGCTTCACTTTTAAGCGTGTCTTTGTTCTCTCTCTCAACTTGGTTGCTGTTTCTTCAGGTCACTGGGACAGCATGGAGGAGTACACGTGTATGATCCCAAGAGACACACATGATGGCGCTTTTTATAGAGCAGTGCTAGCCCTGCATCAGGACCTCTTCTCATTGGCCCAGCAGGTGGGTTACATCACCACTCACAAATAAACTCAATGCCAAAGATTTCCCCTCTATCCAGTTTACATTAAAAGTCTATATTTTTAGAAAACATCTCATAAAGACATGCCACATGGGATTTCGCCTAGCCTCTTGCTTTCTGGACTTTTCATTAGTCTTTATAGCAAGGTATGAAAAGTTAAAATCATTGGAAACCAACGCTGCAAAGAAACATAAAAATGGCTTTACGGCTATTCCAGACAGGATCGAATTCCCCCATCAGCACAGACTTTTCATAAAAAGGAATAAAATGCACAAGGTTTGTTTGTTTCTTTTTCCTTTACAATGTGGTACCTCCATGGCGTGGAAATGTTATGTAACTCTTGAAATTGTAAATCTTCGCAGAATTTAGCCTCAGACAAATAAAGAGCCCATTACCCCTCCTGTCTGCCTGTCAACAAGGTCTGGTGGAGGTCAGGGTGTTTTTTTTTCCTCATTTGATGAAGGTTGGGATATTAAATGAGCTCATGGTCCCTGGAGATGGATTTGTTGAAGCTGGATGCCAGCACGTCTAATGAACACAATCTCCAGCACTGACACCAGTAAACACCTGCGCCTCCAGTTTCCCTGGACTCGTCCTCCAAGTCCCTTTATCACCACAATGCCCAGGAGACCTGCTCTCTGTGCCCCCTCATCTCTCCACAGCCACAGCCACCCCTGTTCTAATTTGGAGATTAGATCCAGGTGTGGCCTATAGGATTCTGTGTCAGCTGAATAGGGAAAGCAGACTTTTGACTCTTGGCGACAATGAGGCCACTCACATTGAACGAAGAGCAATCAAAAGCAGATGGAGCGAGGGTGAAAGCTTAAATGTCAACATGAGATCAGTCTAGTCTTCCGGATGTGGTTGATAATCCTCGCACTTAAGTTCTTTTGATTCCATCAGACTGTGGCTCTCCTCCCTCCACATCCCCAACAACTAGGCATGTGCTCCAGAAGTCTCAGCGTGCGTCTTTGTGAAGGGTTTAATGTTACTTTGCTTTATAAATCTTATTGTTTGGTTTATTCCAGGGATGATGTGTAGACATGGCAGTCGTGCTCCCCCCCAGAAAAGCAGTCTGCTACATTCATGACATATCCAGACCTCCAGCGTGTGATTTGTAAATTGTTTTTTACAAACCAAAGGCCTCTATTCAACTTCACACTCATGTTTTGGCTTTGTTTCGAGTTTCCTCTGGTGGTTGATTTAGCTCTAACCATTCACATACAGGCCTTCATACCACACTGTAATGATAAAGTAGTATCACTGGACTTCAGCCTATGTAAGTACATAAGTGCAACCTTTATGTAAAAGAATGAAAGATTGGGTCACGGTTTGTTTGTGCTGCCAGGAGCCAGACACTGCATTTATCAGGAGTCGTCTGGACTGCACATTTCCAATGAGGCCCCAGTGCAGTAATTCAGGAGTAAACAGGACCCTGTAAAGAAGCAGCCTCATTGTCACCTTGTCCCAACCACCCTCCTATAACCCCTCCTCTTGTTTTGCATGCCTGAAGAAGTGTTGGTGCATGCCATTCCTCCTTTTTTCCTCCCTGCAAAAAAAAAGAAAAATAATTGTTGGGAGTCGGTTTGAAACAGCTGTGTCCTGGCCTCAGAGAACTTCCTCAGCCAACCTCCCTCATTTTACCTTCCCACTAATAACAGCTCCCAAAACATCAGGTGTAGAAGCCCAAGAAATCAGCACGCTTTCAGCCACAATACTTGCATCCTTGTTTGTTCCTTTGGCTCCTCTGGATCAGGTCTTAATGTTTTTCCACCCCTCAGGGTTCTCACTGGTGATGGAATGTCTGCAGTAACATTGAAACCTGCAGAAATGTAATGCTTCTAGAGAAAGTGAGGGAGCTGGAATTTTACAAAATGAGTCAGTAATATTCAGTAAAATAGCCAAAAAAAGCGGGAAGGTAAGAAAAACATTTTTAGGGCATGAATGTGCTCTGACAAGTTGGTTGAACATCATAAAAAGGTTTTGGAATTGTGTCGTTGTCATAGCAGGAACTATGCATGACTAACGGCTCCCATTATGAATCCTCTTCATCACCCTTTGCTTTCCCTTTCTCTGAATAATTTATGGTGTTTTTAAAAAAAAGTACATTTGACATCCACAAACCATGGTCACATAATTTTCATGCTGTTGCTCTCAACAGTTCATTTACCTCTCCTCATAAAACACTTGGCAGTCAGCAGTGCATCAAACCATTTCGCTATATAAGCAGGCGTTCTAGTCCTAGTTACACTAATGTGTCACTGTTGGCTGCACTTAAGTGAAAAGGGTGTGAGCAGCAAACAATAACATGGCTTCATGCTTTTGCACAAAGTGGTTTTATTTCCTTGGTTTTGTCCAATCCTGGCTGGTCCCGGTGCAAGGAGAATTCCGGGGTCAAGCTATCTTTACCTTATTGCTATTTAGCGTTACTGACGAGTCAGTGTCTTGGGGAGTCAAGTCATGAATTAAACCTGTCTTTCTCATGTTGAGGTTTTACAGTGACTTCAGAAGCTAATCAGTAACTGCACCATCATTGCCCCATTCAGAAGAACTTGTTAAAACAAAAAAATATATAAATTCAGACAGTGGCAGATGTATAGTCATTGTTTTTGTGTGATCATTCAAATTTAAGATCACACTATGATTGTGTGGCTTTTTTTTTTTCCCCCGATTGTTTTTCATGCAGTGTATTGACAAAGCGAGAGACCTGCTGGATGCTGAGCTCACAGCCATGGCTGGAGAGAGCTACAGTCGAGCCTACGGGGTAAGTGTTTCTCTGAAGTCGCCAAAATATTCAGTGACTGGCTTCATTCTGTCATCTCATTTTTCATTTTCATTTCATTTTTGCTGCATGTGGTGAATTATTACAGTGATAATCAAGTTTCTGATCTACTTTTTAGATTTAGAAGTAAAAAGTATAGATATTTACAGTTTCTTCAAAGTTTATTATACCTACAAGTGGAATTGTCCATTTCAAGTCAAAAACAGCAGGCACGTTGATGGGCACACTGTCACTGCAGCAGCAAACACTTCAGCAGACGTCTAGGTTCTCAAAGTTGTTACAAATATCAGATGTTAACAAATCCACCATACTGAGATGACCAACCTTCTCTGACAGATGCTGCACAAGAAGTCCAGTGGTCTGCTGAATGCATTTTGCAACTTTTAACAATTAACATGTAGATAAGAACGAATGTGTGTGTTTGTTTCCTAGGCCATGGTGTCCTGCCAGATGCTGTCCGAGCTAGAGGAGGTGATCCAGTACAAGCTGGTGCCGGAGAGGAGAGACATCATTAGGGAAACATGGTGGGAGAGACTTCAGGTAACTACAGTGCATGATAAATGGACACACATACACATGCTCGCACACACACAGATTCACGTGTGCAACTACAAATGTAAAGCAGATGTTGGAAAGGCTACTGTTACTAATGGGAAACATTACAAAGCAGACACCATGCATACATGCAAAGGCATTGTGCAAAGACTAATACCCAGTGAATAAAAGTTCACTGTCTTGTAGATTTGTTTCTTAATTTCCCTGTTTGAAAATAAATTTGAAGTAAATGTATAAAAGTAGCAATGTGTTGGGCTCTGGTGTGTTATTTACAGTGTTTAAACAAACGTCAGATGAAGGTCAGTGGTAATTAAGTCAAAGATATGTTCCACATGCAGGCAGAGCTAGCTAGAGTCTGTCCAGATTAGTCTATTTGTCTACAGAAATTCAGTCACATCTGTAGATTTCTAGCTAGAAAAAGAAAAGAATGAGACAATGAGCTACAGCACATTGTCAAAACAGGAACATGTAGTTTGTTTTATTAATCTAATGTTTTCAATACACTGTCCACTGTGCAGTGACCAAATTGGATTTTTGTGGTTTGGCGTTTCAGTTCTCTGTTGGAGAATGAATGTGAGCTTGTGCTGCGCTGGGTGAAATTTTAATGTTCTGGGTGTTCAAAACGTAGGAAAATTCAAGGCGGTCGCAGTGATAACACTGCTGAAGCTGTCATTTTTATAGTTTTGGGGTCAGACACAAAGATGCGCCAGCAACACGCAACTACTGCCCAGTCTACTCACATGTTAATTTGAGAAGAGAAATTTCCAAAAGGAGCAGGGAGCACCTGTTCTTTCTCTAACTCCCGAGGCCAAAGTTTATACAATTTTTGCCTGAAAATCGGCAAGGAAATTGTCCACGAGATGAGGATGCTGATGGTCATTTCAGCTTTCGGTTTACGGAACACCTTTTCTGGCATTTTTGGCCGCCTTCGAGGGGCTTCATTTAGAGATTTTCTGTGTGTCTCAGGGGAGAGACACAGAGTGCGTGTGCGCACCTGTGCCTAATTACTCTGACCTGCAGCTCACCCTGGTTGCTTGGCAACCTCAAGCCTGCCTTTGACTAACTTTATTGAAGTCTCTGTATGATATCAAGACTACATTTTTAATGTCAGCCATTTTATCCTTCTCTCTCGCAGACACAAACACAGACACATAGATAGAGAAACAGACAGACAGGGCAGACACACACCACACACAGACAGACAGACAGACAGGGCAGACACACACCACACACAGACAGACAGGGCAGACACACACCACACACAGACAGACAGACAGGGCAGACACACAAGCACACACTCAGAGACAGACAGGACAGACACACAAGCACACACACACAGACAGACAAGACAAACACACACACACACACACACACACACACACAAGACAAAAGTCTTTCAAAATAAGAGTCCCTTCAAAATAAGAGGCCATTAAAAAGGCAATGATGACACACCTTGTTGTATTAATACTGAATTTGCTGAGCAGTGTCAATAATAATGTATGGGGGCAACGGGGCCAGAGTCAGGCACACTCAAAATTTATTTAGACATTTTTCTAGTTATTTTTGTTGCCACCCCCTTCACCTGAGGTGAAACTCATGGTGCCACACAAAGAGATACTGACATCCCTAAAACACCTCTACACACAAAACGAGATCATCCTTGACAAACGGGGCTTCACACGCTCGCCTACATGAAATGGCCCTTGTAGGAATATTCCGGAAAAAAAAAACGTGGCTCATTTTGTGTAACCCCATCCAAACTCTTCCTACTTCCAGAGACTGATTATGATTACTACTATTATCATTATTGATTGTGAATTACAGTGTTGTACATGCTGTTAAATAAGACAGGAGGACATGTGGAAGAACCACAAATTCACAAGCGGTTGGAGAAAATGTTGCCGCCCGCCAAGTCTTTGGAATTTAAGACAAATGCCATCCGATCTAAGATAATACTATTCAGGTTCATCTTTTCCATGTTGGTCTACAACTTAATCAAAATGTGAAAGCCCTCAGCTATGTATGTGCATGTTGAGAGGAGAATTTAAGTCAGGCAGATAAAGTGATAAGCCTTTGATCTGTGACGCACAATCCTAAATCTTGATACCATGCCATCCAAGCTGCTCCGTCTAATACAGAATTTATAATGCAACTTAAAGGCATTCCTGTCCCTCATCTCCTGCTTGAGATGTTTCTGACATTTTGGAAAATCCACTTCACCAAAAAACAAAAACATGCATCATCCTTTACCTTAATCACAGCCCAGTAAGATTGTATTTGACTGAAGACTGCAGGGGCCTGCCTGCACGGCTCCACTGTGCTTTCTTTCTTTCTTTCTTCTTTTTTTTTTTTCTCAAAAAACAAATTTGCAGTATGAGGCGTACTGAGTGCAAATGCCAGGACACTTACTGTTTCCAGAGGTCTGTCTGTATCATAAAGTCACAGTGAATGATATAATGCTGGAAATAGTCCAAAATAAAAACAGCACTGGCTTTGACTGGCCAAAAATTATTATACAGGAGTAATATTTTTTTTTTTTTTTTTTAGAAATGGCTCTGGCTGGATTTTTAAAGCATCAAAAAGCAGCTAAACAAAATGGCATGTTTTCTAGCAACTGATACAGAGTATTAGTGTAAATGTGAACTGAATGTATGCCAGCCTGTTTGATGAATCTTAAAAAATGAGTGTCCATATTTTAGCAATTCATTATATTTAAAAAGTCAGTATTTCTTTCCATCTAAACTGTGTATGTTGATCAATATCACCTCGCTGTTACAAATGTACACAAGTACAATTTTCTTGCAATATTTCAAAAGTTTTTGTAACTTGTAATTAGCTTAACCATTGAATGGAAACCATTACGCACACACTGAAATCCCTGTGCAGTAAAATGAAGATACTCGACTTTTTCCGTTCATAACAGATGAAGGTAGGTTGGAAGAGGTATTTAGGATCAAAAGGGGTCTCTTTCTGAAAACAGACAGGGCCCATTATAGCAGCACCAGAGCTGAGGCTGCAACGCCTGACAGGTTTCTTCTCTCTATCGTGATTTATTGGAGCCTGACCTCATACATCTGTCAGGAAGTCACTGTCCATGCTCCTGTACTCTTTCTCTCTACAACAGTCTCTCCCTCATCAAAGGATTAGAGGTACGGTAAAGAGCGTATGAAAACACTGCACCCCACTGCTGCTGGGTACATGTATCATTGTGAGTTCGTACACTTCCATCAATGTGAAGACCCTGTTTAATTTTGGACTCTCAGCTCCCTTACTGTTCAAGGTGTTTCTGGTTCTCTGGTGTCTCCTCTTCTGCTAATGCAGGAGACATTTTATCTTTACTCTTTGGGTCCAACTTCTCCTCTCCCACTATGAGTCGACGTGTCAGTTACACGTGGATAAAGTGTGACAGACTGTTTGTAATATTCTCACATGCATCCGGATCAAAGAAGGAACATTGCAGTTACATGGTACACATCTTAGACCACCTGTCCAGTATGACCCCCAATGATACCCAGTTGCTCCTTTCAATCATGTTGGGGGAACTGGATAATTTGGCACTTCCTTATAGCTTCTCAGCAGAATGATTCTTACAGTTTCTAAACCCTGAACATAGTTTCTGTTTTCTAATCTGCACTCAGTCCCTTATCCCATCATGTAAAGCCCACTTAAAAGGCTTGTCCTGATATACTTTGGCCATCTAAAAAAAACATAAAAATATTACAGAAAAGATCAAAACTGGCCCAAACATGTATTGTCTTTAAAACTCTGCTAGTTGCTTCAAAAGTACTGATTTCAAGACCTCTTTTGTTGCTGCTAGTTACCATGGAACATAATGCAACCCTTGCTTGTAGCAGTGTTTGTAATTATAATCAAATTTCATCAGAGTCCTTTTTCATGAAATGTTTATATGATTTTTTCTACCCCATGTAGATTTGTCTTCAGTTCAGATCACACAGGGAGTTGGATTACTCCAGTGTCTTGTCTGCGTTGCCTTCCCCTGAGGTTGGAAGGGAATATTTAATAGTGGAAGTCATCTAATGGTACAAATCCAAATATTATTAAGACAGACTTGTGTTTGCGTGTTTGTGGTGGCACGTGAACCCCACACGTGGACAAGTTTAAGACCACTGGTAATAATAGTAGGTTTAGACTGTACCCCTCTCTCACGTGTGTTCCATTCTTTGGAGTTTAACGATGAGGTTCCTCTCTTTGAAGGGACTAACAAAAGAGAGATGCGTTTAACCCGTCTGTCCCTTGTTATTTTTGTGTGTTTTTCCTCTAGGGTTGTCAGCGTATCGTAGAGGACTGGCAGAGGATCCTGATGGTCAGATCACTTGTCATCAGCCCCCATGAGGACATGAGGACTTGGTTGAAGTATGCCAGCCTCTGTGGCAAGAGTGGACGTCTGGTCAGTGTATTGACATACTGTATTTTGTATAAAAGCCCTCAGTATTCCCTGGTCTGACCCCTGACCGTGCAGAGTTAATTATAATCGCATAACATTCAGGAGGAATAAATCAGACTTGATTAAATCAGTCTTGTCAAACGGAAAAGGGAAGTCATACCCTGACGAAGTTAAGTGCAACCATGAACTCCAGCCATGAAACTCAACCTGTTTTAACTTGGCACTGATGAAAGTAACACAGCACCCTCAATCACACTGTTTAGAAACCCGAACCTGCATATCTGCACAATTAAAGTGGGGCAATTTTCCATCCTCACTGTTGTTTTAATTGATTGCACGGGATGGCAGACAATTGGCCGATTTTTCTTTCTACACACTGTTCGTGCATTTAAACACACACACTCCTCATCCATGATGTGACTGAAAAACAAGATGTGATTGGCTAACGTCAAACATGTCACTCCTTGTCTTTTAAATTAGTCTTTATTCACACAAGCTCACGTACTTACTCATGACCTGTTTTTTTTCCTTTACTTGTTCCTAAAGTTGTATCAAGGTGGAAGTTTAATTAAGTTCTGTAAGTGCTGGGATCCCTAAAGACCATCTGAGTTTCTCTTAAACCCTTTGGTGATTCATTTGCTCTCTGTTGCCCTCTTTATCCCTCCAGGCTCTGGCCCATAAGACCCTGGTGCTGCTTCTGGGTGTCGACCCCTCCAAACAACTTGATCACCCGCTGCCCACAGCCCACCCACATGTCACCTACGCTTATATGAAGTACATGTGGAAGAGTGCCCGCAAGGTATGAGCAAGCAAACCTGTTATGTTGATGGTTTACATTTTACATAACCATTTTGTTAATAATTGTTTGTTGCTTTTATATTTGTCACCAGACTTGAAAACAGAACAGGGAGAGCTTAAATTATCTCCACTGAAACTTCAACTAACAAACTACATCTATAGAAAAACGTTAAAATTGCTACCTGCTTTAACAGGATGACTGCATTTGAAGCTTTTTTTGTGATTATTAAAATTGACTGATCTTGAAGCAACACAACACTGTTTACTGTGAAAAAACAAAAAAAAAACATAGTGCTTAAATATCATCATAAACAAACTTAAATTATTAAACAACATGAAATTGCAGCTATTGCCAGCATATGTCTAGTCTGGAGACTCACAGTAAATTTGAAGCGTATATTTAGACCATCCTTTTTTAACAGTGTAATGCGCAGAGGCTGTCGTATTAATTGGTAAATTCTTGTAATATTAGGGAAACAGTTGAATAAACTCCATAAATAGTGTGAAGTTGATATTATGTTACTGATTGTTATCTGAGATTTGAATTGGCTGAGTTCATTGAGAGTGATTTATATTTAATTTAAAAGCAACAGCTGCTGAGCAAAAATCCTGAATTGTTAACATATTCGTGATGATGTTGGTTGATTGCGGTTGAAGTTTTTATTTAATTTGGGAGTCGAACAGTGGTTCTGAGTAATATTGGACAGTGTTGCGATTAGTGAGATTTGCGAGTGTTCCTCTGATCTGACACAGTTACAGTATTTTAGGAATTCCAGCTGCTCATAAATATTCCAGGATTTGGTTGAATTTGCATTTATTATTTTGACTCCAGTAGAGACTTACAAATATAGCTCAGACTTATGTAACTTCTAAGAGGTTCAGTAAACCCAACTCAACTGTTACATTTAGATTAATGTTGTTGTTATTAATTTTCCATATCCATGGCAATGGTGGATGAAGTAAGCCACTTAATAGGTTACTATAAAAGTTAGTATTTGTTCAGAAAGTTTTGTGCTGTCTGTGGCTGAGCGTCCAACACAAGAGCACTCGCCAAAAGTTCCAGCTACCAGCAGCGGTGACATAACATTATACTATATGTTTCACCAGAGCAGCATCGGATTGAACCGCTCTGCCCTGTGCCATTTGTGTACTACACATTCACATACAGTATATACACCCCCAAACACACATAAACACACATTTATTGCCAGGTGTTGAAGAGTGTGGCTCCAGAGTGCAGGTCTCATTAGGGGACTTAGGTAAGTGTGAGTATAAACGTTGCTGTTAGTAGGCCCAGCTGCACTGCTCACCAGGCCAGTCAGACTGTGAAAACACACACACACACAGCTGGAATGGACGCATTGGATGTTTCTGGTGTTTAGGAACTGTAGAGAACATCAGCTCAGTATATCTCTCATCAAACCTGCCATGGCTGGGACATTAATCAGTGAAAACCACCACATTTAATTTCCACATATAGAATTTTAATGTTGGTTATACATGTGAACTTTTCTAAAAACAAAACAAACAAAAAAAACTGTTACATAGATTCAAAAACAGTAAAAACAGTGTAACCATGACAGCACAAGATTTCCACAGTTAGCCATTGGTGATATAAACAGTAAAGAATGTCCATTGTTGTTCTGCATCAGACTGGACAGTCAGCTCTGTAGGGGCTGATGACAACAAATTAGTTAATAATTGTGCCACTTGTGCTGAGATAGGCAGATAATTACTGAGCACCGCATCACGACGACACTGTTTCAGAGGAAGGCTACAGAATACATGCCGAATCTGTCGAGACAGAAATGAGTGTGACAAGTGTGTTAGCACCATCTGTTCACCGTTTATCACAAATCACATGCCTGTATTTAATTTAAAAGTGATTTTCTAAAAAGTGACAAAGCCCCACAGACTCTCTCAATGACGCAGTCCTTACCTGCTGTCGGTATTTGTTTTGTATCTCTACAGATCGATGCCTTCCAGCACATGCAGCACTTTGTGCAAGGGATGCAGCAGCAAGCCCAGCACGCCATCGCAGCCGAGGATCAACAGCATAAGCTGGAACTCCACAAACTGATGGCCAGGTCTGCTTTTTTTTTCTAGACGCAGCAGCTCACCACTAGAAAACATTTTTAATATGTCACAGTAGGAAAAGCACAGATGTGAACGTTAAAATGAATGATGGCTGAATTCCATTTAGCCATCTGAGTTTCAGGTTCCTGGTGTTTTGCATGCTGGCTCACTGACACACTGTCATGACTTACTGGGGCACTTGAATACAAGTTTATTAATGTTATTATTAACACCTGTGCTCCTCTTACAAGTCAAACTGCGTGCTGTGAAAACAGCCTATGGTGGATATCAATTGTCGGTAGCATTTGATCAGGATGACTTGCACAACACAAGTTATTACATACATTAAAGTACATCTTTACTGTTAAGCAAATGATAATCTGATGTAATTAGCTCTGAGCTCAACTCATCTCTCTAGAAGATTGACTGCATGGCTTTTGTTTCTCGGTACATATGACTAGTGAGGCTCCTGCTTGAAGTCCAGTTCACCAGAAGTAATGCCATTAAAGTGCCATTATGCATTTATAAGTGGTTCGGTTCTATTAAATCACTGAAGAAACTCTGTGCCAGCCTCCCACTCTAGCACAATGGAGAAAACACAAAGCAACATGCTGAAGAAGGGAAAAAGTAACCTCATGTATTTTCTGCCCTCATGTTGTAAACACACAGGGTCATGTACAGTGCGTTCTTGCTTCTTTTCCATGAGCCTGACCAAATCTGGCATAGCACCTTTTACTTGTCCATTGCCATCCTGCAGTCTTTTTCAAAGTTGGCCAGATTTTCTGAATGTTTCACGTCAAGCTTTTCGATAAAACTGTTCCTTTTTTGGCAGTTTGGTTCCACGCAGCTACTTATCACAAACCAAACATGGCACGGTGTCTACAGGTATCGTAGGCCAGGTGCGTCTCCTCCACCGTGCTGATGGATTACACGATACCTCTTCCTCTGCTCTTCTAAGCCCTGGCATAGCAGTGGCATCTTTCCACTATCACCTTACCTCACCGTGGGAAAAGACGCAGAATGGAGTCTGTTTCAAACAGATGTCAACACAACACCAGATTTTTTTTTTTTTTTTTAAAAACTTGACATTCAAATAACTATCATGTGTTTTCAGACGCTGATTTAGGGGATTAGAAAATGGAAAGTTTCGTATTTCTCCAAATTGCTGGGAATTACTTCAAAGTCTTAAAGAAGTTGTTTGCTTGCGCTTGTGGGCTCATGGAAATATTTGCGGAGGATATCTAAAGCTCTCTCCTTTTTGGTTTGAATATTAGCTGCTCGCCAGTACAGCAGAGAGAATTTGACTGCACTGCAAGAGGTGCGACCTGGGAGCAGACATGTACGTTAAAAATGTACAGTTGTCTCATCTTGCCTTGTGCACAAACACACAGCAGTCTTATAAATCATACATGGCGGCACACAAGTGTGACACCATGCAGGAGGGATTTTTTTTTATGATATATTTTTGCATCTTCCAGACAGTGACTGTGGGTATCTGAGGAATGCATGTTAGGGAAAACACCTGTACAGTGTCAGTCAGGACGGGTTCTCTCCAGACGTGCTGACACACTTTCATGAATACAGGTCGGCTGTGTGGTATGGAGCACACCTGGACCGCTCAGTCAGACGCTCACGTCCATACAGTCACATGCATGCCTTCACTCTCTCTCCAAAGAATTCAGTGTAATTCCACCACTATTTTACGTAAAATCAATAACCCTGGCGTCTTGTGTCTAAATAAGCATGTTGTTCCAATGTCCCCAAATACCCCATCCTCCTCCTCCGCCTCCTTCTGCTCCTTCCTCAAAACTTGAACCTGTTAACAGTTTACGGAAACAGCTCGGCATAGACACGCTGAACCCAAACTGTACGCTCGCATGGAAAAGCATTACGTAATCCCAAAAAACAATTTATTGGATGAGCTCTGCAAACAGTATTCAGACTGCTGTCAGATGGGTTGACAATACAATGCTTGCCAGTTGCTCAGTTTGGTGTAGCTGTATGTGAATTATATGGCTTGGCCTTGCCAAGCACAACTAGTTTGACTATTTGCCCATAGCCATCTGTGTTTGTGTGGGTGATGGATAGAGCTAAAGTGCCTCAGGGATGCCACAGAGCTTACTGTCAGGTTAAATTAAAGGAGAAGTGGTTTTTATAATTGAAAATCTCCGGATGTAATCCTAGAACCTTTCAGCAGATATGCACTGCTGCCTTAAGTAGTGATCCTTTTGATAAATGCCCGCATGATTTCCAAGTCTTATATCATTATCTCGCTCCTTTTTAATGGACTGCCCTTGGGTGCAGTGTATGTCACTGCCAACTCTTTATAAGCAATGACAACATCAGTGCGGTTATAAACTCATGATGTTTCTCACTTCTAATGTTTTCATGTTGTTACTTACTTACTGTAGAGCTTCTATTAACAACATTGACCTCAGTAACTTTTATGGCCTCAAAAAAGGTTTAGCTGTTTGTGTTGAATGCCAGAAAATGTCTGTGTTGTGCGTGACTAAAGGAACTCTCATAGGAGCTTCACTGGTTGGATACCACTTCACTGTTTGCAGCTTGCAGTCGGTGTACAGTACAGAATAAGCCAAAAGGGTCTGATAATCATAAGAAAATTATAGATGAAATGTCTTTCTGTCTCTCCCTTTCTTTCACATAGGTGTTTCTTGAAGCTGGGGGAGTGGCAGCTCAGTCTGCAGGGCATCAACGAGAGCACCATCCCCAAAGTCCTGCAGTATTACAGCCATTCCACCGAGCACGACCGCAACTGGTACAAGGTCAGTCGCTCCCTTTCAACTCTAACCTTTCACTTCTGGCTTCTCCCTGGCCGCAGTAAAATCCCAGCTGTGTTTGGCAGGAGGTCACCCTGACACTGATGTGTCACTAGAAAAACCTTGGACCCCATTTTATCGCCCTTTTAACCAAACATGTCATAACATAGTTGTTTGTTTGGTTTTTGTGTATGCACGGCTCACTTATTGTGCTTATTAGACTTAGACTTGTAGTGCTGCTGCTGATGCATCAAACATATGAGGTGATGGAAGAGTTGAGAGCATCTCTACTTTTTCTTGTCCATGCATGTGCCACAGGCTACACAGATGTCACAATACCCTCGTACCCTTCTCCCCCATCCATCCTCACCACCTCCCCTCAGCTTTCAACATTTGATAGCTGGTTGCTAAACACAGCCAAACATCAAACTTTTATGTTTGGATCGGAAAAATTACAGCCCACTGGGAGATATCTGTCCTTCGGTAAACTGAAGAATGACATCATGAACAAACATGGAAGTCATTTCCAGTCTCAGAAATTCAGTTTCACCCAGTTTGTACCGTTTTTCAACAGGCCTGGCATGCCTGGGCAGTGATGAATTTTGAGGCAGTGCTGCACTACAAACACCAGAACCAAGGACGAGATGAGAAGAAGAAGCTGCGTCACGCCAGCGGTGCCAGCGCCAATAGCGAAGCGAGCAACAGCGACAGCGAGGTCGACAGCACTGACCACAGTCCTGTGCCCTCACCGGGTCAGAAGAAGGTCAATGAGGTGAGGAGGAGTTGCAGAGGGTGAAGTCCTCTTTAACCCACCATAATCTGCCATTCAGTGTTCTCCTTCCGGCACTCCCAGCACAACCAAGGTGGACATCTTTAGTCAAAATATTTTATACATCATAACTACACTGTCTGCATTATATATGCAGTGTTTCAGCCTACTCAGGGAACATGCCTCACATTTCAGCCTCATGCTCAAAAGGTAGTGGCCGACTACAGATCCCAATATGCATATACTTATTGAGAAAGCATCATTTTCGAGATGTGACAAAGTCCCTGCATCTTGTACAGTTAAAAAAAGAACAAACTTAAAATCTGACATTTCTTGGGACAGATGGAGCATTGCCTTTGTCTGAGAAGATAGTTTTACGGTAACACTCTCCTCCTGTCACTCTCTAGACAGAGCTTTGAAAAATTAATTTCAGTCTGTACTGTGCAGTGTGTTATAGCTTTTCTTTTCTTTGTGTCGTGCATGAGAAGTAATCTGCTGTGTCCTGTCTCTCCACAGGACCTCTCAAAGACGTTGCTCCTGTACACAGTTCCCGCTGTTCAAGGGTTCTTCCGCTCCATTTCACTGTCCAGAGGCAATAACCTGCAGGACACACTCAGGTGAGTTAAATGACTGTAACACAAGTAGTCCAAGCAAACAAACTGCAGCCATATTCAATAGAAATTGTGTGTGGGGATAGGAGGACCTCTAGTGGTTGATTGTAATAATTAGGCAAGAAAAGAATTAGATGTAATCTCTGTCTTTTACTTTTGTACGGTTCAGGGTTCTGACTCTGTGGTTTGACTACGGCCACTGGCCTGAAGTGAATGAAGCCCTGGTGGAGGGCATCAAGACCATTCAAATAGACACCTGGCTTCAGGTAATACATGCACACAAACACACATTTGAAACAGAGGTAAAGAAGTGTGACGAACATGAAAGTGAGAAAATGTAAAAAATAACCCAAACACTTTATAGTGAGTTTCTGGTCTCATTGTGTCAGTACTACATCCCTTTGCAGAATACCGAGGTTTTATTCCATTATGACTTCCTTTACCTGTACAGGTGATCCCTCAGCTCATAGCTCGAATCGACACTCCTCGAGCTCTGGTGGGTCGCCTCATCCACCAGCTGCTGACAGACATTGGCCGGTATCATCCTCAAGTAAGTCTGCTTGCAATGTACTGATGACTCACTGGCTAATGTACTGTCTCATGATACAAAACAGAACCAAGAGCACATTTCCTATGGTAATTTAAAGCAGCACCGTCTGTGATGAGTGATAAATTGTTCTCTGTTCACCTCCAGGCTTTGATCTACCCGCTGACTGTGGCCTCCAAGTCCACCACCACGGCCCGCCACAATGCTGCTAACAAGATCCTGAAGAACATGTGTGAACACTGTAACACTCTGGTTCAGCAGGCCATCATGGTACAGAGATTTTAACCTCTTATCTTTATGATTTTGTCGCAACAGAGCAAGTTTGTCAGTTGTATCTTCTTCATATACAGTAACTTTTGTTTTGTTTTTATTTTATTTATGCTTATTCCATGCATGAATGATCAACTTTAGAACAACAACTGATATTTTATACCTCTGAGTTTTGATCTTTGGTTTTTCCTCTCCCAGGTGAGTGAAGAGCTTATCCGAGTGGCCATCTTATGGCACGAGATGTGGCACGAGGGCCTTGAGGAGGCATCGCGTCTTTACTTTGGCGAGCGGAACGTCAAGGGAATGTTTGCTGTGCTCGAGCCTCTACATGCCATGATGGAGAGGGGACCTCAGACCCTCAAGGAGACCTCTTTTAACCAGGTGCATGTCCTCTCAGACTGGGGTTGAATTAAGAGTTTGGTTTTGTTTACTGCAACACAACAAACTCTATTGCCTCTGTGTGGCTCATGTTCAACATAGATTACAAGTTGCACGATAGTTTGTTGTCTTGTGTGCCAAAACGACACCACAAATGACACTGTGGTTTTTTAATCTGTTGTTTTGACATTCAGTGAAAACTCAAATACAGATGCACTAAAGGACCATTTAGGTCCTGATTCACTTTCCTAAATGAAATAGAAAAAAAATAGAATGTGCTTTGTATTTAATTAGATCAGTTTGCAGTAGTAACTTTTCTGTTGATTAGTGTAAAAAAAAAAGCTTAATTCATACAGTAGATTTCAAAGTGGTGAATACTTTTGTAGCCAATGTAAAATAAACTATATATATCTAAAAAAAACAAACCTATATTTAATAACCACAATCAAACTATACTATACAGCCACAATTCATACCAGTGACCTCTCTGCACAAGTAGTCTCAGATGTTTCCATTCTGGCTGCCTTTGCAGATGTGCACTATAAAAAACAAAATACTTACTGAAATCCTAGATTTAATCAAGTTGGAACATCGATTTTTAACATTCACTTTTATAGTCCTGCTTTGGCAAACCACTTTCATTTAATTGACTGAGTCATCGTACAGGAACAGAGTGTGTTTGTCTTAATTCATGCTACAGGCTTACGGCAGGGACTTGATGGAGGCACAGGACTGGTGCAGGAAGTACATGCGCTCTGGAAACGTAAAAGACCTGACGCAGGCCTGGGACCTGTACTACCATGTATTCAGACGCATCTCCAAACAGCTTCCACAGGTGAGTGATACTACTGAGTCACTGCGCTGAATGGGTTGTACTAGATTTACCACATTCTAAAAACCACTGTGGTCTGCCCCAATTAGGAATACTGTTCGCACGAAGATGTAAATGTACCGTATATATTTCAACATTTTATAAGTATAGAGTGTCAACCTGTACTGCTGAAATGGCAACTCTAAGTCTCCTGGGAAAGTTGAAGCATCACACCAGGTCTGCATTCCTGTGTCCATTCCTGTCTCTTCTCAGATGTGGTTATCTTTCATGTCCTGACTCGTTCTTTGATCGCACGACAGGTAAATCTGTACGCAGTCTCTCAGTCATGCGGAGTGGTATAAAAGAGGAGCACGACCGGATGATAACGATCGAGAAACAAGGGGATTCTTTCATGCTTCCCCTTTCTGGGTGAAGTCATTAAACAAGACGCCAGAAATAGTGTTGAAAGATGGCAGGATGTGATGAGACAGAAGGATGATGGGAGTCAAATCGAATGGCAGAACATCATTGCATAGTGTCACTCATTTTGACATCGTAGTCAGTTTATCAACTAAATTATGAGGGACACACAAATGATATCAGGTCGAATCTACTACAAGTTGCAGCTAATTTTCCTCTGGGTGTTTGTCCTTGTAATGACTTTAACTTATCTTTTTTTGGCCCAGCTATTAGCTTGTAGTATTAGTTGTACTATTATCCTTCAGCCTTTCACACAACCAACTGCTGTGATGAAGAATTGCTGCATTTTTGTTTCATTTTTCATTTTCGTTCTGTGTAATTCTCTCAACAGCTCCCAAAACACAATTAAACGGTTTTCTTTAATTAAACTTCATTCTCCTTCACCCAAAAATTCCAGAGTACTTAGGAGCTGAATACATTATCGTATATGCCACATGGATAAGATGCTCATTTCACTATGTTCTGATAAACACATATTCTCTATGTGGGCATGCACATGTAAACACTGCATTGTGATGAAGCTCTATATAGCTGTAGATACTCTGGTGTTCTTCTCAGAGTCAGTTTGGAAAGTCGTGGGTGGATAAACTTTCCTTACACCGGGTCCCGATAAAACTGAACTGATAGATGTCATCCCTCGCAGCGATCATCATCGTAGCTGAAGAATGACATTAAAAATAGTTCAGTCAGAAGCTCTTGCCTCACACAGCAAATGGAGGCGGCAATGCTATTTGACACTGGCATGGCCCTGCTCTCAGGGATATGCTTCCTGCTGTGACATTACAGTAAGCAGCATGAAATACACAGCAGCATAATAACATGGTGGGAGTTTTGCAAATATTCCCCCTCTGGGCATTAACAGAGAAATAAGCCCTCTCCAGGATGCATGTAAACAGGTCCAGAGCAGGTTGCAGCTGTGATGAAGTAACCATACATTAGCATTCAGAATTAAACTGTGAATAGCCTGCCATGGTCCAATTTGATCCAGTTTAAATCACTGATGGTTGAATGCAGACAAGAACAGTGTTTATCGATCGACATAGAAAGTGAAATGTTCCACAGTCATTTATTAAAGGTTGTGTGTAAACAACTTTTTTCAGATTTTTTTTTAGGGGACACCGGATCTTTAAGGGGAGAGGGCAAATCAACGGTATAAACTACATAGAAGTGATATGCATCATCTGATAGCTGTGAAATTGAAGATTAATCTGAGATCTAGTCTAGTCATAAATATGTAATAAATAATGTGTTTGTTTTTAATTTTTCTGCTCTGTCCAAAACACCACATTAAGACAGTAAGACTGAGGAACACCATCTAAAAGTTCATGCTGTGATGTGCTATCTAAAACTTCTAAAACTGAGATTTCTGTAAGAATTACATTCTTCAGTGATTGGATGGTAATCTCTTCTCTTCTGAAATGGCTCTTATTTTAATCATGTATTGGAAAGCCATACATCATACAAATGAAGTTTAAAAAATAGTCTTACTACAATGAAATGGCTACTATGGGAACGAACCACATCCCATATGAATACAACTGGGCTCATTGAATCCACAAGAGTCTCAGCTTTCCAGTCAGACCGATTTATGCAGTTCCAATACTGTTTAGGGAGCCCAGTATGTAGTGATATTCAAATATACTAGGTGAAAATAACCATTTCTACTGCATGCAAAAAACTACATTTTGCCCACAGCTGCACAGGATTAGCATACAGTGGGCATATCTGTAAAGGGAAAACTTGTGGTTACTCATAAAACCAATTTTCATTCATATATTTTGAGCTGAATGGAAAATGGCCATGCCAGTTTTCAGATCACTAAAATTTAGCCCCATTCATAACAAGCTAGCATGACATGGCTGGTACCAACAGATGCCTTAGGTCTACTAGTTTCACATGTCACCATCTACGGCTCAATACAGCCTCTGGAAGACAGTAGTAGCAGCCATGGATTTCGGCATCTGCACTGAGTGGAAGAGGTTAACATGGATATGAGCCAGTGTCTGTAATACTCTCCATATTGATTCAGACTGTTGACAGGAGCTGTTTTGCCAAAGTCTGTTTTACACAACAGACTAAACAACTGATTGTCTCTTCCTGTCCTACACCCCCCACCTCATCAACTTTCCACACAGCTGACCTCCCTGGAGCTACAATATGTGTCTCCAAAGCTGTTGATGTGCCGGGACCTGGAGCTGGCTGTACCAGGCACTTATGACCCCAACCAGCCCATCATCCGCATCCAGTCCATCGCCCCCTCCCTGCAGGTCATCACCTCTAAACAGCGCCCACGCAAACTCACCATCATGGGTAAGATTCGGAGAAAATCGCACAGGCCTTGTAGCTCTGAGCCCATTATATTAGGAAAATAGATGAAAGAATATCTGTAGTTAGAGTCATATACTTTCAGCAGGCGTGCTCCATTGCATTAAAGAGAACTCAATATGAATAGAAACTTAAGCCAACAATAAGCGGCTCCAGAACTATAATTTATTTTGAATACATCATTAATGGCAAAGTTCAGTATGTGGATAAAACATCAGTCTAAAAATCTTCTTTATACACAGAAGCTGTGATGAGGTTATAATATTAAAATCCTACCACAAAAAAAATACTTTTTAAACTCAGTGGCCAGCGAACTCTACCTCGTTTTTTATTTTCTTTTTCAAGAGAAATGGAGCATGCAGGTGCCGATCGATTTGTCAGAATCCTCCCAACCTCGTCACCGTCAAAGCTCACACCGTCCATTGGCATTAATTTAAATACAGATATAAATAAGTCTGACACCTTATCCCCTACTCTGCTTTGTGCTTTGAGAGACGACACTGAACTGCTCCTAAAATGGCACAGTGCTATAAAGTCACCTTGTCTTGAGGCCCAATCCTGAGATGATCAATCACAAATGGTTCAGTCTGCTTCACTCTGTCCCACCACACAATGTGATACCTTGTTCTGATGTATCCCATCAGTGTTACACAACATACTCTGCAAAAGATGATGGCCAATAAATCAACTGACCTCTGGAGCAAGACTTCAGATTAAGACCTGTCACCCAGTACAGGCTTAGATTTACTGTCAGCGCTCTGTCCCTCTAGTCACACGCAATACATTGCTTACTGGGATTGTCATTAGGAGCACTGGGGATAGAACTCGTTCCACTGGAAGTATCAGGTAACTCCATTAAAGGTAGCATGGCAATTACAGTGTCGGTGAAGTCATTGTAATGTCAGTTCTGAACACAGAGGACAGAATAAGATAGTGGAACAATTAGACGTGTGACATCATCAAATACATTTTCCTCTCGCTCAGGGGATCATGCTGAAAACGTGATTCAGCCTCAGAGTTGATGTCACAGTTCACTCAGTGCATAGATTCATATTTTCCACTCCACATCAGCTGTTCAAGATAATATCTTGGCCTCAGTCAACACATAGAGCTTCATCTGAACTTCACAAGTCACTTTCAGCACAGTACTTGTAAAGCCCCGTGCTCGTTGTGCTACACAGTTATTTTACCACAGCCTCTCATATCTGTCGTATTGGAGTGCCATTCCAAACCGAGGGTGACCATAAAGTAAGGGGTTTATTGGGACAAAACCTACTGTAGTAGTGCTGTGGTTCATATGAAATCATTTATTGCCTGCTCAAACTCAATAGACATTGCTTCAGGCGAAGGTAATGGAGATGCAGCTGCAGAGCAGCAGGGAGCACCCTGGAGAGCAACAGCCATTACTGCCAAATCCAACCATATAATGATGCTTACATAATGCCCTAACCGTCGTCCAGCAGCATATCAGCATTGTGTTTTGTGGCGCCCTCTGCAGGCAGTAACGGCCACGAGTTCATGTTCCTGTTGAAGGGCCACGAGGACCTGAGGCAGGATGAGAGAGTCATGCAGCTTTTTGGTCTGGTCAACACACTGCTGGCCAACGACCCGGCGTCCTTGCGCAAGAACCTCAGGTAGTCACACAGTCACATTCACACACATACACACATTCACACACACTTGCATAAGTTGTGAAATGATTATGATGACCATAAATTGTACGTGTGTTTGTGTTTCATTCATCAGCATTCAGCGCTACGCAGTGATCCCCCTGTCCACCAACTCAGGTCTGATTGGCTGGGTGCCCCACTGTGACACCTTGCATGCCCTCATCAGAGACTACAGAGAGAAGAAAAAGATTCTCCTCAACATCGAACATCGCATCATGCTCAGGGTGAGGAGGCACGAGCATCCACTAGGTTTCTACGTCCTGCATTTTAATAACTGAAAACAGACTGAATAGGCATTTCCTGTCTACATATTAGGCTACATTGGCTGACTAAACCTCGCCGGTCAACCAGCATATGGAACGAGGCTGACAGATATCTAATGTCATTGCTAGTTTCTTACGGTCATCATAACTTACCATACTCTGAATATTTCCTTTTCAGCGGCAGTTCCACTATAACATTTCACTTTCACGTGGAGGTTAGATGGTAGAGAGTCAAATCAGCTGGTAGAATCCCAAAGCAGACCGCAGTAATGAAATGTTATGACTATAACTTCACTTCTAAAGTGGGACAAAGATGACATGTAGTACAACCAGCACGGGCATTAGCCTTCAGAATGGAGAGCTGCTGCCTGGAGGGTGGCTGCAAACATCTTAAACGCAACTGTTAACCAGTGTTGTACAAAAATTAAACAGAAATAATTAGTTCAACTGATGAGTATTTCTGGTATCAACTAGCAAGTGTAGCAACATTTAACCAACTAGTAGACTAATCGCACACATCCCTACTACATATGTGTTTGTTTTCTCTGTGTCAGTCACTTAACTCACGCCTTTGGGGACAGTTTCATTCCCAAGGTGGAATTTAATTATGAACGAGCTCTCATGTGGCAGTCAGCTGCAGAGCAGCGCCACCTTCCTATATAAGATGAATTATGCTATGTTATTATATGTATTTGTGTATAAGAGCTTATTCCAGCACTTGGTCTCATTCATCACCTGTTTGTAAATTTGTAATTTTCATATAAAACACCCAGACTTAATACTAAATAGATTCATTAAAGCTGAGGAAGCATCTGTTTTTCAGTGATTATCTTGATGACTACCAATCAGTCTTTAATGAAAACACATTCACATGTCCTTAATTGTCATAAATTAACTCCATATCTCTGCCTTAGATTGCCCAATTAGTCGAAGGAAAACACAGACATATATAATCCTCCTCACTAAAATGTCACTATGGTAAGTGAAAGTGCTTCAGATGACATATGGGAGCAGAGACAGAGCAGGTTACAACCTCGAGAGTTGTGATTGAAAACTGTACGCAGACAAAGGCATTGCAGCCAAACAAAGAAACATCAAGGCTGCAGGAGAAGGGCAGAACTGAAGTTCAAGTCTCATTCATCCACAATGGGATAATGACATCATACCCAACCATGTCTGACAACAGACTGTGTCAGACTGTTAGTAACAAGCAGGAAATGTCACTCCGAAGCCATCTGTCAGTTCTCCTTTAATCAGAGAATAGAGAAATGAGTCATTAGCTGCATATGAAAAACAGGCCCTTCATAAAAACTGGGCATATTTTCAAAGAAGCTTAATAGCTAGTTTCATCAGTAATGGTGAAAATTGAACTAAAACACGTCGTGTGGAGTTTGCACAGTAGTCTAATTTCAGATTTGAGAACAAATTGTGCAAACTGAACCTTTAAATGGTAATTGCCCTGCTCACAAATTTGTTTCTGCTGACATGTTTTGAATTTTGATTTTATTTTCAATTTTCTAAAGGTGTTTGAATTTTTAATAATGTGTTACACCCAGTTTAAGCTCTCTAAATGGTATAATATTAAGTTGACCAGTCAATCAGTGAGGCCATTAATCAGCTTTACGTGAAAGATGAGAGTGAGACAATGATAGAGCGTCTCAATGATAGATCACAGTCGCTGTGTTTCTTTGTTAAACTTTACAGTTACATTTAAGGTGAAGCTGTTTGATACACACCTGCAGGGGAAACACAGTCTCCGACATCTGAACCCAAAACAGTTATTAATGCATTCTCCTTCCAAACAATTAACACTCTTACTGTAATGGGACCTGCTTACAGGCACTTTAATTTTCCATGACCTGAAACAGCCTCATATTTCTGTATGAACACAGTTTCCTACTTGTAATTACATTAACATGTGGAGTGTTTTTATATCTACCACTTATATTGCTTCATTTTGCTGTAGTAGGTATTAACATTCAGTATGAAGAGTCCATCAACATAACTCATACATTAAATATGACCCTTTTAAAAAGCAGCTCATACAGTAGCTGTGATATATAGTTCGTTCAAAATGCAGCAGAAACTCCAAAATCATTGCGTGGATGAGCCATCTTAAAGTACTTTAATCACCTTTTGGAGTTTGGTGTTTGGCCTCTGTGGGTGTGTTTTGCATAACAGCTAGTAACTGAAATGACATCAGTCTCTGCGGTGAACTAAGTGATGACATTTTGAACACAATCAGTCGTCATGGTGGTGGAGACCCAGGTTGGAAATAAGAATCATTATCTGTTTAATATATTCTATTGCTTTTTCCAGTCTCTGGTGGCAAAATATAAAAAAAATATATACATTAAGTTGTAGTTTGAGATTCCATTTTTATGTGCAAGTTTTAGTCTCATTCACTTGTACCTGGAATTTAAAAAAGGATCGAAAAGGGTCACAGCACAGTATTTTTAGTTCACATTTAAATTGTGCTTTCGTAATGCTTTTTCAGATGGCTCCAGACTACGACCACCTGACTTTGATGGAGAAGGTGGAGGTGTTCGAGCACGCCGTCAACAACACGGCCGGAGATGACCTGGCCAAGCTTTTGTGGCTCAAGAGCCCCAGCTCAGAGGTGAGACGCTCTGCTTCTTTACTGTGTCAGCACAGGGGAGGATGGTTCAGCCACATTTTAGTGGTTTTGCGTCAGTTAATGGAGAACATGAACATGCAGATCTATAAATGAATATTTTTCCATGAAGCTGGACCTTTTTGGATTTTGGAAAGGTTTCTATATTATACAGAGGAAACCTGGTCAGGAGAAGAAAAAGTGTCTCACTTTTCTAATTATTGAGGTAAATACAATAGTAGTGAAATAAAACTGTTGTGTTCCCTGAAGATTCAGTTTTCTGGGTTGTGTGTCCTACTTTCAAACCACTGACTTAGCAGGACTTAACAAACAGACCTTAAAATTGAATCCATTTTTAGGAACATTAGTACCTCGTGTGCCTGCTGTTCTGCGTGTTCAAGTGTCTGGAAAGTTGTATCAAGGAGCCTGCCAGAGATCTCTGTGCCATTTTCCACACTGTTCTGCTCTGATGTTGTGAGCCACAAGAGCTTTCATAATGCAGATGTTATTTCTCTTCCAGGTGTGGTTTGACAGGAGGACCAATTACACCCGCTCCCTGGCCGTGATGTCCATGGTGGGCTACATCCTGGGACTGGGTGACAGGTGAGTTTCTCAGCAAGAAAGGTTGACGTCTCGCATTGCTTCGAGCATATTGTCGGAGCATTGACAGTCACAGTTTTGTGCAATAAGGAGACAATGTTGCTATCTTTCAGGCATCCATCCAACCTGATGTTGGACCGGTTAAGTGGCAAGATCCTCCACATTGACTTCGGAGACTGTTTTGAGGTGCGAGCAGATTTTATTTGAATCAAGATTATTTTTTTAATTTATCTGAGACTGACCGTCATTACAACTTTCAACCAGGTCGCCATGACCAGAGAGAAGTTCCCTGAAAAGATCCCGTTCAGACTGACGAGGATGCTGACCAATGCCATGGAGGTAAGAAACTCTGCGGCGTCTTATACTGTAATCACTAAAAAAGTGTGCGTGGTCCAGTTTAACACAGCTGGACAGGTGTTCACTTCAGCTTGGAAAGTCAAAAGAAAGAAGTTAGAAGAAGTTATTTCTCCAAAGTTATCTAACTGTTAATGGCCCCCACATTAAAACTACAAATACTTTACTACTGGATCCTGTCCGAACTGATTCTCTCGCCTGTGTCTTCTATATTTTAGTTAAAATAATAATTAATATTTTCCAAGTGTGCAGTGTTTTATCGAAAGTAATGACTCAGTGTCTTGTATTTAATGAGCCAAGAAGAAAGAGAATTACAAATGAAGGCATTAAGAAATAAAATTCAATAATGTTGGAGGTTCTCTTAAATAACAGGAAAAGTTTTTAAAGTTATAAATATGTTTATGTTCAAAGCACAGTTCAGTGATCTAAATATAAACTGAAGGGATGCACCGCACCAAACCTCAGAAGATTGGATTGGATCCGGCTCTTATCGACCTGTCTTTAATGTACAAACACAAGACAGAAACTGAATCCTCTGATGTTGTGATGGGTTTGTCTCCATTAGTAAAGTTTGGGTCTCATTGGCTGCCAGGTGACAGGCTTGGACGGGAACTACCGGATCACCTGCCACACTGTGATGGAGGTGTTGAGGGAGCACCGAGACAGTGTCATGGCCGTGCTGGAGGCCTTCGTCTATGACCCGCTGCTCAACTGGAGGCTCATGGACAGTAAGAGATCATCAGCTGTTTACACTGAGTACCTTTAGCATGGAAAGGAACACAGACGACAGACAAATGACATGTTGTAGACAGAAATAACCACAACCACATCACATAACGTGAAGGTCAGTGTGAAGTTCTTCAGTAGAAGCTCATTTTTTGAGGCTGTTGAGAGAGAGAGGAGTATTAAATTTAATCAGACCAGGCGAATAAAGTAAAGCGTCCCAGAAGTAAAACTGAAATCAATTCGGCTCATACTTGGAAGAGAAATTGACCAAATGCTTAAAGAAGTGGTGTAGACATCTGAAAGTCTGGTTGAATTGAAGTGAACAAAGTGAATGAATATCTCTGGCACACTTTGATCTAATATAGACATGGTTGCCTTAAGCAAGACATTTTATCTGTAACAGAAGGATACAAAAGTTTTTTGTTTAATTTTTTTATTTGAAAATCTGGGAGACAATTTAAATATTTCAGAGAAATCTGCTCTCTTTGTAAAATGTATTTTTTTATTTTATTTTTTTAATATCAGAGCTTTAAAGGTCCAGCCTTTAAGATTTAGGAGTATTTCTGAGCAGGATGCTCAGTATGTTTCCATTATTGTATAATCGCCTGAAAATAAGAATCGTTATGTTTTTGTTGTCTCAAAACGAGCCCTTTAGATTTACAGTGAGAGTGGGTGCTCTTCCACCAAGTCTGCTGTGTTGAACCGCCATATTTCTACAGTAGCCTGGAATAGACAAACCAAAAATTAGATTTAGATTTTGCTTTTTATGTGGGTTTGTCCTACATGGTTAGAAAGAGACAGTGAGGCGTTTGGAGAGTATTTATTTGGCTGCAATCTGCAACTTCACCACTAGGGGCCAATAAATCCTACACACCGGACCTTTAACTATTTGTAAAGGTTAAAAGTAGCTTATTTTTTCTGCATTTAAAAAGTTCAGAACAATGTTGTTAAAAAAAAAGTTAAAAATAGGAGTAGTCATTGTCATGTCACGTTGAAAAATCCTGGTTACCTGTTTCACTTGCAGCAAACACCAAGGGCAACAAGCGTTCTCGCACCAGGACCGACTCATACACCGCTGGACAATCAGTGGGTGAGTCTCCGCTACAAAACCACTTCCTGTTTTCTGCTTTATGTAAGAACATGTTTAAACCAGTGATTGTACGGTTCCCTTGCAGAGGCCCTTGAGGGAATAGACCTCGGAGAGACCACACACAAGAAACCAGGGACCACAGTGCCTGAATCCATTCACTCGTTCAGTGAGTGAACACCTCATTCTCTCACTCCATGGATTATTTGTTGTTGTAGATCTCTTTCATTTTTCTCCATATGTTTCACTACAATGCTGAGGTCTCTCGCTGTCATAAATGATTGGTGCAACTGCTGTGCTATTGCAAGGCAGCACTTGAAGTCCACTTTGAGTTCCTTCAGCTGCAAAGAGACACGGAGTGCACTTGAATTTGCCTTTTCTCGAGTCGTTAGTACTTCATGCCTTTTTGTGTTTTCTTTCAGTTGGAGACGGTTTGGTACAACCTGAGGCACTCAACAAGAAGGCCATTCAGATTATCAACAGGGTGAGAGACAAACTTACAGGTAAGTTCTGCAGCACGAGCACCGAAACAGACACAAAAAGGGTTGGAACTGTAGAGAAATAGCAGCTATTCTGTTATTTTATCTGCAAGAAAAACCAACTTCTTGTTAGAATTGTTAAACTCGCTCAGCTCAGTGAGAGGTCTGTCACTCAACACATGACTTTGAAAGAAAGCTGAAATTCTTTATTATCAAATAAGTGCACGGTAAAAAAATGTATTCATTGTTTGGTCAAAGCTTTAGTGCAGAAAAATGTCATATGTTTGATTCATACATACAGTACTTAATACTATAGGAAAAGCATTTTCCGTAGATGAAAGCTCTTAAACAATCAGAAAAATACTTGCTGACTAAAGTCCTTGAAATCAGAAAGCTGCATCAGAATTTTCTGTCACAGGTCCAGTGTTTTAATGCAAGTTTGTTCCCTGCAGGTCGAGACTTTTCTCATGACGAGACGCTGGATGTGCCAACACAAGTGGAGCTCCTCATCAAGCAAGCCACCTCGCACGAGAACCTGTGCCAGTGCTACATCGGATGGTCAGTACTGCTGCTCAAGCTTTTCTTTTGTCTGCGTTTGACATTTTCTGCTGCACACTTTATTTAGACCAGCGATGCAGGGCAGCACAAATCCGCTCAAATATATATATTTAGTTTTCCCACATTTTTGTAAGACGGCCAAATGAGGCTTTGCCTGACTTAAGCGAATCATTACTTTTTCTTGTCTTCAGGTGTCCATTTTGGTGAAGAATCGTCTTCGACAGCCAAGGTTACACTTGACATTTTTTCTCACTGCTAAACGAAGAAGAAGCACTCAGCTCAAATAGGCATCCACTGAAAAATGTGCTTGAGGCACAGGACCGAGCCTTTGAGAAGAAATCTTTTTTTTTTATTATTATAGAATGATCAGATTTTCCAGTGGCATGTTTTAAGTTTATGAGAAAGTATCTTAAGAGCTGTTTTTACCTGATGACCATAATTCAACTCAAAACGCCGTCATTGACGTTCCTCACTTTTAACACAATATAATCACCTGCTAACCGCTTCCTACAGTGGCCATATTGTAATAAGTTATTTCTTACTTCACACACTGTATGCTTAACCCACAGTCCGTTGTATCATTGTGTATTATTGTGACAATTTACAATAACATGCTCTGCCTGGAACTAATTTAAAACATTCTTTACAGTTCACTCATGATAAGATAGAAGTCCAATTTGATTTGAGATGATCACAATGTACTGTATGGGCATTTGTGTGCCATTAAACTCTGTACAGATACTGCTGTGACTGAGCCGTGTTCATTTCACATTGTAGGCTGCTCATTTGGCTGAGCTTAAAAATAGAAAAGGGGAAACAGCGTGGTGTAAAATAGATTTTTTTTTCTCCCCTATCAGAAGGCGATGGTCCTCCTCCCACCTCTCCCTTTGTTTTTCTTCTAGTGCCCACAGAGGGCACTCTGACTCCTAATAAGATCCTTCTCCTCCATCTTCTCAGGAAATGCTTCAGGCGAGGATGCACACACTCACCAGCCCAGAGATGATAGATTATACCCTGAAATCACAGCAAATAAAACAAATACTTCAGATTTTGAACATTTACAACATTTTATAATATAAGATAGCTTGTTCTATATTTATCCTCATTTTAAGACCGCTGGGAGATGCAGCGAATGCGGTCCTTGACAGAAATAAAACCGAATCAGATGTAGCAAATTGCAGAGGCAGCAGTGGAGACAACTATTAATTTGGTTTCCTGTGCTGTTATCTGGTCAATGCAAGGTATCTTCTGTATTACTTGTGCTCATTGCTATTCCCCCTCTTATTTCTCCATTTATTTCTTCCCTGCATTCTCCTCTGAAGGTTAATTACTTATAGATAGTTAAGGATTACGGATCAACAAAAAGCAGCCCATTGATCTCTTCCCTGCCGTGCCCACCTCTGCAATGTCACACTCTTTACACATCGGGACAGAGGCCTGGTGATTATCTGTTCATATCGATCGATACCTCCTCTGTTTTCCCTCGCTTTTTTTTTTTTGCCCCAGTCCCTCGCTTCCTTTACCACCGCTCCCTTACTTTCTTCCCTCCTGCCACCAAAAGCTCATTATTGAAAATGTGACTGTTCATAGTCCGTGCCACCATTTCTGTTGTTCTTTCTCACCCGTCTAATTTGTTTGTATTTTTTCTGCCTCTCAAGTCTGTTGAGGTCTGCCGAGTCAATACCTCAAGTTAAATAGGCTGCATTGATTGGGAGAGGGATTTAGCTGTTTACCAACTGTGGAAATGGGCGAGGGCCACGAAAAGACAGCTCGGGTGTCTGCATGGAGCAAGTCAGTGGTGACAAATGATACTCATTCAGAGACAATACACCTAAATGAGGGAAGGTGAAGGGCTTGGCAGCAGAGACTGGGGATACAGCAAGCCACGCTCCATCAGCCTTTAAGGTTGTCACAAGAAGCCGTCTAGGCCTTCCACCTTGAGCCAAGGAATGAGGAATGATGGGATTCAGGAACACACTCACAAGTATAGGCTCCTTGGCCGAGACCCACACTTATTCCACCATCCTTATGCTTGTGTTCCTCCACGAGAGCTCCCCTCTGGATGTTATTCCACTTACTTGCACCCTCTCGGGACCTCTAGAGATTTCATAAGTGCTCTCTCCGATACTCGCCATGTAGTCACATTAAGCAGAGCACACACTCAGGATGGAGAAGATATGCATTTTCTAGTAAAAGACTCTAATTACCTTCAATTTCTCAACTTGAATAGTCCAACATTACTCATGAATAAAGAACAATTTGAACCAATTAGTTTACTCAGAACTTTATTCTTATTGTCCAGCTGTCCTTAAAGAGAAAGGTCTGTATTACAACCGTAACTAGACGGCTAAAAAGATCGATGTTTACTTATAGTGATGAGACAGACAGGTCAAAATTTGAGTGAGGCAGGTGATGGTGGAAGCTTGGTGATGTGGTAGCTACAAGGCGCTATCAGACAAGAAGTCAACACAAGGGAACGTATTTGTGCCATCCACTCCTGTCTCATGTCTGACTGCGAACCATGCTTTTCTGTTCTGTTGAACGGTTTCCACTGAGGCAGAGCAGGCTTATATAAAATGGATGGTGGGACACAGGTGTTATGATTTTAGATTCACTGGCTCTCTCATTTCCTTCAAGACAGTGTGCAGTAGAGCTCAAGTGAAACCAGAACTCCCAAAACATACGCTTATATTGACATTTATAATAACATGAAATGCAAAAAACCCAGGCCACAACACAACAGTTACTCCACAGTATGTTGTGCAGTTCATTCTTTATGTCTAAACAAGGAAAAAACTGTATTTCCCATGAGTCCTAGACCATGGCGGGGAAATTCAGCTCAACAGAATGAAGGTTATGAGTACAACATAAGTACAAGGACATGTGAATTTGTGACTTTGACATCATAAAAGGTTTCAATTCTAATAGCAAGTGTAGCATAGTTGATACACATTTATGTTAGTATATCATAGTAGACCTGATCACAAAGCTCTTTGACATAAGTGCATTCAACTGTCTGGATATATCCCAACATTGTACATCAAGCTTTGAGTGGCACATTTATAACTAATAGAGAGTTTAGTTACAAACTTTTTCTTTCTTGTTTTTTCTTTTTATATGCCAAGATGCAGTCTGAACAAGAGTCTTCAGTGTATGGTGGAAGATGCAAAGACTTTCTGCCGTCCTAATGTCAATGGGGAGCTTGTTCCACCAATGTGGAGCCAGGACAGCAAACAGTCTTGATTTTGTTGAGCGGTAGGTGGGCCCTCTTTGTAGCGAGGGAGTAGCAAGCTATTAGGCAGTAGTGGAGCGTAATGAAAAGGGCTGTATGGTATAGCGGTGGCTCAATCCCGGATAACTCAAGTGATTTCACTTATCGCGAGCCACTGGAGACTTTAAGAGAACGGTCTTTCACTGGCTGAGGAGTTCTCAAAACAAGTAAACTGATCCTGATTTGGAGTTCACTGGAGTTCCTTTTAAGGCCGCGGGGGTTTAAGGAAATTCAAAGTAACGGGGATTAAACGGCAAATAGCTCAGGCGACCACTGAACGAGGGACACAATTCATTTTCTTTTCGGGGATCACAGGCGATGTGGGACGGAGCACAGGTCTTTGCTCCAGCTCAACAGCTACACACTGCATCTAATTAAGATGTCGTGAAAATGTGCAGCTCTTGTAAAAAAAAGAAAAAAAGAAAACGTGTCGATCAGGTGTGAAGTTGTAGAGCTGTAGGAGAAACTTGCAGGACTAAAGTTCAGTATAAGTCCAGCACAAGTGAAATACACGTACAAAGTGCTAGCTGGATACTCTCTCCTTCCTGACTTATGCACCAAGAAATTGTCTGAAACAAAACCGTCCTCTGCACCCCTACGGTTATGACAAGACTTTGTCTCTCATCCTACACAATCTCCCTCCAACTCTCTCTCTCTGGCATGGCTAACAGCTGTGAAGAGAAAGACAGACACAGAGGCGATATTGACGGCCGACCAGAGGAGTTCGATAGCAGGCTCTGGAATTGTTTAAAGCAGGGGCCTGCAGCCAGGACTCAGGCTGTCTTTGTGCACTGTGGTGTAAAGCCTGTATCGATGAACTTGACAGCAGTTTAGCCCGCCTGAGATCTGCAGCTCTCTAAGGACGCTTCAAACACGTTCTCCCGCCAGCTTTATCCTTGTTTACCCTGCCTGTTAGTGTTCCCCAGAGCTGGCACGTCAGAAATGTACGTGGAAAGATTTTTGGTTTATGTAATCATCTGTTCATCAAATGCCAGCAGCAAATAGTGGCACTGTTTAAGTAATATTTTGACTTAAAAGTCCTGCACAGAATCCAGGAAAGGGTAGCTGGAAAATACATATGTTGTAGTTACTGTAAACACAAATAGAAGCAGGCCAAGGAGGGACAAGATGAAAAACTGGGCCAGTTCGAACTTGCGCTGGGCATTTTGCATGTTTCTGGCTCCAAATGGCTCCATGAAGGAGTTAACTGCTTGAAAAATTACAAGTTTAATATCCAGCGACATCAGCAAATGGCACACCGTATGCTCTTGTTTGTATTGACCAAATCTGCTGGTCTGTGATGTTTTCCACCAAAACATACAGAGGGACAAGAAGCAGATTGAACTGGTGAGTACAGCTTTTTCTGTTTTAATTCATCAGCTGAACACTTTTAACAGAATATTATATCCAAACTCTGACATCTTTTAGTACAGGGGACACCTTTCACCACTGCCTTACTTTGTCTGTTTAGGCAAAGATATTTTTACATCATTGGTAGTTCAGCTTTAGATTATTCTGTACTTAAGCTGTGAGATACATCTATTGTAACTACAATTTAAATTGTTGTGATGAAATGTGATTTTGAAAGAGATATTTTGTCATGTACTTTTAGTATCTAAGCAGGTAGATAGATTTCCTGTCCTTTATTGGACAGTAAAGAAGCAGACAGTTACAGTCACAGTTGTGGCCATACGGTCATTTCACAGTCATGCACAGTAGCCATATGGTTACCAAGACACTCCAGATTTCTTTTAGATGAGAGAGAACTCTCTGAGAATAATGCTTCCAATATAATATAATGCTCTTAGCACTGAATGATGATTTAAAAAATGTTATTTAGGATTGTTTTTTAATTCTTTTTAATCTTACTGAACATTTGAGGGCACTTTTCTTCTCCACTGCCTGTGCCGGCGCTGGCACATTGCTGCATTTCTTGGTTCATCACTGCCACCAACTGCAAATCAGCAGAGTGAAGTGAAATTAGCTGCAGGTATGCAGTATGAATCTTGTTACCAGCGTGCATGTGTGTCTTTGGGTGCAAGCAAGATTCAAACAAAGGGACCCACTCATAAAAAGCCCTGCTCCACAGTGCTGCTAGTGGTGAGAAGCTCCACATGGTACCTTTAATATCTGTATTTGTAAATTCTCAACAAAGCATTAGAGGAAATAAAACTGGCTTGTTAACATCATACTCTGAAGGAATCTGACACTTTGTGCCCTTTGCTTGTTTTTCTTAAACCTTAAATCATAGTGGACTTGTTCCGGGGGGGAGTTCTGCAGCCCATTGTGCGTCTTTCTTGAAGCCGATGAATAGATTTTTTTTTTTTTCACAGCAGACATTTTTGCAACCAGGAAAACCACAGATGTGATTAAAAGCCTTTATAAAGGCTGCATTCCACTTTTGGTTCAATCAAAAACAGATTTCTAGTTACCTCTGCATTTGTCCTAGTGGTCGGTGGCACCTTTGTGACGACTAACATTTCCTCCCACCAGCATTTGTTACCACTGTCTGTACCCTGAGGGGATGTGAGGCAGGTCAGGGCGAGGTAAAGGTCTCCATTAGCTGTGAGCCTGGACAGTTGAGTCATCTGTGCATTCAACACTGTTGCACACAGTGTAGGGCAGAGGCACACACGGGAGGCTGTGTTGCTGTTCAGCAGTCAAAGGACAGGCCTGTGAGACTGATAATGTTATTCCAAACCTGATGCAGTTATTGGACTGTCTGACCAAAAGTGACCTTAACATTGTATTTGCTTCATCTGAGCTGTTCGGCAGATTGCGGTAGTGTGTGGGCAACTGTCTGCAGTTGTGTGTGACAGTTCCCAGGTGTGAGTATATGGAACTGTATGAATGTGCTCAGAGAGGCTGCACGCTCAGCAAAATCCTTCCCCGGATAAATAAAGATTGTTAAAACATTGTTTGTCTCAGTACTTACTGTAGATGCAGTCACGGCGCCACTCGCAGCAAGTGACGCTATTCAATTTGACATTTCTATTGCATTTGGGCTTTATTGGATTGCAGAGAGTGAGAGAGAGAGAGAGAGAGAGAGAGGAGACAGATGTCTTGCCTGACACTTTTCGAACACATTTTTATACACAGTCTAAAAAGTAAAAATCTGCAGCTAAGACTCGGATCAGATCACTAAGCTCTGTGACGACATTTCAACCATAGGCCTGCAATGGCCCACATTCACAGCTTAAATGATCTCTGATTTGTATGTGCAGGAAACTTCTTAATTTTCAGGGACAATGACCAGAGTCATCTAGCAGAGACAAACTCCTGCGCGGGAGATGCAAACCAAGCAGTTATTCTCTTGCATAAAAATATCTAAAACATTGATCTGTAACATAAATCACATTTTCAGTGTGACATTAAAGCTCTTAATATGTCATTACTGCAGATTTTTCTCATTTCACCTCATTACAGGAGATTGTGCAGGTCAGCGGACTGGACCACAAAACGTTTCCTTCCTTCCAACTCTCATTCCAACCCCTGGAAATATCTCTTTGAGCAAGACTTTTGGACAAGACGTGGCTGCACCTGATCAGCAGCGAGGCTCGGGCACACTGTGGCATCCCAATGATGCTATTAATGGCCTCCGTGTGTGCCAAGAAAGCACTGCCCACACCATTACGCTCTGTCTACCAGCCTGAACCGCTGACACAGAGCCACCAGCTTGCTGCAACACAAACTGAGATTTGTGAGGCCAGGCAAAACATTTTCATTCTACTGTAATCCAGTTTTTTTTTTTTTTTTCGTTTTTTTTATTTAATATTTTTCTTTTTATCCAGTGTAGTTTCTCTGACAGCCACTGAGCAGCTTTGTTTGTACAGTGGTGGCAACCAAGCCCTAACCTTCAGCTCTTCTTCCTCTTCTTGAAGCTTCTGCTGCCTTCACCTCTCCACTTTTAGGAAAGGTGTGACGGGTTTATTATTACACCTTTTTTTGCACCGAGCTGTTATTTAAGTAAGTATGGCTTTCCTGTTGGCTTGTCTCTGGTCATCCTCTGACCTGTTTCACAACCGAGCTGTTTTCTCCCACAGAGCTGCCTGCTTTCTTTGTTCACACCATTTCCTGTGCATGTGTGAAAATCAGGGTGGCGAGTGTCTCTGAGAGGCCCACGTGTCGATCATGCATCATTGAATTCAACTAGTAGTTAAGCTTCTTGGAAGCGTCTGCATGCTCCACCTTATAAACTGCCACCTGAGCGTAGATTAGTAGCTGGACCCTCTGCAGTATTAAAATGGAGGATGCCAGAATTGAACGGTCAGATTGGATGCCAGTGATTTCAGAAACAGCCTTCACGTCTGATTGTTGAATTGCCGCGAGCCCTTCAGAGCCATGTACCCAATCATTCAGCCTAAGTAACTTGTTGACGTGGGACTGTCCTCCAGCTGTCTGGGCGGGCCATCCTCTTGTCTCCCTGCTCAGATTTACTCACCAGAGGGAATAGCTATTACATCTCCTGTTATTATTTGCCATAAAAATGCACTGAATGGCGACCAACTCGGAGGTGCTATAAAAAGCAGCGGGGTGTGAGATGGCGTCTGCACGTCATCAATCAGACACCATGGTGAAACATTGGACCTCTCTGCTGGGTAGTGGAAATTGATTTTTCTGTAAGTCTCAACGATTAGGGTGTGAAAGAAGGAGGGTAGGGGGGGAAGATGGGGATGGGTGGAAAGGTGCTGGAAGGAATGGGATGAGATGGCATTGGGGTACTGTGAAAATGGAGGTAAAGCTGATGTTTTCAAGAGGGTTCATAACTGTTAAACTTTTTTTTTTTTTTAAATGTGAAATCACGGTGGACTTGCTACTCCAGCGTCTCTCCAAAGCAGAACTCTCAGCTCAGCTTGAAACGGAAACTAAAACATTCAATACCCGGGATCAAAGCCGATGAATAGACCTTTTTCACAACAGACATTTTTACGTCCTTGCAAGAAAAGCACAGGTGTGATTAATAACCTTAATAAAGACTGCATTCCGGTTAGGTGTTCCATTTTCAGGGCTGTGCTATTGTGCATGCTGGATCACTTACTGGAACACACAGTTACACCTGTGCTTTTTCCTGCTGTGACAAGTCAGAATGATTGCTGTAACAAAAGTCTACTGTGACCTTCAGAGCAGCAACATGCAAGATATATCGCATTTATTTAGTGGCCTTTGATTGACAGGAAATAAAGTACAACAATTTAAGGATAAGGCATGTGATCCAATCAAAAGACCAGAAACACATCAATGAGCCACACTGGCACTATAGTTTACTTTGACTCTGTCCTGCTGTTGTAAATGTTAGTGCAAGAAATGTGTATTAATCCACAGCTGAAAATAGTCCCCAACAAATGCATTATTTACTCGCTCTTTTTAGAAAATCAAACTTGACAGTTCAGTTCCACAGATAGAGAAGTCAGAAACGCTTTGTTGGAGATCATCTGTGTCTATGTTCATTTCCTTGTTTACTTTCTGTTCTTTACGTAATAACCCTAACCCTGTAGTCCCACCTGTAGTCGGCAGGAAATTGAGATTATAGACATTTTGTGTTATCACCGACAGGTGTAGTCAACTGCAATTTTCACACCTATCAAAGGCGTCAAACATTGAGGGATTGTTGGAGGTTATTTTTTTTCATTGCATCTGTGAATTTGTGACTCAGAATCACTTTTATTGGCCAGGTATGTGAACACAAACAAGGAATTTGACTCCGTTACACTTGAAAGCACTAATTTTACAAATTTAAGCCTTTAAAATAACTACAGCAAATATATAGTATTATATACTATTATATATTATAGTATATAATAAATGTGTAGTAGACCACCAGCCTTATCCTTCAAAATCTAGAGCCTAAAAAAGTTTTTTTTTTCTCTGTTTTACAACATTGTAATGTGAATGGGGACTCCTGGTTGGACCAAACAAGCAATTTGTAGATAATGGGAAGTTTTCACTATTTTCTGCAGTTTTATTGCCCAAACAATGCACTTGGCTGTACATGCTCTTGTTTGGGTTGTGCACATTAGTTGTAGCATTAGCATCTTTCTGCCCCCCTCAGCCCTATCCATCCCCATTTAAGAGAGAGCTCTGGAAACATTTTTGATTGATTGTCCACCGTGTTCCTCCAGAAGACATAAAGTGTCGAGAGGGAGGAAATGAAATGAAACTTAAACCCCTCTTACGTGTAATTCAGCCTTCCATGGATCTTTGAGCCTTGAAAATTATTGTTCACAAGCCGAATGGATGTGCACACACACACACCCTGCCGTGTTGAAGAGAAGTGTAGCGGTGTCCAGCACATCCAGTTACCCGGCCTTATCTTCAGTTTATTCACCATGCATCATCCATACACATAACGGCACTGTAAGCTATGATTCAGTGCACTATTCTTATCATAGCCCAGGCGCGGTGATGTTCTGAGGCATGCTGGTGCACTGACCCCCCTCGCCCGTGTCTCCAATAAGCATAACCATATCTGACAAGGCCAGAGCTATTGAAGGAGGGGAGATTCTTGCCTCCTTTTAGATAGCTTTCCACCCTTCTGTTCCCTTGGCTTTTTTCCAACGGTGCTCTGTGGCCTAAACCTCCTCCTCCTCCTTCTCTTTCTTGAAATGGAGCTGATATATTTTTCCATATTGTTAGCTCAACCGTTTCATTTCACCCTCTCTCATTTGCATGCTGGGGCATTTTGCATCAACAGGCAGATGAGTAAACACAAACTCCTCCAGCAGTTTCAGAGGAGAAGGGATTGGATCCAGCAGAGATGAGTTGAGACATGGAGTTGTACTGTGAAGCAATTGGATGCATGTTATAGGATATAAGACCAGCAATCATTCTCTCTATTCCTGGGAGAATACTTAGGAATGCTTGGAGGGTTGAATACTGAAGATACACAAACACACACACTTGAATGAATTACATTTACTACCCACACACTGCTTCTTCTTTTTTTTCAAGTCGATCTTGTGTCTACAGAAATAATGTGCATGCGCCTATTATCTCAAGAAGGGGCTGCCAGAGCGTGAGGGGCATCTTTCGCCTGACTGACTTTCATTTACAAAGTGGTGATGTTACTTTTGTGTGGGGAAATGAGATAGCACTGCAGCAGACAGTAGGCTACATTATCCCGAGCCGGGCGCACATCCTGCTGCCTTTCTTTTTTTTCCCTTTATCAGCGGCTATTTCTCACATTGTTCATCAGCCCCTGAGACACAAAAAAGCCCGTCTCCCAGGATCAATTAGTCACTTCCAGGGAGTTGTGGAGCGGAGAGGGAGCTGAGGAGACAAAAGCCACGGCCATGTTGGCGTCGCGGCGAGGTGATAAAGTGACATGGTCTTCCTTCCAGACCATTAACGTGACAAGCAGTCCTTGTCCGGGTAAGGTGGACCTGACAGCAGAGTGGTGCCCCGCCAGAACATGAAGAGAGAGCTCTCAAAAGAGCAGTCGTTTTCTTTGACACACTTTCTTTTCCTCTACATCTTTACTCCTTTCTCTTTCTGTCCAGCTGTTTTCATTCAGTAGGCCCGCTCTCTCCCTTCCTATCTTTCTTTAAAAACTCCATCTCTCTCCTCTCCTGGGGCTTATTTCCCTCCATCCCCCTCGCTTTCTTAAAAGCTGTCTCTTCCTAAAGCTCCAACGTCCTCCCCTCACCCATCCAAATTTCTCTTCTTTCATCTTTGACTCTGCCACAGCCTTGTCTCCCTCCCTCTCCCTTTTTACATCTTTCTATCTTTGAATTTTACCCATCTCATGTCTTCATTTCGTTTCCACCTTCTCCTCTCCAGCAACAACTCATCTGCTCGGTCTCTCCTTAAAGAAATCAAAGGTGACACTGGTAATGCAAAAACAGTGAGCTGGCAAAGAGAGTCACAGCAGGACACAGGCCCAACAAAACATAGGAGGGTAAACAGGAACTATTTTTAGTATGTTGTCGCCTGTCCTTAAGAAGCCAAAAGCAGTGTGGTTTCTGTGTACGATGGCGAAATCGAGGTATCAGAGGACCAGATTCATTAAGCTGGGGTTGTTAATGAGACATGGAATGGATGCATCTTCATCAGGTATGTATGTATGTCAGGCGTCTCCACCAGCAAGAGGTCCACATAAAAGTGGAATTGTACTGCACATAAACAAATATATATAATGTATTGTTTTTCTATATATATATAAATGTATCTATATAAGGGTATTTTGGATACATTTGCTTGCTGTTTCTTTTAATCCTCTGACAGAATGTGGGTGCAATGTACGTGTACATTAGGAGGCAATGTAACAAACCACAATGTAAAGAAAATGTTGAAGAAATCAAGGCAAATCAATTTCACAGCGGTGACAGGCTGTAAACAAACCACTACATCTGTGAAAGAAATTGGATCCATCAACATAAATGGACGTGACAATGACAAGTTGGGCAACAACATTAAGTTCCCTGAAGAGGAATTTAGTTTCCATCTGTGGCAGTACTACGAAATGTACACCCAGAGTCTGAAAGAGGGAAAATAGGGAAAACTTCCCCTCAAGATGTTGAATGAATGCTATACATTGTTGGGATTTGGGAGGTGTGCATGTAGTCTCCTCTGTGAGCATTTGCAACTTACAGCTACCTGTAACACTCACCCAGTGTGTAGGATTTAGTGGCATCTAGTGAAGTTGCTGATTGCAACCAATTGAATACACCTCACCCCACCCTCTCCTTCTGTGTAGGCTCTAAACTGCAGTGGCTGTGAAAGTGAAAAATGTGCAAAAGCCAGTTTGGGTTGTGTGCTCTATGCTACTGTAGAAACATGGCGGTTCAACATTGTGGACTGTGGATGAGGACCCTCATCCTCTGCAGTTAAGACTCTTTCCAAGGTAATGAAAAATGATTAACTACCAAAAATGAATGAATGAATAATCAACCATCACATCTTCTGAATTTCTAATATTTTCTGTCATCTAGCTTAGCCCTGAACAAAACCAGGAGAATCCTGACTGCGGATTTAACAGTTGCTAGTACATGCACATAAAGCAACTTAATAAGGCAACCCCCTCCCACTCCTGTGCATCAAATGTATTGGTTGGTTGATGCACTAACATAACATAACATAAACATACTACACACACGTACAAAGTAAACCATCATGTAACAAATGAATGTCAAAGTGTAATACCACAAACACCACCTGTAACCGAAAAAAATAAATAAATCAGTAATCACAACTAACCATTTAAACCATGCCAGTGTTATAGAAATGTTTGAGTCTATTGTCTGTTATTTTTAACACACATTTATTTCCATACATTGCCATTCAGTATGATATAAAAAATCTCTTAGCATACAACTTAATCCATTATAATCAGAAAATATGAAGTCTACATTCATTTTCATCTGATTTAGATTGTTGTAAATTAAGGTAGTGCGGAATGTTCAAACAATCTGTGCTTAAACTACTTTACAACACCATTTGAATGCATCACAAAAATGAATTATTGGCTTCCATGAACTATGGAAAACATAAAATGTGTAATCCGCTGTGTGTAGCTTTAGATCCAGATGTCATGAAAATGAGGATAGATTTGAAACAGCAACATTTGAGAACACACTGCACACATCATGAAGCCAAAAGTAACAAATACACAGTGGATAAACTGAGTGTAAGTGTTTGTAGTTTTATATCACATCATTGAAAAGAATTCAAACCGACACAATTGTAACAAGAACACCATTCAAACTGTGTTTTTGAACAATCATTACTTTTGCCCACTGAATTGAGCTGCTAAAACTGTTTGGATACAAACGTGTTTATCCATCACTCATTGTGAGTTTGCCCACTGAGCCGTTTTTAAATTATTTCTGCTTGGCTGTCATTTTCTCCCCAGAGCTGGAAAAAAACAAAGGAGAGGTATCCACCCTTTGTAAATGTATACGGATGTGAAGTATGCCTGTGTGCATGGACAGGCTTTATTTGCAGTGGCCCATCACAAACTTATTCTGAATTGTGGAAATTGGTTGAACAGGGAACAAATCTTGTTAATTCTGCTAGGCGCATTTAATTTTGTGAATAAAAACTCTCTGCTTTTATGGGATTTATTCAGCGAGTAACTATTCTACGCCCGCAGCATTGGTCTTCACAACGTGTGAAGTGAAGGGAAGGAAGAAGGAGTGACACACAAACATTGCCTCCACCCTTACTGTCCCAATCTATCAACCTCACTTCCTGGACGAGTCCACCGCTGAGTTTGACCCTTCCTCCCTCACAGAGGCCTGTGGCGTGACCTGCTAAAGGTACAGGATATCACGATTATTGTGACCTCTTTCTAGTTATGTGAGGTTTGCAGTGTTTTTTGGGGGGTTTGTTTTGTCATCATGTGTGGCTGAGGAATGATAGAGACCCAAATTCTCGAACTCAAACCAGGGAGAGGGATAAAGATTTTGTTTAGCATAACCATTTGATTTGAACATTTATAGAAATGACGAGACGAGAATAGTGAGTAAATCTACAGAGAAGTCATCTACTGATAAACTCTAAACTCAACCGGTCTCAATAGAAAGCTGCCCACCATGAGTCAGGTTCTGCTAAAGGTTTCTGCCTCCTAAAGGAAGTTTTCCCGTCGCCAAGTGCTTGCTCGCGGTGGTAATTGTTGGGTCTATGTAAATATTATTATAGAGAGTACGATTCAGACCTGCTCTATATGGAAAGTGTCATGAAATAACTTCTGTTATGATTTGGTGCTATATAAATAAAACTGAATTAAACTGAGGACTTTCTCACAGAGCTAAATTTATCTCTAATGTAATGGGGTACAAATCAGAACAGGGAGAAACGTGAGAAAAAATTGTTTGTTTGTTTGTCGCCATTTGGTTGAACTAACCCTTTAATTCAGCTCAGCCTTAGCCAGATAAAGCTTTGGGTCTTGAGGCACTGATGTCACGCTGTTCAGCTGCGGTAGAAAAGAACACATACTGTAGATGCCGACGCCTTCTGACACTTCTCCTCTAAACTACTCCACAGGGCAAGCCAGGCCTTTGTAAGAGGCTTACATTTGTAGTTGTTCATTGGCTGCTGTAAAAGAAAAAATCCTTTTGTTGTTGCTATTATGAAACTCCTGACAACTTCACACTTTTTACTGACAGCAAATTTGTTCATTCGTTCAATTCAAGCTAAACATGGTCACCACATGCAATACTGCATAAAACAGCACTGCTGGCAGTCCTCGTCTAACTTCTTTTCACCATTACCCAATACAGTACATACACACACACAAATACACTCTGTCTCCTCCACCCCCTTTACGCTGCCGTGACAGCTTTGTCACAAAGATGAATTCATCGTCAGCACTGCAGCCAAAACAAGTAATTTGATTGCCCCGACCACAAATTAAGTTAGTGTGATTCAATTTTCGATTTGGGCTTCTCCTGCAGCCATACATCAAGGGAGACATATTTCATTACACAGCGAAACCACAGGCGAGCAGGCAGTGGTGGCCCACTCCCTCCATAGGAAGACATCATGGGAGCATTATGGCATATACTCGATACTGCTGCAGGTCCAGTATGGCTGGTGGTGGTGGTGTTGGTGCCATTGGTTGCCTTGTTATCCACAGGGCAGCGCTCCCACGTACTGTAAAGCCAGCACGTTTAGCTTGTTTAGACCGCTGCAAGCCAAGCTGTGACAATGTGCTGGCAGGCCTGGCTGCACAAGAAGTCACAAGACTGGTGCAGAGTTCAAGGTTTTCAGTTCACTTGAAGATTGTGCCAACTGAAGTCACTGAAAAAGCTCTTCCCTTTTTTAGCAGGTATGCTAGTAAGTGAAACCACCTGGTTGAATGAAAGACCTGCACAATAACAGTGCGTTCCAGACGCAGTTGTAACTCTTCAAATTTCAGACCTCCTACTAGAAAAGGCACAATGGAACAAAGTCAGAGTTCCTCCTTGTAAACTGGGGGCAAATCCATCTATCCATACTTCATGAAAAAGCAGCAGAACGCTTGGGGGTTGGAAGTGTTCTCGTTGTCTCCCTTGTTAGAACTTTGATACAATCACACCATCTCCTACTTTCTCACCCTACTTTGCCTTTCTTCCTGCTCTCTTCAAGGTTTCTTCCAGTGTTCTTGTCTACTAAATGGGTTTGAAGACAGAGTGCTCAATCAGTGACTCCTTCCACCCCCTCCTCTTGCTCCTCCTTCTCTCTCCCCCACCCCGTTACAATGGAGCCAAGAGTTTTATAATTAAACTGCAGGCTGTTCTTCTGGGTAACCAGAGTTTGAAAGCTGTGAAGTGAATATGCACTACTTAGCCATTAATTCAAATGAATATCACTGAGTGGTGTTGAAACGTGCGCTTAGTTTTGCTTTTTTTAAACGCTATCGACAGTGGACTTTGTCCTGGTGTAGATTGTTGTTGTACTTTACAAATTACCTTGCTGTTATATTCGTGGAGTACAAGAGAAAAATGTCTTTGAAGTAATGGGCCATGATCAAACGCTCAGACAGATTAGAACTGAAAGCATTTAGATATTGCTGGTATTGTGGAATACAGACATTTGCTCAGTGGGAAATGGCCTTGTCAGAAGGTGCAAGAGAAACTTTCTTGGCCAACAACTTCTGCCAACTGCCTTGTGTTGCTCGGCCTCTTTTAATTTCATTTGTGACTTGCACCGTTAAAAAATGTGTGTGATTGATTTTTGTTTTTCTGTTCTGTCACAGCGAAGTGGCTGGCAAGTCAACCTGACCTGAAACAAAACATCATGATGTATTTCAAATGCAACTGATTTTAAATGACAGACATTTTTGTGGTGTATTTCAGCTGGAGCTGTCTGCAGATACAGCACAGTAGAGGACGAATTTCTCTTGCACTGTATTTTTAGACCTTCGTGTCATTCATTGTGCAACCCCGTCCATCAAAATAGTTGAAGGGTTTCATTGCTTCTTGCTGATGGTGGAGTTCTTATGACCTCTTCAACTTGCGAACTGGTCAGCACCTCAAACTGAAGTTGTCGCCCCAGGTGAAGGATTTTAAGTATCTCAAGGTCTCTCTTGCAGTGGAGGAGAAGGATGTAACACAACTGCAGTCAGGGTTTTTGTCTGAATTTCAAGAGGAACAGGGAGTTGAACCTGATATACTATATATATCGATCGATAATTCAAACTTCTTTTATGTTCATGAGCTTCTGGTAGTGACCATGACTTTAATACTGTAGCACTTAAAATGAGTTTCCTTCGCAGGGTGGGTGCAACCTGAGGTGTATTACCACACCAAATATGTGAAAGTGTGAACAGTGGACCTTCAACACCTTCAGTTTACACACCTACAGACAGTTGAAGCTGCTGCTTGCAAGAGTACCAGCAGTTTTGTGGATGCTGTTGCATTGCCGTTTGGGAAAAGTTCAGCCTGGTTCAACTTCTTTGCCAGACAAACCTTTGTTTTTTTGCTAGAACCCTCTGCTGTTACCCCTGCTGTATTACCAGACTATCCTCTTTCAAATGAATGAAGAGGGTGCATCTTTCATGTAGGTCTAAAGTTGGTCTGAAGGAAGCCATAGGAACATGATGTTAACTCAGACAGCAAGTGTAATGTTCTCCATAATGTTGAAAGGAGTTAGCTGAGGGGGTTCATACATCTGAAGCTGGCTCCATGGGACGCCTCCCTTTGTAGGTATTCTGGGAAATGTCCACCTGGGAGGAAAGTCCAGGTGCAAGCAGAACTCACTAGAGGAATCCATAAGTCCTATCTGACCTGGAAACCCTTCAGGATGTCTCGGGAGGACCTACTTAGACCTGTGCAAGTGGCTGAAAATGTATGAATGGATAATGAAGTGCAGGTAAATGTCATCGGCTAAGAGAGTTCATTAGCCAATTGAATTTGTAAATACATGTACGGTAGATGGACTTTATCTCTTTAGGTTTCTGTAGTGGGAAATTAAATAGGACAATAAATTACCACTGTGGTCTCCCTACAGGGATGCTAGTAAGTCTGGGCCCCATGGAAACTGCTCTCCTGGGGCCCTGAAATAGTGCATATCTATAATCCCTGGCAACTGCATCAACATGTAGGGCCCCTGGAAATGGGTAAAAATATTCCCCAGAGGACATTTGCATGTTGGATGGATATAAAGATGTTACAAATTCTTACTTTAAAGAAAATCCAAAATGGCACAGCAGTTTAGAAGAGGCTTAACGTGCCCTTAAAAGAAAGGCGGCCTTCGTTTTGTCTGCTGAGTCTATCAATTCACATTTTCCTTTTTGCCCTCCACAATTGAAATTATCCCTCACGGCATTGTGTCTTCAAGGCTGGCTGCTCAGGTATAGTGGAGATATGCTGCCTGTCTTGTGACGCAGGTTTCATTTGTGCACCGTGCAGGATGGAGAAGCACTCCAGAGACAGAGAATGAGCCAGAGAGAGAGAGGAGGAGGGAGGGGAGCATTGACAGAAACGCCCACCAAGCATGGACTGTTTCTGGCAAATGAGAATCTGTTGTGCCTCCCTCTTCATCCAGATGCCAGGGCTGTGGGATTCCAAATTACAGCTGTAAATTTTGCACAACTGCCTCACGCTTGATTATCCCTGATCTCCGGAGTTTTTCGCTCTCCCTTTTTCATTGCTGCTCTTTGAGGCTCCTTTCATTTTGTCATTCTGTTTTACTTTCTTTCTTTCTTTCTCTTTTGGATGCTGTTGCTCATTTGTTCTCTGTGCATTTATGTCTCTTTTTTCAGCCTTTCCTCATTTTCTATCTCCTTTTATTTGCGTTGTCTTTGTCACTTAAAAAACGTAATTATTCAAATGTAGAGTTTCAGTGGAATTACATTGATCACTCTAACTTAGGATGTAATTATCCTTTAAATGGGCACACACCCCTAATTTTTAAAATAACAGAGTATACTACGTCTTTTGCACAATCATCCATGCCCACATTTTTATCAGTCTCTCACTCACTCTGGATGGATTGTCCGCTTTCTGGGGTTTATTCACCGCCTCCAATGGAGGATGAAGGCCAGACATTTCTTCCAATGTCACCAATTTGAAATTCCCATCCTCTCATCTGTGTCTAGACACTGGCGAGATCTTGTGGATTACTTCCTCATATGGCCTTAATGCTTTAATATCTCATGCAGTTCAGGGCCTTCTTTCTAATCTGCAGGCACAGCACTTTTCTGGACAGTATTTGAATTATGTGCCTGCCGGCCATTCTCTGATTCAAGCAGGAAGCAGTCGTTTCCATGAAAAAATGGGGTCACTTGTCATAATGGTGGAACACTTCTTTGCTAAATGGATGCTAAGATTAGCTCCTCTGTAAGAGGATGAGTCATTATAATCTCTATGCAAAGTAAAGGAAGCAACCATTCGACATTTAAGTGGACAGCGCTGTGATTTCAGCAACAATAGGGCAGGAACTCCTGAGGGAGGTGAAATGAGCATGAATGGCCGATGTCAGCAATGGCAAAATTTTCTGTCACAAATTCCAATTACATTTTTTTCTCTTGGTAGACGCATTCACTGCTCCTCCATGAAATGTTAATGTGCACTGCTGAGAGCGAGACAACATGTGGAGAAGCTGCAGAGACAAGACTGCTGTTCCAGGACCGTGGAGTCACTTTGCCTCTTACTGCTTGACAAGCAAACACAAACTTCCTGCTGTGGCTGCGTGCCTGGCTGGCTGCCACATTACCGTTCAACTCCATGGCTGCAAGTAAACAAAATAATAATGCTAGAAGTGCATTTTTCTGTGAAATGTGTTTGTTTTCAAAACATTACCTTTGCATATATGCTTAATCCCACTTTTTTCTAGCCATGCATATGCTTTTAGTGTAATTTGTGTAGGTTTTGAAATAGCTGTCTAAAATCCCAGTACAGTGGAGGAGAATGAAATTGCATTAGATTTGACAATGACTATCCACAGCAATGTTAGCAGCTTGTACATAATGCTTACCATGTTGATGATGCTAACACTGGCTATTCAGCAGTAATATTGACATCTGGCATCTGCTAACTAGCCAGTCGTATTGTGATCTCAAAGTGATCACTGTGGCCCGGTTGCTTTGGCTTACAGAAATCACCCAGCATTCACCCCTGAATTTGCAGCCTCCCACCCTTTATGACTTTTCCTGCAAGCATACTTTAACTTTTTTTCTCTCTCCGCTGTTTTGAGAAGAAGGTACATATATATATATATATATAATTCCCAGCTACTAGAGCATAGCATCTCAGACCAAAACAAGCAGGGAATTTACTTTTTTTCTGAACAGACAAAATAAAACTCACTAAAACGGTCTTTGTTAGTCTTTTCCTGCATTAATTGAAATAACTTAACCCAGTTAGATGTGAAAATATGGGCTGCAATGGCGGCAAGATAGCTAATCGAGACTGAGTATGCACGTGTCAAAGTACGACCACTAAATGTGTTTTTAACCCTTTGAGGCCCAATCACTGGCCTTATCCATTTCTTTTGCTTCTTTCATGGACAATTGCTTGGACCCCAGAGAGTTCATTCACAGACGTAGATGAGAAGTTGTTTCAGGTGTTCCCCTCAGTTGCACAGTGAAGGACTCATGCACACATAGCCAGCCTGCCTTTGTAAACACAGCACAGAAAGGCTGAGGTAACAAGACAAGGGAGGGGAGTGTGACGTCAGGACACCATGACTCCACTATATCTTTATATAGCAAATAGCCTTTTGCTGCTGTATTAATGTTTTAAATCTCATACATATAACCTTTCAGCTTTGCAGATCCGAGGTAATAAATTCAGTCCTACATGGTGTTGAACAGCACATCCTTGTTTTATGATATATTCCTATTTGACTACAACAAATTCAAGTAGCTGGTTTGTCAGCTTTGATTCAACCCACATCAATGATCCATGATACATCTCACTCCGTACTTCTCCCTCTCCCCCTCTCTGTCTCTCTCAAAGTACAATTTCAGGAGCACAAATGAAATTACTGCCTATCATTTCAACAGCTCTTACATAGATAGATAGCTTTTAAATTTCCATAGAAAATCAGAAAGATCATCAAAAGTGATCCTTGGAATTCACACTTTTACTGCGAGACATGATACAGAGCAACTAATAAATTTTACTTGTTACAAGAAGTCTGAAGGACTGAGAGCTTACCTGCTGGCTGCTCCCGCTGTGCAGGAAATATGGTCTTGTCTTTGGCATGAGGGATATTAAAATTGAAGTTCTGCATGACAGAGGCGACTTTAGCATACTCAGTGACTTCTGAAACAGTGATGACACGGGCATTGTGACAGTGACATTTTTTCTCAATGAAAGATCATTCTGGTTTATTACACCTAGGCTCTCAAGCGTAAAAACTTTTTTTTTATCAAGAGAAACAGATCAAATAATGGTGAGCTCACTTTTGGTTCTACTCCCAAATAAAATTTAAATAATCTGCTTGTTTACAACCTGTTTCATAGTCTTTTAGCTTTTATACCTCACTGAACTTTGTTGTATGTTACCATGTCCCAAATCCCAGAGTTACTGTGGCGAGTACAGTGTATTTACAATAGCTGAGCAAGCTTTGTAGCAAGCTACAAAAATAAGAACCAAGTTGTAATAAACCGGATTTATCCTTTGACATTCTCACACTCAACAATAAGTTCAGTCATACAAATTCCTACCCCCCATTCATAGACGTCACAACTTCTAAATCCTCTGCAGGGAAAGTTCGTTGATAGCTTTTTACAGCCCACAACGTAACCATGCAAGCCTCTTTTCTCGCCTGCCCTAAATTCTGCAGCCATATTGTTTGCATTCAAAGGCAGTGCCCACACAGCTGGAGGATAAGCCAAGTCTCTCGGCAGATAAAGTACGGTGCCATTGGCTGCTGCACCCTCTTTTCATTTCCCTCTGTCTACTGGGGTGTCAGAGGCTCCTGGCCACAGCTGGAAGATGAATAGTGCTGCACCACTCCACTTTGTCATGGTGTCCAAGAAGGCTCTAAATGGCATTGAGAGACTCTCAGGCTCTCACAAATGGGATCTCTGCAGCCCTGTGTAACCTTGTATGCACGGAACAGCCTGAATCTTTAGAGTTGTCTGATACAAATATTCCCATGAGATTTCATATCTCTTGTGGGTTGCTGTTGCTTTTTTAGAATACTGAATCAAGCCACATTTGTATGTAATATACCAAGCTCAGTTCATTTTCATTTCATTACACTTTTAGAATAATTTAGAGAAGCATATAATAATTTAGGTCAAATAGGTCAGCCTTGATATGTATAATCTCGTTTTTCAGTGTGTTTATGTGTGTGATGGAATAGGCATTTGCTGTATTTATCTGTTTGCACATGTGCAAGGCCACATGTGTGCACAAATAAAGCTACCTTTACCTTGAATCGCCTTGCAGTACCTGGGCTGGAGAGACACAGATAACAAAAATCTTCCAGCATGGCTTCCTCTCTGTTCAGTTTGGTAGTTCCTATACCAGGGGCAACAACACCTACCTGCTCTGTCTCGCTGTTCTCATGGAAACGCATCAAAGCAGCTGAAAGATAGACAGAAACCGAGAGTGAGGGGGGAAAAAAACAAGCCTGAGATACTTTGTTACCATACAGTTGCACTCTTGATTGTCCCTGTTGCTTTTTTCGGTGGTGACAGTAAGCCCTGTCACATATCTCTTTACCCTTCTCATGGAGGTGAAGACCAAAAGGGAACACAGTGTGTAGGTGCTGTTGTGCTGTGTTAAAATTCAAGGCACCCAAGTCACCCATTCAACAAGCACAAACCACACACTTTTGTAGGTTTCAGGGTACATCCATACATATTTCAGTCATTTCAAGGTATTCCTCCATGTTGAGTTTTTCTATGTGATGAAAGCAGAGCTGGCACATGAGAAAGTCCGGGGCCTGGGGAATTTGGAACCAAGATTAAACCAGTGACGCCCGTAGGCCTACGGGCCGTGATTACAACAGCTCACATTAAAGCAACCTTGATGAAAATCCAAAGTGGCACGCCTCTATGGGGAAGAGACGGGCAGAGGAAGCATTCAGGGCCGCCTTGTAGACATAAGGTGGTAAATATTATACGGCTAAGTGTTAGTGATAGTGGGACATATGCAGTAGCAACTATTGCTGACTGTCACAGCGGCTCCTCTGCAGCAAATAAGATACAGAACAAGACCACAGTTGGTCGGATGAAGCATTAAAGTGTAGAAGTGATGGTTTCTTTCTTAAACCTGCTGTTTCTAACATTTGCAAGACATTGATGTATGGATACTTTGCCTCCAGTGATACGATAGTAAGCCATTGTTCTTTGTCTTCATAAACCTGGCCCATAACCATCTATAGCAATATATTCCCTAATATTACTGAGATATAATATTTAAAGTCAGTTGGTCTTCGTCATTATTATTATTATTCCTTTCTTTGACCATCACATCCATGTTGCTGTGAGTTATGGGTAATCATTTAAACAATGCTTTTTAGAGGCCAGCGGACATTTAAAGCTGTCTGAATTGGCCCTCATCCACTTGTTGAATTGTGGATTTGGACAGCTTAAGGATTTCTGAGGAACATGGCAGTAAAGTCTGCAAATCCAGACATGTAGGCCCAGTTCCAGTGTTCCCAGTAATAAACTTACAGAGTTTGATAAGTGCTTCCACAGGTCAGACCACTCGGAACTGCATCCAAATTGGATGATTTTGCATCTCACAATTTACGTCTATTGCCAATGTTCAGTGCTGTCCAAGGAGGTACTGCACTCTATATAAACTTGGGTAGAAATTAAGTCTACGTGGTGGATGTTCACCCCTCATCACAGAAATTGATCATTTGTATTTTTAACTATAACCATGATGTTTATCTGATGAAACTATACCTTCCCACATTGTATTTCTCATAATCACATTCTTTTCATCCCACACTGTAGTAGTAATGTAAAGATATTACAAAAAACAAAACATTGACATTAGATAAATTGTCATTGACCTGTGATTTCATAGAATCATTCAATATTAATGTTCTTTTCTGGTGTTGGTGTGCTAGTTTGGTTAGGCCCATACAGGGCTCTAGTTGAATTTTTGAGTCTTTCAAGCACACTCTCTGTAGGTCTGCAACTCTGCAGACAGCCCATCCAAATTATTAAACTACGCACAGTCTGAAATTTCTGCCTCACTCTTTCAATCAACAAAAATGCCTGGGTGGCTAACATGAATTTACAACTACAGTGATTAGTGCCTCTGTCATTCACACTCTGTGCCCTGTAACTAAACACCTGGAATGCCTTTTGCTGCTTTTCACTGATTTCAGTGAAACTGAATAAAATATTTTTAAAGTAAACTCCTGCAAAGTGTAGCTGCTGTTAGCTTACGTCAGTTAGCTCAGTTAGCTGTGATGTTCCTGGACTGGACTGAGTGCTCAGACCACTGGGAGACAGTTGGTGTTTAATAGTACAGGAGTGTTTTTCAGGCCTGGACAGAAGGATGCTAACAGACAGTGGAGTCGGTGTCGTGCCAGAACCAGAGCCAGACGAGTGGCCAATGTAACTGGGTTCAGCAGCTTCTACAGGCAATGCTAATGGCATAAGAGAAGACAGACACAGAGCTGGACTTCTTGGACTAAGTAATATTATCTGGCTGCTATGTCTTGTTCGTTGTACTTGCTTGATGTTTGGCTGTGAGCAAAGTTGTTAACTCGCTAGATTTTAATCATAAATAATGTAATTATAACAAATGTATGCATACAGCTATCCATATTTACGACAGTGCAACTGGAGAGTTAAATCGCAAATCACAAGTACCAAATATCACATCATGTTCCTTAAATTTACTGGATTTTTAATCTGGTTCAGTTTAATGTCTTACATTTCCATATAGCTTTTACATACCTCTTCACACATTTCATTGGACAGAGGAGCTTTGACTTTGAGAAATGAAGGAGTCAAAATGAACGACAGAAAACTGAGGAGGCGGTTTAAGAGGGAGGGAAAATTACCCAGGGAAAAATTCCTTTTATTGCTTGCCATAGCTGATGCTGCTGGTGTGTCATGGCAACAAGGCAAATTGAGGTTGGGAAGCATTAGGTGCAAAACAAAAATCCCAGTTTATTGCTGACATTTCGGGTAGAACTAATTTGGACACAAAAACTTTGCACACATACCCATGTGAATCCTCTCCTCCCTGTGCTGGTGGGAGAGCTTATACCAAGAAACCCTGGACAGGAACAATAGATCATTGGCAGCGTGCCCTGTTCAGCCTTTGAAAGTGTTTAACTGCTAACTCCTCTCAGCACTGATGATATGCTGCATGAGGATGTGAAGGATGTATCATTTGATCCAAACTATAGAGAAAAGTGTTCCATCAAGAGGAGGTCCTTCAATTTGTTTGGCAGCGAGTTAATTAATTTCACTTGCAGTAGTATGAAGAGAAAGAGGAAGGGGCTCCACACCATGACTGCAAAAAGAAAAGAGGCAGAGAACAACCTTCCTGGCATTTATAACTTCATGCTGTGCTCAACAAAAAGAAAAACAAGCAGACAAAAGTTTTGACATGACATCAATATTCATCAGACACTGTTATCCCCTTTTGCTCCACAAGGCTACACTCTGAGTTATGTTACTCACTTACTAAAGTTTATATATCTGAGATGTGTACAGCTGAATTACACAGAAGCCAAGGCCACAATGTGATATTTTCTGCTCTATCAACAACGGCAGCACAATTACTTACTTACAAGGCTACAGAGAAATCCACGGGCACGTTGTTTTTGACGATCACCGTTATTTTTAGACACGCTATAGCTATAAGTGGTACTTAGTAAAATGCTGGCAAAGTTTCTAGTGGGATTTAAAAGTCCCACCTAGGAGGATTTAATTAGCGTTTTGAATGAATAACATTTCACCCATTTCTCTCTCTGTCCTAATCAGTTCTGGGCCATTAATGTGAGGATGACTATCGACTGGCGGAGCAGGCTGCTGATAATTGAATGTGTAGAGGCCATTAAACATTCCTAATCAAAAACAAACACTCCAAAGCCACAGTTCCTGCAGAACGATAATATATAACAACAATGGCAGCATGTTTGTTGGAAACAAAGAGGAAAAAAAGGCTCCATATCTATCTTCCTCTACTGGGTTGGTGTTTGTTTTTTTATTGGGCTATCAGTGCCAACAGTTCAGAATCTGACAGGGCAGAAAATAGGCTGAATTTCTTGGGGCATGGCACCATATTGAATTTCCTAAGTTAGTGTTTTGATCCAAACAGCTGAGAGGGGACAGACAAGAAAAACACATTGTAATTGAAACGTTCTCAGAGGCTCCATTTCACATGCAAACAGGTCAGTAAATCACTAATAGTGATTATGGTGTGGTTGTTGAAAATCACTGTCCTTCTATTGACTTGGCAGTATTGATCTGACTTCAGCATCACCACAACTGAAGTTGGTAGGTCAGGATCTGTATGGCCTCTGCTTGAGCCTCGTAGACAGAGTTTGTTTCAAGTTGAAATGGAATCTGATTATGCATTTCCAAGTGCTAATTATTTCCATTTGAATATCTTTAAATGTTTATGCTATTCCCGTCAATCCAACAGTTTGGGTATTGTGATAAATTGTTTGTATATGTATACAGATGTTACATGAGTTTATGTTGCTGTTAACCATCATATCCAAATGATTTATGACATGTATTATTGATGATCCAGTGTGCATTATTCTTACTCCTACATTCCTACAATAAATATATTAATGCATGCAAGTGTTGTTACATGCAAATCTATGTAGATCTGTTAGGCTTTTATGGTGTGCTGGAAAGATTATTGGCCTTGGCTGTTTGAAAAAAGGGAATGTAAACGTCCTCACAAACTATCTCCGTTAAATTATCGTGTTATAACTATCATGATATGAGCAACAGACATTTCTGTATGTGTAAACGCCATTGTTGATGAATCCTTGTGATTATCTTATTAGGTATGTATGGAGACATAAATCCCGCAGCAGATTGGTGTTTTCTGATCTACAGGAAGAAGCTATAAAGTAGGAAAACTCTCGTCAGAATCATTATGAGGAGCACGTTGCATCTTCAGTAATTACGTGAGGGACCTTGCCCTGCACTCGAATTTGTTTGTGTTGTTCCTTCAAGGTCCGCTGCGCCTCAAAAGGATAGACGCTGCTTTGCCTTTCTGCAGCAGCTTGTCAACATGACTCTCTGTCCAGTGGAGCAGAAAAAGGGGTCCAGTCCATGTCCCAACTGACTGGCATGTCGCTCACATTGTCTGCATGGAGGGAGCGAGAAGGGAGTTGTGCTTGTAAAAACCGAGCAGAAATCCATGTGGAACACAGAGAGTTATTTCAGAAGGCAGAGCTGATGGCTGCTGTGACCATCAGCAGGTCAAGCCTGTATAATGCTGCCTGCGCTCTGAGCTCACCTGCTTTGCAAATTTTGATCATATTGAGATATGGAAACCTGAGGTGAAAGCTCTTTCTGTATGCTGGTGCTACACTATGAGCAGTGCAAAAGATGACAGCGATGAAATCGATTTTAGTCAGCAGCCTGATGTTTAGTCATACTCAACTTAAAAATATCCGGAGGTTTATAATCTAGATAGAAAATACAGAAAATAAAGAGTTACCAGGAGCAGGCTATAACTGACCCAAAACATGCACTGAACATTTGGCCTAGCAAAAAAAACATTGCTGAGAGAAAGCCTTTAAAAAGTCTGTAGATGTGTCACATTAAGATGATATTGTGCTGGGAAACATAGAACCCTGTGAACTTATTCTCCTGACAGCAAGCCCATTGTTAGCTATCCTAAAATCTAATGTTTGTACAGTCTGTAGGCTACAGGAATCAATATGGACCGTACAAGCAGTCAAGCAGTCAAATTTGTGTGAATGATGTGTGGTGAAAATTTTCTCTATATATGTTTATAGAGCTGATTTGATTGTATGAATGCATCTGTAGGCAGGGGACCAAGATTTTGGCATCGGAAGCTGGTTTCCTTCTTAGCCGAAGTAGTATTGACCAATCGCATCTGAGTGCTTCTTTGGTTGCAACAGTCTGTGAAAAGCAAAAGAAGCAGAACACATTAGCCAAAAAACAATCTTGGAACCCAACGGCTATCATCTGAAGATGATTTATTAGCTTTTTTTTAAAGTTATCTGCATTTATATGCAGATATCATTTTAAAGAGATTAGCAGAATCAAGTGTATCAAGCTGCTAATTGGACTACGGAGGAAGTCTTGATGCAGATATCTGTTATCTGTTTTCCAGATATCAGCTTGCTACACTTGACACCTAAAACATTGGCCAGTGCCCCTAGAGGCTGAATTGTTGTCAGGCGATACCTGATGGGTTCCAAGATTGGTCTAAACATACTTTCAGATATTCTCTAAATTTGATCTAAGATTTTCCACCAAACTCTTGGTTGGAATATCGTAAAGTAGCTCTGAAAAGTTTATAGCCTAACAGTTAGAATTGCAAGAAAAAATCTGATTGATTTCACAAACCTGAAGTATATTTAGTTGTCTAAATGTCCATTACTTTCCAAATATTCTGACTGTTTTACTAAAATATCATTAAATATTAGTTTTATTTGTTGTATGCAACCACCTTTGCTTCCAGGACATTGGTTGAAAAAGAAGTTGACCAGGCTAGCAACAAATAGAAGCTGTATTTTTCCAACTTTGGCAAAAGTGAATCTTTAGAAACACAGTGAGCATACTGTAATGCTTCAGGAGTGGCTTGACGTTTCTGCTCATGTCCTCCACAAATGAATGTGAGTATCACTTTAAGTACCTGGTGTAAAAACTGTATCACAACTTTAATATGTTACCATTTTGAATTCTGCTGATGAGTAGTGACTGTAGCCACCCACTATTTCAATATTATGCAGAAGAAAGTGCTATTTGAACAGATGCTTTGGGCCTCCATATGCTCCTCTTTGGCATGTAAGCAAAGCCAGAACAGCCGGTGGCTGGAAAACAAGGATTGGAGTTATGGGTGCACATGGCTGTGGCCTGTCTTGGTTTGAAGCTAACAAATCACATTCCTGCGATGCCTGCGTATCCTAATGCACATGCTCATAAATTTGGGGTGTCCTAATTTGCTTTTTTTTCCCCCCATTGATTTGACAAATGTTGCAAATTAACTGTAACAAATTCTCCACCTGTTCCAATAAAACCATGTTTATGTGAAAAGTTATGAATAATTAACAATACGCAAAATTAGCTGCAATATGCAAATGTAGCTTGTGGACAGTGAAAATATGAACATGATTTATACTTTTCATTTCTAAGTTCTCAGTTTTTTGTGTGCTGAAGTGTCCTTGAGCAAGACACGGTATCCCAATAGATACCAGTAGCAGTTTACTTGAACTCCCTCTCTTGAGTCCCCATATATATGTCCTGAAAACTTGAACTACACACACACACACAAATGTTTCTGCGTATAGATGTAAGAACACAAAAAATGTCAGCGATGATGCACTTACGTGCTACTTCATGCAACCTTGTGGTAAATTAAAAAAATTAAATTTAATCATGTTACAGAAACACTTGGTTAACTACTTTACTGTTCCTATTGATATATATTTCTTTAAATTCACCTTTGATGGTTTTTAGTCCCTTGTTATCACATGAGAACTCCCTCTGCTAATAATACTAATATCAGCAAACTTCACTCTTGAAGCTCTTGATCCAGATGCTGTCTGAACTTCTGCCTCAGCAGTTGATTCATACAAATTTGTCTTTGACTTCAACAAGTTGTTATGAAATTTCTGTTGTGACATCTGCATATATACCATGCACATCCTATATACAGGGATATGTAATTTTGTCCTCCAAAATGTCAACGCATTGACAGATAATTACGAATGCCATTCTTCCTAATTCTGACAGACATCACAATCGCAGGCCCAGCAGGATCACACACGTACTTTCACACAATAGGCCCTTTTCACATTTTGACTTGTCATAACAGGATAATCACAGGTGCTAAATGGAATTCAGTCAATAATAATTATATTATTTATGCCTGTGTTTCTCCTAATGTGGCCATTGTTACGGTCTTGAAACACTGGGGGGCTTAGCCCAACCCAGAAATATTTGGATTTTTACCCGAAAATTGCACCACTTTCAGGTTACTGCAGAGTAAAATGAATAGAAGATGTGAGACACCATGCCTTATCAAAAAATTCTGGTCAGGTGTGTAGGCTGGTTTCCACAACATCAGTTCTTATTTATTGTTTGGTATTATTTTTATTTTCAGCAGCAGAAGTAAAAGTCAAGAAAAATATAAGAGCCTTGAAATTGATGAAGCAGTCTAGTAGATTGTATGTTTCCAGTGCTTTGTTCAGTTTTGAAAATTGACCGGCCCTGGTCTCATAGCTTCTGCTTCTATTGTGTGACAAGGACTCCTTTTGTTTCATCTGTCTGTCGCACTCCACATCTCCTCTCCTCTCCTCTCCTCTCTCCTGTCCTGATTATGAAAGAATGCAGTCAGCATACATCCCAACCAAAATCTAACAATGTTAATGTGATGATTAGATCATAAAAACATGTTATTTATTTTGTGCATATGCAGACCTAACCATTTTTTAAACCACACCAACCAATATAAGGTTAAACAAACCATATACAAACCATTGTTGCACTATTTCATCCAAGAGAGGCTAAATAGTCATCAATGCTCATTATTCCAATGCTCATTATGGGCAGACAGTCATAACACAACACTGTTGGATGCCAGCTACAGGCCAATATTAAATGCTGCAACAGATGTATGTCAATCAGCATTCTATTGTTAGTTATTACTGCAGTGTAATCAGTGGTTTCCGCGCTCTCACCATCTGATAACATCGATCTTCACACACTCATCCCTTCCCCTGTTCTCTTGTTCTCCCTCTTGTCTTGTTTATGATGACTGATAGCTATAATCATATGTAAAGGTGCCTTAAAAAAATCATAAATGGTGTGCCTTGTGACAAAAAAGCTTGAGAACCACTGAGCTAGACTAGCTAGCTGAAGAGCCGTCCTCTTCACTGACCTAAGAGTGTAGATGAAGCAGTGGCTCAATCTCACATCCTGACTCATCTGCTGCCACTGCACCAGGAGATAACCTCCATCTCCTCTAGCCTCACCTTTTGCCGTCACTTTGTTCTCTTCATCCTTTTTCTTTTTTCTTTAATCCTTAGCCTTCGAGTTACCTTACCTTACCTTAGTCACTTACCTTAGCGAATGGCATGTCTTGATCCAAGAATATACAATGTGTAACACACAAAACTCATATGTTTATGATGGCAATCTAAAATGTCAATTGTACCATGCCATAACTTATCCCGCCCCCAATAATTATTGCTTTGTTTATGTGGGATTGTGATGAGGATTGCAGTGTAAATGATAATATGCAAGTGAAATAGTAAATGTACACAGTTCAAAGTCACAGGACTAATGTCAGTCATGTTGTATGCATCCATCAGTTTATGCATTGACTGCAATGAGCTCCAAAGTGTAACACACTGTTAAATCAACCTGAGATACATTCTTCACCTAAATGAACCTATGTTGAACACACAGGCTATCAACACACAGTCTGCCCACCATCCGTAGCGAGGCATTACAGTTTGCCGAAAACCCTCAGCCTGGTTTCTGACAACTTGCCAGACAATGATAGCTTAGAGCAAAATCATTGCCATTAACTTGAATGTAACAGAGTGGTGTTGTTGAATGTGTATGTGTCTTTACACACAGATGGTCTTGGATTAAGATTTACTGTAATTATGTGTTGATATCCTACCTATACATTCAGTGTAGTTAGGTCTGTTGCATTGGAACTTACCTTGTTCTCATTAATTATCAAAAACTAGGCAACGAATCATGGCCTTGATATATATTTATTTCTCTCTATGGACACTCCGAGGCTCCTTACTCTCTCTTTCTCAGACAATATGCTCATGTTCCAAGTAGGTAGTAGATGTGCTGATTGGATGGCCAAAAGTGCTCCTACAAACAAGCAGACTGACAAAATAGCATGACACGAGTTAATAAGCAGCTTCACAGATACCGTAGTATGCAGTATCTACTGCATTTGTGTAATTGAGTCTGTCTGGTAATTGATCTGAATCCGAGAATACATCACTGTGAAAATACTTCATTATAAATGTATAAACAAAGTCCAACATTTATAATCTTACTTAAACCTGCTTTGCTGATTTTTGGCCACTTGAGTGCAGCAGAAACAAGATGTGAACAACACTGACATATTCTCACCTTTGGTTGATATGATAAATTTAACGGTTGCTTATTATGCAACTATTAGCATTTATGTAAAGTTGTGTTTTTGGTCACCAGTTTTGGTCCCCACCAAATCAAAGAATCATATCCTTGCTACTTGTTAAATACTCCACGATTTTCAGCTAGTTGTTGATTTGATGACAGCCACTTTAAGTAGAAGAATGGAAATATAGGATATGCAGCAAAGTACTGCAGCAGAATGATCATTTTCCTTTCATCAGTATATAAACTGATCATATGTTTCTATATAAAAAAGTATATTCTATTCACTTAAAATGTCAGATAAAATATAGTAGAAGCGTTAGGCAGGACATAATCGAAGTTAAGTACCTCAAAACTGTAAATAATTACAGTACTTGAGCAAATGTACTAACCACTGGCACACACACATACATACATACAAACATCTCTGACATTTCTGTTCTGATCGAAGATGACAGCCAAATAACACAGCAGCATTAATGACCACTTTTGGTTAAACATAATAATCGCATGTAGTAGACAGTTATAAAGCATGTGCATAAGCATCCAGCATGAATAAATCAGCATTAAAAAAAAAATGTTGTTGAGCACAGCCTTTTTAAAGTGCACACAGCATTGTGTCAGTGACATTACTATTATTACAATCCACACATGCCCAAATGCAATTAAAAATAAGTCTGTGTATTATTGGTAAACATGAAAATAAATATGATGGGTAAAAATAAACTGGCAATTTTTACAACCATGTCAGTCACAGTGATTTATTATGATTAATTACACCGCAACCCCTGCTGGGTCGTCACTCTGACAGACTGAAATGTGGTTCTTAACTCTGAACTGGCTGATAGTCTGTAGACGGGAGAAGAAACCAAGCCTCAGCTCAGCAGCCAAACTCTCCCTGTAGTTCTTCCACCATCGGCCAAGTAAAGCAAGCTGCTGCTGCTGCTGCTGGTTACAGTGATGCAGAAAACATCAGCAGATTTAAAGGCATGACGCCCTGATGTGGAAGAAAGGTGGGGAATGGGGAAAGTATCCCTTTAATATTAAACCAATGCATAGTCTTTGCAGGGTGAGCCCCAGTAATGTTTCATATATTACTGTTATGATGTGACAGGCCTTGGCCTGCACCAATATGTCATCATAAAAGCCATTCAGTGAAAGGCTGATAGCACAGCAGCACACAGGGGGAACTTCTCCATCTGCTAATAAAGTGCACATTCACTGGTCATGGAATTTGGTGCGTGTGTGTGTGTGTGTATGAGGAGGGTGAGTTATAGTAATGGTCCTCAAGTGGCAAGGGAGTCTTAAATGGCGCTCTTCCAGAAGATAGACTGGCATCTGCAAGGCTTTAGCTCACACACACACACACACACACACACACACACACACACACACACACACACACACTCTCGGGGAATGTGCCCCCACTGTATGTGGGCACACTTGAGACTTGATGTGATATTAGGCAATATATAATAATGTAACTCTGAGAGAGCTCTGAGGCACTCCACATGCTACACCGCCAGTCCTCTGAAGGAGCAGACCTCTCTCACATTTTTTCCCAGAATGCCAGTGTGCTTAAATGTTAACTGTAGTCCTCAAGACCATACAGCCCTCAAGGGCGTTTTCCACCTATGAAAGAGGGCATAAAAGACATGGAGGAAAGTAACATGTCAGAATGTGCAAGGAGGCTGCTGCTGCTGCGTTGTGTCTCCCTGTGGGCTGAGATGGGACATCTTACTGTGTATAAATAAGCATCATCATCATCTACAGTTTGGGATTTATAGCCTGGGAGCTCAAAGTTTTTTCTCACTTTGCGGAAGGAACTAGGCCACTGTGTGTGTGCGCGCGTGTGTATGTGTGCGTGTGTATGCGAGAGAGAGCAGATGGAAACGTTGTAACTCGAGGCAACTCAGGGTGCAGCAGCAGCAGCAGCAGTAATAGCAGCAGTATTTCCTTCCAAGGGATGAAGAAGGGGAATCCTCTTCTTCGGCGTCGCCTGCATGCAAATGGAGCCGGCCGGGTCAGGATAAAGCTGGGTTAACACACTCGTCTGCAACGCAGCACTTGACTTTGAGGGGAGGGGGAGCTTTTCCTCGAGCACGAGTTGCGAGGCATCATCACTGACCATTTGCCAGAGCCTCGATAAAGGCGCTCGCACAGGTGACAAGTGTGTCCAACTTCACCGCACCACCCCGCGCTGACGCGCTCGGAGTGCGTTTTGTCCGGCGGCGCCGCTCTGCTCTGCGCAGCTCTGCGTGGCACCCGCCGCTCTTGTTTTGACGTGACATTTCGCCTGAGCTGCTGTGTGCATATGTGACCACAATATGACGCATTTGCGCCTTTAGCAGCCGCTGTGCGCGTGTGCTGGAGTGATGCGTTTTCGAATAAGTTTCTCCCTCTGCTGATTGGTATGATCGTCATGTCCGCTTGGGTTAACTTGCGCGTTTCTCTGTAGAGTCACACGGAGCCCGGGCTCGGTGCAGAAGTTGGTTGAGGGGAAATTTGGAATAATAGGAAGAGTGCGGAGCGCAGAGAGGGGAGAAGAAAGAAAAAACAGGTGACAGCGGCGTTCAGGGGATGTTGAGCGGCTGAATTTACTACCAGCACCATCAGCATCTCCGTGTAAGGATCAAAACTGCGGGGGACTGCTGCTGCTCACTCCTCTTCCTCTACATACTTCCAGTTTTTTTTCAGAAGCCAGCCAGTGGATTTCATCTCCTGAAACCACAGCTGCGTAAACTTGGCCAGATCTGGTGACACTGTACCCTCTCTCTTTCTCTTTCTGTGTGTGTGTGTGGATGGATATGCGGCTCACCGAGGGAATTTGAAAAGCAAGGGGGGATTACTATCAGTCCCTCTCCTATTATAACCTCAAAATGGATGCCGATGACAGGCTGTGGAGACGCCACTGGATTAGCCACTCTCCCGCCGATCTGCTTGACATCTGAGCGACACAAGCGTTCAAAGTTTGGATAATCTAAAAGGTTGAAGGTGTAGGATGCAGTCTGGAGTGAAGACGCTCTCCGCAGGTGGAGGTGCGTCACTCTGCTGCCTGCTGCTCCTCTGGCTCATCTACTCCCATCTGCTCAGAGAGGGTAAGGACACTTCTAGCTATTTATTACTTTGTCAGCAGCACCATTGTCTCTGAGGGCTTCTTATTGGGATGCAGCTGCACATGGCGTGGTCAGATCTTGTGATCCTGAAGTAAAATCCCTATAATGTTCAATAAAACAACCCTGCAGGGACTTGTAACGTGTCTGTGTTCATCACAATTCAATTTATGGTGACCTTGTACCTTGTGGTGTTTTTGTAATCTGATTTGTGAGGTCTATAATAATATTCCTGGAGCAGGTGTATAATACTGAACATAATATATGACATCACTGGACCTAACACAATTTTTATTTAGTATTCTAGCCCTATAATATCACCAGGAGCTTGTGTGGGGGACCAATCTTTCATAACAAAATTCTTCTAGGACATTTTTAAAGTTAAAAAAAAAAAAAATGTAGCCAAACTAACCACATATTTTTACCTATTCTGATGCAGACTCTCTGCTACCACGTGCAATTATATTTTTTACAGAAACCAGAATTGAGCTTCATGTGAAAAAAGCAACACTGCAGGAAAAAGGCCTGCTGCCTTCAAGCTTTATAATTTCACTTAGGTTAAGGCTATATCCATCCATGGCATGCTTTCCCCTTGAATAATACATCAACTGGTGCAATTACACCTTCACCCTGACACAGAATAGAAAGCAAAAGGATGTTTCTCCGCACTTCATTGGCCTCTGTCCATGACAAAACATCTCGGATGCCGGTGCTGTCAAAGACGCAGAGAACAGGCTTAAAGCACTCGAACTTGTTGGGAGATGTTGAACACTGAGTTTACAGATTAGATCTTTTAATCAAGCATTGGCCAGCAGCATAATTACTACTCCGGAGGAGGGATAGTGCCTACATCAATGTCTTTGGCAGCTTGCCGGGAACAAAAGTAGACACTGATGTGAAAAATGAACTGCCTATGCACTGAAATGTGCTCCCTTTGCCTCTAATTTGCAGTGTTTTCCTTCCAAAATGCTGCTGTCACCAGCCTCTTATTGCCGCCCCTGAACCGTCTATCAAGCCACTGCATATCATCTGAGGAGTTACAGCTACCCTCCCCCTTTTCATCTGAAAATGATCTCATTAGTGCATTATTGTACAAAATCGTTCAATCAATCTCGTGAACTTTACTAGCTTTGATATTTGTCGAGTGAATAGATTCTCGTGGGATCGGACTGATAGTTAAAACTACTGGATGTGACTTAAGCTTTGACATTCTCTGTGTTCTGTGCTTACTCGTCTTTCCAGCTCTGAGCTGAATTTTAAGAATGAAGCACATAGTATTTTTTAATCCGTACTTGTAATCTTCAAATCCCACTAAAATCCTCCTTTTCAAACTGTATGCTTTGACCCGTCAGTGCTGTTGTAAAAGAAGTTCTGACCACCGCTGCTTTATTGTCATTTTATCTGTTAGTATAAGACCTGGGTTACAGTATCTTTTATGACTGCTCACCACTGGGAGAGTTTAAACTCCCATGGCTTTCTATGACCAGCTCTCTACCACTTTCACCTTCACGGCCCCTGAGGGGCCTGGAAGCAGTGACGAGTGTGGCTGAACTGGTGGGCAGAGAGGTGAAGCCTTGTAGTGGTGAGAGACTGCGTTGCCTCCACCCTGTTCGTAACTCATCTGTCATGGCGGCCAGGACAGGAAATCAAAGCACAGCAACTCTGTCCGTGCACGCCATTGGGCCAGCGCCCACAACGATGAATGGCCTGTCAGCCGCTCTCAACGACGCCAGTTTATTCAACGATAAATTTGGAAATGTCTGGATTTCCTCACTGGACCATATTCCGCTTCAGTGGTGCAGTCAGAGAGCGGTGGCAACTCCTCCCTAGGTGTGTGTGTGTGTTTGAAAAGGAGGGGGGATGGAGTGTTTTTACCCACATTTGTAAGTCGGAGGTGGACAGACAATTGGCCTTTGCTCTGACTCAGCTCAAGGAATTCAAATGCCAAGAATAAATTTTAACTTAAAAAGGGAACATGAAAACTCCTCTTTCTAAAATGTGATTCAATGAGACCATTGTGAATCTTAGAAGTGTAAATCCTCAAGACCCTTCAGCTCTTGACGTTATATGAAGTTTTAAGCAACACAAATTTTTATATTTTTTCAGTAATATTTACTTTGTGGTGGGTTTGTAGTGACAGCCCCATGAAGAATTATCACCCATATCTGCAGTTCCCCTTTATTCAACTGAGCTTTTTAGCCTCTCTTAGCTCATTGTTTTGGTTTTGGGTTTGCAAGTCCAGGACCTTTCTTTAGCCTCTCATTTCTAGCAGTAACAGGTAGCTATTATCAACAGAAAAGCTTCAATAAAATCACTGTTATTACACCACCACGTTTTGACGGTGATGTCAAGCCTAATTTTATTCAAAATCCATGGTGATGAAAAGACAGTAAGATAGAAATGCATGGTAAAAATAGCATGTTGTCAATATTTTAGAGACCTCCCAAAAATTTCACAAAAGATTTTTTTTTTTTTTCAGAGAAGCTCATATCTTATTAAGAGGAGCCAAGCTCCCCTGGCTCCCCTGTAGTTCACATCCTGCTTTTCTCTACTTTCTGCAGATAATCTAGAAATGTTGAAACTCACTAACACAGAAAGACAGACTTTTATTTACAATGCGGGCAGCAGCACATATCATTAATATAAGAAGATAAGTTAGATCCAAATGACTTGAATTCTTCAATCGGAGCTATATCCTAAACTTGCTGTCATATTAGTACAGCAGACAGGAATGCTGCTTTTTGCAGCACATGTCACAAGTCATAACTAGCGTGTCACTTTGATTTCTTTGAATACTTCAATCAGTGCTTCCGAACACAAATAACAGTGTCCTGAAGCCGAGGAGCAGAAACGACAATCTATCCTGTCATCCCACTCTGCAGTGCAAGCTGTCGATGGGAATGACAGCACACATTTTATGAGACACATCTACAGGCTGTGTCACTAAATTTTGAAGTGACTCACTGTGGCTTTACAATCAGTACAGAGCTCCATTGATGACGGACTCACACAGTCAGTCCACTCTTTGTGCCGTGGACGCTGCAATGTGTCTTATGTTTCCTGTCCAAAATTATTCCGGATGCTATCACACTTTTATCACCTTTAACAAATCAGCTCCTGTGCGGGAGACAGCAAGTCTGCATGGAGCACCAGAATGATACATTTAAAAATCTTTGGTTGGTATTCTCTTTTAACTCAGTTAGCAGGGCCTATCCATCCAAGCATTAAACTAATCAGAGTAGCAGAGAATTACTGACTTTGGAGTGAAAAGGATGATTTCCATTCTAGTCTTCTTCAAGGCGGCATTAAGCATGCAAAGGGAGACCTGCTTTGATTATGACCTTGGTTGTAAATTTTAAGCAAATCATCGAGGCCTGCTTCTATAGGCGGCAGAGCTGTTAAAGTATGAGCATCTTTATGGAACAAAATGAAAAGAATTTTTACAGCTAAATCAATTTGGCAGCACACAAAGCTCATATTTCATAGCTCCCTGAATATGAATTCTTTCTAGCCGTCAGCTTTGACCTCCCCTGTGGTTGAGTGTAGTGCACCGCTCCGTGTATTTCTGCATTGTTATTTTCTCTGCGGAAAGCTCTGGGCTTGAAACTGCTCTATCATTGGCAGAGTGGTGTAAATTATTTGAGTTATGTTCCTTCAGTCTTATGTCCTGTTTTATTTTCTGCCCAATGCCATGATCATGATTTTCTGAGAGGGCTGTGCCCGGTTCATGCAATCATGTACTACTGTACGGTACTTATGGGCTCACAATAGTCTTCTGATGCTCACCATTTTCTCTGTGTCTGCGTTAAAGAAGGAGGTCATCCTGGAGGACTATCTGAGTGAAATTCTAAGTGAGTCACTATGGCTTTACAATCCTCTCTGCATTACATTCAGCAGAGCCACTGTTTGCTTTTGCAAGGCATATTGCACATTCAGTCTTTATGCCTCAAGCCTGTATTCATCCACAACCAATTGTCTGAGTGTACTCTACATTGTAATATCTCTGCAGCCCAGACTGTGCTGCATCACTGCAACAGAAATCTATCATAAGCCACCTCCATCATGTGTACTGTACAAGACATGTCGCAGACCAGGCCTAAATTACAGTGTCAGTCCTAGCAGGGGATGTATGTAAGGGGAATATTTTCTATTTTAAAGCAGCCCTTGGCAATGTCACACAATGGCAGAGCTGAATGTTAGGGAGTGGAAACTAACTGCAAAAGACATAGAAGTCCTATAAAGTGACGTTAGTGAACTATACAGCATCTATTGCTTCCCGGTGAGAAAGGAAACAATCTAACGCTGTTAAGTCCGGCTTTCTCCCAAGGGAGTGCCATCCTACTGCTGCTACGAGAAGTTTCAATTTGTCATTCCCTGTGGGTGGAGTAGCGCACGCACCTGACACGAGAATTAAATTTGGGCAAATAGAGCACATCTCTGGCGTCTCAGTTGGTGGGAGTGCAGTGCTTTTCTCTTTTTCCGTGCAGCCCCACTGGGTGCTCGTGATTGAACAAAAATCACGCTTGGTGCAGCTTTAAAAAAAAAAAAATCCCTACCTTTGAATACAATGCAGGTACACGTTTGTGAATATGAAAAGCTGTCGAGAACAGAAACTCCAATCCGTATTGTCATCAGGATATGAGAGCTGGAGCAGCTCCTCGGAACAATAAAAGGTGGACTGATTGTGGGCCAGCACAGTGCTTATTTTACTGCTTGCAGATAAATGAGCTTCATCCTGTAATAGCATAACACGACCCTCATCTCCAGTAGTCACCTCGGCTGCTCCTGCACTTCCCTTTACCATCGCGTCTGATTCATTTCTGTCAGCTTCAGATTAAATTGAATACTTAGACCCATTACAGAATCTCTGACTTCAGCTGAGAGTTCAGTTGCATAAATATTGATTGGACTACTGTAGAGTATTCAAATAGCAGGTGAAATCAAGCAGTGGTATTCCCTTTAAACCAAGCACACTAATATAAAGCGTATGTTTCGCTCCACTGCTCTGCTGCCCTACTTGTTTAGCAGCAGAAGATCATGACAGTGTCAGGAAGTGTATAGCATGGGGTCAGTCAAACATCTGCCTTTCTCACCTGGTGTCCTATTACATGCCACCCACTGTGCCGCATGCGTCAAATGGTGTTAAGGTAATGAGATGCACTTGACTGTGGGTGCCTTGACTAGCATATGTTCAGTCGGATAAGATAGCTGTTTGATGTCGTCCTGAGTTGTTAATAACAGACAGAGCTGGCTGATCAAAATGGGCATGAAGGGAAGATTAAATCTTCAATCAGAGCAGCAGTGGAGAGTAAATCCAGAGAAAAATCACTTGGATTACCTTTTTATTTGCAGGACTGAGTTGGTTAGCCTTTTTAGTTAATGTAACACTGTGAATAAAGATATTTTGTTAAAGTTAGTGGTGACTAACTTAGCAAACAATCCAATTGATGCGCCACATGTAAGGACACTATTATATTCATATTAGTGCTGAAAAAAATAGTTTGTTCAACAGAAAAGAATTGGAAATTATTTGATGATTTATTCATCATTAAAGCAACATTGTGTAGAATTTGGTATTTTTACAAGTTTGGAAGTGCAATACCACTGTTGTAAATATGGATAGCTGTACACCTGTATTTGTTATGGATCCATTCCTTATAATCAGAGTAGCCAACTTTGCTAACAGCCAAACATCAAGCAAGTGCAACAACTCAAGACATAGCAGCCAGCTAATATTACTTACTAGTCCAACATAAAGAAGCCCAGCTCGGTGTCTGTCTTTCAGCCTTTTATTTCACAAAGCTCTCTTAGCTTCCTCCACCAATGTCCTCTTCTGTCTTTTCGTCTCTCTCGTTATGCCCATTGAGGCTGCTGAGCCCGGTCACATGCTACACTTCTTGCCCAGCTCCAGTTCTTGCATGACACCGACTGTCACACGCTGTCACTGTCAAGCATTCCAACATGCCTTTGACCTGAAAACCTCCTCTGACCCTCTCCTCCTCCTGGTGGTCCAAAACGCTTCTCTGGTGCGTTGAGCTCACAGTCTGGGCAGCCTAACTAACAAACTCAGCTAACATTAGCTAACAGCAGCTATAGTTCCCCACGGTTTACTGTTCATCAGGCAATTCCGCAGCGTTGGTATGTGACTTAGTGCAATAAAGCATTAAGTGCTTGTTGCAGGTGATCGTACCCAGAGCACGAAGTTACAGACATATGGAGCGCAGAGTGGGAATGACAGAGACACCATTACCCCGATTACATATCAGTGTAGCTTCAAAATGATTAATGATCTCTAATTTAATGGTAGATGGTAATATTTTGGGGTTTTGGAGTGTTGGTAGGACAAAACAAATGTGATCAACATTTTTCACAGTTTTCTTAATCCATTAATCAAGCAAACAATCGTCAAATAAATCAATAACAATCAGACTCATCCTCTCAATTTTTCAAGAGTGTTCCAATCATATTCAGCAAGCCTTTTAAACAGTGCAAACCTGTCTTAAATTGCTTGTTTGAACTTGATGATTACCACATGCACATTTTTCCTTCATCATTATTTCATCATTAACTTGTTCGACACCTCCCAAAAAAAAGTTGCCCAAATTCAAATCAGAATTCCAAACTCCAAGTTTGAAGTCGTGTTGCTAGACATCAGCAGTTGAGAAGATAACAAGTCTGCAATGTCACTTGTCAAATTAGGGGACCAAAAAAGATGAGAGAATATCATTACAACTGTCAACATGTTGTCCTTGCAGAGATGTGATGTGCAGAAATAAAGAGGGAATGGTCTCACTGCTAAAATATATCAGTTGTCTACTAAAGCAAAGCGGCCTATGACTTATAGAAGACAACCAAGGGATGTTCACTTGGACAGTGAGTTGCATAAAGTTGTTAATCCTCTTAGCAAATTGACAAGCATGCACATCACATTATAATGTGAACAGAATATTAAGTTTACATAAATAAATAAAATAATTTTCTCATCTAAATAAGAGAAAAATTGCGTCCTCATATATCACATCTGTGCTTCACAAGTGCTTCTTGAACGAGGCCTATTCTCTCAGCTTGTCAGATCTGCTGCTGTATATTGAATATTTTGGGAGTTTGGACTGTGGGTCCAACTAAACAAACATTTTTTCAACATCTAGCATTTGGTTGAAGCGTAGGGTTCTCCACCACAATCCATATGTGAGTGTGTTTGAATGAGAGGTTTTACAATACGCTTTGTCCTCCTTACATAGACATTACTATATTAAACGCAGTCCATTTGAATGGTGCAATTAGTGCTTAATTAATAATTATAGTAATCATTAGTTGCAGCCTTAAACATAAGGCTTTCAAAGAGAAAAGCATAAATCTAAGCAGGATGTATGATTTGTAGTGATATGAAGTTGAAATTAAAATTTGATGACAGCAGACTCTACAAATCAATCTTGACTGATTACCTGCACCATTAATAATTATACCATCTCACACAGTGTTTTAAATCTTCCATAAAAGATCAAGTGAATTCATATCTGAATTAATGCATGTTAATATGATTGTCATGCTCTCTAAACTAGTGCTTTGTTGGCAGCCCCATTTTCATCCTTAAGAACGGCACTTCTATCAAGGCAGGAACATACAATACAATGAAGATAATCACTCAGACTTATTATTGTATGCCAGTGTAGTGATTACAGTCTGATTGGCTCTCTCAGGGAAAACCGGTTAGATTCAATGCCAAGAAGTTTAAGCCGAGCCAGCGCTCTACGACTCTACTCTATAGCTGTGTCTTTATGGGGAATAATACCAAATACAATACATATTGTCATGAATAATTAACTGTGCTTGCTTTACAAGAAGTGGAATTTTTAATAAATAGGTTTGAACAGTAGTTTGCAGAGGCGCTCTTTGCAATAAAACTTTGAAAACCTCACTTCCATCTTTAGCAGCCCGCAAGTAATTACAATCTATAAAGGAAGATTGTTTTAATATGGAAATGGAATCCTTGTCATAGTTCATTCAGTGCAGCCTGTCATATAATTTTATGGCAAATTCCCTGAGGAAAAGCAGAGCAAGCTCCCAATCTGGTCTCACTTGTATGGGAGCGGTGCGGAGCTGCTGCTTGATGTGTTTGTTATATCTGATATAGGTATTTTATCAGTTAGGACTAACTACTGATGTAGCAGCACAGTCTTAATTAAAGAGACAAACAAGAAGAAAGATAAGCTACAATGAAACGAGTTGATAAGTACAAGTGTCCACAATAAGGAAGAGTAAATAGATTGCTAGATGTTAACAGGAGAGATGATAATTGGTGATTTTTTGAATTCCTGTATGTTTTCCAGTATAATGAATGTATCTAGAGTTGAATTGCCTCATCATGACGAGCAGTTCTCAATCCTGCAGTGACGCACATTGAATCAGGGGAACGCTGTGAATGCGAGTGTGGACTCTTGGCAGCTTATTTCAGACGGTGATATTAAGATATTTGTGCTCCTGTACTTTGGTGATCTGCAGTGTGTCTGATCAAAGCGCCGATATGTAGAGCACAGACGCACGTCTTTGCTCTGAGCTGTGTGCGTTTGAATCCCTGTGCGTGTATGCGCTGCCACTTTGCAATTGTACGCTGTTGTGATGCAGTGATAAGGTCATCGGGCTGCCAGTCAGTGCTGAGAGTCAGTCTATGCGCTCCACATCAGCTTCCTGTAGCCCTCTAGATGTCATATCTGACAATACCCAGTCTGGACGGCAACGTGGCTCCATCCCTCACTCAGCATGATCCTCGCAGCAGCAGCCGCATACGCATACGCATTTCATCATGTGAAACAGAGACGAGGCCAAGTGTCTTTATGCTGCTGAGTGACAGGAACCTCCTGTCACATGAATTAACTCCTGTATGTATGATGGACCTCTGGCTGTGGAGCTTAGGGCACTTTACAAAGTACACCCCTCCCCCCACATATCCACACACACACACACACACACTACACAACTCCCTCCTCCACCTTACTATTCTCCTCCTTCAGGCTTATTGCATGAAGCCCATTCATCTGTTCAGTGTTGAAACATGGCAAAGAGCTGATATGTGATGGCACCCCTGTCATCCAAGCACCCACCAAGTATATAGGGACTTGCCTCAGCAAAAAGAGAGTGAAGGGTGGGCGGATGGGTGAGTGGTTGGTAGAGGGTAGGGGAGGGTGCGTGGAGGGTAGGGGAGGGTGGGCAGCGAGGCACTATGAAATGAAATGCGCTTAGCAGTTCTTCATAGAGGTGATTGTGTTTTATGACTCCCAGGACTCGTCTAGGTAATAATTTTATGTAAAAATACACCAATCTTATCAGCCTAAATCACAAAGTGTGGCTGCCGCTGAGACCAGCATCCATCCACTAATCCATTAATTGAGATGCAGATTTGTCCTATTTGTCCCGGTTAAAGTTTGGTGTTGAGTATGGCTGTGAAAAATACTTTAAGAAAAGTCAGAAGCCTTGCTAGCAGGCCTTAGAAGCTGCAGTTTTGAGGTACACTGAAAATTGAAATGGCAAAGCAGGCAACAGGGGCCAAAAGAGTGTTACTTGATTTATGATCATTTGATATGCAATCAGTGTAGATGGTAAATGTAGTCAATCAAAACCATAAAAAATCCTCAATTTGTGCTTATAGTCCTCCTGTTGGCAGAGCTACCAGGAAGCATTGCATGCAAACTAGCTGCTGGGTGCTGATCAAAGTTAAACAATGTTGCCAAGCAAATGAATGCCTGCAGTTTGACCATCTCTTTTTTACACATAGCTATATTGATATCTTCGAGCTCTGAGATGAAACAGCCTGTGATCACTGCACGTGTCACATGACAGTGCTGGTGCCAGAAGAAGAAGAGATTTTACTGCAATTCCTTGACCCATAAGAACGCACTGAGGATTTTATTGCTTCGGTTGACTACATTTACCATCAACACTGATTGAACACTACAATACACACATTAAATGTGGCAAATCCACATGACTACAGGCTAGTTAGATGAGAAAATTGATGCCATTCTGTCTGTCCATTGCATTTCCTTGCCAGGCTATAGTGTTGTGTTTCATAAAATTATCATAAACTAAATGATACAATAATCTGGCTTTAACCTGCACTGTTGTTGATGGGTACTTAAAGGTTATTTGACATTGTTAGTGCACAGAATTGTAATTATCAGCTGGGGGGTCATTGGGGCCCAAAGTTAATTTTAATTTCAAGTAAATTTTTGCCTACTGGGTTAATCCAGCTGTGGCCAAGAGATATTGTGAGCTAATGATGGGTCACAGGGTCACCAATAATTAGTCAGACTCATCATCTGGAATATTTCCAAGATGTCTTTCTCTGAAACTTAGCAGCTTCTGAAACTTCTCAGTCTCTCAGCGCCTGCTGAGGTAATTTTATGAGTCATTTGTGTTGATCAACAACCCTTTCAACCTTTGCCATTATTACAGCCGTTTCATGCTATCGAGCAGTTAGCGTCTCACTTAATGAACCTGTGAGGGGTGTTGGGAAGAACTGGAAACAGCAGTATAAAGGAGTGATGGTTGGTGAATGCCAGGGATTGACCTCACAGGAACTGCAGCACAGACTCTAATCTACCTTCACTGAGCTGATTTTATTTCAGTGTCAGCCTGAATGGCTTTCTCTGGCAGCTTTCCATTCAATAAAGAAAAGAAGGAAGAGGCTGTGTTTTCCAGAGCATTACAAAGGTGAAGTGAGTTTCTCCAACTTTTTCTGAGCTTTACTCTTCAGCCTAGAACAGATAAATTGTGATATACTTATTTAACTTCACGTTTATATATATATGGTATATGCACGTATTAAAAAATGTGCTGAGTTCAAGCTGAGTCAGATTTCATGTACTCACATATTAGTATTGTTCCACTACAGTTCAGCAGGTTATTGATTTGTTTTTTATCTCTCATTTGAGGCTGGAGCAAATCTCTTTGATTTGAAAAGACAAAGGTGATACAGAGAATTTGTCATCTACATATATTGAAACTTTTGTTCCTCCAAATGTGTTTTTGAAAGCAGCAGACACCCACAAGCAATTTACTGTGATTAAAGTGTGTTTATCTATCAAATACAAGACTATTAACGGTTAATAATTCCCCTCAAATGCACCAAGGAGGCCTAAATAAAAGACAATTAAATATGTTCCCTTGGGTTTCCAAATAATTTACCCAAACAAAACTGCTGCCTAAACAGTAAGTGTTCAGTCGACTGTCGGCTACAAAAGGCCGCACTGAGGGTTTATTTAATAAATCTAAACACTAGAAACATCATTGTTCAAGCTCTTCTTTTGTTTGCCGGTTCTCAGTGTGACTCATTAGAAATGATCATAATGCATCATCATGCATGAGCTACATCACCAATTCTAGGCACAAAGCTCATCTCTTCACCTTGACAATAGTTTGACACAGGTGTACTGAATGTTTGAATGCTGAGCGGCTCTGGCTGCTAGAAAATTCGTCTCTTGCTGTTACAAACTCTTAAATAAATTCACCCAAACTCACTCAATATTTCAAATGAACATGATTCAAATTGTAATAATTTCATCATGCACTTTGCCAAGTAAAAGTTTAAAAAGTGTTTTTAACTTTTAGCTTTTCAACTCCCCTGACATGAAAAAGTCAAGATGATGAAGAACGGCTTTTTAAGAAATATTTTCCTCTCTCCGAAGTAGTCCATTGCAGCTGAAACACCCATGTGGGTTGTAGGTTTCTCCAGTTCATGTAATTAATTTAGAAATCACATTCTGACAAAATTGATACTCAGAAAACCTGCTGAACCACAGGTCCCTGGCAAGGGAGTCATCCATCAATTTGTAATGCCTGGAGAACTCTGAAGTAATTCTCTGTGCTTGGATAGAGGTGTAAGAATAGCACTCTTAACAGAGACGACAGATTTCTGAGAAAGGTAATCATCACCTTAAGACAGTCTGTCCATTTGCCATTTCAGTAGAGCTTAACTTGGCTTGAAAATTGGTTAGCTGTAGTAACACCATGACCAGCAGCAACTGCCATGTCAACTGAGTCACACGTTATTTCAGCCAGTGGTCCATGTTCCTACTTCAATACTCATATTCAGAATAGAAAAACATAACTTTTGAAATCCAATTTTCTTGCCCCCCGTGACAAATGTAAAATTGAGATTTTCAACATAGAACATACTGATCGCAAACACTATGTTATGTATTAAGTAAATAAGTAAATATAATGAATCTAAAATGATGACATATGAATACAATACAATTATAATTAGAAATATAAAATTGTTCAGGTATCATCATTGAATGTTGAGCAACACTACAGCCATGCTAGCAGTTATGTGATGCTGAGCAAAATGTTAACATCAGCATGTTAACATGCTCATAATGAATATAATGCTAACATGCTGATATAAAACAAGTATCTTGTACATGTACATGTTCGCCTTTTTAGTTTAGTGTCTAGAGTTAGCATGCTAACATTTGCTGATCAGCAATAAACCCATAATACAGCTGAAGCTGATGGGAGTATTTGGACAAACTGACAGGAAAAGGTCACCAAAAAGATAACAACTCATCCCGAGGAGGACATGAACTTCATGGCAATCTATCCAAGAGTTGTTTGTGTTTAGTCCATTCAGCCATCCATGGTATATGAAATTGTCTGTGAATATTCATTGCATTCAGAAGATGTAAAGCATTTTAGTGATCCACTGACCTTCCTTCTAGTGCCACCATTAGGCCAAAATCTCAGCGACAAATAGGAAAGTCTAATGAACAGATTTCCATGAAATCTTCCGTGCACATTGCTGCTTCCCAGAGTATGACATCCTTCCACACCCCATGAGTTTTCCTCTCATCACTCTCATCACAAACTATCACCTGTGCATACGCAATATCTTAAAATGTGCTCTGGGCTACACACCAAAGTAGGTTGTTGCCTTGCCAGTCTGCCCATATCAGTATCTGATTTGTTGCTCCTATTAGTGGGACGACATTGTTTGTCTTTGCTTTCCAAAATGCATATGACTTCACAAAATCATCCAGCACTATGGTTAAGATTTTATCAGAGTTACACTCAAAAGCAACATAGTTACGATCAAGGTCATTGTTTTTCACTGTTGGTAAGAAACATGAAACAAACATCAGTGTCTCCTTGTTAAAGTCACACTTTGTTGACCACCTACCCCCTACTCCTCTCTAGGGGGTTTTGCTGTGCTGTGACAATGTCAATGCCACCTTTGCTTCTGACAGACAAAAGTCTGTATTTGCCCATAAGATGACTTTGTCAGGTACACGTAAACCTAGGTTCTTTTTCTGTTGAGAAAAGTCTTGATATGTCATGATGTAATGGACTGATTACTATGAAATTTGCTGAGCACATTCACGCTACTAATCAGAAAAAACACTTGATTTTATTGCCAACACTCTAACAAAAGAAAACCAGTCAGTTTGATATTCCTTCCTTTTGTCTTTTCATGTTTTAGACTTGTCGGCTTGTTAACGTACTGTTATGATTAAAATAGAAAATGTCCTTTCAACAAATTCTTGGAGAGATCTTTGTTTTCCACATGATCACTATAAAACACTTTTATCAACAGAACAGCCAGCCATACTGTATTACAAGTGAAGAGGCATTCTAGCCTGCTGCTTTTAAAGCATTGAAATCAGTTTCTCTATTTGAGACTTTAAATGAGGGTATTAACTATGCAGTGCCACGCAGACAAAAAAGGGGCTCTTCGTCCAGGCTGCCTATTGTTTGGACCGTTGAATACCAGTTGCTCCTCTGTAATATGTTCATTACAGTCTCATTATGCTAATGTGATGTACTTTGTTCCTCGGTGCTGTGTTTGGCAGGCCAGTTGGCGGTGGGAACCTGTGAGATAGTGATGCTCAACAGAGACAGCAGTGTTCCCAGACGGACCATCGCTAGGCAGACGGCCCGCTGTGCCTGCCGGAGAGGCCAGATCGCCGGTACCACCAGGGCAAGACCGGCATGTGTAGATGGTAAGTTGAATGACCTTTTTTAAACCATGGGGAGGGCAGATTTGTGAGTCAAAACAACAGGCAAAATGGTTAGGGAAGCTTGTGACTACTGCTGACCCAGCAATCCCAAATGTATGAATGTGAAAGCATGGTGGTGCTAGAAAGGAGCAACAATCTGTGGGTGAATAAATGTTGAATTAATGGAAAAAGGTTCCCCAGATGGTCCTTAGGAACATTGAAAACAGTTTAATTTTACCGTAATTGAATTCACTGGAAGTTATCCCATTTATTTAGTGCAACCATTACTATTCCCACCTTAGGCGCCTTTGTCTCACCTGCAGTGACCATTTAATTTATCACTACAACAACAACATTCTGGCAGTTGGTCAAAACACTTGAATATGTGTCTATGTGGGGTTCATTGCATGAATCCCAGCTCTAGACCCCGTAATTACCCACACAGCAGTGTTGTGTTTAAGCTTGAATTACTCTCTGAGCATTTATTTGGTTGAAATAAGATTGGCCTTTAATGTGCACACACAACACAGCACCATGTTGATGTACTGTGCAAGTTATATTCTTAATGGTCATGTTGGTTGAAAGAATTAGGCTGGAGTAGAAGTAGAAGGAGCTAACTGCTGCTTAAGCAAGCCACACCACGGAGATTTCTAATGGAGCTACATGAGTCATCAAGCTAGCAAGGTAATCAATAAATTACAACCGACATAGTCACATTTGCAGTGGAAGCTCTTTTTAACATATGTAAAACACATTTTTACCAACTCAGACAAACTCAGTGAAGTATTTCAACAGATCTTACTGCAGATCACACCTACCACAGGGACAGGACACAGCAGATTGGTAATGAATTTTGGGACGCACAACTCAAATCTGCAAGGGCGTCACAGAAGGCACTCGTACTGCATCACAGCAGTCCCAGTGGGAAGCTAATATAATATATTATAAACAACATTAACAAAAAATAGTAAACAACATTAGAGTAAAAAATACAGCAGTGACTAAAAATACATGAAATAAACAGTGATAATGCCAAGTAATGGCATCTGGAATCATTAACTCTGCTCCAACAGCATCCATAGACCTTTTTCACAGGCGACATTTTGACATAACAGGAACATCATGAAAAATCATAAGAGGAAAAGCACAGGTGTAACTATTAACATTAATGATAGATCCGTTCCATTATGTGTCCCATTCCAGTGAACCAGCATGCGCAATAACAGGCCTCTACATCTGGCACACCTGAATGCAATGTAGTCATTATTAATGTTATTTCAGTCAGAGATAGTTTGTCAAGGAATTGACCATTTATAGTCCCCAATCCTCTTAATAAACACATACAAGATCATCAAATCTTAGTTAAATCGACAACATGAGATTCCACATAAGGTGGAGGCTGATGAGGTGGAGGCAGCTGTGACACCAAACATTGTTGGCAGGTTGTCAGGTTCTAATGATCGCGATGTACACATGCATGGATATGATTGGATGTTACTAGGTACACAGGTGCGAATGAGCCAATCACTGTTAAGCACACCGCAAACCAATCAGCCAACACAAACGCAACATCAAAGCTCTATCTGAAATAACGCTATCTTCATTAATTACACCTGTACTTTGCACAATAAAATGTCACATGTCACTTTTTTTTTTAAAGCTCTTTGTCTCATCTCTCTGGTGTTATAGTAAGTGTGGGACACAGTAGGAAGATTAAAAATGTGTCATATCCTGTTTGATTACACAGTGGCAGCAAGAATGGCTGGAAGTGAAAGTAACATTGCTACAGGCTCCACTATGAAATTGGGTAGTGTTGTGGTGGTTTGATTTTAAAAATAGATCTACAAAAGGTGCAACACAACAAACTTCTTTCACCGTTGTGGAGGAAGTCTCCAGTGAGAGACAGTCAAACAAACAACTTCAATATTGTCTTTGTCTTTGATTTATTCATCAGAGTAAGAATAAAATGAGGTTAAAAAGATTGACAATATGAGTCTACAACTGGAATATGTAAGATGATCATTAACAAAGAATACCAGGCAGAGAATACCAAGTCATAATTATTTCAGCTGAAGGTCAGAGATCCTCACACACACGATGGTTCAGAGTCTGACAAGAGTAATACAAGTAACACACTTTTATACTGTTTCTACCTTGCATGTAACGTGATCAGAAAACCTTCCACTTGGTTACACGAAACTAAAGTCTGTCTAAAGGCAGTCTGACCCTTACCTTTAGCCTTTTAATCTAGTCTGCTACCCAACATTCGGCAGACAGTCACAGCAAACTGTAGTCACAGAGCACAGCGAAACAATTCACAATACAGTTCAGTTCAAGGTTAACAGTGTAATGGGTACATTTTGTCACCACAACCATCTTGCACCAAAGAATCCAGCCTAGTATAACCAGTATTGTAACAGTATAACCAGTATAAGCCAGAAATCATGTGATGTGATTGCTATATTCAAGCCAAATCACTGACAAGTTGCTTTAATGATATATTAAATAAATAATACAGAATTAGCAATGAAATATTTGTCAGAATTTATCATATTGTCTTAAAAAATAACCTTATCTAAGGCCACATCATCTGTCTCCATCTTAGTCAGCAACCAAAAAAGAAAAAGCTCCAAGAGAACAAAATGTATAGGATTCCTTCTTACTCCATTAAAAGCAACTGCCGATGTAATTTGGTTGTTTAACCAGCCAATCGATAATCACTTTGCGTGTCTCCCTTTTTGATGCCTCTTAGACTGTTTGACTCCTAACTATGTGATGGGTTGTCTACATTAGACCTCCTCCACTGAGCCACTGTGACATCAGAAAATTAGTAATCACTTTGTGCCTCTTTCGTTGTCTTCAGTCTGTATTATGTTGAATTTTTTTCTCCTCCTCTGGTGTTTTTAATGTGCTCCAACCGAATAAAGATCACTTGTATAGAGAATGTGTGGTGTTCATCCAATTTGTAGATAAGATGTTCATACTTTAGACCCCTCTCTGTGTTACTGGACAGTATCTAGAGGAGGGTGATAAGATACAGTCCATCTGTGATGCTGATTAGATCTCTCACAATATCACAATCACATGCATCAGTCGCACCATTAATTCTATCACGCAATGACTCATGTTAGCCTTAATCTAATAGCCCTGACATGAGACCACAGTCCCACAGCCTGTGTCACGCTCCCCACACAGATTCCAACCACCTCTCCAAACGCATCTCCGTAACACTCAACAGATGCTAATTAACTTACAGAGAACTGTGATTACAGCAGCAGGAAATTGATTATTACTGGCTTCCTGCCGCACCACACCCTACACTCCATTAATAGCCAGTACATTAAAGATGGAACCTGTTGCTTGCGGGCTCATTTAAAAGCTTTCCGCTGTCAGCTGAAATAGTGTCCATCATCACGAAGCTTTAAAGTGGAATTTCTGCATATTGCATGAGAATGCAGTGCGTCTAATGCTGCCACTGTTCAGACATCCTCTCTGACCTTTAGCGTAAAGTATATTCAGTTGCATTCGCTTTTGATGTGAATTCTTATAAATGCCCTTTTGCCCTTCGAAGCACATAAGTTAATTTACTGACTTATAAACTTGTTTATTCATTTGTATGTCTCACTGAGGCTTTGGCATACTTTATTGAGCTGTTATTAACACAGCAAGTGGTCACTGTCCTCTGGGTCAATTCAATATAATCCTTTCACAGCAGCAGCAGGGGTCGGCTGAAATGTGTGAAATGTTTGAAATGTGTACTGATGAAATAGTTAGTCTTAATGAAAATGGATCTGACTGACTAACAAGAAACAAATGCTATATCCTCTGTCCTAATATAGTGTTGATGTTTTGTAATCTGATTTTTCCTTGAAAACATGATTTCAACTTGGTTTACTTTTCAGATTTTAACCTAATTTGGCACGAATTCATTTTGTTAGACTCAGTAATTCATATTTTGTTATATATACAGCTATACTCAACATATTCTGGTCCACAGTGTCCTTTGTAGTGCAGTGCTTTTCCTTCTTCCAGAAAAAAATCTGGAGAAAAAAATTCTTATGTCCTTTCTGTCCTCAAGAAAAATCTGTGAAGAAATGGTGATGTTTCCTTATACTCCACACCACAAAAGTACAAAACAATGTATATTCACTCTGATGTCTTCAAGGCCCCCCCATCACACATAAAATAAGAAATCAGCTCTCTGTAGTGTCTCACTGCCAGAGACAATGGAAATCCAGGTATTACTTACCATTCCTGTAATCCAGAATTCATAGGATTCTAGTTACATATATAGCTCTGTTTTGGAAAAAGGTAGAAAGATCAAGAGATGTGATTATGTGAGGCTTGTGTTTACCATATAACCTTATTTCCAGTGGGGGATCTTTTTTGCATGTGGCCCTCTGAGACAGTAAACTGATCTTGGAAGGTTTTTTGGGAACAATGTGTTTTAATAAAGTCGTGATTCACAGGTGAAAAAATGCCATATGGTCACAATCTGTTCTGCACAGTGCATTTCTGTTAGCACGGGTGCGACAAAGGCTGATAATGACGACACATACTCTAACTTTAACATTGCTAAATTGGACGTGAGTACAGGAAAGCAAGCACAGACATGGTTCTTCTGCCAGAGTTGGCAGAAATACATAAGTGAACACAAATATTATGCAATCAAATCTATACTTACTAATTCATTTTTCTAAATGCCTGACTGACTTGGTGTTGTGTTTCCAAGTCTCAGTAACCATGATCTGGGTCAATAAGACATATATAGTAGGCGTATTAGGTAGCGCACAGCACAAATGTTGAAGAATACCAAAAACAGCTCCTTCTTCAGCACCATGGACAGCGGTCAAGACAGAATCATTGAGTCAATTAATTTGTTTGGAAAGAACTGAGACATCTCCTAGTTCCTGACTACATACACTACAAACATACATACTACATAACTCTAACTGGGGTCATGTATGTAAAGTTTCACCTGGAAAAGTGACACTTAAAGTATACTATACTATACTATATACTATACTATAAAGTATACTTAAGGTGTCTGTATGTCTGCCAAAAAAAATGAGTCTAATGTTTTCAGACCTTGTCTGATGATAAATAATCTTTGTATTTGTTAAAAAAAAAATTTAAATTATGGATGTTGTCCAGACAGCTCAAGGAACATCTAAAAAGATAAAAATATTACAGCATAATCTATCGACCTCTGCTGAACAGCAGCCAAAATGAAACTAAACTAAAACTGTTGTGGTGTAATGTAGTGTAACAGCAGCACAAGTATGGAAGAGTCAGCAAACTAACTCAGTCATGTCAGCTCCACAGTGATATCCAGCATGTTTGTTTAGGGCTCTTTGCTATCACTAGCTAACATTAGAGACCATGAACCAGTCATCCAGACCGAGTAAGGCAGGTAGCAAAATATTGGACTGAGCAGCAATGGTTTTTATACCTCAGGAATCTAACTTTTTATCTGTAAGAGAATGAATGTACTAAGTATTCTTTCAAAAATTACAGTTTCACTTTTACTTACTTACTTTTATTTTACTTTGTCTCTGTCAGGTTTGTGTCACAAATATCAAGCAGGGCAACCAAGAACACAAGGAATAAAAGCCAAACGTGGACCACAGAGATAGAACTGGTGCTAAACAATGGTTTAATAGCAAATGTCATGAATGAACAAAGACTTGATGAGGCAGGGAATGGTAAATACCAGAGAGCAGCCCAAGGAAGGCAAACAAATCCAAGAGGCAAGCAAAGTCCAACATTCAAAACAACAGGAAAGGTCCAAGAAAACAAAGTTGAGCAAATCTTATATCGGTAATAGTGTTGTAAAGTCACATTTTGATTGATGCCTTTAGCACACAAAAATCTATATAATTTCCTGTTAGTACAGTACAGTAAAGTAGATGTCTTGTAGATTGTAACTGCAAAAGCCGTGTGCAGTGACTTTTACAGTGTGATTTGGGACACAGCATTTAGTTTGCCCTCAGCTGCTGGCCCTCCCTGACCTTTTTGAATCTTAAATTAAATGAGTGGGCGGTAATGGCCCTGCCTTTTCATCTTGGGTCATCTGTTACGTGCAATATCTCAGGTAGCGCTGCCTGGATTTTTAATGAAACTCACAGAAATGACACATCTCAACACGGTGTTCAAGCGTTCCCACTGCCAGTTAGAGTGATTGGCACGTTGGTGGCGGAGGGATTACAAGTCAGAACTGAAACTTTAATAAACATCCTCTCGTACCCTGCAGGTTTGACTGATGTGGAATTTAGTGCACGCAGCCATTCTTGCATTTCAAATTCACTTCAAAGACCATCAGTTTATGTCACTGGATTTTCCACCATTTTGAATCCTGCCCCAGTAGCAAGGAACAGAGGCTGTGTCATATGATCTATTTTCTGTGAACAGACTGCTGCTAATGCTACTTTTCACACTGGTCCAGTACTATATAGTCTGATGTTTGACCATGTTTGCAGTTGAGTGTGTCCAGGCAACTTTGCAGTTTTACAAAATCATCTACATAGTTACAATCAGCAGCAAAAGCTCATGGATTTGAGTTCTCTTTGCTGTTTCCTGTAATGAATAGAAACTGAAATCCAAGGCTTACATATGATGTACAGTCTGCAGCTAGTAGCTTAAAGTAGACAATTGGACAAATATTTTTATCTCCTTTGCCATCCTGTTAGTATTTACACTTCCTATAATGACATACCAACAAGCTTACCTAAGCCCCGTGGTGAATAAAGTTTGTTATATGTGAGCTACCTGAGAATTTATCGGCTGATTTGCCCAGATGGTGGTCGTGTTGTTCATGCAGTATGACATGTTTACTGTGTTATTCCTTATTTGTTTTAATTCACAGAAGAATTTCTCGCTGTGCAGTGCAGTGCAGTGTATTTTTCTACAAAGAAACTTCTTTTGTTAGTCTTTTTCAGGACATATTTCAAGCTTTTTTTGCCCTCTTTTTGGGGCTGCTGTGTGTCACTGTTGCGAAGGTTTAGTCTGCACACTGTACACTGGAGGATTATGTGCTTTTCCTTGCTTGTCTCTCTGCTCCCACTCTAATCTGCTCCCTGACTCCCTCCTGCTCCCTTTCTCTGCTTAGCCCGTTGTTGCCATGCCACCACATCACACTGTAATCATATGAAACTTGATGGCCACCATGATAGGAGTCTGCAGGCTGCAGGGAGACTGTTTATATGCTGGCTGCAAGCTGCTGCTTTCACACTTAGAGAAATGATTATTGACACTAAATGAGAGAAAAACAAAGATACTGATGAAATGAGATTAGGCAAAAGGAAAGTTTTCTTCAGATTTATAATGCAGATGCACAACTGAAATTTGTTGTACACTTCAGATGCAAAGAGAACAGCCTTTATTTGCAACAATGTTGCAAAATGTTGTAATGTTTCCTTTTTTTCTGGTCTTCTCCCATTTTTATTTACTGTATAATATACATTTCACAGCACTAATTCTGTGCAAGAACACAACACAGACAAATTATCATCACTGTCTGATGAAAACCATTTATACCATAAAATCTTCAGGAACTAGCTCACACAATAAACGTAAAACACTGTAATGAGACACATTTAGCACCAGAAATGAAAATCTATGTTAACAGAGTCATCAGTAAACAATTTCATATTTTAAATGGAACCTTGTGGAGTGAAAGTGGATATGTTTTTTTTTTTGTTTGTCTTGTTTTTTAAAGATTTTTTTTGGCTTTTTTTTAGCTTCATTTGACAGAGATGGCTTTAAGAGTGAGGGAGAGATGGGGAATGACATGTGGGAAAGAGCCACAGGTCAGATTCAAACCCTGGACTTCCGCGGCAAGGACTGAGCCTTTGTACATGGGGAAGATGCTCTACCAACTGAGCTAAACGACACCCGGATATGTATTTTTTAAAATAAATGTCTTGAAGCTCCTTTTCATGTCAACCTCAGTTGGTAAACTATCAAAATCAAGGCTGTCCTACGTGTTTTCACAGAGCACAGTGGCCTAAACAAAGCTATTTTACTATTTTAGACTGAAAACAGCATAATCCAAGCTAATAGCCATGTGACACTGATGTGTGTTCATCAGTATGACTCAAGATCACAGAGCTTGTTGTCTATCCTTGAATCAAATCTCAAACAGTTATTTATCCAAAACTCATGATAACTGTGAAGATACCCTCATTCACAAAGCTGCCCACAATCCACAGTAAAATCCTTCCACAATGCTCCAGGTTTAAATGTGAAAAATATAGTTACAGAGTGGGGTTTCATTGACAGTTACTTAACAGTGATTACAAAAAAGATAGGAATTATTGTAAATAATTAGTCATCAGCCATTATTTGAATTTACAACATGCTCCTTTTACAGCTCAAATGGATCACCAGCCCAACACTACAAAATGGCTTCTCAATTTCTAATCAATGGAGCATGAATTTTCCATCTATGTCAGCAACAGTGGAAGTTTTCAGAGACAAAAAAATGCTTCAAAGAGACAAATTAATTTGAAATACAAGAAAAATCAATATTTCACAAATGTGTTTGTGACAAAAGTGTGATGTTTCCCCCAAAGCAACATTTGTAAGTCAGCAGGAAAATGAACATGAAATATCATGTTAGAAGTTCATCATTTCTCACAAACATTATTGCAGAATGACTGAATGACGCCCCCAGATGTGACATTGAGGAATCATTGTAGATTTTTATTCTCACAAATTGGGTGTCACTATCCGGGTAACGTCCTGGTTTGATGCCACCTGAATGAACTACACTCAGTCCCCACAATCATTTGTGATCTAACGTCCCAATTCAAACATTATCCGACGTTGGCAAAGCCATTTTGAAAACAAGCCCAAAGAAATGCAACAGAGAAATTTCAGTAATTCACAGCAACAGCTTGCACAATGAAACACAGTTTTTTTATGAAGTCATTTGGAGCTTGACTGCGTTTGTTTCTAAATGTGTTGAAATTTTTCTGTTGTCATAATTAGAACTGAAAGACCATCATGTGGTAGCAGGTTGAGCTGCGTAGAGGACAGAGGGCTGAAAATCTGGCTGCTACAAATTGATCCATGATTGAAGCTTAATTAACATCAGCCAGAAAGCCTGTAAAAACCTGTTACAGTGCTGTTGGTGCCCAGCTAAGCTAGTTAGCTAATCTTGTTTTTGATTAAATTACAAGACACAATTTATTATTAGAGATTCATGTTTCTCTGTGTCATCTTTTATATGCAATGAACACACTGTTTTTTCCTTTCAGCAATTGAGAAACTGTCACTAAAACTGTCTTTTTGTCTCTTGTACCTCATCTGAATACATTTTAAATGAGCTGCCTATGGCTTTAGTAAAAACCTCATGTTACTTTTTACTTCTGCAGAGGCAGAATTTCATCAGAATAACAGTGCTTCTGGTTTAGGACTCACTGTTGTGCCTCCTGCCCTGCTCTGAGTCTCGTCTGGCAGCGCCGTGTTGTGCTGGGCAGGGCAGGGCTTGGCACTGTGCACGGGGGGACAGATGGTCTTACATGTGATCTAGTTGGAGGTCCAGAGCTGTACCCCAGCAGGGACCCTGGCAGCTGACAAGCCTGGCCCGACGTCCCCAGTTGGGACTCAGACAGTGAGGGCAACAGGACGGGCCACCCAGGTGTCAGATAGACAGCCAGACAGACAGACAGACAGACAGACTCAGACTTTCTCTTTCAACCACCACAGACAGCTGTTTACCTCTGCTCCTGCTGCACACACACTTAAAACCAGGAGAACATGTTGAAACACAACACAAAACAGATACCTATCATAATAAAACCATCATGCCAGGACTGATTCGCAGCCATTTGCACCAGTTGAGTGATCCAACGAGCCAGGTTTACTATAATAGCAGCATGTAAAAGATTACTTTCAAATGAAATATTACAGCAGACAGATATTTTCAGACAGCTTCAGCTCAGAAGCTTAAAGTCTGCTCAGGTTACTGTTGATGTCTGTGTGGGTGGTTGTGCCATATAAGCTTTTTAATGTGTCTACAGTTGCGTGTGCCAGCGTATTGGGCAGGTAGGTTTGACGGATGGAGACATCTTGGTGCCAAACTGCAGCGATGCTGTTTTGTTTGCTGCTTGTGTTATTCATGTTGTCGTTGTTGATGAAGTTATCACAGCGACACTCTAATCCCAACCAACGCCGTGCGACCGTTCCGCGGCTTAGGGCACCAGGAAATTCATCAAGTCATCATAGATCAAGTCACACTGTCATGGATGGCATTGAAAAAGTAAGAAGGGCAAGCTATCGAGCGCCTGGATACTGTGGCAGCAGCTGAAAAATGCATTTATTTTAGCCAACCTCCACGACTCCGAGCTGGCTGGGCTGATGCACTCTACGGTTAGTCAGCACTCCCGCCGCTTTGCCAGCTCAGCTTTTATTCCGTACCCTGGAAATTGAGTTTTGCTGGACCTGTAATGTACTCAAAACTACATCTGCAACTGACTGATAAATCTACGCTTTGTTGCGCCTGACGGATGGCTGTGAAAATGAAAATTCACCACGGCATGTTGCTGTGTCAGGAGGAAGGTCACTTTAGATTTTCCCCTGCTCACTGAAGAATCTGCTCAGGGTGAAGCCAAAATGACCATTTTGTCTCAGATTGGAGTTGCAAAGCTTTAATATTTTCTTAAGCTTGTTTGGTTCAATGAGATGACAGGTATCTGGATTGTTTTGCTCTCTGCTGTGTTTCCCAGCTGCCTGACTACACTGTGAGGCCAGACCAAAAAAAAAAACACTGCTCTTCTTCCCGTGTGTCAACAATATCTATTATTTGCAGAGGGAAAATGGCTTTATATCTACAGAGCAGTAATTTTGTATGTGTGTGTGGTTACATACATAAGGGTGCTGTTCAACTAGCTTGATAAACACAGTGAGATGACAGATCTTTATTGCAGAGCAGCAGTCGGGGTCTGACACTCCAAAGACCAATTTCAGACTGTTAACAAGGACTGCACCAGGAATACCTCACAGCAAAATGTCACAAGGCCTCCCTTTTCCACACCTCCTTACTCTCCCTCTCTCCGCTCCCCCTCTGTTCCGCCCTCAGCTCTCCTGTGGACATTCAACGAATTGTAGTTCCTCTCTTTCAATTTGCCGACCATGTTACCTCGTTCCACAATGTGCTGCCCCGGGGGGATCGTGGGTAGGCAGGAGCAGCGGCCCCGGCCAGGTCCGCAGAGAGCTGATAACCTTTCAGTGTTGCTTTAGCACACTGTGTAAAGAACAATCAGTGCTTATCAGCATCGACTACAGGCGAATGCTAATTCAATGTCATGCAGACAGACTGCAGAGAGAGAATGAGAGCATCACTGGCTCTTACTCTGACAGCATGATGTCTCCAGCAGACAAATAACTTTTAAGAAGAGTGAAGCTTGTTGGCTTTTTATTGCCTTTCTAATCTGTAATCCACTCCCTCGAGTCTATGTATTGAAATATTGCTAATTCCTGCTATATCCTAACATATCCATGTACAGTTCCAAAACAAAACTCAGTTTATCAAATCTTACGGTTTATTTTGCTCTGCATTTAACTGTCAGTACTGCTGAAACCAATGTAACATTACAAATGTATAAAATGAAAAATCCATCCATTAGCTATACCCATTTATCCTTGAGGGGCGCGGAGGGCTGCAGCCAATCCCAGCTGACATGTACGCACAAATGAGTATTTTCCCCCCGTGACACATGTCGTGCAGAAATATTTTTTAAAAACCAGCATCAACGGGGCGTGAACCACAACGCCCATCAGGGACCTTTGTTGCAATTTGTTCCACATCTCTCTCTCTGTCCTCCCGTTTCATTTCCTGTCATCGCTCTAGTGTTGCTATTTAATTTTAAAAAAGGTACAAAAGTGCCACAGAAATAAGTAAATAAGTAAAAATCAGGCATCGACTCCCTGCAGACATTTAAAGTCTGCAAAATGAAATGACAGCTTTTTACTTTTTTACCATGAGAAATATTAACAAAATGTCAAAAGGAACAAGCAATCTTTCTATGCAGCTGCAGTGAAAACGAGCATTAGGAGGAGAGTAATTTATGGACCGCCAGCTGGTCTGTAAAGGTTACTACCACAGGCAATTCAGACATGGTGGTTCAACAAGAACCTAATTAAAATACTACAGGCTTGTAGACACACCAACATATGAAGATGCTTTCCTGTCTGGTGAGCACAAAAAGGACAGTTTAGTTGTTTGTTCCAGAAGAAGTTGACATTTCGAAGTCTCTCTCTCTGCGTCTGTGAATCTGTCTGTCTAATTTGCCTCTTTGCCCTCTTGTCTTTCGCCCTCCCAGCGCGAATCGTGCGGAGCCGTCAGTGGTGTGAGATGGCTCCCTGCCTGGAGGGGGAGGTCTGCAGCCTCCTGTTCAACCGATCCGGCTGGACCTGCACCAGGGGCAGCGGTCGCATCAAGACCGTCACGGTAATTTACAAGACATGACATTAATATACGCCATATGCACTTAACAGCATCACGCCTGCTTTTTCAGCATGGGTAACCCCCCGGCAGCTGATAGTGTTATGTGAAGTCACAGCCCAGAGCAAGAGGCAGCACACTTCAGTTAAACAGCAGGTCAGCTCCCAGGTTTCAAAGGATACAAAGACTGGAAAGCTAATGTTGAACTGCTCTCTGTGGGTTTAAACATCCTCTGCTTCTCATTCTGATCAGTGAGGTTGCAGCAGGTGTTTAATTACAATCCACAATTTAACTTTGCGTGCTATTGAAAGAAAACAGAGAATCCTGGGTATCACTTCTTCATTTGACTTTATCTCTCTTAGTAAATTATTAGTAGAAAATGTTCTAAAGATGTTAAGGACATCATATCATATCATCACTGTTCTAAACCCACTTCTGATACTGCTTTGTTGTTTGGTCTACAGGCAATAAAAAGGATACATAAAAGTTCATAAATGCATAGCAAACTGTCCAAACTTCATCTGAATATTTAGCTTTTTATCAGGAAAAATGTTTCACCAGAAAAACCTGAATTCTTCCCGGAATAGTTTAAATACATCAGCCAGAAACACTAGCATCTTACTTTGAATACTAAGCAGGCTCAAATACAGTATCACATCCCAAAGCTAAAATAAATCATTTGAAACTACTCTGTACAGAACCTCCTCAGATTTAAGCCTGTTACCAGCCTGCATCAAACAGACTGCTGATACAAAAAAACTTGAAAATTGTAAATGTTATATCATGTGTTTTAGGCAAATGCGATCAGATGAAATATAACTTTGTAATCAGCTGGGTTATGTACCAATTTAGTATTCAGACTCAAACTAATTTGTGTTTGTATCATTATTCATGGACCCTAGGATGAAATTGTATCTAATGCTAATGTGGATCCCATAAACAGTAAACAACTGAAAGAAAACATCTGCTGTGACATCGCTTATTGGGGTGTGACAAGCACTTTTCTGTCCTGTTTGATTCAATGTTGATTCATCTAACAGTCAAATAAACCTGCATGGAGGGTTATCAGAGGTTTTACTTTGAACATGTACTGTAAAATGTCTGACGCATGCTGACAAAATGTGGATTCAAATATGAATATGAGGTGTTGATTCAATAATTTGTTCAAACAAAAGATCAAACATTTCAGATATCAGTGTCGTGCTGAGAAAAATAAGCTCTGACAACAGTCTGTGACCTCTCCCTGACTTTGTAAGAGATGTAAATGAATACAAAACATGTTCAATTTTTAAAGCCTTCAATATGGTGTCATCTGCTCCTCTGTAGGCTCCTCTCACAGTGCAACATGCATCCAATGCCTCAGAGCTGCCAATGCTGCAGTGCTGACTGAGGCTGACTGCTCTGTGATTAACGCTTATTTCATTCAGCAGTGAAACAATATGCAAAAAGCAAAAAGCTGCCATACATTATCAGCCTATGCAAGGTTAAACGTTCATTTTTCATCTTTCAGTTTGTATTATTATAATATTCATCATAAAGGAACATCATTATGAAAGTGTTTGAAAGCCATGAGTGAAAGTGTTACTGCTTGCCTGGTCAGCAGCCGAGTCGCCATGGATACAGATCTTACAGTCGCTGTGTGCTTCACACTATACCATTTAGTAATTTCACACTATGCAACTTTATGCTCAATGGAAATGAACGAGTTCTCTGATCTTTTTATATTAGCAGGCCATTGTTTTGTCACCAGCCGACGTCTTCCATCAGTTATCATTGATGACGTGGTGTTTACAGCGAATCAGTGTATGAAATGTCCAATAGACACTATTATATTCTCTCCCCAGCTCCACCAGCCGTAGCCCTGGCTCCACAAGTATTTGTAGATATTTTTTTTCCTAAAGATTTGGCTTGACTTCTCTCCATTTCGTGTTTCCTTCTGCAGCCACTGGTTGCATGCTCTGAGAAAGCTGTTACAATGTTGGAAACTGCTTTGAAACCATATTACATCATGTTATCTCAAGAAGTATCTAGCCATGCAGACAGTCCTGTTTTTATTTGGCAAGGCAGTTTTATCTATAGAGCATGTTTCATACACAGGGGTGGATTCAAGGTGCTGTACAGAACAGTTAAAAGCAACACAATTCAAAGGTAGAACAAAGCAGTAACAATACAATTAAAAAGAGCAGTAAGGAAAATAGAAATAATAATAATAATAATAAATTACAACTATAATAATAAAGCCTTTATTTGAAAATTATGATGTTGACAATTTGAAAGTGTTTTCAGAACACACACACACACAGGTTTTCAATCTGGATTTTAAAACAATGGATGGATCTTTCCTAAGACCATCAGGCAGTTGGTTCCAGCATTGTGCTGCATAATGACTAAACAATGCTTATCCTTGCTTACATTTTTCCAGGTTTTGAGATTTCTGTCTGAGACTTCTGCCTCCACATTAAAATAAAGGTGAATGTTTTTCATTTGTGATGCTCACTAGCAGCAACTTATCCTCACCAGAAGTCTGGTCTGGTCTGATCTGATGAGGATAGGTGATTTGAGGATTGGTGAGTTTATACTGGAACTACTTCCTATCAAAAATAGTTCCCATGAAAGCCCCAATGTATTAGGATGACAGAATATCTAAATTCTCAACATGGCTACAACAGATTGTACTGGAGCAAAACAAGAATTGTCAATCAAGCCACAGGATCTGGTCAACAAAAAGTTGGCAGTTGCTAAAATCTGACCAGCCCAACCTGAACGTCCTTTTACCAAGTTGATATTTTACTAAAAAGTAAAGAATTATTAAATGAGTAATAACATAGCCATTCAATGGTTTTGATCTCTACAAAATCTGTTTCTTGAGCTGCTAAACGCTTCACTTTGTTCAACAGCTAATTGCTAATTTTGTCCATCTGCTGTTGTGCTATATATTTAGTGTACAGTTACTTCATCAGAGCTTGTGGCTTAATACAGCGACCTGGTAGGGCCAACGTCGCCGTCCAGAAAACCAAAACAGTGAGCTGAAAGACAGTATAAAGTAATCTTTGTTAGTTCATCGATATGAGCAACTCCTTTCACATAAAGTCTAAAATGTCCTTATTTAAAACCACTAATACACAATCAGGGGCCGAGTGTACTAGACCTTCAAGGTTGTTTTAGGCCCGAGGCTTACTCAGAATCAGATTTATTGCCAAGAAGTTTTCACATTCAAGGAATTTGTCTTGGTGTTTTAGTGCATAACAATAAACATAGTGAGAGAAAATAAAGATAAAAAGCAAGAACTGCAAGTCAAGAAGTCTTGAATACATAATAGAAAATTGACAATAGAATAAGAAATATGAAAATATGTACAGCATATCTGCAGAGCTGTACAGTGTAGAGAATATTGTAAGGGGGAACTATTATCTCACCAACAGTCCCAAATATTAAAACAGGACCTTGTAACTTTTGAAAGAATAAATAGCATATTTATTCTTTTACAAATGGAAATTTAAATTCCCAAACAATAAAACCCTTCAGTGCTCAGTTTAATACAACACTATTTGATCAGCATTACCAATAGCTTATTGTGACTAATGTTAGCTAATGCTTGCAAATTTTCTTTTACATATTGTATTGTGTGACTGACATGGTTGACTTCATGACTTGTGAATTTGTGCCAGTGCTACACTATATTTTTGCAAAAACACATTACTGACATTCACGTCCAGCAATATGGACATAACCTGGCTTTAAATGTACACTGTAAAAAATATACTGTAGCTCCACAGACGCTGGATTTTAAGAAGAAAAACTTAACAGTAACAGTAATAACATATCGGCCAATAATCACTTTTGTTTACATAACCACAGACATGTTTGTTACAGATCCCTTAAATAAGTTAAAATGTAAAGAACAGGAATTTGACATTAATTCGCATTTTATCAAATCCAAATCCATATTTGCTTCTTCAATCTACAGTATTTAAAGGTCCAGCATGTAAGATTTAGGGGGCCACCTCCTTCACGCTAGGAAGGAGATGTTAATGCGAGAGGGTTGCAATCATCAACTGTACCACTAAGGCCACCAAATCCTTTAACAAGATATGACATGAACAACAGGAATTTTACATTTTACAGCTGAATATAAACTGACAGACAAACTATCTAATGGTTTCTAAACTACCTCAAACATGTACACATCTTATCATAAGCTGATTTATCAGCCTGACTAAAAGACTATTTGGATTGTAATATCCCACCTTTGTGTCCGTAAATCTGTTCAAACAGCAGCAGATATGCAGATATCTGCCTCAGGTGTGAAGATGATAAAATAACGAGAGAGACTGAAGGGAAAGTGGAGGGATGTAACTTACAGAGACAGAGTGAGTGAAACAGCATGTTGATCTCAGCAAGAGATGACAGGATGGACCGAACAGGATAAACTGCTGATCATCGTCAGGTACACAAGGCCAAAGGTTAACCTGTGACTGGGTTTGACGATTTTCACTCTCTCTCTCTCTTTTCTTTCATCTCTCTCTCACTTGCTTCATCTTTATCTCCCTCACTCCTCCGCCTCCTCCTCCACGTCCAGCAGCCCTGGGCAGCTGCGTCAGATTTCACGCACGCATTCCCATCGTGCTCTAATCTACCCTGACAGCACACTTAGGTTAGTGTTTTGCTTTTAGTTTATACATTGACAAAAATGCAGATTGTGTCATCCCCTGCATATTCTCAATTAGCTGTTGCTGAGCAGAGTTTTATTGCAGAAGTTAATCACAAGTGATGCTGGTGTTTTTGTTTTTTTTTTGAGAGGGCAGGGATAGGGGAGGATTTGGCAGCAGAAGAGAAGAGGTATCCAGAGGTATTTGTTGTAAGACCTGAAATGGGAGGAAAGCACATTCTGGAAGATAAATGAAAATGAGAAATCTATAAAGAGGATTGATCAGACTGGAGTGTGCAGAGGACGGTGGAGGGGAGAGAGAAAGAGAGGTGGGGGGACGAGATAGAGGGCCAGGCTGCCACTTGGCCACTGGCTGAGGGCAATCTGTTCACATCTGTGTGCATCTGTTAGAAAGTGAGTATAGAGAGGGTGTTTTAATTGTGAGTGACTCTGTCTTCATGTGTACATAATCTCATTACATCAGTGCATTCGGTGCAACAATGTGGGTTTTCTGAAAGCTGATAATGGCTGCGATCATTATTCATGGTGTGGTGTGTAGGCTTGATGTAGGTGGAGTCTTGCATCTAAACATATATTATACTTATAAACATAGGGTTGGAGTTTTATTGCATTTCATCAAATCCAAATCCATATTTGCTTCTTGAATCTACAGTGTTTAAAGGTCCAGCATGTAAGATTTGGGGGGCCACCTCCTTCACGCTAGGAAGGAGATGTTAATGCGAGATAACCTATGTCTGCCATATTCTGTAAATACAGCCCCATAAATCTGACACACTACACCTTTAAAGATTGAACTGCAATCTGTATTTTGTCAGCTGAGATCGCAGGAACAGTTTTGAGTGGCAGATTAATTAACGCTCGCAATCTGTACTGTAGCTACAACCTGACAATAAGACAAGCAGCAGAAGATATGAAATGTTGATTAAATGAATCTGACACTTCGGAAAAAAAAACATTGACTGATGTTCACACCTTATTTTTTACAAGCTAATTCAGAACTATGAAGTTCATATGTTTGCCTCGTTGAAATAATAGTGTATGTATACCGGGAAATGGCAGAATAGAGAGCAAGCCAACAGCAGTTAAACATTAACTTTGAGCAACTTCTTATTTAAGATGGGATGAAAACATTTGTCCATTTTACAACAACATTTGCTAACTGAGCTGTTGTGTAGCTAAAAAAAATCTATATATGTGTATCGATCTTCCTCTTGGGAACCATCTCTAATTTATTTATTATTTTTCCGATGAATTTGTTTCGTTAATTGTTAATTAGTAAAAGCAGACCCATTGATTATTTTGTCTTGATAGTGGAATGGAGATCAGCAGTTATTTCCTGTCACTTTGGTCCATAGAAAGACTCTTAACAGTTACTGGACAGATTACCCTTTGGTTTGGACAATGAGGGGATGACTCTTGATATGATTCCCTGATTTTATTGACCCAATAATCTTCCCTCCCATGCAATTTCTTCTTCTTCTTATTCTTTGCATACCAGCGATCTTGCAATCAATTTTTTTAGAAGCAGATTTTAATGAAGCGCAGTCATGCTCCCAAAACCACAAGGTTTTTCCCATTCATGACAAAATTTATATTTTTAGGCCAACATACTGTAGGAATAACACAATTATCCTAGTTTGTTCATTTAGTTTGTGCAACACTTGATAGTTGATAGAAGGGCTTTTTCTTGATTAAAATTGCTCCACTCACTTTACATTAGCATTATAGATAACTTTCACAGACTGCTAATATGATAAAAAATTACATGTATATGGACAAGGAATTAATGTGTCACTAGATTTGGCCTTCATCGCCTGGCCTTTTTGCTCGCTCTCATGAAAATAATCTGAAACCTTTGAAAAATGTCTCCCTACCATTAATACACTGCAGCAGTCATACAACGAATCTTAAATCTTTGAAAACTTCAAAACCAAAAAATGTTCTAATAATTGAAAAAAGAAGTCCATTGTTTTTAATTTTAGTGTGTTGAGTGTTAAAAGGTAATTATTTTTATGCAAATTATAACTTTTCTTGCTATCCATTAGGGACAAAAATCCAACAAACCACAGACAGCATGAAACGAAAAACTTGAGTGGAAAAATGTTATCTGTCACCTCAGTTAGCAGCTTTGCATGTGAGACTGAGCAATTCTACAATAAATATTACAGCGGAATATTATAATAAATGTCTTAAGAAAACACCAACATCTACCTAATATAATGATGAAGTGATATACCAGTCTAACTACAGCACACACACACGCACACGCACACACACACACACACACACACACACACATTGACACACATTCCTGTGCACCTGCAACTCTTTCTAAACGCAGCCCCCCTCAGCCTCCTCCCCGCAGCCCGCCCTCCTGTGTGTGCAGCTCACGGTGGCACTGCCAGGTCACACACTCCAGCCTAACCTGCTAATGGAGTTTGCATATGCAGCCTGCTCTCCACTGCCAGCTCGCCATTAATATGAATCACTCTCTGGAGGCCCCCACCAAACAAGCTAGCAATTTGTCTTCACTAGTGAGCCGCTGAAAGGTCTACATATGATATTCTCCGAGGTGGAAAGCGCAATTCTGAAGGGGTGGGGCTGGGTGTTATGAGGTCGGTTTCATACACTTGTCAGGTGATGGGAAGGAGGGGGGTTACACAAGAGCACAGTTGTGTGTTGGAAATGGCCGTCAGGTGGAAAATTGACAAGATAGACGGACTGAATTCAGGACAGTAAAATGATTTTTCTCCTTCCAGGCGTGCAAAGAAATTGTGAGATTGCATCACTTGCTCCCTGCTTGGTGAAAGCGTTTTTCGAGAGCACTACTGAGCTCGATTATCAGCCTTTGCTAATCAAGTGATAGGCTCCAGTTGAAACTATGTTCAGAAATTCTTCTTCAGTGCATGATAAGACCAGACTATTTCCCCAAATAGTATGTTCTGGGTTTCAAATGTTTCTTTGCTGGCTGGAGTTAGCACACATTATGAAATGCAAGTGCTTGAAACCCTGATTTGATCATATTCAGACTGCTGTTTCATGTGTACTCCCTCCCTCAGACAATACTCGACAGTAGCTGTGAGAAAAAAAGAAAAACCTTCCTGCACCCACACAACAAATGCCACTGCTCAGCTAGTGTGTGGCCCGGAGAGAAACAGAACACTTGCAGTTGGGCGTTTTTTGCCAAACGAAGGAGAATTGTGAAATGAACAGCATACACAGACACACACCTCTCTGACCCAGTAGGTCAGAGAGGCTTGCATCATGTTTTTTAGCATTTTCTTCGTTTTTTTTTCTGCTCTGGTGGCCCTCCTCCAGCTATGTGCTCTTTGTTCCAGCGTCAGCCAGGGCGAAAACCTACTAGAGTGTGTGTATTCCTGCCAGTGCTGCTGTAAACATGAAGACATCATAACCACTTAGCTCTGCAGGCTTTTTGAAATGAAGCCCTATGACACACAATCTTGATTTCTTCTGGAAACAAATAATAAAATTTGTAGATTTATGAGAAATGAAGAAAAAAGAAGCAATTGTTTGAATAGAAAATGTGACGCAGGGGAGCAAAATAAGCAGAAAACCTGGATTTATTGCACCACAGTGATACAAATGTTCCCATCCAGTTATGAAGGAGTTGTGAAATTCTCACCTCTTGGTGAGATACATGGACAGATGATTATTTCACAGTGTGGTTATGTAACACTTGCTAGCACCTCAATTATAAAGGCTTCAATGTCTACGACAAACGACCAGGCAGCCAAGTCATGTGTCGCCATGGTCACTGCTGTGCTGGCAACCCATCTGACCAGATACAGACTTCTAATGAGCTCGCTTCTCAAAGGAAAAGCAACACACTCCCAGGCTCTGACAGCAACTCAACTGTTTGTGTGCAGCTTCTTGAAATGAATCGTGGATGCCTTGTCCTGTTGAGGATGACAGATCTCTGGTTGAATTGGTATCTTTAATGTTAAGGATGAAAAGGATGCGGGGTAGTAAGAATAAACAGAAAGGTTCAAATTTGATAAAGAATTTTAGGTGCACTGCCAGAACAACTATTGAAATCTAATATTGTAGTGACGTCTTCACTTTTCCTCGAACTGGGTTTTTTCTACAACTTCCTTGAATTGATAAAAATAACCTTTGTACTAGTGAGTTGTTTCAAACTGTACAGGAAGAAGGAGGAATTATGTTAGGCCTTCTGGCAAAGTCTTACAATTATTCATCAGAAAAAATGGAAGGCTCCCAGCATTGAATTTATCCTATTAATGAGTATTGCCTGCTTAAATTTGGATATTTTGACCTCCATTCCAAAAACATCACACTGTGGCAATAGGTGACAATCATTACCACACTGTAGTTTATTTTGAGTTAATCCTATGACCACAGCAAATGTGTATTGAAAATAGTCCCCACCAATAGTTTGCTAAAAGTACCCAGCTGTTTTAGGAAATTGGGAAAAGGGAAAATTTTGAAAAAATTAAACATTATTGTTTGTGATTTACATCTTCAGTATAAACCATTAGGCTTATGGCTGAGGTCAAAGACAGGGTAAGGAAGTCAGAAAGTACTGAACACACTGATGGTTTCTTTTAAGGGGATTTATGGTCAACAAGACAAATATAGAATTAACTGTTAAGAAAGGTAATCATTTAGAATGTCATTGCTAAAAACCATGCGTGTCCAAAAATCTTTTTTCAGGAGGATGAAAAAACTTTCTCAGGAACTAGCTCACAGAATAAACCTAAAACTCTGTAATGAGACACATTTAGCACCGGAAATGAAATTCTATGTTTGCACAGTCATCAGTGAACTGTTTGATATCTTAAATGGATTTATGTGGATTGTGAGTGAAAGTGGATATGTTTGGTTTTTTTTTTTTTTTAAATGTTTCTAAAAAAAAATGTGCTGGTGGTTCCAAGCCTGGAGTCTCCTGTTTATGTCAACCTCAGTTGGTAAACTCAATTTTAAGGCTGTCCTGCATGTTTCCACATAGCATGTTGGCTCAACACTATTTTACTATTTTAGATTAAAATCAGCATAATCCAGGTTAATGTGTGCATCAATTTTACTCAGAGAGATCACAGAGCTTGTTGTCTATCCTCGAATCAAAACCCAAAGCTATCATCCTTCTATCTATCCTATACACTATATATACATATACTATATGATGTACTATTAATAATAATATTTTCATTGGTGAATAAGATTCTAAATGTTAACCACCCACCAGCAGAGAATATGCACAGTCCATATGTAGAAAAAGTCAAAATCATCAAAAGACATTGACATTTCATCAGAATGTATATGCCTGTTTAAGAAAAGTACTGCATCTAACACAGAGAGCCCAAACAAGAAAACACACACCTCTGTAAAACAAACTCATGATGGTTTGGACTATGGTAGGCCTAAATTGGTGTTACATGTTTGAATTTCTGCTTTTTCAATATGCTACTAAAATGAAACAGATGCAGAGACTCACACAGTCCTCATACAACTTGCTTATTTGTTGCTGATGCAACACAACCAGTTTAGACCAATACAACATTAGTCAACCAGGATAACAGAGGTGCCTTTGCTCTGATTTATTATCTTAAGAGCTGCTCTGTCTCTAAAAAATGTTTGTACGTTATATTTAAACCACTAGTCTGCATATAGTGATTCATTATGCTTTACGTGCGTGCCACAAAATAGCATTTTGCACAGACTGATGTATCACAATGGTATTAGAGGAAAAAAAAACTGTGACCACTGCTGGCTCTGCCTAATGAAAAATTATAATCCTGCAGTTGTTACTGGAAAAAAAAAAATGTTTCTAACAGACAAGCAAATTCAGCTGAAAAGTCTGCATTTTGCTGGTGGTGGCAGGTCACATGGCCATCCAGATTTCATTTTTCTGCACACATTTTCTCTTTTGATTCTCCTGGATCTTTATCTAAACAGCTCATCCCACTGAGAATATTACTATTTTTCAAGGGTCCTTCAGTGCTCTTTTAGCTTTCAGCCTAATTTGCAGTAGCATTACCGTGTACAGTATGTGACTTTGCACTTATCGTTTAGATGATTGGAGTGTATTTTTTTTTTTTTTTAGGTTATGTAAATTGTTGCCTTTTGTTCCTTTCTGCCTCTTGTGTTTGTCACAGAGTTGCCTTCTGAACCTCTTGGAAACCGATTTGTATTCTCAGCAGGATACCATCTTTAGATAAAGGTGGTCTATGACAGTGAAATCACTTTCATTAGGTGCTGCAGCGCTATGACCAGCAGCATTCATTTAGCCTAAATAAAATGCATAATGAGAGAAGTAAAGTAGGTTGTTTCTTGAATAGTAACTCCTTGTACTCAAGGCTTTAAAGGATACATACAGTAATAATGGGCCCTGTATAAAAATAAATTAAGAAAAGTGCTATAAATGGTCTTATAATTCTAATAGAGCGGGAAAATATTAGCAAGTAAATCAGGGCTGGAGGTCATTAGAGAAATGTTTGCATCTTCAAAATGCATTGAAAAACCAGGCCAGAGTATGTTCAAATATTAGATATGCATGCTGTGCAGCGTGTCCTTCAATGCTCTGCTTGCTTTCAGTCTCATTTGCAGTTAAAATTATTAAATTTTGTACACCAGCAAAGAAATTCGAACAAGCAGGCACAACTAATGGAATCTTTTACTTTCTGCAGCAGCAGCAGTGTCAAGAGAGATGCAAATCTGCAATTAACTGAGACTATTATTTTTTTTATTCATTGTTAATCTAATAATTTGAATGTATCCTTTCTTTGATACATGCAGTACATCAGACAAAAGAGCATCTTTTTTGTTTAACAGGATCACCTCCAGCTGACAGTACTCCTATCATATTGTATCTGACAGCCTCTCTCTGGATCCTCAAGGATAACATACTGTAGCCAGGCCGCTTTGCCTCTGCTTGCACATTTATAAAATGACTGACATTCGAAAAAACATACGTGCCAAACACACACAGAGTACACAGAGGTTATGCTCGATAAGCAAATATACTCTTTATTTTGGTTTCATTTACAGATCTTCTATTTATCATGCGGAAAAGAAAAATGCACTCCTTTGGTTTCGACTCATCTGTTTGTCGGATGCCGTGGCGTGATCATCAGTCTTGTGGCGATAGCGTGTGGACTGATGCAGAAAATATATTGAAATAGGTTAGATTGATAGAGATGTTCAGAAAAGAGAGAAACGGCTAAACCGAGCCCACCTTCCCATTTCCCTTTTCTATTTGTGTTATCATGTGTTGTGTCATGAAACATGCTGCGGGAAGCCTCGTGATTGCATTTATAGTAGTGTTTCCTTTAGTGTTCAGTCACGGGACGTAAAAAAAAAAAAAAAGAAACACATTGTTTCTTTGTTTTCTCGTTTTTCCTCTGGTGCTGCCATCACCTATTAAAGATGATGACTTCTTTTTTCTGCTTGCCTTCACCGGGCGTTTGTTGCCCTCCTCTACTCTCTGACTGAGACCCAGAGTGAATGTGGCCCCTTCTGCTGTCACTTTCAGCACATTTTATCCCGTCCCCTATTTGAAGTTCTGTCATTGCCAGGCTTTGAACTGCCATTTGTGTTTTACCCTGCTCAATGCTTGTCTCCAGAGCGCCGTCTACTGTGAAATTGTCTGAGCCATAGGCCACAACTCAACACAGGGTTTTTCCTAATAAGTAATGCAGAAAGGCTGTCTATGGACTGGACACATGCACGCATGTCAACAACATCCTATTTCAAAGCTCTTTGTTGTTGTGCCCTTTGGATATTTTGTTTGTGTTTTAAATAAATTATTTAGTGCTGCTACCAATGACGCATCTATCCACTATCTAGTGTTTTTGTCCCATTTAAGATGCCGTCTTCACCCTAAAAACAACCCTGGACCTTTTTCCAGTGTCATTTTGAGATAAAGCTCTTTTCTCTCCCTCTTCTACTGTATACTTATACTACATCAAATTTAATATGACCATATGTTCTCTAAATTCCACAATATTTATTTGACAGGTATAGCTACCTGTTACTTTGCAGGTTAAGATTTTATAAATAAAAACATATCCTCAACTTCTAAAATATGGTACTTTGTTTCAGATTAACCCATCCAGCAGTGTATAAATAACCTTCACTTTGACGAGCTACAGTATTATTCTGTTCAATGGTTAACACATCAGTAATAGTAATTCAAAAATGTAATATTTATAACAACATTCTGTGTCTTTTGCCTGATTTACTACTAAGTCACATTAACATCACATCTAACCATTTTGCAAAGAATGCTGCTGTGTTTTACAAATTTGTTTTTCCGTCCATTCCAGGCATCCGTTGCTTTCCATTAATCTCTTTTGGTATAAAAAAGCAACCCAACCAGTCTGTGCATTGATTGATTTTTTATTTGATTTTTGTAATGACTAGCCACACAAGTTGTCATTAATAGCAATCACTTAACACTGAAACAAAACAGTTTCTGCAAGACAAATGAGCAGCAGGATTCACCTCAAATCTTTATCTAAATGAAAAAAATATATTTGTCATTCACCTTGTACTTGTCCTTGTAACTTATTTCCAGCTGCTGTTTAAAGTTAAACTCACTGTACATTACCTGCCCAGCAACAAACAGCCCAAAGTTAGCAACTAGCTAAAAAGCCAGATATTTGATAGAAACAAAAACAAAAAGCTAAATGGAGTGTGAAGACTGGGTTTAAGATTCAAAATTGAATTTAATTAAATTAACAAATTACTGTTAATTTGTTTCACATCTACTGGAGTATAATATATGTACAATATATAATATGTGCATTAATGCATGCAGTGCAAGGTATAAGCTTTATTGTAATGGACTATTCTTACTTTATGATATTGTTCATTTGACTTTCTGGTTTTTCTGTAGCTGCCTCACCAGAAATAAAGCAGCAAATGCAACAAGACAGTTCTGGATCTGATGCTCTGATGCTTTTGTACATCAGGCTCATACTCTGGGCATGAAGCATCCGCTGAGGGTCTTCAGTAGGCTATAGTTCTGCTTGTTAGCCTAATAACAACAGCGGTTCTAGTGGCTGGTAATGAGACCTCTATGAGTCTCCAGTTGGTAAAACCAACTAAGTCCTATGAAGGAGTCCATTTGTTAGGAGAGACCCTTGGGAAAGATTTTTTGTTACTGCAGTGATGGCACAGCGCCTGTCTCCATAATGGTTGGGTGGGCTGCTGGTGAGAATTTTGCGGCTTGAAGTGCTACCAAATATGCAGTCTCTGCTTTGTTTCCCCCTGAGCACTGAGCAAACACAGTCTGCTCTACCTGCAGTGGCTGTCCCCTCTCGGCTACAAAGCTTTCTGGGAGTTGTAATGCTACCCTGGCTGAGGATCCTATTTGTGTAATATGAGGCGCACTATATCTTGAAAATACTTTGATCCTAAAACATGTTGTGTTGATGATAAGGAAGGAAGTTAATTGAATCCCTTAATATTTTTGCCAATCTCCTCTGGCACTCTCTCAAAGATTCAGCCTGCGCACCTCATTTGAACTGTGAAACTTTATCATTTACGCACAGTGCTCAATGTTTACAAGCGATGATGAAACGAGGACACCCCGAGCTCAGAGACAAGGTCCAAATGTTTCAATTTCACCGCAACATAAGCAATTAGCAAAGCGCTTATTAGTGTGCTCCTTTCTCACTCCTTATCTGTGAATCTTGCTCTTCCCTCATGCCACCGGGAGATGAATATGTCTTCGATGCCCTTGGATTCCTGTCTTGTAAACACCATAGGCGGTGAGCACTGTTTACCGGTGTGCATGGCGGGCAAACAGCCGGCTCTGTCTCTCTGCACAGTTCGTCCCGTGGGGCCAAACTCACCTTGTTACCCTTTTAATTAGTAAGAGCAGTTAATAGTGCTGGCCGCTTCTGCCGCCTCAGCACTCTGCTCTGACTTCAAGAATCCCTCCAATCGATAGAAACGAGTCCGACTGAGACAGGGAGTTGAGGGAGAGGAGGGAGTCCTTTTGTGGGAGCAGCTTAGGTACATTCATGATGCTTTTTGGAGAGAAATCAAACAACATGCTATTTTCTCTGAAGGAACCTTTGAGGGTGGCTGTATCAATAACTATTCTTTTTTTCCTTGTATATCAGAAGGGATAACAAGGTCTCCTCATGCACATTACTCTCACCCAGTTCCTCCTCTCCCACATTGCCTCTCCCTCAAAAATGAATGTAATCAAAAAACCGAAGGGTTTGCTCGGTAGATTTCTATTGTGCCCTCATAAGCTTTTATCCTGTCCAACGGCTCGCCCCCCGTGCTCATTTCTTTTCTTGTTTTGATTTAAAGATACAGTGGAAGTACTTAGCATTTAGATGACATGCTGCTGGAGAGGTGTGATGGATCAGCGCCTCTTCAGAGGACTGAATTTCTTCGACAGCGCTGGAGCTGGTCAGCCAGTCGGACAGACATAGCGACAGAGCGCGGGACGACAGGCCGTGCGGGCAGCAGAATACCAAGTCCGCCTCGCTGCTGCAGATAGCCTGGCACAGCCGACAGGAGAGCAGAAGCTGCTGGGAATGCCAATGTGCTGCCCAGACAGCCGTCTCGCCTTGGCTCCTCTGATTGGCTAAACAGACCATTAGCTTCTTGATTATGATTAGCCGAGTCATTATCTACACAAAAGTGGCTCATTCACCAATATTAAGAAGGCAAGGGAGCTGTTTTCTTCCTCCGGTCAAGGGGAAAACAGTGTGTTTTCATGTTTTCTACTAAAGATGAATGTAGGAGGCAAGAAGTTGTTGTTCACAGAGAAACAAAGTGGAACAGCGTTTATCACCCTGCCCCACAGCTAATGTGATAAAATTCTCTATCTGTGTGATGCCATTGACGGAAGGAAGGAAAGGTCTCTCACTCGTTAACACGGATGATGAGGTGCCCATTACTCGCTCGTATTTTCTGGTCGAGGAGAGAAGCGGCGTCCTCAGAGGTCATAAAAACTGTGAGGGAACAAAATAACCTTCAGCTTCCGTCGTCTCGCCTTAGATATAATTGGGAGACAGGCCATCTGTGCTTTTAAATGGACATATGCTGCTCTGCGTCCAAGGCCAATAAGCAGAGAGAAAGTTGAATAAAATGTTAGTGAAAGCAGGCCCTGTTTCTCCTGATGTTGACCTTCTACTTTTCTTTTTCAGCCTTTGCCCAAAGAGCCATCGTAGGATGCAGAAGAAAACAGCAAGTATGTGAATTTTTGATATATTTTGTTCTAATTTGCATACTGAGTGTATAACCCTGCTTCAGTTCACTGCGACATACAACCAAGCAAAGACATTTTGATTGCTGCATCCTGTAGAAAGCAGAAATAATAACTTTTAAGGGAAACATCATAAACAACAGAAGCAATGCCTGAGTCCTAAGATGTATAAAGGTTCGGTGTAGCTCAGACTTGGAATAAATCAGCCATTAGTGTCTATTCACCATGTGTTTTAGCCAGCAAGGCTTTCACCCCTGAGCTTAAATAAAGATCATCTAGGACTTGAAGAAGACACAATGGAATCCCCCATTTCTCAGGATGAAGCCACTTTGATGTATCTAAAAAATATATATATAAAAATAAATGGAAATCAAAGGGCGATATTTGAAGTTTTGAAATGCATAACTAAAAAGCTCTGCTGTTGTTACATCAAAGAGAGAGGCTACTTCAAGTGCCCAGGCTTTCTTTTAGGACAGAGGTAGAAAATAGATATTAAATGGGAGGATTTTTTAAAAATCACTTTATAAACGTCATGGTAACAGAGTCCTAAGATGCCCGCCTTACATTGCTCGAAGTAGATCTGATCTGTTGATCTGTTTATTAAAAGGCAGCAGGTAGCCTGACTCTGCTCGCAAGTTAACTTTTCTTCCACTAACATTTTTCTTCTCTCTAAAAAATAAGGAAGTCTACGATAGATTAAACCGATTTCTTCTTCCCAAAACATTGACTGAGTATCTATGAAGCTTTTATATTCTGCAAAACCACGGGCATTTGGAATCTGCATGCTTTATGTCTCCAAGCCAATATTCTAAGATTGATTTTCCCTCTTCCACCAAGAAAACAAAATGAATCACGCACAATTACCAAGGACAGGGAGAAAAGGGGAATTGGGGGCGTCATAAATATTTATTTGCCAGCTCTGGGAATTTGTGCAATTCTGTGTGGATTTGCCAACTCATATTTACGTGTCTGAATGATTTATATGGGCAGTCCTGAGTGTCACATTTGTCCACTGTCACCCTAGATCATTTAGGTATTAACATTTATGGATTTATCCATGTAACATATTCATGGCAGAGTTCTATTATCATTCAAATGGGTTTCTTGATCAAATGATTGGCTAAATTAAGTCAACTGCAGAATTTCATTGGATGTGAAATATATTCCATGCGGAAAGGAATATAAAAGACATACACATATGGATCCATCCCTTTATGGAAGCATTTTTAAAATTGTCTTAAGACGTGGAATTTTGCTTAAGGAGGGGCTTGAGCATTAGCCTTGAAATAAATCCCCTTTCAGACATGAAATACTTACATTTCTGGATTTATATATTAAATGTTTAAGTAATGGTTTTTTGTCAATCAGGCATGAATCCGTTATGTAAATATTGTAAATTATTTAGAGCCTTATGGAAAGAGCCAGACAGTGTTAGCTCCATATTTGCACCTCCTGCATGAAAAATATCAGCTGGCACAACCAGCAGTGAGTTAAAAAGTAACACTAACATTCTCATCACTGGTCCTTTTCAAAATCACATTGTGTTGTTGAAGCCTTAATTAATGACCATCGTGAGCATTGGGAAGCTCACCAACTTCTCACAGCGAAGCCCCTCATGATATTTCTAATCAGTTCCATCCTTTATTAAATAAATTTAACAGTATACATGCTGAAATGTGCCGAAAGTAAAACTCTGTTGTCTGTTTTATAATATCCAACAGTGCACAAGCACAGAATGACAAGACGTTAATTTGGGGCTCTCATTTAATTCCTAATTAGCTCACATGCTGTATGTAAAGTGTTTTGCTGGAGCTGGCATGGATGAAAATTGAAAATACAGGCGGGGTGCAGGTCTGATTATTACTGTGGGGATTTTTTTCTCGCCCTGCACTGTGACAGTAAAAAAAAAAAAGAACATAGTATCCTCAACAGATTAAAAGTGGCTCATTTGGTGGTTTGTGGTTTTTTAAACTGGTTTAATTTTAATAAAAAAACAAACCAAAAAAAAACTAATCAGGTAATGCTACTGGGATGTAACAGTGATTTGACACAAAACAGGTGCTCCTGTCGCAAAGGCAGGTAATCAGTGTTTACCAAAAAGTGGAATGAATTCCCAAAAAAGTCAAGGTGTATATGGTATAAGGTGCATATGCAATAATAATTAATTTAATACATGTATTACTTGTCTCTCATGAAGGTAGATGTGTGTTTAATCTCATTAAATTCATAGGGAGACACTACAAGTGAATAGGGTGAAAATTAACTTATTTATATCATAAATCCATCCATTTTAATTCTAAAATCCTTCAGAAAATAGAATAGGACCAAAACTAAGTTTGGTGAATAAAACTCAAAGTACCTGTTATATAGTATCTATTTTATCTTTAATTATGCAAAGGAACTATTATGGATTTCTAACTTTTGGCGAAAGACGCAAATACACATAGTGTAGTAAAACTACACTTAATGTGATAGTATCAGAGTTGTAACTACTACAAATTGTCATCAGATTTACTATTAAGGTATGAAAAGAGCCTCAACTGTGTGTCATTTTAATCTTTTCCTTGTCTTTTTCTTCCAATCTTCCACAGGATCATTGACATCCACGCTACAAAAGGAACTGAGGCTAATCACTACACCAGAACATTGTGTCCATTCTCCAACGAGGCACCCAAACTTTACAAAGGCTTGACGTTCAGTTAAAAAAAAACACACACACACACAAAAACAACCCAGAGCTTCTTCAATCACCACAGTGAAACACTCTTGGCAGACACTTCTGAGAACTCTGAGAAGTCTCAAGTGAACAGCATGGTACACCATCGGCATTAAATCTTCACCACAGCCAAATTCACGGACACATCATAGAACAAATTTCCCTGTGAGGAACAGTCATCTACAAGGCAGTTGAATATTCATTGAAGTACATTACCTTTTTTTTGGTCTTTGTTGTCCAACATCAGGTCTGCAGGCAACAGCTCCTTAAAGATTTTTCGGACCTTTGTGGTTCGATTAAGACTTGTCAGAAGGTCTTTCAAAAGTCATCCTCTTCATCTTCTTTACTATCCCCACTATGAAGCCATCCAGGGTTATATTCCAGCCAAGTTTCTTTAATGACAGCTCGCTGCTAAAGAATTGTGACTTTACAGAGATTGAGCCAGGCCATATCGTCCACTGGATTCCAGCCTTTAACACCTTTCTCTCATTTGGCTGGCTGAAACTTTACAAGGCTGTAGCCTCGAAATTCTCAGCGTACATACAAAGGACGGACATTATGGAGGAAGAAGTCTATTGGAATGTCACAAACGAGACGACAGAGATGAGTTGACTGTCTTTCCTCAATGAATGAAGGTCATGATGGTGAAATGTGGATATTTTGGACAACTTAGCTTATAACTTATGTTTTTGTTTTTTTAATGTGGTGCCAACATAGACTAGAAGAGTAGTTTTTGTCAATGAACCTCACACATCTTGTACACACCACTGGGAGCATTTAGCAGATGTGGACCCCTGGCTCATTTAATGGTCTATACTTTATGTGTGTGCGTGTGTGCATGTCTGCATCTGTCCATGTTTGAATTTGTGTGTGTGCGTGTGTTTGAGTATGTATGCTTGCGTGTGTAGTGTGTGAGTGCACATCCAGAGATACACTGTGAAATAAGTCATATCCAATGCATTAATCATACTCTTGTATATTTTGGGACATGCCCAGACCAGAGCTCACCATCTGGAAAAAGAAGCATTTGTGATTTTACAGATGTTGGATCTCATTTGAATCTTCACGGATGGATCCTGGGTTTGCCTTTTTCTTTTCTTTCTTGTCTTTTCTTTAGTAAATAGAGATATTTATATTGGGGGAGAAATATTATTGAAACTGGGGACAGATCTACACTATGTCACATAAGTTAAATTCTGTAATTAAAAATCAATTCATGTGTGATTAAATGTATTCAGAATACTTGTCTAAATTGACTATATTTTGATATGAAATGTTTTGGCCAGCTGGAAGTGCTATTTGCTGATTTCAGATGCTTGATATATTTGAAATTATGTACATATATATATATATTCAATCAATGTATTTTATGTTCTGTGGGTCTCATTCCAAGAGGAGATAAAGAACAGGAGGAGCACAAGAGGTGTACAAGAGGTGGACACAATAACAAGAACACCAGTAAGATATCTGAAACACAGAATACATAAAAACACAATCCAAATACCACAACACAGCAGGCTACCACAAGATGAATTATTATCTCTCTGACGCAGTCTCAGAAAATCATCTTCACAGAGGCAGTGTTTGTTGCAAGGTGATTGCAATAGATTGCATTATATTGAACAGGTGTTCCTGTTAACGTGTCTACGCGCTGTTTTTCATTTCTTTGTACTAAAAATTCCTGTACATCTCCATCTTACTGTATGCATTTGAGGATATAAAGAGAGTGTCCGCTCCCGGAAGCTGTGGAGTGTGTATTTGGTGTGTGTGCGTGTGAGTGTTTTCCAGGTCAACAGTGGTCTGTATAGTGAGAAAATACCAATTTCCACCTGATCCCTTACTTTTAATTTCATGCTGCCTTTATTTATCGCTTTTTTGGTTTGCATTCAGCGTACATAAATTGTCCCTTTGATTTCAGTCGCTGTCAATGCAGGAACTGCTGCTGCAGTCACACTCAGCAGGGCAGTGGCAGGGTAGATATGGATTAGAGTAAAATCTGAATTAGATTAATAAAGAACAGAAATAACAAATATCTGGACCTCTACTTATAAAAAGCTGACAGTAGGTAGGCATTTATACAAGCACAAATCATCAAACTGAGCTCTCAAGCTTTGTGGCGGTGCACTGTGGTGGAGAGACTATTTAGGGCCACAAGCTGAGGGAGTGTCCTTAAATTGTCAGGACTATAAATGTCTTTTGTGGTCCTCAAATGTCTATATATAAATATTTTATACTTACATTTCACACTGCCCTTGTTCTGAAAGAAGCTTTTGGTTGAAATCTACAAAACTACAGACCAATTATTTTCCAAACATAACAGCAAAAGTATCCAAGACAAACTGGAACAATAAAAAAAGAGAAAAGTTTTCTTGTGAAGGCTAAAACAAAACTGGGTAACATTTTCTATGAAGCCCATGTATAATAATGTAGACTCCTGCATAATGCATTATAACTGCAGCATATTACATTACAAAAGTTGCCACAGGTCTACATGTACACAGGAGTAATGCAAAAAGTGTGGTGTGGTTATTTAAGGCAACATTTCATAGACATTTTAGACTTTTGACGATTTAGCGTCCCAGTTTCAGACAGTGATACGACTGTCATAAATAAGGACAGCTGTACATGTGCATTTGTTAAATAGAGAGTCAGTCACTTTGCTTACACAGCCAAATATCAGGCAAGTGTAACAACACAAGACATAGCAGCCAACTAATATTACTTAAAACAGCAAGAAGTCCATTATTTCTCGAAGCTCTCACCAACAACTAAAAGTCAGTCCTAGATTTACTCTTGCCTGGTGGCTTCTTCCTTGGTCACTCTCTCCTTTTTTCCTCTAAGCTTCCCCCATCAAAGTCCCATTCGGTCTCTTAGCCTTTGTCATTTTGTCCATAAAATCTGCTGAGGATGTTTTCATTGTTTGCTTGCCTAACTATGGTTCTGGCATGACAACGGCTCTGCTCTCCATCAGTATTGACCTCATTGCAACGGGCCTGAAAACCTCTGCTCTCCCTGGAGGTCCAGTGTAAACATTAACTCTCCCCCAGTCCTCTGAGCTCACAGTGCAGGCAGCCCGGCTAACAAACTGAGTTAACATGAGCTTACAGCAACTATAGTTTGCAGCAGTTTAGTGTCCATCAGGAACCATCAGGGGTTGAGGCAGAGCAGCTGTAGGACATCAGTGGGAAAACATTTTCTCCATAAAATATGATAGAGTTTCACCAAAATCAATGAAATAGTTGGTGGTGTGTGACTTGTGTGTGTGTCATAAATGTTATGTACGTGTTATGTACTTCTCGTAGTGCGAGAACATGCGTACAGGGCACACCGTGGTAGTAACAGAGATCCCATTCACACACAAATCAGTGTAGTATCAGCATGATTTAAAATCTGTTATTTTATGGTAGAAAAAATACATATACAAGATATTCTTCACTGCACTGCAGAGAGCTTTATGAATTTGCCCACTTATAGCATGAGGGCACAAGTGTTGTGGGTGCTACGTCAGACCTGGCCGGTTAAAAGAAAATAATGCACACCTTCAACCTAAACTATTGCCATCTAATTAAATGTGTTAATGATTTTAATATTGGATGTAGTCATAACTGCTTGACCCAACTTGTACGCTGTAAATTGGCTTTCATTAATGCTTTATTTTACAAGTCCTAATAATTCCTTGGGAAGTTCTTTGGAAAAACATTTTCCAAACAGTTTCCAATAATAAAGAAATTCCAAGTACATTTAATTTGGGTTTAAATTGATGAGCGCTTTCAAAGAAGTCCCTCTTGAATCCAACAACTGCTGATCAAATCGATACATCGATAGTTAGACTTTCACGACTCTCTCAGAACTCAGAACTTTCCCAGAAACCTTAGAGAAATCATCGTTAGGAAATAACAGACCTCTATTGTAAAGCATTACCTTGCTTTCCATAACCATCATTCATAGTGTCTTTATGCTTGCAATAATGTCTTTACAGTAGTATAAGAAATAAGTATTATTCAGTGTAAGAATAGTGGAAATGTAATATCTCAACATACAGTATCATCAAGAATATTATGTGTTCCAGCTGGCTGTAGAAACTCTGAGACATGTGGCTCTGTATTTGCTGTCGAGCCAGTGTTCCTACTCAACTCCCACTCAGTTAGAGATGTTCTTTCAACGAGGCCCCACTGCTGCTTCCTCCCATTTTGAATGTCTGTCTTGCTGTCTCAGGGTTTTGAACGTGGGTTGCTGTCAGGATCAACAAATGGTATGAAGGTGGTATCCTGCCCCCTGTCATCTATGGTACAGAATATTCACTGGATATCAGAAAACCCTTACTTTACCAGAAGCAATGAGCTGTCATGATGCTGTTATGGCGAACTATAACCACATTCCGCGTGCTGTGATTGCAGGAAGGATAATGTTAATGTGTAATAATGATTGTCAGACCTCATAATCTCTAATGTTAATAAGGTGATTTAGCATGAGCAGTTGTGATACTTGACCTAATTAGTATGATCAGTCTTATGGCCTTTGGTATAAAACATTATACATTATAAAGGTTTATCGAAAGTCTTATGATGCATTACACTTGCTACAATGTATCAGACATTGTAGATATGTGCTTCATAATTCAGACTATTCAGATTATGATCAGAAAAATATGATTATGATCCCCAATTAGCACTTGCAGTTGGGAATTTGTCCGGTAATTGATGAATAAAAGAGTTTACAGATGGACAGACATACAGTAAATGGTCGTGTGGGAACAGAAGATGGGCTAAACGTCACCACATTGTCTGTATGAGAGCTGTATTTCTGAGCTCTTCACCTTCTCAATGTCACCATGTAACTTCAGTTTGTGTCAGTGTCGATCCCAGATAGTAACAACCATCATGCAACATAATAACACTTGACACTTGATCACTTATGGTCTTACAGGCTGTTTCGCAAAAAAGTAATTGTGTCTACGTTTGTGGGATATCATTCCCCTCTTCAATAAAACCTTCAGGTGCAGGATGGACAAGTCTTTTAGCACCGTAGGCCTTCATCATTGTATTTCTGTTTTTACCACTGAGTCCTCCATATCTACAATAGATCCCTGGCCGAGCCTAATGAGACACAAACACTCCCCAGAGGCTCAGACTGACTTGCTAAACACAGCGTTGTTGAACAGCGCCGCAGTGTAGCGAATTAGCATTTATGCCCACATAAAAATCCATTTACTGATCCATTAGCTTAGCATAGTGCTAATGAGTTGCCAGTGATGACTCGCAAGGGACTTTCGTTAGCAGGCGAATCATCATTAAAGGTAGATACTTACAGGGCAACAGTTTCATACATGTAAAGAGTACATGGCCTGTAGAATACTATAACTTAGCAATAACCTGTCCTTTTTCAATAACTATCAAGTTTTTAAAATATGGCTAATGGTATTTTTTTAATCTCTTCTCAAGTACTGCCCAGACACCTGCGTGTTTGGCTTATGGGAAATGCAAGTGCCGCTGTCACATAAAATCTGTTGTGCCATCCCTCAAATGAACAATGGGGAGGTGGCTGCACACAACATATCCCACATAAGCAGAGCAGCACCGTCTACAGGAAACAATAATACACGGTCAGTGAGAAGTAGAATACAATCAAAGGTATCAATGGACTGAGCCCTAAGCAGTTAATATCGACCAAGATATTTCTGGAGACATTTCTGACTTTTATTTTCTTGGCCCTTGCTCTCTATTATTACAACAGACACTTCAATGTCAAATACAGACCTGCTTAGGTGAAGGTATGTGCAGTGCGGCACGACGCCATCCCCACTTGACACCAATGAATGTGAAAAGCAGACATTCAGCTGAATTAAATGTCATTCACACCATTGAGTGATTTCCTGTGAGGAGCGAAGAAGTCAAAACGTTATCAGCGTCATCTGAAAATGCTTCCACGCTGCCAAAGCCTCTCGGTCCAGGGCCCTTTGCGGTGCTTCCACACTGAAGGGAGTCAGCTCCAGGAGGGTGGGGAGATGAAGGTATAAAATGGTCGTTTTGCTAGAGCAACACAAGCTAATTTATCATTCTCCAGGGGTCAGGCGACGCTCCCTTGGTTGTGAATTTTAATGTTGTTTTTTATGGGTCTTAATAAACTCTATTTTGCTGCGAGCGTTTATGCAGAAGAGCACAACATCCTTCACTCGGCTCATTTAGTGAGTCAAGGAGAGAGGGGCCGGAGCCAAATTTAACCAATGGAGTCATCATTTCCTTACACTAATAGGACACAGTGAGGTGAAATATTGAAGGTATTGGAAAAGTAATGGGTGTCATTCACATGTTTTCTGAAGATTGTGAATGTTAGATAATAGTAGTCATTACTCAGAAGAAGTAATATTTGAACAGTAATGTCAATACTTCACTGCACAGTCTAATACTCTCCTCTTACCCTTGATGTCCAATGTTCTGATTGTTTTTAGCCACATGGCAATTGCTTCACTACTAACCAGAATGAAATATCTAGGTAACGGATGACTGACATGAAATTATGAAGTGCCCAAAGGATGAATCTTACTTTTCCTCGAGCGCCACCAACAGATCACTGTTTTCAGTTGTCCAGTAAAATATCTTTCTATGGACTGCCGAGACATTTGTACAGATGAATGCTAATGAGCTACCAGCAGGCTGACATCTTAAGCTTTTGGTGAAATGTCTTGACATCTATTTGATTTTTTGCCATTAGATGTGATACAGGGGGGGACAGTGTAGTAGTTAGCACTGTTGTCTTCTTGGTTCAAAACCCCCAGCTGGCTGTGGCCTTTCTCTGTTTGCATGTTGTCTCCGTGTCTGCATTGGTCCTCTCTGGCTTCCTCCCACAGTCCAAAGACATGCAGGTTTATAGGTTAACTGGGGATTCTAAATTACCCATAGGTGTGAATGTGAGCATGAACAGTTGTTTGTCTCTATTTGTCAGCCCTGTGATAAACCTCTCGCCCAACGTCAGGTGGGATTACCTCCAGCCCCCCATGACCCTGATATGGATAAGTTGTTATGGATGGATATAAATGGATGTGGTAAAGAAATTAATGTCCGTTGATTCTCTGACTTTTCCTCTAGCGCCATCATCAGGTCAAAATATGAATTTGTCAAATACATTTGTTTTTGACCAAATACCTGCAAAATTAATGACATTCCTGACAGTGTCAGCTGCTGCTTTAGTACTAATTAGTGAATGTTAGCATGCTAACAAGATGGTGAACATGGTAAACATTATACCTGCTTAACATCATGACGTAAGCATTGTTATTGTGAGTGTGTTAGCATGTTGACGTTAGCATTTACATGAAAGCACTGCTGTGTCTAAGTATCACCTCACTTTACTGGATCCAGTATTGAGAATAGTGTAGAATCAACACACTTTTCTGCAATAATTCATCCAAACTATAAGTGTTAAAGACTATGGATCCATAATGATTAAGTAACGTAATAGAATTTGGCTTTAATTTTTAAATAATATTGATTATTCAGCAATTTCCTACTTGAAAAAGAATTGGTATTAGTGCAGCGGTCGAAACCTAATCGTGAATTGTCCCTTTAAGTGTCAGATCGCCTCTTGGAACGTCCTGAAAAAGTGGAGTCAGGGGTCACATTTTGCCATTGACCCATTAACGCAGCAGGAAATTCACTGTGATGAGGGTATGGATCTCCGACACAGGCATCTGACTTGTTTATCGAATTTTAAAAGGTTGAGTGGCACCATTTAACACTAGGGTCAATTCATCACATGATTGCTTCCTGTCACATCTGTCTCACTGATCCCCAGCGCTGCATGCAGACAATTAACAGACCTACTGCTGAGGTCTCAGTTGTTTATTTGAACCCTTATTGCCTTTGGACTCAACAGCAGCTCCTCGTCTCTGGTATCCACACAAATAGAACATCCAGACATCACAGAGGACGCTGGGTACTTGTATAAGGACAGATGTACATTTTATTAGGGCAACGAAAGAGTGACATAACAGGCTCAAAGTCAAGTGAAAATCCTCATTAGACATCTACAGAAGCCTAACATACTCTACCTAAGGACGGCATTCAATCAGATGTATTTCTTTCGATTGAAATGAAACACAATAGGTGTATTATGAAATGGAAATATACACACTGGAGCTGCTGCACAATGATTACTTAATTGTGTTATTCACTGAATAAGTGGAGGATACGATCTTAGAGGATAAGGCTGGTGATATTCTAGATTTTTCATTGTGTCAATTAATCCCACAAAAAGACCAAAGCCAACAATGAATTGATCATAATAACAAGTATTGTTTCTGTAGCCTGATATAGTTTATTCCCCTGTGCCATAGAGCTCCATTGTTGTCTGAAAACCAGTGAAATCACTTCAGTAAGCCACACCCATGCTCTGGGTGACATGTCCCTTCATTACAATGAACTGCAGTTTATTTCAACTCAATCCAACATACATACACCCACACACCAAATGCACTATTTACTCCTGTTTGAGTAATATTACAGTACCCAGCTATTTGAGGAAATTGCTTATTGGAATTAGAAATCAAATCTAGAATTGTGTATCTATCTATAACCTCTCCTTTATAAGAATTATGTCTTCAGTAAGAACAAATGGGCTTTAAATTGAGTGCCAGGGACGTCAGAAATGATTGAGAGACACAAATATGTATATTTATCAAGGAAATTCATCATATAGGATCCTAAGCAAAAGAATTCTCCTCTTAAAACTTTAACCTCTTTTCTGAATATATACTATTACCCTAATAACAATAATATAATAATAACTTTATTTATAGCAGCTTTTCATACAGAGTTTAGACTGACGAGCACAAACAGGATACTCAAAGCAGGAAAAATAAGATTTAAGAAGAAGGTAATGGAAAAGACATTTTAAAAATGAGACAATATAAAGCAATTAATAATTGAAATAAAAAATACATAAAAATATGATAAAAAGATAAAATAATAAATTAAATAAGACAACAATAAAATAATATAAAATAATAAATAAAAATAGGTAGAAAACACACACACGCAACTACATACAACCCATATACTATAATGATTATCAGTGATTAATGAATTATTCATTTATTCATTTTTTACCATTAAATAACTACTTATAGCTCACAGCCTTGACCTGCTGTGTTAATAAAATATTTTCCTGCAGTGTCTTTGAACCAGAATGAACACAACTAATAATAAAAAATCTTTACTGTTCATGTAAGTATTGTCAGTAAATATGGTTGAATAACCTAAAGCTGTCTATCCATTCAGACTTGCGCATCAGTCCCATGACGGTTGATTAAGCACAATCCATATTTGCCCACCAGGACAAACTCCCTTTTCCATGCCTCCAACCAAAGAAACGAGATATCCTCAACTGTGAAATATGTAAAAGTGAAAAAAAAATGTCTGTCATTGCAGGCAGTCTGTCATTGCCACTCTTGATTAGCTCAAACTCTGCTGAGCTCAGTGTACTGTCCCGGCCCTCCTGACTCGAAGACGAGGTCCTCTGGGTTTTAGCTGTGACAGATTGAGGGTGTCAGGAGGACTCCCAAGGGTGTGTGTGTGTGTGTGTGCGTGTGAAGGGGTGTGCGTACTCATGCATGTGTGTGGTACTCGTTTGAGTGTGTGCACATGCATTTGACTTTGTGCATCAGTGCATGATCTAATGTGTGTCCATTTGTGTGTATATTCTTGCTGCCCACATACTGTAAGTGTGTGTACATGCACTTGCTGTATTATGTGTTTATGAGTGAGTGTGTGCGTGTGTGTGTGGTTGGAGGCTGTGTGTACCAGGGCCAAGATCTCATCTGTGAATCACATGTCTACCATCAGTCTGACAGCATTAAGCTGAGCCCAATCAATATCCCGAGGGCCTCCAATCCCTGCAACTGAACGGCACAGAGAGAGACAGACACACCAGAGGGGGACTAAGAAAGAAGAGGGGGGAGACAGACAGAGAGTGTGGTGGAGAAATTACTTGTAAAGTGATGGATAAGAACATTGAGCTCAACATTACGTTCACACTGCAGCTAAGCTCCGCTTCCTGTCAGCATTCACCTGCGCCCTGGGCCTGAAAACCTCCTTTTCTAAAACACCTGTGGTACAAACACTAACACTGAGCAGCCAGGCTAACAAACTGAACTAGCATTAGCTAACAGCAGCTACAGTTTGCAGCAGCTTACTTTACTGTCAATCAGGAAACTCTGTAAATCACAAAGAGTTAATGTGCAGCAGCTGGAGGACACGTAGCACGTCAATGCAGCATCAACATGATTTAAAATGATTTAAAAGTTATTTTCTGGTACAAAAGTTACACAGTGCTTTAATTAAAAAGTTAACAATAATCACAGTTTTTTGTTAAAATTTTTGTTGAAATGAAAATGATATTTAGCACTCTGAGAGCACTGGTGGGTAGAGACCAAGATAGATGCAGATAGATGCAGAAATAGCCAACTTTGGAAAAGTGACAGAAAAATGACACAGTCAGAATAACAGACAAACGCCACAGCTCACATCTCAACAAACAAGAAATGCAGCCAGGGAGCAAAAGGAGTCTTGCTCATACCACCTCTGAATGAAGCTCCCTTGCTGCCTGTAGTATTTTTGCAGGTGGGTATTTTGTGAAGCCTGGGCACCAGGTCTTCCCTCTGGCTACGCCGCTAACAGCGCTGTCAGGAATGAGGAGCACCGGAGGTACTGTAACACATCCAGGTGTACCCTCGCTGTTCTGATGTAAAGTCTCTTTCCCTCGATGCCTGTCTCCAATTTCTCATTTTCACTAGCTTCTAGTTGCTCGTGCCACGGTTCTTTGAAAATGAAACAATGCGTTTTAATCATCCAGCATTCAACTTTCTGAATTGGATGCATACAAGTGGAAGTAAGCAGACAGGAATTTGTGCAGGGTGTCACGTTGAAAAAGTTTTGCCTTGAAAATCTCTTGAGTTGAAATATTTTTTATTTGATGATAATTTTAAACTAACAACTCAAGTTACATCTCAAACTACATATTTTCAATTTGAAAGAAATTTGTTGTTTTCCTGAGGCTCTGCAATGTTCGTGACTCCAGTTCATGAACGTTAAAGAGACAGGGAGAGAAGAAAATAGCAGAAAGAAACAAACACAAAGATGTGACATTCTTTGTTAGCAAGCTACAGCTAATGTCTGTACACTCGGCTGTTTGTGGTGAATTACAGTAACACAGACTGCACAAACAATCCACTTTTCAGCAGAGTAAAGATACAGCTATAGCAGACAGACTGGGTTAGTGTCTAGCTGATAAACATGGTGCAGAATTTTTCGGCTAAAGAGACAGATATTTCCCTCAGGAGTTAAAAGAGAGTGAATATTGGACTTAAATTAGCCATGTGGTCAGAGACATGACTCAGAATAAATGATGTTTGCTAGTTCCCCATATCAATTTAAAAGGTGATAATGTGTCTGTGTTGCAAGTGGCCCAAAAATCTGTGATGGGAGGTTTAAAAATGTAGCTAAGCATTAGGATAAATCACTGTGGCCTTATATAGTGCTTATACATTTATTGATCAGATACAGACCATAACTAAAGGTACGTACCACAATCAAAATGTGTTAAAATTATCAAGTTAAATGTGAACAGCAGTCCTTCACATGCTAGCTACTAAAGATAATTATCAAAATATAAAAAGATATAATGACACATTAGCCAATTAATACTGATTTAAAGTATTAAAAATAGCTGTGTGTGAAATGACACACTACCAGCATGTGTACAGTAAATGCATTTCTTAGTGTTTTACTGCAGATAGATAGATAGATAGATAGATAGATAGATAGATAGATAGATAGATAGATAGATAGATAGATAGATAGATAGATAGATAGATAGATAGATAGATAGATAGATAGATAGATAGATAGACAGATGAGAGAGAGGAAGACAGATTATGCATGTTTTGCTCTGTGTCCCTGGGGCCCATGTCCAGATGGCTCATTGGAAAGTATCCTCCCCCCTCATCCTGTCTCTCATGCAACACAGAGGACTTGTTATTCTGAGTGTTCCTCTATACTTCAGTCTGTGGTCTTTAATCTACAGGACCTGTCATGTATTTGATGCACTTTGCTCTGAGCTTGGGTCAGCTGCTTTGTTTTTTCTTTGAGTCGATGCTCCCAACCAGAATAGCAACAACAGAACTTTGGTGTGTTATTTGAGCACAAATGTCAGTTCTAATAAAATCTTAATGAAACATATTACTCTTTGCTAGTGTTTGCAAGTCTCTGCAGATGATAAAGAGGAATATTCATCGTTTGATTCACAAATGGCTGAATAATTTTTTCATTTACTATCTAGGAGGTGCACGCTTGGGATGAAAATTTAAATTCTCTTCATTCTTCGATTAAAAAAAAAGTCCCAGTCAGCAGTGCTGCTTTTTCATCGGGCTTTTAATGTGTACTTCTTTGGCATGCAAATCAATGAGTTAGCAAAGCGGTGATTGGAATTCCACACATGTGGGCATTTGATCGGAATTTGCACCAAGATCCGTTGGGCAAGTCGATCAAGGGTAATTCACTATGAAATATCCAGAGTTACGCTTCAGTGGCCGCATCTGGCCCCCGCCATTCATTTTGTTTAGCCATTCCAATGTGGCAATCAAAATGAATTAGCATGACAATTTTATTTCTGAAAAGGCTTAGGGCGGCCCATTTTTATTGATGAATTTCAATAAGGACTTGACAAAAGGTCCTTTGAAATTGACTGCCCCCCCTCATCCACTTGACCTTCAGGTATCTGTGTCTCTTCTGTGTATGAATGTGGGCACCATAAATGTCCATATCAGCCGTAATCATTTTATATCACCGTCCAGAGCTGTATTAGTCAGGGCTTGAGAAGGTAAGAACCCGAGGTGATGAAAAGGTCTGAATAGGTGATGATAATAGTCATAAATCTCCCAATCTGTTGTGTTAGAAAGCCGAACTGCTCATTCTAATCTTTTCCTCAATTTGTCAGTAGGTTTAATATATTGTAATTTGGATGATTAATGGTTAGTTTTCAGCAGTAATAAAGGTGATATAGGTGTATAAAATATCACTTATAGTTATACTGTGATATTTAATACTTTTCTGGTATGGATAAGGTGCAGTGTGTCGCAATATTTGAGCCAAAGGAAATTATACAACCTGAGAGTCTCAAGATGTTCATTTTTATATACTGGACCGACCTTTTTAGACATTTATACAAACAAAAAACACACAAACTTCCTCTTCTGAATATGAGAAATTTAGTCTGGAACGGTTACTGTTGTATTTGCTTCTAAGCTAATTTGATCTATTACTCTATTACATCTATTTCAACTACTATATAATGAGAAAGAACTAATGAGGAAAGGAAATTGTTATTTAACTTTCTTTCTTTATGTGGGAGAACAGAGAAAGGAAGTGAAACCAATGACAAAGCTATCTTTGATTTTGATATAAAATGTAATATTAATAATTGATTCACTGTTTTATTTTCTTTATAGTTTTTATTGGAGATAAGCATAAGCAAACACTCTATAAATGAATAATATACCATTAAATGCCATTAAAATAACATTAAAAAATAAATAATAATAAATGTGGAGATTAAAGCAACATTATGTAATTTTTCTAACTCAAAATAACAGCTTCAAAATGATAATGAATAATCATTTTGATGCTACACTGACTTGTAATAGTGTGAATGAAGCCTCTGTATCCGTACACATCTACTACAAATACTGTACGCTCCAGGTCAGGAAAACCACATAACACTTTACAGCACTAAGTCATGCACTACCAACTATTTCACTGATTTAAGTGAAATCATGCATCATATTTTTATTGTGAATAATTGTGCGTGTGTTTTGGTTTTCCCTCTGATGTTCTCCAACAGCTCCACCTCAACTCTCTTACTGACTTGTTGATTTAACTGTATCTCAACCTGAGGTTGGTGCTAAGGAAAAGTCATTAGGGTTTAGAATCTGGGATGCATGAATGTCTAGCATCTAGTTGATGCTGAGACATTGAACTGTATCTGTGAAAAGTTTGACCTGCTGTTGCCGCTAGATGAAACATCAGGGGAGCAGCAAAGTCATACGAATGAGTATTGCATAAATCAGTCATGAAAATTACTGTCATCTATTCTCAAAATCCACCCCTTTTTCCCACCATCAGACTGAAACACTAATCAGTTATATTAATTGAGTGCATGTGTGAAACTTCTGCATTAGCCTGAACCTTTCTCTGAGAGCTTTTATGGGTCAGCCCAGACCTCGTCACTCACTGGAAATCATAAACTGCATAGCTCCACCACCACCTACATCATAGTGTACCCCTGCAGAGCTCCTCACCCCTGGAAGTGAACAACAGCAAAATGTACACCCACATCTTGCATCACCACAGCTAGATGGCCATTATTTATGGTGCCTCCTACTAAGAGCTGTCAACAGCATAACTGCAGGCCTGCTGCTACAGGTTGTTAGGTGTTTCCAGTGATAAACCGAGGGGGATCTGATGCCTTGGGATCCTTAGCAGTACCACCATCACTGCTATCATCAAAGAGCAGCTGGTGTTTGATCTGGCCTGGATCAAAAGGTGAAGGACAGAACCATCCCGCAGTGATACCAGAGACCTAGAGATGTCATGCAGAGAGAGATAGAGACTGTAGAGAGTGAACGCTATAGTACCAAGTAGAGGCTGGTATAATTGAGACCAAGGGGAGTCCATCTTGGGTCCTGGGGGGATTTCCCAAAAGGCCTCATCTGTGTTTCTTCAAAGGCAAAAGCTACATGTCATTCTGCTCACAGATCTTTATCCTCCACAACCCTTGAATCCAATAGAGATACAAGCAGACTCACATCATTATCATAGGAAGCAAAGACGACTTGAGGGGTGGAAGCTTTAACAAGTTAGTGACTGACCCTCATTGGTTTTCCATAAGAGGGTTCCTAACCGACTTCTGGGTGGAACATTTTTTTTTTTTGCTCCTTTTTTTCAATCTAAACTCTGTTTGTGTTCAACTGGCTTTGTTCTATTGATGTTCGATGGCCAAGGAAGTAGCTTTTGGCCCTAATCATTTGAAAGCACATCATCTCCCTCCCAAAGGCGCATTCTCATTAGCTTCAAGAGTGCATCAAAGAAAACAAAGTCAAGACCATGTGAAAGAAAGGAGGAAAGAGAGAAATAAAAAGACAGAGAGGGAGAGAGATCTGGTTTGCCTCACCATTCATCATCATCCATCTGTCTTAAAAGCTTGGCTCAGATGCCTTGTAGTGGAATATGTTGCGGAAGAAAGAAAGAACAGCAGCGAGGGAGATAGAAGGAAGGAGTGATTAACAGAGTGAAAGGAGGAAAGGAGGAGGGGCACGGGGATGAAAGACAGAGAAAAGAAAGGAATTCAGAGGAATAGAGGACAGATGGATGAAGAAAGAGGGTAAGTAAGAGACAGACAATGTTCTCCATCAGATCAATGCTGCGTGTTGGAGGCCGCAGCAGCAGCCCTGAATGCAGAGACGCTGTCTATAGTCAATTAGACGAGCTGCTTCACCTCCTCCTGTCAGACGCTGATTAAAGCCCCCAGCAGTCATGGCAGGTCTTCCTTTTTCTCCAGACTCAGACAAGCCTCCTATTGCTCTGGGTTTGTGTCTACATAAGATGTGCGTGTGTGATTCATGTGTGAGCACAAGAAGACGTCTTGGCGCACTGTTTGTCTATCGGTGCTGGGAAAGTTAAAAAATGTAATCCATGACTTATTATTTAATACTCACTGGAAATGTAATCACATTAATTCACTAATTACTAAGTGCCATTACTTAACTAGTTACCCCTCTTCTACTTGACTTCTCCTCATTGTGGTGCACCAAGCTGTTTCATTTCTGCTCTCTGAGGCCGGAAGGCAGAAAACACCCAGTGATACGTGACGGTTGGGAGGTTGAGAGCCACAGTTGTAGTGGATGTTTTCAGTTTGATAAGAGGACTTAACTGGTTGATTTAGCAAATGCACGTCCCCCACCTCTAAAAAAAAAAAAAACAGTGCACAGACATTTTACGACTTCCCATTTAATGTAAGATGCACCAAAAGGCGTATTTCTTCTAACAAGACACATGAACAGCTCCCACCGCCGCCCCCACAGAAAAAATATTGAAGCAGCAGTGTTACTAGGATTAGTTATTGTGATGTAATTTGAAACTGTAATCCCATAGACTTAACTTTACTTCCTTAAAAACAGTACTGTAACACCCCAACATTGATGTCTTTGCATTTGCATCAACAAATGCTAAAAATAAATCCATCTTAAATTATTTTAAGAGTCAAAATGTACCGCACTCATCCACCTCTTCAAAAACATCCTTGCCAGCCACATTTTGTCAATACCACTATATACTGCTTTATTGTGGTTTCTTTCAAGTCTTTGTATTTAATGCAGTTGGAATACTTTTACCTCTTCTGCTGTGTTTCATGTTTTAAATGCTTACAGAGTGTTTTTTCCCACAGTGTGTGGCTTGTAAGCACAGCTTGCAAAGTGACCCATCTCTCTCCGACTCAACAAGACGCAAAGGTCACAGCCCCTGAATGCAGCTGCCAGATTTCAGCAACAGTGCCTCTGAAAAGCTCCGGGAGCTGCTCGCGTAGGACGTACCTGAACGAGCCTGAGTGATGAGGTGATGCCGGTAGTAACTGTTAATATGCAATGCGATGTTTCTATAGTGTTTCCTAATACTTATCACCATGCAGTGGATCTGATTGCAGGTTTGCGTGTAAAATTAAGTCTATCTTGCATATTAGCACTTGAGGAAATGCTAATTTGTTTAAATACAAGATTTATTGCATATTAAGGTGATTTTTGCAGCATATTTTCACTCTGGCTTGTGTGTGTGTGTGTGTGTGTGTCTGTGTGTGTGTGTATGCATACGGTCTGTTTCTAATACAAGTGGACACCCGATAGGGCGAGCTGAGGGGAGCTTGTGTGATTGATTGAGGGAATGAGTGAGTCCGACTGAGTTTGAAAGAGTACGTGCACACCAGTAGCCTCTAATAAAGTATTAGCAGGACAAGCAATTTGCTTCTTTGCCAGGCTCCTTGGCATGAAAAGAAGGACTTTTACAATAATGAGAGAAGCAGAAGAGGCAGTGGAAATGAACTCTTATCTCAACTAAAAGAGGAAAAGAGGGAGACTTAAATAGCATAATATATCAGCATAGCGCAGAGGGGGGTTGGGGAGATAAATAGAGACAGAGAGAGAGGAAAAGCTGATTATTCACACGTTAGCCCTTTTTAACCTCTGGTTAGGATGAACCAATTACAGTACAGAACCACCTATGCTAACACTGCCCTGCAGAAACATGGAAATTAAAATATGTCTAAATTGCATTTCATTATTACATTGAAAATGAAAAGGGATAAGTTAAAGAAGTCAGAGAGATTGTTTTATACAATTTAATCATTTTTATGGGAAACAAATCAGACAACCTGAGCATCAGTCTGTGATGTCATCACGATTAAAAATCAAGACCTGCTTCTCTGATGATAAAGATGGATGAAATAATGCACTGGTCTACCTGGAGGACACCCCTGGGCGAATGTATTATTAATGCTTCTGATTTTGCATTTAAATACAATAAGTTCAACTTGGAAAATTACACTTCATAAAAACTTTTGTTTTAATAGTTTCACAATTCAGAGTCAAAGCAGAGCCGGTGTCGTGGCAGATCTGGAGCTGGGCAAGCGGGCAATGTAACTGGGCTCAGCAGTGTCTATTGACATAATGGAGGCTAAAAGATATAAGGAGTAATAATAATAATGTTAACAAAGAGGCTAAGAAGAGAACATGAATATAGTGACTGAGAAAAGACTACAAAACTATAAGTAATATTAACTGGCTGCTAAGTCTTAAGTGTTTGGCTGTTGACAAAGTTGTCTAGCCTTGCTAGATGCCTTGCTAAATGCACATGTACAACCCGATAGTCCTGACAGTGGTATTGCACTCTGAAACTGAGGCACTAAATCACAAAAATACCAATTTCTCTGCAATGTTGCTTTAAGTGCTTGCATGGCTAAAAACAAGCTGTAACAATTGTTGAATTTTCATTGGTTGTACTGTCTCTGGCCACCTGAGCAGAGTAAAGTTAAAGTTAAATAGCATGGACTGAACTTTTTGGTGGTGTTTCCTCCAACTTGTTATTAAATGATTACATTGGGATTTAGACACTTCTTGGTCTAATAAACATTGCCCATGTCTTGACCTACTGTTAGCTCACACCAAGCAAAGGCTTAACTCTCTGAGGCAAAGCCCTGTGTTTTCTTGAAACCACATTTTATCAGCTCAGTGCTTTAAAATTTGATGCACTGAGGGTCTGTGGTGGGCGGGTTGCACCAGAACAAATACTGGATGTGACTCAGATGAGCTGGATGCCTGCCTGCATTCAGTAACAGAGGACCACAGGCCTCCTTTAACAACCCATCACACCAGGTACTGAAAGACCTGCACAGCAGGGAGCCAAGGAGGAGGGAGGAGAGAAGGAAGTTTTGTCCTGGGTGTAAGGCCAAAAATAACTAAATGTACTGCTGCGGCATTCTGCTACTTGCTTCACTTTGGAAACTGTGAGGTTGCAGGTGATAGGGGTGTGACGATTGGTGTTTATTAAAAAGTCTGTGGTGGTACTAATGATTAAAATCTTTATGTACACCCACTGGCACAGCATGAGGTCACCATATGCTGTTTTCTCATCAGTAAATATAATTTGATTTTCAGAAAACATACAGTTGGAAAAGCACATTATTCATAATAGAAACTCATTGCCTACGGTGTAATTAATGTGGATTATGTTGTGCCGGCTGACGCCAATATTTTTGTATTTGGTGTTTTGCAAATTCAGACGTCCTCATACCAAAATCTGTTACATTTATGCAGAATTTTATTCTTGCTGCCAGTGTGGAATAGCATTAGATTCAGGAAAAGACAACAAGCGTTGTATTGATTAATCTTATAATGAATATGTAATCAAACAAACCTTATCATATCAGATGCACCGACTGGCAGAAGTCTGATGTTTCATTCCATTCTTAAAGTTCATGAAGGAGTCATATATCAGCTCCATGCTAATACTATACTCGTTATTGGAACTTTTTTTGCATATAGTAAAATTTCCTTTGTCGTCAAATGAAAAGAAATCTTTGAAAGTCATACTAAAAAAGCAGTGTGTGATTGTGTGCGCATGCAATATCTCATCAAAGCTAACTTTATTGTTCGTTGTCGTGGCAAGGATAAATGAGAAAAGAAAGAAAGGTCATTTTTCATGTCACTCTTTATGCACCACACTCCTCCTTCTCCTCCTTTCTTTTCTGTCTCCTTCTCCTTCTTTCTTTTCCCAACTTTGCAAATGCAAGGCTTCACCATCTCTTGTTTTCCCTCCATCATTTCTCTTCTTCTCCCCTGCCTCCTCTCCTTCTCCACCTCTCCTCCTCTCATCTCTCTATCTCTGTCATCATCTCGCCACTCCTGCTCCATCTCTCCTCCCTCTCTTTGCCCTCCAGTCCTCTCCCTCTCTTCTTTTCCTTTTCTTTCGCGGCGTGAAATGTGTAGCTCATTAGTTTGCTCACCACACCGTCTCACGTCAGTCTGTCCTTCACATCTCGCTGCACTGCTAAGAAGTCATTTACGCTGCCGTGTAGCTCCCCCCTCTCTCCCGTTCCCCCCATCTCCCTATTTCCCTCCCTGAAAACTCCACCACCACCAGCCTCCATATGGTTTCATCATCATTTTGCAGTAGCACAAGAAAAAGACATCCCAACCTCTCCAACCTCCCCACCTGAACACCCTGTAAAACAGAAGAATTTGAAGTGTGAGGCTCAAGACTAGGAGCAGGAGGGAGGAGCGAGGGGATCAGGATTATCCCAAGCGTAATGATACAGCATTTTGATAGAGTAGAATGGGGAAGGCAGAAAGAGGAGGAAAGGAAAGGGAGGAGAACAGGGAGGCGGAGGAGAGGCAAGGCTGGAGGAATAAAGCTTAAGCTGCTCCTGAAAATCATGTAAATGCAGAGATAATAAAGGAACTGTTTGGCATTCATGGGAGTGGGTGGCGCATCAGTGGGGAGAAATCTCAGTGAGAATGTTGACTAATGCCAGCTCGCTCACTCTCTCTCTCTCTCTCTTGCTCTCTTCTGCTTCAGAGCCAGCAGGGTGTCTGGGTATTTTTTAAGGAGGCAGTGGGTAAGGGTAGGGGGTGGGAAGTTTTCAGAATGGAGGCCTTGAAGACACAGACATGAAAGTCAAATCTGCCCTGGGATGAGTTAAAGTTACATGTAACTGTAACTTATAACAAAAAATAGTTTTAATTCTTAAAGTCTGTCTGTGAGCTACAAATCAGCTCCACACTAAATCTGTACATCCCTTTGGAGCTTTTTTGCATTTCCTTTGAAAGTCATGATAAAAAAGGAGGGCAGCCTGCGAGATAATGTACCCATGAAATATTTCATCCTTATACTGCCTGTCTTTGACTGGCAGTAATCAAACCAAGCAGCGAATCAAAGGTCACGGTCAGTATTCAAAGTGACCAATTAAAGGAGGAGACATCAACCACTGACTATTCCATCCCCGATTTCAAAGTCTCAAAAGTCAGCTTGATGAGTGAGCGATTGCATTAGTGCAGAAATGCTCCCTGGTGAGGATGATTTTTCCATTTGCTGGATCTTGTTCTGTGCACGCACCTTGTTTTCTGTGTGTGGATTCTAATTAAGCACCATACTTCAAGTAAGTGTTGTTGCTAATAGACTTTCTTGAATGCAGACATTGGCTTGTCATTGTAGGAAAAGCACAGGTGGTACTAATAACGTTAACAATGGCTCTGTTGTATTAAAGTTGATGTATAAAATTTTATGAGTACTGTTTAATTGATTGACTGAGATTGATTGAGTGCCAAATTGTTTCAAACTGGGGTTTTTCTCTTTTCTTTCATGTTTTCTCAGAGCTATGGTTTGAGTATATAACAAACATGTAGGCTGGAATACTACGCCTGGTCTGAAACAGTTAAGCTGATGTAATATGAACACTGGAAACTGGAAACATTTAATCACTGTTAATCACTGGAAGCAGAACCCTGTTTAAGGTAAAATATAATCAAGATAATATAATCCTTTGAAAACTGAAATGCACATATAATCACACAGAATGCTGTAAAACAGAGAGAGAGCACAATGTTTGAGCACCTGTTTGTTTAAGGATGGCTTGACCTGACGAGCGCCCAGGATGGGAGGTGGTGGGCACCTGCACGTGTAGCATAATGAAACGGCTTATGTGAACACCAACAGAATATAATCACACCGAATGCTGTAAAACAGAGAGAGAACACAATGTTTGAGCACCCAGGATGGGAGGTGTTGGGCGCCTACACTTATAGTAGTAGAGCTTAGAAATGTGGTCTGTGTTAAAAGTGGCGAGCACTCAAGATAAGATAAGATGAGCACCTGTTTGCTCGAGGTCGGCTTGACCTGGCGAGCACCCAGAATGGGAGGTGCTGGGCACCTGCACTTGTAGTAGTAAGACTTAGGAGTATGGTCCGTGTTAAAGTGTGAAACTTGCAATATAACTGTGTGAAAACTTGTAGCAATGTGAAACTTATAAGACTTTTAGAAAACATACCATATAATTCTGTGAAACCTATAACAGTGTGAAATATATAAAACTTTCAAAAAATACAGTTGAAGAAATCTGTGACATGGTGGTGTAAGAAAAAGTAATAAACGGGTTTTTAACATCTTGGCCTCAAATAGACCAAGAGCAGTACAGTAGGTGTGAGACGAGCATTAAGAATGGAAAATCCCCGGACTTCCGGTTAAGCCATGCTCGGGATAGACGCATAGTAAATTTCTCCGTTCAGTCGATGTCAAAAATACCCTCAAACTCGAAAACTTTAACGTGAAAACTCTGAAGGACAAGACATGGGGGGGGGACAGAAAAGAGACGATACGATCCGGAGAGGGAAGGTAACTGAACAATTAAAGTCCAACAAAAAACAAATGGAGCCGACTGACGAAGAAAATGGCGATCTGCTAGCTAGCAAAGATGGAGGTGAATCCACAGACAAGCTGTTTCGGGAGCTGTCAACTATCTCGAACCTCGAACCTCGAATACCCGTGACTTCAAAAATGACGTTCACTTAGCCATCTCCGAACCCAAGGGAGATTTAAAGAAAGACTTCAAGGACGAGCTAGCGTCGCTGAGACACGAGCTAAACAAGAAGCTAACTGAAGTCAGGACCAGGCTCCAGGGCCACGACCAGGCGATCACCGATGCAGAGAAGCGCATTTCGGATATGGAAACAAGCGGCGCTGCAACGAAAGATGCTCTGCTGAGCCTGTTGAGAGAGCAACGCAGGCTGTGGGAAAAAGTCAGCCATTTGGAAAGTAGGTCCAGAAGAAACAACATCCGAGTTTACGGTGTACCAGAGGGCTCGGAGGGCGACTCGATGATAAAGCTTATGGAAAACCTGCTGACCACGGAGCTGACTGTCCCCGACGGTATGTCTCTGTAGATTCAGCGGGCTCATAGAGCTTTGACCTGCAAGCCGGGACCTGATGCTACACCTCGGTCCATTGTGATAAACTTTCAGCAGCATGATGTCAAGGAAACGGTATTGAAATTGGCCTGGAAAAAGAAAATTAATCTTAACAACAAACCGATTTTCTTTGACCATGAGTATGCACACGAAGTCATGGAAAAACGCAGAGCCTACTGGGGAATTAAAAAAGCGCTGAAAGAAAAGGGCATTTGTTTCCAAACTCCTACACCGGCCCACGGACCTACGAGGACGCACATCAAGCTACACGGGAGCTGCGGGCACGGGGGATGGAGATATGTGTATGTTATTAAGAAAAAACAAATAAAAAGTAATTTAGAAAAAGAATGGAAAATCCCCAAAACATGGGTCAGCCCTGAGGGTCCGCCTGAGTGGAAAATTACACCATTATGTCATAGAGAAAGTTTGATGATAATAGGCTGGTCAAATGATAATAGGCTGGACAAACAAAAACAGGCAGGACTTTGGAAATTTGCATAAAGGTATATAAGAGAAAGCCAGAGTCTGCGAATTCAGTCATTACCATCATGACTCGGGCTTTGTATTGTCTGTCAAGATAATAAAAGCTCTATCTGCTGCCAGTCCTGATGAATCCTGTGTGTTATTGCCTACTGAAGTAGAGTAACACTATTTGACCTAATTTGGACCTGAAATTAGACAAGTTGCATCCAGTCAAGTTGAAGACTGTGAGACAACAAAGTGTTCCAGTAAGTTATAAGAGTGTGATGGTGAGCCAGAATGAACAATACAAGGACCCTGAAACAGAGATTTCAGATGCTTTATTTTAGTAAGTAGTGCAAAAATACTGAGTAAAAGTCCTGCATTCATAATAATACTGGGGAGTGTGTAGCTGAGGTTGGGACCTCTCTGTGTGAGCTCTGTATGTTCTCCCCATGTCTGTGTGGGTTCTCTCCAGGTACTCCGGCTTCCTCTCACAGTCCAAAGACGTGCAGGTTAATAGGTTATTGATTAATTGTTGACTCTAAATTGTGTGAATGTGAACCTGGTAGTTTGTCCCTACATGTCAGCCCTGTGATGAACTAGCGACTTGCGCAGGGTGTATTCCGCCTCTCGCCAAATGTCCACTGGGATCGGCTCCAACTCCCCAAAAGCCTGATAAGGATAATCGATTATGGAAAATGGTTGAATGAATGAATTTATTACTACTGATGCATTTATGTGTAAAAATTTTTTATCTGGAGTTGTAGATGGAGCTAATGCTAACTACTTATTTCAATGTTTGGTACAACTGTAGTTTTTTCATATTATATCATTTGTATTAAAATTTTTGAGGCCCTGCACACTCCAAACACACTGGTGTTTTCACTTATGTCGCCTAATAACATGTTACTTTATTGACATTCGTTAAAATTGTAATGTAATTCCCAGCATAACTTACCAACCCAACTTACACCTGACTAGAGGACTAACCAGTCAGGATAAATAAAAAAACACCTGTGTGAATAAATGTTCTTAGGTAATTTTCACTACAAGGATGTTCATTTGTCACTTTTACACATCACTTCATTTGATGCATTTCCAATATCTAAAAAAAAGGACCGATTGGGAGGTGATTAATGTGGCTTTAACATTTTCAATGCAGAACTTGAGCATGATGTAATCGTGTCAGGTCAAATCAACCTTTCTCTCCCCTTCAACACTATATTTAATATTCTGTTTACATTCCACAACATTCTTCCACTACAACCACAACCACTACTACCAGAGAGACAAAACACGGTCAAGGTCTGAGAGATTGATTTGCCAGTATACCAACAAATAGAAAATAGATAAAAAGTACAAATAAAAACAACCAAGCATGATATAGTATGTACTGTTTCAATGTTGGCCTTCCACAAATTCCACAAAAGTGTCAGCATTATTTTATAGTTTCACTGCTGTTGGATTTAAATGTGAGCAGCATTTTAATGCTGCAGCTGGTCGAGTTAAAGTTAATTTTAACTATTTTATATACTGTTTTATATACCAGCAGTTTTCATATGTAAGATGTTTAACTAAAGGTATGATAGGATATAGCACATTAAAAAGTACATTTATGAGCTTCCTTTTTCCTTTTTTCTGCCTCTGTATGTTGTAAGTGTTTTACAAAAAAGGGGGGAAAGCATGAAACACAAACAGCTAAATATAAAAACCAGAGTATGGCTGAAAGGGAGAGAAGAAGATCAATAAAACTGCATGAAAGGGGACACAATGAGTCAAAAGAACAATGTTGACTAATGCACCCGTTCTGATGTCTCTGGAAGACTGGACTGGACTGCCCGCAGCCCCTAATTAAAGGATACAAAGGACCTAGTGTTGTGTAAGGATGTATTAAAAAGTTCTCAGCTCTCAACCCCACGCTTATTCTTTATTCATATGTGACTCACTGTCCGGAGCAGGGCGTAAATCTAAATGACGAGGTCTACCTATTAAAGGGGATACTCAGCGCATCACGAAATGTCAAGGGCAGCCTTTTTTGAGTTGACATTTTAGTGACATAGGGTCAACCTCAAACACACCCCTTCAACTCTTTTAACAGCACTAGGATCAATTCACATTACTTTCCTCCCTCTCTCCCTTATTATAATTTGTTTTTTTATATTTTTATTGCTTTCATCCATTACTAGGAAATATTCTGCGGATACTAACAATATACAGTCCATAATACATTCATCCTCCCTGTAGCACCTTGGATCCTTTGGAAAATGAACCTTTATATTGCTCCATCCATCGCTGTCTTTCAAGCAGCGCTTTCTTTCTGGCTGTTGATGACGATAACTTAATGACAGCGGTGTCTGAACAATAAAACAATAAGGTACATATATATTGTATACGGTTTTATGTAGGACAGCGTGTACTAGAACCACGTTACCTTCACCATGACAGATGACCGTTATTCTGCTGTCTACCTGCTCAACAGAGAGGAATGTTTATGACTATTTGTGTGTGTGCGCGCACTCCATCATGCATGCATTCTTGCCTCTGTATGTGAGTCAATCAGAGCGGTACACAGCATTAGAAATAATGGCGGTGGAGAGCACAGACAGAAAAGAATACATTTTTTTAAAAAACACAATAATGGGAAATCTGTCTGATGTGGAGTGTGTGTAAGCAGATAGCTATATTTTATGTAAATCTTAACCTTTCTACCAGTGCTGGCTATCAGGCTTGTTGACAGCATGGAGTATCTGTCCTGATGACAAGACGAGCAGGGAGACAGAGAGAGAGAGAGAAAAGACCTGTCACCGCTGACTAATTACACTGCAAGCAAACAGTTGAGTCCTCTGTTTACATTTGGACAGCCAAGGGAGGCCGAGATGAGCATCATTAATCAGATTTTTCTATTGCATACTACCAACACACACACACACACATGCACTCGTAAGATTATAAATAGCCATCAGTCATGTTTTTGATTTGACATGAAGGACGGTCTTTCTAATTGCCAAAGAGTTTGCAGTGATGAATCCCAATAAAGAGCGAGGCCAGATGTGGTTAATCAAAACTCTGGGGTTTCTGGAAGCCAACACAGGGCTGCAAAGCTGTAGTCAAAGTCAATGGGGACATGGGCCATTTCTTCCAAAATCATTTGCAAACTGTAGCATTAGATTGCATAAGATATCGAAGGATTCGATTTGGAGACAAAACAAATAGATTTCCCATTGACCCTCATGGGTATAACCAGGAAAATACCAAGCTGTTACTGCTGTCACTCCAAAACTACATCAAAGCTGGAGAGAGGTTTTTTTTAGGCTGGATTAAAAGAAGTTGTGTTTTGAGATCAGTCAAAAAGGCTTGAGAAAATCCTAGTGACTTTACAGTGCAGTAAGTTTCTGAAGAGTTTCTGAAGATACACAAAAAAGCTAATTACAGACAGATTTATAATGTTAATGTCATCTTTAATAATTAATTCCTGGAAAAGAAAACTCCATCTGAATTTGAAGAATTTTTATTCTTTATTTGACTCAGTGATGGGCTAAATATATGTCACGCATTTAGAGCTGCAAATAGTTATGACATATTTCTCTAACTCTGATCTTCTACTAAGTACATCATGTTGTTGTTTTCGTCAGATTAAGGGTTAAGGAAAGGTTATGAAAGGCTGATGGCGGACCAGTTTGACACATTTGACAGACATTTAGCAAAGAAAGGAAAAACAACCAAATCAAAAAGTGATGAGTTGAGAGTAATGGAGGTACGGCAAGGAGAGGAGTCCCCTGCCTTATCGTTTTAGCCGTGGACCACTGGTCATGGGTGGCTTCAGGTCATCTGGCACTAACACACTGGGCCTCAGAGAGAGACACAAATACACACTTAGACAAGGGCCACTGGACATGAGGGAGAGGGAGGAGGAGGAGGAGGATGAGGAGGAGGAAGAAGAGGGAGCTGTTAGACAGAAAGAGCGAGTGTAGCTGATGTGCTGCAGGCTGGATAGCAGAGGTTTGGAGAAGGGCCATCGACAAGGACAGAGGAGAGGAGGGCTCAGATGGAAAAGGAAGGGAGTGATAAGATAAGATGAAACCTCAATGCTTTCCATGTGGAAGGTTCCAAGGTTGTTGCAGATTAGATACAGTGAAGCTGAATAGACTGAGATATGAGAATGAGCAAAAAGGGCATGTAAACATAAAGCATTTTAGTACAAGCAAGCACTGAATGGTTGATGGGAGATTGTTGCATTATTTGTGTTTCTGGTCAGGTGGTTGCAAGTTAACCATGAGACTGTTAACAAAACAATTAGCAAACTGCTATAATGAAGCAAACAGTTTGTTATTTACACATCAAGCAGACACATCAGCATTCATTTGGAGTTGTGTTTATGAGCCACCTGACGAATGTAAATCCAATATTTACTTTCCTGTCAGAACTGTTTTGATCTCCACTAACTTCTGAGGGGAAAATCTGGCTCTTTAGCAGCTAAATACTAAATGCTCCACTATGTTAAAGTTAGCAGAGATGTTTTTTTTTTTTTACTGTAAACCTCCACCTGCTATAGGATAATTAGAGCAGAGCTTGAAAAAATAAAGCATTGCTCAAAAATAGACTTTTGTACTATGTATTGGTGCAGAATTGAATTAAAGCAACATTGCATATAAACTGATATTTTTGCGATTTAACACCCCCAGTTTTTGTGTGATACTACTGTCATAAATATGGACAGCTGTACACGTGTATTTGTTATTATTCTATTATTTATGAACTACCTTTGCTAACACAGCCAAACATCAAATATAGCACCTGCCTAATAAATACATAGTATTTCAACAGCAAGAAGCCCAACTTGGCATCTGTCTTTCAGTCTTTTATTTCATGAAGCTCTCGTCTGAGATTGGCTCGGTCTCTCCTTTTCTCTTTTTAGCTTCCTCCTCCATCCTCTTTGGTCTCTTTGCCTCTGCCATGCTCTGCCTCTCCTGAGAACCTCCCCTTTCCGGTGGTCCAACATAACTGTGGTTCAAATACTAACTCTCCCTTGGTGCTCGGAGCTCTTGGTCAAGGCTGAAAACCAAAAAAAACATTTTCTCCATAAAATATTATCCAGTTTAACCAAATAGCTGGTGGTGTGTGACTTAGTGCAGTAAAGAGTTACGTACTTACTGTACCCAGACCACAAAGTTACGTAGTGCAGAAATAGTCGTACATATAGTGGGAATGACGGACACCATTCACCTGATTACAAGTCAGTTCAGTTTCAGTCTGCTATTTTTATGGTGGAAAAGTTACACAATGTTGCTTTAAGTTTGGAATAAAGGTTAGGACTGTTTTTGTCATGACTTTGTCCATTTTCATGTGAAGAAATAACCTGGCCTGCAATTTTTATTCAGGTCAAACAGAATACTGACATTTGTTTTTGCAGAAATCAGCGCAGACTTCCTGTTACATCAGACTCCAGCATTCGATTTTTGACACGGCTGGCGATTGTGTAAATATCATGAATTGCCATATATTTTTGGAATGAGTGGAAGCAGGTGATGGACAGGACAAAAATAGAGCAGGTGAAAACTGAGTAAAGCCTGATGCACAAGTGAGCTACATTAAATCCCTGTAACATACATTTTGTCAGGTGACAGGAGGCTCCTTGCTAACAACTTAGAATTTTACTGGCTCATGTTGAGACAGTGTGCCCTGCTGTATTTGTCGGGGAAGGAAAAGGGTGTGTGTGTGTGTGTGTGTGTGTGTGTGTGTGTGTGTGTGTGTGTGTGTGTGTGTGTGTGTGTGTAGGTGTGTTGACAGGTGACAGGTCTTCTGGGCCAGTGAACTAGACAGACAAGACGCATCACTGTCACCACACGGCTGGTCTGACAGGCAGCCAGGGCAGCCATGACAGGCGTAAGTAACACGTTTTAGCCTAGACACTAACACACTGTGACATATGCTCTCTAACACACAGGCTGCCCACTCACCACTTACAGTTTCAACACTAATTATAGGCAGCATAATTAGTTTTTGGTGAAATGACAAAGATATAGATGAAACTCTGGTGAATGACGCCTCTTACATATATGTTTGTCAGTAATGGAAAGCCAGTTTTGTGCTGAAAAATGTTTGTTTTTTCTATAGAAGTCTTGAACACAATGTGTCTGATGCATTTGTACCACTTACTGAGATGAAAAATTAAGTATTTGGAGTAGAAAGATGTTACAAGTCATTGGTTTCTCTTAATCAAGTTATAATTTAGGCAAGAAAAATCCTACATGCTTTATTGTTGGTAAACTCAATCAACATGCATAATGAGAGCTAATGGGTTCTATCATCATGCAAATGCAGACTAAAGGGGTTGGAACATTCAACAGTTACTATACAGTTATGTGTATCATCAATCTGTGATGTTTAAAGAGTGCTGGAAGTAATTCTGTGACTCATTGTGATCATTTCCACTTTCCTCAACCTGCCTTGTCTACTTATTCTTCTACATCTTCCCAGAATAAGTGTCAGCAACGTTAACAGCCCATATTGCTTTCCATTTTCTTTACAAAATATAATACTCCACCCATCACTCATTGAATAGCCACTGGAATGCATTAAATATTAAATTGGAGCAGGTAATTTGAGATATATTGCTAGCAGCTGCAAGGTTGGACTTCTTTACTGGAGGATTTGAGTGGGTCAACATGCAGAGCCCTCCAACAACACAACAGCTCATCTCAGGGACAGGTGCAGTCGCTCAGGCTCTAAATACTCATTTATTAGGTGTCTATCTCCATTGACAAGCTGCTTAAGTACCTCTATCATACACAGTTACCGATGCACTAGATATTCCTTTGTTACCTTTCCTATAAACAATACAGGAATTTCAGCCACTGCTGCTCGCAGTGACTAATTTCAAACTGAATTTTAAAAAGGTCCCAGTGGAATTAAAATGTTGTGTTACATTTGCATCATGTTCAAAGCATCCCACTGACTGTGTTTATAAGAATTCATTCATTCTTGTATAGTCAAAAAATGATCATGAGTGAGTCATATCTGAGGTGATAGACACTGACTAGCTGAATTTCAATAAAAAGCCAATATCACTTAGGTTTGAGACTCATGTACTGTTGTTGTTGTTGTTATTATTCTTATTTTTAGTAGTAGTAGTATTTACTTATTGAGTTCTACTGAGATTATTTTTTCTTACTTATTTATTCACTTATTTACTTACATACTTACATACTAACGTTACTATTTATTATGCTTTCTATACTCATTACAATCCCATTTTACACTATTTTTAATTGAATACATTGTAGGAGCTTACCAAGTGGCAACATCTGTGGCTGTGGAAGTACCAAAGACTGCAGTTCCTTGAACAATCACTTGAGGCTGGCTACAGAAGAACTCCCCATAAGTCCCCATATTAAAATGTCCAACTTCACAGCAGAAATAAACATGTTTACAGCCTGGTACAAACAGTTTTGGTCTGTTTAGCTAGTTCCACCATTAATGGCAACTGTACTGAGGCTGAATTTCTATTTCATTCACCCGGACAAATATTAATATTGTATTAGTTATGCATAATTAAACTTTTATTGACAGGTAGGTGCCATTACAGGTGGCTTGTTTGAGCACCCAGGCTTCATTCAGCCCGCCTCTGCTTCAACGATGATCCACATCTTTGCCCATTTTTAGAATAGCCGGGAGGCAGCAGAGGCAGGACTGCCAAGATGTTGGCCGCCAGAGCCACCACGCTCTTCGGAAACCAGTGGGTGACATCCATATTTATACTGTGCTTACAGAAATACATTTCACTACTGTGATTGTACCTGTATGATTATACGTGACAGTTATCAGCAGAAACTGAAACTGAAACTGTTTGATGTGTATCGTGATGTTTTGTACAGTCCTACAAGACATTCAGAGGAAGACGTTTCTGTGAGCTCCACCAATAGAATGTTTCCTAAATTACATGTTTGTTGCTCTAGATAGCGTTTGGTCATTTATGGAACGTTGTTGATGTCAGTGAGTGTTAAAGGAGATACAATGTATAGTAACGATTGTAAAATCAATTGAAGTGAAAACGCTGGTGCATACACAGGGGAAGTCACATTGTGTGCAATGTAGTGTGTACAATACATCAGCATATAGGATGCCACAGATGGCAATGTTACAAGAGCACATAGGGGATGATGCAAAGTTCAGTCATACACACACAAACAGATTCCCAGCTGTTTTTAAAAACATCTTGCACTGATGTTGAATTCAGACTTTTCTGAATAATGAGCCTTTTGTTTGTGGAGAGACTACAGTTTACAGTTTGTACAGCTGTTACAGTCACATTAGCATAATGTTGGTGTTTATTTGTTTAATTTGATTGAACATTGATACAGTCTCTTATGCAGCAGAACAAGCCCAAGAAACTAATGTAAAGACATTTTTGGACTCAAACCCAGTTTTGTACTGTCATAAACAAATAAACAACAGATTCTCTATATAATAACTTTATAGATATTGATTGTGTAAAAATGCTGTTCCCTTAATGTCCATTCTGTCTTCTATATATACATTATTTTTAAATAATTGGGTATTGTCACTGATTTGCTGATAATATCAGAATGCATCTGTCTCCAAACCCAGGAGATGCTGTGTGTAGGCAATTAGCCAACTTAACTGACTTTTTCTTCCTGTATGTTAAAAACATTTCTTACAAATGATTATGGATGAATATGGAATGAGGATTATTTGGCCATGTGTTGCTTCAGCGCCGGCTGTCTGGTATTTTCTAACTGTAGAAAACAACAGTTGTGGAAACAAGAGCATAACAAGGACAAGACAGTTGACAGCAACACCACACAGCATGGCAGTTACTACCCTGTTCTGTCACTGATGGTGTTTCTTGTCATAAATGCAAGGTGAATAGGAAATGCTATTATACAAATAAGACAAAATAAGCAGCAGGAAATCCTGCTTGTTACTGGCATATGTTGGACAGGAAACGCAACCTCAGTCAGCACACACAAACCTACAAGTAGGCTTTATTATGAACATGAGTAACATTATTCAAGGGTTATTTTACCTTGTGTGTTATTTTGTAGTTTTGGTTGTTGATAGTAAGATTTTACAAACTCAAGATCACTTCTGAGATTTGGGAACTCAGCAGACAAGGGAGAACTGTAAAATTATTACTCAAACTACCTGTTGTACACATCCATCACAGTTTCAACTTTGACCTGCTGTACTATAACTATGCACATACAGCTTCCTGAGCAATGAGGGATTATTTCAGACATTTTGGGTACTTTTCACAAGTTTAACCTCCAAATAACTGAAAACTCTCTCTCTCTCTCTCTCTCTCTCTCTCTCTCTCTCTCTCTTGTTCTGTACACGTGACATCTATTGCACCTGTTCATCCTGGGAGAGGGATCCCTCCTCTGTGGCTCTTCCTGAAGTTTCTTCCACCTTTTTTCCCTGTTAAAAGGGTTTTTTGTGGGCAAGTTTTTCCTCACTCGAACCGAGGGTCTAAGGACAGAGGGTGTCACTCCCTGTACAGATTGTAAAGCCCTCCGAGGCAAATGTACTTTGTGACTTTGGGCTATACAAATAAAATTTGATTTGATTTGATTTGATTTGATTTGATTTAATTTGATTTGATAAAGTGTACTCAGTTCAGAAAAAAACACATTAAGACCTTAAGACCTTATTTTCTGTCTTTGACTCACTGCAACCCATGCTTCTCCTTCATTACGTCTCCTTGGAAAGCTGTCGAACGCAGCAGATTATACCAGATTACAGTTTGTCCAGAATTCTGCAGCTGCTTTCCTGATGCGAGTTAAGTGGAGAAGACAATCTAATACACCATTTTAACTTCACTTCATTGGCTACTAGGGCAATTTAGGGTTGATTGTAAAAAATGTATTGATCAGGACTAGCTGCACTCTTCTCCTTAGAGTAGTCTAATAACAACCACATTGTTGCACTGTTGCAGCAATAAAGTCTCAATTTAAGCCGAATTGAATATAAAGACGGGGCACATTTTGCAGGCATGAACACCTGTCTTATTATATCCTCTCACTCATGGCTCTGTAACCTCTGACACTGTTTGGGTCATCATTCTCACAAATGAATATACTAGCTTGGCTAATGCTCATTATTGTCTCCTTTTTCCTCACTCTCACTCATGACTGAAAAGTCAATGTCCTGAATACTTTATAAGGACTGAGTGGGTCATTATGCTGAGGGTCACCCAGTAACAGCCTCCTTTTGCCCGTTATAGCCGTACATTCCAGAAATGCAGCAATTACATGTCATGTATACTATTAGAATTGGCTGGCTTCTACGGAGGCATCCAGCAGACAAACAGTGGTAAAGCTGAGGTCTGTCATGTGCTGGCCAGTGAGCATCATTAATGAGAGAGAGAGATGAAACATGGCACAATGACATGCATGCCTCTGAGGCTTGGTAAAGTGGCACCGTGGGGACTCCCAGTACTGTACGAGGAGCTGTCATAATCTGGGCAGGGCACCAGCCTCATACGAGATGGTAATCGCTGTTTAGATGAGCGCTAGTGTGTTAGCTATTGCTGACATTGTTTGTGTGCATGTGTGTACCCATCCCATCCCATTACCCATCTGTTACCAAATGTTAATCTGCGACAAAATAAATACAACATCTGCAAGGTTTGGAGAGCTATTTTAACAAATGTATTTTCCTCTTCGTCCTCATTAGGAGATGAATGCTAGGTCAGTCGGAAGGGGAGCCAGGTGGCCATCTGAATGGAATGGACACATTTGGGATTGTAAAACGCTCATGGTCTGAGTCCTGATCATCATAGATGATTGATCCTCCATGACAGCTGTCTGCATGGCCAAGTCCAAACTTAATAGTGCCACTTCATTATGCAACCTGCAGGTCAGTTAAAAGTAAATAAAATGTCTTAAATCATGTTAAGTGTGACTGATCTCTGGCTCTGCTGTAGCCTGTTAGGTTTGTGCCTTACCCCGTGACTCCCTTCAGGTCTTGGTATGCGGATTTTGCATTAGTGCAACTAGGTGCAGCTGGCCAATCCATTCATGATGCATTTAAGATCAGCCGTCCGCATTCTCTCAATTCATTGCTAGCTCTGCCCGTTGCACTACGTTTTCTTATGTTTTGTTTGTTTAGTTGTACTTTTTTAATTGTACACAATAAAATGCTATTTCACATTTTTCACACATCCACTCACTATCACTATAATAATTGTGCATTTGTGCAATAGTTTGTTCTTGCTAGTGTGTGTATTTCCCTCCTTTTTCACGGCCTAAAAGCCAGATTGTGACAAGTACAAAAACCTAAAGCAGCAGTGATCAATATGTTTATATTAAAAATTAATCAGATGGCAACGTGTAATATGAAATTGGTTACTTTTATTGATGAACTCACACACAATTAAAACCTGATTCTGTGGTTTCTCCAAGCTCTACAAGGCCATTTTAGCCTCTTTTAGCTCATCGTTTTGCATGCCTGCCCTCTACCTTGGCTCTTCACCTCATTTCCATTCCAGTTGCAAGAGTCACAGGTCTGCTGCTCTGATAGCTGTGATAAACCCACTGTACACTACCTGCCCAGCTGGAGGTTACAGCTGGAGAATGACCAGTTTGTTTCTGTACTGATCATAAATTGTACTTCCTTTTTCACAAATGACATCATGACAGTGTGACAGTGAGACAGTATGAACAATATCAGGACCCTGGAACTGAAGCAACTAAATGGAATTCAACCATTATTTGATTATCCTTGTGCTTTTCCTACTGTGTCATGTAAAGTAAGGCAAAGGTGTGCAGATCCAGCATGTGAATGAGAGGAGGGCTCGATATTGTTCAGTCTTAGATGAACATGCAACAGGTTTACAAACATCATCTTTAGCAAAAAAATGTGCAAAATACACATAAACTAACAGCGGTTGGATTGATATTCCCTAGGGTGCACAAAAAACATGATTTAAGAAAATAAATAAAAACTGAGATATCTGTTTTTACAAATGACTCCTTATCTACCCTACCGTAGCCACATCAGCAATAGTTTAGCTGGGTCACTAAACACAGCTACTTACCCCATCTGCTTCTATTTCAGCTCCTCTTAAAACTATCATCTTTGTATCTTTTTACAGTTCAAGAAGCATAAAACAAAAGCATAAAACACCCAGATATTTTCTCTAAACAGCCCCTGCAGTATAATTCAAAGTAGTAAAGGAAAAAATGCACTGTGGCTGTAGAGGTCTAATACATAACACATAATCTGTGGTATATTCCTGCTTTTGCCAAAACACAACCAGAGCATTCTATGTGTCTATATTTACAGCACTTACCTGTACATATATTATATGATACATGTTGTGAATACAGTAAAGACTAAAGTGACACAGCTAATTCCTGTCCATAAAATATATGTATGCACATTTAAAAATATTCAGTATGCCCTAACTACAGTGATTTAAATGTCCTGTGTAAATTCAATGCTTGCTTTGTCAAGCTTTCCATGTGGAAAACACGGTTCCTCCCTTCTGTACTCCAGTGTGAAGAATGAATATAGCCTACATGCTTGACTTGTCCTGTACTAGTGGGAATGGTACCAATATAAAAATGTTAATGCCATGCTCTACCAACTAAGGCCCATGGGACAAAATATGGAAATTTCTTCGGAGAAGTCTTTGGGCACCCATTAATATCATTATCATCACCACCACTGCCACCATCACATTTGCATGCCATTGGATGGTGCGCTAAAGCTTTGAGGAAGAATATCAGTCCACTAGACTTAGCTACAATGACGACAATCTTCAGCCATAATGAATCCGGCTGAATACGAGAGAAGCTGACTGCAGGACTGTGAGGAACCTCTGATGTGACTTCCTCGGACGTTCATTTCTAAAGTTTTGCATCTACACCGCTGCCCAGTCTTTATGGTGAAGGTCGTGTGTGTGCATTTTGTTGCATTTGGATGCTGAGTGTATGGGTGTTCCAACCCGCCATCCCCCCCGGAGGTCACTTTGAAATGGAATAGATTTTTCTAGATCTCAGCCAAGGCTGTAGGGAAGGTCACTTCATTAATCACAGCTAAATGCCACTGTCTGCCCGTCTCCCTTCTTAACCAAGTAACACTCACAGATAACATCATTGATTGATACTAATAATTAATTCTCCTTCGGTACAGAACGACAGAGAGTATCATTCAGTAGGGAACCTTTAATTACTATGTAAAGACTCATTAGGTTAATGCCATCGTGTGCTCCGGTAGCATGGGGGGCAAATAGATGTCTTCCTCTACCCGTGGCCTTTTGTGAAACAAGATGCTTCCCCCCCGTCTCCCTCTCTTTCTCTCTCTTACTTACTTCCTATGTCTCTCTAGCGGTATGCATCTACGTGCTCGCCTACTTTGCTCTGCTGATTCAGTGTTGGGAAATGTCAAGTCAGATTTAGCTTGAGAGAATTTTGGCAGATGGGTTGAAGCACAAATGATGGAGGAAAGAACAGACACACAGGTTCAGAGTGTGCATCCACCTGACTGCATTACTGCAAGTGTGTGTGCATTAATGTTTGCAGTGATGTATATGTACATGTGTGCATATATAGGTCTGGCTTTGTCTTGAGTCACATATACATGCCACCAGCCACGCCAGTGTATCTGCATCAAAAGCAAGAATAGAGGACATGCCATGTTATTTTATTATCTACCAATCCTCGTTGTGTGAAGGAAGCTGATGCAATGTACTGCTAAGAGGCTTTTACTTTTAAAGTAATACTCTCTGACATGTTCACATAAATAAATGTGTCATCTACTACTATCTCATTCAGTCTCTTTGTTTCCGTTGCCAATTATTAAAGCAGTGTAATGACTCAATCCATGAAAGCTTTTACATCTGCTGTTCTTCACAGTCAGTGTCTGTAAGATCTTTCCTGGGAATTATCCTCCTGCAGACAGGAAGTGATGCATTTTACATTTCAGATCCATCATGTATAAACAAAAGATCTTGGTATTTGGCAGGGATAGCCACGGTTGCTGAAACAAAAGAGTAGCACCTGCAGAAACTTCATAAAAATAAAATCCAAGGGTAAGCATGGGTTTTATGAATCACCGTTATAAGGACTCAGGATTTACAAAATTAAAAGCTCAGACATGTCTTTCTAAGCAGCACATGAATGACACACACAGCCATGCCTAAACAAAGCCACACTGGACACTGATCTGATAAAATGGCCTGAATGCACCATTCAGATGCAGCACTGAGCTCATGCTGCGGCCCTCTGCTAGACGTTAGCTCCATCTTGTGGGCTGTATTTAAAACTTTTACAGGAAAAATTGAGTTACAGTCATAAAGATACAACCAGGTTGTTACATCTTTTCGCATTTCCACACTCATAGCTTTTATTCACAAAGCCAAACTGAGCTTTTTTTAGCCTTTAAAATATAAACTGTTTTTTTTCAGTCACTATGTGGGTGATATTAAATATGCATTAGCATATAATCACTCTACTGAGTCCATTTAACTTCATTTGACTCTTAGACATGACATGAATATCAATGTATTATAGTCTGAACTATAAGCGTTCCTGTGATAGGAAATTGATTACCTTTAAACTACTCCTATATCACAAAATGCTGGCAAATTCCTTCAACTGTAGCCAGCTTGTAAATGACACATCTGCCATAGCTGATGTCATTCACTCACAGAAGTTAATCAAAATCCATTGTGTCCGGTGTTTCAAAGACTCAAGAAATGTCTCAGAAATTTGGCATTTCACTGACATTTACCCAGACAGAGTGACAGAGAAGTTGATGAAAACTATTTTTGGACATGACCCAGGAAGATTAACTAAATGCAAGTAAATAGTGAAGTGCAAATGGATTTATTATCAATACTGGCGACAGCAGACAGACAACAGATGTCTGTTAAATTGGATTTTTGATTTTTGAGTTTTAAATGTATATTAGCCTTTAGGTAGTATGTAAAATAAAGACATAGAACAATGCAAAGTATGCAGACTTAATTATAATGTGCATCTATGGCAGAGTGAATTAATTAAATTCATATATCCCAGACTCCAGAGGACAGAAGGACAGAAGGACAGAGGGACAGAGGGACAGCGTGGCTGCCAGAATATATTCAAAACTTTTTAGCCTTTGGTCAAGGTGAATGACAGGGTAAAGGAAACTTTTAGCTCATTTGGTTCATTTTACAGTAACACTATTAAATTAAACCTGTGCCAGGCACTAAATCGTCCTTTGAAGATCAATGGCCGTAGCCATTAATGGAATATTTTTTTAAATGTTACTTTACAGGAGCGGGGGCATCATAAACCACATGCATGCAGGTTATATCATGACACTGGGCTTCTATGTGTTTTATGAACTGTAATGCATCTGAGGTTTATTAAGGTTTTTTTTTAATCACTGTAGCTGCACTGTGGCTCAGTGGTCACAGCAAAAGACTTGGTTGGTTCTGTTTAAAGATCTGCTCGTGTCTGGGTGCTGTGGTTTCATCGAATTAAGAATAGTGCTGAATTTTGGCAGATAAAATTGTGCTTAGTATCTGCAGTGTACAGACGAAAAATGAGCAACCTGAGTTTAGGTTTTGGTTAGTTGGTTTATACTGATCAGTGGAAAATTGGTTCTTTAAACGTATGTGCTGCAGCAAAGAAATGCATTCAGTGTAGGTTAAACAAGGTTAGCGCCACCAAATGAAGTTAATATAAGTCTCCCCCTCCCCGGCCTTCAATGCATCCATCCCAGACTGACTTAAATGGACAACGTCCTCTGCCACGTTCATCTCCTTCCTCACATCCATCCACACAACATCCTATAATTTCATTAAACCTTAAAAACTGCAGGTTCAAACTGAATTCATCGTGCCTATTTTTAGCCATGCGAGCAGCATAGCTCTAAGGATGTTTTTTTGTCAGCATTTGAGTCGGTCCCCCACTTGGGGAAGTTATTACAGCATTTTTTATTTTATATTTCATCATGATAATCAACAATACAGCAGTCAAAATACAAAGTAATCTACAGTGCTTTGCCAAATGATGTTTCCTTAGCCCTCTGCACTGGCACCTGAGTCTGAGCATGGCCTTAGACCCTCAATTCAGATTGCATAAAAAGGAAAGTAACATCAAGAGGAGCAACAGAGAAGACATCCCACATGACCTCCACTCTATCAAGGAGACCTGGAAAGAGGACAGAGAGAACACGTACACACAAGAGGCAAAACTCAAGGACATCATTCACACCAAAGGGAGCGAGGAGAAGGGAATCATTCAGACAGAGGGGGAGAGAGAGACAAGGGCATTGTTCTCAAGAGAGAGAGAGCGACAAGAACTAAGGCTGAATCTCCTGGCGGACAGAGATCCGGATCCAAAAGGTCCCAGGATGGCCCATGGTCCAGAGCAGAGAAGTCTCGGTACTGCAAAGAGAGGACAATGGGGGAGAAAAACAGGGAGAGAGAGAGAGGAGAGATGGAGTTAAGGCGAGATAAGCACACAGCTTGGACGCTTATGCTCATGGCTGTTAGACTACCAACAAACAGAGGGTTAGAGAGATGCAGGGGTTTTGGTAAAGATTACAGTATTATCATTAATGTCTTCCAAATGTCTTCCTGTCTGTCTTCCTTGGAATACGATTCTGTTAGCTGAAACTTTGTATTGCTTCTGTTTTGGCCAGGACTCCCTTGAAAAAGAGATTTTATAATCTCAAAGGGATTCAGCTGGGTTAGGGTTAAATAAAGGCTTAATAACTCACACTGTTAAAAAGTTACACTTTGTAATGTCTTAACAAAAACTGAATTATTAGTCTGAAAGGAGGTTTGGGTGCAGAAAGTGCTTCAGTGTGTTTGGGATGCTTTCAAGCATGATTGGTTGGTTGACTGCCCCAGGAATACCAGAGACACAGGAAAAGCCCTTTCCTGAAATTATACAGATAACATATATTAAGAGATAACTCTCTCGGGTAACTCTGTTACACTGTTACAGCCATCTTCACCTCGGGGAAAATATGCAAGTACAACAGAGTTAGATAATTATAATAATCCTTGAATTATTAATAATTAGACTTACAAGACTCATTTGTTAATGCTGTCATTAATGAGTTCCATACATGTGTCTCATTTTGAAAAAGAATCACAGAAATACAGAGGTAGGAAGATAAAATATCTCTGACATACATTACTTTCTCTCTCTTTATATGTCAGACTATTGTAGATCAGTTTCTTTACAAGTCAAAATCTTATACTCACCTTTTGTTGCCCAAATGATGTGAATTGTAGAAGGTTCACCGATCACTTCAGGTTTGTGGGGTATTTTTGTATCCATCCTCCTACTTACATGAAGCCCATTGAACATGTCAAGATTTCAAGAACAATCCATGTGCCTCAAACATCCACTATGTCTGTAAATTATTTATTCTCACTGTTTAAATTAATTTTTTGTTCTTAAACATGTAAATATTATCACTCATGCACAATCAACTCATGCTGTTCATACTGCATATAATGCCATATCTACATACTTCATGTACATTGCATTCTGCATCATGACACTATTGTGTTATTCTTATTCTCTCTGCAAATGTTATTATTGTTTAAGTATAAAGATCTACATATCCATATATATTTGTATGTGTTGTAATTGTTTTAGTTGTATTTATGTCTATATCTGATAATGTATATTGAGAGCAAAGTGAAACCGGAGTCAAGTTCCTTGCATATGTACACATACCTGGCCAATAAGAGTGATTCTGATTCTGAACATCAGGCCAGCATGGCACATGAGAGCTGACATCCTCTGTCAAAGCAAATGAGCAATGGTAAAGGTGTTCTCAAGACTGTATCATGTATTATTATATATTGCAAGGTGCAAGGTCTGATGTTGTCACCATCACCATCCATGACATCATCGTCACTGTCATTATCATTATAATTGCTGGTCCAGGCAGACCATTGATTACTATCATCACTCATCAGTGTCTTCCTCACTCTCAATCTCTTGATGTTCATCTTCCTCATGCTCATCATCAGAGGAATGATGACCTTCATCATCTCCAAGAACAACTACAACCTCCACTTCCTCATCATCAGAGAACATATAGATTGGGAGAGCATTACCTTCAGCTGCCTCGATGATCATTACTTCAGGGATGCTCAGTGATGCAGGAGACGCCTGGAGGGTTAAAGTATATGAAAACCTGATTTTAGATCTTAAGTCATTTACCTTAACCCCTCTGTTTAGCATTTACAAGAATGGTTTCAAAATGTAATAGATGTTTATTACATACTGTAATATATGTAATATTATATATTTTTCAACGTGCGTCCATGAGCTTGTATAAACAAATATTAAATGGCAATATGGTAAAACTTGGGTTGCAATAATAACATAAAATGTTATCATAGGAGACATTATAACTGTTAAAAAGTATTAATAACACACATTTCCTTATATCTGCTTAAAACAACATAGTAGTGTGTTAAAAAAAATAGCAACATTAGCATATTAGCACAGTTGCCAAGTTGCTCTTGGGTATATCTCTGCAACAGATGAGGAAGAGGAAAACGCTTACTTGTCACGTGCAAATGCAGTTTTAAACAGAGACTTATTTAGATTAGTTCCTGTAACTCAAGGAGGTGGAATGTTTTCTCTCCTAAATAGACTGCAGGATGGAAAGTGAGTTTTGAAAGCCAGAAGGTTCAGCAGCTGGCCAAGTAATGGCTGAGTCATTGGTATTGATCCATAACCCTTTCAGCCTCCACAGATATATTATGGGCATTTTGTGCCATGCAGCAGTAAAAGTCTTACTTATTGCACACTTAAAAACAGTCACCTCATCCTTTTTTTTTTTTTTTTTACTTTTAAATGCTGCTCCCCAAATATGGGAGCTGATGTTGACTCAAATACCAAACGGGCATAGAAAAATAACACAGACTATCCTCTAGGCTCATTGGCTTTATTTTATATGTGCCATCTTTGCCATTGTGTTGTTTTTTTAGAATAAAAATAATAAATAATAAAATAACAACAATAAAAGAACTATACTGTCACAGATGATACGGGACTGATGAGACTAACATAAGACACACACAAACACTTTTATTCTTAACCACCTAATCCCTTTTACAATTTCACCCTACTCATATAATCCCCTAATCCTCATCTAATCTAAATGATCTGATGTCACTTTGAACGTTCTATTGTTATTCCAGATATGAGTATTGTGAGGACTTTGCACTATATACATTATAACCAATCTAAGGTTTGGAAGTTTAATACCATCCTTTGTACACATGTGCACATATGAGGTTTAGTTCAAATAAAACTGGATTTATGGAAAAGTTTAGACGTAGACTTTACAGATTTACTAAGATCTAAATAGATAACAACAAACATGGTAAAACATGGTTAATGTGAAGCCTATCATGGCGCCCACAGTGCCACAGCGATCTTATCTAGTTGAAATTCAGTGGGAAAATGATAAGTTAATTTCTAAGAATTGAGATCTGTTAGTATCACTGTAAAAAAATACCCACTCAGATAAAGCAGCAACACTGAATTCACAAGGCCAGTCTTTAATAAACTGCAAATGAGCAGCTCCTGGTTATGTATCTTGGTGACACTGCAGACTTCAGTGTTGATTTTCTGGCTTTTCAGGTTTTCGGGGAGAACTGTACTTTTACACAAATGTTAGTCTTTTTAAAGATGTGTTCATGTCATAACACTAAAAGCAGTATGAATATGTGAGGGGTTATGACTGAAAAAGAAGTGTTGGTGGATCATTTGTTGATTCAATAATGAACCCACAGCAAAGATAAGTCAGAATATCAGGCTAATAGTTTACATGTTTTTGTCCATGTTTGTAAGTGTGAATGTCCTGCTGTAGGCTGCCATGATTCACAAACTTCTGGCAACGTACTGTAATTATTCATGACAAGTAACACCTACTATGTGTGGGTGGGAGCAAATCGAGTCATATTGACATGTTTCAGCAAGCAAGGCGTCTGATATCTCACACTAAGGACTGGGTTGTATGTGTTCACATCATTCCTGCATGTTGGATGAGGCTTCTCAAATGTTTCACTGCAAAGGAAAGACTACACGAGGCTGCATGTTAAGAGGTCCTCCAAGCTACTTAACATCTTAATACTGTGACTGTAGCTTACTGTAGCTTTCTGTGGTGCTGAGTCAAGCTCACAATAAACAAGGAGGTTTAGACCGGAACTCGGGAGATTTTGCCTTCAAAATACATTTTTGTTTTTATGCATACTACTGGAAATATAAGCCTATTTTAAATTAATCTAAAAGAAAATGACACATTAGAACGTTATAAAACAAGAAAATTGAAAAATATTACAGATTACATATGCATACGTTTAGCTGGCGGGTTTTATTTTGCTTTAAATGGCATTTTCATAACATATATTCGCTTTTAATTGACATATAATGGAGCCAAAATAAAAATAAAAAGCGTAGCTAGCCATACAAGTCGGCGTTTACACCCTAGCTATCCGTGTCAACTCCTACGCGGATATTATTTTGAAAAGCCATACCGGAAGTACGGTGCAGGGTGTATATTTTGCCTTGTACTTGAGCAGTGGTTTGCTTTACCTTGTGAAGAAGTGACAGGCGTACAGGGGGAGAAGTTTTTTTTCTAGCTTCGCCTTCTCCTCTACATCATGGAGGCTCATCCACATTTCTCCCGTGAGGAAATCAACAGCACGGTGTGGGAAGTCCCGGAGAAATACACACGGCTCAAACAGATAGGGACCGGGGCGTACGGCTCCGTGTGGTGAGTGACTTGTCATTTACTGAACGCTGCATGAAGTGTTTGTCGTAGTTTGGACTGGACTGTGTGTGTGTGAGAACAGTGTTGAGTCTGAGCCCAGCTTTCATTATTAATGTTAGCTGCATGCAGCCTGTGGTGGGCCTGGCTTATGTCCTGTACTGTACACCAACATAATGTAAACACCGATGACACAGATAATAACTCATGTTAACTAGTTATAACACCTGAGAGCTCATAGGACATCCAAACAGCATGTGTCGCGTGTTAGCACGGAGACTACATATCCCACAACACGCACCTTTTATGTGTATTCATCTGTACAATAATAGAGGAGGTGTAGCTGTTTTATAATGTCAGCATTAAAGATGGCCACTTTCCACTTTGATTCCTACATACAGTTACATACAAGGGACGAGGATACAGTGAGGAAGCAACAGAAACAGATCATCTACATATTGCATAATATATATGCACATACAAGTGTATGTGTGTAGAAATTACATTGCACACATTATTGTTTACTGATGTTGTTTATTGGTGGTAAATGTGTAATACATTGTGCATGTGATGTATTATTATTAAATCCTTTTGGAAAAGCTGTTACAGTTACAGTTGTCATACTACAAGGCTGATGTCAAGGCTTATTCTATCGTTTTAAATGATCTGGGATCTAATTATGATCTACACTCAAGGCAGTAGCAAGGATTTTAGAAATACTGGTCATGAATGAGTCCAGTTTCCCCAGCAGAACCACTCCAACCTAAGCCATCAACCAAAATAAAAATGAAAGAAGTGCTTTCTTTTTTTAAACATAACTTCTGTTTTATATTTTATGTACATAAATAGATTTTCTAAATGTAGTCTAGGATTTATCAGAAGTGTTCTTAATAAACATGTAATTAAAGAATAGTAATGTCATTAAAAGACCAGTGTGTAGGACTACACATCTAGCAGTGCAGACGGTGATTGCAACTGCCTCGCCTCAGCCTCCTGTTTCAATCATGTTGGAGAAATTATACAAAAAATGTGAAAGGCGCTATCTAGAGCTACTATAGAAACATGGTGAGGTAACATGTTGGACTCCGCTGAAAGTACCCACCACATCAACGGTCTCATTTTAAGCTAACAGAAACAAAACAATTCTTATTTTTAGTTGATTATACACTAATGAAAACATACGTATGAATATTATATTGCAAATCTGCTATACTCTGTAAACACAGCCTCCTAAACCTTACGCATGGGACTTTTTGTTTCCCTGCCACCACAGTGCTTCCGTCTCATTAGTGTAGTAGACCACACACATTTAGGTCACTCCATTTCCACTATTTATTCCTTGCGCATGTACGTTTTTGTAAATTGTAGCACTACAGATGGGATTGTTGTAATTCCAGACACCAGATGTTTGATTCAGAGCCCTAACCCATTGAGGATGTGTAGAGATCTTTCATAGACAGAAGCTTAGAAGTTGAAAATCCTGACAGTCAAAATGATTTAACATTGATTATGGCAGATTTCAGTGCTTCTGTTGTTAGAGCTGCAGATTGGCTTGCTAACTACAGTTACCAGGGTTTTAGGCATTAAAGTGTGGGAGTTGTAGTCTTTCAGTATGTCTGACCTTTAAAAGACGCACCATCTGATGAACTGGGATCAAGTCGCCACCATTATCTGTAATTTTGTCAAATTGCACATCTCTCATAAATCGCCTTGTTAGAAAATGAAAGCAGAGGAAGAGAAGGAAATCATAAGCTGAAAGATAATCAACAGTTTCATAACTACTGTATGTGTGAGGCGCTGTATTTATTGTGTTTGTTTATCTTTTTAAACTTGACTTTAATATCCTGCTATGTTGTGCATCAACATTGTCCGCAGCACAATGCACAAGTGGTGTGTGTAATGTGTGTCGGTGGATGTGGCTCCAAATAGCCTAACAAGCCTTTCCTCCTACGATCTGGTGCCCTGCAGATCACTGCATGCATGCACATGTCGAGTTGCCAAACATTTACATGTTGATACTCAATAAACCACAGACCCCCGCACATTTAAAAAAAAAAAAAAAGAGTCTTAACAGGCAGTTCCTCCATGCACACAGAACTTCTTAGCGAGAGTGAAACTTCAAAATAGGCTGTTGTGTCTTTTTCTAACTGCTCTGACTTCAAAAGAAGGAAATCATATTGAAACTAGAAAGCACATGCTCTGACTCTGAGGGCAAAGCTAATGACTTCTATTGTTCACCACAGCTCAGCAATAAACGAGAAGACTAAAGAGAAAGTGGCCATCAAGAAGCTCCACAGGCCCTTCCAGTCAGAGATCTTTGCAAAGAGGGCATACCGAGAGCTCCGACTGCTCAAACACATGAAGCATGAAAATGTGAGTAGATGTAACACAACACATCTCCTGCTTCCTTCAACATACTGTAGTTTTAACATAACGTTCTGGCTGTTATATTAATCATTTTGATCTTTCATTCCAATTAGGTGATAGGACTCCTCGATGTGTTTACACCTGCCTCAAGCCTCGATGAAATGCAGGACTTGTGAGTATTTTCTTCCAAAGCAAAGCCCCTGAGGCAAAGACAGGCAACACCGCTGATGATCTGCAGGTTTAGTATTCACCTGAAGAATTACCTACAGGACTACGAAACCTTTGGGGACAAGGATTACTTTGCATTTTGTGGGTTAAACAATAAACCAGTCTCCAGATGAGACTGACCTATTTCCGACAGGAGTTTACTGTGTAAACTGAATGTCATATGCTATGTGGTCGAAAGAATGTGGAAACATAAATATTACACTAATGTGTGATTGTTGCACACATGATTCTAAAACAATGAACCATAATAAGCTGCTGACAAAAATATCATTGTGTGCTGGGAGACTTCCCCTTAAATGGAACTTAAGCCTGTTATAGTGTGTTCTGTGAAGAATAATGACACAGCAATTTGTATTTTATACAAAGACCAAAACCTAAAGTTGAAGTAAGAACCAACAAGGTCTCTACTAATGTGGAAAAATAGGATCATCCTAAAAATTGGCTAGGATAATTAGTAATGTAAGCAGTTTGACAGTGAGCTGAAGTCATCTGTGCTAAATATTTACGTTACCGTAATGTGGATTTCAAACAGTCATCATGGTTTTCAATGAGGATTGTTCAAAAATCATTGATGGTTCTCTGTTATGATGTTACTGATCTCTGCACTCAGTGTGTCAGAGAATCAGAGAACTGTAAGCCCAAATTGACATTTATTTTCATAAAACATGTAATACTTTTATTTGGTCATTTTGGAATATTTATTGATTAACTTAATTTAATGATTGTTTTATTTTTTACTTGAGTTTGGTGTGCTGGTGAGATGAATACATTGAACTGCAAACTTAGACTTTTGCAGTAGCTTATTAGGAGGATTCTGAAAAGAGGATTCATATAATAAAGGTTGCTTTCTATTCTTATTACCACCCTTTCACATGGTTTTTAATTGGACAAATTGGCAGAGCTTTACAGAAATATGGGATCATTAAGCTGAATTCAAAATAAACATGTTTAAACATGAGTGTTACATAAACATAAACAAGAATCCTAAGCTCCTTACTGACAATATGAAACGATGGAGTACAGCGTTAACGGGGGTGTGGAAGTGACAGCAGGACAGCTTTTTCTTGTGCATTAGTAGTGAGGCTTTGGATAGACTGTTCGATAAAAGTGTCATTCCACTGATTTTCTTGCTCTGTCTCTCTCTTTTTCTTAGCTACCTGGTGATGCCTTACATGTTTACTGACCTGTCGAAGGTGCGAGGTCATCTCTCAGAAGATAAAGTCCAGTTTCTCGTCTACCAGATGCTCTGTGGACTCAGGGTGAGCAGGGGAGGCCTGCGTCACAGAAACATATAATTACGTAGTGAAGTGTAATTATAACTAATTATAACCTCAGGGAGTCGTGCCAGAATTATACTGTTTATTACAGGCAGTTGTATGAACTTTGATTACATGCATGTACACATGAAGGGTGTCTTTAATGAGTGAGTATAACACAAACTTATGATGGATTTATAGCTTGTAATAACTAATATATTGACTGCATACGCCCCGCACAAAAAGTGGTTTTGTTCAAGCGCCTCCTACAGCTGTCAGATGAGCTTATAGTGCACAAATCATACACAGAATTCCACAGGTAAATGACATATATGTTGGATATTACTGCAGTTAAAATGTCTGCTGCCTTCTCTGTCTGTCTCTTCTCTGCAGTACATTCACAAGGCTGGAATCATCCACAGGGTAAGTACAAGTCTAGAGCTGACATTAGGGCTTGGCCAAAGAAAATAGCTTGATTCAGGCTTTTGTAGAAATTGTAACGTGTGCAGTGATTTGTATTGCACATTATTGCCTCAGATAACAGACGTGCACTTCTTCCCATAGTCCAGAAAGACATTGGAAATGTTGATTTTTTTCATTTGTCATTGTTATTGAGTCAGATCAAACTCTGCCCCAACAGGTAAGATGAGTTCAGTCTCTGATGTCTGGCTGCATGCTGAGAGATGTTAGGACACACCTTTCAGAAAGAGTGCCAACGCTTGTGGGTGTGTGTGTGTGGAGTAGGGAAAGTTGGGTTAGAACAACAGAGCAGTAGCTTACAGTATGAACAGCACTTAGACACATAAGGACCGTTCACAGGCACTATTAATACAGACTCATGTTGCCAAAAATACATTGTAACACATAACATTATTTTAAATCCTTGTGATTGCAGGATTTCAACTTACTACTATTAAATCTACCGTTTTCTTGGTTACTAGCTAGCTCTTTTTTTTACATGTTTTGATTATAACATGTTTATGCTACTTATTAACTGAGCTGTTAGTGTGGGGTGGTTAATATTCGTTTGAGACCAGCTGACTGTGTGTTTGTGTGTGTGTTAAGACTGTAGAAAACATGGTTGGTCAAAGTGTTACCCTGCTAGTACTCCACTTAAGGTGTTACCAACACATCACTAACAGTAACACACTTATCCCACGTTATGTCGCAGTATTCTGTGAATGACTCTGCAGTGAGTCTTATGGTCAGCTTATAGATGAGTCACGTCATTGAATTCCTGTTTTAAATCCGCACAGTTAAATTGAGTCACCCGGCTGAGCTATGTTAGGCCACAGGAACTACAAGCACAAAGTCCCAGTTTTGTTACAGCACAGTGCAAACGCTATAATTTTGCTGTTAATCACTAAGTGCAATCAGTAATCATCACTCCACTCATTTTCTTTTACAGGATCTTAAGCCTGGAAACTTGGCTGTGAACCAAGACTGTGAACTGAAGGTTTGTACTTTGAAGGATTACACTAGAAAAGCATGATAAACCTAAATGATAGTGTGCGATAAATGTGATAAAATACAGGATATACTGTGTGCTATAAAGTTAGCAATATCCACGAAACTGTATATGTCAGTGATGTATGACAGTACATGTAAAAACTAACCATTCAATCAAACAGTTAATTAACTTGATGTGTAATGTACAATGTTCATGTTTCAAATGTAGATAATCGTTTTCTTTGCTTCCGCTTCAGATCCTCGACTTCGGGCTGGCTCGCAGTACCGACGCTGAGATGACGGGCTACGTGGTGACCCGTTGGTACCGGGCACCTGAGGTCATTCTGAACTGGATGCACTACACCCAGACTGGCAAGACAATCGTAGCTGTTACATACTCTTACCTCCGTCGGTGCTGTAACTGTAACTGTTTGCCGTGTGAAAACTCCACTTACAAGGATGTCTTTCTTTTAGCAATGGCTTACTTGGTACTTTATGGGTCAGCAATTTTTTTTCTAATCCTGTTGTCGGTGCATGACATTTGAAGTAGCTTGGGTGTCATTCTGACAGTAAATCCTTTTTTCCCGTAATCTGTTAGCAGTTGACACAGATGCGTCTGACAGCAGCTTGATAGCGTTGAGGCTCAATGACAGCGCTGTCACTGCGATGAAACTGATTTTCCCAGGATTTATGTGTCTGTAGGACATAGTGGTTTTGTAAACAGCATCTACAGAAGGGAATGTAGCACAGAGAGCAACTCTGGCAACTTTACACTCTTCATTGAATTGTATTACTTACCAAGAATTCCCAAATGTTAACAGCACAGCATATTTCCTTCACTTTCTGTTGTGAGTAGGAACTTTGCTATGATATATAAAGGCCACCTTCCTCATTTCTGCTGCACTGAAACTCAAAACTCTCTCAGTAATGCGTGTCCTGCTCGGGTTTGTACTGATGGTTTTTGTCTTTGATGTCTTTTCTAGTTGACATCTGGTCTGTGGGCTGTATCATGGCAGAAATGATCAATGGAAAAACCCTCTTCAAAGGAAAAGACTGTATCTTTTCATCTGCTATTCACTGGACTTAATCACATCAATTGGTTTCAGTCAAGTTTTAATACCACTTTATTGAATCGTTGTAATAATTAAGGTGATTTAAAGTCACTTGATTAAGCAGTGACAGTTTTATTTGATTATAGACAGTATAAATCAGGTGCAGAGTGGAACACAAAAGGCTATTAGACTATATCACAGACTGCAGCAAATGCAACACGTTTCCTCAGGCAGCATCTAGTGCAGCTACTGCTGTCACTATATTACACATGACTTTTTCTGCTTGTTTTATATTTGCTTTTTATGTTCTTTCTGGCACCTGATGGACTTTACTGATTTACAGCGCCTGCTAGCAAATAAAACTGTCACTGTTTCATCAAGTGGCTTTCATTCTGTTTTATGGACCTGCTTGGAATCCCTACTTTCCACAGTAGACTCCTGCTTATTGAACCACCAGCACGTGGCAGCTTTAAAAATCCTTGATTGTAACCCCTTTACTACCAGACATGGACCAGCTGACTCAGATCATGAAAGTGACTGGGGTACCTGGACCAGAGTTCATACAGAAGCTGGACAGTCTAGAGGTAAGACCACTTAAATTACAGTGTGGGTCATAAATATGCATATGTATGAATCAAACTACTGTTTAACTGTGATGTTTTTATACATCACTGACTGATATTTTACTATTCACCAACTTTCGAGCTGATGAATATTCTTAATAGAATTAGGAGTGATCATCTCTCTAAAGTCATTTAGAACACAGTACATCAAATCCTTCATTAAATCCATGAAAATAATATCTAGAAGACTGAAGTCCCACTAGCAGCCCTCAGAGGCTGCAGTATACATTACATCCAACAATAACAACATACTGTAGTGAAAACAATATAAAATTTGTCCTGAGGGTGGCACTAGAGGAAAAGTCAGGGCATCAACAAAAAAAATATGTAGCAGGAAGTATAAAATGAACATGAAGTTAGAAATGTAAATGAATCATAGAAACGGTTCAGCTTGAGCACGTCTTTCTTTTCAGCCTGTCTGACGTTTAGTTGTTGTGTACCAGTTTAGTAATTTCTTATAAACCCAGAAACAAGGACCGAATGATAAATGATTTTATTTATTATTATCACACTATAATGACACAAATAATGAAATGACGTGTGCACTAAGCTCCAGACTTTGTGCACTGTGTGCACTCTTGTGGATTCCTGGGCATCAGAAGCTTTATCAAATGTTATATAACATTTTTCATTTTTTACAGGCAAGTTGAATTCTTTTCTGGCCTTTCTGGAAGTTTTTCCACCGTTGACACATTTTTTTATGTAGATTCCTGGATCCTAGGAGTTATCTTTGGCCAGCGTACTAAGAAGCTGTTCCAGTCTGCAGTTTTCAATGAATCAATGTTTATATCATGCACTGCTCAGTATTGTGGATAATAATTTGGACTAAAGACTGAAAAACACTAAAAGCAGTAAAATGACTACAGAATATCTTTTAACTTCAGCAAAATAAAATAATAAGATGTTTAAATTGATTCAATGGATTTTACAGAAACACCTCTATCATTTACAAATTCAAGCAGTTGATTTGTCAATTGCCTATCATTTGTCACAGTTAAGATCTTGATCAGTTAAGATGCAAGTATTTGGAATCGTTATTGTCTATGTCAGAAACAACATACAGTATGAGTTGTTGCCTTGATTTGTATTGCAGTCTTATCAAAAGCTGTTTTTGATTCTTAATTCTATTTCTTTTTTATCTCTAAAAACAGGCCAAAAGTTATATTAAGGCCCTCCCTCGCTATCCCAGAAAAGACTTCTCAACGTTGTTCCCCAGAGCCAGTGCAAAGGGTGAGTTCAGCCACAGCCTTTTTATTGCTGCTCAACTGGTCCACAAATTTTTATTTTTTTTTACCTTTTTATCACACTTGAGACTCATTTAGTACAAGAGCAAGCACAGTTTTTTACTACTGCCCACAGAACTGGAGCAAGAATTTGTTGTTGAGGTAATCATCTGTTTCATTCGCTAATAATGTTCATTTTACCGCTTTATGTGTCTATGATGTAACACCGTATTAACTTTCCTTGTACCCCGTTCATGAGAGTTTTTCCACTGTTCTAAATGTTCTGTGTTATGTAAGTCAGGAACAGGAGAAGTTCTCTGTAGTGGGACAAGAAGTGAAAGTACATCTTTACGTAGCTGACAGCAGCAGAGTGGTTTCTTTTGCTGATTCCAAAAGAATTAGTAACCTGCCATGTGGCTAATCTCAGTAAAAATGTTATATACATTGACTGACAATTTGATGCTTTTTATGTTTGATCGCATTGCTGTATTTTTCGGTACTACTCACTGTTTGCAGGTATCGACCTGTTGGAGAAGATGCTGGTTCTGGACGGAGATGAGAGGCCCACAGCTGAACTAGCTCTGGAGCACCCATATTTCAACAGTTTGAGAGAGCCTGACGACTTTCCTGAGCCTACACCGTATGACGATAGCCATGACAACGCTACGTTGTCCCTGGATGAGTGGAAGCGTAAGTGAAAGAGCAAACATTATTGAAAAATAACTGCCATAATATAATGTGTAAATTTGAGTAGTGAATACATAGACTATGTCATTTATAGATCTCACAGAATTCATATGTTATCATTTATGGTCTTATTTGTTGCAGTCATTGAACAAAGTTCTGAGAAAAGACGCCATTCACAAAATGTGAAAAGTAAATTGAGAAAGAAGTCATATATTTGTTGCATAGTGGAAAGAGTAACAGTGGAACAGTCTTATTATCATGCCTTTGGAATGGTTAAAGATGACTTCAAGTGTTTACCATGTTGGCCATGTTGGATGATTTACAGCCACACACATTCTGTTGCAGGGCGTCTCCTAATGTGGTAATTAGTAATTAATGTTAAAATGCCATGAAATATGCCTTTAATGGCTTTGTGTTTAATTTATTATTAGGGTTGTAGACATGCTGGACATTCAAAAAACAAATGGCTTTCCCCTTTTACCCACAGGGTTATGCTTCAGAGAGGTGAAAAGCTTTGTGCCATTCCCACGGCGGGACTCCAAGAGGAAAAACACCCTGACTATGTCTCCGTGACCTGATGAATGTCTTGTAACTACTGATACCCCAATACACAGCCAATGGTGCCCTTGTATAGTCAAACCATGGATTAACTTCATTTCTGTTACCCTGCATATGTTTAGATATTGAATTAGTGATCAGAGAGTGAAAACTGACACACTTTTTTTTCTCACTTCTTTTTTTCTTTTTTTTGTAATGTACAGTAGTTTCCTAAGTGTAGATTGCTCTTTGTGTTACACATTCCTTATCAGTGGTTTGTCTTCGAATTTATTGTGACCAAATGTCACATGGTTTACTGTAAGATTAACTGTAATATTGTTTTCCAATTAAACAATAAGACAAGATGTGTATGAAATTTTGTTTATGCAGAAAATAGCAAATGTTCCTACCTGAGACAGGCTACACCAACATTTACAGCCAGAAAAATCTCTTGCCATTAAAATGAGTGCAGAGGTGAAAATAGCAAAAATTCTAAGTTGAACCCTTGTGGATTATTTCCAATATGAAGCGACTTTGTACTTGACTGGCTTAGTACATTTAGAGGCTGCTGCGTGATGTATATTATTGCACTGAGGTCGTTTGTTAGGGTTAATTCTGTGCCTGATTCTGTTTAATTATTAGAAATCCTGCATTGGATTGGTGTTATTGCTGCCCATGAGACTTGTTTAACCATGTAACACAAATATGACAACGGTCTGTTGCATTTTCTCTGAGTATGTGAGTGCGTGTGCATGTGTGTATACAGATAGAATAAACAATTCAATCCATGAGCCTACATGTGTGTGCACATGTTTTGTGTACATGAGCAGACAGGACAGGTATCAGGTTCCAAAATAGATCATAGCAGTTTTTAAACGGCTGGTTTGGATCAAAAGCTACAGGTCGAGAATGCATACATCAACACAGACTGAGAATCTGTCAATCACTCTGTTAAGTGGCTTGCGCGCGAAAATCATGGCCTGGTGACGTCAAGGGGGCGGGCTAAACTTGTATCAATTTGCCGTTATCAAGGTAGCCCGGAGGCTACCATAAAAGCGGAAGTGAGGCATTTCGCAATCAAAATAAAAGAACAAAAATATGTAAACACAAATATCTCATTTTGATTTTGATCGAGATTGACAGTCTAGTTTCAAAATCAACACAGTTTTACAACAGACAGGAATCTAAAATTAAGTAGAAATTATTGCATTGCATAAAATTTCACAACAAATCCACCATCTTAAACACCGAACATTATATGCAATTTGTATGGTGTGCTGTAAGATCAAACATCCCACAGAAACAGAAAAAGTGCGAGTTACAGAGGAATGTAATAGTATATTATTATTTAAAATGCATTTAAAATCAGTAAAAAAACAAAAAAAACAAACACAAATCTGTAAATAAAAAGTCTGGGGACTGTCTGGCAATGAAATACAATAAAATGTTATTAACTGGATGAAATTAAAGTCGGCCATTAAATGTGGGCAAATTATTTTGAGTTCTATTACTGATGAAACGTTGACACGATATACTCCAATAAGGATTTTATTTTGAAAGACGACTCCGGAAGTGGTATGGTTTACTTGGGCTGATTTCGAGTTAGCGCATATTCTAGACCCCAAATAGCTAGCCAGCTAGCCGAAGGAGGCTAGTATTTCTCCTTCTGACAAAATTAGGTCGACAATAAGCTGTTTCTCAGATCATTAATGCAAATATACCACTTGCGTTCTCAGCAAACCTTTGGGGTTGACTGCTTGTCTCCCACACGCCGTGTTGTGGAGAAACGGACGCGGTATAAATTGTCGAAATATACCGGCTGTAGCAGCAAACTGGAGCTGGCTAACGGTAGCTAATAGCTTCGAGACTACAGCGAGTAAGGCGGCTGGCTAGGCAACCATTACTGTAGAAGCGGCTTCAGACCGCCGGCTGTCGAGCTACCTGTGTCAGTCAGTTGCCATAATAGGTAAGATGGCTTAAGTTTGCTACCTACTGTTTATTTATTATAGAGTGACTCAGAACTTTTATTTCCATTTTTGCTAGCAGTAGTCAAACTTGTGTGCCTTGTCAACGATACAAAATAACAAGCCAGCTAACGTTGGTACTGCCCATCTGTTAAAGTTAGCAGGGTAGCTAACTTAGCTGATATCTTAAACTAACGCTACTTGTCTCCGTACTTTTATGTCAGAGCACCGAATTAATGTGCCTTTTTCACCCCGACTTGAACAGATGAAGCATTACTTAAATATTACAAAACTATTATTAAATTTTAAACCGTGTGAGATCTTTTAACAGTATTTTAAAACTGTAAATATGGCTGACATTTTACTCCCGAAATAGGGACAGTGATCAGTTGAGACCGTGGTATTCTTAAAGCTGATTGGCTCTCGGGTGGATCAGTCAAAGTCTTCTGAAAGCTGATTGGACGAGCCTATTGTGTTGTGGCTAGCCCTGATAGCAGTTGCCAGCATTTTATGAGCTATAGTCGTGAATAATCTACAGGTTTTTTTTTTACTGGTCATGTATGTGTATTAACAGTGAATAATAACTCTTAGCTTGACATTTATTCAGCTGTCAATAGATTTTTCTGCGCATTTAGCCCCATGGACAGAGTTGGTAGGAGTTATGCGAGTTGAGGTGTGTGAAGGAATGTTTTACACTTCAGGTGATATTGGCAATATTCCTACCTAAATGTATCTATAGAAAAATAAGCAAATACTGAAGAATTCGTTAAGATAAGAACATCAGAACAGCATATCATTATAGCACGAGCAACATCTTTTAGAAGGTGGAATAATGTCATAACATTTTCTTCTGTAGCACCGTGCTTATTTTTAGACAATATACAAAATATGTTTGGTTTTATTATTTTATTTTTTTTCCCTTTTAACAGGAGGGAAAGTGTGATTGGTGGCCTATGAGGAAGCCACGTCGAAAAGGCCAGGTGGCAGCAGGAGGAGGAGCTGATGTCCGGAAGTCCGATGTCCGAAAGTCCAGTGCCCGGAAGTCCAATGTCAAGAAGTCCGATGTCAAGAAGTCCGATGTCAAGAAGTCCGATGTCAAGAAGTCCGATGTCAAGAAGTCCGATGTCAAGAAGTCCGATGTCCGGAAGTCCGATGTCAGGAAGTCTAATGGGACAGTTGGCGGGCGTGGGGGTGCCCGCCAGCGGTCCCCATCCCCTTACAGCCTCAAAGCGTCTCCAAGCAGAGAAACTCTGACTTACGCCCAGGCCCAGAAGGTGGTGGAGGTGGAACTGGATGGTAGACTGCACCGTATTTCTATTCTGGAGCCCTTGGAGGTCATCACTGAAGATGAGATGATGGCTCAGGACATTAGTGAGTGTAACAGCAACAAGGAGAACAGCGAGCAGTCATCATCTCCCACCAGCAGTGCCCAAACAGCCCGCAAACCCGTCACACCCCGAGGCCGCAGGAAAGATCCCAAAAGTTCTCCTGTCAAGTCACCACCTTCCAAGAACCACTGTCCCAAGTCTCATCCACAAACACCTGAAAAGTTAAACACATCACACCATCACCACATGACCCTCCCTGAACCCAAGTTCCATGTCCTAGAAACCTTCAAGCCAGTCGAGGCACCTCCTCTGCCTACGGCTTATTACCGTTACATTGAACGCTTAGCTGAGGAGCAGGAAGCTGAGGCAGAATATGACATGGACGAAGAGGACACCGCCTGGCTGGAGATGGTAAATGCTGGGCGGACGTCAGAGGGTTACTCAGCTGTCTCACCAGACACTTTTGAGCTGCTGGTGGACCGGCTAGAGGAGGAGGCATACCGGGAAGCCCGCAGCCGGGCGCCCTCTCAGAGCACTATTGACGACGATGCCTTCTGCTGTGTGTGCCTGGATGATGAGTGCCTCAACAGCAACGTCATCCTTTTCTGTGACTCCTGCAACCTGGCTGTGCACCAGGAGTGTTATGGAGTGCCCTACATCCCCGAGGGCCAGTGGCTGTGCCGCTGTTGCCTCCAGTCCCCTCAAAAACCTGTTGACTGTGTTCTCTGTCCGAACCGTGGCGGCGCCTTCAAGCAAACGAGTGATGGACGCTGGGCACATGTGGTCTGTGCCATCTGGATCCCTGAGGTCTGCTTTGCCAACACAGTTTTTCTAGAACCAGTGGAAGGGGTCAGTAACATTCCCCCAGCACGCTGGAAACTGACCTGCTACCTGTGCAAGCAGAGGGGCTGTGGTGCATCAATTCAGTGCCACAAGGCCAACTGTTACACCGCGTTTCACGTCACGTGTGCTCAGCGTGCTGGCTTGTTTATGAAGATAGATCCTGTGAGAGAGACGAACGTCAACGGAACCACGTTCTCGTTAAAAGACAGCATTCTGTGAGGCCCATTCACCACCAGGACAAGAGACCGTCTCAGATGAGGAGAGTGAAGGAAGGGTGGTGGGCAGCAGAGGGAGGGCTAGTAGAGGACGGAGTGCCTACACAGAGGGTCCTATAACACAGAAAAAAAGCAGAAAGACTGAAGATGATGCCAAGACGGATAAAAAGAAAGGGAAGAAGAGCACAGAGTCAACAGAACAACACACTGCTTCACCACAAGTGACAGTGCCTCAGATCCCAACAACCAGGTTAGATTTAAAAATATATATGTTTTTTTTTACATTTTTTTTTATATATATTTATATTTCTTCTTTTTTTTTTTTTACCCAAAATTTAAAAGGACAGACATGTTGGCCATGTTGACTGTATCAAACCTGCATCTATCTCTGTTATACAGGCTGAATATCATCTGCAAAGGAATCCTCTTCCAGAGGAAAAACCAGTTCATGCAAAGGCTCCATAGCTACTGGTTACTAAAGCGTCAGTCGAGGAACGGTGTGCCGCTGGTCCGGCGTTTGCACTTGAACGTCCAAACACAAAGGAATACTGAACAGGTAAGGGCAGGAAACAGAACTACAGCCTTTGTCTCTGTGAATAGTTTTGAGTACATTCTTTGTGATGGAATTCATTGTAACAAACAATTCTTAAAATTCACTGATTACCTTCAGATACATTTCTTATACAGTGTTTATCCAACGGAGCTCTAATGAATATGTTTTACTTTGTAGCCTGAGGTGGATGAGAAGGTTTCTGCTGCAAGAGAAGCACTGAGATATTGGCAGAAACTGCGGCATGACTTGGAAAAAGCCAGGCTGCTGGTGGAGCTCATCCGCAAGAGGGAAAAACTCAAACGAGAACAGGTAACGCACACAGATGAGTTTCGCATGCTAACTGACATGCCGACTGACTGAAATTTTAAACATCTAACGTGAAATAATTCTAGGAATTCAAATTTTAAGGTGTCCTCCAAAGTTCTGAGTTGTTTGGATGGTCTCACTTTTCTCTGCCTGTGCTATAGAGAGTATACGTTGACATGTTTTTTCACATGATACTGTCCTGTCAACACAACTGAGTGAAAAAACAAAACAGCAGGGGGCTGCTGTAAATGAGTAGATTTGCTTTAGTGAGAGGAAAATGACCAAACATCCTTCAAAATTGAGAATCATATGATATATAGGACAGCCAGTGGAAATCTGACCATATAAAAACATGAAATTATATTCTGGTTGTCCGTGGACGTCTTTTGATTTCATCACATTTCATTTCACAGAACAGTGGCTTGGTCAGTTTGCATCACATGGTCCCTCACTCTTATCTTCACTTACGGCACTCTTCTTTCTTCTCACTTCTTAATGGGTGTTACTTTCACATGTGCTGACATCGTGTGCATATCCTCCCGACAACTGCAGGTCAAAGTTCACCAGGCAGCTCTGGAGATGCAGTTGACCCCGATGTTGGTGCTGCTCCGCTCCACTCTGGAGCAGCTACAGGAGAAGGACACAGCCCAGATCTTTGCACAGCCAGTCAACATCAAGGAGGTCAGATATCACTGTTGCAGCACAGACCAGGTGTATGCACAGTCATATATGTGGAGAAGTGGGAGGAGCAGCTGGTTCAGAAAGTGTTCCACCCATAAAATATTATCGAAGAGAGAAACACAAGACTCAAAAAAAGATACCAGTTCACATCCACTCATTTGGATTTTCCATGTGACATTAACTTTAGGAGTTCTGTCTTGTTCTTTAGGTACCAGACTACCTGGAGTTTATCAGCCAGCCCATGGACTTTTCCACTATGGTCTCTAAGCTGGAGAGCCACACCTACCACTCAGTGGCTGACCTGGAAGCCGATTTCAACCTGATGGTCTCCAACTGTCTCCTCTACAACGGCAAGGACACAGTCTTCCACCGAGCAGCGCTGCGTCTTCGAGACTTAGGTGGAGCCATACTGCGCCATGCCCAACGACAAGCCACCAACACCGGCCTGGACCTGGACTCTGGCATGCTCCTCCCAGAGTCTCCGCAGAAACGAGACTTTTACAGCTGCACCTGGGAGGATGGTAAGTCAAGTATTTAGTTATATGGTGTATGGTCCAGTACAGTTAAACATGTATTTTAAATTGTGAATTAAAAAAAGTGAGAGTTGTGAGTATTCCCTCTTTAAGTTCTAGCTGACCAAATGCCCCTCCCCCCACTCAGTCTAAAAATCTGAATAAAAATACTAAAAGTATGGTTTCACATGAGTGGAGTAAGGAGGAGTTAGTTGTCTGTTGCTTTCTTAAATGATTAGCAGAACGTCTGGCCACCAGTACATGGCACTGTTGCATGTCTAATTTTGCATACTGCACTTCTGTTGATTTCAGGCTGTTGTGTGTGTGTGTATAGTAGGAGTTTGACTGGAGTCAGATTTTTCCTTTGAGAAGTGGTAGGTTTGATTGAGTTACAGGATTTATCAAGCTGGCAGCAGAGGGGTGGGTCGTGTATTTTAGAATTTTGGTATGGGTGTAGTTTGAATCTATTTGAATTTGCTGATTTGTTACTGGTTGATCATCCTTTGTGGTTACAGTATACTGTGTCTGTAGACAGTGTAGGTAGCTGTGGCAAACTGAACTACAGTAAACTAAGTCAGTTTTCAGATATCAGTATTAAACCCATATTTGCTTGTGGTCTAAGTCTTTCCTGTTGTGTCCAGTCGACAGTGTGCTGGATCCAGACAACCGGCTTCACATGTCCGTGGAGGAACAGCTGAAGGAGCTCTTAGAAAAGCTGGACTTCGTCACCTCCATGCGATGCAGTGGCGCCCGAACTCGTCGCATCCGCCTGCTTCGTCGCGAGATCAACAACATCCGCTACAGGCAGGGCCAGCACCCCCGCCACAGCCTTCACAACGGACACCTGAAAGACGATGAGGATGACGACGAGGACGCGGAGGAAGACGACGACAAAGACGCCAAGGCGGACAACGGCCTTTCGTCTTCAGACAAAGGTGGGTGATGAAAAGCACTGACCTTTCAACAGTATGAAATTGCCAATGCATGAACCTTTTTTTAAAAGCCTCTTTTTTTCAATGAGACCAGTTGTGAACATGAGCTAACGGAACATTGTCCTCAGGTAATTGAGCCAGGGTCCCCCCCACGCACCAACCCCAACCACCCCACTGTCTCCAGTCTAGTAAGTAGGGGCCCACAGAGTCTCGTTAGCCATGGCTGCCTCACAACTCCTCTCTCCCAGTGCACTCTATGTCTGCACCTCTTCTATACATCACTCTCATGGACTCACCACTCTCCATTGGCCACGTACAGTCATGCCATACCATCCCACTTCTGACTACAGACTAGTCCAGTCAGTCTCTTGCTACCGTAGAGGAGGGCAGCAGAGAGTCTGTGATTTGTGTCAGTTAAGTCATAAAACAGTGTTACCATGTTGCTGGTGTTCAGTTGTGAGAGCAAAGTTATTTACTCACTCGTCTTGATAAGGTCCTCCATATCTACAGAATACCTCAACTCCCTTTGGGCTGTGGTTAGACTGTTAGAATGAAACCATTATGAAGTGACACCATTTTCCAGTGTGAATACTACACCGCCACATCACACTACATACTAAATGGGCATTCATTTCAAATAAACACAGAGTGAAACTGAATTTCATTTTTCATTTTTCTCCTCCATCTTCCAGAAGACCTCAAATCCACCTCGCCCCCGACACTGGAACCCACAGGGCCGGCTCCTCCTCCACGACAGGGGGACGCACCACTAGAGCCTCCCACCCTGCGGCCAATCACAGGGGAGCCCCAGTCCCCCAGATGGCCCTGCAAACGCCTAAAGCTGGACAGTGACCTCTCAGACAGCACAGCAGAGAACATTAATTGCACTAAAGCACAGGACGGACCGGCGTCACAGCCTCCCATTTTGCACAGTGAAGGACAGGCGGTGACCAACGGGCTGCCAGAGCTCAGCACCCCCCCGCGGCCCACCACCGGGGGAGTCGGACGGCGAACCTCCATATTGTTCAAGAAGGCAAAGAATGGAGCTAAGCTGTTCAGAGAGAGAGACAGCCCTTTGCTGAATGGAAAGGGGCCGCAGGACGACGGTACAAGCAACACCCCGACAGCACCCAGCTCCGCAGCCAGTACCCCTTCCTCCACACCTTTGTCCACTCCATCCAAGACCCCACAGAAAAGCCCCGGACCCCCTACACTCAATGAAAAATGGACCCCAAGTCGAGACGCGTGCTCAGATAGTGAGCTGGAGAAGACACCAAATCATACACTGGAAAGTGGTGAGAAGCTTTACTGAGTTTAAGATCCTCCACCCAGGGCGGTGTTTTAGAGCTGACTAGTCTCAGCACTGAAGTCACTCAATAGGATGTGTTAAGTTTACATTTATTATTAGCCATGTGTTAAATGATTACCGCAACAAAATGTAAAGGGGTGTACGACATGTTAGAGTGCAGTTACAGTTTACCTCTAAATAATATTAAATATAGCTACATTTAGGGCTGGGCGATATGACAGAAAACCTGCTCACAATCATTAATTTCCCTATAATAATTTGATCAATGTGGATATTTTGATGGCAGTGTCCAGATAATTGAAAGATTGATTAGTTAGGGTTGGCTAGTTTTATCAACATAAAAAAACAGAATAACGTTGTGTAAACATGACTTGGTTCAGCATAGATTACATTTAAATGTAAATCTGTAACAAACATTCTTTATCTGCCAAACAGAACAACACATAGTTTGCGTTGTAACTTATTAAGATAATAGTGTGGTCGCTGGGATTGGAGATATTCAAACCACTTCCATGTAGGAACAGGAATGGATAAGATTTTATTGAATTTATTGTTTCTTCTTATCAGTCCCATTCTGTAGTGATTTCCTTATCGATTCCTGATCAGTTTTCTGAGTGGAGGGGGGAAGAGTTGGCCCACACGTTTGCGAAAGCTCCACAGTTTAACCGCTGTTTAATTTTGGCCCAGTTAGTCGGCGCTCGATGTAACAACAGGCTGTCTGTCCTTATCTAGAATGAATGAAATGAGAGAGGATTTGTACAGTGTTTGTTTTCATTCAGGTTGTTTTTGTCTAGGGAAGAAATCTAAGCCTGTTTGCATGGAGCCAAGGTTACTCTAACAGTATATTTACACTCTGTAACAGATGTACTACTCGGTTAGCAGTGGCACTCGTGTCGAGTGTCAAATACATGGGATTCCTGGAATTTATGTTGTGCAGAAAGATGTTTCAGCATATTGCTGGTGTTTCCACACTGCCTTGAAATGATCATGTCGTCCTCTTTCTTTCAATTTCTTCTCCTCCCTCTCGCTGCAAGTTTCCAGCAGCGTACAGTTGAACGTCATTGTTTGCCTTGCGCGACTGTCAGAAAAACACGATAAAAGGAACTGATAGGCTCAGAGGCACGATTTTTTGTGAATTAGAACATTTGGAACTGGTTCGTAACTGGAACCAATTCACTCTGATTATGGAGGAGCTCAGTTCCACCCTTGTGCAAACAGGCAGTGACACAGACGGAGAGAAAAGAAAAAAACTTTGGTTTCCTTTCACGAACGTCCACTTTTTTCACCAGGAGCTCATGCTATGTGGTGGGAGATGGCTGTGTACTTTGACGTGCAAGCCAAAAACTGCAGACTGAGTGGCTGTTATCTCGTTTATTTCTGCTGTGATTGGCCATTAGATGTATCCATATCAACTGAAAAATGTCCAAAGTTTATCATAATTCCGTCGAGATTATCGCTCAGCCCTAGCTGCAGAACAGTTGCTTTCAGAACAGACGTGTCATCCGTCTTTCTTCAAGAGGAGAGGTGGCTGTCTTTCATTTTTATTATCTTTTTCATCATTTTACAACACGTCAAACTTAATTTTGAGTAGTAATCATGCATCGTTTGAGCTCTTCGTTCTCTACCCGATCTCTGCATATGAACTTCTTTTTCCTCAACAAAACAAACATTACCCATTGCACCCCCTTTATCTGTGATGAATGTGTTCTGTTCTCTTTTGCACTGTTTTCATTAGATTTATCATTCATTCATCATCCGTCCAGTTTAAACCTTGTGGTCTTGTTATTTCAGCAGCAGCTCGTCTGAGATTTCTCTCATTTACTTTCAGGACTGACCAACGGCTTCAACAAGCACAAAGACGGCGGGTCTGACTCTGAGTACAGCCCGTGTCCAGTCCTCCACAAAGAAATGTAAGACATGGTGTCTGTGTTGTCAGCAGTTGTTTGGTTATAGTAATGATTGACATTAACGATACAACAACTGTCTTACAGCAGCTCGCCACCCAAACGAAGCCTTGGGAAACCAGCTCTTTCCAAAGTTCCCTTCCTAGAGATAATCAACGGAGACTCTGATTACACTGGTGTGTTTTAATTTAAACTGCATTTCTTTCCTCTGCGTACCATTGCATGTCATCTTTTCTTAAGCAAAGGAAATGTTGTGTCACAAAATATAACCTTATTGGGAATACTTGTGCATGAATGTTCTGTTCTGATTCATAAAATGATGTCACCGTCTGCTGCTGCTTTTCAGGCAATGGCAGCCAAATGTCTGAGGATGAGACCGAGCTGGAGCCTCTAGAACTGGTGTGGGCCAAGTGCCGAGGATACCCCTCCTATCCTGCTCTGGTAACTCCTTATTCTACCTAATATGACTGAAGCACCACCTAACATGAGCTGTCAACAGGTGGTGAAGCTCTTAAATACTATAGGCAGCTTTCGCCAAACCGCACTGTGAGGAATTCAAGTTGACGATAGTGATTTAATCTAGAGGAAAAACAAAAATCAGCACTTCCCTGGGACCATAGGACAGCTGTGTGCAATGATACAAACAGACCTGAATTCCCAGTTAGACTGACTGCGTGTTCGTTCCAGATCATCGACCCAGAGATGCCCGAGGAGGGCCTGCTGCACAACGGGGTGCCCATCCCTGTCCCACCCAAAGACGTCCTCCATCTGGGGGAGCAGAGGCAGGAGGAGACCAACGACAGGCTTTACCTGGTGCTGTTCTTTGACAACAAGCGGACATGGTGAGGGTCAAACAGGGTCAACTGTCCTGTCAAATAGGATGATGACTAGTTGATGAAAGTTATTTTGGTGATTCCTTTTAAAAAAAAAAAAAAAAATTTTTTTTTTTTATTGTAAATAAAATGAATATAGTTTTATATATTGTAGTTATATCTAAATTTGTACATTCAAAGGCTCCAACAGTCTAAATCTGTCTCTCTGGTGCTATAGGCAGTGGCTCCCACGTGATAAGGTGACACCCCTGGGTGTAGACGACACAGCAGACAAGCTGCGCATCATGGAGGGCCGCAAGTCCAGCATCCGCAAGTCTGTCCAGGTGGCGTACGACCGCGCCATGATCCACCAGAGCCGAGTCAGCCACAACCACGGCTTTGTAGCCTCCAACTACCTGTAGAGGGCAACGGTGAGCCCTGTGTGCACCCACAGACAGCCACTATGCATTTCTCTTTGGTCTTAAAGCAGCAGGTGGGCCGAGTCCTTGCTGCCAGTCGAATTTGTATTCACACTGTGGTCTGAAGAGGTTGCTGTGGCAGCACAGAGCCCTGGACTGTAGTTCATTACAAAACCACTAGTGTCTGACACGCAGAGCGGTGGCGTCTGCCTTCGAGTTGCAAAGCTCCAGACGTGAATGGAGTCACCTTTAGGTCCCATGTCGCTGCAGTCAGTAAGCGTTGATTCCCTGTTCAGGGCTGCATCGAGGTCTGTGCTTACTCCACCTGGATGTGTTGGAGCTGCGTGTCTGGATCAAATGTAAAAGAATTCCCTTCTATTTTGTACAATGCTACTGCCAAGGAATCAAATTGTCAGAAAAGAGATTTGACATATTTATATGAAACGCAGAAGACGTATGAATGGATCACTGCCATCTTTTATACAATAGCTTTTTACATTTTAATCTTTTACAGAGACACTTGTATATTATAAAGGCACACTTTGTGTACATATGTATGTGTATTATCAAACCCAATTTAATTTAATGTTGCTGTTTTTAAAAATGCGTATTTCAATCAACCCACAAGGGGCAAAGCGAGGCTGTGTATATTTGTGGAGATAAAATAATTCCTGACTTGCTGCAGTGTACTTTAGCTTGTCCTTGATGTAATTTCATTGTGCTGTGTGCGTGTTGCGTGTGTGTATGTGTGTGTACATTCAGAGCATACAACACAATGAGCCATTGTTCTTTATATTTGAATTCTCTTTTTTGATACAGAGAGAAATAATTTATTTATGGAAGACAGAACTATAGAAATAAAGCTATATTGGTTAAAGTTGAGAATTAAATCTTATTTAAAACAAATGGAGTGAGGTTTTAAAAAAAACATGCAGCCAACATTTTAACAGATTCAGAGTTCAAGTTTGGTTTGACGATTTTACTCTAGAACCAACCGCCATCGTTCACTGTTGACCCCCCAGAAGAGTCTATTTATTGTCGAGAGCCCCATTTTATCAAATGGAAAAATACACCTTTTATAAGCTTGTATTACCTGCGTATTTTACCTGCTCACCAAATATTTTGTCTCAACCAGTATTTCCTCATTTTGGGAAATAAATGCTCTATTAAAAACATTTTGGGATTCTTAACTGCGGTTTTGTGTTTTTCTTTTGAAAACCAAAGTTCAGTTCTCCTGCATGATTTCATACTAATCACATGTTAACAGATGAAATTTTGTCCCTGATTTCAGCCAGAAAATTCTCTTTTCCACTGATGAACTCTTCATTTTTGTTTTATTTTTACAATACTCAGCATAATGAAAAGTACTGTTAGGCGTACATGTTAGCCGTATACAACAGTTATAAAAAGAACTATAAAATATCTTTTGTCCGAACAAACTACAGCAGTCCACAAATACATTTCAGTCCCATTGGAAGCGAAAATTTAACTAAATACACAATAGACCAAAGAATCAGGTGAAAACTTAGTATTTCCAAAATATTTTGTACAATTTCTCAGCTCATACAGGACCATCTAGTCCTTAAATTCAAACATGAACTTCCCCAGAGATGATAGTGGTGATTTTTTTTTTTTTCCACCATTTCCAATTACGTCCTGTCCATCAGAGTCCAGGCTGCTGTCTCGTCAGGAGGAGGTAGTTGTGACGGAGGGTTCGTAACTCCGTCAGTCGGCCCAGCAGCCGGCCAAACCGCTGCGGACCCCCTCTCGCAGCTCCAGCCTGGGCCCCACACACCCTGGACAGCAGGTCCAGAATCAGTTCCTGCATTTTCTCAACACAGCTGGCTGCCCGCAGGGACGCACGGTCTGCAGGACCAGGACATACAGAGAGAGAGAGACATTTCACAACACTAAAACATAGACCAGATCTATTGCTTTGAGTTTATATCCAAACAGACTGACACGTTCAAGTTGCCAAACAGCGACTGTATGGAAGAAGGCCCACAGTTGTCCTACTTTTGCTGCAGAGCCTGGAAGCAGTAGATCCATTTCAAGCCTTGATAAAGTCTTTAGTCAGACTGACTGAGTGAATCATTTTACTATCACAGCCTCCTGTTTTTAATGATTATTTCCAGCTGCATAGAGCGTTTGGATGTCTTGACATGATAGCTGATTGGATTTTATCTGATCAAACATCCACTCTGACCTGAGCAGAGCAGAGCTGTAGCAGTGAGCAGGGTGTATTCAGCCTCCGTCACCCGCAGCGTTGCCATACTGTGGAAGAAGTTGAGCACCGGCCCGAAGAGATCCTCACTGCTTCCTGTTCACACCGAATAAGAAATGGATTTTTGTGTGAGTTAACTGCATTTTTTCACAGGATATAAGATATTTTTCTGAGTGTAGGTCTGGATTCACCTGAGTTGACCAACGTCCTACTGTGCATGTTTTCCTTTGACTCTACGTTTCTCAGCCAGTTGTGTGTCGACATGCTGTAGAGCTGCAGGGCTGACGACAAGAGAAGAAGAGTTCAATCGAATGCAAGCACAAATTACAAAAGTGTGTCTGTTGGTTTATTCACCTGGACTCGGGCTTGTTGGGTTTTGGGAGAAGTGCTGAGCTGAGAGCAGGAACATGACCTCCAGTGAAGAGACAGACAAGAGTGAGCTCTGGTCTGAAAAATCCAGGAGGTCAAAACCTGTGAGGGCAACAACATTATTTATTTTTATATACAGTTTTTTTTTTTCAGGATGTTCTGAGTGAAATATTGATTAAATTACAAAAGTTGTTATAAAAGTTATACTAGGGTTCAGATGTTTTAATTCATATAGTGTGTGTGTATCCTGTCTTTTGCATGTCTCATGCACTTCCCTTATTTGGCCTGTGTTTTACTGAGGCTGGCAGGGAGAGATAATTATAAATCAATAGTAGAAGGACAGGAGAGACAGGTTAGGGAAGCATCATTTGGATAAGAACATCCTGTTCATTACTGAGCAGAAAACCAAAAAAGGATGTTATGATATTATCTGTATCAGTGGGGAGGTGTCCGAGACAGCCCATTAAAGAAATGTATAAGAACCAACTGTTAGAGCTTCACTGGGAGCCTTTTCTCTGTAACTCCTTTTTGTGTGTTGCACTGTTAAACGCTCCTTCTTGTACAAGAATAATAAATTCAACTTAAACTTTGATACTTTGAATCCAGTCTTCCTTATTAAAGGGTTTTTCTTAAAAAAATTCCCATAACATTCTACTTTGTATTTACATGTTTTTACTCCACGTGTGTGATACGACATTATATTATGCTCACTTGGCACAGTGGCTGTGACAATGGGCAGTGCTACATCTTTACCATGATGTATTTCTGTATCTATGTCCTTTAGCCCAGCTATTATTATTACAATGAAGATGCCTGATTGCCGTTCATCAATTTTATAAACGAAAAACAAAACTTCATAAGGTCTTCCTTGGAAGTCTTTATTTATATGTGGCATTATCGTGTCATGGAGTCTCACAGGAGACAAACTATTTTAATACCACCAGCTCTGTGGAGCTATACTTGATACACAAAATGGCGTTCTGAGCTAAATGTTAACATCATGATGGCAACATGCTGACAATAACAATGCTAACATGCTAATGTTGCTGAGAAGGTATAATGTTTAAAATGTTCAACATCTTAATTTAGCATGTTAGTTAACATTAGCACTGAAGACAAGGTACAGCTGAGGCTGATGGGAATGTCGTTAGTTTAGTTGTCATTATTATTACACTAACCAGATTAACATTTTGACCTGATAGTGGTGCTATATAAACAATTACAATATATCTGTGTGTACCAAATTTCAGGGCAATAGTTGTTGAGATATTTCAGTCTGGACCAAAGTGGTGGAACTACAAACCAACCTTGTGCGTCGTAGGGCTTGACTTAGCTTAGCATTTCCTTGCCCGACTAATGTGATTTCATAATATTTCTCTGTGGAAAAACACTTCAGAATGCAAATTATACATTCTGACACATATTATTGTCCATCTTACCTGGTACTGTCCTGGCAAACTGTAGCAGTCTTTGCAGGTGGGGTGATACAACATCACACAAGCCCTCGCCTTCTTCTGTACACGGCCACTCAAACAACTGAGAAGACACAAACAAGAAACCATGAAGGTGACATAAAAAACCTGACTGTGTTTTAGGAAGTACAACTACCACACTGTGACGACCTACCCTGCTGTGACTGCTGTCCTGTGCTCTGTACAGTCGATGGGCCTCCACCATCCTGTCAACAATATACTTCTGGTCCTGGGTTAAACTGGCAGACAAAGCCTGCTGCAGATGAAAGTTAGCACAACACACGTTAGATCAGTATTAGTAATATGATATCACAACAATCTAACCAGCCAAGCACCCAACCAGCCAACAAAATGTTGACCAAACAACATTCTACTCAATCATCTCATCACCATTGTCTTCTTAACCATTCCATCAACTACCTTCTAACAAAAAAGAACAACTAACAAACTAATCCCCAGCTACCCATAGAGCAATATAACTTATCATCAGTGTGAGCCAACAATCCAGCTGTTCAGTAGGGGTTGGGAGGTATGAGAATTTACAATGAAAAGATAAAAATTTCTCAACTGTCGGAGAATTTGCTGTAGCCTACAGTTTACACTGTGGTTTTGTCCAGATATAAATAATTTTTCACAAAATGTACTATATCGCAATATATAGTATATCAATGCCGCAAAATAAAACGGCATTTACCATGAACTGATTATTACTAATTATTTCAAGAACTCTCACTACAGCATCAATCCTACATTCAAATTAAACAACTAATCAACGATCTCCAGACTGTACTTTAGCACAGCTGTGCTTTGAGCTAAATGCTAACATCAGCATGCAAACATGCTCACAGTGACAATGCTGACATGCTAACACCAAGCGGGAATATCACCATGTTCACCATCTTGGTTTAGTGTTAGTTAAAACAAACAACAAAGTACAGCTAAGGCTGAGACAGTTAGCAGAAAACTTAAATTGTTGACCTCTTGGTGGCGCTAGAGGAAAACTCACAAGATTACAGAATAAGTCATTGAGATTCATCCACTGGGGAACATGAACATCAGCACACAATTCAGTACTTGTTAGCCTTGACACCAGCATGACCAAAAACTGACACAATCCATCCAGTCAATAACAAACTGAGACCATCCTGATTTCTGGTACCTGTCCAGGTAGTCTGCTGCTAGAGCTGACCCTCCTGCTGTCTGTGTTCTCCTCTTCCTCCTGTCCTCTGCCCTTACCTCCTTTCCTTAGTCTTTTGGACTGGCACTGCACCTCCGTCAGAAGGCCTAAGGGGGAAAAAAAACACATTGTCAGACTCACATCAAACGAACCAATGATTAGTCTCATCAATCTTTTATAACATGATGTTTAACATTTCATTTCATGGAGTTAAAGTGCAGTAGAGGTCTCTTACACTCAGCCAGCATTCCCACAGCGCGACACTTCCTGAGACGGCAGTCTTGGCACTTCCTCCTCATGTACATGTCCATCTCACAGCCACCACCACTCTTACAGTGATACACCGCCTTTTTAGTCACACTACGCCTAAAGAAACCTACAGCGTCCAGATAAAGAGAGGTAAGGATGAGCTGAGGGTGAAACTAAATGTCAATAGAATACAAATATGCAGCTCTGGAGAAAAGAATAAAAAGAAAGCAGATGAAATACCTTTGCATCCCTCGCAAGTAAGAGCGTTGTAGTGATACCCTGACGCTTTATCTCCACACACCACACACAGCTCATCCTGACCTCTGCTCTTCCCTCCCAACCCCACCCGTGTCCTCCGCACCAGAGGCAAACCCACTGCTCCGAGCCCCTGAACCATGCCCCCGCAATGGGGCTCTGGGGTGGGATCGCAGGGGGCCTCCAGGCAATGAGGGCTGTAGTGGTATGGAGGATGGCAGAGCTGCGAGGAGGAAGAGGAGGAGGAGGGAGAGGAGGTGGAGGATGGTGGGGAGCCATAAAGAGAGAATGGCAGGTTGGCATGGCTGTACTGTTGTTGGGTGTAAGGGAGCAACTGGAGGTCTGGATCCTGTAGGGGGTAGCCCAGAGGGTCAGCCAGCATGTCTGAAATGGAAAAAGAAAATGGAAGTCCAGGTGAACAAAACTTGTAGTGACTGCTTTGTCAGTCAGAAATATAAGTTTAGAAACTAGTGAGTGAACAGACCGCTTCAAGATGTTGTTTGCAATTCTGTGTCCAGATTTGTGATCTGATTCAATTTTCCTTGATAATTCTCTAAAACTGTGGAACTTTAAAAAAAAGACGGTGGCACCAGTATTTTCACAGACTCATAGAACTTCTTAGAAAACTGGTAACTTCTTGGAAAACTCCTACTTCCTGGAAAGTAGTGCATGCTCACAGGTGTTGTCTTTCTTGGCCTTACTATCAGATCAAACTGCCAACTGACAAACCTCTTGAAAAGACTAAAAACTGACAATGAACTGATCCTGCTAACAAGTATTATCTCTGTGCCATAGAGCTCATTCTTTGTCCAAACCTATTAAAAACACATCATAAACAGCAGCAGTGTAATATTTTTTTTTTTAAATCAATCCTACATATAACATTCTGCTGTGTATTAATCCACGTCTGTAAATAGTCCCCAACATATACACTATTTCCTCCTGTTGGAGAAATGTTTGCTACAAATCACAGTGCCCAGCTGTTTGACAAAATGAAACTATATATTTGTGACTAGTTTGTATGTGTTCAGTTGGAACCAACGGGCTTGAAGCTGATCGCTACAGGCAGGGTAGGGAAACTATTGAGAGACGGACGAATACCTTGTTGGTTTTGGTCCTTTCATTGAAAAAATATGTAATAAAATATGAAAAAAGAAAAATATATAATGCCAGATCAGGACTTTAAGAATGAGTGAGTTTACACTTGCACAGTAGCTTAGGGTTAGGTTATAGAGTTTACATGGAACATGAGAAATGTGGTTATTCATATGCCTGTATATACGATTCCAACAGTATGCAGGTTGTCTGTGTAGGGTTGTGTCTTGAAACCAGATACTAGTTAGATACTGCTCACGTAAATGCATTTATTGATCCGTCACTATGTTCAGCACCATCCAAGCAAGTCTCCTTCTTGAAACTTAAATCGTGTCAGCACCATGAATTGTCAACATGTTTCTCTCACACACCTACACACATCTGACAATTGCATTATCCAGACCAGAAACATGAATTAACACTTCAACCGACACTATTACGCAGTTACAAAGTCAAAGAGAGTCATAGGAATGTGGTCTTACGTGATTCGTGTGATTTCGTTGCTTTTATGGCTCTTTTGGGATATAATAAAAAGCTGAGATTGAGACCTTGTGAACTTGTTCAGACTGCTGAAACAGGATGCAGCTGAAGGCTCCAAGTGCCATTTAGGATTTTTTTGATCCCGTTTTCTGGATGCTTCATTTAGTCCGTAATGGCTGCTCAGTGTTGTGACGGACTGAAACGTCTTTGACGTGTGGGTCAACAGCTTGTGTTTTGCAAATCCTGTCTCCTTTGAGAAAACATGTGTGACCACTGGCAGCCTCTTAAAGTACAGCTGGACCAGTACAACTGGGACTGCTGCTGTGGGATCTGTTTTGCGCTGATTAAACGGAGAGCCCACCCGACTGTCAGGAGTCTCAGGACTGCTGGAGATGGAAATTTAGAGGATAAAACATGTTGCATGACGTTGACCCTGTTAAAGCCTGCCTTTAAGCTTTGACACGGAAACCATTCATCTATGTAGCTCCACTGTGTTGTTAAAGGGCCACTTCAGTGATTTAGAGTTGGCCTTCTATAAAGTTAGGGGAATCAGGAGACAAATTAAAATTAGTGGTCAAAATCAAATTCACGATAGGTCACGATATTCTGACTTGTAGTCCCAAATATGGCTTAAGTGGAGACAACCCTGACATCGGATGGATGGACAGGGCCCATGGGCTCATCGGCCGGGGGTTACAGTACTTATTTGAATTGACTGTTATAAGCGACTGTATTCTTCCGGAAAGTCATATGGCTGAATAAAACGTAGAGACGTCAGCTCAAATACTGGAAAAAAACAAAGGGAAACAGCGAGCTCGGCTCTGTCCTCTTTTAAAGCCCACTGACTGACAGCCAAATGGCGGAAGTCAGTGTGCCCACCCAGTCAAGTGATTTGATGTAAAACCACCAAATGGTGTAGAGGTGTTGTTAGGTGGGCAGAGCTTAGGCTAGCTGTTTCCCTCTGCTTCCAGTCTTTACGCTAAGCTAATTGTCTCCTGACTATAATTTCACATGTAGTGCCCTGACGTGTTTTCATTTAATTCTCAAGAAGAAAGGTCGAGGTTTGAGGGCTGGCAGGCTATTCTCACTGCTGTCTTCAACCTCGCCTAATTGAAAATCGATGACTGATAGTCATCCAAAGACCCCTGCTCTGTTTGAAGAAATGTCAACAGGATAATCATTTTTAAGGGCATTTATTAACCCCTCCTTGCTCATTTTGTCTTAGTTCTCTCTCCAGATGTTTCCTGTCTGTACCAGACTGTGGCGGCAATGGTTTTGGTGGTGGGGGGGTCTTTGCATTCTCGACATGTGACAGAGCTGTGATTCGCACTGTTTGTAAACCATTTGAGCACTGTCTAAACACTCCTTGGCCTCCCTTCCATCCCACGCACACTAGGGAGCCAAACAACACCAGCAAACTACCCCCCCATATCTCCCCCCATCCACCCCCCTCCTTCTGTTGCTTCTAAGGGCAGGAGGGTAGACAACTAGGGGGAATTTGTTGATGATACACGTCAGTATAAATAGATCCTCCAATGCACGCTCAGCCTCCCTGCACGCTGTGAATGCAGCAAGCCGGCTGAACCTCCTCAACAACTATTTTTTTCACATCACTGAGTTCTCAAAGGTGGTAAATAGAAACTTGTGTTGATTCATCATCTGTGAGAGTGAATGAGATGAGGTCGGGTTGCACACGGAGTTAGCACATCCTCGTGTAAAAACATAAGTGGGCCTATGTAACTTTTGCTAAACACAAGTGACGGTTACGGGATGATGTTAAATGTGCAAATGTAATAATATATAATTAATTATAATATCATTAAAATAGAAAAAAGCCACAAAAGTCTGACTTTTACAACATTCATTAATTAACTACTCAGCTGACACATATTGAAAAACGATACATATTTACGTATGAGTGATTTAGTTAGGACTGAGGTCGCATCAGTTTAATGTTAATGTTTAAGGCGCATGAGTCTTCCATTAGATTCTTGTGTTACTTTAAAGGGTCGCATCACTCATGTTACAAAAAATAACCCAACATATCATCTTTCTTAAAACTGGTGATAACTAACCACGTGGATAACTTGGGTTTTATTTATCTAGGTGAACCAGGTGAAACTGTTGTCATAGGAAATATGTTCTACTGAAGAAAAAACAACCAACCTGTGTGTTCTTTGGATTACACTGAGTTATAACCACTCTGTTTCTAGACTAAAAGCACCACAAAGGAAATTTATTCCAAAGAAATTAAACCCAAAATATTAGTAATTTGGGCTGAACAACCATTTTCCTCAGTAGAAATTAAAGTGCACCAGCTGTGTCTCCTTGTTATTGCACGTAAGAAACATTTACCTTGCTGTGCAACTGATGACAGCGTCATTTGAATTAACCACTGACTGATAACAAAGAAAGTGCTTTGCAAATAAAATGTTCACACATTCAAATCACTTAAGGCCTGAACACCCAGGACTAAATATTCTCTCTTCCCTATGTCTATTTAAATTAAACCATTGCTTTAAATATATTGCTATCACATGCAAACGTGTCAATATGTCACACAACCTATTCTAGAGAAGAACAAACAGAAGGAAAAGGAGAAGAGAAATTAAAGGACTAAGCAATAGTGGGATAAAAAAGTGGATGCAGAAACAAAAGTGTCACCGTGGACTCACCATAGTACTGAAGCTGCTGCTCTGTGGAGCAGTAACCATCCGAGGCGGAGAGAAACCCCCCTGCTGAAAAGCTCATCTCCAACTCAGTCCACTCTCTCATCTGGACAGAAGATCCTCTCTTTAGCTAGCAATATGGGATCTATCTTCACACACACATGCAAAGATATAAACATACACACACAGTTACTCAGAGGATTCACACAGATATGAAGGATCTGGGAAGTGCGGAGACATTCCTCAATCCCCAGGATGCGTCCAGGTCTCTTAGCTGTCCAGGCTGATATCCCAGCCTATTTTTAAAAAAGAAGAGAGCAAGAGTGCAGCTGAGGCTCTTGGTCTGTGGTGGATGATGTGCTGGAGGAGGTCTTAACCGTCCCCTGGGGATAGAAAATAGGGAAAGCAGGGGACACCCAGGAAGGGCAGGGATGGATTGTAGTCCAAACAGCTGGACCTGGCCCGGGATTTGACAGATCAGAAGACAGTGAGGATGGATGGATGGATGGATGGATGAATGGAGATCTCATCCCTCATGGGCAGCATGAGCGACACTCAACATTAATGGTGTACGTGTGTGTGTGTGTGTGTGTGTGTGTGTGTGTGTGTGTGTGTGTGTGTGTGTGTGTGTGTGTGTGTGTGTGTGTGTGTGTGTGTTGAGGTTTGGCCTGAATGGATGTATCCCAGAGTGCAACAGCTGGGCTGGGCAAAGGAAACATTTTCTCAGTTTGATCTGATGATTTGAATAAAAGAATTCCCATCATTAAATCAGTCGTACAAAGTTTTTTTGAGTATTTCATGAACTAAATCCTGCTTGTGAAGTTTTTGGACACAGGTTCTTTCCAAATTAAACAAACCCTACTACTTAAATTGAGTTTACTATTCCTAAATATAGTGTGTGTATGTGTGCACATGCGTGAGCTGTGTATGTGTGCGTGCGTCCATGTTTGTCCTCCAAGCCTTGGGAGTGTGTTTACTCTGCCTTTTGTTTACCGCTGTTCTGTTTGTGCTGCAGTTAATATTGGACAGCAGTTAGATTTAAGGGGCTCGGGGACCTCTGCCTCCCCCACAGACAGTTAACCAGGCCAGGGTAGAGCGAAAGAAGTCGTGGCCTGATCCACTCTGAGGAGACAGAGGAGTGACCTCAACACTGGCCTGCAAATCTCTGAGAAGGACCGTTTGACATGCAGCATGCTTACTGAGGATTAACGGCGTCCTCCCACCCGCATATCATCCCTTTCACTGGCTCATTATTGGAACCAGGACTGAGCTGCAGTTAACAGAGGGTTACAAAACCGTCACTGTAGCCTTCACTGGAATGATCACGATCGATCCCAGTGACAAATGACACAGGAATTCTGTTCTTAGCTACACGGAGTCAGTCCTTTGAAGATTATGTCCAAAGGGTAAATTGGTACACATGTGATGAAACTCCATGATGACAACACTGCTTCAAGATCAATTGTACTTTAGGGAAAAACACATACCAAAGAGAGCAAATAAATTAAATGAAAAAAAAGTGTACATGTCAAAAAAAACTACAGTAACTTTTGTTGGAATATAAAACCACATAAACATATGAATTTTGCATTGTTGGTGCAGGATTTGAATGGCCAAATAGTATTGTATAAAGTCAGCTGATCTGAGAGATTCAACCACATTCGACCATGAATATCTGTACCACATTTCATGGCAATCAAACCAATACTTGCAGAGGCAAGCAGGAATATGATCATTCTACAAATATTTGGTGGACTGACTCACCTGATGATAACACTTGAAGGAAAGTCAATCAGTTATCACAGCTCCTTTTTGTGCACCAAATGTCATGCCGATCCGTCCAATAACTGTCGAGATATTTCACTCAAACCACAAACTACATGTGTGGTGGCAGTACAGGAAACATATGGGATCATTAGGATTCATTCTCTGGGGAACTTTGAAAGTCAAATTTTATGTCAATCCATCAAGTAGATGTTTGACAAGATAAGAGAAAACTTTGACCTGCTGCTGGTAATTGAGGAAAGATTGGGAGATCTTTAAAATCATTAGCATTCATGCTCTGGGCACCATGAATATCGTCAAGATACAGCTAATGGTTTTTAAAATGATTTTCAAAGACAAAAATACCAACCAATCGCCAATCTGCCACTAAACTAAACGTCAGCAGTTCACCAAAATCTGTAGAATTTATGTTGTCATGCTTTGCTAAAAAAAAAAAAAAAACATAAACTGCCACTGAGGTAACATCAACTCACTTTTTTTCTTAAGATATTTTTTTTGGCCTTTTCAAGCTTTTATTTTGATAGAGACAGCTGAAGAGTGACAGGAATGTGGGGAGAGAGAGAGATGGGAATGACATAAGAGCCACAGGTCGGATTCGAACCCTGGCGCGCAAGGACTGAGCCTTTGTACATGGGGCGGCTGCTCTACCAATTGAGCTAAACAACACCCCCACATCAACTCACTTTATTCTAATTCAGACCAACTTGTTTGATTTTCTTGATATTACTAGAATAATCTAAACGACTGACTAAAAGAGCCCTGTTTCAATACGTCGACCTTTGTTTCTTGACATTTTTAGATTACTAGATTAAGTGATCTTGTTTGGTTAAAAGTCTCACTTCAGAGGCAGAAAATGAAACTTTCTTCAGCCTGGTCATTAGTTTAAATTAGATATTCACTGCATTGCATGAATATAGCTCAAAGAAAAGTAAACAATTTGAGAATAGACACATCGCCCACACACTAAAAGAATATTATCATCTGCGTAAAATGTGCATTTCTCAACATGAAAGATTGGTGGTAGTCCCTGGAATGGCATGGACCCATTGCTAAAGAAGAGTTATTCTGTTGTTATTTCTGTTGTCACGTTCCAACATATGTGGCAAAACAAGCCATCAGCCACCCCTCCAAGTGCTTCTGACCTCTGAGGAATGGAAGGAGGATAGAGAGCAGGCAGCAGAGCTTGGAGTGACACTAAACGATAGGGACATTGTCTGAGAACGTGCAAATGTTGCCATGGATCTTCTGGAGGTGTCACACTGTTGGACACAAGCCTGATTATGAGGGCTTATCCCATGGGAGATGAGTGTCATGAAAGAAGGAAGAGAGGATAGGGGAAGGAGGGGAAAAAAATTAGGGTAAGTTCACATCAAGGATTGCTAATTCTACTGGACTCTGGAGTGTGGAGTCATGCTATTAGTTGGCTTGCTTTGCAGCAAGTCATTTCCATGAAACCCAAACTTAAATAAACCAAACATAAAAGGTCAGCTTTTCCTCTGCGGTTCAAACCAAAGAACAAACTGATGGCATGTGCTAACCCCTAAACTCATTAGTCCAGAATCACTCACAGTACAAGCCTGGAGATACATTCAGCACATCATAAATCCTGTTCAGGACGTCCTCTCCATGTGGCCTGATCCTCTCTTTATCAGAGAGCTACTGGCTGGTAGCTGCAGCTCGATAATGGCCTGGACTGTTTACTGATCCTAGCAGGAAACTGATGCTTACGTTTAAGTGGCCTCAGTATTCGTGAGTAAAGTCCATATCTTGTGTTGAGCGTATGTGGGTGAGTGTGGTTTGGGAGGGTTGTATTCAGCTATCATGACAAGGAATGTAAACGGTCAAATAGTAGTCACGTTTACTTAAAAGCATCTGTTTGAAACCATTATTACGAGACTGTACTTGAAAACTATGCTAATTATCTTAAATGTTTTAATTTTCGAATCAAGGTTATGTATGCTGGATGTAATCAAATACACTAAATTCCTCATACAAACAGTACCCTACACTAGTTATTGGAGCATATGAAGACTGGCCATCATATTAATACCTGTAATCTCAATCAGTTGGTGTGAAATGCACTGAAAGCTTTGGCTACAACAACCTTTCCTTGATGAAATGTAGACCACGAAGGAAACAGGAGCACAAGATTCAGACCATCTTTTCAAATTTCCTCCTTTTTTTAAAGACCTGAGAAGTCATATAGTGCTAATAGCATCTCCAGTGGATCGGTTTGCTTTTTCACGCCTTCCCCTTCGTCATGTCACATCTCAAGGTTTCTTGATGTGAACAAATTCATATACAGAAATGGCACTAAAGTGTTGAATTTAGAATCGTGCCCCAATCCCCTGAACATAAGAGAATGCAGGACATACAGAGGTCAAAGATCACGAAACAAAGTTGCACTGGTTTACGAATAATTAAAGATATGTTAAGAGGTTGTGAGCTCACCGTTGATGGCGGGAGCCTTCCTGTTGCACCAAGCGTCACGTTGTCCTCTCGCTTTGTCCAACTATCGAACTTTTTGTAAAGTTGGCTCCAGCGCAGCCTCGATCCTGACACACACAACTACGCACACACGCACAGAGTAAACAAATGAGACAGTTGCTCTTGAAAGTGTGTTTGAGCTGCAGGAAACTGACCAAAGACTGTTTTGCAGGACAAAAGTGTTTTATGTGGAAAAATTGGGAAAAAACATTAGAAGGTAATGTGTGTGTTCATGTATGTCAACACTGGGAAATATAACAAATTTACCATGAAGTTTCCCAGTGTGGGGTCACGTGATTGCACTGGGGATTTGAACCGGCAACCTCTGAGTCACAGAGGACCCCCCTGTCCTGCTTGTAGGAACTGGAATCATCTCATTAAGAAATTCCCAGTATGGAGTGTTTATAAACAGCTTCTTGTTCATCCCTTGTGATGGATGGATGCTCCCTATCACTGGCTCTTCCCGCTAACTCCCCAACCCGCTTAACAATTTCTGCCACTGTTTCACAACCACACACCCTTAACCCCCCCAAACACACACACATACACACTTACTGAACCCTTGATATTTTCTGTGCTGACCATGCTTCCTCTGTGGGTGGGCCCTTACTGTTTTGAGTGTGTATGATTGCATTATGTTTAATAGTGAAGGAAAGTGCGTGTGTGGGGGTGCAGTAAGGGAGGAGGGTGCAACAGAGAGGCCAGTGTGAATCTGCTAATGAAGAAAAACAACATGGCTGTCAAGGCCTCCCAGGAGCAAGTCAAACACAGTCGCTGGAGGTCGAGGTCAGCAAAGGCAAAGGGTTAAAGGTCAACATTAAGGCCAAGAGCAGCAGCAGCAGCCTTGACCTCTGAAAAAAGTGGGAGTTGAAGAGAGAGAACTGAAGGGGACTCTTCCCGCTTCTACAGTTTTTTCTTGTCAAGAGGAGCAGTTAGAATAAAAGTCATAAATCAGAAAGGAAAAATTACTCCATGGACACTTTAAGAATCAAAAGGAACAGGAAGTGTTTTTCAGTTTGTTTGTTTTTATCTTTACAGCACTGTACAAAACCAATTTTTGTTGTGCAAAACAGTGACAACGAAAAATGAACATGTGCATTAAACCTGGTAGGAAAGATCTGTTAAAGGTCCAGTGTGTAAGATTTAGGAGCTCTATTTACAGAATGTGGTAGTGATAGAATATAATATTCATAACTATGTTTTCATGAGTGTACAATCACCTGAAAATAAAAACTGTTTTATCTGTTACCTTAGAATGAGTTTTTCATGTCTACAGACGCCTCTCCCATAGAGTCCGCCATGTTTGTACAGTAGCCCAGAAAGGACAAACAAAACATATTTCTCCAACATGCTTAAAACAGGAGAGTGAGGTGAGGCGGTTGCAAACTACACTGCTGGATGCGTAATCCTACAGACTGGTCCTTTAATGGAATAAAGAGCAGTTTACGTTCCATAACAACGCACGTTGTGTTTTTAAAACTAATTCTAATACATTTTTCTTTGGCACATTTCAGAGACACCATAGTTCCCTTTTCAGGAAGGAGATGGTGAAACGAGAGGGTTGCAATCCGTAGCTACACTGCTGGATGCCACTCAATCCCATACACTGGACCTTTAAGTGGTGTGACTTTTATCACCAGTGCAAACAAATCTAGTCAAGTGTCTGTATTTGAAAAAAAAAAAAGAAAGAGATTAAAATAAAAAATAAAACCGTATGGCTACAATTTAAAATATATCTAAGATTCACAAAAAAGGTCTTTTGATTACAGCACTTAGTGTAAATATTAACTAAGTAACTAAAATTGACTAAATACAATTTACACATGTCAATGTTTTACAAAACACGTCTTTTTTTAAACAATCAGACACATCACTCAAGCCCCAAAAACGAGACTCATGTTACAGGAGTTAATTCTGAAACATGATCAGGTGGGGCTTCATGCAGAGGTTAGTGTCTGTCAAAAGTGTTTGGCAACTTAAAAACACCAGAATTATTTTAAAAGAGACCTCTGTGTGGTCTGGTCACCCCCTTCCAGCAAGTTTCTGACATCTATATCAGGTCTGACATCAAATTGAGTTTGTGACCTAAAATCAGCAGATGGAGTTCAGGTTAACAGGAGGAGTTTCCATCCATGTCCGACCCTGAAACACTCAATTGTCCCTTTAAGACTCGAACGTTAAGAGCAGTGTGAAATCACGTCACTGCAGCTGAACCCAAGTGAAAAAACATAATCCATCACAGTACTATTGCAGATAAAAGCTGATTGTAAACATTTTTTAAAAGAGCATAATAAATAAAACTATAAAATCAAACTAAAATGTACATTTCTTCCTGGAATTGTGATTTTGAGGGTTCACTGGAAGTGAGTTTCTGCTCGTGTCCCACCAGTACGCTCTTGGTTTGTTGGTCTAACTCCTGATCAGAGGCGTTCTCTCATCGAGGCCATCTTCCACCACCTGAGACTTGCGGTACATCATGAACTGGATGGAGATCTGAACCACAGAGTTAAGGTTAAGGTCGTCTGGTTATGCATGTTACTGCCAGAGGATTTCAGCTGGAAAAACACAGAACTATGAAGAACAGAAAAAACACTTAAATCCAGAAAACTGCTCAGACTCTGATTTATGGCAAAAGAAAAATGTATTTTACTGACTATCACAGTGAGTCATTTATATGTAAAAGGTTGGATTACCAACAGGGTAAAAATGGGCCTTAGAGCCCCACAATCCCAGGACTCCCCAAAGTCCCAGGTTCACTGCGTTCAGAGCACTTAAGTGGTGAATATTAACTGAGGTGTATCCCTTATGTTATCCCTGTGTTGTGAATGAAGTTCTGTCTCTAAATCTAGATTTAACATTTTTGCTATTTCAGTTTATGTTGTCCTCACATGTTGTGCATATTCCTAAATAAAGTTGCCAAACTTGAAACACTAGTGGTATTACCCAGAGGAGCAGTACTGATCAGTCTCTGGATATATGAGTGTTTAATGTGGTATATATTCTGCTAGTGAGCACTGTAATTGTTAGTTTGACATTTTGAGAAATACATTTTCTTGCTGGGAATTAGAAGGTTGCTTTGACTTGCATATATGTCCTATTAATATGAAGCTACAGCCAGAAAATGTTAGCTTAGCTTAGCTTAGCATAAAGACCAGAAGCAGGGGAGAAAAAAACATATCTAAAGCTCTCTAATTAAACACATCTTAATGAATAGGTTTAATGAATACAAAGATCAAAATGATTTTAGATGAGGTAATGCTTAATGTTTGTCTGCTGGCTGCCACAGTTAGCTTAGCATATGCTAACTAGCCATCTGCTGGCTGTAGCTTCATATTTAAATGGATAAAATTCAAGTGGTATTGATCTTCTCATTTAACTCTTGGCAAAAATGTGAATGAGTATACTTCCCAAAATGATGAGTTACTTTAAGGAGATCTTTTAATAACCTCACATGACTGACAGCAAAGCTGGACTATGAGCTGAAAATGTCTGATACCCAAACAGATTGCATACGTTGACTAAAAGCTTTCCTCTTGTATTTCTGCCTCGTGTATACGCTCACTGAAAATAAAACAGAACAGGATGCTTCTGTACACCACTTCTGTGGATTGCAAAGAGACGCGTGTTGTCCACGGGACGCTAGTGAAGCTTTTACATTCAATTTCCCTGTGAGTGTTTGGACCTGTGATACTACATATTGTGTTTCCACGGACGCAGTCATGAGACCAAAACCCATCTGATGAAATGTCCTTTCTACAAGGTCAGCACTAGCTAAAATGTAGCATGTACATGGGATTAAGGAGAGGCCCGGCCACAGCAGCCATATTTTCTGTTCTTTAAAAGGATACAATGAGGTCTAACGTGAGGGTGCCCAGGCTGCCGATGAGCCACGGCAAGTGATGGATCATGTAGCTTCTTTCGCCCTGGCCCTCATCAGGGTTCTTCAGGAGGACGCTCAGGCCGTATGTAGTGTTTCCCAGGATGACAAGAGCGAACAGGAAGAAAGACACTCCCTCTGTCGACTTCCTCTTATACTGTGGGGAGAAATTAGAGGACAGGAGGGGAAGTGACATGAACAAAAATGTTTTTTATTTAACTGGAATAGAAGATGTTTACACAGACACCACACATTTTCCACTAGGGTGATATGTGCAGATTGCTGAGGCAATCATCCATGCTGTCAGTGCATTATATTCACTTGTGTTTTCACCTGCTCACTTTTCAGCTACACTGAATTTTGCATCTTTCACTTTGACATGCAGCACACAGTGTGAAATGCCATCACAGCTTTTTTGTCCATTATTATTTTTATTTCATGTGGCACCTCCTCCTAGAACCTGTTGTCACTTATTATTAGCGTTAATATTAGTATTAATTAACATTTGCCAGCCACAGTATGCAGCCAATGCTACTAAAGAAACAACACATTTGTAGCAGAGCCCACTCTGTCATACTCACATTAGTGTACATCTGTGGAAGTCTGGAAAAGAGGTAGAGCACTGATGACACTGAACCGATGGAGAAACCAATAATCTCTTTAGGGGTAAAAGCCTGAAGCGACAGAGACACAACGTTACATCAGGGGGAAAAAACAGACATAGCTAGCTAACTAAACCAACTCAGGTTGCTAATTGAGCAAAGAAATGGGACTCACTCTAATAGCGCTAACGTCGGAGGTTGAGAGTAAGGCACGGCTTCTGAACCCAGAAGGAATTATTTCCTGTTGGGTGCCTAACCCGGGGAGGTGGGCGAAGCTCGTGGTGACGCCTACGACACAGGCTACACCCACCACATGCAATACCCTCCTACCTAAAAAAGGAAATAGACAACACCAACATCACTACTTGAAATGATACCTCGGCACATTTGAACAATGGTTACTGTGTCAAAGGTCACATGGAACGGAACAAACAGCAGCACGAGACATGCAATGACATCAATACAGGGGGCAAGGACCCTTCCTCTGTCTAGACCAATGTTGAATTTTCATCAGCACTCACAGTAGAAACTTGTTCATTAAGCACCTATGTCAGATAAAACTAATCGCAGAAGTTAGCAGTGGATTAGTAGTAACTAGATTAAAGACTGCGGCTACAGTTTTACAGTTGGGGTTATCCCTTTCTATTCCATGCGTTAGCAAAGGTATATGTGTAGGCACTGAAACTCATCTCAACACAAAATGAGCACTTGGTTCTTATACTGCATTAGTAAAACAAATAAACACAATAAAAAGACTTACTCTCATTCATTTTGTTCTTTAACTTGTAGTAAAAGTACATGGACAGCATCAGCAGGTCAGCTATAACGTAATAAATGGCTGTATATGTCTGGATGAGAGGGAGAAAAACACAAGTTACACATGAAAGAGTCATTGTATGGAAATCACTTTAAAAAGCCTATTTGTATAATTACTTGACATGATTGGTAAAAGAGATCAATAACAATCTGAATACACAAACAATAATTAGCTGGTAGTAGCTCTAAAAATGTGACGATTCGTTTGCTTTGTTGTTATAACATTATGAAATGCAAACCTTTTCCTGAATGAAAAAAAACTTCTGATGATTGATGATGATTTATTGATGCTTTTGATCAAAGAATTGATCAATAACAGTGATTTATGGCTTCAGTATCATTACATCACTACAACTTACCTGAAGTGGAAGCTGGTCTGCCAAGAAAGAGCCCAGCAGATTGCAGCTGTCGCCTCCCAACCACATCAGCAGGAACCAAATAGAGAGGGCGCTGTCCATATTCCCTGTTTTGCATGAGCTGTAGTACTGTCTGCGATCAGAAAAAAAAACAAAAACAAAATTATACATGGTGTTTAGACAAGACAGCATTTTCTCTGAGAGACGCCAACACAAAAATACTTACGGAAGTGAAGACCCCATGAAGCACAGGATAGACAAGAGGCCTAGGTAGATGCTAGCCATATCCCTCGCATCCTGGGCACATTCACCGAGACCTTCCCAAACCCATTCAGTCCCATTAGGACACAAGGAAGTGAAGTTTCCTTGAGTGGTTGATCCAAAGGCACCTCGTGTGAGGACTCCATCTGCCCACATGTTCTGCTGGAGAGAGAAAAGCATCTTTAAAAATCCAATTTACAAAAATTATTCATTTCTCTCTTTGTCAGTTGTTTCCAGGAGACCATACAATGCAAACAGCAAAGATATCTCAACTATATGGCACAGATGTGGAGGTTCCAGAGCTTCGCACACTCTCAAACAGCCATATAAACATCAATAAAAATACCACATATGGACCACAAATCTCGACAAAACACAGTTTTGCAGTTATCACGGCTGTGAGGAGGATCAAAGGTTGTTAAGCACTTAAAACAACATCGAAACAGCTGTTTAGCCACAGCTACATCCTGCTGTAGATACGCTGATTAGATCAAGACAGCGGTAGTCAAATGGAGTAAATGAATGTGTAGCTACATGTATATATTAGGTCACGGAAAAAAACACAACTATACTCAACAGAAACCACAGAAAAATAAACCAAATAGCCACCTAGCTGGCTAGCAGTGACAACAACTACCAAACAACAAATAGCCATAGCTCGTCTATGGCGTTTACGTCGAACAAACTACAACAGTGTAAGTAAATAAAACAGATTTGTCTTGCCTGTGTGTCCGCTGACATGCCGACAAAGCCCCAAACACAACAAAAACCTCCTCAAGACTGGAAAAACACGGAAGGCAATTAACAAGATAGTTGTGTGCCCGTGAGCTGATTGGTCGTTGGGCTGAAACGTCACTGCCGCAAGATTAGCACGTGACTAGCGGTTCGCGAGCTTCAAAACAAACCAGTCGAGCCTTCAAAATAAAAGCTCGGGCTCCAGCAATGTACTGTACATTTCCTCAATTTAATATTTTATATCCTTATGTAATGGATTAGAAATGTCGGGCCTATATCCTTCCAAAATATCTGAATATATGTAAAACATTTTTGAGAAGCATAAACGGGGAAACCCGGCTTTCTGCATCCGGTTAGTTTATGCACTGTATATTGTGACCATTTGAAAATTAGATTTATTGAACAAAATGACTATAATCTTTTATATATCTCTCGCAGACACATTTCTTTCCCTTTAAAAATGTGTCATTATTTTAAAGTTTCAAATAGAAGTTTATTATACCGGTATATCAGCTCAGGATCAACAGTGCGACTGTTCAATTGTAAAAAGATTTATTAAGTCTGTGGAACAAGCTCATGGTATGCTTTCATGTTAATGTTACTTTTCTGCAGAACTGGGAGAACTCAGCGGTGTCAGTCCGATGTTGCGCTCTCGCACATTTCACATACTCTCATCAAATATCTACAAACCTTGTTAAACTGAATTATTTCGCTCCACATGGTAATTCTGTCATTAGTCCTGAGTCGTCATTAGTGCCGAGGCCTCTTACATTCTTCAGATAGCTTTGCATTTTAGTATGCAGCCGTGAAAAAGAATAGACCCTTATTATCCAGGACCCATAAGGGAAAATATGTAAAACAGGCCTGTATGCAAATGTTCTCAAAGTGTAAACTTCACAGTCATGAAAAGGTGACAGCTCTTTTATAAAGACACGATGAGATGGCTCATTATCGTCATCTTCATTTTCATCATGACTTGTCCTGGTTATCTTGATTTGACAAAAACAGTTGATAATGTCAGTTTTACTTTGTCATTCAAGGTGGAGGAAATGATAAAAAAAGAGGAAATTAATCGTTCATTTGATACAAACACAATTATTAAGAGAAAACTAATCCTACCTGTGATAGACGGTTCAACCCGACGTCAGTCTGAAAAGGAAGAGATTCCACGGACTTCCGAAATTTTGGAGGTGACGCAAAGTTTGTCAGCTGACAAAACCGGTCTGACTGACGATTCAGCACATCGACGTGTATAAAGAAAGAAGAGCTCCTCACACACGTCAGTCCGCTGAGGTCAGCTCGTGCGGTTTTATAAGTCAACTTTTTTACTGTTGTCTCGTGCTTCTCTTAAACCGGTCCTGACCGACGTCTGTGGACGTAAAATGACCCGTGTTGGCATATTTTCATGGAGTCAGTACACACAAAGTTCAAATAGTATCTTACCCTCGACCATTTCACGTGCTGATGTCTAATTTCTTTGCATAATGTCTTCTATTTGCTATATTTTTTTTAATGATAGTAACAGGTCACAGGGATAACTAACTAAAGTATTTTGGATGAATTCCATTTAGCTGTTTCAGTTCTGTGGATACTGACTCAACATCAGCTTAAACCACCTTTAGATCCAGATTCTTGTTCTGCATGTGGTCTATCTGTATTTGTGTCTGTTCTAAGCATTTTCATTTCCTTTTCTTTAAAAGGTCCAGTGTGTAAAATTTAGAAGTATTGGCAGAACTGGAATAGTCATAAGTGTGCTTATGTATGAGTACATAAGCACACTTATGACTACTCAAACTATGAGTACCACTAGTGGTACGTGACCTCCCTGTAGTGGTATTTGGAGGAATCTTGAAAATCTATATTTTTAAATTAAATTAATTAATTTAAAAACATATTAAACTATCAAAATACGACAAAGAGATTGCTGGAATGTAGTTTTGCATTTCCTGAAATTCTGCTACATAGTCACGTTCTTGCACGTTGCAAACATACTTGAGCTCAGATGTGACAAAAAAATAGTCAACAGAGGTGAAATAAGTGGTTTAAAAGCTCTGCAATCATGGCTCCAAATGGGAAAATCAGGATTATTAGTGTGGATCAGGAGTACCACTTTCCAATAAATTAGCTCTGGATCTTGAACCGGTTTCATTAAGGATTCAACGGTCAACAATAAATAATATTTCCATTAGTAATAAACCTGCCTCCTGTGTTAACTGTCTGCAGCTGAAAAGGGTCGGCCTGCAGTGCTGTATTCAGTCATAATGGTGGTACTTTGAAAGCCTGATATTTTCTGAAGTAGTACGCAGTGAAAAAAGTTTGAGAAACACTGATGTGTTATATATGTGAGTAAAATCACCTGAAAAAAGGAACTGTTGCATTTTTCTTGCCCCTTTATATCTACAGAGAAAGCAGGTCCACTTCCATGGAGTCCACCGTGTTTCTACAGTAGCCCTGAAGAGACAAACCAAAGAAGTGTTGATTTGATGTGGAAGGAGACGGTGAGCCTTGGGAGTGTTCAGTTGGTTGCAATCTGCAACTTCACTGCTAGGTGTCAGTAAATTCTACACACTGGACCTTTAATTTTTATATTCTTGCCTTTTAGTGCGGTATGTATAGTACTTTCAAATACCATTATGAAATATGTTATATGAATACATTAACCTTTCCTAATGTTAATAGTAACACCTGAATTTTTCATACAGTACTGTTGGCAGTTAGGTGACACCATTTCAGTAAAAAGATGTAGCTGTTACATTTTAAGCACCATCTCCTCTGCATCATGATGGAGGCAGACATTTTGAAGACGGGTATCTTTAAAACCTGATATTAAACCAAAATTATCCACATGGCTGCATACCACCAGGGTATGCTTTGTAAGCTTCCAGTCAGCCCCAAACCTACTTCACACCACACAATTTTCTTTGATATATTTCAAGAACAGGTTTTTATTGATGACGCACCCAAACATCTATACTGTAGGAATACCTTCAGTGGGCTAGATTCTCTTATTTACATAACGCTTCCACAAAGTCATACAAATACTTGGTAGGTTTCATGTCAAAGTATAGATATAATACATTAAGAACTGGGAACAGGGAATTTAAATGGTTTATAAAGCAACTGTCACAACAAATCTACAAATGCAAATGCATGATAGAAAAGAAATGACCAATCGTTAACTACTGCAAAACAAGTCCTACTTCAAACTCTGTACAAGCGAGTTCTTGAGTGTCCATGAAAGAAGGAGGGATGCTCTTCTATGATTCTGTCCTCAAGAGTTCTGATAAAGGCAGATGTCTAATGTAGTTGATAATTCTTTGAAAGGCCAGGATGAGATAAACCAAGCAGTTTGTACAGCGAATCTCGTCCTTTTTCTTTGCTGCATCAGACAAAAGAGAAGTGTGGGACGTGAGGAAGACAGTTTTTCACTTCTCGTTTGTTTCGAGGTTGGTTCTCACTTGATATGGAGCACTTTCTCATCTGTTTTTAATCGTTTGCGTCTGGGCTGTATGAAGTCCTCCTCAGAGTCGTCTGTGTCCTCCTCCTGCTTTTCCTTCACATCCGGGGTCTCCTCGGGTTCAGGCGTTTCAGGGAAGCTCTGCCCTGGGAAGATCTCCTGCAGCTTCTCCTCAAAGTACAGGCTCACTGCCTTGCCGGATATCGCCATCTCTGATCCCACCTGCCAAGGGAGGAGGAGGAAGAGGAGGAAGAGGAGGAGGAGAGGGTAGAACAAGAGAGATATGGAGGAAGCAGGTGTGAGCACAATTGAGCAGGAGGAATGAATAGGTTGAAGCAGGGAGGAGGAAGAGGAGAATGAGGAGACAAATTAGATCTGGTTAACACTCCTGGTGGCAAGGTGGCCCTGGCTCAACCTTGCTGCAGAGATATCCTGCCGCCCTGTCCCACTGTGGCTCCATGAAGCATTTTCACAATTCAGCTGAATTTCAATAACACTGCCTTCAAATGACTTCACGCTCACTGCAGTTTGAGGGTCGATGAATCAACCAGTAGTGCATTTGTATAGGTTATTGAAAACAACTAGAGATCAACATGAACAAACCATGAAACACAATTCTGTGGATAATACCTATCCAACATCCTTTGATCAACTGCAAAGGCTACAAGAGACAAGCCCTTAACCCAGAAGTTCACTCTGATGAGGAGAGAGATTGTGATATCAGCCTTAGAAAGGCCAGAACACCAAAGTGAAATCTGGACCGACGCTCAGGAGCATCTGTTTGCTTTTAACACTCTGAATGTAAATAAACCAAATTCTATGAGGGGCTGTGCAAGCCATAATATGTTTTGGACCTCTTACATGAGCATACTCTCACTCACATGTAGACACGCTTCACTTTAAAAACACATGCATTTTTACTTTCATATCCACGCAGGTTCGGAGCTCATTTCTGACCACGCTTATCGGTGACGTCTGGTGTAAAACAAGCTTGAAGGTTCAAACCTGCGTGGGCAGCTAAACAGCCTTTCAGCGAGGCGTTAAGTTACTCTTTACTTTTACTTTACAGATGTATTTTAATATATGTAGATTATATTATTACATTTATCTGTTTACAGTCATGTATACAGTCACAACACACACAGTATGTGTATTTCTTGTTTAACTTATATTACACTGCTGTAGAGAAGCATTATACTGTCTCACATCACGATTCTCACCTTACATGCAAATACTCTTCTTATTGAATGAATATACCTGAAAAGTGAAAATACACGTGAAACTCAAATTACATGCATTTCTTAAAAAAAAAAAGAAAGTACAAAAATGACTATGTGAAAAGCCCAGAATTAACTGTGGTTGGCACAGCCCCTGATAAAACACAAAACACGCCTACATTGTGTTTTGCATCTGAGAATGAAACGTTCATGTGGCCACATTTAAAGCACTAAGGTTCAGATCAAACTAAAAAGAAGTGGCTCCTGTGACATGTCAGACCATGTCAAAAATCAAGTGTTCATATCTGATCTGAACAGCCACGCTTGAAGGAGAAGTGAAAAGCTATTTGTCATAGACGGGGGAGAAAAGTGGTAAACTTTTTTAGAGAGTCATTACTGGAAGACACTCAGCTGTGCACAAGAAAAGTGCAACAAATCAAGAGGGAAGTTCAAACCTTGCTTCTTTTCTCACATCCATACCGCCGGCCAATCACATTGTGAAGTGGGTGTGAATTAACCTGACATGTCAGATGGCTTGTTACACAGAACCATCTGGAAACTGTTTGGAAGGCAAGTCAGGCAGAAAAGAGCAAAAACATTGTTTCTAGCATCTACACCAACCTCTTTAGAAGCCACCATTGCTCACAGGACAGTTCCTCACAAGACACTGATTGGTTCATACACAAGCAATTAGCTGTAAATGGACTGGTTTCAAGACCTCTGAGGTAAATTTAACAAGATAACACCAGGATCTCCAGACACCCTCTAGAAACAAAATATAACAAAGAAATCCTTTTCATGTATAACTGTTATTGTGTGAAACTGTGTGAAACTGTGTGGCTGCCCGAGTCTGCTGCTCATCAATTCTCTATGCTAGGATGGAGGGTAAAAACATTTCTTGGAGCCTCAGTGAGAGGGGGACAGAACATCTGTGCTCTATTTTGAAACATCTTACCTGCGTATTAATCTGTTTCTCCTCATCATAAACCTGGATTATTCGAGTCATCTAAAAAGGGGCAATGACATTACAACAAACAGTGAAGCAGCAGGGGGGGAAGAAAAGAGTTCACAGCACAGGCAGGTTAGAGAATAACAGATAAGAAATCTGTTTATGGCCTACTGTGCTCAAGCCTACGAGGTGCGAATCACCAAGTTGTTACTGCACAAATTAACAGCAAGTCAAGTCTGCACTCAATCTGTCCATTTAGTCACACAGGCTACAGGAAACTAATGATATTACAGGCAGACTTCCTGTTTTACCAAAGGTCAGCTCTTACAGTTTCGTCTTGTTGTTTCTTCATCACTTATGTGTAAAGAAATGCATTTTTTTAGTTCAATATGATGATAGTGTGTCAAGAATGCTGTCTCAGGAACAAATCAATCATAGATTATGTCCTCAACTAAGGGAATGTTATTAACATTATCAAAGTTTTTGTTTAGCTTAAAGACAGCATTTAACAGGACAGCCTTTCTTAGTTGATGTTCTATATTTTGTTGGTAGTTGTTCGTCAGAACTTTTTATAATGTTTACACAAAAATACAGATTTTTGATGTCTGTATATGCCATCTGTGTACGAGACATTACCTACTTAACGCTAACTACCCATCAGACAGACCCATAACTGTTCAAAATGCCTGTTCCTGTTAGTAAAAAGAGAAACTAATCCTTCAATTATACAAATTTAATTTGGTGTAACAGGATTGTTTGTTTTACAGCCTTTAACTCGGGAGGCTGTAACAAGAAGAGAGCTTCAATCTTCATCTTTAGATTTGTTGCTATGGTTGGTGCCCTGCGTTACCTGAATAGCCACATGAGAAATTACGCTCTAATTAATGACTTCCTAATTGCTTTAAGGGAACGGACTTGAGTAATCTAAATACATTACAGTGATGATGTGCTTCTGCTCTATATTGTTAAGTCATGTGAACTAAGTTGACACAAGGCGTTTTTGAGCATTACAGACGTCCTTCTTGAGCGAGATCCGTGCTTGCTGTTAATTTTGGTTACATAATAACATCATATGTATGGTGAGGTTGCCCTGCGAGCCCCTGAGACACTTTAACAGTAGCCAAATGAAGTGATGTCTCAGGGTAGTCTGGGTCCAGACATTGTTCACTTCTTGATAAAAATAGAAGCTCCCTCATGTGGTTGGATGGTATAATACATGATGATATACAGTAGACTTTAGAGCAGACTCATATGCAGCAAGACTGTGATACAGAAATTATGAGCATTTAAACGGATACCCACACCAGCACCCAAACGTAAAGAATGAAACAAAATAAATACATCCAGTACACATTCAAATACATCATCCCCCCGAAATATGAAATAAAGAGTCCACAGACACCCAAACGTATGCTTTATCATTGTGATGCAGACGGTGTTAGCAGGGTTCAGACAATGTTCCTGCAGCCAGTGTGAAGACGGCACAGTGACACCTTTACACTCCATCCTCCAACAGCCAGTGTTAATAAGTGGACAAAACTCTACTGTACACACACAAGCACCACCTTTCCTAATGTCAGGCTAGAAGGTTAGACTTGTATATTGGTTTGCCAGACCAGGCAACTCTGCCAACACTGACATGTAAATACTGTTTAATATTTTCATTGTTCACTTCACTTTTTTTGGAAATCACTTCATGTCACATCCCTTTAGATGTGTGTTAGCCTAGCATGGATGGTTAAATGATTCCACCTAAGCCATTTAATTAACTGGTGGCAATTGAAACTTCAACTCATATCAGTCTAACCCTTGTCTGCATGCGACACACACACACACACACACACACACAAGCAGATGCCATTCCCCAAAGCAGGCTCAGGACTCATGCTGCTCACCTCATTGTAATTCGCACAATTTTTGAAGACCAGGCGCATATCGGATACAAAATCCTGGATGGACTGGTAGTACTGTGAGCTCCGTAACTGCAGCTTCTTCTTTACCTTCTTGAGGTCCATGGGCTGCTTGATAATCTTGTAATAGTTCGGCACCTGGTTGAACAAAAAGTGGGTCAGGCAACATCAGAAACAGCACACAGAGGCAGAGGTTTTAGGAAGTAGAATAACTTTCTGGTTTTTAGGGATAGTCTGGATTTCTTGACATAAGGTGGTGTAAGTGGTACTATTGATGCAGGAACATTTGCTCAGGCTGGGATCTAGTGATTTGGTCAGACCAAAAATAAGCAACAAACTGCGGCGTATAACAAGGTGGTTCTGAGATACCAAGAGGAGAATTAGAAAAGGCGATTTAAGCGAAAGAAAGACAAAAGGTTTGTTTTCCCCCAGCCACAACCAAACCAGGGATGCTGCAGCAACATGGAATGTTCCCCAGACCTCCAGGCTACAGGGACAACGTCATGAAAAAATGTGTTGCAACGTTGTACTTTGGAAGGAAGCGGAAAAGAAATCCCCAAGCAAAGCAGGTAAAAAAAACACAGCAGATATCTGTGAAAAACAAAAATGTCATAAAGCTCAACAACAGCATTTTCATCTTGGCGCAAGGACAAAGGAAATTCTGCTCCTATAAATGACCTCTCTTTTCAGCCGTCTTGAAAACTCATTAATCAGCCGTGATTATGATTGTCAGGTACCTGCTCAGGAAATTAGGTCCATTTGTGCAGCTCTTCACCGCACGCGTGGCTCTGAAGATTGTATGAGTTCATAACATAATGAGCCTGCCAAAACTAATCAATAAAGCAATCAATTATTCACCAGAGAATAAATGATGCAATACAGCATGCAAGGAAAAATGCCAGCTGAAAAGGACACAAAACAGGCTTTGCAGTGCATTTCAGAATCGTCCTGGTCTGCAAAAAGAGTAAAAGTATCTTTTAATTTTGACCAAAAGTTAAAGTTGCTCCCACAATGAAGCAAACATTTTATTCTTGGTCTGAACTTCAAGACAGAAGATACAGGACATGGGCCATCAGGTAGGTGGAGGCTGATGTGTGAATGTGTAAGTCACGTAGAGCTACTTACAGAGCTAGGAACAGGTTCCCTGAAGCCCACACTAAGCTCATGACAGAAGACGTGCAGTAGGAGGCGTTCACATCTCTGCAGAGAAAGGAGGAGAGACAATTAGCTGCATCGGACAAATCCCTGAGAGGTCTTTGAGGGTGAGGGAGCTGTACCGACCCTTTGGTCCTCAGGACTCAGGCTCTGCTCTTCCTTGATTTTCCTGTTGTCTTCACAGTACTCTATCTCGGGCTTGCTGAGACTTCGGCAAAACGTGCAGAGAAAGTCACCCCTGAAATGAAATAATAACAATAATCACACAGGACATTGTGTTAATGTATGTTTATGTACTTTGTTTAAAATGTTTTGAGAAGATCCAGAACATTCAGAATAATGTGGAGTGGTGTATTTAAACTTTACGTTTACTACAAATTTAGTTACTACAAATATCAACCCACGTTGCATCATTCTGCGTGACTTTTGCTTCACTGTTCTCTTTATCTACTTTTCTGCGTTTACACGTTTCACTGAATGTTGGCTACCTCACATAGTCTAACAAGAGAGGGTGGCCTGGCAGTGTGCAAGAGCAGTTAAGATCATCTATACCGTTCACTTACTTTGGGAAGATTTTTATGGTGGGCACATGGCATTTCATGTGGAACACTTTGGGACAGCGGTCACAGCACAGCAGGTCACCACCGTTAATACAGACAGCGCACCAGTCTTCATTGGGATCGTCCTCTTTCCCACCAGGATTGCCTGTTTCAGAAGTCAACCCGCCCACTTTGGTCTCAGTCCCCTTGTCCAAATTTCCATTAGTGAGCGGAGTGTTGCTGCTGTTCTCAGAGGACAGCGAGGTAGTGGAGGTCATAGTGGTAGTGGAAGGAGAGGAGGTGGTGGCATTGGAGCCATTAAGTCCAGAACAAGGGGTCTCCGACTGGGGTTCTGTTTTGATGCGCTCCCCTAAAGCCTTGAGAGCTTCTTGCCCTGTCGATACAACTCCCAGTACAGGGAGGGGGCTGTTCTCCGGACTGCTCATCTGGGGGAAAACACACACACACACACACATCATCATAATCATCTTATTTTATTTTCACACATCTTACAGTAGTCTGACTACTTTTTCTTATTTCATCAGTCCTAGCACATGTATTATTTTGTTCATACTGCATCCCCATATTCCTCACAGATTCTCACACTGTGTCCACATCTAATGTACTTCTGGACCTTCTTTCCACAATAAGCTATGAGAAGGAGCTTTCTTTTGACATGATGAGCTGCAGTACAGATAAGCAGCAGGGATTACACATCAATGCAGCATGATGTTATCACATTCACAAACTCTCTAACTGATGATGAACAGGATTCATACCATGCAGGCACTCCTGGCGTCTTTGCCCCGCTCTGTCTTCAGAGAAGAAGCTGGACAGCTGTAGCTGTCGTCTGTACCGGGCTCCTGCTTCACCTTCACCTGCTCCACCGCTGCTCCACCTCCTGGCCCCGCCCTCCCTGCAGAGCTACAGCTTGAATACACACACACACACACACACACACACACACACACACACACACACACACACACACACAATAATAAACCATTAATGCCATAAGCCATTCAATTCATGAACAACATCAAATCAATTAACTACTCATCATAGCTCTACTCATTACAGTGATCAGGGATTATAACGGATTTAACTTCAGTCTTAACTTCATGTCGAGAACAGGTCAAACATGTTTGCTTCATTTGACTTATTTGCTTCAGTATGAAGAAAGGTTATGTATTAGTGTTAAACAAAGTAAAGCCAGATTCAACTAAACAGACACATTTTAAAGGGGGTTTGTTGTGACAGAGGAGAGTACTGGGGTTACTGTTTAAGTTAGACAACTAAAACTTTTTTTTTAAAGGATATGGTAAGATTATAGTTTTTGTTAACTCACAAGAAGGTTGATTTTAATACAAGACACCCACCTCCCGTCCTTAACTCAGCCACTGATTTTCAAGTGTACTGAATATTGCTTAATATTTGCACAACTCTGGTTGTGCCACTCTGACTAATGACTTTTTAGCGGCAGCTTTTTACTATCTACTTTTCTTATCACCCATCTGCATCTCCATCATCACATATTTTTCAACAAATTTCCAAACACTAGTCTCAATTTGAAGAAACATACATGACTGAGCATAATTTGAGCAAGCGTGTTGTAATGTTCTAGTCTATGTCTTTAACTGCTTTTCCAGTCAATGTACAGGTCTGGTGTCAAGGTGTAAAATCCGCTCTGCAAATACTAAATGCTGAGTCGATGCTAAAACACTTTCATATTTTCTTACCTGCCTCTGCTGCCCGTGCTGGATGTGCTAGAAGGTCGTGCTGGTGTGTGTGCATTCGACGGACCTGCAAACAGAAATGAGACAGGAAACAGATGAGCAGCAGCGATCACTTCTTGTTGTGCAAGACATCAACATTTCATTTCCCTAGTAGGGATGTAACGATGCATCGTGACACAATTAAAAATCGGTACAAATGCGTGACGATTCGCATCGGTTGACAGAAAAAATGAATCGCGATTCTTCGCGAAATCGAGAGGAGTAGGATATGTTCTTTTTCTTCTTTTTTTTTTTTTAGAAATAGGTTACGTTATCTTAAAAAAAGTCACTGGTTGGTGATTCATTTGTTAAATGTCAGACGTCAAGTCACTACGTAGGTACGGAGCACAGAACGAGGGAAGACATGGCAACGGTAGAAAATAGCTTTGAAATAGAGGATGCACCGAGCAGTTTTAAATCACCTGTGTGGCGGCATTTTGGATTCCCTATATACACAAATACAACCGGTGAGAAATGGACAGACAAAACCAAAACAGCATGTAAATATCGCAAGAGACTGCTAACATATAGCGGTAACACGAGCAACATGCAGCAGCATATTAGCCGCCACCACAGTGAGAAGCAAAGTAACGTTACGCCACCTCGTGAGCGAAAATCGTGAGAAAATCGTATCGTGAACAAAAAATCGTGAACCGTATTGAGTCGTGAGGTGAGTGTATGGTTACATCCCTATTCCCTAGAGAAGACAGGAAATGTAGAGGGTATCAAGGAAGGTGATACAGGATATGATGAAGGTGTAGCAACATTGCCAATCACTTTAAAACATGACAATTACATATCAATCATGCATTTGTGGCTAATCCAGTGTACTACATATGCAATACTGTGCTCTGCTAGATGTGAATGGGAGCTGATGTGAACAGGAGTCGGCCTTCCTGAACGTGCAGGTACCTGAAGATCCAGATGAGTGTGTGGACAGTCCAGGTGAGGGGTTCATGTCCACTGAGCCTAGCTGATGCTGTGTGCTGGCTGTGATGTAGCGAGATAGGAGGTGTCCAAGGTTGCTGGAACCGGCATCCTCCAGCTAGCGATGTCAGCAAAGTATGGAGGCAAAATACCGACAGAAAATCTTGTTACTCAAAAGCTTAATAGAACAATCAATATTTATTAAAACACTTTTAATTTTAATTATGAATATGCACACCTGAATGGGCGGGATCTCAGGTAAGCAGGGCAGGTTCTCAGGATTGGTGACGGAGGGGATGAGCTCGATGGGACCGATGATGGGGCTGGCAGGGCCGCGGTGAGCGTGGGCACCGGCCATACTGGCACTGGTGGGACTTGTGGGGTTGGCATTATGTAGGGATGCCACCGGGAAAGGGCCTGCGTGGCCAGGGTTGGAATGCTGCGCAGAAAAAAAAAAAAAAGAGAGGGATGGAGGATAAAAGATCATAGGAAGGAGGGAAGGACGGACAATGACAGGAGGGAGGGAATAAAAAGGGAGGGAAGAAAGGAGGGAGGACAGGAACAATGAGACAGGTCATTCAATGAGTTTTATGAAATATTCTTTGCTGCGAAAACGATGTGGTTGCATGATCATGCATTTGGGTGACAACGCATGCTGCACAAAACACACAAATGACAAAGTAGGAAAAAGGTGCCAAACCCCTGATTGTAGTAAGAAACGAAACCTTTGGTGGCTCATCTCAGATTCTATAGACATCTGGACACAAAGAAAAAGGGGCTGGATATAGTGGAGGTTTCTTTTACCTAGTCTTACATGCAGGCAGTAAATGTACATTTTCATACTGTACGAGGTATTTGACTTGAGCAAATAATCAGCTTGTAGAGATACATTACTTATGCAGTGTGAACTGAATGAGTAAACAGTACATTTGCACCCTGCTAAGATAAAACATTTTTTATTTAACAACTCTGTTTTAATTGGCTCATCTGCATCTTTTTAAATGAAATAATTTAATTTGCTATGTGTGCACAAAATTAGCATAAAGTAATACACTTAATTTCCATGTTTGAAAATGTGTTTTTACTGCCAAAACTCCACTCACAAATGGTTTTCAGTGCACTTCCAAGCATAAACCTGGATTAATCCTATCAGACTGAATGTGAAATAGACTATGCATTTTAATTATGGAAGACAATATGCTTAGTTAAAGTGGTTTAGCCTTCTGGTAGCGTTATGAAGCATGTTCGTCAGTCCTGCTAACAGACTAGCTTGTGAACATACATGTAAGCAAAGCTGGATTTAAAATACTTAAAAAAAAAAAGAAAAAAAGAAAAAAAGAATAGGGTTAGGGTAACATAACATAACTTTTGCTTGTTTACATAAAAACTCTGCAGGGTGCCTTTAAACCTGTAGCTCAGAGAAAGTGATTTGCATTTTCATTTGAATAAAGACTACACTCTTTCAGACTTGTTTAGGGAAGTATGTCAACTACGAAAAAATACTGGCAACCGAGCAACGTGGATGGTTCTTAAATGGACAGGTTATGGAAAACCCAAATGACAGCTGTTTTATTGGCCAGTTGGGAGTTGCAGTGTTGGGAGTTGCACTGTGGGGTAGCATGTTTAAACAATGACATATGCCTTTTAAGTTGATTTGGCTAACTTACTAGCAAGCTACTTTTTATACATCCAACACTTACATAGCAACATTACCATTTATTTGGAGTCATGTTTTTGGTCACCTAATGAATATAAATATAATATTCACTCTCCTTTAGCTCAGTTTTTGGTCTCTACCAACTCCTGAGGGAAATGTCTGACTCCTTAGCTGCTAAATGTTCCACCATGTTCACCAGCTAAATGCAAAGCCCCCATTCAATATCAGTGTAATTACAGTGGGGTTATACTTGGGATTAAGTCATTTGTCAATTAAGTTTTCGATTGGATTTGGTCAGTAATAATGCATTCTGCAAACATCAAAATGGAAGTTAGTTAATTTTTCAATTTTAACAATGTCTTAAGTCATGCACAGACGGCTAATGAAATTTCACTTTGATTAAATGATTCCATTTCACTACTGGCAGCTCTGAACTCAATACTTAGAAAGTTAGGATGGACATAAATGCGACTGGCCTTCTTTCTATGCACAGCCTTCTAAAAATCAGCCCAACTTCAGACTCTGCCTTAAAAGTTTTTTTTTTGTTTTTTAAATCTCAGGTAAAAATAACTTAGCATGTAGTAAGTGGGTACGACGGAGTATTAGGGCCACATTTAAATTTAAAAAATTTTTTGGAATTAATTACGAGATTAAAGTCGTTATTAAATATGGCGAGAATTAATTACGAGATTAAAGTCGTTATTAAATATGGCGAGAATTAATTACGAGATTAAAGTCGTTATTAAATATGGCGAGAATTAATTACGAGATTAAAGTCGTAAATATTCTATCCTGTTGTTTTAGAGGAGGACAGTTGTTAAAATGAGGGCCGTGGAGCATTTCGTGGAATTGTACTTTAGCATATGTAGGAGCCAGATTGGTCATTTTCTGTGTTCATGAGTGTTGTACACATTTGTGCCAGTAGGTGGCAGTATCTATTTAGGCCAATATTTGAATCTATAGGTAGGTGGGTTAATCAGCGCAGGGGCGCACGCTGGGAGTCCATACGGTTTTGATCGTGCCATGGCGTGTAACGCCGCAGGTCAGAATTGTGTGTTATTGTGAAAGTGAGTACTTCTGAGTCGGCTGTGTGTAGCCTAATAAACCTGCAACATATAATCAGTAATGCTTGGACATTGGCTGTGTTATGCATTTACACCTGCATGCACCTACACCTACACTGGCACGCGTACAAGCCCTTTAAACCACCAGCATGCGCGGATAGTGACAAAGGGCCACTATAGCATAGGTTTCACAAACAAGGAGATACTTAATCTTTTGGCACATCAGCTAGTTACGACATAGTTACGGCGGAGTATTAGGGCCATATTTAATAACGACTTTAATCTCGTAATTAATTCTCACAATATTTAATAACGACTTTAATCTCGTAATTAATTCTCGCAATATTTAATAACGACTTTAATCTCGTAATTAATTCTCGCCATATTTAATAACGACTTTATTCTCGTAATTAATTCCAAAAATTTTTTTTTATTTAAATGTGGCCCTAATACTCTGTCGTAAGTGGGAGATTTTAGAGATAAATATGATATGCTTTTGAATCTATCAATTCTTTTTTATCAGAGCTGCTGGATTTATCTAACAGTTGCGCATTGCAAAACAATGACATCAAATGAATGGGTCTATGGTGCCAAGACTCGCAACAAAAAGGAGTCATTGCAGAGAGGAAGAAACGGTCCAAACGAACTGAGTACTGTGTAACTATTGTCTCATTTCATCCATTTCACATGATGACGCACTGATGGACGCCTATAGCTAGTTCTTAGGCTAGAGCCAGCTTAACTCTACGCTGTATTCAGACCAAAAAAACAAACAAAAAAAAACACCTTTGTAGGAAAATTGCTAAGGAATCGATAAAGAAATGGACTGATAAGCAGCACCGATAATGGCATTGATAGAAATAAAATATTAAGAAATTCCCATTCCCAGTTGACAAACTGTAATGGCTTCCTTTACCTTCCATGACCTCATTCTAAACAAACTATAAAGAATAAAAACTACAATCTTGGCCACAAACAAGAAAAAACTAAATAAAAATAACTTGTTTTCTACAGACTACTGGGTGCAAAAAAGCTAAATGAAACCTCAATTTAATTCCCAATTATTGTTTAGCCTTTGATACATAATAATATCAAAGGATGCACAAACAATACACTCCAAATACTGCATATTGTTTCTTAGGCAGGCTGTTTGGCTGCTGTTTATCTATACAGAAAATGCTATCACAGTAGAACTGACTTTTAACGGTCACATTTGCACGTCAGTCTCAATTTATCCGACATTAACAGCAACTAAACAAAATCAAATAAATCGGTTCAGCTGTTTTCATACAGTGAAATCAGAATGTGTTCATACTAACCTGTCTCTGTAGCTGAGGCTGCATCATGGGGGTACTGCTGCCCGTTATGTCTTGGCTGAGCCGTGGGCATTCGGCCCTGTGGTGGACCCGGGAGACGCATATGGTGGGAGGAAGGGTACATGGGGGGGCCCGGCCCCCCATTCATACCCCCAGGCCCTCTTGGTAGCTGCTGCATACTGATGAGCCTCGGAGGCTGTCAAAAATCACACATATAAACAGACTGTGTAAAAATCAGGTCGAATCATGGGAATTTATGCAGACACAGCAGCAGCAGACGATTTTCAGAGTCATGAAATTATAGGAACAAAACAACAGAGATTGATCAATGAGTTGATGTACAGAAAACAAACTGAAGACTTGAATTGTCAATTTATCCTTTAGGAATACCAAATATTCACTGGTAACACTTTAGTGACTTAAAGAGATACATTTCCTATCCTTTGAGATGCTATTTTAACCTTTGCAAAAATTCTATAGACTAAAATGATGATTAATAGACTAAGAAAAGAAGAGAAAGAGGTAATCAAATTTGGTTCTAAGTTCCAATTATCTTTTTCACAACATCCAGGCTTGCTTACTTGTCTTCTTGGTTTGATTTTCTGAAGCCATCTCTTATTCTGCTTTGCTCTGAATTAACGAGATACCACCAGCAGGCTCTCTATGCCTTGGGGCAGCTCTAAGCCACCCCGAGCCTAACCCGAATCCCATCATCAGAACTTAGTCTTCACACCCTGGGACTCTGCTCTCTGCTAGAGAAGAGGGAGGGAGATCAGTGTTCCCTGGGCCCACGTCTCTCCCTACGTGTACACACCCCACGCTGGAAGTTACAGTTAGGGGTGTGCCTGGATGCAGACGAGAGATATAACCCACAGCAGTTCATCAAAGTTAATAATAATGCACTGCAGTGAGGATTCAGATGTTTCACAAAGGTAATGCAAATCTAATTTATCTGTCTGACTCAGTCTGCAGTGTAGACCATAGCCTACACTTGACTGATAAACCAGAGAATTAACGAGTAACATTAGGCTTAATTAGCCCATTGCCAAGGGCCTATTCAGCTGTCCTGTGTCCAGAAGGACAGCCGCTCAGCCTTGGGCACAAGCTGCAACTCTCTCCCTCTGGTTCTCCAGCGGAGTACCAGGGGGTGAAGGCTAATGGGCAGAGAATTCCCGCTAGAGCTCACTGGAGGCTGTCCCAGGGCTGGAGACGCAGTGTTAGGGGCTTTAGGTCAGGCCTAGAGGGCTAAGATCCCTGCCGGGGCTCACTGGAACATGCTGGAGGCTGGTTATGGGATTTGGGTTAAACTCAGAAAAACAGCAGATTTTTTTCAAGTGAATGCAATATGCTACAATATTTTTAACACAGCATCAAGAAGAGTTTTCTGCTCCGCTCACAAATGCATGACCACACAGTGTACGATAACTAAATAAAAAAGGTGAGCAAGGTATTTGTAGTTAATGACCTAAGCAATTCAAAACACTGCTCATTATTATCATTATTATTGTTGTTATTGTTATTATTATTGTTGTTGTTATTGTTGTTGTTATTATTACAATAGCAATAACAACAACAATAATAATAATACCAGTGATATACATGATCTACCTTTCATATTTAAGTTAACGCTCTGTGACCATCTTGGATTAAGTCTTAAATCTTTGTCATGAAATCCTTTCAGGCATATAAATAATCCTAATCCTGTATAGGCAGACTGCCATCTGGTAAAGCTGTCAGAGGTCTGGAGAAAATCTCCAAATATGATGATAAAAAAAAGAAAAAAGAAAAAAAGGAAAACAACAAACCAATAAATCATGCTCATCCAATAACAATTCTAATGATAATAATGATGATAGTCTGGTGCACAGATTTCCTTTCTGTTCCACAGTTGTACGACAACTCGACCGGTGAATGTTTTCCGTACCTGCTGCTGAACCATGGGTGGTCCGGCCTGTCTCGGGTGCTGCTGGGACATTTGGGAGGCAATGCGCATCTGTTGCTGGATCTGCTGTTGGTGCTGCTGCTGGTGCTGCTGGTGCTGCTGGTGCTGCTGCTTCTGCTGTGCGTAGGCTGCCTGCTGCATGTGCTGCAGTCGGAGCTGGGCCAGATTGATCTGTCCTGGGTGTTTGCCCGGGTGGCCTTGTGGCCCTGTTGAAATGGGTGGTCCTCCTACCATCACATTGGGCGGTTGTGCAGGTGGAGGTGGTTTCTCAATTACTAAATTACCTAGGGTAAGAAGGACAGATGACAGTAAGCATAACTGACAGAAGTGCTCTAAACAGGAGTGAAATATTCCTTTATTTTACACATGCAGCCAATCATTAATCAATTCCTCACTTCTTTAATTTCACAATGTTTATGGCCATTATACAGTAAGGCAAGACTCAATCTGGACTTGTTGGCAAACAAAGACTGTTCTCAGTCTTAGGCTTGATTAGAATAAATCAATAAGAAACTAAAAGTCAATATTTAAGAGAGAGAGGAATATGGAAATAGATCTCTCTCACCTAGATTCACCACATTTTTGGCCCAGAAGGTGGGATCACAGAAGAAGCGCACAACTCCATTGGCCTGGGGCGCTGGCTCCATTCTAGCCTTGAACAGCTGGCGAACCTGGAACAGGATCTATGTGTACACACACACACACACACACACACACACAGAATAAGCCTGGGTATATCAGAGTAACAAACAGCTCATTTGTCAATGTGCCCTTTGGGAGCATTACCCCACAATCCCACAATAAAGTTATCTCAATTATCTAATTTGCTGACGGTCTTGTGGTAAGCAGTCAGGATCCACGTGGCAGAAGCCTCCCTTGTTTGAGCCAACAACAAAAAAATTCCCATCCACATAATTTTGGGGGAAAAGGCTGGATCTGCAAGTTCACCAACAGATCTAGAAAGGCTGGTCCAGTAGTATACCACAAACAAAATGTATTCAGCAGCAGTTTAAGAACATTACAGACTTCCAGGGCAGAAAAATACCAATATACTAACTACAACCCTGCATCTGAGTTTATTGCGGCTCACACCTGATGATGTGACGAGGTCACAGCTTATGTCGGAAACAGGCAAAACTCAAATGTTCCCTCGAAATAAGAATTTAACACTAAAACTGGTAATACTTAATAATATGGTAGCCGACCAAAGCCTGATCGCAAACCAGTCCTGTTGTTGACTTTTTCTTTTTCTGTGCACACTGTCGGCTTTAGCCCCTAAAAATGCTGAACATCTGGAGCTCATGAGAAACATACCAGCCTCTTGCTGTAGAGCAGCGCTGTGCTGCTGCCAGTAGTGATGGCCCAGTGGCAGAAGTTGAGCACATGGTGGATCTGTTGGGCCAGCTGGGTGGTATCCTTGTGCTGAGCCACAAGCCTCATACTGCGCTCTTTGGTCACACTCTAGATGGAAAAGGAAGATTATTGTGGTTAGGTGACTGCTACAGAGAGTGCCTGAACATCCTAGATAAACAAATGAGTCTTGACCACGCCAAATTGGTTTCTAAGCTATTACAAAAATGTTAGCATATGCGTAGAGATGGATTAGATGATTAGATTAAAATGTAATGGTCCCTGTGGGGAGCATGGGTTATTGCTGCACTCCGTAAAAGAGTACTCAGACATTCAGACAGACAAACAATTAAATAAATAGGAGCAGAGCAAATGGGGAAGTAGTCAAGTACAACAGTATAGAGCGTAATAGCCTAGATTGAATGATGAAGAGTAAAGATATGCAGGGGTGAAACAAATCACAACAAAGCTGTGGTAAAGCAGAAGGCATGAAAAGATGACACTAATGAAAATGATGTGTAATTCATGGCGTATGATAAAATATTTAGTTATATTATATATTATTATATTTTATATCCATTATAACAGAATGTATCATAATATCAAGATATTTTCATCTATAATAAATGAAAGGGTTGACACAATATGTAAAGCGTGTTGTTTAATATTTGCATGAGCAGAGTCCAGACACACAAGCTACACAAAAGAAAAGTGTGGTGTCATTTCAGTACAATTTGTCCAGTTTAGTGATAGTGTGTCAACACACAGGCTGAACTTGCATGTTTAAAGTCCAATAACTGAAGAAACTAAACTAAAGCACTAATGATCTTCTCAAGGTGATTTTGCAGGACCTTTTGATAGAGACAGCTGAAGAGTGACAGGAATGTGGGGAGAGAGAGATGGGCAATGACATGTGGGAAAGAGCCACAGGTCGGATTCGAACCCTGGGCTTCCGCAGCAAGGACTGAGCCTTTGTACGTGGGGTGGCTGCTCTACCAACTGAGCTAAATGCCGCCCCAGCCAGACTGATTTTCATTAATATTCTCTTACCTCCAGCTGCTGCAGCAAGGACTTGCCCTTCTTGTTGATCTCATTGATAAGAGTAAATACTGCAATTTTAATCTCATGCTCCACCTTCCTGTGTGTCTCATTCAGCTCTTTTAACCTGGATGGGAGAAAAAAGACAGTAAAACACTTCAATATAGAAAGAGTAGACACCAATACACATTCTGACTGTATGTCAGGTGTTGCAGTTACTATGTCAGTGGGCAAGTGGTGAAAAAGTCTCACCTGCTTTGCACCTGAGACACAGAGTAATGGACATAGTTTTTCTTCTCCTGCAGTTTGGCCACGCTGGACTCAATGATGCCTTTTTGGTTCTGGAAAGCCTCCTCCAGGAACTGGTACCTGAGAGACAAGAAGGGGTAACACTCTTATAGTCAAAGACCTTTCAATGAACTTAATGTTAATTATACTAATTGTGTTAAATAAAAGCAAGAAACTGAATTAAAAAAAAAAATAAATTAGGTTTGTGAGAAAGAAATGTCATTGAAATTTCACAAATGAAAACCAATGGGCCATGAAGTATCATTTTCACAGGCTCTCTCAATATCCTCTCTGCCTCTCCCCATCTCTCATTCACTGTCTATGTTGTTCGACCAGTGCTTTCTCTGTCTCCGTCTCTTTCAAACTATTGGACACAAACTAAAGGAAAATTCTTGCCGTCACTATTTTCCAGCATGGTATGTAGAAGCTGGGCACACGGACAGTATCACTGTAAAGTCCATGAATCCACCTGGATAACCTCAGTTTCAGAGACATTTCAGGCTGACTGTGGAGGAGTTTGGCCAGCCTGATCATTGGTTGGCCGACACAGCGTTGACACAGCATTTTTGTGCACATTCACACTCCCAATTATACAAACATTAGGGTGGCCACGTGGCTTGCTATGATGGATTACCTATCTCAGGCATGTTTCAGGTCTTTGCAACCGATTTTCATAATGAAACGTACTGAAATGAGCTGAAACCTGTGGCTGCCTGCAGGGTATGAAATAAATCAAAAATCTTGGAGTGTTCTTTGGGAAATCTCCAGCAGGGATGTTAAGCCTATGCAAACGGTAGTTAATAGCCTAAAACATGCCAAACCGGTTTATAACCAATACACTATTTTGAATAAAGAACAAAATAAAAATACTGGCACTGTAACAGTTAAAGTAGCTAATAGACAGGGCAACCAGTAGTAATAAAATAGATGTTTGAGATTTGTTAGATGCTGTGATACCTGTGCTCCTTGTGCTCAAGTAGCTGGCAGTCCCTACAGGTCAATGTGTCGCAGGTCTCACAGAAAAGCTTCAGTGGCTCCTGCTTGTGGACGGGACAGAAAACAGGCCTCTGTCCGGGCGTACCAACAGACTCTATAGACACAGGGGAAAAAAGCACAGCTGATGCTTAACTGGAAAGAGAGAAACAAATATGGGGGGAAATTTATCATAGAAAGCAGGAAAACAAAGATGGAACAGAAGGATAGACAAAAATAGACAGCACCAAAAAAAGAAAAGTTTTGTGTAACCCACAGTAGTAATGTCTGGTCAGAGCTTCAGGATGTATGGTCCCCCAGCTAGAGGTACCATCTGAGCAACCAGACTCTGCAGCACTGTTACCATGGCAACAGCCTATCAGCAGCACCACATTCACTGTGCTTCAACTAGGGTTTGTCTTGTTGAGGCTTTTGCAGTTTTAGCTTCAGTGGGGGAAAAAAAAAAAGGTCTGTCCTTCACCTTGAGGGTCAGCCATCTTACCGGAGGCGGCGTCAGCATCCTCCTTTGTGTGAATCTTGTGGTCCTTGGTGATTTTGACCCTCTGGTGGGCCTCCACGCAAGTCTTACACAGCCATTCTCCGCACTCCACACAAAAGCCGATGGTTCCTGCGTTGTCTTCACAACTTGTGCACACCTTGAGACAAATAACACCAATAAAAGAACTCGATATAGAACAGTCCTGGTGATGAATGATAAGCTCATCGCATCAAGTGATGTGGCGTCAGCGTTGATGCAGTACTTTACAACACTTGCTTTAATGTAAAACATTAGCAGGCTTAAGGAAAATGTCTGATGTCAAAGTGCTAACTTAGTAATAGAAATAGTTCAATGACAGTTGTGTCTATAAACCCCTTCTGGTTTGTTAATGGGCTAAACAACCCGTTTAGTGTCAAGCTAAATAAATTCTGACTGCAATATTTTATTAAATAAACTGTATGCTGAGTGACATCTGTTTTAAAACAAGCTAGGTATTGTATGTGCCTGTGTGATATGTAATTCATCTGTCATCAGGCAACAAAAGAAAGCCTGTTCCTGTAATGCATGTTTACCTATCCAGCTGGCTTGAAAACATCAATACAAAGGCAGAAGTGTTTGAGGATTACAGGATGATGAAGTGCATGATCTGATTATTATTTTATTATATATATACTTTTTTCCAAGGTACGACGGAGTATTAGGGCCACATTTAAATAAAAACAATTTTTTGGAATTAATTACAAGAATAAAGTCGTTATTAAATATGGCGAGAATTAATTACGAGATTAAAGTCGTTATTAAATATGACGAGAATTAATTACGAGATTAAAGTCGTTATTAAATATGACGAGAATTAATTAAGAGATTAAAGTCGTTATTAAATATGGCCCTAATACTCCGCCGTAACTAGCTGATGTGCCAAAAGATTAAGTATTTCCTTGTTTGTGAAACCTATGCTATAGTGGCCCTTTGTCACTATCCGCGCATGCTGGTGGTTTAAAGGGCTTGTACGCGTGCCAGTGTAGGTGTAGGTGCATGCAGGTGTAAATGCATAACACAGCCAATGTCCAAGCATTACTAATTATATGTTGCAGGTTTATTAGGCTACACACAGCCGACTCAGAAGTACTCACTTTCACAATAACACACAATCCCGACCTGCGGTGTTACACGCCATGTCACGGTCAAAAACCGTATGGACTCCCCAGCGTGCGCCCCTGCGCTGATTAACCCACCTACCTATATAGATTCAAATAATGGCCTAAATAGATACTTCCACCTACTGGCACAAATGTGTACAACACTCATGAACACAGAAAATGACCAATCTGGCTCCTACATATGCTAAAGTACAATTCCACGAAATGCTCCACGGCCCTCATTTTAACAACTGTCCTCCTCTAAAACAACAGGATAGAATATTTACGACTTTATGCTTGTAATTAATTCTCGCCATATTTAATAACGACTTTAATCTCGTAATTAATTCTCGCCCTATTTAATAACGACTTTAATCTCGTAATTAATTCTCGCCATATTTAAATACGACTTTAATCTCGTAATTAATTCCAAAAATTTTTAATTTGAATGTGGCCCTAATACTCCGTCGTACCAAGGTGATGCAGACACGCCTCCAAACAGCAGAGGAAAGCCTACATGGCAAATCACTGATATGGAAACACGTAGTATGTACGAAATATTATGGCTATGAGGCCGACTGTTTTGACATACCTGTGCAGCCTTTTCATCAGATGTGCTAGTGGCTTCTGTGGTATCCTTGACAAAGTAGTTGTCAATAATGTCGCTCTGTTTGTAGTCCTGGTGGCACACCGTACAGCGCATAACATTTACTAAAGACAGAGAAGAGACAGAAAATGAGCCCAGTGAGGATCAAACACTGGGCTACAAATCTGAGGCTTGGTGACATTTCATTGATGACTGATCTTTAAAGAAAGAAATGGAAACAACTCAAAACAAGCAGTCAAGGACAGGTCCATGTGTGGCATGTTACCTGATTTCCCCTTAACTCTGGGCTAAGAATAGTCCTGCTTCATACAATAGAGGATTATTAGGAGGCCTTTAGCAGACTTTCTGCTTATTTCCATAATTTCCTTTAGGTAAATTCCTGTTGTTATTAAAAATTCTTGGCACAGTGGGAGACCCACTGCCTATTCATGGGGGCTAATTGATTTAACGATTGTCTCCAGAAGATTCAATCTTGTCATCCTTGGCAGTTTTATTAGAATATTGAATCACATGGCCAAACAACGAGGACTGTTTTACTTAATCACTTCGGTTGGCTTTGTTAATGGAATTAGTTCAATTACTGCTATAATCATACACCCCAACAAATAATTAGTTCAGTTCGTATTAACTTTGTCACTTATTTTTGAGAGTCTAATATTATGCACGAGATTAAACTTCACATAAATGGCTTAAATTGAGTTGGCATAATAATATGTCACTCCTCCAGCTGAGGTAAAAACCAGTATAAGCCGGTTTGAGCCGGACTACACTGGCTTGAGCAGCACACAGCCGGTTTGTGTAAGCTCCAGCTGCATGGGTGAGAGCAGCTGGACTGGGATTGCGTTGAGGAACCCACACAACCCCTAAATACACACACACACATACACACACCAAAACAAATGCACCACACAGCTGTCACTTTGAACTGAAGTGGACCATGTTCAGCTACACATCTGTACCCCCACCTCCACCCCCAACACCCCACAAAATTAAAATCAACACACATAAACCTCATTCTAAAACAGGATTGGGGTTTGTTTGTCCCTACATTCATCAAAAGTACACCCTGTGCTGAAGAGAAAACAAGACTATTGTCACATTTTCACTCCAATAACCAGATGGTTTGGCCACATATAGCTATTGCTTCATCCAAATACTAATCTAGTTGTTATGGACTATTAGCACTAGACTAAAACTGATAGACCAGAGTAGACTGCCATTTCAGACATTTCAGGGGACGTCATCTATCTGGTAGAAGTGACAGATATCGTCACATCTTAACACTGCTTGGTGTTTGTTCACTTTCAGCTAATAGCAACAATTTGGAAGCCACAAATTAGTTTAGGAGATCTGGCTTTAATGAACCCTGCTGAAATTTATTTTGATTATAATATGAAACAGCATACAGGATAAGGGTGATACATCAGAGAAAGCATTCTTCAGAAGTATGACAGGTACTTCTAGACATCAGTAAGATGCAACGAAAACAACATGTGAAATCAACAACCTCCTACGAGCTTGTACAGCCGACATTACAAAAGGGGGAAGTAGAAGGTGAGGATGAATTCATGAATGAATTAGTCAGTACATGTTGGAAATGGTGAAGTTGTTTCTGAACTCAGCGTGCTCACCTCATTTTATGTGCACAACTTAACTAATAAATTAAAAGCATTTTAACTGATTATCTATCATGTAAAAGCTTTAGCACTTAACATAATTCTGATCACTTATTATTGGCCAGCTTTCCTCTAACCAGGTTAAGCACAGGTTAAATACTATCAATCAGTAGCCTGGCTAAGTGTTTTGAGCGGGTAGGAACAACATAATTTGTAATCCTTTATGTGAAGCCAAGCTAATCAATGCATACAAATCTAGTTACTAATAAACTTTTTGGTGGAATTTAACTGCTATGATGGAAGTGTTGAATTATTCATTTCCTCGGATGTTATGGCTTTTACAAACTTGGAAAAGCCATGTGGAAAGACAGGGTGTGACATGCTGTGTTGTTCACCATTATGTTAGCTGAGAAGAAATGTTTTCAGTCTTTCAAAACTCCAGTTTTGAGTCAGTGAGTCCCACAGCAACTGTTTTACTTTGTCGATTTCAAACTGTAAGGACGAGTCAGATCATATCAACCCCATCATCTATTTAAGGTAAAAAAAGAACCCCGCCTAAAAAACAGAATGTATTCCAGTTTTACCCCAAAGCAATCTTTGTGGTGACAGACATTTCTGTAAATACAATTTAGACCATGTGATACTGAATCTCTCCTTAAACCAATACTAATGTAATTCCTGAACAGCGTTTAGACCATGTGATATTAAAATTCTCCACTGAGACTGAGGCTAATACAATTATATCAAGCTGGATGACAGGTACTGTACGGAAGTTAAACTCCAAACACGCAGATAAAAACCGAGTAATATGAGACGTTACCATGAGACTCTTGTAAGAGTCCCTTCGTTGAACTTGAAATACGACACTTATTTTGTGTAGACTGCCAGTGCTGAGCTCAGTTTTACATGGATGCTGTGGTGAGCCCAGACATCCGCTAGTATCAGCAGAGCTGCTCTACAAAATGTCAAATGATGGCAGCAAATGCTGAGGTTTAATTTGCTGAAGTCTATCTTCAAGAGGGAGGATAAGTATTGATTGGAACAGTCCAAAATGAGAGACACAACATATAAATCTAATCTTAAGGGGTGAGTACACCTTTTCTACCTGGTCTGTTTTCAGTGAGGGGAAGTGAACACCTAGGCAAAAGCCATAGGTCTGCATTGCCTGCTCGCTCTCTGAATGAAGCTTTTTGGCTCACCAGCTGAACAGAACTGTTGTTGACTCTGACTTTTCCAGGTATTTGACAAGCAATATGTCTAAAAACATAACAACGTGGAGTCAGCTTGGCAAACAGGATGAACTGTGAATCTTTTAAAAAGCAGTGCGGAAAGCAGAGAGGTTTGTATGTGTGTGCGCTTACACAACATAACAAATTATATTGACTCACTAATATGAAAATGCCCCAAGAAATGTCTCACAACCTTTATGTTATAACACAAATTTCAATAAAAAAAGAATTGCATTCACAAAAAATAAAAATAAAATCAATTGGAGCCTTTATCTCATAATAAAAAAATAAAATAAATAATAATAATAATAATTATTATTATTATTATGACTTTCACATCCCATAGTTAGAACTTAACTAGGCTGTAAATAGACGATTTACGTCTCGAATTACTAGAGAAGAGATAAGAGTACAACGTTATGTCATATTTTGATATGTATAACATGTTTAAGAAACCCAGTGCACTTTTGTACATTAAGTATTTATCATTATTTTATAGTCCTGTTACTGAATATGGAGTGGTGCATTATCGGTTTGACCAGTAGCCAACACTGTTTGATCAGCATCCATTAATCTTCATGAAACATACAGCTTTGACCATGAGAGAGACTGTCAAATTAATATCGCCTTGCTATTGACTACGGCAGCTGTGATAGAACATAACGTGAAGTATGTTGCACACATCATTATGTATATGTATGATTACCTAACAGTCCTTTCCCCCATTTAAATCTCAAATGGTCGTTTTGGTTAATGTCAGTCACTGCCGCCTGTTTATATCTATTATGGTGGGAGAAGTGATGAACGGTCTGACCAATGGTAGGTTCCCGAGGAAGATGGGAGTGTGTTTAACCACAGACAGACAGACACAACACCTTCTTCTGTGCAAAGCAATAGTCTGAAAGTCTCAGATCAACCCCATCGCTGTCTCTTAGTCTAACTCAATTCAAATACCGATCAAACAAACAAGTCTGCTTTACAGGCCGGCTGTCTAACAGACAGTACTTCATCTTAGCTAATGTCAGGTGACAGAGCAAATGACTTCACAGGTAGACCTAACGTCAGCTACTTACTCATGAAAAACTCACCTATGTGTGTGTCAGTTTGTCCGTGCGGTCCAGGCACCTGTACGCTTATCTGCCGCTCTGGTTGCGGGATACATTTTAGGCAAAACGAGTGCAGACAAGGCAGAAGTTTTGGTTCACAGTCTCGGCTCTGTAGACTTTGTTTACACACTGCGCACGTATCCAGTAAATTAATAGGAGCGGATACCGGTGTGGCCGCTGGAGCCGTAGGAGGCGGTGACATTTCAGAGGTGAGTCCGCCAACAGGAGCATCTACGGCAGCCAAGGTTTCAGCTGTCGTTGGCTCTGAAGTGGCGCTGCTAGAACCAGCCGGACTGACGGTGTTGCTAGCGCGACCATTGGCTTCCCCTCCCGCACCAGCAGAGCCGCCACTGCTGCTAACGTCCACTCCGTCGCTGGTGGGTGTAGGTGCCTCGGTACCGTTATCATTTGACTCCGTTTCTTCACTGCCCTTTGTATTCGCCTCAATAACTATTATCGCATTGTCGACGTTTGTCTGCGGTGGCTCGTTATCTGGCGCTGAAGGCAGTGAGTCCGAATTAGCAGACGGTTCCATATCCTCCTCGCCTTTGTTATCCGCCATCTTCCTTCCTCTTTGAACCGCTGCACGTCCTGCGTAACTTCTCGAACCAGAGTACGTATGATTACGTCGTGACGTTTATGGTGACGTCGACCAAAACCAGACTTTGTTTATTTGCTTGTTTGCTTGTTTATTTATTTTCATTCAATGAAAATGCGCCACCTATACGACAGAGTATTAGGGCCACATTTAAATAAAACATTTTTTTGGAATTAATTACAAGAATAAAGTCGTTATTAAATATGGCGAGAATTAATTACGAGATTAAAGTCGTTATTAAATATGGCCCTAATACTCGTTCGTAACTATGTGATGCTGATGTGCCAAAAGATTAAGTATTTCCTTGTTTGTGAAACCTATGCTATAGTGGCCCTTTGTCACTATCCGCGCATGCTGGTGGTTTAAAGGGCTTGTACGCGTGCCAGTGTAGGTGTAGGTGCATGCAGGTGTAAATGCATAACACAGCCAATGTCCAAGCATTACTGATTATATGTTGCAGGTTTATTAGGCTACACACAGCCGACTCAGAAGTACTCACTTTCACAATAACACACAATCCCGACCTGCGGTGTTACACGCCATGTCACGGTCAAAAACCGTATGGACTCCCCAGCGTGCGCCCCTGCGCTGATTAACCCACCTACCTATATAGATTCAAATAGCTAAATAGATACTTCCACCTACTGGCACAAATGTGTACAACACTCATGAACACAGAAAATGACCAATCTGGCTCCTACATATGCTAAAGTACAATTCCACGAAATGCTCCACGGCCCTCATTTTAACAACTGTCCTCCTCTAAAACAGCAGGATAGAATATTTACGACTTTATTCTCGTAATTAATTCTCGCTGCCATATTTAATAACTACTTTAATCTCGTAATTAATTCCAAAAAATAAAAATAAAATTTTTTAAATGCCCTAATACTCCGTCGTACCACCTGTGATTAAACACCACGTTTCTACACAAACAATACGTATTAACTGCATTAAATCAGGTTTGATGTATGAGCAGTTCAGATTAAACACTGATGGCAAAGTAAATATTCACTGTGTCACTGTATTGATAATGTGTTACGATATTGGTATCTATCTATCTGTCTATTTAACTATGTCTCACCTGATCATAGATTCTTTTTTATTTCATGATTTTTGCTTTCATTATACTTGGCTATGCTGTGCAGTGCATTAATGTACTTATATAATATTATTATTGTGTATGTTGTATATTGTTTCAGACTTCATATATTTGCATTATAAACATTGCACAACCTGCTTTGACAAGACTGTATTAACTATGGTCATGCCACATTTAAAATTGTGGTTGTGCGTGTAAATAGCACTGCTGCTTTTTGTCAACACCCTCTATTAAGTTACCACATGCTTGTGTACTGTATTTAAGTGTCATTTGAAATAAAAACAAACAAGTCAGTTAAAACTTTTAAAATGTATGAATAAACTGAATATGTCTGCACATCAGCTAAAACAGCTATGTAATTTAAAGTTTGAGCTAAAAAGTTGAACGTTTATTCAGTTGTGATGGCATTAGTAGCAGAAAAAGAGATAAAAGTCAAACAGATTATATCACTTCAAGAGACCATCTAAGAGTGAGTAGATAGATAGACAGACAGACAGACAGACAGACAGACAGACAGACAGATAGACAGATAGATAGATAGATAGATAGATAGATAGATAGATAGATAGATAGATAGATAGATAGATAGATAGATAGATAGATAGATAGATAGATATGAATATGTAAATAGAATGTGCAAAAGGATATGAATATTGTATAAATATGATACATAATATCAATGTGGTTAATATTAACACATATCACATATGATATGAAGTATATGTTCCAGTACTGGAGTGGAGTGTTGAGGTACAGAGTGCAAAAGGTGGTGCATTGCTGAGCCCTGAGCCTTCCTAACCCTTTTTAAAAAACCAGGAACCATCATTCCAGTCTGCCACTCCACTACTGTCCCCAACCTCCGAGCAACACTGAAGAGATGCAACAGAGTAGTCCAGCTCAAACAAACAAACAAAAAACACGTTGAAGGTCCTATATAAAATGCTTGTAGATAATTCAGGATCAAAGAACTTTGTCATTGTGCAAGGACAATGAAACTGCAATTGTGACAAGAGTCACACCTATTTCTAAAGAATTGACAGGATGATGATAAGATAATAAAAAAAACGACAGAATCTAAGCAAAACATGCAGTATAAGGTGTGGTGTGACAGATATACAGTGTGGGGTATTTGGGCTGTTGAATAACATGTGGTTAGTCTATGTCTATGAGAAAAATGCAAAACAGTGCAAAGCAGAAACCTCTACATGAAGCAGCAGTTATACCCCCCTCCACTAGATGTCATCAACAAAATCTCCTGGTCGTAATAGGGTTTTATTTTGAAGGTCAAACCCGGAAACCGTTGCTTTTAGTTAGCGGAGAGGGGTTCTTTTCTTAGCAGAGAGAGACATATTTTAAACCAAAGTCCACAATATAGTTTGATTAAAAATGGCCGGAACGGCTTCAGTAGCAGGTGAAGTGTTCGTCGATGCTTTGCCATATTTTGACCAAGGTTACGATGCAGCGGGTGTCAGAGAAGCGGTGAGTACACATCGTTTGGTGAAATGCTAACTGCAGCGTGTTAGCTGACCATGCTTAACCTCACGGTGGTTAAGGCACAATGAAACTTTAGTGAGATTTTAAGGGAACGCTTGGCAATTAGAAACGACGGAGTTTGTTAATTATAGTAACATTTAGCGTGTTCACTGTGTTTAGTGAATTATTTAGCCAATGCTAGGTAACGTCAGTGATTCAATTCAGCTCATAACTTCCTGGGAACAGGAGCGTAGCTAACAGGTTTGTTTAGCCTGGCTACAGTCTGTCTGTGGAAGCCAATTGCCGCCAGAAAATTTAAATAAATAAATAGAATAGTTAATAAACAAGTTAATATTCAATGCGTTAAATATCGTGAATGGCTTGTTGTCGAAATGTATTATTTTCCATTTGGAAAGTCAGTCTGAATGTTCTGCTTCAGTCAATTTACACCATATCACACATTGAAAACTAACATAGTTTAGGTTTTCAAACTAGATTTTGACACAGAGCCTGTGTCCTGTGTCCTTCAAGGCTCCTGAGGGCCAGTTTGTCTTGTTGGTTATCCAGCCTTGCCCTGGTACATTGTGTTATTAGCCCAAATAAAATACAACTGGTTCTGTTTAGGAGCCAGTCCTTACAGAAGCGTGTTGCTGCCACACCATTAAAATGCACAAAAACCAAATAAACATGAAAATGTTGTTTTCTAAAGACACGTATTCATTATAATGATCTGTATCTTAAACCAGCAATGAGCCAGTACCACTTTTGTAACTTATTCACACAGCTGTTAATGTTTTTAATGATAGCATACTGATGATGTGAAGTGTGATGAATGGTGCCTGAATGTCCACCAATGTGTTTGTTTATCAGAATTTGCAGCAGCGGAGCAAAAGGTAGCAGTTTTATCTTGACAAAAAATAATTGAGTCATAAAGCTACAATCCAAATGTTTTATTTATATAGTCAGCACAACAAAAAGAAAGGAAAAAGACAAACAAACAAGAGGATCCTTAGCATGTTTAAGCGTAAACAACACGTTGAAAGTCACGTATATTTAACTAGCTGGCTTTCCATAACGTTTTACCTGATAGGTTTCACGTTATAATGTCAACTCTCTCCCTCTCTCTCAATTTATGTATAACAATATAAATAGCAGCCATTTTGACATGAAATAGTAGGTAAACACAGGTGTTAACGATTATACTAATTAAGGTTCAGTTCCATTCAGGTCAAACAGAGTCAGAGTGCTGCTGTGCTGCATGCAGAAAAGCTCTGCTGTACTAAATGGAACTGAACCTTCATTAGTATCATTGGTAACATGATACTGGCCAGCAATACTCTTCCTTAAGTCCTCACACAGCTTGAGAACAACCTTTTCCACAGCACACCTTGTTACTTGTCACAGCACGTGAAGCGTGGATGTAATCCGTAACGTTAATGCACCACATTCATCAATGAGAAAAGAAAGTGAGCTCTTATCTAGGGATGCACCGATTGTGAAATTCTGGGCCGATACCGATGTTTAAAATAACAACTTGGCCGATGTCCGATGCTGATGTTTTTTCTTTTTGTTATTTATTCCCTTTGTGCCACGGAAACTTTACTGAACTGTCTGAAAAGTCTTTTAGCTCTTCATCATACTATCCTTGAATGAGCACAAATTCAATCAGACAAATTTATGAAACAAAAACAACCTTTAATGTCATTTTTTTTACATTTAATATAACCTTAATTCACATGACAAGTTCTTTTCTGAAAAATAACTTTCAAAAACCCTCTTAGATTGGTGTATAGATTTTTTCAGTACTTACATTGCCCAACAAAATGATTTGAGTGGTTTTAGCCTGATAAACAAAAGCTTACTCAATGAGAAGGTTTACATTAAAACTACATGTCTCTCAGTCCGTGACTTTTCCTAAATATATGTGTTTGATGGCTTCTAAAGCTTACAACGTATTAAAATGAAACAAACTTGATTTCTGAGCATTTATACCTCAGACGCCAATCTGCATATAAACAACAGTTATAGAGCACCGTGTTCAGCTGTGGTCACAGCAATTATTACAATGTTTCATTTCATTTTCTCACTTGTAATGTTTTCATACTATCACATTTATTTTTAGCGGTATATATGAATTGGGAGCGAGCGAGAACGAGAGGAGACACCGGGCGTGTACGGGCTTAAACTGATTGATGACGGTTAGAAATGAAAAGAGGAAAATCACAGAATATAGGATATGTCCAGGACACTCAGGACGTGAGTGAGGGAGGATCGGATGGTGGTTCAGGTAGCGATGAGGAAACTGTCACTGTAAGCTGCACATCTGTCAGCTGCACACCTGTGAGCGGCTGTGCTCCATGCAGACATTTCTCAGGCTTTATTTTGTAGGCTAAGGGCAGGCGGGGCCGGCGTGCGTGAAGTGAGCTGAAGGTAGTCTGAGTGTCTGTTGGCACGTTAGCCAGAGCTGTAGTGGGTGTGTGTGAGTGAGACTGCTGCCTGCCGAACAGAGGGTCGCAGGAAGAAGGCCATCGGCCACTGCCATTGGTGAAGGTCATCTTTATTTGCCGATGGCCGATGGCAGTTAAGGAGGCGAATATCGGCCGATACCGATGTTCAGCCGATGCATCGGTGCATCCCTACTCTTATCTCGTAATAACGACTTTTGCATCCTATGACGAGATCTGTGCTTTGCACCTGTGCGTGTGGTTTGAATCCACTTTTAAGTGGCTTTGCACAAAAGTGTCTGCCAAGTTCACGTCAGGTATGCAGGAATGACAGTTTTGCCCCTCTGTTTCTTTGAGTTGTGTTGCTATGGAAACAGCTTGGGCAGCCTTGTCAGAAAACATTCAAACACCTAGAGCTGTTAATAAAATGAAAAAAGGAAATGCAGGTAAATTATTGGTGAGTTAGTGTTAGTATCACAATGAGCCGGACTTCTCAAAAGGAAATGATAACAGTGGCAACAACTACTCGTAATTATGAGACCCATTACTGTACATTATAACAGTCACACATTAGGGTTCTACAGACTAAATGGGTATTAAAAAAATCAGTTTGGACTTTTTTTTGTACTTTCAGTATTTTCTGAAGAGTGAGCACTACATAGTAAGGACTGTGAGGTATAGGAACTCCCTCCTTGTGGACATTTTTGGGGGAAAAACAGCAGTGAAACATTTTTTTTCACCTTTATTCAATAGCAGCAGATGTAGATTGACAGGAAAGAAACAGGATGACATGCAGCAAAAGGGCCACAGGTTAGAATTGAACCTGTGCTGCTGCGGTAAAGACTCAGCCGTGGTACATGGGAGGCACACCCTACCAGGTGAGCTACTGGGGTGCCATGAACGTTTGCTCTTTTATCATATTTCTTTTTTTACGCTTCAGGGATGTCAGATTAATGGCCTGAAGATGCAACCCTCCTTACACTAACACGACAGGGAATATAAAACAAATAAAATATTTAATATGTCAAATATTTGTGGACTTAATAATAAGCCATGTGGTTTTCTTTTTGCTTGTTTTATTAGGTAAATACTAACACATAACACCCTCTAGGCTATCGCAATATAATATTGGTAGAAGACAAGATGACATGACACTGAATTCACCTGAGAATGAGTGAAATGAATCTCCTCCAGACCTCTTTGATACATTAGTAATGAAAATAAAGTTCTTGGTAGCTAAAGTGTTTCTTTTGCTTGTTTTTTGTGCTTTTGTCTTCTAGGCTGCAGCGTTGGTGGAGGAGGAGACCAGAAGATACAGACCCACCAAGAACTACCTGAGCTACTTGCCCACACCTGACTTCTCTACTTTTGAGGTGACAAACTCCTCAGACTTCTGAAACCTTCACTGCTTCAGCCAGTGTGACAGAAATAACAGAATTTCTTGTTTCTTGTCACCCTTTAGACAGAAATCATGAGGAATGAATTTGAGCGGTTGGCGGCACGCCAGCCCATGGAACTCCTGAGCATGAAGAGGTAAATCCTACACAATGCAGGAGCCTATGTTGATATGTAGAACTGTTCATAGTTTAGCCAAAAGTTGTGATTTTTCCCTTATTTGCCTCAGAGAAAGAGTTACACATGCATAGAATTGTAATAGATGACTGAGTGGGGAGAGGGTATATTTTAAAGTATTTGACTTTGTTGACTTCTCCTGAAGTCAAAACCACTGTTTGAAAAGTAAAATGAATCCTGTATTGAAGTTTTTGGCAACAGGCCAAGAAGTTACAAAATGCACCTGTAAATATTTGTGCTGCTGCTAAGCAAATAGCAGGGTGTGGTAAACCAGTAATCCTGTAACATGACATGACTCATAGACACTAACTAAATCCAAGCTGCAATAATAAACCCATTATTTTTATTAATTTGGCATTTATAGGTTTATAGAATTCAAATGCTTTTTATCCAACCAGCAGTCCAAATCCCAAAAAGATTCAGTTTACTATCATAGCAGACCAAGAAAAATATTCACATTTGAGAAGACAAAACCAGTGATAAAAGTGAAAATATTTGACATGTGTGACATCGCAGAGAATAATAATTTATGTTTGAATACAAAAACAATTCACAGATAACACCATCAAGCTGCAGCTGTAAACCCAATAATTTTGGCTCCCTGGCTCCAAATGTTGATCACATCATGTCCTTTTTTTTTTTTATTTTATTTTTTTTTTTTTTGTCCCTTTGGAGATATGAGCTGCCAGCGCCCTCATCAGGACAGAAGAATGACATCACAGCATGGCAGGAGTGCGTGAACAACTCGATGGCCCAACTAGAGCACCAGGCAGTCCGCATTGAGAACCTGGAGGTTATGTCACAGTACGGAACCAACGCATGGAAAGTCTACAACGAGTATGTGACAGACGCTCATCTCTCACAGTTACTCGCTGTATAATTGATCTGAAGACCGCTAATGTGTTTTTTTGTTTCTTTTTTTGTTGTTTGTTTCAGTAACTTAGCCTTCATGATTGAGATGGCTCAAAAGGAACTTCAGAAATTCAGGTGACTGATCGCTGGAACTTTCGTACTGTAAAAGAGTTATCAAAGCAGTTTCCACATGTTCACTAATGTATTTTTTTTGGTACACAGGAAACAAATTCAAGATTTAAATTGGCAGCGTAAGAACGATCAGTTGGCGGGAGGAGCCAAACTGCGAGAGCAGGAGTCAAAGTATGTTAGTTGAAGATTTTATATGGTTAGATGACCATACAAAGAAAATATGTAGGTTATTTTCCCCTGTCGTAACATCTGTATTCATCTCTCATCAGCTGGGTGTCTCTAGTCAGTAAGAACTACGAGATCGAGCGGGCCATCATCCAGCTGGAGAACGAAATAACTCAGCTCAGACAACAGCAGGGGGACGAGAACAAGGAGAACATCCGACAGGACTTCTAGAGCAGCAGCTGTCGGCCTCACAACACTGATCTACAAACTAATGATCCCTCGATCAAACAGATTTCATCTTGTTTGACTGGACTCAGAAGCAACATGACGAGGGAATGTGAAAACCGCCTATGTTCAGCTGCATCATCAAATAACTTGAACATTCAGAATGAGTTACCCAGAAACCTCAGTGACAACACACATTTCTCCACACCTTTTAGTCTACTGCCAAAACACTGGTGTAATATAATGTATTTTTGCAACATATTCCTCTTTAAACAAATGGAGTTAAGCAATAAGACACATTTTTGCTCAAGTCAGTACACTCATGGGTTTGTTGCTACATCCACACATGGTCTGGTATGACCAGCGGCTAATGTTAGCCTAGTTTTGGATATTACTGAGTCTGTTTGCTGGATTCTCTTTCATCCCGTGCATTTAACATTATTCAGCAAAAGTGACATAATCTCACACCAAAATGTCATTTATGCCAGCGTATAGGTTTGTCAGGTGCGTTTAAAATGAAGTGTACATAGTTTGCCAGGTGAGTCCTGCCTTGACTTTCATTCATGTCATTTTTTTATGCTGTTTTAATAAAAAGAACATTTCTTATATTTCTTAGTGTGCGGAATGGACTTTTTCCAGATCAGATGTTACACTAAATCGTTACATTTTTAGTTTGCTATGATTTTTAGTCTGTTTGCTATGATTTTAATCTGTCTAGTATTATTTTTCATTCCTATTGTACTGGAGCTCAGTCTATAGTTCCATGCAACAGGCCAGTTTATAGCATGAATGTACAGTATATGCCATCTACTCCTAAATAGGCAGCCTGAGTCAGCGGACAGTATCATGGAGCTCACTCAAGCTATTACACATTGTTTTGTTGCTGAAGTCCAGCACTACATGATGGTAGTATTTCCAGTAGCGAGGCCTTCTATCATTCATGTACCTTGGCACATATTCAGTTTGAGTCCAAGATAGCTCAAATTAGAATAACAGCCAGTAAAGTCTGGGATCATGTTAACTGATACCAGGCAAACAATGTCAGCAACACTTGACAGTATTAATATACAGTGTTGTTTTAATGTCAGCGTAACTAATGTATCATATTAAGGGATGGTGTTAGATTACTGTAAACATACAAAAGAAACACAGTAGCCATATTTGTTTTGTATGTAGCAAAACCTCAGCCTTATGCTAAAAATAATGTCCAGTTTGTTGTATTTAAATTTATTTATACCAAAGGAAATTAATAAAGGCAATAACTAATACCTTTTAAACATGTCACAATGATGGTTATTTACTTTGACTAATGCATCTCTAATTTGAAAAACATGAGTCACAAAACATGACACCCTGGATGTAATATATTATCTGGTGCACACCAAAACAGAAAATTATCATTTATTATTATTTATTGCCACATTCCTTACACAGTGTGCATAACAATCATTCATCTGCTCTTCCTTTAACTTCCTTCTTTGGTCAGATTGAACAAACCGAATGATCTGAATCCACGTCAACTCAATCTGTGGCGAATCGAAAAAAGCCCAACTGCATGAGATTATCTGCATGGTTTTTTATGAAAAGCCAGATGTCCAGCATAGAAAGAGGCAAGGTAGCGTGGTAGGTAGACCAGATCGGAGGAGTTTCTACATACACCAACACCGACCGAGGATTGGATGAAAACAAAACCCAGCAAAAACACTGAATGTCATGCTCTTTCGCTCTCTCGTCTTCTACAACTTTCATACATCACACGCACTCAAGTTTGCAGGCACCGTTATACCGTTTGCAAAGAAACTATAGGGTTCTCTTTAGGAAAAGTCATCCACTGTGACCGAATCAAATCTGACTATGTGCAAAACTTTGTGGACAGCGTGAGCCGCCGGTAGCTAGAGAAACAGTAGGTTATTTTGGCCATGCTCCAGTCTATATACTGAGGGTGTTGAGAGCTGGTACTAAAGTAACAGCCTCTGGCAGGTTCTGGTTCTGGTCCTGACTTCCTTTACTCTGGAGAAACTTCTGCCGATGCCTCTCCTCCTGGCGCTTCTTCTTCTCTTGCCTCTGCTGCTCTTTCCGCTGCTTGTTAGATACCTGGGAATGATGGAAACAAAAATCAGTGTTTTACTTTAACAGAGGAGAGTTCTAACCTCAAGTATTTTTGTTTCCCTCCATTGGAGGGGAGGAAAACATTTATGTGAATGAAATGGCTGCGTCTACCTTTGCTTTTTGTACATTGCTGGCCTCTGCTGGTTGTTTCTGGTCGCTGCAGTCTGTGGCTGCAGCTTTGCAGGCTGAGCAGGATCCTGAGATGCACTGGCCCTGACAGGACTGGCCCAGCATGGAGCCAACAAGCCATTCAGCATTGATGGTTGCTGCACTCAGTTGAAGCAGGTTCTCCTCATCACCTGAGACAGGAAACACACAAATAAACACATAAATAGAGTCAGTCAGTATGATGTGATCGTCACTTTTAATGTCAAGAACAGGTTTATGGGATAAATGGAAAATTTAGCTGAACAGACAAGCTTAAATTCCTGATGGTTATGAAGTCTGTAATGATGTTGACTCTGAGTCGTTCTCATTTGCCCCGACAGCCTAATTTTTCGAGCAGCTAATGAGTCAAGTGTAACTTCTGACCCTGGATTCCTCGATTCTTGATGGAGCTCAGGATCACGTTGTCCTCCTCTGAGGTTGTGGGAGAAGGTGTTTTCTGTCTGTCCCGCTGACCGTCCCCGAACTCACGCTGCTGTCCTTGTGAATTCTGCAGATTCTGGGAACAGCAATATTGAGAAAACACCAGAGACACTTTAGCAAAGGTGAAATGTTAAACGTGAAATCTTAATGCTGGTCCACTCACTGCCCATTTCATACTATATACCTCTATGCGGAGCTGTGCGGGACTCTCAGAGTTGTCTCCAGTCCGCCTCACACTGTCATAATGATCTCCATAGCGGTAGGCGATGTGTAGCTCTCTGCACACCTGCTTCTCTGCACCATTTATCTACAACGAGAATAGAAAAACTGTGTGTGGCGCCAACAGCGTGATAAATTCCACATAATTATAGCACCTTAGATTGTGTGATGTCATTTGAAAGTCTTCCTCTGTCCCTACCTCCCACAGTGGCGTGTTGAGCTGATGGATGACCACTTTCACCTGTTGACTGCGAGCAAAAGCCACGATGGCGTCATTGCCAGCAAAAGTACCAGGCTGAGAGAGGTTGGACACTGAGTGGAAGGAAACAAGAACAGTTACTCACAAGATAATCACAAGTTGCGATCACACAGCATTTATTTTTGTGCTTTCTATGATGTCGTCATGTGTAAACAGGAGACATGAAGAAGAAGACATGAAGGTCAGTCAATCTCCTAAAACTTTGTATGTGTCAAATGCAGTCGCAAAAACCATCAAACACCATGATGAAACTGACTCTCATGAGGACCGCCCCAGGAAAGGAAGACCAAGAGCGACCTCTGCTGCAGAGTATAAGTTACATTACAGTTACCAGCCTCAGAAATGGCCACGTAACAGCACTTCAGAGTAGAGCCCATGTAACTGCTTCAGTTTAAGTAGCAGACACGCGTTAACGTCAACTGTTCGGAGGAGACTCCGTGACTCAGGCCTTCATGGTTGAATTGCTGCAAAGAAAACAATACTGAGCGAGACCGTTATAATATATTTGTGTCAGGATGCATATGACAAAAGTTTTATGTCCTGTGTAAAGGTATGTTTGTTTTCATTTATCAGTTTGACGTTCATACATCTGGTAGAAATCTTGGCAGAGGCCCAAGATAGATGTATTGACGTTGTTCAGGAGGCCTGCTGATGAGAAACTGATGAGTTCCAGAAGGGGACCCCACTGAAGATGTTAGATATACAATAAAGGAGGTCCACAGGAACATAAAGGGTTTTCCAGATGTGGAGTTTGCTTTCTATTAAGGCTGTGTCTTTATACATAAAACGAGATTGTATTTGTCATCTCTTCTTGTCTCTTGGTCCAGAAGGTCCTTCCTATCAGAGACCAACAACAAGAAGAGGATTGCTTAGACAGAGAAAGAAGAATGGATACCACTGAAAATAATGAGGTCAAATTTGAGATTTTTGATTCCACAATGTTTTTGTGAGACAGAAAAGGTGAACAGATGGTATCCGCATGTGTGGTTCCCACCGTGAAGCATGGATGAGGAGGTATGATGTCACAATCACCTGACCTAAACCTAAGTGATATTATATGGCATGAGTTGGACCACAGGGTGAAGGAAAAGCAGCCAATAAGGGTTAGCTGACGAATCTGACCGAGATAATGCCAAGAGTGTCTTCACATTATTCCATATTTGTTTAGTCATTGTTTTGATGTTTTTAAGTGTAAAAGCCCGAAAACGTCAAATGAAACAGTAATTCACAAGTATAAAAAAGTAGTTTGTTCAGGGTCTCCAATCCCAGGTTGGAGAAACACTGATACAGCGTCTGTCGTTCCATTGCAAACAGAGCTGATGACCACCAGGGGTCACTGCATAGTTGTTGGTCAAAAATGCCTCATTTCAATAGACTTCCCATGAACAGAACTGTCAATTGTTGACTGAGGCATTAGTAAAAGTCTCCTCCCTGATCACAATGTTTTATTTGTTTGTCACTTTACTCAGCATCACCCACTGGGACATTTTCTTACAGTGCTGTGCGAAGGGCACGTCGTCCTCGACAAAGGGCTCAAAGTCTTGTCGATGGGACTTCATATACTGGACAGTCTCCTGTCGAAGCCGGAGGTGACCCCGAGAGTGACCCTCTAACTGGTCGCCAAGAGCTCTGAACAGGCAGTTCCTGCAAGCACACAAAGACAGTGAATGTTATGTCTACACATGATTGACTACAGTTAAATGACTCGGTTTCAGTTTCAAGGCCAGAATGAAGGTTATGTTATGTTTAAATCAAAGACTTATCTTCCACTGATGTATTCATTAGAGTAGACATCAGCTGGCAGGTTTCTGGGTGTTGGCCAGAAACAATGACTTAAGTCCTGCAAATCACAAGACTCTCAGACCTTCTGCCCAATAGTAAACATGACTGATAGATGCAAGACTGCATTGTCAATCAATTAAATTCCCATCTTAATTTTCAATAAGCCAGAGACATAAAGACACTTCCCTTGTTTTTTTCCTATCGTAAATGGCTCAGTACTGCTGGTGTCGTCAGTTGGGGAACATAAATCATCTTTCAAGATGAAGGTTGTCAAATTATGGCTGACATTTGCTTATAATAAGCAGCATCCATACAGCTACAAATACTTTTAAGTTTAGTATACTGTACATTGTTACTGACCGTGGCTGGGGAAAGTATGCACAGAGGTTGAAGACATTATGTTCTTCTATCAAGACATCCTGGTTAATCATGGTAAGACAGCGGTCTCCACCTTGAGAATAAGCTTTATGCATATAATAAAATTTAAGAGTCGTGTTGCAGTGTCATTGGCGGTAAAGGACAACACAGAGAAAGACAAAGCACAGCCAGAAGTCACCATCTTTTCCTGGCTCTTACCCATCTCCGGGGACTTCCCTCAGCCTGAGCCCCAACGCCTGGAGCTGATTGGAGAAGCTGACAAACTCCGCTCCTTCATCGCAATCCTGAGGCCGGTTCTTGCGGTCCTTCACGATGGCCCGGCGTGCTGCCCGCTCATCCCTCTTGCGCTCCAGTTCGCTCTTCTTGTTGCTCCGCACAGGTTTCGGCGTCTGTTTCCTCGACATGTTGGCTACAATTGCTTCTGCTGGCCAACAACACCAGAGTATGTCTCCTTTTAACAATGAGCTGACACTTGCATCAATCAGAGCCACACATCTGGACCCTATTTAAAAAGACACAAACAGAGGTAGATGGGGGTATTGTTTTCTTAAAATATCATAATATGCCACAGTTGTCATCTCAGACAGTTTTCCAGTACATGCCACTATAGTGTGTCTCTGATGTAGAAAACATTATGCCAACCTACATCAGGACATTTGACACATGCTGAGCTTAACAGACGACACAAAGGGATATGTGCTATATATTTGATCCGAATATAAATAATACATTAAAAAACACTTAGTTTCAGTTTAATCTGGGCTCAGTGCTGACAGCCTCTCTCCACGACGTGTTTAAAGGAAAACATGGTCTGAATAACAGCATACCTTAATGGTACAGCTAGCAGATACATAAGTGCATACATGTTAAACAGTTACCAAATTAAAGGCTACATCCAACATATAATGAAAAAGTCTTGTTTCGGTTTCTTTTAGGGATGTTTTATAAAGATATAATGTGATATGACCGAAGCTCAGACAATGTTAACTGCGTTAAATTGACTTATGGTATTGAAGCTAAATACAAACTCGACATGTTCCGTTATATAGCTGGCTAACTGGTGAGCAGCACTGACGTTAACTAGTTATTAACTCGCACTAAGTAACGTTACTTTTGAGCTAACAGAGACAGAAAGTGTTACTGGCGTCAGGTTAGTGTTAGCTAACTAGCTAGCGGTAGGATAACGTTACATAACAAATCATGTCCACCTGTACGTGACACTCACTACGCGGTAAGCGACTGGACACCGTAACGCAGTCAATAGGCGTATGTTTACCTTCAACAAGTTGCGTTAGATAAGCTATAACGATGTTCCGTTTCGTAATTTTTCTGCTACATAAGAAGGTAGCGATTGTCCGTTTTTGTTTACAACTGAAGTTCCGCATACGTATGTACGTGTACGTCAAAACGTACGGAAGCGGGGAGGGACCAAACTGCAAAGGCGATTTAAAAAAAAAAAAGAACGACAAGAAGCTGAAAATAGCAGCAGAGGTATTCTATGAAACCAAATCGTCTGTATCCACTACACCACAGCAAATGTGATACACACGACTTGATAATATTGCTAAAAGGAATATCTATCTATCTATCTATCTATCTATCTATCTATCTATCTATCTATCTATCTATCTATCTATCTATCTATCTATCTATCTATCTATCTATCTATCTATCTATCTACTATTGTGTTAAGTCAAAAGGCTCTGAGTCATTTTATATTGCAGACTGTGAGTCAGGACAAAGTAGGAGGCTGAGTTACAATGTTGAAAGAAATTTTGCTTCTGAAAATCACTCCACCTTCTGTTCTGTTCAACTCTTAAAATCTACTCACCACCAACACCTTCTGATGACTCCACACAGTTGGTGAAAATAATGTGGGGGAGGAGTGGGCTGAGAAGAAGCAATAAACAGGATGTTTGCAATGTAAAAAAGACCAGCAGACACACTGAGACAAAAAAAAAAAAAACAACATAGCCTCAAGTCATAAAACTGCATCAGAAAACAGAATGAAGCAGTAATGCAATTCTACTTCCTAAAAGTAGGTGAAAAGGACATACATTTGTACCGAACTAGCTGAAAAAATGGGACATACATCTGCAGATATAAGTTGGTGTGTGGTTCACTATAGACCTCAGTGAGTGATGACACCGTGTGTGCACAGATGTAATGGCCTGAAGGCTCTCTGAGCATTTGTTCATGTGCAGCAATCAGCGTCAGTCACCTGGGTGGAACAGAAGTGCAGTCAGCCAAGCGTGGACAACACATCATTTATACTGTATCTATGTACATGTATAGTATGTCCGTGTGTGTGTGTGTGTGTGTGTGTGTGTGTGTAGGCTATGTGAGTCAGTCCAACAGAGCACATCAAATCATAACGCTGTGAGAAAATAGTACATTATGTCAAATAAAGTCCATTACAACTGATTTCACAATGTTTTATTGATGACTGATGCTCATATTTTAGAGAAACTTGCAATCTTTGTCAGCTTCACTTTAATATTTAATCAGTAGGGCTGACAAGTAGCCACTTAGTTTTCACAAGTGGAAATGACATTTTGACATGTTGAAATGTTAATTTATGATATCTGTAACACAATTTTGACATGTTAAAATATGAATATTTTCACATGTAGTTTACAGATCTCTATAATTTAATTATAGATAGCATGAATTCCTACTATAAATATCATTTTCATGACTTATAATTGTATTTTAGATGTCTGAAATACAAGATACCTGAAATTCCATTCATACTTACACAACAATTCCAATTCCAATTCCAACTACAACATACAACATACAACTCTACTGCTCATTTTATAATAGTCAATACATTAAGGTTTGCAGCTGTGATAAAATGGAATAATAATATATCCTCTGAGCAATTATTGTTCACCAAATATTACAGTTTTTATTAAGTTTTAGTGCACGGGATGGCTGGCCACTTATATAGCTGACAAATGCAGGCAACTCTCATTCAACTCTGAGTTTGTAGCTGCATTCATAATTGTGATTATTCAGGTTTCAAATCCTTTTACTATTAAATGTTTACATTACTCCCATTCTACCTCCTGTAGATTTTAATTAGAGTCTGCTACACTGCCGCCCAGCTTGGTTGTGCTTCTTCACTGGGGGAGGTCGAAAATGAAGTAACACGAGCAGAGTGCCTGTGGGTGACAACAGCAGATGTTTTTTAAGTCGGGTACCAGCAAACAGCACTTTATAGAGAATACTATAAAGATTTGTTGTGTTCTGTCCCAGTGTTTCCATTTTAGTAGTTAGTACATCATGCATGTAAAATGTTTTTACAATGTTTCATTTTTTCATGTAGGCTGCTGTATGGCTGCTGTCCGTGGTGCTGAATTTTTGCCACTGAGGCTGATTGGTTGGGTTACTTGACACATTTTGGAACTTTTGGTCTAGATTTGATTCTCAGATTCACATTTTACAGGGTTCAAACCAAACATTTGAATAAGTACTGTAATGAAGCTGCAGGAGGGAAGAGAAATGGGTTTGTAGTATCCGAAAGTTTAACCTGAGACATCCACATTAGATACTGTACTTTTTATACAGTGTTGCATTCCGGACTGATAACTTAGCTTGGTCAGCTTTGTCTAATAGTTGACATATTATCTCTGCAGCCAGTGTTTCACTTTGACCTGATGACCATATATCTGTGTAGAAGGTTTTTCTTTTTTTATCAGAGTCTCACTTTGGACATTAAACATGCAGGATAGTGGGAGTAAAAACGTCAGGAATGGCGCAGAATGAGAGCTGGGTTTGTTTGTGTGTGTGCATGTGTGTGTTTGTGTGTGTCCAAGTGGTGGGGTAAAAAGGGGTTAAACCTCTGGAGGAAAAAGGAGGTTAAATCATCGTGAAGAGTGCCATTCTTGAAGCCAGCTCCAGTGCATCTGCAGGTATCCACTATAAATAATGAGCCTATAGGCTGATGCTATAAGGGCAGTTTGCAGTTATCTCCTCTCATACCGCCCACTAGCCTTCTCTCTCTCTCTCTCTCTCTCTCTCTCTCTCTCTCTCTCTCTCTCTCTCTCTCTTTCTCTCGCGCACGCGCGCGCACAGGCACATGCACAAGAGAGGTGGGAGTGGATGCTCGTGTAGCTGCTGGAAGCCAGGATGGGATAATCATGCGTGTCTGGCTCCGGGCGTTGATGCAGCTGCCGTTGCGGGATCCGGACTGGACTCGGGGCGCAGGGTGGGTCTAGTTACCGACCGGAGCTATCTGGACCTGATGTCGATGTTATCAAGCATTCCGAGAAAGACGAGGGCGATGGCCGCGAGAGGAGTTGATGCAGCTCTCTGAAACATCCAGGCGAGAGAAATCGACCGTTTTCGCCGATGGAGGAGAGGATTCGCCGGTATTAAAGCGCAGCCCCGGTGTGGAATAACTTGGAAAGGGGGAAGGAGGATACCAAGGCACCCCGTAGAGGATATCGAGGGAGCCCTTTACATGTTTTCTTTATGGTTTTTTAAACTGGGATAGTGATAGAAACGCACCTAGGAGAACGGATCACTTTTGCATCGATAATTAGGAGAGGACTGCCTCCTTGGAGCGAGCGGCAGCCGCATCCGACCGACCGGGGGGGGGGGTACTTGGATGGAGAGAGGGCGCAGTGAGGGCTGAGAGAGCGGCTTGCCGTGTGTGTTGTGTGTGTGTGAGAGAGTGTGTGTGTGTGTGTGTGTGTGTGTGTGTGTGTGTGGTGTGTGTGTGTAGGAGGGGACGGAGGGAGACCGGGCAGTTTGAAGGGACGGGGAGCCAGGAGCGGCGCGGCGGCTCCATGAGCGGCTCCTGCCGGGACAGAGTGCCCAGAGCCCAGCCGGAGCGTCTCTACCGCCGCGGGTAGAAAAAAAAAACCCGGGCTACAGGACGGCGGCCAGTTTGGAAGTTTTGATGCATATGATCACAACCACCATGATTTTTATGATTCTTGGTGCTTCAGTTGTAATGGTAAGACATCTTCACCTCCCTCAGCCACAATCAGGTTTTCTAATTTACTCACCGAGGCTAATATTGGATCAGATTATTACAAATGCCATAAATGTGACACATTTTTTTGTGAGGAACTACCTGATACAGCAGGCCTATCAATGACATGTGGAAGTAGGTTAGCCTACCTATAATTACCTGCTGCCATAAATAAATAATCTAAGTCCGTTTTGAGGCAAGAGTCCCCCCTTCTTAGAATCGGGAGGACCTGCCAAGGCTATTTTCACCCCCTTTTCCCTCTCCATGATCCTCACTGTTATTTATCTTGATATAATGATGCCAAGAATCTATCGCCTGTCTATAGGAATAGCCTAGCTTATTGCTTGACATGTCCCAGCTGACTTGCATGGTTCTTTGCAGGCGATAGCCTGTTTAATGGACATGAACGCGCTACTGGATCGCTTTCACAACTACATCTTACCGCATCTACGAGGGGAGGACCGCGTCTGTCACTGCAACTGTGGAAGGTAAATGCCATCATCCTCGTACAATGTTTTGGGATAAACACGCTGGTGTGTGTGTGTGTGTGATTGTGTTGCTTTTCTTGTCTTCTTCTTCTGTGTTTTTTTTTTCTGTACCCGTCCATTCTTAATTGCTGAAGGAGGGAGGCCTCGAAGATTTGTGGCGGTGAAGCCCCCGCAACCTGCTATCAGCCTTGTCTGTGCGTTTATATCGGCGGACAGTTTTTTTTTTTTTTTTTTCATTTATTCGCTCCGATCACACGTTCAATCACGCCGTGTGTTTCCCCCTTCTTCATATATATGAGCTATGCATCTGCTGCGAGCATTTTTGCTTTGCTGCATACACGAAGGTGTGTGTCGGGAGCCATAAATAGGTAATGAACTATGAGCAATATAAGGCCGTTCAAAAACAATATGAGCATCAAGTGCGCTGTGCGATTCACACAGGCCTACACACGGTGTCGGAGACAATATATATATATAAATAAATATATAAAAACCTGCTGCTCAGCCAATTATGAACATATGAGTGTTAAAAGTGAAGTGGTTATGGCTTGAGAAGTGCTATGGAGCTGAGGGTGCTGGCTGGCTGGTTCATCACAGCCTTCTACCTGCTGTTTGCTGTCACTGTGAGAGCAGGTTTGAAGTGTATGTGTGTGTGTGTGCACCAGCAAGACACTCATTAATAAATTAATTCCGATTTAATCAGCTTTATTATGCATTTTCCATCAACTGTAAGCATGTAATGCAGCAGGATGTAGCCTGTGTGGATGAGCACAGACACAAGTGGGCCTCTGTTTTCTGTTTAAGTCCACAGTGCCTCAGGGTATGGCAACAGATTTAAAGTAAGAGTCCTTTGATCCAATAGATTCACACCTATATCATTCTCTGATATTAGATTCTGGTTGACTCATGTCCCGCAGGCAACCTATAGCTACAGCCGCACGAACGAATGAGTGTTTTTTTTTTTTTGGGGGGGGGTTAGGTGTCACCATCTTCATGTTGCTGCAAGCTGAACAGATGCACATTCAAAGAAAACAGCAGTGTACACTGTGCATACTGCAGTGAGGGGGTTGATGTACAAGTGGTTCATTAGCAGCATTAAGAGGCCAGTTCCACTGTGTGTGTGTTTTTTTAAGCCTGTAAATCCAGAAATGGGTCATCATCATCATCATCAGGTGCTATTAGATTATGCTTGTCAGAGAGGGATAATCTGAGTCAAAGTTCGGAAAGGCTCGCTGATGGATGTGATGTGATGTGGAGTAGTCAAAGCAAGGAATGAATATGTTTGGAAATAGGGTTTGTGATGAGATGATGTATCACTGATGTGTGATATTCTGACAATCATGTCATCTTTAATACTGCTAAAAAAAAAAAACAGCAGCAGAGTTATGAATGCAAGCAGGTTTTCCAAAATAAACACATCAGCAGCTTTAAGTGGTGATTTCTACATTTATAATGTCAAAATGATATTTTTTTCTCCCTCCAGTGCAAGTATTTGTCATTGCACGCTACAAATCCAAAGCACTGGACAGTATGCACAGTCAAACCTCAGGTTACTGTACCCACACAGCGTCACTGACCTGGAAACACCTCCTGAATGAGTGTCACTCTTCTGTTTTCACATAAACAGCAAAAACGCAGAGTACGTGGATAAACAGAGCAGACCCGCGCTTCACTCCCCTGCCCTTTCATCCGTGAGGCGTGGAGGTGTCGTGACGCCCACAGCGCTCACCTTATCAGGCTCGAGGACACAGCTAGTGTCATTTTTTTTTTTGGCAGCCTCTGTGCTCTGATTTGGATGTAGTTGTAGTTTCTCTGGCCTACAATAGCTGGCTCTGTGGCAGAGGAAGAGATTGTAGGAAGTGGGACTGTGTGTGCTGCTGGGTGCACCCTGCATGCATATTGGTGTCATGCTGTTTTGAGAGGCTGCAGGATAGTTGTCTCTCTGCTGATGATGGTTTAAATGCTTTTGTTGTGGCATTTACATCCTAAAATCCTGCAGAAAAAGCAACAGTTTTTGTTTTTAGACTAGAAAAGACTTGCAGGGTGCAGGTGAACAGGTCTTAAGTCAGTTTAAAGCTGCAGAGGCAGCGTAAAATAATCCTTTATTTATTTACAGGCATTTTGGCAAAAGCCTTCTTCAGGGAAAAGAAAGAAACCTGGGGGAAGATTTTGGCTTACCTTTATGTACCTTAGCTTTTTCTTTGTTTTCTTCTTTTTTTTTTTTTGAGGAAATGTTTTGCCATTAATGGACCTCAGTGGCTTTATGGCTCAAGACTGTAATGTCCAACAGGGGGTTTGACCCCCCCACGTGGAACCACTACTTCTCCAGTAAAATACTTAAGGTGCTTATCAGCAAGATCTGTCTTTTTTTCCATATTCAATCCTAAGTGCTGTGGTTGTTCTGCACTGCACTTCCCAGAGATCATCTGTCAGTCAAACGGCATGGGTAGATTTTCTGTTAATGAAGTTGCTTTTCTGTAGGTGGTTTCTTTGTCCAGAGCTGCTCACGATGCCTCCCTAAATATATGCCAGACAAGTCGGAGTAAAACTTCCACTTAACTTCCAGTGTATCACAGAGGCAAAGACTCAAAAGACACTGGGTGTTAAACATAGCAGCTTTTCGTTAATTAGGTGTTATGCCAGTCAGAGACTAGCAAAGCAGACATTTATTTAAATGTGTAGAAAGCCTGTGTTACAAACTGGGTTGTGGAGTTTGAAAAATGTGAGCATTTACCATGCAAAGAGCAGCTAACAAAAGATGCTATCATGTTGCATTAGAGGAAATGTAGAATCCCGTGTTTTTGGAGCTTGATGCATAATAGACACTAAAAGCCAGCCTCAGTTCTGACTTTTTTAAAACTGTCATCCTTTCAATGCATAGAAGTGCAGTAGTAAATTGCCAGAGAACTCTTTGTCAAAAGTCTTAATGGCTTTAAACTTCTGCATCAGTCCAAACACGTTATCAATGTAATGTCCCAAAGTGTGTGAGCAGAGCTGTGTATCTGTACTCACTTCCAGCAGTTAAATCTTTCAGCTCCCACTGTGTTCCCTTACAGTGTTTGCCAGACAACTGCCTGTGTTGTTAGATTGGAAAAAGTCTTCATCCCCTCTCAGGAGGGCAGGTAATACCAGTATAGTAAGACTTTCATATCAAGTGGATGTGGATGTGGTTTACAGTGGAGCGGAGTCAATGCCGAACAGTGTGGCAGTGAATGTAAGGAACTGGATGATTGTCGATCAGTGGCTGCCCATACAGCTGATATACAGAGTTATACGTGGTGTTATATCATCCCTCAGCTGAATGATGTATTCACCGATTGGCTACAAACACCGGTTGCCTTTAAATTTGAATTCTCTCAGTGTAACATTTATATATATATATATATATATATATATATATATATATATATATATATATACCGATTATATATATATATATATATATATATATAATATTTTTCACCACAGTTCCTCTTTCTTCTCCTGTAGCAATCACACACCATGTGGATTTGTGGAAAAAAAACAATTAAAATTGGATTCATATGGAGTCCTTTCATGTGTCTAATACTTGGAATAAATTTAAGGAGAGTTTCTAGTGAGAAACTGTTTTGATCTGGAATCATTTTCCAAAGTGATGAAGCTCACTTTGACAAAATAAATGCCAGTTAAGATAACTCAAGAATTATACTTGCACACTTGGGGTGATGTACTTGTCTTGGCAAAATGTAATTTATACAGAAAGGTTTTAACTGACCGAGTATGACCAAGTATTATGACTAAAAGGCCCCTCAACAGTAGTCAGGGAAGGAGGTTGTCGCTTCTTTCACAAGCCTGTCTCCTTAAAGTTGCCTAAAGTGCAGCCTGGGGACACCCAAGGGTCCTTAAGAGGGTTTCAGGGAGAGTCCAGCAAAGTGTGGATTAGATCAATTTGATTAAAATTTAAATAGACATTTCTAGATATCACCCAGGTTACAACAGGTACACTATATGTATGATAGACATGAGTGTCATAGAGTGTCCATGGTTGTCAGGGTCAAGGACAAGTCACAGTACTCAGCACAATACTTCCACACAGGATTCAGGGGCTCACTAAATGGTCTGATGAGTCTGATGAATCATATGTGATGACCTTCACAGTTAGAGGGTCAATCGAACATGGATGGGAGATTTCGGATTCATCTACTACCATCATTAAAACACCAAAATGAGGCAATATCTATTGGACAAATGGCGTTCATCCCTCCAATGGTAGCCCAATAGTTTACATTGTTTAGTTTTTTTTCCTTTAATATGTCATCCATCTATCTGTATGTCTTTGAGATGGCTAAGAAATGATAATTTGTGTATTTGATTCAGTCACACAATGTTGTATATCTAACACTTCCCCTGTCTGTCCTCGCCCCAGGCATCATGTCCACTATGTAATCCCATATGATGGGGACCATTCCTTGGTGGACTCGTCAGAGAACTACTTTGTGAGTGACAGTGTGACCAAGCAGGAGATGGACTTGATGCTGGGGCTGCTGCTTGGCTTCTGCATTAGTTGGCTGCTGCTGTGGCTGGACGGAGTCCTACACTGTGCTGTCAGGGCCTGGAGGGCGAGCCGCTACTACGGTAAGCTTAAAATTGTCTGTTGGTTTGCTGCAGATACATATGGGACAGCAATCCCTGAGATGTCGTACAAGTCTTTCTTTATTCACCCTGGCTGTGGGTACTGAAGTGTGGATGCATTGTTACACGTCACATAGCATGGTAATGGGAATGAAAACAGATAATCTTAATTTGTCAGGTGGAATAAAGTATCTATAATTTAAAACAGGATTCCTTGCGGCAAAGGTATTAGAAATAATGCTTGTATGCATGTATCCATATATTTCCATCCACCATGTATCTGCATGTGCGAGTGCTTGCCAGGTTAACACAGCAGTTGGTGGAGCTCTGGTTAATGACCTTCCCCCCATTGCTTGGCCCATTTTTGGCTCTTGTCACTGATTTTTTTCTCAGTTTACTGCGACCTCTTGGAAAATCACAGCTGAAACCTTCCAACTGTGTGATGATTCAGACTTTCGGCTATCGGTTGAGGTAAAACTATATTTAAATTGCTGTCTTCTTTTCTGGACAGCCGACATACCTCAGACCTTATTTCGCTAACAATCCTCTTAATTTGTTTTCAGGAAACAGCAGCAGTCATATGCTAATGTAATAGCACCATCATTAAGTGTAATTACTATGCTCTGAATACATTAAACTCATTATTTATGAGAAAATTATTTAATAAGCCAACAAAAAAAATCAAACCTTAATGAGAACTGTGATACTATAGACCCTCAAAAAAGATAAGTACGATGAAACATAAGAGATTGTATGTTTTTATACAAATTTAGCAACACTTATATTAAATAAATAAATATTAAACGGTTAGCGTTTCAACGCAGGTCTGACAGAATAACCTCTGCTCACTGTAGCTGCTGTGCGCCATTGTCCTATGCTTATGCCTAAGTTAAACCTTTACCTGTCTCTTTGGGGATAATGAAAGAGCAAAATAGCCAAGCAATGCAGTAATGTGAAATAATTGTTTGTAGGGAGTTTATACTAAAAATAGATAATAAACCTTTATATAGCATTTCAAGCAAACAAAGAAACACAAAAAGAACATTACAAAGTAACTAAAAGGTAAACAAAACACTATAGATGACATGTACATTTTTATTAAAATATTGAAATTATAAAATAGAATTATGAATTAAAAAACAGGAAAATGCTGAACATAAAAGTGACTTTGGAGTAAGATTTTAAAGGTGAACACTACGCTAGCATGGACTTCTACAGCTGAGGAGGCCAGAGAGTAAACATTCGTCTCCCATGGTGATGAGGAGTGTTGGGAATCACTTGAAGGGCCCTGAAAGAGGATTTCAAGTAGCAATCAGGCTCACTTGGGGTTAACAGATCACACAAATAAACTGACTTAAAACCTTAAAATCAATTCTGCAATTGGCAGGCAGTCTGTGAAAGGAGACAAGGATTTAGGTGATGTGGTCACTACTCTTGGAGTTGGTGATTAGTCTGGGGGCAGTGTTCTGAATTAAGTGTAGCATGTTGATATTTCTCCTGCTAAGACGACAAGTGCGTCACAATAATAAAGCCTGGAGGAGATAAAAGCATGAATGACCTTCTCCAGGGCTGCAAGTAAAAGAAAACATCTTGTTTTAGCGATGTGCCCCAGTTAAATAAAATGCAATTGCACCACTTGAGCATCTAATGACAGGCCTTAGATTATAGGTTTCTGGCTTCATGTTTGTTGACAGGCTAACTAGACTACACAAAAAGGTCATTCGTAATGCTAGTATAGGGACCAGGAGGGATAACTGTTAGGATCTCTGATTCATTAAAATGTTTGGACACTTAGCTCTGATTACAAGAGACATAATGCAGGATACATCTATATTACAAGACTTTAAAACAGTGTGTCAGCTATGATATACCCCATGGAGAGCATATTAATAGAGAATAATCAAGGTCCCATAATAGATCCTTGGGGAACTCCTCAAAAGGCTCATCAGCATTAATAGAAGAAAGATGTTTTATTAGGTACAAAGTAAATCAGTGTTGCAGCACATCAGAGATGCCAGCAAAGCTTTCAGACAATTGATTCAAATATCGTGGTCCACTTTATCAAAGGCTGAGATGAGGTCAAGAAGAATTAAAACGACTATTTCAAGCGCAGTGACTTCCCAGAGTCACTGCTGGTTGCTTGGTGACCTTACAGTAACAAGACAACTCGAATTAACTGTAGTAAATCGTAACACCCTGTAAAACCACAACTTGTCATTTTTATATTTTATATATATATAGCTTTGGACAGAAGCATACTAGCTGTTTCCCCTAAGCTACCCACTTGCTGGCTCCAGCCCCACAGATAATGCACAGACATGAGTGGTATCTGTTTCCTCATGTTAGTATTTTCCAAAACATCCAACTATTCCTTTAATAATCATACAGCAATCCTCTAAATAGTATAGAAACCTGTTTGGATCTTTTCACACTAAGGCTGCGATTGGAAAGACTGAGAGCAGGTTGTCGAGTCAAGATGATAAAACATTGATTTTAGGCTGTTTCTTTGGCCAGAAAGATGCACATGCGTGTTAAAATGGCCTTTTTTCAGAGCAGACATTTTGACTTTTGACTTGTTTATAATAATATTAACGTTGGCACTGTTCTATTCGAGCGTCCAAGTAAGCCAAGACAGTGTGGCAGTGATCCAGGATGCACAATACTAGGACCCTGAAACGAGTGCACCTAAATGGAATTCAGCCATCATTCAGTTTATGATTTACACCTGTGCTTTTTCCCACTGTGACACCTCATAATGTCTCCCGTGTGGAAAAAACTATTCCTGGCACCGACCACTGAGGTTTGAAAACCCTGCACACCCACACAGGTGTTTCCATTTAGTCTTAGATTAGAGCTCTACTCAGGTTGAAGGTGGGCAACGCTATGCTATAATTTACATGATGTCACCAGACTTCATGGCTGTGCTCCATTTTCCTGTGCTACTTGTAGTGGCAAGGTTGGGAAATCCTGTTTAAATAGATTGCAGGTATGATTAAATGAGTCTTTTCACAGCTTTTGAGTGTTGGCAGAGACAGTACAGTAACTTTTTCTACTTGAATTCAGCGTGAGTATTCATGTGTATGTATGCCTACGTGGTTTACGATGCTAGTGGTACACGTGGCATTTTGTTTTGTTTTCTTGTCACACAGAGCTATCTATTCAAGTTGTCCTGTGCCATTCGCAACCCTAATTGAAAGGGAGTATACAGCCCACATCCTACAAGCACAAACGAGCAATGTGCTGATCAGGTTTTGTAGCACACCCGCCAATAAAGGTGCCAACAAAGCTAACAGGAGAGTCAGGAGGATGTAGGTCAAGCTCAAGTCTGTCCACGACCACGCAGTCCTGAATCAGCCAAAACAATTACAATCACATGCGTGGGTTCACCATGACTGTGCAGGCCCTTTAGCTCAACTAATGATATTACTTTTGCCTCAAGAGTAGGCTGTATGCCCCAGAAATGTCTCTGTGTCAAGCCCAGTCATTGAGAACGTTGTGACTGCACAGCGGTTCACTGGTTAGCGCTGTCACATCGCTGCGAGAGGGTTTGAACTCTGGCCCAGTAACTCTCTGCATGTTTGCATGGGTTTTCCTGCTTTAGTTTAAGGACGGTCCAAGTGAAATGGAAACTCAGTATTGCATCCACAGTCAAGGAAAACATGAGAATATGAAGAAATGATTCATTTACAGATAAGTGTCTTGGTATGTAGTAGTGCACAGCTTGTCAAGTCACATTACACCGCATTACATAACACAATTAGCATGCAGTACTATCTGAAAATGTATTCTTATGAGAAAATCTGGCCAAGCTGTTATTTGTTTAATATAAGCATTGCTTTTATGTGATAACTAAAACAATACATATATGGATACACACACACACAGCAGCTACCAAGACTGGTTCAAACCAGGCTCCAGAAACAGAAAATGAGAAATGACTTCACTCCCACCATCTGCTGTGCTGTAGTGAAAGCTACATTCTCACATACCATGTGTTTAAATCCAACTGAGTGGGATAGTTGCCCCTTAATTTCCTGTCTCCTGTCAGCGCTCTCTCTGAAATATGTGTTTAATTTCTCTTACCATCTCCTCCTGACAGTTGAAGGATGCATGTTACTTTAGCAAAAAAGAAGGAGGAATGCAGCAGATTTAATGAGACAGAACATGCGGCGCACAGTTCACCAACATCGCTTGGCTTGTATAGCCGCACAGACGCGAGCAAAGAAAAGAAAAATAAAAGGCTTTCATTGACGCTGAAGCTCAGCAGCTATTAGACACACGTGTGAAATCATGACATGGCAGCATGAAATCCCTCATGGTCTGGCACTTTGCTAAAGAGACATCAACCACCGACGGCACAGACGATTCATCTCAGCGCGCTGGCAAGATGCTCGCTGATGAGCCAAGCATTAGCATCCTGGATTACAGTGTTTTACTTTCTCACAGCCCTGGCGCTTTCACAGGCTTTTCCATCCAGCCGGGATCAAATTCTCTTTCTCTCTTGCATTCTTTGACACAAATTGGCTAAATTTAGACATGCAACAGAGCTCTAAAGAGCACGATTTGGAGGAACTCGGGTCGTCTACTCTCTCCAGCACTCAGTGTCGGGGCAGGCCTGTATTGTAGAGGTGGCCTGGATCCTCAGTTTTAAGGGTAATACTAAAGTAGGTGATATGTGACCTGGATACTTGGACTGCCATGGAAAAGCTCCTCAGGCAGGATGGGAAAGTATCAAGCAACGATCAAAGGATGACATTTAATACTAAAAGAAATCAAACTGAAAGTGCACTAATATTGGTTTTTAGGATAGAAAATATCATGTGGTATTTGGATTTTTTTTGTGTCTTCGGAGCCGCTACAATAAACAAGAGGATTGGATTGTATAAGCTTTGCTTTGCTCAGAGGTGTGGAAGCTTTTGCAGCAGTGAGTGAGACAATGCTGTTTTCTCCAGTGCCTTGGTAGGACGGTGTAAAATACATCATCATAAAAAAAACACCCAGCGTGGAGGGAACATCCATATTCATTAGCCGCAGTTATAGAGTGGGGGATATATAGGCTTCTTCTTTTGTACTGGGAGGGAATGCCCCTCTCTTCTATGTGTATGTGTGTGTATGTGTGTCGGCTGTGACGTTGATGCTAGGTCAGACTCGTTTAGCCTCCCCGAGATGAGGAGTGAAGGTGAGGCTGACAGAGCGGGGAAGGGTGTGTGTGTATAAGTGTGCGTGTGTGTTATGGGTGCAGGATGGAGATGCTGTCACATCCCCACCCCCCACTTACACACACACACACACACACTCTTCTCCAGAGCTATAAATAGAATGAGAGAGAGCAGCTGGAATGGCAAGTGAGAAACACACACACACACACACACACATAGTGCATTAAGATGCACATTGATTCCCATTGCTTTTTTCCCCCCTTCTAATTCTATCTCTAGCTCCTCCTTCTCCCCTCCCTCTTCACTTATTGAATCTACTCCTGGCCATTTCCTTTACAATGCTTCCTGCTGCAACTACTATTTTTTTTTTCTTTCGTTGATGTGCTGTGAATATCTGATCCCAGAGTCTTTTTTTTTTTTTACAAGAGAAACACAAAAACTGACTCAAAAAAATGGAGAAAATGATGATCCGGCGTTCAGCATTAACCACCACCTCTGCCTTCTCTCTGTAAAAAAGCGTAAAAATTGTGCTTCGCCTACCATTTTCTGCCTCGCGTTATCATGTCTCCAGACGCCATCCCCATCTCCATCCTTTTATTCAAATGAGAGAAACCTGTCTCCCTTGCCCCTTTTCCTTTGGATACCCTTCAGAGCAGTCCTTGTGGACAGCATACCCATTCACAGCTATAAATAACTCACTCCCCCCCCTCTCCACAACCACCACCATCACCACCACCACCACCACCACCACCCCTCTTTTCGCTCATCCTCTAGCAGGGCCATTTGCTACTGGGTTTGCTTGTCTGGGGCTCTCCCCTCCTTCTTCTCTCTTCTTTCTGTGCTCTCTCCGTGGACCTCGCTCCGCCTCGCCAGCTCCGGTTTATAATCTGACAAGCACGAATGTCTGCTCCGCCATCCCCCTTCTTCACGTTCTACACCCCACATTCATGAAGCCCTGCTTTGTATCCAGGCAGTCTGCGATTTTATGGCGGGTCGAATGTTCTATTAGAGAGCCTGTGTGTCCTGTATGTGCTAATTGGCCAAAGACATGATGGATACACTGACACACACGCACGCACTCACACTCATCTCAGCTTTGAGAAATAAAGCCAGGGCACGTGTCACATGTGCAACAGCTCAAATACAAATGTGAAGAATCAAGGACACAATGGTGCACTTGAAGAGATTGATGCCACTTATACCATTCTCATCCAGTATTTCAATGATCCAATCTTTTATCTCTGTCACTCTGCCTTCACTGTAAAAAGCTCATGCTTACTTCCCAGAATTACACATTGTTGCAGCTATGATGAAGCAGGTGGTTAAAAGACATATTAAACACCAGTCTGAGACACCATGGAGGTACAAAAAGCCATATTTCATGTGTTTCTGGGCCATTTTTTAGTTTAGCTGGCCCATCTTTGAAAATACTAAATGTTGCATGGAATATGTGATTTTGAGACCTTCTTTCTAGGTTTCTTGTTTTTAGGGTTTACGTCTGTCAAAATGCATATTCAACATTTCACTAACAATTGAAGGGGATCAGAGTTAGACTCTCCGCTGAGACTGAGTGTGCTGAAACAAAACAGGCATCATATCACAGACCTAAATCCATACATACAGTATTACAGAGGAAAATGAGTGTCAAAGTGGACTCATTGACATTAATGTGGAAAAGGACAGTTCACAGCACAGAGATCGCTTCTCTGTGGTTGTGCTGGTTGTTATGTCTTGTCTGCCTCTAACTGGATTTAGTGCCAGAAAACCAGGCTAAGAGGGATTTTACACTATTGTGTGTCTTGATCTCATGAGCCTGTTGTCTAGCAGTGTCTTCGAAAGCCCGTGTTCACTTGTCTTTGCTCACGTCTGCGCGACTACAAACGCATTACAACACTCCACGTATACAGTCACACCACACGTTTTCATGTATATGTGTGAGTGGGAAATAATCAATATTGTGACATGATTATGACAAAATATCGACACTCTGGCATCACTATCGTCGTACTTTCTGTTGCAGCACTACGGATGCTGAGGTCTTTCCTTCTTTTCCTTGTGGTGTGTTTAAAATTCTCACACTGTGGCTGTCGTCATGACCTAGTTATCGAAGACATATAAACTACGATGTAATCTTAACTTCACCAGTTCAGTACTTATGGGACTTTTGTTACATAACACCACCCCCCCTTTTACACTCTATGCTTCCTGTCTGTCTACTGTCAGCTGTCAAATAAAGCTTAAAAAGTGCTTCCACTCACTTTGGGTACGTAGGTGCACGTAGGTGTAATATGGTTTAAAGACAGTTGACTCAGATTCCATAATTAATTAATAAAATAAAATTAATATTGCATATTATCATTGACAACTTTATTTACAGGTACCTGCTTTCTAGTCTTCAGTGCTTGCATTGTTTGTAACATTTACATTAAAGGTCCAGTGTGTAGGATTTAGTGGCACCTAGCGGTGAAGTCGCCTCATCCTCTACTTCCAAGTGTGTAAGAAAAAATCTGGCTGCCAAATTCACATTAAAAGCAAAAGTCCATATTTAGATCAGTGTTTGGTTTGTCTGTACTGGGCTACTATAGAAAAATGGCAATTCAACATGGCGGATTCCATGGAAGAGGATCCGCCCTCACTGTAGATATAAAGGGCTCATTATAAAACAATGAAAACACAGTCATATTTTCAGGTGATTATACACTAATGGAATCATACTAATAAATATCCCATTGCTGCCAATAAATACTCCTAAATCGTACACACTGGACCTTTAAAAAAAGTCACTTTTTAATTAATGGAAAAGCTACATGCAGGACTCATCCTGGCCTCAACACTGATTCTTTTTTTTAATCTAAATTATCTAAAAAACACTCAGTGAAACTCTGTATGTTTATAATGTAATTGTACCTATTTATTTACAGTTTTAGGAGTATTTTCTTCTTTAGGCTCCTGATTTTGCATTAGAACAAATTCAAAGTAACAACTTCCACTAGATGATATATTGTTTGGTACATAGATAATACATCATATCCAGCATGGGGTTATTACATCCATCAGAGGTGGATACAGACCGGAAAATAGTAGTTAGGAAAAGGCCAGTATAAGTTATTGGTCACAATAACAACCCTGTTGCCTCTTGTCTTTTTCCTCCAGATACCCCGTCTTGGTCATGGCTGCCCCAGTTCTGCAACCTTCGAGACCTCCGTCGCAGGGCCCAGCTCAGACAGCTGGAAGACTCAAGCGGCAACATGGTCCACATCAAGCAGAAGCTCTACCACAACGGCCACCCTAGTCCCCGCCACCTCTGACTCAAAACAAAATAACAAACAAACAAAATAACAACAACAACAACAAAACTTAGACCCCCCCTCCCCTAAAGCCCTTTCTCCTTTCCTCTCCAAAACCCCTCATCCCCCTTCCCAAACTGCCCTTTGGCCAACTGTTGCCTCAGAGACCCTGGAAAACTGCCCTCCCACTGTTCATAACATGGCCCCCTTAACCCCCCCAGACAGGACTTTCTTATGACTAAACCCGGCCCCTGTCAGCACTAAAAAAAAAATCCCAAAATGGAGCAAGATGACGATTATTTGTTGCCACTGAAATCTTGTCTTATGTCCATGTCCACCATTGTGGGAGGAGGAAGAAAAAAAAAACATTTTTAAGGGTGTTTTTTCTGTATAGAGACATTTTCTGTGTTCATTGTTAAACTTGGCATGCTCTTTTAGAACAGGGTAAGATGTGGGCAGTCTATGGAACGGGGCGGCAAGATGGGTGTCAGGATTTATTTTTTTTTTCTGTATCGGGTGGGAGTGGGACTTTGTTGGCGTGGGGAGGGGTAAATGAGACTGGTGGGTGGGTGGGTTTTTGTGATGGTTAGATTGCTGCTTCTGTAAATAGTTATAAATACGGGCAAGTGGGATTTAACAGTCTTTAAAAGGGGGTGTGTGGGGGGATTTTTGTGTGAGTCGTTTATCAATAGAAAACCTAAGGATGGACAGTGTGCGTAAAGATTAGGAATGGAACAGGAAGATGAGTCTGTTTGGAAACTGGATGTGAAACCATGTGATTTCTGCTAAAAACACAGATTAATTAGCTTTGTTACTTAGTGAATTAACTGAATGTATTAATTTTTCCTGTAAATATGTGAGGGGGAGGGGAGCGTGTACGGTTGTGGTCGGGGTTCTCTTTGCTATATTATCATTCTTTAGTAGACATGGGAGGAGAAATAAATGCCAGCCAAGATGAGTCAGTTCAATACGCACACACACACACACACACACACACACACACACATTCACCCCTCCATCTTCCCCACACCGTGCTCAACAGCACAGTTCAATTTTCTTTATCCAATTCCCTCTCACTTATCAGGAGCAACCAGCCTATCAGCAGAGGGAACCCTCACCCAGCCCCCCCTCGTCCTCTCTGTCCAGACATTGCTGTTGTGAGGATGAAATGTCTGTTTTATTAAAAGTGCCACTGAAGCACAACAGTGACCTCTGATGTTTGATTGTGTCATTCCAATCATATGAGCGAAGATGAGAACACATTCTTGTAGCGTGAGGTTATTTCAGAGCCGCAACAACAGACAGATTATACAGAGAAGTCCTGCTGACAACTTCAGCTTGGTTTATTATAATTCAAATAGAAATTTCAAACTGACTAACAACACTTCTAAAATGACTAACAATGCCAATGACATCCTGAGCTAACTGAGAACAGTCCTCCGTTATTATCTGCCGGCTTAATACAACATGTTTCAGTGACAGTGAGGGTATTTAAAAAAATGTTTTCACCTTGGTTGGGTATTCTTAAGTATTAAGTAAATACATGTATATCTCTTCACCCTTCATTCACGGTCCCAAATATTAGCTGCCACAGGTATTCATTAAGTCAATTATTCTAAAACTGCAGCTGAAGGATAATTTTCATCATCAAGTATATTTTAAAGTCATTGTTTAATTTATAAAATATGCGCAAGAATGTTCCAGAGCCTATGTAGTCTTGTTTAAAGTGTTTGGACTGTCCAACCAGAAGTTTTAAAGCCAAAGATATTAAAATTACACCGATATAAAACTGAGAAATCCTCATATATGAAAAGGTAGAGGCTATGAATGTCTAGTCATTTATTCTTGAAAAATAGCTTCAAACGTTTACATCAATTAACTACCTAAGATTTGCTGATTAATTTAGCTGTCAAATAACTGATTAGCAGATGGATCATTTGTGCATGTGCGAGAAAGGTCAAACACCTACTTGGTTCTAAAGCTAAGTGTTTTTGTTAAACACCTGAATGGTTATCAACACTAGACAAAACTGATCTCCTTATTGGGACAGCAAAGTTACTGTAGACCTAGTACCACACTGTCACACATAAAAAGTATGGTCTGACAGACAGTCACTCTATGAAAGATGAATATTTGTCAAGGACAGGTCTCAACTGCACCACCTTGCAAAGAAGCACCAGGTGAAAAAAACTCTGAATGAACATTTTGCAAACATGTAATTTGCCAGAATCAGAAAGAAAACATGGAAGAACGTCCCTTTTGGAGGACACATTTTCAAAATGTCAGACAGACAGAATTTGAAAATGGCAATGACAACCAGAAAAGAGAAACGAAAAAAGCAGAATGCAATAGTCTGACAATGCCAGTGATTCACCCATCCTTTTATTCAGACTCCTGCAAAACTACAGGCCACAATCACCTTAATCTTGGAATTCAGGGTAAGTGAATTACAAACATATTGATAGAAGAGCAGACAGAATTCAAAGTGAATGTTTCAGACTTAAGGCTCAAGTATTTAAAAAAATTACATCTCTTCATTCACAATAGCATTTCATCAAAGATTCCAAGTGGTCATTTTGTGGGACTAGACTTGGCTGGTGGTTTGTCATCATCTCTTGTCTGTTTGTTTGAAAGAGGTTTCTCTGCCTTACTAGGTTCAGGTTCTTCAGTGCTGGGAGTCTGAGAAGCAGTGGACTTCTCTGTGGTTGGAATCTCAAGTTTCTCAGACTGTTCTGACCCAACGGTCTCTGTATCAACCTTGGTTTCTAGGTTGGGGACAACTGGCGAGGTTGTGTCATCTGTGAATTCAGTTACTACAGTCCATACCTCCTCTGCAGCCTTTATTGTTTCAGCTTCAGCCTCCTTAGCACCAAGTTCAGTAGGCTCTGGCAGTTTCACATCTTCTGTAGCCACAGGGTCAGCTGCCTTGGTTGTTAAGATTTCTACTTCCTTGGAAACCTCTGCTGGAGTGACTTCAGCTTCCTTGGCAGCAATCTCTGTAGTTAAAGGGTCTTTCACAATCTGAGCCTCCGAGGTAAAGTCAATGTCAGTAGTCTGAGGCTCCTTAGGTTCCTCTGAAGTTGTGGATTCAGTTTCAATGACAAACTCTGTTAGGATGGCTTCAGTTTCCTTGGCACCAGTCCCAGTCGTTGTAGGTTCGACATCCTGAGCCACCTCTGAAGTAATACTCTTGGACTCCTTGACCACATCTGTCTTTACCACTTCAATCTCTTTACTAACCTGTGATGTTTGAGACTCAGTTTCCACTACAACTTCATTTGCATCCTTGACAACATCACTTTCCATTGCTTCAGTCTCCTTGGTTGTTAGGACTTCAGTTTCCTTCGAAATCTCTTCTAGGGTGACTTCCACTTCCTTCGCAGCAATCTCTGTAGCCAAGGTCTGAGCCTCTTCGGTTTCCACTACAACCTCATTTGTGTCTTTGACAACATCCCTTTCCATCACTTCAGCCTCCTTGCTTGTTAGGCTTTCTGCTTCCCTGACAGGAATCTCTGTAGATGATGGGTCTTTCACAATCTCTGTAGCCAGGGCCTGAGCCTCTGTGGTAAACTCAGTGGTGGTAATCTGAGCTTTCTTGGGTTCCCCTGAAATGGTGGCCTCAGTTTCAACAGCAAACTCTGTTTGGATGGCTTCAGCTTCCTTAGTAGCTGTCTCAGTCATTGCAGGTTCGACCTCTTTAAAGACCTCTGTAGCAATACTCTCTGACTCCTTGACCACATCTGTTACTACCACTTCAACCTCTTTAGCAACCTCTGATGTTTGAGACTCAGTTTCCACTGCAACCTCATTTATATCCTTGACAATAACGCTTTCCATCATTTCAACCTCCTTGGTTGTTAGGACCTCTGCATCCTTCAAAATCTCTGCTGGAGTGACTTCAGCTTCCCTGACAGGAATCTCTGTAGATAAAGGATCTTTCACAATTTCTGTAGCTAGGGTCTGATCCTCAGAGGTAAACTCAATGGCAGTAATATGAGGCTTCTTGGGTTCCTCTGTTGGGATGGCTTCAGCTTCCATGGTAGTGATCTCAGTCACTGCAGGTTCGACCTCTTTATCAACCTCTATAGCAATACTCTCAGACTCCTTGACCAACTCTGTCATTACCACTTCAACCTCTTTAGCAACCTCTGATGTTTGAGACTCAGTTTCAACCATAACCTCATTTGCATCCTTGACAACATCACTTTCCATCGCTTCAACCTCCTTGACAACTACTGCCTCAATTTCCTCAGTGATGGTTGCTACAGTATCAGCCACCTTGGCCACATCAGTTGCTATTACTTCAACCTCTTTTACAATGTTTGTCAAGGACTCAGTCGCTTGAGCTACATTGTGTGCCATTTCCTCTGCAACCTTTGCAGCATCAGTTGCAACTTCCTCGAAAGCCTTAGTGGCTTCAGTTTCTACACTATCAACAGATGTGGCTGCTGACTCAGATTCCTGGACAATCATCTCCTGGGACAGTCCGACTACTGTAGCCTCTGGCTCCTGGACAGCATTACAGACAACAGCATCTAATTTATTTTCCTGAGCAACAGCAGAGATTGTTGTTTCCAAGGGTGCTACAACATCCTCCTTGACAACGTCTGTGGCCTCAGTCTCTTTCACAGCTACATCAGTAGTCCCAGCAGCAGTTTCTTGGACAATGGAAGCTGGTATACCCTCAGCCTCTTTAAGATCAGTGACTATTTCCTTCACCTCAGCACCCATAGTCTCTGTAGCTACAGCTGTGCCAAGAACCTCCTCAGTCAGGTCCTTAATGGCCTCAACCTCCTGCACCAATGGGACAGCGGTAGCTGTCTCAGCAATGGTTTCCTCTGTTCCTACAGTTGTCCCAGCAGCAACTTCACTTTCTTTAACCAAAGTGGTTGCCTCTTTGAGGATAACCTCTGCCTCTACTTCTGAAGGTAAAATGGCTGCTTCTGTCTGGGCAGAGTTGCTCACAATCTCAAGGAGTGGAAGGATTTGTTGTACAGTGGGGGATGTATCTTCAGTTTGTCCAATTGAAGCAGTATCCTGAGCCGTGATTCCCGCAGGCATTTCCTTTGGGAGGAGTACACCGACCTTGCCAACCCCCACACCTGCTTCCATCAGCAGCCAGTCCATTTTCTGTGCATGCTGCTTGATGGCATCATCAACTCTTGAGTCAATCATTGCTTCGGTCAAAACTCCATCTTCAGAAGAGTATGCAGCAGCCTTCAATGGAAACAAATTTATATAAAAAGGTTTACTTTAGATTTATATTTTGTATCAACAGGCTTTTCTACTCACCTGCCAGGCGACACCAAGTTTGGAGATTTCACGACCAGACATGCCTTCTGCTCTCTCTGCAATGTCTGAACACTTCTGGCCATAGTCGAACTGAGATAACTTTAATCTCCTGTTTAGTTAAAGCACAAGAGGTTTGTACAGTAAGTGAGCCTTTAACTTTAGTATATTTCATATCATCGATCATTCGTACATTTATTGGTGTAACTGACCAATGCACTGTGCAACGGCCTCTGTACTACACCTCCAAAGGACTTAAACACCATTTCATGAAAGCAATAAGTAAAGAGTCAGACGTTACTTTGGTTTCAGGACTGAATACATTATCTACACCATTATGCAACTTGAGCTAGCGAGCCGACCTCTGGGGACCAATACCTTCCTTTGTGGTAGTAAATCACCTCTGCTATGGGGCAACAACAGTAGCTGTTATTGAAATACAATAAATGTACTCACTGTCTCCCTGTAGTTGCAGGTCCCAGCACAAATTTGTCAAAATACAGGCGCACCAATCTTTCTCTTTCCTCCAGACTTGGTAAGGCGAAGTTTACAATCTCATCAATGCGGTCATTAATGGCCCAGTCGAACTGTTCTGGCTGGTTACTAGCAAGCACCAGCATGAACCTGAGGAGAGAAAATGAGACTACTTAGACTCAGCCAGTGACCTTTTCAGTCACGGAAATGACCTTTTCATACCCGGCCATGCACAGTGAATAATGTAAGATACCAACTTGTTGCTCTGCTCCCCAGTGCGGTATAAGAATGCGTTTAGGGTGGCTCTGAGGTCCTCACTGATTTTCTCCTGAGATGTAAAAATCATGACTCATGAATATAAGATTAAAATACAGGGCAGTATCACCATGCATATGGCACTGCAGCTGAACTCACTGTGGAACGCTTACGCAGGAAGGCATCAGCTTCATCCACGAATAGCAAGAGGCTGCAGAGAACATTAAAGAGAATAAGCTTAAAACCATTTTCTTAAAGGCCTTTAATGTAATTAGCCAGAAGAATAACTCTCAAGCTCTGCATATAACACGACATTCAGTCTACACTATTGAGCTTACAGTTTCTATAGTCTATATTTAACAGCTGATAGGCATCTTAGTACTAATTCACTGAGTGTTAATGGAGCAAATAAAAGTGCCCTACCCTCTACCACTGGTGCTGGCCCAGTCAAACACCTTGTGCATGGCAGTGACTCCATCTCGCCCCATGGGTGCTACGTCCCCACCTGTCATTATGGCATAGTCCATCCCTGAATGGAGAGCCAGTTTCTGAAAGGAAATGTAAACAGCTTTGCTCAAAAAGAAACAGAAAGGTAAAAATAGAAATACCATCTATCTACATATAGACAAGCTAAATATATAGAAAAAAATACTGCCTTACAAGTGAACTGCAACTTTAATTAAATGTATCAAAAAATGTAAACCTTGTCATATACATAAATATTTTAAAGTGATATATGTAAGATCTATAAGGATGTGGTGCATAATCCAGTTGTGATATTTTCTGTGTTCAGCCATCACTGCTCATACTAACTATGCAGGTATTTTTCTATGGATTCAAAAAATATATAATGCATTACATCACATGGGCAGGGATTTTTGCCAAGAAAGAAAAGACCAGACCCTGAGTGTTAGGCCAAAAATGAAATGACTTTAATGAACTGGCTATAACAAGTTAGGCCATACTGTAGTATCTAAATCAGCAGAAAAAAGTCACTGCACTCACCTTCAACTATCTACTAAAGCCAAAAATGTATATACAAAAATTTAAATGAACCGAACAAATAGTTTATAATTATAATAAATAATTTCTTATTACATTTTGAATGCTACAAAAAAGGTACTTACTCATTTTCCTTTTATTTATAACCTTGATGCAATTTTCAATTAATCATATAATACAATATAAAATATGAACGTCTGAGCCTGGGGTTTGTTTTGAGCACTCAACTGTACTTCTGTGGCTCTCATCCATAGACTCTCCGTAATGTTTGACATTCTTATTGCGTAGGTGGTAAAAGAGGTTATGTTGGTGTTTGAGTTTGTTGTGGGGACTAGTCTGCAGCATAATTTGCAATGTATGGTTTTCTGGTCCGTCTCCTGTTCAGAATGACCCCGTTGAGTGTCATGTTCACTCTCCTCCATGTTTGTTTATGTTGCCTTCATGCAAATTTCCTGCCTACATCTGTGCCATGCAGAAAAACGCAAAGTGACATCGAAATGGCAAAATATACTGAGGCGAAGAGTGTGATTTGTCCTACCTTGGCGAAGAGTGTCTTTCCGGTTCCAGGGGGTCCATACATGAGGATGTTTCTGTACAAGCCCCTATTCTGCCTGGTGTTACGAGTGGCAATGGCAATGTCCCTAACTCGTTCCTCCAAAGCAGCCTGTGGGATCCACAGCACAATGACAACATTCTGAATTTTTTGACATAAAACTAGTACACAAATGTCGAATTCAGATATCAATATGACAAAGACCGCGAGTAGTAAATTACTCACGCTGAGCACCACTCCCTCTAAGGCATCCTGCGGTCTGCTTCTCAGACGTTTGGTTGTCTAAAAAATGAGGAAAACACAGCTTGTCACAGGAATTATGTCAGAAACCCAGGGGCTCCAATAATTTCTATTCTTCTTCTAGTATCTAGTCATATACAGAAGTGCTACATTTTAACACTTTATCAAATTCAAATGTTCAGTTTCTTGTCTATTATACAGATTTTCAGGTACAGGTAAAATAACCAGAGGCATCCTGAAAATAACTACTAGAAACAGCCCACAATCGCCTCACCCATGTTTTTTTGGTGTCTTAGAAATAAAATGATTTATACACTTTATTGGTATAACTGATAGCATCTTTGAAGTTTTTACTATTTTCATGACATGTTGTGAAAAATAATCCCCAAATTCAGTCCATTTGGCAGGATTAGCTGGATGTGCTGCAGACAATACATGAATAAATAAATCCATTTCAACAATTTCTTGTATGAAAATAAATTTGTTGCGCTGCCAGCTGTTGCAGGCTGATGTCGAAAACCTTGATTACAACAAGAGTCTAGACATTCGCTGATATTTATGAAAAGTGGTTCTTAAAAACAACAAAATAATCCCTATTAAGAATGCATTTATTTACATCTAAGACTGCCTCATGAAAATATATTATTCCCACACACACTCATCCCACATGAATCTCACTCTTGTGTAGGAATGTAAGATGGATTATATCAGCCAGCCACCAACCACACGATAAATAGTAAAATCATGAAAATTAGGATGAACTTTAACCTTGATTGGGTGTTTGATGGCCTCTGCAACAGTTAACCTGGAGGTCTCTCGGACCAGTGAGGGTTTGCCCAGACGAGACTCGATGTAACGTCCGGCCACTGCAGTGGCGTTTCTAGCGGAATAAACACCTGCAGCCAAAAGGGTCAACCCAGCTACCTGTGATAAGCCAAAAAAGAAAAAAAAAAGCAAACACATCAATCACACTCTAAGGCATGTCATATATGAAGTCCACTGCCTCCCATAATGCTCTGCAATTCTCCAAAGTGTGTTCAAAGTGTGACAAACCATGACAAGTCTGTCATGGATTTACCGTGGCTGTGAGTTTGTCCCAGTCCGAGACGAAGGCTCTGAATCCCTCCCCAAACACAGCTCCTGCCGTCCTGTCAGGAACAAAACACAATTATCGCACTGACTGCCGCCACTGTGGCAGCACACGCTGCCGCCCTCTGGGACTTTAGTTTAACACCTACTTACAGCTGAGAGAGATACTGGAAGATAAGATGTCAGTTACTCTGAGGATTAAGGAAAGTCATTTTGCCCTCACTTTATAGATTCAAGGACAGTTTGTCTGTGTTCAGCAGCTTTCAGGCGGATCTGTTCCCTGATCAGGTCTGCGTTCTCCCGCTCCACCTGGGCACGGGCTTTGGCCTCCGCTTCAATGCGAAGCAGGTCATTCTTGTGTCTCAGGTCCATTTCATGTTCAACAGTAGCTGGGAGGTAAAGAAGAAGCAGATGTTAATACCAACATGCTTATGACTACGTCTGACAGAGCTGACCTACTTTAAATCAGCGTGGTTTCATATTTTAATAAACTATGCAAAGACTGAAACTGATTTAAAGATAGTGTTTCTCTGTACCTTACATTTTGCACCAATATGGCATTTTCTGACTTTTTAAAATTATGCTGTATGTTATATTGTAGCTCTCTGATGAAAACCAAACCACGAATCTCCACTTTTGATTATTTTGACTTTTTTCTATGCTTATTCTCTTTCGTCTACGGTCAGCATTTAGCATCAAAACATTACTTACTGTGTAAGTGTCTAAATGTGTCTCATTACAGTGTTTTTATTTTTATTTTGTGAGCTAGTTTCTGAGAAGAAAAGATTTTTTTCATACTCCTGTGTCACTGTAAGATAGCGTACATGGTTAGTTAACCTAAAATTAAAACAGCATCAACATCTTGATATATGGAATAATGTTAATATTGTGTAAGTGCCTTGAAGCTTTCTTTCAACACAGAGTGTGGGGCCCCAGAGAGCCACAAATCTCACAATGAGCCATGTGATCGCTGAGTCATGTGTAATATTCAACCACCTTATTGACCCCTGCAGATATATTATGGTCATTATTTGCTGTGGAGCAGAACAGATCCTACTTATTGCATGTTTAAGAGGAATAATAAAGGAGTTTTTACATGGTATTATGAGCAGGTGATTAATGTGTAAATGCAATGGCTGCATTTGATTTTATCTTCTACCTTTTCTCATGGCCTCTTGCTTCATAACTGATTCCTCTTGTTTGCGAAGGTTCTCCTCATTGAGGAATTTCTGTGGATAAAAACAAAACATATGATGAACACCTTATTCAGGTGTGCAGGTATTTATTACAAGTGTACATTTAAAAACATTTACCTGTTGCCGGAGCTGATCATCATACCTCTGTCTGGCGAGTTTGTCTTGATATTGTGCCCTCTAGAGGTAATACAGAAAATAATTTATGACACTCATAGCTAAAATACATACTCATTGTGTTTTACAGTGAGAATAGCACGATGTGTGCAGTGTTGAACTCGTACTGCCTGGTTTTGCTTTGTCTCCTCTGCAAGTGTTTTCCGCCTCTCCTCACCCTGGAGCTGGATCTGCTCACCTTTCAGCTGCTCCAAACCCGCCTCATATTCCTGTGGGGGAGTTTGGTTTGTGTTACTAACATCAGAGTTTAGCAGTTGCCTCCTCTGAGCACAGATGATCACATAAACACATCAGGGACACTTGAATCCCCCTCCTCCTGCACCTACTTTCATTTTACTCTGATGCTCCAGCTGTGTCGTCTGCTCCTGCATACGAGCCAGATCCAGAGCTTCTTTGGCATGTCCTGTTAAAAATGAATGAGAAAAAAACAGTGAGTGATGCGCTTTAAATTTTAAACACCAGGACGATTATAGTTACACTTTGGGGTTTTGGGGTATATTAATAGCCACCAGAAGATGTGGAGCTGAGACTATTGGTCAGTGTGTTTGCAGAGAGCACAGCACAAATGAATGCTGGGTAAAAATATCTTCCATACAGTGAAGAGCAGGAAGCATGTTCATGTGCACATACTGACATGAAGGGAATGATGTGTGACAGGTGAGGGGCAGAGTTTGCTGGGACACTTTGTTCCCTCTTTGCTCGCTGACACGCCCACCAAAACTCTCCAACTTTGCTGCAGACTGGTGCGTGGAGGTCATACAGGCGTGTGCACATGAAGTATGCAGCATTGTAAGCAATTCAGTAGCCTGAGAGAGAGAGATAACTGCAGGCCAAACTCCATTCAAAACCACCGGCAAATGACACAAACCTCAGAACATATTGTAATATGGTAAAAATTGTTACATAACTTGGTGCAGCCTAGTTAAAAAACGTTCAAATGTTATCGATATTATGCTGCTCAGTCTGATATATGTATGCCGAACACAAGCGAGTTTAACAGCTGATAAAACATGTTGTTCAAAGTGTGCACTTTTTGCAGTGAGACACTTGCATTTAATCTTAATATTTTGCATGAAATTAGGCGTGAGGGGCTCTCATCCGAAAAGTACATAACGTACAAGAGTTTGACAGTTGGTCAAATGTAGTAGAGAAATATTCGACTTGAAAAATAGTGCAAAAATACACAAATAAAGCAAGGATTTTGGTTAAATTGTGGCGAAATAAATGATAATAAAGTAAATAAATAGTACGCACGTGATTTGTCGAGTTCCCTTGCAGCTTTCGCAGCTCTCTCCAGCCCAGTCGGATCAAAGTTACTCCACTTATCCCCGGGTTTGTCTCCCCCTGAACCCCCCGGTGCTCCCCCACCACCTTCAGCAGGAGCAGCCGGTGTCTGCTCCTCCACCGGCGGCGACCCGGAGCCCTTCCCCCAGCCGAAAAGCCACGACATGCTGCCTGCTTCAAATGTGTCCGAGCAACAGGCTGCGCTGTAAGTTTCAGAGGCTACACGGTTGTAGTCTAAAACCCATGCTGGTTGGACCACAGTCAAGTACACCAAAAAGTGACAAACTTCCGGTCAAGACTTTCAAAATAACGGTAACAACAGTTATTCACCACAGGTGTTTTCTACACGGAAATGTGAGTTTTAGTCTGTGTTTGGTTGCTGAGTGGAAGATATCTAATAGTTATTATTTCAGCTGACATTTGAATGTTTTTGAATGTTTTTGAATGCTTTTATTCTGAAAATCTGAGAACATTAAATCACTGTAAACTGCATCGGATACTATCCAATACATTTATGCTTTAGTCATGTATTATCATTATGAAGTCCAGTGGGTACTTTAGTTTATGTGTGTGGCTGACAGTTTTACAACCCAGAATGACATAAATAACATCAGACAACATTTTACCTCATGAGAATGGGGGATATGACATGTTTGGGCAGCCCTACAGGCTGCGTACTCTCATGTCACAGATGAAGGGTACATTTTATGTCTAATCTGGAGAGTGAATGTTGAATTTGATTGACCATATGGACAAAGATCATTGAATAAATTCAAATCTACATACGCTTTTCCCTTGACCTTCAAGTTCATTACCATCAGAATAGGTTATTGTGTACGTCCCACCGATGTCATGCATATTAAATAAGGACAGACTGGCAGTTGTTACATCACTACAGTAAAAGACATATTATAACCACACAGAGTGTCTCCTAACTCTTGTATTGGCCTTTATTAAGGCAATATACAGGAAGGAGTCAATCAAAAGTCATTGTTGGTATTATTTAAGACAAGACTTTAGTGATTCCTCTGCAGACAATCAGTAATAACATGTAGTATATACTGTATATAGAAATGAATGAGTCAAGGACATACTGGGTAACAATGCATGCTATGTATGACCCAACATTTATGAAAGTATTGACTGAAAAAAATTATATATTAAGAAGAAATGAACAAGAAAAATGTACAGTATGTACAAAAAAAGGTTGAAAAATATAAGCAATATTTTTTTCAATCAACATATTATCAAATAAAAACAGTTTGGGGATATTGGAAAAGCAAAATTATAATCATTATAATCACAACCAGGTTAAAATTAATTGCATATAATTATCAGTAGTACAGCACTGTGTGTGTTCGTCATGGATACATGCAGTATGTAACTGACCCTCAGCAATGAGAGCTGTGAAAGAAGCTCTAACATGTGTTGCCTTCATGTGCTGTCGGATAAAGAAAACATTCACGAATGAGGTGTACACTTTGGGTCCATTTAAATTATTATTTTTTAATTATACAAACAAGACTGGTGCCATGTCAATGGTCGATGTTTATTTTATTCCCAGTCATCTCTAGCTGCAGCACTATACAAATCAGAGTGCTAGTTTGCGGTCTTGGCTGCTGGTTGAAGGAGCTGGGCGGGAGTACCTGAAGGCATCATCCATGACGCACTCCGACGTGCCTTACGTCACGTGAAAGCCGACAAAGTGCGGAGTTGAGGCTCACGCACAGATACAGGGTAGGTTAGACAATAGTGAGCAGTCCTGTCTGTGCTGTAGTGAAGTTATTTAACAGACACGTCCAGTCAGAAAGATGTCGGCGGTTTGTGTCGCTGTCAGTCGAAATGTTTTGGCTTTTAGGAACTCCGGCATGATGGTGGTAAGGTACTTGAACAGACGTGCCTCATGTGTCACTTCTAGAAAGGTGTATGTTAACAATGGGGTGTTTGTGTTGACTTAAAGCATAGTGCAGTATCATTTGTGTGTATTATAAAGTATAGGTTTAAGTGTTTAACACTAGTCATTAAACAGGCTGTAATCCTGCTCCCAGGCTAGCTGTGTGTAAATGTGGCAGTATATAGTCTATAGTCTGTGGTAGCACTATCTGCTACACTTTAAAGTGTGAATGACTATACTAGAAATTCATATGAAGCAAAACAGTCCACGTTTCATCATTATTATACTATAATAAAGGATTAGTAAACCTATCAGTCAGACAAAGCTGGGTTGTTGTGCAACTCCTCCTTACATATAAAGATTTATGAATGAATCTAACGGTTTGTTAGCAGCTAGGCTACACAGATAAATGTGTACTTCTCATCAATATAACGAGATTTGTGAGTTATTGTGCTTGTTTTCATGTTTAATTGTCTTTAAAGAATCGGTTAAGTAACAGGCGACTGCACAATGATGTAACACTTTCATGTCAGTTCACCCAGTTTACCACCAGAGGGAGACTCCCGACCTTCATATGAAGAATGGAGTAAACTATTACCTGTATGACCTGTAACTGGATGAATCATCATACAATTTAATATTCATCTCTAACTTGACAGTGTCTCAAAGATTCTAACTGGATTTTTGCATTTCACAGTATCTACAGTTTGTTTTGTAATATTCACAATATGCTTCATAAAGGCTTTACTGGATTCATTTTTATTAATTTGGATGCTTTGACCTTCATTTTTGTTGTATTTTGTCTTTGTATAGAGACAAGTACAGAGCATAAAACCAATAGTACACACCAGCCTAACTAACCTGCGATGCTTGACCCTAGATGGGCCTTTAAAATGCATAAAAATGAATAACACGTAAGAGACCGTACAAAACACAAACACCAAAATAAGTGTACACATTAAAAATGCAAAGCTCAGAACTCAACAAGAAAATACACACATAACAATACAAGACACAAGCGTATAAAATAAACCACCAAACCACCTGATCATTCATGACTTATAACATTCAAAGACTGCCTATAGTACCTTTGCTGAGTTTGCCACATCACTGTAAATTACAAACTTTTAACTCTTTCAGATTCATACACTATAAACAAAATGCCATTACTGTTTTTGTATTAGTACTAGTAGTATCCTCGGGTGTTACCGGATAGAATTACCAAGTGTTTCCTATTTTAGCTTTGCTTGATATAACCAGCAGCTAGGTCACATTTTTGTCTTGCTATTATTGCTCCTCTCTCCTTCCTGAAATAAAGTACTTTAGTGGGAGGCATAAAAAAGAGAATATCTAGAGGAATTTAAAATTAAATAAAACATTTTGAAATGTGTAGAACCTCCATTTGATACTTGTCTCATTCATATATGCTGCCTCTCTGCCTTGCTTATTATCTGTAATGCAGATGGTGCGGTACGCTCAGACTGCTGCCGCTATAGCTCCTGAACCTAGAATCAAGAAGTTCCAGATTTACCGCTGGGACCCCGACACTGCCGGAGACAAACCACGAATGCAGACATATGATATTGATCTCAACATGTAAGTCATGTCCGGGTCCATGAATGGAATTTCAATGTGTATTTTTCTTTTTACATGACCGTAATCAGTGTCATAATCTATTGACATGTTCCTGTTAATGTAGCTGTGGTCCAATGGTTCTGGATGCCCTCATTAAGATCAAGAACGAGATTGACCCCACACTAACATTCAGACGCTCCTGCCGCGAGGGTAAGAAATAAACAAGTGATTTGCACATAATAATGTGAACAATTTTAACAAAAGATCTGTGATTTCAGCGACCCTGTAATTGTATATTTCTTCAGGTATCTGCGGCTCATGTGCCATGAACATAAATGGAGGCAACACACTGGCGTGTCTGAACAAAATTGACACCAACACAAGCAAAGTAACCAAAATCTACCCGCTTCCACACATGTATGTGGTCAAAGATCTGGTGCCTGTAAGTACTGCAAGTGAAGACATCAGCAATCTACAGCAGATGTTCATGAACACTAGAGCATGGTGTTGATTGAAATGTTATCTTGTGAATTGGTTCTTATGGGAGTGCCTATTTTAAGTTCCCACTTGTATGATTCCCACCAGGATATGAGCAACTTCTATGCACAGTACAAATCCATCGAGCCCTACCTGAAAAAGAAGGATGAAACTCAAGAAGGGAAGGAGCAGTATTTCCAGTCAGTGGAGGACAGACAAAAGCTGGTAAATGAACCAACTACGTACTGTAAGAAAATATCACCTCCCACGAATTCTGAGGCACATCAGAATAAGCGTTTCTTCTTAACCCAACAGGACGGCCTGTATGAGTGCATCCTGTGTGCTTGCTGCAGCACCAGCTGTCCCAGCTACTGGTGGAATGGAGACAAATACCTTGGACCTGCTGTCCTAATGCAGGTGGGAAAAGACACTTGAATAACTATTTTAATCATATTTGTTTATGTGACGCATGTTCCAACAATTTAGATATTAAATGTGGTAACAAGAATGAAACACCAGAGCCACACTGAAGGTATTGTGAGGCTTTAATGAGCAGCAGTACGAACCGGAAAACCAAAAGGAATGCAGGAAGAAATGGGAAGGAAGTTTGCCGTGTTGTTAATATTTAATCAGATTATCCTCTGGTCACACTGAGGTCCATGTGCTGTTATCAGCCTCAGCTGTACTGTATCAGTGCTAACGTTAGAGATAGTATGTTTACATCAACTACTGGATGTTACCATGCAGATGTTGGATACATTCAGCATTTTTCCAGCTGAGGTTGTACTTTAGGGAGCGAGGTGTCTCGTCATGAACTGACATGACACTTTTAAAACTCATGATGCAGATTCGGTGATGAGTTGAAGAGGAAGCATGTCATGAACTAGACATATGGGAAATCTGACTTGGCAGTGTTGAGATCTTCAGAAGGGAATAAGTGTCTTTTCAAATTTCATGGCTGTCCATTCAATAGTTGTTAAGATATTCCACTCTGGATCAACTTTTTTAATTGATTTACCAACATCTCCCAAGATCCAATATTAAAGATGAATAAATGGAGCAAATGACAGATGACTGTGTTATGATCCCACAGGCATACCGATGGATGATTGACTCCCGTGATGAATTCACTGAGGAACGTCTGGCTAAACTTCAGGACCCCTTCTCTCTCTACCGCTGCCACACTATCATGAACTGCACCAAGTCTTGCCCCAAGGTACTTTAAGAAAGCACTCACACACCCACACACTGTCATAGTTAATAGACTTTTAGTTTCTCACTGTCTGTTTGACTCATGTCTCTGCAGGGACTCAATCCAGCAAAGGCCATTGCAGAGATCAAGAAAATGATGGCGACTTACAACGAGAAGAAAGCAGCAGCTTCATGAGCAATAAACAATCCAACTGGCTCAAGATCCACAAACCTTGAACTAAGTTAAGCAGAAGAAGAAGAAGAAGAAGAAGAAGAAGAAGAAGAAGAAGAAGAAGAAGAAGAAGAAGAAGAAGAAGAAGAGCCAAGATGGAACTTTTGTCTGCATCTGCATCTTTTATGAGTGTGAGAGATGTGAGTGAGTGTGAGTGTGATTATCAGGGAGCAGAAGACAGGAAAGTGTTTAAAAAAAAAAGGGAAGCAAAGTACTTTGAATGATGCAACATGTTGGACTACGTTTTTGCCATGTCTCCACGGTAGAAACATGAAGTCTGTTGTATTTACTCTTTGGAAAAGCTTATGAAATTGTATTTGGACTGTAAATATTTAAATATGTGTTCATTAAAGATGTACAGAGCTCATTATGCAAGTCAAATATATGTTTTTGGATTAGGAGATTAGTAAAACAACAAATTAGCTTTTTGATGGCTGCTTTTACAATAACCAAAACAGAAGCATCTAACGAGACATTTTCAATTACAAAAAAGGCTCCACACAAAATAAATGTCATACTATAACACTATACTTTTGTGTAACATTTCTACATATGATACCAACTTTGGTACTTTGTTGTAACAACACTGTATCTCAATGTTGGAGAACAGACCTTTTTTACAGCAGACATTTTGACTTGTCGCTGTAGGAAAAGCACGGGTGTTCCTAACAACATTAACAATGGCTCTGCTGTATTCAAGTTTCCCATTAAACCATGACGGTGAGCCAGCATGCACAACAGCAAGATGCTGAGCACACAAATGGTTCAATGACATGGCTTGCTTGGACACAACCCGTGCATGTGAATGTGGTTCAATATTTGTGTTTGTTTACTGAGTAAGTGGTTTAAAGAGCCTCGGTAGGAAGCAACTATATTATCATGCTGAGAAAAAAGCTGGTGTTCTCAAACAGGTCAAAGGAAAAGAAAAAACAGGGTACCAGAGCTTATATTCTGATCAAGAAACAGGATTTCTTGGCCCTAATGCACTTTACATTTTATAGTTAATCTAAATGTTTTCTCTCTTTTAAAAAATGGTAATTGGACTGTACTTGTGCTGCTCATCAGTTTTAGGAGCTAACCATTCATACACATTCACACACCGATGGCGCAGCCTTTTTGGGGTAAGCAATTTGGGGTTCAGTATCTTCGACATGTAGACATGTAGACTGTAAGAGCTGGGGATTGAACTGCTGATCATCTGATGAGTGGACGACCCGCTCTACTTCCGAGCCACAGCCGCCCCAAATGTAATGTAATGTAATGTAATGTAAATGTAATGTAGGAAGAGGCCACCAGTCAAAGGGGTTCACAACCTTGGCAACCCAAATGTTGTTCTTCTAAATGGCTTACATGAAGCTATAAAACATTCTAGTATAAAGACATAAGATGAAACGTATAAGCACTTTACAAAGCATGCCTTAGAAATAGTAATATGTGTGTTTCTGTGAGGTTTCACAGCTTTAATGGAAATATGTACGGTGTAATTGGCAATTTCATTTAAAGAAAAGACAGACATAAATTAATTGAATTCACAGGTAGCATAATTAAACTAATAGAAGGACTTCAGAGTCAGAATAGGTGGCAAGTAAACACACAAGACAAATATAATAAAGATGAAAGCAGGTCAAGAAGCATAAATAGAAAAATGAAAATGAAAGCGGTGTACAGTTTGTGCAGAAATGTGCGAAATGTGCAAATGTTCACAGTATTAAACATAAAGAATATTTATATTATGTGAATACTGAAGTCTACACATAGATTAATGATCTGATACACGCAGTGTAAACACGGTTCCGCAGTAAACCACACCAGCCTGTGACGGACTCCCTACACATGGACACGCTTGTGACTATTTTGGTCACCGCGACTTCCCGTAGCAGGAGCTATTTTGTAGCTGAGCCAGCTAACTGTTTTTAAAAGAGGCGCTGCTGTCTGCTTAGAAGACAGTCTGACATTCAGGATACGATGCTGTCAAAGAAGCTAATGTTGAGTCTGTCATCGTGACCAGAGCATGGACAGGCGTGGTAAGTGTGTTTGAAGTAAAAGTTAAACGGATGTGTTTGTTAACCGTTAGCTTAAAGCAGCCGTAGGCGGTATGTTGTGTGTGTGAATGTGCTGCTGTGTGCTGACAAGTGTTGACTGACTGAAGGTTTTATGACAGAAACAACCGTGAGACTAAAATCCTGTCAGTTACTCTACTAACTTTACCTCATTGTTGTACCTTTACTCGGTAAAACTAACTATCTACACTCAATACTGTAGTATTGTAAGATAAGGTTACTTAACCTTAAAGCTAAGACCTTAATTTAACTATTATCATTTGACAGTCTATTAATAAGCAGTTAATAGGCATTCATTCATTCACTGTGCTCCTGAAGTTAAAGGGTCCTAAATTACAAAATAAAATGTTTTCACCATGTTCTACCTCCAGTGGTATGAGTTGACAGTAGATGTCCATCTCAACTAACATTTTAACTGATAGCACTACTATTACTACTACTACTATAACATTGGTACTAAAGCTAGTACTACTATCAAGTGGGTCATGTTGCAGATATAACCATTACAAGTAACTTAGAAATATTGTACAATGTTCACTAGCTACTTATAATCTGTTTGGTGCTAGACAGGTTTACGTACAGTGGGTTTATCTGAGCTTTTTTTATTAACCAACCAAAAGTCAAGTTTTCAGGTGTAAAACCAAAACAAGCAGCTGAAAGACACTAAAATGCTACATAGTGCTGAGGGGGACTACAGTTAAATAAATAGGCTTATTCTCAGGTAGTGTACGGTGGGTTTATCAAAGCTTTTTTGCAATAATGAGAGCAGTTAGACTGGACCAAAACAGTCAAGTGGCAGACGTAAAACCAAAACAAGCAGCTGAAAGACACTTAGCTGAGGGGTTAATTAAAGTACAGAGTTAATTCAATCTCTTTGGGTTCATCATTTTGAGTGACCTCTTTCACATAATACAGACTCATGAAATATGAATAAGAGCAGCTTTAAACTTTGAAGAATTGATATTGGCCTCAGAAATCCAGTATCAGTTGGACTCGATACATTTCCTGGTGCTGAGATGGAGGGTTGTTTTTCTAGCCTCAGCTCAGATGACCGCCCTGTGTAGTCTGCCTAGTCATTTGTACATACTCATTTCCCTTTTTGACAACACGGAAAGTTTGCCCTGTGTAATGGTCTGACTGAATATAAAAGCGAAAGCCTGGACTTTTTTTTTTTTTTTTTGGCTGGCCTTTTTTTGGAAGTCCTTCTGTCCTGTATTGATTGAAACCTGGGACAAGGTTTAAAAAGGACATAATGATGATTTTAGACGCCTGGAATTTCTGTGTGTTGAGACGGTTGATTTGAGTGTGTGAATGTATTCGTTGCTTAAACCCAGCTGGAATTCAACACCACTTTAGACATTCAGGAAAAAAACTGGCTGCTATGGTGTGGTTTTATATTAAATGGATATGTCTTTAAACATGCAGTGCCAAATAATTTGACACGCAGCACACCACGATGTATGACCTTAAACTCAAAAGCCATGAGGATTACAAACCTGATACTTTTTAGGCTACTTTTGGTATAAATTGGACAAGTTAGAACATAGCAAGCATGTGATTCGGCGATATACCTCATGTGATTCGGCGATATACCTCATGTGATTTGGGATATACCTCATGTGATTTGGGATATACCTCATGTGATTTGGCAAAATACCTCAGTTGCATTGGCCTTGATAAACTCTCACATGATTAGATTACAACCATGTGGTTAATTACAAAACAGATGACTCAGTTCTTTCAGTTTCTTGGACAGTGTGTGTATTGTGTGCTGTGTGTGTGTGTGTGTGTGTGTGTGTGTGTGTGTGTGTATATATATATATATATATATATATATATATATATATATATATATATATATATATATATCCCTACAGGACAACAAGAGCAAAACGTTATAATCAGCCACAGGACACAGATAACACACATGAACATAGCTTCATAACAAACAAACTTATCATGAGGAAACCATGACCTTAATGATAACTTGATGTCTCCACTTACATTTTCACGTGCGGAGTTTTGATAAGAGTGAGTGAAACTATCAAGTATTTATTGATAACGTTACCTTTAATCGACAGGTGCCTGCATTTCCTATGAGCTTATTGGCGTCGTCATAATTGGGAACAAATCATAGGTAGGCTACACCATGTTTGTTTTTTGGCGCGTGCAGGTCCCGTCGACGTCGACGTTTTTTTTGTTTTGTTTTTTAATGAATTGATTCATAAATTAAGTACATGAAGTGCCATTTGTTTCCGCATGTTAAGGCAGTGATTGTTGGTTTTGTATGCCGCGGATGTCGTGGCTCAGCTTTGGTTGAGGGTCAGGTTGAACAGGTAGGAGTCAGGTATCAGACGCTCGAGGCACCGCGCGCGGATGTGTGTGTGTGTGTCTGTGTGAACTAGGACTCAACAGTCTGACATATCCTCACTCCACAGCCTATCTTTAACATTTTTTGGGGGAAAGTATTTATGTAAGACTCACGCTTTAGAGTTGACGGTAAGCTCAGTTTGTTTCTCAGCTGTGTTTCAATGTGAAGGAAGTCTGTTTTGTTCCGATGTTTTCCAAGTATTTGGAAGCGGAAGCGAGCATCTGGTTGAACAAACAACTTACTCTACGGCACTTTATTGGTCTCCTCCGTTGTTGTATACCATTAATATATGCACTTTACTACGAGTTTATTGCTAACGTGTAACACTTTATGAGACATTTTACTCTCCTGTGTAGCCTTTAAAAGTTAATGTTTCTTTGGCAGCACAAAGTGTTTCCGTCGTACTGTGGTGTGTTTAGTGACCTTATTACAGTTCATTGTATCTCTTGAATGTCTCACTATCTCACACATTCTCCTACAGTTTGGCTGCGTGTTTGTGTTGAATGTTCTACCGCTTTTAGCAGAGCCTTTGATTGAACTGAACATCCAAAAGCACTGTCTTATCCTCACTGACCCAAACTATGAATGTAGACGTAAGGTTTAAAGGCTGTCTGATATCTCAGCCACCAAAAAAGTGTTAATGCAATGGACTCACAGAGCTTTTCAGTGTGTGTGTGTGTGTTTGCCTGCTTGCCTGTTAATATTGACTTTGAGGGTGTGATTGTGTTGCCCAGTTCTTGTGAATTTCGTAGTTAATGATGCGACCCCTGTAACCTGTAGGTAGTGTGGTGGAGCCACAGAGCGGACTCCCATCGCCCAGTCCACGAGACCCCCTGCTCAGTCCTGACTCACACATGGTAAGCACCTCCACTGTGTTTCCGCTAAACCGAACAAAAATGAAAAGCAAAGAGAAAAAGGTGTAGCAAACACAGATGCAGGTTTTGCTGACAGGCTGAAGCAGCAGTGTGTGCTTCGCTTGCTTCACGTGATGTGAAAATTTACAATGACACCTGTCAGCTGTAGATGTACAGGTTCCCTATACCCTTGCTATATTTACAGATACAGAGGAATCGGTGGTTTTGAATATTCTGGTTTAGGTATCACCGTTGAAAGCAGAACAAGCTGCTGTCACAATCTGGCTTTTGTCCGCAGCATTTTATCTTGCAATATCGGTGCTGATAAATTAACCAGCTGTATGAAAATGAATCTGAACCGAGTGTCTGACTCCTTTGCCCCTTCAGGATGTTCAGGGGTATAAGTGGGTGCGTTGGCGGGTGTGGTTGTGTCGTCTGGCTGCCGTGCTGTCCTTGGGTGTCCTCCTGATTGTGTTTCACTGGCGCCCACGGCTTGCTGTCCTCGCCCGCTGCTGCTCCTGCCCTCTGGCTTTGGCAGATATTCTGCTACTAAGAGTGAGAAAATCAATTCATTCCTACTCATATTTGAAACCCTCTCGACACCTGGCATTTTTACTGAAAACTGGATTTCTCTCTGCATTACAGAGTTTGTCCCACATTATCCTCTTATGTTCTTTAAGAGACACGAGGGACCAGGTTTATGCTCATAACGGCTGAAACTAGCCCAGTCCTAAAATATTAGACTGAGCTATTATAAAACCTGCATTAAAGTCTTAGTCTATATATTAATTAAAGTGTTTAATTATGTGTAAATTATTTCTTCATTTCAAGTAGTCCATTGATCTCTGCTGTCATTTTTTATACTGGCAAAAAACACAGTATACTTCTCTGTCATTTTTGACTAGTACATTCATGCACAAAGTCTTTGGTAATTACCAGCTTCAGTTTAAAGATTGTCATTCAAAAAATCTTGCTTCTCCAGTTTCTGACTGGCGTTATTACCCAAGCCACTTAGCATCTGCCTGTTTGACATGTACTTTTCGGGTGGAATGCCAGGATACCGTTTGCTGGTTACACATCCACTTCCAAAGCTGGTTTGGGTGAACTCAGCATGTGTATACTTTTATTTCATATGTGACTCTGTGTTTTTAAAAAAAGGACCAAGTCTATAGCAGTATTCTGTATTATGGTCTGATTCACTGCATTAGATGCTTCAGTTGCATGTATTTGTGTTGTTTTTCCCTTCAGGACAGTTTTGGCCAACAGCATGTGGTGGAGGTCCACAAAGTGGAGATGGAGCAGGGCAGGTCAGTCACGTGTCTCGATCCTCTGACAGCATTAATACTACACACATATATCAGAAATCATATATCTTGGTTTGTTTTCAGTTTGGAGAGCTTGGGAGATTTAGAGGACACGGAATGGAGAGATACAGTTCAGCTATACAAGGAGGAGGTAAGGAAGAAGTAAACTCCAAGTGGAGTTTTTTTTTTTTTTTTTTGGCAGAATAATGTGCTGATTGATCTTCGTTCCCAGACTAAAAGTGACCTTGATTGTGTTACAGAAAACAGTGCTGCGCTACTACCTGTTTGAAGGACTGCGCTACATCTGGCTGGACAGGAAAGGAGCTTTCTGTCGTGTTAGGTACTGAAACAGAAAAAAACTAGAAAGTCAACTATTTCCTTTCACCTTTCTATTGACCACAACATTGAAACCCTTTGTCTTGTCTTTGTCTGTAGTGTCCTCAATGAGGACTGGACCTGCAAGGACCTGTATGGCTTCCAAAAGGGCCTGAGTCACCTGGAGCAGAGCATGAGGTTAGAAAGAATGCATGAATGGGGAAATCAACTTTTTTTTTTCTTTCTGAACTGAGTAATTTATGACATGACTTCTTTCAGGAGATGCGTGTATGGGCCCAACCTTATTGATGTGCCTGTGAAGCCTTACATAAAACTGCTGTTTGAGGAGGTGAGATGAAAAAAGTCTGAATGTTTGAAGTGATACCAAATCTAAACGAAGCATCAAATCACAATTTGTCTCTCTTCATCTGCTTCTTTAGGTCCTCAACCCATTCTATGTGTTCCAGTTGTTCAGCATCACCCTGTGGATGATTGATAATTATTTTATTTATGCCATAAGTATATTAATAATCTCCATTTTGTCCATCTGCATCTCACTCTATGATATCCGCAAGGTGAGTCTGTAGTGGGATACTTAATCTGATTATAATTCAGTACGTGTTTAGTTGTGGATATAGATATAAATGATATTTGACCTTACTCCACAGCAAAGCGTCACTCTTCGAAACATGGCCCGGCTTGTCACAAATGTCACAGTACGGAGAAATTCAGGTGGTGAGTTTTTGCCAATGTCTTCTTCTTCTTCCAACACGAATTTCCTGATTTTTTTCTTCTGCTCATCTTGATCTTTGTGGATTTATTATTCAGTTGATATTCTGCATTATTGCGTTCATGTGACATAAACAAAAACATGCTTCATCTGATTGTTTTTTTTGTTGTTTTATTTAAAAATATGAAGAGCTAAAGTCTTTCAGCACAGAAATAGTTTTAGCCTGCTAAAAGCAGAAGGCAGAGTGAGAGCAGCGTGTCTTGATGTTAACGAAACACTTTTGACCACCTTGGTTTCCTGGTGGTAAAAGATGGCTGTGAATCACAAATGTTTCGATTCCCCTTGTAGTAGTTCAACTCTTAAGTTGAACCTCCCTGCCATGTTGCAGTCAATTTTAAAGTCCTCTGTTGTGGGGAATCAGAGCTGCCAGATCTACATGGTTACCATTCAAATGGGCTTAACCATAGATGGATTAAAAAGTTACCATGGGTCGGTAGCACTTCTTCTCTTAAGAGTTTCACGTCAAAATGTAGCAAAGACATCATTAGACCTACTGTGGAGTCTTGGGTCTCTGGCAGGGAAGTCTGTGAGCTCACATGGATGTAAATGTTGATGTTAGAAGAAGAAAATTGGCTTTGCAGTTGTTTTCTGAGGAAGGAAATATATTCAGTTCAGTACATTCATGTTTTCTTCTTCAAGAATACCAGTGTGTTTCACTGAGAAACCCTGAATGCAAATGGAAACTTTGTTTTCAAAAAACTCCACAGGGCAGCTTTAAGCTATTTGACAGTTTCTCCCTCGAGTCAAATTCCCATTCAGCTTTTTTAAAATGCGTTTAACTTAACCACTTACAAACATTCAACAGATAGGAAAAAAACATTAATTCTTAAGTTACTGCCATGTTATTTGTGACTGTACATACAGAATGAACTAAAACAAATGGTAACAATGTTGAAAAAGATTTAGTTTTGGTAGTTATAGTTTATTTGAAGGGAAAACAAACTGCGTTGAATGTGTACATGCCTCTTCTAGCTCTTGTTAATTTGAGTAAAGATAAGGAAGTAAATCAATAAGCAATTTAGTTTTATTGGGCCAAATAAAGCCAGACTCCTTCTTTACAGTCAGTCTGCATTAAACCCGGAACTCCCTACAAGGATATTCAATCCAAGCTGTGTGTTTTCTCAGTGGAGGAGTGTGTGAGTTCGGAGGACCTGGTGCCTGGCGACTGTATAATCATCCCCCAGGAAGGTCTGCTGTTCCCCTGTGATGCGGCCCTGCTGGCAGGGGAGTGTCTCGTCAACGAGGGCATGCTCACAGGTGATTAACAAACAGCAACAACAACACCAGGCAGAGCGTAGCTGCAGAGATTTTTAGTCATAATGCATAACTTAAACTGTACATCTGTTTGCTCCTCTTTGTGTCGATGAAATGCCGTGACCGCTGAGCTTGTGAACGTCCTTCAGAGCTGACTGGTTTCTCCTAAATAACTTCAGTGTGTTGCCGCCGTTTTTACTTTTTAACTAGGATTTAATTAAAAAAGCTCTTGTAAGCTAGGGGCATGCCACAACCTTGAGGCTGATTAGATTCACAAATTAGCTGTCAGAATTGATTTTCACGACTACAAACTGGAGCTAGTTCATTACAAAGAATGTTTGTTCAGTATATGATTCTGTGGTCTGTGAGGGTTCAATGCTTTGATTTCTCAGCCCTCAATAAAGATGGGATAAGAGCTTTAGACATACACCATTTTTACATGCTACATCTGGATTAACTCCTGTGGCATTAAAAGGGAAACACTACATGAAATGTGACCTTTGAATGGCATCTCACTTGTGTTCAGTGAAACTGAAATGGAACAAAATTGTTATTCAGCATGATTTCATCCTAGAAAGACAGATACTCAACCTCTGATTTTCAAGTTCCATGTTATTCTAGAGTGAAAGTTTGATTAGTGAGTTCCCCAAATCCAATTTCTGTTATTTTAAATTGAATCAGGCCAGAATTTGTCCTCTGTTCAGGTGAAAGTGTCCCAGTGCTGAAAACCCAACTGCCGGCTGGTGAGGGGACGTACAGCTCAGAGACTGAGCGCAGACACACCCTCTTCTGTGGTACCCAGCTCATTCAGGCGAAAGGTGGAGGGCCCGGTGGCAATGGTGCTATTGCTGTGGTCACAAGCACTGGTGAGTAGAGATTTTAGTGAGATTTTAAGGTAACCTGTGGAGATTTCAACTCTTGAAGTGAAGGAGCAGCAATTCAGGTTACAAATTTCAAAAAAAAATTTAAAACGTTTTATGAGGAAGGAAATGCATTCAATAAATCTGTTAGACCTTGTGAGAATGTTAACAGAACATTTGTTTGCTTTAAATAAAATTCCACAGGGCAACTTTTAACCAAATTATTATTTGGTGATCACGCTATGTTACGATGTTCTTATGAGTGGGTCTCCATTTAGTTTGGAACACACACACACACAAGGACGCCCATGCACACACTTGCGAGTCATGTGATAACACATTCCTGCCAATGGTTTCATATCATTCTGGTAATGTGGTAATGTGCCCGCAGAAGGCAGACTGCCATCAAGTTAACACGAATATGAACACGACTTTGTTAACAACTCCTCCTTCCTTAAGAACTTTGCTCTCCAAGTCAGTCCAGTTATCTCGCTTATATCTCATCCTCAGGGTTTTTCACGGCCAAAGGTAACCTGGTCAGCTCCATTTTGTATCCTCAGCCGACCAACTTCCGCTTCTACCAAGATTCTGCAAAGTTCCTGCTCGTCCTGGGTTTCATTGGTAAGAACGTCAACAGAGATCTGACTCATTTTGTGTATGAAGAAGCTAACGTTCTCTGTATCTACAGCTGAGTTACTCAGATTATGGATTTTAAGATATTATTTGATCATTAATAAGCTTATTCCAATATTGTCCTCCTTATTTCAGCTTTTATTGGCACCATTTACAGTTTTGTGGTCCTTCTCAGAACCGAGGTAAGTCCAAGCTACAATGTAAGGACCAAATGACATGGCAACAATAAATAAAGTGATAGCGCTGACTTGTGTCTGGATGTGTGTCCAGGCAACCTGGTTTGAGATGGTGATTAGGAGCTTGGATATTGTGACCATCGCAGTGCCTCCTGCCTTACCTGCTGCCATCACCACTGGAACTATCTACGCCCAGCGTAGGCTCAAGAGGCAGGGCGTCTTCTGCATCAGTCCACCACGCATCAACATCTGCGGCAAGGTCTCAGTATTCTGCTTCGACAAGGTGAGGGTGGCTGAAGTTCACTGTATTTGTGGAGGGCGGTCGTGGCTACGATGAAGTCGCCTTTCATCAGAATACTCTTGCTTCTCCAGACAGGAACTCTTACTGAAGAGGGTCTGGATGTGTCTGGAGTGATGGAGGGAGGACCATCAGGTTTCTCTGAGCTGGTCCCAGAACCCAGATTCCTTCCCCCTGGGCACATGCTCTCAGGCCTGGCCTGCTGTCACACTGTGACACTGTTAAGAGGTGTGCCTCTGGGAGACCCTCTGGAGCTCAAGATGGTCGAGTCCACTGGTTGGGTATGACACTATAAAGCTTAATTTATTTACTTCAACAGGTGCTTGACTACTACAATACTTGATACCTTAACGCCTAAACCTGTTTGTCAGTTCTCAGATATTAAATGTTGTCAAAACAAAAAGATTTTCAATAAGTTTGCCTGATCATAATTTTCTAAAATTGTGAAAAAATTATTTAAATCAGTAACCGTCTTATCAAAGAATAAGTAACCATGGCTACAATTGATGCTACAATAGATTTCAGTCAGTACTACAACAGCATTGAGGTTGGATAGCTAGGTTAATGTTTGACTCACAGTAAGACTTGAGCATCAGAATTTGTAAATACAATATGCTAATGTTGACAGTTTTTTTAAAAATAATCTGTTGGTATTGTAATCTCATACTCATACTATAATCACTGATGGAGTGGTAAACAAAAAAAATGTAAAACAAGACTTCCATTTTTGGCTACAATCACATGTCAAGGTGAACGGATACCTCAAATGATATTATAAACATAATAATAACTTGAGTTTCTGTTCTCTTCACGCTTTGTTTTGATCCATTCTCATAACATTTCATTTAACTGTGAACTTCTGTTCTAACATGTCCATTCAAATCAGTGTCTTCACATTATATCTATATTTCAGACACTCGAGGAGCCAATGGGAGATGGAAAGGTGCTGGATGCAGAGTTTGGAGGCCACAAAGTTTTGGCTGTTATGAGACCTCCGACTGTGAGTGCTATGACACATTTCTTCTTCACATTTCATTTCTAAATTAAATGTAGATGTCGGAGCGGATAAATAGGCAGTTAAGTACCATGTCCTTACTACAGGGTGTCCATGGGGTATTAAAAAGTATTAAAAAGGTAGTAAATGTCTGATTGCAAGGTTTTGTTTTTTTGTTTTTTTTTTTAAAGAATAGTACGTGATTCCTGCATAAACCCTGTACTATGTCAACATCTATCTACACATGACTGTTAACCCTTCTCTTTCATTCTGCTGTCAGTCCACCAGCGAGGCGGTGGCCATTCTTAAGAGGTTTCCCTTCTCCTCGGCCCTGCAGAGAATGAGTGTGGTGACGGTGGCCCACGGAGGTCGTTCAGCTCTCGCCTTCATGAAGGGATCCCCAGAGATGGTGGCCAGCCTCTGCCAAGCAGAAACTGGTCAGCAACATGAGATTAATAATATGAATACTAATATCAATGTAATGTGTAAATGTATGAAAAGTATAAAAGTGAAGTTTACATATTGTCATTGCGTTTACATTTTAAATGGGATGCTTTATGTTGACAGTGCCTGTGCAATTCTCCAGCAAACTGCGCAACTTCTCCAGTGAAGGCCTCAGGGTTCTTGCACTCGCCTACAAACCATTAGACTGGAACACAGATTTTAAGACCATTGAACGGTGAGAACCCAGACTGTATTTCTTTCTGGCTCCTTAATAGACTCTGTTTTTTTCCTACACCTCTCCTCCAGTCATACTTGGATGGATGCACAGTCACAGGTTAAAGCAGTTGTGTCTCTTTCACAGAGGGGAGGTGGAGAAAGACATGAAGTTCCTGGGTTTAATGATGATGAAGAACCTGGTGAAGCCAGAGAGCCCCAAAGTTATTAACATCCTGAGACAGGCACATCTTCGCAGCATCATGGTCACTGGTGAGAAATGTTTTGTATTTGCATAAACCACATCTGAATAGCACTATGCGCTTCCTCTTTTGAAGTTGCAGGTGTCAACTTAATGACATCAATATCAAATCTTGGTTGGTCTCTCTTCATGCAGGCGACAACATTCTAACAGCAGTCAATGTAGCAAAGAGCTGTGGGATGGTGGGGTCTGATGAGAAGGTGATATTTGTCAATGCAACCCCGCACACTGCCCAGTCCACGCCCACGCTGACCTTCATCCTGGAAGAAGGAGGGAACATTGACACCCATAGTTCTGTAGAGGTCATCACGCAGGTTGGTCCTGCTCAGACACAACACTGCAGTCCACTGCTCCTCAGTCTGCTTAAGTCAGTGTACTCCATTGCCAAAATACATTTTGTACATCTCGGAAGACGATAATCATAGTGCTGAACATGAAAGACAACAAAGTAGTTTGACTGGAAGTTCAACCTATTTAATCATTAAGTAGGTATCACAAGAGGACATAATTATCATGGCCTACATTTCTAAACCTGCCACTGATGCTTCTTTTTTCTCCTCGCAGGGCCTGTACCAGGGTGGTTTTAGCTATCATTTGGCTATTAGTGGCAAGTCCTTTGCTGCCCTCTGTGACCACTTCCCAGAGTATCTGCCAAAGGTAATATATGTTTTGTAATCCCAGCAAGAATATTCTAACAATGGATCACGCTAATGAACCATGACACATGCACACATTAGACGAACAGACTGTATTTCAAGAATCAGAGATGATGACTGTAGTAAGTTGGTCCAGTCAAGATGTCATCAATATTTTTGGGTATGCTGGCATTACAGGTTTTGTTGCGAAGCACGGTATTTGCACGCATGACTCCTGACCAGAAAACCCAGCTGGTGAAGGAGCTGCAGAAACTGAAGTGAGTCCAGACAAAAGGGGAAGAATGGGGGAAAGAAAACAATACAGAGTACAACAGAGTGCAACAGCATGTAGTGTAGTATTTGTCATTTTAATTATTAATATTTGTAAACACTGGACAACACTGTATATTACCTGACTAACTACATACATTTAAATAGTTGTTTATCAAACCCCTCTTCCATTACTGCAGCTACCTGGTGGGTATGTGTGGGGACGGAGCCAATGACTGTGGGGCCTTGAGAGCTGCTGACGTCGGGGTTTCCCTGTCTGAAGCAGAGGCTTCGGTCGCTTCACCTTTCACCTCCAAGACTGAAAACATCAGCTGCGTGCCGCTGCTCATAAGGTGAGGAAGTAGGACACATTCTGAAGTTTATAAAGTCAGGGTAAATATGGATGATGAGAAAATAAGACATTTTTCCTCCTTGTCTGTGCAGAGAGGGTCGATGTGCCCTGGTCACCTCCTTCAGCCTCTTTAGATACATGGCACTGTACAGCCTCATTCAGCTGTGCGCCGTCCTCATCCTCTACACAGTGAGTAGCAGTGGAGCTCTTCACATCCTCACCTTTAAAGTAGCCTTTTTTCTTTGCTCTGTTCCAACATATTGCTGCCATTCATTCTGCCATTCACAATTTTAGGCAAGATATTATAGATTATTGATTACGTTAAATATTAAATAAATAAATATATTATGAAATAAACTCAATTAGAAAAAGAGCGTAACAATATGACAAAGAACTGAAGAAATAATATATATCATAATGGCATTTTCCCAGTGATACTTGTGCTACCCGATTTAGCCAGTTAGCTCCTGTTAGCTGGAGAAACAGCAATGTCAATTTTATTCTTACTCAACCAACTAGGAACCGCTGCTGTTGATTAGCACCATGCACAACAAAAAAACTAAACTCCTTTTAGCTTTTAGGTTTTACAGGGGTACTTGTGCTAATTACCTAACCGGCTAACTAGCTAGGCTAGCTGAGAAACTGCAGCTATAATGCTAACAGACTGAATGTTAGCTCTACAGGTGGTCAGAAGTTGCAACCGTGAATTTCCCAAACTATCCATGTGCAGTACAGGTTAAAAGCACAGGAGCAGCCCTCACACATCACATATTAGCATAAAAAGTTCTGCTAGCATGAAATTCCTGTTGCACTAGTTAAAAGCAAAGACACACTCATATTATTATGTAATGTATGAAGATCCTGCTAATATTATAATGTAATGTATGAACATCTACTAACTATATGCCAGATGTGTGCGTTACATTAGTGATAAAGTTTATGTAGCTTATCTTAAAACCATCTGCCTTCATAAAATCCCAGGCTTTGACTGTTGAAACTAATATCTAATTCTGCACTCTGAGCTAATCAGGAGGTTTCCTTTTTCCTATTTTCCACCCATAACCTTTTGTGTTTGTGAAGTTAAAAACAACTTCACTCTATGTGACACAACCCATTCAAACGCTTGAACAAAATGTGAACCAGCAGTTTAGCTGGCTTCTGTGCATGATTACCGTTGAAATCCCATTTTTCCTAATTAAATCACTTTCTAAGTCAATTTTGAATCTGATCTGCTCCCACGAGAACCTTTAGTCCCCTCATTGTTTCAAGAACTCACAATGAGACAGAACTTCTTGATGTGTGTGTCCAGGTGAAGACGAGCATGGCTGACCTGCAGTTCCTGTTCTGTGACTTTTTTCTGGTGACTCTGCTGGCCATTGTGATGGGGAGAGGAGGTCCCAGTAAGGAGCTGCATTTCCGCAGACCTCCAGGCACTCTGCTGGCTCTCCCTGTCCTGGGCAGCATGTTCATCCACATCTGTACAATCATCCTGGGCCAGCTAGGTGCTCTCTTCATCACCACCTCACAGGACTGGTCAGTATACACATAAATATTTACACTTGTTTACATGTAAACAAAATCAACATGTGATGCACACTGTAAAACTAGACTATAAACTGTAAAAATAAACTATCCCGTGTATTTATTTTAGGTATATTCCACTCAATTCGACAGTGTTTGGAACAGAGAATCTCCCTAACATGGAGGACACCAGTGTGTTTTCCTTGTCAGGTTTCCAGTACATCATCATGGCTGTGGTGGTCACCAAGGGCTACCCTCATAAGAAACCTTTCTACCACAATGGTGAGTCAGCAGAAATGTCCAAGGATGAGGGTTTGGGTTTAGAAGAGTGAGTGGACGCGTGCTGACTGGCTAGCTAGTCATAGTTGTCAGCTTTATTAACTCTGAAACTTAGAACACTTGCCAGATTTAGGACCCTGAAGTCCGAATTATTTCTCTTCTTTCTTCTTGTCTTTCCAGTGATTTTCCTCTGCCTGCTGCTTGTCCTTTTTGCCATAATGACTTGGCTGGTGGTGTATCCTGGACCTTTCATTTGCAAACTATTTAAACTGTACAACTTCACTGATATGGATTTCAAAGTGCTGCTCGTCGCCGTGGCTGCTCTCAACCTCCTCATTTGTTTTGTTGCGGAGGTGAGTCATCATATTAAACTCTAATACTCTCTCTTAGGACAACTGTTAATAGCATTTACTTGAAATACTTGAAGCATGCTTTAGCAACATTAAAGTTGTACTCCAACCAACATCTATCCTTGGAGAGCATCAACAAGCTTGAAATGGCTATAAAAAGCATCTCTGGTCATCTTGAGTTCATGTCTATTATTATACTGGTGACACGTTTTCATGGGGGAAATGTATAAAAATGTCCGCAGTACCTTCTCTAACCACGCCTGTATGCATTTCACCATAACATTGTTACTCGAGCCTTCTTATATCTTATTTATAAGTGTGCATACTGAAGCTTGTGTTGTTATTGTTGACTTGAAAGGCATTAATGTTGATGTAAACAGTCATCTTGGACTCTGAATCTGTCTTAGTGGGGATTGCAGAATCTGTGTAATCAGAATACTCGACAGTAGGACAGTGGATGTATATCAGGGGTGGGTTAGTGTCTGTGCTCTGCAAATTTATGAAAAAATACATCTAGAAAGCCTGAAAGTCTTACTTTAAATGCAAAGCACAGAATCTTGTTATCATAAAACATTCAGATTTCATTAAAATTTACTGAAGCGATGCTTCTGGGCCAGCTGAGCACTGCAACATTACATGTGACACCTTCTTTCTTTTTCCCTTTTGAAGCTGCCATTTCATACTTTTTTGCTAGAATGTTAATTTTCAAATGTTTCCTACACAGAAACACCATCCTTAAGAAAGAGTTGCTATATTATTAGACTGGATAACAGTGTATCCAGTGTGTAAAGCTTTAATTCTGATACTATCAGCTCGCTGTGTCCTGTCTGGAAAGCACAGGTGTGAATAAATATAGTAAGATGAATGGTGGCTGATTGAGTTTCAGGATCAAGTCATGGCTAAAACAGAATAAAACCATCGTAAATGTTTGTAACACGTGTGCTTTTCTGACTATGACTAGTCAGATGTTTCTAAAAATCCTTGTTAACTGTAAAGTTTTTGAAAAACTAAAGATGTTTTTTTCCCAGCTTCTGATAGACATGGGCCTCCTGAACTGTCTTCGATTGCTGCGTGGGAGTCGCGAGTCAAAGAAACAGTATAAACGTCTGGACGTCCTTCTGTCCAACACCCCATCGTGGCCGCCTCTCAATCAAGCGCTGCCCCCCACAAATCAAACAGTCATCTTCCTTAGCTAGCATCTGCTTGCCCTTCTGTTGGACACTGTCAGTCAGACAAGCCAAACAATGCTGTGGAACAACTTCCCAACTTGAAGAACAATGCAAAGTTATGTTTACCTCGTATTAATAAAAACTTTTTTTTATGTAAACTGTGGTGTGTTTTGAAAGACTTCAATATTTTCTACCAAGTTTTACCACATTTTAATAGTTTGGTCCTGGGGGAAGTTTAAGGATCACACTGAACTGTGATTTAATGTTTTTAACTTAAGTTTAGCCAAATTATAAGAGCATTACCTCTCAAGGTATATTTCATGTTTAGGTTTGGAGATTTCCACCTTCACCCGGATACTGTGTGTATTAGTTACAACCACTGCTTATAAATTTAATAATGAAAAACACAAATGCAAAACTACTAAGCTACTTCATACAAAAGCACCTGCCAATTCAATGAAATGAACACGTGTCACAACATGAAACATTTTTTTTGCAAATCATTTTATTAAATCAGTATTTACAGGCAGTTTGTGTTCTCACTCAGAGCTCAGCTAAACCCGTCTGTCTCCGGCTCTGCTGCTCGATTTCCTGAACTAAAAATCTCTTACCAGTATTGTGAGTTCTTCCTCGGATATATTCAGTTTCTTGAACTACAGTAATAAAATCAACAACCAGGAAGTAAAGATGTGATACAGGAGGCACAAGCTGAATTCAACCATTTACAACAACGCTTCTATTGATGATGTGCACCACTTGAATATGGCTTTTTGAGATCTCTTCTCCGTTTAAACAAATAAAAAGGTGAAAAACTAAGAACATCTTTTGGGCACAATAGTCTTGGTCAACCAGGTAGTCACTACCCTCTCTGGTTCACATACAGCTGTGTCTCCATGATCCATTTCAACAGCGAACCATCAGTTACTCTTACCGTTTCTTACATGACCCAGATGCCAACAATCAAAAGACAAAAAACATAATCTGGCATTCATTCATCTTGGGACATCATTTCTAATACATTTCACCGCACTGTTTCTATGAAAGTGCCAACCCAAGCTTTAATACGGACATTTGCAGTTTGCGCGATCAAACCCGCTGGAAAAATACAATCTTGGTTCATTTCATTCATTCAGTCTTGTTCACTTGCACCTGAGTTCCTACGCGCTGTACGTCAGTGAAGGACATGAAGAAACGAGCACACTGCTGACGAGGTGGAGATTTGACGGAGAGGCTTGTGTACAGCAGTAAATTCATTCCCCCATCTGACCCTTCGCCCCTCGAGTTGCTGCCACCATCACACAATGACATCTGAATTAACCGATATATGTACAGGTCGATTTTAAAATGGGATTTTGGTTCATTTTGATTAAAATACTGCTCTTGACATTGCTGCCATCTCATACAAAAAGGCAGAAAAGCTACTTAAAAATGGACTTAGCTCCACAATCTTTTCATATGTCTTCTTTTTTTTCTTCTTTTACTTTTAAATAGAAATAATGATGTGACAGTCTAGGGAAGACAAATGAAAAGTTTAAATCAAAAAAACATAGCATAAACAGAACTCGTCAGATATACAACTTGACACACATGACCCTTTCCCTCAGTTTTTAAAAACAAATGGCAATTTACAGATTTAGGGGTGCGGCGGTAATGCTTACAGCTCAGTTACCGGGCAGAAACCAGTTTAGTACTCAGCATTATTAGAGTTTACTGACACCACACAGGCCCAGGATGTCTGTTTGAACTGTGAGAAGAAACTAAAATGTAGCATTTTTAGACTGTTTGACCACCAAACAGATGGAAAAAATAAATCCATGTTTTTTATTTCATAAAAACTGCAGATTTAAAAAAATATCTCAATACTAAATACTGTTTTAATGAATGAGTTATTGGTGGTGTGTGTACTTCTGTCAGAGCATCCCTAGTGTAGATAATTAAAGACAAGCAAAAAACAAAAAATAAAATTTTTGTCAGCCAACATCTGAAAAATTAAAAAGTATGTAAAGGTGTGAGAAGTGATATCTGGTATTATTGCTGAGGAGAAGCTGCTGCCCAAGTACCAGCTTATCTCATTTTGCTACGACCCGTCACTTCTCCTCCTCTCTCTGCCGTCTTTTGCTTTCGAGTCTTTGCCTCAGCGTTGCGGGCACCCTGAGACGAAGCAGCTGGGAACTGAAGGAGGAGAGAGGTGGAGGTGAGGAGCGTTGCTTAAAGGGGGGTCATCACAGTGAGTCCAGAAGATGTCCATAATCACAGTGTCAAACAGACTGCAGTGGGGAGAGAGGAGAGCATATTTCCGTTTGACTTCCTTTGACCTTTGAGTTCCTTGTTCCGTGTCAGTTCTACGAGGCTGCTAGCGGGGAGGCAGCAGCAGTGCGGCTGTACGTGCAGCCCGTCTGATATCGTGGAGCTGAAGGAGGGAATTTTAGGAAGAATACGATGCTTGTCTTTGCTCTCAGGTGGCCCTTGATCTCTCTCCCCCTCAATGGCTGGGTGACCCCGAGGCCCACTTATCTGTGCTGTCGGAACCCGTGGGTGCCGTCTGGGCCGGCTGGCTGCCTGACAGTGTGATTGTTTGATCGGCTGTCCTCTGAAGGCATTGTAGAGTTATTGCGCCCTGGCCTGGTGGATGGAGAGGAAACAGGAATATATTAGAAACAGCAGCCATTTATGTGTGCCGACTGCTGGGCAGAAACTTTGTCCTCGACTGTCCTAATTACGGGATCTCTGTAGTCTCACACCAGACAGGTATCCACACTTATTTTTAAGTGTTCTGTCCTGGGTATTTTGGTTGCTTTTATATTTATTTCTGGCACAGTTCACTGCCATTCAAATCCAGCTGAACATAATCCAGTCTTAATCCATCAATTAACTTCTTGTAAATGAGAACAAGTCGATCAAGAAAGCTTTCTTCATCACCTGTCAATCAAAATCTAGCTAACACAAAAGTAATGTGCTCCAGCCATCTTTCCATAAAAAGAAACCAAAAGTAGCACACCAGGAGGACGGTCAACAAGTCAGCTGGATGTAGTTCCATTTTTTAGTGGCTACAGCGTTAGTTATTGTTCTGCTTGTTAGCCAACACTTTGTCTTACTAAAATAAGAAAACAAACAACACTATATTTAAACACTATAAATAAGCCTGAATATTCAGTGTTTAAATATAGTGTTGTTTGTTTTCTTATTTTAGAAGCAGACATTTTTTTCATCTAGTTTCAGACTAGTGTAACTGCAATGCAGATGTTGGCATGAGTGAAAAACTTCTGAAAATGTAATTATGTGAATTAAAAACAAAACAACACTGTGCTGCTTTGGTTTGGTTTGATTTAAATACTCAACAAGACGTTAATTACACGAAACAAAGACCTGAAAATAATGCCTATTCATTTGCTGCATCTCCCTCTCAATTGGATGGCTCACAAAAAGTCAAAGTCTTTAACACAACTTGAAACATACCAGCTGCTAGTGTCCTTAAACAAGGCATCTTTAGGCTGTGAGTAACTATTTCTGGCTAATTACCTGTCAGTGTTGGGTTTGTCCTGAGGCGTCTCCTCTGGGCAGGCGCTGCCCAGTATTCTCTTCCTGGCCTCGGCGTACTCTGCCTCGCGCTGGGCCAGAGACTTGACCTGCGGTGTGGGCCTGTTCTGATTCAGGGGTGACCCCAGTGAACCGTTACTCGCAGGCCGCTTCAGAATGCGTATCTGAGGTGGGGGTGCTGCTGGTAGAGAGTCGTCCTGTATCACCATGGTTGTCTTCAGTGGAGATCGCGAAGAATTATTAGTGGACTCCCTAAAAGAAGACCAACGGGACACAGTCCACACAAAGTGAGTGATATGACACTGAGGAAGAGACCGTTACTTTGAAGCAGGGGAGGCAGTGCCCATAATAGTTCAGGTGATGCATTCATGGCCAAAAGACAGACAGAAATCCCAAAAGTTTTTCACCGTTTATCTGCAAAGTTATACATGAGTGGACAGAAATGAATTAGCTCTGTATGCTGAACTGAAGAGTGTTACAGACAAGCAAGCGCATAAACATACAGTATACGTTTGAATGGATATTAAAGCGATGATTTTTAATAGTCACAGATTTGGGCCATGTTTCTTCTACCTTTTAAGGCCTTACTTTTCTTTCTGGCTGATCCGTAGCTTCTCTTCTAACCGTTTTTCCATTTCCTGTGTGGAGAGGGGGGAAAAAGTCCAAATATGTAATCATATAAACAAACAACATGTTCAGATAGATTTGGGGTAGGAGGAAAGTGCGGCAGGTAGTAAGCAAGTAGGAGAGTGGATGGAAAGCAGGATTCAGTTACAAGCTATTTATACATGTGCAGGACAGCTGCCAAGTCACAACACAGACAGAGCTCCGTTAGCTCACATTAACCGGCTGATGTTGCCTGTGAAACATATTCACACGAGGTGGATTGAAGATTTTAAAAGGTGTGACACGTGATTAATCACAGACAGGTGTGATCAAAAATCTCCAACTTTAACCTCACGAGCTACAAACGACCTGAACAACTTCTCCTGAGAGCCACGTTCCTGACGTCACGAGCTAGCGTTACAGCCAAACTGCCGTGACGGGAGATGCTAATGTTAGCTCGGCGTTAGCTCAATGTTACCAACTTGCCAGTTTGGCGACATAACGAGCTCGTTATCCGGCTACCAGCTGATAACATGGCCGAGACTGTTTCCCAACAACAACATGGCACGTAAACTACAGGAAATTACCAATTTGGCTCGGCGAACTGACATCATGGCACGCGTAGTTTAAGCCAGGGTCCATTAAAAATGTGGTAAATGAACGACAACGTGATAGTTAACTTACTGTAAAGTTACACATTTTAAAAAAGTGCTAAACAATCGGTCTTACGGGGTTACTTATCCTCACTTTATTGCAGTATAAGTCCGACCTACTAAACTGATTCACAGCCGTGCTAGTCGTCGCCCACAGTCTGGTTCGGTTCGTAGTTAATGCGGGAATCAATGTTTACGATAAAGTTATATAAAATAAACGCCGAGATTAATTTGAGACCAGATTTGGGTGGTGGTGTGAGGTTTAGTACTGTTAGGTGGGGTGGAGTGTGAAACAACATTCAATTGACATTTTTTTTTCCATGTTAGCCATGCAACACATAGCCAGCTAGCTTCTAGCATTAGCTCGCGTCAGTGAGCTGATGTTAAGTATTTCAACAAGACCTCTCCAGTGAGTTTATTTAGCGTCGTGTATATGCGTTAGCTGACCAGCGTCACATAATAATTAGGCACATTTTCGTTATTTCATGCTAAATAAGTTAGAAAATAGCAACAGTCACAGGCTAGTTAGCCTGCTAAGTCCATGTTAAGCCCGTATCGCTCGTTAGCGTTAGCTACTTGACGCTACTCGCCAAGTTTCTTAAAGCTAATGTTAGCTTTAGCTACATCGTTGGCGTCGTGAAACAACGTTACGGGAACTTCTAAAAAAACAACCGTGTAAATACAAAGACGCTACCAAAATGATATTCGCCTTTAGCTGAAGATATGTTAAGCTTTTTATTATTTACCCCACTATCAGCAGCTTCCTCCCAACTTTCGGCGACCTCCTCATCCATGTTTCATTTTGCTCACACGCTGTGGAGTTAGCTGTGCTGGGCTCCTTCAGACCCGCCTCTCGGCTGTCCACAGCCTTTGACATCACACTGACGGATTTCCCCACAGCGTGATGCTCCTCCACACAGCTGATAAGAAATAGTCAAACGTGACGAACTACATTTCAGTAAAGTGACAGTAAACAAAGAACAAACTAAAGTATTTCGCAGGACGAAGTAGTCTTGTGCTGATAGCTGTGAACATGCTACAGGTGTGTTAACTGTGTTCAGCCTATGGTTTAACCCAGGTACAGTGAGTGTGTATGTGTGTGTTTCCTTATTTGCTGCGGCCTTCCCTCGCTATTTTTCTACAAGCCTCACAAACGTGACATTCAGAGATGACTGTCAACATAGCATACTACACACGTTATTCATCTAAACATATGTGTTACAGCATTTTTTTTGGATATATTAATAAGAGGCAAAGACAGGGAGTCTGTCAGGGATTTTGGGGTCCCATTAAAAGATATCAGCCCCTGCACAATTGCTGTAATCACACCCTAGAATCGATCCATTTGAAGTTTTAAATAGCTCTGCCTTTGCAGGCTTACTGTATGTTATTGTGACAGTAAACTCTAAAAAAAAAAAAAAAAAAAAAAAAAAAAAATGGAGACATGCATGCAATATTTTGCATATTGTGGAAGGAGAGGAACACCCTCAACAAAAACTTTAATGGTTAAATTCTTGAATGAAAAATTCTCTTAACATTAATGAGTAACTTGAAATAAATATCTTAATTCAAAATCAATGAACATCATCATCTAGAGAATGATATAACAAGCAAAAAAAGATTTTTCAGCTAAGTATACACACCAACTTCAAAATAAGCAGCTGTCAAATGGAAAACAAAATGAAGGGTTAATGAAAATGTCAAGTGGGCATTAAAATCAATAGATCCTCTTGGAAGCATCAAATATAGACTATAGACTGTTCATATAAATGACCTGCAATTATGCCAGGTGTTATTCAACACAATGTGTCATGTGGATGTTTACTTTTTGGCAAAAACTAGAAAAGAAAAATAAAACAGTTAGTTTTATTCATACATTGTAAATAAAATATTCTATTAAAGGTTCAGTGTGTAGGATTTTGTTGCATCTAGTTGGTGAGACTAACCAACCCACTGAATACCCCTCACATCACCCTCCTCTTCCAAGGGTGTAGGATAACCTATGGTGGGTATGAAGTAAAAAAAGGCTTATTTTAAGGTAACAGGAACACAACAATTATTATTTTCGGGTTATTATACACTAATGAAATATGAGAATGTTGTTTTCTATTTCTGCCATATTCTGCCAATAAACACTGGCCTTTCACAGAAGGATGTGCAATTTATTTATTTTTTTTAGACTGATAATGAAATCTTGTTATTCTTGTCTACATTTAATCTATTCAGAATGTACTATCAGAGATTCCTGGACAGCCATTGTAGTTTTAATGTTTGTCTTTATGCTTTTAGGGATGCCTATTCCCCTCAGTGGTATCAGTCACATTATTTATAGAATTGTATCTCTTTTTAAAAAATGTCATTATTTCCAAAAACAGTAAATTCATATTCTTGGCAATTTTGGAAGATTTGGGGTATGAATGTTATGTTATATGAATGTTGCACAAAGCAAACATTGTTTTATTAAGCATTTCCTCAGCTCAGACGTGTTTGTGTTTGGACACATGAGGGCAGTATGGGTTTGTCAGACCACAGCTCATGTTTTAGATACTGTAGTTTGCAGTTTGTCTGGACTGAGTTTTTTTAAATCACTTATATCTTAGACTTTATGTTATTTGGCTTATAATGTAAACACATTTGCATAAAGCTGTGCATATGATGAGATATAAGACATCACAAATTTCATAAAATCACAGTGTGAGTGCAGGTTGTTTTAATCAGAGCATTAAAAAAGAATTTCACTTCAAAACATATTTGCCCAGATATTGGTATTGGTGAGTACAAGACACTGGTGGACAACTTTGTTGACCGGTCCAAACAGAATCACCTGAGGCTGAACGTCAACAAGACCAGAGATATGGTGGCCCTTTCCTGGTTTGAATCTTACCTGACTGGGCGCTCATTCAGTGTATCCTGGCTTGGACAGTTGTCCACCTTGCATCACCTCACCACAGGGGTACCCCAGGGCTCAGTGCTGGGGCCCCTTCTATTTGCTATCTACACCACCTCCTTGGGTCCAATTATCCACTCACATGGCTTTTCCTATCACTGCTATGCAGATGGCGAGGAAGATGCCTTCACAGCCACTACGGATCAGGGGGGAGGTGGTGGAGGAGGTGGAGGATTACAAGTACCTGGGAGTGGTAATTGACAACAGACTGGACTGGGTATCTAATACTGAGGCTGTGTGCAAGAAGGGGATGAGCAGTGTTATAAAAATTAGGATTACACTGCTATTCAGATGTTTTAAATTATACGATGTGTACGTGTGTTCATATTTATTACATGTCTTGAGGACACTTCCCTTTATTAATGTTTTGCTGAGGCTGGCAGGGTAAGGCAAAGGTCAGGTTAATGTATAGATAGAGGAATTCCAGAACAGAACGAGGGTCAGAGACAGGTCAGAGAGGTGACATTTAGATTGGGGATATCCCGACTACTGATTAAGGGAAAAGGAAAATGTTTAGATGCTATATATGCAAATTGTCTGTTAACAATTTGCAGAGGTTAAGACAGCCTATTATCGACTGTATAAGAACCAACTGTTAGAGCTCCACAGGGAGCCTTTTCTCTGTAACCCTTTCTGTGTGTTGCACTGTGAAACGCTCCTTCTTGTACAAGAACAATAAATTCAACTTAAACTTTGATACTTTGAATCCAGTCCTCCTTATTTAAGGGTTTTTCTTTAAAATTCCCGTAACAAGCAGACTCTATTTTCTGAGGAAGCTGAGATCCTTCAACGTGTGCAGCAAGATGTTGGAGATATTCTATCAGACTGTTGTTGCCTTTGCCATTTTCTTTGCTGCTGTGTGTTGGGGCAGCAGCATCAGAGCCAGCGACACTAACAGACTGGATAAAATCATCAGGAAGGCTGGCTCTGCACTTGGTCTCAGGTTGGAGCCGTTTGAGACCGTGGTGGAGAGGAGGACGCTGAATAAACTGTTATCCATCATAGACAATGAACAGCACCCTCTCCATCACACAGTGGTCAGACAGCGGAGCACCTTCTCCCACAGGCTGCTCCAGCTCCGCTGTAGAAGGGACAGCTACAGGAAATCCTTCCTGCCACATGCCATCACATTATACAATAAAAGCTAAAATCACTGGTTATTACTTACAGTCTCCACATGCACTTTACACACTTGTCCATTGTACGCTATACTGCCCATTTGTACGTTTAAATACTGCACACTTGTACATGCTGGTTGAATCTGATATTTTATTTTATTTTATTTATTTGTATACTTGAATTTTATATTTTGTACTACTACTTTTATTTTAATATGTCTCATCTTATATTTTATGTTTATACTACTATTTAATATGCCTAGGTTGTTTTTATTTATCTAGGTTGTTCTTTTCTATTTTTATTTCTACGTCATTGTGGTGTATTTTGTAACTACGGGTGAAATACTGTTGCTGCAATGCAATTTCCCAGTTTGGGATTAATAAAGTATTTATAATCTAATCTAATCTAATATTAATTACATTAATCATATACATGCATATTAATATTAATTGCCCAGTATTAATTACATGATATTGACATGAAGTGTTAATTATGGTAATTGACATGACTTATATATGTTGCATGTGTTTGATTTAAATCTGAGCACATTTCTCAGTAAACAAATCTTGATGTTTCACATGGCCTGTAAGAATGTATTCAAAATTAAAATGAGACTGAGACTATATTAGACAACATATTTTGTCTTTACTGGACTTTGTACATTGACAGAATGGACGGGTAGCACTGGTTACACAATGAAATATTGTTTTATTACTACCGGAATTATATTTGCTTCCTCTTTATCATAGTTGTACTCTCAGATAAGATGAGTATCAAATTATATGCTGCTATAATGATTTGATCCGGATAGAATAAAGCTGATATTGACAAAAATAGATGTGAACTTAGTCACCTAAAATCTGTGTCAGCTTTTCTTACTGCTGCCTGAGATTGTTCTGGTTTATGGTACAGCATAAATATTTGGCATATACTGTGCATATACATATACATGTTTACATACTGATCATACTCTACAGATCAGACACATGACCAAAGATTTATTTTTGAAGGTCACTGGTTGACACCACCAGCCTGCAGACCTGGAAAGTTGTCACAGGTACTCTAATCAAATAGGTCAAATAATAAGTATGTGTTCTAAACATACAACCTTTTTAAGGGGCACCTCTTTGAGTTTCCACAGACTGTGATTCCTAGCTGAGCCTCAGCGGAAGGACAAGACTGTAACTTTGGAAAATATCTTGATTTGCCTTACTCGGATTACTGGAGCCTCATTTTATATTAAGATAAACTTAGGAATGTATTTTTTGATTTTATTTATTTATTTATTTTAGTTGTTTTAGTTGTTTTTATTTATTTTAGTCGTTTATTCATATGTATCTGTATATGCAGTCATATACAGCAGCACAGTCCTCAGTCCTCTGTCCTCATTCTACTTGACTCATCAGCTGCCTTTGACACAGTTAACCATCACATCCTCCTTTCTATTTTCTCAAACATGGGCATCTCTGGCTTGGCCCTTTTCTGGTTTGAATCTTACCTGACAGGGCGCTCATTCAGTGTAACCTGGCTTGGACAGTTGTCCACTTCGCATCACCTCACCACAGGGGTTTATTTTAGTTGTTTATTCATATGTATGTAGGCCTCAGTGCTGGGGCCCCTTCTATTTGCTATCTACACCACCTCCTTGGGTCCTAATTATTCGCTCACATGGCTTTTCCTATCGCGGCTATGCAGATGACACTCAGCTGTATCTATCATTTCCTCCTGAGGACCCTTCGATCCCTGCACGGGTCTCTGATTGCCTCTCAGACATCGCCACATGGATAAAGGCACATCACCTCCAGCTGAACCTCTCAAAAACTGAACTGCTGGTCCTCACAGCCAAACATCAAAATAGACTCCCTGTGTCTGGCCCCCACCAGGGTGGTGAGAAACTTAGGGGTTATGATTGATGACCAAGTAACCTTTTCCAATCATGTTGCCTCAGTTGTCCGGTCATGCTGCGTTGCACTTTACAACATCAGAAACATCAGACCTTACTTAACGCAACACTCAACTCAACTCCTGACACAAGCTGTGTTAATTTCAAGACTAGACTACTGTAATGCCCTCCTGACGGGCCTCCCAGCCTCCGCAGTGAAACCTCTTCAGATGATCCAGAACGCGTGGTCTACAACCAACCCAAAAGGTCACATGTCACCCCACTGCTCATCGAGCTCCACTGGCTACCTGTTGCAGCCCGCATTAAATTCAAAGCGCTAATGCTAATACAAAGTTGTCTCTGGTACTGCACCAGGTATATGTTACCTGGCGACTGCTGCGCTCCTCCAATGAGCGACGCCTGGCTCTGCCACCTGTTCGCTCAAGGCAATCCAAACTTTTTTCGTTTGTTGTTCCCCGTTGGTGGAATGCACTACCAGTTCCTACCAGATCAGGGGCGTCCCTCTCTACTTTTAAAAATCTCCTGAAGACCCAGCTCTTCAGAGATTACCTTCTCTCCTAGCACTCCTTACAACTGGACATGAGAAAGCTACCCCTTTAAGAATTGTCATAGCACTTATTGTTGCTCTAACGCGTTCTTATCGCACTGTACCTTGATTGTTCCCTTCTCTGTAAGTCGCTTTGGATAAAATGGTCTGCTAAATGACTAAATGTAAATGTAATGTAAATGTCATGGATGAAAGTATTGGCACCCCTGGAATATTTCCAGAAAATGCACCATTTCTCTCAGAAAAGTGTTGCAATTACAAATGTTTTGGTATACACATGTTTATTTCCTTTAAATGCATTGGAACAACACAAAAAAAGCAGAAGAAAAAAGTCAAATTTGACATAATTTTACACAAAACTCAAAAATTGTGTCTGACAAAATTGTTGGCACCCTCAACTTAATATTTGGTTGCACACCCCTTGGAGAAAATAACTGAAACCAATCACTTCCTATAACCATCAGCAAGCTTCCTACACCTCTCAACTAGAATTTTGGACCACTCTTGTTTTGCAAACTGCTCCAGGTCTCTCAGATTTGAAGTTTGCCTTCTCGCAACAGCAATTTTGAGATATCTCCATAGGTGTTCTATGGGATTTAGATCCAGACTCATTGCTGGCCACTTCAGAATTCTCCAACGCTTTGTCTCCAATCATTTCTGGGTGCTTTTTGCTTTATGTTTCGGGTCATTGTCCTGCTGGAACACCCATGACCTCTGACGCAGACCCAGCTTTCTGACACTAGGCCCTACATTACAGGCCAAAATCTTTTGATAGTCTCCAGATTTCTTGATTCCTTGCACACAATCAATGCACCCAGTGCCAGAGGCAGCAAAACAACCCCAAAACACCTTTGAACCTCCACCATGTTTGACTGTAGGTACTGTGTTCTTTTCTTTGTAGGCCTCAATTCCATTTTCTGTAAACAGTAGAATCCAGTCCATTTTTGGAGTTTTGTGTAAAATAATGTCTTCTGCTTTTTTGTGTTGTTCCAATGCACTTAAAGGAAATTAACATGTGTATACCAAAACATTTGTAATTTCAGGGGTGCCAATACTTTTGTCCATGACTGTATGCATATGTATATGTATGTATGTGAATATATATATCTATATTTGTCCTTAAAATAAAATAGAAATTTGATCACAAAAAAGAGGAATGTATTTTTTTTTTTTCAGAAATCAAGGACTGTGGATTTTGTCTGCCATCACTGACACTGGGAGCATGATAGAAAAAGAAAATCTTTTAAAGGCCAGCGTGAAGAGGAGGAATGATGACACTAAGCATCACATGGTCCAATGTTCATGAGGGCACCTGGCTGTTGTTTTAAGACTTTAATTATTAACTTATCCTATAATACCTCTGGTACCAGGACTGGATCTTAAACTGGATTGTCCAGTCTTACATCTTATGAAGAGTATTAGTAAAATGAATCATCACATTGCAAGTAGAGTTCAGATTGAGTTGTGCGTATGAACATTAAATACATTGTTTTCATAGCAAAAGATTATTAAAATTAGTATGACTATACTGCACTGGTATTGTGACTCAGTTTATGAGATATCTGGTATGCAAAGCTGACATTTTGTCCTGATGATTGGGCCTATCAGGTCACCAAAACATGTAGATTCAATCCTCTGAGAAGAATGAAAATCCACTACAAAGTCCGTAGCAAAGGAAGAATTTTTGGCACAATTTCATTGTTAAAGGATCAAAGAGAAGGACTTTGTCTTCTCATTCAAAAGTCCATTACAAACAACTTTTAAATAATCTACCTAACAGGTTATATGATGGCCCTGATGAAAGCCACGAGCCAAATAACAAGCTCTTGACCCGCATGACCTGAGGTTCCTGCTCTTAACATCCAGTCCGAAGTTTTCATATTTATAAAGTTTCTGTTTGTGTGTATAGTCTGTTTTTTTTTCTTGGTATGGTTAGATTGGTGGTAATAGTGGATGTGGTGTGTTTATCACAGTGGTCGTTGGTGCTTATACTGATAACTAAGTTATCAAGCTATAAAAATGCACTGATGTTCACTGATCAGCATAATTTTTTTACAGGTCAACATTTGTAAAGTTTTACATATCCATTCTTCTTATTTATGTGTAAGTATATATGTGTGTCCTATATTTGTATGTTGCTGTATTGCAATAAACCCAGAAGATATCGGAGCGGCTGAAAATTTGTGAAGATAATGAGATAATTGTGGCAAGGAGCAGAGTAGTCTAGAGTTTTAGGGCCAACAACGCCACCTGGGGACTTGCACCACAGGATATGAAAACTGAAATACTAATACTGCAAGGACACAGGGTCAAGACTGAGGAGGCAGAGACAGTAGAGTAAATAAAATATGTTTTTATTGAAATAAGGTGAATGAATAAGGCTTAAAAATAAAACGGCTGCTGTTGAGAAAAAAAAGAAAAAGGTTAAAACACAAGGTGAGTATAAGAAATGATTTTATTAACAGAAGAACACTAAAAAGGCCGGCTATAACACTACTAAAGTTCAAATAACAATAACAGAAAATTAAAATCAGTGGGCTGGAGCCTCAGTGAGAGGCATACTACTGTGTGTGTCCCTTCTTAAGCTGGGGTGCAACACTACAAACAAAAACTACCAACACACTAAAAGTGCCCCAGTGTCTACTTGCATGCAGAAGGAAAGTGAGGTCCTCACCACGGTGCCTAGCCTCCCACCTGATGACCCCCAGACCGCACTGAAACTCAGAAAGAAACAAAAAAATTTAAACCTACAACCCAATCAATAATGAAATTATATTGCAAATGTAAATTAAACAAATATACTTAAACTAACCAAACTGAATAAACAAAGAGCAACACAAAACAGAACAAAACAGAGCAGAACAAAAAAAAACTGTACAACAGAACTGCACAAAATAAACTAACACAAAACAATAACACCTAAGCAGGGGGATGAGCTAAGGGAGGTGGTTGTGTTCAAAACCCTTGGAGGTCCACTACATAATGATGGAAAGTGAAATGGAAAACTTTACTGTATGTATGTATGTATGTATGTATGTATGTATGTATGTATGTATGTATGTATGGAATGCTGAGATGAAAATAACAAAAAACAAACAAACAAACAAACAAACTCATTGTCAGTGTGTTTTTTTTGTGATTTTTATTTGCAAAACATTTACAAACCACACATGTGGTTTATCCAGAATGTCAGAGCTCCATCATCAGCACTTATGGACGTGGTATCCTGTCACATATCCTAAGATGTAAATGGTCACCAGTGCAGCCAGAGCTCCTGCTGTCTTCACTACTTTTCCAGTGGTGCCGAAACACGCTCTGTTGTAGATCCTGTGAATGTAACACAAAGTTATTTTATAACCTGGTTTCACCATGTTTTATTTTGACTTTAGTATTCAACTAATCAGGTTCAAGTGACATGAAATGATCCTTTTCACCCCCATCAAACCCATTAAGCGTAATCAATATATGACCCAGCATATGGTTTTGCCTTATTATTGTGTCTCACCTCATCATAGTAGACTGTGATGCCTCTACGTTCATGTTGATGTTGTCCTCATTCCATCGATTATACTGTACGCTGCTGGTTCCATCTGCTCCAGTGTCCATCTGGAAAGTCCTTGTTCTTCTCAGAAGTTTATCTGCTGCCTGGAGGCTTTAATAATATGTATGTAAGACATCATAATGCACTTTAAATAGAGTGTAAATATGTTAAAATGACATTTAAGATTAGATTTGATGTAAATGAATCACATCAATCTAGTATTCACAGCGTTTAATCAGCACAGGAGTTAAATCAGATCGTATGGCTGAAATAATCAGAATCAAAAGCAGTGATTTAATGATTGTCACCTAAAGCAGAATTCAATTTATATGTCCACATTCAGATAAATTCAAGCTGTGCTTACCTGTATGAGTATGAAACAATCAACAACCTGCATTGAAAGCGCTACTTTCCAGCTCTTTTAAAGGCACGACTGAGACTGAGAGAGTCATGCCCCCTGGTTGGTATGAGACCTTGGCCATAGTTCAGGTGTTTACTGCAATCATCCTGTCATAAATCCAGTGGTTGTGCTCTGTTGTTTGTCTTCCACGTCCTTATATGACTCTTTCTTAGTGATAAGAACTTTTGTTAGTCTCCGGTTTCATCACATCCTGTGCACATAGTGCACTGGAAAGCAAAATACTGTGTTGGAAATTGTGTTGGAAATCATGATACTTCCTACCCTGCATAAATATGTGATATGGTTAAACACAGTATAAGATTACTGTTGTTTCAAAGGTTTTCTCAGAGGATAAACATATAAGATGTTCAGTTTTTAGATATGAAGAAATCCAGCAATCTCAGTCTCAGTGTTTACTGTATCCATGAAGTGAAGCCTTACTTATTCTGAAATGTCAGATACAGGACTGCTGCACGGGCAGATTCTTTGTGGTTTCTGTTTTTTGTAACTTTGGGTATATATTATATTATATTATATTATAATATATTCTATTATATTATAGATAGATAGATACCATACGTTAAAATTGACCTGAGATAGATCTAAATTTAAATATGTACAGAGAAATTATACATTTGTAGCAAAATTAAACATTTGCAGAGAAATTAAACATTTCCATAGGACTGAAATATGTACAGAGGAATTAAAAATGTGCAGAAGAGTTAAACTCTAAAAGTTAAAAAATGTGGAGAGGACATCATTTACACAGAAAATAAATATATAACTGTGTTAAAAAGTTAACCCATGCTAACATCTATACAAATAGAATACTATATAAAAAATAGAAAGTGACCATAGAAATAAAAATGCTTCATAAAAATATGAGATATATTATATTACATATTGGAGGAAGTCATTGTTTCACACCGGAACTTTTACAGACGTTACCAACGTGTTGAGACTTCCGGTGGTGTGCCATAATACCGCTGCGCATACTTCAGGTTTGTGACTGTTTCAGCTGCCCGCTTCTTATTTCACTCATTCACTGTACCTACACCTTCAACTACAGACACGGACACCGTTCTGGGTTAAACAGGTCATGGCTCTGCTGGCTGTGCTGATTATTTTTTTAAAACCACGTGGTTAGCTGCAGAAGTTGCTTAGCAACATTCGTCCGTGCTAGTTGTAGCTAGCTAACGTTAGCAAGCTAATATGTTAGCAGCACTCGCTCGGACAACAACACAGCGTGTTTAAAGTTTGAAGTGATGAACTCATTTAAGTTATTATGTTTCTTACTGTGCTGGCTCTTGCTCTAAACGTTATCGTACAACTGAACTGTTTGCTTATTCGGAAACAGGTAGCTAACGCTATATTTAACGTTAGCGGGATATCTACGGCTAACTAACTGGCCTGTTGGCCAACGTTATTAAAACGTTGTGACACAGTGTAGAGTCAACTTCACCAAGTGTAGATGATGGGACGCCTTATGACAAACTGACTAGGATCCTTTTCGTCATTATTCGTATGCTCTGCTACATTTGACCACGTTCGCAGTGTAAATGTTTGGAATTGGTCCGCACAGGGAGTCAATATGACCTCCTAGTTAAAAGGTCTTATGTTCCTCTATTGCAGATATTATATAACTGCTTGCTGCGGGGCCTATTGACCAATTCAGTACACTGCAGTTCAATATTTACCAGTGGTCTTATTTTGACAGCTTACATGAAAGTTAAATGGAAGAAACAACGAGGCTTTAATGTAACTGTATTGGCTCATTTTTGTTCTTATCATGGTGTGTGTGTGTGTGTGTGTGTGTGTGTGTGTGTGTGTGTGTGTGTGATGTGGAGCAGGCGGTGGAGAGTGGACGCTGATGGGGGACGAAAAGGAGACCTGGAAAGTAAAAACTCTTGACGAAATTCTACTGGAGAAAAAACGCAGACGAGAATTAGAAGAGAGAACAGATCCCAAGCGCCAGAAAAATGTAAAGTATCTCTGTGCTTTAACGAGAGTTTTGTGTCCCGTTCTCTAAATTATGTTTGAAACATTATTGCACCAAAACATACACAAAGAAGCAGTTGTGGTGGAAACAATAATTTTATGTATTTATTCTTTTTTTTTTTCTTTTTACCAAGAAATGTGTTTGAATCGTTGAAATTAGATAACATTAGCGACACTCCAAATGTCCTTTTCTTCCTTATCTGTGGTAATGTCTCTAGCATGAACTTCATATTCTGTCCTTCTTGTCTTGCACAGTTCACACAGGGCCTTGTTCCACAGGCGGATGATCGGGAAGCCAAACGAGACACTCCGGAGGAAGGAGAACTACGGGATCAAAGGATGGAAATAACAATTCGTAATTCCCCGTACACACGGGATGACTCAACAGAAGACAGGTGCATAGAATTGTAGGAAACAAACATGAATAAACGTTTAAGTTTACTTTCATGATGGAAGTAAATATGCACGCAATAGCTTCGTTTCAAAGTACTTTGTCATGGTTTGAAAACCATATGCAGCGCAGTATTTCTGTCTCTTTAGAGTCTCACTGTTTTCTTCACATTTATGCAGGGGCGAGGAAGACGAATCACTAGCAATCAAGCCTCCACAGCAGATAGCAAGAAAAGACAAGTCTCACCACAGAAAGGAGGAGAAGAGAAAAGATAAAAGACGTCATCGCAGTCACTCTGCTGAAGGAGGTGTGGGAGAGCTGCTTAATTACATAAACGCAAACATGTGTTTCACAGCTGAGTACAGCGTTTTTTGGAACAGTTTGTTTCAGGTCTGTTTCCACTCATGCTTTCTGACTTCCACAGCAGGGAAACATGCACGGCCCAAAGACAAAGAAAAGGAGCGAGAGAGCGATCGCAGGAAGCGACAGTGGGAAGAGGACAAAGCCCGTCGAGACTGGGAGAGGCAGAAACGAAGAGAACAGGCCAGAGCTCATTCACGCAGAGAGAGGTGAGCGCTGACCTTGGAAAGGCACCACATATCAGATTATGTTACACTAAATCAAGCACAGAAGTGTTTATTATTTTGATTATCAGTATACATGTTTTTGAGTGCTAGCACCTGTTTTGTTGGATTCAGTCTGTTCTCTAAATTCTGCTATTGCAAAACATCAGTTATTATCAATCACTGTAGTTTATTCTGATTTTTCTCTTTTGAATCCAGATGACAGCATTACACTGTGTTTCCTCTTATAAGCAAATTAAATCAAGCCCATGTAAACAATGTTGACTCAAATGGACGTGAAACAACACATCCATGTGTGTCGGATTGTTAAAGCAATATGTTACATATTGTACATCTGTGAAGATATTGGAGCAATCCTGCAGCCTTAAACTAACTGTATGTTTGAGTAAGTTTTGACAACCCAAAGTAAACATAACCAAACAATGACAAGATTGGCCTTTTGGTTGTCTGGACAGACCTCGATTGGATTCTCCTGGGTTTTTTTTGGACCACAGGGACCGTCTGGAACAGCTTGAGCGCCAGCGCGAACGGGACCGAAAGTTGCGCGAACAGCAGAAAGAGCAACAAGAGTTAAAGGATCGTGAGAGAAGGGCAGAGGAGCGACGCAAAGAGCGAGGTGCTCGACGGGAAGGTCAGTGAACAAACACAAACGCCTGCTGGACAGCAGGCATAATTTCTCACTTTGGATAGAGCCTTCAGTCCCTCTGCCTTCAGTCCTGACGCTGAGTTAAGCTGAACATGTCCTGATTCCAGCTCAATACATACATAAAATTGATATCAATCTTCTCATCTCACTTAAAGGAAGAAAGCAAATAACATTTCGCAAAATGTTCAACGTTTCTTGAATCACAGGATCCAAAGCATCCAGAGTCTCTGTCATAAGTGTTGTGTTTTTAAACCCTGTCAACTGTAACGTTAAATCTGCAACAGTGATTAGTAAGGCTTTTCCGTCTCACAGTGCCGTCTCACCACCGGATGATACCTGATGATTATGACGACAAGCCAAAACAAAGTCACCGCAGCCGAAGTCCCACCCGCATTCCCCGCGATAGATCCGAACACAGCGAACCACGGAAAAGTGCAAGTGAGTTTATCATTATTATTTCAGTCTCAAAAATAATGTTAAACTGTATCCTATTCAACGGCTTTATTTCCCTGCAATGATTGTACAGTTTGTCAGCAGAGCTTCGACTGTCTTTTGTTTGCAGCATCGAAGGAGGAGAAGCCAGAGGGCAAAGATTTGCTCGCAGACCTCCAGGACATCAGTGACAGTGAAAGAAAGACGAGCTCAGCAGAATCCTCCATGGGTACAGGATGATAAGAATTCTACTTTTAGCAACGAGCCGACATGACCATTACACAACAAAGCTGTAGGACTAGTGTTGTCCAATTACTCTATTTCTGTAAAACACTCTCAGGAGGCCTGGCTTCTTTGGTAGGACATTTTGACTCCAGACAATAATCAGAAGACAGGATGGGGATAATCACTCACTTCTGTTAGTCATTATAGTTTAACTTAACAAGAAATGATTAGTGAATCAGAAGCACCCCAGGAATGTACTGCTGGCAACACATAACGAGAAGCAACTGTGACAAACGTGGCAGTTTCACTACTGCAGTTAGACTCTTATTTTATTCTCCTTGTCTAGCTTCAGGATCAGGCTCCGACGAAGAGGACGATGACGAAGACGAAGAGGAGTCCAGCAGCCAGAGTGAGGGTGAAGAAGAGGAAGGAGAGGAGGAATCTGTTTCAGGCTCAGGAAGGTCTGAGCAGAGTGCAGGTAAAACTGTTAAAAGACAAATCCACTGCTGTAAACTCGTGTGTCTGTGCCCAGTGAGCGGTTTAACACCAGGCCTTGTTCTCTTTCAGAGGACGTGAGCGAGGACGAGCAGTCAGATGACGACTTTGAAGATGAAAGGGAAAATGGAAATCACATACCTGCAGGTAGGTGAGCGGGTGTGACGTGTGTGAAGGTGCTTGTGTTTCACCTCTGAATCTAAACACTAACAGCTCACATGCATTTATCAACGCTGACCTTCCTCCAACTGTCGCCTCACAGTCCCAGAGTCCCGTTTTGATCACGACTCCGAGGAGAGCGGTGAGGACATGGAGGATGAAGAGGAGGAGGAGGATGACGCAGGAGATGGAGACCCCACGCCTCACTCTCAAACTCATTCTCGCTCCCCGACCCCAGAGGAGAACTACATCCCAGATTCCCCCCCAATCTCACCTGTGGAGCTGAAGAAAGAGCTGCCCAAATATTTGCCTGCTTTACAGGTCTGTACTAAGCACGTTCATCCAGCTGAGCCACAAATTATTTATGAATATGTAATCATCTAATTCAAGTTTGCAGTATGAGGTCTGCATTTAGACTGTGTTGTGTTTCAGGGTTGTCGCAGTGTTGAGGAATTCCAGTGTTTGAACCGAATAGAGGAGGGAACCTACGGTGTGGTGTACAGAGCCAAGGACAAAAAGACTGGTACGATAAATCTTACAAAGATACAAAAGGGTTTTGTTTTGGGTTTTTTTTGCATCTTTTGCTTTCACAGATTTGTTTATCAGTAAAACAATGGCTATGGTCTCATGTTTGCAGATGAAATTGTGGCATTGAAAAGGTTGAAGATGGAGAAAGAGAAGGAGGGCTTCCCCATCACCTCTTTGAGAGAGATCAATACAATCCTGAAAGCTCAGCACCCGAACATCGTCACAGTGAGGGTGAGAGAACTTCACTTATTAAGGTGTTAACACCTTTTATTGGATTGGATGATGTCTATCCTAAAGTGTTCTAGCTAAATGTAACCTTTGCTTTTTCTCTTGTGTTAGGAAATCGTTGTTGGGAGCAACATGGACAAGATCTACATTGTGATGAACTATGTAGAACATGACCTGAAGAGTCTGATGGAAACCATGAAGCAGCCTTTCCTGCCAGGTAACACAAGACATTGTCAAGCTCTGGGCTTCTGTTAAAAGTTGGATGAGATAAAAATGATGTTCTGTTTTTAATTTCATTTTTCTTCTCTTCTATGTTTGTCCTTCAGGTGAAGTAAAGACTCTGATGATTCAGCTGCTTCGAGGAGTCCGACATCTCCACGATAACTGGATTCTCCACCGTGATCTGAAGACGTCCAATCTGCTGCTGAGCCACAAGGGTATCCTCAAGGTATGCTGGGAACGGTGGTTCTCGTTTAGGTCCTGCAAATTAAAGGGGCTGCTTGGTTGTTACCTCAGCATCCACAGTAAGTAAAAATTGTATTCCATCATGGTTTAATTTAATGAAATGATGTCTGTTTATTTAGAATGAAGTATGTTTTAAATTCACTTAAAGTCTAAATGACTGATGGAGACTAGCTGACAGCTTTTTATTGAAAATGCAAAATGGACAAAGCTCTGTGTGGCTTTCTGGGAAATGTAGGAAATCACAAGTTTAATTGGAAGAAGCAGACTTAAGAAGGTTGGTTGATTTCAATAAACCTCACAGATACCTGGGTATTAAAGCACAGCATATAGTTATATAGTGTTGGGTTGACTTCAGTTGACTTGAAAAGTTGTTGCAACAACACATTTACTGTCATGGGTCTTTGTGAGTGAGACGATGCACAGCTTTCTCCAAAACTAGCAGCAACACAGCACAGATGAACAAACAACACATGGTTACTAAAAGTCAATTAGAGCGTGAATTTCTGGCTAAATGAATGGCGACAGAGTCCATGTGTAAATAAACCAGGTTTTTACAGACGTTTGTCAGCTGAATTTTATGTAAGCTGACAATAGAAAATATGAATCACACTGCATCTTGTAAATTCTTCAAATCCAGAGAGTATGTGGTCATTTGATCTGCTGTAAAAGGTCATGAAATAAACACTTTGGAAGCATTGTTCTTTTAGCCATGTCTGTCCGTCTTGCACTGTAGATTGGCGACTTTGGTTTGGCCCGGGAGTACGGTTCCCCCCTGAAGCCCTACACCCCTGTAGTGGTGACCCTGTGGTACCGATCACCAGAACTGCTGCTTGGAGCCAAGGTGAGAATTCCACAGCACACAGCAACCCGAAGAAATAGCTGAAAACTACATATATTAAGCTAAGAGGTGGTTACATCATTTTGATTTGGTTTACCCAAAGATATATTTCCAAGAGAAAGATAACATCTGTGAAAGCTTTGGTTTATAAGATACCAAATACTGCTGAAACACTATTTGAGTTTTACAGTATATGATTTACACAGCCAGACGGCAGAGGTCCAGCAGCCCATCAGAGCACATCCACTTTCGCACACGAGACAGACTTCAGCGTAGAAGTGTGCCAGACAGACTGTCTACTTTATGTTTCTGCGGACTGCCACGGTGTTTGTTCTTCTCTCCACAGGAGTACTCCACAGCTGTGGACATGTGGTCAGTGGGCTGCATATTTGGCGAGCTCCTCACCCAGAAACCTCTTTTCCCTGGAAAATCTGAAATTGACCAAATTAACAAGATTTTCAAGGTAAATGGCCTCATTTGCCCTCATAACATAAGTAAACGCTGAAGCTCTTCTGTTTACAGCCTGTAAATCTTTGAGTGTCGTCTGTCAAGAGTAGGCCAGCATAGAGTTCTGCAGTGCACCACAAGGTGGAGCTGTTGGTAGACATCAATCCAGCTGATGAAGTTATTATGAAACCGAGACGCTCACCATATAGTTTTTCCATAGTTGGGGAGGTCGTGGTGCAGAGTCATGCCGTCAACACATGCAAACAGTCAAGTCCTGCTGGAATGCTGTGTGTGTTTTTTCCACGGCAGGCACGGCAAGGTAAAGTTGTTTAACTTGATGACATGTTGCAGGTGTAGTACTAGTCACACACCACAGTAAGAGCCTGTCGCCTGCAGCACTTTTCAGCTCACTGTGGCTGTTGTTTAGTATTCCAACCTGCAATATTTCAAACTGATCTGCTGACCAAGAGGCACAGAATGTGTCCAGAACTGAAGCTCTGCTTACTCGCTGACAAACAAAAAGCAGTCAGCAAACGGGAACAGAGACGTGAAATTAACCTCCAAAGCTCAGAGATTCAGGTAGAAGCTACAAAAGCACAGAGAGCTGAAAACAGAGAGACCGAGCCTTCTCTCGAGACACACACAAGCTCATGAGGAGGCTGTTATAGGCTAACTGTGGTCAGCCCTTCTACCAAGCAGGACCACGATGTGTGGCCGTCCCCTGCATGTCATCAAGCCTTGGCACGGCATGGCCAAACCTGGGCCCGTGGAAAAACCCTAATAGTTGGCTGAATGCTTTTCAGTAGATGATCTGCATAAAGCATGACAGCCATGTAGACTGATGTCATTCAGGCCTCCTAAGTTATTCTACACTCTTTACCAATGATATATTAAAGTATTGAAATGTACTTAAGACTGGTCCATGTCTGTGGTTGATGGATTCTTTTGCCAAACTGAGAATATCTCATATCCATCTCTCCTTGCACTAACAGTATGCTGTCTGCTGTCTGTGTGCGTATGTTGTCTGTAGGATCTGGGGTCACCCAGCGAGAAGATCTGGCCCGGCTACAGCGAGCTGCCTGCTGTGAAGAAGATGACTTTCACAGAGTATCCCTACAACAACCTGCGAAAGCGCTTTGGAGCGCTGCTCAGACCAGGGCTTTGACCTCATGAACAAGTAGGATTCTTAAAGGCTGTCTTATTCCACACGACGTTACACGTCACGCATGCTACACTGCATCTATGCGGCACTGCAGCCGGTCTGTGTTCTCGACAAAGCACTGTAGCTATGAAGGCACGCGGAGGACACCACTGTATTTGTTCCAGGAAATTAGGAAGGAAAAGACATCAGCTTGAAATAATCAGTTTTAATAGTATTGTTGTTATTCGACATAGTTTTACACATTTAGGGATTTCCAAAGGTCTAAAATTTTGGTTTGGTCTTCAAAAATATGATTGTATTACTAATGTAATATAGACTTTGTATTATTTTCCACCCTTTATTGATAAAACGCACACAAATATCAATGTACGGCGAGTATCAACCAATAATATCAGTAACAATCAGCATGACTCCTCCAGTGGAAATTGCCTTACTTGGATGAACGCATTGCTACCCTGTCAAGTCCTCTGACTCTTTCCAACTCTTTTTATGCAGTCAGTGTATTTCTGGCAAGCTGGCTTAAAACATGACAACGGTAGCGGACTGGTAATTCATCAACATGCCTCAGCAGCAGTCCCGTTCCATCTCCTTGTTCCGTTTCTCACACACACTCACCATGGTGATGCTCCACACTACAGGAAAATGTTTTAGAAAACACACATTTAATACGGAAAACCATTTTTACACGGAGAGTAATGGCTTCATAATTCTTTTTTTGCACATTCCAAAGATCAGCATTGTTTTGCAGCTGCAAAAAGCAGACACAGCTCTCCTCTCAGATCTTTACCCACCCACTGAGTCTTTTTGGCCTGCACCTGTAAATGACAAAACCATGCCGCTCAGTTACCTCACAGCTACAGAGGATGGTAACAGCGTGTCCACTGTCCTGCAGCAGGGATCATGGTTCAGTGGAAGCTTGGCGCCCGACCAACGCAGCTGAAACCTTCCAGCTGTCAAAAGAGTCACGAGGCGTTTACCCAGGGACAGATTAAGACCACAGGAGGTCAACACATAGAGAGGTGTTGTTTGAGAAGCCTCAGGCAGAGTGAGAGCGCCTCAGTAGAGGTTTAGAGGTACAGTTTGGCAGGTAGATATCACAGAGCTGTTTGGAATATCACACCCCCCTGTGTAGGAAAGAGTCTGACGATCAGGGCCTTTGGTTTCCAGCCTGAGGAGGGGCTTCAAGGAGCTTTGATTTCTGATGGAATAAAAGTGAGAGCCAGATACAAGATTTTGATTTCAAGCCTGGGCCTCAAGAGTTAGAACACTGCTGGTTTTCTCTCTTACTCAGTAATTAGTTTCCATCACCCTGTGGTCCAGGTATAAACAGGTCTGAATGACTGCAATGAAAACCAGCAGGGCTCTGGGGTCCTGAGGGTCCAGAGGAGGAAGTTCACAGGTGCAGGGAGAGCGCACATTCCTGGAATTCCCAAACACAAACAATGATTTGGACACAAATGGAGAATTGTCCCTTTTTAAAGGCCGATATTGGACACACATGTCACAAAGATGGCGTCAGTTATAATTCCCAGGGATTCCTTCATATTCGTTCAACACGATTTTGTCAGGCTGGTGTTGATAAGTTGCCACACTGACCCCGCTCACATGTGGAGGACACAACCAGACACAGTTAGAAAGCTGATTTTCACAATTGAGCAGCTCCCCATTATGCTGTGTTGATCCTGTCATATAGAATGAGGACTCGACGCACAAACCCAGTGCCCCTCATGTCCAGGCTGCATCTAATGTCCAGATCATCTGTGTAGATGTAGTTTAGTTAATACAGCTGTTAAAGTTTAAACTTTCTCAGCTTAATTGGGATTCCTTCTTCTATTTACGTAATATACAATTAATTTCAATTAAATTCAAGCTCATTTGTTTTATTTGCAGCCTTCATATATCCTCTTCACAACAGATGGCAACATTTTGTTATTAGTGGCAGCTAATTTGCAAAACCCCGTATAGCTGCGTCAATCTCATCCTGCTTGCGTCACAATTTTTCTGGCTCTGACAGAAAGATGACGCCTACATGGTTAATCCCTCCCACAAAGCCCTGATTGGTTTTCCAACTGGAGCAACAGCCGTCAAAGAGCAAAACACCAGACCTATTTGAATTGCTAGTACTCCACACACACAGGTTTCTGTACAAAGAATGAAAAGTCCTCACATTAATCTGAGCTGCCGGGTGTTTAGCTGTGTATTAGTGTCTCCACATGAACTCCATCATTGATTGTTTTCCAGATTCCTCACTTACTGCCCCAGTAAGAGGATCCTGTCAGACGAGGGACTCAAGCACGAGTACTTCCGCGAGACACCGCTGCCCATCGACCCGTCCATGTTCCCCACCTGGCCAGCCAAGAGCGAGCAGCAGAGGGTGAAGAGAGGCACCAGTCCTCGTCCACCCGAGGGAGGCCTGGGCTACAGTCACCTGGTAAGGACATTAGGCTCCACTTTCTCCATTACATACAGCTACCAGGCTTTCCGAACGCTGTCTGTGTTAAATAGATTACAGACCTACAGGCTTCTGCTTTGTGTCCGGGTATTTCCTCCTTGTGTTTTCCATGATGAGCACCCCTTAGTCCCTAATGTTTTCAGCAGTGGTCCTCCCCACCCTGAAGCTTCAGGGTGATTATTGATATTTTTCAATGAAGATTCATGCTAATATTTGCTGTCTTACCAACAAATTAGACCAATTCATCCTGATGGTATGGGTTTATCTCACTTTTATTCATGTGAAACAGACTTTGAGACAGTAAAACTCCACTCAAACCCAGGGAAATAATAACTTTAATATTATTAATAAACATGTTCATGCATACTTGTGAGGAATACAGTCAAAATCTCTCATCAGAATCCATTTATGTAAAGGCTTTTCCAGAGATAACCAGTGTAGTATTGATCAGTTCTATAATAAATATGTAAGAAATGAAATGGCATGATTCGTTAACCATTAACCATGAGTTAACTTTGTTTCTGTAATCTCTCCAGGGTGATGACGACCTCAGAGACACAGGCTTTCACCTGACGACCAGCAACCAGGGAGCGTCTGCAGTCGGTCCAGGTTTCAGCCTCAAATTCTGAGCCCAAAGAAAAAAATGGCAGCACACCTGGCTGTCCAGCTGAGAAAGACGGAGCAAAGAGTTCTGGGAGTGGTGTTTCTTTTGGAACTGGACAGTGTCACCAGTTTACAACTGTAAACCTGATCAATATGTGATCATTGCAACTGTTAAACTGAATAGTCAGGACTGTCTCACAGCAAGACTTGTGGCTCAAACATGTTGAATTTCTTCTTTTTCTTCTTCATATTTTCAAGTCATTTCACCATTTTAAATGTGGTCATTTTAGCTCTTAAAGAGGAGACACAACCATACATCTGTTAGAAGGTTAGCTCTCATGTTTGACTTTTGTTTTATTTTCCCTTTTTATACTTCATGAGAGAGGACCAGATTTTATAAATGGTTGGTATTTCCTGGCTGCCTGAGCTACTGTATAATGATGCAGCACTGGCTGTGTTTCCATCCAGCATTGTGTTAGAAAGTTACTTCGGACTGTCAGGTCACTCGATGACAGGGGGACGATGTTATTGCTAGAAATAAAGTTTGAAACTTTGTTTTGTCTGCCGTTTTCCCTATATTTATAAACTCTGTCCAAGCTATGCAAACACAACCGCACACTGCCAGCGGAGAAAAAAAATGAAGGGAAGTCGAGCCTTTAAAAAAAAAAAAAAATCCAGCCTTGAACCCAACTTGGTAGTCGCTGTCCAAAAGTGATGTCATTCTTTGCACTGCACACTTTGTCTCAGTACTTTGTTCTTTCAGGGAAAAAGAGGCCCAGACCTTGCTCAGCCTTTGTTTTTAAATGGCTCTGCGTCTTCAGAATTAAACCAATAAATTCTTTGATTTTGAGCCGAAGAAAAATAAACAGTACAGTTTTATTCCCTGCAAGACCACTTGCTGCTTTCACTGGAACAGGCGCAGAAAAATCCCCTCGTCTTGGGACGTCTAGAGCCAGCACTAAATGGAAATGTTCATTAATCAGTTTTATCTATCCCCTGCCCCCACCGGAGCCCCTCTACAGATTATTACACCTGATGTGTTGAATAAGCTTGGAAAGAGAGCTGCTAGTGGAACTGACTGCTTAGTCTCGGGAGGCAGACTGCTGGCTTCACTGTGAGGCTAGTAAAGTATGCTAGACGTCTGAGGTGTTCCATATGCGGTTTAAGGTCCAAATAGTTCCAAAGGCTGTAGACAACATTGCTTATTTTGGCTTTTGTAGCTTAGTTTGGTCAGTGCGTAAATTATTCAAATGGCATGCATCTAAGCAAAGGCTTCTGTAACTTTTTGAGGCCCCTAAAAAGAAACACATTAGGGACATGGATATGTTTTGGATGACACCTTTTCCAAGGGCATATAGTGGAAGAGTGTGTCCAGACCTACACATTCTCCAGCTTTGCTTATATCTTTTGAATTAAACAAGAGTTATGTTGGTTCTCATTTTGTTGGGGACACCCAAAGAACCCCTGGGTGGCCTTGGACTCCATTACTGCCTTAACAGCGAGAGCTTTGAAGAAAACTATGCCTGATGAATCCAGAGTCGACGTCCCAAACAGTTGACGAAGACTGTAAGGATCTTTCATCACTAAATAAAATGTAACATCTCTCAGGAACAGCTTTTCACAGTCAGGTAGTATTTTCACTAAAAGTCTACTTGTAACGGAACATTTATTATTTGCACATAATAAAACGCCTTAACACAATGACAATCAACGATAGACAGTTGTAAGTGGGTGATACAGGAGACAGTATTTAAAAAAAACAGAAATATGTGCCCTAGTGAATGAGGTCTGCTTGTGACCGTGTGTGTGAATGCGTCCTGTTCAGTGTGCAGAGGAGCTGGTTGCTGGCGTGGCTTTCAGAAGCGCACACGTACTCTCCATGAGTAGTTTGTGAGAACTTTTTCTTTTTTCTTCACAATGCAGGTGTATGTGCCTTCGTTGATGGCGTTGGCCACTATGGTAATGTGGTCATCTTTCAAGGAGATGTAGTTCGGGTGAGAGAACTCCAGCAGCTCCCCGTCCTTGTACCAGCTGAAACAGAGGTCGGGCGTTAGATGATTCTCAGTGAAATCATACTATAGCATGACAACTGTTAGGTGGAAGATACTCACTATACTTTGCCTTTCTTCGATGCTATTTTCTTCCCACAGCGAAAAGTGAGCTTCTTGCCCTCGATGACCAGCTTGTGTTTGGTCCTCGGGGGTGTCGGGGTGGGAGCCACAGTGGGGAAAGGGAATTCTGAAGAGGATTGAGTGGAGACGCTTAAGCCGATGTTCCAAAATAAGACTCGCAAAGATCAGAGCCTTAATGAGCTTATAATGATCCAGACCATACAACAATCATCTGAGAGCAATTTGCTAGAAAAAAAGGATAATCCTATACCTCAGTGTATTTCATAGTCTGGAGATGTCACAAGTTTCCCCCATAAACACCTCACAGGAACACTGATTACTGTTGAAATATGTGAAGCAAACCTTATCACTTCAGACACTTTATACGCTTTGGACAACCTCTAACCTGCTGAGGCGCCGCAGCTTTCTTATCAATATGATATCTCCCATCTGGTTTCTGACAAACACAACAGGACGCCTAGTGATCAACTCAAAGTCTGCTTAAAAATCAGTCGCTCTCGTTAATGCCGCAAAAATCCAAATTGACCTTGTGTGTCTCTAACCCTCAAGCCACAGTCTGAAATTCCAGCGGTTTGGAGTCACTCAGGAATTTTCCACAGCCGTACAACGTCTCCCAATCAACAATGAGGAACAGATTATTGCGAGCCAGGAATCGTATCCTCTTGCCTCTCTCCACGCTGTCCCTTGTTGCTGACAAAAATCTCAGAAAGCCACAACAATCTATGGGCTGTAATGGTTAAGAGGAGCCATTTCCTGTTGTGCAACAGGAGACCTCAGCACCAGTGCGTCCCACAATAAACCCAGAGGGACTTAAGGCTGTCAGATTGCTGATGTGTTATCAGTAGACAGCCAGCAATCAACAGGTACATGCTCTGCTCTGGTAGTGTTCTGGGCCAAAATACACATTGCCTCTCTTGGGATGCTGGTATTCTCCAGGTCTGAACACAAACTTTTTCAGTGGCAAGTGTAATATCCCTTCAAATCAGATTCTTGAAAACCCCCATTGCAGCGCTGCATGGCTGGACCTGTTGGCTCCCGTTGCTCCATTGGCAAACGGTTCACAGCAGCTCCTTGCGCTGCTCAATTGAGAGAAAACTTTTTTTTTTTTTCATCTGGACTGCTGCTGCTTTTTGCTGCTGTGTCTTACCGTAACAGAAATCACAGCTGGAGGGGCAGTGCTTCTGCATCAGCTTGCGCTTGCTGTCGCAATAGCCTTTCCGAGCCCAGGCCGGACAGATAAATAACCGGTCCAAACATCCTGGAGGAGAGAGGGGGAGATGGAGTAAGTAGGAGGAGGATAAGGATTAGACAACAGCTCTCAGTCAGCAGCAAAAGAATTTGGATCCCAGATTCACTTTCTGTTCCAATGTAAATGACTCACCAAAATACACACTAATGATGACTCATGAGTAGTTTATACAATATTCATTAATGCCACGTTGGCTTTCAGTGTCAGACAAACACTGTGGTCTACATTCTGGTCGATTTTGACCAAAACGTGATCATGGGTTCTTCACAAGTGGATCTAGATGTAATTCTTCTAATACTGGGATCAGACCGCACAAAGTTTTTCCTTTTGTGATGGTCACTGTGTCAGGTTAAGACGTCACTGAAATTCTTGAATTCTTGCCCTGACTTGGCCAAGAGACATGGAAGACTACATGATGGACCCCAACCAATCTTAGCTTGCCGTCTTCCATGACGTGTGCAGGTGATTGAGAAGGTCAGGGGCCACTTTCACTGTTCCACCTGACAGCACTAACATCATTCCTCTTTCACTCTGGCATGTTTAATGATAAATTGTCAAACGAAAGGCAAAGGAGTTGTGGTGCTTTTCTTTTTGTCAAGATGTCTGAAGGCTTCTCAGATGCTGCCTCAGTTGTCTTCTACAATGACAGATAACTCGGAAGAAAATGAGCAATGCATTACCGTTCGACAACCGACGCCTGTCAATTTGGGCCATTGGGCCAATCATGTAATCTGATCCCAGCACAAGAACTGGATTTGCTTTTTGTTTAGGTCTTGTTAATGTTTTCCCTTTAGTAAGTGGTTCACTGTTTGGATGAATTGCAAAATGTCTTCAAGACCAAACAAGTCCATTTGCTTTTCACTTAATACTTCTAGCTATCCTATGTCCTAGATGACTCAGATTGTCGTCATGTATTTACAGTAATCAAACCCCAAAAGAACTTTCCCACTTTCTGAACAGTAAGAAGTATAAAGATTGTGAACATACCGTAGAGACGGTGCAAACCCCACACCTCATCCTGTGTGATTAACTTCCGCCCTGTCAAAGTTGCATTCAGGTGCATTATAGCTTTCGGGTCCAAGGAGTGCATGAGTCCCAGGACGTGGCCAATTTCATGAGTTGCCACATGGACAAGATCCGTCAGCCAAACCCCTGCAACATAGATACTGTTGATTATTTTCTCCTCCAGTTGCCGTGCACCCCACGAGTTGTCCATTCCAGAGTCTGCTGCATCCATCAACTTATGGGTTAACTATTACCAGTTTCAACAAACATGATAAAGACACATGCCTTTCTTCCAGCTAAATCGCATGTTTCCCAGAATCCAGTATTCGTGGTCATCAAAGTGGATCTCGCCAGTTGGCGGGAAGAACGCGTGAGCCAATTCTCCTGTGATGCCGTCGAAACAGTGGTGCAAGTAGGACTGCAGACAGTCTGTGTGGTTGATGGGGTAGAAGCCTGCCAAGACAGAGAGAGAGAAAGAGACACATGCCTAAGAGCCGAGGAGGGAAACCCTCGCTCCATTATTTCTGCTCTGTGTAGACTACGGCAAGGGGGATGATGAATTACAAAAGACAGAGCTTTTTCTTCAGCCTTCACCCTGCGGGATGACAACCATTCCTCTCACTGTCACTGAGAATTTATGCAGGACCCTGGAGTTTGTACCCAAAGGGACAGATAAAGCATAATTTAGATTGCTTTACCATGGGCTGACATGTATGGAAGTTGTTAAGTATTTCATTTTTTCATTTAGAATTATGAATCATGCTGAATATAAGCTTGGTAATATAGTCGCGGTAGTGTGATTTAATAAGTTTGGAGGCGAGGACATTTCTGCGATGACAGCACGGAGAGAAAAACAGTAACGACAAAGCAGAAGACAAGGTCAGAAGCCAAGGAACATCTGTTGGGGATTGATACAGCCACATGCAGTGTACCTACCGATCTTAATGTCTGCTTCTTGGTCAGCTGGTACCTCTCTGAAGCTGAACGGCGAGACGTCGCTCCACATGCCAAAAGCCCTGGCAATGCCTCGACGCGTGTCGCTGGCATTTATCAAGTTTGTAGGGAAGGAGAGCAACCTGCTCAGAAACAACAGCATTATGTAGTCAATACTGGTCTCTACACACATTCCTCTACAGAAGAGGAATCTGCCAAAACACAATGGCTACTGTTCAGACAGACCAGAATTCCCACAAGCACTGCAAGTACAGCTCCATTACTGAGACCTGATATTCTCTTATATCTCAACTAAGGACAGACTGATAGGGGTACTTTTAATATGAATCAGGTATTGATCAGTTGGTAGTACTCACTGTCAATATGAAAGAGAAGAAGGTATGATTTTATCAATTCAGAAATTTGGCTCAGTCTCTGCTTTTTGTCTACTCTTGTTTTGTCACCAAAACCTATCCAATCGTCTTATAAAAGGGTTCATGGGAGCATTTCTTTTTATAGTTTCAAAAAGAATAAAGTGTCATTGGCTCTTCTCCAAACAGTTAGAGCAGCATAATCCAAAAGTGTCGTAGCCATAGCAATTGCCTTGTGGATGCAAAAGTCCACTATATACTACTTCCTCTCTGATGAATGCAAGCAGAAGGTCCTACAAGGCGATCACTGTCAGATGATGCAATTTGAACTTGGTTGGTCCAACAACCTTCAGTGAACATCTTGACTGACATGAGAGAAGTCTTGACAAGCTCTTCAATTTGGGCTAAATGATTCCATTAGGGTGCAACTAACCTACCCAGACGACAGTCTGATTTCAGGATTTTTAACTTGGCCTACTTCAACTGAAAAATATCTGTGCTTGCGTTTTCCTGCCAAAACCAACATGAGTCTGACTCTCTCTGGTGTTTTGTCAAAGGATTTGTTTTTTTCTTTTCCAATTTTCTATGACTGTACTGTACTCCTGTGTTGTGACTAGAGGGTGAATTGCAAATGAGTACTTGTATGTTAGCTTGAACTGGTCCCATTTGAGCTGCTCCGGGGTGAGGGTGTAGCGCTTGTTCCTGGAGAGGTGTAGCACCTGTGACCGGGACTCTTTGCGGATCCCGATGAGCAACACAGTGGTGTAAGCTTCTTCCTTGGACAAAGAAAAACCTTCAATTAATCCCCTCACACTGAAGTGAAGTAAGGAACTGAACCTTGAGGTATCTTACGATACTACTAGGTTTTAATCTAAAGACGATCAGCATGGATTCCAAAATAATTCAAGGAGATAGATTATTTTTTTGGATAGATCAACGCAGCCCTGGAAAGGATTTGACTTTGCAGGCATTAAACTACACTTGTTATCTTGGGCTCAACTGTTTTTATTTGTGGTGCCTTGCACCTGAATGTTACATATTAGATTTTCATGCAAGGGTATTCAATCTCATGGAAATGGGAAGTGGTCAGCAGTAAAAGTATGATCCTTTTCACAGACAGGTTTTGTCTGATGTCTCTTCGACATCGGCTCTAAGCGATCACACCTGGATTCTTTGCGATTATAGCTTTGAAAGGCTTCTATTGGTGCCTTGTATTTTAGTGCTTTCATAAATATTCTGCACTTGAAGTTAGGTTGTGGTTTGCCTTGGCTGCGATATTCCATAATAGTGATCGCACTAGTTGATAAAATCTATAACTTTTTATGGAGATGGGTTTAAGTAATAAATCCACTTTCCAACACCTGAAGTCACTTGGGCTGTGATTCTGACCCAAGAAGCCCATTCCGAGCAGGAAGTCTTCCTGTCCTAGCTGATAAATTTAAGAAGGATTTAAAGAGACGTATATTAAAACGGAAAACACTGCTGAAGCTATACACACAGCTGCTCAAGTACCCTGAGATCTTTACCTCTTTTAACCTCAACTATGTGCTTGGAGACTGACAAGTGCATATATTGTACATCAAGTTTAAGATGTGAGGGGATGAAAAGAGCCTGCCAACACTGTACAGGTTGCAGCGAGAAGCATAAAGGCCTCAGTGTGCTTCAGATTGTCTAACAGAGTCCGAAAGATCCTTTTGGAATCTGAAGTTCCAGACAATTTAAACAAAACAAACTCAATTTACACAGCGATTAGCCAGATCTGTGGAGGTGTCAGAGTCTCTGACGTGAAAATTCGAACTTTGAACTTCTTCTAAATTTTTCTTTAAACACTTTGTGTTACTTTTTCGTGTGTACAACTGAGCTCATCACCATAAATACCTTCCAGAAGAGACTGTCCAAACATGTGCGCCTTTCTCCATTTGTACAATTCATTGTGTTGAGAAAACAAAGACATGCAAAGGACAGAATCCTTGGAGGGAGATAATGGAAGCAGTAGGATGCAGCCAAGACGAGGCTATGGGTTTCAGTATGCTTCAGAAAAGGGGCAGATCATCCAACAGCATTTGAAACTTCCTCCACATTTTTTTGAACAGTGGAATTGTGGGGGCTGTTTCAGTAAAGTTTCCGAAAGACAATCAGATTAACATGGCAAGTTTACGACGCTATCACACCTCCACAGCCAGGTGTGTTGAGGTGTAGAAGCAAGCAGGGTTTAAACTTCTTTCTCGAGTTTTTCTTTCAGATTTTCTTTCCATTTTTCACAAAACTGCAACCATCACTGATCCAAGTGCAACAACCCAAAGTCCCTCAAGATAGTCTGACAGAAAGTGTGCACTTATTAACATTTGAGATGACTTTCCTAAAATCGTTGCTTTTGTTCTTGTGAGTTTGATCATTTCGCGTCTTCACAACACAAAAAATGATTTAAATGTAGTTGTAGAAATTAAAAACAGGCTCTGTTTGAATTGGCTTCAACCAGTAAACCTATGGAGCCCATGCTCCAGCATTACTTAGGGGAAAATACTGAAGATGGAGAATATCAAAGCCACTCCCTGCACTTTGTATTCTACACCCTATCCTCTGGTTCCTGTTTCTGCTTTGCCCAGTCAAGACAAATAGATCCAGTACTTCCTTCATTTCCTTACCAAAATAGTGAAACAAGGGCAGGCAGTCTGGCAGACTGTCCCAGACTGCTGTCTTGAATGAACTTGATGACGTCTCCTGCTCTGATGTTAAATATAATGCTTCTGTATTGCATTATATATGCTGGTCATTGTTTTATACAGCAGTTGCTTTCCTGACCTCAGCTAACACACCGGAGTCTTGAGTTCAGTGATTAATGAGGTGTTTAATGTAGTGAGGCCAGCAAGGTTCTTTCCGTGTCTTGTTAAATTCACTGCAAATCTAATCTCATACTTTGGCACAAATATAGATAGATAAACCACGAGAGCCCAGAAGGCGCACTAGACTAAACCTTGAAGGCAGCAGTGAGCGCTGACTCGGAGGGCAAATCATCTGAGGACAAATCCCAGAAGATCCTGTGGCGTGTCTGGAAGAGTTTATGCTCAGTCTCAGAGACTGTTAAAACAGGGATTACCATTTCATCCTTGTAGTTTCAGAAATATTCAACTATGGCTATTTTCTTTAAATAATTTAAACACACACCGTCAAACTTTTACTCAGCACCTTTTGACAAACTGAAGTTGAAAATGAGGAAAACCATTCTGAATATACAGATATAAATGGTGTTAAAATAGTGGTAATATGGGAATACTTTATGAATTTTGTGTTCTAACACATCTCAGTTTTGATTAAATTAATGCATATACTGCATTATTTTCAGTAAACATCAGAGAAAAGACTTAGAAAATGCTCTTTGACTGTCTTTTTACCAAACTTTATTCACCAACTGATACATTAACACTCTAATGCGTGTTTTATTAATGCTGTAATAGACTCTGGTGCCCTACAAGAAGCTTATCTAAGACAGTTATGTAATCCTTAACAGCAGCCCTCTTGATCGACACATAATGAGAGAGTGTGGTGAGGGAAATGACATAAAGCTATGCTTCAGACTCTGTATCACAGTGGGTGGGTGGCAGTGATAGAATTCATCCAGAATTCATCCAGTTCACTGGAGATATTACTGAATATGGATCGATCCCACAGCCAAACCCAATTATGGTATTCCTCCACCTCAACAGAACATTAATTGAATGTGATGTGTATTGCCATGGTTAGGTTAGAACTGAGTGATTTCAGATGATGATGTCCAACTAATGATACGTTAACCAGAGAAATGATTCAAACTGCATGGACAGTAGCTTCCTATTAAAAACTGGGAACTTTTGCAGAATAACAGAGAGACAAAGATAACTCTGTCCTTTCTAGTTCTGACCTGTCCTGATACCTGTGATTCTCTCCTGAGGACCATACTTCATTCAAAAAAAGGTCAAATAAAATTTAATTTTACTGACTGTCAAATGTGCACAGCTTGTATAACATATGGGATAAAATAAATCCACCAAGTATCACTTTATTTCCAGTTCATTTAAACTTGGAAGACAGCAAATAGGAGTAATTACAAAAGTTAGTTTTAAATAAGTGTAATACAATGCTGTGTGTGCCGAATTTAAAAGTAGCTTTTAATCATTAAAAATAATTCCAATCAATAGCATTACCAATGTGTAGCTTCGCAGAAACGTAGTGCAACCTTTAAGTCGCAACATTTTGAATGGAGTTTGGTGTGATGTTTTTTTGAAATGATGCAGAAAACGACTCTAACTTCATAATTACAAAGCAGACAATATGTTGGACTTGTATAACTGCAGTGACAGATCCTATATATCATAAAGTGGTCACAGCATACCTCTAACCTCCAGGAGGGAAACGCTGCGGTTTGTTGCATCCCTGCGAACAGAAGACTGAGGAGCGCAGCGGCCAGCAGAGGAGCGAAGCCACAGTCTCCTCTGCGTAAACTTCTGGGAGTCTTACAGCACACCATGGCTGCGATATCACACCTCCAGGAAATAAAAAACACACAAATAATCCCTCAGCGAAGACTGCACAGGTTTACCATCTATGCCCGTGAACACTACTTCTTTGCCATTGCACGTTTCGGGTAATGTGGCACTACTTGGGTAGCTTCTGGTGCTGTGTGCGGCAGCGCAGTCCAGCCTGCGGACCGGGTAGTGAAAGCAGTGCAGACTGCATCAGCTCTGCTCGGCGCTCTTCCGCACAGTGCGCCTGCCAGAGGGCTGGTTTCATATTACTGTAGATGGGGCAGGGGGTCAGTGTCGAGACAATCTAATGAAAACCAAACGCGCTCTGTCCATCAAACCACTTGTTGCAAACCACCAGAGCTTCTTTTGAACATGATTTTCTGAGGTTTGTGTGAAGCTGCTGGAGAAAAAAAAAATAGTTTAGTCATCTCCTTGTCCCACTGTGGCACACACATTTTCCGGGCAGGGTAGAAAACAAAACATGGCATCACTGGATTGTTGCATTTTTCTGTGATCCATCTTGTCAACAGAGGAGACAGGACTCCAAACAAAACCCACTTTAACATATTATCATGTTAAATAGATGTACAGGATTTCACTTTTATCTTTATTCCAAAGAGTTACATTTCTTGTTGTTTGGAGTTTTGGAAAGTTTCAAAGCTTTCAACTTGTGTCTTCTCTCAGGACAGTGTGGCATGAACAGTGCAGGGGCCACAGAGAAGTACAGAGAACTTGTACTGGCATGACATTTAGTCTGCAGCACTGAAAAGGGACTCTGAGTTGCAGCTTTTGTGCACGCCACTGCCTGATACATGGTTAGTCTTGGCCCAAGCTGTAACATGCACATGGCTGCAACTTCAATGTGGATCATATGATTAGCTGAAAAATGTGCTCTAAAAAATTACACAATCTAATAAGATTTCACTCTTGCTTCACCACCATAACAAACCAATGGATAGTGCAAATGGTTAACCAGCAACACAAGTCCCTGAAACAAAAACAGTAATCTGACATTAACATGTTTCTGTGTATTAAAATGTTGTCATCATGAAGAAATGAATTCCAGTTGTAATCTTTTGCTGCTTTTTGGTAAAATCTTGTTTGAACTTCCAATTTTAGTTTGATCATTAAGAATACAAGATCAACCGAAATCAGCACTCTGTGGTCTAACCTGACACCTATAGTAAACTAAAGGTAATCAATAAGTAATTTTACAGCAGACAGCTTGTTACTAACAGCCATTGTTACTAACAGTAACAATGCATTATGTTATGTTAGTTCCAGGGTTCTGGTATTGTGCATGCTGCCTGAGTGGCTTGATTTATGGGACATATTTAATGATACAGCACCTGTGCTTTTCTTACCTGTGTTTTGCAGGCAGGAATGTTGACGTTTCAGCTCCATCTGTACAGCAGCATCTTCTACCACTTTTCATGTGTTGAAAAAAGGAAGCTGCAGTTCATCCCACTAAAAACTCAGATAATGGCCACCCTGTATCAGTTACTCTGAATAGAGTCTAGGTCTTTTTTTATGGGCTCAGCATTTTATTTATTTATTTTTTGTTTTCAAAGAAAGCTTGGGTGGGTGGAAACAATTGCTGGGAGGCCGTCAAACCCCATTCAGACATTGCATGTGAGATTGGAGTGGTTTCACAGCCTGGAATGAGTTGTTTGTGGATCCACAAAATGACTTCCTCAGACTCTTAAAAAATGAAGTGGTGACAAAATAACACTTTTTAGACCTACTTAACTATGAACATATAAATTATGATCTATGGAGAGTAAAAACATATTTTAACTGCCGAATTTCATGGAAAAGCTCTTTTATCTTCATCAGTATGTATCTTTATATCTATATTTACTCATATTTTATGATAAGACTAAATTAATTAAATAAAACAAATCACAGCCTTTTCTTAACAATCTGCTGAGAGCTACTCTAATTTATTTAGGTTTCGTATTTAATGGCTATAAACTGAATAATTTGTGTTTTTTTGTTTTGTTTTTGTATTATTTTGCATCTTGTCATCAACTGCCAGAAGAATAAAACAGTCGGAACCATTGTGTCAGAAGCGGTTTCTTCGACCTCTGTGCGACGTTGCACTTCTGGAAATGGCACCCGTTAGGTGCATCGGGTTTTATAGTGGCCGACTTGTTAAGTACCCTCGAAGTTGACACGTATCTAGCTACCTCTCACCGTCCGGACTCAGCGGGCACAGAATTATGTTTTTAAACGGACAGAGACACGGCTGGTGTCGGATGGTGAAGACGTAACAGGTAAGAGCAACTGTCAGACATTTCCTCCTCTCTGTACCCGCGCAAAGAGCGTTAGCACGGCGGCTAACTAGTTAGCTTTAATCCCATAATCTCACTAGTTAGCCCGGGGCTGTTTGCTCTTCCCCAGGGTGGGTTTGCCCTTAAAGGTGGCAAATTTGTTCCTCCACCGAAAAGTGGTGTCTCCAGCATTTCAGTGTGAGTGTGAATTAAGAAAATGCCACGTGTATTGGCAAGCGGAACAATTATCCTCTGTTCAACCGCCCACTTTACCCCAAACTCAAAGGAGCCGGCGGTGCCGCTACTCAGAGCAGGAATAACTAAACCTCACTGTACGTTACTACGTTACTGTAACGTCACAGCACCCAGTCAGGTTTATTATTCCCGCTCTGACCTGCTACAGCAAATTTAGTACTCAAAACTCATACTTAGAAATAAATAAATAAATAAATAAATAAGTGTCGCTATATTAAGTTAAGGAAGGCAATATCACACTGCCAGTTAGGGTTGGGTGTCTGCTATTACAACAATATTTACCTTAGTGTAATGTCAACATGATGTATTCAATAATCAACTCCTCAATGCGTCTGTGTTGATTAAAGTGATACAGTAAAACATTTCAGTTGAGGTTTGCTGCTCAGCCTTGTTTTATTAGGGGTGAATGGCAGTGTAAGTTCAAGGCCGTGCACTGTCAGCTTGTAATTTTACTTCTTTGTTTTTCCTGCTGCAGGCACGCCAGGCACTGACATTTGGGAACATTGCTGGTACTGTACACTTGAAGAGAAATGGCTAAAGAGCAGAAACAAAGCAGGGCAGAAACATTTGTACTGGCTGGATCAAACGGTCACAGTGACCAACAATGGCAGACTGGTATGATGAATAACTTGGTCAATCACTCCCCAGCCACCAACCACGCATCGAGGATGGCCCGAGTCGCTTCGAACGTGAGGCACAAGTGCGCGGCCTACATGCTAGCACTGAGGCCGTGGAGCTTCAGCGCCTCGCTCACGCCCGTGGCCCTCGGCAGCGCCTTGGCGTACAAACTGGATGGCTCTGTGGACTTGGTCATCCTGATGGTGTGCGCAGTGGCCGTCCTCGTAGTCCATGGGGCAGGCAACCTCGTGAACACCTACTATGACTTCTCCAAAGGGATTGACCACAAGAAGAGTGATGATAGGACTCTCGTGGATGAAATCTTGGCACCGCAGGATGTTGTCATGTTCGGAGCATTGTTGTATTCTTTAGGGTGCTTGTGTGCCACTCTGCTCTACTTCCTGTCTACACTTAGACTGGAGCACCTAGCCCTTATTTACTTCGGGGGACTTTCCAGCTCTTTTTTATACACTGGAGGTGAGCAAAATAACTTAAATCTTTTGGATTGCTGCCACACACACACACACACACACACACACACACACACACACACACACACTTTAGGTTTAAGCTCCATTAGGCAATGTTGCATTTTAGTGGCTCCGGCAAAACGTTGGTGTTAAATTAAGAACAGCACATTTATGTCTAGCGTCGTGGTCACTCTGTCGTGTCCTGATTTCACCCAAAGCAGAACATTTTTCACTTATCACTTGTGGCGTCTAGCTAGGCAAATAGTTTGGGTTTAATGTGTCATGGCTTTGATGTCTTCCTCACTTTTGCTGCACAAAGAACAGATAAGTTCCATGTGAAATACACTGCAGCAGTGCGCCTTCCGTGGCAAATATTTCAGATAGATAATCTCACTGAAACTATTTTTATGGCTAGATAGTAACTTATTACTTTTGGCTCTGTGGCGTCAGCTGTGCCCCTTTTTTAATCACCTACCGTACCGACTGAGCTACAGTTTGTCAGGATTTTGGCAGCATTTCTCAGACATGACACTGATGTGTTGCATTCCTTCATGAAAGTGTTGATTCATGCTGTCCTTTCAGGTGGAGGAAGTGCGCAGTGCAAGAATTTCATTTGGCAAAACAGAAAGAATTTCGCAGCTTGTTTGAAAATTTATTTTTTCTCTTGCAGCTTCACTTTGTGATTCAGGTTAATATTGTGCTGGTGTGTATTAAAAATGCCTTCCTAATGTAGATAACTAATAAGAGTCATTATAGGGGAAAAACTATTGTCATGGTTAGTCCTACTCGCCCTGCAAAGAGAGTTAGACCGTAGTCGTCCGTTGCCCTGGAAGAACTTTATCAAGTCTGAGCAAATAATAGAGCCCGACTGATATGATTTCAGAGGGTAAAAATTCACAGATTACTGATGAATTTTTGATCTGGAACTAGACATTTGCACGGACCTCTGCAAAGGTACTGAGAAAGCTGCTTTCTTAAACAATTAGCTTTATTAAAGAATATTTAAGTTAAATATTTTTCACACGTTAACTAATTTTAAATAAACATATTTTTTGCTGCGTTGTAGGAAGTGTAGGATCCAGTCTTTAGACCCATAGTAATGTGTCTTGAATCACTGTAATCATAGCTTTCACTAATATTTGTCTGCATTAGTGGTCCATCAGAGTAGAGAACCGAGAGGAAGCAGAGATGCTATACTTCCATACTTTAACTGAAAGGTTAAATGTGCCTTCTCTTTACCCACAGGCATCGGTCTCAAGTACGTGGCCCTGGGAGACGTGGTAATCCTCATCACCTTTGGCCCGCTGGCAGTCATGTTTGCCCACGCCGTGCAGGTTGGCTACCTGTCAGTGCTGCCTTTGGTGTACGCCGTCCCGCTGGCCCTCAACACAGAAGCCATCCTCCACAGCAACAACACCAGAGACATGGACTCTGACAAGCAGGCGGGCATCGTCACCCTGGCCATCCTAATAGGCCCCACACTGTCCTACGTCCTCTACAACCTCCTGCTTTTCGTCCCCTACGTGCTCTTCTGCATCCTCGCCACCCGATACACCATCAGCATGGCGTTGCCTCTACTCACGCTGCCCATGGCCTTCACACTGGAGAAGCAGTTCCGCAGCCGATGCTACGCCAAGATCCCCCAGAAGACGGCCAAGCTCAACCTCCTCATGGGACTTTTCTATGTGTTTGGTATCATTCTGGCACCTCCAGGCAGCTTGCCGTTACTGTGATGAATTAGCTTTGATCTTTCCAGTTCGGTTGTTTTAATACAGACCAGTTTATGTACCTCTTTGTATTGTACGAGGCTATCTGAGGGTTTTCACTGGCTTTAATTTATTGTTTAATTTATACGTTGAACAGAGATTTAGTCCAAGTTCTACTTTGTGAAAATGAAGGCATAATCAGTTGTATTTTGTTTTTTCAGTATTAAGCCTGCTGTAACGTGTTGGTTAAAGTAAGACGTGTTGGTGTCATTTTGTAGAGGTAGGCAACATTTTTATCACAAAGACAGACAATTAACCTACAGTTGCCATATACACGTTCGACACAACCTATAACCCATTATTCACATTTCCAACATTGTACTTTTTGTATGGTACATACTGTCAATTTCTTCATTGTTAATTTGTTGTTTTTTTTTGTTTTTTGGAGAGCCAAATAGTATTTCATTGGACTGTAATTAAACTCAGATGCTGAAGTCTTCATGTCTTTATTTTGAAGCAGTACACTTTTCGTCCAGCCTAAACAAGTAGAACAATACACTGTAACATGCCAAGTGAGCCTTTTGATGTTTAATATTGGTTTAATGACGAATGGATGTTCAAATACTTTTAACAGTAAAAACGATTTCAAAATATGTAAAGACATTGACTGAGGTTTTTATTTGAGATGTAACAGTACATAATGAGATAAAGCAGCAGCTTTTATCAATGTTCAAAGTGTGGCAGTCAAACAGGTTTGATGTATTACAAAGTGAACCATATGAATAATAAAATAATTATATTTTCGATGAATCAAAGATGTAGGCCCTAATTTCACAGCCATAGTGTGTATTCCAGTGACTTGACCCGCTCACCCATGTCCTCCTTCAATCAAAGAAATACTTGTTTCATTTGATACGCACAGCACTCAACAAATGAATAATCAGTATAGATGAGATAGAGAATATAACATTTATTTAATAAACGTTGGACTGCATTTAAAAAGTGTCAATTTACTAGTAGCAGCGTAGTTGTCAGCAGGGGGCGATATTAGGCAACCATGAACCTCCACAGGCTCTGTAAGGGTCAAAAATATCTGTTCAACTGTGAGGTCTAATTATCTGCACATCCTGTGTCTTCAAAATCTGTAATAATGAACTAATCCAAATGAATATGTAAAATTGCATTAATGTGATAAGGCTGTATACAACTGTAGCACATCTGTCACTAGACCATTTTCATTTGTTCTTGACCTGTTTTTGTCACTGTCCTGTCACATGCATTATGTTATTGTTTATGTCACGTGTTATCTTGTTGAAGTATGAAAGAAAAGAGGTTACAGTGCATACTTTTATGTAATTATGATTTAATATTATTATTACTCTACATGCAGTCTCCGTGGTGTGTCCTGTTCACTGTCTTTATTCATATGCACCACACATATTTGCCTTTTCTCTGTTGTACAGAAAGTACATTTAGACAGTTGAACAGGGCTTCATTGTAAAGCTTCATTTCTATAATTACCATCTGTTGCTGTGGCTGCTCTGGTTTCCACCCACAGCCCCAAGACGTGGGGTGGGTGAACTGGAAATTGCCACTCCCATGTTATAAATATTGTAAATAGTTAATTAAAATTCTAATGATCCACACAAGTTGATATCAGCCTCAGTCTGTGTATCAGAATATATACATAACATTAATATGGTCATATTGTGAAATCTAATTGCAGCTGGTCATTGTGAAGTACAGCCGTTTAGCTGTGTTTAACCCCGTGACTCCTTGCAGATATGAATGTAACACTTTGTAGGTTTAACATGATGAGAGAAGGACACATATCAGGCCTGAGGCATGAGCCAGCTAAATGGCTGACTGTTGAAGCCCTCCATGGCCACCAGGGGGCCGACAGAGACCTGTCTACAGGACCTGTGACACGTTTCTGTGCTGTTGTGTTTATGTTGCACTGAAGATACACAAGCAACGATTATCAGCTTTAATTTACTTCTATAGCACCGTTTACTCAATTTAATTTAAAATGACACAAATCACAAGCACATCTACCTGATAACATATTTTTTGGTGACTTGAAACCAAACGTGGTTGACTTTGTTATTTTTATTACGAGGAACACGTGAAGGCAGCATTAGTAGTGACGTAACGCATGGGCGTGTTGTCATGGCTGTGCGCTGCAAAACCTTTCAATATAGTAAATACTTATTTGTCTTAAAAGAAGCCATGTCAGCGTTGGTGGTGGTCAGCGACATGGAAACATATTTTGCCACAAAGTAAACATACTTGACACAGAGCCGGTAAGTAGCTACAGCATGAAAACATTGTTTTTTATACCAATAAACGGTGGCCAAACATGAGTTAGCTAGCTAGCGTCAACGTTGTACAAGCTAGTAGTACGCACAGCCCCACCATCGTCTCTTATTATAAAGACACTATCAGTTACCTGTTTCTGTATTAACGCAACCTAAAATGTCGTTGTGTGTTAAAGCATATTGCTTGCTAATAATAATTTTGCATGTGATTCACCCGGTAGTGAGCGTGTCCTGTTAATTTGCCTGTCAAATGAACAACTAAATCAAAATATCGCTGTGTTTGGCTAGGGTGGGCGGTGGGAAGCAGCTGGAGCCGCTTCATAATGTTAGCTGTTAATTTTAGACACTGACACTGTGGCTATAACACGACCTGCTGGTGGTTATATGTTTGCCGGTTGAACCAATGAGTCAAGTCTAACAGTACGTTTGAAGTGAGTCATTTTTATATCTTGTAACTGGCAGTCACAGTAACAAGTGTTGTTAAATTGTCTATTTTTCAAACAACGTTTGGTTTTGACGTTTACGTCTCCACATACGTGAACAAGCAGTAGCCGGGTTTTTACTTGAATAGCCAGTGAGCTAACTTCGGCTAGCTGGCTATTGGGGTGTTATGGTTGTTTTACTGTACCCTGTCAGCATTGGCAAAGTCAGTCTGTACTTCACGTTGTGTTGGTTTGGTGGGAAGAGTCGTTGTCACCAGGGTTAAGCACGAAAAGACTGAATTATATACATGTCATTTCATCAGTGACAGGAGAACTCTTAGAGTTTGCCTGCAGAGACCTGCATGAGACCTAACTCTTTACACCTGCCATCTTTCTGGTCATTTGATGAAGCAGAGCCCTGCTGCAGCTGCTACACACACACACACACACACACACACACACACACTCTGGAGCTGCAACTGGTCATAGTCAGGACTGTTCCCAGCCACACCTACTTTGGGAGCAAAGTTTCTGTCATCTGCTGTTTCTTTGTCTTTGTAGGGCCTTCTTTGCTGCACAGATCTAAATCACAATAATCAAGCTTGAAATGCGTGTCGGCTTGCATCACAGAAATGACTAGTGATGCAGAGAAGCGATAGAGAAGAAATGGGAAAAATACTGTGTGGAAATGCTCAAGGTAAGACTTTTGGAAAGGAGTTACCTCTCCGTTGGTAGCCTGTGCAAAATTAGCTTTAATGGGGCATGTTTGTGTCTGTTTGTATTTTAGTGCTCAGACTCTCAATAGACCTTTTCCCATTCTTGGTACGTATTTGTCTCTGAGCAGTTTCTTTTTATCAGCTTAAGACTGAAAATCGATTTCTCCAGATTCCGTGTGACTCTAATTTTAATCAAATTAATGTACGCCTCAACTATAAGTTAATGAGGTCGCTTGTGCATTATAGCAGCCTTTTTGTTTGAATGAGGAATGCTAACAGTGTTTCAGCATCACTCTTCAAACACAAAGTGTGTTTATCGAGCAAATAACTGGACTGAAATGTAAAAGAAAAAGGAATTCCTGGCTGACATACGGGCATGATATTTATATCTGGAGCTTGACACTGTCACCACAGTACAGTGGCGGTTTTCACAGTCACCAGTATGGTTAGCCACAACCAGTGTTTTCTCACAGAGGGCTCAGAAAAAGCAGAATTCAGTTTACCAGTCGACTGCAATTTCTCTTGAGGTGGTTTCAGTTTCAAGGACATCACGCTGAAGCACTCATAAAACTATATGAAACAGAGTTTAAGAATCAGCCCAGATTAAACTTATTAGGCAGCCAGTGATATTTATTTATGATATGTAGACCTAATCGATAATACTCAATGAAACCTCATATCAATCATCTCTCTACTGTATGACACTGATGGACCAGCAATATTTGCAATCCAAAATTTCAGCCAGACTGACCAGTTTATGATTCAAACTGTGTCGTTTTTATTCATACTGAGGTATCTGTTCTGTTATTATCTTTGCCAGACAATGTTGTAGATGAACAGCACAGCAGAACTATATTTACAATATTTTAGATCAATGGGATGTGAAGTACATTGATTTGACACTCCCATCCTGCATTTTTTTTTGATCAGTTACCCATATGTACCCATATCACTATATATAATAAAATGTATACAGTGACAAAAGGTTTTTATCTATATGGTCTGCCCCGTGCTTTACAAGTTGAAGAAAGGAGACTGCAGTTTGTTTCCTGTTTCCCTGTTACCACCTGTCAAGATACTCCTGTTTTGCAGTTTTTTTTTAATATAACATGTGCATGAATCTCACAGTATCTTTGGTCTGTCCTTCTCTGACTTTAATGACGGCATACACTCGAGCTGGCATGGACACGAGTTTGTGTCCAACCTAATGACCCGTGTTATCCCAGCTTGACTTGTCAGTGGGGTTCAGGTCAGGTGACTCCATGTCATTCAGGACTCAGTCTTCAGTCTTAAACTAGTTCTCGTAAAGCTTTGAGGCGTGTTTTGGCTCATTGTCTTGCTGCAGCATGAATCCTTCTCCACAAAGATGCAAACCATAGCGTGTAGCATGTCTCTTAAAAATGGAGTGCTACTTCTTGATCGAGCATAGTCAATTCAGTGCAGGTGTCCAACTCCAGAGCAGGCAAAACAGCCCCACACTTTAATATTCCAACCACCATGTTTCACTTTGGGTTTGTGGGTTTTCTCTCTTAGTAGTAAATGGCTCTTTTTTCCAGTCATCCACTCTGAAACTCTGGTATTTCTTAGCCCACCTCAAGTGTTTGGCCTTGTTTCCCCTCCTGAGAAGAAACTGCTACTCATCCTCTGAGACCACTACAAGACAGGCCTTCTTTTGTCAGTACTTTTGCTGATCCAAGTCTTGTGTTCTTTATTTAGCAAATCCCGTGTCTGTGATGAAGTTGCTTTTCTATCTCTCGGGGTACTAAGCTTGATGTATTGATCTTCTGATCTCTGTACACTTGAAGACACATTCAAAGTTCTTGATATTTTCTGACTGACCAACCTTCATGTTTTAAAGGAACGATCGACTGTTGTTTCTCAGCTGCTCGGTTCTTGCAGTTGAATACAGCTATTTACTGTCTGCCAACACTGGCTCTGAACAACACAAATGCATTAAGATGGCAAGAAATTAACTTTTGACAAGGCACAGTATAACATCTTGTGTGCATGGGCTTTAGCCTGAGCAGTGGCTACCACAAGTAGTCCAGGCCACAGTACACAGGACAGGAATAGAACAGAGTATTAGAGCATTTTTGTGTTCCCTCTAGTCTTTTTTTTTAATATACTAGAGGTTCCCAGGCTGCAACAAGCCCATATTTCAGCCTCTTCTCAGCCTGATGACTTGTTCATCATGCGTGTGTGTCACTGTCTAGAGGAGCCGTGTGAATGAATGCTCCCTTTTTATATGATCAAGACCTTGGAGTCTATTACACGAACAGCAGCAGCTTTGTTTACGAGATAGGAGAGTGGTGTAATGAACTTCATTATGAAGCCTGTGTCTTAACCACTTCCTAAGCCCCCATTAATTCATTGGTTCTTCATGTCCCGGCAATACCAGCTGTACGTTCACGGGTGTGTGCCAGCGTTGACAGAATGGCGTTTTGGCTGGTATCGAGGAACCATATTGTTGATGTCTCCCACAGCTGTGGTCACATTGTAGAGTATTGTTCAAGGCTAGGAAATCACAGGCAAACACACACACACACACACACACACACACACACACACACACCCTCTTTTTTGGTGTGAGACTTGCTGCTGGCGTTGCCAGTGTGCGACTGAAAATGAGGATCATGGCAGGTGTCCATTCATCAGAATCTCCTCCAACCCCACCCCCTTTTTCTTTTCCTTGAGCTGCACCCCCACCACCCCCTCATCCCACCCCACCAAAAAAAATAACAACACCCAGACCCTCCCCCTGAAACATATTGCCCCTCCTCCCCTCCCCCTTCTGTCCTGCGCTCGTCTGCTCATTGGCAGCAGAGCGAATAGTGTCCCCGCGGGCAATGAAAGAGAGAGTCGCGCATCCTTATGTGGAGCTTGGTGCGCATGTGTTCGTTACATATTGATCAGTAAACACACCGCGTCGGCTTCACACGCGTGTCACCGATGCTTATGTCACCGCTGATGGAATATATATCATCAGAGGAGCCCTATGTGGAGCTGAGCCCATTGGTCTGTTTTTTATGCGAGAGTAGGGGAGCGTCAACCTGAATGCAGCGCTCGTCGCACAGCCGCTCTCCCCGGCCATCCTCCTCCCTCTCCTCCTCCATGGTGATAATCCTTGCTGACACAACGCACAAAGGACTAAATGCCTGCTGCATCCTCCAGCAGCAGGGCTCTCTCTTCTGCCTTCTCCGGCTCTGATCCTCCACAGCCAGGCTGTCCGCCCGTACAGCAGGACGCTCTTTCTGTAAAGGCTGCTTGCAACTGTATATCACATCTCTGGAATACTGGCCTGGCTGCCCTCCTCCTCCGCCCCCTGTATACCCTCCTCCTCATCCTCCTCCTCCTCCTCGGCCCGGTTCATTCAGGGAGCTCATCAGCACAGAGCTTCAGCCCTGAGGAGGCGTTTTTTTTTAATTTATTATTATTTTTTTAATCTCGCTGGAAGCTGGTAGGACCACTGGGTAGCTTGATGCGTTCATGTAGCAGGAGGTAGGAGCTGCTTCCTCTCCTACACCTATTTTGGTTGGTGTCTCTCTATTCACCGTGCAGCTCATCACTATACCAACAGGTAATCCAGCTAAACAAGACATGCTTCATTTATCAAGTGATGCGGTTTCAGTCTGGGAAATGCTAGCACGTATTTCTCGTAAGACATGTGATGATGGCGGTATGTATTCTTCTTATCAGTTTAAAGCCTTTAAAAATAAATGAGCTTGGCATTTCAGAAATAAGATTAGCCGTTGTCCTCTTTCTTTAAATGAAACATGGCTGCTTCTATTTCCATCAGACTGTCACAGTGGACAAATGTGCTGATTTCACTGTTTACTTCCTGGTAAGGTTAAATGATCATATGCAAAGGCAACAAGGTTGCAGTCGGTATGCATCCATAGCCATGCTGCTACAATTGTGCCACATGTCGTTGCAATTTGTAGTAAAGTTCGTAGAGGTGCTAAGCAGACAGGTAGACGGCAGCAGCAGCCAAGCCAGCCAGATGTCTGGTGATGATCAAAAAACTGGTTATGTCAAAGTTGTGCAGATACTTTCAGGATTCTTGATTCCTGATAATCTAATCATGGCATGTTTGGTACCCAGACTAGGTGTATTTGAGTTAATTAGAAGTATCTATTACAACATTAGATACTTGTAGTTAACTACATCCTATAGACAGGCTACAGGGCTGTGAGGATCAATAGCAAAAGGATTTTAATCATGTGGTGTAGGTGTAGATTTCATTTAAGGAGGGTGATTGTATTGCTGAGAATACTGTATTGATTTCCATCTCCAAGGCACTGAATGAAATCATCCTACCAAGCCATGAGCCGAGATAAGATTGAACGATTAATGTGTTTTGCGTGAAGTTGCTGCAAATTTGTTTAGAGCTTAATGCGCATGTAGCAACATGTGACTCAGTATTGACTTAAGAAATGACGTTTGACTGGTGGTATAAGCCCAGACTGGTAGAGACCAGTCCAGGACTTCCACTTGAGTGAATCCAGCCCATTTCACAAGCACTAGCCTTAGCTAACAAAAAAAAATTATTAACGCCTCCGCACACTACTAATCAAGTGACATTACAATGCCCCATTATTATGCAAAGTGATGTGTTCACCTCATACACAGTCCTCTCGTAGGATCAACACTGTTCTTTTGTAAGCCATTTCTTTACAGTAGTAAAGTACATGCTTTTTTACCAGATAAGCCAACAGGCTTGTCCAGTCCTTGAGCAATCTGTCAGACAAAAAAAAAATCAACCAAGCAGAAAAGAACCACATGTTCCAAAACAAAGAGCAAAGTTCACAAGCAAATCAAATACAAAGAAAGTGGCGGAAAAGGTTCACTCCTCTGTCTGTAGGATGACTGCATCATAGCGCTCAGGATTTCAGATGGTCCTGCTGGTTGACCTGGGATAATAGCTGCACAGAGCTCGTGGTGGAGTCATAACAGCATGTTCAAAAGTGGATTGAAGATCATGGGGAGTGAGTATGATAATCCACTATAATTCGATATGATAACATAAGCAGTGTCATCAAACGTACAGCGAGTGTTCTCGGGGAACACGGTTTGCTGTGGTAGAGTTTTTGCGAAAGGCTCCAGGGATAAAGTTTGCTGATGGGAACAATTCTGCCGGTATCAAGTTGCTTTTTAAATCTGATGCTGCGGCTATTAAAGCTTTGTAAGGAATGCTTTTGGACAAAGATGACAAGAAGTATTTGAAGATATCAGTCTAGTATATTTTTTAATAGTTTGTAATTATATGTGATTATTTTCAATTTTCCACACGGCACACAGTTTGAGTGAGATTTGAGGAGAGGAAGGTAGGCCAGGCAGAAGCCTGACATGGAAAATGAGAGTGAGAGTCTTATTTTAGGCCTGTCGCCCACTCTGAAGAAATCTTTGTAAATGTGCTATTTACTCATGGTGTGTATTGATTTTGCATCTGGCCACCAGATGCTTCTGACACGAATCAGTTTCAGCAGGTTTTAACTTATTTCTGAGGTTAAAGTCAAATACCTGATAAGCATTTAGATCCAGTGGCAGTGATATAAACTTAAAAACATCAGAGGCAGACAGCCTCTTCTTATTAGACTTTAGAGCGTGGAAAAAGGCCAGTCAGGGCATGTGTCACAGGACATGGAGGCCCTTGCTGCTTCACACAGTAGCATGTATCTGATGGCACCGGGTCTGCCAATAATAATAATAATAATACTCCTGACGCATTTTCCATTCTGAAGCTGCTCAGTGATTATCATCAGTCTGCAGATCTGCCTCTGCCTGTATATCTTCCAGGTGGAACCATCCATGTCTGCAGATAGTTTTATAGATGATTCCAAAACGTTTTGTTTAATCACCAGTCAGCCAGTCACGAAGAAGACTGACAACAAAGTCCTGTGATGGACTTGTTTTCCAGTCCTGCTCCCACAGATCCACCGTCTCACTTTCTCTTGCTTCCGTGGAGATTCTGATCACGTGGGACCCCAATCCCATTGCAACACTTCACTTGACAATCTGCCAGCATTATACTACACATTACATTGTACGGCCTGTGGTCACATTTTAGAGGAAATGTGCTGAGGCGCTTCACATCATGAAAACTAATTGCTGTAGATAAACAGGTAAGTGGGACAGTTCCACTTCTCCAAATGTGCACTGTACACTCACATAGCTGTGGTTTAACTGTACAGTACCTGACAATCACATGTAGTTACTGATGTTGATTGTTCATATAACATATGATATAACACAGCACATTACATTTTTGAATACTTGCAGATGATTTCATCTTCTTTACGGATAAGACTTTTATTCTGAACTCCGTTGGTTTGAATGATTTCTCATTTGTTTACAAAAATGTAAAATGATATCACAATTACATCGTCACTTGTATATCGATGTTTTAAAATGCCATGTGTAGCAAAAAAAAAGTAGAAGTTGAACCTTCAGTAGCACTACACACCTACTCTTTGAAAATTACATTATATTCCTGAGCAATTATGGAGTGTGTGTGTGTGTGTCTGTGCAGTTTGCTTTTGTTTATGGCAGTGTGTTTATCCGTGTTGTGGCCAAATGCCTGTCTGGTTGTTTGTGTGAAGGAGGTTGACGTTGCCCTCCCAGATTGGCCCTCAGCAGTGTTGTATGACGGAAGCCAGTCCATCTGTTGTTGCAGGCACGGAGCTGTAATCCTGCCTGTCTTAGCCCTCAGCCTATCTATAAACTGTGATTTGTCCAGTCGTTACAATTCCACCTTCCTGCAAGAGCTGTCTAAACCAGCTGACCTCTTATTATGTGTCAAATAATTCATTTTGCACACTACTGTTTGATATTTGGACCCTGATATAGTAATATGCAGATTATTTGTGTTTTGAAGACAGAATTTGGAAGTTAATGGATGTGCTGTGTCTGTAAGTCACATTATGGATAAGAGTTGTTGTCTTCATTACAGCATGTCTGTATTTTTATATTCAGATTTTATATTCAGTGATTCACGCGCTCCTGTTAGTGAACTAGTAAATAATCGGAACAAATTTCACCATCCACTCGATCAGCATATTCCTGGAATTTGGCCTGCTGGTGGCTGCCGCAGATAACGTTACACACAAGAACAGAAGATATGGAAATGCATAAGCAAACATAGATGTGTAAATACAAAAACTCAAGTTTGAGCACACACTGTTCAGACACTGTGTGTGTTTGTGTTTTGTCACTATAGAGCACACACAAAATGTGTCTTTTTTTTTTTTGTTCTTTCATCTGCGCTTCTAAAACTGTCACCTGGAAATCTTTCTGAAAGGTTGTTTTCAGAGCTAGTGAGGCTAACAGCTTTACTTTACACATCCCAAATTTCAACGAGGTTTGTGGGTTTGTAGTCATCCCTCGCTGTTTTTAGGATGCAATTTTGGGAATCACGCTCTCACACCAAAAAAAATATAGTGCATTAGGATTTAAGAAGTGTGTGTGTGTGTGTGTGTGTGTGTGTGTGTGTGTGTGTGTGTGTGTGTGTGTGTGTGTGTGTGTGTGTGTGTGCATTTGTAAATGTTGTACTTGTAGAGACAAAACTTAAGGCTCATAGTAAGAAACGGAGGGTAAGAGCTCGCCGTGGAGGGACAGTCAATCCCCAGAATCCCCCTGTGGCACGTCTGCCTGTCAGTACTGGTCCTGGTCTATTTAATATTGATAGGTTATCAGCGTGCGCAGGCTGAATTCTCTCTGGAACAACACTCTGTGGGGGCAGCAGAGTGGGAGGCGGTGGGTATGTGTGGGTATTTAGAACAGTTTTAAATGTAGGTGGTAGGTTATGTTTTTTTTTTTGTTTTGTTTTCTCTCTGTGCTTGCAAATTCAGTTCCCAGAATGCTCGAGTGTGGGCCTGCTTTCCTGCAAATTTTAAGTTTTTCATTGTCCTGAAATTATTGAACAAAATATTCTCCTCCCTTTGTTTCAGTGTGGTTTTGTTTTCAGTCAGTTAGCGGTTCATCGTCATTGTATGCAGTTTATTAGTACATCTACTTGGTATTTCCTACATCCTTCCACACCCAAAGCGCTGGGAGCTGCATTAAAAGCCGTCCACTGGCCTTGACAGCTCCTCAGTTTGCATGCTGAAATGTTAGATATTGGCTGGGATATTATTTCAGTGCATAAAAGAGATTTAGCTGTCATTTTGGACAGAAAATGGAGTGTAAGCAGCCTGCTTTCCCTCCTTTTTGATCCCCTTCATCCTGTGTGTTTTCACACTTAACAAGATGCCTTTAATACCAAAATGACACTGTAAACTTGATAAGCGTGCAAGTGTAATCTCATCTACATTGGAGACATCTGTCCGCCCTATCATTGAAAGATTTTTAACAAAACCCTCTGACTGAGACTGTATACAAAATTGTGTAAGCAGGCTAAAGGTTTTATTCACAAAGTTTACATGTTCAAAGTTTCCTCATTTATTAATCATCATTGTGACTAAATATTTGCTGTCCACACTGTCCACAGAAAAGGTTAAAGTCTCTTCATCGCCCTTCCACTTAGATTAATGGTGGTTGTAAACAGTGAAGTGATGGATTAACACCACCGTCTGCTAAGGAATGTGGTTAGATGTATGGACTCTTTACAAACATGGCACGCTTGTAGTTCTGTCTTTGTAGTTCTGTGTTCTCTCCCAACACGAATAGTAATTCCTGCTGCCTGTCTTAATACTGCTGTAAAGTGGATGTTGTTTTGCATATTTGTGAAAGTTTTATCACACTGCAGTCATGTGAGGCCTCCTACGTAGCACTATTCATATGGGGTGTTAATACACAGCAGGACCTGTCAGTGTGACTCTGTGTGTGTGTGTTAGCCTAGTTTAACAGCACTTGCTTGAAAGATTATTTATCATCCTCATGTGGCATATGTCAGATCTCTTCAGCAGACTTTCCTTTTGTCTTAAACACAAGGAATGAAACATAAACTCTCTCTGCTCTTTTTTAAAGTCATCGTCGTATTATTGGTAAGGACAAACGTTAGACTGTCCTTCAGTTTTACAAGCCTGCAGTTTTCCCTTTGTGCAGCCTCATAAAGATTCTTTTCTTGTGTGATTAGACACAGAAATAGCACTGCAGTATCAACAGAGAGCGCTTTAAATTAGTCTGATATGAATAATTGTAATGGTGGAGATGGAACACTGCATCAGTGTTTAAAGGAACATTTCTGATGTGTCACATGTGATTAATGGATGTGATTGGATGGTCATGCTCCTTTAGCGAAAGTTCCTTTCTCTATTGCTGACTCGGGCTGCCACATAAATGCTGCTTTCCTTCCTGTATTAGTTCCTGTTGCTAATGGGTCATCAGTCAAGGGCGTGGATGTATGAGTTCTTGTATATTTTCCCCTTGTGATGAGATTTTGACTACTTATGTCTTCTTGAGAATACTTCATTTGACTTCTACGTTTTCTAGGTTAATGTAATTCTAATGAGATTCAGACATGTCCATGTATACCCGAGATATGTGCAGTACGTGCTACATGAGCACTTTTTACCCTTTTATATTGTTTTGCTGTTGGTAAATAGACTTTTTGTCCAGAATTCCAGAAACCAGTTTGTTTGTTTTGTTTCTGTAACACAGGATACACCGCTTGCATGTTTACAAACTCCTGATCAATGCTAATTTGGGATTAGGTTTAAGTAGTTGAGTGTTTAGGACATCAATGAAGCCAATGGACTGTCCTACTAAGAATTTAAGTACAAGTCTGCGTGTATGTCTGTGTCAGGTCAGGCCTTGATTAGCGCAGCAGGGAGCAGCTCTGTGTCCAGTCGTGTCCAGCTGCTCTCTCCAGAAGTATTCAGTGATACACAGCAAGGCCTGCAGTGAATGATCCATCAACAAAGAGAACACTGGTCTGAAATTAATGAGACATATGGCGTGTTGCTTTTTATGAGTCCCTCAACAGCCACTGACAGACATGTATTTGGACAACACACAGGTTGTGTGATTTCCTTGTTTAAAACCAGTGGAACTGATGCAAAAGTTCCTACAGGTTAGCAGGAATCAGGTGTTAGCTATGTTTAGTATTGGCTATGTTTAGTGCATTTAAATTTTTTTCATACACTTTCATTGAACTTTGTCATATCTTACCTCCAGTCACCCCTGATCTGTTCCCGGAAACATCCCTGGTGCCGTCCCTAACCACAATATCGTCGGTGCGAGCCAGCTCCGTCCCCCAGAAGCCCCGGAAGCGCAGCAGCAGCGGGATTGACAGTGCTGCCAGGCCCCGGCCGTTGCGCTCAGCCCCCAGGCCAGGCCCCAGCAGAGGCAGCATGGAGGTGGGCATGCGCGTGGTGCGTGGCCTGGACTGGAAATGGGGAAACCAGGACGACGGCGAGGGCCACGTGGGCACAGTGGTGGAGATCGGGCGTCAGGGCAGCACTACAACGCCAGACAAGACGGTGGTGGTGCAGTGGGACAGTGGCACACGGACCAACTACCGCACTGGCTACCAGGGTTCCTATGACCTGCTGCTTTATGACAACGCTCAAATTGGTAAGTACATATGACTATGCTAAAATATTGGGTCAAGTAAAGCTGTTTTTTTTATTTGATCAAATTCATTACTAGTGCCAATATTATATCTTAGTGTCGATATGTTCCATAAAACCATTTTACAGTTTAACATTTCACATTAATGTTCACAGATTTTGTCTTAATAAATCAAACTAAAGTCCAAAATTAGCTAAATTATTTCTCAGATCAGGAAGTACCTAATCTGTGATAAGTAGACAAGACAAATGTGACCTTCACATTGATGCTTCACAGTTTGATACCCAGCGCTTAATACTAAAAGTGTTTGTTTCCTCAAAGATATTTCTTGTTTAATATATTTTTCATTAAAACATATTAAATGCGCCTCAGCATTTCAGCCTGCATGCTCTTGATCATTAATTTTCAGCACAAATGATCACTTTTGACACAAACCTATGAAGAAGTGTTTAAAAAACAAAACTCATTTGTTCTCAATCAGCTGCCGTGGTTGCACGGGATCCATGTGTTTATCTTTAGTATTTGTGCCTGTTTGTCATTGTGGTGGCAGCTTTTACAGTGCTCATTTTGAGTTAGCATGATACAGTAAAGACTGTCTCCCACAGTCAGCCATCCAGCTCTATTTTGGACTTGAATGACACACACATTAACACAGGACTCATTAGCATTTTGCTCCATTTGAAAGAGACATTTTTCTGCCTCAGAAGCTTGCCCTTCAATTAATGGAGCGAATGAAGAGGAGGCGAAGACATGAGGAGCTGAGGGGGGTGGAGATATTTTTGTCATGTTGTTTGTGCCTCAGTTCTTCCACATCTCATATTAGCCATTGTGATAAGTAACACTAGTAATGACATGACATGTGCCGTGAACGCCTCAGTGACTTGCATATTGGAGGTACATCGTAGTGTAGTACTCGCATCTAACTGCACAGGACATGACACGTTCCTCCAACGCGCTCTACAACAAAATACAACAGAAAGAGAAACCTCAGGAATGTTCGATTTATGACATGCTCATTTTTCTTCATCCACCTCTCCTTTCCCCTCCAGGCGTGCGCCACTCCAACATAATCTGTGACAGCTGCAAGAAGCATGGCATCATGGGAATGCGATGGAAGTGCAAGGTGTGCTTCGATTACGACCTGTGCACCCAGTGTTACATGAACAACAAGCACGACCTGAGCCACGCCTTCGAGCGTTATGAGACGGCACACTCCCAGCCGTGAGTACTGCGCCGTCGCTGTCTCCCCAGCAGCAATTGATCCTCATTTAAATTTTAATTATGGTGTCGTCCGTTACAATATCTCTGCTCGACTAGCTTGCTCTGTTCAAATCCAGTTCCGCTCATAGGAGGTAAGACATTTATTAGTGTTGTTTCCGCCAATTAACTTTCATTAGTCTGGTGTCTGTCTACACAGGCCTGCAGGGCTAGCCAAGGCTCTTACAGCAGCAGGTTTTCCACTTTCGCTCATGTCTGCTTGCTTTGCTTTGTTTTTACTGGTAAGCTAATACATCGCCTGGCTGTGGTGAGGTTCTCTCCTCAGTTACCTGGCCAACTATTATCAGAGTTTATTTCCAAAAGTATTTTAGTTATTGGCTAGCCTACACTCTGATGTTAGTCTCCAGTATAAACCTATATCCGTGGAATCGGAAACATCACTGTGAGCATGTTGTTAACTTGTTAATATCAAAGCAGACCTGATCAGAGCAGCCTAAAGCCTTGCTCATGAGCAGGCTTTCAGGCTTGGGTCAAGAAACCTGTGTTGACCTTTTCACACCAACAGTAAACATGGGATTTCCTAAGTCGTAGCTTTATTTTGAAAGGATTAGAGAGAGTCAAAAAAAGAGGGAAGAGGCGTCTTGTGCTTTTTATTTCTGTCAGAATCTATAAGGTGCTCCAAACCAGTTGTAGCTTTAGTCTGTATGTTAAATAATGTCTGATATTAAGCAAAATTTGTGGCACCTTTGTGCTGTGATGGTTGCCTCTGTGTGGTGAATCAGTTTAGGCCTTGCTGTGGATACATGTTTAGTGTGCTGATTCCAAGTCCTATGTATCCAGATTTACTGGAGTGACTTCTCCCTTCAGAATCCACTCTTCTGCATCAGTTCACAGTAAAGCTCCAAACCGCTCCAGGCACTGCCTGAATGTCAGCTGGATAGCCTGTTCTCATTTTAATGAGGTGATATGTATGACCCAGATTTCATCTATAGTTTAGCCCGGTCCAGGTCCAACGCTGTTCCATTTATTTCCCTGTGACTGCTGTCGTAATGAATGCAGCAAACAGGGGTGACAGTCATGACTTAGCTTTGATTTGATCACATCTTTCAGTTAAGGTTAGATAAGATAAGGTTCCAGAGATCAGGTCCTAGTGGTTGTATCAACAAGACAGCAAAATAATTTTACTATTTTAGCGTCTCATTGGAATTTTATTTAGATTTAATTTATGCAGCAGGGCAACAAATGCATTGTTAACACCTGTAATTTCAAATCTTGACCTGATTATGACTTGAATCCTCTTTCTGTGGTTTTTATTTTCACTCCCTGCTGTCATTTTCCATCATCACAGCCTCACTAGCTATATGAGGTGTCTCATTTTGGATTTAGTTTGACTCCATATTTGAACTGAAAAATGGCCCATTTTTTCCTCTGACGGTCGGGTTGGAAATGGAGCCGCACACCTCTTCCAGATCTGGGCTTTAAGTGAAACCTGGCCTCTGCCAGGGAATCAAAATAGTGCAGTAATCATTTAGCATTCTGACAGTAGTTGGAATCTCATTTCGTCTCCCACCTCAGTTTCTCTTCAGAGATATTGATTTGTCATTGAGGCCTAAATGTTGTTGGCTCAGCAGTGTTTATGTGACCCTCCAGACAGGCCACTGCCTTCTGTGGACACTGATTCTCACTGACAAGTCTTTCTTCATTTTATTGAATAAGGAAAATGCTTTTCGGACATTTCTAATCATTTAGAGAATAGTTTATATCATTGTTTTAAACTGAATCCACTGAAAGATGAAGATCAGATGTGATTGGTTAGAAGATACTTGTGTAACATAGCGTGTCAGTACTGCTGCTATAAGTATCCACATCTTTAATCTGATTATTTAAGAGGTGTTGTAATCCCATGTGCTACATGTTTTAATCAAGCAGCTGTGGCTCAGCAGGAAGAGTTCATTATCCATTAATCTTTGGGCTCGGGGTTCGATACCCAGCTCCTTATGTCTACGTGCTGAAGTGTCCTTGGGCAAGACACAGAATCCTCCCGAGTGTCAGGCCAGCACCTTGCACATGAGTGCGAATGGATGAATGAAAGGCCACTTTGCCTGTTAAGGTAGAAAAGCACTGTATAAATGCAGCCCATTAACATTCAGGTGGATGAATATTGCCTGTCAAAATACTGGCATCCCTGTGATTAGTTTCACTATTATGAATGATACTGAGGAAACTGAGCTCCGTTCAAGATGTTTGTCTGCAGCACTTCTGAATGGATCACTTCTAACACACTGGGCCTGTCTCCATAATGCCTCTCAGGGAGATTATTTTAATCGAATCTGAAACATGAATGCTATATTGACTTTCATAAGTGGCATAACACACACGCTGAGACTCAGCTGAAGTCAGTCAACCAGCCATGATGTGAATTAAATTTTCATCAACAGTCTAACTTCTGTAGAGAGTATTTATGACTTCCTTAGGAAGTCGGTTTGGTGTTCATCATCGACCCAAAGCATTTAGACAGACTTAATTCTGATTTGCCATATTTTATCAAGCATTGCTGGTTCTGCTCCCCTCAATATTCCAATTATTCTTTTAATTTTTCCAATCCATGTCCCGTTTTCAGTTATACCTGGAGGTAAAAATATAATGAAGGTTTAACTTAAACATATTTTGCTCCGGTATTTTGTATCATTGAGCAAACTGAGTTTTAAACTGAAGTGAAATTTAACCACCAGGGTCGACCTTTGAAATAACTGCACATATTAAAGAATTTAAAAAAAATTAAAAGAAATTAAAAAAATGATTTTTTGACTTGTGTAACTGTATCCAAGTTTTTGAGTTCAAATATTTCATTTTTATATAATTAATCTCCCCTTGCATTTGGATTGGCTATCACCACATATTTAATGTTGAGCTTGTTTGGTAGTGAGAAGAAAGAAACAAATGAATGTGTGTGGATTATATATAAACAAATCAAGAGATTTTGATTCAATTCACAATTTGCTGCTCATCATATGAACATGAGATCATCCATTCACAACATTCAGTCATTGCCTCCTCTCTTCATCCTTTTATCAAAGACGTCTTTGCATAAACGGAGTGAAAATAAAGTTGCGGTTGTTTCTCAGCAGAGTGTACAGCTGGGAGAGAACATCACATGAAAGTCACTTCTTTTCTCGTCAGTGATGCCAAACACACAGTACTCCTTTATTTCCAGACCACACTGACCCATATTTCTCTGACAGCATTTCAAAAGACTAATTTATTATCTGGCAGTCATGGGACACACTTGATATTTGACTGGAAAGGCAAATTTAGCTTGGTTTCATTATGAGTGGAGCTTCTTGTTGTGCCAGCGGTGATTTATGCAAGGAGACTTTTGGGTTTGGGCTCAGCATAGTTAAGAGGGACTCCTTTCATGTGGACCAAACATGTGTGAGGCTTTAATGACACCTTAAGCAGGCTAAATCTATTTGTAGTTTATAGACATGCTGTAGGCAGATCCTGACGGGACAATGGGAAGGTATCATATACACTGCTGCAGTGTGCTGACACTGGAGCTGTGCCATCAGAAAGATGGTGTGAGACAGGAGGATGTACTTTACACAAGTGTTTAATTTTAATTACAGTAGATTTAACTGGATTAGCATGCTAACATTGTTAGCTGTGCGGGTTAGCATGTTGACATTTCTAACTTCCTTGTAGATATTTAATAGAGAACAGGTGTCTGATATGGAGTAAATCAAGGTGCCCAAAATACATTAAGCTATGTATGTGTGGTACATTATTTAACACTGATAAGAACATTTTGTAACTGCGAATCTTCAAGATATAAGTTTGTATAAATTGTTGCATTGCAATTTTTCTTCTCAAAAGCTGTAAGACTGTGCTGAATGGCTCACATGTTCTGCATTTGGTTAAGACCCTTATGTTGTTTGTATGTAATAGTACATAGAGACATGTGTTTGCATGCTGACAGTGTTCAGGGCAGCATATGTGTGTACCATATGTTTTACGAGCAAATAGTTGATACGCGGCCGGTTAATCGGCTCTTCAACACACAAACAACACGCATGCTGTTCTAGGAAACCTGTTGGATCAATTCGGTGCCTAATCCTTCCTTTGCACATCAAGCCACACTGCTCCACCTGACCTCCTCAATTCTCCACACTGTAGTCACATTCAAGGAACATCCAAACCAAACCCAACTACTGGCCTGCCACTGAGTTTTCCAGTGCTTCCTCTGTCTCGTAGCCAGAATAACCTCAATTTTCCACCTCAGTCTGCTAACTGGAATTTCTCTGCTCATTTCTTGACATGTATGCATGTTCCACTTCCATCACAAAACTGCTGTTGCCTTCATTGTATTCGAAAATGTTCTTTTGGTAGGTCAAAGCAAAGTCGTTGGATATTTAAAGTTGATGCATCTTTTGAAAGACATATCCATTTAAACATAGTCTGCTCTTGTCTGGATTTGTGTTTTCACAGTAGTAAAAGTACCACAAGCACATTACAGTAAGTACAGTAAATGCAACCAGAGCTGACATTGTAAACCAAGGCCATCATGGCACCCACAACTGGAATCATTACGCAAATTCATAGCCTCACTGTGCTTTGCTGACAGCTGCTACTTTTTATGTGAATTCTTATCTTTATGGGATTTTTGTTGGTGCTTATCATCTCTGCAAACAAATGTTAAGTCTGTGTATGCCTGTACCTTCATTTCAAAACAGTAGAGCCTAACCCTTGGCTGACTGTTGACCCAGCCATTGGTAGGTGTAGGTCTCATATACTTATCCTGTCTGGGTGCTTTGTGACATTTGGTCGAGCAGGATTAGAAATATTGATCCCTTGAAAGAGCTTTTGTCCTAGAGTAGCTACACTAAGAAGCGACATGTCAACAACACAGAGGTCATGCTTCATAAGGACATCTGTCAGTTTACGCTGTCTTTAATGTTGATTTTGGTTTTAGGAATAGTCCTTCTGGTAACTGTACTACTCTTTGGTAGCTTTTCAGTTCTTCACATCATAAATCCGCTCTGTCCATCAGGAAATTGGCACAGCTTGCTACATTCTCTCCATGACCCTTAATACTATGAGGTCAGGAAGTCTGTTACTATAACCAGCATTGTTTTAGTTAGCCTTATCGCGTCTGTACCATTTATGTCCTGAATTCCTAGAAAAGCTCTATGAACAAACACAGCACCACAAGCAATTTAAAGCATTAAAGCAGTGCTTTAAAGAAAAATGTGTTGTATGGACCTTTTATATATATATTTTTATATATATATGTTTTTATATATATATATATATATATATATATATATATATATATATATATATATATATATATATATATATATATATATATATATATATATATATATATATATATATATATATATATATATATATATATATATATTTATATATATATATATCTAACGTAAATCTATATAAATATATATATATATTTATATATATATATATCTTGTAAATCTATATATATATATATTTATATATATATATATATATATATATATATATATATATATATATATATATATATATATATATATATATATATATATATATATATATATATATATATATATATATATATATATATATATATATATATTTATATATATATTTTTATATATATATATATATATATATATATATATATATATATATATATATATATATATATATATATATATATATATATATATATATATATATATATATATATATATTTATATATATATTTATATATATATATTTATATATATATATATATATATATATATATATATATATATATATATATATATATATATATATATATATATATATATATATATATATATATCTCTTAATTATGTGTTTAAATGCAGGCCTCTATACATGCAAGAGCCTAGATGCTTTATGAGTTGTCCTGTGGTGGCATGCTTTCTGATAGCTCTGCTGTTGAGGGATTAAGCTCAAAGCTCTGTACGCACACCGTTCTCAGAACAGACCTGGCCAAGCTCAGTCCCACACGAAGATTTACCGTTAGTTGGCTCAAAGAGCCGAATGTACTGCTGTTTCCTGCTGTTGCACCCAGAAACCTGAAAAATCTGGTCAGGGGATTGAAGTTAGCCAATGCTAACGTTAAGCAAAACTCTAACGCTAAAGAGACATGTTGGAGCAGCAAAGCTTCTGTAAGGCTCCGTGAGGATGGCAGCTTTCACAAGGCTCTTTTTTTTTTGATCTCATTGGATTTTGTATGAATTTGATTTTATCCCAAAAGCTGTTGGTGTTTAAATGGAAGCTGGAGTTTGATCTCGTCAAGAAAGCATGGGAATAGGCTGTTCCTTTGCACCAAGATCTGATCAAATCTTTACCATAAGGTAAGGACTGTCAGGAGTGTCTCACCTGAGCAGCTGAGGTTGTTGGTCAGTGTGTTTAGATAATAGTGTTGACACTGTTGTTGCTAGCTACACGTAGAATTCCTATGTGTTTGAGTTTAGCTGTCCTGGCAGAAAAAAAGACATTGTCTTACAGTAAGTAGTATCCTGCTTGTCTTTTGAATAGACGGCAAACTAACAAGAAGGAAGGCATCTGTTAGGTGGTGAAGCAGGGCAACACATCAGAGCAAGAGCAGAAGTCATCAGGGATGGTTATCATTAAATTGTGCATGTGGTTTTTAGATGGTGTCATGTTCATACGCAGTAGGACACACGTGTTTATCACGAGCACGGTGACATGAAGCAGATGTGCTAATAAAAGAGGAATATTGATGGAAACATGTTTCAAAACATTCTTAAAAAAGGTTTTACAGGTATTTTAGGTAGGAAATGTATTCAGCATGTCAGGACAGGCTACACATGTTGGCACAAAATGTTAAATGTAAATAAAACTATGCTTGTGTTCATGAAAACTCCACAAGGTACCTTTTTTAGTGAGTTGTCAGGGGAACGCTGCAGCATGTTTTTAGGCACTGTGTTTGATACATGAATATATTCGACTTCATCCTAAGCCTCATAATTCCAATAACTTTGTGTGCAGCAGCACTTTGTTGTATTGACCATTGTCCATCAAGCAAGTTTTTTTCTTGATTCATATTTCATGAGCTTATAATGATTAATTGATCACCAGTAACATTACTGACAGATGTTTCAAAACTGCCATCCATAATTATGAGCAATACACACAATCTAATGTGATCCAATAGAACTGCTCTGCTATAAATTCTGCCTTTGCTAAGATGATAATGTTCAGTTTTGACTGACACTGAAAGAAAGGTATTAATTTCACTATATGTTTATGACTGAGGTTGTAGTTTGCAGTATTGTTGAACTGGACCGCATTATACAGAGAGGTGTTTCTAATATTTTGGCCACCCCATTTACATACATGAGAGGGACATAATATTAGAAACGCCTTTCAGTATGATGCAGTCCAATTCAATGATGACTATAAAGTAGAATTATTACCATCGTACAGGTTTATGTACGATCTGATGTGATCAGAAAGGTCATAGTTCTACTAATGAGGTGGCCGAGTGTGTATTGTAATAAATGTATTTGTTTGTTTTTCATGTCTTCGTGGCTTTATCAAGTTTGATAGTCATGTTTTGTTAATATGGATACTTGGATAAAGTTTTGTTTTCATAGAATGTCATAGCAGCATTGTCTCAGATGATCCATAGAGCAGTTTGTTCAGCTGTGTCTTCATGCTCTTATCACAGAGTGAGCCTGGCACCGAGGCAGAACCTCCCGCGGATCATCCTCAAAGGAATCTTCCAGGGGGTTAAAGTGGTTCGTGGACCTGACTGGGACTGGGGCAACCAAGACGGTGAGTGGTGGTGTTGTGCGGGCGTGCGAAGGGGGGGTGTGTGACTGTTCCTAACCACTAACTTGCCGCTGCCAACTCAGCAGGCCCCCTACCTTCTTTAGTATGAATCTGTATCTCTTCAAAGTGTTTCACCATCCAGAACCCATAATAACATTCTAACCTCACGTCTCATTAACCCGCGAAAATGTCGTGTTAGTATGTGTCTGCATGCACTTATTGCCAGTGACTCATCTGAGTCTGTTCCACAGATGTGCCGGTCTGTGTGTCTCTGCAGAGTCCCTGTTCAGTAACATTTAACACTCTTTGTTTTTCCTCTTCCAGCCCTGCGTGGTGGCATAAACTTAGAAGTCCCTTCATTTAAAACATAGTTTATTTTGCAGGTGTTCAGGAAGCAGATGACGTGTTTATGAATTGTGTTTTTGTGGCTTGCATGAATGTCAGCAGTTTTAGGTGACAAACTACACTGTTGCTCTTACCATACCATGGAACCTGTCTCTTTTTACATACAAACAGCCCACACTGGTTGATATTAGAAATAGTTGAAATAGTAATTGTTACATCAGTAGGCTAAATTAAAGCCCTTGACCGTTCCCTTTAGGGAAAGAGGGAATGCTAATATGTCTTTATGTTTGCTGGTCTGGGGTCATCGTTGTCTCTGAGAATAGCAACGCTCCCTTTTCCTGGGCTAGAGCGAATGAGTCAAAATGTCCTTTTGGTGTCTTTGAAATCAACGCCCTGGGGTTTGGTTAAGTCACTCATCAGGCTTAAATGGTGTAAGTGCATTCAGGATACTCTGAGCATGCTCAGAAACCCCCAGCCCACTATGTAGTCTTACGGGTCACTGGTTTAGTTGGTGTGGTTATGCAGTGAGGCAGCTTGATGGCTTTAATGGCTTAACAAGGTTTTTTTTTTAACATTTTAAAATCCGATGTAGAGACTGTAAAACTGTCTGATAGAGCATGCACACTAATCATGTCACATTTGAAATATTTTTTTTATTTGAGTTTTGTTTTTAAATTAAGGAGAATTTTGTTGTCAGGTGTTTGATTAATGGAGAGCCATTAAGGACTGAGCTGGTTCTAGAAAATGGAAGTGAATGACTTTGACACTTGGCAGCTTGTGTCCCTACAGGGGAAATGTTTCTCACACACCTCTGTGTCTGTCATCTCATTTGTCTTATGTTTCCACTGGGCTTGTCAAATTTTACTCTGGACTTTACTCTGTTGTTCACACATTTTTCTCCTGATCAAAACCAAAATCCCCTTTCGTTGTCTACGACTTTTCCTTCCTCAATGAGCCGATTTGTCTTTCTCTCTCTTCTCTTCCCCTTCTCCAACACACTGATGCATTATTGTTTCTTGCATATGTGTGTGTGTTTGTTTGTTTGTGTGCATTTATGTGTGTGTAGGCGGGGAGGGTAAGGTTGGGAAGGTAGTGGACATTCGCGGCTGGGACACAGAGTCTGGTCGCAGCGTGGCCAGTGTCACATGGTCCAACGGCACCACCAATGTCTACCGAATGGGACATAAGGGCAAGGTAGACCTCAAATATGTCTCTGACGGCCAAGGAGGCTTCTATTACAAAGACCACCTACCAAAATTAGGTAAGGCAAACACATTGCTGTTTCAAAGTATGAATTATGTAAACTCCAAGTTATTTATTTCTCAGTTGTTGGAGTAAAGCAGGATATTTATATGTTTGGTGGTATTTTTGTATGACATTTTTAAAACATTACAATGATGTATGACTGCCTACAGAAAATGTAGACATGGTGACCTCAGCACCAAAGTATTGTTAGTGTTTGCTTTGAAAAACGCTCATAAATCTCACCCTGTTTGTTGACGCTAACGCCCGTCTATCCAGGAGAACACGCAGAGCTGCAGCGCCAGGAGAGTGCGGACGGCCACTCGTTCCAGCAAGGCGACAAGGTCAAATGTCTCTTGGAGGTGGACATCCTGCGACAGATGCAGGAGGGCCATGGAGGCTGGAACCCCAAAATGGCAGAGGTATTACAGACGGACCAATCACACAATCCTAAACATACTAACAATAGACAGCTTTACATAGCTCCGTGTTGACTTCTTCTATAATGTAGAAGTACAAAGTTCCCTTGTTTTTTCCAACACGTTACAATGTACTCTTTGTGTTTTCTGCATAGTATGTACTCTTTATGTTCTGGACAAACATGGCCTCACAGCCGAAACACATATGCCCTTTTGAACATGGCATACAGAGTATTTATATAAGTGGCTCAGATGGACATTGGCGTGCAACAGAGTGAAAGAAAACAGAGCATTCAACTCTCAAATCACAGCTGCTAAGGGGAACATTGAGGTCACAGCCATGCAGAGGGAGACCCAGGGTGATACAGCCTATTTGTGTTTGCAGTACATTTGCAGGATTGGGACTGTTCATAGAATCACTGACCGAGGAGATGTCAGAGTCCAGTACAGCAACAACATCCGCTGGACTTTCCATCCTGGGGCCCTCACCAAGGTACTGAGTTACAGATACGTTTCTATCAGAGGATTTCAGTTCAGAACTTGGATTATCAGTCTGTTTTTAATAGCTTTGACAATTTGATCATCTTTCTTTCCACTAGGTGAACACATTCGGAGTTGGCGAACTAGTAAGAGTATTGGAGGACATTGAAAGTGTGAAGAGACTGCAAGCTGGCCATGGAGAGTGGACAGACAGCATGGCTCCTGTATGCTCATTTAGCCTGAAATTTAAAAAATATTCATGGTAATTTAGCATTAGTTATGATGGCCATATTCATAGCAGTGGTCGTGGATCTTTTAGACTAGTGGTTTTAGAGTCGAGAACTCCTCAAACAATCAGGTTGGTGTTTGTGAACCCCTCCAATGTGCCCAAGACAGTTCAGGGATTAACTGGAGCATAATAACATGAAAGCAACCAAACTCACACAGTCAGAACAACAACTAACAGCACCTACACAGTACATAGCATGTGGTAGATAGTGTTTTTGTCCCCTGTGTTGACTGTCATTAAAGGGTTAACTGAGAGCTGCTTCCTGTCTCTCATTCTACACTGTTTGCCACAGTTATTTTATTTTCCATAACCATTTGGTGACCCCAGAAAATTATCTCACGACCCCTTTGTGGGTCCTGACTCCCTGGTTAAGAACAACTGCTTTATACCAGCTTCATAATACTTCAGAAGTGAAGAATTGACTCAACATTGATTGTCAAATCAATGACTAACGACTTAATTTTTGACATTTTGAAATGACCAACCAGTGATTCATTAGAAAAAAATGTTCAGCCCCTGCACTTTACTTCTGACTTGTTGGTCTTGACTTGACTTTCAAAGCATGACTTCGTAATGACTTTCCTCTGCATTCCGGTCCTTCGAGGTCTTCCCTGTCTGTGTGCGTGATGTTAAAAGTGTCTTGCTTGCTTAAGTAAAGCCTTCATTTGGAAGACACATCCCTCTGTATTAATAGTGACCTAGTTCCTGAAAATTGAGTTTACAAGTAATCATGCTTAGAGCTGTTTCCTCGAAGGCGGCCTCGTTGTTTACCTGAAATAAAAGAAGCACTGAAATAAGTCCTGTAAATACCGTGAATGGAACCCTTGTTTTTTTGACCCCTCTAAAAGTCCTTTCTAACCCATCCATACCACATCTACCTCACGTCCTGTTTTATTCCTAGGTGCTTGGCCAGATTGGGAAGGTGTTGAAAGTATATGCGGATGGTGACCTACGGGTGGCTTTTGGAGGCCAGACGTGGACGTTTAACCCAGCGTGCCTCTCGGCACAGCCTGTGGAGGTCGACGCCAACCTCATGACAGCCGAGAACCCCAACGAATCTGGAAGTAAGGCCTCTGCCGGGACGAGGGGGCTTCATCTGTAACGCTCCAGCTTCAGCTTTACCTTCTGCGTGCATTCACTCATCCTCCCACTGCCCTCACTCCAGCTCTGTCTCTGCCATGCATGCTTTCACTTACAGGCCGCAACTGTGGCGATCATGGCGACAGCCATGGCCGTTCCTTGTCTGTCTTTCTTCAGCAGTGTGTGTGCCGGGTGTCATTTCTTGAAATATTCCTCCCTATAGCATGTAAAGACGTCACTGCATGTCGACAGCAAGAGGCTTTGGCAGCACAGTAGACATTTGTCATCATGTCAGATGTTCTCAGCAGTCTTGTAATCATGACTACATCTATTCTGTGTATGTGTTCACCTCTGTGGATGGGAAGACAACAGTGTGATGTGTGTATGTGTGCATGGAGGGACATTTTGACTCATTCCTGTGGTTTTTCATTGACAAAGCCATTAACCAGTGTGTTTTTCAATTTTGGCCGTCTTGAAGGCTTTCCAACCCCATTTCTCATCATGTTGTACACATTAGACTGATGAGGCTAAATGAATCTTTTTGTCTTATGTGTGTTCCCCCTCTCTCCATCTGCCTATGTCTGTGTCCAGGTACTGTCATCTCAGTTTTGGAGAAGCTGCTGTCTCAGTCTACAGAGCAGGACAATCCCAGCCGGCTGGTCATCGAGGCAGCACACGGCAGTGCCAACAAAGTGCGGGAGCTGGTGCAGAAGTATCCTGACAAGGTTAGTGCAGCACTCCTTCTCTTTGCTGCAGTCCACTGCCTGTTCCAAGAGCTCTTTCCACCAGGACACCAAGACTGGGGGTGGGGAATTTAAGGGCCAGAGACTTAGTGTGCTGGATAAGGCAAAGGACACATTATACACCAGTATTTGCCAATCTGCCTGATAAAGCTGAAGACTCTGGTGCCACATTATCCACATTTTCACAACACATTCCAGAATTATTTACTTTGTGCTGTTTTGCTACAACCCTATAGGAAAATTTTTTTCTTTCCACCGTTCCTTCCAGCAAACATTTTTCCAGTCAATATGTCGCTCTTCCAGCTCTTGGGAACTTGAGTGACTCCGATATTAAAAGATTTACACACACAAACGAGTCAACGACTTCTCTCATGAATATATAGTTGTTAATTCACAATATTGACACACATAATGAACAGAGAAATATGGAAATGGTAAGAGAAGTCAAACATGAGATATTGATTCTCCTAATTTGATTGGCTTGTTTGGTCAAGAAACTCTGAGACTGGTTATTAAAATTAAAGCAGGGAGAGGTGGGAGAACACGAGAGTGATGAGTGACTGAACATAAAGAGGTAAAAATAATATATCCTCCTCTAAAAGAGGTTTTTAATCTCAGTGAAGCATTTCTCCTGGTTAAATAAAGGTCTGTTTTATGTCTTACTAGATCTAATGTTTTAGAGTAGGATTCCCCAAGCTGTTATTATGCTATTAAATGACAATAGAAGTTATATCAACATTAATACTGTTGCTATATGTAAGAGAGATCTTTTAACCTATTCAGCTGCATGTGTCTGATGTCCTCAGCTGACATCAGTCTTTCAGAGGCTGTAGTGGGCTCAGTTTTAGCTGGCTTGTTGGGCTAAACTTTGGTGGTGGAAAAACTGGCAGACATGCCCGCTTTATGCTAATCCAATGTAGCTTTGGGCGAAAACCATGAAGTTTTATGCATGCTGTATGAATGTGTTTTTTCCCTCTGGTGGATTTGAATATCTCTACTTACTGGGGTCCCCAGATAATATTGGAATTGCATAAATTTGGTCTGCCTGGAAAGCTGATCCTCTTGTGGATTCAATAAGCCCAATTGTATTGATGTGCGATGATGTTCCCATAGTAGCCATTTCAATTATGAAACTTGACCTATCTGAGTGGTCAACAATGGTTTAATTTTGCATGACGTCTGTGTAACAAATGATATCAACACAAAAACTGGAGCAGTAACTTATAAGATATAATAGAGCATGTGGACGGACATTCTATACTTAAATCATAATGTTCTTTATACGCTCTAAACTTTCTAAATTTGAGGCGCTTAAACAAAACACCATGTTTGTTACAGGTCGGGCTTACAGAGGAACAGGAGAAGCAGGCCTCATGCACTACATCCTGTACTTTTTTCTTTTCTTGTACCTGACCTTTATTGGCTGTTTCCCATTTTTATTCAGATTTCTGCAGTAACCAGCTTGTGTTACAGGAGGATATCAAGACACCAAAAACAAAGATATCTGCTAGAATAATTGTCCCGACTGGATGAGAAGAAGAAAAAGATAAATGGTCAAAGTCATCCCACATATGTTTCCTGTTGTAAAAACTGTTCAGATTTTACGCTTTGATTTATTTCATATATTTTTAAACTCATTATTTAGATTTGGACAAAACAAGTCATTTAAAATTGAACATAATGTCATAAAAGGTTATCAGACAAGTCAAGAATAACTAAACACATTACTAAAAACATTTATCACCAACTAGTTGATCAAACAAAGTAAAATACATGTATTTAACGCTTAAATTATGTTTATCTCCTGCACTCCTACTTATTGGGTCATTCTGTCTATTGTATCTATTTCCTCACACAGCCTGTCCACCTTCCTCTTCACATTTGTTCAGACTGTGTGGCTGCTAGCTTAACTGAATACGCTGATAGCTAAACACATCCAGCAGTAGCCATTTCAGCTAGCTACCTCCCTGACTGCTCTTTCCAGACAATAAAATCCTTGGTGGTTTGATGGTTAAATGGAAAGGTGGATGGATAAAATCTTTTGCTATCGTACTTGTATTTTCTCTTTCGAGGTAAACTCCAGACATAGTTACCTCAGATGACCCACTCGTACACTGTAGATTATGATTCATAATATTAAAGCCTGAGATGTTATTGACACAGCTTGTACTCCGTAATGACTAAACTGCTTATTAGGATTATGTATGAAGTGAATTACAAGCGCGGTTGTTGTTGTTGTCCATGCTCAGATTATTACCAGCCAGTCTACGCTCAGCTCAGTTGGTGTCCCGGCCATCACGGCCTCTAATGAATCTTGGACCACGTTTGTGTTCCTGGCAGGTGGATATAAAGAACCAGGGCAAGACTGCACTGCAGGTTGCTGCTCACCAAGGGCACATGGAGGTGGTGAAGGCCCTTCTTCAGGCCAACGGCTCCATCGAGGTCAAGGATGAAGATGGAGACACAGCGTTGCACTATACCGCTTTTGGGTGAGACAAACACACAGTTTTCCTGCATTTTAGTGAACGAAGGTAACACACAGACGTACCTCTACTCTTTGTGGCTTTAGACTGACAGATACACAGCAGAGCTCTTGCCTGTCTTTTTCTTAGTAATGTGATAGTCCATTAACAAAAGTGCCGCCTAATCAGCCAGACACATCTCATCCTCTCACCACATTAATGCTCAGGACGTCAGCATTTGACAAAATCTATTCGGGAATTTAAACTTGTTGAAAATTTCTTCAGTAGTAGCACACCATGAAAACAAAATGGACTGGTTTAAAAAGTTAATATTAATATTCAAGCCCTGAACTTTGTGAAGCTCCCAGTAGATTTTTACAATCTGTATTTGAGTTTTTCATTACTGGTTTTTATTAACTTAATTAAAAGCACTGTCTGGACAAGTCGAATCACTCAACAGAAACAGATGGCTGTGATGAATGATCTGAATATGTGTCTTTTTCTGTTCATGGTGTCTTTCGCTGTAGTAATCAGGCAGAGATCGCACGGCTGCTGTTGAGCAAAGGTGCAAATGTCAACCTCCTGAACAACTCCATGTGCACGGCGCTCCACATTGCCGTCAACAAGGGCTTCACTGATGTTGTGCGAGTGCTGACGGAGCATTCGGCTGACGTTAATCTCCAGGTGAGAGGACGTAGAATGTCTAATACTGGCTTTTGATTGACATTTGTCGACCTACAAACCTCCAGTGAATATTTTGGTGTGTTTACTTCTCTGTCATTTTTCTTATGTTTTTTTATTCCTTACATATTATTTAACTACATTAACTGGTCTTGATTTATTCTGTACTGTGGCATCGAAAACAGCTCTGGGTACATTGTACCATTGGCTTTGTAAACATTGTAATAATTAACCAGTTGCTAACGTTTGTGTCGTGTGTGATAAGAGAGAAAGGTTGTTTTCAGATGGTAACCCACAGGAATCACAGTCCATCCAACTCTTGTTCAAAGATTAATTTCTATTACTTTAATGAAATCTAGTGTCTGTGCAGTGTTAGTTGATTTTATGCACATGCTGCACCTTCATAGAAAAAGATCTGCGAAAACTCCTTGTGTATGTTTCATGGAATATGACGCCATATTCCTATTTTATCATAAATATGTATATATTTTAAATATCTTTTAAATAAATGACACACGAACCCTAAATAACCTACAAACCCTGACCATGCTTATTCTTGCTCGGTCACTGGTCAGGAGTGGTTCTAGAGTGAGCTCATGACCTAGCATGTAGCCAGTGACTGTGGGTGGACCGCTGAGTGAGTGTCTGGGTAGCCATTAAGTGAGTTTCTCTTGCAGAGTCTGTCATTTGTTATTGACATGTCACCTCGCTGCCCTTTTCAAGCAGTTGTAAACAGACAAATTCAAACATTTATGGCATTTGACTGCGACCATGCTTCACTTCAGCCCACAGTCTCATTAAGGCATCTTAATGTCTCTTTTAGGGCATTTTCCAGGCCGTCTAACATGCCTGCAACCAGGCCCAGGATTTACTAACTGCATATATTTTCTGCTTGAGTAGTGAGTGGCTGCTCGGCTAAAAACACAGAGTAGCAGCCCAGAGTTTGTTTTTGTTTGTGCCACATGCAGTCGAAATGTACTGCAGCATGCATGACACCAATAATAAAGACCAAAATTAGTATTCATAGTCAAGAATTCAGGTTTACAACAAATTCATGTCTACCTTTTTGTATTATAGAGGATATTATATAATCATAAATTGTATTTATTTTAGATAGACACTGTGATCCATACAGCATCATCATGATCATAACAAATTTGACAATGGCATTGTACATTTTGCCTCAAGAAAAAGTTCAAACGTGTAGAACTGCAGTCCATCACTCACTGTGCTGCCGCTTTAAATTTTCTTTTTCACCCCGATTAGGATTCATACGGGGACACGCCGCTCCATGATGCCATCGCTAAAGATTTCCGCAACATCATCGAGATACTGGTCTTGGTGCCCAACATTGACTTCACACAGCAGAACCACAGAGGCTTCAACCTGCTGCACCACGCTGCCCTCAAAGGAAACAAACTGTGAGTAGAGATCATATCCAAAATGTTCTAAAAGTATTTTTTAAAGCTTGGAACGCACCCAGGTGCAGCACGTATTATAAGAAGTGAGATTAGTTATTGAACTTCTCTGTAAAGATTATTAATTTTTTAAGAAAAGTTTGGTGTTTATCCAGACATTTGAATATAGTTGGAATTTTCTTCTAGTGTGGTTAGTGGAACTACATCTTCTGGTACCAACATACTTTGCTGGTTGTCACTTAGGATTGAGCTTGAAAAAAAACATTTTTCCACTTGTGATTTATCATAATTTAATAATGGCTAAATAAGGTAATCATTGTAAATATGGTAAATAATGGCAAAAGTAGGGACAGGTCAACAGTGTGCATCTCTAAAAGAAAAATCAGTGCATGTATGGAGTGCCATGTGTGTTCTTTTCAGACTGCTCATCTCTTGGTAGTTTTTGGTATCTAATGTGAGCAGTGGAAATAATGGTGTGCATGTGTGTGTGTGGGAATCTCTCCTGTGGGTTCAAATGAGGACTCAAAGGTCAATTCTCAACGCTATCTGTTACAGACAGAGCTCATCTCCCACACAGCTTCTGCTGCTGTCAGCAGGCTGGCGGTCAATATCAAGCAAAAAATGCAACATTTACTTTTGCATCCTGTTTTCCTACACAATGACTTGTCCTCCAAATTCTCTACAAACTACATTTAGCGTAGTCTGTTTTCAGCAAAGCAGAGCCTAGGATTCAAGCGGGGACAAAAATTCCAGAAATCCAAACAAACTGATCAGTGGACCAGCTGATCTTTTCCCAGGGAAGACTTACTCAACACAGCTTTCATGAGTTGCCTTTAGGTTGTGTTACAGTGCTTTGGAGAAGACGAAGAGGAAACGCACTTATTCTTAATGAAAATATCAAAGATTTTGACTCAGTTCCTCCCAGAATGACACCATGTATTGGATTCCTCCAGGTGAAAGGTTAGCTCAGCTATTTTACTCTACACCAAGGTGCTTGAGGCCAAACATCAATGCTGCCTCACTGACACCTGTCACAAAGGCTCCATTGTCTTCAGACTGTTGGTTTGGTTGACAGTGGAGGTGCTTAATCACGAGCTAAGCCTTGATGGAGCGCCGGGCCAGGCAGGCAGAGGCGCAGTGCATACGTGAATGTTCTCACAATGATAAGGTTTCATTCCTCAAACACAACTCTTTATTTTTGGAGTACCAGTGTCCTTCTCTGTCCATGTTGCATCACACCACCGCCCACACGCACGCACGCACGCACGCACACACACGATGAATAACCTGGAAATGTAGAGAGAGCTCAAAGGTGAATGGTTCCTTTTTATAACAGTCCTCAGTAGTACTCTATTTTAAAATAATGCTATTGATAAAATCTTCTTGAAATTATGTAAGATTAACAAATTATGTGATTTGTGCTTTTTTTTTTTTTTAAATCCCATGACTCAAACCAATCTCTACCGCTGTCAGCAGCTGTCCTTTTGATATATTCAATTCAACGATTTTTTTAATTTTTAAATTTTATATATTGTGTACCATCAGATATTCAGACATACTCAGACATTGATTGACACTTTGATCTGTGACATTATTTTCCCTCGCTATTTTCAATAGTAAAATTGATTATTATTATTATTAATCTTTGCTTGTCCCAGAAAATTATTTCAACATTCCCCTATTTTTCTAGCTGAGAATGAGTAAAGGGGCTGAAGTATTGTGAGATAAACTGATAAGAGCCAGTGGCCGTTAATAATCAAACTAGACTCTAGCTTTGAATTGTACATTTAGTTATGTAAAGTTCAGTAGGCTAACTGCAGGCTACTGTTTGTGTTCAGGCAGTAATGGAGCACAAAGGGCTTTCCAAAAGAGTATTTAAACAAGGCAACATTAAAAAAAGAACTGTCAGTAAGAGGAGTTGGTAGTAAAAGTACTCATGTTAAAGCATCTAAAGGTCATATCCGTGTCCTGAAAACACTTAGAATGTCAGGAAGACAGTGCAAGTATAAGTTTAAGTCAGGCTTCCACAGAGAAGAATATAACAATACATGGCACAGTCCCAGCCTGTCTAAGGCAAATCATTTTAGCTAATTTTGATCAAGAAAATCTAATTTTTCTCACCTGTTTTGAGCAAAATTAACAAGACAATAAGTCTCCCCACAGGTCTGAGTGACTTTGAGTTGATAGATTTCGCAGCAAACCAAGTCTGCCTGACCATGGTGAGGTTCCTGCCTCTTTGCTCCAGGGCTTGTATGACCTCATATGAACTTTCCTTCCCAAATTATAACAAAACCATGTAATGGAAATTTGTCCCTGGTTCTTTTTAAAGAGGTGCCATGAAGGAAAGGAAACAAGAACGAAAAACACCAGCTTCACCATAAATTTCCTCCCTGAAGCGATGCCACTTCATTCAAAGTTTCACTTACAAAGTTTGAAAGTGTATTTTGTGTAATGTGATGGATTATATCTTGGAGACCAATAGAGAGTGGGAGCTCTGTTACTGTCATCAGTAAAGATTTTCAGGATGCTGGTAGATTCCCATAGCTTGGTCCTCTGGTTATTTGCCTGCAGACTCTCCAGCATCTACTTTGGCCAGTTTGTCAAGTACTAAACCAGTCAAAAAAAGAGTATTAGTCAATCCATTACTCTCATAAAAGGAAAGCGTTGAAGTGCTAAATTCTGACCTCCCAACTTCACCTCCCAGTGACCCACATTTCCTCTTCACTAGTGCTCCTGACTGTAATGTCAGGACAGTCTTGTACATGAGTGCAATATGGGGAAAAATACAGTCTGCAAGGGATAACGGAGAGAGGAAAAAGAACGAGGGTAGTGGCCACAGTAGACAGTCATTTACTAAAACGTCCGATCTGTTCTGGCAAGTGTCATATGTGCAGTGCTGGGAGTTAAGGCTGCACTCCCCAGCATTCATTTAGCCTGACATCAGCCGCTGCGCATGGAGTAGAGACGCAGGATTTACAGTGTTCGGGATTACTCATTCATTCATGTATCACCAGCAGGCCTACACTACATTGTAGGCCAGGTGTGTTTGTTCTGGGTTTGTTACAAATTTAAATACACAGTTTGAATGTGTGCAGACATTAGATTGATAGCAAATAAATCTCATCACAGTTTATCTTCTATTTGAACTGAGATTCATCATTGTGGAGTAAATTCATTATTTACTGGAGTTTATAGGATGTTCTTAAATGTTCATCAACCTGTGATGTATACCTCTGCATGGGATATTTTACCCTATTTAGCTGATAATTTCTTTACCGTTCTCATTTTAGAAATGAAAGATAATCCATAAAAGCAGTAGATTTTTGGGGTTTGTTCTTGTAAGCGGCTGTGGCCTTCTGTTTCTTGTTTTATCTAGTGACAGAAAGATGAGAATGTTTTGTTTATTATAGTATTTATTTATTGTGAGGAAATGGAAAAGGAGGGCTAGAGGCCAAGTTCACATACAGTCCTGGGAAAGAAAAGAAACAAGGCAAGCGGCCAGATTTCTTCTGGAGTTTTCAGCTTGACAGCAGAGGCAAATGGATGTACAGGATAGTTAGTCTGTTTACTGTATTTATTGAAAAGAAAGAATAATTGGCTTCTTCTTCCCTCTTTCCTGTAAGCTCACCTCCTAAAAAACTTCTTTGTTTTCTCTTCACTTTCACCAGATTCATTTGTTTCCTAACAGTTTGGTCTGTTCTTTCAGACTCTTTTTTTTCTGGGGTTACTTTGTGCCTTTTGACAGTACAGTGTAAACTGTCTGACACACACCAGATTTTGCAACATCAAAGCCTTGTATTTTCATTTCTTTTGTAAGATAATTAGTACTCGCCATGCTACATTTCTTCTGCTTTAATCCAGCTTTGATCAAGAAGAAAGTCACAAACAAGCCTGACTCAAACTCCCAAAAATAACCAAATGATGACTTCAGTCTCCAGAAAAGTCATTTCCATCATGCCCTCCAGCTGATGCCCTCTAGCTGTTGCGTGCGAAAACATTTTTTTACAAAACTGCCCTGAAACGTCGGCCCAAAGACTGAATATTCATGAACACACAAGAGTAATGATTATGGAAATAATTCCAAGAAATGAGGCGTAGTGGGTACAAAGGTGACACAACTCACACGGCTGTGCCTGCTTCAGATCTGCTAGGGTGAGCTCTTTAGCTAACGATGGTGCTCTGGAGACAACTTGAAAGCAGGAACGATATTTCCCTCTATCAATACTGTCACACACACACACACACACACACACACACACACACCCACACACCCACAGAGCTGCATTGCAGGTACCAGTGACCTCCAACACAATGTCTCTCCAACAGCCTTCATCCTTAATAATACACTCAGAGGAGATCCCAACATATGTGACTGCATGTGTAACAAAGCGGCCTGTGCTCTTAGTATTTGTTTAAAATGTAACGGCAATCTGCTGCTAATGAGCCTGTAGACATTCAAATTTTGTTAGTTATCACAATCAAAGGTGCATTAAAACTGTTCCTTTTTACACTGATGCCAAAATAATTACATTTGTCATGTTCCCTCTGCAGCACTGGGATCATTTATCAGGATAATACAGGAATGATGACGCTGTATAGAAGCATGATTCAGAGACTCTATGATTTCTTGGAGTTTCTCTGATTCTAGCTTCATGAAGGATCCTTTAATGGTGTAGTGTATAATAGTGTATAATCGACCAAAACTATGAATCATTATTTTTGTCACCTTGAGAATGACCCTTTTTATATCTACAGACACCCTTTTCCATGGAGTCCACCATGTTAAACTGCTATTTTCCTACAGAAGCCCAGAACAGACAAACGAAACACCTTTGACATTTCACGAGTGAAGCAAAGGAGTTGCAAACAGCAACTATACAACTAGATGCCACAAAATCCTACAGACAAGTCACAAATTAACTTTATGACTGTGCTTTTGTTGTTAGGGAAGCACCAATTGTTAAATATTTTACTGTTACTGTTTACATACTGTGTTAATTATTTGATGATGTATCCTCCCCAATACATATTTTTAATTCTATCTAATAGTCAAGTCAAAATGTGTGCAGGGTTGTCATGAGAATACAAGTTAATTCATGAAGAAATCACACATGCATGTCATACTGTGCACGCTTGCAAGTTGTAGGTGAATGAAATGAAAGTTAATGCCAAAACCTTAAATACGGATGATTCTCTTACAGGCTAAAATTTATCTTTAAATAGCACGTTCTCCTTCTTGGATGTATTTCTTATTCATGACAGTGTTTTATTATATAGTAATAGACTTTTTACTGCTTTATTAATATGGGTTAATAATGGAGCTGGAATACCTTATCTATCAACATCTGTTTCCAAACAGTGAAATCCAGCAGAGCTAACTTAAAATTAGCCTAATACCCATAGAAAGGTTGGGTCACGTCGCACCCAACGTCCTGGCTGCTCACTAAGGCTGTTGGCTTCAATTTCACACGTCATAAAGCAGACTCAGCTACGGAGCAGAGGACGACCCAACAGTGCAGCCCGGCCTCACACTGCAGCATCAGTCCGCTGCATCAATCACAAGAGAAGTTCTAATAGTCTCACTTCACTGAATGTGGTGTCACCCTTCAGAGGAACTGAACTTTGTGAACACTCGTATTAAAATTAACGTAAAAAACTAGATTGATGTCAGAGAAGACAGTTCAAGGCTTTTGACCTTGAAAGATTTAAACATTTGTCCTTGGTGGTGTCAGATCAGTGATATTCTGTCCATATAAAGGATGATAGATATCTACTGTTTAAGGCTTAAAGCGACAATTTACACTTTAGGTAGGGGCGTATTCAAAACTCATCAGGAGGTCATTTGGCTGTATTTAGTGAGAACTGGCTGCCTGTTGTGACTCAGTGTTTCCTGGTTAGATCGGCTTGTTAGCAGCTGCCTCTCTGTCCAAGCTCATGTGAAGTACACTGTGGGACAGGATAAAATAAGCTTCATATTCTGAGAGGTTTAAGCTTCCTGCATGCTCTACAGTCTGCAGTGGTGCTGTTGCACTCTCACTGTGTCTGATCAGGTTTATGTATGTAATACTAAGCTTAAATTTATATATGGCTATAAAAGTCTTAACAACCAGTATCTGAATCCTTTTTAACAGTGCTGGACAGTAGGTAGTTTTTTTTTTTTTTTTTTTGCAGCAGCCTGCAAAATAAAGGATATGACTGTTCTTAATTTAAGGCGTGAGGAGTGTTGTGCACTCTTCCTAATTGAGTCTTGTGTTTTTTGTCATGGCGGCAGGGCCACAGAGAAGATCCTGGCCCGAGCGCGGCAGCTGGTGGACGTTAAAAAGGAGGACGGCTTCTCCGCATTGCATCTGGCTGCCCTCAACAACCACCGCGATGTCGCCGAGATCCTCATCAAAGAGGTGAGCTGAAGACAAGTCCTTTTATATGTTTATATTTTAATATGTAATTTAAACTTTTTGCCGCAGAGAAAAATAAAATTTGTCCCCCCACTGCCTCCTCTCTCACAGGGACGCTGCGACATCAACATCCGCAACAACCGGAACCAGACGCCGCTGCAGCTGGCTGTGACGCAGGGCCACATCGACCTGGTGCAGCTGCTAGTGGCCGAGGGAGCTGACGTCAACATGGAGGACGAGGACGGTGACACTGCCATGCACGTGGCCCTCCTCCGTCCACAGCTGGCCAACGTTATGCTCAGCCCCACTGTGGGAACCAGCAGCACGGAGGAGAGCAGCGAGGGCTGCTCCTCCACATCGCTCTACTGCAGGGTGAGAGCCGACGGCAAGGTGGCATGTTGTTAACTTGTTCTTTAAACTTCTTTCCTACTTATTTTGGTGTATATTCTGGGTATTGTTGGGACTGCTGGGAACTAAAGAGACACAACTCAGCTTCCAAAAGGTGTAAACACAGGAAGAACTTCAGGCTAAATAAAGACCAGCAAGAGTGTAAATAAAGACTGAAGAGACGGTTACTTAAGAGACAAAGGTAGAGTATGTGAAACATTAAAAGGAGAGTATATATAGGCTGAATGAGGTGTAAATAGACACTAAAAGGACTAAAGGTCTGAACAAAGGATTAATGCAGTGCTAAGGAGGTAAAAATAGACTCATAGTGGTGTAAATAAAGACTTGAGGGATGAGAACAGACTTAATCTTAAAGCAGGGAGGGAATGGTAAACAGAAACAAAGGGAAGGAATACAAAGGTGTCTGTTTATAGTCTGGGGGGTTAATCAGGGCAGTTAGTTGGCTTTTCCAGGTAAATGACGAGAATGGAAAGGAAGTCCGGCTGAATGACGGGAGTTAACTGAAGAGAAAGGACTTTGCTTTCTTGTGTAAACAGGGTAAGGGAGAGGGGTTAACTGAGGAGAAAGTAATCAGATAGGAGTGTACTAAAGTGGTGCTATATCAAAGTTAAAGCAGGCGCTGCATCTACAGTTTGTCGTTTCCAGGGGGAAAAAAACTAAAACTTGCAATTTTAGTGCAATGAAGTCCTAAAATTTAAGACTCATTTTGTCAGAAAAAGAGATTACCTCGTCTTTGACTTAAATCTCATATCACTCTCTTTTGCTCTTGAACATAAAGTGCTGGCACAAGACTGAGAATGATGGAGGGAGAGAGGAAGTGCTGAAAGGTTGAGAAGTGAAGAGGGCCCACTTAGTGTAAGAATATAGATTTGGCAAAGTGAGAGCTCTAGTTAAGATGTCCATGATAAATTTAGGAGTATGGTGTAAACACCCCATGTCATCTTTCCCCAGAGGATGTCTTGAGCTTGGATAGTACCACACTCCATCAATTCAATGAATCTAAAAGAAGCAGTGTGTTATTGTCAATCCTCAGAGGCACTGAAGTTACTGACTGAATCCTCTGGCCTTGGACAGTTTGACATTTTGAATAGTAATCTAAGTTTGTGGGGATCCCACGTGTCACCACTGCAGTCAACACTGATGACCTGTGGCAATGTTCATATTCATTATGACAAGCAAAGATGATGCTGCTAGCAGAATGACAGTTCCAATGAACCTGAAGGAAGCATGTGATTATTTAGGTTCCTATTTTTTGGGGTTGTTGTGGTGAACACACATATTTGGAGCTGTGTTTCATGTGACGTGGCGATTGTAAGTCCAATATTCCCTCTAGTTTTTGTTTCCACCAACTCCTGAGGGGAATATTTGGCTCTTTTGCTGTTGAATGTTCCACTGTGTTCACCAGCTATGCGCTAACTGTGTCTCTCTATCATTTGGTGCTGAGCAGGTAGTGTACAGTAGGCTTGGGGTTTTTTTTAGAGCTTTTTTTTAGAGCTCACTGGAAACAGCTGCCTGCTGTGGCTGGAAACAACGCTGTGAGAACAGTAAGAGGGAACCACAATGAATTTTTGGGCTGGACGGCTAAACAATGAGCTGAAACTTGCTTTAAAGCAGAAGCGAGCTGATGTCACATTGTCATTTTAGACATTGTTATAAAAGATATAATTAAAGCTGCAGTCTTTTGGCACTTCAGGGAAGAACTTTTTGAAGTTTATATAGTTACCTCTTCATACATCCAGCTGGAACAGAACATTAACATTGTGTCTGTTGACCCAACAAATGTTAAGCCCAACTCCTCTGAAAATATCTGGATAAATCTGCTACAGTAAATGCTCCGTTATGTTCGCCAGCTAGTGGCTAACTTTGACCACTTGCTGTTTAGTGCTGAGCAGGTAGTGTACAGTGGCTTTCTAAAAACTTTTCTGAATGAAAATATTGCTGAAGAGAGCAGTGAGACGAAAACAAAAGAATTAAGTTGTAGGTCAGAGTTGGGTAATAATTCTCTGTGGATTCATTGCTAGGAAGTGAAACCTCACATAACATTTAAACCCAGTGTTAATAAAAAAAAAGCATCACTTTTTAAACACCTGCCAAAGGATTTGTTCACCAGATGTTAACATCGTAACTCTATCCACCAGAAGTCACAGCGTCTCTTTTAATCTCATTCATGCTTTCAGAGAGCCGTTCACTCACAAAGAACTAGTTTAATATTTCTCATTAAGAGACCTTGACTCTGCGCTTTGTGCAGCACTCTTTATATATGAGCACTTAAAATCCAGTTACATCAGATGGTGTTGATCATTGCACACCGGTGAAGAACGTCCTTTCAAGTCTACATGACCGCAAGCACTGCAGCTCCACTCAACATCCTGGGCACCTGCCAAGCCAACACACACACATACACACACAAAACACACACACACATGCATGAAGGTGGCTTGACTTTAGTGCTCAGGTCTGTTTTGGCCATTGTCAGCAGATGAGTTATTGGGCTCTTCAGGGCTGATTAGATTTGGGTTTATGTATCAGCCTCAGCTGGTCTTACTTCAGTTACCTTTTTGATGCTCGCAATCAGCTGCGTCCTTGAAGTTTTTCAGAGTATTCTCAACTCCCGCCATTTCCACAAGATCTGTTCTTAGCTCCATTAAGAATATGTTTGTAGAACATTGTTTTAACTCCAACTTCTTCTCCCTTCTTTTGTCTTTCCCATCCTCTCTTCTCGTCACTGTCACGTGTATCCACAGCTGAATGCTTCAGGTCTTCTGGGGAATACCGAGCTGAGTGTTGGCGCAGCCATCGCTTGTTTTCTAGCGCAGGAGGGGGCTGACATCAACTACGCCAACCACAAGGGAAAGAGTCCCCTGGATCTGGTGGCAGACAGCACCATGCTGCAGCTCATCAAAAGCTTCTCTGAGAAACACAGGTAGATGTCTGTAAAAAGCAGCGCTAAAATTTATAATTCCTATAGAAAATATACTAAATCTGTTGGATTGATAAACTAAAGCGCTGCCAACACCATTTCACATGCACATGAACTTTGTGTTCACCTTCAGAGCACGTTGTTATAGCTGTGCGTTGTCTCTCAGGTTGCAGCGTCTGCAGGCCATCACATGTGGACAGGGCCTGAGCAGTGCCAGCTTGCGGCGGGTCCACACTACCCCCAACACCATGACCAACCTGGTTTTTCCCACGCCGCCTGGGCCCAGTGAATGCCTCATCTGCTCCGAGCTGGCTCTGCTGGTTCTCTTCTGTCCCTGCCAGCACAGCGTGGCCTGTGAAGGTGAGTTTAAAGAAAAACACAGAACGAAAATAGAAAATAGTCGCGGTTATATCTTTTTAAAAGGATGGCTTTTAATAATATCGAATACTACCTGAACAGAAGTTGTGATGTGATCCAGGTATTGTCAAAAATCTTAGAATGTTTCTCTACGGTTCCCTTCACTTTCCATCTTGGATATTAAATAATGTGGCCAGAATCTTTATACTGTTCATGTTTTTTTGTCAAATTGTATTCTCTTCATACCTGTTGTGCATCTCCCTACTGAACTTGTCCTTGTCTAAACAGAGTGTGCCCATCGAATGAAGAAATGCATCAAAATCACAATCACCAAGAAAATTAGACAAGGTGAGAAGAACCCTTTTATTCTTGCTGTCTGAGATGAGTTACTAGATATTGAATATTAGAAGATAGAAACACTACAGGTCTTCTGTATATTTTCATGTTTGGGACAGAAAACCTTTAAGAGACAGCTTTTGTTTCTGTGTTTGGTTTATTTACGTATTTATTTGTTTCTATTAACATCATAAAAAAAAAAAAAACTATTATCGTCTCTGCAGACCAAACAGAAGTGGACTGCAGCCCCGGCACCGAGAACTCGGAGCAGCACAACCTGCTGGAGCAGCTGCAGTCTCGCTACCGCCAGATGGAGGAGCGAATCACCTGCCCCATCTGCATCGACAACCACATCAAGCTGGTCTTCCAGTGCGGACACGCCTCCTGCATCGACTGCAGCGCCGCGCTCAAGACCTGCCCGATCTGCCGGCAGACCATCCGCGAGCGGATCCAGTTATTCGTCTGAGCTTCTCTGTCCTCTCAGGCTCTCAACGACCCAAAGAGGATGTCGGAGGGGGCTGGAGAGAAGCGTGGGTAGGAGGAGGGGGGGGTCAGCTGTTACCTTTTGAAGACCCAGTGACCTATATCTGCCCATCACACCCTCCTGCTCACCACCTTCCCCCCTCCACAATTATCGAATACTCACTCAGCCCATAGTTTGCTTTACTGTAAGACGCTGTGTTACATCGAGTCCACTGTTTGTTACATTTTCAGTAGTTTTCCCTCTTGAGCAGGAACACATCGATAACTTTAACTTAATTTCCAGCGTCAGAACTAACGTTCCGCCGAGCTTGACGGGAAGCAGACGGAGGCGAAAGTTGTGAGATGGTGCTGCTGCTTTGAGTACTCTGATTGGTAATCTGGAAGAAAAAGTTCCCTCACCTCTTCTCTTCTTTTCCTCACTCCCGCCCAGCCTCCTGTAATCTGTCCTATCTTTGCTGCTTTAAGTGGATGTCTGTTACCCATCATCCTCTCTGGCTGTCTGGCCTCCTCTGTTTACAAGGCTGTGCAGAATCAGTCCCCCTCCCCCCTCCTCCCCGTCTTCTCGCCCCTCAGCCTGTCCTGTGAATTATGTTTGCTCTCATCTGTACCAATCTCTTAATAATCAGTGTTAGTCTCTGCAGAGGGAGTTGGTATAACTAAAGGCTCTCTATATAGTCCCCAACCACTCGCCTGTATGCAAGGGGAAATACACACTATATATGCATGAATATATGCATATTGTAAAGCTGAAAATGACTGTGTTGTCATGGGTGATTTGTCGTTGTTGTTGTTTTATTTCTCTCTGGTTACATTTGTGGTTTTTAATGTACCGATAAGTACAGATTTTTATTTATGTGTGAAAGGTGGTATTACTTAATAATGTCCTTTTTTTTTTTTTTTTTTTTAGTTTGTGTTTGCTTGGCAAAAACGTTTTTGTTTCTACTGAAATTCACCCCAAGCCTATGTCCTCTACTCAGGGTATCAAATCATTGATAGCACTTGTGATATCCATAAAAGGTTAAACAGCCGCCCCCCACCTCGTCCACACCCACCATTACAGAGCTACAGTGTATCGGATCATTCTTGTGGACAGTCACTGAAAGAAAAAGGTCATGAAGCTGTGCGTAGTGACTCAACATTGCAGAAGAACCACTCAGTTCACTTTCTTAACCTTCAAAATGTCATTCTCATTAGTGAAACGAATGTTTGCAGAAGAGTTTCTGCAACAAAGCTGACATTTTTCCTTCCAAAATACACACACAAAAAAAATCCATAAAGCATCCCAGAAGCACCAGCTGGCTTTATCTCTGTGTTCGGACAGAAAGCATTGTGTTGGTCTGCCTGTTTGTGTCTGAAGACCACAGTCTGTCTGTCATCTGACTGGTGTAGAGACCCCTAACAAGCAGCGGGTTCACAGTCAAGGAGGATACTTGTGTTTTGTTATTTATCCACCAGATGTATTGTAAGATATAGAATCAGAAGGGCAAAAACATAACATCTTTGTTTTGAACCTCTCGTTTCACGTCTACCCTCCTAGTCGAGTCGTGTCAGAAGAAAAGAAAAAAAACCTTTCCCCTCTGGAGTTGTAGATTGTACATCATCTTCATCCTCTCTAATGTTTTGGTGTGTTTTCTTGAAGGGCTTATGCATATGAGAAAAAAAAAACGTATCTATTTAAATTTTTATTTAATTTTTATTTTCTATAATAAGCTTCCAGAGAAAGGAGGGTTTTATTTGTCTTCATTAGATCCCAAATTTTGGGAGCGCCAATGTTAAAGATGTACATTTGAATGTCGGGGGGTGAAAAAATGTATCCTGTCTCACTCTGCCTTTTATTGTGTGTAAAGAAAAAAAAAAACAGATCAAAGAGAAGGAGCTGGAGAGACTGAGACGCGTATACCACAAGGTTTACTTAGAGGAAAGAACTTTTACATCAGTGCCAAATCGCATGAGGATGTGCATGGGCATGCACGCCCGAATTTATCTAGGCGCACTATGCTAAACCCCTCCGAGCTCAAGCGAGGGTTCAATTATTCCAGCAGTGTGAAGTAAACTAAAAGCAAACTTTAAACGTTACAAACATTTTCTTTAGTTCAAAATCAGAAGTATTATCTCAGCACACTCAGTTACTGGTTTTAGAAGTTGAGCTAATAGTGTTAGCCTCCTAACTTTAGCTGTAATGCTCTGAACCTCCTCATGTTCTCAATGATAAGTGATGCAACACTCACTTGGAAAATATTATCAGTCCCGTATTGTTTGGAGCTTTTTACAAGTATATATATTTATATTTTATGAGACATTATCAATCAAGGGACAAGTTTCTTACAGAAATTTCGACATTTTAAGGATTGTCCATTGGTGTCCTAAGTTGATGGGTTTACAGGCCAAGGCAATAATGTTTTAGAAAGATGTTTGAGTTCTTTCTTTTTCTCTCCCCTTTAAGGAGGTGGCTGTGAGGGCGGGAAACAATTTATGTATAAAAACACTATTAAAGCAGCAAATGTTACTCTTGGTGTTTGTACAGTTCAGCTCTTGGAGTTCTGATGTTGGCCTTACTGTCCATTCCTCCTCTGTTGATGTTTTTTCAGTTGTATTCTGTACAAAAATATTTTGCAATAAATATGGAACTGTTTTCTAAGGACTTCCTGTAGACGCTTTTGAATTATTTGGATTCTTTTCAGGATGTTCTGAGATGATGATGATGGTGATGACAGCTGAACATCTTTCAGAAATGTCATATTTCAGCAGAGAACTACTGTAAACAATTGACACTATAGTGAAAATTTTCAGTAGCTTCTGTCTCATCAGTATTATGTCTTTATTCTCAGTGTCAGCCCCTACATGAAGACAGTAAATGTGTTAGAAGATCATTTTTTTTACTTCTTCCACCAAGTCTCCCAGGAAGAGGGCGCTCTTCTTGACTCTGTTTCTTGATTCTGCACAAAATCTTAAATGCAGTGAAGAATCCTGTAATAACTGTACAGTATATCAGCCTTATTTATTGAAGACGTTGAATCTTAATTGAGTTCCCAAAATCAACAGGTTAATTTGATCAAATTAAAAACACTGCACCTTTTTAAGTTTTTATAAAATCAAACTCTTTTAGTCGAACTTTACTGATTCCAGTTAAAATAAAATGATACATTTTCTTAATTGACAGGAGCATTAAAATTAATAAACATTTTGTTGAACTGAAAAAACATTTCTTGACCTATTTCACATCATCATCCGCCCACTTGATTTTCTCCTCAGTTCAGGTAAACAACAGGCGAGCAGCTTGTGTTTGCTGTAACCCATTTAGACTCTTGGGTACCTGTGCAGAGTCTCCAGTTAAATGCTGTTGTGTGCCACTTCTTAGTCCTAATTGTCTTACGGCTCAGATGGCTTTGGCATATGACTCAGCGCTTTAGCTGTGACGTCCTCTCTGAGGACAGGGTGACAGCTTTGAACATGCGGACTACCCACAATGCCACAACAATCCACAACAAATGTCTTTTCTTCTTCTATGTTTATGTAAAAGTAACCTGCATGCACACGGCCTGTAAGTTTTCATATCAACCTCTGAGATATGACATAAAATCGAAGTGTCCTGTCACAATCACATGCAAATCTTAGTACAAGGAGAAGTGTTGGTGAAACAGGAATTTTACAGGATTGTCCCATTATTCAAATTAATCACATTTGGAGTCAAACTGTTTCATTTCAGAAATCAAATGACATTTCTAATTACTGAATTATTTCAGATCAGTTTGGAATAAAAATGTCCTTTATATAAGAATTTATGCATATCTATATAACGTATCGTGAAGCTTTTTAGTATTTATAGTATATTTTGCATATTCATATATATCACCTTTGACCTTCTGTCATATATAACTGTTAATAACTGCTCTTCTTTATTGTCTTATGAACTCTGTGCGGTAGTTTATTTCTAATATCTATGATCTTTCTATCATAACACATCAAAATGCAATCTAATAGAACATTTATATATATAGTATGTATAGTAATTTAATCAGCTCCTTTCTGATTCAATCTACAAAAACATGAAGATTATAAGCTTTATAAAAGCAGTGTTTGCTGGTAACGTGGGTCTATTATTTTGTCCACTTTGTGTGTCAGAGGAGCAGAGCTTGTGCGGACACGATGTGATGAGACCGCCATCTAGTGGTACATGTAAAATCAGTATTGTTTCCTGTTGTGTAACCTCACTGGTTATGATGTAGCTGGCCAACAGATCAAACCACCTAACCACATTCAGAGAACACACATATTTAAGGAGCTCACCACCTTTAATCAGTATCCTTAAAATATTTTTGCTCTGAAGTTTTGTCCATTTTATAGTTACACACACACGCACACATTATGATTTATATATCTATGTTACTTTCTTTAGCTGACTAAATGTGGAGCTGGAAGTGATTTCCGACAGGTAAAGAGAGGAGAACATCAGCGTCTCCTACAGGGGGCACACTTGCTCACAGAACTGCTCCCTAAGCCGTGTGCATGCTGAAGCTTCCTCTGCTGTCAAAACCCACTGGCTCAGTTTTCCTCAGTATTTTCTTTGTAATCTGGTATCAGCATTTACTGCTGTCCAATGTAAACTGGCGCTGTGCTGCATGCAAACAGCAACCTCCGGTGCTGGGAAATGAAGCTAAAAGTGTTTTGTTTTTTGTTGGTTTTTTTTGTTGTTGTTTAGGTTTTTGTTGTTTAAGATGTTCATTTGAGAGCTTTAGATGAGCTGATTTATGAAGATGAACATTTTTTTTTTACTCACGAAAACTGTGATGAAATCTATAGAAATTTTCCTCATATTAATAAAAATGAGACAAAAATGTTAGAGGTGCATTTAGAGATACAATCAGAACTAATCTCTTTTCTTACACTTTACTAAACCCATAAATTAAAATTATTCGACTAAATGTGCTGTAAAATCTGTATTAATCAACCAGAATTGGACAAAGAGACTAAAAAAATAACTAAATGCTATTTAAGTCAAAAGACAATGACTAAAACTAAATCAAAAACTAAACCAAAATGTTCAGTCAAAGTTAACACTGATGCTAGCTGTAGCTTCATATTATTAACCTGGGATTTACCGGGTTTAAAAGAGGCTTTATGTTATGTTATGTAAAACATAAACACAGACGGTTCAAAGTCACACATGCAGCATTCAAGTTTATGTTCCTATAATTTCACAGAAATCCACTGGTTCCTGACTCAACAAGGAAGAGACTTCTCTACAGGACGTTGAATGTTAAAGATATTACGGTTTAGACGTTGTATAAACAGAGTTTGTAGGGGGGTTAACTGCCTGTTGGTGTTCTGTGACCTGTTCCTGTTTTCTTTCTGAAAAAAAAAAAAAAAACTCCAACATGGTTGAAAAGACAATAAGGGGAAATCGTTTAGTTTAGAGGTTTGACATGTCTCACCCAGATGCTGAAAATTGAGTAACTTACTGATTAACAATCTATGTACAAACATGGGTTTTTGTTTCAGGTTTGCCTCATTTCCTCTTAAAAAAAGTACAGTATGTGACTAGTTGACCTGTACTTTCACTCAGTTCACTCAGCCAACTGTCTCCTACACCATAATAACATCTTATCAGTACACTTAGCCATACAAAAATCTCCTGTACCCCACTAGATGTCACTTTTTAAAACTGTGGCCCAAATCTGCTCATTATTATTAGCAGCTGACTTTAACCTTTATTAACATTTCTTTTTGAATCTGTGTCTGAATATTCTCACCAGTCAAGTGTTCATTTTTGTCTGAATGACTGGGCTTTTAAAGGCTGTATGTTTGAATGTTCATAATTGGAGGACAGTCTCAATATTTAACAGGAAGCTCTCTGTTTTTGCAGGAGACTATTCCTTTTGTTCTATTGTCCATTATAACACAACAGTAGATACAGGGTTTTTTTTTTTTTTTTTTTAATATAAAATGTCTGCAGAATATCCTGATTTGTTTTCTATGTCTGATGAATGCAGACTGAAGTTCACAGACAAAGTGTTTTACATTGCTCAGTTTGTGTGTGCCTCGTGTCTGTCTAGGTTATGTCTTATTGCTATAATGTCTAAAGAGCAGGGTCGTGTTTACTGTATTGGTTATACATTGTTTGTTTGTATGGTGTATTATTTGTTCTTTTGCTCTTATTATATTTATGTTGTCAATGAATCCCATGAAAACACCAAAACCAACCAGTGATCATGCTAACAAGTGTCGTCTGTGTCTGATATACCTTATCCCTCTGTGCCACAGAGCTCCATTGTTGCACTGGGAACATGTTTCTTGATGATTTGGTCAGACATTCAGTATGTCAGGTACTGTTAAAATAAGAGAAGGAAATATTATTTATTTTATAGCACTGCAGTACAGTCTGATTTATTTCACGCATGCACATACACACACACACAAAAAGAAGGAGAACATTTATAATGAATGTTTTATAAGAAGGAAAAACTAATTAATAATATTAGTATTTGGTTAATACATGTAAATGTGTCCAGTGCTTAAGACTAAATGCCACAAAGGTGTCGCTGGATTCATGATCCCCTGAGAATCCACTGTTTGTTAAGGTGTGGTACCCTGAGTGAATCCACATGTACTCCTCTGGTTTTAACACAAAATAATATCTTTGCTCCTCTTTGTCCTCTGGTCTTTATACAGTTGTCAGGTTTAGATGTTTTGGTGGAAAATACCATAAGACACCGACTTTTCCTTTCCTTTGGCTTGTTTGGTGAATTGACTCCCCTGCAGCAGGAAGAAACCAGCCATTCAAGATGAGGTGGCTTTGTTTACACTGTCACTATACACCTGTTGTTCCATCAACAAGTTGCGCTGCATCAGTTGCTTTTCATTTGAAATATGAACAAAAAAATCACCAGCAGTTAAACAATTGCTGAGGATTTGCTGATGTGGTTTGTGTCTTGAAACTGGGTAGTTTGGATGGGTGGAGGGGAGATGGTTGCCATTGTTTTGTGGATGCAGCAGGTGAGAGTTCCTCACAGGGTCCTCGAGTTTCATCTTACAGCAACTAGTCCGAGGGGAAAAGAGCAGATGTTGATAAAAGATAGAAGTTTTTTTTTCTTTCGAGCATGAATTTTACAGTCAGACCAGGCCGATGAAAAAACTGACATTAAAAAGGACACACAAACAACAGCTTCAAACCAAACTGTGAGAGAATTATGTGCATCAGTTGTGTATTCCACTACATTTATCACATCACGATAAAGGTTTGTTTAAATCAAATGAAAATTTCAGTTCAACTACTTCTCTATATCATTAAGGTTTTTCTACTGCTCTGCTCAAAATGGACAAAATATCTTGCATGGCAACTGGTACTGAGGCCAGAGATTTTTTGAGATACAGGATTTTTAAAACTTGTTATTGTGCCACTTATTATTAGGCTGCTCCACCAATTTGACACATGAATATTTGTAACACCCGTAGTACTACACAGCCTGTGAACAGTAGTATAACGTCTTCTGAGGCTCTGAAAGGTTTTCTAAAGTCAAAACAACCCTGATGATGTCGAATGATTATGATGTTATTAGGCTTTGAGACCAAAAAAATACAAAAAACAACCTGTGATCTAAACTGAGCTAAAGCAGGGGGTTAAAAAGAGGGATTTAACCAGGGTTTAATGAAAAATGCTGCTGAATTCCATGATGTGGGGTTTTGACCCATACTAAGCACTAAAGGTCAGGATGTCTCAGCTTCCACTACTTTGATTTTAACCTTTCTTTTTGAATCTGTCTCTTACATTTCCCAACACTATTCAAGTGCAATGCTAAATTGCAGGAGCGCCCCTTTAACACAGCACATGACTGTCACATACTGACCTCAATTTAACTTTAGAGTGGAGCCACAGCTACAACATAAAAACCAAAAGGGGTTCATGGATACAATAGAAATAAATATCATACCAAAATATTAGTACAGGAACGCACCTTGTAATGTGTAAAGTCCCAGAATCTGTCAACCATCAGCACCAATGGCCGACATTATATTACATTCATTTGGAATACTTGTTTCTTTCAAAGAAACTTTTGTAGCAATTTGGGGTTTAGTGTCTTCCACAAGGGCACTTCAACATGTAGACAGGAGGATGCAGCCACCCCTTTACCTGAAACATTAGAGTAAAAATATGACTTATCTGCGATCTCATGACTGTGAGTGAATGAATTTGTTACAAAGAACCCGCACACTGTCAAAAGTGAGTGCTGTTTATGACTTTCAGTTAATCTTAACCTTTCTCGACTCGTCTTCCTGCTTTGTCGGCAGCCACAGTCAATTCTTTGTCATCGGTGGTTAATGATTGACGACACTCAGGTTTAGGGTGCTTTGTTCTACCTTCATCCCAATCAGAGCACCGCTACTATAACAGAAAGTACATATGCATTTGTTTAATGATGAAATAGGACCTTTTGTACTGTTCAGATTCAGGAGGTGGGATGTACGGTGAGCACATTGTTTTTCTCCATGTCCCTGCTCTCTCCATCCTCCCAGGCTGGCTGCAGGCACCTGGTTGCTACGATGGGATTCCCACTGATGCAATATCAGCCAAACTCAGCTCAACTCTCTGGGTACGTGGGTATAGTGTAATTCTGGTCTGAGGTGTTTTTGATCACGATATACCAGCAGCCAGTTGATCTTTGTGTATATTCCGGCTTCATTATTACTTTTATTCAACAGCTCCAGTGTGACAATAAGTCACCTGAACAGCCATCTTTTAACTCCCTGCAGACCAGCCCCACCTTTGTGTTCCTGCTTAACACTTCAATAGCTCACCCATGCCACAACTTGCGAACCCCCCCAACCCCCCTCGCCCTCCATCCTGCCCTCATTGTAGTCAACCTGCTGTTGCCTCGGCCCAGAGTGCCTCTGTTGCTGCGGATTTGTTAAGAAGGTGGTCATTACGTTTCCTATAGGATAATACAGCCCATATGTAGAGGGACTCACCACAGCAGATGGGTAAAATAGATGAGAAGCAGGTTAATTAAGGCCTGATGACATCTATATGACATGTGGTACCCTTTCTTCCGGGATTAACAAATTTAAATAGAAATAAACTGTTGGGATTTAAAGTCCAACCTGTTAAGTTGTTTGGAAACCGTCAGACAATGTCAAGATTTCCCTTTTGGTTCACATAAAAAAACAAAAAAAACCCCCAACATTTTAAAGCAATCCTGCTGCTGTTGGTGACCTGATGCTGGTCATCTCTGTCGGTTTCTAATTTACAAATTGTAGAAGACAAATTTGTCTTAGTTATGTCTGATGCTAAAGCCAGTTTTGCATCATGGTTTGATTTGGACAAAAGAGGTCAGGAAGAGACCTGAGCACGACAGAGCAGCCTTGTCTCCTGCAGCTGGTACTGCATCCGCTCAGTGAATGCAAAGTTATTTGCATAGGAAAATACAAGTGATGTCTTTGGAAGTAGAGGAGTTTGACCCATCACTGGAGGATTTTCAAAACTGAATTTCAGCAACAAGTACAGTAGGCCTAATGCTCACTGATGCTCTTACTGTACTATGACGTGTAGAAAGTGAATTACATGTTTTACAGTTGTATTACATACAACAGTTCCACCATTCTTGTGGCTAACCATTCTACTTTAAAGGAGTATGATCAATACAAGCCATGAAATACAAGTGCATGAAATGAAAAGAGTTACTGTTAGTGCTGAATTACATGAACAAACACTGGAAAAACAGGTTTAGAAAGACATCTCTCTACTAATACTTCAAAACATACATCTTAGTAACTACAGCCCTGCTGGTGGACACGCCACCTCTCCCACTCATACAGGCTGACTGATTTGCCTCTGATGCAAATATCAACTGACGTTATTGCAGTGATGATACAGCTCAGACAGCAAAAAAAAAAAGTCGCTTCAGGCAAAGCAGAGACAGATTTGACTTTTGGTATCAGACACGGATTTCCTGTGCACCTGGTCAAACTTTGCTTCTTTTGAATGCCACTCATTATCCCATTGTCATTTTTAACCATTATTATGAAAAAAAATTCCCAAATATATCCTAAATATGAGATCTGTACACTTATAGTGATATTATTGCCAAACTATAACTATAAAAGTTGGACATGCTTTGCTAATTTATCTGTTTTCTGACATCACTGGTGCAACTGAGTCAATTCTTCTACATCCCTGATATCAACTTGATCCCTGCTTGGGGCGGTATTTAGCTCAGTTGGTAGAGCAGCCGCCCCAGGTGCGAAGGCTCAGTCCTTGCTGCGGAAGCCCAGGGTTTGAATCTGACCTGTGGCTCTTTCCTGCATGTCATTCCCCATCTCTCTCGCCCCACATTCCTGTCACTCTTCGGCTGTTTCTATCAAAATAAAGCTTGAAAAGACCAAAAAAAAAAAAAAAAACTTGATCCCTGTTTGGCTTAGCCTAAAAACTAACAGAGGGAAATAGGCCTATGAGAAATAATAGATATTTGTCACATCTTCAAAACTGCAGCATTTCCAGGCTGCATATTGTTGAATATGTAGAAACAAAAGTGCAAAATGAGACTATATGGTTTCAGATCCATTTCAACATTTTCTTTTTTAAAGATTTTTTTTTGGTCTTTTCAAGCTTTTTATTTTTTTTTTTAAATTTTTGATAAAGACAGCTGAAGAGTGACAGGAAATGTGGGGAGAGAGAGATGAGGAATGACATGCGGGAAAGAGCCACAGGTCGGATTCAAACCCTGGGCTTCCACAGCAAGGACTGAGCCTTTGCACATGGAGCAGCTGCTCTACCAACTGAGCTAAACACCGCCCCAGAGCCATTTCAACATTTATGAATGTTGCCACAACTGAAAAAAAGTGCATGCAATGTTGCTGACAACAAAACCTAGAACTGGTGATATGTTGCTGGTCTGAGTGACAGATAAATGAGTTTGTTCAAAGTGAGGTGTGAGCTTCACCTACAGTTAGCTCAATCTGCCTGTCACCACCTGCTGTAGATTTAAGGCCTCAGTGTGCTTCAAATGAAGGAAAATACAATCATGTCCACTTTATGCAGCGATGGTCAGGTCTTCTGGGGTGAGAGGGTTGAAAGAGTTTGAACTTCTCTCAAGCTTTTTTTTTAAATTTATTTATTGTTACACAACTACTTCCATCACTCTTTGTGTGCACAAACAGTCCAACGCAATGAATACCTTCAACGAAAGATTGTCAAGCATTGTCCACATTTGTTTGGTTCATTGCGTAGACCTCACCCCTCTCTATGACAATAGGCTTTTCAACCTGCCTTTGAATGTTGCCATTCAGAGCACTTTTACCTGTACACATGGTCTGACGTGACTTTGCATGAACTGGTTCCTTTTGAGCATACCCTGGCCTTTAAGAGCTGCCAACAGGTGCTGGACAACTAAATGGTTGTTCGTCAAGAAATACTGTAGTTTCAGTGGTGTAACAGATTTTAAAATCCTGTGATAAGTGAACAAGATGACATGTAAGTAAGACACTCACTGAGTTGCTTCCAGTCTTTATGCTAAGCTAGTATGCTAACATGTTCTCTGTACTGGACACACAGATATAAAAGTGATAGCTTCTTACGCAGAGAAAAACAACAAACAAGGGTATCTCCCTAAATGTTGGACTGTTCCTTTTAAGTGTGAGGCCTATCTGAGTGCTAGAAGCTACAACACCTTTAATAGGGTGAGCATTGTCAAGTACTTCTGTATACATGGCTGACATTAGGTTATGTGCTGTTCTGATTACTTGAATAAAGAAATAATGATAATAACAGTGTGAATCTGTTGGGAGAAGCTCCGAGTTACATATACACACACATGTGCACACACATCTTCCTTTGAAGTGTGTGTGTGTATGTTGGCGTGGTCTCTGTCTGCGGTCCCCCCACATGAATAGAGCCAGGCCTTGTGCAGTCGACAGCTGTCTCCTTTGAACGCCCAAAACAAAAAAGGCCTTAAATCCAGAGACCTCCCTCTTTCATGTGTTCATCTGATACCACTCTTCCTCACCTTACTGTCACTCCATTCAGCTCTGTGGCCCGAGGCTGCAGCTTGTTACTGCACCGAGTTCAACCTATGGAGCCCATGGACTGGTTTGCTCTCTCTGAATGTTTGAGAGGGAAAAAAAATGTTTCAGAAAGAGTAAACTGCAGCTGGATCAGAGAATGAACAGTACCGTAGTACCAACACAATTCATTTTAGCTGCTGATGTTAAAGGTGTGGTTTCTCCACTGATGGAAGAAAAAGACCCAAGACACAAATTTTAGCTCACAGTTAAAGATAAAATAAACACACATACAGATAAGGAAAGAGATAATGTTCCCGGTAGAGGTTTTCTCTTGATTTTCCTCAGTATATATATCCATAGCTTCTTACGCAGGAAATGAATCATAAACCATAGCAATGTTAATCTTTCTCATGCATAGAGATAAGCAAGTAGATTATATTCAAGTACACCGCAACCCCACATTGCAACACATGAAAAATTGTTTTACAGTGACAGGAAGGGGAACTATGTCACATGCATTTATTTTGGTGCATTGGTTTGATTGTTAAAAGTATTCTAAGTTTTGGTATTCCTATGCATCTCTGATCTATTAAAAACTGCTCTGCTCTCTGGTTTGGGTATTAAACTGTTTTTATTTAATGATTTTGCATTTCACACACTTTAAATTCCATTTCAATTTCCAATCTTGTCTGGTACCAGATGAGCAAGGCTGAATTACAAGATGATGAAAAATCTGCATGGAAATAGAGCCCCAAGGTTCATTTGGTGGTCCACTAGCAAATATTTGTCCTACTGCCTCCCAGCTGGTTAATCCGGCCATGATGGTGAGATACAAAATGTACTGGATGAAATGTAAAACATCTTAAGAATTAGTCATATATGTGTTAACTAGAATGATACAATTGAAAGGGGAAGCTTATAACCACATAAAATACAAAACCTTCACAGCATCCAACCAATAATGAGACAATGCTTACTGTAGTGCTTAACAACAAATTTAGTCTTGGTTTTTCTTTTAATATATAACTTCAGATATGACTTTCAAACTTGATGAGACAAGAATATTTTGCTTCTAGTATATCTGCCACTACAGCAAATTTTCTTTTATTTCACAAAACTCTCACCAACATATTATACAGTCGACAGGGTCGACAAGGTCACTCTCTCCTTTTCTCTTCTTCTTTCTCTTCAGAGTGAGAATGAAAGAGGCGCCATTGACACAATTATATCTTGCATCAAAATATTAGCGAATCTGTTATTTTAAGGTAGAACAGTTACAAAATGTCGCTTTAAAGAAAGTTTGTATTTTTTCTCAGGCTACAAAGTTACACTTAAACCAGTCTTCTCCTCATTATACCTCCCATACACCTAATGCCCTCTGAGGAAAAAAAGCCATAGAGGAAAGCTAAAAATAGTATATTTGGAAGAAGGACGGGAGTTATGGTGGTGTGTGTGATAACCCAGCTGGTTGGCCCTCCTTGTGTCCGACTGCCTCCCATTCACTGAGGGTAATTAGAAAATCTTCAGGGCAGGATCTGCCGTGTGTGTGTGTATGTGTGTGTGTGTACCAGCATGCCGTTAAGTGTGTGTTTAGCCTGTGTATAAGGAGGCTGAGGCCCAACACTGTACCAGGCAAAGGTTTCCACCGAACCGTTCTTGCATAACTCAGTGAGTGATAACAACGGTGCATTCCTCTCAACACACATCACAGCTGCCAACATCTTTGCCTTGGTTTTTCCAAGTTCACATTTTAAATACAGTCTGCCTCACAGCCCTGGATGAGCGAGAGAGTATTTTCCCTTTCTGAGACATTAAGGAGGAGATGGGAGTTTAGGCGACATGTTTGAAGATTCTCTCTCTGCCTGCTTTTGTCTCGAAGAGATGGAGCGATTGAGTGATCCTCCAGGTCAGAGCTCCCATTCATCAAAAAGGTAGGTCAGCTCGGGTTAAAGCTGAAGGTGTTCCCACATCTATTCAGTGTCTATACCCTCTAACCTGATGGGAAACAAACTGGAAATAGACCAGGGACGTTTGACTGATGAGACATGCACAGACTGGGGCTTTGTTGGCGAACTCTGCTCATATTTTATCCTTAAGAAGCTGGGATGAACTGCAGTTGGACATATAATGAATAGATAACGGCATATTATGTGAGTGCATTTGCTAGATTCAAACAGTTTTTATGCTGCATTGGATGTTGTTTTTTTATACTTTCCAGGATGTTGATTCAAAACCTCTTTAACACCAGCCTCTTCCTGAATGATCAGAGATTAGACTCTATAAACACACAGTGATATATAGTGTGCTGGCTGTAAAACATCAGCCTTATACCAGCTCAGTGTATACACTCTGCTTGCCAAAAAAACCCCCACCTTTACCCACCACCTTCAACACTTTGTTACCCATCACTGTTGGATGAACAGCTGGTCTCCATGGCACCTGCTCTCCCATAGGCTCTCATGGGAGAGTGTCACACCTAGCTGCTTCTTTTTGATTGGCCGGAAAGACTAGATGAACCTACTAGCATAGCGTCTGGAGACCGCAATGTTGACAGAGTGGCGCCCAAATCCAAAGGGTGTGTTTGGAGGGTTGTAAAATTCTGGCTGAGCTTTGTGAAAGCTAAATGTGTTAATGTGTAGCTCTATTACAGTGACAGATCTGTGTATAGCAGAGACCTGTGGACTTTGATACTCATTTCTTCCTGATTCATAGAAAAGAAAGAAATCTGCCAATCATTTACTTGCATACTGACCCGTATGAATTTAGAGCAGATTCATAGTCATTCTAGGTTGGGATTTTCCAGACTGGGATATCTAGCACTATTCAACTTTACTTCCTCTTATCGCTCCGGTGAAGTCAAATATTTTACCTGTATTTCATGACTACACTAACTGTTACTGTTACAGAGAATTAGCAAATCACACAAGCCCTGTCTCCAGTCTAATTTATTCTCTATGTATTATAAAACAGATTAATTTTTGAGGCCTCATGATCAGTGACATATTTGCACAATAGAGAGTAATCAGTACACCGGAAGAAGAGTTTCCTCTAAAACAACCTTTTCAGTCCTTTTTCATTTACAGTCGAGGAACCTGAGCGTTGTCCACATGAGCAACAAAAACTACAGATGTTACCGAAGTCATTACCTTTATCTGCATCGATAAAATATGTCACACTTTCACTTAAGGTGCTACATAAGTACCATAACAATAATCAACATACTCTGTGAGAGTCCTTGCTTTTTAAGATCTCTTTTCTGATATTCTCCTCCCTTGAATGATTTTGTTCTCTGTGTGGGCTGGTTGAAGCTTTCGGTATCTCCCTCCCCATCTCACTGCTTAGGTCAGATGTATATTTTGGCCGTGGTCATGAGCATTATCCAGAACAATAAATTTCTCTGAGCTATAAATCTCACTTAATTGCAACTCTTTTTTTTTTTTACTCAGCTATAATTTAGTGCCAACAGACAGTGATGAGAAACAATGCTTTCATGATGGTTTTATATGCTGAGGTCCTGCGGAAATATAAAAGTGTAAAAGGACGAGGAAACATGCAATGTATGGACAGTATGTAGAGACAAACACAACCGAGTTTGTTGCTGGTTTCTTCTTCATGATTCCTGTGAGGATATGATTATTGCAGCAGAGAATAATCACTAATAATAAACAAGTCCATCCAGTTTAAACATGCAAATATAGAACAAGCTGCCGCTGATATGCAGGGAGTTTGTGTCACTTTCTGTGTTAGGGCCAGCTGCGGCATCTCAGTAGACTGCGTGACGGCTCCATCCGGGCGATGTTCTGATGATTTTGTGGGAGTTGGACGGTGCCGGACAAACCCTTTTATTACAGAATCTGGTGCTTTTAATGTGAAATCCTCTTTAACTAGAAAAGTACTTGCCTCTTGATTTGGCTCTGTTTGTGGGGGTACTTTTTCATATCATGTAGTTAACAAGGTAATTATCATAAAGACTTTCATTGACAGTTTCTAACTGCCTTTAGCAGGGAAATGCTGCTTTGCTGAGAAAAAAGGATGTTTTACAGTAAAAGGTAACTAGAATTTTTTTTTTCTGATTTGTTCTGTTTTCAGTTAGGCAGGAAGAGCTGGGGACGGTTTGGGGAAATGTCGTCATATGGTAATTACTTTTTATTTGACTTAAGATTAAATTACAGTGGCTGACTTCCAGTTTTCTTTAGTTACCTCAAAATATGATTTTGTTTTTGTCGTGGCCCTCACCCTGACACACAGAGGAAGTGGAGCGGTACAGTACACACGAGGCGTGGAGGGGAGGTGAGGGCTTTGTTTCTACCTTGGTAACTGGTCCCAGTGGGCTTCTTCCTGGCTGTGCCTTCACCTGAACCCTGCCTCCCCAGAGAGCCTCCACATCACAAACACGTCTTGCATCATTAGCAAGACCTGCTGTTACCCTGCAGCCAGACCCCATGATACACTCTATGGGAGAGATCAGTGGTTACCCAACACGCAGTGAATGTACTGTACATGTCATCTATGTCCAACAGAAGGACACAGCTTTATGTTAAAGGTACCATAATGAAGAAGAAGCAGAAATGATAGAAACAGTAATAACTGCATTAAGCCGAGGTCAAACTTTCAAGATATTTTAGATCAGTTTAAAAAATAATGTCAGTCTAAAAACTGATGTAATACTCCTTCATGACCCCTTATCAATGCAGTGTGATGATTGCCCAGATCTAGTTTCATAACTTAACCCATATCACCCATAGTCTGATATCCCAAAACTGGCCTCCATTTCACTTCAAGATGAATTTCAAAATCCTTTTAATTGTCTATAAATCTCTCCATGATCTCACCCCCACTCATGTCTCAGAACTTGCTTTTAAAAGTGCTATATGGATGAAATAAACTTGAAATGTGTGTACACAGTATATAAAGCTCACAGATTCTTACATACATATTCAAGAGTTCTCATACATTTCCCTTGAGTCTTCTTCCTCTGTGCTAGTACTTATTTGCTTTGGAAATCTTCCACAGCTGTGGTTCCCAATTGGTTTGACTTGTGACCCCTGAAAAATGAAGCAATGCACACTGGATGTGAGTCAGTGAGTTTAACCAAAAAGTGATTTCCCTTGTTTTATCTAAATAAAGGCTAAGATAAAATCAGTAATTCACAAGAGAAAAAAAAGAAATATTAATGGGGGAAAAAAATCAAATAAAAAAAGAAAGTTGGTTATTTAGAGCCTTGATACTAACTGTATTGGTGTCAGCATTAGTGATAAGATGAATATATATAAAATATACAGTATATGAATATCAAATATGCAAATTCACATTAACTTTGTCCACTTTGACCCGTCTCATCTGTAGAATCTGTAGATTTAAAAACTGGTAACTGTAATCAGATTATTACACCAAATGTAAAGATACTCAGTGACTTCACTTACATGGCCAGAGTCTGGTGAAGATCTGTGGGTGATTTCTCTTTCATGTAGAGCCATATAGAGCTTTTCGGCTACAGGAACTTTTCCAGGAAGCCAGGAACCTTTTTAAGGAACACAGGCGATTTACCTGCATTTCAAATAGAGGAAACATTAAATTCAGTTCCTCTGCCATGGTTCCTGGGCCCCAAAAAATACCTTCTCCAGAATCGATGTAGCACTTCCTGATGGCTAGGGAATTATCAGGGCGAAGTTTGCTGCCTGATTGATCAAACACAAAGCATGAGGCTTGAAGTTTGAAGCTACACAACAGCAACATTCATTCATACAGTGAGACAGTAAACAGTGTCTGCTGGTAGTATCAATATTAGGACTAGGGGAGGACATTTCTTACGAGGATTATTGACATTCAAAAATCATGTAGTCCACTTCCTGTCAGTTGCGTGACTACAAGAGCAAGATGATGGGCTCAAACAAAGCTGTTGTCACGGCTGTTTAAATGTGGTGGAAATGCAAACTTTGTACAAGAAGGACTCATTAGTTCCTGGTACCATTTAGTTGAAAAGAGCTAACTGTTCTGATCTTAATTACAGTCCCACTTCAAATGAACATTTAAAAAAAAAGGAGTTTGACAGACAGTTAAAAATCAAAACCAGTTATGATTCTTATATAAAATCTTCTGGCATAAAAATAGTTCATTGGACTGACCTGAACCTAAATGGATAACAAAAGTAAATTCACACAGGAAACATTGCGTTGACTCAAGTGATTATCAGCTGCATGTACAGAATAAAGTTTCGCTTTCTGAATAATCTCTGCCCTGAGGCTCGTCGAAAGGGCACTCACCTTCTGCATAAGTGCTTTTCAATATTTTTTATGCCTGAATGAATTCAACATACACTTAAACTAAAGAATATAGCTCCTCCTCTGACATTCATTGTCATTCTCTGCATGCTAATGCTTTAGTAAACACATTACACAGCGAGCTAATTACACCAGACCGAATAGAAAGTCTTTTTTGGAAGAAACAGGCAGGTGTGTTTGGAGATGGTATGCTATCATAGCACCTCATAATGCGCTCAAACTGAGCACACACAAACCCTTTAAAGGTTGACAATGCCTTTTCTGGCTGTGAGGCAGGCGAGGTTGACACGCTAAGTAAGGCACAATGAACGATGACCTTGAGGTCAGCATTTACGCTCATTTCCTAAACAAACTGCAACGTCTCGACTGTAAATGACTGAAACTTGACCCGGTCAGAAGCTCTGCAGCTGTGTTTGACAGGCAACAAGAGTCAAACTTTAGAGAGTGTGTGCGTGTGTGTGTGTGTGTGTGTGTGTGTGTATGAGTGACTGCACATGTAGTGTAGTGCTTAAGAAAGACGGAGCTCAGATCTGAGCCATTAACCGACAAAAACTTTAAGAAGATTTGCCTCTCACATATACATACAGTGACAGCAACAATGTATCTTTGTCACCTGAATAGTGTCTAATATTTGAATGAGCCATGACCATTTTTACATGAATGATTCCTTCTGTCCTTAGGCTTAAAGGTCCAGTGTGTAACATTTAGGAGGCTCTGTTGGCAGAACTGGAAAATAATATTCATAACTATGTTTCCATTAGTGTATAATCACCTTTCGTTTCCTTAAAATGAGACATTTATATCTACAGTGAGAGCAGCTCCTCTTCCATTGTGTCCACCATGTTTCTACAGCAGTCAAGAACAAACAAATAGGGCCTTTTGATGCCATAGGTTCTCCTACACACTTGTAAAGGGAGGTGAACCCAGGGGGTGCTCATTTGCATGAGCATTCATTTGCTTGATTGCATTCTGCAGTCTCACTGATAGAAGTAACTAAATCCTAAACACTGGACCTTAAATCTTCTCAGTCAAGGTAGGTATCACATCGTGGGTGACCGGTGACCTCCACTTAGTTATTATTATTTTTTAGTTTTTAGTGAATTTCTAAAATGTATTGCAAAATAGTATATAATATATTCAAGAGGACCATTACATCATTAATTAAGCATCTTGTCTCTGATACACCATGGCACTTCATGACCGCTTACCACTTAACAAGGCATTGGTGAACTTTTTTAAATTAGTGACTTAGTTTCTCCTGATTCACACGTACTCTATCAATTCTTATCAATCAGCCCATATGGTGACAGAGAGGATGTGACATGACTTGAATGGGGAACTCATGGTTGCATGCACTGCAGACACCTCCACTCTTTTTGTTCTGTATTTATGAATTCTTTGTTTATAATAGGAGAAGTGGAAGATGTATCTGTAAAATTACATATTATCACATAATTTAGTGTGTAAACTCTTCCTCCTTTACACGTGAAAAACGTTTGTTGGGATATTTTGATTATTTATTTGATTCTTTTTTTGCAGTTTTATTCACTTTTTTGTGATCAACTTTTTATTATTTTATGTAAACATAGAAGAAATGAAACACCTCCTCACCCATATGCCAAAACCCAGCCAGGATCTCACTGACAACAACACTGTAAGATCAGAAGCTCAGTCAAGCGTTATACTTTAAGTAAAATGAACTGCCAGGCTAGAATTATCTAGCCTGGCAGTTCTGTGTATCGTTGCTACTGAAATTCTATCAAGTCTTTGGGTTTTAGTAACTGAGTGTGGGTGGAAATGTACCTAATAAGGACAAAAACGGACTTTACTTTCAGATAATCTGGTTGTTTTTTATCGTCTTATCTACATTATCTTATCCTTTTATCTACATTTGTATAATTTCTTTATGTGTAGTGCAGAGACAGTGTGTGGAGGTCTGGGTGGATGTTTGCCAGCAACAACAGCATCCTGAATCACATCCTGTTTTAAACCGCTGCCAGTGAAGTCAGTATAGTTTCTATACTTCACTCTTCACTTGACGTCACTCATTGTGACACATTAAGATTGAGGGAATAATTAAATAGTAATGTTAGCAGAGATTTTTTTCACAGATATGAATGAAACAGACGGAGCACACAGAATGTGATGATTGTATGCATTTAACATGTCACTGATATTCAACTTTGGTTCATTTAGGTGGTATGTATTCTGTATATTACTCCATTTATTTCTTGGCTTGTCGCTGATGTCAGACTGATCACAGCAGCAGTTTGTTTCTAAACCAACAGATGAGCCAAACAGGTGTGTTGTGGAATAACATGCAGTAATAATTGGTGTGCCTCACTACGCTTCTCTATGGCAACTGCCCCATCGGAGATTATGGGATACGGCCGCGCCATCCACACACACCATCCCGCCCTAAACCCTTTGGGGCCAATTACCCGCTGCTGGTGGCAGGCCGCAAGTCAGAGCATGGTTGTGGCTGCTAGACTGCTTCTGTGCACGCTGCTCCCTTGGTGATTCTCTGGCTTTGTGAAAAGAAATTAGGCTTGTTTCCCCTCACAACCAGGCAAACACAAACATTCAATATGCAATTTTTAAATATAATAATGTATAAAAAGTTTAACACCTAAAAAAATGTATGTATTCTATACTTTCTCTATCTGCTTTAAGGTGATGAGGGGGCTTTGCTGCCTCGGCAGCGAGGCAGACAGGGAGCTAATTGGCGAGAGACTTGGTAGAAATCAGTGGCTGAGTGCTGATCAGTGTAATGAGGGGCCTTTAAACATCACACCTGGGCTAAGTCCTCCAATTTCCTCTAAGACAATGTAAATCTCTGTAATTATCCCATAGTCACCTGAGCAGAAGGGCAGAACAAGGAGACAGGTGGATAAAACAACAGAAAAGACAGATGCTGCATACTGACTCATAAAGCCTCTAATTTGAGAAAACCTACGAGGACAGCAGCCAGTGATGGGTTTACATTGTCTCTATGGCCATTCAGAGAGCATGGAAAGATTGTTATTCATTATTCATCACTGATGAATATGTTATAACACACAGGATATTGGTCAAGATCAGTTTCATGGGCTGTCTGGTTTACAGTACAAGGTGTCTATTTACTACAAGACATGCAAAGCAAAGTATCAGCATACAGCCTCGTCAAGCATTAGTTATCCATTACATCATACATTTACTGATTCTATAACTATAATACTTTTGAGTCCATCTGTACATGTATAAAGTTGTGACTCAAAATAATCCTGATACACCAGCGGCTCTCAAACTGTGTGGCAGGCCAAACTGGTGGGTCGTAGAGCCACTGTATGTGGGGTATGGATGACCAGCGGAAAAATAAAATGTGATACTAGGGTGGATGAATATGACTTACAAGTTTTTTTATTATCTCTGACTTGTTGGTGTCATGATGCTGACTTTTCTCTAATGTCAGCTGTGTCACTTACAGTGCAGGTAATGCTTACTTTCTTATTTTTGTGTTTCATCGCCATGTAACAGTGAAGCGTCCTCATTTTAGACATGTATTTGATGCACATATATAGATAGATAGATAGATAAATATCATACTGTCATAGTTTGCTTGTAATGTTGTGCAGTAATATTTGACTTCTAATCACACTTTTAGCCGTGCTAACGGTCTCGGAATGACAATGGCAGTCTATCTTTCAGGTAGTTCCCCACTATAGTCTTAAATATCACAACAGCTATTGGATGGATTACCACAACTTTTTACCATGACATTAATGTTCCACAGATAATAAATCCTACTCACTTTGGCAATTCCCTGACATTTCATTTATGGGCACCATCAAGTCAAAGTTTTAATTTGTCATTCATGACCAAATATTTGCAAAACTCATGATATTCTCATCAAACTCAACTGTGTTTTACATATTTCAGTGTGCCTCCCTATTTCCGTGTGTAGCTGTTTCAGGTTATTTAGTGCTGTATGAAAATGAACACAAAGAGACTTGTTACTCACTTCAGGACATTCATAGACTTACTGATTTGATCAAAAGCCCGATACTGGATGCTGCCCAGTTGATATCCAATAAATAAATAAATAAATAAATAAATAAAGATAGAAAGAAAGAAAATGCCAAGATTTCAGCATGCACATTGTCAATCACCTGTACTCACTTAAATGAGAATTTTTTGGTCCTCAGAGCTTCATCTGGAGGGAAGTGATTGACATGCATGTTCAGGTTTCAAGTTTCAGGTTTTTTTCATTCATATAGCACTTATAGCACCATGTCCCAGTTAAATGATTAATTCATAGCTGTCGGATATGTTTTATGAGCCAACAGCGCTCACTTAGACTCTTGTGTTTTAAGAAGACTTCAGACTGTCCAAGGTCACCTCTTGTGTGCATTGTGCAACGTAAAAAACGACATCATGACTTCAGTTAAAGGCTTGAGGTCATACAGCTTTACTCGTTGCCTTGGATACTGAACGCAGATGAATGAAGGGCTACGTGAAAATGTTCAACAGCACATGGGAAAGACAAAACAAACATGACTCATTGTTTTCCTGTTCTCAGTTGTCAAGCTGTGGCACAGATCCAGACTGTGATCCACCTGTCTGCTGTCAGGTTACCGTAAAGGCAAATGCATACTGTAACATATAAACCCTGCTTTCCTGTCATTTCTTAACTCTGTTAAAGATGTTAACAGTTTTACAGTGAGCAAGGTTTTACCTGTTACAGAGTTTGTCCCATCTCTTTTAACCCCAGAATATCTGGTACTGTTAGGTACATCCAGTACCCAGATCCATTCAGGATTATAGTGTATCAGTAAAGACATGTAAAGACATAAAACCAAAAACTAAAGCTGTGGGAGGTGAGTAAGAAATGTCCATTATAAATCACAGGCCAAATTACCAAGCTAAGACAGAATAAGTATAGCTCTCTAACAAAGACAGAAAAAGTATATGTGTGTTTATCCAGAGCCTGTGAGGTGTCAGGGAAAAGAAAAAACATAATTTGTGCATAATTTGTGCACGGCTTGTGTTGCTGAATTAATAGGGGGAAATCAATAAAGGCGCAACAAACACTGTTGGCACCTGCAGTCAGTTAGCTGGAAGTTTAAAAAAACGACAACAAAGAAGACATTCATGAAGTGATCCCGAAACCTGAAGCTGAAGGTTTTATGACCTGGATGACTTTTGTGTCATCAGAGTTGTTTTTGTTTTTATAGTGAAACAATCAGTTTTCCTGTAAAATATATTTTCCAGGATCTTAAACAGAATGATAAATCCAAGTAATCCATAGTCTGAGTGTGATACACTCAGGGGCACAAAATATTCATTTCTATATCATAAATGACTAAATCATGCACACAAGTTAGTTCACTTGCATAACGCCTCCCAGGCTGTGTAGCTATAGGAAGTTGTTAGTTGACTTTTTTTTAAAGCGCCTTGGAGCAATCCTGTGTTAGCATTTGGGAGTTTGAGCATGTGTATGCAAGCAAACGTTTTTGATTCTGTGTGTTTGTAGGTCTGAGGCTGTTGGGCCAGTGCCTCTGATGGATGTTCTTACATCCTGCCTTGCGTGACCGGCCAGTCAGATAGCCATCAGTACCCAAATAAGCTCAGGTCAGGCCCCTGCGCTTCAGTCCAAACCTCATTTGGTATGCAAATGAAAAGTCTAAACAAAGCAAACCTTTCAGAGCAGAGCAATTTACTAACTGCTCCCTTTGAAGAGCATGAGCTTCACTCAGGGCTGACATGGTGAAAGACAAAAAAAAGCTAATAGGTTACATTTAATGCTTAAACTTAGACTTTTTATCACTATTAACAGGTCTTAGTGGTCTGGGAAAGGGAACATGGTTAACCAAATGTTCTGCAAGAAGCATTTTATTGATACTGCAGGCTATATATATATATATATATATATATATATATATATATATATATATATATAAAACATAAAAAGTAAGGGTTTTCTACTTTTTTCATGATCTTTGGGACACTGTGCTGCAGTCTGGATAACTGAGGAGAGAGGAATCAGCCCATTATCCACAGTACAGTCTAAACTGAGGCTTAATATGGAGCTTTATTGTAATAACATCTTAGAACTTGAAGGTAAAACTGTTTGATTGGTAGATAATGATTTTATTGCAGTTTGGGTTAGTATTTCACAGACTACTGTTTGTTTTACGGCTTATAGATTCAAACAATAGCCTTCCTCCATCTTTGCCAACGTAGTTCTTCAGTAACCTGTGCCACGCCCCTGCTGAAACAAGATACGGCTCTGGCATTGTGCTCATTGTTGAGAGACTAATCCCGACAATTACACCTCGAGACCGAAAGTGGCTCCCTTGCCCAGCATCCACCCAAGCCCCATCCAGGCTTCAGGATTAGGCCCCCCATTTGCCCCTGGGGGCCAAGAGCCCCATCAGCCCTCTTGTCACTGCTCCCCCATCTCCACCTACTCAAACTGACCTCAAACTGCCGGTGTGTCTTTCTCAAGTTTTACTCACCTGCACTTTGTTCACCTGCCGCTCTCGCTGTAACTCAGCCGGGTTATTGTCAGGACAAAAAAAGGTGTGTGGACACAAAGAGAGGCAGTGGGAAGGCATGAGAGCAAAGGGCAGGTATTTCAGGTTATGGCGGGCTTATACAGCACAGAAGTAGGCAAAGGTTTATGCGTGTGATAATACCTCACAGATACATGTTTCTGAATGCTTGGCCCCCATAGTGTGCAGGCCTCATTATGTATTTTCCCTGCTCGGACGGGATGGGTGTGTTCGGCAGTTGAGGATGATGGTGGTTTAGCTGTTGTCTGTGTTGTAATAGGAACAGAAGAGGTCGTTCCCACAGAAGCCTGAGCTGACATCATAAAAAACACACAACAAGGTACCTGGGGGCTGATGGGGAGGTGGGGGGGCAGAGGTGAGCGAACCGGTGAGGTGGGAGTTGGAGGGGAGGAGGTGGGAGGTTTCGTCTCAACCACCATTGGTTGAAGACAGCGCGGGGGACACACCTGTGAGCGCCAGAGGCTAAGGAGATTGGCTGCGACCTGAAAATTACACCTGGGGGAAGAGGGGAGGGGGTCAGGCTACATGTAAACCAAGCCCTTTACAAATTCAGCCTCTGTCTTCTTGAGGAGCTTAACTGCCTAACACCACCGACGAGAGCTCCTGGAAAAAACAAGTTCTGCTCGGGCGGCAGGAAGCAAGCTGACGCGCTTCAAACTGGTTGGTTTTGTTCCGGGGTTTGGCTCTTCCTCTGACTCTACGGCTGCATCTACCTGAAAGGGGACGGCTTTTTTTTCTTCCTAACCGCCACTCCAGAGGTCGACTGTCCTTCAGCAGGAGCAGGAAAGAGGAAGACTAGCCAACGGGGCATCAAGAGCCCTCATACAATGATGCCTCTTGTCTTGGGTTTCTGGCTCGGTGACCACACCTGGGAAAGACTCGGTAAAATCACAAATGTGATCCCTTCTTTGTCTTCATTCTCCATCTTTAAGACTTGAGCTGTCGTCATAACCTGTTGCTCAGCGACGCTAGAGTTAAAACTTTAAGGACATTTGTTCATCGGCTAAGATCAGGAAATGTGCGGCAAACAAATTAGGTCATCGCACGAAGCCGTCTTCGCTTGTCTGATTGTATAGGAGGGTCGAGGTAGTTTCGATGGGAAATGAAAATAATGTGTATCGAATTCCAGCTCCTTTTAACCAGAGAGAAAGAAGAGGAAACAATAGAAGCCAACGCTCATTCCTAAACTGGATAGACCAGTTGGGGCAGGTAAAGGCAAACTGCCAGACTTGTCAAAGGATATGAAGACGGAGGCTGACTCCTTCTCTTAGAGCGTTAAAATGTGCTTTACAAGGAGACATCCACGGTATGAAACAGCTTTATAAATTAATAATATAGTAGCTTTGTTACCTTTATTAGATAACGTGCTAATTCTTATGAGTTCAGAACTCATCAGGCAACTTTTCTTAACAACCTGTTGAAGTGGGAAGCCTTGGTTATCTATCTATTCCCTAGAGGTTTTATTTACGCTTTAATTCTTTTACTGCTTTTCATTTTTGGCTTTTTAAGGTCGAGATCCGATAGAACAGTATCTGTTTCATGTGCTTCTGAAAAAAAAGGAAGTCTGCAATGAAGTGGATGTGTGTCGGACGTAAAATGTCTGCTCATCCGTTCTCTTTTCCTCGAGGTTTGGCTGCATGTTACGACAGAAAGCAGTGTTGGCCTTATCAGAGCTGAGACTTTTCACCGGACAGACGGTATACATTATTAAGTTTTCTCCGCTTGCTCTTGGGATATTTTTAAGTAGTTGAGGACTGTTGCAGTCTGGGAAGGAGAAGGGAAAATGGAGGGAAAATGTCGACAATGTACTGTACAGCGGTGGCTGCAGAGCGAGGTGGAGGATTGTGATTGGTGGAAAGAGCCACATTTGTTCATTTCTTTCATACACCTGAATAGCTGCAAGTCACATGAGTGCTAGTCGCTCTGCCAGTGTATGGCAACAGGGCGGGAGGTGAAGAGTAGAATTTCAACAGAAAGAGAGATTTAATGGTGGACTCATTTTATGTTGTTTGTTCGTGTTTGAGTCACAGGCTTGAAATGAAAGGGGACTGTAGGTCTTATCACCTCGTGGGGTGAGAGGTTAAGTTAAAGCTGCGGTTTAATTCAGCTGATAGGGTGCAATGACACTGCATTATGGGCCAGGGCCATTTTAAGTTAATGCTATGCTAACGTTTTAAGAATGGTGTTTACCCTTTCCATTAAAAGCCAAGGTGATTAGATAATAAGATATTTTCTCCTTACAGTTTAAAACTTATTTCCTCTTTTTGGCATGAAGCAACACTAAATTTAATGATGTTTTTGTGCCTCCAGGGAGATGAATATTTTTAAATTTCTCACAGAGTTTTTTAGTCAGAACATAAATACAAAAATAAATACAACCTGATGAACCTGTCAGTTAAGGTGAAGGGGTGGACATTTGGCTTAAATAAAATATGTAAAAAAAAAGCATTGGGTAGAAAGGGAAAATCCAAATCCCCTTTGGTTATCAAATTTGTTCTCTTCATTTGAAATATTCAAAACAGAAAGGTGAAAAGGGGGGCGGAGCTACTAGCTCTAAAACGACAAATTTAAATCTAGTCCATCACTAAGTATATATAGAAACACAACCTAGTAGCTGCAGTGGCACATGGATGATAAGCAGTATCATCACCTAAATATCAGGCTCCCCAGGCTGCTCCTCAGTAGTCAGAAGGCCCAATTAGGTTGCACTGAGATAAGGTCCGGAGTTAAATAAGGTTTTGGGTTTCCCTGCCATTGTTTTCTCACAAAGACAGCAACTATTGATTAAGGGCCAGGCTAGTTTACCTATCGGGTTGTTGACTTCACGGTGGAGTCACATTCCAGCACAGAGGGCAGAGTTACCTGATCACGCCTCACTTCCAACAGGCAAAAAGCGTGGGCAGCCGTAAGCGGCTGAGACTCCCACTGCACGCAGCGCCATGTGCAACAATGGGACACATTCTGCGGTATATTACCATGAGAGGAGCAGAAGAGGAAGTATCTGGACTAATGGAGGACAAATTGGGACAGAGTTTGTTGGACATACGGGTTGGTTAGATATTTCGGAAGGTAACACAAGACATGATCTACTTTTCTCCTGCACTATTTTTTTGTTTTCACAGCTCGTCTCTACCAGCTAGAATTTTCTGGGCTAATCTTTTTTCACTCTTTCTTTCTCTCTCTCTCCCTGTTTTCTTCCTCAGAGGGCCTGCAGCACTGGTTTATAATGCTGATGATTAACTAAATAGAGTCTGGGAGAGCAGGTCTGCTTGGCTTTCTCATTTCATGAGGCCTGACTGACCGGGAGGAAGACGGAGCGTTCTCAGGCAGCGGGCTGGAAATCCAAGCTCTTTTTTCTCTTTCTTTTTCAGCCCCCTCCCTCCAAAACGTACTCACTTTACTTTGGTTTTGTTACATTCTTTCCTTGGGGTACCTTTCATGACGGTAAGGTTACAGGTGCATTCTCCATTTTCCTTCTCCACCTTCTTTCCCTGAACTTTTCCCTCCCTTATACTCTTTTTTCTTTCACCTCCTCTTTCTCTCTTGTGCTCTACTTTTGCATTGCTTGCAGGAAGACTGGAAACCAGTTCTTTCTTAAAGAACACAATAATGTCTCTTCTTTTCATTTGGGTTTCTGTTCTGAGAGAAAATTTCACTTTGTTAAAGATTTTAAGAAGAGAGAGCTAAATCTTATGGCTTTGAACAAAAATGTAGGGAAACACTCCATTATTAACAAAGTATACTGTATATTTAATGCCACTAAATATACATACTTAATACATAATTGCATAATGGATGAAAAACTTCTTTAATGTTTAATTTATAGAATAATAATATGCATGAAAATGTCAGTTTGAGGTGTGAGGATTTCACGCGGCATACCTGTGAATGATCCACCTTATTCGGTAAACGAGGGCTGTTTCAGTGACCTTCTGCATACACTGCGTCGGCTCAGGTCAGGCCGAGCAGCATTCCATCAGCCTTTCATCACTCAGCAAACACAAAGACAACGGCCTGAGAGGTCCACCAACGGAAAACAGAAAAAAAAAAATTTGGCTTTTCCTTTCTTCCATTCCATAAAACATCTGTCGAAATAGACTTGACAACGCTGCTTTATTAGAGGCTGAACAGTATGTTGCAACATTAAAAAACTGATGATGTGAAACACAAACAGTTCCCCAAAGTGGAGGTGCTTTTAACCCTGTGGCATTTTTTAGTGCAACTTGCTGTGTTTGAAATTAGTAACTGCCGTATTGCGTGGAAAAGCAGGCCTCTCAACCTTGCTGTGCCATAGATTTAGACTAGTCGGAACAGGTTTGGGCAATCATTAACAACTACTGTGGCCCAGTCTTCTGTGACAGCGAGTTTAAGCTGAAAACCCCAACCACAACAAAAGGCTGAGCAATTATTCTATGGAGAGGTGGTCTCCAAATATGGACTTCCCCACTCCTATTTACAGTGCTATTTTTGGGCCTTACGTGGCTATAGGTGGCACCATAAAACGACATAACTTAAGTAGATTAGTGGGAAGGAGAAGCTGCTAGGCTTCATTTACTCTAATCACTCCAATCCTTTAAGGCTGAGTTTCATTTTTTTCTTTGAGTCAAAGGTATTTAAAGTGAGGTGTACTGCTCACACCCAAGTAAACTACTGAAAATGTCACATTCATTCATGAGTTAAATTTCACATTGATATCACATTGTGTTCTACATCCAAAGATATCCCAACCTTTGTATAAGTGCTGTGCGCTTTGGGAGTGTTGTACTCAGAACGTTTCGTGTTTGGGTGATTATCTCCATCTTACGAGGCAGCATTGGATATCATCACTTTCTCTAATACTGCCTGGTAATGATGATGATAGTCATCTATGGACTGCAACCAGACAAACCGCTTTAGCAGCGTTAGCACTAACCGGCTTGGGCCCTGGATCAGCTCAAATTCTTGAAGCAGCAACAGAAATGGCTCTCAGGATCCATCTTACCTGACAGTGCTGGATTGTACAACTGTTGTTCTAACACTGTCTGGTAACGATGTTTTCTGGGTGACTCTGTGGTCTCCGGTGTGACTGTGGGATAGTTGAATCCCCCCAAAAATGCTAATGACTGTTGAAATCTGTGAAGACTCCTTTGATGTCATCATTGAAGGCTAATGAGCAGGGCTTCCGCTCTATTCTGCGGTCGTACGGCTGAAAATGTGTCTCACTTTTTACCCTGAAGTTAATTCAAAGACAAGGTTAGACGTCTTGTGCTTATACTTGTCTTTATGCCCCAGGCTGTATGTCGAACAGTCAAAATAAAAAGGAAGAGTGGCTAAGGTGATGTATGGTGTTGACAGACAGGAAATTAACATTTACATACGTGCCTTTTATTTTGAAAACCAGTTTGAAACGTCTATTGAAGGATTCCTTTGGGAAAAAAGTAGATCTTTTATGCAGTAATGCTCCTAAAGGTCAGCATTTACATTTTTTACTCACTTCCTCATCCTTTTTTTCTTTTTTACTTTTATGGCAACCCCACCCCGCCCAAGTTAAAGAATAGCAGTCAGTTGATGGTTCCACCGGTCTTGCAGGGCCTCATTTCCTTGTTCCTCCCTGAACAGCATTGGTCTTTGTGTTGTGTGGCAGTGATTGGTCCAACTAGCCCTACCTGCGTGGCACATCCTGAAACTGACATATGAGCTCACCTGAGAGTGCTTAACTGGTAAAAAACTGAGCTACAGACGCGTTGGCCTTCTCCCAGCTTTCCAAGCTTTTATCCACAAAAATACAATGAAATGATACCTTAAGTCGACACGAAATGGAGTCTCTCTAACAAAAATGGACTTTAGGTGCGTTACTCTAGGTATTTTAACATGATTTTCACTTTTGATTTAAAACAGTGGAGATTCAATAAACTAGTTGAACTAAAGATGGTGAACACTTTTTATCAATGTCTGGACTAAAATGTGGATTTAACGAGTAAAGCCTTCAAACAGACATGAGAAACAAAGGCAAATAATAGACATGGAGCGAGCAGAAACCTAGTGTTTGTTTAAGGAGGGAGAATTACCCCGCAAATATTGAACCACACCTTTATTTGCCCACCCAGCTCCATTATCCAAGCCACAAAAAAAATTAAATAGCTCCTTTTTTTTAAATCTCCAGTTGTCTTTGTGTTGGCATCACAGATTTGTGTAATAATGTAGAAAGGCTGGAACAAAAACAGTTTTACCAAGCTTACGTTGCTTCTTTCCTCGGTCTGTTTACTCATGGCTTTCTCTGCATGCTTGCTCAATTTAAGTGTACAAATGATTTAAAATGCAGTGCAGCCTGTTTAGAATGTGTGCAACAAAAGAGGAACTGCTCATTTCAACCTGTTTCTGCTCCGCTGTTCTGTTTTCCTTCAGCACTCTTCTTCCTCTTTGCACAGGTGAAAGCTCAGACGTCATCCTTCCAGCCTGTTGATAGGCGTCTTACCAGACATGGTTAGATGTAATTATTGGTGTCTAATACTGTCTGGTAATGCCGTCCATTAAATGGCATTACCTTCTGCTCTCTTACTTCCCTCTATCTTGCTCTCGTGCATCTGACATGCAGTGTATTGACAAAGGGCAGTCCAGGGAAGCACATCAACATATTTATAGTAGTGGCAGATGGGGCTGAATGTTGATGACTATGGAACTATGATCCTCGCACTGGAAGATTGATTGATTTGTTGGGGTTTCTTCCACGTGACTTGAGTCAGAGTTTCTCTTTTAAGCAGCAGTCCAGGAGAAGACCCTTCTACTTAAAATAGGCTTTCTCAAAGAATGCTGCGCTGTAAATGAGTTTCTATCAGGAATGTTAATGTGAATGCCATGTAAAATTTAGAAAATGCTGTGACTTTTATCTGTTGAAAGATCTGCTTTCTTCCTCTTACCGCAATAACTAAATTCCTTCTGGGACTTGGCATTTCTCCAGGTACAGTTGAACAATGCACATAGTTTTTTGAGACTTCATTATCTATGACACACTCACATAATACATAATGTTAACTGCATTCACTGTGATATGATGTGATAAAATGTACATGAAAAGATCAAATAAAATGGGATAAAATTTGAAATGTCTCTCTTGTTCATTTCGTGTTGCTAAACACATTTTCAGAATCAGTTTTCCTTAAACAATTTATCCTGATCTCCTGTGCGCTGGGGCCTTTGTAGCAGTTTCTCTGGTCATTGTGAACTCTTCCCTCAGCCAGACCGGAATGCAGAGTCTCAGTCAGGTGTGGATCAAGTTACCACCGAACAGAGCTTCTTTTTAAATGCCTCAATTTACCCATGAGGTTCCCCCCATCAGCTAAGCCCTCATTGTGTCCCAGTCTATGGCATCTCACAGTAGGCTAGCTTGATAAACCGAGAAGCACAAGGCGTGTTTTCACTGCCAGGTCCTGGGCGGCTTACAGTAGGCTGCTTTTGCCCGCTGAAATCCATACACTCAGTCTATATGGTCCCTGGTTATATTGACAGACTTACAGGTTTTATTTAATCCATTTTTGGAGCAATGGTCTTTCCATTTCTTCCTCACACTTACACACACACATAACCAATAGCATGGCTATAGTGTTTAATTAGGCTTGTTAGCTCAGAGGTACAGTTGACTGGTTAAACGCAGCTCTGATTTTATCAGTTGGAACACAAACACAAAAACCATTTAGCCGTTTAACATAATAGGCTCCAGGCCTCATTGATCTCCCAGCTGAGGAGTCTCACATTCATGCTTTTTCACAAAGGAAGAGTTTGTCAGAAATATTAGATCACCTGCAGCAACGTCACACACATTTGTTCCTTTTTATTTGACACACACTTTATGGAAGATATGTTCAGCAAGCTCCAGTCATCGGTCCTTAAGCTAAGGGAAAATTAGCTTATTGGCATTACTACCCTATTTAATGTTAGCGGCTTCATTCGTCATTTACCAAAATGACCAAAACAAACTTCACATTAAAAGGGCAATGCACTTAGAGCTGTGTGTTTTCACTTTCCTTTAAATCATTATGTGTGATGTGTGATTCATGGCTGATTAAAAATGGTTTCCTGTAACAGCTTAAACAAATAAAGATTAAAATCCTGAGAAGAAGACAAAAGCCAACTTAATCATTAATGTCTTTCCAGCATTCACAGAAGAGTTGTCTTTCATAGAACTGTAATCAAAAGAAAGATCAACGGATAATTCTGTGTGTAGGCCGTAATGTACTTTTACAAGTATCTGTTTAAATGAATGCCACTGAGGTTAAAATGTCTGTTGTGAAAAAGACCTATTACAGTAATGTTGGTGCTCAGACCTGCATCACTAAAAACTATTCAGACTACAGTTGTAAGAATTATGTGGGGGACTGCTTCGAGTTTTACAGTTTAATATTTGTTCAGTATCAGTGTGAGATATGTGTTATTGGACTACAAACAAGAAGGGAGGGGAAAATGTTGTGTTAAGTAGTTTGATATTTTCACAATTCTGTGAATGGCTTTACATCATCTGTAGTATAAAGTATTTACATTATTCAGTAGCATTACTATTCACTCAATACCACGCTGTAACAATGATTAGTTACAAGTACAAGTAGTTGAAATTACTGCACTACTTAATTACTTATATTAATATCAGGAAAATAAAGTATGAGAAGTAAAAGTACTCAATGCAGAGAAATGCCCCTGTGAGTGTATATAGTGAAAATAATATTTTATATAGAATATTATTAAATTACTATTACCCATGAATTCATGTTTAAGCAGCATTTTCTCTTGTAGTTGGATGAGTTGAAGCTTTTTTAAAAAAACTATTTATATGGAGAGAAACTATTCTAATTAGCATTTATTCCAATAATTATTTTCACCATGGATTCATCTGCTGGGTATTTGTTTTCTATTTTTCCATTTATTCTATTTCATAATCACAGTTAAACAAGGTGACACCTTTAAATGTCTTGTATTATATGACTAATAGTCTAGTCCTCATAATTTTAATTTCAATAAAGTAAAAGCAGCAAATCAATTAATAAAATAATAATAATACTAATAATAATTTTAGCTCATTTTGTACATACTGTTGGATGTCCTTCATATGTTTTGTATCTCAAAATATATTTGTAAGGTAAGTAACTATAGTTAGTACAACATTTCTCACTGAAATGTAGTGGACTAAAAGTAAATGTACTTACTTCAGTCAACCACTGCCCAAAGTATGTTCTTAAATTACTTTATTAAAACATTTATTTTCACCATAAATGACCTTGTATACCCCTCAAAGTAATCCCTCACCACTCTGTGGGTCTTGGTTGCAGCAAAGACAGCCACTAAAGTTAAAACATGTGCTAGTAAAATTCAAAATAACGACTTCAAACACTCTACTGTACAGTAACAGGAGGTAACTGTAATTAGTTACTTCCCCCCTTGGTGACGTCACACCACTGAATCACATTCCTGACTGGCAGAGAGCCTGTAGAGGATTCCTGCGCTGGTCTGTGCATGCTTGGTGCAGTCAGACCAGATTCCTGCACTACTTTTGGCTGTGGATGAGGAGGTTTGATTCACTGATCTGGGTTTGCCACTGGGCTGGAACAGGAACACAAAAGTTAAACGGCTGTGACATACCAACAAGTGTGTTGCCGTACAATAAAAGTGAAGCTGACACACACTCATGTACACAGGGAACTCCCTTTAGGTTTCTGTCATAGAGGAGTTGAGTGATTAAAGGTTAGGGCAGAGCTAGATTTTATTTATCCTTGTGGGAAAAAGAAAATGTTCTACTCCATGTTCTCCATCCTAAGTATTTATGACCAGCACCCAATGCGGCGTCAGTTCTGAGGCCAATGCCTTGGTCAAGGACAAAGGTAGGAGTATCTTCAAGCACCACTGCTTTCTACTTTTAGAAGACTTACAGTACACGTTGTGCTTCCAACACTCCATTCACACAGTTATACGTCATAAAAACACCAGTGCGGCCGAAATGCTAAATTACTTCATTGCTTGAAAAATGGCTTCACATTAAAGCCACAATGTTAAGACACATTATAAATGTGTAAAATGATTAGATTATTTAATTATATTATTCTATTACATCACGTGTATGTTTGACATTTCTGACATGCATTAAAGGCAGCATAATGACTGACTGTTATTTAACAGCTCAATTAAAATTGTGTCGCAACATAACCAGTCAGTCGTTGCCAGACAGTGTGAAATTGAGGAATGAAGCACCGTAAAGCTGGCTGATAAAGAAACTGAATGTATTAAATTTATCACACCACACTCGTGTGGAGTTGTCAAACCAGTCTATAGTAGATAACCAAAATACCTGGAACAGTTTTTAACTTAAACTCAGTCAGAGAGTGACGTGTCAGCATGTGCTTCTTTTTTGCATTTTCTATCATCAATAGAAACAATTATTAAAGACATTATGTCAAGCTTGAATTTAAGATGAAGTTACTTGAATAATACATCTAGTATTATCCATTTTTTTGTGAAATATCTGCATTGTACCGCATAATCTTTTCAGATATTTGACCACCAATGATGTTTTCCTGCATTGAAACTTGCAGGAAAGCATCGAAAGAATGGCTACATTTTCTCTCTTAATGTGTGAAAGAGGATGTAAAGTAGTGTTCATGTGCAACCAAAGTTGGGTACAGGTGCAGGAACAATTTTGTAACTCATGGCGTCATTGGAAACAATGAAAATTTAGGATGCTAATTAGCGACTCTTAGCAGCTACACTAGCTTGCAATTAATGCAGTAGCAGGCCATATGCAAACCTTCTGTGTCTTAGTTCGGGTACTTCCATTGGTACAGTTCAACATAGTGTACACTATGCATTTTCTGGCGTAGTTCACTCATTTCGGCAGGGTAATGTTGTCTCAATTCGAGTATGGCTGTTGTGCACATTTGATTGCCAAAATCTAAATCTAAAAGACATGTACAACTTACATTTATATATTGGGTATATAAAGTATATTAATCCATTTACACAATGCTGGTGGTCCCTCCACTTCTGCTACATAGCTAAAATAGCTACCACTGTGGGCAAGAAGTATCCAGTGTTCCACACTCAACTTTTTGAACGCTATGAGTGCACCATCCAGGTAATCACAGTACACTTTTTCAGTGCATTTTGCCATAATTGGAAGTGTGAATGCACGTATGTGCTCAAATTATTAAGTGTAAGGATGGAAATGCGTAAATGGAGACAGAAAATGCGAGCTTAGCTAGTCCTTAGTGTAATCTTGGTATCCATCAGCTATTGTCTGATGACAATTTGGCCTTAGGTACCAGTCAATTAGTCAAAACTAAAAAAAAAAAAACAACAACTTGGGAAACCAAAAGACTGGGGGTCCAAATCTCACGTCACGAGAGTTACCATCTATACATTTTCACAATGAGTGCAGAAGTCTCTTTGCCTTTTACTCTCTATTTACTCTACGCTAATACAGTAATGTTTGACGTTTCAACCAACCCTTCAAAAACACAGAATGAATATTGGCTGTTGGGAAGTTAAATTTTTAAATGTTTAATGTTAGATTTTCTGCTGCATAACAAAGATTTACCAAAGTGACCCCGTAACAGTTAGACACCTCAGCTAAAAGCTGCTTTACTTTAGCTTTAACTGTTGGAAATGCAACAGGAAACCCACTTGATTAGACGTGTCCCGTCAAATGTAATTTTGAGCCGTCTGCCAAATTGTGTTAGCTCTGTGTTGATATTAGACTGACAGGCTGAGACACTGAAGCTTAGCAAATGTACACAAACAAACCCAGGAACATCTGAGGCATTAGCACGCTTGCCAGTATATTTCTAATATGCTCCTGATCTCATTTTGAACAGCTCCCTCTGCAGAGTTGCCTGCCAGATAAGTGCTGGTAAATTTCCATAGTAGCTGAATTGACTCACCTCTGAGATACAAAGGTAATGTCTGCAACTCACTGGTAGTAACACAGAGAAAGACTCCATTAGAATTTATGATTGTGATTTTAATGTAGGGCAGTTAAATAGAGCTGAAAATGTGATCCATCTTTTATTACAAGCAACATTATACTTTTATTTCTTTTTAATTGGGGCATAGTGATATATTGGTACTTATGTCCTATTAATACAGGCCTAAATAGTCTGCCAGAGGACTGGCTGAGGACACCTCCGGTAGTTTGAATGTCTACAGCACTGTTTCAGTGATATAGCTGTCACATCATAAAAATATTAAAGCTCTGAGTAAATCACCTGTCAGCCAGACATCTTGTTTTCTTAGTTTGTAATTTAAGCTTGTTTGTTTTTGTTGGTTTGAATGTCACGTTGATATTGTTATGTTGATGGATTTTACTGAATGACTAACTTGAGTGAAGCGCTGAGAGGTCAAGAGGCCCCAGCACTCATTGCATCAAGTACGTTAAATTAGTGTATTTTAAGGACTAATAAACATAAAGAATCTTTCCCTTCTACAGCTCTTGCCCTATTCTGCCATGGTAAGGCCAGAGTCTGTTATCGGTGAGTCATTTTCCACTTGAAAATGAAGTGATATTCCTCCAGTATCTTTTCAGAGCTGTAGAGGGTGTAACCAACAGCCCGAATGACGTTAATCCAGGAGGTTGACTTCTGTACGCATCATATCCAGAAAAGAAGCATCAATTCATCTTTCTCTGAATTTACAGTGAGCACACAGGCTTAGCTGGGCGGGACTGAGACAGAGGGGGAGATTTTTCCACCATCCATTACCTTATGATGATATTGTGAAATATCATATCAATATCATGAGCTGCAGGGAGTACAAGAAGTTGTTGGTAACCCTAACCGTAATGTTTGAATGTTTTTTTCTTATATATATGTCTCAAAACAACGGTTTATCTGAGAACAAAAAAAACTGCACATGGCACGTACATTTTCCCATGTCAAAGTCAGTGAAACTCGATGTCTCCATCTTGCATTTGTCACCAGTGGGAATGAGTGAACACAGACCCTGGGAACAAATTGTATCCCCCGCTCTACAACAGCTCCCTCTGCTTTACCGGTGTAACTCTGTAAGGAAATCATGAATAGCGGGTGAGAGAGAGACCCTATTGAGACAAGCCTTTCTTTACATCGTAACTTAACTCCATTCCTTCCACTATAACACCTTGACAAGGAGAATCCCTCAAAATAATGGGTTGTGGAGGGACACCATTGCTGCAGGCTGCATCCCTGTAATTGCTGAGCACTTCCTGGTACAGGAGGCAGTTGGGATGACATGGGAATGGGCGAGTCTCCAAAGATGCACACACACTTTATGGTGTCACTGCCCCGAGACAGACAGACAGGCACACACACACACACACACATATACAAACAGAGAACACCCTGTTTGTAAAAACTCTTTCGTGATGTGGCGATATGGTCTATTCTGTGTGTATGGTTTGTTAGCCATACACACAGAGAGAGGATCACACATGCACAACCTCAAACTTCATTTACATAAAAAAGGAAAAGAAAGTTAAGTAAAAATAAAAAGTGTCACACTTTGACCGGTACTCTTTAATTGACAGATCAAATAAAAATAGGGAAGTTATTACTTAACATTTTAATCCTGAAATAAGTAATACAAAAAAAGGGAACATACAGATAACCACACAAAACACACAAGCATATACACATATTCTCATACACACACACACACACACACACACACAGGCACTTGGCAGATGGTGAACCATGAGGTCGACAGGGCTGTAAAACAAGCCTGTTCTCTTTGTCCACCTACGCAGCACTTTGCACAATGTGTCTATCAGATGGCGGCTCTTTATCAAGGTGTGGCTGACACTGGCTCCACACAAAGCTCTGTTAAACAGGAATATAGAGGAGTAGACTCTAATAACTGGGGTGCTGGGGCTGGAGTCATATCATTGCCTGGCAGCTCTCTCTTATCGCTGCCATTTTGCACTCAGACACCTAAATGGGACATTTACAGCCGTGTGTGTGTGTGATAGTAATCAGGTGACTGTTGCTTCCTTCTGTTAAATGTAGTCAGGTGTGAAAAGTGTAACCACACATACTCTAGGATGTGATGACATCTACAGTTTGTATTTCTTTTTTGTTTGTTTGTTGCATTTCTTATGTGTCACTGTCACATGGACACATGCAGCTTCTTTATTAGAAATATTTTTGTAACCTGTCATCCAATCAGGTTAAAGAGTCAAACCAAGTGTGATTTGACTTCTAAGCTCACCATACCAATTTAGATATAGCTATGAATACATATATTTCATTCCCCTCAATCATTAAACTTGTTCAGCTCATACCCATAAACCCTTGCACCTGTGGGGGCTGTTCCCCATTTCATTAATGACTGACTTCACTTCTCATCTGAGTTTCACTAACCTGCTCTCTATTTGTTCTAAATACTCTAAATACTTTCTGCTAGGTGTGAATGAGCACTTAAACTCCACTGGTGTTCGGTGTATGCCTCACTCCTGGTTACCCTATTTTATGTGTAATTATACGGTTGCATGGTGCTGGGTCTAAGAGGCACCCACCCCTGTCAATTATCAGACTGTTGAGAGGAAGAGAGGAGATTATGCATAATTGCCAACTGCGGCTGTGCCTGGGTGTTTCCTTCTGAGTCAAATCACGAGACAGAAAGGTGATAAGTGGATTTGCCATGCGAGCAGACAAATGCTATGTTGCTCAACTGCGTGCCTGCCACTGGATTTGGCACTAGACAATATGAGTAATGATAATGTCTGCTATAAAAGTACTGATTCCAAGAACGATTCAGAATTAATGTCAAAATAAATTGCCGTTCTTTGAGAAATGTCTGGGGGCTTGAGTTATTTAATAACTAAAAGTTTTGAAGGTGAAACTCATTTTAATATTTTGTTAATTAGTTGATCCCCTGCTACACTTTTCTGACAGATTTTTCCTTCTTTTATGACAAAATGGATGCCTGTAGAAAATATTATTTTACCTTCTGTGTCGGGAAATAATACCCAGGAAATCCATTTTGATTGACACTTATGCTCTTTTGTTACCATAGGGTTCACACAACAGAGGCTTACAGGCAATTAATATTGAATGAGGCTAAACTTACAGGTGGGGTGGGTGTGGGATACATAATCTTGAGTAGTTAGTTTGTCTTGAGCTGCTGTTGTTGTAAGATTCAATCTACAAGAGGCAACTGTTGCTAGGGGTCCCATTACCCTAGTAACCGGTGATTGTTTACATAGGTCTACTGGGTTTGCTTACTTGCAGTGTAACAGACTATGGCTGGTTTCAGAGGGCTAAACTGCTGAGAGACAATGTGATTTCACCTCTGTCGAGTCGGCCCTTCAGTCTGGGGGTTTGCTGTTTGTCCCGAGGTTGGACTACAAGGCTGAGCGCACATGGCAGAAGAAGAATAGCCTGCATAGGTTTCCATGGAGTCTGGCTGTCTATGTGTGTGACGCTTGAGTTGCAGGTAAAACCCTTTGCTTCTAAATGTTGTTACAATAAGGTCATAGTTCAGCTCCTGTCTTTTCATACAGAACACCACATTCTTTTTAAAGTTTTAAATTCCTCAGGTTTGACAAACGTTTACATTTGAACAGACAGAAAACAAGGGTCTAAAAGTCTGAAGTCTGAAGCAGCTATCAGGTGCTAGCAACCCCTAGGGGCTGAAATGCTCAATTTTGTCAGTAGTGAGCAGTAACATGTAAGGTTTGTTTTGATGGTGGTGCTGGAGGAGAAGGACCACCCTCACAAAAACTACAAATATCCAAGAGCCAAAGTGATGGTCAAGTGCAGAGTTTGCACTAGTGGTGCAGAAAGTCACCAAAATCATTAGGAAATCATCTGCTGAATACCATAAATACACATCCAGTAATATACATGCCAATTTACACAGCAGCCTGGCAAGTGGTCAAAATATTCTAAAGGGTTGAATGAACTGACAGCTTGACTGATCTGCTGTATATATACTTTGTCATTAGAGAGCAGACATCATGCATGAGCAGCTGCTTTGAATTCATTATAATAAACAAATGGTTCACAGTCACGCTAGCGGCTCTGTGAGGCTGGAGCTTGAGCTAACATCAGTATGCTTTCCATGAGAATATTAATATGCTGAGGTTTTTCAGGCATATTTAATGTGTTTGTAAGATAATATTTGCTAATTAGCCCAAAACACATGTTTTGACCCCTGATGATGGGTCTGAAAAATGATGATAATGGTTCTGAAAAATTATTCTAATTCATGTTGAGGTTAGCATGAATTTACCAAAGCTGCTGATACAGTACATTTTGTGACAATTCATCTACCACTTGTATATGTTCAGATATTTCTCTGGATAAGTGAGAATGGCACCAGAGGAAGGTCACAGGATCAAAATCATTAGAAATGGCAGGGCATGGCCATCAACAACAACTCTTGAGATGTTTTAGTCTGAGCTAAAACAGACAGACAGAACCATTCCTAGAGCCATGATGTTAGCGTGGCTAATGAAAATAAACTCATATGACCATATTGAACATGTATTAATGAGGAGTAAACTTCTTTCTTTTTCATACCCCACCATATCTATGTACTCTGACCTACATTAAAAAAAACATCTCATTCCTGGTCACATTGTCTGACTACAGTCCTCCCATGTTGGAACACTTCTAGCCATCATCAGCGATCTGCACCAGCACAAGGTCATGTCATCTGAGTGCTGGGTGGAGCCCTGCAGTGAAGGCCGGGCAGAGGAGACCAGACTGGAGAAGCGACAAAGGGAAGAAGCAGAAAAGGAGGAAGTGGAGGTTCCCTGCGGGGACAACCAGCCTGCAGTAAGCCTGATGCAGAAGGAGGAGCCAGGAGGAGAACGCCCTTCGTCACCTGACCGTAGTGGCATGCAGGAAGTGCCATCTAAAGGTGGACTGGAGCAGGTCCAGAGTGAAGAGACGCAGACTCAGAAAAAGAGAAAGAGGTTTTCACGCATGACTGTCAACCATGAAAGCCGGGATAGAGGGTCAGGTGTGTGCAAGGAAAAGTGAGACGATGAGTTCATTTGTTGTTGTTTTTTCTATATGCTGATCCTTTATTGCAGCATGACAAAATACCAAACATGAATTACAATAAAAAGACATTTTCCATCCAGAATGAGCTTGTGTTTTTAACTGGACATCCATATAAGTTCATTTACATATTTTACATGTAACTGTAATGAAGCTTATGTGTTTATGAATTATGAGTGGCTGTGTGCATGCATAATTTCTGTGTTTGTGTGTAAAAGTATCAGGTGCCTGCCTGGTGGAGCGATACCTCCGGAGGTCCTTCCCCAGGGGCTTGTTGACTCGCTCCTACCCAGACAGGGACAGGGAGCGGCAGGCAGAGGAGCCCCGGGGACCTGGGCCTTTCTACTACTTTGGAGGAGGCAATGGAGCTGAAATGTAAATAGATAAATGTGAAATAAAGGAAAAATCTGTGTTTGATATTAGGTGTTTCAAAAATATGATTACATCTAAAGTGATACAATTTCAAATTAAAACTCTTTTTTTGTCTTTCATGTTAGCAGAAAACATTATTCACCTGCTGTTTATTTTTTACACATGACCCCTGACCTCTGGATTGTTGTATGATTAAAGCAGAAGTATGACTGATTTCCTCTGGGAATTTTCCTTTAGAGTGAGCAGCTACTGTGAGAGCAGGGGATGGAAGAGGATGTACAATAAACACAGGGAGGATTTCAAACTTAAGTGGTGTGAAACTAAATCTCCAGTCAACTACAGCAACTTCAGAGAAGGTTCAGTAATTATTATATTACATATGAAATGTGTATCTGTATCTCAAAAACATAACTGATGTTACTTTTCTTGCCCTCCATTCACAAAAACAAAACTTGAAATCCTCATGTGTTGTTCCCAGGTGAACAGTTGGTGTTCCAGATTCCCAACAACAAGGTCCTCACCACTAAGATCGGCCTCCTCAGCAGCCTGCGGGAGTACGAGCGAGTCAGCAGCAAAGTCAACCATGGCCGAGGACTGAGGTGAAGCACACAGCTGTATCCCTGCTCTCTTTGTCTGCTGTTCATTTTCTTATCCAGAAAGGTTGTGTGTATTAAACACATATAGATATAACAGTCTGTTTCCTTTACACAGTTTATAGCTGTGCCACAAATCACCTAGCAACCATCTGGTACCATCATGTATGTTCAATAGACGCCCGGCTCTGCAAATACTGATTGAAAGACATATCAGCCTGTGATACTATTTAAGGAACATAGCCAAGTTACCTCATCAGAAATCAGGCGTCCCATCTGAATCACACAAGCTGGGCATTGAGCATTATGTTTGTTAATTACATAAACTCTTTTAATTGTTAATTATTAACAGTCTTTGAAATAATGAGAATATACCTGACTTTTGACCTACATATGATCACTACAGATGAACCTGCTGTCATTTGAGCAACAACCATAAACATGTCATCACATTAAAGATATGCTTTACATATAATAGAAGAAAGTGGCAGTAATATTTCAACATACTTTACACTTTACATTCATACTTCTGGGACTTTCCCAGTTCACACTACAGTGTTTCACATTCCAGGAAGACACTTGTTTTGGAAAATGATTTTTTAGAGTTGTAGTAAAACTTGTTTGAGTCAAACTATCGCACTGAATATTTTCTCTGGGATTTGATTTCAAGCTACACTCACAATGCAAATGTCTTCACACTCAGAGACAACACAACTGTTCAAACATTTTAAGCAAACATGATGATCATGATGATGTCATGGATTATCAAACTTAAACACATTAATAGGAAACCTGGCTGTCTGAAAGGTACATGTAGCATGCTTTGAGAAGTGCAGAACACACAGGTATGGTCTTTTTCACAAGAGTTCTACAATTTTGTGGTTTAGGCGTAAAGTGACATTATTAACTTCCTCAGGCAGTGTTAAGTTTTCATTATTTTCTAAATTAATCCAGCCACAGCCATTGATTTGAGCTTCCACCTGTTGTTCTTCACAGGAGGCTGAAAATGGAAGAGTTCATTCCCACTACCTTCCGCATGGATGTGAGGGAAGAAAGGGAGGCTTTCTTTGCCCAGCAGGAGGGTAATACGTGCGAAACATCTCACCTAAATGAACCTCTAACACATTAGTATCCTGATGCAACAACCACACAACACCGGTTTAACTGGATTTGTGTTTGGTTTGTGGGATCCAGTTTTAAAAAAAACGTTAAATCAAACTTGACCTGTCATCCATCCAACAATGAAAAGAAATAGAATAGTTTGTGCTCCACCGTGTTAAGACAACAGTTGCCTTGGTGATTGTTTAATCAAGAGGTTGAGGACATTGGAAAATAATGTACTCCACCTCCCATAAGGCCCTGATAAAATCACCAGGGGAACATGCTGTTGCCATAGAGATGAGTCAGCAGAGGGCAGGGCTGAGGCACAAACACAAGAAGAAATGCTCAACAGCATCTGGATGTAGAGCTTCAGCAGCACTGAACAGGAGTGAATTATATTAAATATGAACACACATTTTCTTTATTTTTAAGGACTGGAGATGAAACAGTCCACTAGTTCCTGTACTGTTTGAATAATACGGACTCACAGCATTATAATAAGTGGTGTACAGGTTATAGCAAACACGGTTATCACTAAGCAAACAGGAGGACACAGACAGCTGGTTTAGATCTCTGGGTGACGGGTGAATCTGTAAAAAAAGATGATGAGAAATCTATGAAAAACAAAAACAGATCACAACATAGGAATATTAATTTTTATAACCTAATTTGCTGTTCTCCACATATTGAACACTCACACTCTATTACTCTATACTATTTCACTGGAGATTTTGGGCACCTGTCAGAGACAATTGTAGTATTTATTTAGTAACATAATGTCATATATATTACATAATGTCAGTGGTGAAAGAAATGTTGAGACTCACTGAGAATGACACTGAGAATACTGCCTTATTAAAAAAAAGTCCTGCACTTGTAAGTAAAAGTCCTCATCGGACAATAGTATTTCAGGATTGTCAGTCTGTCAGTCATTTGACTCAAGAAGGATTCATTCATTCATTCATTCATTCATTCATCTGGTTAGTTACTCAACTAAAGATTACCTGAAAAGGAAAAAGCATATCATTTGGTTGAACTGCATACCAGTAATGTGGGTCACACATGGGCGTCACTTTATTTTCAGGGGACACAAGCAAAAAAAGGTTCAGAAGCACCGACCTAAACAACCTGTTTGTCTAAACAACCGAATTTGACTTAAATTCTGTTGTTTTTTTCCAACTTGAATTTGTAGATCTGATCGAATCTGAGCAAACTGAATCTATAACTTTTGAATTCTCTAAGTTTGTTGAATATAAATATAATCAAATTGAGTTTTTGAAAGTCCTCAAAGAGGTGAATTCAGAGGTAAAATTATATTTTAATATTAAGCATTCAGTGGCAGTTAAAATGTCTCTTATTTGCTTCTATACAATTGCTTTGTGGGATTTGGAAGGTTTTTTTTTTTTACTTTTTAGATCAGAACGCTCTAATGAAGTAGCAGAAAGTACATATGGTGTACTAGAGAGTAAATATCAAGTGATTTAAGACATGGCTTAAGTCTCATTCATAGAATAAAGACGGTAATAGAATAGTTTGGAGAACAGAAAGAAATACCTGAATTTACTGTAGGCTAGTCTAAATACAATCTGGAAACAATACAGAACAGGACACCGCATGAAACACAGAACAGTACAGACCAGTCTCATTCACATCATCTATGAACAAAGTAGGACTTTATATTTCATACTTATATATAAGTCATACGTTTGTTGATTTATCTGATGTTTATCTGACTGTTGCCAGGTGTGAGCAACAATGAGAGTGACATGTGGATCTGTAAACCGACGGGTCTGAATCAGGGCAGAGGGATCTTCCTGCTGAAGAGTCAGGAGGACGTAGCCGCCTTCAGACTGAGACTGCAGCACATGGAGGACAGCCAAACGAGCAGGAAGATACACCACCGCCAGCCTCAGGCTCGCGTTGTTCAACAGTGAGTAAACACGACATTACACACAGTGTGAGTAAACAACACACCCAGGCAAATATCCCTCTGACCTCTGCCTGATGAACATGAGTTCAGTAGGTTTTCTTCATCCCTCAGTTGTTAAAACTGCAGTTTATGGGGTTACCTTAATGTAAAACAATGAAAAAGTAAAATACCAGCAATGAACAAGTGATAAGTTGCCATTTTTCTCTCAGTTACATTAAGAGTCCACTGCTGCTGAAGGGGAAGAAGTTTGATGTGCGCTCTTACCTTCTGATTGCCTGCACTGCACCTTACATGGTCTTCTTCCGCCATGGATATGTACGGTTGACCTGCGACCTCTATGACCCCAACTCCCAGAACCTCTCTGCTCACCTGACCAATCAGGTACACCATAATACTGTACAGACAAATATCCAGGGTTAACCGGCAGGTCAAAGTCTAAAGGATAGGTGTACAGTTTTGACACATGTTTTTCTCTCTTGAAAAAGTGTGAACCTGTCCTTGAAACCAAGGACTCACCTGTGAGTTGCAGCGCTTCCACTGCTCACCATGAGCTGCATTCTGCTCAAGGTGTCTGCCATTTACAGGAAGTTTTTTCTTGTTACTGTCTCCAAGTGTTTGCTCATGGTAAGATTTGATGGGTCTCTGTAAATAATATAAAGAATACAGACTAGACCTGCTCTATGGAAAGTTTCATGAAATAACTTCTATTATGGTTTGGCATCATAAAATTGAATAAATTGCATTGAACTCGAGGTTATCTCCTGAGCTGATACATCGGGTTCATTATACATTTGTTTCTGTTATAGAAACATCTTAATGATGCATCCTATCAAAATAGATTAGGAAATGACTTGTGCTGATGGTGGTACTAAAAAAACCTTAACATGTGCCCTTGTTTTCCTGTCACATGTTCATTGACATGCATAGGCAGAACAGACTATGTCATGCTGTATTAGATGTATGGTGTTTGGTGGACAGTTGCTGTGTAATAATTATCTGCAAAGAAAAACAAAATAATTTCCACACACCGCTTGTTTGATTTCATACTTTTTATTCTGTGCAGACATGATTGTAACTTTGTACCAAATCACAGATTTTGGTTTATACTTCATGTGCATTATGACTGTTTAACTTGATCTAATATTAACCATATAAACAAATAAAAAAAGATTCAAAATAACAGAGAGAGATATTTGCATCCCATCTGTCATTATTTCCTCCTCATTTCCATTGAAATTGAACAGATGAAGCATGAGCTGTGGCACTAATTGTCTCTTCTTCATGTGTCTCTGGTCCCCCTGCTGTCTGTCTCCAGTACATGCAGAAGAAGAACCCCTTGTACAGCGAGCTTAAAGAGGAGACTGTGTGGTCTATGGAGAGCTTCAACACCTACGTCAACGACAGGTTTCGAGTTGCCATGGATCTGCCCAGGGACTGGGTGCTGGGCGTCTTTGCAGTGAGTGCTGCTGTGTGCTGTAGCTCTCGGGGACCAATTATCAATATAATGATGGTCGTTGGTGCTTGCAGCTAATTGAGATTGTGGTTAGGCTCGGATGATCTAATTTCTGTCTGAGGATACATCATGTTATTACTGAAATGAAATATTACACGTGCTGTTTGGTGGTTGTTCTTCTTCTTCTATAGTGCTTTGCAGTCCAAAAACAGTGCACTTGACACTTTAAAGTCACTTTTATCATTGGTTGAAACCTTAAACCCTGATTGTGACACACTCTGAAGTATATACAACAAACCACAGTGTGACTGTTTGCTTGAACAGAAACCTGCTGTTGTATCACAGACATAAGTCTATAGAAAAGTTAAAATAAAAACTGTCTGCACAAACAGTCTGATTACTCTGGTGACATCACCTGGGTGTTTTGGTTTGTGCTGGGAGTTCACACATTTTCACAACAGAAAGCCTGCATTATAAACCACTATCAAGTTGCATTGTGGGAATTGTAGGCTTTAGTGTTTTTAGGAGCTTAAGTCATATTAGTCGTTTTGATTTTTTTTTCCATTTAAAAAAAATAAAAGATCTGTCTCTTGCAGTTCTCAGAGCTTTATGGAAGTACAATACTAATACTGTACTGGAATGTGATGGAAGAGTAATTAAGTACAGTGTAATTACTACTTATCTTCAGGGTTCGGTACATAACAGAAAACACACATAGAAAATAAAGTAACTATAATCAGACCAGATTACATTTGAAAAAAGTGTAATTGCAGTAGATTATAGTTACATTGTCAAATATTACTTTTATACTTTTGATTACATCTTTAAAATGGCAATATTGAAATGCTGATAACCAATGTTCTATTACGTCATGAAAAGTCCCTCTGGTCTGGTGCTCTACTTACGTGGTGAACCAGGTGGAAAATAAATAGAAACAGCATCCGACATGCTGTAGAATAAACACACTTTTGTCTTAGGACTGTTTCCGTACGAGTCATTTGACTTGACAGACTAAGTAAATGTTGAATTTTAATCTTTTCACTAAAAAAAAAACAACATCTGTGGAATGCAAATCTTTTGTGGCTGCATCCATTTTGTTAGTATAAAGTACAATATCTTCAATATTTGATTTTGAAATAATACGAAAGTATTAGATGACTTTTTGCTGCACTAACACCGCTGTCAGGTAATGTGTTAGCTGGTAAGACGTTACGGTTAGTGAAACACAGAAATAACATTAAAGCTGCACTAATCAATATTTTTATTCACTATACTCAGAGTTTTATCTTCTCATAACTTGTTTTAGGTTTCCAGCCCACAAATATGTCTTGCATCAGCCTCTTTTTCAGCAGCAGCAGACAGTTAGCTTCACCAGGTGACCTTCAAATGAATGATAACAATTTTCCATGTCTGCTGGATGTGTATCTAGGCAGTTGTTTGCCAACATCGTAACAACTTCCTATGGTGATAATACCTTAATCTTGTGTTTAAACCTCCTAAACCTGGACAAAAGCCTCATTAATTCATCTGAACTGTCTCAACACAAAGTCAGTCATGACTAATCATTAAATTTGTTTAAAAAAAAAAAATCAGACAAATCAGATTTGTATCTTGAATACAAATATTCTTAAATATTGTTGCTAAGAGGGAGAATTGCTTAATATTGTGCGTCACTTCGAAGTTTAATGAACTAACTGGTTGTTGTTTTTTTCCTCTCCGTGCAACAGAAGCGCATGCAGCAAATCATGACGCAGTGTTTCTTTGCAGTCAAATCTAAGTTAGACCGCAAACTGGGCTTCTTTGACCTGATTGGCTGCGACTTCCTGGTTGATGAAGACTTCAAGGTGGGTCACACACACACTGAATACCTGAGTGGTGTTCATTATTCAGCATGTGTGTTAACGTGCGTGTTTGTCACGTCTTCATGTGCTCCTAACAGGTGTGGCTGTTGGAGATGAACTGTAATCCAGCTCTCCATACAAACTGTGAAGTGCTGAAGGAGGTGATACCCAACACTGTTGTGGAGGCACTGGGTGAGCTCATGTTAAGAAGTTAATAAAGTAAATTCAACATCACACTGAAACTAAAATGTTCTCACATCATTTCAATGCGTGCACGGTACAGTCCTAGTTCCTGTTATCAGATATGTTACTTTGCTAATTTCTTTGCTCAGCAGGCTGATGTGTGATACCACCCAACATGTTTGTATCTGCATGCTCTCTCTAGATTTAACTCTTGAGATCTTCAGCAAATGTCGTCTCAGGCAGAGGATTCTCCCTTTGGCCAGTCAGAGGGAGTTTGTGCTGCTGTATAATGGAGTCTATCCTCCTGATTCAGTGCCACCCTGCAGCAAGAGCAACACAAACAGTGACTTCAACCAGAAAAGCACTAAAAAGACCCAAAAGACTGAATCCAGGGTTCAGGGCAACATTGTGTCCTTAGCTTCCTCTGATAACTCTGTAAATGTCTCAGTGAGCTGTGAGGGAAGGGGTGCTTCAATATCCAGTCACCGTCCTACCACTACCTCACCTCCAAATCAAAGCCCTCCGTCAGTGCAGACTGTTAGGAATAAGACCCGCAGGCCTCGGGTTGAACTCAAGCCGAGCAAATGTACTTTGCATCATGGTTTGAAGGCTGTAGATGACACGGAACGCTCTAACACTCAGCAGAAGACGAGGCTCATCATGTCCTTGTCGTCACTGGCGGTGAGTGAAAGGATCTTCGTCTGTGGCTCCTTAGGGACAACAACACTCGTCCCCCCTCAGGCTGGACCTCCTGTGCGTGGTAACAACCAAAGAGGAGAGGAACCTGATGAAGAAGAGCTCAGAGAGGATACAAAGGGCTTGGTTAATGACACGATAGAGGAACTGTGATGCTTCATATGCAAACAGCTGAGCTCTTTGTCACACTTTGGACATGTGGTACTGTTTAACTTCCAGAGAAATGCTCATGAATGTTTCACATGTCAATAAAGAGTCTGTCTGTCACTTGAATCACGATAACTGGGTTAATTTTGCTCTTGGTTTGTCAGGAATGTCTTTGATTACACTTTAAAAGCAGGGTTTCTTTCCAATAATCGCAGACTTGTTTACTGTAATCAAAGCACAAATCAACAGCTGTGGCAAATGGAAAATATATCCATCAGTCATCTTACATCACTTCTCAGAAACAGAACAGCTCCTGTCCTGTGGAGAACAAGAAACACTCAGACATGCTTGTGTACAAAGCCTCCCACCATCTTACTGTAACTCTAACCAGGAAGATCAACACAGGCTCCACTCTACAGTTGTTGTGGCTTGTTGTTTTGACTGCAGCCCTTTACCTCTCCGTTTCATAACTTATAATTATCTCACTTGCCCATCCATATTCAGGCTTTGTGCATGTAAATACAGGCGGGCATTGGTCCCGTCTTTCCCAACAGGATGCTTGCTTCATTCACATGCTTCTCAACAAGGAGGCTCAGAGCATCAGAGAGCCTGACTGACCAACATGAGGAAGGGTGATATCTGTAGGAGCTGCACTTTTTTTTGTTTTTACCTAACAGATGTTAAGCATGTCTCTGTATGACACTAGAACACATTTTTATATGTCATGCTGAGGTGTCAGCTTGTTCCCGGTGTGAGTTCAGAGTGTAAAAATATCTCAAACAAACTGAGGAAGCTGCTTTGCAGACAGCCAACTGACAGGAAGGAAGGAGCAACTACTGCGCAGCGACTTGACGAAAACTACTTGCCACTGTTATCTTCAATTCCTCTTCAAAAGCTTTAACACCTTTCGTTCGAGAGGTTCGGTGGAAATTTACATTATATCCTGGCAAAAAGGGGGAACTGGAGCTTAACAGCAACCCCCTCCCCTCCCCTCCCTCCTTCAGCATACAATATCCTCTTTTGGACCCAATCAGCCTACGATTTTTTTTTTAATGCTATCTCTTTGGTTTTAGTGTGGCACGTACACACACACACACACAGTGGGGATGACTGTCTGGACAGATGGTGCTCAGTGTGTGGACTAGAAGCTGAGACAAGGCAGAGAGGTACAGACTCCTCGTCCAGCATGGGATGCTGCAGTGTGACCCAGAGGCATACTGGAGTGGACGAGGTGGGTCCTGATGAGATCGAGCTCCTGGAACTTTCTGGAGACAATTTAGGGTAAGACACGAACACAAGTTCACAGTTTTAAGCTGAGAACCGAAATAGAAACATCCTGCTGAGGAATTCAGTTATGACTGTACTTGATTCCAGGAACAACATATGACAGTGTTAATAGAATAGCAGCATTTCCTTAGTCTAAAGTTGAGTAAAGTCATTTTTATTCTAGTAATCTTCACAACTTTAAAGTTCCTTTTAACTTTGTTTAAATGTGGTTTTGTGTATCGGCAAGTTCTGCAGGAGGAAGCGGTGACAAGTGAGAAGAGCACTGTTTTCAAACCTCTGTGGTTTTGTTTGGTCTGTTGAGTATCATGTTCTAGAGCTGAACATGTAAAACAATAGGAGAGGCAGCCTCCTGCTTAACCTTTTTGAAAGCTGCTGAGTGTTTAATATCATTTCCAGGATGCACAGACTATGTGAGAAACAGGATGTGCTTTATAGAAAGAAAACTTCCAGGTAATGTAGTAAAGTAAAGATTAAACTATAACCACTTCAAACTATGATGAAAACACCTGCACACCTGCAGAGCAACACATTACAGTCATATGATTTCCTCCCATCAGCACTCAGCAGAACAACAACGCAGGGGAACTAATTGTCTCCAATTTACTCAACATGAACTTGGGAACTCGGTGATGCTGCACTGATGTGATTAACAGATTACCATAAGACAATGGATGGAGCGTGGAGTCTAGGGCGGGACAAATCCCGCTCGTTCTAAGGCTGAAGGATTAGCAGAGGCTAATCACAACAGTAGGTACCAGCCCTTATGGGTGGCTGTTTGATAATTACTACTTATGGCTGCAGGGCACTCACGTTTTAAACAACTGTTTTAAAGATGTACACTCGAGGCAGCGGATGTGTGTGGTGTGTTCTGAGAACCAAATGCACACACAAACCCGGAGCTGTGTCCAAATTACACACATAGGATTCACTGTCACAGTGTGCTGATTTTAACTGTGTTGTTTTACAAGTAAAGTATGTAGTTGCGCTTTCTGGAAATGATGCAATATGTGCACTGATACACATCATTTAAAAAGTAGACTTGAATGGAATTGTAAATTTTACAAAGAGAAAAAAAATCTACAGAGTTTTAACACTTACTGTATGTGTCTTCATACCACCCATAATGCTCATAATATAAGTCCATAGAGTTTTTTGAGATCCTTTATGAAGTATATGTAAAACTGCATACAAAACTATAAAACGACCATAAAACTTGATGACATGCATCATTCACAACTACATGACTGATTTAAAATACGTTTCAACTTGAGTTTAAAATGAAAAATAAAAAGTTTCATCTGTCTAAAGAGGATTAACCAAAAGATCCTTAAAGGTTTTTCATAATTCTGCTTATTTAGACATTTATGTTGGGTTAAGCTTTAGCAAATATAGTGAAATGATCATAAGTTAACATATTTAGTTTCTTAGGAATATGGCAGTGGTGTGATCTTATCTGCTTCCCACTGAAAATGTACATTTTAAGATAAAAGTGTGTCATCTGTCTATCATGAAAACCTGCTTAGAGTTACTAGTAGTTCATAGTAATGTATGTAGAGACAAAGCTCATGTCTGTAATGAACGAAGGCGGCAAAATATGGAGGTAAAGGGTCAGCAGGATGGTCTGTCTCTGCTCCGAAGGATTGTAATCTGATTATGTCTGGCTGCTGCTGTACTGCAGGGGGTCAAGACAAGTCATTTAAATTGTTATATGTCCTATTGCTCTTCAGTTTTTACGTATTTTCTTTTAGGCTCATCAGAGCTGTAGCTAGTTCAACCATGCACCATTATTAAACACAGACAAGCTCCCAGTCAAAGTTTTAAGCAGTTTAAAGTCTCCAATTTGCCTGACTGCAGGACAGAACCAAACAGAACATTAACTCTGCACAGAAAGGAACAGAAATCGAAGCCACATCCTTGCTACAATGAGGCCTCCGAGCTAACCACTGAGCCACTGTGCCCTCAGCATTGACTGCTGCTTCTCGTCCTGTCTGATGAAACGTGTTAACGTGTGTGTTTATTCAGGGTGTGGAGTCTAGGAGAAACCCGGCTTCAGCTGTCAGTGAGAAACAGCAGAGATGAGCAGCCACCACCACCAGCACGTTACCCTTCAATACAACACCTGGAACAAGAGGTCACTGTGTGTGTGTGTGTGTGGTTGGTGTGTGTTTGTGTGTGTGTGTGTGTGTGTGTGTGTGTGTGTGTGTGTGTGTGTTTTGCAAGTGACAAAATCACAAGTGGAAACTTCATGGTGCTCTTTTCATAGTAAAAACACAATGTGTTTCTCACTTTTAGCAAACTCTTTTACACTTTTGTTGGAGCAAGAGTGTGGTTAGATGCGGCTCACATGAACAACAACAGTTTCCACTCAGCGCTGTTATTTGTATTGAGGCCAGACACATTGTAAACACAGTGCATGAATTTCCATGACAAACGTGAGAGATTCTGAATTCCCTGTTTGGTGTGATTCAAACTTTACAGGAAATAAAAGAGGGAGGAAACACTGCCACACAACCTGGAGTTTTCACGCTTCTTTCCACTTAGATGAGAAATTGTCTAAATCTGAAGTGTGGGACAAACATAGTTTTAATTTTAGATATCAAATTCCCCTGGAATGTACAACAATTTGGTCAACCAACAATGACTAGATGCTTGCAACAGTAAAACAAACCCCAGTTTGCTGAGTAATACATGACTCATCACTCTGTGAAGCACGTGACCACAGAGTGACAGGGTGATATGAGAAGGCACATGTGTTAAAAACAAAACAAAACATGCAGCATGTAAGAACACAACATACTGGGAAAGTGGCTTCCTGTAGGAAAATATTATGTTAAAGATATGGGATAAATACAATAAAAATCTGAATTATAATAAATAGATATGAGCTGTTACTGTTTTGTGTCTGTAGGTGGTGCTGTGGGGCAGGAGCAGAGACAAGCTGCACCACAGGATTTACTCCCAGCAGCCAATCAGGGACTGGGAGGGCCAACCTCCCCACATGTATGGAGAGATTGTGCACTCCTCCCTGGTGTCTCTCTACAACACGTACACACAGGTAAACATGGCACTGCACATGGGAGTCAGCTGGGAGTTATGAGGTGTGTCTCCATCAATGCATCATCCTAAAGGGGCATTTTTATTTTTATAGCTTTTACTCCACACAGTACCCCAAACTGATTAAAAGACTGATAAAAGTAGAGGAGTCAGTTTTATTGTTGGAAATATAAGCAGACATAAACTCTCAATCATTGGGGTCTCTGATCAAACTGTCTGAGAACTGTATGTCATGATTTAATGAGCCTTCAGAGCTTCAAATCATAAGTCAGTGCTGCCTTATGTTTCCTGTTTGGAGATAAATCCTTGACACTTATTTTCTTTTGCCCCTGCAGGGAACCAGAGAACACTTCCTGGTGTTGTTCTCTTTCCACCTGCTGATCCTCTCCCTGGACCACTCTCGACAAGACTTCACTTATGAGGTGCTCGTTGTGCATTTTACTTTAGGAAGACATTTGCCACAAAATGCCAAATAGTGGTTATGAGAAGAAAATAAAAACCTACACTAGAACTCAGAAAACAGAGTTCCTGAACATGAACACAGGACATAAAAATATGTTAGACACAGCAGAAGCCTTTCTGTAAGCTGCTGGCTAAGCTTCAACCAAATATTAAAGCTGCAATTAATCAATATTTTTATATAGACAACAGAACAATGAGCAAACAATTCACTGTGGAAGGTGTCAACGTCAACGACAAACCCATGGAGAATTATTAGTTTCCTTTAGCTCTAAAAAGTCTCATTAACTTAATTTGCAACAGCAACAGGCAGCTGTAAAGTCACTGTAAGCTAAAGTAAGTAAAGCTGGCAATTAACTGGTGAATATAATTGATCATTCAGCAGTTAAAGAGACAGATATTTCCCTCAGGAGTTGCTGAGATTGATCTAATCATATATGATATGTCAGTGTGGTGTCTACAGCTTCTTCTGCTGCCCCAAGTGGCTAGAAAAATGAATGCAGCTTCAAGTCTTTAAAATGTACTTTTTATTTAAATGTATTATTTATTCTTAGGAATCACAGGTGTTTCATATCATATTCTTGGTGGATTCTTATTGTCTGTTTTGATCTTGAAAGATCTTTAACTGGCTCTAAATATTCAAGAATTAAATAATTTCAAATTTGCTTTGAAATTTTGACAGAATAAAGGATTGTTAGCCTACAAACATATGTGGGACGTGAAATTTATGTTAAGTACACAACAGTGACCTGCTTAAAGGAGTATTCCTGTGATTTAGTATTGTCACCAAGTGATAAAAGAGAATGATTAAACTGATGCAGCAGAGGCTGAAATATCCTAATGTCCTAATATGGATCCTACACTTCACATAATGCAATTTGGTCTCTGCCTGGCACATGCCCACATCTTTCAAATTCCACATCCCAGTATGCAATGCAGATAAATTACCTCAGAGGCTGCAAAGACTTGATTTTGACTTTTCAAAGATACAACCCACCATCAAGCAAGTGCAATAAATTTGACATTTTCAATCAAGCAGGCCCATGCAGACGTTAGCTACTGTCACAAGACATTTGATGTAACATGTACAACAGAATAAAGATCCCTCTGTTGATGTTGGTTTGTGTTTTTTGGGTACTTTTTGCACAATAATCTCTTTGGAGGAAGCTGAAGCACAATGACAGACAGGATTTTTCTCAAGTTTCTCTTCTTTGTCTTCTCTTATATCTCAGGGTATCCTTCCTATTTCTGGACTTTCTTTGCAAGCCATCTCCCTGGAACCTGACACGTCACAGACACCACACATGTTTGAGATCAGCAGTGAGTCAGTGGAAATTACTGAGTTCAGCTAAGACATGCTGGCAATGCAGTGTAAAGCACTGAGCACGATTTATGTTGTTCTTTCTTTTATCCAGGTCCAATGATGGACTCAAAGGTCTTCATATGTGCCAGTGCAGCAGAATTACAGAAATGGATACAACACATAGAAGACAGGAAATACAAGTCAATGGAACAACCCATGAGTCCTTCCCACTGCGCTCTCTCCTATCTAGTAATGACTAAACGCTGCACATCTGGTCACAGCTGTACATGACAAAACAGTCTGGTTGAGTTGTGATAAATAAATTGATCACACGCACTATTTCTTTCCTAGATACCGTGTAATGAGCACTGGAAAAGAGAAGAACTGAAAAATTACTTACTACAAGCTCCGATCTCGCAGTGGGAGGGCTCGCCGATACAGCACATGGGCCAGCCGGGATGCATATCTATGGTCCATATCATCAACACACAGAGACTGGTAATAAATATTGTATTAATAATCTGCAATTTGTCTATTATAATATAATTTTTCAAGTAGTTCGACATTTTGAATTAAAGCATGTTAGTCTTAGCCAGACAGTCACAAACAGAAGACCCCAGATGGCTTGTATTTAAGTCTTTTTTGTATATTGTATTTTTACTCTTGACATTAGAAGATTTGTTTTTCTGGAATCACAAAAATAGTCTCTAGTTTCTATGGTAAACCTGCAACACAACTCTTTGATGAGACAGCTACACAACTCATATGTTGTGGTTGTGGAATGATGTCAGCAAAAGAACCTTGTTTGTTAAAATCACAATATAAACATCTCATAAATATGAGGCAGTGATGGACGTGTCATGGGAACAAAAATAATTAGGAATTAGTCATTTGTTTGCAGAATTCAGTCATTCATGCTCTCAAATTGCTAAATTTATGTGCATGACTTAAGAAATTATAACTAAGATAAAATATTTTACAGGCAGAATCTGAGGTATATCCATAACCTTCCAAAATCAAAACAAAACTGCATTAAATCCAAGCAGTAGATTTAGATTAGATGGTCCATTACTTTACAGTTGTCATTGTTTATTTTGCACTACATTAAACTACACAGTGTGGGTGATGATATCAGCCTCAACTGGACAGCACTGCTGTTAATCTGTGAGTTTTTGCTAGTAATTTCGTTTTACAGTGCACTGTGAAATGACAATAAAGAGATCTTGAATCTTGAATCTTGAAACAATGTCCACTGTGATCACAAATGTATAAATAAAGTGTATGGAGGGGACAGGGACAAATGTAATCAATGTGAAATAATATTAATGTGACAATATCTAAGAACAAAATGTATTAATTAGCACAAATTAAATCATTTGAGAGCAAGAATTACTGATATGTCATTAATTAAAGTAAAATCATCTCTGTCCTTCCGACTACCAAGATATCAGATAAACCGCTACTTACAAAAATGTTTTTGTATGTGAGTATTTGAAAACCAAGACCACACCTTCAACAAGCTCACTTCCTCTGTGTTAAACAGAGATTGTATCATATTAACTTTTCTGGAGTAGAGAAACATGTGGCTTTGTTTGTGTCATCTTTTTTAAGTAAGTCACATCACTGACTGTAGAGGCTGACTTTGCTCAGAACAGAAACTGTATTAGTGTCTCAAAATCAGATGAAAATAATTTATGTATGTATCATATAAGTGATCATTCTGGTTTATTTTCAACTTAACTTCGTCTTACTCATTTGGCCAATTTTTCTATCGATTTTGATGAATGATGTACTCACCATGGTTTAGTTCTGATATCTGGCATTACAGTGACATCAACAAAGTCTGATGAGACAAGACAGACAGGTTGTAAACATGCAAACAGTCAGATGTTCTAGCACCCAAAATGCTGGACATAATCCCTCATTGTGCATGAAATACATGAGTGTTTGTCTTTGTACAACCTGCAGGATCATCTTACTTGTATTTCTTGTTCCTTGCCACCTTTATAGAAACATAGCCACATCAGCACATCAGCAATTAACTAGTAGAGTATGTTGTTATAAGAAAAGAAACGGTGGACAAAATTAAATATAAACTCATGGAACATGTGAATATGATATAGAAAGTTATAGAAAGCAATTTATGTAAGTGTCACAATATTTTGTCAGCGGTAGGATCTGTATCTGACAGCTAACACTAACAATGACATTGTTGGCTTTGTTCTTGCAGGGACTTCAAGAAAGACTAATGGTTCTCTTCCCTCAAGACGTCCTGCTACTTTCAGTCGACAACAAGCGTCTGAATATAAAATATGAGGTAGTGTAAAATGACTCTATGGGAAAAATCCATAATAATACCTCCTCAACCACTGTGGCACAACTACGTGTTGCGGTACTCTTTACACAGTGCTTGTTCTTTTGACACATGACATATAGCATGGGTGGAACATTTTGTAACTCACACCTGCACACCAACACACATCACTCACATCACTGCATTTCAGCAGTCTGTAACTAAAATGAGGTTGTACAAATCATTGTATAACTTCATGAAAGTCAAAATAATTTATTTTTCTTTGTGTCATCTGTAACAGGGCAGGTTGCCCCGACACAGCATCAAAGCAGTGGAGAGGTCAGCCTTGCCTGGGCGGCTGGAGTTTGAACTAATAGGTATACTGTCTAAATATGTGACACCAATACTTTTTTGTATTTGCTAAAAGTAGCATTTGATGAATCCAGTCATTTCATATAATCATTGTTGTGTTTTAGGTGAGCTGATGGAGCCCCTGCTGATCTCTTGTACCTGTCAGGAGGATTATTGGAACTGGATCTTTCAATTGCAACAGGTTAGACAGCACAGTCTAACACCTTTAAAGCAATATAAAATGGTTAAAAATAATTCATGCGATGGCTATTAAATCTAAGTAGAGCTTAGGAGAACTATAGAGTTGGCAAATATTTTTACACATAATTGGGTTATGAAATGTGAGCATAGTACCAGTGTGTTATGTGATTTTGCTTTCTCAGATTATTCTGTCTGACTAGTTTTTAGAGGTATTCGGACTATCTAGTATTTTACAAGAAACAAAGTTTTAAAGCTGCTACTGTATAACAGAGATTTTTTGTATTAACAGTCAGTCAAATGACTCTGTGTAGGGGTCACTCATAATGACGAACAAACTCAGTCAATGCAGGATTTATTAAGACAGGCTAACAACATTTTTTTACATGCAGCTTTTCTGTCTTAGTTTGGTATGAAAATCAACTTGTACAAACTTGTTTGAAATCAGAACCATAACCTGGGTTCATATTTTGTTCCGTGGCTTTTACATGGAAATGCAGCTGAAAGTACAGATTATTTTGAAATGTTGTTGTCTGTTATTACAGATACAACAAGTTATGGTCATTTGGACATGGGACAAACACTTCTAACTTACAGCACCTGTCATGGTTTACTTGACTCGGGAAAAAAGTAGTTGAAGTTCTAAAGTTTGTGTTTGCAGAAATGATGTCTGATACCTTAAATGTGAAGCAACTTTGCATCCACAAGATTTTCTGTTTGATCTGCAGCTGGACAGAAACAGCCACGTTACCGTGAGTCACCCTCCACCTCCAATCATGCCAAAGCTGCAGAGAAGCAGGAAACAGTCCCAGGAGCCGATGATAACAAGTGACCAATGTCACATCAACGGACGCAGCTGACTCAACAGAAAAAGCTTGAAAATTCACTGTAATTATGAATCTAAAATGATGTGCAGATGGTATGTACATATTACTTTCATGTCAAACTGTGCCACAAAATGGAGATACAGCAGTGAAAAGTTTGTGCTGAAGCGGTCTCACCCTGATTTTGATATATTTGGGTGATTTTATTACTCTGAGGGATTGAGATGATACTTATAGTTCTCTTTCATGTGGCGACAAACAGAAACAAGGTCATAACCCAGTTTAAGTCTACACCACAGCTGAGGAAATGTTAGACGTAGAGTCTGTAGAGCTGTAAAGGTTATTAAAGAAAACAGAAGTGAAGAAAGTGTACATATTTAGCTTTGAGGATTTTACCATGAAATACACAATGTTTGACTTTTTCACAATAAACTGTTTAAAACTCTGAAGTCATTTATTCAACACAACATAAACTGGATGTATCTGTATTTATTTCAATGGTTAAACATTTACATTAGTGAGCACAGATCCAGTAAACATCCAGTGTAGTACAATATTTATATTCATTGTGGTATTAGAAATGAATCAAACAGGAAAGTTGATAGTTATAGAATGTAATAATATTTGTCCAATCTTTGCTCATATAAATTACAGTCATAAAAGTAAGTGAACCATTTTTCTACTCTTTATACATGAAGCATCTACAGTGAAGTACATTTACATCAGAATCTCCTTAGAGAACAACCAGCTAGAGGAGTATAAATACACATGCTGCAACAGCAATCACTTAAATTATAACTAACAACGCAGATATAGAAAAAAAAGGGGGTTATAAACATTTCATGTGCCACTGGAAGAGTTTACGTTTGAATGTTGATTATAGTGGTTCATTAACAAACAAGGCCTCAGCTCAGTTACACTGCGCTTTTGGTCATTTGGGGGATTTTTACTCCTAATGAGGGGACCGATGTGAGTGATGTAGGGCTAAATGTTACTCAGTGCTTATTGTATGACAGTTTTATGATCCTTTATGATCAGTGTAATACAATAATAGCTTTTATTCAACCGGGGCTAGTCAAAGTTTTAAAATGAGTACATGTGAAGCTAAACTTGCACATTTACAACACATATGGTCAATGTAAATGCATGTAAATGTTGAATTTGATACATGTCCATATCCAGACAAACCTGGTGCCATTTTCTCTCCCTACAAATGCCATGAAAAGTCCAAAACCAACAATGTTCAACCTCCCAACCTAGTCTGTGACACTCAAACCAATCCATCCTATTGCAGACATAAATCTTTAAAAATTTGTCACAAATATGTAGTTTTATTTGAAAAAAAAAGGGCTAAATCATTCCTAAAACAGCTGGGTATTGCAGTTTTTAGTAAATGTTAACCCAAACAGGAGGAAATAGTGCATTTGTTGGGGACTATTTTCAGCTTTTCACTAGAGCACCAGTCAGTATTTACGTCAACAGGACGGTGTATGTACAACTGACTGAAAGCAGACTACAGTGTGTGTGTTCATGGTAACATGTGACCTGTCAGTGAAGCTCACTGAAGAGTTTTTAATAGTTTTGAGAACACAATGGAAGAATAAGCTCTATCAGGGTTTGTATGCACAGACGATACTCGTCAATAGGAGCAAGTCATTATTGGTTTTGGTCTGTTCATGAGTTTTGTTGACAATAATAATAATAATAATAATAAAATAGAATATAGTCAGCCAAATCCTTTAATGAGATGAGGACACAAACAGAAGAAGAATTGTAAAGAGGATAATCTGTCCTTCATATATGCTACAGCAGAATTGTGAAAATCATCTTTAAAACATGAAACCTCAATTCTGCAGTTGTCTTGTCTCACTAACCATCACAGTTCACACAGTCCAGATTGTTACAGCACATACAGGGAGGTGCGGTCCTCTTTATAAAGAGACATCCACATCTTCTAACACATGGATGGAGGTGAACTGTTGCACACTGATGGATTGTACTGTATGAGGTATCGGATGGACTAAAACACAACAGAGCGACTTCTCATCTGCCTTCTGAAATAAAAGCAGCACTCGGTGTGAACAGAGACAAAAGATAAAAGGCCTCTGATGTGTCCTAATGCAGCTCAGCAGCAGGATGCGCAGGAAGCGATTTTCTGACGTTGTGATGTTATATGAATGAATCCTCCTACACCTCACAGAGCTCAGCTGACTGCATAAGACGGTGCAAAAGTAGACTTTGAGTTAGCCTCACTCTACCATGACCTCGAAATGTTGTACACATATGTATACATTTAATACCTGTGCTGTTAAATGTGCATGCCTTGTATAACACATTTACCACAAAGATTCTTAAAAATGTTCTTGGACTTTAAAAAGATGGTGAAATGCATTCATAGAAGGCATGCAAGTAATTTCTTCTACTTCTGTGTGGCAAAACTGTTAAAAATGAACTTTGGACTCTTATTGCATGAAAGCCTTTTGAACTATGAAATGAAATGTAAAGAAGCATTAAAAGCTTTGTGCCCTCATTTAAAAAGCTAGCATGCTAAGTAAAAATGCCGGCACAGTTTAGCATCCATGCGAAGAACACTCAGACATGTTGGCTTGTTTTAGCACCTGCATTCTATATGTAGGTCCCACATCCATCTAAAATTAAAACATTGATCCAGAAGCTTAAAAATACACCTTTGACACACGACAAGTTACAGTAAAAAATTAGTTAGGTTAGTCTTCCCCCTCCAGTTTCTGTGTGACACATTTGATGCGGATATTTTCTCGGAGGTTGCGGAGGCGCGCGCTGCGACTTGTGATTTCCTCCACGTAGGTTTTGGGGAACCAGCCCCGTTCCCCGTCAGACAGTCTGATGCCTTCCACCCACCCTGGAGAAAGACAACAACTCTTAAACATCAAACACACCATGACACAGTTACATCTACTGCTTGTTTAAAGCTCGGACAGCCACACATACCTAACATTTTATGGCCACAAGCTATGTTAATTTAGGTGCAGTTTGGAGTTGGAATGCAGTTTATCTGAAAAAGGACTTTATCCACATTCTTACCATCACTTGTAATGGTCTTAGCATGAAGAATGTCTGCCTTTTCCAGTGTTAACTCATCGTGCTCTTGGGCCTGGTAGCTTTTGATGCACTGAACCTGGGATATATCTGAGGGGGAAAGACAAAATAATGAATGAGAGGATTAAAAGGTTTACACTGATTCATAACACTTCTAAAGCTCTCTACTCACCAACGTTCTCGCTGGCTTGCTCGATGTCTTCGAGCGGATCAGATGGAAACATCGCTGTGATCCATCTCTGCTTCCCGCTCCTTGGTAGAAGCACAAAAAAGGCATTTAAAGCACCATCTGCTAACACGACCAGTTTGGACTGGAGTGAACATAATGTTGACACTGCACTGACAAAGTGTTACTCACTCTGTGTGTGATTTTAGCAGGATCTGGTGTTTGAGCTGCTGGCCTTCACAAAGCTGCAGGTGGAAGATGAAGCCTGAGATACCATGCAGCTTCTGACTGAGATCCTTCACTTTCAGCTCTCCGATCTTGGCGTGTACAAACACCATGAACTTCCACGTACTGTGAAAAAGATATAATTTTATTAATTAGATCTCCAGCACAGAGTGCATGTCTAAGTTTTTCCACATTAATAACCAGCTTTTGAATCTTTAAAGCCACTATGTGTAGAATTTTTATGTGGTTGTAGCATAATTATTTTGATAGTATACGATTATGTTTGTACAAAAAATTTTAAATCCCAGTGAAACGTGGTAAAGTCTATGTGTATTTTTTAAAAATGTATCTCAGTTCTCTGGGTCAGATTCAAGGAGGTAGTGCATGGCAGTGGTGGTGTATGTAGCTGTCAGCTACAGTGTCATTTGACACTACCACTGGGTGGCAGCAAAGTTAGAAATGTTTCTGAAAAGGTACTGTCTTCAGGGAGCAGTTCGACATTTTGGGAAATTCATTTGCTTTCTTGTTGAGAGTTAAATAAAATACCACTTTCATGTCTGTAAGCCAAATATGAAGCAGTTAGCTTAGCTGGAGTCAGTGCTGGTTGCCTGGCAACTGCACACAGATGACAAGACTCTCGTTCACGAAATAGTCCAATATATAATATATAATTTGTTTATAATATATAAACAAATTAATCAATGTTAATTAGTTAGCATTTTTGAGGTGCAGAGCTAGGCTAGCTGTTTCCCCCTGTTTCCAGTCTTTATGCTAAGCTAAGCTAACCTTAGCTAGCTCTCCTAACTTTAGGTTTATATTTAGAGCACAGACATGAGAGCAGTGTCATCATATCTTCTCATCTAACTCTTGCCAAGAAAGAAAATAAGCGTATTTCCCAAAATATTCCTGTACTAGAATTCTGACATGCCACCTGTCTGTTGAAAAAGTGACAGCTGTGAAGAGATCTTTTTCTCATGCGCATTCTGAAGTACATCCAAAACTAATATGAGGATTCAGCAGCAGAATAAAGTGGATATTTTCCAGATTCCCTCCTTGTGGATTCCCCTTGATAATTTTTATTGTGTTGTTGTGGTGAAAGGAAACTGTACATCTTGGTTTCTCAAGACACAATACTGTCTAGACACAATACTTTTGGATTACATGGATAACTTTTGGACCCACCCCTAACCCATATTTTTATGTTAAAGTAATATATGTATTTAGAAATAAATATTTAAAAACACATTTTTTCAGCATCAGGAATGATTACAGCCAGTAAATTGAAACCATCCAACCTATCCTTGATTTAATTTTTTCTCTAATTTTTGTTATTTTATATCATTATTCATCCATCAGTGCAAAGTTTTAGTTCTTGATCTCTTTGTATGGATTTGTTTTTCACTCACTCCTTCCTCCTGGACAGCAGGAGACAGTCATTGAACAGGTGGAGGTACACAGGCTTGGTGGGTAACTTGAGCTTTGATCCAGAAATACTCATTGTCTGAGTGTCCACTTCTAGGAGTTCTCCATGTTTCACCAGCCAGCGTGACTGAGAGATCAGAGGAAAGATCTACAGAGAGAGGAAAAACATTGCTGAATAAGAAACACTGTAAAAAAAATAACAATGAAGTCATACAAGTTAAATCAAGAATCAACACTGCTCCTGTCACCTTTCCCTCAAAATGGATTTTCTTATTGAGGTGAATAAGTTCCTCCATCCTCTTCATCGACTGCACACTGGAGTTACATTCTTTGATGATCTAAGAAGACACATACCAACATGGTTATTACTGTTGTGCCTCACCAGTGATAATACTGGTTTTCATCCAACTGACTATTAGGGATGATAATCACCACCTTTTTTAGCTCATTGAAAGCTTTCGTGGCAGTGTCCTCATCTCTGGAGCCTGGAGTCGTCCTCTTTAAGATATTCTGAAAAATAAAGACAGTTTTGAAGATGTGCCAAAGGGTAAACAACACTCCTGTTATGCACTGCTTGGGGAAAAAACCTGCTGCGGCAAATTGCCTAGCCGGTCCAAATATTACCACATTTACAGTTTCATGTAATTGGGTTTCAAGTGTGAACATGAATTCTGCAGTGAATGTTTAATTGTGTACCTCCACCAGCATCTTAAGCCGCGTGATCCTCTGAAACGGGAGGATTAGAAAAGAGGTCAGAGGAAGTCTTTGGCAGATGGGGTCCTCCTCCAAACGAGCCAGGATGCTGGGGAAACGAGGGTTCTCGTGCCTGACAGGATAAGACGAGTAAATTTAGAGAAACACTTTAATGACTTTTAGTAAAAGTGGGTGTAAATTCCAGCATGCTAAAAAATGTTCAGCTTTCTCTAGATGAACCACATGCAAGTTAAGTCATGCTGGTGTAAAATAACACCTGAACACCCTGAGAGGAAATTATGGACATCCAGCATGAAACAATTGGACCTTATACACTACAGCCAAGGGTGTGTGCAAAGAGAGATAGCACCTGCATACTGTACATGTACATATATGTTCGGATGACTCCAACAGATGATTTACTGTACATACAGTGAAAGTAGTAACTCACAGCAGACGCTGGTATGTCTGCTCCTGGTAAGCCTGGTTCGTTACATAAGGTAAGTAAACCCTTCGAAGAGCTGGGCAATGTTCCAGGACGATGTCGCACACGTCAAATCGCAGAATGTCTTCCTCCAGTCTGTGCTCCAGATCCTGAAGAAACCTGCAGACAAGCAGCGAGCAGAAAATACACTCAGAGAAGGAAACGTGATAAAGTGAGGTGTTAAAACAAAGACCTGAGAGTGACGGAGACATATCAGCAGCATATTACTTCACCTCTCACTGACATCTTTGACTTCAGGGAGCTTGGAAAAGAGCCACTGTTTATCCTGAGCTCCAAGACACTCTGTGAGCTCCTGTGACAACATGAAGTGGTCCACTGCGATTGTTAAACTACGGATGTAGGAGGCCTCAGATGTCACCAGCTCAAATTTTGCCTGGGTTGAGGAGGATACAGTATGTCAGCCAGCCCTCTGCAGTACATGAACTAGATATCAGATGTGGAAAAATATGAAATGTCTCGTTCACCTCCTGTAATTTCCTTTCCTCATTGCTGAAGTTGTCCAGCTGGCCGCTGGTTCGAACATCAGGGATATCCTGCCACAGCGCAAAAGCAGAGCCTCGTGATGAGCGAAAGGAGCTGGATGGAGACAGATTGGAAGGAGACGGGGTCCCGTCTGACCCCTCATCCCTGAGCCCTTCCTCCTCTGTGCCTGGCTCCTTCCCTTGCTGCCTCTGGATCTCTCTGTTAATGGCGACGTCACTGTACTCCTGGTACAGAATAGCTGCAAGAAATATTGAGGGTGAAAAAGGATGTAAGAGGAAAATACATCCAAGTTTTGGTTTAATTAGGTAAACAGATAAGTGAGGGAAACGTACAGCTAGGCAAAAACCGTGACAAGCGATTCGAAGTAGCAACAGTTGGAAGTATGCCCAAGTCCTCCTCTATGGACTTCTTTCGCATTCTGCAAAGAAAATGAGAGCTGATATCAACACGTCCTTTAATCTTTGTTGTTTTTGTCTTGAAATATTATAAGACAATACTTACCCGAGTTTTGAGCTCCACCGATGCAAAGGCATACCATTGTCACAGCTGGGCAGTAGAATAGGTGGAGGTCCTACAGGGCTGTGAGGTGCACTATCACTAGAACCTCCTGAGCTGCGGTGCTTGGAGTTGGACTTATCTAAACAAAAAGCAGACGGTGCAGGTGTGAGGTCAAGGAGAGAAGCAAGAGACTTCATGTAATTATGGTTGAAGAGGTGATACTCTCAGTTTGAGCCTGGTCTGGATGACTGTTTACTGTTATCTCGTATTTGGGGATATCAAGATGTGTCTTTTCTCTAGTATGTTTTCAGACATTTTAGCCTTTATTAGACAGAGTACACAGATGAGCTGTGACAGGAAATGAGGTGGGAGATGACATGCAACAAAAATCCCATGATTATTTTCATTATTGATTAATCTGTTGAAAATGGTTTCAATTCATACAATAAATTAAATACCTCCTAATGAAAGGAAATGAGAATGTGAAAAATCTCTTGTAACTACTTGTTTTGTTTGACCAACAGTCCAAAACCCAAATATATTTAATTTAAAATGATATCAAACACAGAAAATATTTGCACAGGCTAGCACTGATTAGTTGATTGTTTATTATGTTGTCATAATAGGATTTGAGCAAATGGTGACCTATGCCCTCTAGAGATGGCGAGCACAAAGAGTTCTCTCTCTAACTACAACATGAGCGATAAATTTAAATAAATAAATGAGTGAGATGTTGGACAGTGGCCTTTACCACCATTGACAAAATCTTTCAAGTTTTTTGCCATTCTGCCTTTTATTTGAGAGCTGACTGTGTAGAGACACGGAAAACATGGGAAAAAGAGCAGAGTGTGACATGCAACAAGGTCTCCAGTGGAACAGTGGCCATTATGTGGTATATGGCCCAGTGATTAGGCCGGATAGATATAATGGTGTCCATCTCTCCAGTAGAGAGAATCCTTGGCAAGGAGCACTGAAAACACTTTAAGTTTTTTTTTTTTAACCTATCTGTATACTTATATTGTCTTTGGTGTATGTCAGTGATTGTGCTATGTGATTAGGTGGGTCAATGGGTTAGGTTCTTGGACTACCTTTCAGCCAAATGTCACCATGATGTTGGTTCTGTTGTCTACTCACAGTCTGGGTTGGGGCTGAGGTTGTTGGAGCTCTGTCTGTCCCGGGAGGCTACCCGTGCAGAAAGCGATTTCCCCAGCTTCAAGGTGAAGGAGTTCTTCCTCTGAGACAGCTGCAGTCTAGATATCAGCTCTGAAGCTGAGAAACGTCGCCTTTCTTGGTCCCCTTGGCGGCTACGTGACAAAAAGCTCCCCCCTGTGGCACTTGACATCTCTACAGTCCCATTGTCTTCACCCACCCCTGGTACTGAGTCCTCAATTATCTGCAGTGGTTCTGCAGGTAGATTGAAAATATCATCATGACTGAGGTTTGGGAGATCTGTAACACCGTCTGTGGATGAAGGACTTGAAATGGCTTCCAGTGAAGATAATCCACTCAGGTCCTCCTCCAGGAAAGATGCAAAAGGTCCCGGGAAGATGTAGTCGGCGTCCAGGATTGGGCTGCTGAGAGATTCATCACTCAGGCTTTCTGGGGAGTAAACCTGCATCTTTCGCCCTGGAAACAAGGAAATAACGTTATAAGATTAAAAGGGAGCAAGAGGTTCTGGAGTATAACTTGTAATGTCTGCACACTTACTGATAGACTTCTCTTTCAGAGAACCCTGTGAAGTCCTCCTCTGTGGCTGGCAAGAGTCTGGGCTCTGAAACCCAGGACCATCAGGTGAAGATGGAGAGCAAGGTAACTGAGATTCCCAGGAGTCTCTGTTTGTGTATAGAGAGGACAGAGGGAGGGACAGAGGGAGGCTAAGAGCTGCATGGAGAGGACGACACACTGTTGTGACAGTATGTTGTTTTTCAGTCTGCTCCTGTAAAGAAGTCCTGATGCCATTATGGCATTCAAGCTGGCTGTCACTTGTAGGTGTATGAGAGTTCAAATTCAACGTTGTTTCATGCTCATTGTCTGTCCTGTGGCAGCCGTTCTGCATGTCATTCAGTTCATTTAATGTGTGTCTGAAACCATTCAGGGTCAGGGAGTGTGTTGTGCATTGTGTCCGAATAATATCTGGCCTTGAAGACCCAAGACTGTTTAGTTTAGGAGTCACTGGTGGTTGTAGCTCAATAAAAGCCAATGTTTCCTGCTGGCATACAGCGATATGCTTGTGGTGGCACTGGTGGAGGAGAGACCTTTCCTCCTGGGCCTCGTTCAGAGCCTGGGACTCTCCTGAGCCAGGGATCCACATGCTGGGACTGTCTCCTCTGCAGCGAAAAGCATGAAGGTGGGGTTGGAAATCAGGAAAAGGTGAGAATCCATACCCGGGGAGCATGGCTGAACGACCACATGGGAGCTGCAGAAGAGGAGAGGGAAAATAACTATTGAATATGTTTTACTAAAAATCACTGTTGTCTGTGGTGTTTTCTCCTGCAGACAGAAAGGTTTAGTCATAACGATTCACAGAAATATATCTAATATTATTTATTCTAGTGGCATACTATGATATCATATATCAACGATCAAATAACAGAGAGAGAGAAGAGCACTGTGAGAATGCAAAAACACAAATAATAGTAGTTAATTACTTATTTCTAGTTATTTGACACATATTTCTTCACCTTTATTTATGTAACACTTTCTGGCAGAAGGCAATGCAGTACTAACCACATGTCAAAATCTGGTAGTTCGCCATTGTTATTTCAGGTCATTGCAAAAAGCAAAAATAACCATGGGTGAATAACATCATTGTTTCCCAGAAGATGTCCTCTGAGTAGAGGAAAATATTTGCTCTCAAAAGTATTTGTACATATTTGCAAAACCTAAGATCGGCTCACTTAAAGGTCAAGTGTGTAGGATTTAGTGGCATCCAGCAGTGAGACTGGAGATTGCAAAACCCTTGCCTCACCCTGCCTTTCAAAGTGTGTAAGAAAAACCTGTCTAAAGCCACTGCTTGGCTTGTCTGAACTGGGCAACTGTAGAAACATGATGGTTCAACATACTGGATCCTCTCTCTCTCTCCGAAAACATACTTTTGAGTATTATATTCCATTTCTGCCAATAGATCATCCTATATCTTACACCCTGCAAACCACTTGTACAGGTTAAAAGAATTGGCTGGAGTTTCCAATGCAGTATGTATTTATATAAATGGATTAAACTTTTCTGACCCAACCAGAAAATCAATTTAGTGAAAATGGATTGACAGTGTACAGATTCTTCAAAAAAGATAAACTGGTATGCTAATCTACAAGCCACTTATCCTGCAACCAAATATGGTTGACTGGACACAAGTCACTGTTAGCAGCTTGGCTTAGTGTCGCTAGAGGATTCCACTGACTCGATCGACTGTTACACAGCATATTCACTTATAATGAACAGTAAGCAGTGCTGTGCAAGTTTCATGAACTATTCAAAGGGTCTGTGATTTGGCAAGTAGAGGAATGCTTTTCTGAGATGACTTCTGTATACTTTTAGGATTCATGCAAACTCATTTAAGATGTTTACCACACACACACACACACACTGAGCAGACACTCATGGAATTAGCAAAATGGACCCTGAAACTATCGACGCGTGCAGGATGTTTCACAGTCAAACCCAGTCTTCACACACAGACACACATGTACCTGCATGGATGCACACACACTTAAGTGTGTCTCCTGAGCCGTGTCTTCCTGCTCTAATTAAAGACCTCTCCACACGCAGCATTCAGCCCCTGTATTTAACATCTTTAGACACACACACACACACACACACACACACACACACACACACACACACACACACACACACACACACCAACTCCAGACAGGATACCACAACAGACAGACAGACAGAGAGACAGAGGAAGAGAGCACATCCCCAGCACTCTCACCTTTCACCTGAGATCTGTATTCAACTGGTTTTTGGTGTACCTTCCTGTCAACCCAAGTTTGCTAGCAGGCATCTTTTCTGATTGAATATTTAAAGTGTGTTTTTAAAACCCTCCTGACAGCTGTTAAAACACATTGTCTCTTCTTACCCTCCTGCTTCCTGAACAGGTAATCCTCAACTTTTGACTTAAACACCAGGTAAAAGGAACTGTACAGGTACTAATGTACAACACACACAGTCTCATACGTATGCAGAGAGGTATGCAGAGGTGAACTGGGTTTATATATTTTTTTTAATTTAGTCACCTTTCTTCACCGTTACACACCTGCATCATTTTGTCCTTCTCTATTCAAATTATTATAAAAACTGAACTTCATGAACATTTTATTTATTTATTTATTGCACTTAAAACAAAAAAAGTAAATTCCAGGTCAAGCAGCTTTAGTGTTTGTTTTTATAGGTTCTATATCTTAAACCTTTGTATTTTAGTGAAGCAGTTAGCTCTCTACTGTAGCATTTAGCATATCTGTTAGCCTTGGCAACTACTTTCAGAGTTTGCCAAAGCAAATTTCCTGTGTGAATGTCAGTTAGTTATTTATTTGTTTAGAGGGTGTAGACAGGCCACAGCACACTCATACGCACACACAAACACAAAGAGATATGTCTCACATTTAGCCATCACTCCACCATTTGAAGTTTTTTTTCATTTAAAAGAAAAATTAATTGGTAACTTATTTGAGGAAGTTGCTTTTTCATGTTTCTGGACAGTTCCCAAGACTTTATATTTGGTAAAAGCTATAAACCTTTGTTCTCTTAGATGAAACATCTTAGCCCCCTGGCTTTACTTCAGCGAATAAAGTAGGCTAGATAGCATTTACCTACACTGTCTGTAGGTTTTACGGTGAAAAACTGCCTTACCATGACAGTAAAAGACTGTAAAATATGCCATGAAGTATGACTGCGTTTTCCTGTATACAGTAGTCATTGTTCAAAACCTTTAATTATAAGCCATTTTATGGGAATTTATACAGAAAAAAGTAGCATTTTATCATACATTTCATCTCAATTAGTCTACAGACATTTTGAAATACGGAATAAAACGGCAACCTTAAACATGAAATCAACAGTATTAATATCCCATTACTGTAATATTAGAAACGGTTATAATACCATATATATTACGGTAAAATTCTGGCGACCACAGCTAACAGTTTTTTACTGTGAAAACAACAGCTTTGACAGTGTAGCAAGAAGTTAGCTTAGCCACAATAGCTTAAAAAAGTAGCTGTGTCCTAGTGACAGTGCAGCATCTTGACAGTACACCAGCTTGGCAGTTAGTTTCCATGAAGAAGAAAATGTATTTAAAGATTTAAAGTTGACCCTTGTCCGTAGAAACAGCAGTCGATAGTCTCACTACATTTAGTAGGTGTTCAAAGTGGTCACAGAGCTTCTCTATGAATAGCTCCCCTACCTTCTGCATTGTGGGATATTATCTACCAAACCAGCACTTAAAAATCAAGTGATTTCAGTCTGCATGTTGACATTTTTTAGGCACGCTTCAGTTTGTCATTTTTCCTGCTACATACTCTGAAAACACACAATTAGTGTACCGTACGGTGTGTAATTTGGGGCACAGAGAAGGTCACATTGTGTGAAAGTTAATTGTTAATTTTTTTATCTCTTTATTCTGTTTGTTCGCAACCGCACACACACACAGCCGGTTCTTTGTTGTAGATAATGAAAAGAACTGATACCCTCTAATAATGCATTTTATTTGCAATTTAGAGTTTAATTATCATACTGCCACACTAAATCTTTATGAGATACGTATATTTTATATTATATAGTTAGAAGTATGGCATTAAACTGTAATTTAGGTGTCTCATAGTGTCTCCTAAAAGGATAAAAGCATAAATGAATGCTTTTCCTGAAGTATGACTTTGTTTATGTGGTGTTTGTTTGCCTGGAGAATCACAGACTGGAAATCATAGTTTACCTTCTCTTTTATTGAGCGCACATGTGCTGTATGCAGTGAATATGAGGCTGTTGAAAAGCCACACCTGTTCTCAGTTACTCCTATCTTTCTCTGTTTCTCTCTTCCACACACACACACACACACACACACATGTTTGCATGCATGTATGCATGCACACACACAAACACAAGTGCACACACTTACACACACACACAAACACACACAGTGGTACAGGCACAAATGGTTACCTGTTCCCTCCTGCAAACAAAGGCAGCCTTTATCTGTGTGCCTGGGCCAGGCTGCCCTGAGCACAGGACACCTGAGAGGGTGTGGGAACTGCTTATACTGATCCACTCATATAGTGCAGCCACTGAGCCATATAAACACATCCAGACCACTGCTGTACAATGACACAAGCTTATTGGTGTCTGGACGTGATTAGTGGCTGCTTATAGTGTAATCCTGCTGTAGATGTACAGTATTAACCAAACTTTACTTACCTCTAGCTACATAAGACATTAAATATGAATTATTTCCTCATGTATCATCTAGAAAAACTGCTTTTTAATTTCCATGATCGTCTCATCTTTCAGCAGCATCCTAATAAATGAACATTCACATAATCCTCCACCAGCAGCCGAGTCGTCATAAATCAACACGCTCTTTGTATGAAATTAGTAATCTGCTCATTTGATCAAGAAACCTCAAAGATCTCAGAAAAACTGACAATAAGCCTCACCACTACATTTATCAAAACATGAAAGCATCCGATTACACGTACTCACATTCCTCGCACTGATACAATTATATCACGCTATTAAAATTTCAATTCCAAAGACGTGTAATTTCCCTTGTCACAGCAGGGTGTTATTTGTGACTGTTATGGACTTTGCTGCCAGTGTTTCCCCCTGTAATTTCACTAGGCTGCTCTAAGACGCCATGTCTGCATACAGCCGTTAATGAATGACACTCTGGCATGTTTTTAATGCCAGCAGCCATACGAGGAGCATTTCTAATTGTGATATTTTTCATCTTGAAGGTCTGAGAATAATCCTTAAATGGAGTGTATCGCATGAATATGATCATAAATCCATTGCTGATTCAGCTTCACGACAAAGCCAAATGTTGTGTAATCGCATAATTAAAGTTCGTTTGATGTTTGCCAGGGGGAGAGATGAGGGTGTTAAAACAAATGGATTCACTGTTGGAGCTGTTTGTGGTTCATGAAGGCGAAGAAAATGTTTCTACATTGTTTACTTTTCTAATGTGAGGGAGTGTGATAGAATCACAGATTACAGCTGCAGGATGGAAAGAGGAAAACCATCATAATGTATCTGTTCCTTACAAGAGTCGTTAACTAACACTAATAATGTGGATGTGGGTTTTACTTCTGAAAAATGACTCAACAAATTCTCAGCTGTCTGATGAGATATCTTTCCCAGAAAACAGCCGGCTCAGTTGGACCTGCAGGGCTGATTTGGTATCTGCTTGGGTGAGATACCAACATTATGATTCAAATATCAACCCCTAGACTGAGGTCACATGTCGGGGCTGTGATTGGCCTCTTTCCTCTGATTTTTAAACGCAGAAAAAAATGTTCTAGAAATCTTCATTTTCACCTAAACTACAGAATGAACCTCAAAATTCTGCAAATAGTTCATAAAGCACTGACTACAATCAAAGCACATCTTCAGCATCATCAGGTTTTTATTACAGGCCAGGTACAGTCTGCTTTAAAACAAGCCTTTTTTTTCTTATTGTCAGTAAATTTCATGAAAGACATTTAAGACAATTAATTCATTCAACTATGAACATGGGCATTGTGGTTTATTCAAAGTCACACACCATCCCGCTGCTTTAAATACTCTCTAAAGGACTATATGTATATTCATCCGCAGCTGAAAATAGTCCCAAGAAAACTGTAAAAATATTTACTCCTGTTTGAATGACATTTACTTAAAACTACAGCTGTCAGCTGTTTTAGGTTTTAAAAATGAAAGTTTGTGACTCATCTTTAAACATTTATGTCTTCAGTAGGCTTTGGGCTCAGTGCCACAGACAGAGTAGTGAAGCCAGAAAGCAATGAAAGATAGAGAAGTGCATAACAAAATTGAAAAAATATCACTAGCCTTATTGTTGTTGTTTTTTTTGGCAAACTGTGAGTACGTATATTATATGCAGCCATCCACAATGTTGTGGATCTGGTTGGTAGCACAGCTGATCGTTGACTTCCTGTGTTGTCTCCTTCCTGTGTTGTCTCCTTCCTCAAGATGTCACAGATTGAGATTAACTGTATCTCGACTAAGATTTAGATCTGGTGAAAGCACTTTCTGTAACTTTGTAAAGTTTGTTGATCTGAATCGCAACAATTCTTAGTGGATGTTTCCCAAACTAAAGCAAATCTTAAGAGATCAACTCAGGTTTTGCCAGGAGAGTGACACTGTTAAAAGTCTTCCTTCCTCTTGTGTGATATGGAGTAAACAAATTCCAAACATGTATGAATTTCCAAGCTTCTTACTCACTTTTCAGCTGCTCAAACATGGACGCTGCTACAATGAGGCGACCCCTGATACAACACATCAGCTTTTAAAAGAGCAGCGTGCAGGACATAGTGGTATCTGTGTAGATGCTGATTGCAATCCAGTCACCTCACCTTCTTCTTCCTAGCTTGAAGGAGAAACCATCCTGACCATGAAATGTGTAATAAATGTAAAAAAGGCCCTCTTTAAAGCCAGAGTTTAGTTTGTCCCTCCACATGGTGGCTAAACATGGTGGAAGTGGACCAAAACAAAACGCTTCTTATTTTCAGGCGATAATACACTGATGAAAACATAGTGATGTACCCTTTATTATATGGTGTGCGTGATGAACCAACTTCTATTGTATCTAACACTGATCAGTCTTTGTGGGTACATCACTATGTTTTCATCAGTGTATTATCGCCTGAAAATAAAAAGCGTTTTGTTTCGGTCCACTTCCATCACTCTGTCCCTTCCCCCCCACGCACCCTTCCTCCCCATGAGCGTAAGTCTGGTGTGTTTGGTCAGACAGACTGGAGTGTCCTCACAGTGTGGTGTGATCAGCTCATGTGTGTGTGTGAGATCGCAGTTTAACTTGGTCGCATCAGACCACTAATTGCCAAGCAGTAGACTAAAGAGCCCAGCATTGTCTGCCGAGACAAGACATGACATCATTCAGCGTCACTTCTAGGGAAACCACCCTTCTGGGCAAAACCAGTTTACTATCACTGCTGGGATAGTGATGAGATTCAACTGTTCAACTGGAAGTTTAAACAGCACAATGTCATAAAAGATATATAAAAAATATTAGTGTTTGTGCTACTTTCAGTGCAGAATATATCAACATAATCTTGTGTTTACTGAATGATGGAGCAGGCTGTGTAGTTATGGTGAGTTATTGCAGGTTGTGGAACTAAAATAACTAAACCTCAAATGTTTTTCCATCCAATAATTTTAATGCAAATTATGAAGTCTTGACATAAAAACAACCAAGGGCAACTGGGAACTTGTTGATAAAATTCAAACATTATGCAGTAAGTTACTATGCTTGTTTGAGGAAGGGAGGTTTTCCGTTAATAAATGATGTGGCTTTGGATTTTCTGAAACGGTAAACTCCCTGCTTGTTAGGTGAACCACTGGATGATAAAGTTACACTTACTCCATATCAACTCTTGAAATGCTTTCCATTTCTTCTTGCGGATGTTTAATTGATTGATTATACTGAGCTGAGGGCAGCACATATAACTTAAATTATATTTTGCGCAACATTTCAAAGATTCACATTAAATACTTGGATGGAAAGCCAGGCAGTATCTTGCTGGTATTTTAATGGGCTTCATCTAAATCTCTCAATCAAAACAAACTCCTCAGTGAGACTCAAATTCCAATCAGAGAAAGCACACCAGATGTCAAGGTGACGCACTAAGCTGCATTTTTTTTAAAAAAGATCAGATGCCTGAATGGTGTGAGAATGCTTGAGTGAATTCAGGTCAGGGAGTTTCTTGGTATTCGTTCGTCTTCCAGCCTCCACCCACTGAGACAGGTGAGCACCCCAGAGGCTATAGAGGAGGCGGATGGGGTGGTGGTGGTGGCGGTGGTGGGGGCTACCCAAATGTTTACACATGGTGTGGGTCCTCTTAATCCTCCTCCACAGCCTCAGGCAACGTACCCACGACCTTCCGAGACACTACGAAGATGCATACTGACAACCTGCCTTACAATCACACAAAGCTATGACACACACAAGGCCCACCTGAATGCAAGGGTGCGTTCAAGATCTGTCTTTGATTGAAAGTGACAAGACATAGAGAGGCCTTCCCTGACCTTGTCTCACCCATGAGGATTCCTGCTAACAGACACGGACAAACAGTAATCTCTCATTTAAAAGCCTGAAAAAATGGCGACCATCTCACATGTAAACGCCAAGACTTTTGGACCTTTAACCTCCCTTCCCCTGCTTTACTCACCATCACCATAACAACTGCAGTTAGATAAACTGACATGCAGCACACAGCCAGCATAGTAAAGACACAATGGAGCTATTGACAATCGTATGGAAATAACCTGGTCTAATTATGGTGCTTTGTCATAAGTCGCAAAAGCTACCAAGTCGAGATGGAGGGCCAAGGATCCAACATGCAGTAAATCCAGAAAATCTCATAATCAGTACCTTCTCACAGATGATGGTTGTCTGCATGTGAGCAGAGACTCTAAGAAAAGGAGTGCTGATTTAGGATGTTTTGGCAGGTTACATGGTCATATGAAAAGTTAAATCCAACATGTTAGAAATCCATCTTAGAGACTGTTAGCTTCCAGTATGTCGCTTGATCAGTATGTTCAGAAACCCAAAGCGATTTTTACAAAAACAACATTCCGTACAGCTACTGACAACAATTTTTCCATTAAGAGATCTTAGTGTTGAATAAAAGTAATGAGCCAGTATAATATTTTACAAGGCCCCATAATTTCACTTTGTCAGACCAACAGTCCAAAACCCAAAGATATCTAATTTACAATGATGAAACAGATATAAAGCAGGAAATCCTTGCATTAAAGAATCAAATTTGGGGAAATTTTTGTTAGATTAAGAGCTTAAACATTTAAAGGATTAAGGCTAGAGATTTCTGTATTTTTCTTTTGGCCAATTAATCATATAAAAAGCCAAAACCAACAATGAATTGATCCTGTACAAGTATGTGTATAGCAAACCTGGATATATATCATTTCTCTATGCCATAGAGCTCCAATGTTGTCTAAAAACTATCAATCCTACATACACCATCCTGCTGTTGGAAATACTCACTATAACATGAAATGTGTATTACTCCGCAGCTGAAAATAGTTTCCAAAAAACTGCACTGTTCATTCCTTTTTGAGTTGTATTTGCTAACAACAACAATGCCAGCTGTTTTAGGGAATGACCTAGTCTCTTGTTCTTATATTTTGACCTGCTTTTAAAGATTTATGTCTTCAGTAGACACTAATGGACTTGGGGCTGAGGGCCAAAGACAGGCTAGGAAAGTGTTGAGAGACAGACTAATGCATTGTTGGTTTTTGTCTTTTCATGAGACTTATAGACAACAAGAAAATATAAAATATCACCAGCTTTATCCTTTAAATGATTAAAGTCATATGCCAAGCAGAAATGCAGAGCCTTATCCTTTAATCCATTAAAGTAACTGGTGATTACTTTTCTGTTGATCGACCAATCATAGAAGCTTTGTAGTAACTAACACTAAAATAAGGTGTGCCATTGGTGTGCTGATGTGCTGTAGTTTCATTTCAGGGTTCTGGTTTTAATTCTTCTAAAAGGAATGAGGCTGTACTCAAACTGTCAATCAGAGCACTTTGATTCCAATCTGATCCTCTGCCACTGTGCTATCAAGAGGCTGACCTACTTTACAACAAATTGCTGATGCATCTCCTGCATTCATCTGCTCCTGTGTTCACTCATGCTCTCTTCATCTCTGTTTTCAAGCTCTCTGCTCCACTTTTTCCCTGCTGAGCACCAGGAGTTTCTCCTCACCCCTCTACCCCCACCATACTTCTTGCTTTTATCATCTGGACAGGTATGGACAAGCCATCCACTGGCTGCTTGTTGTTTTGAAACGTGATAGGGTAAAAGTGGAACACACCTTTTAACGGGTTGACCATCCATAAACAGTTCCACTTTAGCCCAAAGCTAAAGCTATAAACTATTCAAAACCAAACTCCAAATACCAGCAGTGCCACCAGGATTAGAGCGATGAATTGAAAGCGAGTTAAACTGCTAAGACACTGAAAAAGAGTTGCTGCTGTCGTACTCGAGAGCAACACCTGGTTTGTGAGCAAAGAGACGCAAAAAAAAAAAAAAAAACATTCTAGAGAAGAGGCAATACCTCCTGAGGCAGAAACGTATTATCACACACGAGTACAAATGTGAAACACACACTGCGTCGTATTGACAAAGTCACAATGTGAAACAACCCAAGGGCTACAGTGCTAGACAGGTGTGCAGCAGCACAGCCGGAGCAGTACTCGGCACACATCGCCTCTGGGCTAGAGTTTTAACCTTCATGTACGGGCCAAATATTCTCTGACACGCAGATTAACTAATAAATGACAGAGCCTGTGCACTGCTGCCTCACGACTGAATGGTTTGTGCTTTTAAGGAGATCTCCGGTTGTCTTAGAAAAGCAGCTTTTCTACTTACAAGTCAAAGCCGTCACATTAACTATATTATTATTAAGTGAATGCACATGTTTTTAACTCAGTAGGTGGTCTGTTTTATAGTCCATGTTTGAAGACATGTACACGTCCAACTTCAGAGATGCCCAAACCCCCAGATGAGACCCTCAGACACAGATACACTTTTCCACATTCCCTGGATGACTCTGCAAGCTCATTCCTCTGAAATTGACCACCAAACCGAGGACGGAGACAAACAAAGAAACTCAGCTATGCACGTGCAAGAGCAAGGACTGCTATTATGGGCTATTAAGGCCGCTGCTATTTAGGCCACGAGCCAAAAAGACTGGGAAAGTGACAGGGGCCTCCTCAAAATATCAGTGTCACTGATGTTCAAAGGGCAGGTTGCTCGCAGCCAATGATGCCAAATGATTTTAGCCTACTTTTAAGAACAGGTCAGTGCAAAAACACAGAGAAGAGACACGCTCAGGTTTGCGGCTGAGTGTGTGCACGTGAATGTAAATACCAGAGGGGGGCACATGGTAACATTTGCATGCAAGGTTACCTGGGGGATGTGAGGGAGGTGTGGGGTAGAAGGAGGTTGAGGTGTGGCATTCTGGATTGCTTCCCAACAGCATACACACGCTCACACACACACGCACACGCTCACACACACACACACACACACACACACACACACACACACATGCTTAGACAGCCAGTGTCTGAGTGGCAGGTGATGGGGCAGGTGCTCTCCAGACATATGGGGGGAGGGAGGAAGTGGGAAGAGTGTGGTGAGGTGAGTTATAAATGTGTGTGTGATATGAGCAGGAATGTAGAGGGAAATCAAATGTGCTTACAGGCTGGAAATTCGATCACAGATTAAAGAAATCAGTCATCCTAAATCTCCCTATTTTTTCCCAACGCAAGAACTACAAAAAAAAAAAAATGTTATCACAAGTCTGCCGTCGTACAGGGGATCTCCAGCCTGTAATAAAGTGTAGTAAAACAGTTCAAGGTCCTGATTTATACTTTGCGCTGGTTCATGTCTGCCCATTGTGCAGGTGGTGCGTTTGAGTCAGACATACCGTAGTAAATCAGATAATCCAGAAAATACCCACAGCTATCTATTTGTGCTCCAGCCAAAATATGGACGTCCAGACTACCCATACACACAGACACACATCAACAGCAGCAGTTAACTGACACGACAAGGCACTTAGTCATCTGGACGGCAGACAGAAAAGACAGCCGTCACCTCGGCCCGGCCTCTGGCTGATGGAGTTTGGAAGATGTTGAGAAAAGGTCTGGATCGTGTTGTGTGTGTCTGTTTCACATGTGAGTCACAACAGGAAGAAGGGAGCAGCTTCTGAGCTCTGACTTAAAAATCATAACCTTGCACTCTTGTTTATCCCTCATAAAGTAGTGTAAACAGCTCAGGGTGAGAGAAAACCCTAACCACCGTGTGCGCTGTACATATGTATGAACTAATACAAGCATACACACAGATCTACATACACTCCTCATCTAACAAAGCAAGGCTCTTCCTTCGCCCGAAGCTACAGGAAGAGAAGAAGTTTTGAGTCTTATGCTAAAATGTCCCATGAAGAAGAACAGAGCGCCAAGTTTCAGCCATGTACAGTTTTTTAACAACCCCTCATCCAGCATACTCCAGACATGCACTTACCTGCCCCACTCTGCAACGACTCATTGCTGCACTGTAACCATCACATTCAAGGCTCACCTCACTCTTGCACTGCCTAAGGAGCTGCTGGAAACATTATAGATGCAAGCAGCTACTTCTTCCAAGAGAATAAATGAATAGTGAAGTTGATGATCCCACTGGCAGCATTGGTGCACTTGTGCTGGATTAGAACTTTTTTTCGAATGCAAGCTACGGGTTGAAAACAACATTAAACATTCACATTTTAAGCCTTTACAATGCACGTGCATATATGGAATGAACAGCTGGTTTGATGTAACAACATCCAGCTAAAAAGAATCCTGTGTTTGCCACCTGATAATCCTTCTGTTTCCTGAGAGACAATCTACCTTTGTTTTCAGAGCATATATGCTGTCAGAAAAATGCACCTGACCGGTGGGACAACACTGCTTCCTTCTAAGTGCACAAAGACACAGCTCAACTTTCACTCCCAGCAGCCAAAGAACATGAAATGAATTTCTCTGCTTTGGTCATTTTTGTGCACAAGACTTGCTGTTCTTTAGTACTCTACCTCATTGGTGTTAGCAGGCTAGTGAGTGTGCTGGACGGTGGCCAGCAGCAGTGTGTGAATCCAGGCCATCCCAGGGTCAGGCTGAGCCACTCTGCTATCCATTGCTGCCTTGTGTTCCTCCCGGCTTCTTTCCTCCCTTCTCCTCTCTCGGCTTCTTTGTTTGTTTTATAACACAGACTTTTCAGATCTGTGCTCTTCTGCCTGGTTCTTCCTCTTCTTGTTCTTCTTCTACTAGTTCTCAGCCTCCTCCGGAAGACAAAAACAGGTTGAAAAACAGCCACCACTTGCTGCTCTCAGAACTACTTACAATGCAGATCCCTTCTCTAAGCTCCTCTGCTCTCTCTTCCCTCTCGCTCCTTTCCCCTCCCTCCCTCTCTCTCTCTCTGCTACTGTTGGGAAGAGCTCTTTCATTTTCTCTCTTTCTCCTCCCCCTCTCTTGCCCTTCCTCTAACTCTAATAGTTATTTAGTGTCTCATTTCAGCACCTGCTTTGAGACAGAAACAGAGAGAGAGGGAGCAGACACACTTGGAGAGAAAAAAGTTGCTCCTCGATGGGAGGGTGTAGCAATAAAAATGTGCATGTGTGCATCTGTGATGGTGGTTGGTGTACCTTATCAGCAAAACAATACATGCACACAACATATGTGTCTTCAGTTGAATGTGTGAGCTCTGCATTAACACATTCAAATTCAAAACAACCACAAAGCCTTGCATGCAAACATGCACATTTGCATGCTGTATATGCCCTTTGTGCATGTACTGTATGTATGTATTTGTCTCACTGTGACTGCTGAGGCATCACTAGAAATGCCTGTGTGTGCGTGTGCACATTTCTGCAGGCAGCTTTCACTAAACGTCTAACTGTGGAGTTGGAGACAGAGAGAAGCTGCTGCAGCATGCTTGAACTCTCTCATCCCTTCCAGTGCTCCCCATTTGCTGCTTTATCAGCTATGTTCACTAATCAAACTCGATAAGAATAGTGGTGGTTTGAGACGTGTGTGTGTGTGTTTATGAGAGCTGGAGGGTTACCGCAGGACACTAATGTACTTGGCAGTGGTGGACGTCTAATTGTCCCTCTTTCTGTTCGGGGAAAACAGGTCGCTAAAGGCTTGAGCGCTGTTTGTGATTTTCCTTTTGTGTCACTATTCTCACTGAGAAAACAAAACAATATTTGAAAGTGGCAATAGTGACAGCACAATTTGAAATATTTCCTCTTGGTTGAATAAAGTTGTGATGTACAATAAAATTATAATTAGGATATAAGGTGATATGTCAGTGCTGTGTATTTAAACTTGTTTTGTTTTTGGCCGACCATAAAATGGAAATATTATAGAACTCCTTTGCAGAATTTATACAGAACAATTTTTTTTTATTCAACCAAACATATTTTTCATCTTTGTGGAAACTTGGATCTCTGCTAGAATTTAAAATGAACGTTGAATAATGTTTTGCTGTACAACATATCTTTGAAATGACTGAGGGGTTAATGAGGTTTAATGTTAATGAATATCAATATTGATGAACTAAGGCTGTCTTCATCTGATTTCTCTGTTTTGTTGCCAGTATTAAATATTAAATAAGGATGGGCAATGATTCAAAATTATTAACAGTCTGTGGCGTTGTACCCTGAGGAAATGATCTTATTACATAATTCAGGATTTTTCTGATTTACGCAGACAGATGTAACAATTTCTTGCTTTGAACTTCAATTTTATGTGACTTTGTCTGTAATCTACATACTGTGATATACAGTGTATCAATATTGCAAACATATTCTTCTTAATATGGTATTAATTTCATCACCCAGCTATATCTGCATCATACTTGACTTCTTAGAAATGCAATATTTTTTAATAAGTTGTTTTTGGGCAATTTTTAAGGTGAGTCTCCTCCGTGTGCCATATTGCAGTGTCTTGTTTGCTGCATTGTTACCTCGTAGCGCGTTTGGAGCTTTGTTTTGCAGCTCATGCAGGCAAGCGTCTCCTTCTTTGCTTCAGCAGTCGGTGAATGAGCCAGCCGGTGTCCACAGTGCATACCTGTGTTCGCTGACATGTACTAACTCACTCTTCCTGCAGGCCATGGCAGAGGAACGCACAGCAATCATAACAATCAGAAGATGAATGTGGCCAAGAGAGAGGAAAGGGAGGGAGAAGGAGAAGAGGAGAGAGCGTGTACACTTAAAAAAATTATAAGAATGACAAAAGTGAAATAAGATATTTAGAGGGAGGAGAGAGAGTACAGAAATGGGTGAAAAGGGTGAGAAGGAAGAGGAGGAGAAGAGATAAAATAAAAGTCAGGAGTTGCCCAAGGGCACAGCCATCGGTGGAGTTTGTGAGGGGAGGAGACAGAGGAAGAGAGAAATCATCAACGAACACCTGTCTGTTTCTGACTCCTAATAAATCAGAGTCTTCTTCATCTGTCTGCAGGTCTCTGCTGTGTGGAGAAGGTTACATCCTTTGAGGGCGGGTGGGAGAGATGGAGAAGAAAGTGGAGGAGGTAGATAGAAAGCTGTGATAACATTAAAGTTTATCCCTACAGCACAGAAGAGAACAGGATCTCCCACCTGACACATCAGCAATTCATAATCCCACGCTGAGGAGGCATTTGCATTCATTAAACTAGATTTATTTGGTTCTAAAAGGTCTTAAATGAAAAACAGCTCACACACAAAATATTTCCTATATCGAGGTCCTGTTTCACTTCTGTTTACAGTATCGTACAGTAGCAACTCTCACAAATCCTCCATATGGAACTCTGCAGAGTATTCAGGTAGAAAAGACGGACATGCTCAGTAAACATGTGCATGTACATACACACTGCAGACGATGGTGTAGATGTTTGTGGATGTTCTTCATCGTAGTGAAGACAACAGAAGATCTATGTGCTCACGATCAGACTACAAATGAACAGGAAAAAAAAAAGATGATGTTGATGTTGGTTCTTTGCCTTTTTACAGCATCAGCCGGTGATAAAAAGTAGGTGTACTTTAACCTGAAAGGGCCATCATAAAGAAAACAACAGCAATGTCAACTCTACCTGGAGGGCCACTCCACTGATTTTACACAGACACATCAGTTTTTATGTCGTCTGTCACACTGCAGGAACTTTGTAAAAAAAAAAAAACCCGATGATGTCATACATTTTTTCCACTCATTGTTATTAGTGCATATAGAGAATTACAAGTCCAGTGATTGGATGTTTCTTACTGAAATGCACCTTGGGAGTTGTTTTGATGTACCCAGGTAGTATTTTTGACCTGATATTTTCCAGCAGGGTTACTAATCCTTTGTAAAGATGATTCATCCAGGACAGTTTCTGTGCAGAAAATGAACCTTTTGTAACTCTTATAATAACCTTCTCAGTTTACAACTTTATGAAAGGCATTACAAAACATAATAATTTGATATGCACTAGGACTTGTTGTTCCCCGACTTCATTGGAGCGCCCTTTTAAAGAGTAACTTAACAGCAGTGTTTCACTGCCCTCTCTGGTTGAAAGTTTCACCTCTGACCACACCCAGCTTGATTTGATGGGTGTGGTTGGGTGTGTTCAAAAGTGTGCTCTGTTGCACCTGCAACCACACCCAACAGTGATGTCACTGCATCAAGATGAGAACTTCAACCACAAGAGGTCAGCAAAAACAACATTTTTAGGAGGGATTAAGTTACTCTTTAATTTTGTTAAAAACATATAACATCAATTTACTGTGATACTATTGGATCCATAACTTGTAGTCACCCTCAGGTCTGATGCAGGTTTCAGGTATCTGTGAAAGAGGACCCAACAGTACCTGAAAACAGTCTGATAGCATTTACAATCCATGCTGCGTTTTGTGTCAGCATGTGGTGGTATGGATGTGGTTTCATTACGATCGATATTGTGCCTGTTCTTTTTAGAGTGTTGCATTTTGGCCAGGAGGCTACGGACGTTTACCCCAAGTTAGCCACGATTCATTTTTATATACAGTATATTTATGTAGTACTTTTATATTTCTGCCAACACAATTAAATAAATAAACAAATGCACTTGATCCAATAGAGAAACATCAGACTGGGATAACCAGGCAAAAGAAGTCTGGATTTTGAAGTTGTTTTTTTGTTTCTAACTGTTTTCAGAGACTGTAAGCAGGCTTAAAATAATTGCATATTCAAACATTAATTACAAATATGTTTTTGTTTTTCCTTCACACAGGATAAGGCCCAGTTACTGTAGGGTCAGTAACCCATTTGGACAACAAAGTCGTGATCAGGGACAGACCCTTGCACATGTGAAAATGTCATCTGTATAGACCTAGTATGAATATATTTATGTTTTGGGTGAGTTAAGCCTATGTGTATTCCACTCAGGGAGGGAAAAAGTTCACTGATGTTATCCCAGATGTGAAGGAGTGTCTTGTATCCCTCCAGTGTTCCTCCTGTTCTCCCCTCGAAGCACTCGTTCTCCACACTGGAGTCCTAACTCATGTTTCCAAAGGACGCGTCGCTTGCTTCAGGGGAGGCAGTGCAGTTGGGTTTTGACACGGAAGGAATGGGGAAGGAGCAGAGAGACGGAGGACAGAGTTAGTTCAGTCAGACTGAATAATCTAAGACATATGGAGAGGGGGAAAAAAGCTGACACAGACAATCTTTGTTGCAACATGCTACTGAATTACAGCTGTCTGATACTTTATTACATTACTATGGAACAAGCTGGTTATAAAAGTAACACTGGCAGTAAAACACGTTTCAATTAGTGTGAGCTTCAAAACAGTTTGGGAAAATATGCTGTTTGACGTCAATCTCACTTCTGCGTGTTTAGTATGGAACTATGGAGTGTTGTTAGCCTAGCTTAGCATAAAGCATGGTAGGAGGGGAAAACAGCCTGTCCCAGACCAAATTAAAAATACACCTACTGTAGAAGCACCTCTATAGCTTACTAATTAACATGTTGTATCTAAATTATCCAACTTCTGTGATAAACTGAAATATAAACACAGCATATACTGTAGTAGTTTTAGAGAAGTTGCTGTAACTGTTGATCAACAGAGATAAAGTGAAGACAGAAGCTTCCTCGAGTTTCATGCTAAGCTAGCTAACCATGTCTGACTCCCAATCCATAGTTAACACACAGATGTGAGAGAAGTTACAATGGCAACTAGTTTAGTTAGTAGTTTATTAGTTTATTGCCTGTAGATTTTGTGCCTGCTTGCAGTTTATGAAGGCGGAGGAATAAATCAATATTTTATCAACTGGTTGGTATCATATTGTGATAATAAGACAATGCTATCTTGTTGTTTTCCAATATGGTGCCGTTACAGTGAATGATTTACAAGAAAAATGTGACAATAAACATTGAAGAGTTGTGTGTGATGATTATTTTACAGGTTACTTTGCTCAATCTGAAATATCTGAAAAATATTCCTATTTCTAATGTGATATTCATTAAACCATATCAGCAGCATTCTCTCTTCAGCTTTGCATCTCTGTAACTATAATCTCTGGCGCAATCAGGACCTTGTCCACCTCTGGGCCACTGTCTTTTTACAGATTTAGTTTTGATTTATCACATATATCGATGGATCATATCTGGTGAGCTCATTTTAATTTGATCAGTTCTGCTACGATTACTGAAATTATGACATACTTCTTGAGAATGCCATGTACTTACTTGTTGTGAAGTACTCACCTGCCCTCATCCAGCAACATTCACTACATGAGACACACAACAACAGCATGGGTCAGAGCACAGGGACACACACACACACACACACACACACAAACACACACACACAAACACACACACACGAGGATGAAAATACACTAACATGAATGTACAGGCTGTGATCCTCAGGTGCAGAATATGAACTCTTACACAGAGTGTATTTGAACTGTTTATTTCCTGCTTGAATGTTTCCTTTTGCCATCATTAGTTTAAGTTAAACATCAACAGCAGTGCTGAGAGGAAATGACACTGCCAACAGACATCAGCCAACAAGGGCCATGGATGTAATCGTATTCATCTGACGCTGACACATTTGGCTCAGATCCGACACAGATTACCTTTAATGATCATGTTGCGTGCAGCATAGTGAGTTTATAATAGCTAGTCGAGCCGCAGGTGCTTTGCAAATGCTCTGTGGAGGTGTGTGCATGGGTGGGTGAGCTTTTAAAACCCTTTTAAAATCTGGAATTTATTTATGAGAATCAGTCTTTGTGACAGGTTTAACACCACGCGGAACTTGTGAACTCTGCCGGTGCACTGTTACAGAGATCACCTGTGTGGAACCACAACAACACACGACAGAACATCAATCATTCAAAAAAATAATAATAATAATTGTTAATTTAATTTAACAACTATGAATTGAAACAGCAAAACAGTGAGGTTTGTAGATTGTCCAGCGTAAGAAGGACATCGTTTCTGGAAAAATTCACCTCTGTTGAGGTTCTTAAAATATAATTTCAGTGCTTTGAGCAGCACAAAAGAAATTCTGTTCACCTCAACCTTATCCTCACCTTATAAAAAATTACAGAACTAAAGCGTCATGTTTTATGAATGTGTGTTGCACGGCATTGTGTATCTGTGTGTGTGTGTATATGTGTGTCCCATGTTCTACTGACCTGGGCTGGAGGTGCCTGGGGTGGCAGGGTTGGCCCCTCGGCCTCGACTCACCAACAGAGCCTCCTGATTTTCAGCCAGAGCCTGCTTGGCCAGGTAGCGCTCCCTCTTGATCTTCAGCTCCAGGGATTCGGGGACGTCTGGTACGATCCAGTCGATGGCTCGCAGCACGAAGAACACCACATGCTGGAGGAGAAGAGACATTTAAGCACCTCATCAGATTGAAGAACACTGCCTCTCCTGTCAAACATTCTGTGTTTGAACATTACATCATACATCACATAAAGTGTGTTTGAACCATGACCTTTAAAGTGTTTACTCTGTCCACTTAGTAAATTACTTCTGGAGCTTTCAGCCACTTCTCACCTCTATCAGCGAATGATAGTTGAATTATCTCCATGACAACAGAGCAAACCACTGATGAAAGCTACAAGATGTCCCTGACATGATGAGTCAATCCCACATCCACTGTCCTGCTGCCATAATTAATCACTCAACGTGTATTAATCCGTGCCTGAAAATAGTCCCTGACAAATGCATTATGTCCTCCTGTTGCGTAAAAACTACAGTGATCAGCTGTTTTATGAAATCACTGAGCCTATTTAAAACAGATGCAACAATATTTGTGACTTGTTGTCAAAGCTTTACATGTTCTATATGTAGGCAGGAATGGGCTTGGTTTGTTGACGCAAAAGAAAAACAAGTATAGACCTTTTGACTGTGGTTGTGTGAAAGATTTATGAATTGAACTTTACACTAACTCCAACTCTGAATGCCAGAAATGAAAATGTAAACAGCAAAAATGAAGAAAAGAATTGCTGAACAAATTGGAGATTTTCAGAGATTTTCAGAGGCCTGGATCAGTGCTAGATAAATTAAGAGAGACATGTAAAATGATATGTCAACCACCAAATAACAATTGTATACAATATAATATCAAGTGCTAATATGGGCAAGCTTCACATATGATGGAAAAACTAAAACATACACTAAGAGAGCGCCAAATGAGCAGTAGTTCAAGTATGCAGAGGTACAGAGAGACGTGGGTAAAAGATACAAATGAATAAAATGGGCACATTAAAATCAATGAAACAAAGACAAAACAGCTTCATTCATACCTCAAAGGCGATGATAAAACCAAGTCTGACGGCAAGAAGCTCCCAGTAGAACAGTGAGTAGTTTCCATTGTTGTCTCTGTACGCTTTATATCTATAAAATAAATGTAAAAAATACAGAGTTACTGCAGGACAAACTGTTTTATTGATGGTGTATATCTATATGCAGCAGCAGTGGCGGCGGTGGCAGCAGCAGCAGCAGCGCATGAGAACAAAATGAAACAAGAGAAAACATTAGGCTAGTAATACCACCCTCTGTTGGTCAAGTCTGTGATCCGTCAGCAAGATTAAACTAAAACCCTGACAGTCTGAAGAAAGATTTTGCCAAAGACTGTTTCCCCACTCTTATATCACATGCATTCAGACAATCAGTAGACAGTGTACCTGCACATGGGGTACTCGGTGTAGTTTAGTGGTGCGTAAGCCAAGGTGAAGTTGACGTATCCATCAAGGTCGTTGTCGAACTTGTACTGGTAGAGCAGGCGAGGTAAAAAATCTGACGTGAAGGCTATTAGGAAAGCCTACGGTGGGCAGACAGAAGAATGACAAAAGATGATGCTGTAGAAAAGAGATCAGTACACAGTCTGGTCTGGCGTCACATTTAAATGACTCACATTGGCGATGACGGACAGGTGTGACAGGGCTTCCAGTATGTTGAACCAGACTCCAATGTTCTGGGCGCGCTCTGCCACCGGACGCCGGTACTCGCATGCAAACTTGTGGGCATCCAGACGGATTTCCACCCAGTTGTTGAGGAGTGCGAAGAGTGGAGCGAGGGGGAACGCTGCCACGAAGATGGTGATGAACCCAAACTGGAGCACTGCAGCACAATGAGAAACATGTTTATACATCTTCATACTGTATGTTATTGCATGCAGTGACATCATGTCCTTCAGGTATAGTAGATGATACGTGCCCATCTCCAGGTACTCTTCAAACAGGCCTTCACACTCTACCAGCTGGTAGTCTTCCTCCCAGCGCTGAGGCTCATGGGCTGCCTTATCCCCCATCACCTTGGCCAAAGTTCTCTTCTGACGCCAGGCCTTCACTTTACTGTCAGAGCAGAGAGACAGAGAGCTTATAAATATGAAATAAACATGACAAATATTTGATTATTCTAATAATATTTCATATGTTTTACTTTTTACACTGCCTTTCATTATTTACTACTGTTGTCACTTTGTACACCCCAAATTCAAACTATAATTCATAGATATTATATCACATGGAAAACTGAGTTAGCTTAATTTCAGTGTTATGCAATGAGCATGAGTTTTTCATTTCTTCAAAGTTGGATTCATTGGTAGCAGTTGTCAGAGTAACAAGTCCCTTAGGCTCAACCCTTCAAAAACAGTTGCAGATGGTTCTGTTGTGGCTTACAGTAGTGTCTCATCCTTGCTCCGCTCTAATGGATATCCTCAAAACTCTCATGTCAAACAAATCAGTAACACATGTCACTAATCACACAAATATCACAAACACAGTCTTTGATTTATACTGAGACAATAGCACAAGGTTCTCCCTCCAACATCCCTACGAGGGACAAAGAGGGAGATGCCGCCACCTGAAAGACATCCTGCCACGGTCACAGTTAGATTAATGCCTTATCTGTGGGTCCTCAACAGGAAAAACCTTGTCAGGCATTTGTCTGGTATTTTTCAGAAGTTGCTGTATGTTGCATTTCGTAGGTGAGTAACATGACCATTAACTCTTATAGGAGTTGGGAAGCCCTCACAAACTCAGGGTAAATTTGAAATGAGGGAAAAATTGCATTACAGCACCACTAGGGGTCAAAAAGTCTAAAACCTTCTGCAACCCTGACTCTGCCCTGTTGTCTGGTCTGCAATGTGTCTGGACACACACACTCACTCACACACACACACACACACACACACACACACACACACACACACACACACACACACACACACACACACACACACACACACACACACACTGTGCCAGTGCTGCAGAGATACAGCAATAAGCTTTACTGCAGGATGCAGCAGTCTGATGCAACACTAAGAGACTAAAACAAAGAGTGGATCTTTTTAGACTACAAGTGTCACATCTGTGCTATACTAATATTAATTCATCTGTTCTATTTAATTCTAATCTAATCTGACAACCTTTAAAGCTCTACATTAAAAGCAGGGAAACTCTTTGGAGAAAGACAACATAATATTTTCAGTAAAATAACGGATGTCTGAACATGAAACATACGGGATAATGAACTCCTGAATGTTGTTGATGAGTTGCTTCCCCACCATGATGATGAAGAGTTGCTCAGCCAGTTCAATGAGGCAGCCGCCCGGACCACACTGCGACAGAGTGTGAAGGCACACAGAAAGACACAGATATGACACAGTGGGACAACATGGAATATTTTCACTCTTTGACATTTATCTGTAAATTATAGCCTCACGTCTTCGTTTCTCATCCCAAACAAGGTCCCATAGTTGGTGGGGTAACCCACAAACCTACACAAAACACAGAAAGGGCAAAGTTGAAGTCTTATTTGGCACAAAGTGTGTCATATCTCGATCCTTTCTGTGTGTCTCATGTCTCACCTTCCTTTAAAGAAAGCCACATAAAAAGGGGATGAGTAGAAGTTGACAAACTGGAAGATGAACACCTTGAAGATGAAGGCGTTGTCATACTGGGTTTGTGTTCTGTGCATCTCTGCAACACAGAAAACATGGACACAGTGTTAAGACATTAACCCCCCTTTATGTTTGTACTGTTTAGCTGTGTTTTCTCTTCTAGGTATAACTGGTTATCAGGTGGTTTGCTAATCATCTGACTGCACGTGTTGCCATCTTCAGAGATCTCAGCAATAACCTGCTGAATATATTGTTATCTGAAAGAAACAATCACCAAAACTATGTAAAAAGGATCCAGATAAGCAGTGTAAACTGTATTATATAGCCATGAACTTAACTTATCATTAACTTTACCTAAAAATGAGTTTCATTCACCCTGTCTCATCAAGGGAGATGTCAACCAATCTAACAATCATTTTCACCGCAAATGTGATGTATTACAACCTCTAGTGGCCAAAATAAAGGAGCTCAGATCTTGAGGAAGACACTGAATACAGCGATGAATATTTGTGGTGCTGACTGTTTTCAGCCACTTCAGTTGAGTGGCACTAAAGATGGCAATATTGGTCTGATGGTCAGCCACTTTGGTTCAGACTGAAATGTCTCAACAACAAATGGATAAATTGTCATACTGTTTTATACTGTGTAAACATTCAAGTTCCTTACAGGATGAAATGTAGCATCTTTGGTGATCTGCTGGCTTTTCATTTATGCTTTAATATATTTATATTCTATAAATAATTAAAATAAGACATTTTGGAGTAGGTTTTGTTCACATTAGCATGTGTTAGCGTGCTAATACGTGAAACTAAGATGGTGACATGGTAAACTCTGAGCATGTTAGCATGACAACCGTGAGCCTTTAAAGATAGTTTCCTGTTTGTGGAACCTGAATCTGGAAATGCTATCACAGGTTTCTTCATTAACTGAGTAGCATGGTTCTCATTATGTCATTATTTCTGTATCTTCCACCATAATACTGCCAGATGTTGCAGCTACTGTAAGATCACTGAAAGATCTCACACAACAAAAATGTGCGTGTGTTGCAGTCATTCATGAACTCTTAAAGACCTCAGATGCTGGGATCAGATTCAAGACATCATCTGCTCTTTGAGGAGTCTCAGCTTTTAGTTAGGGGAAATCCAGTGGGAGGCTGATATCAATGTATACAGTAGTGAGACTTGAGGTGAGGAGCAGTATTGATTCTTACCCCATTTAGTGAGCTGCTCAGCTAATGCAGTGTAGACCCGGCCCATCAACAGGATAAGACCCAGATTCACAATACTGCTGGAGATGTTGGCAATGGTTCCTGCCTGAGAACGTGAACATGTGTATGATTGTAATACATACACACACATTCAGAGAGCACAGAGCTGTAGTGTGTGCATGTAGTCGTCATTACAAGAAATCAATATTCAAAGTAAAACAAATTAAATCCAGGCCCTGTGCCCTGTGACATACCTCTGTACGCAGGACGGGGCTCCCCGTATGGAACATCATCACACTGATGATACCGCGGCACATGACAACTGTCACCAGGAAGATCATCACCACACACAGCTGAGAGGGAAGACACAAGAACACTGGCTGATTTGTGTTGGAAAACAGTAAAGAAATATGCAGTATACAACATGTCAGCGAAGTAGTTCTTCACCTCCATTTACGCAGGTTTCCCCGCCATCGTGCCTACATCTTATGTGGCACAACAGCACAGCCAAATGGAGAGCAGTCATCATCACGGATGGCAGTGATCTACACAGCTGCCAATAGTTTGATTCTTTTTTACTAGTAAAAAAGAAAGCTACAGTCTCTGTCACTCTTGGCTTGCTTTCCAGATTTCAGTAAATGATCACAGATAATATTCTACGCAGCGTGGTGCCATGGTAGCATTTCCGATTTTCCACCTCCATCAGTATTGTCAGGTGAAGGGTGGGGGAAAACTGATCTTCAGGTACCTGCCCAAGAACAAATTCATCTTGAGACTGAGCCTACAGTGTATGACTAAGAATATCAGATCATATCTAGCCCTGTGGGTAAATGACCTAGATTCATTTTTAGAAAAGGGTTCAGTTACCACTGCAGGATTGGGTGGAGCAGCACACAGGTGTAAACCCCACTTCTCTTTCTTTCGAGGATCATTAAAGTAAAAGCTTGAAATACACTAAGACTCTTCACTGAAACCAAGTATGAAAATGACTGTGAGGATAAGAAAAGTCTGTATGCAAGTGTAAGGGATCTGATTAAGACGTTGCATAACAGTCAAATCATGATATGTGATTATTTCCACAGAAAGCAAACAATACAATAACAAAGTGAATTGTATTCATCAGATTACAAACTCATGACAGTGACTGACTTTAAACTTTAAATAGTGTCTCACCATCATAATGATCACCATGGAGCCAGTGAACATGCGGGACAGCCTGGTCTTCTCTGGAAAGTAGGGCTCTTTGACCCCGGTCACTGGGTTTTGCTCCATCGTCGGGGCCATGGCTGCAAACTCCGGCCGAGGACGCTCCTAATGGGAACACAGTAATGACATCAACATGAATGGACACACTTTGTTGCTGGTTAGCTGAGAACTCTCTAGACTTCAGGACTTGTGACCCAATGTCTACAAATCATGGGTAGAGAGTAGCTTCTCTAGAGGTGAGGTGCATAACTTCTTTTACATAACTGCAACAAGGCTTTACAAACAGTCCTGTATTGTTTACCCCTGTGTGCTCAAGATGAGAAGGTAAAAGTATTAACTTTAACTAGATTAAATATTAGTCAGTTAATGTGCTGTTAACAATTATCTTGTTGCATAATGTGATGTCATCAAAATTGCAGTCTTACCTTTTTTAATATATCAGTTTTGAAGGCAGTATGTGTTTAGGTGCACTAAGCATTGATATTGACAACACAAAAGAGGTCTTAACAATTATCCTAGCTGGTCAACATCAAGCATTTGTGTAGGATTAAGTGGCAGTGCAGTTGCAGATTGAAACCAACTGAATACACTTGCCTCAACCTGCCCTTCTAAGTGTGTAGGAGAAATTTGCAAAAACACAAAAGTTCCTCTCTAGAGCCAGTGTTTGGTTTGTCCGTTCTGGGCTACAGTGGAAGCACAGCAACATGGTGAATTGCTAGTTATAAAAATAATAATAATAGATTTGTATGTCTTTAATAGAACACACTGCAAGAAACAATATTTAGCCAGCTGCTTGGATTGACTTGGGTCTTAAACATCATTGTGTTAATGCTATATAAAGGTCCTGTGTAAATGTTGTTAAATGTTAAATAAAGTTTTTAATGAAAAATAGGTTTCTACAGGACATGATACACCTCATCTCTGTGGAGGCAAAAGAATAACCTGGTGCAGATCATGATATATCTAAGAACAGTGAAGCATGTGAGACAGTATGGTCAAACTCAAACTGAACAGGAACAGGATTGTGAGACCTCTTCTTCATGGAAGTCCATGCAGTCCCAATGATGAGCCAAGGTGGCCATCTTTCGCTTCCAGTACTCCAGGAAGGTTACGGCCCAGAAGGACATGAACACACTGAAGAGGACCGTACCTGGGTGGTCAAATAAGTAGCCCAACTGCAATGCAGACAGGTACAGTACATGCTTTTAGAAACAAATGCCAATTTTAGATCTGTTTGCATTATTGATTAGAAACTGGGTTGTTTACCAGTGAAATGATTTGACAGTTCAGTACCTTGGCCATGGTGCAGATATCAGACATGTTCCAGGCCTTGCATGTGTTGCACAGAGGACACATCAGATAACTAGCTCCGCTGTTACAGATTTCCTTGCTGTTTACAGACACATAAAGAGAGATGAGATCAAGTGAGAAAACATGTTTTAAAGCTTTTAAACCAGAAGTGCTTTTTTAGATTTTTATGTATCGGGTGGAAGAGAGTGATGGGATTGGGTGAATTAACTGTAATGGACTTTTGCATGCACATAAACCCGGTGTATATTGATTGATTATATTGAGTGAGAAAAAAGAAGAAAGGTGTTGAAATCCCAGAGCTACTGTACTTTTACCTATTAGAGTCATCCAGTGAGATATTGAAACAATGACTACATGTGGGATCTGCTGCACAAATTAAAGTCTTAGTGAGACATGTCTATCTTCCTTATTTATATAGTGAGCAGATTTTTCTGCACTAATTGTCCATTATCGCATGAGGCAGCTGCAATTTACTGCTGCCACAGACTGCTCTCCATCCGTTCTCCAGTAATCAATGGCTTTAATCTACACTGTGAATTAATGACCCCGATAAAGGTTGTTTCCTTTCGTGAGACACTGACTGGTCTAACATTCTACCTCTCTTGTTAGTTTGGGTGCAAATATTTTAAGGAAAGAGACGTGATACTAACATGTTGTGTAGGTAGATTAGAGCCCGCTGTGGTGATAAATAATGCATGATAAAATTGGCACAGATATGTGGATTGTATAATTATGGTGACTGTTTTTATGCAGGACAGATTGTGCTTTGATGTTTTGGTATATTTGTATTTCAAACTGTGCTTACTTAATTTAATTGCTAAAATTCATAATTTGGGGAAATGCACTTGTTCTCTTTCTAAGAGTAGGATGAGTAGATCAATGCTAATCTCATGTGTGTGCTTCAAGCACAACACTATGAGGGCTATGGCTGTGGTGCTGGATACTAAATATGCTCTGTAAAGTTTTGGTATAGATCTCCATACAGACGTGATGGCACTAAACCTCATTGTGGTGACAGGACCTGTACACCTGCATTCACCCTCTGAGGATCAATAAAGGATTATCTCATCTTAAACAGGTATTGTCTGTCTTGCGTGTGGACTCACGCCGGTGTGTTGGTACCCATGGACATGACTCCAGAAACAAAGACCAGGGTTCCGACCACTGCCGCCGGCAGCAGCCAGGCTGTGTAGAAACCTGCAGAGACACAAAGCTCCATTAGGCTGCGGCTCTCGGCTGATGCGAGGGGGCGGAGGGATCTGCAATTAGACTGCTGCAGTCTACACTGCTGATTATTCTGGGATGTCCTTGATGAAGAGGTCGGGTTGGTGCTGCTGACGCATGATAGTTTGATTGTCTCAAGGTTTTCCTTTCATTTTCTGTTGACAAAGTTAAAAACCGTTTGCTACACTCACTTCTCTTTGTTCAGACATAATGGATTTTATTTCCCATGTCAGTTACCCACTTCCGTTGAAATATAAGACGTGAAGCTCTCTGTGCACCAGGTGGATTTTCCCCAGATAAATCCAGCAGGTGTGGTGTTTAGAAGAGTAAAAGCTTCCCTGGCTACAAGCTGGACTGCAGCTGTGACTGTACATGTATGAAAATGTTGTGGATCATGAATTTATTACAGATTCACAAAGACATAAAATATTAACTCCCGGTGGTCATGATTAAGATTTTGTTCAAATATTTATCCTGAGATAATCTTCATCATACATGACACATGTATGATGGAAATAATAAAGTATGTAACACTTCAAAACAATATTTAGTAGGGACACCTTCAGCAGTTATTACAATAAGCCTGAAATCACTTGTCATACCTTGAATACACACAGAGGCTGATAATCAGAGGTAACTACTTTTTCATTTCCTTTCATTTGTTGATTTTAGTCACTGTACAAATCTGAGATGTGGACAGCTACAGGTGATTCTTTTAAACTTAATATACAGCTTGTAAAAACAGGCTGTATGATTCAGGTGTGTCGCAGTAAACCAATTATTCATTTCATATTTTAACTGAATTTAAACAAATGTAGAGATATAATTTGACTTTTTCCTGTTGATCAGTGTAAAAACAACATACTGTCATGTGAAAGTAAGCAAGAGGTTGAATATGTTTAACAAGCACAGAGTGATATGAATGAGTTGAATATTTACCCAGCCAGGCAAAGTAGAATGCAATCTTTTCTCCAAAGTACTCCCTGATGTGGTCCAGTGGTTGGTACTTGTACCATTTGCACCAGCGTGCCCAGTAGTGGTAAAGAATCTGTCTCTGGTTCAGCTCGTCAGGACGGATCTCATACCTCGGAAGCTTAAAGGTTCCCTGTGAAGAAAAACAAAATAAAATATGTTGATTAACGAGGGAGAACTACGCAATTCTTTTCCCATCAGGTTAAATGTAAATAATATCTGACCTCGTGCAGGGGGAAAGCAGCTGTGTACACCCCTTCATTTACCAGTCTGTCCACACCAACCTCAGCCCTCTTTCTTTTGCCGTACACCGTCCTGGCGAGAATCTCATACACCTGAAATAATACACAAGGTCTCGCTTCATGACAGAATAATTTCACTGACTACGTGTAGTGTAGAGGAAGTCCTGTCACTCACAACACGGTGTCTCTGTGTATTAGTGAAGTAGTTTTCATGGTCGTCACAGCCAAGGAACCTGTAGGAGAGAGACACTCATTCAACCAAATACACTTTTTTCGTGATACACGTTATGATCATTATTTACCATCCTTACTGAGAACCCACCTGTTCATCTTTGACTTGCGAAAGGCACATGTGTAATAGTCTAACGGCCTGTTTGGCACTGACTCCATCATCACGTTAGGTATGCATAGTCTTCTCATTACCCGAGCAGATGTGTTTAAGTCCAGATTTGGCTGTGCCTGAAAGCCAAACACACACTCATTCAGTATGAAGAATGTTTTATCATACTTGTCCTTCTCCCAGAGTTTTGTTTGAAATGTTCAAAATCAGCCACTGGGGGGACCACTGGTCAGTAGTGCAACAGAAGAAACTTGTATCTTTTTATAACACAGCAGAACAAACAGTGGGCTGAGAGGACTCTTCACATCAACTTGTTTTGAGACTACATTCAACAATGTCGTCCGACTTGGTAATAATCAACACATTGGCTTTTGTCCTCCACATCACAATCTCTACTTGCAGACATTTTTTTTTATGCATTTGAATCCTGGTCAGACAAGACGGACTCCGCCAGTAACAATAAGAACTGGGGTTCGATTTGATGTCAAAACCAAGTCTACAAGAGTCTACATCCTTGCTTTGTGAGGTTGTACTTCGGCACAGCAGTACTTTGAGCTAAATGCTAACATCAACATGCTAACATGCTAATATGTGCACAATGACAATGCTACCATGCTGATGTTTAGCAGATGTAAGTGTGTAAGTGTATAATGTGTCTCGTATTTTAGCATGTTGGTGTGCAAATGTACCCTAAAGTTACCACTAAACACAAAGTACAGCTGAGGCCGAATCATGCCTCATGTTGGTTCAACAGGAAAAGTCAAGGGATCTCTAAAGTCAGTAAGATACATCTTCAGACAACCATGAATGTCTGTACAACATTTTATGGTGATTTGTCTTGCAGAAATTGAGAGTTTTTCAGGATAAATGAAAATTTTGCTCTTCTAGTTGCATAAAAAGAAAAGTCAGAGGATAAACCAGAGGATGGGCATCTTCAATGTACAAATTCCAAAACACCTGAAATACTGCCATTCATAAAAATATTGGATTATAACATTAGATCAGACATATTTATAAACTGCTGGACTAACCTGCAATGGAGCTCTCACACAGAGTTCCTCAGCGTAATATACCAACACATCCCAAGGAGCGCTAAGTTTCAGAAAATGTATTGTTTTCTTTTCGTTTGCTGTTTCCTCCTAAAGGGAAGAGATGATAATTTGTTAATTAATGAGTAAACAAGAATAATGAGTAAAATAAGAAGTTATTAATAAGGTGAAGGACCTTCTCCATAAGCAATCCAGCACTCTCCAGATTCTGAACAAACTTCTCCCTCCACTGTGCCAGCTGTGCTTTCTTTCGTTCAGACCTGCTGTTCTCCTCAGTGGGCACGGCCTCCCCATCCTCACCCGTCACCTTCCCCTTCCCTCGCCGTTTCCTCCTGGAGCGAATTTCCCACACCAGTACAAAGTCTAAACCCAGATCAACCACAAAAATCCAAAAGGTTAAATAACGGACTGAATCATTCATCCATTGATCAGGGAGCTAAAATGAGAGCTGCTGATGCTGCTTACCGATTTTGGTTCTTCCATCTCTGAAGTAATTCCCCAGCTGTGGAGGCAGCTGGTTACTTTTTGTATTACAGTGAATATGAATGGGATCATCACCATCCTCATCTTCATCAGCAGCTGCAGCTGAAAGCTAAAAGCATCCAGTTTAGTTATTCTTATTTAGTATAAGTCAAAGTCAACAACTATTTTCTCCCGACTTTCGCGTAGCATGTTGTTCTGTATGTGGAGTTAATTTCCTTGTGATGAGGTTTAACTATAAAATCCTGATCCATTACTCAGCACCATAAAAGCTTTCACTTTCCAATAATGAGTCCAGAAAGATGAGCCGGCGAATTGTCCCTCAGCTTTTTCCCATATAATTGAGGAGAATCTTTCAGCGCACTGAAGTAATGTTTCACCACAAGACATTTTTCCCTGTGATACCACAGTGTGCTCCGGTGGATATCAGATTCACTGCATCATCTCAGGGAAGTCAGTGAGGTGTGAAGGGTTGAGAAAAAGCAACAAGGTTATGGCTGCTGTGTGAATGTGCAGTTACTTTCCATATCTATGTGATTCCTACAAAGAAAGGAGAACATAACTGCAGCGTTGTGGGGAAAAAAGTAAAACGGTTCTCACATATCTCGGCGGGATGAAGCTCCCGTTCTGCAGACTCCCATAGCTGTCTGTGGCTTGTGCTTCACCCCCGTAGTCCAGATCTAGGAGGACCTCTCTGTCTCCCTTCAGCAGCTCTGAGCCCTTCCTCAACATGATGAGGAGGATGACCGAAGCTCTTGTGGCTGGACACAGGTTATACATTCACACAAATTGTACTGCAAAAGATGTCTGTGCTCATTACTGAAGTAAACCTCTTAATGAAGTAAGAGACATGCTTCACAGAAAGAGAAAACAGTGGTTGATACTGTACCTTTGCTGTGGTAAAAATTAGGCTGCTGTTAAAGTCTGGATTCGCAGGAATCTGTGCTTCTCTTGTTCTCTCCCTCCTCTCTATCTCTGCATCCGTCAAGCTCCTCTGCTCCACCGTTAGATAGCTGTGGAATACCGTAATGGACCTAGCAAGCAGGCACCAGCTGGTGATTTGCTGCATTTCAGCAGAAAGGATGTACATCAAGACATACACCACAGTGCACATCCCTGCTTCATAAATAATGTAGCAGGGATGTGCATTCAGACAGTCGGGGGCAGAGAGGGGTAATAAAGTCAGAGCTCTCTCAACAAGCTCATTATGCAGGATAGAGCACATGTGGGGGGAATATCCTCTTTGATGTTAATGTGTACATACACATTCACTTCATCCATACAAACCGATTGGCACATTTTATTTAATTGGTTTTGAAATGTACACAGAATTATAATATAATTCTAAATTATTAACAGCACAAGAAGAGAAGCTCAGTCCCTCTAAGATTTATGTCCTGATCATCACAGGCACAGACTAATATGAGGTTTGAGATGAGATTTATTTCCGTGCATTATTTTTGTCTCATGTATAGTGAGGAAATTTGCATAATTTCATTCATGGAAAATAACTGAACTAGGACTAACTATATTTAGAATAACTACATAACACGGTGCACCAGGAAAGTCTAGGGCTAACAGAGAGAGGTATTAAAATTGCATAATAAAGTGACTAGGCGCAGAGCAGAGTAAATGAGGGAAGGCACAGCATGGTTTAAACAGCAGCACCATTAAACAGGGAGAAATACTGCGTGTTGACTGGACAATTAAAAGACCAGAACAGAACCAAAACAGCGCTGCATTCACCAACTACACCAATTATTGGACAGATTTTTTGTCTGGAAAATAAACATTTTACATCACATCTTAATTAATCTACAGTTTCTAAAATTTTAAAATGGTAAAATCATAATAATATTAATAATATATATACTATAAACATATTGACAATAATAACTCATAAAATACATAAAATATTAAAATGTACTCATTAAGTTTTAATTTTTGAAGGTGTTGGGTCACAGTTTTAAAGATGAGGACAGGATGGGAAAGTAAGATGCATCAAACTGGAGTAGACCTTTAATACAAACAATAGACCCAAGTATGTATTTTATTCTAAAGTAACATCAAATCCTGCCCTGTGCTCTTGGATCACTAAGTAGCACTAATAATGTCCAATCCTTTATCCCTGGCCAAGGCTGTAAGAGTAGCTGAGTCATCAGTATGGTGTTAAAACACTCTGGACTGAATACTGGCTTTGGTTAAATTGTCTTTGAGAAGTTTCTTCTGTTTTAGAGCCTCCGCTGATACGTTTAATTTGCCTTTAATTTGTGTAGGTTGTGTTCCTTTGCAGCTCCCAAAGGGACACAACCCACACTGTTTGACTTCTATCAATCTGGCAAGTGTTTCTTCCTTGACTTGATCTCTCTCCCCCTTGCTTAGTCATTCTGTGGCTACACTTTCCATTGAGGATGAGGTTTGGCACCCTCATCACCGTTTTCTTTAAGTTCTGCGTCACTGATACAAATTTCTAGTCTCATCTCATGGTCTCCATAAACCTCAACCTGTATCTTTACCAGTCTGATTATGCCTCTGGCTGTCTTGTCCTCTCCCTCAATTTTCCATCTCTGCAGGGGATCAGTGTGTCTTTTCTTCCCTTCCTATCTAGAGCTCTCGAAACTCAACCATCATCCATTATTGCAGGCCTGCTTGAAATAAGGAGTCAAAAAATGCTTTCCTATAACCCTCTTTGATGCAGCTCTGTATTGTTGTGTGCAGAGAAAACAATAAAGGCAGCGAGAAGACTTAATGGCTTGCTGAAACCATGGTAACAGCACAAGTACACCCAAGGTGACATTATTGTGCTGCTAAAATAATAAAAATGCATCTCAACAAGACTGGTGGTAACTTGTTGCCCTAGCAACTACAAAAAGATAATCAATAACCAGAAGCTGTGAACATAAAGTGCTCTGTGCTGTGTTGGATGTTGTCTTATTTTAGCATGAACTCATTACAGCTCGTACCAACGTCTTTATTTTGTAATGGTCATAAAGTTAGCTCAGCTACCTTTAAGTGAATCTGTATTCTCTGTAACGTTTTTGAAACATTTTTGTTAGAAGCGGAGTTTTCCATGTTACATTTAAACCTCTGTAGTATTTGTTAAGCGCCCCAAACTCTAAACTATATGATAATATCCAAAGAAGACAGCTGGTGAGACATTCAGACCTTTAAAAGGGAAGCGTTGGGCTTAAAGGAAAGTCTCAAAATCTCTAGTCAACAGACTATTAAGGATGGCACCAAGCATCCTAAATGCAGTGGCGTAGCCTTTCCTTGGTGAACAGCTGGAAAAGACAGAGGTTGTTGCTGAGCAACTGTCCCTTTGAAAGACCCAAAAGCATGCAGACACTTCACACTGTTGCCTAAAATATGATTGTGTACTGCAGCATTACAGTTTTCCCCTAACTGGAACTAAGAAGACTTAAACTCATGTATGACCTCTGCTGGTGACCAACAGAAACTGCAAACATGATTTCTGAAAGATTACAGCATACAATGATGGATGACCTTAATCTAACAATGTGTTGTTGGATTTTTATGGTTGGAAAAAAAAGTCATCACAGCTTAATTGCCTTCCATCAGTATTTGTTTGAGATGGCAGCTTTAAAAGTCAGGAAGTCAAGAAGTTAATCACTGAACATTTATTACAGTCAGTATGTTGCTTTTTGACGTGCACTAAACAGGGCATTTAAAGTACAGTATGACAGTTGCCCTAACACCTCCAGAACCCTGAGGCGTGCAAGACAGATTGTGGCTGACCTCTCCCACCTCGGACACAAACTTTCGGAGACGCTGCCCTCCGGCTGCAATCCATAAAGATCAAAACCTCCTGCCAAAAGGGCCTCATCAACAAGAGCCGGAGCCCCCCCAGCCCCGACCCCCCACGAGACCTAACACATTATATTAACTTAGGGTCTACTGCGTCAATGTGTAAATTAATGCACATAATTTTTTGGACTATTACCTCTTGATCTTATACATTGCATTGTACATATATTTATAATATCTGCATATATATGCTTCTTAATGTGTATTTCTATTTAATGTTTGTTATGTACCAAAACAAATTCCTTGTATGTGAAAACCTACTTCACACAACTGCTCTCTTACCTGTGAATCTCCTGTCCCTGCTCTAACATGACTGTCCTTACGTTTTCAACACTGAGAATTTCCCTGGTTTGACCTATAACAGAAATATAGATGTTAAAAACAATGATAGCCGGTAGGTATATCACATGTATTACCACAGGAGCCATCGTTTTCACTTCAGTTTATTCAGTTACGCTGTCCATTCACAAAGGTTTATTTTTACATTCATGGCCATTATGAACAGTATAAAACCTTCTGGACATGCACGTCTTTACGTGTGAGTGTACAGTATGTTATATTTGATTAGTGCTATATTTACAATTCAATAAAACTGCTAAACATAATACAAATATTACATGCAGGATACATTTATCAACAAAACCAAACAGCGCTTTTTCACAATGCATCACTTAGAAGATGTCATCCATCATTGGCCAGCAATGTCCCTCATTCAAACCAGCTCAAATAGACTTTTTGCCTTTTCTTTATATACACTTCATAGGCCACAACTTTCAGCACTTCACTTTTTATTGATAATCCAACAAACATTTCAAGTAAGACCAACTATTGCAACTGTAATCTCCCATTCAAAAAGTCCTTAAATAATCCTCTGGAGGAGATTCCAACTACACGGCCAACCAATCCTATTTTTGAACTCACTGAATTATTAAAAGGACTTTTACATAAAACCTTTTCCAACATTTATTATCACTTCGCAGCCCTCTCTCTCTCTCTCTCTCTCTCTCTGTGTGTGCGCAAAAATAACTTCATAATGCTGCAAGGAACGTGGGTGGAACCAAAACAGAAAAAAGGGATTAAAAAAACAGCAGCAATTGAAAAAACAAAACAAAAAACAGAATATAACAAAAACACGGTGAGTCTGAAGGTTTTGGATGTGACATACCTTTTTCACCTGAGATTAGATTTCTTTGTAAAAAGAGCAGAAGATGAGTGAGACCAAGTGGCACTTTGAAAGGCTGAAAGCACTGATTAATGCTGACACAGAAATTTGTACAAACATACATAAGTGACATAGGGCTGTGTTAAGCTGGGTACCATTTGAAGGTTTTTGATAGTGGTGCTGAGTTTTGGTTAAAAAAAAAAAAAAAAAAAAAAAAGTCACTTCAATACCATACTTTATAAAAACCTGCATGATTTCAGGATTTCTAACAGCGAAAACCAGCAAACATTCTGTGCCAACACACAACACAGACACCATTAGGTCTGTGCTCGGAGAATGTAAGTTGTACACCCAGCTCTACAGACAACATATTTTGACTTGTCTTTCAGAAGGAACCAGAACATAAACTAAGATGATTGTTTGAGATGAGTGTTCCAATGCAGTCAGCCAAATTGAACAGTGTAAGGCAACTACAAAAAGGAAAACAAATAGTGCTTCATTTAGTTTAAACGAATTGGCCATTTTATCAAGATCAGTCAAAAAGGCGACATTGTCATTGCAAAAGAAACCTCACACGTATCTCTTGTCAGAGCAGCAGTACTTCAATAAGTATTAAGTGTTAAGAACAGATTGCAACACAAGCAACTACTCTCTACTGACTTTAATTTGTAGGGAAACTAAAAGAGTTTAGTTTAGAGTCTAATTCTTATTTCTTCCCCAAGTAAAGCTTTAATAATGGATGATATTAGAGGCGATTTAAGAGCACTAATCTGCTAAGAAGTAATGCTACAATTTCTCCAAGTGGAAAGGTTATTTAAGGATTTTATATAGCTCAAATGTGGTCGGACACAACTAAATGATGACTGGTGCAGTGGCCAGATTTTACTATACAGTACAATGTGATGCCACCAACCACTGGTGCAAAATAAGACAAGACAACTTGTAGCTGTCAGTCCATAAAGGATTCTTCACACGGACTGTAATACTTACCCACACTAAAGGGGAAGGACACGTCCCCTAATGCAGACATAAAAGTCAATACCATTCACCACTCAATTGAATAATTTAGTAACAATTGTTCCCACTTTCTCTAAAATGTAAATAACACAACACATGTTATGATATTAACACAAAACCAAAACCGGTACCATTAAAAAAAAGACTAACAATGTGCAAGTCTGCATGGAAGCCTCCACTCTGTAGAGACGAGTGGAGAAAAAGGCAAGTCTGTTGCATTTCCTGATAGGTATTCTTCTTCTTTTTTTTTTTTTTTATGAGAACATTTAAATTGTTAAAGCAAGATCTCAGATACATACAGGCATGAGCATGTCATGTAACAGTGCAAGTGTTAAACATCCAGATCATCATTCTCTCAAGCTAAAATACAATGTGACAATAATTCAGCGTAGAAGTTTGTCCCCTCAGACGAGCCAAAACTGAATAGCTGTCAGTGATTATGCGTTGATAATGTACAAGCGCTGTACATTAACTCTATGTTTATACAATGGTTAGGGTTCAGTAGAACATCTTTAAACTATCAGTAAGCAAAGGGTGGCTTTTATCTTCACACAGTTGTGCGAGTTTGTGTGAGCAGAGAGCATTACTGATTTATTTTGTGTGCAAGGCAAGGAGTGTGAACTTTTCCACGGCGCAAAAATAAGCAACAACGGCCTCTTTCATGTATGGCTTACTTGATATAGAACACCAGACAACATTAATAATCCTCTCATGTCACTGTGCAGGGAAGCTGCTGGTCATGGATCCTCCTTCTTCACTCAGCTTCCTCAGTGGACTATGTTTTGTCATTTCAAAGAGGACGTCTGTACATCAGTGTTCATTTTAAGGTGGATTCTCCTCTAGAGAAAACTGCTGGACGTTTACTTTGTTGACACGAAATTCTCAAACTCAACTCAGCAGGATATATTTGAAGGTTGGTTTCAAAGTCTTCCCATGTTTGTGCATTGTACATTTACGCATCATGATTTCCTACAGAGTTTTTTTTTTCTTCCGTGTGGAGTACAAAATATCACGTGACACCAAACTTTTACTTGATTCAGCATATTTGTTCTGCATTGCTGCTATTTAGAACTGCTAATAAAGGAATAATGCTATTAATATACCACCAGGATCATATAAAATCTGTCAGTGTTCTCTTGGGAGTTTCGTTCATATCATTTTATTTTATGTGAATGTCCTACTGCTGCATCACTGCGATGTGACATGCCATATGCATTGCTACTTCTGCAGGAAGGTTCTTTGATCGAAACGTTTCATCAGCGAATCAGAGGTGCAACACAAGCTAATGCTGTAGTACAACGACCAGTAACATTGTCTGATTGGTTCATCTCAGTCTTTCAGCGAAGAACTCTGAACAGTTTGCAGTGACTGTGACGCCAGAGTTCAATCCATCTATACTGGAAATACATCAGACTGTTCAACTGTCAGTCTATCTCAGTGGCTACCCACAGGTAAGGGTGTGTGTGAGAGTGTTTGCGTGTGTGTGTGTCCGTCAGCACCAAGGTTCACGCTGGGCTCTGCCTCTGGCCAAACTGTCTGCCCTCTGCCAGGCACTGTTCATCAGGGCGAGGGCCTCACTGCAACGCTTCTGCACAGACTGATCCAACAGCTCTCTGTGGGGAAGGTCAACCTGTGTACACAGAGGACACACAAGAGGGCTTAACTAAGTAGACGGCCAGTGGATTTAAGATCCTGAATGTTGATATTTTGGGATAAATATTGCAATATTATTTTTCTTTTTCCTTAAACCCCTGATTATAGTTTATCCTCCTACCTGGAAAATGGCCTTCCATGTGTTGTCTAACACCTCCAGCAGTCGATCTCTCTCCTCACAGCCGCTGAAGTACAAGACCCATGGAGGAAGGAACTGTGTCCGATCTGCTGTAAACTCCTACACATGGAGAAAGTGAAGGCCTACATTAAAAGAAACCCTGAGCAAAAGCACATTCCTAAAACCTCAAGAGAGCTTAATAACATAGCTTAATTGTATAAAACTTTTTGGCATATAGATCACACGTAAATTAAAGTTTAAAATAAAATTATATATTGGACTAATGCAGAGAAGAGTTAAACAGTTGGCCACTTACAATGACACAGTACTCCTTGTCGGCCTCCACACTGACAGCAGTGACATCACAGATATCAACGCTGCCGAGTGAACGGAAGAAGCTGGTCTGACAGTCCTGATGGCAGGTTAGCAGCTTCCTGTCTGTCACCACCAGGCAACATGGGATACATGGAGTGGGCGCCACACCCTGAGGGATGACCTGCAGGTACAGTGGATATAGTTTATTTACACCTTGGTTACTTAAACAGGACTGACATAATCCATATTGACATTTTGCATAAGAGAAGCTTATACAAGCAAAAACCTGGATGCAAACAATGAGCATCAGCAGCGTTTTTGTCAGGTCACCTTTTGTTCAGAGTTGTGAAGACACTTAACTGATGAGTTCCCTGGTCTGAAGTTCAAATTAAACACAACAATGTGTGTGTGTTGTCTAATACCATATTCAGCATGTTTTCATTTTTCTTTTTGGTAAATGTACATAATATTTTGTCTCAGCGCATGTACGTACATGGTTGAATAGCTTTAGTTTGAAGATATTTTCAACAGACTGTGTTAACCTTATGCGTACTAATGCACAGACAGACTGTGGGACACGGTGAATGCATTTTACAACTCCTTACCCCTTTGGAGACGGACTGGCACAGCAGCTGCATCCAGTCGGCCATGTCCTGCTCATTGTTGGCGCTCAGCTCCAGTGGAGGCCGCTCTGTCAGGATGACCTGGAAGGCGTGAGGACGCTCTGTGCTGTTTGAGCGACGGCAGCCTCCACAGTGCTCTCCTCTGTCAAGAAATCAGGTTTTTGAGTTCACTGCTTTTGTACAGCAAAGGCCTCCACGGGTTAAATGTGTTCAGTCTAATAGACATTTTGACATGTGACAGCAGGAAAAATACAAGTGTAAAATATAAAATGAATGTCAAGTCTTACTGGTACACCTGATGGAACAGAGCCATTGTCAATGTTATCAGTTACGCCTGTGCTTTTCCTGCTATGACAAGTCACAATGTCCGCTGGGAAAAAGGACAGCCATTTAGAGCTTACCCCATAGTGACTGACAGCACAGGAGTCACATCAGTTCTTTCTGCGTACAGAAACAGAATCCCATTGCTGAAAGAAAAGAGAACAAATATTTATATTCAACATCTGATGCTTATGACACAAATATAATATTCTTTTATGTAACATTTACATGCTTTACAGCATGCATCTGTAATGATGTCATCGTCAGGCTTCTACAGGCCACCAGTGGGACTTTTAGGTTCTTTGCCTGGTTTCATAAAAAGGATAAACACATAATAATTTAACATAATACTGTTACTGTTGATATTATAATAATAAGCGAGTCCAATGCCAAAAAGGAGTCAACCTCTACCCCGTGTTTGATTTGTCAGGAAACCTGCTGGACAGAGCTCAGCTTCTCGGGATGTTTGGCAAAAGCAGATGGTGAAGGAGAGAAAAGGAAATATCACTTCCAATATTTATGTCATTTTCTGCTAAAGGTAAAGTGTGAAGTAGAGAAGTAAGTACTGGGGATAAAGTGATGGCACTCAAAACTGTTTTTCATGATTAAAATATTAGTTTTAAATGTGATATATTTTACAATAGGAAGTGACATGAAGTGTATTTGTACATTTCATGTCACTAGCACTTCAAGGAAAGAGACATTCAATGTATTATTACAAAATGTGTGAAGGTTAGTGTCAGTGGTGCAGTGTGACCAGACAATGTCCATTTAAAAGGAACATATAATAGCCAGCTGAAAGTGCTACTGACATGTACAACCTGTTCATACCTGAGGACGAGGTAGCAGTTTTTCCACAGCTCTTTGCCCAGGTAGGTGGTTCCAGCCCGGTACTGCAGAGTTCCCTCCTTGGTGCTGGAAGGTGCTCCAGACTTTGGAGGGCCACCCTGGGTTGACAAAGTCATGTCCATGGGGTCCTCCCAGTGGACCAGTGAATACAGTTGGATAGACACTTCAGGTACCTGGAGAAACAGGCAAGCATTAGTTTAGCACTGCTTTAAAGGCGGCCAAAGAACAGGAGAGCGGTAATAAGAAGGATGTATGGAGAGACTCCCAAGCGTATCTATGATTACATAAATATGAAGATCTTACTGCTGCTAAGCTTTTTGTTATTTAATGTTTACTGCTAACCATTTTGTGATGCTTTGGTGTTTGATTTCTACATTCCAGGAAACGTCCGCTTACAAGACGGAAATTGACTTACAGAGACTTAGGTATTAAACACATCTTTTTGATATTATGTTGTCAAAATTTTGTCATTGTTGCACGGTGATACAGTCCAAAAAAAGCCCAAACTGTACTGATATACAGTATATACAAATACAATTAGAGAAATGTATTCTTGTGTCATTTTACTGGCTTTGTGCCAAATGCATCTAGAAATTAAAATGCTGTGTACCTGTGAGTGTCAGCTATGATCTGTAATAGCCAACATCTTGTGTTAAAGATTTTGCAGAAGTCTTCTGTTCTTTTATTGGAATTCATAGTACAGGCAAAAGTTGCAATATTCTGAACTGATAAAAAATAAAGACACGATTTTGTAATTTTATCTTATGAATAATGGTTGATTAGTTACATGTATGATGAGACCTGTAATGAGGAGCTATTACAGTGTATGTGAAGTTTAGTTTAGTTTAGTTTACCTCACACTGAGATTCCTGGGAGACAAACTTAGTGAGAGCCAGTTTTTCCATGGTAGCATCAGTCAGAACGGAGGGGTAAGGAGGCTCCCGACAACCCTTCACCATAGCTGACTTCAGAACAGACAGGAACCAGCTGTAAGCGAAGAAGGATGGATTGATATTGTCAGAGGAAAGCTCAAAATCAATACACAGAGTAGTTGAGATTTTGGAGGTTGTTGCCTCTTTGCACAAAGGAACAAAGACGGTGGAATTTAATATTGGATGTTGTGATAGTTCAGCTAGTTTTTGTGTCTTATCTAGTATGGAGTCAGTATCAAGAAACACTCACATAGTCAGAGAGACATCAGCTGTGTCCAACAGGAACTTTCTTCGTCTGTTGGTACAAACCACCGTCACTGTCTGTTGGTCAAGGCCAACCTAAAAGAGGAACGCATAACAAGTGACATATCGGTCAAAAATTTAACTGTTAGCTGTCACATCACGCTTGTGTCTACGTGGTTCATAAACATCATGTCACAGATCATATTGAGGACAATGTAAAAGATTCCTGAGATGACAATAACAAGACAAAATGAAAGGGCAGTCCAACACTTATGTTATGCAGGACACTTACTGAAAGATAGTCCAGCTCATTGTAGGAAACAGCTTCTTCTACTGTGTACGGCTTCTCTGCTGCACCTGAGGAAGACATTCAGTGAGCACATGTTCATGTCATGTGTTCTCTGCCTACAGAATAACCTTATTTAAATTTGTTATCCTCTTCCCGGAACATTGTGTAGATCTAATGGAATAATTACAATTGTAGAAGCACTATCCTCTAAATGTAAAGAACTTAAACACCATTGTTTGCATCCACTGTGAAAAAAAAACATGTATTGTGACATCGTATGTTGATATGAGTATGTACCAAACTACGACTTGTACTATTCCACCCCATTTTACCAAATAAGGCCAATTCTTGCAGGGTTTATAGGCACTTACCCTTCCTAAGCAGGTACATGTAACAGTCAGTCAGCAGCAGGTAAAGGGGCTGCAGGTCTCCCTCCATATGGCCTGTACTCATTCTTAGCATCTGAAATCATAAAGATAAATTTGGTCTAAAGTGTTGGCAACCTCCATATTTCTCAGCTTTTATAACAGCCTAATGCAATCTTTATTCATTTGATAGTTAGGCTAAGGGTTTCAGTGCAAAGTGTGAAAAGTAACTGGTTCTAACAACCAAAACCAGACAGATAAATTACTACAGCCTGAGTAAAATCAGTTAGAAAGCAATTGGCAAAGTGACCCTTGCAACACTTAACTGAGCTTTGCTACACGTCACTGTGAAACAGTCTCCTGACCACTTCTTCGATGTCAAAATGAGTCGAACAAAACCAAAACTGGCTTAAAGATGTGTGAAAGAGAATTACTTTTCCTGACAGTCAAATAAATTTCCATGTCCATGGTACACAAAATAAGACTTTTTCTTTTTCTTTTTTAGATAAACAACCTGCACACAGTGCTAACCATATTTCTAATAGGTTAATTCTCATGTCACTGTTTTAATTCTCCGCTTTATTTTAGTGTTTACTCATAAACTAGTTTTAACCTGCTCACCTTGCTTTTCTACCTCTTTTCCCCACACACACACACATACACACCTACACCTTACTGCACATACAAAGGCTCGCCCCGCCAATCTCTGTATCTCTCTCTGTATCATACAGGAACTTCACTTATTTTGAAAGACTATCCAAAGAATCTACTCTTTCAAAACAATCAAAGAATAGTGTGTCCATCTGTCTTTACCTTGAAGAGCTGCTCCTCGTTCTCTTTGAATACATGAATCATGAGAAGAAGCAAATGATTGTTGTCCACCCTGAAAGAGGGTGAATAATGAACAGCATTAGATACATTTTAAACAACATTACAACAACAAACTAGGTTTGTAGAAACTTCTTACTTAAACTCTGCAGGATGAGAAATTTCAGAGGGACTGAGCTTCTCCTCTTGTAGTTCTACTGCTTCCTCAGTTAATGTATTCTTGTCTGTTTCCTCTCCTCCTTCTGTGTCTACCTCCCCATTCTTTATCTCTGGTTTCTGTCCTGCTGCAGCTTTTGCCTCTTCTTTACTTTCAAGGCTACCTGGAAGAGTCTGTGACTGGCTATGCTCTGTAGAGTCATAGTGGCCACCACTCGCGGGAGTAGAGTCTGGACTGAAGGGGGTAAAGCAGCATGGGTCTGTAGACGCAGGAGAGGCCTGCAGGAAGTTGGGACTTGTGGCCAGAGGGGAGAGAGACATCTCTCCCGGGTTTCGGTCGGGTGGCTCGCCCCCTGAATCCTCTCGAAAGGGCTGCTGAGCAGGGGGCTCGGGGCCCTGGCCGCAGCCTTCATTGTTTCTCTCTCCACCCTCCTCTGGGTGCTCCCAGGTTTCCTCCCTATCCAGAGACCCATTGAGGCGGTCCATGACGTCGCGGAGGGGTTGGCCCACAGTGTCCATGGAGGTGTCAGTCATCTCTGGGAGCCGTAGGAGACCTTCTATTCCGTCCTCATCCCCTTCCTCCACCACCTCTGATCCCACCCTGCTTCTCCTCAACTCTGTCTCATCATCCAGATGAATTACGGTGCCGTTTAACGAATCCACATCCTCCGAGGCCAGGAGGTTGTTGTCCATTTCCATGTGCTCGGAGGAGACCGAGTTATGGATGCTGCTGCTGGAATCTGTGGAGCCCTTCCCTCTTCGCTTCTTTGCAGGTTTCCTTCGTCTGGCCATCCTGGAGGATCAGAGAGGTTAGTCTCAATGTGATTAACAGATAGGATGTGAGCCTCCAAAACAGAAACCGAAGCTGCAGCTACTGTACCTGATGACCTCCAACTCATTGCTGGCGTTCTCCACGTCATTTCCAGTGGTGGCGGCATGGTGGCGGCTGGCTACATGAACCGGCGTGACGTCGGCCGAGGTGTTGGTGGTGTTGGTGTCCGAGTCCTCGTTGAAGGGGTTGTGCCTTGAGGTGGGGCTGTGAGGAGAAAGATGAGCTGCCACCTTCACCTTGACAGTGCCGGTAGAAAGAACCACTGTATCGCTGATGACTGTCTGGGGATCAGAGCCACTGGATCGTGGGCAGCTGGCCTGGTCCGTCAGGTCACCCTCTAACATAAAAATAAAACAAGAGTTAAAAGAAAAAGCATAAGTCACCCACAATTGGTTCTATATATAAGAAATACACCGAATTGCTTGGCAGTCTCATTGGTAAGTTGAGTGGTTAACCTGATAATTATTTTTCCAATAGAAAGTAGTTAATGTTACAGTTATTTCAATTCATATATGTTCTAGAAGATGTTTCTTTTTGTTTATGTTTTATTTAAGTTGACCAATGAAACAATTTCACAAACTTTGTGTATTTCTCCATCAGCTTTGCACACAAATAAATGTTAGGCTGCAGTGCTGTTTGTAGTTCTTTGGCGGGGGTCAGAGAGGCACAAAACATGATGCAGAAGACATCAAGTGGGTACATACGCAGCAGCTTTCTTTGCAGTGGCACAGGCCTAAGTCAAACATTACTTCTGCAGCTAGAGAACGGTCACACTCAACAAATATTTAAATAATACTGATAGCAGGAATTAGCATTTTTTGGTATGTTGGGATTCATCATGAGAGGACTGAACATGATTTATTTTTCAAATAAAGATTTAGACCATGAAATGGATAGTTAAACATTAGACAACAGGTGCTCTAATAATACACAGCTATTTGTACTCACGCTACAGTTGAGCTGGACCTAGGCCAGTGCCACATATCACACAGGAAGAGACGACATCACATAAAAACAATACACCAGACGAACAGATAACACAATGTAATGGAGACAGACTGGACGAGGTGAGTACCAGTGATATCAGGCATTTATCTTCCTGTGGTAAATAATAAAAGGCAGAGTGAGCGTTAGGATCCTTTCCCAGAGGAGTAACACATGCAGTACATGACAGATGACAGACCAGTGTAGCTCCCCCGCCCCAACACTGAATTCCCCAATGAACCAAAGCACTGTGCTCCTTCTCAAACTTAGCTGTCAACTTACTGTGATCATTTATTTCTTTATTAAAGCATTCATGACCAGTCTGTGGTCTAATATCAGTTTGAAAATATTTACATAAGTTGAAGCCTAACAGGAAATGAAAATGACCTTCTCCTATAATGCTGAATGTAGAGGTTTGTTTGGATTATAATAAATTAATCTACTTGCTTCCTATTCAGTGTTGACCAAATGCAGTTACACAGTAATCATAGTCTTCATGTGCCACACAACTTTAGACCCAAAAACACATGCCTTCAGACTGAATCCATTCCAGAAGTCGAGCACTGTTTACTTACTAACATCTATCATTAATGGCAAAAATAGCCCGCATGCAATAAGCACAAACTGTGAAATGGCCATGCCAGATAGGAAGGAGCAGAGAGGGAGGGAGGGAAGGAGGGAAGGATGGAAAGGCGGGAAGAGGAGGGGTTGACCAATGTCCCACCTTCCCAGTCTGCACTTGGCAATGACTGCAACATGGGGAAGATGTCACCGAAATCATAATCTAAAAAAAGGAGGGATAACATTCAACATTAGAGAACGATGGAGTGGAGAGAGGAGATTGAGACACAGAAACAGAAAAATAAAATGACATGGTATCTATGAAATAAAACAACTTATAGGGGGAGAAAAAACAGACAAATGGGAACTAAAACAGGAAAACTGACTCAGTACTTTGTGGAGAGTGATGGGGAAAGCATTCGCGAAGTGCTGCAATCACCCTGGTGAAAACATTCTGTAACCATGAGCCATGGCACGCCAAGTGATCCATTTGATAAAAAGCACTTTGGTATCCCTGAGTCACAAGTCTACAAAAATCAATCCCACTTCTGTTTTAACATGCCATTAGCTTGACATCACTATATGAATTTGTGCCAAAGCATGAGTGTGAACTTGCACTCCAGCGGCGTCTGATCGGCTCATAAACCCAAAAATAAAAAGCTGCCATTCAACAAGAGAGTCACATCACAATGAGTCCATAGTTTCCAGATTAGGGACATTTTTAAGACATAGCGACACATAGAACTGAAACTAGATATTTATGGGGCTAATTTTAAGTGGAAACAGACAACTTATTAACTTTTCCCCTTTCACAAAAGACCAGATCACTTTCTGTTTCCTCAGGGTCTAGCTCTATGAAGAAATGATCAACAACACTTTGGACATAAGAGAGAAGAAAGAAGCATGTTCACTGAAGAAGAGGTGAACTGAAATTGTCACAATTTTATATTGAATTTGGGAACAGACAAAAGCTAACCTGATGAAGTGCACTGCATCGTAATAACATAGTTTGAGTAATTTTATTGCTTTGCACCAACAAGTTGCTAAAGTAAAGTGTTGGCGCTGCTGTGGAGGCGGGAGTAGGATTAATGTTAGAAGAAAATATTAGGAAAAAGACGCAGCATTACACTGTGCAATAAACATTTTCTTTATATCGATAAAGTAAAAGCAAAAAAGTTGTCTATTTCCACTTTAAAAGGGAGCAACTAACCAAAGATAATTTAGAATTCAGACTCCGCATCAGCAGATACCCGATATTAAAGCATCAGGACTTCCCAGGACATCCCTACTGCTTACCTTCACTGGAGGGGGCTATGGCGCTGTCATCCCACTCCAAGTTGGTGGAAGTGAGGGAGGTGAAGGAGTGTAAGGACAAGCTGTCTGAGCTGGGCAGCCTTTCCTCAAAGTCAAGCAGATTGTGGGGTTTGTAGTATTCTGGCATGTAGGGGGCCACGTCCAAATAGGGCACATCCTGAATCAGCAGGACCAAACAGAAAAGTTACAGACATTCTGCTAACTTTTAGGAGCTGAATTTCTCTTAATATTATGATGAAATATGTGCGAACCAGCTCCAGATCAAAACGGATGAACTCCAGGCCAGACACCAGTGTGAGGAAGAGCGTGAGGTGGTCATGACTGCAGACCAGTGCGTTCCTAGCAGGGAGAAGAAAAGTCACAGACAATTACTTACCACAAAAGCATATTCATTGCTTCTCTGACATAACAACAACAGAGAGTAATTCCTGAAATGCAATATAACTTCCACTTGCTACATGGCATCTTTTGTGAATTCAGGAAAGATCTAAGAACAGATCAGATGACTTACTTGAAATAATACTTCTGCAGTAATGCTTGGTTCTCCTGGAAGAGGCGTAGATAGCTCTCTAAAGAGCTCTCACTCAATGCCAGGTACAACCATGCACGACCTGCACAGGAAAGAGAAGAGATCTTTTATATGCATTTAACCCACTGAATGTTGAACTTTTAAACCCCTGTACAGTGTGTGTGAGTGTGTTCGACTGCGTGAAAGAGATGTCTCACTTCGACCAAGGTTGGTTGCGATGTTCTGAAGCTCATCTATCTGTCGGACAGCCTCTCTCCTAGTGAAGTGAAGGACCAGGACCCAGTAGCCTGAGGAGATGTCCTGCAGCCTGCAGATGTGTGATGTGTGGAAAACAGTCAATAACATCACATGCATGAGGCCTATGCATGACGTTAAAAAACAAAACAAGTTACTGTTGCACTATGCATCTTCACTCTTTCCCGTATACAATCTACTTAAGCCTCTTACCCGTACAGCAGAGCATGATCGAGGTGTTCACAGAGTCGCTGCAGGACCCGGTCGTGATTTCGAATGGCTGGAGTCTCATCTTCACAGGCCGCAAAGTAACTCTGCAACTGTAGAGACAGACATGGAAATTTTAACTCCAATTCCAGATACTACTATTTCTCTTTTAAAGAACTGATTATATTTCAATTATCATACAAGCCAGACACTTTTGATACAAAGAGGATATTTATTAAACTGGTTGGATTAATTTGGACTGGCTGGTTTAGGTTCATGATCTGGAGAGGAAGGTTTTATTATTTATGTTGCATATACCTGAAACCAGCTGCAATTTAACACTTTGGCTGCACTTTACTGTTTTAGCAGAGCACCTCGACTAGGCTATTAACCAAGACTGTTCAGCCAGTGTGGCATGTTGAATCACTCTCAAGGAAGTTGGTGAAAGAGCTTTCAAAAATATGCAATGGAGATGATCAAGTAATCTCCTTGTTTTGGCTCTGTACTTACATACTGGATTTAAAACAGAACAATAGCTACAGTATGAGCAGACAGTAAGGGTGGTTAATATGGGGGGAACACTGACACAGTAGAGCAGAGCAATGATCCCACAGTCCAACAAACAATCAAAGAAACTAAGGAATTTAGTGCCACACAGTGGAATGTTGCTGACCTAAATCCATCTGTGCATGTGTTTCACTGCTGTGACCCCAGTGTGCAGGTGCTCCTACTTAGATTGCACTTTTCCTGCTGAAGACCAGACTGAAGGCAAAAAACCCCACGAAACAAGAGCACCACCAGCCACGATACCTACTGAGGTCTGTGGGTCAGAGAAGTATTTTTGGTCTCATTAACTTGGGGGACGATGTGTTAAAAAGGCTATCATTCCTACATTGTTCACCTGATGTCGATGTAATTAAAACCAAATGTGCCACTTTTATCTTTATAGTCATTGATTCATTTCAAATCCAGTGTGCTGATGTACACAACAACAAAAATACTCTTATTGGACTGGAATCATTTACATAACTTTTACATTTCTACTGACATGTACAAAGCTCAGCGTCAGATGCAGGCAGCCTTACTGAAAGGAAACATTTGTTTATGCAGATCTTGACAAATGTGTTTTACTGTGGTCCACCATACAGTGGCCTGCAGAACCCTTCTGAACTGTATTCAAACACTGGGACACGATCGACTCAAGTGGAGGTCAGAGTGGCTTTGAGGACTGTTCTCTAAAGAAAGAAAATGTATATCCTGTGACTATCTTCACATGACTAACCAATGTTTGTCTGAGGTAAACACTGTGAGACTTAGAAACATAAGGCATACGACTAAACACTTTTATGGGTGCTTGAAAATGTGGACAAAAGTGGCTTAATGAAGTAAGACACAGTAATGGACTCACTGCATTAAACAAACCAAGATGGGGCTTTCTAATGCAATGATCTGATTATGGAACTGGTAGACTCGTAATGGGATGTAACTGAGCTGGAGCCCATGCAGAATAAAAAGTCAAATACACATGTGAATGTACAAACATGCAGGAAAAGGAGGAAGAAGATGCAATGCTGTCTGTCAAGTTATGAGAAAGGTGATTTCACAACATCAGGCACTGTTGGCCAAAAAAAAAAACCTAAAATATGTCATAACTTAAATGGAAATGAGGAGCAAAGCCACATGTTGGCTAACCCTTATGTTGCAAATGCGGTATGGTTGCAGGTGTGTTTACAACACATGCGGCAGTGAGCAAACACAGAGGGTGCCACTATTGTTCACCATGGTCAAAAAGAAAAACTATAGAACATAACAGTGAAAAGCTGATGAAGATGAAATAAGAAATTGTAGGGCATAGTTCATGTGTTATCTGTCAGTAAGGGCAAGGCCCTTCATGACAGCGAGCTGTCGCCCCGACTTGAAAGTTGCCCTCTTTGGCAGACAAAAGATGACCTGACGTTAGCTTCACCAATACAACCATGATAAGACACTTACATTATCTATATTTAACTGTGCTGAGCAAACGGGAAGCGCTTACCTTCTTCACAGACAGAGAGATGTTTTCCAGTATGCGGTCCTTTACTTTCAGTTGATCCATCACTGGTCTGTTGGCAGCCCACAGCAGACTGTCAGCTGACTCCTCAAGCTGTGTTCTTGTTTTGCTAAAGCTAACGCCGCCCGCCTTAGCTAGCTAGCTACCATTATCTTGCCTTCCAGTGCGGTCGGCTGCCAAACTAACGAAACAGCTCCGGTTGTCGGTTGTAAACATTGAATATGACACTAACGCTAGTTCACAGCCAGCACACTAATGCATAACAAGCAGCACGATATGTCAACGGATCCGGTTAGCCAAGTACTGTTTGCTTAGCTTCGCGTTAGCTGTAGCCACAGGACTTTTTTCCAACGGCACTCAGGCTGGGGGTGGCTAACAACTTTTCTCCTACCATTGATAACTTTTGGCAGCAGTTTTGTTAGTCATACTCTCCGTTTCATTACTCTGGTTAGCTATTGTGACGCGCTGCAGGACCCCTTTTAGCGTATTTGCCTATGTAGCCAATTACATCAAAGTCATGTGCTGCTACTAACCTAACTGATCTGAGCATTGGCTGAGCAGCAGCTGTACAGTCTGTGTGAACTCCCACAGACACAGGGTTACGTCACTACTAGACTCAGTACGCCTTACTAACGTGTGGGGGAGCCCTATTCAAAATGACAATTTAAAGTGTTTCTGCTCGGCTTTGTGCACAAACACAAAACACCATACAGTTATGACATGATTTAGAAGTACCACAACTAACTTATGAATTCGGCATACGTCTAAGACTCCATGTTTTAACTCATCTTAAATAAGTTTGTTTTTCACTGATTTTACTGAATGCATGCATCAATGCATATCATGTAGATTTAAAGCTCCAGTGTGTAGCATTTAGTGGCACCTAGCAGTAAAGTTGTAGATCACAACCAAATGAATATTCCACCACACATCACGCTCAGTCATGTAAGGAAAACTCTTGGCTCATTATAAGACAACAAAAACATAATGATTCTTATTTTCAGGTGATTATACACTCCTGAGATATTGTATTCCATTGCCGCCAAGAAATACTCCGAAATCTTACACATCAGACCTTTAAATCACCATGTTTTTTAACTAAATTCAGCATGAATACTCTCCATACCAACAACGTTGTTTCCATTAACAGTAACATACCAACTACATACTGCAAACAACACAGCGTGTCGATTTAACAATAAAATATCATCTAATAGGTATTACAGTAAGTCACAGATCATGCCAGAGTGGAATGTCAATATTTTATTATGATTCCAACTTTTCTTGGAAACACATTAAAGTTTTATCAAATACAAATGAACAGTTGGCATATTCAGTGCATGTAGTTACCACAATAAGATTTCCTGATTGAGAAAATGTGGGCCAAATTTTAATATGGGTATTTTCTTTTTCATGTTCTAAGGCAAGTGCTCTACTTAGGAGATACTTTTATCAAATGTAAAGCAACTTTATCCAAACTCTGACTGACTTCAGAACATTTACAGGCTTTTGAGTGATTTCAGAGTACAAAAAAAAAAAAGAAAAAGAAAAAAAAAAACCCAACCACTCCATTACAGTCAGCACCCCTTTTGGCCCCCAGACTCAATAACCAAAGAGATACTGTATTTTTACAGAGGACTGCAGTCCAAGTCCTGTGTGAAGACATTCAATTGCACCTCTTCACAAGTTAAATTCTCTCTTTATCTCTTCCCTGTTGTTTCTCTGCATTAGTCTGCTTTCTCCTTCTCTTTCATGTGCAGGAAGACTATGCTGAAGACAAAGAGTCCTGCCATCATGGAGAAGACACTGGCGTAGTATGGGTAGGCTGAGGGGATGAAGCGCTCGTACTGAGTGTGCTGCAGGGGACGCACGGACACCTGTTACAAAGAAAATATAAGCATTAGAAAATGGTTGTTTGGTGCAAGCCACAATACCCAGAAAGTAATTACATCATGGTATTGCCCGGGAATACTTATACAAAGTTATATAAGACAATAGTTTATCAATTAAACAATGGTAGATTATAGTAGATAATAGTAGTATTCTGAAACTGGTTTAACTTGCCTGAGTGGAGGAGTAGAGATGTGTGTATCCCAGTCGGTTGTAGTCCACCTTGAACTGGAAAACTCCGTAAACGTCAGGCAGCTTGAACTGGACGCTGTATTTTCCTCCTAGAAGAAAGACAGCACAGCATTTATAGTTGATACATTTAGATTGTAAGCATTAATTAGAATTAATTAACCACATTATATAACCACAGCAACATACCATTTTTCTTGAGATAAGTCCTGACAAAAGGATCAATCCTCACAAACTCAAGCTGAATATCATCTCCATCGAAGGGAACCCAACGGCCCTCAGACAACATTTCAATGACGATGCTGAATTCCTGCATGGGAAAATAATACACCCATTGAGATTTACATGTAAAAATACACAGACAAAGATAGATATCTTCAGGGTGAAGATGAAACTCACCACAAGGTCAGTGATGGTGTACGCTGCAGGGGGAGTAGTCTCACCGACAGGATGATGAGTGACAGCTCCCACCCTGAGGACTCCAGCCTCCTTGAACACCCAGCGAGACAGAGCCTCTGCCAGCTCCATGTTTCCTGTCTGCTCGTGCCTGACAAAGACCATGACAAGATGATGAGTGCTTCAACTACAGGAGGCTGACATTTGTTTTTATTAAATTAAAAATGTAATTTTGTCCAGTGAGTCATTCACCAAAAATAGGCCAAATCCTCTAAATAATGACTGCACTAATAAATGTCCTTTAAGTCTTACATATTACATGTTAATTACATGGTACAGGTTTTATATTACATTCATTTTCCTTCTACAAATTAGGTTGACAAGTTAAAAACAGTAAAGTATGCGCATGCACACATTGTATTTATAATGGTGGAGTTTTAACAGAAGACCTGTTCACATGGCAAAAAACTGAACATAACCAGAATGTCACTGACAATAGTTCTGACTTTCTAACTGGAAGCTATAAGAGCATCCATTAACAGAAACAGGAGGGATTTAATGAACAGTGAGGACTACCTCTGGGAGCCTGGCGTGGCCTTCTGCACAGCAGAGTTGAAGAAGGCATCACTAAAGAAGTCCAGAGAACCGCTGAAAACCACTCTGGCGTTGTTTCTAGCCTGAAGGCCGGCGATCAGCAGGGTGTTCTTACCAACAGCATGGGGGTACTAGGATGTTAAAAAATATATATATAAGTCAGAAACTAAGCAAATGATATTAAAGTGTGTATGTCTATGACAGATATTCAGATAATAAGCTGCTCTTAGTCAACCTCAAATTATTGGAGGATCATTATACTACTGGATACATTAATGTTAATCTCATGTAATCATTACGTTCAGTATTATACCTGAGAGATGGGTCTGTCAGGGAAGAAGGAGTAGGAGGTAGAAGAGCCAGTAAGGATGTCCAGGACGAGAGGGTTCTCTGGGTCTGCCACCATGCTGCAAGGGGAAGGGGGCATGTTAATTGAACTTCTATATGTTTGCATTTGCAGTAAGTACTGTACTGTAGTTATTATTCGAATATTATTCAACAGTTGACACATAAAAAGCTTTCTTTTTATTCAAAAGTCTGTGCTACAGTCAAATATAGTTAAATATAGCTAAAATTCTGTAAAAATGTGACTTGGGAGGTACTACTCAATATGATAAAGTAGTCATTTAATTTAATACAGTAATTATTTAAAAAATGTAAACGAGAAGGTAACACAGTTAGTGACCATCTTTTCTGCTGCTTTGGAATATCACTAGTGTCAACATACTAATGGTTAGGGTGTTGAAGTGCAGTGATACATGTTAAACTGTACTTACCCAACACCCTTGAACAAAACAGGTTTGTTGGTAGGTTTGCCGGCAATAGTTGGAGCTTTCAGCAGATTCTCTGGATCAGCAACAATCATGGTATGCTGGAAACAAGAAGGACCACTTGTAAATAACACGGAGTGTCTCCTAAAAATAGGATCAGTAAAATCTGGATGTGCCTGCTGTCTGAACAAAATTCTCTTTACCTCTCCAGGGTCAGACACGTCATAGTTGTGATGGTCAATGACAGCAGTCTTTTCCTCGTCAAACTCGATGCCACACTCACTGCCCAGCTCCCTCAGAGGGTCACCTGTTTAACAGGTGAATAGTGTTAATACAAGATAATAATACGGTCTTTTATATTATATTACGGAAAAAGTTGTTAATCAACTGACCAATGTCTGAATTGGCAGCAACCAAGACGTTGCCTCCTCCATCGATGAAGGATGTGATGGTCTCCACATTAATGTTTCCTCCAAAGTCTGCAGATGACCAAAAAGAAGTGGATTTTTAAAGATTGCGTCAACAAGGCAAACACAAGCCATATGTTTAAGTTAATTATGTATTAATTGTGTGAAATTTACCCTCAACTGATGGTGAAAAGAGGATCAAGTGGTCATACAGGAACTGTCCGTATTTGATCAGAGATAGGGAGGGATCATCGGCTGTCTTGAATGTGATGTCAAAGCCACGATCTGAAAAGGAGAGAACGATTATGAGCAGTACTGAAACACTGACCCACATTTTTCAGGCCTTTTTTTTTGCAATAACTTGAACAAGGTGCACTGCATTCCACAACTCCTTATGCACAGTGTACATTTCCTCCTGTCAGGACTATTAGCCTACAAATGTTGAATTCTACAAACCAAATAGGAAAACGGGACGCACCACTACATAGTGTAGCTGATAGCAAACTAGCTGGAGAGGTACTGGCAAGCCCATTTACAGTATACTGGTTAGTGAATCATAAATTCAGGATAACATGTTAACAGCTTTATGTATATTTAAATAAGCTATTCAAATTGTTTCAGGTATATTTCAATCTTTTGTTTAAAATGACTGTAAAGTTGACTTCATATGCTAAAATATTTACGCAAATGTATTCAAATTTGGTGTAAATAAAGTATGCTGAAATAAATAGTGCCCACGTATTGAGTCAGTGCAGTGTAAGTTAATGTTACAAAGCACACACAGTAACATTATTTAGTAAGAAATACATTAACCTGCTAGAGACTTGACTGAAGTTTGGTTAGACACAGCGAACATAGCGCAGCTAAGACACTAACGTCAGCAGCCTCTCTGTTTCATGGAGCTCAGCGCCAAAGGGCTCTACAGACCAGTTTGCATTAAAAATTAGGTCTGTAACATTACAAATAAGAGCATTTATGGATGGAAATAGTATGAATATCACAATGACCTGCCAGACTGCGGAAGAAGATTGAATGGGTGTCGCGGATGTTGAGGTTGTCCAGCAGCACCAGCGTTTTACCGTCAGCCAAAGCACAATGCAGCATGGAAGCTAACGACAGGAATAAAATGATATTGTTGTCCAAAAGCTTGAACCTCCTTCTGGTCGTCATTTCGGTCGTTTTTTTGGACGAAGAACTGGACCGGTTCGTCTGCATGACTGCTGTCAACGACGCCATTTTGTTGCAGAAGTCGACGTCAGCGTTAGTAGTCGACTTAACTTTGACCCCGAGATTCAGCCAATCAGAGAGAAGAACGCGTCAAGACCGCCTCTCCGCCAATAGGATGAAAGCTTTATTATAAGACAATCACGGAAGAATACAAGTCTGAGGACTGAAATCAAAATCTAGACCGTATTTATTTATTTATTTATTTATTTATTTATTTATTTATTTATTTATTTATGTAATAATCACAACCAAGAACAATAACTCCATGACTTTATCATGACATGAGTTGAAGTACCGAAATGACCTAAAATGTCGACGTGTTGTACATATTTATCTTAGTATGGCAGCATGGTTTCCAATAATTTGGCTGAAAACAACCATTACAACGCAATAAATGAATAAAACAAGTTACTATACCACATTCCTATTCAATGCATTAATAATTAATACATTGTATTACACAATATATCTAGAATATGCCTTTCCAAATTTGATATGTAGATAGATAGATACTTTATTGATCCCGAGGGAAATTCAGGTATCCAGTAGCAGCATGAGACTCAGTAAACATGCATTAAAATCAAACCTATAAAGATAAATTTAAATAAAACTTAAAAATTAAACATGCAAAGATACAAATAAGAGATTATATATAAACTCTCTCTCTCTCTCTCTCTCTATATATATATATATATATATATATATATATATATATAAAATAAAATAAAAATAAATAATTAAAAAAAAAAATTATGTAAAGTGATATGAAACAAGTACAGTAATACACATTGGTTTTTTTTAATAAAAATAATAATAGCGCAACACAAGGCTGGTCAGACTGTGTGATGATTCTTTATTGATCTGTTGATGACCTCCAGTGAGTTTAAACAATGTATTATTATTGTGAATATAACCAGACAAAATATTGACATAAAGCCACTGGTGACAGGGAACTGTCTTCATACCAATGTGACCAGTTCAATGCAATACCAGAAAAAAGCTGTCTTGGTATCAGTGTAAAAACTGGGAATTGTCGAGCAGTTTGTCATCACCACACATATTTCATTTTATATTTTATCAGAGGTATTAAGACTTTTTTAAAGAACACATAACAAATATACAAATATCACAACATGCACAGCATTTACAGTGTTTGCCAGGTACATGACAGCATGACATCCCACTTCTGGAAAAAGGAGGAGGTAATAATTACCCGGCAATTATATCTTTAGTACCCCAACATGCTCATCTAGGTAGTCTCTGTATAATGTGCTTCTCATGAAAATACTTCAACTAAGTACAATAATAAAATATTGTTGACTATTTAAGAAAAATGTACATATCTCATGAATGAATTGGAAAAATAACACAGGAGGTCTTTCTTTAAGTTATATTAGGTAAGACAGAATTGTGACCTAATGCTTTACCAACGCAGAGTCCTGCATTTTAGTCTAAAAATAAACTATGCAAAGTAGTATAAGCATCTTTGAAATAATATTTACCAACTGACTGGATCTCACATAAATTCCTGGAATTAAGACTGCAAAAACATGATTTATGACCAGACATCCTAAGATAAAGTTGTTTAAAAAGTGATGTATGTCATGAATCCAGTTTGTTTTACAACATGGCATGTTGGAACTCTTCATCAGCTCACTTCATTTAATGATGGATTTCTTTCCCCTCTTCAAAATAGACTTTTGTTACAAGCAATATATCAAACACTCTTTACATTTCTTATACATTTCTTTCTTCTTCACATTTCTGCCCCACTATGCCTGACTCTCACAGTCCATCTCCTCTTCTTTTTCTTCCTCTCCATCTGCTGCAGCTTCATCTTTTCCCTCTGTGTGGAGCTCAGTCTGGGTTTCAACCTCTCCATCTTCCCTCCTCTCCTCATGAATCATTGCCCCTGACCCTCCTTCTTGTTCTTGTGTCTCCGCCACCGACCCTCCTTCTGCCTCTCCCTCTCCATCTTGAGCACGGAAGATCAGCTCTCCTTCCTGGATGACCTGTTCGGCTGTGGGCTGCCAAGTTGTGGCAGAATCCCCTTCAGCAGCGGTGGCCGTGGTGTATTGGTAGAAGTCAGAATCTGCCTGAAACATGACCAAGGCCTGAGCTGTGTGGATGCGTACGTGTTGGGCTAAGGAGCTGGCGTCCAAGAATTTTTCACCACATGAGTCACAAGCGTACAAGATCTGGGTGTTGGGATCTAGGGACAGAAGAAGAGTTGACAAACAATGTAAGCTGTCTACATTTCTCATACTGTGTTCTCTTTAAAGTTAAAGCCTCTGTGTCCTTCAGTGATAGGACTTAGAATGAAACTAAACACAGTGACAGATAATATAGTTACACAACATTAATTTAAGTTCAAAATAATCATACTATTTGCCCTGCACCCTCAGATTTAATATCATTTAATATTTTGAGTGTCGAATTTGTGTTTCCTGTAATACAAAACATGCCTTACTCTTTATTTCAGTTTATGTTTACAGCAGTAAACATTATTGACAAAACACAGTATCGATAAAGTTGTTTTTTCAGCAGCTGTTTCCAAGGTCAAGAATGAACCTTATATCTTTTAGGCCGGCCAGCATAGTTCTTAAAATGCTCAGATAGAATAAAAATTTTCATTTCACCATTGCAATTTAATGACAACATAACAATCTTTACACTCTTATATAATTGAAAGCTGCAGCAAATATTACATAGACCTTGTGGTCCATTTTATTTAAAATCAGACTTGTTATTATGTTGTAATGCAGTACTGCAGCCACACATTTACTTGAAACTGAAGTTCCATTTCAACGTGCAATTCATTTATTTTCACTTGATAATTACAGACCTAATTTTATCATATAGTAGGTCTACGAAGCTTCACAGGTCAGTTCAACTATGTGTTTGCTTTGATGTTTTAAAGAATCAGTGTGTAGAATTTAATGGCATCTAGCTCACCACACACGTCTGTCTAAATCCAGATCCTGACTCAGTGTGTAATAATGCTGCTGCAGCACTGCAGCAAACAAGCTCAGCAATGGATTCAGTTCCACTGTGGCAACCTAAACCCTCACCAAAGCTTTGCTCTTAAAATGAATATCTCACAGTTACATACACATTCCTAACATTACTTTGATTTTATTTTTTGTTTGTCCCGTATCATGCATAATATCCTGTTCTATGTTCTAAGTACCATCCCTCACCCTTCTGTTTGTTTTGTTTTCTAAGAGTGTGATATTATTGAAGTGTATACTGCGCAGTCGTACCTGCTTCTTGAACTTTCTCTACTGCTTTTGTGATTTCAGCTTTCAAAGCCTCCGTCTCATCTGCAGACACTGAAGCGGCGACTGGAACTACTGTAAACAGACACATGACACATGGTAAACAAACACTCATCACTGTCTAAGCCCTTTCATCCTCATGCTTCTTTTATTATCTGCAGATGTTCGGTGTGCTTTTTGCAGTGTTTGTCAGAGGATATTGACATCTCCCCTAAAAATCACTGAAGATGCTGTCTGACCTGTCAGCTGAGCTACAGCACTGGCTGCCAGGGCCTCTGTTGCCAGGGTGACAATGTCCTCTGTGGTGACGGTGACTATGTTGATCTCGCTGTCAGATGTGCATGCCCCTGCACACCCGTCGGCTCCCTCGTCTGCACTGCCGCCAGCTACCACCAGCCGCTTCATGCCGGCCTTGCCGTGGTGGACGGTCTTGACGTGGGAGCGCAGATTGTCTACGCGGTTAAACCCTCTGCCGCATTTATCACACAGGAAAGGTTTCTCCCCTGAGAGAGCAGATGGAGAGAAGGAAGGTGAAAGCTGTGAGCTATGCAGGATGTAGAGAAATAGCATGAGAGACCTCCATTACCACAAAGCTCCCATAATTACGTGACACTAATTTTGTCCTTACCTGTGTGAATGATAATGTGCTTCGACAGGTCTCCCACATTAACAAACGCCTTGTTGCACATCTGACACTTGTGCGGTCGGACGTTGTCGTGATGGCGAATGTGATTGGCCAGTTGACTGGACTGCACAAACCTGTCCAGAGAGAGACATGAGATACATCCTTCATCTGGTTTTCTATATTCACACTGGTATCACATTTAAAGGGTCAGTTCACAAAAATTTAAAAAGAAAATGAATGCTGGGTTTGAAAAATGAGCCTCCTGTCACACCACTTATCACCACTTATCTGCTTGCTGACCTTTTGCCACAGCGATCACACACATAGGGCTTCTCTCCAGTGTGCTGGCGGACGTGAGCGATGAGTGAGCTGGCCTGGGTGAAGGCCTTGCCACAGATAACACACACACAGGGCTTCTCTCCTGTAAAACATGAATTATGGTCTCACCATGGCTGGATGTAGATAATATTCGTGTGGGGTTTCAGATTGAAAAAAAAAATGTGTTCCTTCACATTCCAGTGAGTACCTGTGTGGATGCGTTCATGCCGCTGCAGAGCTCCAGGGTCACTGAAAGCTCTCTGACAGTGCATACAGATGTACGGTTTCTCCCCACTGTGAACCCGCAGGTGTCTCTTCAGATTTCCTAAAAAGGGAGATACCATCACACAAGGTTAGGCCAAATGCCTCAAAGCAAAGACACAGCAACAGAACTTCCTGTGAATAACCTGAAACTAAAAGCAGCTGCTGCTATCTGACTAATGGGTCAAAGTATACTTTATGGATTTATTTTCAATGTCTGAAAGTATCAGAAAGTAATTGCGCGATAGCTTATATTTAAAAAAAATCAGTTAAAAAAAGGGTGAAATTTCAAATTTTAAAACTTAAATGAGTCAGGTATCAGGCTCACATACAACAGGATGCTTGTAAAGATGTACTATCATAAAAAAGATAAAAGCAGGAAATCATCGTTTGGGTCAAATTTCAAATTGTTGAGAACCCAAGAATCACAACACAAGTGAACAAAAACATATGGTCCATACTTTGTTCTTACCTGAAGTGGTAAACTGTTTGCCACATTCTTTGCACTTCAGAGGCCCGTCAGTGATGTGGATTTTTAAGTGAGCCTTCAGATTTCCCACCTAAGGACAACACAACATCAGGTAACGAGTTAACACATCCAGTGTTATTTGCTAAGTATTGTATCATTGTTTCAACTGTGTGTATATGTGACAACCAAATTCAGGTTTTTTACAATTGAAATAGTGAACCTTCCTGAACACGTTTTTACCTGGTTGAAGCGTTTGTCGCAGTGTGGACACTTGTTGCCCTTCTCTGTGTCGTGCGTCTCCAGATGTCTCATCTTGGCGGTGGGGTCAGAGAAGGACTTCTCGCAGTAGTCGCAGTGGTACGGCTTCTCGCCGCTGTGCACCAGCTGGTGGCGCTTCAGGTTGCCAGATGTTGTGAAAAGCTTGCCACACACTTCGCAGCTGTACCGTGCTTCGCCCGTGTGACGTTTGCGGTGCAGGTTGAGCAGGCTGATCTGTCTGTAGCTCTTTCCGCAGGTCGAGCAGCTGTAAGGCTTCAGGGGGCTACGAGGCAACGAGATGCTCAATTTTAAGACACGAAACCTGACGGAGCTGAGGGGGCAGGTGTCAGTAAAAAGAAGCTAAAATTGTAATTCACCTGTGTGTTTTCTCATGGGCTTTACAGGCTGCAGGGTCAGAGAAAGCCTTGTTGCAGTCCCGACAGCTGAAAGGCTTCTCCCCGGTGTGAATACGCATGTGTCTCTTGAAATTACCAGTGTGAGTGAATTTCTTCCCGCAGTCCTGGAAAGAAGAAAATGTTGTGAAGATGTGCATGCCATGTATTGCATGTAACCAAGATTAGCATACAACAGCATCAACAATATTTCCATATTTGATGCAGATATTATAACTTCCATGCTTCTGCAGAATGCACCAGGCAAAAAAAGTGTTTGTTCCTACTGCGACAGTGAAGAGTGCTATTCCGCAGTTAAAAGCAAAAAAGTCGATATTCATATTCATGCATAAGCTACAAACAGCAAAACACAAAAGATGTTTATTCTTCCCTCTTGCACACTGACTGATATTTCTCACCTCACATTTGTGCGTGACGGAACTGTAAGGTTTCGACTCGGATCGGCTGCTCATAGACGCTGACGCTGTTTGTCTCCCCTCTCCCTCGCTGCTTGAATCCAGTCCGCCCACCTGCTGGTTAGCATCGGCATCTTCCGCCCCATCTTCATCGTCGTCATCATCATCATCATCATCATCATCATCATCATCATCATCATCATTAGCTTCCCCATCCATGGAGACCTCTTCCTGCTCTTCAGCCACTTCTGCCGGCTCTGTCGCCTTCTTCCCCACGTTTGTCTTTGACGTCCCTTCATCCTCGGAATCATTGTCTACAAGGGTGACAATAAAGCTCTTGAAAATGACATACTGTCTGGAGTTAAGACTGGAAATACCAACTGCTGTAAAAGGAAGGTGTGCAGGTATCAGAAAGTCACTTTTGAAACTGTAAGGCTGTCACTGATTCCTGCAGTTGAATGCAAGACTAAAAGAGAAACACTAGAACAAGAACTAGTATCTATTTTAAGTAGTTTTTTTAATGTATCACATTTCCTGACTTTTTCCTGTCTACAACATGTTACTGTATGATGATACTGAACAAATTTCACAAACAGTGCAAAGTTTATATGAAAGAGCTGTTGTTTGTTGTTTGGGTTGATGCAGCGGAACAAACCAGTGCAACCTGCTCACCAGGTGGGAAGTTTCGTCGAGGAGGTTTCCTGATTCTTCTCCCTCGGGAGCTCATGTAGGACGAGCTGGTAGCAGGTTTCAACTGTGATTCTGTAAACAGAAAACAAAAAAATCTCTCAGTTTACTGGTTAAATAAAAAGAGACACTATAATGCAGCCCGTGGGCCTTCAACACTTTTAGTTTAAATACGTACTTGGCGTGTAGTCAGTGTCAGAGGGGTCGTCCTGAAATCCAGGCACATCTTGCCCAACACTTTCTTCCTCTTTTTTTATAGATGTCTTCTTTTGAGCAGGAGGAGCAGTGTTCTTCTGGGGTCGACGGTGGCCTGAGTGGGTACTAGCGACGTTAGGCTGAGAAACAGCTTCTTGTGTTTCAGCAGCAATGTGTTCCTTTAAACTTCCTCCATCCTGATTTTGCGTAGGCTCTTTATTTTCTGTTGGGGTGGTGCTAGGCGGAATCTCCTCAGCTTCTGTTGCCACCTCTGCCAGGTCACTCTCCAGTTCCTCTCTCTGCTCTTCATCTCCTGTTTTGTCTTCTGGTTTGTTGAAGAAAAAATAGAAAAGTTTCTTTCTTTTAATAGAAAACAAGTATTTGACATCGGGCTCCATTATTTATACTGCAACATAGAATTGAATTGAAATGTTGAATCAGATTGAGACTAATATTTTAGTATTAACAGCAAAAGGTTATGAGAATAGACTGATCGATTTTGCACAAAATATCAAATTCATGAACTTGCTTCACATCAGAAAGACGTTGCCAGTTTTAATAAAATGTTATTATGAGCTCAGTATACCAACAAAATAATATAAATATCTGCACTAAAGTTTAAAATGAAAAGCTCTCTATATTTCTCTATAACGCAGGTGAAGAATGATATCTGTAATGATTATTACCAACTATGGAGAGAGGAAACTTCATGGTACAAAAACAATGTTTAGGTGAAACACATACGCAACACAGAGAACTGACTACCCTCATCTATTCCTTTCTACACCAGCAAAAAATGACTGACAGGGTTCAGCACTTGACATAAATAAAAAGTGAAGCGGATTGATGCATTAATCACACCAAATATTTACTGCAGCCCTACATTGAAAAAGCTGAAAGCCACTCACCAACAGCGAAATCCAGTGTTATGAGGGACGGAGCTGGATTTGCCATTGACTGGTACGCAGAGCAGGCATTTACAATTTCTTGCATCTGTAGAAAGTTAGCAACAGCCAGCACGTCTTCTACATTCTGTGGACTTAAACTCAGCTTGGCTGTGTACATGAACTCCAGGACCTGACCCAAACCTGCAATCAACAATACAACAGGTCTGGTTATATAGCAGTAATGGGGGAGTACATTTACAACATACTGTAGTACCGTTAATTAAGTAAACTATTGGTGTGCAAAGTTAGAGCACTGGAAGATAAAAGTGACAAAACCAAATTGATAAGTAATGTGAAAGTCTGCAAGAACAGGCTGATGTGAACCCACCTGCTGCATTGCTGATGTCCAGATGCACCACATCTTTCTGGTCCAGGAAGAGGGTGCGGAAGTAGACACTGCAGGCCGCCAGCACAGCTTTGTGGGCCTTGAAGTCCACCCCGTCCACGACAAAGGTGCAGTCACACAGCAGTCCCTGTTTACGCTGGCGGTTAAGCTGCTCCAGAACCTTCCCACTGTGCCATGGGAACTCCATCGTCTTGAAGGCTAGAGGCAGGCACAGGAAGACTGATAGTTTAGTCAGCTTGACCAGTGAATCAATTTGACTTAACAATGACACCTCTGACACGACTGTGTCTCTTCTCTGAGCAGAGTAAAGCAAACTCATTTTATTAATAATTCAAATGACTGACCAGAGCAATTCTAGTGTGTGACATATGTGAGAGTAATGTGAAACTAAATACAGGTTTAAAAAAAAAAGTCCACAGTTTTATTATTAGTCTATTTTAATGTAATAGATCACCATTGTTTTTATCTAAAAAAAGAGCACAGTGACATGGAAGAAGCTCAAAACTAACACAAGCCTCATTTCAAACTGCCATGTGGACCTACTGTATCTGATCATGCTGCATTCAATCATATTTACATGTAATGAATGCATAACTAAAGCTAGGTCAATAAACACTTTACAATGTAAACAACAGCCCATACATTTGTGCTGATGTATATCTTGCCTTGTGTTAATACAAAAGTAAAACTAGTATGCCGAGTTCCTTTATTTATCCTGTTTGATGTGTGTGTCTGGTTTGTGTTGTATTAGCACTCATGGATGTATATACTACATATATTTTCTTCTATATGACACCACTAAAAATACACAGAGACAGATTTTAACCCAAAGCTGACTTTGAACAACGAACATTCAAGATATAGCTAGCTTATAAGAAGCTAACTAAGACACGAATGGCGAAAATAAGTAGAATAACACTGAGTTTAGCTTCAAGTGATGTCCTGGTAGACATGTAACTACGCACACAAAATACCGGGGTTTCAAACAGTAGTAAAGATATTTCGTGTGTGGACATGTAGCTTCTCTAAAAGTTTTGACAGCTTGGTTTGACAGTGCAACACATCGATTACAATTCCTCCATCCTTGCAGCTTTGTTATCAGGGATTAATTTAGCGTGCCTTGACATGCATGTAGTGAAGGGACAAGATGGCGGACCGACAACTCGGGCCTGTCTTCATCCCTTGTTGTTGTCACAGCTAGCTCGCGTTTTTCACTTCGTACAAGCGCCATTTTACTATAAACTGACTCCTGAATTACCTCCTTGTTGTCGCCTCTTCACTCCCGGGTCAAACCGCTAGGCCAGGTGGTGTTACTGAGTGTTTAGCTCAGTTAGGAAAAACAAACCCAATCGAGTTTTTCGGTGATCGATCTTGCTCCGCTTACTTCATCCACCACCATCTTCCTCTCTCTGATCGATTGATAGGGACCGGCCGGATGTATCACAGGAGCACGCGCAGTGTGGACACGTGTTGTGCTCATGGTGACCGCGTGGTGGTGCAGTAGGCTCGAGCTCGAGCTATGTACGTTTTTATACTGTCCACCATTGAGTGCTGTACATCTATGTTTATTAGACGCGTGTCACCAGCAGCAGCAACACATGAGGTGCTACACTGATGATTTTTATATTTGATAGTAGAAGCGTTGATAAACCTGCCCAAAGTGCAATAACTCGTCTTTTTAGTATCAATTTTGCATCTTATTGTGTATTATACAGTAGGACTAATGTGAATTAAGCAAGGTTCATGTCTTTTAAGGAACAATGATGCAGAATGACCTCCAAAGCACTCTAGGGAACCTTTAAAAAACATTCATTTCAAGGCTTCTTACATTGCAAAACTTAAAAATCATGTTGTAATGTAATGTGTTTTAAATCATGTGGCCTCAGGAAGAAACAACAAAACCAAAGGCCACAGCCTGTGGTGTAAATTAAAGCCACACACACACACGGTGTCTGGTAAATCATTCTTTCAAAACGAGTTATTAATTCATCTGCATGTTAATTAAGACAATGATAATTTAATGAAAAATTCTTGTTCTGTTATAGAAAATACATTTGGACAAGGCTGTAGCGGGAATTAATACTGAGGGAGGTTATTCCCAGAAGAAGACTACTAAACTCAGCTCTGCTCCCAAACTCCATACATTTTAATAAATACAATTTGACATGCTGTACATCAATCAAAAGGAATACACATATTTATTGTCAAAGCAGGATCATTTTATTCACACAAATAATAATATACAATAAATTATTATTACGTGGAAGCCATCAATATCAGTGGCCAGTCTTCATTTTTAGACCTGTGTGAGAGGACAGGAATGGACTGACGTTTATGTGTGCGTGTGTGTCCAAATGCTGTACATGTCCAAGCTTGTGTGTCTCAGTATTTTATGCACAGGTATGACCTATTGCTGCAGTGTATGGTGAACTAATTCAGAATATAAATGAGCAACAACAGGCATTGTTGCAGTCATAGAGGGAGAATGTGGCATGATTTATAGAGCACAAAGTGCCAACGCTCTGAGTGTTTGGAGTAGAATGGTTTGAGTGAAGACAGGAAATACAGGAAGTAGCATAAAAACACAAAAAGGTGAGAGGTTTGTGATGAGAAAGTGGGTCCCTCTCTAGATCTTGATCTCTGAGCGGAAGGTCTGTGTGAGCTCGTGTTTGGCCAGGTGAGGCCGCACCTTGACTGTTAGAATCCCCTCTGCGCCCAGTGATGATGTCACTGAGGTGGGGTCCACGTCCTCAGGTATTTGGCACTTGTGTGTAAAAGTGTTCATCACTGAACCATCCGGGGCCAACTGTAAAAGACAGAATAATAGTGATGACTTGTGTTGTGACTGAAATCCACACTGTGATTCATCTACTGCCATTTAACCTTTACAACCTGCCCATTAAGACCACAGACCCCAGTTTAATAAAATTATAGTCTCAAGGTCTGAACATTGTTTTAACATCTCTAATATTATGTTATCATTCAAAATCATGAAGAAGGCTGCCCACCTTTTCTGCATGAACTTCAATCTGGTTCTTGGATGTCATGATGATAACGTCTTCGGGGGAAAAGTCTCGCACGTCAACTGTGAACTGGTAAGAATCCCCAACAGTCTTGATATTTCCGGATCCACCTAAACCCGCAACAAGGCGAGAAAATGTCAGACCACAGGAAGCAGCATACTGTATAGATATATTTCTTTCTTTGCCATTTTCATTTGTGCTACTCGCTAAAGAGGGTAAACTCTCTACTTGCACGGATCAGGTGATATGCTCTCATTGATTTAAAAGACTACTTCATGTTAAAGATTTGATTTTGGTGTTCCAATACTTTACCATTCTATTGAATAGAATTCATGATAAAATCAAACATTATTCAGGCTTGTTATTTTCTGTTCTACTGGATCTTTCCATAAAACATGCATAAACATCTTTGCTGACCAATGGTCACTTCTCTGTTACCTTTAAAGGCAGCTGGCTTTGTGTGTTTGTTTGGAACCCAATTTAGAAACACAAACCTTTTTTAAAAATCACTGAACTTTTTAAAAGATCTTTTTAAAAAACATGATGAAAAACATGAAAATGATGAACAATAGTTTAGCCAATAGACGTTTTTCAGAAAATCACAGTAGGAAAAGCACAGGTAACCTATACATAATAAATGTATTATGGCTGAATTCCATTTATCTCACCTCAGTTTCAGTGTTGTTCATGCTGGCTCAGTGTCACACTGTCACTGACTTACTGGGACCCTTAAATACAACCTTTAATTTATGCCATTGGAAACATGGGATGTGATGTTGCTCTTGTATTATAATTGTGTACCTGCCGTTGTCTTTGCCCATATCTTGACTAAAATATTGAAATAAAGTTTGATACTGTCCAAACTGGTCTGTTGAGCATGAAATGTATTATTTGAACTTGGATAAGTAGTTTTCCTTAAAACCAATTATAATGAAAACATAACTATGAAATGTAATAACCAAACATAAACAACAACCTGTCTTTAACTTTTCTTTGCAGCTTTACTTAGACAAAATGAGACCAGGGCTCTAGTTCTTATTGCTAGATTTCTGGAATTTGTACTGGCTATGAGAATTATGAATGTATAGGCTGTATATTGTAATTCTACAGCACTACAGAGAGTCAATTAAAAAAGTTATAGTTCAGATATATCAATGATGTGACTTCTGTTTTTTTAGCAACTACCAATAATGTCTTTTCCTTCTTTCTCTATTCCTTTTTTAATAAAAACGTCATGCCTCCATTATTTCTGTGTTTTATTTTTGGCCCTTTGGGGGCAGTGGAACAATTTAACGTAGTATTTATACCTGATAAAGTTGTTATGGCAAATGTATTTAAAATAAATACCTGTTTACACAAGTCCAATATTTACTCTGTTCTCCATTAACTTATACATACATATACTGGGGTCAGTACAGTACAGCAGATGATCGACCACAGTTGGTTGCTAACTTTGTCTGACTGCTGTTTGGTGTTGGGCAGGTAGCTTAAAGATTGATCAGATCCATAAAGAGCTACCTGCTGCTAAAAAAAAAGGATTTGATGAGAGTGGAAATTGGTGGTCCTGAAAACAAAACAATAAACTGAAACAGGCTAAAATTGCTGTATAGCTGAGAGCAACTGCAGAGTTGGATGATAATTTTCTGTGGGTTTGTCACCATGAGTGACACCTTTCACGTTACACAGTCATTTGGTCCATTATTAAAATAAAATATATTGATTAGTGTAGCTTTAATATATATGGGAAAACAGGCTCAAGGCAGCAGCAGCCATCAACAGGATACAGCATATATGTAGCCTGATGCACTGCCAGACAGTTATGACTGTGTCCCTAAAGTACGTGGTAACACATGAGCTCAAACACGTCACCAGACTAGAAATGAGTGCGTGTGTGCATATTTGCGTGTGATATTAGCTCTGACTTCACATATGTATCTTGATTTCATCGTGTGACATCATTCAAAATGTGTGTGTATTTGGTGTGTACACCAGTCACCGGGTAACCATCTGGTCATTCCTTATGCAGGCGTCACTCCAGATACTCTGTGTGTGAAGTCACACTCCTGGCAGTAAGTCCAGCATTCCCCAGTCTGCATGTATGCGTGCGCGCGTGTGTGTGTGCCTTGCTTTCCCATTAGCTGCACCTACCCATAAGCTCCTTTGCTACACCTATAGGATACCAACCATGGTTTCACAACAATCCTACACTGCCTCGCATGGATTCAGTGAAGTCCATTTAAAGTTCAGATGTCACACATTCACACTTCTGTGTGCACCAGCACTGAACTGATACAGTTCACACCACTTCCACACATCACTGTCAAGTGCAATGCCTCCTGACATTAATGTGTGTTTTAAACACACTTAAAAATCTGGAAGAGAAACCCAGGACAAAGCCATTTCAAGCCCTAACTAAACTAAGAGTTTGCTCTCTTATGTGCATCTGTTTCCTTTTCATCTTTTTTTTTCTTAGTTATTCCATAAAACAGCACCGTGTCTACTGTCTTAGAAACATATTTGTCACACACATCAACCACACCAGAGTCCTGCCTGTTATCTCTCTCCTCTTAACTGTCTCTTAACAGAGACCACACTTAAAACCCTTCCAAACACAGATATAAATCTACTTTACAGTCAAAGCTGTCGCTTCAACCTGCTGTTGCTATCATTTTAAACCACTTTTGTAAACAAAATGAGTTACAGAGAATTTAAATTATTTCTAACTTACTGGAACACCCCAAGGCGTTGCTCTCAGGCCTCATGAAGGAGCCAAAGTCCATAGTCCGGCTCTTATCCATGTATGGGTTACCAGAGGATGAGGATGATGATGAAGTCTGGTGGAAACTACGCTCCGATCGATAGGCAGAGGAGTTGGTCACACTCATGGATGGCTGAGAGTGCTGGGTAAGGCAGGAGGAGAGTAAAGACAGGGAAGAGGGAGGCGGAGACTGTTGATTCTTCTTCTTCTTCTTCTGGCTGCTCTGGGAGTCTTCCAGAGGCTTAAATGCAAGAAATAATATACACACTTCTCTCTCACACTTTCTATTTCTTCTTGCTTGTGTTAGGTAAGATCACTTATTTCACCACTCTCCTGCCACCACTCACCCTTGGCCCTTATATACTGTATGATTCCATGCGTAGATTGGACAGTGTGCACGTGTGTCACAGCTCATTGGGAAAGGGTAATAGTGTTCTATATTTATCATGAGACGCACAGAGCGATGGAGAGAAGCGTCTGTGGTTGGAAAAGTTCTGGGGCATTGAAGGCCCAGAGGTTAAGAGCAGGAGGGAGAGCGGGATTTGATAGAGAGAGGTAGAGAAAGAGCAGGGGGTGAGAGTGCGGGCAACAGTTGTCATTTCAGACACACTATGCCTAAAATAGCTTCCCTGTCCTCTCTTTAATTTTCCCTGTACTGCACTGCTCCATCTGTCTGTTTCGTGTGCTTTCTTAATATTTAGTGCCATGGCTTTGTCCTGAAATTGGATCCTCACATGGTTCTGCCATTAAATGACATAGTGCCCAGTGTTTTCACAGCATGGTTTTGTGTCATGAGAGAGGTTTCTGCCACATTTTCAACTAAAATCTCTTACCATCTGTTTATTAAATGAATATGTTGAACGTTGTGGCACATGGGATTAACAACAGATGATTTGCTGGATAATGTTACGTTCTCCTGCCGGGCTGGATGGAGAGAGGAAAGTGAGTTAAAAAGGTAAAAAATGGGGCCCTGACTCTTATCTCACAGGATAAGTTGAGAGCAAAACAAAGATGGAAAGAATGTGCTTGAAAACAAAGCCGTCAGCGGGAGCAGGGGACTTAGTAGTGACATTGCTTTGTGGCTATTAATATCTGCATGGTGAGCACAACCATCATGATTAGAAAACACTCACTGCTCTTCTGTCTATACAGGGCTGCTGACAGCTAATCCATTAAAATTAATTTATGGCCCCAATGACATATTTGACTTCTGCATTGTTTTTTCAGAAAGACCTGAATATGACACATACAACACCTTACTGATATACTGACTGACAACACAACCTCAGTGTGAATATCAAATGTTTTTCATCACAGGCATCCTGACTTTGAAATTCATAGCTGATGAAATGAAACGCACAAAGGTTGCCATCTTTTGTTGTGAAGCCTCGTTTGAAACGTTACCCAGCATTACAAACGACAACACACAGATGATAAGCGCTTCCAGTCTTATCAGTACAGGGCTCAGAGCCCCATGCTGAAGTTCTAAATCCAGCCCAGCAACTCAGCACCTCCAGGGAGCACACAGAGCCTCCTCCCCTCCCTGGTAACAGCAGGAACACTGTTGGTTCGCTCAGGCCTTTCATTCAGATTGACCAGACAGTGTTTTGCACCTCTGATGGAGCTGCCATGGAGACCAAAGTTAGTTGTGGTCTGTAAAATGTGATATAGAATATCAGTGATGCTAGTCATTGTATTTATTAATGTGTCAATCATGTTTTTGGCATTGTTTGAACATAAGTAAGGCCAAACTTTATCTATGGGAGTTTAAAGGGTATAGAAAGCATAAGTGTAGTATTCATAACTGTTTTGTATTTTCATCCTTGTTACAATATTTACTGTGAAATACTGGATAGTTTCACTTCTTCAGGCTCTTCAAAAACTCAGCAAAAATGAATTTCAAATGAACCTGAATCACTCTTTGGTTGAACTTTTTAAAATTCATAAACAGCCCGTGACAAGAAATCAAATCAAATCCTCAAAATCCTCCTGAATCTCATACACAGTCAAATTAAGCCTCAGCACTGCTGTTGGTATCAAACCCTCAAATCTAGAGAAATTATGGGTTGAGAGTGAAAGAGGAGTGTGTGCAGGGAAGTCTCCAGTGGGGGAGGAATGGGATGAGCATCGATGGGCGAGAAAGACAAGAGTCTGACAAAGATGAGAGGGTGTCAGATGGAGCGGTGATAGGAGAGACGTACTGAGATAATGGAGAGATGAATAAACAGAGAAAAAAAGATGGGAGGGGTTGTCAAACACAACATTAGAGAGCCAACAGTGATGTTTGTTGCCTTTAAGACACCAGGAAACTTAGAGATTTCTGTATCCAAGCCAAACAGTCTGGAATAAAGGAGTTTAAAAGTTTGGACTATGAAGCAAGGTCACGTATGAGCTCTAGTCAGTACGGATACATTTTAGATTCATTTTAAATGGAAAAATGATGGAATTTTAATTAATATTAATGTTGAAATGATACTTGTCATGCACTTATTCAAGTCTGAGAGTTCTAATTAATTAAAGTCATGAATAAATTGGTGCAGAGGTTTTAAAAGTTTAGATGAGTGATCATTGAAAGGGGCCTTTTGAGAACATTTGACCACATTTATTAATTGTACATGAAAACAGAATAATTTGTCACCTGTAAAGACAAAACTATGTGTTTTTATATAAGAAATTATATCATAGAGAGATATGGTAGAGAACATTTCTACACATTTTATATACAGTTTAGTTAAGGCACGTGTGTTGGAAAACTCTATAGTTTATAGCATCTTCATGACTTAAAATAAATAATTGGTCTAGGAGATAGAACTATTATGGTTTTGCGAGGTTAGAATCAGGATAAATAAGGATTATCCTGCATTCCTCACCAAAGATGGAGTCAACATTTTAAAGACAGAGAGAATCATGAGGATTTCCAATAAATGAATAAGATGAAATATTGCTATTAATAACTTCAGGGAGAACGCCAGGGAACAAAGTGGGAGGAAGAAATGTAAGAAAGTTAATCTGATCCTGCTGTCAGTAATCTCACCAGTGACATTGAGTCACCTCTACATGTAAGTGTTTGTGTGTGCATTCCTGTCTGCCTACGTAGAATAACACTGGCGCATACACACACACACCACAGTTGCCTGTGTCGTGTGCTTCAGCTGTTACATAATGTTGGACACAGATGCACCAATCCCACATTAATAGACTGGCTGAGCTGGAAGGTCATCTCACTGCTGCTAACTTATTTTCATAAGTAGATGGTCAGCTTTGTACGCCAATGTAGTTTTACAGGTATTCATGAATAAAAAGCTTTTTAGACTGAAAAATTTAACTAGATATGTTCTTCTGGCATAAATTAATAATTTAAACACAATAAATGCACAATGAATAGGCTACAATAAGAAGTGTGCATTTATTGGACGGAGGAAAAAAAATTGAAAAAACCTTTTATTTGATGAATGTTTTTTTAAAAAGACATTGAATACAAATATTCAAATATTCACATTTTCTTTTACAATTTGTTTTCAAGATGGGACTTTTTGTAAAAACTATACAACTGTTCTGTTATTCATCCAATAACAGACGAACCAAGCAAATAGAAATTCCATCCATCCATCCATTTTCTGTACACATTTATCCTTATCAGGGTCATAGGCAAATGGAGATTTATCTAATTGAATTTCATACAGTGTCTTATAGAAACTGAATAATATTCCTAATCATAAGTTTAATCATTGAGCCACTATTTACAGAATATGACATTGGGCAACAGGTGGGGTCAGTCATCGCAGGGCTAACAAACAGAGACAAAGGACCATTCATGCTGGGCATTTTAGAGTCACCAATTAACCTGTATGTCTTTAGACAGTGGAGGGAAGCTGAAGCAGTAGGCTACATGCAAACACAGGGTTTGAACCCAAAACCTTCTTGCTGTAAAGCAACAGTCCTAACCACTACATCACTGCAAATACTAATTAAAGGTACAGTAATTAATTTTTTATGGCCACTTGGGGGCAGTAGAACAAGCTGGAAATTATACATAACTCTACAGGTTGCCTTAAAAATATAAACTAAGATTATAGACTCCTTCGAATAAAAAAGGAGGACATGAACTTGTGATTTCTCATTTGTAAATAACCTCCTGTCTGGCTCTCTAGTTGCCTCGGTGTGCTGTTCCCATGGCAACAAGTTTTGACACTGAAAACAGCAGCCTGTATGTGTGTACATTTTACATTTCCATGGTGTATATGCATGTGTGTGAGTGTGACTGAAGCTAATTAAAAGCCAAAAGGGGAGGTGGGAACATGAACATTAACACATTAAAGTGCTAATAATGGTGTGGTGTGTGTGTGTGTGTGTGTGTGTGTGTGTGTGTGTGTGTCTTCCAGGATCTAAACAATGATTACCTCGACCTTGAGCAGGCTGCTTGAATTCACACACAAAACCTTGATTTCCTGCTAAGTGTCCAACATTTAAAGGATTCAAATGAGTGTCTTTGAAGACAATCACTGACATCAGGACAGTCACAGCAATGACATGTTCATAATTATCTGAGCTCCAACATGTTAATCACACTGACTACTGCTCTAATGGTAACAATGGAAGACAGATAAGCATAATAAGTATTTTAATTCACCACATTGTTTTTTAAGCAGTGTTGAATTATTCTACAAATGTGTAATTTTATTCAGAAATGCCTCAAAAATATTAAGATTGAAGGCTTCATGTTCAGATTAGGGTTAGTAAGAAAGGAAATACCTCTGTTATGAACTGAAGTAAAACTGGTGGATCTAGGCACTTCCGAGAGGGTGCTCACAGTAACTGAATGTTTGGTTGTCTACAAACTATAATCCCCACTTTACAGCTGTAAGAGGCATTTTCCTTCAATTCAACAACAGGTTTTCAGTGCATATTTTACTACTCTGGCCCAAAATGACTCATCTATTTCAATTTGAATGGCTTGCTGTCTTTTATTTAATATTTTCACACTGTTATATCTTTCTGCAAAGCATCCTGTAATCACTTCTAGTAAAAAAAATGTTGTAGGCAAATACCAAAATATTATTCAGCATGAAAGTTATTTCACCTTGGAAATCTTAATGTGACTATAAATTGTATATTTGTAATAGATGTGGCACTATGATCACCAGTAGTACCAGTTGTTATAGTTTACCCTTACATTTATGGGATTATACCGGACTGGAACAGGTATTATGAGATTAATTCTTTTTCTGCAATATGGTGGATAATATCGCCAAAAACCTATTAAAAAGCTGAGCTGTGTGTCTCTCTCACCGCATTTCAAGACAGATGAAGGACACATTCCTCCAAAGAGTTAATATTAGCTACCCTCTCAACCATGACTGTTCCTTGACTTTAATGCTGATACCTTAACAGACGTCAGTGGTGGTACCAACACACCTGTACACTACACACATAACCGTGCTGACAGATGCAACCAGAAGGTAAGTCTACCTGTCTTCAATTTCTATTTTTGCAGTAGCTATGGCAATAACAGCCTGCATTAGTGCATTAATAATCATGTTAACATCATTAAGGCCTCAGTGTTTGTTTGAGACTGTATTAATTACACAATAACACAAATGTTTCAAGACAAAATGGAGAGCCTGGACGAGGCTCCTGGGAGTGAAACCGTGAGACAGAACAACAACCCCTGGGAGCGAGAAAATCAATCAGAGATATGCCACAATAAGAGCCTACTCCTCGGTGATCCAGTGAAACCATGCCAACGGAGCCGCGCAATTGTCAAAGGTCAGTCTGAAAGAGGAAATCATTAGAACGTGATCAATACACCAGAGAACTGCTATTTCGAAGCTAATCTGCCTTATGGATATTGATAAGATATAATGCAAGAACTGAAGCTTTGTTTGACCTTAATCTCTGAAATCATAGATTCAAGGACGCAATCAATGTGCTCTTTGAGCTCTTTGAGCACATTGATTGCGTTTATGATATGATCATATATCGTGTATTTTCATGCTTTAAGAGTAAGTGGAAGGCAGATTGTGATTGTTTTCCTCAGTATTGATAGACTGATAGAGTTCTGTTTCATTCATACACAAGTACGATCTGTTGAATATTCTGCACATATCCTGTAAGTTCTGTTGCATATGTGTATCTACAGTATATTCTTCTGTATTCTATAACTATTTTCATCTGACCACATTCTAAATGGATGTCCCTTTTCCACGACATGAACATAACAACCCGTGGGGCTTAGCATAACCTTAACCTTTAAAGAAGCTTGTGACAACAAATATCATTCATTGTAATTGTACAATATGTTTGTGTTGATTTGTTCTGTACACGTGACATCTATTGCACCTGTTCATCCTGGGAGAGGGATCCCTCCTCTGTGGCTCTTCCTGAGGTTTCTTCCACCTTTTTTCCCTGTTAAAAGGGTTTTTTGTGGGCAAGTTTTTCCTCACTCGAACCGAGGGTCTAAGGACAGAGGGTGTCACTGCCTGTACAGATTGTAAAGCCCTCTGAGGCAAAATGTGTTTTGTGAATTTGGGCTATACAAATAAAATTTGATTGATTGATTGAAATATGTACTTAAAAAAGGCAATCGGCTATGAGGTAAGCACCTGTAGGACAGGCAATAATGGAAGACACATGGTGCTGATATTCTTCATAATTGATTTTGTTTCATATTCTTTTATCCTAAAAAACGCTGCTGGGTAAGTCCATTTCTGTGAACCAGAGAATACTAAGAAATTCTCTGGTTCACTATTTGATTTCTAACCTTCGACTCCAGCTACCCTCAAATGGCCTCCTCTCTCCAAAAAAATAATAAAGGCCTGGATATCTTTGTTTGTCCAACAAGTATTCTCCATTCTTCTCGGTATTTGTAAAGTTCTGATTGTCCTGGTCAGTGCAAAGGCAGTAGTAAAACTGTGGTTACTGTCTTTGTGTTGTAGTCATCTTTGTTGGAACTAATCCTCAAAAGGAAAATAGTGGAAACTAAAGTAGAACTTTGCTACATGTTTTGATAAGTTTGACCTTTCCTTCAATGGAAAAGGGCTATTAGAGGGGTTGGGATGGGTTAGCAGCCAGTGTGGGTCTTACAAGCTCCTACAAGAAAATGCCTCTTGGTTAAAAAAAAATCCCTCTGTGTTCTTACAGACAATAATAATTCACTTTATTGCACATTTCCTGGCCTCACATAAGACACAAATTAAATTCCAGGAAGGCTAAGCCACATTTTTATATCCACAGAGTGGCTGTTGAAGCTGAGGTGCTGTTTAGGAACAGTGTGTGGGATGGAGTGGTACGGCTACGCTGCTCTGGGCATTTTGACTGCCATCCTCAGCTTCCTCATGGATCTCAGTGTAACAAAGCTGCTAAGTGGTTCGCACACACACACACAAACACAAACACACACACTGATTTACAGGATGCACTCCGAGTGAGCAAAAGACAGATCATTAATGCTTCTGTCTGACTCTATCTGTAGCTCACCAGTGGCTTTATACGAAGCTGGAGGGCAACAGTCTGCTGCAGTTTTTCTGTTGGACTCTTTACCCAGCATGCCTCTGTGCAGTCTCATCATCGTTCTCCCACAACATCTGTCCCTTCTCCACAGGTCTGTTCAGCAACAGTTATACAATATGCAAAAAAATGTCACAATTTTATACAATTAGCAAGCTAAACAGACAGATTGTTGTTTAGCTGCTAAACAGACAGATTTTTTACTCAAAAGTTGGTGTAGACCAAAACAGCACTAAAAGAAGAGTGAATATTGGATTCACCTTCGCCACATGGTCCCTAACATGACTCCAAATTAATCTAATGTTGCTTTGTAGCTAGTCATAAGTTGTCAGTGTTGTGTTTGTGTTTGTTTACACTGCCCTCAGCTGGTTACAGAATCAGTTACTGTATGGTTAATTATGAGGTTATTGCTGCTAAATGTATACTTATAATTTCCTTATAGCTTTTTGACTTAAAACCACACAAGTATTAATGCTAGCCTGGAAAAGAAGGAATCATGGCTGAAGTATAAGTAAAAATATAAATGCCACAGTCTTGTAGGCTATCATTCATTTTTATGGTGATTCACATTATGGAAGGTATATAGCTTTAGGCCATAGCCAATCAGATAGGCTAACTGTCCCACATGACTTTCAAAAGGCTACAACATAATTTCATAGCACATTACTGGATACAGTACCATCGAATGAGTTTCCATATTCGGCGCTTTCAAGTATTCTTGAAAAAGATACTTGAAAGCGAAGGGCAGCGACGTACTGTATTTGTATATCTTGATTTTTCCTTGGTTTCCTTTAGTAACATCTTTTTCTCTCATCGAAAGCAAATGTCATTGAGAAAAAGTCAAGTCTGATATTATCTCTCAAATTCAGTGGGTGGTAAAGTGAGAATACTGCATGAAAGTTCAACCACGATTTTATCTGTTTCATAGAAAATCTTATTTTAAGATTATTTTTTGGGCCTTTTCAAGCTTTATTTTGATAGAGACAGCTTGTAGAGTGACAGGAATGTGGGGAGAGAGAGATGGGGAATGACATGCGGGAAAGAGCCACAGGTCGGATTTGAACACTGGGCTTCCGCAGCAAGGACTGAGCCTTTGCACATGGGACGGCTGCTCTACCAACTGAGCTAAATGCCACCCCTCATAGAAAATCTTTAAAGTCCTGGATTTCTATGTTGTTTTCTTGAACATTGGTGTATGCTCATATTGAAGGCAGTGCAGGAAAAGGCTTGGTTTAATATGATATGAATGAAGAAAGTAGATCTACCAGAGAAGATCTCACTCACTTCATCCTTTCTGCCCCAAGCACCCTGTCTGTCACAGGACATTACCCCCCTGCTTCATGTTCATGTTAATGGCCTGACTTGCTTCTACAAGTATCTTGACTTATAGCCTTCTGGTGACACGGCTCTCTTACTGCCCTAAAAAGGGAAATGTGTTTGATTTGTGTGACCAAGTCTCGCAAAGAAAGCATCCTCAAGCCTCAAACAATCACAAACTAAATTATGCTTAATTTTCAACTCGTCTGTTTTGTGCTGATTGTCCTTGAAATCCCACAGCCTTGAAATCCCCTTACCTTGTATTTAATTATTATGAAATCAGTCCTGTGTAGCTTCTTTAGAACTTCTTGATTGCTTCAGTCCCTCTCGATCAAAAATCTTGTTCGGTTGTTTAACTTCTTCTCAGGCTCAGGGATACCAGAGGTGCGAACCATGCTGGCTGGTATTGAAATGCCTCATTACTTGTCTCTCACTAATATGTTTACCAAGTTCCTGGGCCTTATCTGTACACTGGCAGCCGGCAGCACTGTTTTCCTGGGCAAAGTGGTGAGAGACGTCTCATTATAACTGTTGTTTAAAATGATGCATTGTCTGATTTATTATAAGTTATTAAAAGTTTTCTATATTTGTCAAAGGGTCCGTTTGTGCATCTTTCCACCATGATTGGAGCTTACCTGAGCAACCTCTGCACACTTATACAATCCAATAAGAAGGTAAAACCTCAATAAAATTATTCAAACATTGTCAGGAGTTTACCCACATTTCTAGACATACACTTATTGAAAACCTTTTTACATAAAGGTAGAAAGTAAATCCCAAAGCTGTCAATATTTTGATATTAACAGTGGATCAAATTGCTATGTGTTGTTTGTACAAATCCACTGAGAAGCATCATCAGACTCAGATCTGTGGAGCCTTTTGGGCTCTTTTAGCTTTTTGTTTTTGTTTTACAACCTGTAAATTCGGGCCTCACCAACCTTGTTTCCCTCGAGCTAGTGGAACCCAAAACACAGTTGAAAGGAGAGAGAATGCTGAATTCAGATTTGACATGTTGCTGTTGAACACAACTCCAAATTAATGCTAATGTTGAGTGTTAAAGTTCATTCTTAACCTTGAAAAAGAAACCAAAGTTGAAAAGTTTGGCATGACTCAATCTTGACTCAAGGTCTGTTTACTTAGTCTAGATCTGCTGATGAAGACCTTTACATGTGGATGAAAAGTCAGGGTGTAGACCTTGGGTTAAGATTATTTTGCACACATCCAAATGGGTGCCAAACATAAAATATTAAAGCAAAAATAAAATAAAAAAATCTGCACTTTTTCTTTTCTTTCCACAACTTAACAGTTGTTGTGCAATTTTATAAAATAAAATAAATGAATACAGCTTTAATTTAAAGCAAAGATTTATGCATTTTCAGAAATGCACTTATGATGACCTCATTCTATTTCATAAATATTTCTCAGAATATGACTAATATGACACAATATTACTAAATGTCATTGTAAAATAACTCCAAATTCAATGTTGATTTACAGAAAGACAAAAGATTTTTGCTTCGTACACCAGAAACTAGAAAAACAGACTTGTGAAAATGTTGTTAACCTCCCAAGGTGTAGACAGTGATGGAGGGAGTATTAAGTTTCAGTCCCACACTGTGAAAATACTCCACTACAAATAAAAGTTCAGCGTTCATTGTGCAGTAAAATGGTTCCTGTCAGTGTTTTTTACTATTATATCTGATGTTTTTGGATTATTCTTTGAATAGTTAAGTAGGAGAATCTTTTCAGCCCAGTAGAAGTATAAAGTTTCATAAAATGGAAACAATGGAATTACAAGTAACTTGAATTTGTAATTAAGTACAGTTTTTAAGTAAAAATAAAGACAGCACTACAGCATATATCTCTTTCAGGAAAGAGCTGCTGGAGAAATGCTGGTCGTAGCTGCTGCAGTCGGGGTAGCCAGCTGCTTCGGCGCTCCCATCAGCGGTGAGATGGTTGAGCATTAGGAATCCATGATTTTAATTTATCTCCTATATCTGTCCGTCTCACACTTGTCTGGTTAATGTGTTTCCACCTTTGATTTTCACACACTTCACATATTTGCTCGTCCCTTTCTCTCATCTTTTTTCTCCTTTGATCACCTCTCCACTTCATATTTTGATCCTTTCACCTCGCCGTTGTATTTTGTGAGAATTGTTTTTATTTCTGCATCCTTGTTTGGCGGGGTTCAGGACCTCTGCTTCAGACTCCACACACTTATAGAGTCTTGAAATATATGCATATTATTTACATTTCCTTTTTGTTACTTTTGCACATGTAGGCAAAATAATATATATTTTTACAGTTATGACCTTCATAGACAAGAGTTGCTTGTTTTGTCTGTTTTGTCTGATGTGACTTCCTCACACTCATCTTCACGTTTTTCTGTCATTCCTTTCCCCCTCCTCTGCTCCTGTAGGCGTGTTGTTCAGTGTGGAGGTGATGTGTTCTCACTTTGCCCTGAGGCATTACTGCCCGTGTTTTTTCTCAGCAGCCTGTGGGGCGTTGACCTTCCGCCTGCTCTCAGTGTGGAGTGGAGATGCAGGTAATGGAGGCCGATTAGAACTCGCTCCCTCATGGTCAACAAACAGAAGATTCACTTTGACACCTTGACCTGAGGAAAAAGGGGCCACAAACCTAATAACAAGTGCTAAGATCAAAGATTTTATTGAAGTGTAGATTCACACGGCATTGACCCTATATGGCCAAACGTCTGACACCTTTGTTTACTTTTGGTCTGAGGCTGTTTTTCATTTTTTGAGCTAGTACTTTTCTTTCAAATAATTATATTTGAAATTGTGTGCCTCTAGAAGAATGGCAGCATATTAATGTCCATGGTTTTGGAATGAGATATTCAACTGTCACACATGGCAGTAATGTTTGGGTGTCCACATACTTTTGGCCATGTAGTGATGAGCTGAAATCAATGGACAGCCCGAGCAATTTGTAAAAGGTCAAATGTTATGTTTTATTCTGTATTTTTAGGCATAGTCATATTAAAATGCAAATGTTTTAAATTGAATTTGGTTTAAGCATTTTTCTTCCATGAAAATGTCAAACTCCAAAGTAGACTGACAATACTTGTTGCAGTGATGTTACCTGCTATCTAACGTTGCATTGGCAAAATTAGCAGAAACATTTAAGCTTACAGCTCGTAAATTTCAATAAAAAACCAAATGCAATAAAGTGAAGGAAGATTAGATTTTCAAACGCTGTGGAAGAAATTGGAGGGATGACTCCAATTTGTTTTGTGTCTACAGAGACTCTTCAGGCATTGTTCAAAACTAATTTCCCCACAGCTGTACCTTTCCATCCGCTGGAGATTCTGCTGTTTGCTTTTCTGGGGTAAGTTTATTTCTGACAGCATTTCCATAGTTAAACAAGTCCTCTACTTGTCTGTGTCTCACAAATATAAACTGACATTCTGACAGTCGCAATGAATAGTCTTTCACCAGTTCTGCTGTGTCTCCCTCCTATTCTAATTAGTATTCAGTTTTTTTTCTCTCACACCAATCATTTCCTGGCCTCCTCACCGTCATCATCACTTCCCCAAGTCTAATGACTTCCGATTGCTGCCTGGGTTAAAATAAGCCTCTTGTCTTTTTCGTCTGAGTCATCTTTCTGTCTGTCTTGTCTGTCTGTCTGGAAACAGGCTGCTGTGTGGAGCTGCGAGCTGTTGCTATCTCTTCTTCCATCGGCGAATCCTCCGTTTCATCAAAACAAACTCAATCTGTATCAAGATGCTGACGACAGAGTGAGAGCTCTTTACAATGTGAAATCTGCTCATGATACTGCAGATTTTGGGTGGAGCATTATTACAGACCACACTGTTAGGCAACTACAGTATATAAACAACTTTAAAAATAGATTGCGCAGCACAGAATATGATAGTTGGCTATTTCAAGCCACATTTAAATGGTTTCAAAATCCTTAAAATGACTTCTCATTTAACAGTTTTCTTTTTTCAAGTATAAACATATTTAAGTAGTGTAAAAACAGTAAGCTTTTGAAGGCTAAGTTTAAAGTTTATTCTGATGAGCAGTCAACTGATTTAAACTTATTTTACACCTCTCTGCAGGAAAGGTTTATACTCAGGCATGGTGGCCTTCCTCCTGGCATGTTTGACGTTTCCTCCCTCTGTTGGTCGATATATGGTTTCTAAGGTGGGAATAAACAAAGCTTAATATTGTCCTTCGTTCACCCCGGAGCTGCTGTTACTACAACAAATTTGTATTAATCCATGACAGAAAATAGTCCCCAACTAATTACTACTGTTTGAACATTTTCTAAAAAAAGAAGAAATGAAAAGATTTGTAAACATGAGAACTGATTCAAGTCAGGAACACGTGTAAACATCTATAATAACTAAAAATGTTAGACTAAAATGTTAAACATTGCTTTCTAAATATTGCTACATTAGCATGCATCTAATTACAGCCTCACAGAGCTAATAGCTTAGCCAAAGAGTCTTAGTATTAAAAGAATATTGCTGGTCCTTTAATCCTTTAACGTTCACCCTTTGTTTCGCTCTAGTTTTTCTCATGTTCAGACAGCAATCTGAATGGCTGTCATCTCTTTCACAGTACACCATGAAGCAACTCCTCACCACCTTACTGGATAGTACGCAGTGGACCTCTCAATCCCACAATGCCTCTGTTGAGCCTTTGTTGGAGTGGAGCTCATCAGGGAGTCCTGTCTACCTTTCTTTGGCTGTCTTTCTGCTCATGAAGGTACACACGATGAAAAGGCCAATTAAGGGGTCTCTGCACTGATAACCATCAGGAATTCTAACAAGGCACCGAGCTCGGCCACCCACTCCTCTCCTATCTTTCCTTTGGGTCACAGTGGTCCCTAATTATCACACAGTAATGGACATTTTCATAGCAGAGTAAGCTAGCTAAAGACTGTTTAACATTTCTGGCTGAAATGTCCTATGGCACCTGATGCTCAGTTATAGTAACACTGCAGGGGGCAGAATGATTTTCAGCTGCTGGCCAAGTAATGACTGAATCACCGATATTGATCATGAACCCTGCCAGTTATCCATCTATCTGTTATTCTCATTTGTATTCCAAGGGGAAACAAAAAATGGCTTACTGTTACATAAAATAACAGCACATTTATACCAAACTGGAAAGCTGAAGCCTTGCTATGACAGTTTTTTCTCCCATTACCACATGCAAACACGATATGTAAATGGGCATGATTCAATATTTATTTGTGCAAAATTGATTTGAGAGCACTGCAAACATTTCCTTGCGCACAGATTGCACTGCTGCGGCTGTTCAGATGCCGAGGAGAGATTTGACAGTTTGTGTGTCTGATGTTGGTCCATAGTTGTGGATGTTAGTCCTCGCCTGCACTCTGCCTCTGCCAGCTGGATACTTTATGCCAGTGTTTATCTACGGTGAGTGAGGGGAAAGGACCCGGGTGTGTCAGTTTTGCAGAGTACCTTCGTCCTCTCACCAGAATGTGGAAACAGATGTATAAATTTCTGTTTTCCAGGGGCAGCTTTGGGCCGTTTGCTTGGAGAAGGAGTAGCTTCCACAGGAGTGACTTCAGGCCAGCAGTGGGCTTCTATAAATCCTGGAGGCTATGCACTGGCAGGTAGAAACACTTGATGAATAGCTCTTTGGTGTTGATATATTGATGACATGTAGCCTTGCCTATATGTGCAGTGTTTATATCGGTCCTATGTACCTCAACCTATCCTGAAATTTTTGTAAGCTTCTTTATGTTAATCTATACATAATAATAAAGAATTTTTATGTAAACTTATTCCAGAAAATTATAGATATTCAGTGTTATGAAACAACATTATGTTTAAGTAAATTCTGAATATGGTTCCCTCCTTGTAGGTGCGGCAGCCTTCTCTGGGGCTGTGACACACACCTTGTCCCCAGCTCTCCTGGCTGTAGAGTTAACTGGTCAGTTCAGCCATGCTGTACCTATCCTCCTCGCCACTCTGCTGGCCAATGCTGTGGCTCGCTCAGGGCACCGCCCATCTTTCTATGACGCGCTCTCTATCAGTAAGAAGCTCCCACACCTGCCCTCTCTGATGAAGGCGTGCCCTCGGTAAGCAAAAACAAAGTTTCAGAGTAGAATACCTCGAGTTTTGAGATGATCATCTCTGTGGTCAGCTGTTAAATAATGCAAGCACTGACTTACTGCTCCATACTAAACAATACTGAAGCACTATGTGTAACAGCAGTGGGCTATGCTAACAGCTAAGCATATACAGTATACAATAAGACTTTTATTATATACACTTTGTATAGGATTTGACAAATTTGTCACAGCAGATTTCTGCTGAATTTTTAAATAAATATGAATAAATGTCTTATCATAAATATCTGGAGTTCATTTTCAGCCATGCTGATGGTGTCTTTAGATGACAATGTTGGTCTGTTAGTCCAACACTGGTTCAGACTGAAATCTTTCAACAAATGTTGAGGTAGATAAAGATTCATATCTAGATTCAGATGACCCTATGATTCTTGATTTAGTGCAAACAATCTGTCAAAATGTCCAGTTTATAACAGGATAACTATTAATGAATTTGCCTCAGCTGTACATTGAGATTAATGCTAACATGTTAACTTGTTTTTAATTGTTAGCATATTGACATTCGAACTGTATGCATGTTGACATACTAACATCCTCAAGATTACCAGTAATATACCTGTATATATATGCATTTGATTTAAAGGTACAGTGTGTGAAATTTATGAGTCTCTAGTTGCAGAATATAACAAAAATGGATAATGTAATATATGTATAACTATGTTTTCATTATTGTATAATCACCTGAAAGTAACTGGTATTGATCAACAACCCCACCAACCGCCCATGAATCTGTCAATTTGTGCTCTGACAGAGAAAAACATTACTCGCTATTGCAGAAAAAATTCAATGTGGAGAACAGTTTGTGGGACCTTTGAAGCAAATCATCGCTAATGCATTACACTGTGGGATAAATTCATTTATTCACCTGCCAGAAGATTCACTCATGTGAAGCCTTTCTTTTCCATTAAGACATGCGAATGTCTATCTTCTCATCTGTTGTTTGTTGGTGTGGTCTTTTTACTATAGGTCACAATCTATAATGAAAACATCCCCAACCACCTTGTTTAATAATCCGCTGGTGTCACTGATTAGGTATCAAAAGGAGACCTTGACATTATGAATTGTGATCAGTCATTTTCCTCACCAGGAATTCTGCTATAAGTAAAAACACTGATTAAATATATAAATAAAGAGTTGACTCACGCCTTTCATGGCTGCATATCTAAATGTAGAAAATTGTGAGACAGGGTTTTGTTGAAAAATATAATCTAAATGTAAAATGTTAGCAGCCCCACTGCTTTTTCTTCTCCATCTGCCTCCGCCCAGACTGGATTTCAGCCCCTAATAATATGTTTAGATCGAAAATTACCAACAGCTTCTTGTCAAGACAGCTTCAACAATTCCTCCAACAAACTCACTCATCGTATTATCTGTCAGACACTTTAAATTACTTGAAAATGTTTTTCCAGATTCTCTTTGAAAAACAAAAACTTTCAGTGCTGGTTTGAAGATCTACTCCATGAATGTTATTGACAGCAAGAACCACACTCTTCTGAAGTGCATTATACAACAGACTGCAGCAACCTGAGGACTGAAGTGTTTGTACCTGTGCACAAACACAGATCCTCTTTTGTCTCCACCATCAAACCAAAGCATTCATTTTGTGAATCCCTGCAACCCGAGAATAGTTTTGAAAATGCGTTAACCCCTTTAAATGAAATATCTCACCTTTTGGCCCACCGCCGATGAATCATTTCTTACATAATCAAGATAAATAGGCTGATGTTTATCATTTCATTTAACTGCAGCTGCTTTGGTTCCAGGTGTGACATGACTCATCTCTTTTGCAGGCTTCCCTCCACACTAGTCGGACAGGTTTTGGGAGTGAAATCAGTGCAGCTTCAGAAAGCAGCTGGGCCAGAGGAGGTTCAACACGCTGTCAAAACCAGCACGGAGACACAAATCCCTGTGGTGGACTCACATGGTGTGCAGACGAAGATATTTGAAAGCATTTGACCACAGTCTCCTGGCTAAGCACTCACATTTTGTCTAAATCCTCTCACAAAAAAAAAAAAAAAAAAAAAAATATAGAATATTGGCAGAAAATCAGCAGGACCCTTGACAAAATGTCAGATTCATGCTGGACAGACACATAGTTATGACACCACATGAAACCCCTGAAAAGAAAGAACAGATGACAGGAGAGATAATGAAAAAAAAATGTGACTGTCTTAAAGCCCTGGCAATTCAGCAGTGTGAAAGTGCCTCGATAAGAAGCTGACAAGTGTGAGAAAATAGTCAATTGGCCAGCTGAGGCTTCAAGCGACAATCACAAGGATGAAATTTGATGTTTTCAGACGAGTCACAACCTACTATAGAGAGCTGCACATACTTTAAACTATAGCACCGACTGTGGCAAAAAAAATTGATTTCCTCTCCTCTCTTCTGTTAAAGAGTCGCAGATTTTACTGGGGTTTGTCCTCCGATCAGAGCTGCTGATGTTCCTGCGTCACTGTGAGACTCAGGTAAAAAGGCTGGATGGAGTCATATAGGTAGCTGCAGGATTCAGAAGAAAGTAGATGTCTGATGCTGTTTAAAAGGCTGGTCATGTCTGTTCCACATCGACTGAATGTAAAACTGTAAAAAAAAAAAAAAGAGACGAAAGCATGGTGCATAGACAAGACTGACATAAAAGATAATTTCATGACAGCTCACATCTATCCATAAGAGAAAAATACTTGATTAAATACAGCTGCTTATCATGCTTTTCAGGCAGTAGAAACGACTATGAATCATAATTTCTCAACTAATATTGAATGATACTGCATGACAAGCATGCACCATACAGAAAACACACGCAAATGTGAATATTTATGTGCTGTTCTCTGCAGAGTCTGGATAAACATATGGATGACGTCTGCTCCATTTACCCTACCTCAGTCTTGTTGTCACCTCACAACACCATTCAGGAGGTAGGGAGACTTTGGGAGATGTGTAGTTGAATTGAAAGGAATAGTTCAACCCTTTGGGAAATACTCTTAAATGCTTTCTTTTAAAGATTTAGATGAGATGATTGTTACCCCTCTCATGCCTGTGTGTCTACAGAGGTAAAACCGGGAGGGGATTAGCCTAACTTATCATAAAAGCTTAGTATACCTTTAAATCAATAACTTAAAAAACCTGAAAGTAGAGGGAAACAGATATAGCTTGACAAGTTCCAAAATACGCCCACCAGCACTCATCCCACGAAAATAGCAAATTGTCATTTTTATATTTCTGATTGTAGACAAGGTATCACAGAGGTGTACTGGTTAGATGTTTTCCTATGATTTGACTTATGTGCCAAGCTAGCAACTACCTGCTGAGAATTATCACTCGACTCTGCAGCTCTATGCGGCCTAACAGTGTTTAGTTGAACAGTGGCAGCCCCAGTGTGCTAACACAAGCCTGGAGATCAAAATAAGTTGTAAGTGTAGTTTCAACAAAATATTGAAAGGGCTGCAGGGTGAATCTCAGGCGTATTAATGTCCAAAGTAGTGCAGGGCTGGTGCTGGCAAAATCTAAAAACCAGAGCAGAAGATGAGACAGAACTGGACATGGCAGAAATGGCACACAGGATTCTTGAGACATGGGGAAATCAGGGTCAGTAAGATGGTCACAAAAACAAGTTTAAAAGGAGAGCACAGAAGAGGTCATAGCATTTGTCACCGTGAGGGAGACTGAATGATCTGGCAGAGTCTGGGTGGCTGAGCTGTCCCTTTATACTGAGCAGATATATCCGATGATTGGTAGCAGGTGTTGTGGTATATAGTCAGGTGAGAGGAAAACTGGAGATCATGCCCAGCAGCATGCACACAAACAAGAAGGGGTGCAAGTTCTTTTTGCTTAGGAAGGTTCCTAACTGAGTGAAATGACCCAGAAGTATTTACGTGGCAGCCATGATAAGAGAAAGGTGCTTCATTGTTTGCTTTCTAGCAATATAATAAAAAATTGTGATGCAGATTCACAGCAGAGAGACAAAGAGCTCATGTGAACAAGTGAGGAAGAGCGTGTGGATATGGACAGACGTGTTGGCGTGATCGTGAATATTGGACACAAACATGACACCAAATTAATGATGCTATGATACACATAGTCAACTGTTGGTTAACAACTTTGCTATTTCAACTTAAAAAGTGATATGTCAGTGTTGTCAGTTGTTGCAGGTTTAATGACATGAGATCAGTCTTCTCATCTAACTCTCAGAAAGCAATGCCTAAATCAAGAAATTAAAAAAAAAAAAAAAAAAAAATCAGTTACTTTAAATCCAGTTATCTCTGCGTTCTCACAGGTCCACAGTATCCTGAGTCTCGTTGAGGCCCAGACTTTGTATGTGGCAGACAGGGGAAGGCTGGTCGGGCTCATCACATGGCCAGAGGTAATATAGTAATATAGAGTGCAATATAATATGTGTATACACAAACCTACACTCAGAAATATTATATTATATACATAGTTTCTGAATATCATCTTAATTCTGTTACATTACTCTGTGGGTGTTTGTCTAATCCAGAGGCACTTTGTAAACACGACCGCATCCCCGTATGGATTAGTTAACATGCAGGGTGTAGGAGGTAAAATGGCTACTTACAGATTCACAGCAGTATCTCTTTCTCCTTCCTTCCTTCCTTCCTTCCTTCCCTCCCTCCCTCCTATTTTCTATTTTCTCCTCCAGATGAAGAGAATAATAGAGGACTTGGCCAAAGAAATCTAGGCATTGGAAATAAGCACCTCCCTTGACCTTTCTTTTTTTTTTTTTTTGTAACAAACGTCAATCCATCTCTGCCTGGTTAGCTCTAACACAAGCCTGGCTCTAATAATGATATCACTACTTCTTCTTCCAGGCGTAACAAAATTTGCACATAAACAGAACTGTCATTAACACGGGGCTCCTATTGATAAACATTCATCAGAACTTATTGTCTTGCCTCTTATTGTAATTAGCAGCATCTCATACATTGAGGAGATTATGCACTCATCTCATTCACTGATCTGCTCTTTGTGACACAGTATTATTAAACGTGCATCTCCATTATCCAGTGGGGGTGAGAACAAAAGCCTGTAAAACAGTTTGTACACCAATTAACACAATGTAACCCTGCTGCTGTGTTTATGCCATTAAAAACTAAACTCCACCACGAGTATCTATTCAGTATCTAACTGCTACAAAGCATACCATGAGTTTGGTATTAACCTTTTACCTTTTGTGATTCCTTTCTGTTTATTTCAGTAAAATGACATTGCAGACAATTGACATCCTTGAGTCTTGTGGTGATGCTGGTGGCTAATGGCTCACCCAACTTCAATTCACTTTCCTTTGATTTGTCTATTCTATTCAAAGGCATAGCAAAAAAACACCGTAAAGCGACATCATGTAGAAAATTGTATTTTTCTGATTTAATGCCCACAGTTTCAGAGTGCAATATCACTGTTTTAAATATGGACAATTGAACCTGTGCATTTGTTATGATTATTTTACTTATGATCAAAAACTACCAAGTTGACCACAGCCAAACATCAAGCAAGCGCAACAAGACAAGACATAGCAGCCAGCTAATATTACTTACCCAGCTATGCTTTGACTAAAAGCCAATCCCAGATTTACTCTTGTCCGGCAGCCTCTCCGTCATTCTCCTTTTCTTTTCATAGCTTCCTCCATCATCCTCTTTGGTCATTTCACCTCTGCCATTATGTCCATAAAGGCTGCTGAGCCTGGTTACATTGCCCACTTGCCCAGAAGACCTCTTCCTGGTGGTGGTGGTCTAAAATGTCTATGGTACAAACACTAACACTCCAGCCCAGGTAATAAACTGAGTTAACAGCAGGGAAAACCATAAAACCATAAAATATGATCCAGGTTCACCAAACTAAGTGAAATGTTTGGTGGTGTGTGACTTAGTGCCGTAAAGCGTTACATACTTCTTGCAGGTGATCGTATCAGGAGCACAAAGTTATGTGGGAACAGACGTACCTGATTACAAGTCAGTGTAGCATCAAAATGATAAATGTTAAAATTAAATGATTGGTTATTTTATGGTAGAAATGTTACACAGAGTGTTACAAGATTTCTGGCTTTGTTGCCCCCCGGTGGTGCCATCAAAAAAGAAGAAGCACACATTCTTCTATACCCACTGGGAAGCATCAAAGACTGCACCAGTATTCACCTGGATTATCTCAATTTTCGACAAAAAACACAACGGAATTATGTGCAGTGATTTCTCGCATTCACATCAGGAATATGGCCAGAGTTGCCTTGGTAACGAGGCTCCTGTTCAGCTTAATCAAAGCTTGATTGCAATCCAAATTATTGGAAGTGCTTTTCTGGTGTGATTGTTCAAACTCAAGAAGAAGGTGAATCATAAAATAAACTAAAATCGCAAATCAAAATAAAATGTTTTAAAATGGAAAAACTTCTGTTGATGAACAGGAAAGTCTGAAGCAACAAATGTGACAAGACATGACAGATGGAGTTAAGTGTCCGTATGCTTTCTTTGTCTAAAAAATTACATTATAATTATTCATAGTTTATCATAGCATCGTACTCACCAAATTAATTGTTGAGGTCTTGGGACAAGACAAAATAAGAGCAGCATTTTAATAAATTGTAATCTGATAAATCACACTTATGTTATTATTATCTAAGGAGACGTTAAATTTGTACAACGCGTTCACTCAGTCAACATAAAGGTTCTCCATGCAATAAGGCTCTAATGTAGCCCCACTTCTGATGAGCAGCCTTAGTCCTTGATTAGTTGCTGGTTTCCTGTTGTTTACTTGTCTTCAGACTATATTGATTAATGATGATAGATCTTACAGTATTCCTCTGGCACCTTAAACCTTTAGACCAACAAGTCACAATAACTTGCAGCCTGTCAGAGTGTTTGAGCAGAGAGCAAAGCTGCTACAGCTGCTGTTGTTGCACTGTAGAACTAATTAGACCTCAAATCAGCAGATTGTTCTGCTTTGTTTCATGATGGATGTGCTCATACTAGCCGTGGACAGCTTTTGTTTTTTTCTAAACAATTGGACACCATTCAGAGTAAACAAAAGAGGGAAACAGCCATGGTGCACCACATGGCACAGCTTCGTATTGTCTAACTTGGTGCTAAAAGAACAGCATGACAGGTACCACTAACACTCTCCAAACAGCTCTCACTCACAAACACACAAACGTGCTGACATACATGCAGAAATACACAGGGACCACATGCACGCCGGCTACACTTGTCTCCTCCCTGCACTGCTCCCCCCCCCAGAAAAGTGTGAATAATAGCTAATCATAGATGGGACTGAGACAGATAATTGGTTCTTTACAATAGACTTTTTCTTCTCTCAAAGAAGATACATTTTCAATTTCTTTCAAAACATTTTCTCTTCTCAGACTGCCTTCACGTTGTTGTCCCTTAACCAAATTCATCTATTCAGTTCATTAATGTGAAAGAAAAAGGGATAAAAACAGAGCAGGACAAACTTATACAGCACAAATATTCAAATCAATGTTTTATAACAAGATATTTACACCGGTATTGTTTGACTCGTCACAGTTCAGTTCTACATATAATATGAAAATGTGTAATGTACATTGAATACAAAATTTAAATGTAACAGGGGAACTATGTACATTCACAAAAGTATATACCTCAACCTGGGAGAAAATACAATTTGGAGTCTTTGTATCTGAAGCCCAGGCCTTAGACCTTTCCAATGAATTCATTTGGAGAACTCTCCTTGAGATAATCTCACAGATGTCTACCTTTATTTCTTGTATCAGTCATTGCTGGTGGTTGAGGCTCAAGTCCTCTCAGTGAGGCCCATTTTGAGGATTTCAAACAAGACTGCTGACTTGTTTTCCCATTAAGCCTAATTATAAAAAACATCATCCTCGGATAGCGAGCTGCTGTCTACGTGCCGGACAGCAGCCTCTGCAGTTGCAGTGCTCCTGTCCTCGAAGAGATGATCTCCCTCCTGCTGAGTGTTGGACGTCGGGGAAATGGAGTTAACCACTGGCGGAGGGAACAGGTGGGCCACCCTGTTGTTGCCATAAGTCTGGGCATGGATGCTGTACAGGTGCTGGGGAACACTGACGCTTCCACCGTCCAGCAGAAACTGAGACAAGAAGTGACTTTGTGTAGCTGAGGAGGGATAATGACACGATCAGCTGGTTGAAAACACTGAAGAAATGATTTGAAGAAGACAAAGACAGTGACAGCTCCTGCAGCTACAGCTGAGTCCTCTCAGGTTGTAGAGATTGTTGAAGCTGTAGTTCTTCACTGTGGTATATTATAGCAATACTACACAAACACTTAATGCTTGAAATGGATCAAAATGGTGCCATTAGTTTGAACCAGCTGCTGCACAGCATTTATCTCTCTCTTTTTTTTTGGCCTTTTCAAGCTTTATTTTGACAGACAGCTGAAGAGTGACAGGAATGTGGGGAGAGAGAGATGGGGAATGACATGCGGGAAAGAGCCACAGGTTGGATTCAAACCCTGGGCTTTCCGCAGCAAGGACTGAGCCTTCGCACATGGGGCGGCTGCTCTAGCAACTGAGCTAAACGCCGCCCCGAGCACAGTATTTATCTCTGATAACATATGACATGTGAAAGCTATTTCTGTCTGAAAATATATACAAATTTGTGAGGAGCATATGTGCAAACACTTGCTGGAATAATTAAATGCAGTGAATTCCCTGCATAGCTGGAATTTTAAAGTATAACATATAAAAATGATTAAATTCAGACTCTATCCATCAAGCTTGGTACATTTAAGGTCAGTAAGTTTTTAGTCGGGGGTCACAAGGGGCCGGTACACAACAAGGCTCAATATGGGCAAATATAAGATGTACCAGTCTTCTTCTGGTAAGCTCCAATTCATGCACTTGTTACACAGGACAGGAATTTAAAAACAAAGCACAAAAATCCCTGACCACTTGTACCTGACCAAAGCAAAGACCTGAGGGTGTCGTCAGAGGAAATTAAACGTTGTTACCTAAGGGTATCTTTCCCGTATGGTGGCCATTTTAGGACATGAAACTCTGCTGCACTTGTGCTGTGTTCACCTTGGGATGGAAGGTGAACCATGGGAAATGAATAACAAATGCAAAACATTTCTATATTTATGACTTGCAAGCCTTTGTGCCATCTGACACCTCAGCATGTTGATTAGCTGTGTTAAAACAAAAATTGTCATTTACATGCTGAATGTCTACTTATATATCTAACTATGGCAGAGATAGTCACGTGGGGTTAAAAAAAAATGCAATTAAATTAGATTCTTTCAGTCACCTTGAAAGAGACTCTTACTACATGTACTGCACGTATAGCAGCATGTTAGCATTGAGCTAAGGTGTGAGGTTGATTGGATTGCAGTCATTATTTTCAAGATGAAATGACGATGACAAGTCATGCAATCATGCAAATTATATTCATTAACATATTATATATTTGCATATCATATATAAACTAATAATAACACTGAGAAACAGGAACAGTCTTATTGGTCTCAAAAATCCATCATCAACATTAAAAAAAAGACATTAAAGAAGAGACTATTACAGAATAAATGACTTATTACCTTGTTGTTTTGATCTTTTTTCTTGTATTCAGACACAATGGATCTGCAAACTTTGCAGTACAATAAAAGAGAAATTGTAGACACATGATCAAACCTTGCAAGCTGGTGGAAGGCTGCTCCGAACTGTCGTTCATGGACCACACATTCATGGCTGCCTCAGCCAGGGCAAACTGCTCTGCTACACCTGTGAAGCAAAAAGACAGACAAGCTAATTTTATGTTGCTTTTCACAGAAGTCGCCCGTCTGTTGTTTTTGTGCACTATATTTGAGTCACTGTCATGGGGCATCATGAAGGCTATTGATTTTTGTAGATGCTCCCCCTGCGCGAGCCGGTCGAACAAAAACAATGCCCAGAGGCATCTGAGCGTCACTTCATCTCCATTGACCACATCTTGTTTGTCTTGAATTAAGTTCATGTTTCTGTCTCACCTGCGGCGAAGCGAGCTTCCTTGATCTCGTCTGTCATCTGGGAGTAGAATTGTTCATCCTCCTGCAGCTCGGCACCCATCCCCCCCCATCCTCCACCTCCTTTACCCCAGGCCCCGCTCCAACCTCCTCTGGCCTCGCCACCTCCACCCCAACCCTTCCACTCAATCAGGTGAGCAACCCGCCCCTGGGCCATTGCTGTCGGCTTGGTGATATGCTCCTTTATCGTGGCTACCAGACCTAAATAAGGGTAGGAGAAAGACACATACATCTTGATAAAGTGAATTAGATCAAAGGTTGCCAGTCTGAAAACACTTGGTGTGTGGTAGCAGATAAAAGAAGGAGATAATTTGAAGAAAAGATAAAATGATAGGCTACAATAAATGTTGTACAGTAGCTGATTGAAAGGAAGAGAATGTCACAATAAGGGACGGGGATTTAGAAATCATTTCTGATGCAGAGCTGCAAGAAGAAGATTGAAAATGAGAGCATAACAGCACCCAAGGTGATTTTGGAGAGAGAAGTATAATTGTTGTTCACATTCACAGCACTGTAAGATGTGAAAAACATGTTAGAAATAGAAAAACAAATGATTGGGTTTTTATGCTGTTTTTACCATTCACACAAATTTAAATTTCCATTTACAACTTTTCACTTTTCAAGTGAAACCAAGCAGCAACCTATGCGGCTGTACAGTTAAGCCAAGGAGTGCCAAAAACCACAGTTCCTCAAACGCCCACTTGAGTCTGGTTACGGAACGAGTCAGTCTCCATAAGTCCCCATGTTAAAATGTTCAGCTTCACAGCTGAAATAAACATGTTTACAGCCTGGTACAAAAAACTGTTTTGGGCTCTATAGGTAATGTCTCTGTTCATGACAACTGTACTGAGAGTGAATTTTTATAGAACTCATCTGTTCATATTATATTAAGGCTTAAAGTTATGCATAATTATTGGCATGGCTGCTTTGATTGACAGGTGGGTGCCGTTAAAGATGGTTTGCTTGAGCACCCAGGCGTCATTTAGCTTTTTAGATTATCTGGGAGGGCGGACACAGCCACCACAAAATGGCTCTTAAGAAACCTTTGGGTGATGTCACAGATACAAGATCCTGAGTAAAAACAATAACTAGGGGCCTGATTAAAACTTCTTTTGGACTTTTCAAGTCTTTACAAGGAAATCGCAAGCTATTTTACACAGGATAGAGACCAAGTCCTTTAGATGCAAATATGTCTAAAACTGTCTACAGACAGAAAGCGAAGCAAATTTTTGCCTTGGGTCATTTGTCTGAGATTGACTGCTGTGACCATTTGTGCTGTCAGTGTTGATTCAGTCCAAACAGCCAATGTACCAACTAGACATTAGCTGCAAGCTAGCTAGCAACAGATCATGCCCACCTAAGTCTCTCCGGTGACTTTATGTGCAGTATGCATAATAATTTTTACCAGGTCAAAACTTTAAACGTACAGACGTACATACATGTTGTTTTCAAGTTTTAAGTCAGGTGGGGAGCCTTAAGTAAATCTTAACTCCATCCCTGAAATCCAACCCTCAAATCTCCAGCTCTGTTGCTTGCCCTAAATGGACTCTTGTCAATTGGTATCTAATAGAGGTGCCGTGTCCCTCTATCACTACACTAATATGTCATTTATAACCTGTAGAATCACTGGGCAAAACTACAAAGAAGCCATAATTCCCTTTAATCACAAGAGACACAGGTAGAAAGGTCCAGGGGAAATACAGAGCTGAAGTGAATGAGACAGCAAACCGAGGTCATACTGCAGAACAGGCAAATTAAAGAGATGTGAAAGGACACAAAAGGAAAGGTTAAAAAAGCAAAGGCAGGGAAAGAGGACAAGGAGGAAATGTTAAATTACGAAGCAAAAAGAAAGCAGAACAATGTTTAAATGAGGGAAAGAGGATTACAAGCTCAGAGATGAGAACAATATGGAGCAGAATTAAAGAAACCGGTACAGTTTAATAAAAGAAAGGAACCAAGAGAGTTGGCAGCGTGTGCTAATTGAAACCAAGGAAAACATCACGACATGTTATTCATTTGAGCTCACACCTAGAGACTCTTGTTTTTTTGCGCGCTGTAACACCCACTGCTGTCTCACCCTGCGTTCACACTGCGACGACACTGTTATGACGCTCTGTTATGGTGGTCGATGGAGAGGAAGCTATGTTTGCATCTATTAAAATTATGAGCGCAGGAAACTTTCATTTGTTTTTAAATTGGATATTTTGAGCTTACTGTCTACACTGCACTCTGCAAAAGACGAAATCATATTAGGTTGACATTGTACCCCACAGAATGAAAGACACTGTCAGCTCCTGAGGAAGCTGAAAAACACTAAAAATGCTGTTTGGGGATACTGACTGTGTGTGACTAAGATGTGTTTCCAGGCTTGATGGTGTTCTTACATTGGATTTTATTTCAAATATATATATATGTATATATGTTATATATATTATTAGCATTGTGTGTGTGACAACAAAACATTTTTATGAGTTTGCCCAGTTAGATTAACATAAAGCATTAACTAATCATTTGGGGGGTTATAAACACAGCACTGACATATTATCATATTATAAAGTTGATAAGGCAAACTTACTGCGAGACATTTATTAACAGCTGCTATTTATACCAGCAGATACAGAGCTTCATCAGCATTCATTTCGAGTCATGTTTCTGGCCACCTGGCAAATGTAAATCCAATATTTTCCATAGACTCATTAGCTGCTAAATGTGCCACATGTTCATTTGCTAGTCTGTCTGCTGTTTGGTGCTGAGCAGGTAGCATACAGTCGATTTATCTAAGCTTTTACTGAAAACAGATGCCTTCTTTTGTCTGGAAATTAGTTTGATGAGAGTCACTGACACTGAACCAAAAGTAAAGTTGTTGTAAAGGCAGGAATGCCAAAACGATGAGCTTAAAGACACTAAACCCTTCTAGAGAGTTCAGGAGAACTGAAAAGTCAGGTCATAAATATTACACATATATATTATACATGATTAACATAAACATATTAATTACATCAGCTTTAAAGTAGGGGGTCTATGCAGAACAAGTATTGTCAACAAAGTGGGTACTCCTCACTGTGGCATCAACATTTTGACTTGTAAAACTGAAAACCAATCAAAAGTCGTACCAATTTGTCACAAAAATAAAAGCTTTCTGAAAATCTGTGAGAATCCAATGGCTGTAATGTAATTCTTGCCAAACTTAACTTAAATAGTTATTAATCGAAGCTGACGAACTTGTCTACACATCACATCAGAACTGAGTTTACAAAAAATGATTTGATTTTTCAGATTTATTTATCATATCGCTACATTAAACAGAGGTACAAGTTTTCAGTTCAAGTAATCAGGGTTAGAAATAAGTGCCTTTACAAAAATAGGCGTTTATTGCATTACGTGAAGCATGACTCCCTGCTGTATGTTATGAGAAAACAGTGGATGAACAAACACAGACGGATGAACAAACATTGGGGGTGTTATAAAGCCTGTAGGAGCTTTCAGAGCTTTGTTATTTTAAAGCCAATGTGGGAATTATTCTAGAAATAACATTTAATCACATCATAATGGGGGTACAATTAATAAGTACTCTAATTTGTTGTTAATGGTTGATTTGAAGCAGTGGTGGATTGAAACAATAACAAAAAGAATCAAAGCTGCAGCGGTGACCAGGGTGAAAAAACAGTGGCAGACAATTAATACTGCTGAGCAGTAGAGATGGTTGAAGTAGAATACTCAACACAATATCAGCCTATTAAGACAGAAGTCTTGACATAAAAGAAAGACAGAAGTCAAGATGTTTCGATGTCTTAACAGCAAAATAACAATAATGAAGGTGGTAAGACAACAACTTTGATGGTGGTCTTAGATTTAATCAATCCATTACCAAGTGTTTGGTCAGTGTATGTCGTCATTTTGACTGTATCAAATGCAGTGACAGTTGTTTCATAGTGATTTTATAAAGCACTGTGAAGTAGGTAAATTGTTTACCATGTTTCCATCATCTTAGTTTAGCATGTTAACATGCTAACATTTGCACTAAACATTAGGCACAGCTGGGTCCAATGCCCAAAATTAAAAGTGAAAACATGACCTGAAGATGATGCTAGACGCAAAGTTAAAGTTTTACCAGTGTTTATTGTTCAACAGCTGAGAGACAAATTAGCATTATATTAACTGTTGATATTCATGGTCACCAGAGCATGAATGCAAATAGTTTTGGGGACATTCTGACGTCACCTTTAGTGCCTTGTACATGGGAAATCCTAATCTAATTGCCATTAAATTTAATGAGCACATTCCTCCTCCACAGATGGTGCTTAACTCCATGAACTCTTTCTCTCTTTCTCTTTCCTGAGAACCTTGCATGATTTCTTGGTCCAACATGTGTTATCTAACGAACAATTCAGTTCCTCTGTGCCGCTACCAGGCCTTAGCCGTTAACTGTTAATAAAACTGATATATCTATCAAACAACATCATACAAAAAGATTAAAAGCAGCAACAGTGTCTGCATGATATTCCTCTAAATGTGATTATATTTGTGCAATAATATTTGAGTCTGTGCTGTATGATCTAATTTGAGCAGTTAGGTTGTCACTTGCACTTTGTGACTACCCGACTCTACAGATCGTGCTCTGTCAGTGATGACTAACAAGTCTCAGTGAATGATAAAAAGCTTCTTTTATTTTTTGAGTGGACTGAGTCTGTCACTCCCCAAGCAGGTGTCAGCTTCTCAGCCATCTTGCCTGAATGTCTGTATTTATCTAACATATTCATAATTATACTGCCAGGGTCATAAAAGAGCTTTCACTGGGGAAAGTTCAGCAAGGCATAACACATTAGCTCAGATAATTAACCTCCTGTAGAAGCAGTCGAGATGAGGCAGACAGACACGGGATGAGGATGAAAAAGAGTAGGAGGCAGCAACATGAAGAGAAGAGGAAGCTAGATTCAAAAGTAGAGAATAAAGTCAGATGGGGGAAGGAAATGTGTGTGTACTTGGACATGATTATTTACTCATGTCTGTCTGGGTATATTGGTCTTACAGTGTGTGTGAGAGAGAAAGGGCACAAAAGGAGGAGGGAAATTACATTACTAACCTCCCATGGTTACTAATGCAATTCCCAGCTTGCTTTTTTCTCAGTCTCATATGCTTGATTCAACAACATGAACTAGACTTGTTTATGTTTGTGTGTGTTTGTGTGTTCAACTCACCCATCAAAGAGGAGGTGGCCAGCTCACCGATGTCATAACCGCCGGTTTTATCTGCAACACCACCATAGGAGGGATTCTGGCCATCCTGCACAATGAGAGGGAGAATATCACAGACTCTTTATCATCGTTTCATTCATCATTTAAGGTGAAAAGAGAGATTTTTCAGCTCACAGAGGAGCAGGTAACACTTCGTATGACTGTTTTAGGCATACAAAAAGCCAGAGAATGAAAAAAACAGCACATACACACATACATTGGACATACAAACACACACACCAGCACATTTGCATATGTTCTTCTCTGGCATCTTGTCTGTGATGACTCAATCCACACAGTTCCCGCTTTTTCTCTCTCTCAAGGAAAAGTGCAATAATGACAAAAACAGGCAGTATTTATGGAAATCCTGCAGCATGCACACTTAGACTGAATGAACTGCGATCAAAGTAGGGTATTATAAACTCTAACCCATATGCCATTTACACCCGAAGTAGCTGTAATCAGGATGGAAACGGGAACTGCACTTCAAATAGATTTCTCTTGGTTTTAGTATTCTTGGTCTTTCGAATATGCTGCAAACCAAATGGGATCACAGATAAGTTCATGCTTACACATTAGTGCACGGAGCATGTTTCCAATTCAAACTGTTGGAAACCAGTTATTAAGACGATAGAATTCTACACAAAAGTTTTGTGACTATAAAATGAGCAAAGTGGGAAAGCTGAGCGACCTCTTGGGTAAATGAATGCCCTTTCTGTTTTTCACATCAGCGGACTGCTGCTTCATTGCCAGATGTGTGGTCAGTGCAAAACCAAATAGGTCTTTTCAATTCCTCGGTCTGAGATCTGAGAAACAACTCTTTTTATTGAGCAAAATGAATTATTCTTAAATGTTTTACAGTTGTTATTTAATATCATTAAATCTGTAAATGTATCATTAAGTAACAATAATAAGACAGTGTTTGGCAGTTTAACATTTATTTTATTTGTAATGCTTTAAAAGTTGCTTGTATGGGCAAAGGTTATAAAAAGGCTGAGTATAAATGTGATTTAATGCTCATAAATCATGGAGATATAAAAATGTAAGAGTTGTAAAAAAGAGTATTTACCCACATGTCCAAACATATCTTACTTTAATAACCTGTAATAATTCCAAACTGAATTATCTCAGTATTTCATTGGCAGTACATCCAAGTTTCTTATGCTAATAGCTGTGCAGGTAGCTAACGACAGTAGCATGAGTTAGCTAGATGTAAACCTGTGAATACAAAACACTCTCTGTAATTGTTTTGTAAGTTGTACTTAACATGTACAAAGAATTTGATACAAAGTATACGTGTAGTATATATATAGTATATGTGAGCTACATGACAGAGAAAGCTTGTGGCTTATTAATCATCTTGGTAAAAAGCAGGAAGTTTCACTCCAGACGCCTGCATGGAGAGAGTGACGGAGCCTGGCTGCGGAGCAGGCTGAACATGTTATGTGTGAACGAGATATTAACCATAAAATGGAGCCGGTCTTCCTGCATACAGCCTCACTTATGTTATTGTGCAATAAACAGATCATAGACAGAAAATTAGTAATTCGTTGATACTCACAAATAATTAGCAATTGCGTAAAAAAAATCCCAGATAATTTTGAAGTGAGATGTTAATGTTGACAACACTCCATTAAACATAATGCTTATTTCACTCCTTTTCAATCAGCAGAACTGTGCCGACAAACACTTAAAGGGTCAGTTCACCCAAATCACAGAAAAACATATTTTCACACCTGTATGGATTGTGACAAGTTTTGGATTTAGACACACTGAACAGCCTGAAATCAAGCCAAAACAAGGCAAAGGTGAGGGCATTTACTCACCTTGACAGAGGATGGCTGACCCTCCTCAGTCCGGTCCTGCAGTGTTGTCATGGCATGATGGAGCTCTGTGGAGGATCACACACATTAACACTTGTTCTATGTGTGTGGTTTTCTTTTGTGTGTGTGTTTCCAGGCAGGGGTCATGCTATACAAAGCCAAAACCCAGTTGTCTCCAGGGGCCAGGGGTCAAGTCAGCCTCATATATAATGAATGACAGGCACAAAGAGAGAGAGTATTGAATCCTCATAGGGTCATTTGACTGGAGTCTCTCTGCATATTTGCTTTATAATTGATAGTGATGACGGGAAATGAAGTGCAGTTTAGATGGATAATTAGCATTATAAGAAAGGCCAGTGGGTACACACACACAAATGTGCGCACACATGCAGGAATACAAACACACACTTGGGATTTCCCCTGGGTGGTGTCGTCAAGACGATTCGCTGTCGCTATAGAAACATCATCAGATATTATTAGCAGGTCAAGAAACCCATCATGGTTCCTAAACCAATCCACTGTCCTTGAGGGGTTAAATCCCACCCTGACTGACTCTCTCTCTCTCCCTCTCTTGCTCTCTCTCTCTCTTTCACACACACACACACACACACACACACACACACACACACACACACACACACACACACACGTTCACACTCCTGCTGTTCTCTTATCTGTTTGTCTGGAGCCTCACATCTGCCTTCCTTCTTTCTTCCCAGCTTGAAAGCGCTGCGCTCAATACCCTCCAGCTTGTTAAATGGGACCCTTTGTGAACAATAGCAGACTTTGTCTCACTGTCAGACTGCATCACACATTCAGGCTGAAAATAATGTGTGAGAATGTGATGTGATGTTAAACGTCATGTACTGACAAAATAACAAGTAGATGTTGTCATTTGGAGTCAGTAGAGAAAGCCGGTTCACCTCAAAATCTGCTTTATATTTTATTTTGTTTTGACAGAACAAATTAGTACTTTTTTTTTTCCTATAAAAGAGGCCAGCAAGCTTTATCCGGACAGCTTTTGAGATGTAACAATGATGTGCCTCATTTCCACAGAGAGCAAATATGAGAGAGAAAAATTGCAACCCAAGTCACATCTTCAAGTCACGACAAGTCAGATATGAGCTTCGGATGAAGCTGTCATATCCTAAAGCCACTGCTGTCCTTTGCTGAACCTCACAATCCCTCTAATCAACCTCCCGCCCCCAAGTCTTGTCTCTAAAGCAATCTTCACGGATTCACTCGGATCAAGCGTGGCTGTGAAAGCGAAGATGAAAATAAGTTTTTCGGATGACTGCTTGCATGGCAGAATTTCATGCTAATGCCAATGATGGATTCATGTCATGCTGTCAGGCTAAATATGTGAGGAGGGCTTACCTTCTATATCTGTTGTCAACACACCTCAGGGGTGTCTTTACTACATTCTCACACACACAGCTATCCCTCGAAAAACGTGATGTAACTTTCTGACAACAGTTGTGCTCCTCAAATGTTTGTTGGCAGCTGTCAACACTTCCTGCAGGTTCATCCAACTGTCAAACAGACACACAGACGTTGGACATACAAACAGGTGGACTCAGGCTCACTGACCTTTGTGACCTTTGCAGAGGCAGGCACCCATGGTAGCAGGACGGCCGGGCGGTTATCTGTTCACCATGGTGGCTTGAGGATGAGGAGTGGGTGAAAGAGTGGAAGAAGGGGAGGAAGGAAGGGGAGAAAAAGAGACAGACGTATCAGAGGAGCAGAGAGAAGTGAGGAGGGCAAAAGTAGAGAGCGGATGCCAGCTGATGCATAGGAGGAGAGAGAGGTGAGAGAGCCAGACAGACAGTATGGGGAGGGGGGACACAGAGAGAGGAGAGAGAGAAGAGAGAGAGAGTCTGGGAGAAAGCATGAAAGCCTGTTTGCTGACGATTTTGAATCCCCTCCCCTCTATTTCTTCTATTCTCCTCCTACTCTATTCTTCTTCTCCATCCTACTGTATATAGGACACTCTCACTGTGAATGGAGGGTCTGATGACAGAGCTATATGTTGAATACTTTAAACCATTTTAATAGACAATTAGCACCTTATCTAATAATATACAACAATGTCTACTTGCTACTATCTATCTATCTATCTATCTATCTATCTATCTATCTATCTATCTATCTATCTATCTATCTATCTATCTATCTATCTATCTATCTATCTATCTATCTATCTATCTATCTATCTATCTATCTATCTATCTATCTATCTATCTATCTACTGATACCTACTGTACAGTACATACCTCGCCACTGTAGCTAGTGTTCAATGGCAGACTGCTGTCTCAGTCCTGCTCCACCAACAGATTCAATAACTCTTTCGTCCCCCTGGCCATCAGACTGTACAACAGCGCTCAGTGATGGCAGGAGGCACAATAGACAATGGACAAATCTCTTTGCACTACTTCCTGGACTCTCTGTCATTGCCATGTCTGACTACCTCTGTACCTCAATGTATGTTACTGCTACTGGATGCTTGAATTTCCTTCGGGATCAATAAAGTACCTATCTATCTATCTATCTATCTATCTATCTATCTATCTATCTATCTATCTATCTATCTATCTATCTATCTATCTATCTATCTATCTATCTATCTATCTATCTATCTATCTATCTATCTATCTATCTATCTATCTATCTATCTATCTATCTATCTAGTATTTTAAATACTTCACATGAAAGAATGTAAAGTATTTTCCTCAAAATTAATGTGTAATTGAATATGATTTTCCCCAAAAATTGGACCTGACTGTCATTACAATGACAGTAGGCTATGTTCTAGCTAGCTAGCTATTTATCTGTCAACCATACTATACTTAGTGTGGTTTGTCTGTCTGTATGTCTGAGTTTTTCTATATGTATGTCCATATACTTTTTTTGTACTGATTTTCTAAAGACCAAAATGATAATGATGATAAATGATGTTTCCGCAAAATCTATGTCAAAAAAAAAGAGAGGAATTTTATTTTTATATTTTTTTTATTTTTTATAAACATTTGTAAAGTTTGATACCAAGCTTCTCATGTACTGCTGAGATTACAGTTTGCGGTGTGAGTGTGAGTTCCAACACTAAGTAATTACATTTTTTAACATTTACTGTACGGACATGATAAATGAGTGATATCTGATAAAACATTAAACATTTGTGTTGTATTATTTGTTTTCTGCTTTCTATGAGGTTTCTGCCGAATTTGTAATTTCCACTGATTAATATTCAGTAAAATGCAGACATATTCAGACATTCGCACCTTTACACACAGCATGCTGTCTCTCCTGTGACCTTGTTAGCTCACACACACACACACACGCACACGCACACACACACACACACACACACACACACACACACACACACACACACACACACACGTATCCTGTAATCAGACAATCAGACATAACATTCCTTGCACGGCTTCTGTTGTCTGTGTTTGTTCTTCTGGTACAAATGCTTGGGGAATGTAACCAGGACTTTACTGACACCACCTGCTCTAACAGTGCTCGTGCCTCCATTATGGGGGAAAAGCCTGTTGTCATGGCAACCAAGCTGCTCCATAATTATAATTTTTTTAAAGCTTTTCTTTTGTCCAGAGAAAGAAAACAAAGAAGTATTACTTGATGGACAGGGGAGGATAGCGCTGAAAAACCAAGCAAAACACCACACGCTGACATCAACATTCAAAGAACCCTCTGTTCAATTACAAAGAGCTGCGTGGTGTGTTGATTAAGGGTTCCTTCAAGATATTTATACTCCTGATTTCAATACTTCGCCTGACTATTATATTCACAAAGAAAAGTCCTGCAGATGCAGGGGAGTCAATGAAAGGAAAGGATAAATGCACACTAAGTTAGCCACTTCCAACCATTTTCACACTAAGAACAACAGTAAAGACCTATTTTCGCTTTTGTCACAAGGAAACCTGCAATATTAAGCAACTTCAAGAAACCCAGGTCCCCCTTAGATCCCTTGAACCCCCCTAACAAAAGCTTGGACAACAGACAAAAAACAGGAACTCACTTAAAGAACCCATTGGGACATATTAACCCTGGAAAACCATCAACGGACCCTGAAACCTCTTTTAGCACAGCTGAAATGCCTTCGGGGACTGCTGGAAAATGTTCAGTCACACACTTTGGGGACCCTAAAAAGCCCCAAGAAACCCATGGAAAAGCTCAAGAAATCGTCCAAGGAATTGATAAGTATTCTTAATGATCTCTGGAAGCTTTTCAAAGACTCTTTTAGGTCTCTGTCACGCATATTGAGATCCTCGTCCTGACAGAGGAGAGGGCTGGTTAGGAGCAGTCTGACCTCTTGTGGTAAAAAGACAAAAGTGCAGCAGCTGTTTTCTCACACATCTTATGCAGCATACCTTCGAAAAGAATGTCACAACTTTGTTTGTTTCAGAGTATTTCTCCTTGTAAACGTGTACTGTTAAAACAAACAAGGCACATTAGGAGAGTCTGTGAGTGCAGAAGAAAAGTGCTCCATCAATAATTCAGAGCGCCAGGAGAAAGTCTTCCCCAATCCTCAAAGGTTCAGCCACTGCCTCTCACCTTGCATGTCACAGAAAAGTCGATTCCTCGGCTGTTAAATATTCACATCTCCACTTTACTTTCCTCAACATGTCTCAACCGCAGCCGTTGTGCAATCCTTTCTGCCCCTGCATGCAGTTCTTATATCTAACTGCCTATAAAACTGTCTTTCTTATTGCCCTTCTGTGTGACTAGATCTCTGGTCTACTTAGATGTTCCATAAAACTAATGAATCTTGAATTTGATTAGATGAGAATGTGGGTTTTTTGCCCAGTAGTTAAAGAGAGCAAGGGGAGAAAGAGGAATGTTTAATGTCCACATACACACATAGACTGTGATGATGCATGATGAACCAACAATCATTTCTGTGGTCCCTCGAGGCAAAGAGGGAGTTGGACGCATTTCAATACTGGATTTTGCACACCATACATGAAACAGTGCTTTAATTGTATACTGTCAAGTCATGATGAAATACATGTGTGATTACTTTGATTCTCTAATTGCAAACAAAGCAAAGAATCAATGATCTGCTTCTGAGGAAATGTAACTTCTCGCTGTTGCAGTCTGTGTCAATGTGGGAATTTCCCGCTCTGATATAATAAGTAAAATATGATGAAAAAGAAAAGCTTACTCGCAAGTATATTTTAAACCTTTCCGAAGGTCAAGCTGACAGACCACCATGTTTTTTATAGACCCACCCTGCTTCACATTCACACAGTTCCACATTTCACACTTGGAGCTGCCCAGAAAGCCTTCAGTGTTGGTCAGGGGCAGCTGAGGAAAATCCAGTTCCTCAAGGAGAACAAGAGTCAACGGTTTTATATTTTTTTAAAAACGCAACATGGTTTGGCTGAACTAGCTCTTCTTGAGGTTGTAGGATCGCATGCAAGAACATAATCAGCCCAGATGAGGCGCTGATGAAGGCTTCTTTGGCAAATGACAAAGGTCTTTGAAATAAAATGGCCAACTTTGGAGCTTTTAGTGCTTTTGGAGTGCTGCTATTTTGGTTTATGTCTAAAGGGGCCACTTCATAATGTAGGCAAATAATAGCTGTAATACTGTCATTTAAATCTTGCAAAAAGATTATTGTTAATTGGAAACAGAAAGCAGAGTACCACCACTGTCACTGTGGGCAAGTTGTTCATATATCTGATTAAATTCAAACACTGAAATTCAAGATGAAAATTCAAACGAAACTCCAGGTAACCACAAACGGTTCTTCCTCTTGTATTTTAGGTAGATAAGAAGTTTGGATCATGTGACTGGTGTACGAACGTAACCTGATTCAGGTTCAGCTGCTTTTAGACTTATTCACAGCAGAGCTTGTCATAGCAGGAAAAGCACAGGTGTAAATGATAACGTTATAAATGACTGCATTCCATTTAGGTGATCTACTTCCAGGCTGCTGGTATCGTGAATATGAGCCACCACTAAATTTGTTTCACCTGTGCTTTTCCTGCCATGACAAGTCAGAATTTCTGCTGTTAAATAAGGCTGTCCTTGGTGACCTGCCTGATCAAGTTTGAATTTTTCATCCTCAATTTTGGTGTCTGGATTTAACCAGTCCAATGTCAGGAATGCAATTTTTCTGACTTTTTGGATTTTAACAACATAAATATAAAGTTGTTTTTTTTTTTAGTCAATTGGGTTTTCTATGTTAATTAGTGAATTGTAAAAGCATAAATATGTAACAAAGTTTTTAAAATTGCACCACTTGCTAGGAAAAACACAAATTCAGATAGATGTTTTCAATTGCTGGAAAAATTTCAGTTATTTAGGATTATTCCCTCAAGCCAAAAGGGAGCCTTGAATGCTGAAATACAAGAAAAGGCACAAAAATCCAAACCTTCCTCACAGTCTAGTGTTAATACAGAGCAGGAGTATGGAGGCAATTAGACTGTCAGTAAAGTATTTTGTGACAGTTTGTCCATCTGCCCAGTTCTTCTGTGTAAAAATGTGTTCATTTATGAGCCCTGAACTGAGAACGGTTTCATTTTTTTGTGTGTTAAAGTGCAAATCTACAGTTGAGGTTGGATAAAAGTTTCTCACTTCTAACTTCTTAAGGCCAACGCCCATGAAAACAGCTCACACCATTAATATTTGGATATTAATGATGTGAGTTGGAGATCTGTTCAGACTGTAATATGCTTGTCATGATGTTATCTTCAACCTGCAGGATTTCATGTGTTTTTCCTTGTTGATGTATTTTGGAGCCATTACAAGATCTACATTTCACTTTTACTTGTCATTCATAAGTAAGCAAAGAAAAATCCTGTGAGGAGCTCCTTGTTCTTTGCTGGCTTTCACTTTTGCTTTTCTTTGCAGGGTTTAGAGACACACGTGCCAAGCACAACACGGGGAATTCTGGGAAATATCGCGCCAACACAAGGGAGGAGTTTTTTGTCCAACATGAGTAACCATATGAGACTTTCTGAGGAAGTGCGAGGGACTTTCTGTGGCTTGCCTGCACATGCGGAGGGTGACTGCAAGTCTCAATTCCATTTGTCTCAATAACTAAGTAATCACGGTTGTATTTATTGTGTGTTATGGCCTCATGCTGCCAGAACTCCCACTGTGTGAGGCACAATGAAACCATAATATTAGCTCTAGAATCACATGATAGACTGAGCATGTTGAAAACCACTGTCTGCAGATTGACCACTCTCCCCTCCCTTTCCTGCCACTTCTCATCCCTTTTTTATTTTTATTTTCTCTATTTTGCCACACAAGCACCGAAATATCCTGCTTAGCTGTGAGGAAGACATATTTTGATGACACAAACCTTAATGGTTTGCTTCGCCCCCACAAAAGGAAGGATTTGAAAATGGCATGGTTAATGGCTCTGGTTACTTAGTCTGCAGCAAAGTTGGCAAGGTCTCTCAAGGCTACACCAACAGGAAATTGCATTAATCCAGAGCTGGGCTGAAGTAATTCACTCCCTTCTTTATTCAAGGCTTTTCCAGAGTTTTAACGGACCACCTCAGCTGTCCTGGTAGTGCAGAACAGGAGTGAGAGGCCTCGGGGCCTGACTAAAGCCTCCCCTCCATGTGCTCCCTAATTGGTTTAATGACTGTAATTATCTGCTGGGGTGCATGTTGTGCTGGGGACGATTAATGGTCTCCAAAACATATGCAGACAGGAGAGGGGGGCGCTGAGACAAAGAATAGCTCTGCAGAAAAAAAAGAGCCGTAAAGTTACAGAGAGAGACACATCCTGCTGGGTCAAAGAAATAGAATAATGAGAGCACTTTATTGTTTTTTCTTCTTTATGGGAAGTTTGTTGTTGTTGAAATGTTACCTTGGGGCCTTGGTTCTGCTTTTGATAAAAAAGTAAAACAACATTTAATGAGATAGTGAGTAATCTGAAGCACATATATTGACCAATATAGGACATACCACCCATGCAGTTAAAAGGTAAAAATAAACTTCACGGTGCTCCAGGAAACATCCGTATAGAAGAAATAACCACAATGGTTGAACCTGAATCACTTACGTTGCAGTACCACTGATGTCCTCTAGATGCTCGCTCCAAAAGATCTCTGACTGTATTGAACCCCATTTAACAAAAGTCAGCTTCTCATTTGAAACACAGAAGTTTGGGCGATACTGATTTTACTTTAGGGTTAGGGTTAGAATTGACCTTGAGAATTAACCTAAACAACATCTATCAAAATAATTTTCTTTCAATTGACCAACTGATTAATCGACTAATCATTTCATCTTCACTTGATATGTACTGGTGGTGATTTTGACAATCCTTGCTTGGTAGGAAGGTGCATTTTCATTGTGACATGAGCCAAGACAGGTTGTATACACTGCACAGATACACTATTCATGAATAGATAAATATAAAATCACTTCTGTATGTAATGTATTTTTACTGCCATACTGCACTGCTTATACAGCACAGACCACAATACTGTTTATACAGTACCAATGTGACCTGCATACTCTGTAGAAGTTGTTTTATTTCCATACCTGAACAAAACAGCTATATGTTTGTTTATGTTTGTTCTCTGTGTTTAGCTTCACGTGTATATTTGAATTTTCCTGTACATTTGTTGTAAGGATATATTAAGAGCTACTAGCAACACAAGTCAAATTCTTTGTATGTGTCAACATACTTGGCCAGTATATGACTCTGATGTTTTTGGGGATGTGTTTCCTTCATTGGCAGGCGTCTCGGCCTATCAGGGTGGCTGTCTCTCAACCCACTCTACTGGTCTACCCTCCTCAGGCTTCCTCCCCTTTAATCAAATGTGGATTTTCTGGCTCCAGTCGTTTATAACAATAGCAGTAGCAGTAAACTCAAATCCAGGCTTGAAAACATCCCTTCAGAAATGTGTGGTTGACGTCACGGACACGGCAGACATGTCCTTTAAAACTTGAAACCATGAATCTTAAGAGCATATAAAATTCACCCTCATGGACCTCATTCTGGATCCTATATCTATATTTTGTGTTTTTTTGTTCTTTATCTTTTTGCACACAATTGATACTGTGTATTGATTCGGTCAAATTAGCTGTTCAGAAATGATTTTTCTCCTTAAATATGCTGTAAGGTACTTTTATTGACCTGAAAATTAATGATATATGTTCAATAACTTGCATTTCATCAATACTGAGAGAATCAGAGAATATCTTGACCTGGTTTGATTATAAATTTACCTTTAAATGTCAAGTGGAGAATCTTGTTGGTTAAACAGGGACAAAAGCTTTTGTTGTTTTGTACAGAATCAGCTGAGAAAGAGGATTATTGCAGCAGTTTTCCTCAATAAACTTTTAAGTTCATGACTTCAGATAATTACAATACACATCACCGCCTGTACATGTTAAGTTAAGTACATTTACTCTAGTGCTGTACTTAAGTACAAATTTAAGGTACTGTACTTGAGTATTTCCATTTTATGCAACTTTATACTTCCACTGGACTACATCTCAGAGTAAAATATTGTACTTTTTACTCCACTGCATTTGTCTACTATTTGTGTACTAGTTTTCATTCCTCCTCATACCCAGTGAAAACCATGAATTTTTGGTAACTTAGAATGTGAATGTTTTTGATAAAATGAACGATTATTTTGTGAGCTGAGGAAATTCTCCAAGCTCTTAAAAAGTATTTCAAAATAAACCTTGGATTAGCATTGTCAGCATTGCATGGTCATAAAGACGAAAACAGGACTGTCTCTCATCAGACACGTGATGATGATGCACTGTAGATTAAACTACAGAGCAGTATAGAAAGTGTGCTTTTACATTTTGAATGTAGGACTTATACTTGTAGTGAAGTATTTTTACTTCACTTTACTGGTCTGACTACTTTACCACAGCATACATATTCTGTATACATAAATATCCTCAGGGACCCACAAACTGATACTGCACTACTTCACTTAACACTTATATACAGATATATATATTTATATTTTTCGTTTTTTTTCTGTCTGGCATGCTTGTGCTGCATATTTCACTACATGTCTGTACTTATTTTCATATCTTGTGTTTTCCTCACTCACACTGAATGTTGCATCATTCATTCTTTTTGTTTGGCATAGTGGAGAAACACAATTTCGCTCCTCTATGCACCGGACTGTGCACAGATAGAAGATAACAAAATCGCTTCTATGTCTCATCTTATCCTATCTTAAAGGACCGGAACACATTTTCCACTACTGTGCAAATGTTACCTTTGAATGTCAATTTAGCATTTAAGTCATTTGATTGTAAACTGATTTGGTAAAAACTGCTTTCAATGTTAATGTTGTGGTTACATGGACAAGTTTCAGTTTGTACCTAACTGCAGCAGTCCACTTATTTTATCTCATTGTGTTGACTTTAGTGATGGAGAAGAGCACTGTACGTTCAGTTAACCTGCCATGTCTGAACAGAAGTTAAACAAAAGATAAAAATCAATAAAATATATTGTGCAGACCTCGATGGAACTTCATCCCCTAAAAGGCAAAAAGCTCTGCGTATTCTTTCCTGTGAAATATAAACTACGTGACCTTTTGCATTCTGTAGCATCGTGCACTCTGCTACCCGCTGTTTTAGGATGATTTTAGGTTTAGTGTGGTAAGAGTCAGGTATCAGGTCTCTGCTGGTCCAGTTCTCAACAAAAGCCTCTTGAAAACTGCAGAAGCCTGAAAAGCATCTTAAGAACAGCAGTTAATGGACTCTTGTGAAGACAGATTGGTGAGAATTTTTATGTGCTGAGTGATATCAGTGGCGTCATTAACAGGAATATGGAGTGAATTAGGCCGGCGTTTGAAAATACACAAAGGGTCTGCAGAAGGACACGGCTTATGTCAACAGCGGCTTGTGTTTCTTCTCTCCACTCCCCCTCATGTCGCCCTGTGCTGACATCAAACAGATCTCAGCAGCACAGTTTGGGAAATGCTGGATGCTGGTAATAATTATTTTCTCTCCGCTATCTTCCTAAATAAGTTTATTAAAGCATTTAGTTTCAGGATCTTAGTTTGTTTTTCTATGAATTAAACCTGCAGAAGAGATTTGGCAGCACTCAGAGTATAATCTTGGATGAGGACATATAAAATCTTTTAGTCGAGAATGCAGTGAAAATAGGAAAATTGAGGGGCTTGAGAGCAGAGTAATCTGCAAAAGCCCTGGAGCACTGGTGAGAGAAACAGCAGCGGAAAGACGCAGGAAGACCAATATAGACAGAAATTGGAGGATGTGTTTTCTGGTCAGGAACCCATTGCTAAAATTAGCGAGGATGTAAATTCCTCAGCGTTGCCGGTTTTTGAATCCGCGTATGACACTGAGAGCTGCCAGGAGAACATAAAACAAAAAAAGATGGAAGGGCGGTGGTATAGGGAGAGGTCATACATGAACATTGCCATGGTAATGTTTTCCTTCTTTCTTATTTCTTTTCAAATTGACCTTCGCCCTGAGAACAAAGACATCTAACAGGCCACAAGAAGGAGGGGAAAAGCTCTGAAAGCGAAAGCCACGGCCCCTACGCACAACAGTCCACGGGGGGAGGCTCGGGCCCTGGACGCCAAGCCTTCAACACAATCACCACACATGCTATTGTGGCCTGCAGTAAAGCCCTGGTATGGCTCAAATCTCCAGCTAACCCCCTCCACCCCCACCCACACCACCAGGCCTCACTCCCCCCCAGCTCTTTCTCTGTCTCTCCATGCATCCCTGTCATTTACAGTCCTAATGACAAGACACAAACTTCCACACATTCAACCCCCACAGAGCGAGGATAATCACATTATAGCTGACGACAGGGACATAAACCAAACAGCAGTCAGTTTGGAAGCACTCAGACGTGGATTTGCATAAATGCAAACAGTACAGTCAGCAGCTAAACGGTAGGGCTCTGCTCCTCTTTTTCCATCGTGGATGGAAGGGAGAGAAAAAAAATCACACACTGAGGGAATGGATGGATGGAGATGGAAAATAGTAAAAGGCTTTCTCAGTTTACAGTCGCCACACAAAGCTAGGACTATTTCTAGGCATCCCAAATGGTTTGAGAGAGGTAACACACAGCCAGCTGGAAGTCAAGGACAAAGGCTCATGAGGGATTTAGTGTCAGTTCCAAGTTCCCATGCTCCGTCTTGCTGCCACTGCCTGCTACTTCTCTGTTGACTCGCAGATTATTTCAATAACTAAATATTGACTTTCTTCTATTTTAGTGTGTGGCTCTTATCTTAGGAATGCATTTAAGGCTTTGTCACTTGTATCAATCAACCAAAGCTGATAATTTTTAAAATGCAAGGCGCCAGGGACTTCCCTGGCACTGCAAGGTCATGGTGAGTGAGATAAGGCTTCTTGAATCCGTCAAGGTGAAGCACGAAGTCAGTATGAGGAATGTTTGGCTGAATTCTCCGGCGTGAACATTTACATTTTATTGTATTTTATTTGCATTTTTGCAGGTCTTGCATTCTGAGAAGTGACCTGTTGCAACATTCCGCTAACGCAACTTTAGACGCTGACATTTACACACTTTCACATTCCATTTACACGCTTTCGTCCTGGCCCTATTTAGGCTGCATTCCATTCAGGGTCAGATATATGAAGCTCAAAAAAATTCTGACCTTTGACCTCTGGTTTAATGTTGGGGAAAAAACTATGCAAATGTGGGTAATGAGAGATGAGGTGTTATATAAAGTTTATTTTGTGGTAAAGTTTATGGATCTGGGTCGGACTGACTGCTGTCATACAGACCAGTGGAAATCCACGAGATTTAAAGGATAATTCCAGTTTATTACAAGTTGGGTTTTATTTGTGTCGCTTTTTACTACCAAGTTAAATTATGAAAGATGTAAGAATGTAATAAAACACCACATAAATACATTTTAAATATGCTTGTTGTAAAACGCTCCTCGTGGAGCAGCATATGTCATATTTGGTAACCTAACCCATTGAACATAAAATATTTACTGCAAGTGTAGTTTACCATCCCAAAGTCACATGTTTTACTATTTACCACAATACAAGTGTTTGGGTAGATTTGTGGTCATGCAATGCTGAGAAAAGGCATGTGAAAAACATTAAATATTAGATTAAAGACACACTATATAGTGAGGTGTTTAATGAAAAAAAATCCTGTCCATACTTAGATACGCAGAAATACATTGCATGTATTTTTCATACATGTATTTCAGTAGGAAGACAGACTTTTTGACATCTGACTTGTAATGAAATGCAACAGAAGAGTTGGTGTCACATGACGGGTCATTTCCCAAGGCAAGAGTAATCAAATGGCAGCCCACAGTGAAATCTCTGTTTAATACATACAAACATGAGGGCCAAATTTGAGTTTTTCAAATTTACTCTTATCTCACGGTTTAATATCTTTTTGATTTGATTAGAGAATATAAATCTAATAAAATGCTCTCAGTAGTTTCTGACAGAGAAATGCTAATGTGTGTTTTGTACAGTGTGTGTGTGTGTGTGGTGGGTGGGTGGGTGCACGTGTTTATGTCTGGACATCAGTCCCCTGCAAGTAATGAAGCACTCACATGTTTATTATAGGTTCCAACTCTGGCATTAAACCATCCAGCAGCATTATAAGGATATCCAGGTGGAAGTATAAACATCCTGGCACCGTTTAAAACAAATAAAGAAATTCCTCGGCTCTGTTTTGTGTCAATCACACAGCAGGCTTTTCCAAATTCAATTTAAGACTTTATTGCTCCACAAATGCAAGGAAGGAAATCTTCAGGAATTCAGGAATAGAAGAGGAACAGTAGAGCTTTTTTTTTATTTTTGAGAATGAGAGAACAACCTTCAATTATAATCCCAGCTCAGTGTTTATCGGTATAAATAAATAAAAGTAAAAAATAAATAGGCTATTAAATACAGTATAAAACAACAGGCAAAAAGAAAGGGGTTTGCTCTTTGATGAAGGAACTCACAAAATGTTTGTAAAGGTGGTGAAAGTGAAAGGCAAAGTGAAAAATAATCAGGTAAATGGTGAATTTATACAAAATGTACTTAAATGGAATTGCAACCAGTAAACCAGGGTAATAACAACAAGGAATCCCTTTTCCAAAGATGGATCTATCCGCTACAATAGAATCAGATACATTTTAAAATACAGTAAAAATTCAAGTAAAGGAAGGTGTACATCAGTAACACAATTGCAGTCATCAATTAAGAGCACTGGGGAACCTGTCCGCTATACACTTCCCACTACACTGGAGAGCCGCTTCATTAAAACAGGCAGAAGCCTCCCTTTAATGTTCCACAAACAGGCACTTTAAAATGTCTTTGAATGTCTAGAATGAGTCGAGCACTAAATTGTCAAAGCATGTCATTTCGTCCCGTTGACATGTTACTCAAACCAACAGAAATATGAATATTTGTAGAGCTTCTACAAAACTAAATGAGACATTGAAATCGCAAACCAAACTATTATTAAGTATGAAATCATCTCAACCATAACATCATCATTAAATCTTTTTTGCTTTTTTTCAGGGCATTTTTAGCAAACTTCATCCTCTTCCTCTTCATTACTGACATGCTACAAACAGATGAATTGCATCTTAATTAATTTCATTCACACAGTTTCTCACTTCGATACCCTTTCTTTTTGTTCAGGAATTTGTGTGTAATAGCCCTTTACTTGCAATTCTGAGGCAAACCAAGACAATAAGATTCTTGATCCAAGTGCTACATTTTAAGTTTAAATCCCAATGTTTTTGGTAACTGCCCAAACACTAAGAGACAAAAGAAAAAAAAGTTCATCTGTACAAAAAGAGTACCTTATATTTATCCTCTCTTTTTTCATATAACATCACGTATATGATAGTAGCTTAATTTCTGAGCCAACACCGAATCCATCTGTGTTTTCACACCTAAGCAACACCATCTCTTTAACTTTGGGCCAGCTCACGCTTATTTCAGCCCACTTGACACTCCGTCCTCATTGGTTTAACAGGGAGTGGACCAAAGTGCCAATTAAAGGGAGACGCCATAATATCAGCACCAACCACAACCTGAGCCATGGCTGGACTCCACTGCTCACATACTATTACACTTACTGTGCTTCCTTTGTTTGTTTGATACTGGATGCAACAATCTCAGGCTGCAATTTTGAAGCCGTTCCCAGAAACGGCTTGATTGTTGATTTTTATGAAGCAGGAATGCGAAATGAAGAAAAAAAATAAATGCATGAGCAATGAATTGTATCTATACAGAAGACATGGATAATAAAAATAGATATCTAAATATACAGAGTGTACTTGATACAGCTATTGTCGTATATTTGCTCGATTCCCGTGTGGATAAGATGAAAAAATCAAAAAATGTACAGTAAGTCAGTCTGATTCTGTTGGCCTCAAAGGATGGCACAGTTCTCTTGGTCCTGCCGATCCAAAGCCGTCCCTGCAGTTTTGCTCCAGCTCAGCTTAGAGTTCAAAGGGCTGCCTGCTTCAGTGCACGAATTTAATTCCCTTCGTTGTCACGATCACACTGCAAACACGCTCAGGGTACTGGTCTGGTCCTTTAAACCCAAGATACTGTAGGCGATTCTTTTCAAATGGCCAGGCAGCCTCACCCCGATGTTCTTTATATCCCTGAAAGAGAGAGACATGACAGAATATAAGACGAGCTGCACATGGCTTTACACTTCTGGCCTCATTCCAACACTCTTCACGCACATCCTTCCTGCCTCTCAAGCCTTGTGGTAATCACTCATCAAATGTAACAAAATGCCAGCTGACTCTTGTTTGACTGCTGAACCAGTAAAGCAAGGTGGGGTGTGTTCCAAGTCAGAAATCTGCAGAGGTTTCAATCTGTGTTGACATTTAGGGAAAATACTGGGGGTTCACTCATCGGGAGCACATGATACAAACCTGCAAAAGCCCTGCAACACAGCAGTCTGAAGTCAAAGCCTTAATTACAGCCTTAATTACTTAACGAGGATTCTCCCTGTTGACCATGAATCACTTGTCTGGCAAGCAGAGGGTGGGTTGTAAATAACTGCTGGTTTTCCAAGAGTGCTACCAGATGCTCTGAGATGGAAACATGGGGCCATGAAATCACACCATTCTCTATGACAAATACTTCAAAAGGGTTTGTCGTCTGCTTTACAGTCTGCACATCTTCCCAAATCATGAGCTGAGACCAACTAAGATACGTATACCATGGCAGAGGAAAGAGGAGGGGGTTCCTTTTGGCTGGTCATGCGGTTAGGAAAAGCTCTGGCCCTCGTTATTTCCCCAAAACAGCCTTACATTATGTGCTTCACTAAGACTTTTTTTCCCAAAGGTTGAGCCAATTTCATTAAATTGCCTCCTTAGCACTCCTACACATCTGAGAAGATCCAATTGCCGTAAACTAGCCTGTGAGAAGTTCAGGGGGTACATTGTGAGCGCACCTCCTCAATCTTTCTAAAAGTACAAATGTGCCGACTGCGGGGCTTTAAACCTCGTCCATCTATTTCAGATGCTTAATCTCATCTAGTCGCTCCCACTCCACAGACTATTCTCTCATCTTTCCTCCCTCCTTTAATGTCGAAGAAGCCACAAAAGGCCTTTGCCCTTAACAGGCAAAACTGGTGGTTTTTGGGGGCTCGAGCAAAAGTGCGGCCTAGGGCAGCTAGTGTGTGTGGGTGAAGGGAGGGATGAGAGAAAGAATGGAGAGAGGGAAGAAGAATAAGGACTGCAGCGACCACAAGCCACCACCACCAGCCTACCACAAATGAGCCCACTCCTTCTCCTTCCCTCCATTATTTTTTCCATCTCAAACATTTCTCAAGTTGTAACTGAGGTTGGAGATTATATTGTGCGCAAACTATTCTTCTGGCTGTTAAAACATTTTAAGGAAAACAGATGCATAAACTACTAGCAGGAAGTTCATAACAGGCTTCTCAAGAGGAAAAGCATCCTTGTGCAATATGTTGGCTTTAAATCATGGCATAATTTAAGGACAGAATGTTCCTCTTCTTTGCCAGACTTAACAAGTCAATAAATAGACCTAAACGTATTACGTGAAACCATGTCCCACTTACTCGTTCTTCATCTGCAGGACTTGGTCCATGGTGACGACCCCAGCGCAGGTGAAGTTTTCACTGTACTGACTCATCTTGATGGATTCCAGCCACTCGGATACTGACCTGAAGGGGGAACCGTCCGAGCCACTGGTGCTGGGCAGACGTATGGATACGCTGCAAGCAAAGAAACGTAGATCTAAATGATAATGATAATCAGCAGGCTTTCCCACAACAAAGGTGGATGACTGAAGACTGTAATTACGGTGCAGGAAGTTAGTGATAAAAACCAGTTGGAGCAGTCAGGGCGAGAACTGATTAAGATATGAGCAAGACAGCCTTTTGTCCTTTCTCACTGTTTCTAGCTTTAATGCTCGCGTACAAAAGAGAAACTATGCATTCATGCACATACAGCAGAGCTTTAGTAATCCACTGCGAGGAGTGTTCGCACATTTTTTTCATTAGCCTGGCAGGCAAGGTGTCAAGATGTCCTTTTAATGGTTTAAGTAGAACATCTTAAAGCCATTCTCTTTTCCTCCCAAAACTACCCTAAACACACACAGCCTGTTTTTGACTTAAGGTAGATGTGCAGCTGCTGCCAGTTTTTAACAGCTTTGAAGCAGGTCTGGGTCAAATCTCAAGAGTTGAAACAAGTCCAATTTAACCAGGACAAGTCTTCTTCAAGTGGGTCAAGACAAGCCTGAATCATGTCCTGTCAAATAAGAAATGTCCAAGTCCTGTCCTAAGCCAGCCCAGACAAGCGTGAGTCAAAGACTCAAGTCTTATTTAGCTTATATTGCTCCAAGATGTTTACATGAAAACACAAGACTACTTCTTCAGTCTTTAGATGACAAAGTCAGGTCTCAAAGTCAAGTCTTAAGTCTTCATTTTTGTGACTAAAGTCAGAACGTGGCCACTATTCAAAAATAATGTTGTTTTTTTAGGATAACAGAGCTCTTTCTAAAGAGAAGTTAAGTGCATAATTTTAGGGTTTTATGCTGCATAAATAGATAACATCAGCCAGAAGGGAAAATGAAAGAGTGCAAAAGGAGTCATGGAGGAGACATGAGTGACACTAAAAGTGGATCGTCTATTGCAAAACTTTTGATTACAGAGTTGTTTCCAAGAACTTGTCGCTGATAGTGGCAGGTACTGAAGATCTTGATCTTGATGAATTTCAAGATCTTAGTCTGGTTTGTCAATAAATCTTACCGTGGGTCAAAATCTGCAATGGTCTTCAGGGAGTCCGGGCTCCGCAGCAACTTATCCAGCAGGTTGACAATGTCTCCAAAGCGCGGCCTCTTGGAACGATCCTGAAGCCAGCACTGCAACATCAGCTGATAAACGGCTGAGGGACAGTCCATCGGCGCCGGTAGCCTAAAAGCCTCGTTGATAGCCTTCATCACCTGAAGGAAGTTTTCAATTGGCGAATCAGATTTAGGTTGGCTAAAAACCTCAGAGAAAAGTACAATCTGTAAACTTGCTGCGATCACTGAAACTTACCTCATGGTTACTCATGTCCCAGTAAGGCCTTTCACCAAAGGCCATGACCTCCCACATCACGATGCCAAAACTCCACACATCGCTAGCTGAGGTGAACTTCCTATATGCTATTGCCTCCGGAGCTGTCCAGCGAATGGGGATCTTACCTCCCTGTTTAAGAAATAAAAACTTCAAATTAGAGAGAGAGAAACAAAAAAATGTCTCAAGAATCTTAAAAAACGATGTTCTGCTGCACCATCATGCTGTAAATCTTTTTTTAAGCCATATCTACTTACACTTGTGGTGTACGTCCCCTCAGGATCGTCTTCCAGCACCCGGGACAAGCCAAAGTCTGACACTTTACACTCCAAGGTGTTGTTGACAAGGATGTTGCGGGCTGCTAGGTCACGGTGGACGTAACTCATGTCAGAGAGGTACTTCATGCCTGCAGCGATGCCACGCAGCATGCCAACCAGCTGGAAGGAGGCAAATTCGCCATCATGGTCCTTATGGGAGAAAACAAGAACAGTTTAGCTTTGTGGCCAAAACAAGAAAAAACAGACAAGATAGTAGAGAAATTGTTTGTAATTGTCAGCCAGTACAATAGTTTGTGGTGGACTTACCCTAAGGTACCTGTCCAGTGCTCCATTCTCCATGTATTCAGTCACGATCATGGCATGTTTGACTGCACACACACACACACACACAGAACAAATTATGTTGATGAACTGGAACACCAAAACAGGCAAAAAGAGAGAGAGAAAAAGTAACCAAAAAAGGCACCAAAACTCACAGAAGTCCTTACATTTGGTCACCACCCCCTCCAGCCGAATGATGTTCTGGTGGGAGAACTGGCCCATGATGGAGGCCTCACTTAGAAAGTCCTGCCTCTGTTTCTCTGTGTAGCCCGGCTTCAGCGTCTTGATAGCCACTGCCACCTCTTTCCTGCCCGGCACCTTCAGAATACCACGGTACACCTCACCAAACTCCCCTACAGGAAATCCAGAGACAAGTTAATTTAGAAAAATGATATCGTATCACTTTGATTAGTTTTCTCAGGTTTCTAGCTGCAGGGAGTTTGATGTGCAACAGAGTGAAAATAAGGAAGTCTCTGCTGCTGTTTTGCCTGAGGCTCTCTCGCAGAGGTGTGTTCTGGCTGGGTGTTGAGAGAGAGCCTATGTTGTATAACTGGTGGATGGCCTGTGGTGTTGAAGCATGGGAATCAGCTGTCACATGAGGAGAAAAGGGATGGGGGGGGGCACGGTCGTGAGAACTGAGGAGGGGGATGTATGTTGAAAAAAGTCTGTCGGTTCAAAGGGTAAAGGTGGTCACACTTGAATAAACATATCATGAATGAAAGATCTGGGCAGGGCCCGCGGAAGGTGCTCTGATATCCTTCCAAAATACTGATTCAGCAACACTTTCTTTGTGTAATTGTTCATGTCAACTTGAGATCCCACAGCCAACAGTTGCCACACAACAAAATGTCTCAACTTGTTGTGTGAGAACTCAGCCAGATAGATGTTAATCTCACTAAAGTAACCACTGTCAGTCAGCCTGTTAAGCTGTGGAAAATGCACAATATAAACATCGAATTTGGGGATTGGGAAAATCTTTCAACATCTCTGTGTTAAGCCCCACAGCAGATTGTCTCAACAGAGCTGTCACTCACCAGCTCCAATGACTTTTTGTTTGGTTATGTGGCTGGGGTGAATTTCAGTGGCAAACTTCAGAACGGCTGTGTTGGGGTCCTCGTATGTATGTGGATCCACATAGGTTTTCAGAGGCTTCAGTTGCTCTGTGAGACAAAGAAAGAAAATGGTTGTCATTATTAATAAAATAATAATTGAATGAAGTGAAATAAAGAGATGAGAGAGTTTTTTGTCTACCTGAGCTGGAGAAGTAGGTGTCCTCTGCTCCTTGCCTGGTGTGAGAGTTTCTTTTCCTGAACAAAAAGAAAAAGCCCATCTGCAAATTAATATCCCACTTTCAAAGAACAAATGTACTTTTGTCTTTATATCATTTGCCTGCTTTAATATCAATAGCACATAGCAACCTTTGTAACCATTTTTCAAGACGTTCTAAAGCTTTCAAAAGGATACCGACACTGGTGCAATGCGTCCATTCAAACAGAAGAAGCCTTTTGATAAAGGCTGACGAAAGACTGTGTTTGCTGAGCCGATTTAAAGACTCAAAGACAGACAAGCAGGCGGGAGGGAGGTGGACAGACGGGCTACAGTCTGCTACAGTACAGGCCCAGGTCACCTTTACAAAGTGCCTGTGGCCTGGTACAGAGGGAACCGAGCGCCTCTTATCACCAACAATGTACCACCTCGGACTAATTTCCTTTCAAAGGACCCAACACTCACTAGAATATAACCATTGAGCAGTGACAAGGCACATTCAGTGTAAATTCTTCCCTAGTGAGTGCTGGGACACAGATCCAGATAAAGAGAAAGAGAAAGTTGGCTAAAGGAAGAGAAAAGGAGAGAGGTGAGGAGAGAGTGAATGCAAAGGGCATTTGGAGGCCCCACAAAGGAAGGGCAAAAGAATGAGAGAGGAAGCCACTGAAGGAGGGTGCATTCTGACTGATTAACGGGACAGACAGACAGACAGACAGACAGACAGACAGACAGACAGACAGACAGACAGACAGACAGACAGACAGACAGAGCAGCAGAGGGTGGCAGTTACTAACCGTCTGCGTACGAACAGGACCAAGGCCACTATGAACAACATGGTTGCTCCTCCAACTGCTGCGATGATGATTGCTGTGCTGTTTGATTGTTCTGGAAAAGGCAAGTAAAGAAAAACAAAACACACATCAGAGAAATCCAATTATTAAACAAAGCAAGTGGAACTTCTTTTTTATGGTGGTTCTCATCCGTACCTCCAAGCAAGGTCTCAAACTGTTCCTCCATGCTAGCTCCTCCAGGGCTGCCATCGCTGCTGAAGGCCTGCACCCTGAACAGGTAGGCCGTGCCTGGAGCTAGGTCATTGATCTGTGCAAAGTTCTTCTCCTGTTTGAGTACGATGAATGTAGTCACATCCAAGTTATCATCCTGGAAGACAGGGAGAAATTCAGTACTGTGGCATCTGCATCCTTGCGTCCATGATGATGGTCAGATCAGTAACTCTTGAGCTTAAAATGATGCCTGTTGATGTGCTATTTAAATTCAACAATTTCAATTTCAATTCTTGAAACATGTAAAGGGGTAAATGTATAATAATACCTAAAATGAACTCTTACATTTCAACACATATCGTTAAAAAACACAAAAGTGGCGCACCTTCTTGCAGTAGGTGAGCTCATACCGGATGGCCCGGTGTTGGACCCGTGGTCGAGGGGATACATCCCAGGAAAGCGACAAGCTTGTGGAGGACCTCTCAACCAGTCGCATCGTGGTAATCTTTGGGGGATCTGAGAGAGAGGTAGAGTAATACTTCAGTATGTTTGGGATGTGAAAATATGGCTGCATTGATAATCTGAGAGTTCATCCCACTCTAACTTGCAGAGCTGTCACTGGCTCACAGATAGCATCTGTCATTACTGCAGCAAAGATGGCATCACTGCACTGCCTCATATCAGCAGCACTCACCTGTGTAGACCAGAGATGTAGTCAGAGCGCTGGTGGATGGTGGTTTATTAGCCCCTGGTGCTGCCTCACTTGTGAACAGCGACACGCCGCTATGTGCCTCCACGGTGAAGGTGTAGTTGAGGTGAGCGTCCAACTCGCTCACTGAAACCTTGGTGTCGGTCAGGCCCGTGCTGGCCGGCTCGTAACGAATTTTCTCTCCACAAGGCTGGCACACGGTTCCCTCGCAGCGCTGGCATTCAATACTGTAGGTGATGTCGTTTCGACCTCCGGTGTCTTCAGGCGGGCTCCAGGTGAGGAGGAGTTTTCCTGCAGTGGTGGTGGTGGCCACAAGGTCTCGTGGGGCAGAGGGGAGACCTGATGAACACAGATTAGGAAACAATATGGGATGTTAGATAGAGACAGGGAGGGGAACTACAGGAAGCAAAATGTACGGGAGTCATTTCTGACATGACAGTATAAAGCGCATACTTTATACTAGTTTATAGTTTAGATTCTTGAAACTGCATCTTAGCTATGAGATACAAACTCACAGCTCCAGTATGAGATCAGAAACCACAGTGCTTCGTACTAATATGTGCAGGTGAAACAAGTTTAATTAGAAAATACATATGCACATCCGGTATTCCACACTTGGAAAGTCACACATGCAAAAGGAATTATCAGCTGACTGACAGATAATATTTCCAAACTTTTTTATTGCATGGTTCTCATTAGAGATCAAGGGGACTTGTTACCTGAGCAGGGTCCTGTAGGGGGGTCCGTTGGAGCCCGGTAGAAGCCATCCATGCAGGGACAAAATAAAGCTCCAGAGTCCTGCCTCTGGGTGTTGGCAGGACACGGCTCACATTTGTCACCGGATGTTGCTGCTTTGAAGAAGCCAGCCTGACATTCTGCAAACACAAGAAAACATTTGCATTAGCAGGTGAACAAGGACAATAGTGACTTCAGGCAACATCATATATGACACAGTGCTAAGCCAGTTCCTATAGATCGCGCAAGGCTCTTTGAAAGATGTGAACTTTTCACCCTGCATGCAACACAGCAAGGTGGAGTGGACATGTTATTATGTCAAGGCTAAAGGTCACATTTGGACAAGTGACAGAGATATGGAAGGGAAAACAGAGGCAAGACTCCGCACAGTGTTGACTCTACTCATTAAAACACTGTCCGATCCAGCTGAGACGTTGCTCACATGGGCCCAACCCTGAAACAAAAACGCAGATTCCCTGCCTAGCCGGCACTCCTACTCATTATTGCTTCAACCCCCCACTGATGCTGCTTTCTTACTGTCTCTCTCTCTCAACAAACACAACCAGTCATGCCGCATTCCAGGACAGCAAGTCAGTCAGCGAAAAAGGCAGCAAAAATCAGGAAAGAGCCAAGAAATAAAGGAGAACCAGCCCAAAGCAGAGCATCCGTTTGCACTCAACAGGCTATTATATCTTTTCTGTCAGACTTTTGAAACTGTATCGCCTAGATAAGATGACACATAATTTCACACGTCCAACCCGAGAATAAAGAAGTGCAGGTAGAGGATCCAGCTGTGCGTAGCAGTCGTGAAATATGAACTTAATATGGTGTGAAATTTTGGAGGGAGCGCGCCATAAAGGAGAGTGAAAATGAGACGGCCCCCCTTTAACTCTGGAAGAGCATTCCAACGGCTGCTGTTCATGCCCTCACACCATCACACATTCATCTACACACACACGCTCGTGTATGCACTGCACACACGCACCCACACCCATATGTATGCACAAAATACACGTACATGTATGCAAAAGCACACCCATGCACACATGAGTAAATTTGACATCAGAAGAGGGATTATATCCGCTGCCTGTCACCTGTTCATGTCCTTCTGCCAAGTCAATTCACCAACATATACACACACACACACACACATATATATATATAAACATACACACACATTTCCTTCCTTCCTTCATAGTCGTTTGCCTGGAGCATTTTAAATAGCTCATGACAGATGTCATAAGATGTTGATAATGCAAATGAGAGCCAGAAGACAGAAGAGAAATACATAAGAGAGAAAAGAAAGAAAGAATGGAAATGAAGAAGAGTCTGGCAGACAAGATAGAAAGAGGACATGATAGCTGGTTGAAATGAAGCATGTGCGAGAGATTGAAGTTCACGCCAGTGACCCGGGCGAAGCAATGAAACATTAAGTCAAATGCAAACACACAAATTCCAACAGGGGCGAGTTGAAAAACAGAGCCAAGGACAAAGACAATATCAGATTCACTCAGAGATACTGTCTCTGTCTACGGCTGCCTTTCACTGCGGTTCACTTGAGTGAAGTTCCCTTTGGAAGCCAAAAGTGACCACACACAAGACGGAAAGCACACGGCTCCCGCTCCATTTAAGTCATATCAAGGGGATTTACTCGATTGACCATGAGCTTCACTTCGGCTCCATTCAGCTTTTTCTATTGCGGTTTACCGAGTTGCAGCGGAGCTGCTGTGAAGAGGTGTGTATTAAATGAAGAGCATGACAACAGTGGTAGGAAGAATCATACTGAGCACGAAAAGAATTTGTAAGTTTGTCCAATAGGCTTGCACGTTACTCATTCCTCCCCTCAAAACAGCATCTTCTCTCTGTCTTGGCCAGCTGTTTCACCAACAGCCACTGCTACTCATTAACGCGAATGAGGCAGAGGTTGGGCGAGGCAGAGGAGAGGTGCTATGGAGGAACAGAAGGTTCAAGAAAGAAAGAGAGGAATACTGTATCCTGCTGAGGACTGAAGAAAAGGGGGGAGAAAGAAAAGAGACAGGCCAGGGCAAACTCTTCCATTGAGAAGGGGGAACAGCTGCTGTCTCAAACCCCAATTCAGACCCCTACCTCTCCTCCTCGTAATCCCCAAATTCTTTCCTCCCCTCCTTTCTCTCCTCCCAGTCCTCACTAAAAAGGCTCCCAGCTAACCCATTAACATTGCTATTCACCACTGACCAGCAGGCAAGGAGAATGCCATGCCATTCAAGTGCTGAAAGAAAAAACATACACACACAAGCATTGCAGATGGGAATAGCCGAAATGCCACATGGCAACTGAATAGAGGAGGACTAGCCTCTTTTTGGCGCAACAGTGCAGGCTGCAATGCATCGTGGTCAGGTCTGCGGAGATGATGGCCTTACACTGCGAGCCGCCTCTATAATCAAGATGCATTCCAGTGCACACCACCCAACAGGAGGCCTGTAGCAGAGCGCCTTCACTGCAGCTTCAGTTTCAGCCTCAGCTTCTCTATTACAAAGGTGAAGGAGTTTGTGTATCTTTACGCATACGAGTCACAATGACTAGATGATTCTCTGCTGAGGTATTTAACAAGAGGATTCCTCGACAAAAGAGCAAAGTCCGGTGAAAGGAAACCTCTTGGTTCCATGGAGAAAGGCGGAGGGGGGGGGACCTTGGATTGTTGCTGGACACAACAGGAAGCAGGAAGTGTGAGGCTGATGCAGCCTTCCTTCCTAGAGCAGCCAATCAAAGCATGGAAACACAGGGGAGCGTGACCAAATGAAGAACCAGCGCTATGACTACCACAGTCCACAGAATAATAACTGTAAAGGAAGCTGAAATGTGTTGACCCAACATGAACACAGGTACTAAACCCAAAGGGGGGTACCTAAGATGTATGTGTATACAAAGGTCTCGGAGCCTTTTCTGAGTTGAAACATCTGACAAACTTAAACTGACCAGTTTTTCCCTCCCATACTGCTACAGAGCAAAGAACTGTTTGTCATTTGAGAGGCCCCGCTTGCCTCAAGTGCCTCTGTGTTTGTTTATTGAGAGTGAGTACAGGGGCCTGTTACATTCGGGGAGCCCGAGTGGCTCTGCAAGCCCCCAAGGGCCTCCTGGTTTGTCGGCAAAAGTTAAGATCGATGAGATGGTGACAGTGATGAATGCATGGTCGGATAGATGGATGAATGGGGTAACATGGTGGCTTGACAACAGAAATTGCCCTCAAGACTGGAGGAGTAAGTGGTAGGGGGGCCCTCCCCACAATCGAGTCCGGAGCTGGGCTTTAAAAAGGCAGAAAGGTCATGTCTGCCTCAGGGTAGTTGTGAGTTAAACCGTGTATGGCTTACAGGGAGTCAGTGGCCAACTAAAACAAACACATGCTCGCAGTTAGGAGGAGGAGGCGGAGGAGAAGGACGAAAGAGTTGCAGCAGGAGACGGTGGCTTGTCTCATGAGGAAGGAGGTTAAATCCAGAAGTATGGCCAGTGAACAAAAAACATCTTAGAAAAATAAATCCATAACAAATAAATACAATGTTTAAATCTTTATCAGGGCCCCAAAGATAGCCAAGTGGCTCCTCGCTTTGTCTGTGCCCTCTTCTACTTCACCTCACCCCCTCACCCCCCTCTTTTCATTCCAGAGTTAGTCAGATCCGTAATTGCAATATGTCATGTCATTTTGTTTGTATGCAGAGTGACAACATGTCATTAGCATTTTGGGGGAGTCGGGCTGTGGTAGAACAATGAGGGTCTCTGATGGGGGAGGTGAGCCGGTAACATGAGCCAAGGGTCACTGAGGTAGTGTAGGGGAGGGGGGGAGCAGGGGGCAGTAAAGGTGTAGGGGCTGATGGTAGTGTGTGCACGTGGGGGGGGGGCATTAGTCAAAAGGATTAGCTGACCAATGGAGCAGCTGTAAGGGCATTACATCTGTTTTACAATTGCACTCAGGCTTTCATCTGGGGTTGTTAACAAACACAATAAATTCCCTGATCCCCTTTCTCCTCTCTCTCCCTCTATCCACTCAGGCTCATCGACAGGAGGAGGCATACAGGGAGTGAAAAGTAGAGTCACGGAGGCACAAAACATACTCCACATGTTCTAAAGTAAAGCAGACACTCTGAGGAAACCAATCCTGGCTGACATAAAAGTCACAGCTTCCACAGGCCCCAGTTGGACCACAGTCATGGTCATTTGGCCGCTTGTTGCTGGTCAAATCCAGACAGCCAGGTGGCAAACACAACACTTTTATTTTACTACACAATGCCGAGCCAACATGTCACACGCTGAATGCCGACAATCGTCTGCTTCCTGGTTTTGGGGAAGGGGCCAAAATGGGACCAAATGCACCAATAAACAAAATGACTTATCAGGCAGGACAACAAAATAGAAAGTGGCTGAGCGAGGCCGCTCAGTGTGGAGCGACAATGGAAAGCCCTAAGCCAACGGGTCGGAGAGTCACCGAGGGATTAGGTGACCTCCGGTTTCCGCTGTGGACTTGTCCTGTTAGCAGTGAAGGGTGGGTGGGTGGATAGTGTGTTGTGCTGGGGGGAGAGGGGGGTCACTGACTGACAAGGGGGAAGGAAAGTGCTGACCTCACACACTAGCAGTACAATACAATGTGCTTCACATTGCTTTGGACTCCCCCAACACAACACACACATACATATACACGCAGCCTCCAGGCTCAGGAATGTCACCAAGAGGAAATATGTCCCAACTTCCCCACCACAACCAACACACACGAAAAAAGCCAAGTGAGTGGCTGAGGCTCAGTTATTTGACTAATGACAGACATTTAGAGACTAAATTAGGAGACTGCATTTAAACTCAGTTTGTTGTTTGTTTGTTTTGTTTTTTTATTGTGAAACACTAAACGGTCAAATTTGCTTCAACTTTGGTTAAACCAACACCAGGTTAAAGCTGCACTAACCAATATTTTTTATGTTTACAATAGATCAAATGACTATGTCTAAAGTTAAACATGTCGCTTGTAGAAATGAAGCCACAAAAAATTAGCAGTTTCCTAACTTCCCCTTAGCTCTTCTGACCTTTTCAGCCTCATTTCAGTCATTGTTTTAGTTTTCTGGTACACAGCTAGCTGCTAGCTGAACAAATGTAATCATCATGCAATCATCTAGCGAGCTCAGAAACACTCAAAATGAATGCATATGTTGCTTTGTGTCTGTCGGACGACTAAATGAGCTAGCATTACGTTTTTCATTCTGCATATAAACTTTATAAGGTGACACTATCCGAGATATTGTGTCGGCAAGTAGCTCAAAATAGATAAATCAGTCAGTGCAACTTTAATCTATTTTTGTGTTGAGACAAAATGTCTGGCTGCCGTCACTTTTTTTAATCTGCCATTCTTGCGATATGCTAACAAGAAGACCATCAGTGGGTTTGCGTTGACAGGTCGGCCGTCACTGCAAACAATCCAGCAAAAACAGTATGCCATTAATGTCAGTGCGTAGTACATACAAATGGTAACATATCTGATAATAGTTGAAATCAAGTGTGCTCTACATGTCCTGACACCTCAAAGGCTCAGCCATCACACTGATTAAACCACAAATGTGGGATTTGCTCTAATCCACATTAAAGAGTCGTAGAGGCCACCAGATCTCCTTTTTGCTACATTTCCTGTCATCTTGTTCGCTGTAATTGCCAGTGTTCTAGTCACTCCAAACGTGGCCCAACAAGACGGTGCATGACACCACTTGAAAGTCCCCCCATTATCTAACCAACTCCCTCAAGTTCAGCCTGCTGGGCAGACGTTACCTTGGCACGAGATCTGAAGAATCCACACAGTCAAAATAATCACGGTGGCTTTCAAGAGCCGAGGAAGAAAAAGAGAGGTTATATGCAGCCTGTGCATCTAAATGAGCAGCGGTGTCCGGTAAGTCTGGGACTTACAACTTTTTTTTTTAAATTTCTGAGACTAGCTACAGAGATCAAGAGCCAAGGATATTCGGTAGAGCAGAAAATTTCAATGTGGGGATTATCCTGCAGGATTGAGATGATTTCATTATGTGAAATCCACAGTAAGCCAACTAAATCGAGACCCTGAGGTGTGGTGCCGTCTTTGTATACTCCCCATCAGATAAGATGAAATTGCACAAGACTTTGGTCTTAAAAGGTTTGGGGTGATTATGATGAACCAGTTCGCTCCAGGTACGAGCAGACTATCGGCCATCAAACGCTTGATCTTAAGCTTTCTGTAAGATCTATTTCCAAGTGAACAATCGGCCTTCCAAATCCCAACTTCCATCCGTAAAGTGCGCAGACGAAAACAAACTGACAGCAAAAGTTTACATTTCACCTTCACTAAATGTTTTGGCCTTAACCACTATGTGAATAGGGCCAATTGGCTTTTCTCTCCCTGTCCACTAAAAACTCTCCGATGTTGGCAGCATTGTTCAAATTTAGCCTGTATTTATCTTTACGAGTCAGTCGTGGACAAATGTATTTACCAGTGAGAAAGAATAGAGCCGTACACAGTCTAAATAGACCCATCAGTGCCGTGTGAAACGGGATGTTTAAACTCTATTGGTGTCATTTTCATGACCTGTATGCCGGCCAAAAATAACAGTCACTCTGTGATTTCACGGACAACAAAAACTTCTTGTTTGTCAGTTTGTTATACTTAGGACAGCTTGCGCAACAGTCTGCATCTCTTACGTAAATTGCAGTTAAAACTGTAAAATGACGATGGGAGTCCTCGGATAAGAAACTATCAAATAAATCCAAGACTAGAGGCGGAAAATGGAGGCTAAAATAGAAAGACTCCTCAGGGACAGGCAGGATGTGGGGAGAGAGGTAGAGGACGGCAAAAGAGACTGCACAAAGGCAAAAAAGCATGCAGAACCAGTAGTTACTTCACTTAAAAAGCACAAACACACCCAAGTCAATTACTACCCATACAAATCACTCACCACAGCATAGAGTCACACAACTACAACTTAGTCACCAACTGTTTGTTACATCATCTGAGGATGAGTTTAGAGACACAGACAGAGAGGAAAAGAGGGGGGAGAGAGAGAGAATAGTTTACTGGAACCTCTTTGGCGAGAGGAATAATAACTTTACTGGAACTCAGTGGACAGTTGTTCCACGCCATTTTCACCAAGACACCAAAACAGCCCTCAGCAGTCCAAATATTCCACATTGTGTATCTCTTTTAAAATATGGCCTTGTGGAAACTGTGATGTGGGATTAAACCTTATTTGTTGAGGCTTTAGAGCGGCTGCCGAGGTGTGGACCTGGACGGTTCAACACAATCGTGAGGACCAGCCAGGGCAGCCCCATGGTCTTTTGTGGGGTGACACACGGTATGCTGTTCTATTGTGCCAGGGAGGATTATGGGTAAGGAAGGGCGTGATAGGGAACGGAGGAAAACTCCGACAGTGTCAACAATGAGTCACTAGTGGAAACCCACAGCGCTGCTGTCAATTTAAAAGCCAACCACTTAATTGAAAAAAAAAGTTCAAATTTTTTTTTTTGCCAGAATTTAAAAATAAGAAAGTTTATTTTTTCACTGTGGTGGCTGAAAGCACAACATGCTTATTTAAAGCAGGTGGCACTCACTGAAGGCTGCCTCCAACATGTTTTTTGTTATAGTTACTTACTGAATATATTATTTTTTAACAAATTTCAGTCATGGAAAATGACTATTTACATCTAAGTGTAGTTTTTATGTGCTCATAGAGCATAGAATAGAATAGAATATACATACATTTATAAGTTTGATACATTTGATTCAATTGTTAGTATCTCCACATCAACTCCACATTGATCAGTAAAATTATTAATACAATATATAACATGATAACACTTTGATGAGAGACATTCTCTATACTGAGTATTTTCAGTCTTTTAAGTGTAATTTACTGATAATACTTGTCAATACTTGTAAAATACTGAACATTTACTAATAATTAGTATTTATTACATGTTACTCAAATAAAAGACTTCAATACTAAACTTTTTTACTATTTGTATTTTATTAGAATAAAATAATAATAAAAATCTGTAGTGTCTACACTGGTAAAGCAGTAAGAAACAGTCTAGCGGAAAAGCAAATAGACACACAAAAAAAAGTCTAAACAAAATAGTGATTAGTTTGACAAAGGCAGTTTTCATCAGGCCTTCATCATCTTTGTGAGGATTGTGGTAATAAATATAAATCATGAGAGCAACTTTCATTGTGCTTATTCTATTTCCAATGTATTTTATAATTGACACTTACGTATTTTGAGAGCCAAAATAATTCTCTTTCATAGTCATCTGCGCTGCTTTCAGAGAAAGCAAAAAGCCCATTTTGTGCCTGACTACTGCTGACTGATATGATTTACAGCCAGCTAATAAAAGCTTTTACATTTGCTCCTCTAAACACTGCGGTAGGTTTCTGCGGCACAGGAAGTGATGCGTTTTATCTTTAGAGTTTGTTTGTCCAAAAGACGGACTCTGTAGTTAACATGAGCAATGACGGCCACCAAGAGAAGAGCCCCACACGCCACCTCCAGAAACCTCAAAAGGGAGTTTAAGAAAGGAAAAAAAAGATCCTAGAAACACAGTTTGACGGATGAGTGATCTCTAAGCCAAAAACACCACAGCAGTAAGAGCTGATGAGGAGACGGAGACAAAAAACAGATAGAGTCACTTCTACTTTTAACAGGTCCCACAGGGCCGAGGAGTCATAAAACTGAGTGAACACATCACTGAACATGGAAACTTTCAACCTAAGTAAGAAAAAACACCACAATTGAAGTTTTGTGGTTTCTCCCCGAACAGCACACAGTGCAGGAAAGAAGTGGGGAGAATGATTAACTGTGTGTCTCTATGAGATTCCACTTAAAGCCCATTGAACCATTCATCTTGGCCCTGCGCTGGAACCCTGTGATTCATTTCCACATTCATCTATAACTGCCCTTATGCGTCTTCCGACCTCTCATTTGGCTTCATCTCGTTTTTTTGGGGGTTTTTTTTGAGCTTTTCTTTGTTTGGTCATTTTAATGTGAGGGCTTGACCCGGAGCTGCTCCCCCCCCCCACGCACACACACCCCTGGGAATTCCTCAGGTCTGGAGTAATGTTGGGAAAGGCTCCTCCTCAGCAAACTGATCAGGAATGTACCAACCAACGGGGAAGAGGAGGTGGAGGTGGGCTCCTCCGGCCTCACAGGGGAAACACAGCGCTTCATTGTTCTCCTACCTTTGCATTCCATTCCTCACCTCTCTCTGTTTTAAAATCACACCCCTCCACTAAACACAACCTCTCCATCGCTTTTGTATAACTTTTCTTTCATTCCTTCCTGGCCTCTCCTCCTCCGCCTCCTCCCTAATCATCTTACCTGGCACTTTCTCGCAGCTAAAAATGATGTACTGACAGAAAACTTCATCGCCATTATCGGTCTGTTGCCAATGGGAGGGAAACTAAGTGGGACACCGAATCTATTATAGGCAGGCTGCATGTGGATTTACAACTGCCGTCCAAGGTGTGTTCCTTAGAGTGATTAAGGGTATTCATACGTGTGTGCGTTTCAGGTCATGCATGAGTGTATGTGTATGTGTACAAACAAGAGTTCCAGAAAAAGTAGTGAAGGGAGGAGGAGGAGGAGGAGGAGTATTTGTGGCAGATTGGAGTCTTTAGGTGTTCTGTCATGGAACAGATCTCAACAGGCCCTTGCATGCCAGCTTGTGTTGTATATTCACATATGCTGCTGGAGACACACAATACACCCCAAAGCGGAGGCTCAGTTAATGCATGAAAACAGAGGAGGAGAGATGGATGCAGAGACAGACAGAGGGGAACATGTAGTCAGCATGCCCGTTCTCAAGAGGAGGGCCTCTGTTTTCTCTGATGCTTGAGATGAACAAAGTCAGTGAGGCTCAGAAACTCCCCCACCACCACCATCCTTGAAGATGCTAATCCATCACAGTACAGTAGCCCCTTGCTTCTTTGATCACTTTCAGTCTCTCTGACAGCCCTTCCCACAACAATAAAAAGCACTCTTTGCGGGACTTAAAACACAACTACGCCATAACTACAAAGTCAAAGGATTGAATTATGGTCGTACTATGTAGCACACCCATATCAAAATAAGAGAACAGATTATAATGAGAGAGAAGGAAATCACCTGATGCAACAGGCTGTAAGTTATAAACTATGAAATGTGTTGGGAAAGGTGTTTGAGCATGATTTCAACATTCATTAACAGCCGTTTAAATATGTGGTTTCATAGTCAGTCATGACTGTAGCCATAATAAAAGCCTGTAAAGAAGATTTATACAAGATTTTATGTGCTACAAAACGAGTTTCTTACTCAAGAAACGATTACTTTCAGAGTCAAATGGTGAAGTGTGCACTACCAGTGAGTTTCCTTCAGACTGAAAATTTTTCTCACTGGCCAACTTGAGCCTTGATGACACAAGGGGTGTATCATCAGGAAATGACTATGGCTTGTCTAAACCTTTCCACAGAATTGTACATAGAATCATAGCTGCAACTCCAAAGCACATTTCTTAATTTTATAGGTATCGGTTTAAGGTCAGGGATGATGCTGGGACATGCACAAGAAGGCCTAAGCATTCCTTCCATTGCAGAGGAGCCATGTTAGCCAAGGGGAGAATTCCACTGAACAATGATAATAACACCTATAATAAATATCCACAGTCTGCCATATGGGCCTGTTTTATAACCTATGGCAATTTTAAAAAAGATAAATGGTGACTCATGGCAACTGGATGCTTTAAAAACACACTTTCATGTGAGCTACATACTGGGTTTACACCCATACGGGTTGAAGTGCCTCAGGGTAGAAAGACCTTTACAAATACCAAAGATTCAAGAACACGCTCTTACCTTGACACACATCTTCGACTTCTTCATAGCCTGGTTTGCACTGGCACTGTCCAACTGGTACCACCCACTCCCCATCCACAGTGCAGTAGATGCGAGGCAACTCCTCACTGATGGCGTTATCCACGCACACACCGTTCACTTCCCTCAGCGCTTGGTTCTCACCTCCAGCCACGGTCTCAGGGAACGACGCAAGACTCTTAACTGTGGCTGGGCAAGTTTTGTAGTAGACCCTGACGGAAAGAAGAGCAATGCAGGCTCCGATATCTTGAAATGCCAAGTAGAAGCCTTTTCGAGACAGGTTCTCCACGACTCTTGTCTCAGTGTTGATGCGCAGTTCATTTTTGCTAGTGATCTCATCAGGCGCTATCGTGGCCACTTTCTTAAACTGGCCCTTGCGGAAGGTAGTGCCCACGTCTGCATCTGACTCTGATGTGAAGAGGTTGAAGGTTTCTTTGCAGGTCAGCGAGGCGCCATCAAAAGAATTGCAGTCACGTACAATAAACTGAAGTTCAACAAAGACCCGTGAGGCTGATGGACGCCGTTGGATGAACGTGGTGCGCAGCCAGTTGTCCTGCTCACGTTCCCCAACATTGCAGACGGAGTAGGTATAGAACTGAGAGCCGTTCAGGGTCCTCTGGACGACCTCCCACTGAAACAAAACCACACAAACCAACAGAGTTAGAGGTACAAACACTGAACTCTGGGGAGCCCCTAAGCATACTGAGCTGAGCCAAGGCTGTAAGGGAGGCAGAAATAAAAGGGCACCATAGGACTTCACATGAGGATTCAACCACTGTAATATGAACCTTGAAACAAAAACAGTCTGTGTAGGGGAAAACCATGGTTCTTCGAGTTGCTAATTACCTCCCGTGAATATTTTAACAATCCTTCACAGCAATAACACATTTCTGAATTATGAAGGACTCCACTTTATGAGCCTTTACAGCAAAACAACGTAACAAACCTCAAGGAGTTTTTGGAGGAAAGCATTTCTGACATTGCAAAGATACCAAATTATTTCCAGTTGAGTCTGTTGTTGCTACTGTTGGCATCTTCCCCAAACAGCGTTGCAGCTCGCATTCTGAATGCTGCCGCAAATATTTTTTGAAAAACATGACAGCATATTTTAGCGTAACCTTGCCTCTGGAGGAACAACTGGCCCCCACAGAGGCAGAACCCGTGGTTTGCTCTCTGCAAGTCGCCACTGTGCTATTAATTAAAGGAATGTGCTTTGTTGGCTGAGTGTGTGGGTCTGCGTAAAAACTTGATGTACAACAGCAGAACTGACACCTCTATTAAACAGCTGGCGAACATTTTTTATAAGGGGTCTTTAAAACTTAAAATAATGATTATCACAAGTGACGGTAGTTACATGACAAAGGGTGCACAGTAAAAAATGTTTCCAACAACTCAAAAATATCTAGCACCTGATTCTCATTAGTGCAAAAAGTGAAACTAGAGAGTCAAAGCAGCTGTTTAAGGAGAAACCTTTCTTAGAAGTTGGGCGAGACACTGTGAAAAGCATGCCTGCACATGCCTTTGAGTCATCAGTACATGAAATTAGGTTATTTACAGTGAATTTGCATGAGCCTGACTGGCCAATTACTTTAAAACCACAATATCTAAGAAGGCACACATGCCTGCTGGCAAAAGAGATAACCACAGAATCTGGGTGTAATAGCGTGGCTATTCTCTAGGCACATCTCTCAACATGGACATGTTCCCCTGCTTCAAGGAAAAGGTAGCTCTGACTGATTGCCTCTGTCTAAAACCCTCCTTCTAAAAAGAGGTACCACATGCTGCAAACTTTAAAAGTTAATTGCTCTCTAACATACAATTCTAGAGCTGAAGCCTTGAAACCGCAAGAGGCCACAAGTATTCCCAGTTCAGAGCTAGCAGCTATTCTGTCTGCTTAAGCTTTGGTGTAGCCCAGACATGCTCTGCAGGCAACTCCTGATACGATCCTACAACTCCTTCTCATACCCAAGTAACCATTAACTGCCAGATTTTATAGAAACCTGACATGTATACACACCAAGCCTACTTAACAGCTAACCACACAAGTTAAATGGTCAAATATTTCTACACTGGAGGCTCCCTGTTCAACCGGGCCCTTCCTGTAACTACATTTTCTTCATGCAGATTTATCCTGAGGCAAATTCCAAGTGGAAACGTGGGAGCTGCTGGAGGAGAAGCTAGAGAGTTACTCACCCCAAGCTTGTCCCCCTGATCTAAGGGCCATGTCAACCAGCCCAGTTCACCTCCTGTTGCCTTCATATCCAAAAGAACCTCTGTGGAGACATGAGAACACCGTCAATACATAGAGAACAACCCTTTAACCTAATTAGAAAAGACAAATATTTGACTTGGAATTCATGGATATTAAAATAAAAAACACATATATTTACAAAAGACAGTCATTTTAAAATGTCTGCATAATACACCAAAGCTGTCGAGATGTAATTACAGATATAATTTATCACAGCTAACTTCTGTGGTTTAAAAAGCTCAACCTCTGGCTGCAGAAGTCTTGCGAGTTTTATTGGCATTGCACGTCACGCATCTGAATCTCTAACGGTTATAATACATACATATTATATAGCACATATATATTGTAAAGATCAAATAAATAAATACAAAAAAGAGAATAAAGTGTGAACCAAAATTTTCAGAGACGCATTGCACTGACAAATCTCCAGAATTCACCTGTTATATGTTAGAAAGTTTAGAGCTGCGCACATGCAGCCTACACTCTCAAACCAACTGATTATATAGATATATATATATATATTAATATACAACTTCAACGAGCAACAGTGTCATATAATTAAGGAGTTTTCATAAAATACGACTGAAGACTGTCACCAGATTATGAACGTGTGTTTCCTGGGTTTAAAGTTTCTTAAAGGAGGTTCCCCGCATGGCACGCGTGCTCCACCAAACTCTAATAAACTCATAACCAACTTTTAGAGAAATGATTTTAAAAAGACACTCACCTTCTTTAGTCTGTAGTGTAATTAGAATACCATTAATGAGTACATATGAAAATAATAAAGGTCTGATTCCGGTAAAGAAATCCATTTGGCAAACTTTTCCTTCCCCTCTCTCTCTCTGTCTGTCTGTCTGTCTCTCTCTCCGCTCCTGGGCTTGGCTGGCTCTCTCTGAGGTGAGTGCTGCGCTCTGCAGCTCATTCACAAACGGCCCGGCGCGTCACTGACTCCGCCTGTTGGAATGTTTAATGTGTGTATGTGTGTGCGTGGGTGGGTGGGGGCGTGCGCGTGTGTGAGTGAGTGGGTGTGCATGGTGCGTCTTCAGGGGCGGGGTGTGGAGGAGGTGAAGGGGATGGTAGCTCATGAGAAACTTTGGCAACTTTCAGGGACTGTCGGAACTTTTGATCTCTGTCGCACATTTAGAACAAGTCGTGCAAGCTCCAGGTGCAACCTGATGCACCTCTATTGAGCACATTTAGTAAATATATTCATGCCAACAATCTGTGACTAACATTAATCATCACCATACTGTCCATACAATGAATGTGAAACAACAACTGCATCAATAATCTACTAAGGCATGGTAAATGGCTATGGTAATTTCCTGACCTGTAAATCATCAATTAGTTCTACAGTACAGAATAGGATTAGGGCCACATGTGAAAACCTTATTTGAGGTCTGAGTTAAAATAAACAAATAAATTTGTCTAAATCCATCCATCCATTTTCCATAACTTCTTATCCTGTCAGGGTTGTCAGGGGCTGCAGCTGACACTGGGCGAGTAGCAAGGTACACCTTGGATAACTAGCCTGGGCTCCACATAGAGCCAACCATTCACGCTCACGTTCACACCTTTATTCTCAAAATTAAGAGTTTTGAGTCTGAATTCTGACGCTATCTTTTTTTCTTTTTTTTTTTATTTTAAATTCAGAACTCAAATCAATTTTTCACATGTGGCCCTAATCATCTTCTGTATAATAGCATCACGGATCTGTGAGGTTTTTTCTTATTATTTTAAAAATGCCCCTCAAATATTCTGGTCACTTTTTTTGTCTTCCTCTGTTTTGAATTGACAGAAACAACAAATTACTGTGTGGTCTCACTGAAGTATAAAATGCAGTGGTGGAAAGAGTATTCAGATCTTTTACTCAAGTAAAAGCAGCAACATGACAGTGTAATAATACTACATGACAAGTAAAAGTCCTGCATTCAGAACCTTACTCAGCTAAAAAGTACAGATATATTAGCAAAATGTACTTAAATTATGAAGTAAAGCAGAAAAGAAAACTACTCATGACAGAGAAAGTTTATTATTAAGTGAGGAGTTATTATTATTATTATTATTATTAGCATTATTATTATTATTAAAACAAGCATCTTCATTATGTGGCTGGAGGAGGGGAGAGAAAACATGCAAAATCTATTCAAACTCCTCTCCATAGAGAGGAACTCAGAACCTTCTCTCTGAGAACCGACAGTGCTAACCACTGTGCTGCATCCAGGCCTGAGATACTGAAATACTTCATTATAGTGGACACAATTTTCATAACCAGCTTTAATTGTTTAAGCAGGCTAATTTCTCAGGCAAAAATGTCAAACATTTGCCGATTCCCTAAGTATTTGCCAGATTAATCTATAATGAAAATAATCATTAAATGCAACCATAATCTGAACTATTTTGTCTTTCTATGTAACTTTCAAATGCCATCTCATCAGCCAACATAAATCCAAACGTAGTAGCATTCACAAGGGGCACTTGAAGGCACCATAGAGCTGGTTACAGTGTGGCCTACCTGGTTATCAAGCAGTCTGCAGTACAACAGAATCATTTGCATGCAGATATTGATTTAGAAGTGCTGAATGGGTCTTAGGAGGGAAAAGGAGCGGGAGCCGCTTTACTTTACGTTGTTTTGTTCTGAGCATCCCCACATACAGAGGCAGAATCATTGTGACAGGCGGAGAGAGATGTATTCATATAAGAATAATAGCAACCCTGAATACCAGAATTCAAAAGTACAGCTGGCCTACTGATAGCCCGTCATAATTTATGGGAAATATCCCAAAAATGTTGCACCCTGCCAACCCTGTAGATAGACAGTGGTCAAGTTATGAACAAAACAAAGTTTAATCTGTTTTTTCAGTCTCAGGAGGGTCTGTGGGAGTGGGAGTGGTGGAGTCCAGTATGAATATGGGGAATTAAGAAAAGTCCTTTACCTAGCAACTGCTGCGGAGTGGAATTCACTGTCAAGCTTTATCTGACTTACTTTCAGTCTTTGTTGCCCAGTGTTACTATGGCAAAATGTTGAGCAATGGCTACGAAGGCGATAAGTGCTGCGCTGTGCTTTCCATCTTGCCCACCCCACCCCTCGTCCTGTATAACACTGAATGCAGCCCTCCAGCCAGAGGTTGTACCTGGTTCAAGAGTTTATTCCCAATGGTGTTTACCTTTGAGCAGCAGCCTTGTTTTCCACAATAGATGATTACAATACAGTGTGTCATTGATTGGACATGGGTTTCTTTCTCAAACACACACATGCATTGTCGTTCACACACCTGTGACGCTGACACTGCGGGAAAAGAGGTGGGCTTCTGCTGGCCCAATCCACTGCACCCTCCCTTTACCCCACCCATATCCCCCCAGCCCCCATGCACCAGGGGGGCTCCAGTTTCACAAAGCCCCCCTCAAACTACAGAAGAACGCTACGGCTCTCTGTGAGCTTTTGAACCCCTAAAAATCCAACCAGTTGCCCGCCTACTCCTGACGCCACAGCTGTCCTTGTGTTCCCTTCACTTTTTCACTTCTCACACCTCGTCCTCAAGTTAGAGCATAGGTGAGACGAGAGGTGTCCTCACTTATGGGTTCAGGTAATAATAAGATGGGGGGTGGTAGAGCAGGGGAATGAAGAAACCTTTGATATCATTCCTTTTCCGTTTTGATATGAAACAATAAGACGTGGCTGAGGGGCCGCATGTGTATTATCTGACCTGGTAAGCCTGTTGAATATGCATTGTTCTTTGTAGTGCAGCACTAAAAGCTAATGCAGGATGTAAACTGAGAACTAAAGTGGATTGGGGTGTGTGGTTGAAGCCTAAGAGGTGGGGGTTATGTGTGTGTGTGTTGGTGGGGGGGTTGGGAGCTGGGAGGGCTGCCAAGCACAGGTGTAAGGCAACTACAGCAGCAGTGGTGGATAGGCAAACAGCAGAGCCATTGTCCCCAACAACACACACAAAAATACATAGCGCAACAAGTGTGGCCCCTGCCAGCATATGTGAGAACAGGATATTGGCTCATCTGTTAGTCTGATTAGTTATATAGCCTGGCGCTTCCATCTCCTGCAAATAACTGTACCCCCCAAAACAACACCTGATCCTGTTGATCCAGCTCTGTTCAGGACCTGGCATGAGAAAGTAGTCCCATGTGCCTTAACAGATTTACTAATACCTGATAAGGGTGATAGTTAGGGAGAATTAAGACGCAAGTTCACGGCACATCAGGTTGTTTGTGCGAATGAATTGCAAATTACCTGTGAAAGCTACGTTCTGCACGGACAGTTCACAGTTTGAGGAATGATAACGATCACTATGAATTTTCATTTATGCCGCGAACAGCCGTTACCCTTAACAGCCCGAAACCACACAGCGCTAATAATTTTCATCAGTCACTGTAGAAGCCACACATACGGCAGCGGGATTTTCGCAAACCAACATACAAGGCAGACATCTGTACATTGTATATATTATGCATATGTGTGTATGTGGTAATGAGCAAATGTTGGTGGTAATGTGGCCCTGGTGTGTGTATTGAGGTGAGAGCCTGGGAGGCTCGAGGGCATGTGTGACCTACGTGTTGAGTTGTAATGTAAACCAACCATGTGTGGTTGGCTTCAGTGTGGTCATTTGTATTTCAAACAGTTAAAGAGGCCAGCGCTGAAGGGAAACATGCAGTGACAGCTGATGTTGAGATTAATATCCCTTACTTTCATAGTCGAGTCTGCAGTGCCTTTCATGGTCAACTTTTCGAGTTTTGTTAGTCTTTCCAGAGCTGTATATGTTTCCCAAGTCACTTTAAGACTTTAAGTACAATGAAATTTTGTGGAACGTTCTTGAATTTTTCACAGAGAAAAGATTTTAGTGTTTCTTTCACAAGCACATTGTAGGAAACACCTTTCCTTTAAGCTACTCAAGAAAGTTGGGGGACTACAAGACGACAATAAATTGTCAAAATCAAAGCAGAAGGCAGAGATCCTGATCACTGTAAAACAAGACAACAGCTACAGCACCCTAAAATATTTATCTTCAGTTGATTTTTGGATGTGGTTTTGGATTGACGCTTGTACCAAGAGTTCAGTATGGTGCAATGCTAATGCAATGCTAACCTGTGAAAAAACAAAAAAATAGTTTAGTTATATTTGCTCATTATGCAACCAGCCCATTTTTTTCTTCAGCTTGAGGTTAATGTTACCAACTGCAACTGAAAGTAACTTTAAAAAAACAAGTTGCCACTGGCTTCAAAAGAGGACAAGTGCGAGCATTTCTTGTTTTTTTATGACCCGCTGTAGTTCAGTTTCAGTAGAGCATTTGATAGCTACTTATTGAATGAAATGATTAATGATTTATCTGAGAGAAGGAAACATAAAACTGTCTTGTGCATATCTTAACAGAGACATTATTACATGCATTCTTTTACTAAATCCTTATTCAAGTAACTTTCGGCTCAAAGTTAATTAGGTGGTTTCCAGATTTTGGGACTTGATATTGTTCAACCTGAAACCTACACTGTTGTGTTGTATTTAAGGGACGGTGTTAAGAGACTTTAACCTGTCCAAAGGTTCCCATTCACACACAAAAAGTAAAAGAGATTTCTTGTTCTAGGTTACCCACAGATATCTCTAAAGGAAAATGTTAATTAATTTCATTATTTGTGTCTCTATTCATCAACCACATGAGCCCTCCCTATGTTCATATTTATTCCAAATTAAAAACTTCCCCATTCACAGCAGCGTCTCCCTCATTGAGAAGTTTACCTAACCATGCAACTATTTCACAAAACCTCCTCATTCACCTCTTCCTTCCCTCCTCCCTCTCCTCCATATTAGAGCTAACTGTCCTTGGAAAGTACTGATGTACCCTGCAGGGAAAAAGGCAGGATAGATGCACCGTACCATTCATTCAGCTCCTTATCACAACATTATCTCAGCATTCCGATGCCCTGAGCTGGAACGTGCTCATATTCTCAGACGACGCCTCCTGTGTTTTTTTATTGGAGACACAGGTCAAACTAGAGTGGCAGATGTTCCCATTTGCTCACCCAAGTAGAATGACCTGCTCCTCCAGGCGCCTCCTTCCTCTTCTCCTTCCATATCGAGTGACTGCCAGCCTAAAGGCCATTGTGGACGTTTATGGAAGCGCAGAGGAAAGAGCAAAAGGAGACAGAGCTTAGAATAAAGTCGAGATAGATTCCTGGAGGGGCTGTAGAGGAGGGACGTCCTCCAGGGCTCTGACTAGGGGCCTCTATGCTGCTGAGAGCCTCCCTTGAAAGCCACCTGTTGATTCAGTTCCAGATGACCCTACTGGGCTCACTGATATAGGGATGGAGAAGAAACAGAGAGTTGCATTTGGATGAGGAGTGTGTGAAAATGAGCCATAACATTCAGACATTCAACTGTGTCTTCATGTTTTTGGGTCATGTTCCATTCCATTCAAAATTAGATTAGGCCAAAATTACAATAAGATTGAACAACAGGATGATTTAAACATAATCATAAACAGCACAACTAAACAAAACTACAACAAGTGTACAGCCATGCAGCAGAACAACAGTGCTTTGAGTAAAATGTTCACTTCAGCATGATTGCCAAGCATAATAATTACCATGTTCACCATCTTAGTTTAGCATGTTAGCATACCATTCACTAATTAGCACAAAAGAAAAGCAGCAGGAGATACAAAGAGAAAATGAAAAACGTGAATTATAAAAGAAAAATACGGTCTCTACAGTTTAAAAATAAATGCATATTATCTAAGAATTATGATAAAGACAGCTATCTGTAACTTACAAAAGCCCTCCTTTAGTTTTATTTGTCTCCTACAAAATTTCATTTCATACGTCCTCTTTTGTGGGATTCAACAGGGTTCTATTTAAGGTCCCTTTTTAGTTTACCTCATATGTGCTGTTTCTTGACCACCCACCCATCCATCCATCCAGATATCCAGATATTCTTCTTCACAGCCATGCCGTCCAGCTCCCATAAAGGATTCCAAGATGCAGATGGGTCTCCCCCCAGTTTGATGTGTTGATCAGATGCCTCCAACTTTTTCACAGGGTTTCTATTATTCTATTACTATAAGCTCCCTCATCCGATCTTTCTCCACTTTAACCACTTCACCCTGAAAAGGAAACTATTTTTGGCCTTTGGAACCAAAATATCATCATTTTACCCAAAGCTCGTGACCATAGGTGAGTGTTGTAAATCAGCTGGTAATTTAAGAACTTCACGTCACCTACAAAATAACACATCTCCATAGTTAGCAGCTAACACTTATGTGGACTTCCAATGAAAGCCCAGCAAACCCCCATGAGTTGACAGTCTGCGTGAGCATACACTCAGCTGAAAAAAGACATTCCAACAGCTCAATGATTATATCTAAAATTACTCCTCTCGGTCCAGCTGACTAACTATAATCAGCAGTCGACTTGATGAACTTGCCTAAAACCTTGCCTCCATGTTCAACGCTGCGGTCGGTAAGTTTAAAGATCAGCAGTAAGATAAAGACTTGTAGTTTCCTTTCCTTCCTCCGCCCACCCTGTCAGTGGCAAGCTGATTGACAACACAAGAACACATCTTTCATGCTTCACAGTTCATACTTGGTCAGGTGCCCAATCTACATAACATACCTTGAAGTCAAACAGAGGGCCGCCAACTCTGCCAAGATCATGACTTATAAAGCTACTTATTTATGTTCCCGCAACATGGGAATTACTTTTGGTGAGCTCACACAAATTATCAACTTGTGAAACCTGCCTTCAAGAACTCTTAAGCTAAACATCTTTATTTATTTAAACAGTTTTATTTAAACGGGCAGCCATTCATTTAAAAAGGACACCAATGCAGTCTTGATTTGAAGCGTTGAGGTTGATTCATGCATTATTTCCTTTCTTTGTAATCCCATGAAGTCATGCATGGCTCATAAATCTCTGATATGGCTTCAGTTTATCTCTATTCAGCTTTAAGTCTGTGTGTGTGTGTTTTTTTCTAAAAGGCTAAAGCGACTATAGCAGTGCTAGGGCTTATACTGTAGGTCACACTCTTTATTGTTATATCCCCATTATCTCACAGTTGTAGCTGTCATCACTGCTGGGTCCTGGATATGTGAGAACTATCTGAGCAGCACCCACCCACAATATAAAGTGATGTCATATCAGCAGCACCTGTCCTGGTGGTTGAAGCCCACCTCCCCACAGTGGTTTGTGGTTTGCTGAGGTAGGCACGTCAGGCATGTCTAACTCAGACTCCAAGTAACGAAGGGCTGTTATGCCAGTGAAAGTGTTGGGACAGCTGCATGTGTTTGTGTGTCCTAGCATGCTGATCTTGAAGTCGGCTGGATTTGTATTTAAAGCTTAATGTACTTTGCATCTAAGAGATTATTTTAAGGTCTAGAAATTGTTAATAAAAGTGAAGATTGCAACACTCAGCTCTGCGTTGTTAGTATAAAAAGACAAAGGATCAGCCAGCCATCATTGTCCTATTATAAGTTTTGCAGTATTAGCATTAACAGCAGACTTTACACGTCTGCTCCACTACACTCCATGAACTATAAAATCTATTATAAAAACTCACCTATAAATGTTTTATTCTAACAAACAATCACACTATAAGTACTATGTGTAATGTGAAAGGGGTCATCGTGAAACACCCACAAAGAATAATAACTCTTCAGCTCTATGGAGCATGTTTCAGCTCATTATTTAGATTTTCAGGCCCATAACTTTACTGTTTGGGTTCACCGCACTAACCAACCATTCTGCTGAAAACAACTGCCTGGTTGAATTCAGGGATAAATTAATTAAATTTAATGGGATGGGATTTTCTTGATAAAACTATTTATGCATGCAATGCATTTGTTGAGCCAATGAAACCACAGCACACGACACACACAGTTGCATTTTTATGCAAGATTTTCATAATGTCCATGATGGTATAAAAATGACAGTTGACAGCACATAGTCGCCACTGATGACCACATCATTCACCACCAAATGCTGTTGGTCAAACTTTGTTTTGTCTGATTTCTGTCCTAAAAATCAATCCAGACGACTTCTATAGGACAACTATACAAGATATTATAGAAAACCATCCAACTAAAACAAAAGTTACAGCATGTGTCAGGGACATGAAGAGATGGTGTGTAATGTGATGGAAGGAAAAGAAGCTGCAGTACCCTCTGCACCTTTACTTACTTTGGGGAGGTCTGTAGTATGGTGGCATGTGCCATGGGTGGGCATTTTTACACCAATACTCTACTTTAGTAAATGATGTTGCTTTGTCTTCTGGGTGTGTAATATATCAGTGTTGTGACATCTTGTTCCAGTGGCCCAAAGGCTCCAAGTAAACACTTCCAAACGCTTTAAAAACATATTCATACATACATTTACCACATTACATAATTACTGGGGAAGTTCTACAGTGTTTGTCTTTGTGAAGCCCCTGCAAATTCACATAGTTTTCATAGTAGTAGCAGTTGTTGCAGTGGTTGTAAGAGTATGCGCTGTTCCAGTAAAAAGTTCTTTTGTCCTATTGTGCAAGTGCTGTTTCATTTTCTACTTTGCAAGCACAGAATTCCTGTGGCAAACTTGACATACTTGTGATGTTTTTCAGTTTTATATTCATCGTAAAAATAGTACTAAAAAAACTTTCATACACGAAATATTTGAAAGTAATTTGCATCCTGTGAATCCTCACAAGCTGCTCCACTTGGGTGTGTCAATAGGAATGGAAAAAATGTCTAAAAAAAAGAAATAAAAAAACTCAAAGCAGGTGATATAATGATGATAATATGCAAGGTGGGGCATGTATGTGTGTGGGCAGATCTAAAATGCCAGCATAAGAGATGTTATCTCTTTACTTCCTTGTTCACGGAGGAACTCTGGTGGTGCCATGCAAACAAGAGGTATAAAACTTCCAGTCTTTTAACCTTTCGCCATCATAAACACACCTAAAATGACCTTCCAGATGGCAAATTACTAACACACACATTCTCTTTCACTTGCAGCGCTGTCAGAAGAGGTTGTCGCGTTGCAGTGTTGAAACAGCCCGCCTGCAGCTGTTACATCCATTGAGTCAAGTGTGGGAATGCAGGGTGTGTGCATCCAGCCGAGTGCATTCATGTACCTGCTTGCTTATTCACCATATTAGAGTTACTGGACATGAGCACTGAGGAAGCTGCTGGTACTGGTGATTGTGGTGAAGGTGGTTCAGTATATCATCATTCAGTATAGCATCACAGCTGTTTGTGGAATGGCAGCTCATTTCAATGCCTGTCTGTCAAGACTGCTTCAGCGAGAGCCTGTTCTTGCTTGTTGATCTCTTTCAACAAACACCAAATACCAAAGCAAGTCTTTCTCTGCACCTGTGGGGCTGATGAGGTCTGCCTGCTAGCACGTGGGCGTGAGACAAGAATAAAAGAGAAAATACGCTTTGTAATGACTGAATTTTTTGCTCTTTTTAACTGTAGCCCACACATGCACCTGAGGGGATTTATCCAGGCTCATCCACTGATACCAGTCCAGATCACAAAGTGGGCCTGTAACAGAGTTTAGAGGCATTTTCCATTACTTGCGTAACCTGATTTCTCAACCTAGATTCTTTACTGCATGTAAACAAGCATGAGTAGTCTGTATAGTCTCCATATTTGCCTTTAGACTATGGAACAAGAATCTGTGATGCTGTAGTTATGTGCTTTAACAAAATAGCTAATGAATATAAACAATATTAACGTACTAATGTGTAATGTTTACCACATTCATCATCTTAGTTTAACATGTTGACATACCATCACTAGAACTACATACAAAGTGTACTGTAAGACAGATGAGAATGTTTTGTCCTGATGATGGGGCTAAATGAAAAGACAGGCAATCAGCTACGTTGAAATTAATCCATGAGTAAAATAGAGAACAGGAATGTCTGCAAATCTCACAGCAGTCCATTCAATAGTTGTTGAGATGTTCCACCTTGAACTTAAAATGTCAACATGCTGGTGGCAACAGAGGAAATGGCGCATCATCAAATATCGAAAAATTGTTGGATTCATCCTCCAGTGATCATGAATGTCTGCAAAAACATGATATCAGGTACTATCAGATACTACATTACTGTAGCATCACTGATGTCCCACATAGGGGTTTTTTTGGGGGGAAGTTTTAAAGGTTGAGTTCAAAACATATTTGATAACACACCCTTAATGGGTGCAGCCATGCAGATAGCTTTGGTTTTATCTGCTGAAGTTTTGAAATATCTGCCAACACCAAAACAAAATTGGAGGTGAATGCAAGGAAGTGTATTCGCAGTGATTAAAACACTAAAGAATGAGATATCGTAAAATAAGCAGCAACATGTAGTATTTCTCAAGACTGGGTTCTCACAGTCAAAGTTTTCTTTGGAACGCCATTGTGCTGAACAAATCAGTTAGTTAAGCAAAAATGATTACAGTCTTTAACTTTATGTGAAAACTAATTATTTGCATTGTATTACTAGAAGGATTTTGGGAATTTAAAGTAAGAGATGTGGTTTCAGATCCCCATTAGGCATTGCCAAATGTTCTCGGGGGTTCAGAAGGCCTTCTTGAATTTAAAGATATGTAAGAAAATGTGTTATTACTAACTAAATGAAATTGTTATTTTTAAAGTTTGGATTGTCATTTAAGACACAAAGTTCAATCTTACAGGATGAGGGCACAGTGAAGTCCTGAACACAAGCTACATTCACAAAGTCTTCATTCTCTACTTAACAGCTGCAGCTGTTACAGCAACCAAAGAGTTATTAGAACAATGAGAAGAAAACACTGAATTTGTTAAAAAAAAAAAGGAGCCTATAAAGTATGTATGATTATTAGAAACAAAATAATACATAATATAGAAGGAAAACTGTAAAAAGTGTAAAAATATCAGGAAAACTCATCTCTGATGCAACATTCACACGAAATAATCTGCTCAAAATTCATCCAAATCGCTTGTTTGACACAAACTTCCTGCAGTTATTATGTTCACTGTTTGGGTTAATTGTGTAGTTGTTCATTTATTCTGTATAGTTATTGTTATGCATTGAATATAACATGAAATATCCATAAAACATGTCACTCAGTCAGGGGTCGTCAGTTTACTCCTTGATAGAAAAGGGGTCCCTTAAAGAAAGATGTTGGGATCCATTGTTCTCCAGCCAACATCTGCTAACCATTAGCTGTACTGCACCTTAAGGCAGCTCTACACTGACTTCAGCTTTTGGCTGCTGCTTGATTGGCCCAGATGTAATTCTGGTGTCAGGTACGATCAGCCCTCTGCAGTCCAGAAAAGGCTTTTGCTCAACTTAAGAAATTACATCTTTAACCTCTCATGTCCCTTTGGTTTGTTTTGCTATGACACATCCGAGAGTGGGTTGGTATTGACATTATAACTTTTCAAACAGGTTACCTCCTAGAGACAGTTTTTCTGTCCACAAAGAACAACTGATAGCTAAGAATAACTGACAGCTTTTTAAAATAATGCACACTTTAATATTTGTTTCGATGGCTAGTCCGACCTTACATGGCTCTTTTATACATGGTTACTTCAAGCCACAAAAAGAGTGCCCATTAAATGTGGATTGAAGTGAGATGTGCTCAGAAATATATACTCTTAAGGTAGAAATTTAAAGGCATAAGAGGGGAAAAAAATTACATCTGGGAAAAGAGGAACCAACCTCCTCCAAGAATGCAAAATTACCAAATATTACTATTGTCAAAGACACAGTGTTCCAGTTTGCACAACTTAAAAGACTCCAGAGTCTCTCACCAAGACATAAATCTACGTAAAACTACACTTTGGTAATAGCCCAAATCTCTGGTAAGACCACAGCTTTCCATAAATCATAACATGGTTGAGGTTTGAGGGCAGCAGGGATATTCTTGTAAACAGCTTATAGCTTATTAGTGCCCTGGATGCTTAGCAGAGGAAATTTAAAAAACAGCAGTGCAGAGAGTGAACAATTAGCTTTCCAACAAACACAAACAGACACACGATGGAAAAGAATACTGCTGAGAAATCCCGCCTGTCCCCGTTAAATGCCTTCCTTTGTGTTTTTATCTCTTCCTTAATTCTACTTTCGCATTTTCCAGTCTTAAAAAGTTCCAACCCCATCATTTTCCCTGCGAGTGTGCTCAAGCGCTGTATGGGCAGAGCACACTGAACAATCAACACATCCTGACTGGCATAATAGCTCTTTGTACTCCACCCGCTCAACCACTGGAAACCTATTTCAGAATGAGTCAGGCACATACACGCTGTTTTCAGGCCGACACCCACCTCAAGTGACCTGGGTCCAGTTTTGCCACCCGAGCACCCGAGACACAATTTCTCTCACACTTATTCATGCTGGCTGACAGTTTGGGTCCTGGAGGCGAAGAGTGGTTAAAATCCAGAATAGATGGAGGGTAAAAAAAAATAATAAGACAACAGCACACAAGCCTGGCTTTTATTTTCGCTGAAAAGTGAAAGAACCACAAATCATCTTCACATCTCCCTGGAGCCAGATCACGACCCAAACCCCACCACTCTGGGGAAGAAGGAATGGAACAAGACATGCATACTGTCCCACCAGCCACTATATTTAACTACTCCTCATTTGAATGCAACAGTAAAAAAAATGTTGACTTAACATGTTTAATGCCTATATGTGTAGGCCTACGTGATTGTTTTATTTGTGGAGCAAGTAAAAAAGAAGATGCATTTGGGTAACTGTTTAAAATCAATCCACTTTATTTATTTAACTTAGGCCTTTTTTTTGCCATCATTCCTGTTGAGAAAACATCTTATACACCAAATTAAAGTGACCTATTTTGTGACTAGGAGACCATGCATAAGATAATGCATATTTTCAATGTCCGATGAAAACCATGTGTCCATGTCCAAAAATCATTTTTTTGAGGAGGATGTAAAAACTAGCTCACAAAATGAACCTGCAATGAGACAAATCCATGTTTACACAGTCATCAGTGAACCATTTAATATTTTTAATGGATTTATGTGGATTGTGAGTGAAAGTGGATATGCACGTTTTTATAAAAATGTGTCCTGTTTATGTCAACCTCAGTTGGTAAACTATTAATATCAAGGCTGTCCTAGAGGTTTCCACAGATCACATTGGCCTAATCATACCTATTTTACATTGAAATCAGCATAGTCCTTGCTAATGGCCTTCTGACACTGACGTGTTTGCATAAGTCTGACTGATGCAAACACAGAGCTCGTCTATCAAACCTCAAAACGTTATCTATCCAAAGCTACCCTCCTCCAATCTATCCTACTTACGTGATGTAACAAAACATCTTTTCATTGGTCAATAAAATTCTAAATGTTAACTGTAGACAGAAGAGAATATGCACAGTCTATATATAGAAAAAAGTCAAAATCACCAAAAGTGGAGATATGTAGTTTTCACTGGACAGCGATAATATGAATGTGGGCAATGCAGTGCAGTCAGAATGTTTTATCATAGCACTCAGTAGTCCTGATCACAGCTATTAGCATATTAGCGCACTTGACTCTTCTGCAGATAGTCACGGCCTGTCTTATCTGTTTTTTGCCCTGCTGGACTTTGATCAAGCAATGTCGCTGTCCAAGAGCATAAAACTTGGTAGCCTCAACTTTCATAACCAATAAAAACAAATCTAAATTGTGCCATCACATTTACATTTTACCTAAATGCTGTCTGACAGAAATACAGAGGTTTTCTACAACCAAATGAAGCAAATACGAAATAGAATATGAAAGCTCACACATTACATCGTAGATATCAGATTGCATCTGACACTGAGCCATGATGTCACAGGAAGGTGTTATGTTTATGAGGCTTGAGTCACATGGGTGAGGCCATATAGCTGTAGCATTGCCTGTCCACACCTAATGTGTACTGTGACCCCATCAGTCACTTGATCTATTTCTAACTGTTGGCCATTGTAAAGTGGAGCGATCACATCATTACATTTCATTCAGTGCTGTTTGCCTGCACTGACCTTTCGTACACAGCCTGGAGAAGCATTCTCACTTTACGTGGACAGGTATTATAAGTCAGCAATGTATCATATCGTTTACTTGACAACTTATTTACAGGGTTACATGACTGATTGAAAGATAAAGTGCATAAAGGGAACTTTAAAAAATCATAAATCAATTTGACTTGGAGTGCCTTGTAAGCATTTTCTAAATGACTTAATAGAGCCTGTGTGCATTCATATACCTGACCTTTGCTCTTTGTGCTTCCGGATTGTAATAATGTGATAGGCCTACTAAAATAATAAAACAGCATTGTATCTAACTCATTCCATGGTTTGTCTAAAGTTTATGTTCACATAGTCTTTAATCTCTCAGATTAAAGTATTTACACCCAGGCTCCAGGCAATGTTTATCTCCCAAACATACTCTGATAATTTCCTTTGTAAAGTTAGTGCAATAAACAAACGCCATATTCTGTATCTCAGTACTTTGTTGCCCTGACATGGAAATCAGTCATAAGTGAGTGTTTCATTAGAAAATGCTACAGTATGTTTCCTGTGCCCATATTAGCGCCTACCCTGTCTTCAGTGTTTTGTCATGGACTAGTCATGCTAACTACTAAAAGCTTTAGCCTACAGCAAGCTAAGTGAGAGAGAGCTGTAAGAAAACCCAGATATCTGGATACTGATCCAAAACATTCAAAACGCGTTTAGCATTTGGAATAATGCAATTTACAACAGAAAACCCACCTCACCCCCAACATAACTTTGCTTAAGAGTCACATGTCATATGCTTTCATTCCATTTATCTCAACAGAGATAGTAAAGAGAACTATGAACCATGATGGTTGCCGTTTAAATGCCTGATGATTGAGACTAGTCCAATCTATAGAAGGCCAAGCTGTGAAAGCATTTATAGAAAGTATAGATAGCTGAAAAGTTGTAAAGACAATAATCTAGTACAATATAATTGATATCGCAGAAGCAGTCATTGTAAAGTACAGTATAATCCTGTATATTGTAGCGCTTTAAAGTTTTAATGGGAGCTGTAGTATTTTTTTTGTTTCAATGCTAAATTAATTGTTGAATTTTTACTGTTTACTGAATTTTAAAATGTCTATCTTTATTTTTCAGAGCTGCATTATGAATTTGCAGCACAATAACTTAAACTAGCTGGCTAATTTCTGAAACAAAAACCTTGTACCATTTAAAGATCCTTTTTGTTGAATGTTGATTTGTTGAACTCCCATAACAAGTCCAGCAGGTTTAGAAGTGTCTATTGAATAAAGTAACCATCCTACATGTTGACCTTTTAGGATAATGTAAGGCACCAACAATTAGTGTACACAAACATATACTAACGTGTCGGACAACAGAGGACGCAAAGGGAAAATTTGGACATTGTGGGTTTAAGTAGAGTCAGTACATTGGGAAACTAAAACAGTTTAAACTCAAGAGCACCGTGTAGACCAATATCCTTCAGTCTAACAATACACTTATTTCTATATTCAATTCATGAATTTTATTTGTATAGCACTTTCCATATGCAGCAGGTCTACTCTTTATAATATTATTTACAGAGACCAAACAATTCTTAATATAAGATAACATATCAGAATCAAAATGAACAAAGAACAGAACAGAACAAACATAAGTCTTTCTTCACAGTCAGATCAAAGGAATTTAGGATGTCATTGCTCAACATCCATCTTTTTAGATTTTATATATATATAACATTACATTTGAATTTAATGTTGTTTGTGTGTATTTTTTAAGTATTAAAGAGAAAGATAATCCTTTGAAATGCAATACATTATTTTCAAGTGGTTAATAATTATTTGCATGCATTACAGTAGGTAGGCGTTTTAAAAATGCTTTGTACCAAAAAAAAAAGAAAAAAGAAAAAAAAAAGCTTTATACCAAAAGTATAAAGTTTTGGTCCCAGTTTTGTCTAACGTATACAGTTCACTTATTTAGTATGCAGTATGCTTTATACAATGTAATAAAACATACTGCATTAGTTATAAGTAATTAAAATTTATGGATTTTAAATTTGAAAAAAAATGTAAGTGAAATGTAATCACACATTATTGTAAGGGATGACCTCACAAAGAAGTCTCCGCTCTAAGATTAAAAGTGAAAAAGATGGAACACATATTTTGAATTTTTTTTTTTTTTTTAATATCATGTGAGACAGAAATTCAACAAAAACACAATTAAAAAATCCACCAACTATGCAGAAAGCCTGATTTATTTTCTCAACAGCTAACAACTGCAATTAACAGCCCAAATCTCATCATTACATGAGGGAGTCATTATCCTCAAAAGGAATGACACAAATACAAATGTCTATGACCTGGAACAAATCACAGCACTACAGCACTACTGTATCTGTGTTCCCACGGGGCTATAACATCAAATTAACCATAAGTCAGACTTCAGGCTCACACCTCAACAGAAAAAAAGGCTGGTGAAACACCTCAGGCCTTTTCAAAAGGTGATATTACTGCTGCCTATTGTTATAAATGAAAAAGCTGTTTGTTTATGTTTCTGGCAAGAAAAGTAGCCTGGCAACCATGTGGTGAGCTTTACTTTAAAACCATTTAAGCTTCCATTATATTACGATGAACACCTCTTTCTGTAAGTATTTTGACTGACAATTTAATATAGGTCGATGCATCTTGCATTTAGATCACCTGTTGGATGCATTGGCTGGACGCAAATTATGTGAAATATGCAGCAAACCATATATATATATATCAAATATATATATATCAATATATCAAAGTGTTTTTTGTGTTTGTTTTTTTTAATTAAAGTATTCCTTTTACTTGCTTTATTTTGCGCTCTCATGTAAGAACAAATTGTCCAAACACCAGCATGGAATGTTGGGAGCACAATGCCAAAAGGACACAAACAAGAAAACAAGCACTTATCAGTGTCTGAAAAACCAACCTCTGAATTTTCAACATTCTTTTCATTTTATAGCTAAAATTGGTCTTTCAAAATGTCATCTTGTGGCAAAGAATTCAAGAGCAGAACAGCTCAGAAATATGAATAGTCTTATTTAAGGATGTTCACATGGCTCCTCCTCGACTTCACCACCTCATCGCCCAAGGCAGAGCCTGTAATCTTAGAAGAACTGCAAATCTAGAGTGGGAGGTGGAACAACGTGTAGGGAAGTATCTTGAATTTCTCCTTAAGTCTTCCTTGTATTGCCTTTTCACTGCCATGACCCAGTCTGATCTGGTTCTTCTCACGCTGCAAACAGGGCGTCAATTATCATTCCAAGTCTTGGCCTGTCAGGACACTATAAATCATTTATGCCTCACCTCTTTGCGTGGTCACACTCCTTTCTTTCTACTGTAGAAATAAATGACAGGAGAAAATGGGTAAAATACGGGTATGGTCCTCTTTATCCTCCTTTAGGTGCTCAATCACCAGCTTATGCTGCTGCAGCTGGTGTTCCTCAGTGTCATCTTTTTTTTATGAGAAGGCCTTGACCTACTGCATCAGCCTTGTGGGATGAGGATGAAAAGTAACAGTCCATAATACATTACAGACAGTTGTTTTGTTACATAAATATCTTTTTATAACAAAGATTCAGAAGTTCACTGTAAACAAAAAGTCATACTGTAAGTTTGTTTCTCTTCACAGGCTGTCTGCTTTTAATTGTAATTAATTGCACTCTAAGGAGTACTTCCAAGAATAATGAAAGATCCTGCAGCCCTGACCACCAAATGTTCCCAAATAGAATTCCAATCACCACTAAATCCCCATAGGCCTCCCTCTGGGGAATCTGCCGGCTAGTGTACTCTTGAGTTTGACGGGTGTAGAGGGAAACCCTAATGCCACGGTCCTAAACTTCCTGAAACCATGGAGCTGTTTTCCTTAGGGATGACTCTATAACTGTAGCTTTGACAGCCATAATGTTTCATAGCCTTTCAAAACTGCTCTAAAAACACACCGGCAAACTTAGATTGTGTCATTTCATAACTATTTGACACAGTGCTAGCGTGCAGCTTCATAGTCCTGAACGTTCTTTGTCTATTTCAACACAATTTAAGATAGAAAGGATAACTTGATTCTGCATTGTCAATATGCATCACAGCGCCAGTACAGTGATGCAATCTTTTCTTACCAAGACACGCATGTTTAGACATAAAAGATCCCTCACAATACCCTCTCTGGCAGATCAGAATTAAGTCCAAGTTTTGGTGGCCGCAAACAAAAGCAATACAAGTCCAAGACAAACTTCTTACTTGCTTGGAGATATTTTTAAGCTCTAAGATTCTCTGCTTCCAAAAGTGCTTGTTTTCCTTTGTCAGATTCAAACTCAAAGATGTCGGGAAAATACTATGGTGTTGGGTATACTCAATCATATCGAGCAGCAAATTTCAAACAAATCATTTTATGGTCAAGTAAAATGTAAATTGACTTCTGTGGTAGCTTGATTCGCCTCACAGAGTTTCGTCATGGTTTGAACTTCAGCAAAGTAGTTTATGCAGATAGTGACATCTTCTGACTGCTGAATGGACTGCAGCACTGAATCTGATGAGTGATCAGGTTTAGTGTTGTTAACATGTTGCAGATGCAACTTGAGTTTCCCTGATAGTGACAAGATTAGGTACTGTATCTTGTAGACTTTACATTACAGCAAGGTATGTCTTCATTCTTAGTCACGATTCTGAATACATATTTCACCAGTCAATGCATCAAAATAACATCTTACTTTACTCCTCACTCTTCTTAAGGCAAGTTTCAAGTCAAGTTAGAAAAACACAAACCAAGAGTGACGGACCATTTAATGATCTTCAGAAGTAAGTTAAACAACCATTTATTTTACAGTTTAAAATGTCCTCATGGAGGAACAGCAAAATACACTCAAAATGAAGATTGATCAAAAGACAGTTTCATATTAATCACCGTTTTAAGTTTGTTTTTTGTATTTTCTTCTTGTTTGTTTATCAAAAATTATAAGTGCCTTCAACATAACCATGAGAGTATTCAGCTTGCAGTCAGAAATATTTACACCACAAAACTGACAAGCATGGTTTTACTTTCAGCATCGGTTTCACACACCTCATCTCCTGTCTCTTCAGACTGCTTTGTTTTGTTGCACAAAACAAAAATAAGGACCCTGAAGAAAGACAATTATAAAGGGGAAAAATACACAAGAGCACAGATTAAGGACATTAGTATTTACAGCTTGGCTCAAGAAAACATTTAAGGGGAGAGATGGAGACAGATGATCAACACATCCATTAGCGGCATGATGTCAAGTTCAAGTCACATTCTTTGCCTCTATGATTTTACTTTACCCTTTAAGATTTGAAAATAAAGCATGCTATAGCACATCTGTCATGAAGTCACAGCTTAAGTGACCTCAGGATGCAGTCCTTAATATGTGAGAGAATGGTTTTCAGACAGCAGGGGGCAGTAGAGGACCACTTCAGGGAGAAAGAAAACAGGAATACAAACAGAAACACAACCCCTTCAGTACAATGGTTCCTTCAAAATGAGGATTCAATTTCATAATGTAAAAGCACTACAGTAACAGAGCTGGGTTGATGAACAATACCAAAACAAAAAAAAGGAATCAAGTCTGCCCTCTGAGTGGCAAAATACAAAGTCACATATGAAAATAGGTTCTGATCAATTTCTGTTTAAGATACATTGCGTGTAGAGCGTTTGCAAAAGACATTTTGGCACAGAATCAATTTAAAAAATATTTTTTTCCATGAATTTTACTACTGGATCCTGTACAGATCCTTCCCACCATCCCACCTCTTATCCCTGCCCAAAGAAAAAAAGAAAGAAAGAAAACATTGAGATTTGATGATCTGTCTTGTAAAATAATTCACTTGGTCTCTCCACATTGCTTCAGTCTTTAAATATTTATAATATTTACAGTTTCACAATTGTCCACAATACCCTTAGGCTTAAACAAGATGCAAACAAAAATAAACAAATTAAATATTCTTTATATAGTCCCCTGTTGAGGCATTGAGTGTAAACTGTACAACTCTAAACGTCCCCTCACGAGTTCCTGGGGCAGGGAACACTTCGGGATGGAGAGTTGAGTCCGGAAATGACGTAGAAGTTGGCTGATGTTGAAGGAGCAGAAGCAGTATGATTGATCAGACTGAAATGATTCTTGATCATTTTCCAGGCAATGATTTTCTTTTATCTTGCACAAGCATGGCTGATCACGATAGTAATTCCATAACATGTATCATTTTATACTCAAATCTGTACAGAGTTCACAATTTTTTCCTAAATATAGTGCAATGACTTCTCACATCGTTTGTCTTTAAAAAAAAAAAAATCACAATCACTTTCATGAAGGTAAAAAATATCCCGTAGGAAGGTCTCAATCCATAGCATTACGGATGCTATGAATTAGAAAAGGCTATGCACAACACCTCCAAAAATGGCAAAAATGAAATGAGAAACCAGAAATGATCATCAAAAATCCCAGTTAGACCCTTCAGATCTTCTCTTTAAAAGGTATAGTTTTTGGAATTGAATGTCATAGAGTGACTTAAGGACTTGGTGAAGTGAAGGAGAAAAAGGTGAGTGCATGCTAAATTAGATTTTTTTTAAAAAGTCAAACTCATAAAAATATGAGGCAATTCCAGTTACAAAACTGGATGAGTCCAAAAGGGCTGGTGTTGGCTTTGTTCAGGAAAAAAATGGAGGTAATTAAACGGAGGCAATGACAATCATGAGGTGAGGGGAAATGCTGGAGATGCTGTTGAGAAGGTCCGGGGCCAGGCGCGAAAGGTGGCTCTCCGAGAATTCACACGGTGGGAAAATCTGCACCACGTAAGCTGGCTGTGGATCCAAAGAACATAACATGATGAGAGAGGGAACTAAATATTCATGATAATTATTTATGAAACAACACAGGTGAAATTTAAAAAGAAAAGTTAGAACCGGAAAGATTTTAATGACCACAGACCTGATTAGAGCCAGGATTGGGCACATTGATGATGCCAGCTGCCTGTTTGGCTTGCAGGTAGGTGATGAAGCCACTTTTCAAGGCTTGGGTTTGACCAAGGACATCTTCTTGGTCTCGACCACAGGGTAGAGCCAGTAGCAAACAGTAGTCATTCTCCACCTGCCATGAATAAGTCTTTATCAAAAATATAAAATAAAACGTATCCCCAGACCTAAGATAAATGCATTATTTTTATAAACAGGGTGTTAAGTCTTTTGATTGGTCTTGTTAAATATGGTCATCCAAATTTTAGAACCTGCTTTTCAGAGGTAGTCAAATCCAAAATACTCACAGTCATCCTGCGTGCCACACTGTCCAACTGGGAAGCCTCAAGCCTCATCCTCTGCACAATACGGAGAAGAGGACCTCCCTCTGGGGGTGGCAGGGAGCGCTGGGCCAGTATGGTGTTGCCAGAAACAAAGTGCAACTGAACTGCAGCCTGGTCGTTCTTTAGTGCCAGCAGGCCTTGCCATACAATAGGATATTTCTGTACAGAAAAAAAGAAAATGTTTTTTAAAATCATATTTTCATCTGTGGTATTGACTTGAAAATGTATTCTGTGCATAATGACAATCCTGGTCAATTGGTTTTCCTACCGTCAGAAGCTGCACCATGTCGATGGAACGATGTCCTGTATGTTCAAGCTTAGCATCAGGCCGTGGCTGCAGTGAACTTGATGGAGGTACTGTTGGCGGAGGTGTTGACAGGAAGGCTGGAGGGCCTTTCTGTAGAGATAAATCTGGTTTGTGAGTAAGAGCCATAGGCGACGTCATGGGAGATTGGTATGAGGGTGAGACTGTATCCCCTGTATTCGAGAAATGTGTGAGAGGTCCGTGGAGGTAGCATGGCGAAGATGGGAACTCTCAGGCTTGGAATCACTTCCTCCCCCATGTGACTGAGACATTTTACTCCTGTGACCCAGCTCAGGCTCCTGGGGGACCTGATGAAGAAAATACATACTAAATGAATAACTTGAAAATGTGATTTTATGGACTACATAATAACATGCTGAAATATTTGCAAATAAAATAATAAAATAAAATAAAAATTAATAAAAGCATATAAAGAGACCTGGGAAGATGTAATGCCTTGGTTTGCCAGATTGTGTCCCGATGAAGGATGTCCAGGAAACTGGGATGGGAAGCCCCGCATGTCCCGGTATACTGGAAAGGAGCCCGCACTTCCTGGATGCATCAGCTGAACCCCATGAGGGTGAGAAGACACCATAACAGGACTGGATGCATGGACTCCCCTGATTCTACTCTCGTTGGAGGGTGGATGTATCAGCTTTCCTTCTAGTGGTTTGAGAGATTCTTTGGGAAAGTTCGAGGCTCTTCCCCACTATAGGACTCTTTGAAGGTCCAGAGATGTTGATCGAAGATGTTGTTCCACTCTCCGAGTTGCGTGACTGTCTTGCTTCTACAGCAGCCTGCTCTCCCAGTTGCTGGTGCATAAGGATGCGCTGGTGCATGTCTCTGTACTGGTCCATGCTGCGTATGCTTGGGTGGAGCCCCCTGTGATCACTGTGAATCATCATTACATCTGATTGGAGCTGGGGCACTGAAGGTCTGCTAAGGGCTTGGTTAAAGTGTCTGGGATCTTCTTCACTTACACTGCTGCCACTACCACCTGATACTGACCCCTGGGGACTTGAATGAGACTGCAGTACCATATCTCGGATGACATTAGGCTGCGGTGTGTTTGAGCGCTGTGGAGGACCTGGGTGGGGAGAAGACATGGAGTCACCTCGCCTACCATAGTTTATGCCAGACACTGGTGGGGTGTTCATCCTGGCTTCGTGCGCCATTGACTGAGTGACACTGTGAGGTTGAATTATGACAGAAGACTGTTCGGAATGCGGGTGATGCATACTAGAATGATATGTAGACATTGGTGGCATGCCATGACTTAGAACAACAGAAGTTCCTCTCGGAGAACTGCTTGGAGGACAGGCTTTGACAAAAGGCGAAGGAGAGTGAACAGTTGTTCGTGGGGACTGGGGTTCTTGCTTTAGATGTAGAGCTGACCGATCAGTTGTGATTCCAGGACTGGGGCTCATACGGCTTCCAGATAGTGATGGGTGGTGTGGACTCATGACAGGGCTGAGGTTAGACTGCTGAACCGCTTTGCCAATGTCCATCTTTTTTGGTAAAGGCTCTGTCCCCAGTCCTCTCTTGCCATGTTGCTGCTGTATGACAGCTTGGTTGTACATCAAGACTTGAGGAGAACTAACCGGTTGTTGGAACATCTTTACCACACCACCCTGGGATGCTGTGTGATACGGAGCTTCAGATTTGTCACACCCAAGACTCTCTTGCTTAGTACTGGAAATGACAGGTTGAGAGTTATAAGACTGGCCTGTCAAAAGAACCCCTGTGTGCCCATAAGCTGTAGAAGTTGGGGCTACTTTTGGAGTAGGTGACTGGGATGATGTGATGAGTGGGTCTTGCTTTATTGAAGATTTAGACACAGATTGCTGAAACTCTATATCACCAGCACTGGCTTGAGGAATTTGACTAATTTTGGCTCTCATCCTGTGAGGTCCTTCAGTTTTCTGACCCGAATAACTCAGAACAACAACACCCTCTGATGTATTGACCCTTAGGCCAGGACTGGCACCTGTACTGTAGGGAGTAGTCTCAACAACAGAGCGCCCTCTAGTCCCATCTTCTACTATATCCATACCATGGTAGCGATTATTCTCATTGGAGTTGGATCTAAATTTTTGCTTGGGAATAGATAGTCCAATGCTTCGGTTGCTTAGGGAAATTCGTGGAGTTTCCTCTGTATCATAAGGCATTGGTATTCGACTTATTACTGAGGTAGCAGGAGAAATAACTGTATGCTGGGTCTTCTCTCCACAATTTTGTTGGGACTCTGTCAGTGGAAAGGGTTTGTGGTGCATGGACTGGGGGGGTAAAGGTGGTCTCTCTTCAGGATGTAACTGTCTTGAACCCAATGTATCAGATGGATTTTCATTCTCTGACATCCGTGAAGGTTCTGACAGTACAGATGTCACCATAGTAGTAGGTATAGAATTGCTGTTTGATGCAGACACATATTTAGGTTCCATTAGGATTTTTCTTAAGGTACTGGAACTCGGGTCAATATCCGAGGCCTTGGTATCAGGAGGCATTGGGGGATTTGTTGAAGGGGTTCCAAGTGTAGTTGATGCTGGTGCAGAGGGAGTAACCACTGTGACGTGACACGAAGGAGCAACATAGATTCTACTTTCTTCAGTTCTAGGGGGCCATTCTGGTGAAAGTGGCATTTTGGCTGGCCGCAACAGGGGTACACTGAACTGGGATACAGGTTGTGGGCGGGAAGGAGCCGGGGCAAGTGTAGGCGTAGATGGCTCTGCTGCTTGAGGATGCTTTTTACAACTGGAGTTGCTTGTGCCTGAATGAAAGGCAGATTCTTTGGGTACAGGCTGTTCAACTTCAGGCTGTTCTGCTTCTTTGGGCGTGTCTACAGTTATAGCACTTGTAACATCACGCCTACAAGTTGCAACAGCAGTGACCACAGAGGTTGCTGCAGTTACCCCAGCTGTAACAGTAACAGCTTTTAAATTGATGGTTTCTGGGTCTTCTGGGATTGATTCTGGTAACTTGACTGGGGAGGGCTCTGGCTGTGAAACCTCTTCAGCAGTATCCCCTTTCTTGGCAGCGGCACCTTTACGACTTCTTGACTTTTTCGGGGTTTTGGCTCTAACTTTGCCTGTTTTCTTGGGTGTTTCAATGATAGGGATATCCTCAGGTGCCTTAGACTCTGCTATTACCCCCTTTGGGCTGGGTGTCAGTGGACCATCATCGGAGTCTGCTGCAAGAATATTGTTGATAACCATGTGTGTTTCAGGTTCCATAATCTCATTGGAAGAAGGTGATACCACAGAATCAGGGGTAGGAATAAGAGCTGTGTAAGTAGGAGCAGCTGTGAAACCATCTCCATCTGCACACAGTTCTTCAGCTGTAATGGAATCAATAGCAGCTGCAAGCTCAGTTTCACTTGCAGGATTAGCCCGCTTCTCCTCCTCAACCTCACTTTCAGGCTCTACTATGACAGGAGGCAATATCGCAGGTTGCTCTGAAGGTGGTTCCTTATATGGTCGAGGAGGTTGCTCAACTGTAAGTTTAGCAATATTTTCAACTGCCTGCTCTAGTTCCATCTGCCGTGCTAAGAGAGCAGCTGGATCAGAGGGCAGTTCAGGTTCTGATGACACGTCTTCTTTTTCCTGTGTACCAGATTCTTTTGATTCTTTTGAAAAGCCTACAATCTTTGCTTCATCATTCTCTTGTACTACTGTCTTGGTTTTTGTAATAGTTGGAGCTTCAAATGACTCAGGCTCATCATCCTCTGAACGAAGTAAACCTTTCACATCATCAACGCTTACACGGATCTCAAGATTTTTTAAGCTGTGTGATTTATCTTCAGTGGCCTGTTTGGTATTTCTTTTCAGCCTTGGCGATTTCACTTTAACACTCTTTTCAGGCTGCTGTCTCCTCTCAGAGCAGCTGGTGTCTACCTTTTCAATATCCCCATCAGTAGATTTCTTCCCACCAGAATCTTTCAAGTCTCTTTCCTTTCTGTGCAGTGGTGAGCTTGTGTTTTCTGCCGTTTCTGGTATCTTCCCAAACAGTTCAGAATCAGATTTAGGCTTAAGCTCTGACTCATCATGACTTGACAGATCGGCTTGTTCAGATAGCACTGAAGTGCTCCCAGGCTGTTTGTCTATTCTACTTCCTTTCTTGTTAACCGGAGCAGATGAAGTCAGTTGTGTTTGTTGGACTTTCTGGGTGCGGGGTGAACGCCATCCTTCAGAGGCTTTCACAACCTCTACACTAGCGGAGGTCTCTTTGACCTCAGTGTCTTCTTCCACTATTTTCTGCTGATCCCCTTAACTGGTGATACATCCTCACCTCGTTTAACTCCTCTTTTAGGTGGACGTCCTCTCCTTGCATTGGTAGATGGAATTTGAACATCTTGCTGTATTGGTTCTTTATCAGCACCACGTTTGCGCATAGAACGTGATGACTCAACCACCTCTTTTCCAGCTTGGTCGTCTTCATGTAGTTTGGCGTAGACTGACCTCACATTCCTGCGACGTGTTCTCCCATGGATTAAACTTGATTCAAGGTTTTGCTCAGAATCCGATGCATGAATTGGTGACTTAGATGTGGTTTTAGACTCAAATGATGCTTTTAGTACTTCTGCTCGAGGAGATGAGGCCCTTTTGAGTTTCTCTCTGTCAATCCGCTCACTCTTTCGTGTTGCAGGTTTCTCAGTGGCAACAATTTGGGAAGGTTGGGAAGTGCGTAATACTGACAGAGGTTTTGCCCTTTTATTCTTGGGCTGTCTGCGGTTTGGTAATGGTTTTATTTCAGCCTCTAGCTCTGGCATACACACCTCAGAATCTGTCTCAGTTTTCTGAGATTCATCAGAGTGTTTAGTTTCTTGATTTTCTATTTTAGGTTCTATCTTAATAATTTCAGATTTTTCTTCAATCTTTGGATAGTCAGAGTAAGTAAATTCTGCAGTTTCTCTCTCAAAACTACACAGGGAACCACCAGGAGTGGGAGGCTTATCTTCCACAAGAGGATTATGCTCCACTACCAAACTATCTCCAATTTTCACTTTGGGTTCAATTAACTCTACTTTTGTTTCCATTTCATTTTCTGGCTCTGGAAGGACGGCTGGAGGGGTTATCATTAGTTTTGGAGCAATTGGTTTGATGTCTTCCATAGGAAAAGAATGAGATGGGGACACCTCAGGAACTGGTTCTACTTTTTCTTCTTTAACAAATGACACAGGTTGATCTGAGGATGGAGTTAAAAGTTCTTTCTTTTCTGGTGAAAACATTTCTTTAGGGGAAGGAACAAATTGTGACCATGTTAATGGTGGGCTGGCTGATTTGTCATCAATCTTCAGCACTGGCTCAGATTCCTTATCTGACAGTACATTATCACAGTTCTGAACTTCATCTCTTTTAATCTCCGCCCCTATCGAATCATTCTCAGTATCAGGTGGGGCATGATCCTTGTCCTTTTGTTGTTGGAGCTCCAAAAAGCGACTATGAAATAGCACGATAGGCTCTTGTGGGATATCACCTATTCCAGATTCAGGCTGTGCCTCAGTAGCTCCTGGCTTAGCAAAAGGCCTACCGACTCCAGTTTCTAAGTCTTGGTCTTTACGTTCAAGATGCTGTAAACGCCGGGAATCTTGTTCAAAGATTGAGCTGTGCAGGAAGCGAGAGGCAAACAGGTCTTGGCGTTCTTGGTCCTGTGGCTTAAGTTCCTCCTTTTTATCATGTAGCTTTTCATCAGAGTCAGTACGAATCTTTTTCTTTTTCATATACCAAGAAGGGATAGGTCGAGGTGCTAGCTCTACCTTGTCCTTATCTGAACAACTGTGCGAGGTTGGAAAGCGTGAGGGAAGAAAGGACCAATTATCTTCCCTGGAGGAATACAGTGTCTTCGCTCTTTCAAGGAGTGCTTTTGTGTCAGGAGTTATAGTTTTGTCTAGTGCAAAAGAATAAAACTTATTCTTTTCCAAGGAGCCTGAAAGCTTCAGGTCTGTCATCCTCTCATCACGTTCCCTGAGAATATAAGACAAGGAACTATTGGACTTGGGAGAGATGTGTTTGTTTTCTCCATCATCATCTGAATCAGACTGCACTTCTCCAGGTTCCAAATCCTGGCCCAGGCGTTTGTGGATACTTTCACGTTTTGCAATATCACTTGGGAAAGTCATTTCCATTCTAAGTGAATCAGACTTCATCCGTCTTTCCCAACGTTGCATTAACTCTTCATCACAGCCAAGCAAGTTTGTCTTAAGCTTTGAGAGCTCAGTGTCAGAAGACTGAAAATGTGTGGCTGTCATGCCTAAACTGTTTTTCAATGACTCTGTGTGTGAAAATTTATCATCTGTTGTTGGTGAAGATTTTCTTTCTTTGTTTATAACAGACACTGAAATCTGTGCCGTTTCATCTTCCTCATTTGCAGAAAAGTGACCATGTCCTATTGAGGATGTTAAACTCTGATAAATGTCGTCATTCAACTTCTGGGATCCTGCAAAGTTGCGCTCTCTTTTTGCACTGACAATTTCAAAGTCAAAATTCTCTAATTTCTTTCGTTTACAGGAAGAGAAGTCATCATTGGGCATATCCTGTATTGATTTTCCAACATCATGCATGATATAATCCTTTTCAAAGTCACGAGCCTCATTACTTGGTGGGTTTTCAAACTTGATTAACTTATCAGGATCACCAAGCTTTGGTCGGAACCATCGACTCTGTTCAGTTTGTTTTGATACATTGTTCTGGTCAATGTGGAAAAAGTGTTCTTCTCCATCATCTGAATCTCTGCATTTCCCTCTCCCTTGTTCACTTTCAGACAAAATATGTTTCTGCGGTTCTTTAAATTCATCCAAATCAAGGCTTCCATCATCTGACATCTTTGTGAAGCTGGAAACTGTTTCACTTTTTGAGCCGTCCAAATCCATTTTATGGTAGGGAGAGTCTAATTGATCTGTGGAATCTTCAGGCATCTCCCCTATCCGTGACTGCCGCTCCAGAGAAAGGCCTATGGAGTTGCTTTCGCAGTCTCGTCCATCTTTAGGACTGTTAACTGAAATCATCCTGACACATTTATCCTTGTGGTGCTCCTTTTTATGCATCCCTTTTATCAAAAGATTCTTATCCAAATCTGTCTCCTTGGCATTGTTCCATAGTTTATGAAGTCCAGGTCTAACAAGATCCTCCTCACTAGTTCTCTTCTGTCGATCAGTTTTCCCAGAGTCTTCAAAGCGCCTTTTCCTTGCAGCTAAACGGTCAATATCCACAGAAATACCACTGTCAAAACCCATTTCTGATTTTCCATGTTTTTTGGATTTGATTTTAGCGTCCTTGTCAATAACCTCAACTAAACTATGCATATTTTTGTCTCTGGGCACCTTTCCATGCTTAGAGATCTCACTTTTTGATGATTCTGAGCGGAAAGGGGGACTCCTCTGGTCAGATGAAGGTGATGCCAGTCTAGGACTGTCATTACCACCCCTTGGTATTTGTTTTTCTTGGACAGAATGGCCAGTGATCAGTTTTCCTTCTTTTTCTTTAACACGTGTCAACTGCACAACACATGGCAGAAGGTCTAACCGCCCTTTGCTCGAGCCTTCCTTTGGAATTTTACTGTTTTTACTTCGAAGGACAGATTCTGGGCTAACATCTCTTTCAAGTTCAGGTTCTGTCTCACATGGTTGGATAATAGGTGATGCGACTTTGAGCTTCTTAAGCCTCTGTTTCTCACTTTTGTCCTTGTCCCCTCGATCTTTACGTCCAGATCGCTTCTCCTTTTCAACCAGATTCCCTCTTTCAACTTCAAATACTCGATCCTTCTCAAGTTTGTCAGTTTTATTATACCTTTCAGTGCGTGTCTTTTCAAGTTTTTCAAATCTGGGTGGGGAGATTGAACTGCAGCTTCCACTTCTTTCAGAAGATCGGCAACAAATACGGCGGTCTGAATCACTTGGTATCCTCTCAGAGAGTGAAGGTGATGCAGTAGGGCTAGCAGGACGACGAGAGGCAATGTGCGATGGGCTTTGGCTGCGCTCAATGGTCCTTCTCCCATGATCACGTCCACGATCTGTTTCAAAGCGTTCCCTCTCTCTTTCACGTTCCCGTTGCAAATAGCTGTATTTGCGAATGTCCTGCTCATAAGGGTCAGCTCTGTATTCTCGATATTCCCGGGGGTCTTCAAAGTATTGTGGATCATAGTAATCTCCCTGATACGGGTCCCATTCAGTGTAGAACTCTCGACTTCTGGCAGGATATTTACGACGAGGATCTTCAGTATATGTTCCTGGTGTACGTACATTTTCATAATATTGTCTTTCTGCTTGAAACTCATATTGAGTTCGTCGATCATCCCTGCCAAGAAATAAAACAAACAAAAAAAAAAAGCAAGCTATAATTTCATCACATTTTGGCATCAATAATGTTAAGTTTAACATCAGACAGCATTGAGGGGAAATTATTATTTCTTAAGCAAACTACACACACCTTCTTTCAGAGAGAATGTCATAAAAGTCCCGAATATCCTGGCCAGATGCCTGCATTGAACGATAGAAAGCCATCTGACTTTCCTGATTGGCAAAGTCAACCTGAAGAAAATAATGGAAAGTTAAGTTGCAATTTTTACAGCCTGTCAGACATTGAAAACACACAACATTACAGAGCAAAATTTTGGACCAAAGCTTTGTTTCACTTGCCTTGATTTTACTGCCCCCTATCTTCCACCCCTTTGTGTCTTTGACAGCAGCTTGTGCATATTCAATGTTGTTATACAGGATAAGGGCCATTCCTTTCATTCTGTCGAATACAACCTGCGGAAGAGAGGAAAATAGAGTCCCAAGGTGCCAGAAAGTAAACAATGGGCAACTAGGAGAGGGAAAATAAACAGACTTACCTTGACAACATGTCCATAGCGGCAGAAATGACGGGTAAGAAACTGCTCAGTTGTGTTTGAAGCTAATCCATCCAACCAAACACATGTTGTAGGCATACTCTTTCCAAAACCCAGCTGAAAAAGGAAGGATAAAATGTAAGACTGCAATTATTTTACCCAACATCACACAAATTGTGCTCATTAATAATACTCAGTATGGCTGTGAAAGACAAGAATGTGATAGTGGTGTGAAGGCAAATTTTAAAATTTAATTAACACTATAATTCTCACCTTTAATCTATTGTTACCAAGGTACTCGCCATCCATCTTCTTTATGGCCTTACAGACACTGGCAATGTCACAGTATTGTAGAAAGGCATACTGTGGAGCTCCATTCACCTTCTTAATGTCGATATCCTTTGTGAAGAAAAATACTGTAAGTAAACATAGTCAAAATGTGTAGCAGGGTAACCATTGCATACACGACATTAACCTACCACTATTTCTCCAAAGCGTTGAAAGATGTTAAGCAGGTCATGGTAAGTGGTGGTCTTCTCCAAGTTTCCAATGAATAATGTCCGTGTGGCTTTTGGATGAAACTCATCTATCCTCTCATCCAAGGGCCGAAACTCGTTCTCACTTTCTGTCTCTGAAAAATAAGTACTAATTACGACCTTGTGCGTTTTGACAATAATTCTGTTTTTGCTGCAGTACAGCTAAAAGATCAAAACTTACCGGGGCCATTCCAGGCTGTGACATCAATTTGCATGCCAAAAAAAAGCTTCCCCTTTGATGCTCCAAGTGCTTTTTCTTGGTCCTCTTGCTGGCGGAAAAACACAAGCCCATAGCGCTCCTCTGAAGCTCCGTGGATTTGTACAGATGTGACCTTTCCATGTTTTTTAAATTCATGGAACAAACCATCCTTTAGGCTTGTATCTGTGGTAAACAGATCAAATGTTTTATTAGGCATTAATACTGAAAAAAATATGTACATGTTATTAAATGATGAACTATTAGTAGTTATTTTTAAGAAAATGTATCAATATTTGAAGGATACACAGAAACACAAAAACTCGCATTGTGCTTACACCAGAGGAGTGCCTCATAACTAACCTGTAGAGCGCACCGGAAGATTTTGGACCTTGATGCCAAAGCTTTTACGTGGTTCATCCTTGTCAAGGGAGGATAAAGGAAGTGCTGAGGGTGCAGGAACAGCAGCAGACTGCACTGAACGTGCCGGGGAGTCATCACTGGAACTACTGCTAGAATCGCTGTAGCAAAAGACGATCATAGACTTAGATGTTGTTGTTGCAAGTGTGACAGTTTTATCTCTAACCAGCATTACAGATGTACGATATAAAGGTGTTTATGTAGTTTGTGTTACAGTTAGGGGTTGTTATCTTCGCCTACCCAAGTAATACTGAAGAATCTAGTCCATATTTTTACCTTGAAATATGTAAATGGGTTTTATCATTTTGATTGGATAATATGTATGTATGTCTCTTAGCTAAAGAGGAGAAAAACACCGCCTTTCTCTCAACCTCGTATTTATATGGTGCATCTGGTTATCAGTATCAAAAGACAGATTTGCATATCAGTCCCAAATTCATGCACCTTTTTTCTCAAACCATTCCCATGCCTTTCTCAGCTTTCTAGGCCCTCTGCTGTTTGTTTCCTTCTCACTTTCTCCTCCTGCGCTCAGACACTCCCGGAAGTGCTGCTGACGGAGCCTGGCCTGTGGGAGTGGGCAGGCAGCCAGCACTGGCCAGAAATTTCCAGTTCCAACTGGATCTCACGGAGGGGGGGAGCCATTACCCATACACAGAAGTAGGCAGTGAGAAAAATACACCAGCCGTCTCCTGAAATTCCCCCCATAGCACTACCTTGTCAAACCACATGTGTCGCTACAATGACATTCAAAGCTGTGGACTCCGCTGTGTCTAAAGGTGGTGCAGTTAACCAAAAAATAAACTGGAGAGGGCTGAGGTGAATTTATGCAGTGCAAGTATATCCCATGAACAGCCATACAGACAGAGGTTTTTAAAACTGCGGATCTCACTTGCATTCGATTCTCCTAACCTTTTACCCCAAAACAAATTAGCTGATAAGAAGCAATACATTTACCATTTAACATGGATGCAAACATCATTACGACACAGAGCAGTGCACAAAAACAGCTAAATCATGATGTCAAATTCAAAACAGAGCTGAGACCAGATTCACAGACTGACATCTGGTTGTAACACCATAATTTAAAAACACACTCACAGCATGTCATGAAAATATCTTAATTACATACATCCAATGCAATTCCAGGATTAGCTGTGGCTTTTGTTAGGATTAGAGTATGTGTGACTTCACTAGCTACCACCTATAACTGTGTGTTACATTTGTTCATGTAACCCCTTTACCGTATTTCTAAAATTAAGAAAATACCACTTGAGAAACTACATTACTTGAAAAAGAAAAAGTACACATAAGAAAACCAGAAACAACCACAAAAGCCACCCTGATGAAGGCAAGATACCCACAAACAGTTGATAAATTAGAATTTTAAACTGGAGATTTAATTTGGCAAGAGGCAAAGTGGACCTTGACCTTAACCAAAGTATGAACACTGGTAATATATCAATTCAGATCGAATCTTAACAGCACCAAAACTGTGTCATTACAACATGTCATGTAACAAAAGGTCATTTTCTCGGCTTTGACGCCTACCCAGCAAACAACTACTCACTCAACAACATTGTAAAAACAGATTCACCAATAGCAATACACCAATACAAAAGTCAGTAGTAGTAAAAGTAGAAATTTGCACACTTAACACTGCTTCAGAGGTTTACACATTCATAACTTGGAATATGCTACTGAACACCTATATAATGGACCATATAAGTGTCATCTTTCAAGGTGCACCCTCACCCATATATGGATCCCTTTAAATCCTTAAGATTTGTGAAGGGAGAAAATCAAAGATAGTGTGCACATACAGTAATCCTCCCTGTCAATTTTTTTCTAACATGCAGATACTTGCATGCAATTTGTTTCACCTGCTGGATGGAGGCACATTCAAATGTTGAAAACGGTTGAATCAGTTACAATGAAAGTGAAGTTTGTTGTTGAGTATATTAGTTATTTTCCAACATGATTTGGGCTACCATCACAAATGAGAGGGTTTCTAGTCAACCTTCTGCATTTCTGTCAGTTTAAACGTCCCTACAAAGTATTAAGAGTCTTTTCCATGAAAAGTTTTGACCATCCTTCAATAGAAAATAATACAGCATCTGCTGAAGAAGCAGACATAATGACATATGACATATTAGGAGACACGATATCTTGAAATGCTTAATGTTATAAACCACAGCTCCTGCATCGAGGGATGTTGTGCAACAAGATGTTCTTGATACGAGTCTCCACTAACGAGCGACAGAAATTAAATGTACACGCAAGCCTTAGCTTGTTGCCAAAACTGTGTTTTGACTTTTACAGAATTCAATACAGCCAGTACAGCTGATTTAAATATATCTATGGGAAATTGCATATGCGTTAAAAAGGACAAACAAGTCACATACATTTCATTTCCCTGTATAGAATTGTTTTGGTCCACATTTGAGAAAAGCCAACACGGTTATTCAGCCCCATGCAGATTATCTATGATTTCTTTCATTGTGGGTTTTGCTGAGTGGTACAAAATTCGTACCAGTGACATCGTTGACGTGGTTTCCTTGCTTTGCAAAATCTTGAGTGGCCCGCAGGAACATAAATCAATCAATCTGAAGCCAAATTAAAATCAGCTCAGAAATGTTATTATTATCATCATATCCTATGGGATAACTGGAAATACTGGATTTATAAAGCTTAAGAGTTCTGTAAAACAGTATGTATGTATATTCTTATGTACATGTATGTATCAGAGCCAACACACTGGAATACTACCACTTTGATCTGGTGAGCTGATCTAATCAACTTAAACATGTACCATTTAATTTTGTGAAATAAATTTTACAATAGAATCATTTGAAGCAGCATTCAGTGTGCAGATTTCTTTCTTAAAACACTCTGCTCTCTGTCTAGAAGACTGGGAAGCACAAAGGTAAACAAAAGCCACACACAAGGGTAGAAATCTTGACAGCCAGATCAGCTTTACTCACCTGCCACTCGTGCTGCTGCTGGTACTGCTGACCGAGTCGGAACTGGAGGAGCGACTGCGGGAGCCTGACCCACTGTGGGAACGTGGAGGACGGGTAGCCTGACTCGCCAGTCTCTGAGGAGAGGGATTTCGCGAATGTGATGAATGTGGAGACCGGCTACGACTGTGGCGGTACGACCGCTCCCCGCGCCGACCCCTGTCCTCCCTGTAAAGGTCCCTGTGAACAACACTGGCCAAAGTAAAGGGTTCCCTGGCACGAGACTCATAGCGAGGTTCTGGCGTCTCAAAGCGACAAGGACTCCGACTATGGGAGCGGTAGAAGCCGACCCCACTGGATGTAGATCCTCCACTTCCTCCCGTGGTGGCTCCTGCTGATCCACCTGTTCCTGTGTTGCCAGCAACTGCACTCACGATAGTTCCAACAACTCCTGACGACACTGTTGTACCACTTCCACTCGAGGTACCAGACCCGCTACCAGCTGTGCTTAGAGTCCTCTCTCTTGCATCACGATAATAGTCTGTTTCATAGTGCCGCTGGCGTTCGAAACTGCTACCGGGACGCTCGTGATGTCCATAGGCACTGTGATCGTACGCCCGATCCCGACTTTCAGTCGTCCTAACAAACAGGAAGAGAGAACAACATGACATTACAGTTACATTTAGAGGGCTGTTAGCATCAGACAGTGGACAAACAGAATTATCAGTTGTCTCTGATGGGTTTTTCTTAATTAGACACATGGGAAGACAGGGCAATAAAGTGTTTTGAGAAAGGTAGTTTTCAAACATCTAAAAAGAGAATTATTTTCCAGCCTACAGACTGAACTACAGGGGATTAAAATCATGAACAGGTTGCGATAACTGAGCATCTTGTCTTACATGTTTTCTCAACTATTATTTCTAAAACAAAAATGCTGCTAGGTAACTGTCTTTCGCACACAAGCTTTAAGCCCACTGCTTTTCTTTGAATGCAGATATGTTTTCATTCATTAGGTTCCCAGTTCAAGCATCAAAGAAATACATAACTAGTGTATCCTACTGTAAAATGCAACACACTATATAGAAGACACAATCAAAATAGGACACTGAGAAGAGAGTTTTAGAGCAGGGCATGCATTCAGTGTTCATTAGAACAGAAATCTGCAGCTTGCAGTTTGCACAATATAACAGACTTGCACAAGGATTAACATGAGAAATTCACGCCTTTATTGATTGTTAAGTCATACCCGTCTTGTAACTTCTAACAGCGGTAACAAAGGTCACCTTTTGAGGCATTTTATCATTTGTCTGGGAAGCTTTGTTGAAGGTTTGTGGAGGTGACTTTTGACAAGCCTTTTGTTTATAGTGATGCACAATCTGACACCACTTGTTCTCCTGAAAGCTCTTCAAGGCATCTTTTATGAAGATACACATTAGAAACGGTACTAATAAGGACATTCTGTTCAGACCTGAACATCCTCTCTGAATAAAGCAATCAGAATTTAATTTGGTAATACGACTGCTGTGTCATTACAGCAGTCATATTACCCAACTCCCTGTAATGAGCGGGACAGGACAGCAATTACCACTGTTTGAATTCACATCAAATTATAATCAGCAAATTAGCCATGATGTTCCAACACAGGGTGGAATATGGTTTAATATAACTACAGTTACGAACCCTCATTAAAGAACTAAGACTATGTTTTGTTCTTTGTTGAGTTCAAACATGGAGATTAAATTATTAAGAGGGGCCGGAGACGGATTTTAATGGTCAACAACCTGAACTGTAAAAATGGTAAAAAATTTTGAAGTACTAATGTGAAATTAATATGTTTGTAATTTACTGCAAAAACACACAGTATCTTTATAGTTGTGGGACACTGCAAAACATTAGTATTATATATATGTACAGAAACTATTAGAAAAAGCCTCTCACAAAACTCCTACCAAAATACAAACTCCAGACATCATGTTGTTGCTTTGTGACTTGTATCTACGACTAAAAATAACGAAAGAATAAATTACTAATATAAATATGCCTATATAATGATAGAAAGCAGGAAGCTTTCTAGGTGGAGATCCTAAAGGTAAGGTAGCGTTCAAAACAAAAATTAATATGGCTAAGAAAATCAACCAATGTGCGCGCCATCTTGTGCTCCAATGCCTATATCATCTTACTGCAACATCCTTTAGGTTTGAGGTCCCTTTTTTTTTTTTTTTTTTTTTTTTTTAGACCCTTACTATCTCCTTCTCCCATCCCTTGTGTCCACTTTCAACTATCCAATAAAGGCAAGGATAGCTGAAGAAATAAAATGTCATATCACTGGAAGTTTCAATAAAATAATAATCGATGATCCTCAATCTCCTTTCAGGGTGAAATCAATCTTGTAATATTAAATGTGAGATAAGAGGTCATAAATTCAAACAAAAAATAATAGTAATCAAATAAAAAACTGTCCAACCAATTCCCTCAATATGATTTACAAAGCTCCCTTGGTGATAATTGAAAGAGGCATCCAAATCTTTTGGCTCTTTGACTGATCTGGAACCATCAGAGATGTTTGATTACATCTGTTTCAAGACGTGTCAGTCCAAATTGTTTGTTTGCTGGCTTACATGCTGCTAAACTGTCTACGCCAATGAAGAACTGTAAGTACAAATCAAAGACATTTGCAACATGGAGAAACTTCTGAAACTGTTTATCTCATTAAAGAGGCGTTTGCAGCAGCCTTTGGTTAATGTTTTCTTAATGACAGTGAAAATGAGGTCACAGCACTTTCTGTTTTGAATCTCAAACAAATGTTTGTAATTAGTTTCTTCATCGACACATTGCACGTTTTATTAGCTTCCTATTGGGATGTTTTTAGTTGTGCGATTTTCCAACTTTCAAGATGATGTGAGAAATTGTGTATCACTAAATAGCTAAACACACTTCACGTGTTTTCCAAAACTGGGGTGATTCAAAGTAAACATCTGAGCACTCAAATACTGTATGTGAATTTCCATAGCAAACAACGGTTACAGAATGAGCTCCCTGCCTCTCAGTCTCGGCATTAGAAACCAAGTAACGTGGGTTACATGGAGGTGCTAACAGAATGGCTGCTGCCATTTCTCTGAAGATATATGACACGAGGGTCTTCCTCTGTATCACGGATGCCCTGTGATGTCCTTTAAAGGCATTTTGGTAAATGATCCATAAGATGAATTCCTTAAAATGCCCAACCTGACCTTTACACCTGACCAGAAATGTGTTACGCACATATTCACACTTGCATTTTACTGCCAAACCCGAGAGGACTTTGACAGACGGTATTCATCTCCTAAGCCTAACCCTCTGTAGAAAATGATAAACCCTTTAACCCTTTCCTCAACCAAGTGATTTTATCCCTTGGAAAGTTATGATATATTCTGTTTAACCGAGCAAAAATTGAAGCCTACGCTATGACATGATTACTGACAGGATTTGGTTTGCAGGGTGAGTCACTGTGCAATTATCTGGTACTATGTCATGTTGATACTGTGATGTGGCCAATCTGGAAATATTGATCAGTGTAAAACATCTGACATAAATGTAATCTATAGCCACCGACATTGTTTTCAGCCATAAATGATCTTTCCAGTAAAGGCTTTTACCGTAAGGCACAAGAACAAAAGGCTGCATGGGATGGACATAGTGCTCGTGTCTTAAACTAATTTATGCTCAACATCCAGGAGAGTCCGTCTGTATTTCACTGCACTTTACATAAAGTACAACGGGTCAGGAGCAAATTCTGTTTCAGCTTATTTGATTTAATCATCTGTGTTCTGGATTCATGAATAACATCTATGGCACAACGATGTCTGCTGTGAAAGTGATGGATTACCTTGACCCCCAGATGCTCTCGAAAATGCTAATTTGGTGGCGCAGGCTCACTGCTCAATAGATAGCCTTCAATTTCACTTCAATTTCACTTTACACAAAACAGGTTCTACATTATTCATAGAGCTTAAAAATAATTCAGTTAGACTTTTTTTGGCTGAATTTCCATCAGTGTTTGATTATTAGACTGCTCTGCTGAATGCTAAGCACATCAACTGTTTTGGGATTACGTGAACAGCATAATTATGAGGATGCATTCCAGCAGCATGCTAAAAAGGCGTCTTATGTGGTGGCTCAGTCGTGTGAGAGCAATACATGCATATCAATGTAATTCTAAATTTCCAAAACTATTACAAGTAGTTTATTGTTAAATATTACTCAACCATGCAGACTAGCAGTTAACTGTGCAGCTGTGGAGCATCCGGTTGTCGCTGCAGGCTAAAGCCAAACCATGGAGGCTAAATCTATCACCTTACATCACGATATTGACATATTGTGATATATTTTGCTTTGCCTTTCTGGAAACCCAATTTAAAAAACGTTTATGAATAAAATAACCTGACAGGAATGTCTGTTTTTGGTTAATGCAGTGAAATACCTGACAAATCAAGGTAATCCATCAAACTGAAGCAACAATCCTGGAAACCCAGTCTTGCCATGAATAGTCTAATACAAACAGATATTAGAGAGGCACAGATACCAGTAAGTATAAATAGTGGAGAAAATTATTCTAACCATTGGTGAATTGCTCACACAATTATCGTTTTATCGTCAAAAACGCTACAGAGAGGTTTAAATCCACTTTGGATAGATGTAATGTCTCTACCTGCATATTTCCTGCCAATGACTATGGTCTACTCTCTAATAAAAGTGACATGCTATAAAAAAATAATAATAATAATCTTAAATGACTTAAATGAATTTCTCAGGAGTTTAATCTTGAGAATCTTGAATTTTGAGTCTGCATCCTGTGACAAGTATTCATAGCAGTATTCATATTCTACTCCTGTCCCATAAAAGGAAGCCAAGGACATTTTAAAACAGCAACTGCACAATGGTTATTTTCATTATTGATGACTGTGCAGATTATTTTTTTAAAATTAATTAGTCAATCATTTAGTCTATTAAATGTCACGTTTTTTTACAGAACCTAAGATGACATTTTAAATGCTATTTTGTCAAACCAGTCATTTAAAAATATACAACCGAGAGAAAAGTAGACAATCCAGCAAATGTTGGGGTATGTCTGTTAAATCACTAATTGAATTCTTATTCTTATTAAATTTATGCTGATGATTAATCAACTAATTGTTTTAAAAACAAAAAAAGATGGTGACCTTTAAAAATCTTAAACTGTCACCTTGACCAAGCTTGAATTAGAAGCAACCATTATTTCATTATGTCTCACCGACATTAGGACATTACATACAGACACTGAATTATTATATTCATAATTGCTTTATCTTTGACATTGTATCCTTTAACAGTTTTTTCTTATCTTAATGTTTTACTCACATTCTAGTTATTATTATTATTATTATTATTATTTTATTATTAACTGCACATATTGCAAATGATGAATATCTTATATCTTTGAATCTCAATAAGATTTCACAGCCTAATCCTTAAGGACAGCATTGTACTTTAAAAAAAGGAGGGGTTTTTTCCACCACTCATCATGAATAACAGCTGTAAAAAAAAAATTGATTATAATTCATTATAAGATAGGATGGGGGACAGGAGCTGAAGGTGGGGTCAGGTGAGGGAACGAGAAAGGAAAACAATACAAGGTAAGGTATAGGTTTCTGCATATAGACACACAGGCAGTAATAACAGTCTATGTACCAGCTACTTCGGTTAGTGGGGAAAATGGAGAGAGACAGGGGTTCAAACTAGGGGGTTAAAGAGGACAGCTAAAATACACAGGGCAGGACATACCAACCTTTTGAGAGAGTGGTAACTTGACCTATAATTCCAAATACAATCTAGGGAGACAGAACTTTGTGAGCAGAAAAAAATGGGCAAAAATGTTGAGTGGAGAGGGGAAAAAAATTTGAAGCACAATTGTTCACATTTGTAAACGTAATCCTCATCTTCAGGGTAGGGGACCTCATGTGCTTTGATCAGCTGGAATGTCCATTTTGATTAAAATTACGAAAACAAACATGACGAGGTACGGATCCACACTGGGATGTTTTGTATGCTGGAAAATGTCAATGAGTCCATATATCCATCCACAACACATGGGAGGGGAAAAAAAAAACAAGAGTTGCACTTGAGTCCAGTAAAATAAATACATGACATCCAGGAGTCTGTCTTCAAGTACTGCACCACTGATTCCCCAACAGCAATGATGGAAAAATTTTATCTTGCATCTTCACTGTGAAGTCCTGCACATTCCACTTTGGTTACACTTTGCAGTTAAGTAGTCAAATTCCTTTGGCTGAAATGGGCCATGGCAGATTAAGAATAACAAAAAACATGTCTCTTAATGGTAATCCAGACTCTTGCTCATAGTAGCACTGTATTCATTCCCAGGATGGAGACCAGTTTTGAAGTCATGGATGTTCATGTCTGTTGTCTACCTCCTTTACAAGCAGAAGAGCCCGAATGCAGTCCAAACCGAAGCTGAGCAGTTCATGGGTGCAACATAGTTCTCTGATTCAGTGTGTGATTGTATCCAAGATGTAGTTATAGTTCCACATTCAGGAAAGGAGCTGGTAATCCACAGACATGAGGTAAATTATCTCCAACAGCAACTCTCCAGTCTTCGTTTCCAGCATTCTTCTTTGAATTGTACAATCCAAACATAGTCCATGTTGGTCCTCATTAAATCTGCGAGTCTCAGACGTTGAAAGGTAAAAAATAATCTCCACAAAAATAAGGCAGGAAAAAAAAAAGGTCATTTGCTCACTTGTTTTTGTTGTCTCTACTGAATTGGATCACCAGTAGATGTCTCCCAGCACTCAAATTGTAATGCCCTGATTTTAGATATAATCCCAAATAAAACAACAAAAAACAAAAGAACCAAGAAAGCAACCCATACCTTTAGCATGATAGCATATCCTTAAGGTGTCTGGCCAGTGTTAATCCAACAGAGGGGAATAAATATCCTGTGCAGGTTATCCACATGACTCCAGCCCACGAGAGAAGTGAACACCTCCGTGAGGTGTGCACGATAATTGAAAACTGAATTAGACTAATCCAAACAATGGTGTCTTATACATATAATGTGTGCTCTTGGTTGTTTTGTTACATGAGGAAAAACGGGTGACATTAATCCACCGAGCAGGGCACGTAACTCCAGATTAGGGGAATCCCAGGGATGGCCGCTGGACCACTCTCTCTTTTGCTCTCTCCCTCTCTCTCCTTCTCTCTCTAGCAATCTCCAATAATCCTGGGAAATTTTACGATATCCAATCTTTGCCCCACATTTTCTGCAAATGATATATCCACCTCACAGAGATGTTTAAACTCACAAAAGATAATCCCCAAACAGCCATTTAAACTATTGACTATTTATTTAAGCAACAGATACACTTATATCTCAGTGTCTACCTGCAAGTACGAATCCAGGAGCGCTTGCCCACGCTCTGAGGACTTTAGAGGGGGATCCCTATATATTCTTGAGTATGAACTCTCCCCCCTGCCCACCCCCCAACCAAGTAAATGAATAGATGGTGGGAAGATGTTTGGAGATAAGGTGTTTACCAGAAACCACGGTTCCCCTGCCTTCAGAGAAACTTTGTCCACTTACCCGTCTAGTCTGCGTTCATAGCGTCCATCTCTGCTGTGGAGCGACGTGGGGGGCCCATACACGGCCCCCCCTGCCGCCCTTGTGAACCCTGATACATCCCGGCCACGAGAGCCTAAGGACAGACTATCGTCCAGCCCCCTCGCGGCACTAGGAATTGTGCCTGGTTCATTGTAATCAGTGCGCAGGTCTCTGTCCCCCATCTTGTTGATAGCATTATGAGCCTTCTGAGCACTTTTAATGTCCACAAAATCCACAAAGGCTGCGACTCCACCTTCTGAACCCCGCTTGGGCAGGACCTTGACACTCTCCACACGTCCATATCTAAAGAAAAAACAGAGAAAAACAGGGTGATCACTAACTGCATTCATGTTCCTTTAATGTTTATGAATTTTCAAACAAGGTGTTCAGTTTAAATACTTATTTAATGCTATTTCACAAATAAAGAATTTTTTTTTTTCAAACTGCATAGTGCTGAATTCAATTATGTCAGTGTGTGTGTGTGAGAGAGAGACAGAGACAGAGAGAGAGACAGAGACAGAGACAGAGAGAGAGAGGAGGGTTGGGAGATAAGGTGGCTTTATTTTCTGCTCCGTTGTACTTTTCTTACAAGGCAACAGTAACCCAGCAACTGGACTTGAAACCTTGGCATATTGCATGTTAATAAATGCATAGTTTTCTGGGGGGGGGGGCTATATGAGCTGCTGGAAAGCATACAGATGAGGTTTGGGCAGCATATAAAGAGACGTGACATTTCCTGATTCAATGTGTGTGGGTTTAAAAAAAAAAAAAAAAAAAAAAAAATCAATAATGTCTGCATGGCTCCTTCTGTTTCACTATAAGCAAAACACCTCTGGTGCAAGTTTACATGCATTACATCATTCCCCCTTTTTCTCCACTAAGTCAAGATATAATGGAGGCTTTTAACAGATGTATAGGAGGGTGAGCAACCCATTGTTTCCTTAATAAGCCTGCAAATACCTCGTTAAGTGATGGCTGAATTGACTGATGGGAAGTCTATTACACGAAATTCACAAACCCAGTCCGGGATTACAAAACCTGTTATCATCTCAATGTGTTCACTCTCCCCCACTAAGAATTTTCGGGTGTGTATTTTCACTGTCCGACACAGACAGTAGGGTGCCCATAAATTTATTGGCATGCCAGTTCCCAACATTGAACAGCCCTCCGACGCCATTTTAGAAAAGCTGTTCACACTGCTTACTCATTCTGCCGTCCCCCATCTTCAATGACTTCTATCACACGTTGGGCTGTCATGCACCTGCATACCCTGACTACCTCTGGGTTAACGCTGGAGCTGAGGCAGCATGCTAAAGAAGGAGACTCGTTTCCCCTCCGCTATTGCAAGAACATGCAGCCAGATCACCCCAAAATCACACACACATGCATACACACCCCCAAACATAACGTTACGCACACCATAGCACGGGCTCGTAAATAAAACAGCATATAGGTAGCCTGTTGTTGTGCGCTCTGCAGCACGGATACATGAATCAAACGCGAACCATGTTTGTAGTTCACTCCCTGCATCCGTCTAAATAATAATAACGCCAAGAAGAGCGCAAAGCAGACCATCGATATCAGTTTATTTATATATATATATATTTTTTGGGGGCATGCTGTGAGACAAACGTGCCTCTCGGTTACAATTTCGTTCAGCAGACATGATTTATGATTTATGTTGGCAATTTAGCAGCTTTCGTCCGATATGGCGACGCCTACACAGAAGCAAGCAACGTTGCTCATATAGGTAGACTGATGTTTTTTTTCTCCAGCAGGCTGGTCTCCAGCACATATGGACGGAGAGGCGGGCTGCTATTTCCTTGACAGCCGAGAAGAGAGAGGCGAGAGCGCGCAGACAACCGTGAGAGCCACACACAGACACACACACACACACACACACAAAAATCATATTTTTTTTTCTCGGCATAAGGAAGACAACAAAGGAGTTTTGGGGGTTTTTTTGTTTTGTTTTTTAAATAAAAAGCTAGAGAACAGTGCATTGGTTTGCTTTGCTCCGACAGCACAAACACAAAAGGCACAAACGGAGCTGAATTTGAATATTAAAATATCGATATGTTTTTCTCCCCTTCAATCGGATCACGCTGCAGGCAGACCGTGCAGGTCAGCAGCTGGGAGGAGGAGGAGGAGAGGAGGAGGGAGAGGGGGGAGCAACGCGGTAACAATGTAGCAAAGATGATCGTTTCTGTGTTCATGCGAGCACAAAGTAAACACAAGCACAACGCTACAATGTTGCACAGCGGCACACGGCGCTCAATCACAGCCGCTTTGCAACGACGTTGCAGCGTGATGTCGCGTCACCTCTTTATGTTTGTGTTGCGGTTCTTGCTTCCCCTTGATAGATAACTACATGGTATGCTAATTAAGCATACTTTGTGTGCACAGGTCTTGGTTGGGAAGGCAGTGTGACTTGACTAACTCACACACTCCTCACAGATAGAGAGAGGCAGAGAGTCAAGTGAAACACCGGGTCCCTCATTTGCTCAAGCACCAGAAAACACAGCACGGCAGCAGACTTCATACTGTCTGCCAAAGATGCAGACTGTGAAATGCATAGCTTGTACAATGCTAGCAGCTCGCCAGGTAAGCTGAAGTTTGTTTACACTAGCAGTATGGGAGAAAATGTTTGGCCAGGTGGATAAAACGAAGGCTCCTCAAGAGTCAAATGGTTACCTGGTGGGTATGTACAGCCACACAGCATGAAAGGACGGGTAAAGTTATCACCTAGCCCTTCAAGTTAGTAACCGTGTCAAAATGGCAAAACCATATGTCCGCTAGCTGAGTGGTTGAAGCGTGCTAGCCGTTTTCTTTCTTATCTCAGCTGAAATGCAGCACAGTGTTATGGAGAGCTGACAGCACAGTTGCCAAATGGGACTTTGCTACGGGGGGGAACCTCCTGCTTCATCCCGACTTCACTAAAATGTGACACAACAGAGAGAGAGAGATGCTGGCCGTGCACTCGTCGTTACACCACAAAACACACACACCGCTCATTAGTGTCTCTACTCACCGCTTGAAGTGCTCAATGATTTTCTCTTCTCGTACATTTTCGGGTAAATTTCCCACCCATAAATGTCTGGTTTCCCGGACCATACTGTGTGCTCCTGCTCCCCTATCATACAGATGAGTTTGCTATGTCAGTTTCCTCCCGTGCAAAATAGAAAAGGTTTGCAAAATAAACGCCGGGACGAGAAAATAAAAAAAAATAAAAAAAATCCTCGGCGCAAATCATTGACTGGTCGTTGTGACCCAATGTAAACCATTAGGTTGGATCCCCGCACGCTGTTTGATACTCTTCACTGTTAAAGCGCGATCTTGCACCTCATGAACGCGCTCCGGACTGTTCCCGTGACTAGGCGCGTCCCTGACACCATGCGACCTTTGGGTGTCGAAAGAAAGCATGTAGCTTCCTAAAAAGATGCAGCAACTTCGCTTGTAATGAGAGGCACACCGCGCAGGCGTGGCTTTGTGTGTGAACTTCTTTTTTTCTCCCCGATGAGATAGTCTCCCGCACCTGCGCATGCGCGAGAAAACCCCTGGTTGAATGAAGGTGCTTTGACATCTGAGAGGCTTTGACTCAGAGGAGGATCCCATCACTGCCGGTTTGGCAAGGTGAGGCACTTTGCATACAGTAAAATTAGATGAGTTGGATGTCTTTATAATGTTTCTTTATTAATGCACAGAAAAAAACGTCTCTCATAGACCCACATTTGAAAAAAAAGTAGTAAAGGGTGCATTCAGGGTCGCCTCTGGGCTGATAGTGTGTTGAGGTACGTCAATCATTTATCACTCTGACTAAATACAGGGTGTAATTGGGGCTGGGTACAGTGTGTGCTCAGCTCCAGTCTCCTGTGAACCTGGACAGAATATCCACTTTGAAAAATGGATGCAGGGACTGACTGCTGATTCCCTTTTATTCACTGCTAATTTGTTTTTTTTTAAATCTCTAGAACTTAGATTGACATTTTATATCAGTAAAAGAACATTACATGCAAAGAAAGAAAATAAATTGGTCAAAGATTTTTACACATAAAGCGGAAAACTTAAAGCCTGCAGGAAACAGGAAGGCCCTCTGTAGACAACTCTGGGTGTTGGTGATTAAAATATTTTAGCCTGTGATGAGCTCAAGTAGAACAATAAGCCATGACAAAAGTTCAAATCTATATAGACCCCATTAAAGTTCAGATATTACCCTGAAGAGAGCAGCTTCATGATCTTAATAACAGAATAGATTAGAGTGTAGGACCTCTTCTTAGTTTAAGAGAGGTTTTTTGTAATTAACTGTACTTGGGTCCACTGAATTAACAGGAAGTTTTGTATAAATGTGAAACAAAATAGTGTTCAGAGACTTGGAAAATACTAAAATGCACTAAAGTGTTACTAAAACAATTCTTTTTCTTTAGTTTGTCAGTTACAGTAGTCTGTAACCTGAAAAAACTCAGCTCACAAGCCAATATTAACAATATTCATACTAGTTTGGGGGAATAAAAAAAATAGTGTTAGTGAAGTGATAGTTCATCCATTAAGTACAGGAGTGCTGCCCCAAACACATTAGTGTCTGAGAAAAAGTAGGGTTTACTTTCTATCAGTGTCTGGTATTCTTGATCAATGCAGTATTACATCCAAATTAAATACTCATAAAAGATTTTAGCTGACTGACACAATGAGACTCAAAACAACATATAGTATAAACTATAACCGGATTAGCACAGGATTGAGCAGTAGAGCAATGCCACAGACACAAGAGGACAAAGGTTATTCATAAAACACGTCATCATAATGAGGTTTATAATTTGTCTGATTCTGCTTTACACTGTATTGACACGTTGTCTGCCCTTTTTGCTTGTAATACCTCCAGCCTGTCAGCACAAACACTGCTAGTGGGACACAAAATGACATAGAGGCTATAAAGTCAAAAACTTTGACCTGGTCTGAGCTCTGTTTTAAGCTAATAAGTAACACGGGCGATTGGGCCCATGTCCAAAGGTTCAAGAGAACAGTGGTGATAAGCACTGATGAGGGGCAAATAAAAGCTGCACTGTTCTTTATGAGTTTTTCCCAGCGGACTATCCCTGTTAGTAATATTTTTATGATGTATCCTCATTGTATGCATTACTTAAAAAAATGTCAGCCTAATCAGGGGGCCAACATCTGTAGATAAAATGGCTCTAGCTGATTTAGTCCTCAGTACATTTTGTCCATACTGGCGCTGAATGTATACGTTAGCCAATAGAAAACGATCATTTCATTAAAGCTTGGCATAGAAAGGCTCTGTTACTACACTACAGCATTATTCTGCTTTTGTTACTATTTTAAGCACGCACATTTAAAGGCAGCAGTGCGCCTGCGCTAAAATGCGGTAACAGGGGACTCGCAGAACGGCTCTGCGCATGCGTCCAGCGTGCCTATCAGATGAGAACAGAAAAGTCTGGAAGTCTCCAGAGGAGGTGTCAACAACTGCTCAGTCATTTCAATGGGCATTTTCACCATATTCGGGTGCGCATGGAGAACGTCCTCCCTGTGTCTACTGAATCCGTCCTGATGTGGAGCTCTATTCAGTTAAAAATCTAATAAACCTATGGGAGTACAATTTCCTATTTTGGTGGATCGACTAGACACCAAAACTAAATTTCCTCGTCAGTGATTCTCAGACCTGGATTATCTTGGGAACTGGACCGCCAGGCTAATGTGCCCACTGTAATTTCACACGCCTTTTTTGACACGGAATGACGGGAATGATTATAACAAAAACCTTCTCATGGAATATGTTTCTGTCAGTCCACAGCTCTCAATAAAGACACATCTTATGGGCATAATGTCGGCGTCAAAATGTGGATTTAATTTGATGTATGTGTGTTTCAGAGAACTTCTAAATTGTCACATGAAGTCAGGCTTTAGCGTTACGAGAAAATGCAGCAAAGGCGGTAACGAGAGTAGTAAATCTCTTATGAAAGCCTCTCGGGTGTTATAAAGCGTATTTGGTGTCAGTACGCAAACAATGTCCATTAGAGTTTTTTTTATATCCCTCTATGTCCGCAAGAATTCAGATGCAGCCAAAGTCAGAGTAAATCCAAGTAACACAGCCTTTCCTTTGTCTAACGCCATTTTGTGTGACTTTACAGCACTAACGTTGTCGTCAGCCATTTTGCCTTTTCTTTTCAACCAGACAATCTCTGGAGAGACACGACAAAAGCGGGATGATGTTTACGGGCTTTCACAGTGTGTGGACACTGAGCTAAACGTCGAACATGATCAAAAATTAAACTTACCAAACTGTCCTAAGCTGTTTGGGATTTGTTATTAACGTTTGCAGACGTCACTAACTGCGTAGCAGCTGAAAATAGCGACCTGTGTCAATTTTAATTAACGTGTTTTGTTTTCTGCATTCAGTCCATTTATGTGCAATCATTGGTTTCATGTTAAACCCTCGATGTGAGCTGTAAGTGATAGTCTCGTGTGTAAATGTAAACCCCTCTGAAATTCATAACATGCTCTATGTAAAAGATGTCATATCTTTGAGTGTTAATGGTATTTAAAAGGTAAAAAGAAAATGGTTCTATTGTTGCAAAAATACAATAGAGTTTTTGCTCCCTCCTCAAATCACACCCAGTTAGTGGGATAATTAAAATCAGCTGATTTCTGGCAGCTAGACTTAATTATAGCAACATAACATACACATTATACTTTACTCTCATCCATCAGTAGGCCGTGGAAAGGGTTACACAGCCTCCAGGCTCTGGGGCCCCACAAAGAAAAACTTGGAACAATGACTCTCCAGAGAGAGCTGACATGTCCTAAATCTCCCCAAGATTACAGCGTTAATTCACTCTAGAGGTCGCAAAGACTCCGAGAATAACATCCAGACCTGCAAGTTGATTACCCGAATTGTAGTATTAAAAACTGACAGCCAAAAAGAAATGATTAGAGAGTAACAGACAAGAAGACAACAATATAATAAATAGCAGATATATTATTATTCCACACCAAAGCAATGGTTGTTGAATTTGCTTTTTCTGTAAGATTAAAAAGAGATTAAATTTCCAAAACATTAGTCACAATATACACTTGGAGTTTTTAATGAAAAAATAATACATTCTACATACGGAAGCATTCATTGTTGATGAACTAGTGCTTTTAAAATGTTTAAATGTTTAAAGTGTTTATCTCAGATGCTCCTTCTCTCGTGTCTGTGGTCTTCGTCTGTGCTCTCTTTGGACGTAATCTGTATAATCCTCTTCTTCCTACATGCACACAACAGATATGACAAATAAAATGCATAACATAAGATGAATTACCGAGCTTCTGCACAGGAGTTACAAACAGATTATCTACTCTGCTTCTGCATGTTGTTATCATCGTTATTCACAAATATTGTGAATATATCAAATATATTGTTTTAATACCAACAATATATTAAACTGAGATTTCAGTGTATTATTGAATTAATATCTTTCAGGTTAATCTCATTTAATGAATGTTATCAATATTTTATTTGCAGATTAGTTTCAACCCTCTAGTTTTAAAGCCAATTAACATAAATGCAAAGAATGCAACTTTTTATAGAAGCACTTTATCAACAATATGTGCTCATATTTGAAACTCTTTGAGCTATTTAATCAGGCAAGCTCAGTGAAATGAAAAAGTAGGCTCTGTATTCTGAATCAGAGAATACTTTGACCTGAATCTGTCGTGGGGATCTTAAACCTTCTCCACCTGGGATATAAGTTTGAGAAGTTCAGCTTTATCTTGGGACCCAGTCTAATGAACACATTGATATTCTGCCCCAGTTTTGGGGTCCCAATGGACAGAAAGTGCTTTCAGCCCTGAGTGCTGCTTCCAGGGAGACTCGCTGACCTGTGAGGATGCCGCATCCAGCAGATCCATAGTGGGGATTAGACAGCTGGCCTCACCCAGGAAACACATTAGGATGTGGAGCACGTCGGCCCAGCGTCCAACAGTCAGCATCAGGACCATCAAACCACCGAGACGTACCACCACTGCGTTCAGGACAGCCTGGCTGCCACGCAGACGATGCTGCTCCTCTGCAGAACCAAAATGTAGCATTAGAGTGAAAATGATTCGTAAAAATGTACACAATTAAGGACAGATTAATAACGGATGCATTAATGGTCAGACAAGACCAGAGAGAGGCACCAAACTAATGAATTAATAATTGAATTCTCCAGTTCTGAGAGTGGTTCATACTACCACACCATCAGACTGTGGTGTTATTAAAGGTCCTGCCCAGATTAATCAGTGTCTAATGAGCATTGCATTCTGATCTCTGATCTGAGCTGAGTGTTTCTCACCCTGCATGTACACAACCAACAGTGTGTAACAGATAGTCAGCGGCGTCCAGAACCTAAGGGCCTCTGTTGCAGAGAGAAAGTGTTTATTGATGATTGAAATGGAAGCCACCACAGCCACAAAGAAAGTAATGATCATAGTCCTGCACAGCATGGGCAGCAGGCAGCGGCCTGATGTGAGAAGGGTGATGCAAATGCCGCAGTAGCGCTGTGAGCTGTGGAGTTTATACAGAGCCATGACATGGTGCAGCAGGAGTGTGGCCTGCCGAGCCAGGAGCCAGCTGAGTGCTGCTGCCAGAAGTAGGCATAGCCAGCGCTGTGACGCCCCTCGTGGAGAAAACTCAAACTGGCGCTCAGAGCACAGCCCAGAGAGAACTGGCTTTGAACTAACAGCTGCTGCAGAAATTTTCTGGACTCCTGGGGAGCAAAAGAGCATATGAACAGAACTGATGGATGAATCAAAACAGATGATGGGCTGTTTGTTATGATGGATAACATGAGTCATCACACCATGATAAATCTGAGAAATTAACTCAACAAGCAAATCAGAAAATACAGTTGAGTGTCAGGCATATTTTTGTTACATAAGTGGTTTCTTACTGGTCCAGCTGTTACCCATCCAGAAATTGCTCGCAGACAAAACTCCAGTACAACCAGGGAGGCAACACGGGCGCCCACAACAGCCAGCAACCCAGTCACAACGAAAAACTGGAGCATCTCAGGAAATCCAGCTTTAGTTTTCCTTTGATGACTGGATGTCTGCCGATGTGACGTCTCTTTATCATTTTTATCACTCCAGCTGTGCATTACAGGGGGGAAAAAAATCAGAAATTACACTAATAAACTATAAAGAATCTGACATAGGTATATCTAGATTTTGTTGCTCTAGATCTATTAAAGGTCAAATTTCTCACCTCTCTTCTAGAAATAAGTGCACCCTCATCAGGGAGCATAGCACAGAGATCCCACATGCACCCACCAGTCCTGCAGGTCACATAACACTGAATTTGCATCCAATAACACACTCCAGCCACCCACTGTAAACAGTTAAGAATAGCCTGTAGCAATGTGGACGTCAGAGACAATGAATAGATGAGGAGCTTACCTTGAAGTAAACAATCCAATGGATTTGTGTCTAAAGTCAACCACTCTGGTAGGAAGTAGGAAGTCGGGAGAAACGATGTAATAAAGGATAACATTGTACTGCCTTTGACTTAGAAGAAGTAAAGTAATTTAAATGTCTCTGCTTTTATTTTAAGTAATTTCACATATTTTGTGGTTATTCCAGATCGTGTTACAATAAATCCGCTCAGCTCTTCTGTTTATCTCTGTTGCCTCAAAACTGAGCTTTGCTCATCCAGAAGCCTGTTCTGTGTCCTGTACCAAAGGTCATCTGAGTGTCGGTGCAGCAGAGGCCCTCGGCGGTCTGAGTCATAACAAGATAATAGGAGGTTGTTGCACTATGGGAAATATTTTACACTCTGAAATGACAGCAGGCGTTAGCTCTCAAGTTATCCGCAAGCTACAATATAAGTGTTGCTCTTGCTCTTCTTCATCTCATAGTTTTTTTCTGAAAAATCACATTTTGTCCAGACCAATATTTCAGGTTATTATTATAAATGGAAGGCCTTATAATATGTACCTTCTTAAATATTCAATTTGGATAGAGAGAACCTCAACACACACACACACAAAACAGAAGAGAAAGGCGTAAACCTAGAAAGAGCAACACATGAGGTCTTGAGGACAGACATGTAGCAGGTGTCATGTGGTTAAACAGAAGCAGCACAAGTTACATTATGGACAAACAGCAATACAACATTAAGAAAATAGAAACTATTAAGTGTAAGTTTCAAGCAAATTGTTTATGATAATAAACGATTAATAAGGGCAATGGATTTGAGACATTAGTACATTTACAGTAATAAAATGAGTGAGGAGCTGAGATTGCGCAATTGTTTTACTTCTAAAACACAAGAGGGCGCTGTTATTCCTTCAGAAACAAGGTGCAACATGTTTATTTGTTTCAGTAGAGCCACAGAGACCAAACCAAATCTAGTATTTTGCTTTTCAGCCCACTATCTGCACAAGATGTGATGAAACTGGAGACTAACAAACACCACACAGAGCTTAAGTTGCCCTTTATTACCAAGAAAGGGTTGCATATGGAGATGAAAGACAAAAGATGGAGTCCAACTAATGGTTTTATGACAGGATGATTGCAGTAAACACCTGAACTATGGCCAAGGTCTCATGCCAAGCAGGAGGCATGACTCTCTCAGTCTCAGTCGTGTTTTTTAAATAGCTGGAAAGTAGAGCTTTCAGTGCAGGTTGTTGACTATTTGAGACTCATACAGGTGAGCACAGCTTGAGTTTATCTGAATTGAATTCTGCTTTAGGTGACGATCATCAATAAAATAAAATGATTATTTCAGTCATGTGGTCTGATTTAGCTACTGGGCCGATAAAACACTTTGAATACTTGATTGACGTGATTTATCTGCACAAAAACTAAACATTTTAAATATTATGTAACATTTAGTAACACTTTAAGTGCATTATGATATATTAATATATTAATGAGACCATATTCAACTCTGTGTTTTCTTATTTTTACTGTTGTCAAGATATTTTATAATGATTCATGGACATTTGTGTTGGAGATATTTTGTTTTATGCAGATAACTCTTCACCCTCAGTGTGTCTGAGCTCAGAGTTCATGTGTCCAAAGAGCGGAAGGACTGCCCATATGCGCTCCAACAGTGCTGGCAACGTGCAATATGATCGCTGGAATGAGGGCAACATCGACATGAATGTAGAGGCATCACAGTCTACTATGACGAGGTGAGACATAATGACAAAAAGTTTCTTTTTTGCTACTGAGGAGAACATGCACAGAGTTATAGGAAGGTACTGTTGAGGTAAAACCATAAGCTGATTGACCTGACTCAGCCTCCCTTTGTGTTTCATTCACAGGCTCTACAACAAAACATGTATTGGCAGCACTGGGGTAGGAGTGAAGACAGCAGGAGCTCTGGCTGCACTGGTGTCCATTTACATCTTAGGATATCTGACAGGATACTATATTCATAGGTGCTGATGGTGGAGGACAGACATGTTTGATACATTTAGATTTAATTTAAACGTGAAAGCTTTTTAGAAAAAACTCAATGAAAACAGTGTGCTCATATCGAAGCCTTTTTTATGTGCAAGGAAAATCAAATCAAATGTTATTTTATTTATGAATAATCAATTTCTGATGGAATTTTGTTTCTTTCATTAACCTTTTGTCATAATTTCTTATACAGCTGAAAGTGAAAGTTACATAAGAGCTTTTAAAATACTTATTTATTTAATGTATTGTAATATGTGTTGTCTTAATAAAACATCAGTGTTGCAACCATGCATCAACAAGAGTCAACTGAATATTGAGAAAACATTGTGTCAAGTCCAATTGTGTCTTGCAAGTTCACGTTATATCTAAGTGCATACAAACACACAATATGTAATGTTCAAACTGATAAACTTGGAAATATACGCTCATTCTGAATTTCATGCCTGCAACACAACGCAAGTTTGGACAGGGGCACACTGACCACTGTGTTACATCAACAACACTCGGTAAGCATTTGGGAACTGAGGACATTCTCTCCCATACTTGGTTGATACATATTCAATTGCTCGACAGTATACCAAGAATACAAAGCTTAATTTGTTATTCATATGTGAGTACAATGAGACTGAAGGGTTTCTCTCTTCCCTCAAGGTACAGCATCTCTTTAGTTCCTCTCTGTAATTATTTAAATGATTGAAGGAGAGTTCATTTCCCACAGAGGAGCAAGGCAGATTTACCCCTGAGATATAAAGGGAAATTGCAACTTCATAGGCGACTGCACTTCAGTGACAAAAAGGTTGATGAATGATCTCATTATCTCAAGAAAACAGCCTTTTGTTTTCTCAAGATATCGCAAGAAAACATATAGCAGAAATAATAGCAGAAATACCCTGAAATATCGTGATATTATGTTAGGCCACTACTGACACCTTACAAATGTGGCATGCAAAATAGGTCAAGGGAGCTTTTGTTCTCATTTTTCTTCATAGACACTTAAGACACACTTGGGGCCTCCACCCATTATCTAAACAACCTCACCTTTTTAAAGAAAATCATGCAACATACTTCCAGTACAAACCACTCTCACTCCCAGTATAGTCCAGATATATTTTTGACATAAATGTAATACAGATAGGAGCTAGTACAAAAACATAATGAGACAGAGCTGCTTAACTTCATTTGATTATTAATCAATATTTTGAGTCAATCATCAAGAAAGAATGGCAAATACTAATGCACTGCTTCTTAGCTGTGAGGATTTGCTGCTTGTCACTGTACAATGAATGCATTTGGATTTTGGGAGTGTTGCAAGTATTCAGCTGCTGCTTTATTTTTACATAATCTTTCTCTCAGGAGTAGTTTAAGAACACAGAGGCACTCACCTTTCACTCTTTCGTGGGCCCTGTTTAAATGATCTACAGCTCATGGTCTAAAGTGCAAGACACAAGAACATTTAAGGCGTGTCCAACTCCGCTTTTACGAGTTAAACAGTGCATAATGATAACAAAGTAAAGTGCAAAGAGGTTGTATTGAGTATTGAGTCTCTTAATAAATCTCTTTTATTCCCTTTAAATATTATTACAACATATTTTTACAACATACCATACCATGTAATTGTAGGTACCTATGTCTTGCTAAGTGAATTTCTTTTTTAGTATTTACATTTAAAAGCTATTGTAAACTCCCTCTGGAACTGTCTCCTTGAGCATGATCCTTGCAGGAGCAGCGTGGAGGAAACGGTGGGCAGCTCACTGACAGCTCTTACATCTGTTGCCTTTTCTAAGTATCCTTATAAACTCTAATCTCACTCAGTAATGAACTGGGTTGAATGGCAGAATATTTGCTTATGGCACAGAAAGAAGAGGTTCTGCCTCGCGTGTCTCTTCACATTGATTATGTCTGCACAGCAGTTAATACAGCAGTACAACCAGTACAGCAATTTCATAACTAAAGGGAAGGAGAATAATTGTTATTTTCAAATGACTGAGTGCTCTATGAATGGTTATTTTAGTCTGTCATGCTGTACAAAGATCATAATGAGAAGATAACCACTAGATGGAGATGTGTTGTGCTTGTAACGTTTCTGCACTATGTCACTTTTTACAGAATACTTTACAGTACTAAGTCACACACCACCAACTATTTTACTTATTTTGGTAAAACTGGATCATATTTTATGGAGAAAATGTTTTCTGATTTTCCTCTGATGTCCTCCAGCTGCTCTGCCTCAACTCTTTGTGATTTGCAGAGTTATTCCGATGGACAGTAAAGTAAACTACTGCAAACTATAGCTCAGATTATTAGCCGGGTGGCTCCAACTGTCAGCTCAGCGCATGGGGGAGCGTTTGTGTAGTGTTTGTATCATGTTTGTATCACCAGGAACAGTTTTTTTTTTTTTCAGGCCCATGGTGCAGGTAAATGCTGACATTGAGCGGAGCCAACGTCGTGCCAGAACTGGAGTTGAGCGAAAAGACAATGTAACTGGGCTCAGCAGCTTCAACGGACACAATGGCAGAGGCAAAAAGACTCAAGTGAGCGTTGGTAGAGGAAGAAGAGAAAACGAGAGAGTGATGGAGCAAGAAGTTGCCAAACAATACAAACTGTAATGTTGCAAGTGTAGCAGCTGTAGATCGGTTGCTTGTGTGGTATGGTAGAATCATTCAGGTGACGAGAATTGAATTAATCCACACCTATGGAGCAGGGGGACACAGTAAGCACACACATGCAGGTACACAGCTCTCCCTCAGACGCCAGCACACACGCTTCTCAAGTTTTTTAAAGACATATATACTATTATAAATAAAATGTACACACCAAAATATGTCAGTTATTATATCTTCATTTTAAAATTAAATTAAGAACAAAATATAAATAATGGACAACAAAGAAAACAAAATATAACATATTCAAAGTGGCTTGAATTCCTTTTCAAATAAAAATTTAAAAATTCTTCATATATCACCCTATATGCACATTTTATACGATCTGTATTAGAGGGTACTGGTCACAGCATGAAAGTGTGTTACACATATTAAAGTTACTTTTAAAAAATGAACAATACAGACTGAAACACATTAAAACATCAATAACAACCTGACGCTTGACAGAATAAACAATTCTGAAACATGCTAGCTTAGTTAACAGACGCAGGGCATCCCTACACATCTTACCAGCACACACGCTTTCCAAGTTTTAACCGTGAAGGTGCGGCTACGTTGCATGTCCGTCCCTGTGTATTACAAATTAAGACCCCACCACCAGGAGATCTCACTGCCGCCATCTCGGCAGTCCCGACTCTCACAACTAAACTAAAAATGCGAAAGGCATAAATCATAGTTGGATCTGAGATGGGTTGAATGAACCGTGGTTGCTCAAACAAGCCACCTGTAACTGCAACCACCTGTCAATCAAAGCAGCCATGCCGCTAATTTGATTTGATTGATTTGATCAGGTGAGTTAAATAGAAATTAAGACTCAGTGCAGTTGTCATTTAGTGGGAAATTAGCTAGAGACCACAGTTTATTTTGTACCAGTAAATATGTTTATTTCTGCTGTGAAGGTAACATGGGGGCTTATGGAGACTAGGAGTTCCAGGCGGAAAAGAACAAGAACAAGCTTCTCCAAGAGGAACTGGAACGACTCCGTATTACATACCAAGTGCTCAATGCAAGGTATGAAAATGATGTTCCAAAAATCAGAAAACAGGCTAATACCCTTCAGCATGATCTCGATATTGAGATCTTGCAGAAGAATCGCCTGCAATCTGATTTTGATGAAGCCACTGCTGCACTCCAGGTGGAGAGAGAGTGACACACGGAGTTCTTCAAGTTTCTTCAAGACCAACTGGACAAGATAGGTGTGTCACTCTGTGAGGTCAAACTAAGTTGTCAAGCTGATGTAATTGATGTCAGACAGCAGGCTGACACTCTTAGGTCTGACCTCGAGAGGGTACTCGAGCAGAAGAAACTCCTGCAAACAACTTATGAGGAGCTGCAAGAGGCACACACACTGAACCAGGAGAAGTTATCTGCAAAGCTGGATACAGATAAGGAGAAGAACAAGATTCTCCAGAAAGAAATGGACAAGATCCACATTTCACATGGTGAGATTACCCAGAAGTATCAAACCGATGTCATCACGGTCAGACAGCAGGCCGACACCCTTCAGCGTGATCTTGACAAAGAAATCAAGTCTCATGCAGACTCAGTGTCAGAGGGCTGGTGTGTGACCCACAACTTGAGGGATGAGCAGGAAGCCCTCCATCAAAAGATGGCGGAGGAGATCACTGTCCTGCAGCAAAATGACCTTCAGAAGGAGGAGATTTTTGGGAGAGACCTAGAGGAGCTGAAAACTCAGCTCAGTGTTCAGGTCTCACTCAACCTGAAGCTCTCCACTGAGCTCAAGGCTAAGCTCCAAAAAATCACCAGCTGTGATGACAACCAACCACCAAAGGAGACTAAAGTCACTGAGAAGAAGCAGTGCGAGCAGCAGGAGACCATCAGTCCTGTACTGGCACTTAAACCACCAGAAGAGACACCATGTGAGAAGCAGGAGACCATCAATCCTGTACCACCCCTCGAATCCCAGAAAGAGGCTGAGGAAAATGTTCCAGAGGGGCAGCAGAACCACCTCTTGTCTGGAAGAGAACCCGTCACTTTCTGGGGTTGAGGAAACCAAAGAGGTTGAAGAAGAAGAAGGAGGACTAAAATAACATCAAGTTTTGTGGGTTTTCTCCAGGTGCTCTGGTTTCCCCACTCATCCACAAAAACAAGTTACTGTCCCCTACATTGACATCAACCAAAAAAAAACAAAAACAAAAATCAAATTTCAGATATTGTTATATTTTTCTGAGTTAGGATGACATAGACCCTGACACTTTTTTTTTCTAAATTGTGTGTGTTTATGTAAATAATTAACTTAGCTCAATGCTAACACATAACTGGAGTAACATAACAGAAAATTGCATTGTGATCATAATGACAAACAAATTTTTGTCATTACAATGTTCATATTTGAAGGTGTATATTTCTGAAATAAGAAAGGACACCACCATGAGTTTAAGAACTGAAAGCCTAGTCTTCATCTTATTTTAACATTCTGACTATGGATTGATATTTTTCATGTAAAAACTAAATAATCTGATGTCATGAATGGCAGAGAAACATGCTGTCTGTATGTGATAAAAGAAAAATGAAAAAAAAAAAACGCTGCCCTTTGGCTGTTCGGGTTCAATTTCTAAACATTAGAAGGAGTCTGTCTAAGAGTGAGTAAATACCTTGCTGTTGGGAGTGATGAAGAATTTCAGCCATCAGCATTAAGTGTTATTCTATATAGAAAAATGGATTTGACTTATTACCAAGGGTCGTGCTAAAAAGGTCTTGCATTAATAGATATTAAGACATTAAGTTCATGTGTGTTAAAAAATGTTTTATTCCAATTTAATCATTTTTCACAAATCAAATCATGTTTTCAGCAATAAAAAAAATGAAAGTGTTCCTCTCACAACATCAACATTTTGAACTTCATCATTACCACTGGTTGCAAATGAGAAAACAAGATTAAGATTAAGATCCCCTTTATTCCAGAAGAACCTGCCCAAAACAGCATGCAAAGACCTGCCATGACTCAGGGGGACATCATAGTGTGTGAAAAACTGTCTTTAAAACAGAAGATGATGATCTAACCTCAGGTCTCCCTGTGAAAGTGCAAAGACAACCTCCAGGGAGCATTAGCAAAACAATTCCCTTACACAGAGAAACAGAGTGAAGACACAACACAGCTAAGGGTTAACCTGATACCATTGGTTTGTACTGGTGTGGCTGCAGGTGGTAGATATTTGAGTAGATATTTTATTGTCATTGTCCAACGACTACATTATGATCAGCATGTCGCACTGCAGATCTGGAAGTAATTAAACACAACACACGACAATAAAATAACATTTGGCAGACATTAAACAGTCTGGGCCAGATTTAATTCTGAATGAAATGTTAGTGTTATCAGTCCAACCTTTCACACCAACTGCAGCACAAATACACATCTCTCTCTCCTCGATGGTTAAACAAAAACTCATGTTCCTCCCTGGCTGTCTCAGCTCTCATAGGCTGTTATACGCTTTGCTAATGACTCATTGGAGTCACAGATTGGCTCCTGTTGCAGTAATGCTCATTTCTTTCTGCAGAGAGAGGACCTACGTTTTGTGGGCTCTCTCTTCCACGTAGAGCTGCATCTGTTAAAGACAAAGAACAACCAGATGTCAGTTAAAAGAAAATGGAGTACGGACATGACAATACAATGAAACATAATTACAGAATCAGTCAATATAATGTGTGTCACTGTGTTAATATAAACAGAGTTAAACCAGGGATGGCGTCTATATTTTAAACTGAGGGGGAGCTTTCCTCTCACTTTTACTATGTCAGACGTCATGGTCTTCAATGGGATGAGTCTGGGTTCCTGCATGTGGACCTCCTGCTCATCAGCTACTATCCACGGAAAATCCTGAAGAGGGAAATGTGCAAATGTGACACAAAACATGCATTATAATTATTCAGCGTTTAAATATTATTATATTTTATTTCAATAACAGGAAATAAACAGGCTGTTCTGTTAGCATGAGAAACCATGCATCATGACTTAAACTGTAGCTTTGCAGTGTTTTAAAAACCTGACCTTGATGACTTGAACCTTCTCCATGTTTCGTGTAGCAGCATCTCTGGTATGTACCAAGACTGTAAATGAACACCCTGTGACAAATACAAACAACAGTTCACAAATAAGTCTCTGATTTGTACCTATGCACAATTGATTATCATTTGTGTGTCATATCATCTCCTTAACACAGTCTAACCCATTACAAGCTTGATTCTCTTCTAATTCTCTTGATTATCTAGATCATCTCTCTAAATGTTTATTTTTTAGTACGGCTGTTGTTTCAGAGACTTGCATAGAGGCTGTAATGTGATGTCAGTCTTACAGTTCTTCTAAGGTTACACCCAAATGTGCCTCCTTTGCAGAGATTGACAGGTATAAACTCAAACCACTGCCTTAACCTTGACAATAACAATCTAAAAACCTAAAAGTGCGTGATTAATAGTGCTTGTTAGAGCACTACACAGCCTGCTAGGCTTAGTAAGTTGATAAATTCTGTTAACGCAGCAGTGGTGTTCTGCCTAATGAAGCTGGATGTGAATTTATGCCTCTTAAATGTTTGGGTGAACTCTTTTTCATGAAAAGTGTAGAATGTAAATTTGTGTCATTTTCAATAATCATAACAACAAATAATTGACAAGTCTCAGAATAAATAAACCATATTTACCCTATCATAGAGTGGGAGTTTGTGGAGCTACAAAAACTGATTAAGTGAAGTTTTGACCTGTATATTCAAAGTCTTGGAGTGTATAATGTATAGTTAATGTTTAATGTTGGCCGGTGAATCAAGTCAAGTGAAATAAGAGTGCTGTGATGACAAATCAATGATAACAATGACAAACAATTATATTTTTATCTTACAAACAGGGGCATGACTGAAAAAGTTTGGGAACCACTTCAGTTGCTAATACTTGATGCTGGCCAAATTGTGTCAGGATTCAGAGAAAATCATAATTACAGATATTCACATGAAAGTTTTTGGAATATAAAAGTGAAAGTCAGAGGGTAGTGCATGTTTGTCATCAGTGACGTTACCTGGTGGGTTATTATTTAAAACAGCATCGCACACGCTGATCTTCAGGATGAATGCCCTCAACAGCTGCTCCACATGTGACAATAACGTGTCTGAGCTGTAACGACAAAACCACAGGCAGTTAGTGCACGATCACCACGAAGAAGTGTATCACAAAGTCAGCAGAGGAAGAAAGCAAAGAAGGGCAGTGACCTGATGGACAGCAGTGTGGGTTGGGAAATCTCAAACACAAATCTCTCTACCGGATGATGCTCTTTGTCCATGATGACCACTACTACCTTCTCTGCATCATTCTGGGAGGAAATGGGAGATTTCAGCAGTGTACAAACATGAGCAGATGAGAGATATGTCCTAATTTAACCTCAACATCAGGTCATGTCTTACCTTCTCAATGAGCGGCTTTACACAGTGAAGAGTGTCTTGGATATACTGATTCAACTCTGGGTGACATGACATCTGGAAATAAAAAAGAACACCAGTGTTAGGGTTAGAAATAGGTAACTCTTCCTAAAGATTGTGAGTAAAACAGTAAACACTTCATAAATGAATCCGTACCTGCACAGGTACACTGTATTTCTTTCTCTTCTGAAATATTCCAGAGGGATAAACTTCACGGACATACAGGATGAGATGAATAGCAACTTCCAGGAACTCACACAAGATGTCGGCGACCACTTGAAAAGAGGAATCAGGAGGACAGCACATGTCATGAATCTGTTCTTGCATCACAATAAAGCATCACCAAATTCCATGCAGATACCACACAATTTAGTGTTGCCATGCAATGACGGGCATCACACGACGACAAACTGCTTATTTATATTATGCTATGCCGAATGGAGCAGCACATACATGTCGTCTGCTTATAGTCAACGTACAGTTTACTGCCAGCTGGACACTTGTTTTATTAATCAGTGGCTATACACCACAGCTAGAGGAGGTCTGCTTGGCGGTTTCAAGCCGTTTGTTTGCTAAGTTGTCTTACCTTGTCCAAAATTGAGGTCTTGCCTTGTCAGGGTTGTCATATTGTCTTTCCACAAAAACTCAAATGAAACAAAGACAGTTTTCTAGCTGGAAGCGGCGGCGTGCATCATCTAGTCGAGGCTGTCTCCTTCTTTCTTTTGTAACTCGACACCTGGCACGTCACGATGTCAGTCAAATGGGGGTAACCGTCAGTTTTAAACAGAACCGAAGAAATAAATAAAAATAAATTCACGAACCGAAAACCAGAAACCGAAAACCACCGTTTTCCCTCTGCTACCGAGGCTTCGTCGCGCGTTATTTTCGACGTCACCTGTTTGTTTACAAGCGTCCATCGTCCACTAGTGATGACGTCAATAGCAGTAATTTTTGTGTTTCTGTTATTTGAACTTTTTCTCTGTAAATTATATACACATATACATATGTATATTAAAATATACGTCACTTTCAACGCGTTGTTAACCATGGATCACTATTCTCCACCTAAAAATGAAACAAGAAATTTTATTTGTATTCTGTGTCAGGATTAATTGAGTCAAATTACAATTGTCTACATACTGTAATGTCAATGCATCACTATTCTAACACAGAAATCTGCTCGTGATTACACGAGACATCACAGAGGACATTAGTCCATATATTATCTTTATTTTATGTAAAGAATATTTAGCTTGAATGAATATTAATAGCTCTGAAGGATAGTATGGCTCCAGGGATGTCTCTGATTCGATGGCAGGAGTTCCAGTCCAGTGTTTGAATAGGTAACACTTGTACTAAGCCTGCTCATGTAACAATAGAAGAAAAGATAACATGACATTTTAATCTAGACCTCATAATAAATTCATAATGTAAGGGGGTCATACAGTATCTGGAAGATTGTTTATGTTTATGAGACGGTTATTAGGGACTCCACAACTTTTAGTATTTTGATTCAGTTTATTCAGTTGAGAATTTATATATTATTTCTGTATATATGCACAACATTTTACTGGTTTAATATATTATTGTTGTTATAGTTGATTCTCTCAGGCTGCTGTGTTTATTGAAGCAGTGATAACATAGGAAAATGCCATAGAGGAAGAAGAACGACTCTTCTTCTATAAAAAAAAATATGTTGTTGTTAGTTGTTTGTTGTTTTACCAGTAATAGGATAATGTGTAGGCAGATCTCAGTGTTTCCGAATGAGGGGATTCATTTGACTTCAGAGGCTTGGTTAAACGTGCTCGCTGATGACGTCACGTTTGTGAAACCCAAACCCTCTATGAATGAAGCGGTTTCTCGCCGGGTGCAGTGGCGCGCGCCTGTAATCCAAGCTACCGGGAGGCTGAGGCTGGAGGATCGTTTGAGCTCAGGAGCTCTGAGCTGCAGCGGACTATGTCGATCGGGTGTCCGCACTAAGTTCGGTATCGATATGGTGCTCCTGGGGGAGCCCGGGACCACCAGGTCGTCTAAGGAGGGGTGCACCGGCCCAGGTCGGACACGGAGCAGGTCAAAGCCCCCGTGCCGCTCCGTAGTGGGATCGCGCCTGTGAATAGACGCTGTAGTGCAGCCTGAGTAATACAGCGGGACCCAGTCTTTTTACACTCTTACACTCTCAACAAACAGCTGGGACAACACACACGGTCAACAACAAGCTCCTTCTATGTTCAACAGCTTCATCACTGCTTTGGATTTTCTTGTTGCCATGAAAAACCTCCAGAAACCACTTGTGTTAGTTTGTCCTACAGCGCCTCCACCTGGAGGAGAGTAGCAATGAGCAGCAGTCACAGCAGTCAATGAAACAGCACACATTCAGTAAACTAACAGGTTTTTCTGTCGGTGATTCAATGAACTTCATCCAGAGGAGAAAATCTTGAAAACATGGACGTGTAAAAATGAATGATGTCTCACTGTCTCACAGCTAGTGTTCATGTTCTCAGTAACACCTGAGCTTTTCCTTCTATGACAAGTGAAAATGTGAAAAAAAAGGCCTTTGTCTTGTTACAAAGTGTCAATAAGTAGGTCACTAAAAGATTCATGAGTCTTTCATTTTACAAGAAGCCATCAGGTCTGCACAAAGAAATGTTAGTGAGTCATTATAGGGTTCTTCTACTAAAATAATTAATCTGGATCTGCTTTCTAAAATATTGTTTTCACCATTTCAGCATGGCTGCTATGACATCTTGAAGGAGTACAGCTTGGGGACCATACTTGTCAAAAGTATGGTCACCTCCACCTATGAGCCTCATTCTACAACCTGGAGGCCGCCTCCACCTGCAGGCTCTGGCAAACAGCTGTAGCCACCAGTGTCAGCCAACAACCTGCAGATAATCACACCTACCACCTCTGTCAAGAACCTACAAGCAACCTCCACCTGGAAAAATTGGCAGAAGGTTGTAGTCCAAAACTCCACCTACCAATTAAATTAAATTAAATTAAATTCAAGTCATGAATGGTTAGCTCCTAAAACTGATGAGCAGTTGGCACTTTGCATGGCAGCCAATGCCACCAGTCTATGGATGTGTGTGAATGGGTGAATGATATATGTAAAAGCAGTTTCAGCGGTCAGATGAAAGGTGCTATATAAGTACAGTCCATTTACTATTTATCATTTTACTATGTTAATTTAAGCAAAGCAAAGTAGAAATTAGCTGCTGGGCCTCCTATTAATGCCTTGTTCCTCACCCTCTCTGTGCAGCCTCTGCAGTATTCCTGTGCTAGAATACATCCTCGGGTTTTCTGTGTGATAATGTGATTAAACACAACATAATTATTTAATATACATCATCTGAGAACATTGTTAATATCAGTTTAACATAATTTACAGAACTGTTGCTGTTTGTTATTGTTATTGTATCTGATGAGAGCGAAGGTTCAACTGGAATAAAAATATATCTCACGACTCTAAACTAGAGACTTCTGCTTTACTGTTACACATGTTATTGTACTTTTACAGTAATTATTGGCTTATACTTGCAGCAAATTCGCAGTAACACATACTAATTAGTTTACATTATTTTTATTATTATTCATATTATTATTACATATTTTTTAAATTTTCCATGATCATTCAGATACACGTTAAAATAAAAGTCTACGTAATTATTACAGACATTCAAGACAGGACACATTTTAAAACAAAACAGACAATATATTATTATCATTATTATTATTATTCAAACATTCTATGGTTGCTATGTTTTGTCTCCAGGTGCATCATTCTAATAGATCAGAACTAGAGCACGATCATAACTTGAACATAAACAAAACCGAACGGTCACGAAAAAGTTTTCTCCTGTTTCACCGACTATTAACCGAAAATTAACCCTTCAACTGCGGATTTTTTACATCCACTCGACGATTAAAATCACACAGAAATCGAAGAAACCGACCAAGAAACTTCCATCATGGAAAATGTGAGATTTGATTACTTTTTTTGATGTTTCATATCGATTTTACCGGACTGTACCGGATCAATCGATCCATTTGTTTGAAAACAGGCCAAACATGCGCATGAAATAATGACTGAATATTAAGATTTAAATGTGCAAACTAAGTATTATCTGATTAGAAATGCGTTAATTTCCATACATCTTCAGAACATTAATGTGAACACTGGATAAAAATCATGTTGACGTATCATATCGAGTCAAAGGTTTTCAGAGGGGATTTTGTATATCTCTTTTTATCTCTCCATAAACCAGTAAATACTGTCAACAAACAAAGAAAAATTTAGGAATTAAATATGAACAAACCCCATATATTTAACAAGACACTGCAGGTGAAGAGGCTCAAAAATATTAACAAATCCATATCTCCATCAAACTTCCCCAGTTGATTAGATATATTAAGATAATTATTTTTGGTATTCTTCCTGACATTTTATGTTAAATTCTGTAAATGAGCTTTTGGTGAATTCAGGAGAAATCTACAGACACAAATAAACAAAATATTTACATACATTTATTTTCTCATAAGAAATGAGTGTGTTTTTAGCATCGTCTTTACTCTTGTCTGAAAAAAAAAGACATTTTATGGAGGCAAAATAGTCCAAAATCATAAAATTGACCAGTTTTAGTATGCAGCCTCAGCCAAAACTATACTATCTAATAAATAATTTGTCACACATTTAAATAAACAAACGTTGAAAGTTGTCTGAGGGGAGGCCCAAAGTCTCTGACTTTGAAAGCCTGCACTAGAGGTTAGATGGGCACAGCCTGTGACTTGTTCCCTGGTAGGTAAATGTGTCTGTGTTAATGAGGAAAGAACAGAACTCTATGAGTTGAAAGGGCTCAGACATTTATGTTGCTCAAATGCAGTTATCTAAGAGAAGTTCATTTTTTTGCAGGAAATGTGAAATTGACATTATTCGGTGCTGTTTGTTGCATATTATGTACTTGTAAAGCCTCATTCTAACATGTGTGTATCGTTTCAGTGTAATGTGGCAATCCAAGATCATAACTACAGCAGTAAAAGACAAATTTCTGCACGTCGGTCAGGGAGGACAAAGAAGCCTGTAGCCCACAGGCAGTGTCCATGCTGCAGGGACAACCAGGTTAGAAATCTGGGTTTTATTTTAATATATTTATTTGTTAAAGGTTTATGTCCCAAATTGTTCAAAATGTCATTCTCCAAAAAGAGAGAATTAGACTGCTTGACAAAATGTAACACTGAGTGTTTTGAGACATCGTACAGGCAGATTGCACTGCATATTACAGTCATTTACAATTACATGAGTGTAATAAGCAGTGCATTTCCATCTAATCTCTGACAAATTTAAAACTTTGCTCTGTGAAATCTTCACTTTTCAATTTCAACTTGTTAAGTAAGTAAGTTTACTGAAGCCTGACATCCTCTTTCTTCATTCCCCAAAGCACCAGCACTCTGCTACACCTACCAGCCTGCCCCAGAAAAGGAAGCGGACCTCTGTAACCCGTCCTGAGCTGCTGAGTCAAGTTTCCACTGCTTCTACCAGCTCGTTGGACTTGGTCCCAAGTTGCCAACATGATTTGTTGAGGTATGATTTAGACAAAATCTGTCTTTTCAACGCAACACGTGACATTTTTCATGAAATGGATCATTATTGTTTCATTTCTGTTTCTCTGCTCCTCACAGGTACAAGAATGGACACCTGCGTCCATACACTTTAGAGCTGGGGCGTCGGATCAAAACTGAGCTGTGGGAGCGGCTGGGTCGTCCTAGCTTCACAACTTCATTCAGTGAAGATGGACTGGTGACTATCGACCAGCATTTTGGGGTCGAAGTCCATCCTCCTCATTATGATGTGGACATTTCTGGCGAACCACAGCCTGGCAAGCAAGCACAGAAGAGAGCCAGGAACTGAGTTCTCCATTCCATCCTCCACCTACAACCTCCTGCCTCATCCACCGACAAACCTATCATCCACCTTAAGACTCAAAATGACAAAAGACAACCAAAAGACAAACCCATCTCAGACAACAGCATCCAAACACCACCTGAAGCCTCCTTTAGCTTTACCTGCAGACTCTGACCACCACCTGTAACACAAGCCTCTGACTACCAACCTCGGCCAACAAGCTACAGGCCTTCTCCACCTGCAGACTCTGGAAAACAGCTGACTCCCGGCCCTCCACCAACCAGCTTCAACCTACAACCTGGAAGCCACCTCCACCTTCAAATTCTGAACACTACCCACTGTCTGTCTACCAGCCTCTGCCAACGACCTGCAGTCCACCTCCACTTGCACATTCTGGCAACAAGCTGTAGCCTGACCCTCCACCCACCAGCCAACACAATGCAGGTCTCCTCCACCTGCAGATTCTGACCACCACCTGTAGGACAAGCCTCTACTTGCCAACCTCTGTCAATGACCTGCAGGCCAACTCCACCTGCATATAGTGGCAGAGAACTACATCAGAAAATCACCTATGAGCCTTTAAGAACAACCTGCAGGTCCTCCACCTGCAGATTCTAGCAAGCAGCTGACTCCCGGCCCTCCGCTGACCAGCTTCAGCCTACAACTTAGAAGCCTCCTCCACCATTAAATTCTGAATACCACCTCTACCACAAGGCTCTGCCTGCCAGCTTTTGCCAACAGCATGCAGCCCGTCTCCACCTGCAGACTGTGGCAAGCAGCTGTAGCCTGACTCTCCACTTGCCAGTCTCTGCCTCCAGCCATAAGGCTGCCTCCACCTGCAGACTGTGGCAAGAAGCTTTGATTAACCCTCCACCTACTAGCCTCTGCCTCCGGCTTTAGGCCTTCTCCACCTGCAGACTCTGGAAAACAGCTGACTCCCGGCCCTCCACCAACCAGCTTCAACCTACAACCTGGAAGCCACCTCCACCTTCAAATTCTGAACACTACCCACTGTCTGTCTACCAGCCTCTGCCAACGACCTGCAGTCCACCTCTACTTGCACATTCTGGCAACAAGCTGTAGCCTGACCCTCCACCCACCAGCCAACACAATGCAGGTCTCCTCCACCTGCAGATTCTGACCACCACCTGTAGCACAAGCCTCTACTTGCCAACCTCTGTCAATGACCTGCAGGCCAACTCCACCTGCATATAGTGGCAGAGAACTACATCAGAAAATCACCTATGAGCCTTTAAGAACAACCTACAGGTCCTCCACCTGCAGATTCTGGCAAGCAGCTGACTCCCGGCCCTCCACTGACCAGCTTCAGCCTACAACTTAGAAGCCTCCTCCACCATTAAATTCTGAATACCACCTCTACCACAAGGCTCTACCTGCCATCTTTTGCCATCATCTAACAGCATGCAGCCCGTCTCCACCTGCAGACTGTGGCAAGCAGCTGTAGCCTGACTCTCCACTTGCCAGTCTCTGCCTCCAGCCATAAGGCTGCCTCCACCTGCAGACTGTGGCAAGAAGCTTTGACTAACCATCCACCTACTAGCCTCTGCCTCCGGCTTTAGGCCTTCTCCACCTGCAGACTGTGGCAAGCAGCTGTACCCTGACCCGCCACCTGCCAGCCTGTACCAACAGACTGCAGCCCACCTCCCACTGCAGACTGTGGCAAGAAGCTTTGACTGACCCTCCACCTACCAGCATCTGCCTCCAGCCTTCAGGCCGCCTCCACCTGCAGACTCTGGCAGGCAGCTGGAGCCTGACCCTCCACCTACCTGCCTCTTCCACTAGCCTGCAGCCCTCCTCCACCTGTACACTGTGGCAAGCAGCTGTACCCTGACCCTCCACCTGCCAGCCACTTCCACCAGCCTTCTGGCGACGTCCACCTGCAGACTGTGGAAAGCAGCTTTACACTGACCATCCACCTACCAAACTTTGCCAACAACCTGCAGCCCGCCTCCAGCTGCAGAGTCGGTCAAGAAGCTTTGTCTAACCCTCCACCTACCAGCCTTTAGGCCGCCTCCACCTGCACACTCTGGCGAGCAGCTTTGACTGACCATCCACCTACCTGCCTCTGCCACCAGCCTGCAGGCCGCCACCACCTTCAGACTGTGGCAAGCAGCTGTACCCTGACCCTCCACCTGCCAACCTCTTCCACCAACCTGCAGCCCACCTCCTCCTGCAGACTGTGGTAAGCAGCTGGAGCCTGACCCTCCACCTGCCAGCCTCTTCCACCAGCCTGCAGCCCACCTCCACCTGCAGACTGTGGCAAGCAGCTGTACCCTGACCCTCCACCTGCCAGCCACTTCCATCAGCCTTCTGGCGACCTCCACCTGCAGACTGTGGAAAGCAGCTTTAGACTGACGATCCACCTACCAGCCTCTACCAACAGTCTGCAGCCCACCTCCACCTGCAGACTCTGGCAAGCAGCTTTAGACTGACCATCCACCTACCAGCCTCTACCAACAGACTGCAGCCCACCTCCACCTGCAGACTCTGGCAAGCAGCTTTAGACTGACCATCCACCTACCAGCCTCTACCAACAGACTGCAGCCCACCTCCACCTGCAGACTCTGGCAAGCAGCTTTGACTGACCCTCCACCTGCCTTCCTCTGCCAACAGCCTGCAGTCCGCCTCCAGCTGCAGACCTGGGCAAGAAGCTTTGACTAACCCTCCACCTACCAGCCTCTGCCTCCAGCCTGAAGGCCGCCTCCACCTTTAGACTGTGGCAAGCAACTTTAACTAATCCTCCACCTACCAGCCTCTGTGTTCAGCCTTTAGGCCGCCTCCACCTGCACACTCTGGCCAGCAGCTTTGACTGACCATCCACCTACTTGCCTCTGCCACCAGCCTGCAGGCCGCCTCCACCTGCAGACTGTGGCAAGCAGTTTTGATTGACCCTCCACCTACCAGCCTCTGCCTCCAGCCTTCAGGCCTTCTCCACCTGCAGACTCTGGCAAGCAGCTGGAGCCTGACCCTCCACCTGCCTACCTCTGCCACCAGCCTGCATGCTGCCTCCACCTGAAGACTGTGGCAAACAGCTTTGACTGACCCTCCACCTACCTGTCTCTGCCTCCAAGTTGCAGGCCACCTGTACACAATCAGCTGTACCCTGAGCTTCCACCTGCCAAGCAGCTGTACCCTGACCCTCCACCTGCCAGCCACTTCCACCAGCCTTCTGGCGACGTCCACCTGCAGACTGTGGAAAGCAGTTTTACACTGACCATCCACCTACCAAACTTTGCCAACAACCTGCAGCCCGCCTCCAGCTGCAGATTCGGTCAAGAAGCTTTGTCTAACCCTCCACCTACCAGCCTGAAGGCCGCCTCCACCTCCAGACTGTGGCAAGTAACTTTGACTGATCCTCCACCTACCAGCCTCTGCATCCAGCCTTTAGGCCGCCTCCACCTGCACACTCTGGCGAGCAGCTTTGACTGACCATCCACCTACCTGCCTCTGCCACCAGCCTGCAGGCCGCCACCACCTTCAGACTGTGGCAAGCAGCTGTACCCTGACCCTCCACCTGCCAACCTCTTCCACCAACCTGCAGCCCACCTCCTTTCTACAGACTGTGGTAAGCAGCTGGAGCCTGACCCTCCACCTGCCTACCTCTGCCTCCAGCCTGCATACCGCCTCCACCTGAAGACTGTGGCAAGCAGCTTTGACTGACCCTCCACCTACCTGCCTCTGCCTCCAAGCTGCAGGCCGCCACCACCTGCTGACTGTGGCAATCAGCTGTACCCTGAGCTTCCACCTGCCAGCCACTTCCACCAGCCTTCTGGCAACGTCCACCTGCAGACTGTGGAAAGCAGCTTTAGACTGACGATCCACTTACTAAACTTTGCCAACAACCTGCAGCCCGCCTCCAGCTGCAGAGTCGGTCAAGAATCTTTGTCTAACCCTCCACCTACCAGCCTCTGCCTCCAGCCTGAAGGCCGCCTCCACCTTTAGACTGTGGCAAGCAACTTTAACTAATCCTCCACCTACCAGCCTCTGTGTCCAGCCTTTAGGCCGCCTCCACCTGCACACTCTGGCCAGCAGCTTTGACTGACCATCCACCTACTTGCCTCTGCCACCAGCCTGCAGGCCGCCACCACCTTCAGACTGTGGCAAGCAGCTATACCCTGACCCTCCACCTGCCAACCTCTTCCACCAACCTGCAGCCCACCTCCTCCTGCAGACTGTGGTAAGCAGCTGGAGCCTGACCCTCCACCTGCCAGCCTCTTCCACCAGCCTGCAGCCCACCTCCACCTGCAGACTGTGGCAAGCAGCTGTACCCTGACCCTCCACCTGCCAGCCACTTCCATCAGCCTTCTGGCGACCTCCACCTGCAGACTGTGGAAAGCAGCTTTAGACTGACGATCCACCTACCAGCCTCTGCCAACAGCCTGCAGTCCGCCTCCAGCTGCAGACCTGGGCAAGAAGCTTTGACTGACCCTCCACCTACCAGCCTCTTCCACCAGCCTGCAGGCCGCCTCCACCTGCAGACTGTGGCAAGCAGTTTTGATTGACCCTCCACCTACCAGCCTCTGCCTCCAGCCTTCAGGCCTTCTCCACCTGCAGACTCTGGCAAGCAGCTGGAGCCTGACCCTCCACCTGCCTACCTCTGCCACCAGCCTGCATGCTGCCTCCACCTGAAGACTGTGGCAAACAGCTTTGACTGACCCTCCACCTACCTGCCTCTGCCTCCAAGTTGCAGGCCATCTGCAGACTGTGGCAAGCAGCCCGACCCTGACCTTCCACCTGCCAGCCACTTCCACCAGCCTTCTGGCGACCTCCACTTGCAGACTGTGGAAAGCAGCTTTAGACTGACCATCCACCTACAAAACATTGCCAACAACCTGCAGCCCGCCTCCAACTGCAGAGTCGGTCAGGAAGCTTTGTCTAACCCTCCACCTACCAGCCTCTGCCTCCAGCCTGAAGGCCGCCTCCACCTCCAGACTGTGGCAAGCAACTTTGACTGATCCTCCACCTACCAGCCTCTGCCTCCAGCCTTTAGGCTGCCTCCACCTGCAGACTCTGGTGAGCAGCTTTCACTGACCATCCACCTACCTGCCTCCGCCACCACCTTCAGACTGTGGCAAGCAGCTGTACCCTGACCCTCCACCTGCCAGCCTCTTCCAAAAGCCTGCAGCCCACCTCCACCTGCAGACTGTGGCAAGCAGCTGTACCCTGACCCTCCACCTGCAAGCCACTTCCACCAGCCTTCTGGCGACCCCCGCCTGCAGACTATGGAAAGCAGCTTTAGACTGACCATCCACCTACCAAACTTTGCCAACAACCTGCAGCCCGCCTCCAGCTGCAGAGTCGGTCAAGAAGCTTTGTCTAACCCTCCACCTACCAGCCTCTGCCTCACTCTGACAGACTGCAGCCCACCTCGACCTGCAGACTTTGGAAAACAGCTCGAGCCTGACCCTCCACCTGCCAGCCTCTGCCACCAGCCTACAGCCCACCTCCAGCTGCAGACTGTGGCAAGCAGCTGTGATCGACCCTCCACCTACCTTCCTCTGCCAACAGCCTGCAGTCTGCCTCTACCTGCAGACTTTGGAAAACAGCTCGAGCCTGACCCTCCACCTGCCAGCCTCTGCCACCAGCCTGCAGCCCACCTCCACCTGCAGCCTGTGGCAAGCAGCTGTACCCTGACCCTCCACCTGCCAGCCTCTTCCACCAGCCTGCAGCCCATCCCCATCTGCAGACTCTGGCAAGCAGCTGTACCCTGACCTTCCACCTGCCAGCCTGTGCCACCAGGCTGCAGGCCGCCTCCACCTGCAGACTGTAGCAAGGAGCTGGAGCCTGACTCTGCACCTGCCAGCCTCTTCCACCAGCCTTGTTGCCACCTCCACCTGTAGACTGTGGAAAGCAGCTTTAGACTGACCCTCCACCTACCTGCCTCTGCCACCAGCCTGCAGGCCGCCTCAAACCTGCAGACTGTGACGAGCAGCTGTACGCTAACCCTCCACCTACCTGCCTCTGCCTGCAGGCCACCTCCAGCTGCAGACTGTGGCAAGAAGCTTTGACTGACCCTTCACCTACCAGCCTCTGCCTCCAGCCTTCAGGTCACCTCCACCTGCAGACTGTGGCAAGGCGCTTTAACTGACCCTCCACCTACCAGCCTATGCCTCCAGCCTTCAGGCCGCCTCCACCTGCAGACTGTGGCAAGAAACTGGAGCCTGATCCTCCACCTGCCAGCCTCTTCCACCAGCCTGCAGTCTGCCTCCACCTGCCGACTCTGGCCAGCAGCTTTGCCTGACCCTCCACCTACATGCCTCTGCCTCCAGCCTGCAGACTGCCTCCACCTGCAGACTGTGGCAAGCAGCTGTACCCTGACCCTCCACCTGCCAGTCTCTTCCACCAGCCTTCTGGCCACCTCCAGCTGCAGACTGTGGCAAGAAGCTTCGACTGACCCTCCACCTACCAGGCTCTGCCTCCAGCCTCCAGGCCGCCTCCACCTGCAGACTCTGGCAAGCAGTTGTACCTTGACCCTCCACCTGCCAGCCTCTGCCACCAGCCTGCAGGCCAACTCCACCTGCATATATACATATATATATATATATATATATATATATATATATATATATATATATATATATATATATGCAGCTTTGACTGACCCTCCACCTGTCAGCCTTTTCCACCAGTCTTTTGGCCACCTCCACCTGCAGATTGTGGCAAGCAGCTTTAAACTGACCCTCCACCTACCCGCCTCTGCCACCAGCCTGCAGCCTGCCTCCACCTGCAGACTCTGGCAAACAGCTCGAGTCTGACCTTCCACCTACCTGCCTCTGCCACCAGCCTTCAGCCTGCATGCTGCCTCCACATGCAGACTGTAGCAAGCAGCTGTACCCTGACCCTCCACCTGCCTGCCTCTGCCACCAGCCTTCAGCCTTCAGGCCACCTCCACTTGCAGACTCTGGCAAGCATCTTTGTCTGACCCTCCACCTACCTGCCTCTGACACCAGCCTGCAGGCCGCCTCCACCTGCAGACTCTGGCAAGCAGCTGTACCCTGACCCTCCACCTCTGCCACCAGCCTGCAGGCCACCTCCACCTGCAGACTCTGGAAAGCAGCTCGAGTCTGACGCTCCACCTACTTGCCTTTGCCAACAGCCTGCACGCCACCTCCACCTGCAGACTCTAGCAAGAAGCTTTGACTGACCCTCCACCTACCAGCCTCTGCCACCAGCCTTCAGCCTGCAGGCTGCCTCCACCTGCAAACTCTGGTAAGCAGCTGTTTCCTGACCCTCCACCTGCCAGCCTCCAGGCCACCTCCACCTGCAGACTCTGGCAAGCATCTTTGACTAACCCTCCACCTACCAGGCTTTGCCAACAGCCTGCAGCCCACCTCCACCTGCAGACTGTGGCAAAAAGTTTTGACTGACCCTCCACCTACCAGCCTCTGCCACTAGCTTACAGGCCACCTCCACCTGCAGACTGTGGTAAGAAGCTTTGACTGACCCTCCACCTACCAGCCTCTGCCACCAGCATTCAGCCTTCAGGCCGCCTCCACTTGCAGACTCTGGCAAGCAGCTCGAGCCTGACCCTCCACCTGCCAGCTTGCAGGCCCCCTCCACCTGCAGACTCTGGCAAGCATCTTTGTCTGACCCTCCACCTACCTGCCTCTGCCACCAGCCTGCAGGCCGCCTCCACCTGCAGACTGTGGCAAGCAGCTGTACCCTGACCCTCCACCTGCCTGCCTCTGTCTCCAGCCTGCAGGCCGCCTCCACCTGCAGACTCTGGCAAGCAACTCGAGCCTGACCCTCCACCTACCAGCCTCTGCCACCAGCCTGCAGACTGCCTCCACCTGCAGACTCTGGCAAGCAGCTCGAGCCTGACCCTCCACCTACCTGCCTTTGCCAACAGCCTGCACACCACCTCCACCTGCAAACTCTGGCAAGCAGCTGTTTCCTGACCCTCCACCTACCAGCCTGCAAGCCGCCTCCATCTGCAGACTCTGGGAAGCATCTTTGACTGACCCTCCATCTACCAGCCTTTGCCAACAGCCTGCAGCCCACCTCCACCTGCAGACTGTGGCAAGAAGCTTTGACTGACCCTCCACCTACCAGCCTCTGTCTCCAGCCTTCAGGCCGCCTTCACCTGCAGACTCTGGCCAGCAGCTTTGACTGACCCTCCACTTACCAGCCTCTGCCACTAGCTTACAGGCCGCCTCCACCTGCAGACTGTGGTAAGAAGCTTTGACTGACCCTCCACCTACCAGCCTCTGCCACCAGCCTTCAGGCCGCCTCCACTTGCAGACTCTGGCAAGCAGCTCGAGCCTGACCCTCCACCTACCTGCCTTTGCCAACAGCCTGCACACCACCTCCACCTGCAAACTCTGGCAAGCAGCTGTTTCCTGACCCTCCACCTGCCAGCCTGCAAGCCGCCTCCACCTGCAGACTCTGGGAAGCATCTTTGACTGACCCCCCCACCTACCAGCCTTTGCCAACAGCCTGCAGCCCACCTCCACCTGCAGACTGTGGCAAGAAGCTTTGACTGACCCTCCACCTACCAGCCTCTGTCTCCAGCCTTCAGGCCGCCTTCACCTGCAGACTCTGGCCAGCAGCTTTGACTGACCCTCCACTTACCAGCCTCTGCCACTAGCTTACAGGCTGCCTCCACCTGCAGACTGTGGTAAGAAGCTTTGACTGACCCTCCACCTACCAGCCTCTACCACCAGCCTTCAGGCCGCTCCACTTGCAGACTCTGGCAAGCAGCCCGACCCTCCTCCTACCAACCCAACAATCCCACCAGGAGCAAGCACTTGGTGAGGCAGTAGCCTGATCATCCACCTCAAAGCCTCAGGCTACAACCTGCAGGTGGAGGCAGCCTGCAGGTTGTAGCCTGTCGTGGTAGGTAGTTAGTTCTTACTTGTAAGGAAATGTAATTGACCAACTCCACCTTCTGTTTGTCTGACATGTCTGTCTCTCTGTTTTGTGTGTTGCTGGGTGTGACCTCCAGTTTCCCTCTCACCTGACTGTCAGCTCACCACCTGCTGCTCATCATCCACGTCATCCCTGCTTTATAAAGGACTGATTCAACTTTCCAGACTGTGCCACATGGTTCGGTGTCCTTTTGTGGTAATTAGACAACGGCCAACCTTGCTTTCCCTGTGCTTCAGGAAATCCTGCTAGTCATCCATCCAGCTCAGTCTTATCTAAACACCTGCTCTTGAACTTTGCTGCCACCACCAGCCTTGCACTGTTCTGGATCTCCTACCTTTAAGATCTCATCCAGTCACCCTGCTCCTGAGTTGCGCTATTAATTTGGTTGAATAAACTGTATAAATGTATTCTCTTCTGTGGTTGGTGTTTGCAGTTTGGGTCCTCCACTGTTCATTATAATGATCTGTGTATATAGTATCGTACTTTAATCAAAGCAAAGTGGAAATTAGCTGCTGAGCCTCCTATCAAGGCCGTGTTCCTCATTATCTCTGTGCAGTGTGTGCAATATTCCTGTGCTAGAATACATCCTCAGGTTTGCTGTGTGATAATGTGATTAAACACAAAAATAATTCTTTAACATAAATCATCTGAGCACAATATCAGTTTAAAACTGGATTTTTAACATAAGAACCCTGGTAAGACTGAGGAGCAGGTAAAATAGGACCCATGTGGAGGCCTTCATCATGTTTGTTGATGTTGTGCCTAGAGCACAATACAAATGCCACAAAGTAAAGTAATCTAGTGCAGAGTTGAAGCCCGGAGGTGAAAGCTGCTTTTAAAACTCTGCTTCAAAGCTTCAACACTCATGGCACAGAACATACACTGAGGTGGAAATCCAAACTAAGAAAAAGAAGCACCATAAATAATGGAGTAATTTGTAATTTGTCTGTGAATTCTCTGACAAAAGATAATAAAATTGTACTAATTTGAACTGATTATTTGCCTGTTTGTGAGTCTGTAGAGACAGTGCAGGTCAATTAGACTCAAAACATAATGGATGGGATTTTTTTCAACACAATAGGAGGTTTAGAAAATCACAGAGATGTGAGTTGTACCAGCAGAAGGTGTTCATAGAGCTCGTGCACATCCACACAGTCCTGACAAGAGGCCTAATTAGACAACAAGTGGGACGAGCTTTGTGGGTGAACCAGGCTTCACTAAATAAACCACAGGCTCAAATATCAAACATATTAACAGACCTAAAAGTTTGGAATCCAGAAAAGGTTCAAGGGCTTTTTAAACCTCATCACGTCTACATTTATGTGTCAACAGATGGTTGAGTCAACAGGTAGAGTCAGAACAACAAAAGTCACTTCATCTGAAGAAGCAAAGGTTTCAACCTAATTAGACTCTACTTATCAATCACCATGATCTAAATATTGGAATTAGTGTCTCCTCAGTTCTTTGTTTATTTGGCCTACTTTGAACCCCCTGAAAATGATGGATCATCTGGCTTTAACATTACTGTTAGTGGTGAAGCCAGTTTTATATAGATTTTAAGATTGCAATGAATCTATTGATACCAAATGTGTCATCTTATTTTACTGGGAAAGTTGTCTTTACCACGAGGTCTGTGACCCCTCAGTGATTGCTTGTAATATTTGCTTTGCCGTCAGACAGCTGTTGGAAGTTCTAAAGTTAGCACCAAATTAAAAGTTTGTCTGACAGCAAGGTTAAACACTGAAAATATTCTTAATATGGTGTACACTTAAACAGCCTTTTTATGTGGCAAAAACATTTTTCTGCTGACCCTGTTCACAGCAGTGCATAGCTCTACTTCTCTACTGTAGCTAGAAGTACCTCATACAACCCCACTTCAAAACACCACAACTGTACCATTGTAGGTGCCATATGTAAGATTCTGAGGCATTCTACATATTCATTTCATATTTTAATCAGTTTTTACCCATTGTTAATGGGTAAACCAATTGTATTGTAGCTTTAAAAAAATGAACCCTTCCATGAATTTCTCAGTTGCCTATGACTGTGAAGGACAAAAAAAGAATTTAGCATAAACAATTATAAATAATAAAATATTTGAATGCATATTAAATTTTAATCTTTAGTCATGATATTAACAGCAAAATTCAAATCCTGTAATAATTTTAGGAGATATGTTTCTGTAATGTCATCCTAAATTGAGATAAGACACAGACAGAAGAAGAACTGTACAAATACAAAAACTACAAAAATATAACAATATCTGAATTTAGATTTTTTTTTTTTTTTTTTGCCTGCTTTTTTGGTCTGGTTTTGTTTTGATGTTTATCATCTTTTTTTTTAATTGCTAGTTTTTTGTTTTGGTTGATGTTGGGGACTATATATATATATATATATATATATATATATATATATATATATATTACTGTGTTTTTGGAAACCAGAGCACCTGGAGAAAACCCACAAAACTTGATGTTATTTTAGTCCTCCTTCTTCTTCTTCAACCTCTTTGGTTTCCTCAACCCCAGAAAGTGACGGGTTCTCTTCCAGACAGAAGGTGGTTCTGCTGTCCCCTCTGGAACATTTTCCTCAGCTTCTTTCTGGGATTCAAGGAGCGGTGCAGGACTGATGGTCTCCTGCTGCTTGCACTGCTTCTCCTCATTGACTTCAGTCTCCTTCAGTGGTTCGAGCACCAGTGCAGGACTGGATTCCTGCTGCTGGCATGGCTCATCCTCACATTTGGTGATATTTGGGAGCTCAGCCTTGAGCTCAGTGGAGAGCTTCAGGCTAAATGAGATCTGAACACTGAGCTGAGTTTTCAGCTCCTCCAGCTCTCTCCCAAAAATCTCCTCCTTCTCAAGGGCATTTTGTTGCAGGACAGTGATCTCCTCTGCGATCTTTTGACGGAGGGCTTCCTGCTCAGCCTTCAAGTTGTGGGTTGCACGCCAGCCCCTGACACTGAGTCTGCATGAGACTTGATTTTCTTGTTGAATTTGACTACAGTCTCTCATTTGTTTTTCTCATTTGCTGTACAACAAACTGTTTCCCTCTGGTTCATTTAGTTTTATATTCACCAGCAGATCCATGGCAGCCATGTATAATCCATATCCAAGGGAGAGCACTAGATGCTGCGGAGTGACACCACAACTCATCCCTGGATAACGTTATATGGGATAAGTGCACCCTAGGAGACTGAGCAGATCTCCACTGTCCTGATTGTACTAACTATTCTCCCATGTGAGTAGCAGACTTTTCTCGAGCCACGGGCAACATGATCTCAAAAACCACTAACATATCCTTATCTGACAAATGAACATCTGGATTATATGTGTGGGACTTTTAAAATGTTTTATTTCCCTGTAGCCTATTGTTAATTATGCTTTCTTGGGTGCTTAACTTCTAAAAGTTTATAATGCTAATTATAATAATGATTATAATTATAATGCTAAAAGAAGTGATACTGGCATGACTGATAAGAGAGTTAAAGATTCACAGTGAGTTTTTTTAATTGGTCGCATGTTTTGCCCAAAAATCTCAGTATGGTGGAAACATTTACAAAAAGCTCCTGAGCAGATTTAAGGACATTGCAGTTGTAGGTCAGGGGATAGTGACGAATTCACTATTGCTTTACAGATCAATAGTACATGTGTCACAGTGACACATTCTTTATTGATTTTGCTTCAGAGCATATTGGGTTTAAAATGAACAAAGGTAAACTGTAAGTGCTGAATTTTGTACAGGGATCTTAAGGAAAACACAGCAGGATATTGAACAAACAGTGAGAAAGGAGTTTCGATGGTCAAACAGGTTCTTCAATGGCCATATTATTTAAGTTTATTTTAATTTAAACAACTGCGTTTTGTCTCTTAAAATCTCAAAGACTAGATATGCAAAGAGATGCAATTCTCTGTTCATCTGAAGTCTATTATCCTGAAAACTCAGAGCCAACAGTATTAACTTCTCACAGTCCAAATACGTATGCACTGTACTGTATATGTGGCACACCTGACAGCTTCTGAACAGCAGGATGTCAGATCAGCTTGGACTTAATGAAGTGGCGGCTGATGTAATAAAATAAGAAAATGAACAACCGGCAGGGGTTTACAAGGAGGGTTAGCACAGCTAAGGGGCGTTGTTCGGCGGGATTGAGGCGGGCACTCTGCCAGATGAAGTTTAGTGCAGTCAGTAAAAGTGCTAGGTCCACACAATAGGAAGCGGTATCCTGGGGCTGTGCACACAATGAGGTGACTCTTACAAAAGGTAGGTTTTGCATGCTATAATGCGTCGTATGATATGATATGTTATCTTGGTTAAATTGGTAGCACGGAGTGTGCAGCTAGCTGTGTTTGAAGCTAATGCTAAACGGGTTATGTGAAGTCAGAGAAGGAGATGTGGAAAAAAGACTCCGCAGCTGAGTACTTGTGTGACATAAACGTTTGTGTTTTACGTTTTTATTATCAACTGTCTATCAACAGCAGCTTGGCATCATGCTGTAAAGACATGCACAGACATATTTTACGACAATTTACGTGTACAGAACATGTACTAAAGCTTAACATGGTACAATCTGCAGCAGTTTGATGAACAAATCAAGGCTTCCTCCCAGTACAATTCAAATGTATGGATATGCAATTTGGACATTACGATAATGAGAGTGCCTCTGTGCACCAGGCTTAGGGTAAACTCCAAAGCTAAACAACAAACTGCAGCCATAATGTCAGCAATAAAATTTCCACAATAAACCTTTTTCACAGCAGCCGTTTGCCATGAAACAGTAGGGTCAACACAGGTGATACCAATGATGCTCATTAAGGTTGTGTTCCATTTAGTGCAACAGAGCTTTTCCAGTGAGTCAACAGGCACCAGTGCATCACCCTGACTCTGTTTGAGCTGAATGGAACTGAACCTGAATTAGTATCATTGGTAACACCTGTGTTTACCTGCTATTTCATGGCAAAATGGCTGCTGTGATTTGAGAAGCCTTGTTCAATACTATGAATTAACGTATAGTAATCTGTTATTACCGCAACAACTGGGAAAAAAATCCATTTTGCCTATAGGAGATGTAAACATATAATGTCAGCTGCCTTTATAATACACTTTCGTCAGTATCAGTCATATATTAACCAGCCTTGGCTGTCGATTTACTTTGTAGCTTTTACAGCTGTCAATCTGCATCCTCAGCTCAGGCTTTATCTTTATAACACTTCAAACATTTTGGTCTTCTTTGCAGGGTGTATAATTCTGAGAGTCATGCCTTTCTTGGAATTTATAGCTGGGTGTATTTCAGGTAAAAAACAACGACAAAACAAAAACACATTTTTATTTAAATATAGTTATTTGTGCACATATATATGGAGAAATAACATTTCCTTGGTTATTGCAGGCTCAGTGGGACTGGCATTTGGACATCCATTAGACACTGTGAAGGTTGTGTGACACACTGAAACCCATAAACTTGAGTCGATGTATTAAACTAGCTTTTCCTAACACCTCATGTTTCATTTGTAGGTGCGCCTGCAGGCCCAGTCTGTGTATAAAGGGATATTTCACTGTGTGGCTAAAACATACGCTCACGAAGGAGTAGGTGTTTTATTCTCTTAAGTTGTTTCACTACAAATACCGCTACTGCATGAACACCCCCAGTGTCCACTAAAAGACGTGACAGAAAGTATCAATGCATGCTTATTTATCTGTTTATTATGCCTTTATTATATCAGCTCCATGGATTCTTCAAGGGCATGGCATTTCCAGTGATGACCACAGGAATCATCAACTCTGTTGTCTTTGGCTCTTACAGTAATGCCTTAGATTTCCTCACTCAGTCTCAGCGCAATGACCGTAGCCAAGGCAAAGCAGCCTCTTCTGCACAGGTCTTCACTGCCGGCTGCTTCTCAGGACTGATGCAGGTAAGAACCCCTGACATTTATCTCGAAAAACACCTGGAACACCTTGCAGGACCATATAATGGCTTTTAGGACGACATTCTCAGGGTGTGAAACCTCTTCATTAACAGAGGTATCATGAAATCATTTTTTATTTTGTGCAGCACATGTGCGCCTACTATAAGGCTTGTGAAGAGAAAGAACTCCAAGAAGAGGTCAGATGAAGATAAAAAGTGTGAAGTACTTCTGGCCCCTAGAGGTTTCAATGTTCATTACATGCCAAAGAACAAAAGTCAGAATGGAGTTAAGAATGTGTTTGTCCTGAGCTTGGTGTCAGAGGGGAGGCCCAGGGTTCATAAAACCAAAGGGTGGCTTTCATCCATGTAAATGTTGATATTTATTGTGCAAGTTTAGCCTCATGCTTACACCCAAGTAAAGGCTGTAGGATTAAATACTTGTCCAACTGTCCAAGAACTACCAAGAGGAAATTCTGAACCAATTGTGATGGATGAAACTCATTAGAAACCCTTCTGAGATAACCATGAATACCAGACTTAACCCTGGAGCGCCCGTGGTCCACCCACCGCAGTCTCACAAACTCCTGTGGGAAACGCTGCACACAGTATTTAATTTACACCAGGAGGATTTCAACCAAGAATTTCCTCTTATTCTCAAAGCTTCTGAGAGCAACTTTTTTTTTTTCAAGCTTTATTTTTGATAGAGACAGCTGAAGAGTGACAGGAATGTGGAGAGAGAGAGATGGGGAATGACATGTGGGAAAGAGCCACAGGTCGGATTCGAACCCTGGGCTGCCGTGGAAAGGACTGAGCCTTCGCACATGGGGCGGCTGCCAACTGAGCTAAACACCACCCCGAGAGCAACTTTTACTTTACCTGAGCAAAGAGAAAGGGAGCACCTGAGCCTCTTGTTATGGATGTTTCTGTTTATAACTATATATTAGGCTGCACAGGCAGTACATGTTTCAGTTGTTGTTGGTTTTTCTCTTCTCATGGAATTTGTTGACATTGCCATTAAAAAATCTGACTAAAAACAAACAAAAAAATCACTAAAACAAAATATTTATGACTTCAAACTATTTGACATAATTTGGGTAGACTGACCCTTCACCTTCATCTGCTTTCAGGTGCTTGTTTGTGCACCCATTGACCTGGTGAAGGTGCGTCTGCAGGGTCAAACCACTGCTGAACGGTACCGTGGACCCACTCATTGTGTTGCCGTCATCCTGAAGGGGGAGGGACCCAGGGGTCTGTTCAGAGGTGGACTGGCTCTTGCCCTGAGGGATGTACCCTGCTATGGACTTTACTTCTTGCCTTATGAGGCCATTCTAAAGGCTCTGACTGAGACTGGCAAACAACCAGGTCAGTTTCAGAGGCACCCCTCGATAAATATTGTGTGTGAAATATGAAAGGTCAAAAATAATGGATGAAATATTGTGTGCGTATGTGCAGGTTTATTTTAATCTAGAAAGATTTACATTATGCTCTGAACTTCTCTGTCTTCAGGTACATTTGCTATATTGATAGCAGGTGGATCGGCAGGCGTAGTGACTTGGGCCTTTGCCACGCCCATGGATGTAATAAAAGCCCGGCCCCAGATGTCAGGAGCCGGCGGCCGAGAGTACAACGGGGTTCTCCACTGCATGAGAGTGAGCATCAGAGAGGAGGGACTGAGGGTCTTTTTCAAAGGCCTCCTACTGAACAGCCTGAGGGCTTTCCCTGTCAACGCCATCACCTTCCTCACTTACGAGAGTCTGATGGGATTTTTCTGTCCACCACCTCACTCCTGACAGTGAGCGGAGTCACTTTCCGTGGTGTGGAGATTTTACTGTGCATACACCAATTGACTGCAGGTCGGATTACCAGTTGAAACAGTCTTAAGTTTTTAGACATCTTTTTTTAAGATGATCAGCCCAAAGTACTTACTTTTTACTTTAGAACTTTGTCAGATGTTTTTCACAACAGATTTTTTTTTTTCAGTTTTTATTTTATTTTTGTAAACTGCGCACAAAAAGTCAAAGTGACTTCCTGATAAATAAACAATACAACAACTCTAGTTAATTTCATTATAGGTGACAGGTCTATCGGGTCATTCTAGAAACAAGTTTCACCAAAGTCGTGTGTATATGAATAAGTGGAGCATTACTCTGTGTGACCTTTGGCATTAATAACAGGGTAAAGATCAGCCTGCACGTGTTACCTTAGCTGTCTACTCTGTTCTCACTCTGGCACCTTTTGCATTTCTGTTCATGCTGGAAATTAAATCCTGTTCCTCTAAGTTTGAAGCTTTGACTAGTTTTGGTCTGCTGTTCACAGCCAGCGGATCAAAAGTGGTTGTTTTGATGTTTTTTTGGGTAGTATCTGTCCTGCTCTTAAAGGTTGGGGTGTGATTGGGTGGACCTGGAGATAAAGCTGCTATAATCAACGTTTTTTACATCAACAATAGGTCAAAACAAAAAAAGAAAAGAAATTCAGAGAAAACTATCACCTGACTGCATTTACCTTCTGCTATGGAGTTTTTTGGCACCTTGCATGTGACCATTCTAGTTTTACAACCCACAGCTCTATCACAGCAGTCATCAGCATTGTTTCTAAAAATGCTGTTTGTTTGTGAAAGGGGATATGTATGTCTGGTGTGTTTAGAGCTTGTTGAGCTGCCTGTGTGTGGTCCAAAAATCATTTCAGGTTTAAGAATATGTATTCAAAATTATTGACGTTGTAGTTTGCAGTAATGACTGCATTAAATTGAGAGGTATTTTGCCCACTCCATTTACATACATGAGAGGGCCGTAATAGAAACACCTTTCAAAATGCAGTCCAGTACATCACCACGCACTGTGTCCTCAACGATGACCAGAAAGTAGAATAATTACTATTATTAAAGTAGAATTTATATCACAGCTGTTGCTGTTACAGGTTCACACAATGAAGGGCCACTGAAAGTATATTATGCAACATAAGCCTGCTGTCAGTACAGCCTGAACACTCAAAATAAAAAATAGATTCACAATGTGAAGAAAATACTTTTATTTGCTGCACAATGTCCATCAAACATAATCACATCCTCACTAAAGAGTCACATGAGTGAATATTTTACATCTTTGATTTGCACATTCCCAAACATACAGTTCATAACAGTTCTGTCCTACTTTGTAATGGTCCAGATAACGAAAAAAAAAAGCTGTTGATGTGCATATGTTTGAACTTGCCTCTTGATGCACCATTCCAAGCTTAATAGGGAAAATTAAAGAAAGATATGTAGGATATCAAAATTAAGCCCACGCGTGGTTTTAATAAGCACTTCAGCGAGAACAAATTCTCAAACAATGACAGGAAATAATCATGTAAAATGAACATGTTTATAATGTAAATTAAAATATATGTATGTTCAAGTCAGACAACCCTTATGATCAAACTCAAAACAAAAAAACTGTTTTTTGAGGCACAAAAACCTGCAGCAGAAGTAGAGTATTATTAAAATGATTATAAAAAAAAGACATCAAAACATCAAACAACCCAACAGTGAGACTAATGATTAACACGGATTAGTCCTATCAGACACCTGATGGACTTTGTCAGTCACTGCCTACAGGAATGTTGGGACAGATGTGATTAAAGTCAGATTGAGTTTAGATTATTGGCACCATGCAGCTGATAACATGGCACTCATTTGTTACTATGACAGAAAGGCATCTGTGGAAGAAAACTTCACATTCAGCGCAGGAGCTCATGAGACAGAGAATGTGAATTTATCGCAGCTCAACTTAATCATGAAATATTGGTGTGTGTTTAAAAGTAGCAACAGCCACAGGATGGCTCACAGAGATGCCAGTGACATAGGTTTTACATTGAATCCCACTAGTATAAATTAACAGGGCTTTTTTTTTTTTTTTTTTTTTTTAATGGAAATAATAACCTCTGGTTTATTACAAGCTGGGTTTTATTTTCGTTGTAAGGCCCTTTGGTTCAGTTGTTTGTGATAACACTGCAATCACCTGAGATCCTGGAACATTGCTAAAAAAAAAAAAAATTAGATCCAACAGAGCAAGAACCACAAACAGTCAGACAATCAGACAGCTACAGCAAGCTGCTAAAGCAAGCGGCCACTTCATTTGGGGGTAAAACTCTCGTCATCCCTCAAAGTGCAAGTCAGTGCAGCAGGTAAAAGCTGAGCCAGGAAGTTGGTTTGTAAGCTGTTTAGACAGTTTGTGTGTTCATTTTACAAATTATCACAACTGTTTAAAACCTGTTTGAACGTCTGACTGTTGGACCGAGCTACGAAAATAAAACCGTAAATCAAACCATAAAAACATGAGTTGTAATCGTTTCTTGAGATCATGAGTGTGTAATATACAGCAGCTGATAAATTCATTAATTCTCTAGACATCTCTTTCCTGTTCAGGTTTGCCAGGGCTGCTATCCCAGCATGCAGTCAGTTTACAAAGAAAATGCAGGTACATAAACCCTGTATATGTATGTATATATATATATATATATATATATATATATATATATATATATATATATATATATATATACACACACACAAGAGACGATGAGCATTCCTAGAATGCAGTATGTGGTTTTCAAATGTTTCACGCATTGTTTTAAAAAAATGTGCCAAACAGCCGATATATGCTTTGGCTGGACGAGGCCTCCGAAAGGCCTCCCATCTCAGGCACTGGTGCCCTATTCACATCTTATATACAGATGCAATTGAGATACATTTTACATGGTATGATACAGTATGGGTTACACCAAAACAAAATTAAAATCTTACAGGTTCAATGCTTTACAGATATTCACAATAGCATACATTCAGCAGCCGTTGTACCACAGATGAGAGATAAACCAGCACACTCTGGAATGCAAATGTAAGACAAAAAGCTTACAGAAGAGACTTCCTTCAAAAAGATGAAGGACACCCTGAGCTTCTCCTTTTACTGACTGATATTAGACAAAGCCAAGACCAACGATGATGAAAGTTTAAGTACGTAATCAGGTGAGGACAAAGAAATACTGTAAATACTCTTTCACAGGAAGAGTGATGGCTTTGTCAAGGAGACACTGACCTTTACCAAGTTTACTTTTAGGCTTTGAGACACAACAGTCATACCAAGTGGAACCTAAAAAACAAAAACATGAGTGAGTCCTCCTTTAAAAAGGTCAAGTGTGTAGGAGTTGGTGCTGTTACAGACAGGCAACCCCCTCCACTCGCCCTCTTATTCCAAACATGAAGGAGAAACTATGGTGGCAGCGAAACGCTAAAGGTCCTCTCTACAGCCAGTGTTGAGTGTGTCTTTCCTGGGCTACTGTAGAAACATGATTCAAAATGACACAGGTGATTATACACTAATGAAGACATAGTTATGCACATTATATTCCATTTATGCAATAGTCTGTAAAAAGAGTCCTCTAAATCTGACACACTGGACCTTTAACCCGGAATGTGTGCAACAAACAAATATCCTGACATCCCGTCTCGACAGCCACAGGTAAGCAAACAGAATCTTGTGGACACCTTGATCCTATTTCAGGCAGCATTTTAGTCCTAAGTGCTGAGTTCTCAATGAGACTGAGGTCCTGATTGGAAGTCCTGCAAGTCATGCAGTAGTGGTTTATGGTTCTGCTCAGCAGCAATGGCCTGTAAGGTTGCCCTTTGGATCTGCCTGGCCTTGTTGTACAAGAAGACCCCGATGAACACGAGGACAGTGCCAATGGCGCTGAGGATGGTGATCTGGTTACTGAACACGAGAATGCTCAGCCAAACAGACAGGGCGTGTTTGACAGTACTGGCAACACTGAAAGATATGAGGGTTGATACAGAAACATGTTTAACAAACTGGTTATTCTAGCTGCTTTCACACACAACAGCAACAAGCCAGTTCATTTACCAACAAACACTTAGTGGCTACTAGTGGCTAAATTTAGTATTTATATGTTGCCACGCACAAAACTTTATTATTCTTCCACCGCAACTTATCACACTTAAATCCTTCAATTTTTCAACATAGAAACATCATAAAAATATTCAGCTCAAGTAGGAGATTACTTTTCTCATTCATACTTTCCAAAATATTTTATGTTTTCAGGGATTCCCCCCCTCATTCTAATGAATGTTCCAAATAGACAAATTTCCACACTTCAGTCCTTATCTACGGATTCATACTTTAAGCTAAAAATATAGTTCACACTGTCACAAAGCTGACTTTATCACATTATTCATACTTTTTATACAAGAGCAGATTTTCAGGTTTTTCAGGATTTTTTTTTTTAGGTCAGTACTCTCCCAGTTTAGAGACAGACAAAAGTCATGGCAGGGAGGTAGAGCAAAGCAAAACATGTTTTAGCCACATAAAAGTATATATATATTTTTAAAATCTCTCTCTTTATATACACAAATATATAAATGTAGACTATAGTGAGCCAATTGGCTTTAGACATGGGATTACACAACTTCTACAGTTGGGACTGTCTGACCGTTTGTGACTTAAAGTATGAATAATTAAATAAAAGCTGAAAAGAGGATGAATAGTTGGAAAAGTGGTAAAGGGATGAAGCAAAACAATGTAAGCTGTGAAAAGAATTGTATTGATTCACTAAAGAGAGTGTGTTTTCTTGTTTCTGTATTTTGTTGGTCAAACCTTTTTTCCCCATTATAGTGATAAAATCAAACAGTTAAAATGTACCATACTCAGACCTCGCGTTTTTTACCCAAAATTCTATGAAGAAGTTCAACTTAATGCCCCTTGTTTGACCGTAGCCACGGTCGGTAAGAATGGAAAAAGGACACATGGAGTTATGTTACATTACTCAAGGCTGAGTTGGCTGAATGAGGAACAGAACACCGGCATGGTGTTCCACTTCATGGTATGCGTTTTAAAGAAAAGAAAAGAAAAGAAAGACATCCTGCATATGACGTTGTATGTGCAAAGGTGAACGTGAATGCTGTGATTACCATATGTACTAGTTGGGTGAACAATAAACAAAGAAACAAATATAAATATATACATGGCCTACAGTGTATGTTGCCTGTTTTTGTGTTATAGGCTATCCTTACTGTCTTAATGGCTTTCATCCAGATGAAAGTTTAAATATGTTTTTTTTATGTATTTGGTTTAGTCTGAAGTTATGTCAAACAGCAATACTGTATTACGCTATCTTGACTCCCTTCATACTCCTTCAGCTGCTTCTTCATACTAACTAAAAGCAATTCAGTTTAGCATCAGCTTTAGAACCTTGAAATATTCCACATCGCTCATGCATTATTCATGTTATTCAACTTTTAAAGCCAGCAATTCAGTTTAGCGTCAGCTTTTCAACACTGAGCATTCTTCAGAAATTTCCTTCTCTAGTTATTCTTTGTCTTCTATTTGGGGCATAATCACGCAATTAAGATTTGTAACTACAGCTCCCACAATTTGCAAACTTTGAGGGGTGTAAACAGGACTAATGTTTGATATAATGTTTCCATGGCAAAATTGGGATCATTAAACATGACATCGAATTAGATATTAACAGTTTTTGTTTGCACTCTCCCCATGGACGTACAGACGACCAGCACTGGACTACTTTGATACTGAAGAAAACTTAAAAAGGCAAGTTCTTATCTTATAAGGAGCTTACAATTTTATTTTTCACTTCAAAGCAGATTTATGGATGTTTATCTGTAATGGACAGATAATGGTATCCTTTGGAAGTGCACACTGATCCAAAAAAAAAAATATTTTAATAAAGAATATTAAGCCTGAAGCCACAAAAGTACTTTTATGTAGTGCACATATACTGTGTGGTAGTGCTCTCCAAGACCTGTAAACAGACTGATGCATATTATTAACCTCCCCTAGCAAAACCATGGGCTCTTTCTACTCTGCTGACAAAGAGCTCTGCTGTACTAGTGATATAAAGGTATCAGCACAAGACAGTTGTACCTAATAAAGTTGCCAATAGTTTGCATAATTATGTTTAACATTAGAAAATCAAAACCTGCAGCTAGTAAGCAGACATTATAGCGTGTTCAGCAGTTTCATTACAGATTAATAGCCATGTTATAAATGGGTTTTGTGTCAGTCGCCCTTACCTGAAAGTAACGGGGGAAATCCGTCCCATGAGTGCATAGGCAGTCACACTCTGCAGGTGGAACAGGGCGCCGTCAAAAAGCAGCAACAGGATAATGTCTTGACTGACGATGAAGCTCCGCCCACTCTTCCCGATGACTGGGATGTCCTGGAAAACATGGAGACCGAGCAAACAACCATCAGCATCGACATCCTCAATCCTGACTGACAGTGCTGCCATGTGATATATTGTGAATTAATCAACTATCAACTACAAATTAGAGAAGAGAGTAAAATGTAACAGATTACGAGAGGATGTGTGTAAAAATCTGAGGATCGTGTGAAGGGTGTAATTTCAGTGAGGAGGACTGATTAAATATATTATCAAATACAGGGAAACACATGAGAGGCGAGGGGGGGAATGAATTCAATATAAGTTAATTCATAGATTTTATTTTACTCATTCTAAAATTAGGTAGAATGAGCTTACTAGAATATAATTTATGTTGAAAATGTCAGAGTGAAATAGGAACATTTTTACATGTAAATTGGGGATGTGGTGCCTATATCACCGAGATTATGATTTATTAGGGGACCAATCAGAAGTGCCAGATATATCTAAATATAAGCAGGCAGTTTTAAAAGGTCAGGGTGGTCACAGTTGCTCGAATGACCCTCAGATTACGGAAGAGTACAGGATGGATGGAATTTATGTCAGAAATTGCATCATATGAATGCGTGTTGGCTAGTATTAACAATAAAGGCCATGGGACTGTATTATTTGTATACAGGACCTCTGGGTCTTTAAAGATCCAAAGATTTTCATTTATCACAGGCCTTTGTATACATTGCTGTATGTTGGATATACTGTCTGTTGATGTCCATTGCCAACATTGCCAACATCCCGTCCAACATCTGACAGGAATTGACAGTGTCATGCGATTCCTCAATTAAGATTACCACATATGACAGATACATGACTCACCTAACTGGAATAATAAATAAAAACAATAATAACAGGAGCAAGTATTTGTTGACCTACCAAGAGGAACACCCAGGCAGGGATTAGCATGATGATTCCTGCTGCACTGGTATAAAACTGCAGTTCAGGAGGGCTGAAATAAGAGTAAACAGAGTTTACAGAACAAGTGTTTGATTCAAAAAATGTCATTTTACAGGAGGAACTGTTTTTTTTTGTTTGTTTGTTTTTTACCTGAACCTATATGTGTCCCCACTTAGCAGTTTTTTGGAGAACACGTTCTGCAAACTGAGATCAGAGACAAAGAGTTAAACAAAGCATCACACTGCAGTTGAGGAGAGCTACATTGAGTGTTTCAGTACCAGTCCATGATGTTGGTGGAGAGAGCGGCAGAGAAGCCGAGCATGTTGAAGCTGATCTCCGTGGCTGTGCAGAGGGCCAGGCCGGCCATGACGGGGAAAAGGGATAGGTTCACCCACAGCCCTGGAGATAGCAAAACAAACAGTGCACGTATGAATGAAAGGAGTCATGCTACCATTTGCCACAAAAGACATTGTCTTTCACTACAGCTGTTTAACTCTATGTTCCACTTTAATGCCAATTGACTAATGGGGGTATTATGTAACAGAAGAGCTTTGCAACAGTGACTGAAATAAAAAGAGAGCTCTCCCGTCTTTCAATGAGCACATTTATCAAGTTAACGCAGCACATCTGCTTTGTGACATTTGAAGCAGAGTTCAAAATGTCAGAAAGACAAAGTGGTAGAGAAATATTCTCCAAACACTGAACAGCAAATTCCTGAAACGCTACAGATAAGCGATAATGTTTGTCCGTCAGCATGTGAATAGGCTATTTCTAAAGTATGGCTTACAATTTCTTTATTCAGTTGATTTGACTGTCCATTTTATGGCCAGGTCAGAGTTGCTCTTGTTGAGATTCTTCACTCCTGAGCTAGGGCTCACTGGAACTCTGTGCGAGTACTCTCACATTGTTTGTGAAAACGACCCCTCATATCCTGACATTTTACACTCATATAGACATATGTCAACGTGTCCTCTACCTGTGTACTCCCCAAGGATCAACCTGGACATGATGACAGTGAAGATGGGTGCTGAGCTCTTTACTGTCTCTGCAAAAGACACCGCTACATTTTTCAGGCTCACCAAGCCCAGAACCACCGTGGTGAACCTGACAAATGGAGACAAGGAGGACATCAATATCTAACTTTTAGAAAAACAAGCTTGCGTCAGTATTTGTAAATCCATTAACAATCAGAAGTGAACTGGCAATTTACTAAATTGGGTTGCACCAGAAAAACACAAGGGCTGCCTTAAAAATGCGTGTTTAACGTGTGTAAGATATCATAAAGGGTTGCCCCACCTCATGACTCCAACAAATAGCATGATCATGATGAAGTTGGGCGGGTACTCGGTTCTGGACTTGTGCTGGTACAGGCAACAGGGCACAAACATCTTTAAGCAGCCTATGACGGTGGTGGAGAGCATCTGAATAGCACCTGGGGAAGACAACAAAACACCGTCAGCATTAATGTCAAACTGACCAAATGTGTGTTTACCTTTATCTTGTTTTTCACAGCTACACTAACAAAGGTGGAGATGTAATGTTTATCATAAAAACCTACAGCTGTACTTTTTGCATTTCTCAGGCACAGTCGTTTTCCAATCATTTTTAGTGCGCGGAAAAAAAAATATTGAGTTAGAGAACAATTAGACATACACAGACACGCAAGAAGTAAGTAGACACCTTCATTTAAATTCAAATTAAAGGTGTCTATTTACTTCTTGCGTGTCTGTGTATATTATTTGACAAAAGGCAACTGTAAAAGAAAACAGTAAGTGGTCATTGTGAAAAGGGTCATCTGAACTTGGCGGATTCTTGCATATAAAATGTATGAATGCACCAGCAGCGTTTATACAAAGCTGTCTCTGTGTTATTATGACAAAATTAACAAAGGCTGCTGTCTGTAGTAGATTCCCCCTTTCAAGCAAGTATCTGCAAGTTGTTTTTCATGCCTGGGAGGAAACAAGACAGGACTTAATTATATTTAACATGAACCATGTATGCAGTCCATATTTTAACAGCTGAAACCCACCAAACCACCAGTAGGATCCAATGATCACAAAGAAAGTTCACACAAGTTTAAAGCTTTATTTAATCATGATAATATTAATATTTACCCAGCATGCTGGGCTCACCCTCCAGCAGGGACAGGATGTATTTGTTAAGGAACAAGGTGCAGAAGCTGAAGAAATACCAGAGAGCCAGGTAGATCATGGAGCGCCAATTCCACACCCCTGACTCCGCCTCGATCACTGTAGTCTCTGTGACTGTGATCTTCAGCACCTGCTCCCCCGGCATGCTCTCGCTGCGGGCCAGCACCACTCGCTCCTGGCGGGAGCGGAACGGTGACAGGAGACGCCACAACGAGTGCCTGGCAGAGTGTCTGTAGCCTGGCATCGTGCCTGCTGCCTGACGGGGGGCCCTCCAAAGGGGCCCGACAGGTGGATGATGAGGAGGTGAGGGGATGGGGGTTGGGGGGGGTGATGAGTTTTGAATGTCAGTCCATCTTCTGATTGGTCCAGCGACTGATCAGTCTTTCAGTGTTAGAGTAAATCCTACAAAGTCCTGGTGTCCGCTGTCCCGCAGAAGCTGGAAAGTACATAAAAAAATCATGTGAGACAAAAGATGGACTGAAGGGAAAATGTCCTTTACAAGTGCATCACACACACACACAGGAAACTCACACACGTCACCAGTTTTGTACAGCTTGTTTTAATATTACACACAGTGTATTTTGTTTCATGCTGGACACCTGCAGGATGCATATTTCTCATCAACCCATATGTCACATTCATTTTCTGTTCTACATCTAGCAGTAGTGTTATGCTACATACTATTTACCATACTTTTTCCTATTTTTAACATCAGCAGAGCTCCTCATATTAATAAAGGGGGCTCCTGCAGTGTGTGTGTGGCTGAAAGTGGACAGATAATAACAGGTGAAACACACACACACACACACACACACACACAGACCAGGGCAAATCTGTGTGTGTGCTATTTGCTTTGTTAACACTATAATGAGTCCGTATCTTAACACGCCCTGCGTTTTTGTGCTAATAAGTGCCAGCGATAAGCAACAATGCAACGGTACCTTTGAGCAGACTTCTAAGTTTGGTGTTAGCTAGGTGTTTCTCCAAAGAACAAATGCTGTCGGTGTTACGTTTAAAACAAAAATGTGAAGCAGACTTACCTCTCTTTGAGTCTGAATGCTTCAATTAAATATAGAAAAATAGCGTAAATCCAGCTGGACGCCGACACGGCAGCGAGTGTAGAAGGAGGAAGTAGGACATTGACGTCTAGCTAGCCGCTGTTTTTTTGCGGCAACACGAGGTACAAAGGTGTGGAAGATAAAAATACAGCCCGACAAGCAGACATGTTGCACAACATCAGTGTGAATTTAGATTACACCCCATACACGAGCACGTTTCTCTTCGGGTTATCTGTAGGTGTGCACCTGACTTGTGAGACGTGGCTGCTAACAACAATCAAGTCGCAGTGTCAAGCTGACACGCAACGACAGCCGAGTACAAATACAAACCTTCAAAATAAATCCTCTAGTCGTGAAAAAAATCCACTACTAACACACTCGAAGCGAGAATTCAAAGTATTTTTTATTATAATGACTACTCTTGGAAGTTTAAGATATCTATATTTAAAACTTGTCATCAAATTAGTAACTTTTACCTGAATAAAAATATGTGCTTTTATTTTACTTAATACAATTGCTGCACATCCGGTATGACTCACTTCAACTTGACGCAGCTGCCACGAAACAAATAGATGTGCACAACAATGATGCATTCAGGGTCAATTCGTTTGTGGTAATAAAATGTATTTATATATGTTTTAATTTAGATAACGGACTTCTAAAAAACAGCACGATTAATAATGTAAAGAGGCTCTGTGTAAACATTCATTAGCCCAGTATATGCGGACTAAACTGTGAGATCACTTTACTTTTACACAAAATGAACTCAATGGCCACATTTTTAAATTTAATGAACTTTTTTTCTCACTCAAACACAAACTAAAAAAAAAAAAGAAAAGTCAATCCTGTTTTCTGCATGTAGCCGCACGTTCTTATCCACATCACACCCTATGTCAACACACCTTGGGGGAGACTTCTTTGCATGCATCCCTCATAATCCTCTGCATACATGTTCAGACATACAGCATGCATTGTGTCCAAGAGGGACATTTTGATCATGTGGCTGCTGGTGTTCACAAACTTTCCACCTCCACGTGGAAAAGAATTCCTCTGTGAGGTTTAGGAGCGGAGAGTATTGTGGAAGTGAAAATGACACCGCCCTGAAATTGTCTGCAAACCACTCTGTGACTGGAAGGGAACTGTGAAATGTCACATCGTCCCATACAATTACAAAATGTTCACCTGGAACAAGGCTTTCATTGAGGTCACCAAGGAATGAAAATAGGCACTTAGTATTTTATGACCCAGTAAAGGTTATAATTTCTTTTTAGATGTGGATGTAGCAGAATGCAGCAAATTGCAGTAATCTTGTGTTATGTTGGAAAAAGTGAAGTAAGTATTGAGAAACATCAAGGCTTATTCCAGTAATTCAGGGTTTCACTTTCATACATACATACATTACAATGTTAGGAGACTTGTAAAATACATATCATGAAAAAGAATGGTCACATCAAAGCAGCAAAAGCTCATGTAGCCAAAATGCTGGAGCCTACTACATTCCCCACAATGTGTGAAGTTTGAATGTTCTCCCCGTGTCTGCGTGGGTTCTCACCAGGTACACCAGCTTCTTCTCACAGTCCAAAGACATGCAGGTTAATAGGTTCACTGGAGACTGTAAATTGGCCGTAAATGTGAATGTGAGTGTGAATGGTTGTTTGTCTCTATGTGCCCTGTGATGAACTGGTGACTTGTCCAGGATGTACCCTGCCTTTCGCCTAAAGTCAGCTGGGATAGGCTCCAGCCCCACCGTGAGCCTGATGAGGATAAGTGGTTACAGATAATAGATGGATGTTAAAATAACAAATAATTAAAAATAAAAAAGAAGGGCTCACATAACATAATTTGGGTAAATAGTTATCAAATGTATTAAATATTTCTGTGCAAAACTGTAATTGGAATTGCCCTTTAATTTGACCACTGCCACAGCAGAAGTAATAACATACAATTTAATTAATGAATTAACATAGTTGACTATATATTGCGGAGTGTTCATTAAATAGTATTGCTTGACTGTTTGATGACAATTAGTGGTTAGTATGACTTGAATTCAAGGTGGATGTGAGGCTGCAGATATTTGAGAAACTACAAACAGCTGAGGCATTTGCACTCCAATTGGATGAATCAGTGGACATGTCCAAAGACGTACAACTCAATCAACAATAACAACAATAATTGACATATAACTTTTTATTTTATTTTATCGATCATAAACACATATAGGCTAATAACCCAGTATATAAATAGGTTATTAAGGTGAAATAAAAGTTGAATAAAGTAAATAATCAAAGTCAAAATAAAACTAAACGTCAGTAAGTTAAGAAGTGACTTGTTATAATTATTTTAAGGACACCCGAGTGACATTTATCAGACTCGCTCACTCTGTGTTGTCCTCCGGGGGGCAGCAGCAAAATAAAAAATGAAGGAGCCGAAGAAGAAGAGGAAGTCTTGTCACAGCCAACTGTCTGCGCTTGTTCTTCCTGTTGATATTGTCATATGTAAAAGTTGAGTTGTGTCAGCTGGAGGTGCCACTCAGACAGAAAAGGTAGCAGGAATGTAAACACCGAGCCCTCAGTGTTTGTACGCAGAGAAATGGACGAGACAAGGTGAGTGTAAAAGTTTGTGGACTTCATGTTTGTTCGTTTGCATAATAAGAAAATGAGACATGTTGCCCTGCTTATTTACCTGCACGTCACAACTCGTCACACCCATTAATAACGCCGTTATATCAAACAATAAGTTAATATCTGTCAGGATGAGCTCACCTCTCAATCTGTATATGAACCATGTATTTATACACAGATTCTTCTATTAAAGTAATACATGTTTAAAACTGAAACTGAAATTTAAGTGAAGTTAATAAAATGAATAATATATAATATATAAGTAACTAATATAAGTAAAATAAATTGCAGAAGAAACATCTATAAGTGAAATTTGAATACATTTTTTTTTTTACATTTATCTTAACCTTTTAATAATGTGTAGTGTGAAGATAAGTCTCTAATTTATTTCCTCTTCCAAGTGGAAAACTTTAAGTTTAGTCCAAGCTGTAGGCATAATCCATGAGGAGCCATTATGACACACAAGATTTGTGCTTACAGGAAATTATTGCAGGCGGTTTCCTAACTGACTGAGCTACTTTTTTTTAATCATGGAAAAAGTTAAAAAAACAACAACAAAAAAAACATTGTCAGTGTTTCCTCCTAGATTATTTTTTCAGGCCAGAAATGTGCCTGATGACATATTTAAAGCAGGTATCCTTTTAGTGTATTTAAGACTTAAAACAAAGTGGTAACAAGGAGAGGATTGCACAGAAATAAACTGTGAGCTTTGCAGATAATTAGCACATCACGGATCCTGTGTGTATGATTCACCATGGTATGATGAAAAGGAGGTTCATTTACTGAAATCAACTTACAGCCTGTTCCTGTACTTGTATCTACAGGATGTGTTTGCAGGAACAGAGAGACAGACAGACAATTAGATACGAAGGATGAAATAATGTTGCCTAACTTGTATATCAAATAGAAAAATAAATCAGCTACTTTCTTAAACTTGTTTATTCATGTATTTGACCGTTTCATCCATCCATCCATCCATCCATCCATCCATCCATTCATTCATTCATTTGTATATTTAGTTTTCTAATCTTCTTACTGGTCCTGCACAAAAACACATTGTCCTAAGCCAGCCCTAAAAGCTGCTGCTTCATGAAGCACTCTGAAGTTGTTAATTATGATCATGCGCATGCTGTTTGCTTGATTTCAAAACTGTTTTTTTTTTTTAAATAACCATGTCATGTGATGTGATGTTCCCACATTTCCAAACTCTCCAGCTCACCATGCTCTACAGTCAGTTATGTGTTTGTCATTATTGGGAAAGCTGAGTCTTCCAACTCAACTTTATTCATACAAGTACCTTTCATACAAACATGCAGCCCAAAGTGCGTCACAGAGTGAGATTAAAACAGACAAAAATTAAAAACAGAAATAGAACTATGCAGCAATAAAAAATAACACTTCACTAAATGAATAAACACAAGGCATAAAAAGTATGAACAGTCTTGCGTAGATCTACATTCCCTCTGTCCTGGTCTCACAGCAGAATCAGTTTCAGGATCCTCCTGGCGTTCGATTTCGTGGCCCCTCTGGACTTAGTTTTTAAACATATGAAATCCACGTCTCATATTCTCATTTTATTGACTTGTGACACACTTGAAACTCGCTTTACATCTTGTTATAAATCTGCATTTATTTACTTTATCCACTGATTCTTTCTAAAGATGTCTGTGTGATAACGCACTTTCAAAAGCACATGATCATTTCTGATAGACTTTTCTCAGAAGACGTTTACACAAAAGAAGCAGGTGTGTAAATCATCAAGTGTCCGGCCACTGGCACACTCTCAAACTGGGACACTTTAATACAACAGAGCCAGGATTCATGTTATTACATGTGCTCAAGTCAAAATCTCCTGTTGTATCTCCGGCTTTATTTCCTTCACTCAGTCTGCACACCCGTGTATAATTTATTTTGATTATTTTACACTGCAGTCCTTTGTTGGGTAACCGGATCTCTCGTCAGACGTCAGAGGGCCCAGATCCTCTTTCTCCAAACCTGAGGCCCAGACACCAGGAACTGATCCCAACACCATGTGGACCGGTGAGCTCTCGCAGCGGACACAATGCTGAACCACTAGTAGTTCTGAAAGTGGAATTTAAGTTTAGTTTTTTACACAGAGTAATCAGGAAACTGTAACAAATTCTGTGGGTGTGATGACCTAAATAACCATTTTAAACTACTTCTAAATTGAATTGAGACAGAAGAATATCTCAGTCCCTCCACCCTCAGTATTATACTGTATTTCATTCTTGAACTGCTGCATTCACTGAACTGCTGCATTCACTGAAAAATAGTCCTCTTGTTTAGACCTGTCCTTGTGTCAGGTGTGTCACATTCTTTGTTGTCCGTCTCCACCCCCTTGCAGATCAAGCCCTGGTCGGAGCTGTCATGTCTGCTCAAGCTCTACTTCTGCTTCACCATAGCATCTCTGATGGCGCTGCTCAGCCTCACCATTTACAGCATCTACAAGCAGCACATGGACACGGATGTGTACGATGAGGACAACTTTACTGTATCTCTCATCCAGTTAGTTGGAATAGGTGTGTACTGGCAGAAAGACATGTCATTTACTGTCAGTGCCTTCAGGAAGTTGATTTCACAGCCCTCCCCACTCCTTTACAGCTAGCTAACAAAAAGCAGAAGCATTTTTAATGTAATCATGTGATTATTAACAGAAGTTTAGTATTTCTCTTTCTGTGACTCGAAAATGTACATTCCAAGTTCCCAGAGTTCATCCTAACATCTTAAAACGTCTTTTTTTATCCGGTGAACAGTCACACTCACTTTAGGTTTCAGTTTAACTCATAAAAAAGAAAGAAAATGTTTACACAAGCTTCAGTAAAACTTGTTATTGACATTTTATACAATAAATGGTTAATTAGTTAAACGGGGAAGCTGTGGCTCAGGAGGTAGAGCGGGTCGTCCTCTATTCAGATGATCGGTGCTTCGATCCCTGGCTCCTCCAGTCTGCATGTCGAGGTGTCCTTGGGCAAGATGCTGAACCCCAAATCCGTATGAATGTGTAGCTCCTAAAACTTGGCACCTTGCCAGCTGCTCTGCCATTGGCCATGGCAGCCAATAAATACCAACACTGTGTGAATGTGTGTGAGATATGCAGTGTAAAAGCTCTTTGAGTGGTCGCAAGAAAGGCGCTATATAAGTACAGTCCATTTACCATTTTACCATTTAATGAAGATCATCAAGATAGTATCTGGACGATAATATGATAAAAATATGAATGAACACTGCTGCATTATAAGGGCTTTACAGTCAGACACAATTGTCATGGAGGTGTGTGAGCATTGTGTGGTCTGTCTCCTGCAGTGTTCTGCATCTACTACATCAGCCGAGGCGTGCTGCAGGAGAACAGACAGGAGCTGGTGGCGTTTGTGCTCAGCGTGGTGGGGGTGGTGGTTCGATCTATGGTCAACTTCTCTGTGCTGGAGTCAAAGAGCAAGAAGGAGCTGCTGGTAGGTCGCCCTCTACAGGACCCTCTGAGACAACACACTGCACGAGGAGTTGTCTGTGGGAGGTTCTTCTTCTTTAAGTGTTTTATATTCATTTAGTTCTAGTTTTTGTTTCCCTGACAGAGACCTCATACTTTATCAGCTGTATGAGTGTATTTGTTATGAATGTTTTACTTATAATCAAAAAGTAAGTAAGTCGACAACTTGTGCAACAAGTGCAACAACATAACACATAGCAGCCTGCTAATATTACCTACTAGTCCAATAGCAAGAAACCCAGCTCTGCATCTGTCTTTCACCCTTTTATTTCACAAAACACTCACCAATGACTGTCCCAGAGAAAAAAGTCTGTCCTAGAGACTCTCTTTTTCGGCAGCTTGTACTCTCCCCTTCATTGCCCCAGTCTCTGCTATTATGTCCATAAAGGCTGCTGAGCCTGGTTACATTGCCCACTTGTGCAGCTCCGGTTCTGGCACGACTTCTGCGCCGCTTCCTGTCAGCATTCCTCCAAAAGCCTCTAGTACAAACACTAACTCTCCCCTGGTACTCTGAGGTCACAGTCCAGGCAGCCCAGATAACAAACTGAGCTAACATTAGCTAACAGCAGCTACAGTTTGTAGTAGTTTACTTTACTGTTCATCAGGAAACTCTGTAAATCATAGAGAGTTCATGTGAACCAGCCGGAGGACATCAGAGGGAAAACCATAAAACATTTCCTCCATAAAATATGATCACAAAGTTACACAGTGCAGGAACAGAGGTATGAGTGACAGAGTGAGAGTGACAGAGAGACCATTTACCTTATTAGAGGTCAGTGAAGCATCAAATGATTTAAAATCTTGTTATTTTATTGTAGAGAAGTTATGCAATTTTGTTTGAACTGTAAATTCCCCGGCTATAAAAGGCTGCACACATTGTATTAAAAAGGACAAAACAAAACTGATATGACTTCTTGACTATTGACTACTGTGCACTAAAAGTAGTGCTGCCTGGCAGGATTGAGTTGCTCCAGGGGACAAGAGAAAGTGTGAGTCAACATCAAAGTAAATCATTCTAGCTGCTGGTTCCTGTTAATAATTAAACTTTATTCATGACACAGGAAATAACAGAACATCCTCACAGCTTTCATCCCACCACTTGATGTCACTATTGTTGTACGTATGAGTCACATCTATTTGTGAACACAGCTGATGTTTGCTGATACTAAATCACAGTAAATCAATCGAGGAGACAAAGCCAAACATGTTTAAACTAGCTGCTGCATCACTGATGACCTGTAGACTCATAGACGCATGTCACCCTGCAGAAAACACTATGCGTGTCATTTGTATACGGACCACTTTGGTCTAAGAGATCTCAATAACAACTGGATGGATTGCCATTAAAATGTGGCTATTCATGGTCTTCGGAGGATTAATCCTCCTGACTCTGGTGATCCGTGTCTTTTCCTGTAGTGCTACCAGCAGGTCAAAATTTTTCACTTATCCACCCCAATATGTCTACAATATAGATTTTACAAACATTCATGGTTCCCAGATGATAAATCCCAATGACCTGATGCAGTTACTTCCTCTGGTGCCACCCGAGATTCACATTGTGTTTCTTAGTTACTGAACACATTGACAAGACTTTCGGTGCACACATTCATGTCCCCTTCAGAATGAATTCTAATAATTTGAATAATGTGACTTGTGACTTTATCCAATACCTGCCTGCAAAACTACATTAATTCCCGTCAGCCTCAGATGTATTTGTGTTTAGGGTAGTTGGCGTTAAACCGAGATGATGATATCAGTAAACATTATACATGCAAGCATCAACATGTGAGCATTGTGAGAATGCTAGCATGCTAATCTTAGCCTTTAGCTCAAAGCATTGCTCTTAGTCTTGCTGGCATGAAAAACTGGCACCTAACTTTGTCATCAAACTGTCGTGTTACCCAAGTTGCAAGAGAAGTTCTATTGATGTCTACTTTAATTACATAATAAACAAGTTCATCTTAAAGTTACAAGCTTATTAACTACAAGTTAATAAACAAGTTAATTAAAAGTATTAATAGTCAATTAAACATGGGAAACTGAATCAGCTGCTGTGATCTGTTTTTGGTTGCAGGCTCGTTTTGTGTGCATCATGACTCTGGGTGTGATCCACGTCTTGTGCACCACACTGCTCATCGTGAGGCCCAACATGATGGCGTTCCGTGTGGGCGGGGCCTTGGAGAGTCTCCAGGAGCAATACTTTCTGCTTAACCTGTGTTTCTCCATGGTGACCTTTGACCTACAGGCCCAGGTACTTTATGCAAAACTGTGACCAGCTGGTATAGCTATAAAATGTATAATCAGTCTGAATCAGAGATTTTAAGTGCCTTGATTGTGGTTGTTCGCTTTTTGGTGACCCACATTTACTTCCCAGATTTACAGAGATTTCCCAAGTCTGGACCTGCTGCATATGATTTGATTTGTTATGCAGAATGAAAACAGCACGGGAACAAGTTTTTCTAGTTGAGTCAGATATTATTACACATTGAGACGACAACATGTGCAGCGGTACAGGTTACATTCCTTTCAGGTCAGGTGCTGTCGCTGGAGAAAATGATCTCTGCGTCGTGTCTGCAACACATTATTCTGCACGTGTTGATGAGCGCCTGGCTTTAATAATAATCTGTTCTTGGTGTGTTTCAGTTGTGTCTGTGTATCCTGATCACGACGTCGGACAGAGCCATGACTGCTGTCAACAGCATCATCCTGGGCATCGGGGTGGTGTGGGCCTGCCTGACCTCTGCTGTCGGGGCTATTGCTGTGAGTGCTCTTCATTCATCGTCTTCACTAGTAAAACACAAAGACACCATAAACTAATTAAGGAAAATATCATAGAGGATGCATTCTAAATAGTCAAGAGCACACATGGTGAAATTTAAAAGCAGTCATTGGTTGTAATTTGTTATTGTTTTTCAGGTTTTAAAGGAAAAAAAGGTCTTTGTTTGGGTCTTCATGGTGCAGAACCTTCCTGAAGTGGCCTTCTTTGTTTATGTGATGTACAGGGTGAGCTGACAATGAGTTTCTTCTGAGTTCAAACATTTCAATATCTCTTCATTTAAAAAAAATATTAACACTGGACACTAGTTTCAAGCAAAAAATGACTCAAACAGGACTGAATAGAGCATTTGTTGAGGACTATTTTTAACTGAAACGTGATGCACATTTGATGTTTTAGTGAGAAAAATGTAAGTTAAGTAAAGGAAAAACTCTCCAAGGGGGCAATAAAGTTTTTGTCTGTCTACTGTTTACTGTACAGACATGACAGTGGATTAAAAAAGTACATCATTCTTCTCTGAATATAGTGAAGTAGAAGTACAAACTGACATTATAGATATAGAGAGTACAAGAACCTCAAAATTGCAGCATTTGAGTATTTTCATTTGAAATGCTGCTTCACTACAGCACAGTTCACTGAAGTACTGGTTTGCATGCGCTGTGTGTACATTTTGATGACCTGTACATTCAGAAGTGGATTCCTGCAGGAAAACGCTGGTTTGGTTTAATTGCAGGTGGTAATGAAATGGCACAAGGACGGCACGTACACCCTGGAGGCAGCAGCTGTCACCGGAGCTTTGATTTCACTGGTGATTAAAGTGGTTTTATTCTGGGGCCTCATCAAGCTGGTGCACAGCTTCGGCCAAGGCCTGAGGGAGAGGAGTGAGTACGCTGCTTTTTCTTTTCTTAGTTTTGGTCTTTCAGATGCTTCACTGAGCAGAAGACAAAACAGACTCCAGGGGAGTATTAACTAATCAGTATCTGTACAGATTTCCAAAAATCTTGAACTATTCCCTCTTTATGTTGTCTTGATCACATTCCTGATTCTGAGAAACCCCTGAGTTTTCCTGACTGCGACCTTAAAAGTGTTTATGTTGGCTAGAAAGCAGCAGAATGCCAAAATATTGCTGTTAACCTTTCTTTTTCTTTGCAGTGTTAGCACCCAGCAAGTGATAAAACATAACGGTGGTCGTGGACCAAGGACACAGCTGCACGCAGAGGGCCGAACATAAGGAAGCTTCAGCACTGTGCTGCTGACTGTGGAGCACCTATTTCTATTCAACACCACCACCAAAATGATCCTGGTGTGCCGTTTACTGTATAGATTTCATGTTATTCCTCCTTTGTCAGTGTGCCTAAAAACAGGATGTAAAGCATTCAGCTGCATTCAGATATTTTTGTATGAAACCATATCAAATGTCTTTGTAGACTGTATTCATGTTTTTAAACTTTTAGTTTACATCTTTATCCACATTTTGTATGTGTAGACACCAAAGATTAGAAGTGGCCAACCTCCTCTTCTTTTTAACTTACATTTCTATACATTACATTGACTGTTGACCAACTTCGTTTTGCTTTTTTTAAAATCAAAATTGTCTAACTTAAAAACTTGTGATCTGCAAAACTGTCTCTTCTGATAACACTTGAATATCACTTGCGGCACCTTAATGCACTTAACATTTTTTTCACTCATGGTTCTTAATAAAATATCAAACCAAGGTAGATTATTTTGATTTGTTGCTCAGTAAGAAGAGGAAGAGTGAAAAGGAACTCCGGTTCAATGTACGACAGACTTCCCTGTATACACAATCACCCTGGTATTTCACATTTTTCACAACTTTTTTCCTCGACCTCGAGTTCTGGTTTCAGGTGTGATGCACGTTGATCAAATAGGACACACACTTCCTGGTTACATTTTCTCTCAGTTTATTAAAGTGCTCTGGAAAAATCAATATTAGAAACATTAACAAACTGTACTGATACAAAAGTCAGAGTTAGAGGCCCTCAGAGTTACAAAAGTGAAAAGCACTTTAAGAGAAGAGTCGACAATGCTTCATAGAAAAGAGATTTAAGAGATTTACAGAACTGGGTTTACAGGGAATCAACAGTTTAGACCAACATTTAAAACAAACTGGTTACCAGTAACTGTATGACACATGGATTAAAGAACTTCATCTGAGCATTAGATTATTTAAGTGGTCCTGGAATGCATTCTGATTAAGCTTTGGCTCTATTTGAATGTACTTTACTGCACTGACCAATTACAGACAAAAGTTAGAGAAACTTTTTCTTCATCAACTAAAAGAATTAACAACTTAGGAACTTATTAAACTAAAAAAAGTACCAAATAGATTTATTTTCAGCAATGATACATTGTAAACCAGTTAATAAACATATAGACTTTACAAAATACATCCTATTCAAGCATCACATAGATATATACATACAGAGTTAAAGGAATGATTGCCTTTTAGAGCTCAGTTGGTCCATTTTAGAGTTACAACAGGTGACATCACTTTTCTTTTCACCTTGACACAATTTGTTGAGCCAATTCACAATGTATATATTAACATTTAGAATTATATGTGAACAGATATGTAAGGTAGGCCACCTTTAAAATGTTCTGCGCAGTGATAAAAACAGATAAATCTTCAACACACACGCAGACCTTTAAATCACCCACAGCCCACACTCATCGCTCTATAAAACCTACACAGAGCTCAGCTATGGCTTACAGGACATTTTAAAAATAGTTCAACGTTAAAAAGACATTTTAATGCGGTCTCTGTCTGGAATTAATATCACCTCGTCTCATTCTTGACACATCCAAAGCATTGACTATGTAACACACTAATTCAGTTAGTCAATCAAGTGTCATGTGCTGCAGACAGCAAAGAGAACAGTCGACATGTAGTTACAATGAAAACGCACAAATCACAGATCTGTGCAAGTGTGTGATTAAAAAAGTACCACGATGTAAACCTTGAAAAATATTTCTATACATTAATGATACCAGTGTTTAAGGCACAGTCTGCACTGTCGGGCCACTATTGCCAAGTAGATATACTGTAAATCTGCTCTTCACTAAGGGAGCACCTAAATGTGAAAAATATTTCATCCATTGATGAATTACATCTGATTTATTCTGATCTGATTAACAGAATTGATTGAGTTCTCTGGAGATTTGCAATGTGGCCTATACCTCTACTGAGAACTAGCGTTTGTTGTTTATAAAGTCATACATGTGTCCCTGCCATCCGTCTTAATAATTCAAAAAAAAGTGCTAGAACAGACCTGATAACACCCATCAAGAGTATTGCAATAACTGACATCCATAACTGACTTTGTGCGTTTTAGTCCTAGATCATATTCTTTTGATAACGAATCAAATAACTCTTTGTCTACAAACTGCATTTTGACTTCAAAAAGGCCAATTTTTCACAGCAAACAAAGAAAACACACGGACAATCTTGGAACAACGGTGGGGCCAAACTCCATTCAAAAATCCAAACACAAACACGACATCAGATCTTTTGGGGAACTTTACAGACTTCTTATTAAAGCTGCATACTTCTATTATACAAACTTAAGTGTCCTTCCCTTACAGAAAAAAAAAAAAAAAATCATGTGATTCTGCAGATGTGGTTTGTGCACATTAAACTTCACCTTCACACACGATAAACGTCCTTTTAGAACAGTTTTGTTGTATAATGTGTGAAGGCCATGTGCTTCACGTGGTAACCGCTTTCCTACATCCTAATTCATAATTCATATAGTTTTTCTGTAAGGGTGTAGTGGCATAAGAGCCAGCCATGAGTTCAGATGTTTTGAAATATTTTCTAACAATGATTTGAGTTTTAATTATTTATTAAGTTGTTTCACTATGTATTTGTTTAAATCTTTTACTCTATTTATTCATGTTATTATTTATTTTAAAATGTGTTTATTTTATTTAATTGAACAGTTTTGGGTTTCTTTGTCTTCCCACACTTCACCAAAGTAAAGCATGGAGGGCTGCAGCTAAAGAGCTGTTTGGCCCAATACTTGTTAATTCATCACAGTATTCTATCATCAATCATTTTAATACGTATGAAAGGCAACATTGTTATGACAGATTTTTTTTTTTTTTGAATGGCGTTTGGTGAGACCCCCTTCATTCATAAAAAGACAAAATGGCACAGAGCACGGTCAAGCTAAAACCAAGACTTGAGGAGCCCTGGAAACTTTGGAGACGACCTCGAAGCTCATGTAAATCAGAACTCCTCGTCCTCCGAGCTGAGGTAGTTCTGCTTCTTCCTCACGTTCCAGTGTAAACACTGGGCCAGGCTCTCGAACCAGTCGTTGACTGGGTCCCGGAAACAGATTGATGGAACGGGGAAGCAGGAAGTTGTGATGGTAATACTGGAACAGGCATGAGAAACAAGAGAAAAGAAAAGGTTGTGTCACAAAGGCTGATGTCCAAATGAGGGAAGTAAAGCACAGGCCTGTGCAATTCAAACAAAAGAGAAGGTGTTGACATCAGATGTGGTAACCAGACTTCCTGGTAAAGCAACAAATAATGCTTTCTTGAGTACGCTTTAATAACTCCAAGTGACTGGCAGCTCATTTCCAGAACCAGGAAGGTGATTATGCCTGGATGAGTTACATAAAGGAAGAATGGATCTGTCTCATGAGACGTTCCCACAAGCCCATTAAGCAGGTTGATGTTACGTAACAAAGCCTGTAAGTGTTGAGGCAGCTTTTGCAGGAGATAAACTTACTATCTCTTATCTATTGGCTTTTGTTTGGCTTTGTTGTTTTGTGTTGCTGAAGTGTCTATCTCAGTATGTGCACTAACCTGTCTCCGTGGCAGATCTCTTGTCGTTTTCTTCCATCAAATGACACCCAAGCTGTGTTTCTGGCGTCCCGTGACAGCATTATCTAAACACACGAAAGAGTGCAGAAGGGTCATGGAAAGAACTGGGTTGAGAGAAACTCATTTATAAATCACAAACTTACATAACATATATGATTACTGGTTCAACATGCAGACTCCAAATAGTTAAAATCCTGTGTAGGATTCCTCATCAAAATGTAGCTTATGTGCTAGTGAAGAGGTAATGTTCTTATTGCAAGAGACAAAGAAACAGTGAGTGCAGGTACCTTCAGCTCCACCCCAGCAGGCACCACGATGGGTCTGAAGGAGAGCGAGTGTGGGCAGATGGGGGTGATCATGATGGCTGGGACGTTGGGATGGATCATGGAAGCTCCTGCTGCCACTGCATACGCTGTACTTCCTGTAGGTGTAGACACTATCACACCTGAGGGGGCACAGAGACACACACACGCACACAGTGAGCTCAAGCACAATATCAGGTCCATGCCTCATATCCTCGTTTGATCGACAGCTTCACTTTCTCCTGTGAGCGTGCTGCAAGTCATCCTTCACAATAAAAGCATCACCTCCAGAAATGTCAACTTACTTAAAAACTTAAATATGGCACAATAATGATAAAATCCTGTATTTTAATGTCATACTAACACTCTGTAGTGATTATTCCTTTTAGCATCAGTATGATTTTGTTTAATATTGACAAATTAAATTATAAAAAGCAGCAAATCCTCACATTGGTGAAGCTGGACGTTTGTTTTGCTTTAGACAAACAATTTATGCATTAATATTCAGGAACTGATCAGTGGACATGATTTCATGAGTTCAGCTCACAGTGTACAACTGACTTTAAGGGTGGCACGTAGGTTTTGGTCTGAATTCAAAATACTACAGGACTTAAACACAAAAAATAAGAGCATTATTGTTGCTGGTTAATTACATCTACATGTTATTAAGTGTAAGATTACTTCCCTGGTGTTGATCTTGGGTTTGTGTCATCAAATAAGTTTATTTACTTTTAAGTAGGTCAATAAATGAACCCACCATGTGAGTTAATTTGTTATGTGCAGTTATGAAATATTTGGTTTAATTGTTAAACTCCAGTTTCTCCGCCGGCCAAAGAAACTCAAAGACACGACACAATACAGTATGCATGATTCAGTGGTGAAAGGTTTGGTGACTGTTTTTATAGACTGAAATCTTTTATTTCGAATGCTCTCTCACACAGTGGTAATGTCTAGAACCTTCTGTACAATGTCCAACTGCTTGCTGGGACGTGCATGACAGCCAGAAGTTCAGTGACTAAACTTTGCCCCGTCCACAGACCGTCTTGTTTGTGTTGTCGGACAGATTTTACTCAGACTGTATTAGACACCACACAGCCTGTCATTGCAGAGTGCAGAGCATCGAGACACTCACCATCTCCCTGCACTGTGGTAATGAGGTGTCCATCCAGGAAGAGGTCGACATTGGAGAGATAGGAGGAAGGTCCTCTGTCCACCACCACCTCGTTCAGGACCTGAAACACACACACACACACGTTAATTTTTTTATTCTGGATGTAAACATCAAATCCTACAGAAACCTAGGTAAGACCATATTCTCACGGATAAATCTGGATACTGGGATATGAATAACCAGGTTTCTCATGTTCCATGTAAACATCACATCCCAAATAAGATCAAAACCAGGATAAGTATATGTACACACACTCACTGAACCCTGGTCTACACCAGACAACACACACGCACACACAACCATCATGGGATTTGTGCCAGTAAACATATATGTCATAAACTATTAACTTACATACCTGAAGGTCTAATGACAGTGTTTGGTTGAGTAGTTCAAACACTACACATCAGTCTGACAGCTGAGTCATGATGATGACACCACATGGATAACTGGTTTTGACATGTTTACAGTCTGGACTGAGGTTGAAGTGGAACTGCATACTGCTACTAATTGATAAAACAAATTATGGATTGTTTCTTTATTTGAATCCTCATTGGTTACTGCTGTGGTTTATTTTCATTTACTTTTCCGACTTTCTACGTGCGTTTGCTACAGAGAACTGGAGACAATCGTCTACCAGGCAGGGCCAAACGTTGTCATTGCAAAGACAGAGTGGTTTAAGGTGGAGATATTACCTGATACTGCATTGGTTTCCGGCTACTTTCAATGTCCCCATTAGTCAGGATAATGCCCTTTTCGTCCACTCTGGCCTTCTTCTCCCAGTTCTCTTTAAGCACCCGGACTTTCAAGCGACTTCGAAGGACGATGGCAGCATTACCTATATACGATACAAATATATTCTTTCTGTAAATGAAGACTAGACTAGACTTGCAAACAGATCGGGAGTGAGTTATGCTGTAGAAAGCCTGATGCTGATAGACAGGGTAGGGAGCATTCTTTACCTTCAATAATTTGGGTAACCTGAGACTGGTAAGTGTCAAATTTGAAAGGTGTCAAGAAGCCCAGGGAGCCCAGGTGGAAGGCCATAACTGGTGGAACGCTCTCCTACAAGTAAACAAAGCCAGGACAGGATTGTTGCCAAACCAGTACACATGAACAAACGCACCGAGGCTAGTTTTTCAAAACATTCTGAATACCTGGAAGAGCGACGATGCATACAGCAGAGTTCCATCTCCACCAAGACAGATGATGAAGTCTACGCATTTGGAGATGTCATCGAGATCTGAGATATATAGAAACGACAAACCTTAAATAAATATCTTTATATGTGGTTAAATATGAAATCATAGCAAAGATGATTGACTAGTTTTTATACCTTCTCTGAAAGTGCAGAATTTCTTAGTAATGGCCCCAAAGTGTTCATCGCCTGAAATAGTTGGGTCCTCCAGAACTTTATTTTCCACATAAACAATCATGTTTTTCACCTACGACACACACACACACACACACACACACACACACACACACACACACACACACACACACACACACACACACACACACACACACACACACACACACACACAAGATTAGCAACAGCCACTGCATAATAAAAATCAACTTTTATTCTGACACTGTCCTGGGTAGATGACACAATAATTATACAGTAGTTTAAGTGTAGCCTGAGAGTGGCATTTAAGTAATAGTCATGGAGAAGGGATCACGTCAATCAAGTCTTTGGAGCATGAATAGGTGAGAAAACATTGTTTTATTGGGAGTAAGTGTTTTTTTATTTTATTTATTTGACCACATTGATCCCTCACCAGCTTCCCACCCACAAACACGGCCGATTATGTTCATTGTTAAAGGCCTCAGTGAGCGGTGTCACTGGACGTACCTCTGTTAGGAATATGCAGAGCTCTTTGAAAGGCTCGAGCAGACTGGCATCTCGAATCTTCTTGATGACAAGGACACTTTTTGGTGGCTTGTTCCACGTCAGTCTCTGGCTGGCGGGGTCCTGAATGTGCCTGAACACACAAACACGACTTTCACGTCAGCTGGGCAAAACAGACTTAAAAGGTCACTCGATAAGGATTCCCCCTGAGCCTGTTGACTAACAGAAGAATCCTACTGTTCATCATAAACAGGACTGCTTAGTACTTATCCAATTAGAGTCCCTGGCTTTAAGTCTATCTCTGACCCCCCCATGTGTCATCTGCAGGTCCCTCACCTTAACTCCACCCGTCAGAGTGAGTCAGGGATATTTTTAGCACTGAACAATTAGACAAAGGAGAGACAGAAACGTGGGAGACTCTCTAAAACTTATGCAGATGTTCTGATGACTAAAGTATCAGGCAGCATGGATGAGCATGAAATCTGATCATATGGAAAATGAAACTGGAAATAGCCAAAGGGTCCAAGTTTGGGACTATTTAACAAAGAGAGTCTGTTGACGGCTCTCATTAGTTCCAGCACTGTCATACATATTAGGCAGTTGCTGCTTGTACAACAGGCTCAGTCTAGCTGTTACACAAGAATTTATTTTTGTGATATGATTACAGGCTTGAAGCAACCATTTTCTAAATATGAGTTTTGTGTTGGTTAAATGTCAGCGAAATAAATAAGTCACCATAACTAATTTGAGTAAGAAATCCACAAAAATGACAAGTTTACATGTAGCAGTGGATTACATTAACTACTTTTATAACCACGTTATATCATCTCCTAACGGACCTCATCTCTCTACTTTTTTTGCAGGCAGGGTTAAGCTGACACAGGCTGCCATCACAACCCAAACACTCTCAGTACTGTACTAAACAACTGCTTTAAGTAGCTTGTAAAGCATCGGCATAATGCAATAACATTTACGCCAATCACACGTGGAGAATGGTAGTTTCAAGCTTCATTATAACCAGCTGTACCAATCAGTAGGCTCAATGAGAGCATGAAGAGATGATTCCAAATTCACGTCTACAAGAAGGAGCTAACAATTTGACTTAAAAAACATATCAGAAAAATAAATAAGCATTCAACTTACTTCCACCGCCCACACTTGTTCCCTGCTTGCAATATTTCTACACCGTTTGAGAACACAAGTGCTGATGTCATGTCGGTTTTACTGTAAATATGAGCCCATAATCCTACCACTTTCCTACGAATGGTGATATATTGTTTACGTATCTTTTGTGGCCTCTGATATGTCTACTCAGGCAATCAGATTGCAGCAGTGTGTCAACACTGGCCACATCATGTCTCCTACTGTTTTCAATTCAATAACTAATATAAGATGACATCCACCACCACACCCTGCAGATTCTTTCCCCACCTGAGACTCCGGCCAGAAGAACATATTCATCTAGTGAAATTAGCTGCTGGACTATTTGGAATAAACATTCGCTACACTAACATGCAAAACTCCCAACTATTAACACAAGACAGCAGCATCATTAAAACACCTTGTTCCTGTTTCTCCACTCAAAAAGTACCAAAAACACCAGGCCATATAATGAAGTTAAATACAAAAACACCACAAAATAAACCCAGCAGAATTTCCACAGATTATTTACAAAGGCGGTAATTGTTAGTATCAGATTGCAGTGTTCTGTACGGGTTACTGTGTGCCACAGCTGGAGGCAAACACCCTCATATAGTTAAACACTTTTAAATGAAGTGAACCTGATTGACCCGAACACCAACAAGCAAACAAATAGAAAAACTGAACCCAGGCTTCAAATACAAACACGGGATACAAAGCACAACTTCATTAGCATTTCAAGTGGCGACGAGCTGTGATCTATTCATGGACAGTTTCTCCTCTGACCACCTGAAAACATCCACACCCTGACCTTCCCCTTTTCATTCAGAAACCCCAGCTCTGTCCAAACCACCAAGGCCATACTGTTACATCAGCCAGCCTATGATAACATGCAAACACACTGAACACGTTAATGTAGTATGACTGAATCTTGATACAACATCAGCCTCCAAAATCCACATCTGCATAGATATGCATTTCCTTTTCTTATAATAAAAGCCAAAAATAATCCTCTACTTTGTCATGTCTCTGACATGACATCAGTTTAATATTACTATGACTTCCCTGCAGTGAAGCTTTCGGAGCATCTGGTTGGCAGTAATCCAGGCACTGTCCAGTGCTCCCGTTAAATATATCACCTATCAATCATGTCAAGAAATAAACAGGGAAGCTCCTCTCACCATTTCCACACTTGGTTCTCGCTGTAGTTCGCAGCAGTGTCCTGCTGAATGCTCTGGTTGAACTTCATAGCTGTAAACATGTAACAAGGATGCTACTCCAGGTTGAGATGGAGAAGAGGGGTCTGTCCCGCGGTGACAAATCAGCTCATTCTGCCTCTAACAACTTCCTCGAAAGCTGCACATTGTGAAGCGGCTGGAGCGACTGAGTCAGTTCACTTCTTGCAGTAGAGCTGTGAGTAAGCCACCGGCAGTCTGAGAGGCTGAGCAAGACTGAGAGACTCTCCATGCGCTGTGGTGGGATCCAGGACCAGCTAACAACCCCTCGGGCTGGAGTCACTGTGGCTATATTTGTCCCGCTGAAGACTTAACGCTAAAACCTGCCTGGTGCATTTTGCTGCTCAGTTACAGCTCTCACTCATCTTAAGGTTGACTTTAGCACAGTCCCCGCCCACTGTGCTGTGCTGAACTCGCCCATTTTCAGGGAAGGGCTGCTCTTTATTGGACAGGTGTGATTTCAATGAAACACAACACTGCTCAGGGCTTTCCCTAAAACCAGTATGTGCTGGAATTACGGGTATTACATCACAACAAACATAAGTTCCCTATGGAAAGAATGCATTACATCACACATTGTATCACTGGCATTATTAAGTACTTTGTGGTTTATATTTCTACCTGTTTAAAATAAGAAAATGATGTCCCAGGGAAAATTAAACAAATAAACTGATTATGTGCTCTTATGTGAAGCCTCAAGCCTTTTTATTTAATGTGGCCAGGTGACGTGCAGGAAGAGGAAGAAAGAATATATATCGACAGGGCTAAGTGGGTAAATGATGCAAGCATGTGTTACATGTACATACAACAGGATGTACCTACTTCCTATTAGCTTCCCACTGCCATATTAGAGCCGACATGATAACTTCAACATAACCACTTCTGTTGCCAACTTGTTTCTGCATAACTTTATCTAGAGAACTAGACACTGGCTTAATTCTGATCCATTTTGTGACAAATAGGTGCACATAGGCATCATGTGATATACTTGTATATGTTAGCTCTGATTTGACAGCAGTTGGAAGACTGTTCATGAAGAAGATGAAATAAAAAACAGAGAAAACGTGGAACAGAGTGTGCTGACGAGGCTGGTTCTAAAACGATGCCTTTCCAGCGTGTGTTTGGGGCGTCGGGGACAATTGTGACCGATGGAGATTCTCTTTGTAAAGAAACAATGAAAAGCTTTGCTTCAATTAATGGCAAAAGCAACACTAGAGAAACAGAACAAATAAAACAAAAGCTAGGATCTACCTTGAGCAGTATCACAAACACACCCTTCCACAGAGAATAAATGGATGACCAGTTTTGATCTCAGTGGAACTAAATCTGGCTAAAAGCCCTAGTACAGCCTAACCTTTATTTGGGAATAAAGATAGTCTGGTTTTGCTACTTTCAACCTGTCTAGCAGCTTTGAGGAAGCTAATCCTTGAATTACTGCTGCCTAAAAACAAACAGTGCTGGGAGCCACATGCACCTGAGGAAGTCAAAGAGGCCAACAGTCTGACCAGCCTTTGATGGGAAAACTTCAAGCCTTTTGTGCCTCTGACTCATTAAGCAGATCTTTGCAACAGTTTCAACACATAGTGTTGATAATGTTAGAACGGTGCTGATATGATTCTGTTACTCGTGTTGCCACATTGTATCGCATTTTATATTGAAACAAGATATGTTACATTGCTGTGGTGCAGGTGGTGTAGGTGTAGTATTGCATCTGTGGTGCTCGCAAATGGATTAAATGAACCCCTCTCAGCTTACTCTTCCTCCAGCTCATCAAATGTGAGGATTGTTTTTCTTTTATTTGTTCTTATCTGACAATTGACTCATTTTATTTGTTTGACAATTAAACTCAAAGCATTACTTACAAGCTCTTTTTTGCAGCTCTGGATAAACTAAGATTACTTTGTACTTAACTATTGTCACGTCTCCAAAACGCAGACGTCGGCAGACATTTGGCATCTTCCCACATGATGCTCCGTCAGGCCTGTCCTTAAGACATCCTCACTTGCTTGTTTCTACTGCAGCATGTCCTCTAAAACATCAGGATACAGGTGCCAATACGAGTTTTGGAATCAATACTAAAACTATATTAATATCCATACTACTTTGAGACACATCAAACAAAAAAAGTACTTAATATGCAGCTCTACTGGTTTCAGGGTGCTTTTTGATTTCTGTCTGGTCATCAGCAAATCAGTCACATGCTCAGTTAGACTGAAGTCTGGTGACAGACTCTTCCAGTCAAGAATACTCCCTTGTTTAACCTCATAAATTCCTGGGTCGTCAGAATGTTCAGGATTGCTACACTCCTGACCTTTCGGTCGTTATCAGATTATCAGCAGATGAAACCCGTTGTGCTGGAGTCGAGCCAAAATAATGAAAAACTGCCTTCATACTTTTTTCATTTCACAATCACTTCGCCTGGCATCATATCAAACGTACGACAGATAAAAAAGTATGTGCTTCAACACATCTTCAGTATTAGCACGCAACCTTTGGCAGGTGAACTAGTGCAGCAGCTATAACGCACAACGTTGGCCTTCAAGATGTCGCTTTAGATGAAATAAAAGTAAATGTACGTGACAGTGTGCAATACTTTTTGGCTAACTCTGACGTTACATAAGAGGATATTAGGAAATGTAAGTGGAGACGGGGCTCATCAGGTACAAAACTTCTCATAAACAACCAGTTTAGAAGAAGTACACCATATAGATGTGGTATGTGGTATCACCAGTTACAGGAAGACTCTCATCAGAAACAAATCAGAGTGATGTCACTTCATGATGCTCATGAAGCATGGTCTGTTCCGAAGAAAATAAAATGACTGATGGCTGTTTCTTCATATTTTCATGTCCTTTATATTTTGGATAGTGATTTAATGGTGTGACCAACATCTACTGAGCTACAAGCCACTCTAAAACTGAATTTTCTTCGTAGAAGTTTAATGGAGAGGAAATAATTATTTGGCTGGCTTTCGATTTTTAATATTTAGTTTTATACACAAAGAATGTTACATCACTTTACATCCAGCTTCATGAATAGATGATTAAACCATTAACTGATATGTAGTTCTTTGGTTTTCGCAGCGTCTGTTAACAGTCAGCTGTACTGGCCTTGCTTTGTGTTGTTGTAGGCAACGTTTCATGTTAGAATATTAAACAGTTGCACAGTTTTTACGTTTACAATTTGTCCAGTTCCAACATGTTTGAACAAGAGTTCCACTACTTGTATGTATAGTATGGGAAAGTGCTGTTCAGACTTTAGCAGCAGGGTTTCAACCACCTAACTATGCCCCATCTGACAGCTAACTGCCTGACATTAATGCTATATATTAACTTTATTAAATATTAACTGTGCTGCAACTGAGTCACTCCTGGCCCAACAAAATCTAAAAGCAACAAGTGGCTTGCATGTTTTTTGGTGTTGCACATTAAAGGTACAATATGTCCGATATTTACTGTATTAAATCATAAAGTAAATATGCCGTGTCATCAGAGATTAAGGAAACATGCTCTACTGAAACACAAGCTTCTTGATAAATTACTAGAGTCAGTATGTTTCTCATTTTGAAATTTGCCTTGACGGACCGGGCTGTCTGTTTGTGTTTTTTTCTGTGTGTTTTGAACTGGCTTAATAACTACATGGCTCATGCCGAAGCTCCAGGTTGCCAGGTATGAAACCATTTTACAGCCATGGAAGCAAATAAAGTGGATCAACGGTGTGAATGTTAGATTCTGCCCATCATAAGAAGCTCCATGAGCAGACACGTGATTTCCTCTGTGAATCAAAAAATATCTCCACCATCATTGTCCCTCTCTTTTTAATCTCGTGGACACTGTAAGATTCTGTCATGAGAGAGATCCTGACCCACAGTGCATCGTGGAAAGTGACGTTACAGGCCTACCCAGGCTCTCACTGTGGGAGAGTTCACCGTAGTGTCGGTGTGGAGGACTAGGTGACTTTTCCACGTATAAATTCATCAATTATTTCCCTCGTAAAGTTTCCAAAGACACTACCGACAACACCGCTGTGGGAAGTTATTGAGTCACTGAGTTCAAGTATTGAAATCACATCATGTAATCATCATCGGTAAACAGTGGGACCTAATCTGCTCCGTTGGGAGGACTGACTGGGTCACGGTGACTTTTAGCTCGAAATTTGACGATTTTTATCTCAAAAGTTACCAAAACGGTTGTGTGAGGAGGTCTAGAAGAGTTTATTTATGCTGAACTTTACCGCTGTAAAACAATCAGAAGTACTGTCGTATTTCTCTCTCTCTTCCTGTGTGTGTCTCCCTCTCTCTCAAACAAACGACACAAACCAAATTAAACTTCTTGTTGTCATTATTTTGCAGCACAGACTGAAGTCAGACTCGGACGTAGAAGCTGCTTCATGAAATAAGCCTTGCTGTGCTCGTTTTGCCCTCATGGAGGTTCAGTGTCTTCACTTTGGCAACCTGTGTTAGCTGCAGTCTGGGCAGGGGGGCGACTGCTCTCCAGTGTTTTGAATTTGAGCTGCGGTGTCAAATCTTACATATTGTACCTTTAAACCGACACAACATCAGAAATGATGCGAAACCCATTTGCTCTGTTGGACTTACATTACTGCGTGTGGATTCTGCAGCATGCATGCCTTTGGGCCAAATGTGGTCACAGGGCTTGGTCCATGAAGAGACTGAGTCCTCCTGAAAGAAAGGGTGACAAAGAAAAACATTCACATTTAAACAACCGAAGCTAGTAGGAAAGAATGCAAGCAAACACCTATAGAACTATAGACAACAGCCTTCAAGCACAACCCATTTGTAAACCCTAAAAACAAGAAGTTTCATTTTGTCTCTGTGATATGTAAAATAACATTTGCATTATTTACAGGATGCTATAAGCTGAACTGGAGAAGGTTGATAATTTACATCCATGCTGGCTGACTGTCTGTAAAATTTCCTACATTTCTAAATTTTAATTAGTTTCTGATCAAATAAATTCCACTTTCATGTCTCAGTTTTAAAAAAGAAAACAGAGAAGTGAAACAGCAGTGACCAAGACGTTCAGCCTGAGCCTGTGGTCACCCGGCTATGGCAAAGCATCAGTCTATCTAATGTATTACATAACGTGCTGAAATTTCTCTCTGTGACCTTTGAGTCCGAGCAATAGGTCTGGCACCCAGACTGTGTCGAGACTTTTCCCAAACGGTAATGTTTGAAAAATAAACACTTCTATCTCTGCTATCTGCTGTACAAATACTGTATGTGTAACTGATGAAATTATGCCCAGTAACTTTAACCATTAACATGAACACACCATGTCTTTAACCGGACAATGCAGTCTTTCCAGATATTAAACAGTACAATTGTGTTGGGGGTGAGGTCAGTGACTCAGTCAGTAAATCCTCTGTAGCAGTCTGATACTGTGAATTCACCATCTGTTGTTTACTGACTCTTAAAGCTGCATTCATCGATGTGTTCATATTAACGCTGATGGAAATGAATATACGTAACGTGACAGATGTTGCTCGTAGTAACCAACACGCAGATTATTATCATCAATTCAGCAAATCTACAGTGTTTTTAGTGTTTTTTAGCACTTTATTTTGGAAATAGTCACAAGGCCAGAGACATGACTCCAGTGGGATGATAGCACTGCTCTGTGCATATCAGGTATGACAGCAGGCAACCGTTTACTAACACTTTACTCATAACAGCTGTACTATATACATAACTATATGACCTACATGAGCAAATGAGACCATCAGCGAGAATGTGGTTATTTCTATGTTGTTATTTTTAATGCCGGTCGACACCCCATAAAATCAGATGAAGTGATTTATAGCATGTGTACTGGAAGATGCTTGTAGCATTTTAAAATGAAACAGAAGACCTTTCTATTAAAGGAATTTGTTTTTGATGTTATATTTTGTGGTGGTTTGTGGACACTGATAAAGCACGGGCGAAAACACAAGCCAACCTTGGTCGGTCACTGAACTAATGCAAAGAATTGCACGATTTTAAAGGATTCAAAACTGATCCTGAATTGGCCCTCTTCCTCCTTGAGGTATATATATCATATATGAAATGTTGATAACTTGAACTTTCTCAACAAAATGAATATTACGGAGCAGCTGAATCTGTTGGCTGTAGGCTAACATGTAACGCTGGCTGTATGAACGCCACAAAGTTTTTTTTGTTTTACCATCGTCATATTACATCCTGCATATAGCTGTGTTTAAAAAAGACATACAGTATTAAAAATAAGTAGTGTCTTTCTTTCATTCGCTTCTAAAACAAATGCACGATCCAAATCTTTATGACACGACTATGCTCCTGTCAAAGTTCACAAAAATGAGAAGTGTTATTGCAAAATTAGGTTGAACTCAATAAAACTTTATTTGTTGGTGTGTTTCAACATCTTGGTGTAGCTATGATCTTTGAGTTACTGTTCATTTCCTCATCAATAATGGGACAGTTGTGATTGATACTTAAAGGACGTATCAACAGAAGCCCATGGCTTTTCACTTCTCCTTGTGACAAACCTCATCACTGTTGCTAAGAACATACAAACAAAGGTTTTGCAACATTAACAGTGAACAAACATTTCAGGCCTCAAAACTCGTTTTCTTGAAGCCATCCCTGCAATGGTTGAAGGAGTTTCACAAATGTCTGAGGTGGCGCAACAGGTCACATACGATGTCACAAGACTCTTTCAAAATTGTTTCTCCTGAAACCTAGAGCGAAAACAGCGAGTTGTGTTATTGTGTCGTGACAGCAAAACCAGGCATGCATAGGTTCACATAAGGGTGGTATGTGTGATATGTAAATATCTCTGTAAGTGAGAGAGGCTGAAGACTGATTCTAGTGAGACCATAATCATTAGTAAAAGATCAGATTTTGTACTGTGGTGAGGAAGAAAACTGGTTTAATGCATGATCTATAAAATAATGGCCTATCTAGTCATATAAGTCATGTGACCTGTAACTCCAAACATAGTGACGTAGCTTGTCATCACATTAAGAAATCATGTCCTCTGTGTGGATCCGTGTTCATCACACACCTGTACTCAGAGGAGCTGCTGGCTGAAGAGGTGCTCAGGCTGCGGGTCTTCTTGCTGCGTCTTGTCAGGCTGCGGCCGGAGACCTCACCTCCGTCACAGGTGGAGCAGCAGTACGGGGCAGCTTCTACTCTCACCTCCTCTCCACCGTCCATCTCAGAGAGCCAGGCTGCGAGTAAACTGAGGGGGCACAGCAGTCACTGACACAGCAGCTCGAGTCAAACGTCACTAAGCAAACAATCGTGTCAACTTAGTAACACAGATGTTGCGTTCACGGCTCCAAACTCCATTGGTAAAAAAAGGTTATTTAACTCATGCGAATAAAAACACAAACAGCTTACAGAACATTACATCTCAATGTCACACATGGATAAATAAGAGTTCGTCTGTAATTCGGCACACATTCAAACACCAGGCCGCACAAATTTCAGCAAATGTTCAACTTTAAATGTCTTTAAAACTTCGCCGGATCACATAAAAACAACACTTTTCAGTTCAAACACTTTATAAGTCTATATCAATGTGAAATAAAGTGTAACTGACTTATTTCTGTTACATTCAGAGAAATAAAATAAGGTTTTTTTTACATGTTACATCATGTATGCTTCGGCTAGCCGGCTGGATAAATAGCTACAGCTACAACCTAGCTATATGCAGTTTATTAATTATGTGACGGCTAAGTCAGCTTCGTTGTCACTTTATGTAGCTATCTTTGTAAATTACCAGTTTCCCAAAAATCATATTGTTGCTCAAACAAGTCCTCCGCCGACATAAATGGCTCTTAAGCGGATGAATGGTGACGGACGCAGATGGTACAATATTCACAGTGAGCTAACTAAGCTAGTGTTAAGCTAGTTAGCGAGCTAAGCTAGTTTACGGACGTCCATCACAAAGCGTAATATCGTCCACAACAATACCTTTCACCCACAGCGTTAGAGGGCACGACACAAATATGGAGCGCAGCAGACTGCCGTAGGATCAGAGCCTCGCCATTTCTCCAATAGATAACTAATAATGTTTACAAGAGAGCTGTCAACAGTCAGCTCATCGCTTCCTGATACTGACCGACCAATCACAGGCTCGCTCCTCGTCGATGTCATGTTGGACGACCTCACCACACAGACCCGAGCACCGGTGTCAACACACACAACTTTACCATCAAATCCCCGATTATTAAATAACTGTGTTATTACATTAAAATGTAGAAGTCACATTTTTAAAGGTTAAAGTAGTGACTTTATTATAAACGTCATCAGTCTTATGTTAACAGTGAGATTTACAACTGATGCATTGTTTATTTTCTTATAACGTGTCATTGTTTAGTAGAACAGAATTACTTCAATAATTACTTTTCTCTCTCTCTCTCTTGAGCTTCATTTACTATTTCTATGTGGAGAAAAAAAAGTTCTACATGTCAAAGTAACAACTGGAACTTTTTCCACTTTGTCTGCATAGTGGAATAATCTGGACAGTGATGCAATGGGACTGAATGTAATCCGACTACTCTGCACGTCCAGAAAAACTTGAAAAACAGAAGCTGCCCCCTCTTCTGGGCCTCTGGAGATCTGACCTGGGAACCTGTATAGTTGGTAATCCAATATTAAACACTCAGATATGCTGTTGGTCTGGGGCCTGCAGAGCAAGAGTTTATCACCAAGCCTGTACACTAGAGCCACTGTCTGGCTCATTGTACACAAACCTGCCCCTTCATGCATGTTCATTTTTCTTATTCATGTGCAAAAAGTATGGAATAGAACTTATGTTATAGAGCAATATATGTTTTTCATTTTATGTATTTATAATTAAATATTATATTAAATATTAAAACTACTTGCCACTCATAGACATGCACAGTAACCTGCTGTGAGACAAGAGGAATAAATGTGTACTGAACCAGTATTTCACCTTCTAAAATAACTTTACCTACCAGCCATCCATCAATAAATATTTCAGATAATGTTTAGGCTAATTAAAATTGGACACATTAAAATTCAGTGGTATTAATTTCATTTCTAATGTGAGTGGTAACAAAATTGAGACACGGAGCTGCCTTTACAATTTAAGAATAATTTCATTTTGTAACACGTCAATTTGTGCTTCCATTTGGAAAAGACTGCATTATCAAGTAACATTACGATAGATTATGTATTGTTCTTTAAACTACGCACAATCTTTCTTTCTGAAAGTAAATGAATCAAATCTGGCTAAAGGAACTCCCTGCATTTGATTCTTTTGTCCAACAGAGGGTGGAAGAGGTTTCCAAGCATATGAAAAATCCAACAATCTGGTTTTAACAGGGACTAGCACCTGCAAGTAAGTGAAGAATAAATAAGATACTAATGAGGAAAAATGCCTTTTAGCAAGGCATTTAACACCTACAGCTTACTGTGCGAGTTTACTGATATTAGCAGACACATCAAATGTTAAGTCAGTCTGCACTTTGAATCTTCACAATAACAACACAAACACAGCGGCTCTGTTTACTCAGTGTAAATTCTGAAGAACAGACTGCGTGACTACCTTCATGCAAAGAGGAGAGTAGCTGTGTGCAAATGAGTGTACAGAGGAGCCAGGCTGATTCAACAGTGGATAAGAAATTGTTTATTTGACTTGAACATAATTACAAGGAAACCAAACAGTCTGCAACATTCTAGCTTCAGTGGTAACCGCTCTAAGTGAATCACACTCAACACAGTAGGTCATCTCAAACTGCTTTTTATTACATCTTAAATAACAGTACATTTTAATATAGTTTCTATCTTGCATCCAGCTTTCGGTTGTACACTGACTGACTTTAAAATTAAATACAAAAGGTGAAAAGGGAACAGTGGGGGTGCAGAGCTCTACAGTTATTTGATGGAGAAAGAGAGAAAAGGAAAGGGGATTTAATTAATTTTTAATATTTTTTATTTCATTTTATTTTTTGCCAACTCCAGGCCTAACGCACAATTACAGCACATTTTTTGTACAGAATGTCGCAGAGAAAAAACAGAATGGAAAAAATGTCACTACTGCTAAAGAAAGAGCGTCTCTGTTTACAAGGAGAAGGGAACAACAGAAAATTCTGCCATTCAGATGCTGCAAGATTTTTTTTTTTCATTTTTTATTAAAGGACAGAAAAAAACCTGTTATAAAATGTTTTTCTTTGTGGAATTTTGTTTGCTACAGAAGGAATGAAAATTTATTTGTTCCATTTGAGATTGTGTATGTTTAGGTGAATGAATGTACGTATGCATGTGTGTACAATTTAAACATTTACGTTACTTCTTAATTTGTGGAATCCCTCCCAAGTATGGACCAAGTAACCGTTTATGTTGCAGGGTTTGCTTCTCAAGTGCATAGCTTTGACATTTTAGTTGAATCATGTATGCACGGAGTAGCCAAAAACAAAAAGAAGAAAGAAAAAAAAAGAAAAAGAAAAGAAAAATATAAATACCATTGTATTGATATATTCAACAGGTTATTTTCTTAAAGAAAAACATCAAGGACTTAATTCCATATGCACCTTTTTAAGCAATTCTACAGCATGCGATTCTAAGAGATAACCCACCCATGGCAGACAACCAAAATCTTTTTTTTTTTCGTTTTTAACTTAAAAAGTTTCAATATCATTATTTTCAAACATTGATTTATACAACATGTCATTCACAGAGTAGTAACTGCATTTCCAAGCACGGAATGGGCACCTCTGTTAAAAGAGAAACGTCCGGATTGTAACCGGGCTAAAGTGGAGGTACTCCCTACCCGACCAAATCACATCACCGGTCCCAACCACGGGCAACAGAAACCAGGGAAAACAAAACTAAATTAAAGAAGAAGAAAAAATGAATAAAAAAGGGGGGGCGGGGTGGATTATGATCTGATGGGTTAATCTTCATTTAATTATTCTACACTGTCGCCAGACAAAAAGGTGTAAGAATGGTTAAAATGGTTTGTCTTTTTTTTTGTTTGTTTTTCGTTTTAAAAACGAGCATTCATTATCATAAACAGCATGTGCTTGGTTAGTTAACTTTTTTTTTCTTTAGACAATATTCTATATATGCAAAGTTTAATTTTTGTGCAAACAAAGATTTGTGGACTACACTGGAAAAAAAGAAACAGTAAAGTAAAAGTATCATGGGACTAAATATACAGAAGGGCCAGAAGTGGCTTGAGGACTCCCTGTTGAAGCTCAATTCTCTCGCTTTGTTCTCCAGTGGGATAAAGCTGGATTTAAAATGATGTGATCTGGAGGTTCTTTTAGTTTCCAACTTAAAAACATTCTCTAAAATGTGTAAAGACTAAGAAATAAAACAAAGCTTTGATCCTCATTTTAAACATTAACTGACAGATTTACTTCTCTTTAACAAAGAAAAAAATAATAATAATGAAAACAACAAAGAAACAAAAATAAACATGGCCAAAAAGCTATTAAGAGTTAGATCACTGTCATGTAATAACCTTCACTCAGACCTGTGTATAATGAGGACGCAGGACACGTTTGCTTGGTGGTGGCGGCAGCGGCGGTGGGCTGTTTGTATTTTCACTTACTACAATACCAGACCATGGTCATGGGAGGAATGCACAATTTTCCCCTCCGGTCCATTTTGAAACCACTAAATTCCTCGAGCTTTTTTTTTCTTTTTCTTTTTTTTGTAGCTGAATGAGTGACAGACAATTGTGCTCTTTTAAATGAGAAGGAGAGAGAGAAAGACAGAGAGAGAGACAGAGAGAGAGAGAGAGAATTTTTGCCCTTGATAGTTTTTTGGGGTGTTTGGAGTCAGTATCATGGTGTTTTTGAAAAGATTGGATATGCAATAAAATTGAACATTGTGATGTTGGAATGGTCTTCCACTCAACTTTGGAGTCCAGATGCCATCTACAAACAAACAGACAAAAGAAAAACATTGTACACTGTAAAATGAATAAAACAGGTTCATCATATATGCATATCAACTTCTCACTTTAATTATCACAAATATTCACAAACTCAACATTTTAACACCAGGCACAATAATTCCACTATATTTAGCTAATGTGACGTTTCATATGTTGCACCATCCTTCCTAACCACCAGATGGCAGTGCATGCAAACTCTAGATGAGGCCCCATGCGGCTGATGCTGTTACTAAACCATGACACTGACAGACGACATTCCTCTTAGTTCCTCACTTACCTTCAGACTCTAGTTCCAGATCTTGAGGAAGCTGTCCCAGGACCCTGTTGCCACTGCCATGCCGTCATCGGTCACACCCAAGCAGCTCACCCGGTTATCATGACCAGCCAGTACACCTGCGGAGACACCAGAGGTTGAGACACGGTGACAAACATGCTCCATCTGATGGATACCACATGCTAGGTTAGCCTTGAATATAAAGCTTGAATTATTGGAACGCAGTGCAAGAGACGGAGCACTGACATTGGAAATTGAGGGAACCTGGTCAGATTCCTAAAAGGTGAAACATGAACAACAAGTGAAGCAGCTTTCAGGGCATTTGGGGTCCTGATACATGTCTGCTTTATGTTTAAAGCTTCTCGACCATTATTAATGGCTAATACTAACCCAATATGCTGATAATCAATATTCCACCCACCAATACTTATGTGCGTGTGTGTATCAGAAATAGCCTGCTCAGATGTGGGCCTTCTCTGATCCCTATCCCACCATGCAGTCAATAACTGTAAAGTATTCATGCCTCCATAGGGGCTCTTCACTGCTGGAGCAGCTGACGCTTGCTGCTCTCCCAGATGTATACTGCTAATAGCATTTATTCAAATCAATGGATCTTCTCCTGTTTTGCTTCATACTCGTGCGTTATCACAAGTCTTGCTACTGTCAAAACTGGACTCGAAAGGAAGTGGCTTCCTGCTCGATAGTTTGGTAAAAAATGAAGAGGCCTGTCACTTCTGCCTCGTCTAGTCTTCTGTAATGTAGCTGTTACTGTATGTGGACCGGTCTGTATCAGATTTGGCCACTACATTTTACCCCCTTTCTTCTTTGCAATGCACTGCTGTTCTGTCTGGTGATTAAACAGGAATTTTTAAGTCCTGCCACATATTCTGGATTGGATTGAGGTCTCTGACTTGGCTGTACTGATGACATCAGGGGATTTTACCTGAACTGATTGGGCCACTGCACCACACTGAAGTTGTTTTGAAGCCATTCCTGTGTAGCTTTGGCTTTATGTTTAGGGCGGTTCTCTTACTGCCAGCAAGTTTTCCTTCCAGGATTTTTTTGGTATTTTGCTGCATTCATGTTACTGTCCGCCTTCACAAGTCTTGCAGGGCCTGCGTGCTTCCACTGATTGATGATGTTGACCAAATATTTAATTTAGTGATGGCCTAAAAGCTGACATTTTCTGGTCATACCACCAAGTTTTCCTCCACCTTATTCCCCAGTGTTCCAGAGTTGCCTTCTGGCAAACACTAGCCCAGATGTCATGTGAGGTTTTTTTTTTTCCCCCAACAAGCATAAAGCTGTGACTTGTGCACTAGGCAGGGGGAGTTATATGACAGTGTCTCCCATTACAGTCACGAAGCCCTGTATCTCCTTCAGAGTGACCACACACCTCTTGGTGGCCGGCTGTAATCTGTGCTTTGAAAGACTTCTTGTGTCTTTTCCTTGACTGGAACTACTCAGTAAGCTTTTCACAACTTTATTTGGAAATGTTCAGTTGCCTTATGTTGTAGTTTTTAACAGGAAATTGACTAACCAGCTGTTTAACGTTCGAGATGCAGATACAGAAAATTCTATGGTGACATCATGACAAAGTCTAGGGGAGGGCACTGTTTAACACAAGATGTGTACACTGACATAAACCTAAGAAATACTCCTGTCAATTTTATAATATTACTAAAACTAACTTTTTGGTCTACATACTTTCCCTCAACATGCTTAAGGTTCCTCACATTCCTGACTTCTGTTGTTCACAGAGGATGGGACTGGTAGTCATCCAAAGTGCCTGACTTCGCAAAACCAACAGCCACGCCCAGCATGCTTTCTACAGCAGCTGGCCAGGTGTGAAAACTGAGAGCCAAAGGCGTGCTGTAGATTATGTTCTCCACATTCCTTGTGTTTTTTTACTTTCTCTACTGTCACCAGGATCGAGTCCTGAATGACGGCCAGTACAGATATGCTCAGCTTCTCCCCACGACTCTCACCCATTTTTAACTGGACCAACACTGAACTCTGGCATTTACTGCTGCTTAGACAGCTGAAAGTGCTACCACTGTAATGAAGCAGACCTGGAAATAATGACTTCATGACATTCATGGACAATTAGCATCCAGAATAATTACAATAAACTAACAGAAATACACCAACGATTGCTGGTTTAGAAAAGTCTTTGAGGGTGGATATCTGCCTGCAAATGTTGTGACTAGTGTCTACCAGGCAATTGCTTGGTGTGTACGTTTTGGCATGGGGAGGTAAATCAGCACCGCATATTAGTCCAGCTCTGTTCCTTTGCCCCATATGGTGGCTTACCTGCGCGGTCGGCCTTCAAAGTGTCCCAGACGTTGCAGTTGAAATCGTCGTAGCCAGCCAGCAGTAGGCGGCCACTCTTGGAGAATGCCACGGAGGTGATGCCGCAGATGATGTTGTCATGCGAGTAAACCATCAGCTCCTGGTCAGCACGCAGGTCAAACAGCCGGCAGGTAGCATCGTCTGAGCCTGTGGCAAAGGCGTTGCCATTGGGGAAGAACTGCAACAAAGGCCAAGGGAGATTTCTCAGTGTCAATACTTCTTCTTCTTCTACATCCATGTTTACCAGCCTTTATTAAGTTATTGTGATTACATTTGTTACTGTCCTGAAATTGCATAATAATAGTAACTAGATGCACCTTTGTCTTGGCATCAAATCATTCCACTCATTTCTAAATGTCTTTGTAGTCATCTACGAGAGTATAAAGAGTGTATGGATTACAGTTATTTAGTATGCACGTTTCTTCTTGCATAGATTCTGCAGCACTCATTTTTAACAGTTCCATTCAAACACACAGAGAGACTTGGTGAGAGAACAATCAGCAGCGTCATTACAATCCGCTTATGAACCCTGTGACTTTACCTGAACAGGACCCGAGACTTGCTCTGACAGACTTGTCTTGGTCATTACTTGAATGACTTGACACTCTGATACGATTAGTATATAACATCTAAGTGTGTGTTTGTGTCTGTGCGTGTGTGTGTGGCCTTACGCAAATAGCGTTGATGTCCGACTCGTGGCCAGTGAAGGTCTGTCGGCACATTCCTTCTCTGATGTCCCAGAGCTTGGCCGAGGCATCGCAGGCTCCAGAGACAAACAGCCTGGTGTCGGGCGCCAGAGAGAGACTCATGACATCACCGGTGTGACCAGCAAATGTAGTTGTCTGCTGACCAGTCTCAATGTCCCACAGAGCGCTGCAAGAAAGCAGAAAGAACATCGTCAAATAATATGAAGTAATAAATAAAACAACGTCATAATGTCATAATGTGATGCTGGGGGATGTATGAAGCCAGACTTCGCATGTGAAGCTCAAGGCTGCCTTGGCTTTAACAGTAGCTCACTGCTTATAGCAGGCAATGCCAAATGAGACGATGAGCTAACTCTGTGGTGATATTTGAGGTCATAGCTCATGGTGGGGTGTTGTATTGGACTGCACAGGACGCAGTACCACAACTCACCAGGTGGTGTCTCCAGAGCTGGTGACAATCTGGTTGTCATCCAGGAAGCGACAGCAGGACAGGTAACCTGACAGGAATCAAACACACTGATTCAACAACTCATTCATGATGGACTGTCTTTTCTAAAGTATTAAGAGGGAGAGGTTTCATTTCCTTACACTCTGCACAGAGGAAGAGATTATACTCCGAACAGTCAGAGAATGCTATGTGTGCTGCATGTGGGGAAGATGAATTGACTAATTCACTACCAGAAACAGAAAAACAAAGGCTGTAGGGTATCTCCTGGTTCATGACTTGCTTCCATAATTCATCCTTTACTAGCTGGCAGAGTGTATGTACCACTCCCTATAGCGAGGGAACTAGAACTAAAATGCTGACACACTTCCTGCATCATGTGACACTGATCAGATGAATGCTCCTTGCCTAAGAGCTCAACACTTTCATTAGCTGGGATACTGCTCGACCAGCTCCTGCTTTTATGGAGAGACTCACCATGTGACTGGCATCTCTTGGACGTGAGAATAATTCAGCTTAGACCGGTACATGAGGTTAACACAGGAAACACATAAATATACAGCAAATAATAAAATGGCATTTGACTGGTTGAATGTAGGAGGCAGAACTATGTACAACACGCTCATTGTTCAATGTGTCCCACCGTCACTACCTGATACCACCAAGTTTCACACCATTTTTCAAACTATTGAGAGTTCTCTCTATCTCAGCCTTTTTAAGCTAAAGAGTCACTTCTTTAGATTGGCGTTCAACTCTGACTAGGGCAGTACTGTTTCTTAGGTGTACTCATTCTGTCTGCTCCTTTCTATGTATTTCTGGAAGGCTTTTATAATACCCTGCAGCGCTGCAGCACTTTTAATCGTATTTGTTTGTTATGTATCTGTTATGTATTGTTTTATGGCTTTGTTGTAAAGCACTCTGGGTACCATTCAGCTATTGTAAAGGGCGATACAAATGAACTTGATTTGATTTGATTTATGAACTCTTCCCCACGCACAGGAAGAGAGAAACTGAAACAAACATGTGAAATGTGTCAAACTGTCACCAAAAATGCAGCGACTCAGTGTGCTATCATGATAACATTGTAGACCTCTGTTGTCTTTCAGGTGTCCTTTTGTAGAAACCAGCCTACATTGTCTGTCTATTGATATTTAGCATTTACTTCTCGCAGAGTAGATTTAATATTAATTAACATCTAGAAGTTTTCTATAGCATCAATGTTAAGTATAGTGTGATTCAGCGAATAGCAGCAGGGACTACTGAATGCTAATAAGGGATCAAGCTACAGACTCAGAAATCCTGGACGCAGGCTAGGAATAGACCCTCAGCCCCTGTTCCGAGGTTGAGGGTCTTATCTCTAGCTAGTGATGCTGTTAACTTGACTATCCCAGCTGCCTTTTTTATAATTGGCTACAACCCAACTTATATTATTTTGCTTAATGCTAAAATGCTTTCTGTACACAAGCTGGGTGGTAGAGATGCGAGGGAACTAATCAGTTTGTCATTCAAACAGATAAATGACAGAGGTATTAATTACACAAAACTATGAGATCCTGGCTTCCAAAAACAACCTTTATTGTTGCTTATAGAAGCTTTATTAGCAGATATTGAGCATAAATATGATCTATTGGCAGATTGATTGACTTTCCAAAAATCCTGGGATTGAATGGCTAACCGATGTGTCAAGCCTACCTGTGTGTCCGGCCAGCTCACGGCTGACACGCACGTTCCCCTCACGGGTCTTCAGGTTGTAGATGGAGCAGATGTTGTCCAGACCTCCACAGGCGACATAGTTCCCAGAGGGGGCATAGGCGCACGTCATCACCCAGGAGGAGCGCAACGGGATGGCGTGGACCTGGAAGAGAGGAGGAAGATTTTAATATTAGATAGTATGCAGTGACAGATGGGAGAGAGAGGGGAGGGCATGTGACAAAGTCTGTCCACAATATTAACTTAACCTTCAAGGGCACAATGCCCACTATAAATAGCTTTACTTGGCACCCTCAAACACGTGTGAATTGTTTTATAATGAACTCAGCACTTTGTCAATCTAAATCAAACTATGGGGGGGTAATGGTTATTCCTGGCTGAAGCTTTAGTGAAGAGGGAAATGATGGTTCACTTGACAACCAATTACTAACAAGTCTGTTTACTACTTGGAAATCTGATGCAAGACTTCCTCAACTCTTTATTCTGACATCACTGAAGTCTTTTATGTCCAGTTTGTCTCTTTGAAGCATGGTGAGGTATCAAGCAATCAAGCATCACAGGCATTTTAACCTCAAGAGCCTGATGATAGTGCCTTTGGTATTTTGGTTCAAGATCAAACTGCCTTTAGGCAAGCTGACAGTCTATGATGTCATCCGATCGCCTCATATTGATACAATATAAAATAAAACAAATACAACAATTACAAATCATTGAGATGTTTCAGTTCCTTGGAATATGATGGTTACCTTGTTTGTGGTGTAGCTGTCCCAGATAATGAGTTTGCCATCCTGGGAGGCACTGACCAAAAGCCTGATGAAAAGAAACACAAGATCAAACTATGGAAGAATTTTAAATGAGCAGCCCGTTCATACCTGAGCAAAGATTTGTTAGTTTGAACCAGAATGATTGCACGCAAGTTTTATCAACACCCATTTTCGATATTTACTTTATCACACTGAAAAAAGGCATCTTTCCTGTGTGTGTGTGTGTGTGTTCATGTTTGTGTGCTGACTTTCATTTGTCAGAATTTGTATCAATATTGGGTGTACAGTGTAAAACTGTAGTCCTCTTTTTGTCCTGATGTACTGCACAACAACGCAATGTAAAAAAAGTCATATGTTTGGTAATGAATATAAAAGCTTTTAATCCAGTACCTGCCTACCAGATAGATATGTCACAGTATTATTTTAAAGCTGCTGCATTTCACAGAACGGTGCGTGCTAATCCTAAAATGGAGCTGAGACATACAGATTTATTTCTGTGCAATATCAAGACAGTATTAAACACTTTATGGACTATTTGTTTACTTGCAATTTGTTATGTGCATCAAAATCACAACCTGCAGAGGCTGCGTGGTAAGCATAGTTAATTAAGAATTGCAAAAACCCTGAGTTTTCATTCTAGAGACGGCTCTCATGTACCTCTGTGGCTGTGCTCTGCTATATGGGTGAATCCAACAAGAGTAACCACAGTGACGGCCCCAATGCACATAGGAACAGGAAAAGGAGTGAACACACCAAGGTCTGTAGGGACTATACAAATCTTAACTACAGGGCTGGCGGGAACGGGCTCACATGTGAACACTCCAGCAGATAATAAGCCTGGGACAGAAAGGTCTGTGCTGGGAATTTTAGACTAAAATAAAATGAAGCAGCTTCCCAGCCTGAAAACGAACACATTAAACAATGAAAACCAAAACTTCAGATTCAGTAACCTCAGATTAGGTCCCATTTTAACTTCCAGTTCAATGTAAGCGTTGTGAGCACGAGTGTGTGTGTGTGTGGGAGATGACGATGATGCAATGCTTTGAGGTGCTCACTTTCTAGTCAGAACAGGGCTGTGACATCAACAGGGTTGGGAACAGACACCCAATGTTTTTGTGAGAACAAATCAAAACACGTTCATTGTTTCACTCCAAATCACCTTTGGACTGAACGAAAACCTGATTCCGTGCAAATACTAATTCACAGTTTGCTCATCGTTCGTCAGGTATGTTTGAGTAAGTGTGATACAGTCAAACACAAGGGAAGTGTATGTAGGTGTGTTGGGCGGTAGTTTTGTTCAGCTTAAAAAAGAAGCACAGAAAAAAAAAGAAAAAACACAAGATGTAGCCATACTTTCCATTTCTTCTTATGTTTGCCATTCTTTGTAGGAATTTGTACATGTTTAATATAAATGGCTTCAGGTACACAGGAGCTTATGTAAAAAAACAAACAAAAAAACAAACAAAAAAAAAACAATTAACAATCTAATATAAATGGAACATAACATTTTTCACATCACTCGCACCATTTCTGTCTAATAAATTCTGTTCAGAAGTGGTATTTCAGATGTGCTGCAATGATAATATAATAATTAAAAAAACAAAAAAACAATACCTGTATCTTTAGAAATCAACATTAATTTGAAAACCATAGAAACTGTTTTGTATCAGTGGACTCAAAAAAAAAAAAACAACAAAAACCAAAATAACTGTCAACAGTCAACTGTGGCAATGAAGAAACCTTTTCATGTGGGACTTAAGTTATGACTCATTGATTTCATGAAGATTGAGGTTATCTACTCTACATTCAAGCTCCCTCAGATGATAATAATGAATAATGAATAATGATGATAATAGTGATTGTAGTAATAATGCAAAGCACTGTAACAAACAAAAATGGACTTTTTATACCAGAAACAATGTTTTGTGGACAAAATTTTTTAGATTTCTCATGTTTAAGTATCATACAACTACAAAGCTTTTTGTCTTACCGCCATGTTAGTTTGAAGATAAACACTTATACTCCCCTGAACATTGAACTCACTGTAACCAAGCGATAGGTTTCTATCTTAGAAACCCACCACAGACTGAATTCAACTTGTGTCACCACACTGCTAAAAATACCAGACTTAGCCTCGACTCTGGGTCAAAACATCTTCACGTGACCTTCTTTCTGGGTGGATGAATCTCAGCAGGTAGTCTAATAAATACCCCATCTCCTCTGGGAGGTAAAACATTACAAACAAACAAACAGGAAAAGCTGACAGTGGGTAAACACCGTGGTAGACATTTTCTTGGGTATATGATGGAGGATGATGAGGTGACATAGCAATGGTCTCTCTGTGGACTGACGCACACCAGCACCACAGTGATTAACTCGCTGGTTGCTGAGGTGAGAGGTGTGCACAACTCCAGGGAAAAGCAAAATGAGGAGTGTTGCTTCATCTGCACAGCTATCGAGCCTCAACACAGCTCCAACAAAGGCTGACTCCATTTTGAGTATTTTCCCTACCCACATACCCCACCCCCAATGCACACAAACACAGCACGCACAGACACACAACACAGTAGACACACTCAAAAGAGTGAGAGTGGCTGAAGCATGCTCAATGTGCATTCAACAAAACATGCATTACCTATTGTGCCTGTGCATGCGTAGCCTACTGTTGAATTGTTGTAACACTGAGAATATGTTAATCTGATAGGTCGCTTTGGATGACTGTATAAGGAAAAAGACCTGCTTTTGGATGCAGGAGTGAACTATTGTGGAATGTCATGATGTGACGAGGACCCTCAGGAGTAGTAACTAGCACAAAGACAGTCAAGCTTGCTTTTATATCCATTTCCTGCATTTAGGCGAAGGGGGCTGGGCTGATGGGATGAAATATTTAGTTAATGGACAGAACAGAGTTGAATGAGATTACCTCGAGTCAGTGCCCCAGTGCATGGCATAGATTTTAGCCAGATGCCCCCTCAGTGTCCGTCTAGTGCGCATCTGAATTCGGCCAACAGGGTCGATGTTAGCTGTGATCTAAACAAGATTAACATGAGAGAAAAAGCCACGTCAGTACTGCAGCACAGTGAGGTGACTTTCTATTTGTTAAAGAATTAAATATGTGAGTAACAAAAACATAAAAAGAATGTCTTCAAATGATCCAACACCACCCGCCCAACACTAAGGCTGATTTTAGTATTTCTGAAACATATTTTATCAAAGTTAAATAATAAATAATAGTCAGTGAAGATGATGGCAGGAACATATTTCTTACCTGAGACAGGGTAGCATCCGCACACGCTTTCCTGGCATCCTGAAACACAACAACAGTTAAACCTGTTTCAGCCCGCTAAGTCTTTACTACTAGTTTAACATCAGTTAATCAATAAGGTGGCATCTGTGTAATACTTGGAGTATAAACCAATTAACCAGATTGTGTTTATGGCACTAACTGTACTAAAAACTAGTTTCTGGCAAATCTGACAAATCTTAAAAAATATTTAGCTCCATTTATAACACACAAACTGACATACTTCAGTTAGTCAGTGAGGTTTGTATTATATTTACAGATGACATTTTCACCTGTCACTGTTAAACCAAAGTGCTATGACAAAATCAAATAATTCAGATATAATTATTTGATCCCTGCTCAACTGCATTGTGGCGATGATAGTAACCGTTATAATGATAAAATAAATGCCATTATGCAATTATGGAGGAAGACAAGTGGAAAAAAAAAAAGTCAAATTCTGCTTCACAACAATTAAGTAGGCTTTTCATTCAGTTGCATAACACTATAATGATGCTTCGCAGACAGCTTTAATTCAGTGTTGCAATGTGTGAAAGGTAGTACAGATTCCTAAATGATGGAATATTGTCATACTGTCTTTGGTGGCTTGTTTACAGCATTGTACACCGGCTTCATTTGAGCCAATGATAATATAGCACTGTCATGGACGGTAAGAGCTTTTCCATCTGCAAACACTTAACCAAGCCAGGCCTTTATCATGCAGACCAACACTTAAAAAATGGCCTAATTTGACCGATATTATATTATGATGTCATCATTAATGGGGAAACATCGTTATAGGAAGCCTCTCAGTGAAAAGTCTGATTCCATCAACATGAGTTTGAAATATCAGTCTCTGGAGCACATAACTTAATCGACAAACAGAAAGCTAAAAAAAAAGAAAAAGAAAAGGCAGATTTGAGGACACTGAAGGACTTACTCTGATCTGGTTCTTGAGCTGCTCAGCCTCCTGGCGTAGCTGATCCAGTTCACTCATTTTCCTCTGCTAATGGTGTGCTTCGCTCCGCCGCCTAGACTCTTGCTGATCTGAAGGAGACAAGGAATGAGAGGCTCAGCATACATAGCACACAGTGTTCATTTCATGTTGGTGGTAATGCACACGATGTGCAATTAAGTAACTTGTACTGTTTTCACTCTGAATGCTTGTTACCATATAACACAAAGTCCATGGCCACGTCTAAAGACATGATGTGCTTCGACTTTTGTAATGAATTCATGGACATGGTTACTTCAACAAAATGCAGCTGGGGATCTCTGAGGTGTCTCTCAAATCCAATCTGTAAGGCCCAGACAAAGTCGCAGGGAATCACAACAGCCCAACATTTTCTAGACAGCTCAAGACTTGTCCTTGCCAGCTTGAAACTGTTACCTAGCAACAAGCACTCGGCAGCTACTTTAGGCTTAAGATAACAATTTTGAGGATGAGGTTGAATTTGTTCTCTCTCCCCTCCCAAACAATAGCAAACCCTTGAGCAAACATTTAGCCACACGGAACAGCTGATAACCATTCCTCAACAGCCAGAGCAAAAATACTTAATTCAAAAAGAAAAAAAAAATTAAATAAAAAAAACAAACAAAAAAACATAGACGTACCCCCTACTGGACTGTCAAAACGAAGAAAGGATTAAGAGTCCAAATATCAAGAAAGCAGAGAGGCAGACCAAGAAACCAGCTTGGGTTTTGTTGCACTACTGGAACCCTGAGGTGCTCAGATGATGGGCAGGGTTTGCTGAAGCTGTCAATGCTCTGGCCTCTGGACTCTAAACTCTCCTCCAATGTCATCCCTGTAATCCTGGGACACAGTTGATTCAGCTCCTCCAGCCAAATCCGGTTAAGACAAAACCTGCTGATGATCCTAAAAGCAGTCGCCATCCCGCTGACCCCAATCCTCTGGTTGACGCTCTTAGCACTGACACTTTCACTCTCCATAGAAAGTAAAATTGGACTAAAAAGAAAACTTATAAGATTTATTAACTTTGGCTTAAAGGCTTGTAGGCATGTTGGACACTGATGGAAGACGCTCTCTAAGCGTTATAATCATTAATACTTTAAGTGCCTGTACACATCATCACAAGCCAGTCGTCAAAACTTTCAAAAATAACCATCGCATCGATTAACTCCAGGATGATCACATCCAGTGAAGTAAATGAAGCCTTGATGTCTACCTTGGAATCTCCCTCTTCTTATCCATCTCAAGGACCAATTACTCTCACAATTTTATAAAAGTAAAAATTTTTTTTAAAGGAAATATTGTAGATAACATCACTGTCCATCTGTCAAATACAAGCCAACTACAGTACCCTTTGTACTGCGACCTTACCTCCCTGTTTGTCTGGGTTTCAGTATAGGTCCTTTGTCCTGGGAAGTGTCGAGACCTTCTGAATGAACACCTTATCCTTCAAGCGACTGACATCTCAGTAGCTACCTGTCACCTGATTGGCCAACGCTGCTAAATGGGTCTGCATCTAAGCAAGGCGCCTTAACCCCTAATCTTGGCGATAAAAACGCCTCAGGGTAATATCACTGGCTAATTCTTGTCTTCTCTGTAATAGGCCTCTCGGTAAGAGATAATGTAACCCACCAGTGGCCTTTACAACAAGAGCTACGAGCGAGAGAAAAGATTTTAGAAACTTGTAAAACCTGAACATTTATTTAAAAACAAACAAACAAAAAAACAACACATTTCTACTTCTGACAATTGTGTCCAAATTATTACAAACCTTACAGCGAAAAAAGTATTGTGCAACAATCTAAAAGGTTTGTTTCCATTTTCTGTATTTTTGTATCTTTCATTCCGTGTTTTTGCCTTAAGGCGATACTGCTGAATTTCTATTTTATAGCTCCTAAGTAACGTACTCTTATACTGTCCCTCCTAAAGCCTTCTTGGTCTTATGATTGGTTGCCCAACTCTGCAGAGGAACAACACAAACGGCCACAGATCCTGCCCCCAAAAAAGTACCTAAGGTAGTGCTGTCCCATAGTCCAGGAACTATGGGGGTGGAGTCAGTAAAGGTTGTTTACTAGTCCCACGAGCCTTGTAGCCACTACAACATTTGAACAGCATCCAATCTTTCTGTAAACCAGCGCTGGTTGTCCTGGCTTTAAATGCGTCAGATGGTATACCCCTTGCGGGCTACTAGTTAGTTAAATGAAGTGTTCAGGTAATCATGCAACATGATATCATATTTATTAGATATTTGGTTCAGGTGGTCATTAGTTACCTGTTAATATATCAAATAACCTAGATCAATGAAAGAGTGGATTTGAGGATGTTTAAAAAAAGAAACTGGGCCTTCAAACAGTTATACTTTTATGGCCTCCAGACATTTTTCCAAATATATTTGGTTGCAGAACCTCTGCATTCTTAAACTGCCACAGTCCATTTACATAAGCCACGGCTTGCTATCTCTCCTGGTTGTGCTCTGCCAGGCCTCTACTGCAGCCATCTTAACTTCTTTCTTGTTTTAGGGCTTTTGTCTTCACTTTTGGCTTAAGCAAGTGAAACACATGCTCAGTTGGCCTGAGGTCAGGTGATCAATGCAGCCTGTGAAGAACATTCCACGGTTTGGTCTTTTAAAAAAAAAAAAAAGTCCAAAAATAGTGTCAATTTCAAAGCTTTGTATGAATGAATTAAAAATCTTCATGATTTACAAATTAGACCTGGCCTCTTAAAATGCAAAGACTCCAAGATGAGGTTAATTTTAAATAGATAAATAGAATACAGAACAAAAACATTAAATAAGTCTGTAGTCTTTACTGGTGATTAGTATTTGTATTAGAGGTGTGATTCAGAGGACTCTTTTCCCCTTGTGCTGGTTGTGGGAGTGTTGAAACCACTGGCAGGCCAACAGATAGAGCCTCGACTTTGCTGCCTTCTCTTTCTGCCAGCTATTTTTAGAGAGGTGGTGGGGGAGGAGGAGGAGAAAGAGGAGGAGGGAAGCAGACTTCACATTTTCCAGCCACTCCTATCAGCTCCGACATCTCGAGCACAACACAGTGACAAGGAGAGAGGAAGTGTAATTCGACTCCACACACACAAACACACTTCATTGGTATTTCTCCTTCCCATATAGCGATGATCATGCACGCGCCATTCATTTTCACACCATACAGATTTATAAAAGTGGGCTAGGTGAGCTTCCTAATCAGAGGACATTTCTGCAGATGGTTCTTTATACAGGGTGAAAAAATATATATGTGAGAAGCTTTCTCTACAAATATTCATTCAGGCAGGATTGATGAATAAGAACAGCACATTTGTTAGTTTTAATGTTATTTAATTTAAAAATGTAATTTACAAAACAAAAATGAAAAAAAAAAAAGTCTCTTTAATTTTGTTCAACTTTCATAGTTCTGAGACAATAAATGTGCAGTGTTAAGGAATGAAACTTTGAGCAGACAGTGTGTCCAATCACTAATCTTCACAAATAATTCAAAACAGACCTCCAATAACTAGGCTGACACTTTTAAAGCGTAACATTTTAATATTTGCTAAAAATAAGACCCGAGGAGAAGTGAAATAAATAAACAAACACAGTAGGGCAGCACGTGTTAAGAGATGTAGATCACAGGTTGGTGTAGTGGGGTTTTTGGGGTAGACGAAGGGCTCCACCGTGATGACATAAGGACAGGGGTAGGCAGTGAGATGTTCTGGTGCACAAGAGGATAGAGGCAAGAGAGGCAAGCTGGAGGACAGAGCCAGATTAAACTAATGAGAGTGAACAAGCAGAGGACAATTGGGAGGGGAGCTGCTAATTAACCCCTTGGTGAAGGGGAGCAAGGCTTGGTAAGCTTCCCAGCATTAAAGACTGAGCAGAGGAGGCCTACACTTACTTCGCACAGGGTTTCATAGCTTTTGTCATCTGGTGTTCAGCCAAATACACTGTGCAAATGTATATATGCAGTACAAAGTACATATTGTACAGGGGTCAGCACAGATACACACATACAATAAGCCTGCAGCATGTCTGTCTTTGTAAAACACGTAATATTTTTGAGGTTGTGTTGTCACTACATTTTATTGTTAGGTCTACATTCTCATTATGTATGCACCAGGGACATTACTGATCATCATAATGATCATCTATGTGACGTGTTTGATGAGCACAGCAAATAAAATCAAATAATAACTATTTGTCAGTGCTGTTTTTTTTAACTGGCATTTCCCCACTGGAATACAATGTTCTTTTTCCACTCCTAAGTAACTGAGCTGTATTTTTAGGTTAGGCTCACATTTTTGCCGTACCACATATACTGAAATACTACTCCTGACTGTGGTCCGGCTCCTTCATAATCTGACATAATCTTTGTCTCTGTTTAGGCCTTCTACAAAGTCGAAAATTGGTCTTCGATGGACTTGACGGCCGATTTTTATCATGAGGCTCATTTAACTACACTGGAGCACATGTCCAGCAAACCAACCAGCACACAAATGGAAAAATCACTTTTTATAATAAAAATGTGGGTTCAATTTGTTTACATGAGAACCTTGAAGCTGAAAAATAATAAATATAAATATAAATATATATATATAGCCACGTTGTTGCATGTGAACGGAAAGTAGGACTATGTGATCAACTATCGAAATACTTCCAGTCTCGAAAATCATGACTAATCTTCACATATTGCCCAGCTGTGAGACATAACCACACAGCCATGTATTTAGCACAAGGTAGTGTTTGAAAGCTGGGGTAGAAAAAGTGGGCTTAATAATTTACGCCCTCCTGCTTGGATACCAGCTGCCCCTCCCCTTGCCTTCATGAGGGATGCATCCCGTCTCCACAGTCTTGATTGTTCCTGCTAACTCACTTCTCTGCGGGATCTTATATTCTAGTGCTTGAGTGCCATTTAGGCTGCGGTTGATTTGCTGCCCCTAGAAACATACTGTATGAGGTACAGCAGGATATAGATGGGATGGGTTTATTTGCTGCAAGTCAGTCAGTAGTTGAGTGTAGCATGCTTCCTCCACCTTAACAGAAGCGCGTTGCCTCTCTAAGCAGGCGTTTCCTTTTTAAGGGTGTTTCCCTTGCTGTGCTCGTCTCTCTCTCTTCCCTTTGTCAAAACATCGAGCGGATGTGGCGACAGCGCACACACTTTACAAATACACTTGCTCTGTGGTTTCTGCTACTACCATTGCACTTGCCAGTGTCCATCCAGCCTTTGAACCAGGCTATGCAATCAGCTGCATTACAATAACAGGTCACACAGGACATCCTTAGACAGGCTTATGCTAACAGACAAATGTAGGGATAAAAATCTGAGAGGTGGGTGGAGGATCAGCAGGAGGCGCTGTGTGTGGTGCTTCACACAAAAATTAGGTCAGTCTGAGGTAGATTAGGCCTAGACCATGCTGGTAAACAAATAATGAATCAATAAATACGATGGATACAAAAAGCAGAGTGTACTGTGTGACGATGCCATGAGACAGGTCACTTTGTTCAACTATTGGGTGTACATTCCTAAATGAAACTGGGAACCAATATACAGGTATACAGCAGTAACCACATATTAACCTGATACATAGGAGTGGTGTTATGTCAATGCTTTTTACAGAATTATTGATATTGTATATTAAAAGTACAGTATTTAAAGGGTAAAGAGACTAGTTTTGAATTGACACAAACAGGAATATTCACCCTATATTTGACATTTTTGCTTTAGAATTTGCCCAATTACTTTTAATAATAAGACATATGTCTTCCACTATGAACCCAGTGCATGGTGACAAGTAGTTGGGTATATGCTGTGGTTTTGCCCCAGCTGTGTTCTTTGCAGAGCATGCAGCATACGGACAAATTTGTTTCTTTTACAATGTTTTACCACAGTGTCAATTTGCTTCAGTAGTGACTTCATGTCACATATAGGCAAATGTTTGCAATGCATGAACATGCAACTTCAGAGATAACTTACTGACAGTGATCTGCTCTGCATCCCTGTGTATGTGCCCTGTTTGGTTTGACTATCACACGTGGTTTGAACGTGCAGGCGGTCTGAAAGTGTACGGTTGTAGTTCTAGTTCAAATAGTGGCAAACAAAAACAAATCTGAAAGTAAAACAAATCTCATCCCTCGGCATCCAGGGTGTGAACGTGCATGTCAAAAACCTAACGCAAACATGGTTACAGGTACGAGTTACTAGAAATGCATTTTGACTTAAACAAGCCATGAAAAGAGGTGTGCTGTTTTCAATCGTAATCTTTCATTTAAATGGTCACACACATTGTACTTAGGTCAAAGCCAGAATGGTGAAATGGCAGATGGCTTTAAAACCCCTATTCCTGGCTTACAATGGGACTGCACTTTCAAGTCTTGATGCAACTGGAATGGCTTTTAGAAAAGCACTCTGTCTGGAGAGAAGCCACCTCATTTCTTCTTCCTCTTTCCATCCATCCATCCAGTGGAAGAAAACTCTCTGCAATATTTAAAAGCATTCTCCCACCCTTGGCTCTCTCTCACTGGGAGTTAGGCAAACCTCATATATTGTGCTCAGCGTCTCCCGTTGAACCAAAACGGCAACACTAGGATCAGTCAAAGTAATGTCAAATAAAACGGCTTAAACAGAAAGATGCTTCACGTATTTTGATGGATTGTGTTGGCTTAATCATGCCATCCATCCATCCGCAACATTTCTTCCTGTTGGTTTAAAAATGTTGGAACTTCATGCTGGAATGGAGACATGATGTCCAAATCTTAGTCACCTTGCTTTACTAATTTACCGTAGCCATACTTTAGACTAAATGTGCCCTGTGAAGCTGGGTGAAGTCGCATCATGTTCGGTATTGACAGTTACTCCACATGAAAGTACTGGTCGCAATCACAATCTGAGATAACATGATGAAAGCCTTACTTTACCGTATGTCGGTTTTAGTTTTCTATGTTTAAGGATTTTTATTAGTGCAAATCAGAGGCAAAAATCATACTGTAAGTGCATGTGTCCTTTTTTTGTCTGGTTGGTGGGTGAGGAGTGAGGGTCCGTGTAAGTGCTGTGGGGAAGTGATGCATGGTAAATGTAGATGAAACACAACCAGGTCACAAAGAAGGCAGGAACAAGGGGGCTGGTGATGCAGTAAGAGAAGACAGAAGGGGATTGCTCCAGGACGTTTCTTAAAAGCCCCATCCAATCTCACTCACTTTGTCATTCTCGCCAACACACACTCTGTATGGCGTGGTGTTTTTCTAAACAGAGAGCACAGTGGAGGAAAAAGGTGAATCTGTACTCTCCTCGTCTGGCTAGCATCAATATGAATTAATACGCTGTGAAATGTTTAAATGATGGCGTCGCTTCAATACAAAAACAGAACATTTGACAATGTAACTGGCTGAATATTCAAACGTATGAAGGTTTTTCTATTTAACGCTTCTGCCAAACTGCTCAAATGCATCACTGTTCATGGACGGACAGACTTTTTTAAAATAGCTTCCTTTGCTCTTCAAAACTATTGTTTGGGGCAATATTCACAAAAACACATGAGGTACATCATGGTGTTAAAATGGTGGAAAGTTTGAGGGTGAATACAAACACCTGCTCTGTGAAACACATTAGTAGAGAGGGCACAAAAAATATATATAGTGACTGGAATACTAAAGTAGCTACAGTCAACAACCACTGAGCCTGGCTTTTGCCCTAGTGGCAGAGAAGAGAAGGTGTAGTATTTTTTAAATGATTGTGCAACTACATCACCATAAAAGAAATTTGATGTGATGTCTGAGCGGCTGCCCTGGCAATGCTGAGTGTCGTGACGAGCCACTCCCCCTAATGATATACAGCAGGTAACGAGCAAAGGTTGACAAACTGTGGATTATTCCTTTAATCACTGTCTGAGGAGGAGGTGGATTTTGACTCCTTCTGGGTCTCAAGAAGAATGGCTGAACTGAAAATGAATAGCCTCGGGCTGCATAACCCATTTTGCTCCGTTGAAAGTAGAGCAAAATCTTGGGGCTACAAATGAGTATGCATAAGCTGACACAGTTCTGATCATGATGTTCCACTCAGTTTAGGTGCACAATTCATCTGACAGAAAAATGAAACAGTACAGCGCAGCAATTTTCTAACTTCAAGAAGCTACCTGAACCTTTTCCCTCAACAGTTTCGGGGCGAGGCCTGACGTCCATTCTGGGCTAAACTCTGCGTGGATTCAAACCAGAAAGATGGTTTCAATTGTTGAGCTATTCGTGTCAAGTCAACATTTGCCTGCTGAAACACCCATACAGGACAAACATGGGCCCAGAAGAATGACACATGCATTAGCAAAATACCTGACACACATTTGCTTTATATGCTATCAATTTGTGTGATATCAAGTCCATTAAAGCCTCATATATCAGAAGGGGTGAAGGGCTGGCTTTAGAAAAAAAGCATTTTACAGGACATACTGGAGCTGTGTGAGTGACACAAAAACCTTTCCACATCAGCGGACTTGGAGCCAGGGGCAATAAGTGTATGGTGAAACCCTTGCATTTCCTGAACTACAGTCACACTACCTGAAAGCTAAGAACAACAACGTACAGCCAATGACACAATGTGCAGTTACCCTGTTTCGCTTACTAAAAGTATGCTCATGAGTGCAGTCCTAAAACCTCTTTTTTTCCTCTCATTATGGAATTTTTTAAATTCGGCTCAGGGTTTGGTGTCTTGGTGACTAACTCGCCCATAGAAGTGAACGTGAGCAAGTGTAATTATGAATGGTTATACTCGTTTGTCAGCCATGTGAAAGACTGATGACCTGTGTGAGCTGGGATAGGCTCCAGCCCCATGTGACCCTGCACAGGTTGAGTGGATGGATAAATCAGGGTTTTAAATATGCAAGTGTTTCTATGGCCTGAAATGGCTGGATTCCAATATTGCTGTCTTTTATCTCATGGTACTATACAATTTAGATCAGTAATGCTCTCAGACTTTTCAAAGTTATGGGCTGTGGTATTGGAGACTTAATTGACCGTGGTCCTGCACATTACTTCCTGTTGTCTTCCTCATATCTTTCTAACTAAATGTTCCAAATACGTGCTTTGTTGTATAATATTTGTTTTTAAACCCTACCTGAAACTAGGGCAGAGGACTGAACCTCCATTTAGAGGCACGTTTTTTTAAACCCAATGCAACTCCTGACGCATTGCTTGCTGACGCACGCTGAAAACTCGGATCAGCTCATTTCCGAGCCTACTTTTCGACTGCCCCTTTAACTAGGCACAATTTTATACGTGTGCTCCCTCAATGTGACTGCCTGCTGTGGGTAGTGTCTGATGATAGGGGACATAACATCAATGGGACTGACAGTGGAGTTTAATTGATTGATTAGTGAAACGTTCCATGATGTGCTGTGCTCTTACTAGACAGGGTGCATTGTTGGTAGAAACAGCAGGCATTGCCTATTGTAGGATAAGTGACCCCGAACAGGCAAATCTAGCTAAAGGAGAACAACAAATATGTGACAATGTATTCACTATAAGCTGGTCTGTAACACAGTCTTCTGGCCATCACAACACAGAAAAACAAAAACTCTGAACACAAGGCTGAAGCTAAGCAGATTCCACGGGCTAATGTTCATGTTCCTCCATTTCTGGATGTGGCGTGGCATGAAAACAATTCAGAAATCAATGTTGAGAGAAAAAAAAAGTCTGTCCTATACATTAACAAAGGTATGTTTTGTGCTTGGGACAGCTGCACAACCAGCTTTTCATACAGATAAATGAATGAGTTAAATAAAAAAAAGGAAAGGGAAAAAAGGAAAGGAAGGTCAGGCTAGCCCAAAGCCAAAAGCATGACTTTATCTAAAACATAAAATACACTCCTTTGATTGCATTAATAATCATACCCTCCCCGTGCTTTCTCTCCAAGGTTCCAAGAGAGGAACAAGTGTGTGTGAAGAGTCACATGACGGCTAGCCCACTCTTTTGCTCAAGTGACTATAGCCTTTCTTGCTTTAAAGAGGAAGAAAACTCACTAATACTGGCTGTCTTTCACGGTCATCTCGGGATTCAGGTTTGGTCACATTTTCCCTGCGGCAGTCAAATGTAAGGGCTACAATGTAAATAGGCAGAGAGACGGTCTATATTCAAAGCAGAGCAGGCACTGAGGTGCACATGCAAAGCACCGCTAAGGCTTGTGATGGGCTTTCGACAGGGTTACAGAGTGTCTGAGTGGTGACAGGTTTGTGTGTGGGTCACTAAGAGGGCCTGGTGCCACCTATTTTAACTATTCAAAACAGTGGCCAAGACCTTTTGGCTAGTGGTGACAAGTCATGTATGCATCATAGCACCTACAGTCAAACTACTAGCAAATCTACACACTGGGAGAGGTAGAATTTCCTTTGTAATGGTAACTCTAGAGAGAAAAAAGTCCCACTTGAATCTGTTTATTCTACAAACAGATTCAAGTGGGACTTAAGTCAAATTGTCAGAATACAGCTGTGAAAGAATTCCCAACTGTTGTAACATGTCCGGTGTTTGATATTTAAAGTGCCTCATCATTTCAGCAGCCTGTGTATGATGCAGGTCGACTGAATGGGTGTTCACCCAGTGTTGGACCTACTCCTGTGAGACAGCTGTCACAGGTTAATCTCTGGTTGGCACTATTGGCTGAGACACCAGTCTGGTCCGTCGCCCCATACACTTCACTGTTAAACCAGAATTACCAATTAAATGAGTTTTCGGTTTCACTTCTGTCCTTGTGTCCACATGTCCACACATGCACGTCTGTTCTCCCTCACTTGCAGACGTCTCCTCATTTTCTTTGTGTTTGAGGAGTTTGTTGGATTGTCAAGTCAATATGATTAAATTAATACCCATTTGGAGAGATGGTTACATCATACCTCGCAATACAACCAATCGGGTTACTAGATGGCCTCATCCCTGGTCGCAACGACTGTTGTTGACATGGTTTGCATTGACCCATTTAGATACAGGTGGCTGACATGCAGCACCATGTAGATTGGAATGGGGTATAAGAGAGAAATTGCCAGTGCAGCTAAGCTGTATCTGTACCGTGTTGTCTGGGATGGAAGCCCTGGTGCATCATCACAAACCTGGAGCCAAGGTGGAGAGAGTTTCTTATGGAAAACATGGTGCTGCTTACCATGGGGTATATGTATGTACTTTATGTAGCATGATGTGATTATCTTTTGTTAAAATAGATTTTATAAAACTGGAATTGTTCTGGGTCGAAGTATCTGTAGCAATATTGAACATTTTTGGATAATAACCAGCCAGTAAAGCCAGCACTACATTCAAAATCAAAGCTGCCCTCTTCTCACAGGGAAAAATGCAGGTTTGCGTTCCCGAAAAAGAAAAATCTTGCATTGGTCTTCAGTTGCCACGGTGGTTTCACACAGGCATGCACCGCGCCAATGCACAACTGCAATTGGTTCTTGTGATTAGTTGCACATTTGTGCGCATTTCAGACTCACCTGCTGACTTTTCTGTTATATTCAATCGATCTAGACGTGGACCAATTGTGACAAGATTAATCAAAACCTGATGAGTTAAGAAGAAATCTAACCTCAGAATCAGCCCCTGAAATGACACAAATGTTGCTGTTTTCCAGATCGTAGGTGTTGACGGCAGTTTTCAATGTTGATTAAACTCAGATATGCAGATTGCCTTCATTAACACCTGCACATCTTTCAGGTAAATAGGAAGGACACACGTGTGTCGGCCAGATTAATCATGGCCATTCCTCTAAATGCGCAGTGAATGCACCCAGTCAGAGCCTATATTTGGCCAAAAAGAACTCTCATACAGAAACCAGCAAAGGTCATATATTCTGATTCATGGCCCAGATTTGAAATGCAGAACTCACCACTATTACATTATATTCTATCATCTACAGTCTATTACATTCCTCATGCAGTAAAAGAGTTAATCTTGTAACTGAATAAAATCAGCAGCTTGCTCATTCTCTTCTTCATCATATTCTTTTTAGATTAATCAAACTTAATGCTTAACTTTGTTAACAAACATAACAAGAAATGTCCACTCCTAGTCCTAATATTGATATGACCGTCACCCAGTACTTGCTAACTATGTGAATGAATGCTGTACACATGTTGTAGCAGCTTCTGGATTTGCGTTTGTCCAATCAGCAACACGGAACAAAAAACTCCAATATTAGTTCAGGGGCCGTTAGAAAGTACTACCTCTGGAGCAGGGACTTTTTGTGAGAGTGGCACAGACACTAAATTTAGACCTGGGTTCTTCCAGTTAAAACGGTAAAGTCCACAGGTTCCTAAAAAGGTTCCATAGTTCCTGGAATGATTCCTGTGGTTGAAAAGGGCAAGAATCTTCTTCCTCCTTTATTGTTAGATGTACCTTTTAGTGCAATCAAAGCCTGTGTTGTCTTTGTTTTTAAATTTAGCGTTGGGATTACTTTCAAATCCACCTTTTTCTAGTGTAGAGGGACAGACCTCCTGTTGTTGGTATTGGCATTTGCAACCACTGTCATGTTACACAAATGTGAAACTAGTATACTCGAGCCCTAAGCCTTCACCTGGCACTTACTGGCTTAAAAATAAACTAGTAGACCTGTAACTGGTGATAATGGTGTGTGTCTCAAACAGAGGTGTATGGTGTGCCTATAACTAATACAACTAGACTGACCATCAGTGCCACTGTGTACAGATCAAACACAGCTGCTAGCAGATCTTTTCACAAACTCCTTAGACAGCTTCTGACCAGGATATTGTTAAAAATGGGACCTAGCAACAGAGAGCTACAGTTACACAATCTTTAGCCCCACATTTGCTTATAGATGTGCAACACACCCTGATGAAACTGTTTCAGTTGAGTTCTGTAGGAAGCGCAGTGAGTGAGGAGGGAAAAGGATTTAGATTGCTTAACCACAATACACCAGACCTATGAGTAAAGTAATGGAAGCCATTATGCAGAGACCACCACTAATGGTCCATTTCAATAAAGATACACGAGTAAGATAGCTGATGAAGACAACTTTGTGGATGAAGAGAGATATGCCTCCAAGAGCAAAGAAGAATGGATAAGCCAAGGCCAACGTATCAGCAGGCATGCTGTCCTGCCCTGTCCGTTTTTCCAATTGTTACACTACAGTGGGATGACACGCCACCACTGAGGAGATCAAACTGACTATTTACAAGCTATAAGAACATGTGAATCCAGAGATGTGGAAAGAAAAAGAAGAGAGAAGGTAAAATGTGCTCCACTGCCACACCTACCGACTGTCTGAGGATCCGGAGAGAACCCAGCACTGTTGGCAGAAAAGCCGCAGAGAGATAACTATGAGCCGCACGCCTTTGAATGAATTACAATAGTATATATTTGTATGATACATTTCTTGCCTTTTCCCTGATGCACCTACATTTGGGTTGGCTTAACACCATGTTGTTTTGGTTAGAATTTATACATTTATAATTTGGATAGAAAGATGGGAGTGGGCAAACAAATGACAGCACCTAAAATGACACGTAAAGAGCTTTCGTGGACAAACTAGGTAAAGAATTGTTGGTGGTGTGGTGATACTCGGGCTACTTTGAGCCACACAGAATGAGAGCATCCTAGGCATGACTAAGGTACATCAGCAATCAGGCATTCAGAAAACAAATCTGCTTTGTCTGACATTAAAAGACATCCGAAATGCTGACGCACATTTGAAAATGAACATTTTTAACTTCTGAATGGGACTGACCCCAGAAAATGAGGAGCACTAGATGGGATATATGGATTTATAAGACAAGATTTAAGATTTGGACTGGATGTTCAATGGGTAGTTATGGCAGCCGTTGCTAAACCTACCTTACTATAAGCACAATAGTAAGATAAAACACTGTATTCAAAAGTTGGTACGTAAACACCTGAATGTTGTATCTATAAATCTCCCTGCAGTAGCACAGAACTGGTCAGTCAAAGGGAAACTTTAGGACATTTTACCCAGTGCAAGAAGATGTTTCATCAGGTGCGTGTTTGCAAAGACACCTGGTGGACCTACAGTTAAAAACAGGATCATATCAGAGGTGAAGAAAAATCAGCACTATCACCGACCAAAGCCACATAATCCCAAAGAGTGAAATCCACAGACTAAGAATTTAATCCCATTCATATCCTGCATTTGCAGATTAAAAAAAGGAAAAATACACATCAGCAGGATGAAAATCCTTATATAAAAACAAAAGACCCCCCTCCTGGTGCAATAGGCTAATGATTCAGGTTTTAAACACATGGTCCTTATCTTGTGGTGACACTCATCCTACTGACAAGCTCTGCTGTGTACAAACCCAGGGACAAATGTCCTTCACATACACATTACTGCCACGAAGGCTTGTTAGACACAACTTGTATCACTGTACAGACTAGAGATGCAACTATTATAGATTTTTGATAGTAAAACTCCCAGTTTCAGAACATCTGTTATGCAGGTCTTATATCCTTGAGGGTACTGAAAGCAAAACTCTTAAGTCACCGTTACTTTGTTGATTTTAAGTGACAGAAACACTGAGGATAGCTGAACCTTTACGCTTACAACACAGTAACATTTTAAATCGCGGTTAATAATAAAATGAGTTCATCTCTGCTTGTCTAGCATAGAGCAACAGCAGCAGTTAGGCTAAAAGTCTCAAGAGCTGGAAGAAATGATCTGATAAATCACAGCAAAATCCCAAATTCCAGTGAAGCTGAGAGACATCACTGAGGCAGATACAGAGCTGTCTCAGGTGTGGTGTTACCATCTTGTGACTGTCAGAGGAAAAAAGTGAAATAGATCAGTAATGACAATTTTAGATGGGTAATTTTACAATTAAATGTATTTGGGAAATCGTGCATTGGAAATGTGCACAATTTCGACCCTGAGTGAAACTGAGGGGAATAAACAAGTATATGCTAGAGTTCACGTAAACCCTGCAAAAAAGAAATGAAGCTGACTAGAAGACACATAAGAGCTTTTAAAAGTAAAGCTGAATAAATGTCACATTTATTCAAATTATTCAAGTGTTTGGAAAAGAGGGAAAAAAATGTGGGAAAAATCACTGCACTCAAATCCAGAGCAAATTCTCTATATCAGGATTTTTTTCTCTCCTTTTTGTACATTTAGAAATCCATTTGTTTAATCTATTCAGTTCCAGTTCACCATGAACCCGAGTCAGGACTGAAAAAAATGATGTCCCATTTTCCAGAGGTGTGGTTACAGATGTTTCGAAATCAGACTTTAAAGTATCAAAATGTGTAAATCAAACGTTCATTTCTTGTAAATCACACAAATATTTATGATCGTTGTCATGTTCCCCCGGTATTCAGGTTCACAGTCAAGATGTACAACACCCCTTCCCCACCATGTTGTCCTGTATCTGAGGTGCACATATTGGATTCATCTGAGCAGCAATCCCTTCAGCTTTAAAACGTTTTTAATCCAAATACGTTCTGTACATTTTTACGACGGGGGAAAATCAAAAGAAATCTAGTCTGCCAAGCCTGGACCCATCCGATGCTCGGCAGCTGTCTCTCTCAGTCTGAGAAAAAGCGGTGATGAAAAAGGCTTTGAACGCCATCTTGTTCATTGCAGCTGCTTGGGCCCTGAATACAGGAACCCATTCATTCGAGGAGGCGGAGGGAGGGGGCACACTGGCAAAATGAATTCATCTTTGTGAGCCAGTAAATACAAATAGCTCTTTTAAGAAACATCGAAATTTTACTGAAACGAATAGAAATCGGCTTTATTCAGAAATGGATTCTTTAGATGCAAAATCTGAACACTGCTGGCCAATAACTTCGCCAAAGCGGTACGCTACATGTATCTTGCCTCGGTGCTGGAGGAGGCGCTCAGCTCGGCTTCCTGCGACAGCACGTCTGAATCGTTGCTAAACCACCTTTCGAAATATATAACAGTAAATAAAAAATCTCCGATCTCATTTCTTCTACTTTAACACCTCGTGTTGGTGTGCTGACCAGGATTTGGTGCTTCATTTGGAGCGGGGGGGAATAGCGCACTCGTTTTCCGGGCTAGAGCTTGAAATACTATGGAGCAACGCGGCCCGGTACTGTAGCTGCTAACAACTTGCCCTGCAACAAGACCCGTGATCGAGATAAACAGATTGTTAAAATCCAATTAGCCAATCTCGTTTTCACATCATTAAAAGAAGAAGGTCAATTTAAGGCCGAACCGTGGGTTCGCAAAACTGACGCTGGGTTAACACTCATGAAACTAAAATGGCTATTAGCACTATCAGGTCCACAGCGGCGCTTATTGTCACCCCCTCCCCATGCGATCCTACAGCTGTTTGTAATAGATGCAAATTTCTATCATTTTATGCAGTCTGTGGGAGAATCGCGCTAACGAATTAGCCATTTCCTTTCCAGCACTATCAGTGGATGACTGGATGGCTGACTCTGCAGACTAAACATGGGAATGTTAACATATAGCTGTGACATACAGTGGCCATAATCCATGATGGTTTGCTTTCGATTCACTGAATTAAACACTGTTAGTCCAACGAGCCAGACTTCAACATGGCTTGTCAAGTTAAGTGCCCACAGCCGGGAAATACAGCATTACGTAAATAATTTTAGCAAGGCTAATATTAACGCTTCAGTGCACGGCTTTTACATAAACTCAACAACAACACGGTTCGTGTTCACTAAGGATACAGGCAAATTGTTCTGGCTGCCATGTTCGGGATATACACACCCAGATCAGCAATACCAGGCTGTAAACGTAGGCTGTGGCTACTGCTGGCTAACTTGTATGGACTGGCTACGGAATAGTGGGGGTGGTGGTGATTCTGTTGGTGAAGTAGCCATTTTTAGACTCCCTTCGTTGTCAATTGCATGATGCTACAGATTTTCAACATGAGTGGAAGTAAATCCAAAAGTCTGTTCGCGTTTGTTTGACTTGTGCAAGTGTAAGAAGTTGCAAATGTGTGATCGTCGTCTTTAAACAGCTCGCCTCCGGTTAAAGTCAACAATAAACTGAGAGTGGCAAATGTGCGACCAATTAGCTTACCAGGTAATCACTAGCTATCTATAAATGTGGGCCGACATACAGATCCAAAATGTTGGTAATAATTGTGAGCAATATAAAAGGTGTTGGTTGAGCCCGAAAAAAAAAAAAAAAAAGGCAGTATTGCTCGGCTAAAACGGCTAATAAAGCAAACCTGATACAGTTTAACCTAGACGGCTTATTTCTTCAGAGAGGGAGAAAGATACCCGGACGTTGGAGAGGGGTGCTGGCTAACCTACCGAGCTGTCACCAACTAACCTTCTAATTAACAGTACCACTGGCCATTAACTACCAACTTGCAGGATAGGACCACTAGATATATTTAGCAGTTCAATATTGTTGTGATCAATTGGCACCTGGGTTAACGCAGTGCGTTAAGTTTCTCTAACAGTGACCCCCACCCACTCTTGGCAGCAACGACTAGCTAGAAGCAGGCTAACGGCAGCTAACTCTAACGGAGGAGCCACTCAACCCAGTTTAACCCCTTTCGTTCATCTTCCCTGCTCGACAGGCTAAGCCAACTGCACAGACACTTTATGCATTTCCTGAAGCGCTATTTGAAATACCAATACATATTCCTTACCCGCTTTCAGTCGAGGGTATCCGTTGTTTATATCACATTGACTGGAAACAGCAAAATCTTGTCTCTCCTCTCTCCGCCCAGGCGCTCAGATTTAGCTAGTTAAGCTACCGAGGAGCGGCACTCCCCGAACCCAGTTTTTGACCCGCCGAGGGGGAGACACACCGGCACAGAGGCGCAGAGACAAGGCGGTGTTCACCCAGATAGACGTGTCAGAGTCCCGTTTAGGCGTTCTTCCGTTTCAACGCAAATTCCAACTCAAAGCAAAAATCCCTTCTTGTCTTTCCCACCGTCGTCGTCCCTCTTTTTTCTTCCTTCACGCCAGGATCTCAGTTGCTTCTTCCTCCGGCCATCAAACAGCAGAGATGGGCGCGGTAACCCTGCACTCAGGTCTGGGAAACCCCACGTTACGGCAGCGTCACAACGCACGGCGAAGGGTCGGCGACCACTTCAACAGATCAGGAAATACTGCCATTTTTGGTAACAGCAACACACCTAGATCATATTTACCTAACAAAAATATGCTTTTAATTCTATAACTTTGTTTTTTTGAGGAGCTAAAATCAAATGTGACCCGACAGTGAGCATTTTTTCCATGCCACATTAGTTAGAACAACAGCTTATCTACACATCAGCCCTTGTTTATGTCAGTGTTTCTGAAACTGTGGCCACACAGCTCTACAATGTATAGGGGATACTTTAAGTATAATGAACCAGGAATAATTAATTTAAATTATTAAGAACTACAATTGTATATTTGTGTGTTTTACCAGTGTTTACTCTCCATGCACATGGCATACACCCAATAAATGTGTCTCCATAAAACTCTGGAGTTTCACTCAAGTGGATAAATGGACAAAAGTGGCTTTCTGTTAGTCTGTACTGCGCTATAAACATGTTTGTGAACTCTAGGAAAATGTGGCTTGCATGTCAGCATAACAGCCGCTACTTCAAGCCAATAACACTGTCTCATTTGCAAACCAAAACAGACAGTGCCCAGTTCCCTGCCAGTCTGCAGAGCCAAAACACAACTTTACTACATGTACATTCAATATAATGGCCCTGTAGTTTTATTTTGAAATCAAAAATGATTTAAAAAAATCAAGAAATAATTACCAGAAATTAACCAGACAGATAGTTATTTTAAACAAAAACAAGTAAAAACAAAAACTAAATCCCATCAGTATAAAATTCAAAACCAATTCCCTACACTGGTGGTTTGATGACATATGATACATTTAAACTAAACTAAACTTATCTGGTAACAACACTTTTAACAGTTATCAGTCATTATGAGCTGGCAATAGATGTTTTTGTTGACAAGTGGCAGTCTCTGGATATTAACTCTGCAATACTTTATGGTTTATGAACTGACATTGCCGTGTCCTAGTTCGAGCTACGAAATCAGTGGGGACTTACTTCTTGTGCTGAGTGTTTGTGGGTGAACCATCACTTCACGGCACACAGATGACTTGATCATTATCACCAGTAGTCTAGGTAGAGTGCTCAGAGGAGGGGTTAATGCTCAGTGGGTTAAGGCGTTTCTTGGAGACATGGAACACTTTGGCATCCTCCGGGACGGCAGAGTGTGTATGGGCTCGGTCCGATGGGGGAAGACAAAAGCGTCATCAGCTATGGTTTGGATGAAGAACACTCCTGAGAGAGTCTATTGTGGCCCAGCATTTAGGGATGTGCTGTTTATGGCAGATCTGTTTTGCTGTTGTCTCTTTATGCTCACATTTCACACTGTCGGCCGTTGTAGCATGGTTTAAATGAAATGTGAAATGGCACAGGGTACACATAATCATGTGTTGATAAAAAAAAGCGAGAAATGAAAAGTCAAAAAGGGTGTAAACATTATCCATCAATGTAGCCTCTGTCTCGTCTTGTCTGTAATTTGAATATCCACCTGATTCCGCGTTTGTGTGCTCCTACTGGTCCTGTAAACCTGAAACCTGTAGGAGGAACTGGCCATCATGTATGAACAGTCCTCTGCTTTTAGATGGTCTGCTGTGTAACCACAATAGAGTGACTGTACAGTACTGTATGGAGGGGAGGTGGCACACATGCATAACCCACTAAAAATCATACACTCTCCTTTTGTGTGGAATAGCTTTATTTATATATATATATATATATATATATATATATATATATATATATATATATATATATATATATATTCTGTGCCTGTAAACAGTAGTTTACAGACAGAGGATGGGTTGAACACACTGCCCCTGTGTGTGTACTTGTGTATCAGGCGGTGTTTCTGGGTGTGGGTTTCCACCGGGACTCATCTGCCCAGGTTAATGCTGGTGAGATTTAGTTGCCCCTGGATACACCCCCTACCTGTCTGCATACATGTGTTGTGAAGCTTCTTTAGCAGAGCTCCAGGCCACCCAGGGGAGAAAGCTTATTGTCTGCATTCAGCCTTTTGATGAGGAGAGAGGAAAGAGAACAATCCACACCCTGATGTGCTTTCTGTGTAAGCTCCAATTGAGTTGCGATCAATAAAAAGTAGTCAAGCTTTGACAAACGGTGGTGATAAGTAGGATGATCGTCACGAGGGAAACCGTTAAAATGAGGAGAATCCAACAACTGCTCATTTTTTTCTGTAAGAGAGATTGGTTTGTCATTTTTATAATTAATACAACATACTCTGTGATGATGACAAACCATCCCTTTGTATGTTTTAATGTAGTAACTGTATAGATGAAGTAGTTCACACAGGCATGGCCTCATTTCATAAAGTCATATTCACTAACTCAATGGCTTGTATTCACACACACACAACCACACACATTCACCTCCCGTCAGCAGGCCAGGGACCGTAAGTAGCACTATCTCCCAGTATTAGCGAGAGATCAGAGGAGAAATCAGATTAGAAAAAGAGACAAAATAGCAACACAAATATTGCTTAATATGATCTCATACATTTCAGAAAACGAGTGACATTACATGAGGCTAAGCTCATAATGACCTTGCTTTTTATAGGCAGGTTGGGGTACAGTAATCTGATTTAGCATAATCTCCTACAATCTCTGATAAATGCTTACAGCATGTATCTCTGAGAGAGGTCAGATCCTATTGGTCCGTTCTGAGGCATTACTGACATCTGCTGTTCACACGCTCAGGGCCTAGTTCACAGAGAGTCGGACACCGTTGGGAGTGTATCAAGTGAGCGCTCATCCTCGGAAGACTTTAAGTGTATTTAAATATGACAGAGTAATGCTGTAAATAATTTAGATGAGAAAGACTGTTTGTTTGTTGATGTTGTCAGTACTGGAATGTTCCTAATATCAAATAACTTAAGGACTGACATGTTTTCCTCCTATGTTGATGACGCTGACACGCCACATGCAGTGGAGCACACAATTACGTATGTGGAGCGACCACATGATTTGAATAATTTAAAAATACCAAGAAGTTGGTCCAGAGTATTTTGGAACGTGGCAAGCCCCCTTCTTCATTTTTGATTCTTCAGAAGGTCTAAATAAATTGTATCTTGTGTATTACATATCAACTGAATAACAACAAAATATTTACTTTTCACCTGATGATCTTTTTCTTCATTTTTTGTCATTGCACCATCAAGTTAGACTTGATTACAAAACAAGTTTCTGTTTTTAACACAATCCATAATCCAAAAGTATGGAATTATTAGGGAATTAAAGATGTCTGACATTGTCCCTAATTTTTTTAAACAAGAAAGAAAGAGACACCTAATTGTAACACACATACCTCCTTTAAATTATGTCCATATTAATGCCTGCCTTTTGTTTTGTTTCGTTTTAGAACAAGTGTTATCCAGTGAGATGGACAAAAATGGCTTCACGAAAACTTCCTTCCATCTGTTGTACAGATTGTTGTGCACAGATTTTATGGATGTGTGTGTGTGTGTGTGTGTGTTCAAAACAAAATGAAGTTCTTCCACAGTCCTATGAAAGCGGCCTGTTCTTAATACACTCTGATAATCCTGAACTTTCCTAACTTTGATTATTTTAATTTAAGACAACACGACTTTAAATTCCATGACTGACAAGAATTCCATAACCACTTGAGGACCAGGGGGGACATTAGGGTCTCCTAGTGGCAGGTGCTTATAAGTGCAACAGTCAGGCCCAGACAGACCTTCTGGATGGGAGTAATAACCTGAGAACAGATGGAAGTGATCTTCATAATGTTTAAAATCAGGTAAAATGTATTTTGATCTTCATGAACAATCTGCCACTATGTTTTATCCACAGAACAAGAAGACAGTCAGGATTTAATTCAGTAGTATTAGTTAAACTCTTTAGTGATTTCAATGGACCCTTTTAATGTTTAGTGATGGTCTAAATACTCTTTCACTTCCTTTCTCACCATGTACGAACGTAATTCTTGAGGAACGTGATGAATAAATGAATGCATAATATCATTTTTTATAATTTAGTTTCTTTCGAGAATGAAACTGTCTAAGTCAGAATTGTAAAATACTGTCATCACAGGCTGTAGTGTAAAGAAGTGGAATGACACTGTTTGATCTAATTCTGTTGATTTTTGACATCCATTTAAGCTGAACTTTAAAAGGATATGTGAACTGGAAATTTGACAGGCTAAATTTAACAGCGCTACACAGCATACAAGCACCTACTTATTCCGTAGATATCCAATGTACTAGAGTTAAACCAGTCACCTCTGGGTTTTTTAAAAAGGTGACGCTAGCCCTGATATTTTTGGATTTAAGCAGCCAATAGTTGATATATAGCTTAGAGAAAATCAAAGGCCTACAACTAAGATTACTACTGCTATTACTGATACTACCACTATTACTGTTACAGGGTATTAGGCCTGCAGATCCAACTACTGTTACATGATCAATAGGCTATAATTTCATACAAATGGCTTTTATATCAAACTACAGTTCACCATCATTCATCTGTGTTAATCTCTGCTCATTCTGTGTCACATTTCACAGACTGCACTTTGTGTGGCCTCAGTGTGAACTCATTTCGCTTCATAGGCACAGTACCAGCAGTGCTACAGGATTTACTGTATACATCTGCTGACACACCCTTCACCATGATATAACACAGCTGCTTACTGCTTAGCAATACAGACACCACCTGGTGGCAGATTTAGGTGCTACAGTCATGTGCATCGATGGAGTTTTACTATGAGGACTTTTTTTTTGTTACTGTTAGAAGCAACATAATTATAGCTATATGAGAAGTTCAGCAGTACAGAAGTTTACAACTGCTTTGGCTCAGTTTTCACTATGCATAAATTCTTACTTTTAAACATAAGATGCTGTGTTTAACACTAAATGATTAATCCTCAGAATTCAGCCAACCTATATTAGTATAATCAGGGTATATACATTATATAGGCATCATCACTCAGATAACCAAAACTGCAGCTCCTCGTTTTCATTTAGCTTACTATCAAAATGCTGCAATGTGGCGTGTTTCTGTTGCAGCCGGCGTGGTTTCTAGCATCACCGCATTTGTGTTGTGATCAACATATCTAAAGTTTATTGTCTGATATAAAACCACAAACAGAACAGGAAAAGCAAGCTGATGAAAAAACACTCAAATTATTATTTTGGCCTGTATGACTGTAGGATTAACTGTGGTGTAAAGTCAAACTCTTGACTACATCTTCTACATTTACAGTAACACTATATTCTCAATAAATAAATATCTCTGTATATATATGTATAAGTCTTTATCTGTATAATGTATTGATGGGAACTAGTTCATTTTCATTTTAAAATGAATTGATGGAGCCTTATTTAATAAAATGTTCAAACCATTTTGATCCTGTTGGGTATAAGACCAGCATAATGTGTACAATCACTCTATCACAGAATCAAATCAGATCATACACTTGATTAATTCCACCTTTAATAATTAGATTCATGTCATAAATAATCAATTCATTTGTTGATTCTGGCCACAGAAATATACAGTATATCACACATCTTTGTGTAGTGTGACAGTGTGTGTGAAAGTGTGTGTGTGTGAGCAGATTTCCCACTGGCCCGCATCCAGGTTCTGTGGAGGTCAGTCAGCAGTGGTGGAGACTGAAGCCATCAGGGTGACTCTGTAAACATTCGTCTCATCCCCCTTCAAGGTAACAGGCACACATGTCTGCACCACCTCGTAGGGCTGAAACACACAAACACACATTCACTCACTCACTCAGTCAAGACAGTGATCTCATAAATAAATACCTGAACAGTAGTGTGAAGTTCAAAAATCTTGAGGCTTTTTTTTTTTTTAAACATTAGTCAACAGAAAAATAGGAGATCACATCACTTCTGTTTGTTGTCAACAAAGCCCCATAAACACATCTTAAAGTTGATTTATGCAAACATTTCCTAATGCACTCTCCTCATATGGTTTTCCCAATTCAATAACGGTGATAGCGTCACCTTGTATCCACTGGGAGGAGTCCATGTGACAGTGATGGTGCGTTTGTGGCCTGGTTCCACGGTTCCTTTGCTGGGCTCCACACTGAAGCCCTGCTGCTGCAGGGACGCCACGTTATCCCAGAGAAACTCACTGCTCTGTGGAAGACAGACATTCAAGACAAGTCAATATAACAGCTTTTTACTTTACGGTTTCTAAAAAGGCACAGACAGATTTCAACCCTTTTATAACAGAAATATTATTATACAGTATAATGATGACACTGAACGTAATCTCAGGTTATAAACACTCTCATGATGCATCACAGTGCACTTGATGAAATACGTGGCAGTCGTCAGTTATTTGGACTGTCAGTATCTGATGACATCACACCTTCATACCTTCTTACTGGGCTGTGTGGAGCGGATGCAGCCCACCTGCAGCATCCTCACTGCAGGTGTGATGGTCCCTGCGTTGTAGCTGGCCTGCAGGGTCACCAGCACAGGGGTGGTGGGCTTCTCCATCACAGCTGACTCTGCTAATAGAGAGGATTATATGAGCATGTTTACAGATTTTAGCCCATTTACTACAAATGATACAGCACTTTCTGCTGTTCACTTGACTTCACTTTAATGCCAGTCAATGGGGTCAATTTGTGGGCCAGCTAACCATTTTGCAAAAATGATGAAGTGATTTAGAAATGTACATGCAATTTTGGTCAGCCAGTAAAAAACAATGACGTTCCCATTAGCCTCAGCTGTACATTGAGTTTAGTGCTAATTAATTATTAAATAAAAAACGATCACGATTATGAACGTGATAAACATATCTGCTAAGTACCAGCATGTGAGCATGCTGCTGTTAGCATTACCTGAAAGGACTATTGTGCCTATTTAAAGCCTCACAGGGCCACTAGTGTAGCCACTGACCCCTGCTCGTTTCTGCCATTCACTTATTTCATTCATTAGTTCCTACAAATCCAACTATAAATCTATCTGTGCTGTTTACTGTTTTCAAGGGCATGCAACATTTTTCTATTTTTGCACTGAAGCCTTCAATCAAATCAGATCAATCTGCACTTTAAAAGGGCAGCTTTAGTCCAAATGTGGGTGCGTACAGATGATACATGCATGGTTCTGTTTATACTACACTGGGTGTCTGCATATGTGATAATGATAATATGATGTGTGTTCATGCATGTATGTTTGTTGGCAGATTCGGTCTGCGTGGACATACAGTTTGGTCTATATGTAGAGTCTCGCAGATATGGGCAGGTGACAATTTGTGTCAGGCAAAACCGCGTAGCCATGCCAATGCATAAACATTAAATTAGACTTAACGACTATGGTCCACAGACTTGACAAACTAGAATTTTGCTGGGTGTCAATGGGAGGCTTTCAGACTCAACCTAAAATCTCTTTTCCCACAGGTGTCCTGTCTTTCTGACACAGTTCTAGCAAAGCTCTGGCTCCTATCTAACTGATGATGCTATTTTTAAAGTACTAACACCTCTTTGATGTGGTGAAATAATACAGTAACCTCGTCTAGGAGGTGTGCCTATTTTCACACATGGATTTTGTGGTGAAATATGATCTGAATGTGGGTGACAAGCACGCGGGCTGTCAGCATGCTGCTATTAGCATAAATTACTACATCACATACCGTGCCCTTGCTCGCATAAATTATGCAGTGTGTCTGGGAGTTATTAGTCATCTTTATAGTCAGTGTTTTTATTTTGTCTGCCTGAGTTCCCTGTCTTGCTGGAGCCTTCACTATCTTAGATAATATGTATGAACTTGAGATAATTTCCATAGATAATCAGTGCAGTATTGATCCATATTACATTAAACTAATATCACATCCATCATACACAAGAGGATGACCCAGATGAACAGATGAAGAAGGATGCTTTGATACCTGTGAGCTGAGTTTGACTGGTTATCATTGGAGGGAGGAGGGACTCGATGGGTACTGTCAGCAGGTCTCCTCCATATAGATACATGTTATGTGAAGAAGCTGCACCCTTCAGATCCATCACACACACTTTACTCTGAGAGACAGATATGGCACAGGGTTAAGGTTGTTATATCATGAAGACCAAAGTGAATAGGGGACATAGAGGGTGCCGTAAGTACATTTGGATAATAAGAGCACACTGGGAGGACAGTAGTTTGCCTGGACCATGTGATGACTTTTAAAGCAGTGATTAAGGCCAAGGTCGGGCTGAGTAAAGACATGTATTCAAGGTGCGGTCTTTGTGTGTGTGTGGCCTCTGCTGACCTTATTCATGAGCTCTATGGTTAGTCTGTCAGAATAGTAGACAGACGGATGGTCAGGCTGGAAGGTGACAGTGATGTTCTGGCTTTGTCCTGGAGCAATGCTGCCCTCTATTGGCACCACACTGAACACACTCAGCCCACTGTAGTTCTGGGTTCCTGTACAAGATATAAAAGACATACTGCTACTACTGTGTCTACTGCTGTTACATTTGCCTTTACTACTTCTGTTAAAAATATTAACAATAAACCTCATCTTTATTTGAGTTTATAAATGTAGATGTAGTACTGACCTTATGACACTTGGTGGCAGTGGTTGTCGATATTTTGGAGTTTAAATAATCTGATAATGATATGGGTATCTGCTGATTATATCTTTTAGACATTATGAAAAAACTATTTGTTTTATATATTTTTTATGCCTTTATTTTTCAATAGCAACAGCTGGAGACAGACAGGAAACTGGGGGAGAGAGGGGTATGATATGCAATTGGGTTGTATTCCTTACTTATTTATGTTTATTCATTATCGTCACCAAAATATATACTTTGAAAAATCATCTTGTCAGCGCTCTCTCTCACTGTTTACTTCAAACCTACTTTTGCACTTCTGTTCTACATTTTCTTTTTATATACCGACCAACATGTACACCAATATATCTGCAATAATGTGAGGCCGATTTATTGGTCTAGCTTTCAACTCATAATCATGTTAATGAAAGATAAAACTTTGTCACTGAGTGTTTATCTATGTAAAATTGCTTCTTGCAGCTACAGATTTATAAATGAAAACTAAAAGACAAAATGTTAAACATGCAGTGTAGTCTTTTTAAGCTCTGCTTATTATCTTTTTACTTACTTTTTAAAAATAATGTTCCTGCACTGTAAAACACTATGAACAGAATGCCTTTGAAAACTGTACTAGCCTTGAACTATTTGCACACTCAATCTACAAAAACTGACATACAGTCTCTAGTGCACAGTCCACCTTCCTCTTAAAGCTTGAAATAGTAACACCATGGGGGCAATGGGGAAGACAACAAAAACTAGTTGTTGATGTGAACATCTGATTCATGAAAACACTCTAGACATCTCATCTCACTTTATACTACGTCGTCTGGAGAGTGAAAGAAACATTAAGCAATGGTTTGTATATAGGGCCTTCTCGTGTGCATCTTCTGGGTATAAAATTAGTAACAAACCATCCAATGAGCTCTTGTGACCTGGACGTGTTTGCATTTGTTGCTTCTGCACTCATTTATTCAGGTTTGTCCTACCCACGCATGTTATCATGTCACATTATCTATGTATGTTATCATGTACCAAATGGTTGTTGTTGAAAGGACACAGAGTGCTGTGGGTATTTTTAGTTTTAGAGCTCTTGCACTTTTCAGGTTCCTTGGTGAGTCACCGCATTGTTAATTACATCTTACCCACAGTAGGCTGGACCTTAGAGTCTGTGTAACTGCCCAGCAGGAAGGGCACCCTGTCAGCTCCACACTGAGGCCTAGGGAGAGAGGCTGGCCATCTGCACTCTGAAACCCACTGCCACCGCTGAGCTGTTCTGCAGCTGCAGGCAAAAAAAGAGCTTAATGTCAGTTCCAAGGCTGCAACCTCCTCAGAAGAATCAAGGTAGTGCATATCAACAGTCAACACTCTCTTTCAGTTCTGGATTTGTAGACAAGAGAAAACAGAAAATGTCTTCAAAACAAACTAGAGCTTGTTCCTGTACTTCTACTTTGTGTCCTTTTAACATTAGCACACTGTTGACTGACCTTCAGAACCTGTGAGGTGCTGTCCTTCTCCAACACATAACCAAAGTCAAGGAGATCTCCAGAGTGGGAGGTGGTGACAGCAGGGACAACACCCTCCCCACACAGAGTCATCCTCAGGGTCATCTTCTGGCTACGCACCTCCAGCGTCTCACAGTACTAGAGAACAGTAGAGGGTGTCTTGGTAAGGTACTAATTTAATATTCATAAAGTTACTAAAATAATCTTTTATGTAACTTGAGAGGTACAATGGCTAATTCTGATGAAGATAAATAAAGTCTGTGTAAAGTAAAAATAAATATGTGTTCAGAGTTTGTCAGACCAAAGAAGAAAGTGTTATTAACCACACAGCCAAATTTAAATGATTAAAAAAATCGACAAACTCAGGTAAAAATGAGCAGTATTCTCAGTTCCAGGACTGTGGGGGCGCCCACTTGTGAGGGCAGTCAAGCAACAATTTTGAAGTGACTGAAATGTGTCAGATGAGTTCAGAAAATTACATGGCTAACTTTGAAACACTATCTCTCTGCTAAGGGTGCAGGGGTATGCTCAGGTGGCCTCAGTGTGTCATCGAGCCACCCTTTAGGACCGCCCAAAAGATCCTGGACTGAAAACTGGTGAAAAACTGTTTTAACCTCTAACTCCACATTTCAGTAACATATCGTTCAAAGTCTTTTCACATGTTTTCAGCAACTATTTTCCAACATATTTAATGTATTTTGAAAGAAATCTCTTTACACAGACTTTAAGACTTATTCATTAGTGGGAGAGTAACTCTACACTGTTAACCCACCTTTTTCTCCAGATGTGGACTGAAGGCCATTGACAGAGTGTGTCTTTGTCCAGGTCTGATACATCTGAGAGGATTCAGGAGGCAAAAAGCACCGTGTATATCCAGCAGAGATGACCCCAACTTAGAGGCAGTCAAAGAAAAGCAGCGGTGATCAGGTGATATTATTATTATTTGTAGTAGCAGTATCTGCCTAAATAATACTAGTGGTGTCAATTTAAGATTAAGACGTATTGTGCTCCTCACTGCAGTATTAAATCTCTGGACATTAAAGAGAGGCATTTATATTGTAAATATATGTATATTTTGAGGATGAATTTTTGTTGGATTAACATGAAAACATATAAATATAATATTGCCATTGTCATAAAATGGGTAAGTATGTACGTAATCACGCTAAGTTTTAAGAAATCTAAATTTTTTTTTTTTTCTGACGTAACCTGACATTGTTAAAGGATGATTTAATTTGTATTAATTGAGTAGAGACAGACAGAATATGTAGGGTAAGCGAGATGAGAAATGACATACAACAAAGGCCTCCAGCCAGACTTGAGCCTGAGATGTTGTGATTACACAGTAAATGTGTTAATCCCGGAGGCCACCAGGGCAGCCCTTCTCTGAGGTTTCTGGCACCATCTCAGTACAATGAAGTTGAACGAAATTTCTTTTTATGGTGCTCACAGCATTGAAATTTTTCATTTAAAAATCTTAAGTGCAACATTTATCCCCAGGGGAAGTATCCTTAGATAATCCACACTACACACTGAGCAGTTTTTTTTTTTTTAAAAATACTTTCAACAAAACTCCTGAAAAATCTCTGTGGATGCCATGATGTCATGAACCACAACATCCCCTGACCTATGTTGCACACACTTTGTTGCACCCTCTCTCCCCTCAATTACTGTCACCTCTGCTTTCGGATAAAGGGATAATAATACTTATAGAAGTAATAATGCTGTTGAATTTCTATATTTTTGTTGCTATGGGTACAACAAACTAAATGCCATTGACTTCAGTTGTACTGGGGTGGAGGCAGAAACCTCCTGTGGCACTAAGGTGAGAGAGGTGAGACGGTTGTTTGTAGTTTGGGTGAACTTTGTATACTGGAGAAAGGATACATCCAACGGTTCCTTCGAAATGTTCTGAACTGTAACCTTCTTGATCACTTTTTCTCCTGAAAGTAGACAAACACAACACAGTAAACACATACCAAAAAAGCTGTGCGAGCTGAATGCACAAATCAACATTTGCAGTATGTGAAGTACTATCAGGCAAATTAAACTTAAAAATGACTCACCCACAGCCACCTGATAGAAGTCTATGATATTCTGTCCATGGTCAGATATTACCACTAGAGGGGGCTGTACAGCAGGACATTGCAGCTTCAAGTAAAGAGTATTGAAGGGACTGTGAAGATATTGAACATGACAAGCTATGAAATAAGGAGCTCATGGAACAACTCCCACTTATTGATTTTTTTTATTCTTTATGTCATTTTGTCATGAGAATGATGGAAAATAACATAAATAATTATTTTTCGGCTGATTGATCAGTTCTCAAAACAGATATTTGTGTTCAGTAATTTGTAATTATTGATCAAATGCATATAAATCTGGTCTTGCCCGGATTATTCATCTTTCATTCCCCGCAATGCTACACCTCAATCTTTCATAATTCAGTACTTTTGTGGACGCTTGGATGACAAAAATTCTAGCCTGGGGCAGCCTAAAGCCGGAGTCTGCTGATATGACAATTTGGTCCTGAAAAAGAAAATGCCTGCTCCATCCAAACAACTGAAATAACCATAAATCTAAAAACATTCTACATTTAAAAGAGAATGAAAATTGGACAGCACAGAGGAAACCATGTAGTTTGTATTTCATCAACAAGATGAGTCTTATTTCTGTATCTTTGAGGATCTTTTGCATTTGGTCATACATTCTCATTTTATACAAACAAAGGAAACAAGACAACATTCGGCATGAAATAAAGTTGAAATGCCTCAGCATATCTTTATGAACTGCTTTGATTCAACCAAATGTGTTTCTGCCTTCTCCCAGAGGGCATTTTTTCAAGAGAGCCGCTGGATAAAGCCAAAAGATTATAAATAGAAGAAAGAGATGGAAGGGAATGACCAATGAGTATGAATGTAGTCTTAACTTCTTCATTACTTATAGACAGACAGATCGATCACCTGTCAGAGAAGAACTATTTTTATCAAGTGGTAATCTATGAGCCCTCATATTCTCTTCAGACATGGTGGTTATCACTGCTCACCCTGTTCTTCTTCTATTCATTGGGTATACAGAAGGTTCATTATAGATACTATATGCTTTGCAGGCCATTTGGCCTGGCCGTTTTGCACATTCGCAATATCTTTCACTGAAGTAAGAAAATAAACTACAAGATACTCTCCACAAATGACACATTCAGTGTAAAAAGAAAGCTGATGCTGCTAAATGCTTTGCATCACACAAGACTGAATTATTTGTTGGGCAAAGCAGAAGATGCAGATTTATCACATTTTATTTCCCAAATTTGGAATATATGCAGCATTAAAACACAATATCAAATGAAAAGTTAAAGAAATAGTTTGATATTTTGCAAAACATGATTATTTGCAACAGGGGTATTCTTAAAAAAATAAAAAAAATGTATTTAAATGACCACAAATTGACACACAGCAAAGCAGGGGCATGTCATTGAAGTATTTTTACTGGGTCTGGGAGTGAAATATAATGTTGCCACGTGGATAGTCTGCACAGAAATTGCACATAATGGCTACTTATAGGGACAGGGTATACACAATGTACGGAGTGCATGAGAGGAGCAGGGGTCACCATCTTATTCTTTGCCTTGGGGCCCTCTGGTGAGTTCATCTTGACTTGGTTTAGATATGTTACTTATATCAAACGGTGACCTTATTTTCTAAATGAATCAAATGTGAAAAAGGTGCTGGCTGAGATTCAGACTACAGAATCTGTAAATCATGACAGGACTGCAAATGGGTGCATTTATAGTAAAATAGTGCAAATGACTTTGGGGATTGGGTCCAGTGAAGTCCCAAAGAATAAAGACACAACATGACACAAATCTGACATGACAGGGCCTACAGTGTGTTGTATTGAGCTGTTTAGAAGCTGACTCAGTGTTACCTCCATGCCGGCTGCTCTTGTTGGTCTTCCTCTGGAGGGTTTGCGTCAGACACAAAACATGGAATGGTGTATTTGCTGTAGCGTTGCGTGAAAGAGTACAGCAGAGAAGCTCTGGCCTCCTCATACTGCTCTGACCTTGAAGAAAACGACTCAGCACTATTAAACAAAGCAACAAACTCTCCCCAAATACTCAAAGAAAGTTTTTTCATCAACGTTTTCCAGCTCTGTCCAGAGATCATACTATGAATGTGTATGTGTGATCACTGCAAATGAAAAGAAATGGGAGTAGTGATAAAATCACTTGAGGGAATGTACAAACAAAAGCTTTGTGTTTGTTCAGTGTTGTTGGAAGTTATTAATTGGGTTTGTAGACAGAGAAAAGCTTTCAGGAAGCATTCGCTAAAGAATAATTTCTCTCATGCAGTACTACTCTTTGATATTTGGTTACAAAATACCTATTATTGAATTTTTGCTTTGCTGGCATTTATGTCCAGCAAACTGAACGTGTTTTCTAAAGTAATTTGGGAAACAAAGCAAGCAATAAGGTTGATGACATCGAGGAAAAGAATCAAATCTTTGTAGAAATGAAAACCTACCCTGGCTGTATATCTGCAGGATGTGGTGATTCAGCTAGTTGATCCGTCTTTGGCTCGTCTGACACTTTGCTGTTGTTTGGAAGCACAGGAACCTTCTTCCCTCTACTGATTTTCACTGGGACCTCCTTTTTAGTCTTACCACGCACACACACAAACATGATTGATGGGTTCAGACCAAGGTGAGACAAATGTAGCTTCTACATTCTGTATAAACACCGGTAGGTTTATGAAAGTGAAAAAGCAAGCTGGTGAAGATGTGCCCGGATTCTGAACCCATTTGGCAGCACAGACTGATCCTCACACTAACAGCAGGTGACTGGAGTAGGTGTGTGTATAGTCGTACCTCCTGTTCAGCTTGTTTGCTCCACTCCAATTCCTTCTCACGGAGCAACTTGGCTCTGTCGAGGAGACGCAGCGCCTCCTCTTTGATCTCCTGGTCCAAGAGTCTGGGTCTGAATGTCACCTGGACCAGACATCTCTAAGTTAGAGGAGAGATATGTCAGATTTAGAGGATCCAGCTGTAACATTTGTTATCATTGTGTGTTGTATCTACACATTTTTACAAAACTTTAAAATGACATACAGATTCCTGTGTTCTTCTTCACTGGAGATTTTTAATTTAAACCTCCACTTCATATTGCAAAGTGGAGGTTTAAATTAGTTTTCTCTAGCGTGAACCAATTCAAGTGGACTGAGGATGATAATCCCTGTTTTCCAATTACAGACTATTTACTGAATTTGTCCCACCGGGCCTCTGTCACGCATTTGGAAAGAAAATAATAATGCAACGGATTAATTGTTTCCATAAACACCGTCTGGAGGAAAGTCTTCCACTGTCAGCTTCATATTCAATTGTCACAGCCCATGACAATGAAATGCCTACATTTTGAAATGATGTTAAACACAGTGAATATAAAATTAACATTAAGGCTCACAGTTTTTTGTATCATGTCCTGAACTTATTGATATTGCAGCATATACAATGCAAACAAAAACTCACTTGTTCACTTCCATCAGGTGTCCAGCAGAGTGCATCATTACACTACAAAGGCTTCTGCTATGTGCCAAAAGCAGCTATGATGGCTGTTTATCTCACTGTGATTCTGTTTAACTGTAACTATTTTGTCATAATAAGTAAAATGTACTTCCTAATCCCATATAAAGGTTATCTTCACAAGCTCACTCAAACAACTTAGCTAACAACAGATAATATGTAGGCATAGCTTGTGGTAAGATTTTGTCCATGTTTGCCACGACAGCAGGTGGTCAGGAGGGTGTCCAATTATTATTAGGGCCAGAAATTTCTGCTCCTGATAGTTCTAATAACATGCTTGGTTTCTCACAGTCCACAATTAATGGGCACAGCGACTTAATAATAAAGTCATAAAGCTGGGGAATCATAAGAGACACATTAAAAGGCCAACATATCCTGACTTTTAGGCCCTGTATGGGTCCTATGGGTCCCATCGTTAACCTTCTCCCAGCTAATAGCATGAACACTGAGTTCATTCTTGAAAATATTAATCTAATCAAAACATCTAAAGTGATGGTACAAATGCTGCCTTTTTCTAGAATGTTCTGGTGCTTGTGACAGTCTTCATCAGCTTGTTGACCAAAATATGCAGAAAAATCAAGCAAAATTCATGCCCACACCTGTCAAATACCAACGGTATTTGAAGGCAACGCTCTCTGGTATAAACTATGTGTAAAATCAGTGGTGTGTCCCTTTAATATCAGTGTAAACAACAAGAGGTGTGCAACTCCACCTCTCCAGGCAGCAGGCCGCCCGTGGAAGGAGTGATGCTGATGTCTGAATCCTTGGGTGGGCTGAAGGAGAACAGCCTGGGTGCTACAGGAGTCATGGTGTCCTTGACCACTGGAGGGGTTTGTTGTCTGGATTGGTTATGTTTGGTTTGATGGTTGATCAGGTAAAGTATGGCAGTGGAGTGGTCACCTACTGCCGTAGCCCCAAACTGGACCAGAGAATGGGAGAGCTCCAATGGAGGACAAACACCGACTGCTCGGCAAGACAGAAGGAAATCTCTGATGAATTAGAAAATAAAACAATTTAGTTACGTATTGACACATGTAATAAACTGTATCCTATCCATCAGATTAGGCATGATGACTAAGACTGAATACTATCCCATCATTACAAACTGGGATATACAGGTCCTATAAATCATCAAATCCATATATTGTATACAGCATGACATTTCATTTACACATAATGCAAGATTAAAATTGAACCTGTTAATTCCAGATTTGCAGTTGAGCTGGAAACTGTACTCTTTGGCTTTGTTGGCACTGAAAATCAGATCAATCTCCAGGGTTTCTTGTGGAAGCAGAGTGCCAAAACCATCATTAGGCTGGACCTCAATAAACTGTAGTGCGAGAGAATACAAACAAATACAAATTGCATGAAACAGATCATCAATTTCAGTTATGGTCAGCATTGTTTCTGCAATAGCCTTTAAATGTATTCACATAATCTCTCTATTGACCCTATGCATTCCATGACAAGGAAGTGAAAGTGTTATTTTGTCTTTTAACTTCCTGTTTACACCTGAGGTGGGAATGTATCGTGTTGTGAATTTACATCTGCTGCTTGTGGCTACACTTTAGAAAATACCTGACCAGTTTTATAACGCACAGCTTGGAGGACTGTTAAAGCTGGAAGAAAATGAGACTTTCTCCTACAGCAGTCTGACAAACACAGACCTCTATTTGCATAGCGACGCTAATTAGATCAGTTCTACGCCCACACAGCACCGGGATCAGCTGGTCATCTTACTCTTATAATAGTCATGGTGGCTGGTCAGATGTGTTCATATTGGTGCTTTATTATGTGCTTATAATATGATATCATAACAAAGTTATCTCAGTGGCATTCTCCTACAATATTCATCCAAAAGCCACAATTAACAAACAAAAGGCTAATTATTCCAAATTATAGTCTCAAAAATATATATTATATTACATAGTTAGGTCAAAAGATGCGTTTTTGATAAATCAGATTTCAGACCAACAAATGATGGATGTCCATCATGTGCATCATCGTATAAGTTAGCATCAGAGTTCCTGAAAAATTGTCACCATAGAGGCAGCACATGCCACACACGGTGAGCTAGTTAACACAGACTGTAACTCTGCACCAAAGATTGTGTTTTTAATCTGATCGATGGTGGATGTGGTGGTGTCAGGTCTTTTTATTTGTATTTAAAGCCAGCAATATAAAACCCCAAAATCAGCGGGACACACACAGATAGAAGTTTTTATCAGTAGTGGTGGAGTCCGCCATTCTCATGCGGGTGGACTCCAGCATGGATGATTCACAGGAAACAATAGTCGCATGTATACAGTGTAATTTTATCTCGTTGATAACAGCCTTACTGTTTACACCCTGTTTACACTGTATCGAGTTACTGCTCGTGCAAACGAACATTCTACTGCCACCGCTTCCCATTAAAAACATTCAACAGGGGAACTGCAGGCTGGCTTTTATTGTGAAGCTACCACAGGAAGGAATGTTTTGTAATGACATTTAGTGCTAGCCGTGATCATTTGCCAAAAATCACATCTTTACTGCGCCCTGTTGTTGTGAAGAAAAACACTATTGCAGTGTGCACCACCAACCATCATCACATGACTTCTTTAATAAAACATTGTCAAAGTAGATAATCAGTGTTTACTGTAGTGCTAAACTGCATTTACTGTTACCACAGTAACCACACGTATCACCAAAATCAACCAGGACTTAAGGATTTATTGTTCAACTGTAAGGGTTGAACAAAAAGACCAAATCTCAAAAATGGGGAAACTATGATCGTCTAGAAATACACAGTACCAGAGTACCATCCACAGTACTGATAAAAACATTGTTTTCAGTGACTAATACCATCTGTGTTAGTTTGTGCTTGGATCGGGATGCAGGAAACTTCACAACATTTAACACAAGATAAGGTATTCACAGCATTCTTGTTACTCATGCAGTACCTCTGGAACACCTAAGAAGCCATAATCCTGAGGCAGCAGGGAGAGGTTGGTAAGGCGAACGCTGCTCTTCACTGACTGGTAAATGGAGCAGTAGCCAAAATCCACTTCAGTGCGGTCAAACTGCAGATCTGAAGAGGTCACAACTGCTTGGACTGTGAAATGGACAGGCTTCACCTGAATGCACAAACATAAGGCATGTTTAATAAGACCTTTTTCTCTCCGACTGGAACATTTTTCATTAAAATCAACATTTTTTCCATTTAATGTTACTGCATTGCATTTGACCTAGATCTTTATTTCATTCTAATATCACAATAATGTTACCATGTCTGTAAAACACGAGGATGGTTTGATTTATATTGTACAAATAGTTTCTACTGGATGTTCTGAAGACGGCTCTGTGCTGGTATCACTTTTAAAATCTTAATTATACATCTTCATATTCAGATTGAAGGAAAAAAATGAGGAGAAAAAAAAGACAGCAGCAACATGAACTTGGGACTAGCATGGATTGATGTATTTTTCATTTTAAAATAATCCTTTTTAAATCTGTGTTTCACATATGTGAACATATGCGCTTTAAGTATCTAATGAATTGATGTTTAAAGCAAGACCATTGTAGTCCTGAGTTGAAATGGAATAAAGCCTTTATGCATATAGTCATCTTTCATCACTGAGCAGCTCAGAGGCATGACGTGTGCGTGCCTGTGTGTGTGTGTGTGTGTGTGTGTGTGTGTGTGTGTGTGTGTGTGTGTGTGTGTGTGTGTGTGCGTGCATGCATTGGCTGAGTTTTAGAAGCACCAACCCGGGTAGCTGTTTATCAAGGACATCACTATTCCCTCCTGAATTATTATGGTTATGGTTTGTGCTAACAATGCAAGGTTGGTGTTATTCTTTATCGTTTCTTATTGTCAAAAAGTGCCATGAAATGACTACAACCAGCACTATGTTAGTCTTCTCTATACTTTCCAACTTCCATAAAAAAACCTCTAAATAATTAAACAGCTGAGCACTGTAAACTCTGGCAAACATTACTCAAACTAGAGCAAACTGTGCATTTGTCAGGGACTATTTTAAGCTGTGTATTACTACATATTTTGTGCTGTAGTGAGTATTTTGGACAGCAGACTGTGTATGTGAGATTGATTGCATGGCCAGTGCAACAGTGTGACTGTCTGTACATCTTTTATAGTTTTTTAGGCTTTTTGATATCACAGAGGAATGAGCTAAATCAATCTTTGGTTAGTAGGATTGGTTTTGGTCATTTTATGTGATTTATTAATGAGAATAAAAAGAATATCACTAGTCTTACGCTCTCTTAGGTCCATTATATCTGCATAGAATTAAGTAATCTAAGTGTTCATGTGATCTTGTGTTTTTTTCCCCCCAAGATAATGTCTTTTTGAATCATGTCAGTGCTCAGCAGATGACCTTGTTTATTGGTCTCTGCACCATTGCCTTCCTGGCTGCTGTGGTGTCTGGTGACCATACAACCGTGTTGTGTGTGCACGTGTGTGTGTGCGTGCATGGTTTAATGCCAGAAACTCAGAGCCCAGGGCTGGGGGCAACAGCTTTGGTTCTCCACAGGAGCATCCTGGCCCAGTCTTTGGCTCATCAGCAGAGCTTTACTCACCCCCCTCCTTTCCCCTCGTCCTGGTAGGAATAGGGAATAGGGGTTGGATGGGGATGGAGAGGAAGGTGACAATTTGGCAAGGAGACCGACCAAATTTAGACTTACTGAGGAAGAGGACTGGCATCAATGCAGCACGAATGTCTACGCAGCTGCTCTGTGTTTTTTAATAACGGCTGCTGCTGATGAGTTGAAGGAATTCAGTTGCTGTAAGCACTTTATTTTACACTTCAAGGACTTCTGAACTGATTGTTTACATATTTTAAAATGCAAGTTGGACCTTGAGAGGAGGATAGATTTTTTTGAGGTCTGTGCCTCTTGAGATGAATGACAGTTGTTGTTTGACACTGAGTAGTCTCCTTATCAATGTTTGTTCCACTGTAAGATTTGACCTGTGTGGTGGCAAATGAGGTTTTCCTCAGACAATGTCTGAAGGTGACAAAAAAAGATAAAATTCTAGGTTCAGGTGGAAGCTAAAACATAGCCATAAGTAAGTAATTGTTCCTTGCAATGCACTATGGGAGCTGTAGTTAACTTCTCTATTTACAATGTGTAAATTCAAATGTGCTTCAAAGTAACTCGACTTTCGTTACCAGGAACCAGAGGCACATGAGATATAGTAAGTGTTGCCACTTTGCAACTCGGTACTTGTCTTGTGTGTTTGTATCCGGTTTGTGTAATGTTAGTTACATGATGTTGTTTGTGTAAGATGATATACTGTATGTTATATGTTACACATGGATTGCTGTGGTCCCATTTTGAGCTTCTGGAGAAATTTTCAGTTAAACAATACAGGATAACCTTTATGCTTGGCTTATTAGCGCCCATGGAGTAACTGGGCCTTGGGGGTAGAAGATAATTTTAGCTTGTTATCAGCAAAATAGGTTACAACCTTCAGCGGCTCTGCTTCTGTTGGGGACAAAGTAGGACACAAGCCCTGTACTACACGATAAGTACACTGTGTTTTCAGGATCCCAGGGAGGATTACTGTAGAATAGTGTGTATGCAGTCTATAATATAATGCAAACCTGGCCTGCTACTTGCACTGTCATTGGGACTTCCAGGACTCCTGTATCTTTGTCAAAAAACGTCTTGGCATCTTTGAATAAGGAGCATCTATGAGAGATAAAAACACAGACAGACAGTGTGAGAATAAACACAAGTATGTGGCATGTTCTAATCAAAATGTTCCATTTTTACATCATGTTCATAAACAGAAAAGAGCAAAGACACCAATTAAGGATTCATAATAAACACAAAACTGCAAGAGTAATTTTAAATCTTGTTATATCTTTTTAGTACATCAGATACCAACAGTCAAAAGCCACGAGCCACTGTCGAGCTTTTCAAAGAAAGATAAAGATTCAGACCCTGAAGACCCATTACTTTACTTTAACCCACGACTGAAGGATCGGCTCGCCAGGGAAAGCAGGAGAGAGATGTAGAGCGCGCCTCCACACTACTGTAGGTTGTAGCCATGGTGATAGGAGACGTAAGTATGATTCAAAGAGGCCCAGTAGTCATGCACAGGCTTATGTAAAACTCCAGTCCTTCAGTATAACATTTACAGTATATATACAATGTATCTCTGTATGTGTGTAGTTCATTATCATGTAAATAGTGGTCAAATGTCAAGTGCAGTTTGTGGCTCAGATCCATCCCCCACCTCTCACTCTCCTTCTCCAAACATCCTTCTCTTTTTTTCCTTCTATTCCTTGCTTTTCCCTCCTCTGTTTTTTCTCTCATCAACTGTCTTCTCTGTCTTTCCCTCTTTACGCTCTTAATGCTGGTTGAAGGCTTGGGAGCTAATGCTGTAAATGTCAGTGGTTTTAAGACTCTCCAGATGTCAGCATGTTTTTTCATAATGCTAAAAACCAAGCCTCTTCTTCAACAAATCTGTCAGCTTCAGGTTAGAGGACAGGTTTGCGTTTTATATATCCCAGGCTTCATTGCTGCACGCAACTGCTGTAAGCATGCTGTTCTACTATAACGCTCTTTTTGACTCAAAGCTGGAAAGGTCACTTCTTCCTCACACGTCAAAATTAAATCTCTGCATTTACGAAGGGGAGTAATGAAAAATAAAGTCATTTTCTTCCCTCCATAGCTTGACCAATGAGCGCAGAGGGTGTATTTAAGGAAGCACTCTTGTTCTGCCTGCAAATAGAATCGCTGCTGGAGAGTCACTCTTGAATTAGCTTGGCAGGGCAGAGTGGAAAAGCATGGTGGGACGTCGCCAGGCCCATATGCTCGGGAGAATTTTGCGGATGGATGGGGTTTCAGATTTGTCAGTGTCCTGCACAGATTTCCTTGTGTGGTTTTTCTTCTCTGTGGCCTCGTCCAAAACTAATTTTCCTCTCCATAGTCTTTAATGATACTTCTGAGATTAGTAAAGGACCCATTAAAGCTGAAATAGTTGTTCTGACTTTGTGGCACTGCTAAGAGAGCTGCAGAGCAGGATTTTACCTGGAACTACTGAAATAACTGGAGAAAATGTCACATACTTTATCTACATGGTCATCCCTAAGAAACCTGAGAAGTCAAAGGAGCGATAATCAAGGACATCACCTATAATCCATGAGAGCAAGGCTGAAAAAACTTGTTAAGATCTTATGGTTTTAGAAAAGTGGTTGCTTCCTGAAGGAAGCAAATATGATATATTTGAAACGTAGATATTCATGTTCAATATGGATTCCTGCTTGGATTTCACTTCACCATTAAAAAAAGTGATTATGAAAAGGATTACAAAAAGGATTAAGAGGCTTAGGGATTTCTCACTATGGGGAAATGGATAGGCAAAAAAATGGAGTAAATGACCATGAAGGAAATCATAAAAATCAAAAAAAATCAACCAAACATTTTTGTTATTTTGTTTGATTGTTTTCTTGCAACTCATGTCACATTTAAAGTTTCTGCTACTGGTGTGAGTGATGATCTAGCAGCAAAAGTACTGGTAGAGCAGTCTGGTGTAATCTGTAGTAAATCATCCTTTTAATCTCCCTTTTATCAGCCGGAAATGCCTGGGTGGGACATGTTGCCTCTCTCTCAGAGATTACATTTAAAACTGTTCATTCAGGCCCTCCTATTCTAACGATCTTGTTATCAGGTTTGAATTTTCTTCCTGTCATTTCAAATATTGTTTGATTAAAGCAGCAGAATGTTTCACTTGACAATGGAAGTTGAACTGTTGTTCTTCAAAATCCCACTCTTAGTGGATAATTAAAGGTCAGATGTGTATGACTTAGTGGCATCTAGAGGTGAGGTCACAGACCACAACCAGCTGAGCATGTGGGAGAACCTATGGTGGCCCAAACTGGCAAAAAGCCCTGTCTAGAGCCAGTGCTTGGTTTGTCCATTCTGGAGAAACATTTGACCAATCAGAGCTGGTGGGATTATGAAAGAGGGCACCATCTTTCTACAAAGCTAGCTACTTAGCTATAGCAATGAACAAAGGTGACTGCCAACAAGGTAGGACGAGACTAAAACATCTGTAAGGGTTTTTGTAAGTTTGTAAGTTTTGTAAAACAACAACCCGTAAATCAGCATATTTCTTCGATTACCATGAAAAATGTTACAACTGCATCTTCTGTGTCGACTGAAAAAGACAAATTAACATAATAATCCTCTCTCCCAAACAGAAATTGGCTAACATGAACACAGCGTTGGGCCAAATGAATGAAGTTCATCTGTTATCAGGTTGTCAGTGTCGATCTGAATGCAAATGAGCAGCTTTTCTTTTTACTGAACAGGATCACAAACGTGAACCATTGGCCTTGACGAGAGGATTATGTAGTGTATGCAACAATGCTCTCGATATGTGAGAGAAACATGTGGGTTGGATGGTGACAAATAAAAGTGGAGGAAGACAGGCAGAGAGGGATGAAGCAAAGGGAAGATAGTGAAGGATGTGGGCAGGTTGAGCGCAATCCTTCAGAGCAGGAAGCAAGAATGTGCTCACCCTCTCCCAAAAGCCTGTGTAGGGAAGGCAAGAAGCAAACACCTGTGTAAAGAATGAAAGCTATGAGTCATTTCAGTATCCAGATTTAACAGTGTATGACTGTGTGTGTGTGTGTGTGTGTGGATGAGACAGTGAGTGAAAGCAGTGCTGCTAATGAGGATTTGGAAATCCAATCACAGGCTCTGGCTAGGAAGACTTGGCAGTGCCATTTTAAATGACACACTGCCACTGCATAAAACAAAAGCAAACCTACGGAAAACAGGATTGAAGCCGAAATCCAACCATGGCAGAGATGAGACATACAGCTTGTTGACATGTTGGATACATACTTATTCTCCAGTCCCAGTATGATTTCCTGTGCGGGTGGAGGACACTATTTGAGGGCTTAGGGCATCTTAAAGGAATGTTCCAGCCTTATCTTCATAGCTTTGGCATTATTTCTATTGTTTACAATGACACTGTACTCACCTGGCTGTAGCTTGTACCTCTCATATTATCACTACATTCCAGTCACAGAGCAAAGCATTTTTTTCTGAAGAAAACACTTACTGTAGGCAAGTTGAAGGTAGAGTGTCTTAAATCCCCAAAGTCTTTTCCATCTGGATACAGAAATATTCCATCCCCTGCACAATAAAAGCCATTCTTAAGTTATTCCCCAAGTCGCAACTACATTGCATTATTAGTAGTAATATTTCCTTTTGTTTGATTTATACAATGTGCAATGTTACTTTACTGTGCAGTTGATGGAATATTTTTTCCCCAAATAATTAGAAGAGTCCTTGAAGATTCAGAAATACTGCCAAGACAGGTGTTGTTTTGGGTTTTTCAAAGATACTCAGAGATTAATTTACCTTTCAGAAAAACAGATGCTTAACTCAAATGAGGGATAAAATATGAGAGGCACAAGTACAACAGGGCAAGAACCATGAGTAAGATACATGTTGCTGGGTTGATAATGCCAAAGAAGTAAATCATCAATTAACAGCAATAATTTCAAGATGTGCGCATGTTTAGTAAATGAGAGACAGTGGAAGACATCTACATCTAAAACCCAGGACACTGTCGACAGTGCTGACAAGGTAATCTGCACAAAAATCACAAAGTGGAGAGGATGTATGTTTCTAAAGAAGTTAAATCAATTCTGTGTAAGTTTGAAAGGTATCAGTATGTCAGTCAACAAATTACCTTCAGTAGAAAAGACTATCATTTAGAAAGCAGTCCTCTCATATGGCCTCTTACATCATGCAGGTGATGAAGACGTTTAAAGGTGGAGATTTTTATTATATTTATGATTTTTTTCAGCCCATATATTTGATGAAATACCGATACTACAGGTACCACAAAAATAGATCATGCTGCTAGTGACAACGTTAAGGCTTTTTAGGAGCTATTTAGAGGAGTTTGCATATTCCTTTCAGTTCTCTAATGTGATATTTTTGCATCTGAACCAGAAAACTGGCAAGAGAAAAATTGCCACAAAAATGACAAGCAGATGAGACCAATGATATGGTTTGTTACCTCTTAAATTGGCATATTTCTTCGTTCATCGTAGAAAAAATATAAAGTCAGGACAGATAAATCATGTTAGGGCAACAACCTCTCCAACAAAAAGTGGCTGAGCAAACACAGTGTCAGACTAAATGATGAAGTGAAGTGAAATTATATGGCAATTCAGTTTATCAGGCTGCTGATGTGAAGTCAATCTGTTCCCAGATCCCGGCAATTAACTTGCTGAGTCCAATGTTATTATAATTGACAGAACTCACTGCCAAACCTACAAAATAAGATCCAAGTTGTGATAAACTGCAATTATCCTTTTAAGAACAAAAGCGTTGTCAATGAGAGCACAGGGAACTGGGTATAGTGGTAAGGTTATGTAAGCAGAATCAGGGCCAGCATATAAGCAGTGGTGGATGGTGGATGTATAGACGGATGAGAGGAGTTTGAGAATAACAAAGAGAGGCAGAATAGATGTAGAGTTAGAGGGGATGTGAAGGAGCAGAGATACGGCAGAGGACTGTAGAGACTGAGAGAACCAAAGAGAGAGAAGTATAGTTAAGCACAGAGGTGAGAGGCCGAGAAAAAGAGAAGTGTGTGTGAGAGTGGGAGAAGACAGCACAGAAACGAAAGAGAGAGACAGAGAGAAAAAGTGTGATACAGAGGGAGTAGGCAGGGGCTGGTGGCTGTAGCTGTTACTGCTTGTGAACGCTGTACCGTCTCAGCAGCAGCACGAGTAATTCTGTACGCTAATCCTCGCATTAAAACCTCTGCTGATTCACTAAGGCAGATTACTGACATTTTCCCACTTTTCCCTCATGTCCCACGGCCGAACGATGACTGCTGCATGCCCTGAACTTTTGTCTTGTTTATCCTCCTGTTTAGTTTTTACCGACCAATATCCTCTCAGCTATCAACATATCATACAAAGCTGCTGGACTGTGGAGAGAAAAAAAGGAGGGTGGGCAGAAGAATACTACCGCCCACGCTGAGTTTTTACATACTGCACACCTCTCATATTTGCCCTGGGGGTCCACTGTCCGCTCTCCTGGCATTCAAACTGCAGTTCAAGTCCTGCCTCTCCATCTAAATTTAGGGCTTCTACTGTTGTAGAAAGAATTATCACATCCTTCAAAGTCATTAGAAACCATTACGATGGAGCTCTGAGCCCAGGTATGTTGACGCAACTCTTTCATACCTGCTGGCTGCTGACTGACTATAGATTGACTTCTATAAGAGACTTCTTTTTCAAGAGAAAGTAGGCTAACTTTAGGCTGCGTTTATAACCTGTCTGATGACTGCTCACCTTTCTTTCCCCATTTGACTTCCTTTTTAGTAATAATGCAGCATTGCCAGATAAACATCAACAGACCACATCAATTAACTAGTTGATAGAAACAATGATAAATACTTCTAAAAGAAGAACTTGGTAATAATTAACCTGAATCATCCTTAAAGTTCCACTTCCAAGAGCCCTTAAATATGACTTTTCTTTGTGCAGTATACACAATCTACAGCAGGAACTGTATGTTGCTCCTTTGTTGAGGAAGCAGAGGCTGGGACAAATCTGCAAGCCTTGCTCAATACACATGACAAGTAAAACAGTTTGCACTTTCATAGAAGGTTGATAGAATCTTAACAAGCTTAGTCTAAAATAAGATTATGAATGCTCCAGTGATTCCATTATCGTTGCATCCTCTGCGTGTCCTTCCTTACCTCGGCAAGAACTTGAGTTGGGCATTAAAGCTTGATTGAGCCTGGACGAAGCCTGTCTTTGGTAAGATCTCCATGTGTTTCCTCATTTCTGGGCACACCTCAAAGGTCAGCTTCAAGGCTGTGCTGGCTCTGTCATGCAAAAGATATGGTTTCATTAGCACAATGCTGTGCATTCAATTGCACTGTCCTATTTTAACCTGTTTTTATGTTGTATTCTTGTAATTTGATATACTTTATGGTTCTTTTTGTTTGTTTCTGTTATTTGCTGTCTACTCTCATTTATTGTACGGTGTCCTTGGGTGACAGAAAGGCGCCTATGGAATAAAATGTATTATTATTCAAGAATGGGGGCAATCCAGGATGATATTGACTGTTATTCAAAAATAAAGCACAGGCAACAATGTACAGAAAAAAAACAGCATTTTTCAGGTGCAGATTACAATTCCACATGACCTGCAGTGGGTTATCAAATATAATTATATATAATATAATCATTGTCTCTCTATATTTTTTGGATGTTATAGTTTTTAGTTAAAATTGGTATGAGTGCAAAACAGTGATGACGATACTCAAGAGCCATGCCGTTATGTGAAAATAACCTTTTGGTTTTGGTTAAACAATAGTTAAGATACTGTATGGTTAGGTTCAGTTAAGGTTAGGGATAAGGACACAAACACAAGGTTTGATACTCTACATCTCAATCCACTATCCCGACCTCCACACACCTACTTTCCACCTCTCTCCACATAGGTCATCCTTCTACATTGTTGTTTGACATAAATCGTTTGCTGCAGCACTGACGGATACTGGGCAGGATCAATAACAATGATGAGATTCTTTGGAGCAGACGTACTGGATGTGTCAAGTGCAAGAGTAATTTGATGATCTGTAGTTCTTTGGGTTTTACTGGCTGAGTTATAAAGAACCACTTTGTTGCAAAATCCCTACCCTTGTAGATCTGACATGCAGCAGAATACATGTAATTCATCATTGGCATGGCTATTTATGTTAACAGTATTTTGGTATCGTTTATGAGGTGGCAATTAGGTAAACCCTTTCATTTTGTATGAGAGCAACAGCAAAAAATATATATTCCAGGTGCAATGCCCAGTGGAAATCACAGGGCAAACCTCTCAGAAAAGACTTTTGTTTGAGTGACACCTACAGAAATTGCCTTGTATTGAGTGATGTACCCCAAGTCCATATCTTTTAGGTGACCCAATTTCCAGGAGCTCCAACAGATGGTTGTGCCTGTGGCTACAAGCCTCAGTTATAGCTGAGGCTTGTGATATAAATGGATCTTCACCTTGGGAATTCTTCAACACATTCAACCACAGCCCACACTCACACACCTTCATGAAAGGATGACAGTACAAACACGCTGAAAAAAACAACAGTTTTTTCCTGGAGGTGAAATGCGTATACAATGATAATGTTTGTAATGTCTGCTTTCATCCTCAAAGACATAAAAGGTGAGCGACGAGCGCGCTGTGGCCAAATAGACTGAGGAACCCTCCATTTTTCGATTCCCCTCTAAAATGAAGTGACCCACTTTGAATAGCGAGGTCAACCAGATGGTTGTTTCCCCGAGGCAAGGACTTTCTCTCTCTCAGGGACACTTGGGGGATATTAAGTCACTATCTTCATTCTGGCCAAATGATAACCTTCAAATCACTCTCGGAGGAATATTCATGGATACATAATCATTTAGGGTAATTAGGCATTTTAATTAACAGGGGCATTTAGCTGATCCTGTTTTTTTTTTTTGGCTGTCTGTGACCAGTTTATTTCTGAAGCAATATTTAATGATTTGAAGGTGAGTTTACAGCAATTCACATAATTTGCTTCCTAGGGGGAAAAGACACTGCAATACTGATTATGTAACCTTTTTAAATGAAACCATTTTATCAACCTTCATAATGCTTATATTTTTGTTTCATTTGGTCATAGATTAACATGATAAAACAAACGCTGATTTCTGTAATTCAGAGAAACCATTTCTTAAAGTTATAGATGAGATTCTATAAGGGATGCCAAAGAAGATGTCCTAGGGGTTGATATATTGTCTTTCTAAGCAAAGAAAAGTCAGGTGAAGTTATTATAATATCAATCCACATAGAGAGGAGGCCAGAGTCAGGATGGGTGAGTCAACAAAATGGTGAATTTAACATAGAAGACTGCTGTTCGTTCGTCATCAACCGTGGCCATGATGGTTTGTTTTTCTACACCTAATCATGGATCATGGGGTTAAACCTAACCAAACCTTAACCACAGCATGTTCATATCACAACATTTTGTAAGAGTGATTTGTGGTTTTGAAAGACACAGACAAATTATTTCATCCTGTCAGATAAGAAAACTCTTCTATGTATCCCTCATAGAGAGATGAACAAACAAAGTTAATCTGGAGTAATTCCTGAGTGAGAAACAACTTGACTGGCCTCCATAGAGCCCTGACCTCAACCCCATTCAATAGCACCTTGAAGATGAATGCAAACTCGACCTTATCGCTTAGCATTAGTGTCCGAAACCAGTAATGCTCTTGAGGCTGAATGGGAAGCAAATAGCTGTGATCAAATTCAAAAATCTTGTAAACTTGAAATAGGATGTTAAAATCTTGGGTGTCCACATTCTTTTGGCCACGCAGTCCACGTCTTAAAAGACATTGAAAACTCTGTGAAAGACATAATGACAGTAACTGGGTTTTGTTATATTTGGCATTTTTGCAGCCTGTAGCAGTCACACACATCTCTCACTCATCCACGTGCTGCTCGTGTAACTGTCCTCCACACCACGATTACACACCCACTATATTTTACTCATTCATTTCAAATATAATAACTGTCAGTGGAACTTAAGATTAATGTTGTTCCTTTCCTTTTCCCTTTAGAGGTGGTTTACCGTGACAGACAATCATCAAGCCGGGAACCATGGCTGTATGTCACACCCCTTTCTCTCCCCATGTTTCCTGTCTATCGCTACAGTGTCGACTGCCAAATGAAGGCAAAATGCCAAAATCAAATCTTTGGTACTATTTTTCAAACCGTAGAGGAAGAAATGCAGCAAAGTGCCTCTCCTGGCGTTAGGCAAATGATACAATGAGCAACGCTGATAACGACGCTCAAAATCTTTGAGGTTTAGTAGCAATTGTATCAGGTCACGTTGCAGAAAAATAGCCCATGCTGGGTGTACATGCAGAGCTGAATATCTGAGTGCCTGGACACTGCCCACAGCTATAGCAGCCTGCCCTTTCTTGAAAGGGCCAGGTGGTTGCTCTTGCTTATTCCATATGGACTCCAACGCCTCCACCAAGCCATCACTGCAAGGATTCTAAGCAACTGTCTCCATAATGCGGCGTAGCACTGTTTTATACCATGCAGGAAGCAAGAAGGCTTTTTTTCCCGTTTTCACTTTCATTAGCAACTTTATTCTTTTTCCCCAAAGTAAAAAAGTATCACCTCTAACATCAACAACACACTCACATGCCTCAGCCCAAACAACACAGGATGCAGGTTGGACTAAGACTAGGTATGCATATGCATATTATAAATACAGTAAACAGAGAAATGGAGCACAGAAGGCTTTGTAAAGGGGAAAAAAGGCTGGTTGGTTGTGTTCTTTATGGCCTGAGTTTGGGAAGGAATGCTCAACTCCCCAGCAGGTGCCAGTGGAGGAGGGTTTGACAAAACAAAAAAGAACACACAAAAAGAAAAACTCTGCCAACTGTCTGCAGAATATTTCAATCTTTCATTGGCTCACAAGCAAAAGTCAAACACTGCACATTTTAAAGCCTTTTAAAAAAATCTTTCAATTAGCTGGAGTAATATTCAAATCACTGGCTCACAGACAAGGGGCCATACTCAATTATGCTTTGTGCTGTTCCCTTAAAGAAATCTGTCACAAACTATGGGGGACTTGTGGGATATCTGCTCATCTACTCAAAAGAAAAAGTGACAAATTGTATGATGAAAGCAGCAGCTCTCTTATTGTTTCCCCCCAAAAAGCCTGCCAAGCTATTTTGTGTTCAAATTACTGTCTTTGAGGCAGAGTGACACACTGCATGGTTTGCTGGTGCAAGCATTAACATTTTCTTTTTTTACTGCTGTTCACACTGATGCTGTCATCGTCATGTTGTCACATGTGCTGGTGTGCCAGCGCACCAGATGGCAGTTGTCACAAATCCCCCACCCCCACACACGCACTCCCTCCCCCACATGATGTGACACAATGACTGGCTAGGTGGTGGACCACACGCCTGCAAATGTTACTGCCCCTGGTGTATTCTTAACCTTGTGTGTGCATCATAATGTATCACATCCATAATCATAAAGGATTTACTTTTGTACCATGCTATTGTATGGACCAAAGAGGATTGAGGGGACGTGAGCTTACTGCTTTCGTCTCTTACATCATTCTTTGTTTAGGAACATTTATCAGCTAATACATCTCTTGGATCTGAGCTGAGAGTTTTATGTTCGGCCAGCTGAAAAGTAAGCTGGCCATGTCAATTTCAAGGTATTTCCATGAGCTGTTTTTCTGTGAAAATGTCTGTTTTGGCAGAGACTGACTATGTGAGCGAGTTTTAGTATTGCATTCAGCAGATAAACCAGCATGCTACATCAGCAGTCCATGCCACTTTGCAAACTCTATCCCAAGGATGTTTCGAAGCATGACAACAAATAAAATGGAAATATGACATGCACCACTCACTTGAGGTGAGGGGTTTTACGCAGCCTCTTAAATATTAAAATTCTAACATGTAGTTCATTATAATAAACCTCTTAATAATTACTGATCTTTGATTGTTGTGGCTTGAGTATAAAGATTATGTTTTATATTGTGAGGTGAATGGCTGACAAAGGTCTATGACTTCAATAAAGTTCTGAAAAGTGCTGACAGTGCGTGGGGCTTCACTATCTTATTTTGCATGACTTGACTCTCCTCTGCACCTTTCCACCAGGTATGCCTCAGACAGTCACAATGACTTTATAATAGACTGTTAAATATGCACTCTGTTGTAATGACATACTGCATAATTAACTATGAGATTGGTTCTCACACAGGCTGAGATTGAGTTTTCAACATTCCATGACTTAATGTTCAAGGTTCTGCCTAAAAGATTTATTGCACTCGCTGTTTCAGCCGGTCTGTGTTGACAACATCATATTGGAAAAACTTTTAGGTTTGGAGAGGGAGGGATTTCTATCTGTTAACTGTAAGATGTCAGAGGAGCACCAAGAGGTGAACTGACAAAATAGCAAAAACATGTAACAATATATAGAGTATAACTAGATACATCCATTGATGTATGAGTAAAAATCATTATACAATACATTACAAACTTCACATTTTGTCTTTTGTCTTTTTTGTTTACCTCGAGGTGTGTTGGTTCACGACAACAGACAATCTACAGTTATTTGTAGGTTATTTTTATACAGCCAGCGTGAGGAGATCCCTCGCTAGGATCAACGCTCGCAAAGCTGCAGGACCTGACAACATTCCTGGTCGTGTGCTAAAGGACTGTGCAGAGGAGCTCACAGATGTCCTCACAGACATCTTCAACACCTTCCTGTGCCAAGCTGTTGTCCCCACCTGCTTCAAGAGCACCACCATCATCCCGGTTCCAAAGAAGACCTCTCCATCCTGCTTCAACGACTACCGCCCTGTGGCACTGACCCCCATCATCATGAAGTGCTTCGAGCGGTTAGTCATGCAGCACATCAAATCCATCCTCCCTCCCTCCCTGGACCCTTACCAGTTTGCATATCGGGCCAACCGGTCCACAGATGATGCAATCTCCACCGCCCTCCACTCAGCTCTCACTCACCTGGACACTGGACTCATATGTGAGGATGCTGTTCTTAGACTTTAGTTCAGCTTTCAACACGATCATCCCCCAGCAGCTGATACAGAAACTGGACTGCCTAGGACTAAACACCTGACTCTGCAACTGGTTGCTGGACTTCCTGACCGGAAGTCAGCAGCAACGCATCCAGCACCATTATGCTGAACACAGGGGCTCCCCAAGGATGTGTGCTCAGCCCCTTACTCTTCACCCTGCTGACCCATGACTGCACACCAACACACAACAGCAACCTCTTCATCAAGTTTGTGGATGACAGTACTGTGGTGGGGCTCATCAACAATAACGATGAGTCAAATTACAGGGATGAGGTGAGCCGACTGGCCAAGTGGTGCAGAGACAACAACATCAACAACATCTCTCTCTGAACGTGGAGAAGACGAAGGAGATTGTTGTCGACTTCCGGAGAGCCTCCACCCAGCACCCTCCACTGACCATCAACGGTGCTGCTGTGGAGAGAGTGAGCAGCACCAAGTTCCCAGGTGTGCACCTCACTGAGGACCTCTCCTGGAGCAGCAACACCGCATCACTGGCCAGGAAAGCTCAGCAGCGCCTCTACTTCCTCCGCAGACTGAGAAGAGCCAGAGCACCAGTCCCCACCATGCACACCTTCTTCCGTGGAACCACAGAGAGCATCCTGACCAGCTGCATCACTGTGTGGTACGGCAGCTGCACTGCATCCTGCAGGAAGACCCTGCAGTGCATTGTGAGAGCAGCTGAGAAGATCATCGGTGCCCCCCTCCCCTCCCTCCAGGACATTTACAGCACACGTCTGGCCCGAAAAGCACTCAGCATTGCGGGCGACCCCCCCCCAGACTAAAAAAACTTGCAAACCGATTTGCACTGTGTACAGTCAACTGTTTACTCTGTATACATATTTCATTTTTGATAGACCTCACTGTTTATACTGTAAATTCTGTCTATACTGCCATATTGCCATATTTATATTTATACTGATAATTCTGTTTATACTGTGCCATATTGCCATACTGATACTGTTAGACTGTTGTTTCTGTTTATATTGTTCATTCTGTTCATACCGCCATATTTGCCATATTTATACTATTTATATCTTCCAGATTTGCCACTGTCTTTTCTTGGATGTGTTTTAGCTTGTATATATTTTTATATTTTTATTTTATATTTTTTTTACATCTTTTACTTATATTTTATATTTCATGTTTATTGCTGTTTGCACCGGGACAAGAGGGAACCACAATTTCAATTGTCTGTATGTCCTGTACAGACAATATGGCAGCATTGATAATAAAGTTGACTTAAACTTGAACTTGATTTTTGTCCACTTATACCTTCTAATGATCTTGGATTCGCAACTGCTTTTTCCCCTTTGCCAATACAACTTGTCACACATTACACATTGCCGCATTGTGCATTTTTTGGTGTGACAAGATGCTTCCACAAATAATACAGCTCATTTGGCCTCATGTTGCTTTGACATGCCATTTATGAAAGTGGTGACTGTCATAATGTGTGAATGAATGTTAACTAGCAAATAAACCCTTGCTTTTCTATTTAGCTGCACTTGCAAATGGACAGTTTTGGTGCCATAGGTTAGGTGTTTCTTGTAGGCTTGTAGTCATTGTTCATGCAAGTTAACATGGCTTTCTTGAGGAACATTGATACTGATTACAAAGATAGTATTCTATTTTATGGGCAACTTAATTTCCAAATAATTCTTACAAGCAGAAGTTTTTAGGAAATTATTAGGAAACTAAGGCACCTGTAAAATAAAAAGGTGTCATGATCTGTTAACATTACAGACACCTTGTGCTTTTAATTTCAACACGCACATCACCATGAAAACTAACAGACTAAGTTTTAGCACTTAGCTTTGTCCTTGAATCAATGTTGTCTCTAACTGTTACAGATGATTACTTAAAGTGACACTAATACAGTATTAAGTAACATCTTGCGTCCCTTAATTTGATGTGCTGCCTGTTAAAACAAGGTGGTTGGAGAAGACGTTCAAATGGTGTGTAAAGTGTAAACTGATTGGACATCAGCAAGAGACAGAAAACTAGTTTTATTCACAGAGAAGGGCAGAGGAGCTGTTCAAATATCTCTGGTGTATTACTTCATTGAGTTACTGTTAGTGTTTAGTGCGACATAAGAAATGAGATAACAAGATAGCCAGTTCAGTGTTTGCTTGCTTGTGTATTTTGCATCATTTTAAGATTAAACAATTCACATTTATTGAACAAATAAATTTAGGGAATTTATTGTTTTGCTTCATTTAAAAAGTTTGGAGTTTTGGTGGATTTACTGAAGTCCCTTTGGTCACAAGTTACACCTGACTGTGAGCCGAGCAGGACACACAAATACATTTTTAAGTGCTTGAGTGTGTGCGTTTACATCTATGACAAAGCTGTCTGCCATCTTTTGGACCCACCTGCTCTGGACCATGATACTGTCTTGGTAGAGGCAGTCAAACATGCAGATCTTCAGGTCAATGCTGGGCTGGACCACCCATACAGGGACGCTGAGTGCCACAGCCCTCACCTGGATAGGTATCTGTTTGTACCAACATTTTCTTTAATCACAAATGGTTTATATAAAATATATCTTGTTTTCTACCTATGACATTGACAGGATTCCTGACTTACTGGTTTGCTGGTTAAGTCAGAGAATTTGATGTGGAAGTCCAGTTTGGCCTCTCCTGGAATGGTTGGAGTGAATACAACCTCCAATTTGATGCTTTCAAAAGCTCCAATCTCCCCTTCTCTAATCTGAAGGAGGAGACATCAAACAGGACAAGCAAACATTTATTAATTTTGGAGCCCTGTATTTTATTAATTCTACAAAACAAATATAAAATGACGAGTTGACTTTAGAAAAGAGCATCAGACTTTTCCACTGAATCAGAGCATAGCCTCAACATATTTTCAGTGAGCTTCATGACTTTAACCTTCTTACTTCATCACACAAAACCATTTCCTTCCACGTAGGGGAGGCTGACATCTCTCAGATGTGCAACTTCAAATGGCATGTAATCAAACTACAGTGAAAAGCTGTGTCGATTGTGTGCACCGCCACAAAGCTCCAAGGTGATGAGAGCAATAATAAAAAACAAAAGAGAGGAGCAAGCCATTCATGCAGCAACCGACTCAATATTGTGGGACCATGATAGCTTGATGGATAATCTGCCATTTAAGACACCAGCCTTCAACTACACAATGTGAAAGTATAAGTCAAAATGACAATGATGGAGCCACGGGCATGCAGACCCATGCAATACACACAGCCATAACAAGCGCAGAGGGAGAGGCGATGAGCCATTAGCCCCCTACCGGAGAGACGTAATGAACCCTGAACAACTCCAGAACTTCACATGGGCCACAAGGCACACACAGCATCAGTGCTAAAAACAAGACAGAAAAGCAGAGAGTCTTCTACAGACATGTATAATAGTCTGTCTCTTCAGAAACACAGCAAGCGTCTCTTTGCTAGTCAAGTTACTCAGAATGAAACTGAAATTTTTGGGTCAGATCTATCAAAAGCAATTCACTGTGCCAACATCAAATGTGACAATTTTCATACCAAAATCATACCTGAAAGACTTGACTATGTCTAGTGCCACCATCAGGTCATAATGTCCCACTCACCAACACTTTAGCCTAGTGTATCGCAACAAGAGTCTGCAGCCATGCTAGCAGCTCTGTGAGTCTGTATTAAGACACGGTGGTGTTTTGAGCTGAATGCTAACATCAGCATGCCAACATGCTGACAATGATTTATTTGCAGGGATTTGCTCATAAACAATAATAATAATAATTTTGACCTGATGATGTTAGGAAATGAAAAGTCAGGGGATCATCAGTAACTGTGTTACTGAAAGACATAACCGACTGTTACATCCTGCACATACATTTCCAAGACTTATGTCACCGGAGTCTGAGTGGCTCTCATGCATCTGGACATCTGTGGACACACAAGCCTCAGGAGTATCTTCTGGACCTGGAGGTGAAGCCTCTGAAACTGACACACACACACACACACACACACACACATATACATATACAAACAAAGTAAAACCTGATCTTATGTCATTTTTACTGTTGAGTGGTCCACTGGCCTTGACGAGCTGCCAACTCACCAAATACAACACAAAGAAAACACTGTGAACCTAGTAGATGAACAAATAGCAAAAAATAGAAATTTAGCCTCTTCTGGCACTAAAGGAAATTTCAATCAGTAGCTTTCATCCTACTGGCAGTATGAATGTGCACTTCGAATAGTGGGTTACATATAAATAAGCAGATACAGTAGATCCTGACAGTTTGTCCTAAAAATAAAAGTACTTCTTCTTCCTTTTGGACACCAAATTTGATGCCAATCTGCAATCTGGCCATTAGTTCAAGAGACAAAAAAATACACAATACAGGCACAAATTATCAACCCCTGTCAGCAGCCTAAAAATTTGGCCAAGATCAGACAGCCTTTCCTAACAATGGTTTATTTAAAAAAAGAGAGACAGTCTTTTCCAAAGCCAGCCGAGCAGAGGCAAAAGACTGAAGTGCTTATCAAAACATCAGTGGAGGAAAGTGCTGAGTGCAGCGATTAAGACTTCAGATCTGAGGGAACATTAAAGAGAAGATGCCTCTTTGTCCCCAGCTGTGAGAGCAAGGTGAACCCTACGCTTTGTGTGTGTGTGTGTGTGTGTGTGTGTGTGTGTGCGTGTATTCCTCTGTTTTGGTCCTAACAGAAATAGAAAGATGAAATTTTGTCAGTCCTCACTTGCTGCATTTCAGAGACTGTTGAATGTTAGAACAGATCTGATCTGCAGGGAGGTTTATATAGACATACTTTGTAGGGAAAAGAACTGTTTTATGATGGCTATTTGCGTTCACGGTAAAGTTCTGCGGCTAGACCTGGACTGTGCCAATCTCCCTTTACAAAGAAGTATACAATGGCCAATGGAAAAAGTCAGTTTTAGTTTCATTCCGAACTCTAGTTTAGGGTGAAAACTAGTGTTAAATAAATATTTGGTGCATGTGTGCATATGTAAAATAACTTCACCTGGTTGCTCATGCTGCATTGCCTCAGAGAGCTCCTGACTGTCTTGCTTTTGTTGGAGCTCTCCAGTGGCCATGGATGCAGATGCAGATGTTATGTTTTGACTGCTTATCTCCTGTCAGACGACAACACACACGTTAATTTGATTTCATACATGACAGTTTATGCATGACATTATTCATATAGCTATTTTAGTCATCACACAAGCTGTAAAATCTTGTGGTCATAGCTGTAGGCCATCACCGAAACAGAAACTCTTGATCTACTGTCAGACCTGGCATGTGTTGGCAGAGACCAGAGATGGCATCTGAATTTGGCTAGTTTCTGGACTGAGAAACGTGGAGGTGTCCAGGCTGAAGTGGGTGGCCAGTGCACCCTTGTTGGTCAAGATGACAGTCCGTGAAATAGTCTGGCCCACCACATGCAAACCGAAGTCGATGAACTGGCTGTCAACCTCCATCTAGAGAGGATACATTCACAAACAGTAATTAGCATGAGGAGCTGTCGCATAGTTTTACATACATTAATACATACATTAATTAAATTCATAACTTACAGAGTATAACTAGATGAGTAGAGTATAACTAGTTGTATTGAAATAGATAACCAGTCAGTGTTGTTCTTCAGTGGTGTGACTGATTATAAACAGTATTTATTATTCCTATTATTGTTACTAAAGCTAAAATCTAAAGTGTTTTCATTTAGCAAACAATGTATACATGTATAGTCTTTAAGACAGACAGAACAATATGTCAAGAGGCATGAAAATGACATAAGTAATTATTTGAAATGGACACTATAACACATCTCACACACACTCACATCACATTTCTTTATGGTGCATCTGACGGGCACAGAGAAGGGGCCCACTGCTGATGCAAACTGGACCTCTCCTTCCAGGTCCTCGTTGATCTGCAGGGATCAGACAATATGTTGATTCATAACAACAGTGGCTAGATTAAAGGTTTGATCAAAGCGGGCAAATGGAGAGAATAAGTGATGACTTGACTAAGGAAAATGTGTGGAAAGCTGCATGCAAAAACTGTTCCTAAATGTTGATGCCTTACACAGTTCATAATGGCAATAAGCCAATCCGTCAAAGACTGTATGATATACAAAGACTGAACTGAACTGTGATTAAAATAAAGCAGACTAAAGCAGAGTACTGTAGATTAATATCCAGATATTTTCTATGGCTACTAATATGACAATTTGACAAAGTTATGATTAGCCTGGTACATTCAGCAGACTCAAAAGGGGTAAAACCACTAAAACTTAGCAGATCTGAGACTACAGCCTGTTAAATGTAACATTCATTGTAGATGAAACGGAGGTGTGATGTTACTAACCATAGGTTGAAAAACAGCCTGCATTTCACAGGACATCCCAGAAGATAAAGAACCAGGAGGCTCAAAGCTTAAAACACAAATAACAATGAGTTATGAATAAGAATTTGCATTTTTTATACATTTTAAAATGTCAAATTTGACCAACATATTTCTGATTAACACAATAATAATAATGATTATAATGATCACAATTATTATTTATTAATTATATTATCTATTCTTATTAGTATCCTATTTTACACTATTTTTAATTGAACACATTTTAAGAACTTATGGAAACACACTGCACTATGATTGTACCTGTATGATTATATGTGACAATTAAATTTAATTGAACTTGAAATAAAAGCAGTGTTTCGCCTTTTGTGTCGGTACATCAAGAATGTGTCTTTGCATGACCTCACACACACGAGACTCAAAGGCAACATTTTGGTTTTAAAGCAGCAAAGAATATAAATGCCTCTGCAGTTGGAAATATGCTTCCACAAAAGATCAGCAGCTTCAGATGAAATGCTGAAGTATGATGAACCTCCCATGAGTGGAAGAGATAAGCGGAAGACAAAGCTGAGGTCAAAAGTCAAAGAAAGGGCTATTGTTCCATATGAAAACACTGCAGTGTGAAACAGAATGGTCAGGAATGATTTCACATTCAAATCTTATTATATCACACTGTAAACCATAGCAATAAACAACAAGTTTATTTCCAGACAAAAAAAGAAACAGGAGGACTGTGAGCTATTTCAAAGCAACATGTGTATCTCGCAGCACATGTTTACGCCAACCCTAATGCTGCCCTGAGGAGCTGGATAACTTTCTGCCCTTCCAGAGACACAAGAAGAAGGCCAATCGATATGAATATAGCAGGCAGCCAGCCAGCCAGAGATACAGAGAGGATTCTCAAAATTCAATAGATAAACAAAAAGTTAGTAATATGTACTATGTGGCATAATTATGAAGCAGCTATAGTTCCAGGATATAATGGATCTTGTTATTGGGTCTTGGTAATATTCTTATCATGTTACAAAGTTGGAAAATAATCTGTAGGTTATGAGACGTCTTTTGTGCCAAGTTGATGTTTTGGCCTGAAGGTAGTACAAGACCACAGCAGAGTGTCCAAAATGGAAATGGTTCATGCTCATTCCTCTTGTTTTTAAACTCTGTAAAGGCAAAATGATACTAGTTTTCCTTCTATTAACATACACCAGCAAGGATATACAGATATAAAATAAATATAAGACAGCATGCAGCCTGCAGTAATTAAAGTCAAATTAATAATAAATCAAAACAGTTTTATTCATTTTTCTGTGATGAGAGCGCCCCATACATTAGTGTTCTCCAGTAGCCATAAATTATTGTTTCCAGTTGACAGTGTTGGTATTGTTATTTGATTGGTCCAGTGTGTGTGTAGACAGGCACTAAAAATAGTTCATTAATATTAGTTACAGAACAGTTCTAACAGTTACACAAGCAATTAACCAGCTGAGAGGATGTTGTTAGCCATTTCTTTTTGCTGTTAGTCCCTTTGGCAATCATTTGAGTAATCCGTGCGTTACCCTGTGACTGCTAAACAGCACACCACAAAACTGACAGCACGTCTCCTAGCAACACTGGCTCTCAGATGTCAGTCAAACATTGGCAGGAATAGGAAATGCTCCCCAAAGAGGCCTACACACTGAAAGCTGTTTACACAAACAAACCCAAAACCCCAAAACCTCCAAATATAGAAAATGATGCATATTAGCTTTAGTATCATGTTTATAGCCACAAATAATTTTGAAACTTAAAACTAGCCTGTTCTGAAACATAGTTTGAATAGCTTTGAAACGCAGAAAAACTACAATATAATTAGCAATCTGAGCATACTATCATCAACACAAGTGGCCAATGGAACATTATGTTTGATTTGAGCCAGTTGTTTGAAGTTGTTGGTGCAGCTGTCAGGTGAAGAATTTGGAGCAGACCGACTGTAGCTGCCATCCAGCTCACACTGTGATCTGGAAGTGTATGAAATGATTCCATCTGGGTTGCTAAGTTTGGAGGTAATTATAAACGTCACATTGCACTTTCAACACAATGTGTTTATTTATTTTTTTGGGCTAAATTCCTTCCTTATTGGTATCATCCTTCATTCCTAGCTGCAAGACAGGTGGTATGGAGCGACACGTGAAGAAAAAATAGAACAGTTCATTTGGGATTAAATGCTGAGTGAGGCAGTGTTTGAAAAAGCCTCCTAGAGCCCTATATAAATTTAGAGCTGCAAACGAGGCCATACTGTATATCCATTGCAGGAGACTGAAGCGGTGAAGCTGCTCCTGTGGCTGTACAGTATCTGACTATGCCATGTGTTCTATTATACATTCTCCCCATTGGCTTCTCCTACAGTAAATCAATAGGCATTCTCAGTTTATTATTCAGTTCAACAGAGCTCAGACACCCTCACACGCACAACCACTTCTGAAAGCAATCAGTAAAACATCAAAACTTTGACGATGTGTGTGAATATTGAATAGGCTTGCTGTTGTACTTTGCGAAATATTGTCCAGTTGCTCCAACATAATGCATATTTCTGCTTTAGGTTTTAGAAATTCTATTAAAGAGCTATGACAAGAGTGTTTCTGAGGGCATTTTGTAGGTTAATTTATCCAAACCTTAGGATTTTTACCAGCCTTTCCAGTGGTTGGTAAGAACGATGGTATTTGTGCTACCAAGCTCTGAGCTCTGGGGTGTGGATCGTTTTTAACATGTTTTAAGTCACAAGCATAGTATTGTCAGGTAAAAAGAAATGGAGCTCAGTTGGAGACTGCATGCAAAGATTATGGACTGAGAAATCTGAGATGAACCAGTTTTGAATATCGCAAGCAAAGAAAGTTCTACAGCCACTTAATACTAGAGTCAAAACAGTTATCACACTAAAAGTTTTGGTATAGACTTAAGAGAGAATGAAGCCTACTGACTTCGATGATCCCTTTACTTTTCCCCAGGTGCTACAATAAGGCTGACATTTATCTGTTTGACTATTTGATGGATCGCCATGAAAGACCTGGAATCAATATTACACCCTGGTCTTTTCCTGTCTAATTAAGCATGCTAGCTGGGCACACAATAATAGTAAACATGGCTAATATCTGCTAAACATCAGTTACTCTTGTATTTGTCAGCCTATTAGCATGCTTATGACATTTCTTTTATACTTTGAGGTTTATTCAGTTTATTTCCAATGAAAAAAGCTAGCACTAGCTCCATCATAATCATCATAAAAGAAGAGTGTATGGGTACTCTTTTTGACCTTCTCGTTAATTGGTGACACATCATGCCGCTGCCAGTGTTGGTGTCCTCTATATTTGAATCTGTCTTCTGTTTTGGTCGACCTTGGGTCCCATTCTAAGTAGGTTTCTTTTTTTGAAAACTAATTTATGCACCTTCGTTTTAGGTAAGTTTTCCACAGGACTATTTGGATCTATAACATATGCTGTAGAAGATAAATCCCCTTTATTTTCCAGCTGAACTTCCACGGACTGGTATCCAAAATTAAACAATTTATCTCATCCTAGCATGATTTGGACCAAATTAAACAAATTGTAGGTGTGATCGCACCCTCAGATTATGTCGAGTACCACCATTTCTACTACAGTTAGGCTTTATCTCACAACAGACCACAGAGGGTGTCTTCCTCTCAGCCAGTTATTTGCAATACATACAAGGAAGTGACACTAATTGCAACTACACAGCTTCTATAAAATGGCTTTTCACCAAGTCTGGCAAGACTGGGCTGTTGTGTTTTTTGTCCCAGTAGTGAGAAGATACAGCAGAGCCCATTCTGGTACAAATGCACTATGCATGTATGCTGTGCAGGGGGGTGTAGGGGGATGAGAAGACATTTTTAGAAATTCAGGGGGCGTACAGGGAACCATTGGCTGGTGTGAAAAAGCCCAGTGTGTTCCTGGTTCACGTTTCTCTGTGTCCTGATGTGTTAATGCTTTAAGCTGGGTGAGCCATGAAGGCTTTGCAGTTGATCTGATCTGAAAAAGTTTTAATGTGTGAATAATCTTTTAATTTTTTTTTTTACATAAATCAGACTCTGAATAGCAGAAAGAGGGCATATTCCTATTCTATGATGTCCATTATTCTGTTGTAGTTATGCTGTTGGTTCAGTAACAATGGTTGGATATGTACCGTCTGCACTCTCACATCACTTGGTTAAAGGAATACAGCACTGATGCAATAATGGGTCAATTTTAACCCAGTGATTTTTGAAGAGAGGGTTGTTCAAGACAAGAATTGTCTTGTTTTGTTTGTTTGTTTTTTTTGTCTGCATGAGTCATGCAAATACTAGTCACGACTAGTTCCAACATTGTGTGAATAATCAGTGGGATGTACATACAGTAATAGACCTAGACTTTATGATGGACCTAGTATATTGGCAGAAGGTCAGGTGAACCTGACAGCAACAGTAGTATTTTTAAAGTGGGATTATATAACATACACTAAATAGTGGCCACCTGCAGTCATAAGCAGTTATAGTACAGGATTATAGCATATTGAATTTCCTTTAATTTTTCAAGACTCTTTTGAATTATCTCTTGACCTTAAAAGACGTCATCATAAGATGACTTGTCCTAGAGCGAGTGGAATAGGACAACAAGCAGGAAACAACGAACATGTCTTACATGATCTATTTACAACTTTTGTGCGTAAACCATTGAAATGCATATCTATGACTTATCTGAAGACAGAAAAAGAATGATTAGTAAAATGAATGATTGTGTTCTATCACTCATCGTTTTGAGTGCTGCAGTCAGTGCTGCCACAGGTGGATGGAAGCTTTTTTACAACAATAATTTTCAATTTTCATTAAATTTAATTTTTATTTCAATTATTTATATAAAAGGACAGCACACATTAATCAACATGTCTGGAAATGTGCTAGCTAATTTTCAATTGCAGTACTTTGGGGAGATGTTTGGTAGTCTTCTGCATATACCTTCCGACCAGCAGTAGCAGTCAGTAATTTGAAATGCTTTGTATTAACTTTTTTTTGTTTGTTTTCACCTTATAAGTCAGTAAGAAGGTACTATCTGGTGCGTTCATATTTTCAACATTCTTTTTATAACAAATGTTATGAGTTGCTGTCTTGACTGAAATGTCCAGGTTCTGGGAGATGGCTGTCCAACAATATGATACACAGTAACATGACTATTGATCAGGGCTAGCCAACATAAGGTACTGGCCTATCAGCAAAGATTATTGAATTGAGTAAAGGTGTGATTTACAGCTTTAGAATTTAACTTTGCATTTGTAGGAAAAAGTTATATTATCTTTTCTAAGATACATAGTCACACTGTAAATACCTAATCCTTTAATTTATGTCAATGATTAACAAATAGAGTGACAAACAAACAGGTGCAGTAGGGAACAAAATAAGCTTTGTCACAGCAGAAGAAACATACTGTTGTAAATGGGAATGTAGAACTAATGAATTTAAGGTAGAAAACTAACAGCAGGCAGCATCTGTTGTTCGTATCTTTATTCATTTGGCTATTTTACTTTTTGTTTTTCAGTAACTTGTAAGGGAGATAGAAAGTTGAGTGGCTATAATGTGCACTGTACAGTATCTGTGCATTCACCCATTTTGTAATAAGTGCATGTTTGCTACATGTGAGTTAAAACCAGAGGACTAGAAGGTGATGTGTTCAGACAAGTGGCCCAGCACGAAGGCTCAAGAACAGAATCAGTAGTTTCCAGCTGACCCTGCTGTAGCCTGGGAGACTCTTCAGTCAGTCAGGCAGAAAGAAGAGCGACGAAGAAACCACATCAAGTCATGGGGGGGAGCTGATGGGAAAGTGATACACAGTGAGTGACCTGGAGAACAATGCATCTCTGCTCGGCCTGTGGGCTGCTGACAGGCTGAGAGAGAGGAGATAGCAGAGACGTAGACTGACTCACTGAGCTGAGTCTCATAAGAGGAGCTGTGAGCGTGGTGATCCATGTGTGGGAGGACAGGCTTTGCTTTCACGTCCACTCCATCGTCTTTTAAAATGACAAGAAGTGGTTGTATTAAATTGGTGAAACATGAGCATATGTTTCCATGTGATAATAGAAACTGTTCAACATATAGTGAGTTCACAGGAGCTTTAACATTTGTTGTTGTAAACATCTCTGGCTAGAGGGTTGTCACAATACGCTACTCCTCCCGCAGTTTCTGTCGCACATACACAAAGAAGGTATCAAAACGTGCGGCTTGGCCAGGAATCGACTGCTATGACTTTTCTAAGCGTTTCGCCAAACGTTTGCCGATAAATCGCCAAAAACCATGCCAAAAAAATGAATGGGTGTGTATTGGTAGAATGTTTGCAAGCTACAGTTGGTGACATCATCGCTAGAGTGGAGAGGGAGAGAAAAAACTATCAAAAAATTAATTTGTAAACTGCTCTCGAGGCCACAAATTTCACTCTACAGAAATAATTTATACATAGAAATGTAGAAACCCCCCCCCCCCCCACACACACACACACACACACACACACACACACACACACACACACACACAGACAAGACAAAAGTCTTTCAAAATAAGAGTCCCTTCAAAATAAGAGCCCATTAAAAAGGCAATGATGACACAGCTTGTTGTATTAATAGTGAATTTGCTGAGCAGTGTCAATAATAATGTATTGGGGCGACGGGGCCAGAGTCAGGCTCACTCAAAACACTATAACCCATGTGAAAAACCACAAAGCAAATCCACTGAAAAACAACTGTGCTCAGTTTTTTATCTTTATTTTAGGATCTTTTCTTTCTCTGATAATAGAATATTTCCATATTTGTGCCAATGTAATTAACTATATCACAGCTGAGGATACATGCAATATACTTTGTTTTAATGCATACCGCTTGTATTATTCAGGTGTGTTAAGAATTCTCGCAATTATACACATTTTGATTCTCATCTTGTGGTCTTCCTCCTTTTTTGTTTTGTTTTTGTCTTAATTTTGTTGTATATTAGCATCATAATATATGTTGTTGTAGTTCTTGTAAATGTGTTGCTGTACAGTGTATGCTGTTTTGTTCGTCATTGTGCTGCTGCTCATGTTTGTCTTGATTTCTGGCCCACTTTTTGTCCCATGTGCACTATACCATGGCCACTACCATCGCCTGCTAATGGACAAACTAAAAATCTTACTTGAGAGAGATGAAATCCTTCAGTTGGGTGGACACCCCAAGAAGCTTGCAGTGGTTAGTGATGTAGCTGATGTTAGTCAGGACAATTTTCTTCTTATATGTTTTCCCCACTTCGTAGTCCTAAAACAGACCATCAGTACCACCATTTGAATAATTAAAAATCAACAGTTTAAATTAGACTTACATAGTAAGTAAGTTTGTTAGCATTCATTCTGCTAAAATACATGACTTCTTAAGATAAATCCTCAACAGTGATGCTTTTACAGCACCAGTAGTGCAGTACCTTGAACAGGATGACCTCTGGTTTACTGATGAATGGAGGCCCTTTCAACTCTTTTCCATGAACTTTTTTAGCAGTCCTGTTGAGATTTTCACTGGCCATTGCAGGTTCTTTCTGCTTTACTTCTGTCTGCACCAACATAGCTTTCTCATTCTGGGGCTTCTGTAACTGTATAGGGAAGAAACAGCTGGTGAAGTCCTTATAAATAATCACTGCAACAACAATAATAATAACTTTTATATAGAACAGTTGCAAAAGAAAGGCAGGAATTGAAAATGTAAATCTAACCTTTTGTCATTTTCTCCTCTGAATGTGAGGGCTACAGCATGAAGTCTGATTAAGTGGAGATGTAAATATGCACCATATGTCATCAAGCACAGAAAGATGGAACATCATTTACCGTAGGATTTTAAAATGAAATGCAGATTAATGTAAAATGATAGGTTTCGTCTGCTGAATGTAAACCATCTATCTCTCATTCATCTGTGTATAAAGGTGTAGCTTTATCTATAACTAAAATAAATGACACTAGTTTACTTTTAAACAATAAAATGTCTCACTATGTCTCTTTTACAAAGTGAATATCTATCGATAAATCATTGTTGGCTATACCAAAACTATACTTTTTTCTATCCCTTAATTACATAAAAATACACATGATTACCTATAAAACCCCCTCTTCATTTATCAAGAAGCCAAAGTACTCAAATGTGAAATGGCAGCTGTACAAAAACTATATTCAAAAAGTTCCACAATCTTAATTCAAATCATCTTTTTGAAAGGTCAACAGTTTTGATACTTGGTGCTAACAACTGTTGGCAGCAAACGAAAAAAGTTTAACAATAAGCAGATTTACAATATATGTGATGCTGTGGAGGTGAAGTCTGTTTGAAATGTTAAATTTATCATCACGTGAAACTGTGTTATTAAGGGCCCTGATTCATTTTTATGGTTTTGTCATTTTATCCATGATCTATTTTTTCTGTATTGTAAAGCACTTCATCATCATTCTCCCCCTCATGAATCATCTTATTAGCTTTATTACATTGCTGTGCTCATCTACCGATCCAGCCATTACTGTGTTCGGAAGTAGCCATTGATGAGGGCAAAAGTCTGATCTGTATATTCCACTCGACTGGGTACTTGCTCAGTGCTCTGAGCTGTAGCATCACGCTCACTGTGAGGCCTCAAAGGCACCAGCACAATGTGAAGTGATGCCTGTTGTCCCATGTTTCAAGCGTGTGTGTGCAGGGGGTTGGTTGAGACAGAGATCCAACTCGCATCCATGGCAGTGAGCTAGAGACACTTCAGATTCAGATTCAAGAAAACCAGTACCAGCTTTGGCTTTCTGAAAGGTCTACAGTGTTCTCAGACTGTATTAGAAAGTCAGTTCTTGCTGCCTACAGACACTCAGTATACAGCTTGCTAATGTGCTCGTATTACTCAGAACAGATGTCAGTGATACTTCTATTTTTACAAGTAATGTAAGTTGACCGCTAGCTTTTAGTGACTAGATTCTAATCGGACATTTTGATCTGCTTTGATATGACCATGTATTTATGATGATGATAATGATGGTGATGATTATCATCAGTAGACTGAACTGTAGTAGTATTAATGAAGCATTTTAATGGATGGATTAGTTGCCAGGGATCATTTCGCAGGCGAGGAATTGTAAAAGTAGCAGCAGCCACAGTTAGCCAGCTGCAGGCAACAGATGAAGTTAAATGTCCAACAAGTCATTGTATCATTTTCTGTGTAAAACCACTGTGTGGGTCACAGGTCCTGAACACAGATGTTCACACAGTTATCCCAACCGTGAAGGTCCTGCTGCTGGAAACAAGCAGAGATTGCCTACAAGAGATGTACCATAAATAAAGCCACGCCAACTTTAAGAATTGTCAGATGTGTTTTTTAACAATCATGTGATTAATGAATAAAGGGATAGCTAACTAACAATTCATTTCATGATTGATAATTTGTTTTTTCTGATTCTGAGGTAACAGCTTTCAGGGTCTTGTTTTGTGTGGACAACAGCCCAACACTAAAAGATATGTTTAGTTAATAATCAATAATCGACTAATTGTGAGAGCTCTAATTGTTCGTATCCCTAATGCAAATTCTTTGATTTCAACAGTGTTGGCAAACAGATCAGTTGAAATCAGTTCAAGCCCTTAAAGCCTTGCATTGCTCGAGCTCTTCCTAATTCCCTCAGCACTGGCCTGATTACTGGTCTGGGGAGGATTTAGATACACTTGTGCTACTTCTATGACATATGGCATCTTTTTTGACTTGCTAGCTAAGAGCTTCACATGGAAGATGTGGAGGTTCCCCCTCCTGGTGCGACCACCCCAAATGCACGTGCTCCAACTAGCAGATCTCTGGAGTGAATGTGATCCCTCACTGGTTTCCCACTGACGGTTGTGTTTGTTGGATTACTCATACTAACAAGCTAGAGGTATAGCTACTGGGAATTAAACCTGTGTTTTGTGCCTTGCAACCTCAATGCCAAACCAGCCTGATAATCAGTGAACAGGTTTGTTTACATCAAACAAGCTATGCAACTGTTTTAAATCAATTAAATACTGTTTTTCAGTGCAATTATTTAAATAACATGTTTCAGTTTGCAGGTGGGGGATTCATCTGGTGAAAAATAAGCGTATCCCTAGAAATATTACGTGCCTACTGTAGATGGGACATGATTTATGAGTGTTTAATTTTAGCAGCTTGCATGGATTTGCTTTTGTTTTAGTGCACCTTGCAGTTCTGGTCCCACAGCCCAGAGAACTCAGGCACAGCCAGGCTTTCAGCAAGGTTCTGATGGTCCCCTTCTGGCTGGATGGTTTCCTCCAGGTCCTCAACATCAGAGGAAGTTGACGATGAGCTGCTGATGTCACTGACCTCTCTTAACTGCTGGAAAAATACACACACACACATTGGGTCATAACTGTTGAAAATGCACTTGATTTCTTGATGCAGTCATTTTTTAAAATGTGATCTCAGGTGTTATTAACCACTCACTATCGTGGGTCTCTCCTCACTAGCCGATGGGGGGTGGGGATCCAGGTAGTACAGGAGCTTCTCTCTTGCCTTCCCCAGGGATGGGAACCTGTCAGTAGTTAAGGGTTTAGGCACTCCTGCCTGGTGCCTCTTTCTGCTCTTTACCAGCTGTTCCTCCTGAAGGATTTTTGCCACAATCTCCACTCTCTTTGACTTCTGTTTCTCTGTGAATTCCCTGAGAAGGGCAAATTAACAACACTGCATTATAACTGAAATGCGGTCATGTATTCCTCAGTACACAGCGAGAGAAAACACCCACACACTGCTGCATGGAGTGGGAGTAGAGGACATGCATGTGGGAGAGGAAAGGAGAGAAGAGGAGAGGAGAGAAGAGGAGAGGACGTACTCTTGTTTTCGTTTTATCTCCTCTAGTTGTTTCTGTTGGTAGATATGTTTGATACTGTTGATGCCTTGAGCCTGCAGGGATTCTCTCAGTTGTCTCTGTTGCTGCTCTTTCTTCTGGGCGTTTGCTTTTGCTCTGCTTTGTTGGACCCGCAAGCGCCCCTAAAGAAATCAAGTTGATTATTTAAACAAGGAGAGATGAATGTTATGGAGATATTTTTTATATGAAATGTACCTGTTGACTGTTGAATTGGAAAACAGTAATGACATTACAATGAAAACATGATGCTTTTCGTTTCTGCTTTACATCTCTCCTGGTTAGGAGGAGAATTTGGACAGTGGACAGTATCTCTCATTAAAACACTAGTATTCATGATCTAAAAACTACAGATGCCAGCAGGTGCCATGGGGGTAAAACACGTGTACAGACATTAGTCATATGTGCTTTTAAATGAATATTATGTTACTGTAACAGCTGCAGCATTCACTCTGTTAGTATTACACTATTAGTACTACACTATTGTTAGTGCCTTCTTTTGTTTATACAGTTGTAATGCTAAAGTGGATGTTGTTTTAGCAAAACCTTCCAGCTTTGGTTGTTATTTGTCATACAGTCTTCCGTTAATCCAGTGGGGAAAAAAAACAAATAAAATTGTCAGGCCATGTCCAGTATTATCTAAATAAAATCTTCAGTTTTCTTGTGATTTTCCCTGTTGAGGGATCAATAAAGGGATCATCTCATCATTTCTTCTTTTGGACAAGGCTACATGGTAGGGTTTGACAGTAACGTTTGCCAGGCTGCCATGGGCAGGTTTTCCATCAGCGCTAACCACTTATAAATATTAAATTTAAATATTCTTATATTACAGTTGGAAACCAGAACCAGACAACGTAGCATCCAAGCTAACACTCACATTCGAGTATTCTTTAGGGATCTGTGAACAACAGCTTCACTATTTTATATACTTGGAATTGAGGGTGTGCACGTTATGTTATAATATGATTCAAACAAGATTCAAATTCTGTATTAGTTGAAACACACACCACAAAGATTTTTGTTTGGTTAATGAAATAAGATTTTAAACATTCATTTAAGTCACATTTTCATTATTAAACTTAACTGAATAGTATCTAAATTAGTCAAGAGATAATGTGACTAAAAATGGCACCTAAATTTTCTGTTTCTGCAACCAAAAGCTGATGCCTGGATGCCAGCCTTGATGCCAGATCAGCTTTTTCTCTTGAACAAAACTATGGTGTTTATTATTATTTTCTGTTAATGTAACAGTGTGTAGGATTAAGTGTCGGCAGCGTAGTTGCCCTCCCATTCCAAGCATTAAGTAGAAACTATGTTGGCCAAAAATGCAAAACAAGCAAAGAGCCAGTCTTTGTTTGTCTGCTCTGGGCTATTGTAGAAACATGTCACTCAATGTGGTGGACTCCCTGGAAGAGAACCCGAGGCATCTGTAGATAAAAGGCTCATTCTAATTAATTAATTCATTCATTCATTCATTCATTTACCCATGACACCTGCTTAGATACTTTTTAGCTTTATTCTTAGCTTAGAGTTAAAAGATTGGAATGCACATCTATAATCATAACATATGACAATACTAATTCTGAATCTATCAGCACTCATAATGCATGTGACTGATTCTGTCCTGCTGACAATAATGGTAGTACTTCAAGAAAAAAATCAAACAGCAAAATCAGAAAATGATATTCAGTTTCATACATGTATTTATCTATACAGTTACATGTATGCATGTTTGTTGCTATCACACAAATCAAATCAGGCACAGTTGTATCATGTCTTGAAAGCTTTAGTATATATAATGTATATATGTATGAGTATATAATGCATAGCTAAATAATGTTTGTACTTAAAAGGTTGTTCACTTGGGAAATTAGGAATGATCTTATATGGGACTAAACATATGCTAGCTATGAAAAGTGTTAATAATACATAGCTCTACAGGCTGTGTATCCTTTTACTACTACAACTATAAAGCAGTATCAGTATCAGTATGGAAGGGTGCTGTTACTTACTTGGGTGGCTGCTATGTTTGATTTCAGTGACTGGACAGCCTGTATCCTCTTTTCCAGAAACTCTCTGTTCCGCTGCTCCTTCTCAGCCTCTTGCTGATGCATCCTGAATGAAATGGGAACAATTACAAAGCAAGTGAATGCTCACACACAGTGCAGAGAGAAAAACAAATCTGCTACTATTGCTTGGATTGAAATTTACAAGAAGATTAAAGCTGAAAGTTTTACCAAGAAAATACCATTTACTTTAGCTTTTAGGTGCTAAATACTGGTATAAAATACTGTTTTGCTCAGGTTCCTGACTTTAAGTACTAAATTCTGATGACCATGATGTACTTATGATTGATCGAAATGGGTGTTTGTCATTCAGATAAGCTCTGACCCTGACATTGTGTTCTCGTCACTTGTTTTATATTAATACATGTGGACATTTATCGAAACATTCTACTCAGTCTGTTTAAATGAGCAGATACAAATCTTATTATAACAGCACAGACTTCAACATAAACTGATTGTTTTTTTTGAGAAAACAAAACATATGAAGAATGGCAAGCAGATGAAGTAACCAGACAGATGATAGACTAAACAATACAGAAGAGAATAATTATAAGTACAGAAAGAAATCAACAACCTTGGTGGTTAAACCCCAGATTATATTCTTCTGTTCTTTTGGAGAGACTGCAGATCTGTCATCCTCTGACTGGCTGATAGTTTTGGTTGTTACTACAAATGATTTCTTTGACTACTTGGTGCAGAAAAATAATGTTCTTGATTGTTGGTAAATTGTCATGGTATAAACAGGATAATCCCCTCTAAGCAATGTAAAAATATACATGCTAAAAAAGGGGGCTTTCACTTACCATGATTTTTTGTGGCCAATTTAGTGTATGTACATTTGTATGTACAGTATTATGTAGCCTTCACTCAAATTAAACCATATGTGCAACAGTGTGGCTTTATTTATGTGGCTTTTGGACAACATTGGTGCTCAATGCACAGAAAAATAAACTACAGTACATCAGGTGTTGGCTACTTAGAGAATACTTATTAGTATCAGTTCATTGTTAAATTTGGTATTATAATTGTTATTTTTGATAATAAGAAAATATATACTATTACTGGCCTCATCATTTGAGGATTTGAGGTGGACCTAAGGTGACCTGGATTTTCAAAACTTTTCAAAAACTGGTCACTTGCTGCAGGCGAGAATCACAGCAGTCTACAACACCAAGAACATTTTTTGGGAATATCATGACTAACTTGAATCAGTTTTTTCTGATCGGATCTAATCTGCTATTCACTTTCAGCTCAAACATTTCTGCATGAATTTGAACTATCTGGCCTGCTTGTGATATATTTTGCCAGTATGAGTGAATGATCAATAGGATGTCACAATATCTAGCAGGCCCTCCGTGACACATCATATTCTTGTTCTAGTCTAAGCCCTGTTTATTGGCTATTTATTAGCTGATTACCTTTTAATGGTCTGTTTCAAGTGCTTGGCAGCTATCTTGCGGCTGGCCTGACCCGCTTCAATCTTCTTCTGATATTCAGTCTCGTCTTTCATCAGCATGGCTGCCTGTTTTCTATCAGAACACAATCACACACACATATCAGTCTTTACATGGCTATTCCAGGTTCATATAACTGGTTCGAGGATTCTCATGAAAAGTATCATTAAAGTAAATTAAACAATTTCACAGGGCAAAAAATACTCAGAGGAGTGATGTTGCATTAAGAAATTGACCATTTATAACCTTTTACCATGTATATACATATAAATGTAATTTCACTTAAATTTGATGTTACATCTACTTTTAATGTACTGAGATGTATGCATATTAGAGCATCATTACACAAAAAAATGCGGTCTAAATGGAAAATTTGCTTGTTTTCCCTACTCCCTGAGATGCTGCATCTTGAGCTGCTGGTTCTGGTTGGCTTTCCTCTCCTGCTGCAGCCTTGTCACTGCCTTCTGGGCCTTAAGGACCTGGAAGAGCCGCACCTCCTCCTGCACCTCCTGCCGGAGTGGGGAGAGCCTGCCAAGCTCCACCTCCATCTCACACAGCTCCAATCTGAAGAGCAGGGATGTAGAATGAGATAAATGTAGATAGGAGTTAAAGATGCTGACTGGTGGTGTACATTATCTTGCAGTACAGTTATGAAGCTAGACATATATGGGGCTTTGAAGCATAATGCAGGTTTAATTTTGCTTACAAGTTTTTATTTAAATCATGATTAAGAACAGATCAGTCAACTGGGTTAATTGGTCTAAGAGGCAAATATTTAATGGGTGATTGTTACAAAAGAATCGGAAACAGCTTCAGAGCATTAGGAGACATCATTTTCCTTCAGAAAAACTGTCAGTTGCTTAAAGCACAATGAGGCAGGATTTCATATAGATTTTACAAAAGCAAGAAAAACTGCCCCAGATGAGAAAGAAATGATTTTTTAGGATATAAAGTCCAACATTACAAAGACACAGTTGTTCTTGCATATCAAACTCTTGGGATATTAGCATGCCATAATTGCTTGCTTGGCAGTAAATGCCTTTCAGCAAAGACGATTGTTTACAGCATTTATTACTATGATGCATGACTGAAAAGAACACTGTGTTAAAAAAACACAAGGGGCTGCACTAGTGTGGGTGTGTTGTTGAGATGCTGAAATAGAATCCAGGAAGTCCAGTTTGACAAATAGATGCACGAGTCTCGAACACTGTACAGTGGTTTGTAATAATCAAACAGCAAGTGTCTGATTGGTAAAGACAGTGCTTTGTTTCCGGATGATGTCGCATTGCATTGCGGCAAAAGTTTAGGTAGGTTTAACTTTTTTGCTGGATGCCTTTTTTTTCTCTTTTAGTCCTCTGTGTTTGCTCACCCAGTGTCACTGCAGTGGTCCCGTTGAAATGAATGCGGGGCTGCGTTCTTCACGCAGTGCTAATGCCTGTCAGAACAAGACCTTACTGTCAGACCTTTTTCCTCTCTGACTCACTCTTGTTGTTTTAGTTCAGTGTTGATGTGGCCCTCCAGCTCCTCCTCACTCTGCAACTTTTGACACAGATGCTTATGCTGGCCTCGCAAACGAATCACAGCCACACTAGAAAGTAGAAATAAACAAAGGCAATACACAGGGGCTGGACAAAACAGAATCATCTCATATATGAATATTAAATACAGACGAGTATGTGTTTGTTACTTTTAAACTCACCTGTTATCTGCTGCTTTCTGTCGCTCTATCTCTTCTTCCAAGTTATCCCTCTGCTCCACCAAACTTTCAACATTCTGGCGACAGAGTTTAAGCTCTTCTCTGGAAAAAAAAAAGAAACACAAGAAAACAAAGACAAGTTCAAGCTGTGACAGAGAAACAACCCACATCAAAGCCAATCAGAAGGAACATTTTCAGTGCAGTTACAGTGAAATGCGTTCAGCGCATCATACTAATAGATGTCCCTGTGGCTATTGCAACAAAAGGAAGGAAGGAAGGTAATTATGTAGGCTAAAATGGTAATCTATTGAAAAGCTGAGAGTGGACAAACACACATCAACAGCTTTGCACAATGTTGTTTTGACAGTCTAATGGTGTGCAACAAAGCAATTTGTGACTGGGGGAACAGGCTGTCATAAAAAGAAAATCATGGCACATGATACAGTAAAAGCTGCAGATTGGTTAAAAGCCAGGTGTGCTTAGGTTCCATTAAAGTCTTGCTTGATCAGAGCACAGTACAGCTCCACTCTGACCTTTGATGTTTCGTGCTCAACGAAAATGGCATCCATTTGTGCCGGGGACCATATCACAGTTCATCGGGTGCTTAATGGCTCGCAGTGCAGACAAATAAAAAAGAGGGAAGAAAAGTGAAGAGAGAGGACATTATGGGAAATGTTCTCTGTTCAGCTGAAATGATTTCCTGCAAATTGCTGAATCAATTGGTACAGACATGATTGGCTCTGCGTGAAGAGAGCAAGAGGGGGAAGACGTGGGAAAGTTGAAAAACACAGAAACTGAAAAGATTGTGGGTTTTTTGTGGGTTTACCATGACCTGTGACAAAAATATACCTGTATTTTTTGGCATTCTTACCAAAAAAACAAAAACAAATGTAAGAGTCAATGCACAGGGATCTCTGTCTGCGTTAAGGAGCTACTGTGGGTTTAGAGGTATATCGCTTGCCAGATCCAGACCTGGCTTTCAGCATGTCATGCTCCTTCTGTTGGTAAAAGCAGTCCAGCTGGTCCAGGTTTCGTCTCAGCTTGAACATCCGTGCTGTCGCGGCACAAGTCCTCTTCTTACCACTGTCTGCCGCAACCACAACGTCACGATCACCATCAGCATCGTCCTCTCTTTGGACACATGAAAATTCAGAACTATTCATTACGTACATATTAAAATGACAGAGAAAACATAATTCATCGAAAGAGCTGACACGGTGTCACTGTGACTTGATGTTCTCAATACTATGTTTGTATTTCACTGTTTAAATATGATATGATTCACAGAAAAGCAAGAAAACCCACTCAGACAACTCTTCTAACCACTCCAGATCAGGAGGAAGGGCTGCTTCATCATCACTGAAGGTCTCCTGGCGTGAAGCATCTCCTGAAATATATATCACCATGAAGTGAGGATTTTTTACCACAAGCTAAAATAGACAGCATGTGTATATGTCTAATTAAGAAGGTGTCTTGGTAACTACAAGTATGAGATACAGGCTGCGTTTTGCAAACAAGGCAGTAACAGGAGCTGTCAGTCACCTTCACTGTCCTCATCAGGGCTGAGGTGCTGCTGTCCAGGCCTGGCTGACGCCACACCAGGTGGACTTTGCCTTTCTCCGTCGTCCATTTCACCCTTTTTCTGAATAAAACAGGGACATACTGTCAGATATACCTAAAAGGTCATATGCAGTTTAACGTGACATTGCTTTGTGAACTGTTGAAGGCAGTTATGTCATTCGGCGAGCAGACCGTTAATTCATCAACGTACTTAATGTTAGCTCGTGATACTTGTCTCATTAATAAAAGTAGAAATTTCAAATTAAAATGTGGTTTTGTGTATTATGAATTATATGTATTAAGAATTGACGGCTCTTAGTGAATGTCAGAAGATGTTAAGCCGTAGTTCTGACGCGTGTGACATTGTCCGTGTGTCAGGTAATATTCAATAAACAGACTCCTGAAGTGAATTTGGCGTGTCGTTTACTCGACAGGCGCTAGCTTGGAAAGCTAAGCAACTAATACTAACACAGATAATGTGAATATAGGCTGCATTACAACTGAGAACTTCATTTCACAAACATTAAGCCGTTACCTCGCTTAACTAGGCTTTCCCTCCTTGGAAAATATCTTCTCAAAATTAGTATACTTTCTCCAAACGGCAAGAAGTTAGTCCGCCATGTTTGTTAGTGTTTCCATGGAGACGGGACGCAGGGGGCGGGACCTTTTGGGCTCCGTCTATCAACTGCATTTCCGACAGAAACCAGCTGCTGGTGGTGAGACAATAACACTGACCGTAATGACAGAATATGATAATGATGAGTCATTTTTGTCCTTATGATCCATGAGGGCAAAACGTTAAAATAAAAGAATGGCAGGTAGACTACTTGAATCCCATTTTAAAGTAAGAAAGTCAATTAAAAGCATTTATAATATTGAATTAATAACGCAGACACAGAAACAATAATCTTTTATGACTTTCTAACTGTTGTCAGTATAATTTCCTTCACCAACACTGGCTTATTTTTTGGACTGATATAAGTCAAGCTCAGCAGAAAGATAAATCTGTGAGTTAGGCATAATCCTTTGTCAAGCATGCACAATACCATATGGCCCAAATACATTAATTTGTATTTCATCAGTATTGCATTGGCGCAGAGGACTTTTTACTGGAAAGATTCTCTTTTATTTCAAATAGTAAAGCTTTCTTTCACTTCATGGACTGTTGAAGTACTCCTCAGAAGAGGAGGAATGAGAGTGTCCTACTATAAAACATAGAAATCTTGTGATACTGGGATATTTTCACCCTGGGACACTGAATAAATAAATAGTATAGAGTCTGAATGTGTGTGATGTAGGATATGGGGCAGGTTTTGTTGGAGAGATAAAGATAGAGCAAAAATAACTGAGGAAAACAAAGACTCTGGCTGACAGAATGAATCAACAGGAGGAAAACAGAGTGAGCAGAGAGAGATGGAGAAAGAAAATACACGAGGGTGAGGAGGAAAAAAAGGACTGAGAAGTAGCTTGAATTTGAGAGACATGGAGAATACAATCCCATGCGGTGCACTATAGCATGTTTGCCTGGTATATCTTTGAATTTGCAGTGCAAAGCCAAGTGGAAGGTCCAGTGGGAGAATTTGAATCCACAGCCACTGACTCCGGGCCTGTCTCTGATCCCCAGGGTGAGGAAGGAGAAACCAGGGCAGGTGCACTGCTGCAACTATAGGCACTGAGCTACTCTCCCTACAACATATAAAAGAGGTTATGTTTAATGAGGGGAAAATAAAAGTCTGCACATTGTGGCAGAATGAAGGAAAAATCCTATATTTGATTGTTTAATCAAACTGAGAGGAGAGATTATACCCATATAATACTTCTATAATATAGCTTAATAATAATTAAAGTGGGGTGTTTATGACTCCTGTACATTTAGAACCTTGTTGTTTGTGGTTCATAATCTGTTTTAGCATTTGTCAATGCTTCTTGTGTGCAAACAATTTAAATTTGAGGTGTTACAGTGGGTAGACAAAAGAATGTGAACTCACAGAAGGTCCCAAACGTAATAGTAAAGTGAATGCAGTTAATCATCTGACAGATGACAATATTAATTTATTAGAGAATATATAGCTGACAGTATGATGCCATGAAAGAATTTGACTGAGTGAAAACAACCTTATTTCTTTTTTAATAGAGAAAGGTTCCCTACACCAACTCAAGAACTTCTGGGTGCCCCTACCCCCTTTGGGCCCCACTTAGTCCCCGTGCTGTTTGTCCCTTTCCACTAGAGTGAAATACAACTTTATCTGAGGCTGTAATTATCTAATGGAGATGATTCAAATGTGTGAAACATTACATAATATACAACTTAAGTCCTATGTTCGTGACATGCCTTCCTGCCGCCCCCCACCCCGCCTTCCCTGGCCAGATTGAATCTGACGTTTAGAGGCCAAGCAAAGGAGGGATCGACAGATTAGTGAGACACACACTCTCTCTCTCTCCATCTCACTACATCTCTCTCCCTCCCTCTCTTCCCCACTCTCTCTCTCTCTGTTGCTGGAGGACAGGCGGCGGCGGCGGTAGCAGCGGTGGATCGGCTCGTTTTTTTGCGCTCGGACGGGGAGTTTTGCTTCTCCTCGGTGCGCTCTCTTCCTGTGCGCTCCTCCTGGACGCGGAGGGATTGGGGAGGGGGACTGATCATGGGGTCACCATCACCATCATCTTCAGCATCATCAGCACCGCACTTTACTTTCTTCTCGGCAGCGCCGGATCACGACGTGAACGCACTAAAATAAAACTCCGTGGCTTTGTCGTCGCTTTCCATTCCGGGAAACTTTTCTTTTCTCCCTCATCGTTTCTTTTTGTATCATAACGCGTGTGGAATGGAGGTCCCAACTTTCCTGCTGTCGAGTCTTGCTCTGCTCTTCGTTGGAGGGGATATTTTCACCAGGTGAGATCAGCTTTGCTTTTTTACTTCTTGCAGGTGTCACTATGTCGCTCGTAAGTGCGGTGCGCTCCAAAAACCCACAAGGCCTATCGGGAAATAAAAAGTTGGATGAACCATACACTGAGTGTGATCAGAAAAGACAAACAACCAGTGAAAACAGGCCTATGGATTAAGCTATATCACGACAGCATTGCCTCACCATACCTCTTCATGGAAAATCACCAATGAATCAATAACCAGTATCACCCTATATCAATTATACTTAAGGATAAACGTTAATTAAAGCTAAAATATTGCCAGCTGTCAGTTTGATCCTCCTTCCATCGACTTTACCTCATTAATATTAATGCACAGCATGCTTAAAGCTAAATAAACTCAAGTTATATGTGGCTTTGCCCTCTACATCCTTTCAAAAACACTTCTCTACACCTACAAGCTGAAGTCTGCTTTCTCCTCTGCTTTACCTCCAGGCACATGAACCTGCTGACACTATTTGCATAATGCATATGCATAGAAAGATTGTGTGTTTTTTTTTTAATTTATTTTATGGAGATGAATGCGAAGTGAGGTTGAGTGGGTGCATTTATGTGTAGCTGATAATGTCACCCACCTCCAGGCCTGTTCGATGAGGGTCAGATATCACATGGTGCCATGATGCACATGGATTAGAGGGGGAGCTCTTTACAGGACTAATGCAGTCAATTTAAACAGAGCAGCCCCCCCTCTGCTATATAACCAACAACGCAGATGTCCAGTTTGGCCAATCTAAGAAAAGAGAGAGAATTCACAGATGGACAGCAGCCAGGATAAACTGTATTCGGCTCACAACAGCTACTGTTTACTGCATATTTTTTGCTAAAATTAGTCTTTAAATATTAACTAATCATATTCATCTGTGGACCGGAATTGAGGTGATTTTGAGATTTGCATGTAATGAAAAACTGATCCTCTTGAGCGAAGAAACCTTTAAACCCAGTGCCATTTAAAGTGATTTTACACAGTCCTCACATTGGATTTTAATCCAACCATGACCTCTGACTGTCAGTATTCTCCGGATTATAAATGACCTTCTTAAACAGATTTCTTGAATAAAAAACCCTATGCTTTTGTAAGGTGGGTAAAACCAAGTGTATCTAAGCCAGATGGTGAGTTTAAGTGCTTTCAAACTTTTCAATAAAGGCCTGCAGCACATTCACCTGTGTGTCGAAACGCCCCCATGTTCTTGTCCATCCAATTCTTCGGTTAACCACAATTGACTACTGAACCCCAATCTCCTCAGAGCTCATATACTATCACCTGCCGTCAGTGAAAAGGGCAAAGGGTGATGCTGCTAAAACTTTGAGGGGAAATTTGGGCAAATCCTGTCCATTGTCCCTCTTGGCTGTTCACCAGTAGAGGGAGTAATAGCTATTGTAATTGGATTTTCCTGCCTCTAGTCACTGCTGTTATTATTATTTTGTTCTCAGTACAATGCAGAGTGTAGGCTTTTTCTTGCACCTCATTATGTGTCAGCTCTCTCTTTTTCTCTCCCTCTCTCTCTCTCGTACACACACACATTGCTGTTTTGCCTTTGGCGGTTGAAAGTTGCAAACCACTTCCTTTCCTCACCCTCCTCCTGAACAGATTAACTCTGGTTCTCTTTTTAGCTCCTCGTTTATCCATTTCACAAAAGTTGCTTAGCTAAGTTATGCCTCGCCACCTTTGGTGTGGCGTCAATTTCACATCTTTTTTTTTTTCAGTTTTTACAGTGTCACTTCACCAAACACACTGCATCTAATTGATAGTGTAATATGTGCAACAGAGACAACAAGGACTGGGATATGAAATACTGTAGCCTAGAAAAGGATAGCAGAATGTTAAGATTATAGAGCATACCAACACAGATTGGATTGGTCTTAGTTGCGGATGTTTCTAAATAATCTCATTGGTTGTTCTGACCTGAGTGGATAAGAGTGAAGGTAGGATGATAAAATGATCGAGGCCTACACTAGATAATAAACAATAAGGCTGGTGATTTTTCTTATTGTCAAATATATACACAATCCTGGTGCTGTAAATACTAAATCAGCACACCAAATGTGTATTATTCCACCGCTTAAACCAGTCCCCAGTTAATGCACTATTTACTCTTTACTTTGAGTTACGTTTTCTAAAAACTACAGTGCCCAGCTGTCTTAGGGAATGACTTAGCCTCTTTTAAAAATGGAATTGTATGTATTGACCTGTTTCTAAAGTTTTATGTCTTCAGCAGGAAACAATGGGCTCAGAGCTCAGAGCCAAAGACAGGATAATGAGGTCAGAGAGTACTGAGAGAGAAAAGCACAGGTGTAACCAAAGATATTAACAGTTGCTCTGTTTATTTACTGTAGGTACAGATGTCAAATTACACCGGCATATTTTCTTTTATAGCATGTCAAAATGTCTGCTGTGGCTGGGCATAGATAATGTTATCTGCACCTTTTTTTTCATCCGATCATCATAAATAAATCATCATAAATATTTACAATATTTATTGCTGACAGCAAATAAAATAACTAAATTCTGCAATGATTCGTTGACTAATTGATCAGTTGATTGACAGAAACACAATCGGCAACCATCACAACAAACAAATGACTGATGAAGTTATTTTTCATGCAAAAATGGCAGAAAATGCAATGTTGCTTTTCTCTGTTTTATATTGTATTAAATTGATTATCTTGGACTTTAAGAAACCAAGAAGGACATTTTACAGACCAAAACTGATTAATCTAGAAAATAATCTGCAGCCTTTAACAATCTGGTGGTTTCCAATGGTAAACATTAATTGTGATGCAGCTGCAGGAGATGTTACTTACAATTTATTCAGCTTTGACGGCATCAGATGATTCCACAGTGAAGCTGCTCTCTGGTCCACAAAGGTAAGAACAGGGATGTAGGTATGAATAAATCAGCACTCACATATCCTGCATGGAGTTAAACATCATTTGACCATGATGATGACGACACAGATTTGTTGATGAAAGGGACTCTCAGGATTTGACTCTTCTAAGCTGAGCCTTAGGATTGTGGATCAGAGTTGTTACCATCACCTGTCAGGAAGTGGAAAGAAGCAACTAGCAGTATCTGAAAAGTCATATCTAAAGCTAAATTCGGCAACATGAGACAGACAAATTATAATGTTGGATTAAACTGAGATACTGATAAAGTCCAAAATAACTTCAATAGTTAATCAACTACAGCTTCCATGATACTTAACATTGTCATACAGCAACTGATTTACTGAAAGTAGTTTCTTGTAGAATATATTCATTATTTCAGGTAATATTATGCTCACATGGTGCATTTCTAAATAGATTTATGTTTAATAAAAATTACCAGGTGCCATCATAGTCCACAAAAGGAGTGTTGGTTGTTTTTTTGGGACTCTCTGCCAAATATAAATAATAAATTACAAAATATAAATGTATCATAATCTATAATCTAACAGTACATGTTTATTAATCTTATAATATGGACAGAAAAGCTGAGCAATGTGTTGAAACTACTCAGACAGACAGGAGGAGGTTGGACTGTAGACATTTTGTTTTATGTGCACACATAAAGAGATACGTCCAAACTTGGACATATTATTGTTTAACAGGATGTGATGCATTGTAATGGAACAAATCCCAGCCTTTTATGATCTTTCTGGCCTGTCACACTTGTCCTTAAACCTGCAGTGAAGTGGCACAGTGCTCCTAACTAATCTGTATAAGAGGCTGAGTCAGCGGATAAATCCCTCCTACTGCCCAGAGAGCACATTTCCCAATAACACAGTGATTTGATCATGTTCCTCTAGCTGCATGAACTGGCTCTTAAGCCTGACTTTGCTCTGGCAGCGAGGTGAGCTGGTGCAGGGACACTTCAGTGCTTTTCACTAAAAGCTTCCTACTCAATTTAAGGTGACACACCACATCTAATCTATGAATATGCTCGCAAACATTCACACTTTGTACAACAAATAATAATAATACCTAAAAACTGAAAACATGCACTATATTTGTGATATTCTACCATTAAATGTGTATTTGATGTATTAAATTAAATTATTAATGTGACTAATTTCAGCCCAACAATAAATAAATTAAAGATTCAGTATTTCCCCGTCAGAATTGAATTCCTGTAAGTGGCTCAGACACAGTATTTAAACCTCGATGTCTGTTAATATAATTTAAAAAAAATCAAATCATCATCCAAGACATTTAGAGTGTAGAATTTAATTGCTTACTAAATAAAATATCAAACTCATCCAACGTCTCCAGGGTCAGTTAAAAAACCTCCAATGTTTTTACTTTACAATATGGTATACGAAAGGAAAGCAGCATGGTGGATGCCGGCACCACAAAATGTTTGCTATTCTTTAAATTACATAAAAGTTATTTGCCATTTATTCCCTGGAGTAGACCTCCACAATTAACCACTGACATAACAGCTGCAGGACCTGTCATGTTCTCTGATACTGAATAAGAAGAAAGTCACACATTATATTGTACAATATAATAACAGAGCAACTCTAAATTTGATTCTCTTCACGTGCTGTGAACAGATGACTCTGCAGAACAGTCCATCATGATATTGAAAGTAAGCATCACATGTATCTGCTTAGTTTAGCTACATGATGCTTGCGCTCTACATCCAGCGAGGAAATCTATTCAAGGACAAATGTCACCTTATTAAAATTTTGAGAAGCAGAGGACACTCACTGACCTGAACGTTAGCCCTGCAGCATTTTCCACGGTGATGAGGAAGAAGCTGCGCTACTGTAACTTTTCTCCACCAGCAGCTCTATGCTGCGGCGTTTGTTTATCCAACACTGCGGATCACTGTGTATTTATCAGTTTAGAACAGAGGCCTTGTGTTTAGAGACACCATCATATAACTACAGTATCAGGGACCCTCTCCAAGTGTTCTTGAGCAAGACGCTCTGAGCTTTCGGTCTAGGTCTAAAAGACTTGTCCTACAAGAGAAAGCCTAGGATGTCAATCAGCATGAATACCAGAGTACATTTGATCTGTTGTGTAATGACAGGAGGAGTTTCAGATATCCAGTGTAAACGTTTCACAGGGCAGAGAACAGAAGAATAAGTTGTTCCCAGCATCTTGAAGTGTCTTTTTAAGTCTCACTCTGGCAATTCTAACGAGTTTTGGGAAAATTATAAACTACATTAGCCTCTGCAGGAAACCATTGTTACATCAAGTTGTCATCAAGACTATATATAAATAAAATAAAATAAAATAAAATAAGAGTAGTACTTTTAATTAGTCCTTTGTTTACTATAATGCAACCAATAGGATCTTGGTAGAACATCCATGTCTGGTAAATACCAATGTCTTTCAGCCTGTCCGTTATAAATTTCCAAATTTTGGTAGTTTCTAAACCAAAGTCAAGATCACCCCGATATCATCATCTTAGACTACCTCTGAACCACTGAAGACATTATTCAGGTATACAGGTAGACCTTGGTTTACTCTTTTTCTATAGCACACGTTTGATCATTTCTTACTTCCCCCTATCTTCTCACAACATTTCCCATTTGCCTTGATGCTTATATGATCATGTGAGGGATGCGGGAAAGATGGGAAATAAATGAATGATAAAATGTTGTGAAATGTAAAATTCATTTGGCAGACGGTTTTATCCAGAGCAACTTACAAAAAGTGCATTCAAGCCACGTAGGAGTAAGATCATCCAAAATTTGGAGTGTGTTCCTTCTAAACCAATAACTAAAAGCATGTTCAGTGCTACACTACAAGTGCTTAGCATTTTTTTTTTTTTTAACGAGATAAAATGAAATGCTAGCGAGGGTTGTTGAGATGCAGTCTGTGGTGGAAGATGAGCAGTCACTCTGCTATCCTGGCTTCAGCTCATTTCACCACTGTGGAGCGTTGAACAAGATGAGTGACCACGAGGTCTTCTTAGTAATGGAACGGTGTTTGGTCTGGCCAGGAAGAGGACTTGAAGGTAGTGAGTAGTAGCTCTCTTCATTGCCCCGTAGCCCAGCAAGTTTTGAACTTTGGGAATGTTGAATACCAGCTGCAGAGCGTCTCGTGGTAGATCCTCCAGCAAAGAGGCAGTCGCAGTAGTCCTACAGTAGCCCTATGCTGGGGTCAAGGAAATCAAGAACAAGGAACCTCAAAATAGAGACATAAGGTATTAAAAGATAAATATGAAAGTAAAGTTGAGTTTTCAATTAAAGTGACTGGATGTAAAGAATTTAAACCATAAAGATTTAGTGAAATATGTCACTTCTGGGACTCACTTATTTAAGTGTTAAACTAAACATTAGCAGAGCACTAACGTAGACAGTAAAATGTGTTATGCTGAGTGAAAAAATACTTACTCATGACTACCTATTATTTATAGCTGCACTACTTGTTTATGTTTTATCATAATTTATCCACATGAATTTCAATACTTTTACAATGCTGCTCATCTAACATCACCGCCAATAAAACAAATTAAGCACTGAGACACAGAGTGAGGATCAGGGGACTGGCTCTTTACTCGTGTTCAGGTAACTGGCAGTGTCAGTATATAAAACTAATTGGGCTTGTTAGTGTGTGCTGCACATTATGTTCCCGAAAAGACGCCATAAATTTGAGAGAGGCTGCTGCTCTTTGTCTTTCCTCCTCTCCTCCATCGCCTCTCCCCATCTGTTTAATGTTAGCTCATAAACAGACGGGTGCAGATCCAGGCCCTCGGGAGAGACGTTCAATGAAAGTGAAATACAGAAGGAAGAGGAGCATCCGGATATACACACTCTCGACTGTTTATCATGGATGGAGGGGTGAGAGAATAGAGATTCAAATGTTTGGTGAATCTCCCCACAGAGCAAATATTATATATAACAGTAATATGCGGTTTTCTTTGGAGAGCTGCATGTGAGCTGCTCTGTTTGGCTTTTTGTGATCATATAAATGCTAATTCAGTTCAGGAAATCTAGAAATAAACACGTTTTCTCAAACATCAATTCATAAGAGTCAGAGAGAATCTGATCTGCTCTTTAGAGAGAAGCAATAATCTGTGACATTTTGAATAAATGTCTATTTTGCTAGCTTGCAGCAATTATTGATAAAAAAGGGAAGCTTTCAGGAAGAGAAGGATACAAGATTTAGACGGTCAATTAAAGCTTTCAGCGTCTGCTGCCTCTTTTGGATTTCTTTTGGGGCACAGGAAGTGACACGCTTCTCATGTCTTTCTAATAACACACGAACAGCTGTGTGTGTCAAAATTCATCAACAAGACGTCCAAGAAAAGTGATGTTGCCCTTCTGTGACATAAGGGGCTATAAAGTTACATTTCTGTAATCTGTAGCTGTAAATACAGTCTGTATTTGAGTAATACGTGACAATTATGGATGCATAGAATACATGCTTTTTAAAGGTAAAGTCAAGCTGGAAAGGTCAGGGATTGTAATACTATGGATGAAAAATACTATAAAATCACAGCAAACCTGTTACTGTAGGCTCACGTTACAGCCAGAAAATCACTGAAAATTTATAGTAAGCTACAATATTTAGACTATCCCTATCAGACACACTGTCTCATCCCTTCATGCTGTTTGACCTTGATGTGTTAACAAATTTCATCAAGGAAAAGCTCTTTATTTCCAGATTTAGAAACTGACAATTAGCAGAAAACCAGTAGTCACATAGTGATTAATTAATTCACTCAGTGCTCCCATTTAGTTCAGACATGACAGTGATTGCCAGACTAAAAATACATCTACCGCTACAAAATGGATTCACCAAGGAAATCTTAATGACATAGCAGAAATACTGTTTTTATTTTTTATTTGGTTTTTTTTAGTTTTTTTTTACTGTTTGTACGGAGAGGCGGATATTTTTTGTTACTGTTTTGTGGAGGTCAGTTTTCCATGTAGCTGTGCATGTAATGCTTCGCTCTCTAGGAAGTCAACTTTCTTCAAATGTCAGCCTTATTTCAAAGGTCACTGAGTGGCTTTTCATTGTTGGTCGATAATAGTGCCTTCGATCAAACCTCTGTATGGTCTGTTTCCCTATCAGTGCCACCACCGGCCTTTGTGAATTTGAATGTCAGTGAAACCTTTCATTTTATCCTGTTTATTTATTGCACGTCAGTCAACTCTGCAGTATTGTCTCAAACATTTGATTCTGTGCCACAGTCTGCATCGGAACACATTAATGAATAAAGCTCTGCCTGTACTGAATGACAGAATTATACTCAAAACCTTCACGTCCTTCATGATAGGGTGTAAGTGACTTGACTTTAACTCAAATACGTAAAGGTGCACACTGTATCTGTGGTGTATTTGTATATCTGCATGGTATTTGTTTACAGGCTTGTTGTTTTAGAATGCAAAACTGCCACCTGGTGGTATCTGAGCTGTGCTGCTCTTGTAAAAGCCCACATTGAGGCAGATGCTGTCAGCATGGGCTCTGGTCCCTCTAGCAATCCCTGAGGGCTAAAGAGAGTCCTTTTATACCAGCGAACAGTTTTAATTTGACTATCATTCCCTTCCTGAGAGGTCAGAGGAATGAAAAAAGCATAAAGACTGCTTAAATGGAGGTGTCACAATCCCCAACTAGAGACAGCAGTATAAAGGTGCCAACTTGTTCTGGATAAAAGTCTTAATAAATGGGATGTAGTCTAACAAGAATCTATTTTCACTCAAATAAAAAGGTCCGGAGGCGCAGCATAATGTTCAGACTGAGCTGTGTGACATCTGAAGCTACACTGGTACACTTGGATCTGCTGTCAGCCTCCTTGTGGACTAATGCACACTGTGGAGACACAACTGAAGAGAAATATACCAACCAGGCTTTTACTAATGTGGCCTTTATATGCTAATACGAGTACAGATGCAAGGATGCAGCTGATGGCTGGTATTTTGTGTTCCCATCAAATGACAAGTTGTTTTGATGACAAATGATAACACAGACTCTTAATAATAATCTCATAATCTTAAACTGATTTATTTGAGAATGCAATTATTATACTTACTATAACTTAGATAGATATATAGAAATACAGTGCTTTTATTAAAAACATAAAATTCTAAATTGAAACAGGGTACAAATAAAAAGAACAAAGTGCCTGCTTTATCATTAAATTCATTTTGAAGCAGAATAATTATGTATGAACATTTCTTCTTATTGTTGTTGTAAGTTAAGAGACGTAATTAATTAAAAAGATGAGAGAGATTTAGAAAACTTATAGTATGGGGTAGAGTATAGAATTGGAAAAATGTTGTATTCTCTTATAACTTTTTATTGTATGATTTGTCTGATGATTACAATATTCGTTCAGTTTTGGTCAGTTTTGTTTGGTCATATATGTTGAGGACATCCACATCTACAAATAAAAATGTGATTAAATAGGTTTGTGATATTTTGTTATTTCAGAATAAAGTTGGACATCCATTTTTTAAATATGTCAATCAATATATGTCAAATCAATTATGTGACATCATGAAAACCTAAAGCTGCAGTGATCTAAAATGTAAAGGTAACAATATTTTAAATGACTATGCGTGATGTAAAAGGGGTTGCTTGTAGTGGCAAACCCACTGAGAGTCAATGTCTATGCAGCATTTTAGCCTCTTATAGCTCATTGTTTTGGTTTAGTGATTGGTCCAGTCTCGCTGCTTTACTAGCCTCTTTTCCAGCAGACAGCTGTTTTTTTTTCTGTTTTGGACTAGAAAACTGTGATGAATCTACTGTACTCTTTCAGATAGTGACTATCTCGTTGGTTTAGTGGAGCATTTAGCTGCTTAAGAGACAGATATTTTTCTTAGGCTTTGGTGAAGACCAAAACAAACACAATTTTAAATAAAAGTTATGTTGTTCTGCGTTTGCTGGATGTGTAAATAGGCAACTAGTTGTAGTAGTTTGCCATAACAACTTTTAGGTGGTAATAAATGATTATTGTGTTTACAGATGGTTCTGCTACCCCCAAGTGGCCAAAAAAAACCAAGAATAAATTATGCAGCTTTAAAAGAGAAGGTGGAAACCCTTTTCAATTACAGCGACTTCTAATGACCCATTTTCCCCATTACTACAGGCAAACTAACACTGTCTCACATTTACAGGTTTGTTTTTATCTGTTTATGTTTCTGACTGTATCTGAAGCTCTACCAGGCTTTCCTCTGGACACATGATGTAGCTGGGTGACCGCTGAAGACTGCTGTATTTGCTGTTTGTCTCCTTTAGGGCCATGCTGAGTGACATTGGGGACTATGTAGGTACAGACATTCAAATATCCTGGTTACCTAATCTGGATGAGTTAATGAAGGGCTATGCCAGAAATTTTCGCCCTGGGATAGGAGGTGAGTATGAGATCTACTGCTCGTGGCGTTGGGTTGCATTTCACCCTCTCACATTTACAGCCATCCTTAGCATCACCCGTCCGAAGTTACAGCTACATGGATGTTTACATTTCATTTGCCAGTCCATTATCCTGAGATGTTTATTATTATTTTTTTTGTATGACAGTAGAACAAAGCTGTATTTACCTTATGTAAATACCTGCTTTGACTCTTTGGTAAGATAAATCATTTTTAAGGACACAAAAAAACATTTAGTTGAAGAATAGCTTTGCTGAAAGGATTATGATTATGATTATTGAGGATGATGCCCTTCAAGGACAAGAGGGAGTTGGGTGGTGCAAACAATAAGCACCGCTCTGGAGACTTTGCTAAGAATGGCTGCAAGATGTGAAACATCCAATGACCACAGCGATAGATTTCTCAATCTCACAGCTTAACTCAGCTGAGCAAAGGTGAAAATGTTGAGCAGGAACACCGCCATCATCACACACACACACACACACACACACACACACACACACACACACACTGCGCTGTGCACTACACGCCTACATCATAACGCGGCATCATGTGGCGACTGCATTCCTATTGCTGTAACATTATAATGACCACTGAGGAATCATATCTGTTATTTAGAGTATTTCCCATCATTCAACGCGCAGTCCCATAGCCTTCAGTATTGAGTTATGTTTGTGTCATTAAGCAATAGATAAATATTGAAATAAAAAAAAATGAATATTGCATCTTTAAAATGGTATTCACAAATATGACTTTGCAGTCACAATAAAGAAATCATTTCTTTGGAGCAAACAAATAGACTCCAATTATTTTGGTTTGGTACAAACAATATATTTTTTTGGCGCTCATAAAGAAGAAATCTGTAATATTTTTGGATTTCTATTCATTATTTTTTCTTACCAACCTTACCAAGAACATCTCTAAATGCACAAATTGATTTGTGTAAATGGAAAACCATATTTGTGAACCAAATCAATTGTTTTAATAAAGAAATTTCTGAATTACATTGTATTTCAGAAAACATTTTTACATTACATTCATTAACATTACATTATATTCATTTTGCAGATGCTTTTACTGCACTGCTAAACTGCATGACTCTCAAACAAATAGCATGTTAAGTGCTACAATGAAAGGTTATGTTTTAAATAAGATATCTCGGTTTGGCTCAAGGAGAGGACCCAAATGCAGACGTAAAAGTAAACAAAATTTGATTCAAGGAAGTTCAAATTCAAATGTGAATCTAGAAACAGGAGAACAGGAAAAGCAAAGACAGAACAACGGCCTGAAGAACAGACACAGAACTAAAGAACAGAATACATTACTCAGAAACAGACACAGAAAACAGTACAACCTCACAAAGGAAATAAAGGAATACAGGGAATAGACCTTTTTCACAGCAGCCATTTTGGCATGAAATAGTAGTGTAAACACAGGTGTTGATAATGATACTAATTAAGGTTCAGTTCCATTCAGGTCAAACAGAGTCAGAGAGCTGCTGTGGTGCATGTTGACTCACTGGAAAGTCTCTGCTGCACTAAATGGAACAAAACCTTCATCATTGGAAACACCTGCGATGACCGTACTATTTCATGTCAAAATGGCTGCTGTGTAAAAGGTCTATAAACCAGCGAAGACAAGATGACGCAGGTGAGAACTAATGAGGGAGGAACAGATTATCAAAAGAGGTCGGAAAAAACAACAAAGGAGGCAGTAAAGGTACACGTGACACAAAGAAAGGAGAATTACAAAATAAAACAGGAAAAATTATTATTAACCAAAACTATGACAACATTGGTAGCTAAGAACATGAGTGCTAGCATGATTTCTAAGATGCAAAACATATTTGTGGACATTATTTGCAAAAGCAACTTCATTGAATTTGTAAAATACTTAGCACATCTTATTATATTTGCATAAATGTCATTTAATTTATTTAATTTCATGAAATTTTGCTGCAAAATTTGCTGCATTAACATTATAGTACTGTTAGAAAGAACACTTCCCATGTTTGTATTAGTAAACATTTGTAAATAATGTATCTATTTCATTTTTATTATTAATATGTGCACTGGAGTATATACCATGTTTGTTATTGCATGAGGTGAAACCCTCCTGCTGTCCTTGGTGTACAATAAACATGCCATTATAAATCACCTCACACTATACGTTGAGTGTGTGGCCAATAGAATATGATTTTCTAGAAATTGTGAGGGGAAAGTGTTGAATGGTGGGGAATGGTAATTGATGATTCCTTAATGTTCAGTATAAATAGCCTTTTTGTTTTGCATCAGTGAGCTCCCCTGTAGTTTGTGCCCTCTAGCATCCGATCACAGAGGCACACTCCATGCTAATCATATGGCAAACTGTTGAGTGGAAATGCTACTGTGTGTGTATGTATGTGTGTGTGTGTGTGTGTGTGTGTGAACGTTGGCAGAAGCTCACTCTGTGCGAGTCCGTGAAAGCCCAGCGCTGTTTATGAATGCCCACAGTGTGATGTGCCACTTAGCATGGTTAAACTGGATAATGCTTAATCTCTATGCACTGTAGGAGTGTTTGAGACGTGGGAGGATGGTGGGTGGGGAAACAGATGGGTGATGGAGTGAGGATGGGAGGTTGATGGATTCAGAAAGAGCTGAGACGGTGTGAGTGGGTAGGTGTGTGTGTGTCTGAACTGGGGAGGGGGCAGGTTTGCTTTCTTTTCTCACTTCTCCCCCCGCAGGTCCACCAGTGAACGTAGCCATGGCTATTGAGGTGGCCAGCATTGACCACATCTCTGAAGCCAACATGGTAAAGTATCTCCTTCCTGCTACAGTGAGATTCTCTATCATCACTCAACTTTACGATTGTGGCAAAGATCAAAGATTTTTTTTTTCCATTTGCATAATCCTGATTTATCCCACTTGAGGGTTTGAAAGCACTCAGCGTGAACATGTGTGACACACTGGCTGAGTTGTTAGATAATTTGATACTTTCATGGATTTCATACATTAAGAACCAAATCTAGAGGGAAAGCTCACTTCATGTATGTGCCTAAGACTCTTTCCCTGCTTCAAATGCTACAAATAAGCATTCAAATAAAGTGTTTTGTTACAAACAGGAGGACGCAAATATACAGAAATAACACCAGAATATAAAGTATTTATAGCAGTTATGTAACATGTACTGTTAAAACTGGAGCAGCTTTAGGGATATTTCTGACAATATCTGCAACAGAGTATCTGTTTGATCTGAGATATTGACTTATCTGGACTTACTTTACATTGTAGCTGTTGGAGTGACACATTTCAGCGTGTTTTTCCCTTTAATGAGACAAAACATTAGAATGGTAACAGATGTATGTCAGTGCTTTCCTTTAGAACTTATTTATGTGCCGTGTCATTTAAGCTGTTAAAGAAGTTCAAAGCTAATAAAAGAAATACATAGAAACTCTGATTTAGTTTGTAAAAGTTTACACATTTCAGTTAATCTACCTTAAATTGGGCGTGATTGTTGAGACATACTTAAATAAAATAAAGTGAAGCCAATTTGTTCCCACCAAATGTCAGTACTTAAAGGGGTACTCCCAAGTTAAGTTCTAGAGCCACAAAAGACATTAATAAAATGTTTCCACAGGCCAAATAGTACTAGGGCACAGAGTAGTCATCAGCCTCTACATACATCTGTAATATTGGACATGGATAATTTTAGCATAGGCCAAGTAGGTTATGCAAACTAGGATGATACTGTTTATCCATGTATATTATGGCATTCATCAAATGCCAGACAAGGTGCTCTTATTTCCCCCACCAGTCTTTAATGTTCTCCCCACCCTGGATGGGACATGGATAAGATAACCCCAAAAACTTCAAGACTGATAAATAGAAAAGCAAATTGATAAATAAACATGCATTTGTGCATACACACTTACTGAGTTAGAGGTGCTGTAGATGTTCATTTTTTAAATTTTCTTTCAGTGAAGTTTGTTTCCCCGTGCCCATGACTCAGCCTTTATGTTTGTGTGTGTGTTGTCCCTGGCAGGAATACACCATGACCGTGTTCCTGCGCCAGAGCTGGCGTGATGACCGCCTGTCCTACAATCACACCAACAAGACGCTGGGGTTGGACAGTCGATTTGTGGACAAGCTGTGGCTGCCCGACACTTTCATCGTCAATGCCAAATCTGCTTGGTTCCACGATGTCACCGTGGAGAACAAGTTGATCCGCCTGCAGCCCAATGGAGTCATTCTATACAGCAGCCGGTATGAGCAAACAGATTATTGTCTTCACTAGTCAGAGACAGTCAGACTCTCAGCCAGTGAGACTCTTTATCTCTCCAGTTTGTATCTGCTCTGATGTTGACCTTTTTATTCTATATAAACAGGTTCTTGCAAGTTTCAAATTACCCAAAACTCATGGCTTCAGAAACATCAGACATTTGAGGTCACAGTCATCTCTTATTTATTGTCTTTGGGAATAGAAATGCCTCATGATCCATAACATGATCTGAGAGTAAACTGTTTTCTCTCATAAGCTAAAGGAATTTCTTATACGGTCTGCTTATACATGGCTGTTACAAAGACATAAGGGAGGTAGTGGAATATGGCAAAGTGAAGGTAAAGGTAAAGTGGATCAAAGTGAATCATCAAAAAAGCTAAATTAGGCGTTACTGTCAGTATGCCAGCGGAATCAATAACATCTGAAACAAAACCAATTTTCCTGCCAAGATAAAAACTTGCCTTTCAGAACCTTAGTTTTCTTATCTGCTGCTTCTTTGCAGGACGACATTGTTTGCCAGTGCCTTCCCAAACTGCTACAAATGACTTAATGTAATGGTTTTCTGTTCAGTAACTGTAACTGTTTAAGGTTAGGGAAAGATCGTAGTCATGGTTAGAAGAAACCAACATTGACAGTTGGTAGGAGGCAGGATGCAAACATTGGTCTTGTTCCAACCTTCTTTGCAAGAGGTCACATATGTTGTTTTAAGTGTTTTTAGTTTAGTCTTGTTGGTCTCATTAGAATTATTTCAAGATGCAGCAGGCAACGGCAAAAAACACTCCATGCTACCTGCCAAGAGCCAAGCAACAGACAGACAAGGTTAGCGATTAGCTAATGAACATAGTGGAGAATTTAGAAGCTATGAAAATTTTACTTGATGATAAGTAACTAGACAAATTTGTTGCTAAATTGTTGCTATTTAACTGTATAAAGTGCTTTGTTAGCATTGTGTTTGCAGCTTACTTTGAAAAGATTTAAATAGATTAATGTAGGTCAAAGGTTTTTGGAGCCTTTGTGCATCTTCCATCTCCTTCTTTCAAAAGTAACTCAGATGAACTACTCAGCTCCACTTTATCATCAGCTGACACAGTATCAGCTAACAATAGAAAATAGATGTCACTGGAAAGATACAGCTATTAGTAAAACATGTTGATCAGTTGAATTTTCAATTATACATACTGGCTAAGAGACAACTATAACGGTGTACATGCATTGATTAACTGGGCAGTTTTGTTCCTAGAATCACTTCAACGGTGGCGTGTGATATGGACCTGACCAAGTACCCCATGGATGAACAGGAGTGTATGCTGGACCTGGAAAGCTGTGAGTTGGGATTCATGTAACATTTCTTTCCACTTTCCACACAAAATTTTGCTTTCACTCGATGTGCTGTTAACAAAGTAAAGTGACAAGACTACAACCTCCTCCATTTATCAGTGCTAAAATTATTATTATATTTTTTCACTCTAGATGGTTACTCCTCAGAGGATATTGTGTATCACTGGTCAGAAAGCCAGAGACACATCCACGGCCTGGACAAATTGGAGCTCTCCCAGTTCACCATCACAGACTATCGGTTTGTCACTGAGATGATGAACTTTAAATCCGGTGAGAATCCATCTTGTTTTCCTCTGTTTTCTTCAGATGTCAAGGTTAGTGCCAGTAGAAAGTTTGAAAGAACCTTACATGTTTCTTGAGTGTTTTATGCATCATGTACTCTTTTTAGTTTTTGGCTTTCTTCTTGTGTTGGAAAACTCTGCAGATTCCTTTTGAAGTCCTTTTTTTTAACTTTAGGCACATGGGGTTATATTCTATGCATAGAAGGAATGGATCAAGTCAGGCTTGCTGCTGAGCCAGGCAGGAGGTTTAGGAAATGATAGGACTTGCTGAGATGCAAGACTTGTTTATATCTTATGTCTTTGCCACCAGGGGCACAAGTGAGCAGACAGACGTCCTATGATATCAGTGTCTGTGCAGAACAATTGGATATTTTCATAATGGATAATTAGCTTCTTCAGCAAAGCAATTAAACCCAGTGTCTGTTTTCTGTTTCCCAGCGGGACGATTTCCAAGGCTTAGTCTTCGCTTCCAGCTGAGGCGTAATCGAGGAGTATACATCATCCAGTCATACATGCCTTCAATATTACTGGTTGCCATGTCCTGGGTGTCCTTTTGGATCAGTCAATCGGCAGTCCCTGCTCGTGTATCCTTAGGTTGGTATTACCTTAAATCAAAGTTGGTGTTTATTCATCTATAGAAAGGTTATTCTATCTAAGTATTGTGTTTTCTTGTGGTTAGAGTGTAGCTTGCTGAGGCAGCTGTTGATCTTCCAGTAACACACAGTGTATCATCTGTAGATCTGATGATCCACATATTTAATTTGGCATAGTCTTTTTATTCTGAATGCCCTTCCTGATGCAGTTCTCCCCATTTATCCGGCCTTGGGACCAGTAATTAGGAATGCACTGGCTTGTGCATCCCCAGTGACAAGGGGACGGCTCAACCACCTGAGCCACAGCCGCCCGACTAGAGAAAAGCTCATTAAATGTCCAAAATGGAAATGGTTCATCCTCTAAGGAGCATGAAATGCTCAGCAGATTTATTGGCAATATACCCATTAGACAGTTCTATTTGATGTGTTGAAGTGGAACTTTTGGCTTGACATCTGGCTAGATGTTATTGAGATTTATTGCTCTTGAGGAAAGTGTCTCCAAGGCTACTCTCAGCACAAACCATTAGCCAGCAAGTCCTATTCCCTTCCAGTATTGTGAATATAATGTTTATTTTACTCCTAACCTGTGATAGTTGGTTGTAATGATCATCATCATTATGATTGGTTAGTGGATTCAGGTTTTATTATCCTGTCAAGAATAACATTTTGCTCAAAATGCCAGATAAATGTTTTAACAATAGGTTGCTGAAACATAATGCAGTTTACTAACAAGACTGAGAGTCTGCAGCCATGCTAACAGATCTGTGAGGCTGTACCAACACAAGTATGCTAAAATACACAGAATGCAGAATGACAATGCTAACATGCTGATATTTTGAAGATAAAACTTAATAAAGATAGAACTTAAACATTTTTTGAAGATAAACTTTGCCATGCTCATCATTTCAGTTTAACACTCAACCTGAAGTACAGGGAAGCTGAAGGAAATGTCATTAGTTCAAGTACAAGTATTTAGCTATAAACCAAGTGTTGGACAAATCTAAATTTTGATGATGGCGCTAAATGAAATGTCATTGATTTCAAAAGTAATTACAACTGATCCTGAGGGAGACGTGAATGTCTCTACCAACTTTTATTGTAATCCATCCATTAGTTGTTGAGATACAGACCAAAAGACTGACATTGATATCCAATTAGCCATGCTGCTAACATGCCTTAGACCCCACAGAACCTTAATCCATACTTTGTGCCTGCATTCTTTCCACAGGGATCACAACTGTTCTCACCATGACCACGCTAATGGTAAGCGCCCGCTCCTCCCTGCCTCGAGCATCTGCCATCAAGGCGCTAGATGTCTACTTCTGGATCTGTTATGTCTTTGTGTTTGCCGCACTCATTGAATACGCCTTCGCTCACTACAACGCTGACTACCGACTCAAAGAGAAGGCCAAGGTGAAGGCTAACAAGCTCAGCTCTGAGGTGAGGAAATGATTCCCATCATGTACTCCCATCAGAAGGTAACAACGTAGAGCTTCAGAGGGTTGTTGTAAATAATGACCATGCCTTTCAAACATAGACCTAGGCCAGGCTTCAAACCCTGTCAATGACAAGCATTCATCCCACTGACCTTCAGCAAGACAATGAGTCTCTATAGAGACAATTTCCCTTCAGGGAAGAATAGTGATTCTCATCATCCTGTCTGCTTCCATTGCTGTTGATGTACATCTTACCATCTTGAATAGGATATGCTGACTTGAAGGTATTTTTTGTAAACTGAACATTTATATGAATTAAATATTAACCTAAAACTCGGCATGTGGTGACAGCAAAAGAAAAATGAGGGCAAAGATGTGAAAAGATGAGTGAAGTGAGTGAAATTGCATCTTACATCACAGTGATTGAAAATGTGTGGAGGCCCAGTATGCATTGTTGATGCGAGTAAAACTACAATGATTGCACTTTTGACATGTCTTGACATTAAAAAAATGCACATATAAAAATGTGAAGTACTTCTGTGATAATGTAAAAGGAGTGCAATGTGCTCAGAGATCAAATAAGACTGCTTTAACAAAAAGTGGAAAAGGTTTTACTGTTATATCGACTGGGATTTTTAATGAAGCAAATAATTCAAGATGTAATATTCTCATTGCAAAACATGCAGTTTTCTTGCTCCTTCTGCATTTGTCCTTTGATATTAAGCAGTTATTAGTTGTTTTTCTGTATTCTACACAACTAGTCCACAAGATGGCAGATGGGCTAACTGCACTTTTGCACAATATTTGATGCTAAATGACTCAAAACAGCCAAATAAGCTTCAGAAAGTGCTTACATGTCTTTCTCGCTGTCTCCCTGCAGTCCATTGTGAAGAACGGCAAACAGGCTATGGTTCTGTTTTCCCTGTCGGTCACTGGCATGAACCAGAGTGTGATGATTTCCAATCGCCCAGGGCGGACCCAGCGCTCCAGCAGTGAAATCCCTGGAGAGGGCGGCAGTGAGGAGGCTGAGCCAAGGAGGAGAAGGTCCAGGCAGACAGAGGAGACCAAGGAGGAGAAGAAGTGCTGTTCCAAGTGCGTCTGCAAGCCCATTGATGCGGACACCATTGACATCTACGCCAGGGCCGTGTTCCCTTTCACGTTTGCTGTTGTGAACGTGATCTACTGGGTGGCATACACCATGTGAGAAGGAGGGAGCAGGTCTTTGCGAGTGGCTGCCATCCAGGACTGTATATAAGAAACTGCTGGAGCTGTGCCACTTCAATGCTGGCAGACTGGTGCAGCTGAAGTATACTGTGCTGCAGGCCTGAAGTGAAGTGTTAGGGCCTGTGAATATGGAAATATGGTAATTAATGGAAGTAGTTATGAGTTTAAAAAGTGTTAAAAGGACTTCATATATTTAAATACAAATACAAAAATGTATTGTATAAAGGCAAGGGACTGTGTTGCCTGTTGGGGGTTTACATACACAGTGAACACAGTCACCAACTTGTCATCCTGTTATATGAACTTAACACAGGACAGTACGACAAATCATCCTGCTTAAATACCTGCAGTACTGACCACAAGCTCACATCTTGCAAACACAAATAAGCATAGTTAGCTTAACTAACTCAAAGACACAATCTGGAGTGAACCGCCTGTTATCTTGAAAAGCAAAGCGCCGCCCAATCTAGAGGATAACAAGATGAGGTGTACTACTATTCTGCATGGCTGATAACTCACTCACCCTCTCTCCCCACCATCACCACCCCTTCTTATCCCCTCTCTCCTTTGGTCCTCCACCCAATTTTTTTTTTTTTCAATTCATTTTTTCGTTCAGGACGCCGTCTGGAGTGTCTTATCTCCCTCTGCCAGTTCTGCCTGTTTCCTCATCATTAAAGGACTTCTTCCACTACCTGTGTGTGTCTCTCCCTCCTGGCTTCAAATGTTCATGAACCTAAAATCCAAGCGGTTGTTGGCTGTGATTAAAAGTAAAATAAATGCTGAAATCCTTTCTGGAAGATGCAACTTTGTCAATGTATAATCTTGTTAAAAGAATTCTAGCATCAGAGAATATTATTTCAACAAAAATGCTCAAAAAAGTCTCTGATTTGAGGGATTATAAATAATTGACTTGTATGTCCATGTGACAGAGGTCAAGAATTTTGCACTATTAATAGAGACAGACTGTCTGTCCTTTGTCTGAACTTGAAAATTGATTTCAGGAAAGTTATGGATGAGAAAGCACTGCAGTGTCCCAGTCCAAAAATTTTATTAGATTCAGCATCACAACACTGCCTCTGTGATAATCACTGCATTCTCAGATGTCTTGTCACAACCTAATTTGATTTTAAGTTTAAGCAAATATTGTTAGAAACTCAGAAGATATTATATACTACATCTTAAACAAGCTACAAAAAATAAAACATCGATGTTTATTTGTTTTAAGAAGCTTAAAATTAATATAGTTAAATCTTACTCATAGAGGAAACCTCATAAACCAGCCAAAATGTAGATTATTCATCCTCACACAAACTGAGAACCCAACGGCTATCATGATGATGATTTAGCCTCTGGAGGCAACAGCCAATGTTTCTGGGCTTCTGGTGTAGCCAGTGCATATCCACAAAATGGATAATGGATATCCAGGCCAAAACTTCCTCTGCAGTCCAATTAGCAACTTGAGAATGATGAAAAAGACATATTTTTGCTAATGTATATAAACAGATATCTGTATATGAATGCAGATAACTTTAAAAAAAGCTTGATGATAACTGATGGATCCCAAGATTACTTCTAAGTCTGTGCGTTTAGCCTTCACACAGACTGTTGCAACAAAAGCCCACTCAAATGTGATTGGTGAATACTCGACGACAAACAAAAACCATAAGGCTTCTGGTTTATAGAGACTAATCCTCAGAGGACCACAAAAGTAAATTTCATGTCAATCTGCCTGTCAGACTGTGATATTTCGTGTGTCCAAGGGGAATTTTTTTGAAATGGTCAAAAGGTTACCAAAGCATTAAGATTCTTTCAGTGGGACTATTAATATTCACAGTAAATATCATTGAGACCTGCTTAGTTAGTTGAAGGAAACTTCTGACCTGATAATGGAACTATAAAAGAGGTTGCGGGCTTAGCATTATATCAGGATTCATCCTCTGTGGACAATGAATATCCAAATGAGAGCCTGATTGATTAGTCACAAGTTGAACATTTTAACAATTAAACATTGCAGTAGACAAATTTGAAACATATGTGTTTTTTTAACTGTAAAATGTCCAGTTCAGTACATAATCACAATTAATTGACAAACTAAATTTAAGGGATCTTTTATTGTCAAATACTAATATCATTATTAAACAAAAAAATTTAGTCAGACTCTAATCCAGTCACCGTTGCCAGGCAATGATAAAATGAAATAAATGTTTTTTTTAGTGTTATTCCTCCAATATCTGTGCATGGGAACTACAGTATGGTAATGTAAGGTTGAGGTTGAGGAAAGGTGGTTGCCGTTATACAAACATAACACATAACACACGATTTCTAGTCTTCAGCAGGCCTCAGACATGCTACATGTACATTCACCATCCCCACCTGCACACCCGTATTGTGGCACAGTACACAAATGACTCATTTGTGAGGTTGATTGATCAATATGAAATAAATACCTGTGGACATTGGACTGAATATCCATACTAAAATGAACAGAAATCTGCCCTGTAGATGTTGTCATGTTGACTGACTAAGACAGACATAATGCCATTATTAAAATGGGTTCAGACTGACTGTGAAGTCAACTTTCATCTTGCTTTATTGGTGCTGACTGTAGCAGTCCATATTTATTCACTGCAAACAGTGAATGTACTAATTTTAGCTAATATATGCCACCAACCATGTGTGAAGAGTGTGCTCAGCTCAGACAGAGTGATCTTAAACTTTTCACAAGGTTTTCTGTATTTTTCTCTACATCTCCCTCCTTTTCTTGGATCCATAAATGTTCATAAATTTAAGTTATAAAACCTCAGACAAAAGACAAAACATGTTGTGTTTGCCTCAATTCACACCAGGGCAAATACTTTTACATCCTAGCACTGACTTCATATGCAGTCGTGTTGGCTTTAAAATCTGCATCTCGTTCTGTCTGAACACACCATACAGTCTGCTATAATCAATATTTTTGATTGACTATCAAATTACTGCATAATATCGAATTTGTCACTCACAGTGATGATCCCTGACTATACTATGGAGCTTTTGTTGTGTCTTTAAGCCTATAGTTTTGGTTTTACTGCCCGCAGCTTTCAGCTATTTTCAGCAAACAAAACTCTGATATAAACTCTCTAAAACTGCACACTACCTGTCCATGAACAAACAGGAGACAGACATAGTCAGTGACTGGGTGAGCTGTATGGTGGAAAATAAAACAGGTAAGAAGAGAGTGCATCCATGTCTGCTGGATTCTTTCTGCGCTTACAGCTTGTTTCAACTGCCCCAAGTAACCCAAAAAAAATCATGAAATGCAGGTTTAAGGCCTCATTAATAGTGAGGAAATACCATTAGATATCTGACCAATGTTTAGAATTCACCCACTATGAAATAACACAAAACATATTGTGAGTCATCCATCTTTGTTCCACTTTTAGCAGTTTTTGTGGACTGACGTTTGTAGACAGCATCAACCCACGCAACATCCTTATTCTGATGCAATAGCAGTAACATACCCTCTCACTCCTGTAGTGGTTACGCAGGAGGCCATCAGCATCTCCATTCCCTCTTGCTTCATGTTTTTGTGTGTACAGAGGCCAGGGAGCGAGTCTGTTATCAGGGCAAGCAGTTCAGAAGCAGATCATGCATGGGTGGGAGCAGGGCAGTGCTGGGTGCTCTCTGAACAGGGAGCGCGGCAAGTCGGCTTCTCCCAGGGAGATAACTTTGTTCTGGGCCAGGAGAGATGACATCATGACGGATGGTGATGAAGATGTGGGCGCAGGGGGCCAGGAAATGTTATCTCCTACAATGGCACCAAGGGGACGGGGACACACACGTATACACTACAGCTCAGTGATACTATACTCAAGTGGACTTGTAAAGTAGACACTCCCCACTGAACACATACACAAACAGGAACACACACACCTCTTGTGACATGTCTGAGTCTATGGGAGGTGGCTTTCATTTAAAAGTCAAAGTCAGACAGGTCCAGTCACTGCGTGTGACTGTTCTGGTATTGTCATTTTCTCTGCCGTGTCTGAGAACTTTTGGGAAATAAATTGAAGAATCTGATCTCATCCCATCTCGCCAAGGAGTCTGGCTTATGCAGGAGGTTTGTCCTGCATGCAATTGCACCATACATATTGCATGAATTCTGTTTAAGGTATATTAGTATTCACAATAACAGCACACAACGCTGTGACAATTTTTTGACATAGAAGATAACAGTTATTGAGAGACCTGAGTTGGATTCATGTTTAATTCAATTCAATGTTAAAGAGTCCTAGAAAAGTTATTTGTGTCAGCAGGTACAAGACTAAGGCAGAAGCTTTCAGTCATCAGACATTTATATAAGAAGGGAGACTTTAAATTTCTTCTTTTCAGCTCTTTAATTCATCAGTGCTGTTGGACTGATTTACAAGTGTAAACCTGATGGATTCTTGTAAAAACCCTTTCTTGATGACGACTTACTGATTTTAGCTGAAAGTAAGAAATCTGACTTGGTCCATGTTTTTCATTAAAGGACGACAGTTTTTCTGCAGTCTTGACGGCCTAGAAGGTAAGAAAAACACGACCCTTTATTAATGACGTACTAACATCTGCAACTCCAGACAGAGATCTTTTACAACCTAGACATTGTTCCCATTAATTGTCTATATCTGATCTGTACAGCATTACAAAATGATTTATTAACTACTAATAAAATTGCCAAATATTTGTTGATTTGTTTATTTAAAGCATCCTCATGAACTGTTGCCATGGCAATCAGCTAATCGTATAATATAATACATGACACATTATATAATAAACATTAATTGCATTAAAGGTCCAGTGTGTCAAATTTAGAAGGGCTCTATTTACAGAATATGGCAGAAACTGAATATAATATGCATAATTATGTTTTCATTAATGTGTTTTTGTTATCTACAAATACTATGGATCCTTTTCCACAAAGTCTGCCATGTTTTACAGTATCCCAGAATGGACAAACAAAACACTGGCTAAAGATCGGGTGTTTTAGACTGAGTGAGGTGAAGGGGTTGCAATCAGCAACTACATACCACTAAATCCTACACACTAGTCCTTTAATATACAGAAAAATGATCATCAGAACTTCATTCATTCATTTCAGAGAAATCAAAGCCAGTTGACACTGTACATACGTTTAGATATATTTCTAAAATTTCTAAATGGTTTACTGATTTTAAATAAAATTTAAAATAAAACTGAGAAAGTGGTTTGAAATGGTGTCTTTATTACATAGTGACAGTGTCACTAGAAACAGGAAACCAGGGGAATGAGAGTCCCTGTCCCTAAATTGAACCACGTTATATGGCATCCATCCAAACCAATAGGCAACCAAGACACCCCCCATGGGAACACTTTCAAATCATCAAGTCATCACAATAATCCACAGAGGTGCAGAGATCAGATTTAAACAAAGCCTCCTGGAGTCCTTTAATATTGACTGCAGACCGTTTTTTCTAACTTGCTTACTAATCACTGCTTGCTTTGAATTCTCCCAAAGCTCAGAAGCTTTTATCCTGCTGACTAATTGACAGCGAGGACTTCTTGCACACTGACATCATGCAATAGTTATTGATAATGAAAGCTGAACCGGGCGTATGTGTGTGTAATGATGCAGATGGTTACATTAGCTTTTGCTAATTTTTCATGACTGATTTGGTTTTTGGCAGCTTGACACTGACTGACTCCTGTGTGAGTTTATTCCTTTAAATTTATTGCAAAATACAATCAAACTGAAGTGGCCTTTGGCACTTGTCCATCCTTTACTCTGCAAAAGCCTTTACTGTTGGGCATTAAGTTTGTTGTTGTGATACAATAGCAAAACTATATTAGCTTCAAAACAACATACTTTACTGTTGCAACTTTTGACATTGTTAACAAAAGTTTGAAGAGTAAAGTAGTTTGTTTTCTCACTCTTGGCAATTTCATAATCAGTTTGATCCTTAAAATTGTTGACTCACATCTTTAGACTCATTAATAGCTTTATTTGACCATTCCTTGGTATACTGTGTGAGCTTTCTGCCAAAATGCTGAATCAGCCTCAACTTTCATCAACCTTGCAAGACTGATTTGTTGAAAAACAAACATGGCACAAAAAATGGGATTTTCCCCTGAGGCATTTAATATCGTATATCCCCTCTGACATAATGTAAATCAGTAGAAGTCAGTTGCTCAGTCACTATAAAGCAAGACCAAACAATCTAATAATGGTTCAAATCCAGGAATGTTTTGGATGATAAACGCGTCTAAACTCAGTTTTCATCAGGTTACAGTGTGTCTCATAACGCCCAATGATTCATAATAAAGTTATCATCCGCATAGGTTTCCTGCGGTGCATGATGTGTCGACTCCTGAACGTCCTGCTGGCTTTGCTGAGTCGCTTCCTGTTTGCGGTCCATGGTGTGGTCACAGTGTGGCGTGTGGTGGCCATTAAACAGGAGCCACTCTATTGGCTGTTGCTGACGGGCGTGGCTCTGCTGGGTGTGGAAATGGCTGTCACCCTGAAGTGCACCCGAAACGCTGAGTGGAAATGGTAACACTTATGTGACACATGCAGAACATTTAACGTGACTTTACATTACTCATCATATCAGTTTTAATATCACGATTAGTCTGGTTAGTCTTTAGTCTTATTACTGAATTAGCAGTAGTACACTGGTATATGGACTACCTATATTACTCAAAGCTTACTTTGGAAGGAAGTAATTCATGGCTGTGGCTAATAAGTAGAGCAGGAGATTCATTATTTGCAAGGTTGGTGGTCCTTGAGCAAGACACTGAACCCCAAGCTGCTTTCAAGGGGCAGACCATGCCTTGAATGGCAACATAGTTTGAATGGGTCAATGAGAGGCAAATTATAAATATTGAGCTTATTAGGAAATTGTAACGATTCATCCTCCAACAGAAGAAGACTCAGACTTAGCATGTTGGCATGATAATATTCGATAATTCGATAAGGTACAGCTGTGGATTGGAGGTATTTGATAAAGAAACAATGTTAAAAAAAACAGCTCACAGGTAGTGCTACAGGAAAAGCCAGAGCATCACCAAAGCTAGCTTATAATAATGATCTATTCTATCTAACCAAGACTACAGAACAATTGTATTGAAGAGCTACTCCATTTTAGTATTGCACTTGTTCTCAAAATCAAACTGGGAGGTGTGGTATCTTTACCTTAGGTCCCTAGTAAGGATCAAATTCCAAAAATGTTGGATCCTACATTTTCCATAATGCATAATGTGTCTCTTTGTTAGACCATCCCTGTCTGGTAAATGTCCACATCTTGCAGTCGCTGATGACATCAACAGGGGTCAATACCTCTACACCTTTACAAAGACATTACGCAAGTGTTTCTCAAGCTCAACAAACTTATCTTGATGTGTTAAATTGTTGGAGTGCACTTTTAATGGTTAAACAACAACAATTCATTTAATAGGCGACAAAGGGTTCTCTCTGCTTCAAAAAACAAATAAGGGCCAATTTGGTTCTAAATTAGCATGTACAGACCACCTGCTTGGCAATTGCTTTTGCTCTTTTTAAAGAGGTGACATGGGGATTGTGGTGGTGTTATAGCCAGACTTTGTAAACCTGTTTGGAGTGGGGAGTAAATAACTTCTGAACTTGTAACTGTGTGAACGCTTTACAACCCATCTGCCCAGGGCAGCGAGAGGCAGCCTGTGCAAGGCCTGTAATGTTCTGTGCCACTAAATTCTCTGTCTGCAGCTCCTTCTCTCTTTCACTGTCTATCAAAAACAAATCTATTCCTCTGCTTTGTTATTGCTCTGTCTCTCTCTGAGTTGATGTTCTGAGCTTGCTATCATGTCTCTGTCACCGACCAGTCATGGAGAAAATATCTGCTGCTGGCTCAAGTTACTTCTGACCAGCTTTTTTTTTCCTTTTAAAAAAAAATTGATTTGAGTAAACTGACATCAACCATCAACTCTAAAGGAAATGAGCATTTAGTACCCCTCTTCATTCAACACCAAGTTGCATCTCATTCAAAAGCTGTAGCTCTCTGGCACATGACGTAGTGAACATCTTCAGACGCAAGCTTTCTCCAGGCCTCTTTCTTTCTCACTGAGTCTTACTTTGAAGTTCTCTCCTCATGGAGAAGGCTTTGCACTGTCAAGTGGGATTTGCATATATGATGAGAATAATTGCCTGTCTGAAATTCAGTGCTTCTTTTGGGAGAAAAAAAAGGGGACTCTTTCTTCTTTAGTGGGTGGTGGAAAAAAAAAAAGGGCCACTAAAAATAACCTTCCCCCACCGCCACCCTCCCTCTCCTTTGGCGGTCCTCTTTTAGGTTCTCCCCCATGGTTTTCCTCTACCTCAGTACTGTCATCCCGTCCATTTGGTTTCTGGAGCTGAGCCTGCTACAGTCCAAGCTGCCTGTCAACAATTCCTCAGGCCCTGAGCTTCATTTGCTGGCTCACATCCCGATCACAGCGGTAGGCATCCCAACACAAAACTGCCCTCCGTGCTTCACCCTCCACGCAGTCGCATTAAAGCAACACCTGATATCAGATAAGATTTAAATCTAGCGAGGGGGTGGATAAACTATTAGTTGCAGGAAATGTGTAATAGACACATTGTGATGAAGACCAGATAGGCTTGTGCTTGAAAAACTCTCAGATCTCTCCCCTTTTGGGGTGATTTTAGTGCAGTTTCTTTTATGTAGGATTTGGGATCTTTTTTGCCCCTTGGCTGTGCTCGAGGCTGGGTGGCAGCTTTTGAAACTTGAAGACATAGTGTTTCTGGAACGTTGTGAAGTGTCAAGGGGTGCTGTCGGGATAAACTCAATGAACCCTGACACAATGAGGATCTGACTCACTAGTCGGAATTACATTGATATAGATTGATGGATGTTGGATAGTGTTTCTTTGATCACACATATAACTTTCTCATATACAAAGATATAATATTGTAATACTGTATACTTACATACATATTATAATATGAATGATTGATTTAAAAATGGTTGAAATTGAAATATCAGAAAAAGCCACTGAGAAAAGAATAAAAATTCTTTGCTCTGCAACACAAACTATGGGAAATTGAAGTGTTAACAGTGCTGTTTCCTTCACCCAGGGCATTGTGGAGCTGGACCCAGAGATTTGGGTGGCTGGACTGGAGCAGACCATGCTCATAGTGTTGGTTCTGGGCCGCTGGCTGATGCCCAAGGGGGACATGTCTCGTGACCAGCTATCCCAGCTCCTCATGGTCTATGTTGGTCTGGGTGCTGATATCCTGGACATCTTCGACACCTTCAAGGAACCCGAGGTCAAAACCAACCAAGTGGTTGTTATCATCGGCTTGGCCCTCTTCTCTTGGGCGCTCATGCAGTTTCCTCTGGTGCTCACCCAGACACAACCCCCAAAGGGTGAACCTGCACAGAGGAGCGTATGTGGTCTCTCCTGCTGTCCAGGTACTCCATCAGCATTCACCTCCTGCTGCTCCAGTGAAGTGTGGAGCTTGTTGCTCACAGTGGGACTTCAAGACGGCCCATTCCTGCTTTACCGTCTCTACCTCATGGTCCAAGAGCAGGTACTCAACCAGCTGATGATCTTTTTCACCTGTAAGAACATACTTATCGTTCTCTTGGAGCTTTATCGAATATTTGTTGTGCAGTGCGAGCAGTCGGTAGGGGAATCAGGAAGGTGTGCTGCTTTGGTGGTCCGGTGTCGAACCAAGATGGATGGGGAGGAGGTGGAAGAGGAAGCGGGTAGAGAGGAGTGTGGTGGAGAGCAAAACCTTCATATAGACACAGAAAGGGGTAATAAGAGGGAGGAAGATCAGAGAGGTGTCCAGGTATAGAAAAGTTTAAAATGCCGTGAGGCATGACTTTTTCCCTCAGGGGGGAAATGGCTTTCACACACCAAGAGAAAAGTCGAACCCATCTGCCATCTCCTGCATCTCAGTCCCGTTCAGAGACAGTCTCGGCTCTCTGGAGGTTCAGTGACTAGAAATAGACCACAACAGAAAAGACTAAGTCCCAACTGAAAAGATCAGAGATGAATTTATGCAACTCCCTTTGATAAAAAAGGTGTTTCAGTTAGAGCAGGTTTCTCCACTGAGGAAAGGCAGCTCATCAAGTTTAACATGAACTGTCAATCTCTTTAATATATGATGGGATTAACAACGACGGCTGAAAACAAGTCAACAAAGCTTTGTGCTTTTCAGTACAATAAATTAGCTTTAATCAGGATGTGATGATATGATTTCATTATGCTGTGCATATGCATTTTTAATAAAATGATGTTGATGATGATGGCTGACAGGAACAATATCATATGGATTGAATAAATATGGCAGAGAACGATGGTGATAACATGTCCTGCTTAATTAATAAACCATTTCTAATAAAGATGCTTCAGAAAAACACAGTGCAGTTTTTTTTTTACTCTGATCACCATGAGATGGCAGTGTTGCCAAGTCAACCAAAGCATCACACAAATATACAGCGTTCACTTGACTGGAACATGCATGCCAGTTATATAGAAAAAAAAACTGATACAGCAACACAGGAGCGCAGTTGCAGTGTTGAACTTCAGCATTTGTTGGTTTTTGATATGAAACTCTCCTCTTTGAGTCTCTTTGTAAGATGTGATGAGACAGTGAAGAGGAAGTAAGGTATGTGATAAATGGATTTAACAAATGTAGTCACCTTCAGGCTATGGCTATCTAATGGGTAGTCTGATGTAGTCAATCTAGAGACACCTCATAAAGTATAACAAGTAGGAGGAGAGTGAAGAGGTTTGCTTCATTTTTCAGAGTTCATTTTCCTCTTGAGCACAATCAGCCCATGGAAGCTTGTTTGAGAGCTCGGTGCATTTTTATTATGTCTGAAAAAGCACACTCGTGATTATGTGGGAGTTGTTCAAGTTCGACTTGATTTGCTCTCGCTTTCTCTCTTTTGAGAGATGGAGGGTGCTTTTGAGATATTCCTCCACAGCCCATAAAAAGCAAAAGACTCTTTGAGAGCCTACAAGGACAGAGAAATGTTTGAGCTGAAGCTCGGGGGTTTCAAGGTTTCGAGTCACTTCACGGTCGAGACAAACAGCTGCAGCACAATCCCCTCCCCTGCAACCCTTCGGTTCAGACAATACCTCTCCTGTCAAACGTGGTCTAAGATGTGGCCCTCTTGCATTTATGGATGACCCTCTTGCTCTGAGTCTCTTACACTGTGTTGGGCAGACTGGGAATGAAGAGAAGCAATGGCTACGAGTGGCAATTCAATCAGAGGCCTTTCTCGCACTGTATCTGTGTCCATCAAATTGCTGCACTTGGCCTGGGCTGTGAGATGAAGATAGCAGAGAAGGCTATGAAAGAAAGGGCGACTCTTTGTTTTCAGTAAGCTCTCAATGACAGAAAGACAGAAGTATAATGAGCCAGAGAATAGAGAGAGGGAGCATTTATGTGTTTCCTCCCTCTGTTGTGCGTGGTTGATTATGAAAATGCATAGAATATGAGCAAGAATTCCTAAATCAATGACTGAAGGCGACCTCCAGAGGATTTGCTTGAGAGCATTATCTTACTTCCACTTACTTTGGTCTAAATTATTGATGTTGGAGACGACTTTTAAAAGAAAGAACAAAATTAATGGAGAGTCCCCATTGAGATGTTCATTCCTCCACCAACATAATGCTGTCTATGCTCCTAGAGTGCTAGATAATGCCCAATTTACAAAATCACTCCCAGGCAAACGACACCGCGCAGAGCCAATACGAGGGCGCTGCTCCTTCTAAGCACCTGATTTTTGGGAGAATCCAATATTCATGTGACAACGTGATGTGGGCAATACAATAGGGTGATGAAAGAGCCGCTTGCTTGTGAAGAGAGTCCTTTTCCTCTTCAGATTAACTGCATGCTTTAACAAGATTGTGTGGGCATGTGGGAGGATGGGGATGTCAGCTGATCCACGGGCTGCCCTACATAGATAGAGAAAAAGGAGGAGAGCGGAGGAGAACTCAAAGCCTGTAACTCCAGAGCACATGGATATACCCTCACAAGCCCTGTGATGAAAAATATCTGTTCCCACGGAAAAGAGTGATGCTGCCTTCAGGTGCTCCTTAAAAGCTCCTGTACATGTATATCTGTGATTAGATTAGCTCATTAAGCCTTATAGAAAGCAAGTCGCATGCAGCAAGTTTGCATGCAATATCATGTTTCTGAGGACAAAGTGGAATGACTGATCACTGACAACATATCATTTGCTTGGAGTGATGAGAGTATTAGTCATACTGAAGGTACTCAACCGACAGCTCTTACATTTTTTAGTCACAATATGGTGCTTAAACAGATTTTGTTTGTTTGCTGCTCTCCCAAGCTTTGATTTTTTATCAAAGACTTGTGTCGTAGACTGCCACAGATGTGGAAAACATAGAGTTAGATGTTTTCTTTGGAAATACAGTAAAATACAAACTGCACCCTCTTTTATTTTTATATGGGTAAAAAGTCAAAATTAAGGGCCCCTACTGACCCCCAACACACCATTTGCTCAAAGCACCCAGAAACAAACAAGACTGCTAAATGTTAGTCGGAGTGTGATTAAACACACATTTCCCATTTAGTCTCATTATCAACTGAATAAACTGAGAAATGCAGGTACTGAAATGAGATTTAAAACTAATTTTTTTTTTTTGGAATATGAAAAATTCTTTTCATATTCCAAAACAAATGTGCAATTTCACAAAAAAAATGTAACTCAAGGTTACATAATGACAAGCAATGAGTTTTCTTCATGACAAGTGAGGTAAAGTGTCTGCTGAGGAAGACCGTGAGCTCCTGATAAAAGTATTAAGTGCACCATGAGTCAATATTTTTTCCCAAGCTACTGTTTCCAAGGTCAAAAATAAATGTTTACTCTGAAATGAACAATTAATCAAATAGCCACAGCAGTCAGCTCGGTTCCTTTGGGGCCCCTGAGGGTCTGGACAAAGTTGCCTGTTCAATCCAACCTTGTGTGGTGGCTGCTATTTTCGCCTATTAAAGTTAAATGGTGGAGACAACTTTGCGGAATGAAGAGGATCAAGCATGTAACTGATTAGATTTTTCAGGAATGTGATGAATATAATAAAAACTGAAATTATGCAGAGGGCCGGAGTCTTCCTCAAACATTTACCCCGCAAGTCATATTTCAAAGAAAAATCACATTCTTCTAAAATTAATGCTTGCCACAGTGTGGTCAACATTGATATTTCCAAAAGAACCTGAAGGCTGCAGAAGATATAATGAAACGAGAGAGCGCGCGATCGAGCGAGCGAGGAAGAAGCAGAGGGAGGTAGAGATGCAGAGAAATTCACTCAATCTGAGCAGGTGCATTTCCCATGACAGCGTGGAGCGTTTTCCCCACATGCCACAATTTCCCTATTTTGTGTCAACTAATCAGGAAGTCCAAACACACTGAGGTGCACCTCATCAGGCTCCAATCTCACAGATAAACCCGTCAACATGCCACTGAAATGTTACAGCAAAAGGGGAAGAGTGAAAACAAAGGCAAACTTCAAATAAACTCCACAACTTTCTGACAGGATTCAACTCAGACCGCCTCGTGGAACACCATGGATGGCAAGATAACGAGCTTTACTTCACTGGTTGTAGATCAGGGTTGCTATATGGCTGTCTTGTTTTCACATAGTGTAGACTTTTGAGTCAACAGTGTGATATAGAGATGCCAGAAGGGCCTAATTTATGGCAAATCACAGGGTACCTTTTAAATTGCCACATTTCTCATACTGTAACAAAACATTATATTATCATTAGTCCTTCTTCTTAATCTGTCAAGTGGTCTCCTCCCACTTGAAACCACCCAAGCTAATTTAATGAGAACCAGCACTGCTCTTCAAGTATCTCTTAGCTTCTGACTCTGTCCTGAGAAGCCATTTAATCTATTTCACCTTCTGGAGGATAATGCATGTGATCTCCCCAAAGTTGAGGTATTTTGGGTTCTGAGAAGCTCTTACCCAGACATCTACGGCTACGGTAACTCATGTATTTGACAGGACAGTGACTTTACCACAGTTTCACCACTCTCAGCTGCATTGCACACCAAAGCCACTTCAGAAGTCAGGGTCCACAGAAAAAACAACAAGGACATCTTGCAACCTGATTTAATACCCTAGAGTCTTGTACATACCGTTACACCTCTTCCTAACTGAAAGTGATCTGCACAAGCAAACAAGTAAACATCAGATAAAATGCTCCAGCTGGCAGTGAATAGGCTAAGTTGCTTGTTTTCGCTGGTTCTAATTTTGTGACGTTTGCTCCACCTCCAACCTATTTTTATTGGTTAAACTCAACGCTAATGTCAGTGACATTTCTGTTTTCCCTCCAGTCAGCAGTGAACATGGATGAGGAGAGACTTATTTACAATGTTGACCTCCTCTATGATCCATAGTACCCATAGTACATTAGTTATGAAAAAATAACACATACTTATTTGCAAAGGGAGTAATGCAACATCATTCGTAGTATATCTCGATAACTTTTTGTGCTCCATCCTCTAGACTACACTCACTTGTTTCCAGTTAGGAAGCAGTGTGTTCAAGCCCTGGTTGTGCATTGATATTGTTAAAAAGTAATTACTAGAACTGCCAAAGGTAGGGGTCAACACTTGTTAGGTGGAGATCATGGTAGCAGATCTGGACGACTTGCAAATGGAAAATAGTTTTACGACTGTGGAACAAAACTTCTCTGGGAGGAATAAAGCCTGAGCCAGTGCGGTAGATCCATCAAGTCCTCAACTGCAAGATAAAATATGTTATTTGTCATTTGTTTTCTTGTCTGATGCTCCTGTCTGCAGGAGGCACTGTGTCTTTACTGTTACCAAGGACCGTTTCAATACAATTTTCTGGTCTGGTCAAGCAACTAACACTACTTGTTTATAGAAAAAGACAAACACTGACAGTTTATCCATCAACCCTGACCTAATCCTTTAGAAACTTTGCTGTGCTTCTGGGGGGGTGAAACTACTGTTTCCAAAGCCAAGAATGAACTTTCACGCTCAACTTCTAGATCTACTTCTATATGTAAAGCTGAGTATTTATTTAACATTGGCTTGAAGTATTACCTGAAATTCTGGGCATCACCTCATGTTCTGAATTAGTTTGCTCAGGTCAACTTCCAACTACAGACACAAACCAAAGTTGGAAAAAACCATTAGCTCTTCAGGTGTCTGATTACTTTGGCTTGTTGTCTCTCAGCCTTATTTATATTCAATTCATTTTTCTCCAGTGTTAATTGCTTCTGTAACCAATTTTATGCAGAATGCAAACGCGAGCAATGAATATGAAATCTCTTTCTAAGCAGAGCATTCTGAATTCCTCCGCACATGGCAGTTTTGGAGATAACTGTGTGACAGCTAGCAGTTTAGTCAGTCAATCTCAAGCCACAGAGGATGTATTGTTGAAATATTAATTGGCCGCCTCCTTTGCCATCCCCCAGTTTCTCTGAACTGGGTGCGCTGCCATTTTACCCATTTCCAATCTACAACATGGCCTCTGGTCATGAAGGCCAAGGCCACATCGGGACACCAGTTCTAACGAGGAAACAAAGTCGACTGTCTGACTGGATGACATAATTAGGACAGTTGAGTGCACTCGATGAACAAACACATTTTTTTAATTTAGCTCAAGTGTTGTTCGAGCCATAAGCCTTGTGATATCCCCACAGTGTGATGCTGATGTCCTAATTCTGTCCTCTATAAAAGGGTACTGGCTACTCCTGACTCATTTGCATTATGTTTTACCAACACAACCCAGAAGTGATGGAGAAAGACTGGTATCATTGTGGATGCCAAATGCAAAGTTCATAAGCAGTGGATAAAGCAGTGGTCTAAGTTGAACTAAAACTTCCATCCATCCATTTTCCATGACAGCTCATCCTCATCAGGGTCATAGGGATCCAATCCAAGCTGGCATTAGGCGAGAGGCGGGCTACACCCTCTACAAGTCGCCAGTACATCACAGGGCTGACACAAACAACCATTTATGCTCACATTCACACCTACAGGCAATTCAAAGTCTCCAATTAACCTATTAACCTCCATGTCTTTGGACTGTGGGAGGAAGCCAGATTTACTGCTGTTATTCTGCCCTTTAGTCTAAAGGGTGTAGTGTTGGTTTCTCAAGTCTGGATTTAGGTTTTTTGGTGGGATACAATTATAAATCAATTGATCCCAAACACTGAAACCAATGAGGCTGGAGCTCAGTGAGGCCACAGTCCAGCACCTGATATGGGTGCAGTTTGTAAGATGAAGCTTTGTAATATGAAGTTACATGAAGTACTTCATCAGGTAAACAAAATAACTCTGTTATAACTCCATAACATGGAGTCTGTTTCTGGAGCAGTTAGCTTAAAGGCCCTGCACACCCCACGGGTATTTTCAGTAATTCTGTCTAATTAGACCTCTAAATAAGGTTGAAGTGAGAAAATAATGGGGTGTACATGAGGTCATGTGGCTTTCTTGAATCATAATAATGATAAAGGTGTAATTAATTCTAATAGGTGCAACAAAGCTGTACACACCCACACAGACCTGAGAAGAGGTCTAATTTGTCAGAATAAGGAAGTCACCTTTACCATACATCCTTAAATGCAAATGAGATTATAGATTTTCATTCAGTAGTCCAAAAGAAATATGTAAATAGTCTGGCACACATGCACTGTAGCAAAAGCCTGAAAGTGCCCCCTACACTACTTACTGGATTGATTATGAATTGAAAATCAATTCTGAATCAATTCTGAAATTCAGAGATTTCCACCCCTAGTGATTTTATATATAATCTCTCCAGCCTTATAATCAGACTGAATTGCTGTTTCGTTTCCAGCCATTGTGTTCACCGTATTCAGATTCTAGGCAAGAAGTGCCCTAACCAATCAGAAGTGAGCATCTGCAAAGAAACATTCTGATTTCAGAGTTACAACAGCTTGTACAACTGCCTTGGACTGCCCTGGCCTGTCACCTTTTTTTCTGCCACTATATTTCATGTTTTTATGAATAAAGCTAGGTAGCTTGCTAGCTTGAAAGATGACGTCCACATTTTTAATCCCGTCTACAAACTTCTGATTGTTTGCTTCTCCAACTGCAGGAAAACAAAATCTTTTAAAATATTTCATGTCATGAACAATCCTGCTGAAGTGTCTTTTTTTGACACTACCATTAGGAGTCGTCACAGTCAAATCCTACACATAGCGGCTTTGATACCCTCTAATGACAATGAGACCTACATTAGATTTGACATTTAGGGTAGGGAGTTTTCTTTGTCACTTTTTATTCAGTCTGTTTGCTTGGGAGCAGGGTGGAGTGGGTATTAAAAGGAACTGTGGTGAATGCTCCTGGATATATAGAACGTGCTACAGAATGTATACAGTACATAATATCATTTGGATCCCTTCCTCATTCAGACATAAGAATGTAGACATCTTGTGAAATAACACCAAAAAGGAGTTACATTGTGTCTCTAAAGGAGGTGAGGCTCTGACATGATCTGTTATGTCAACATGTAATGTGTCAAAAAGAGGGCTCAGTAGTGAGAAAATGCTTTCACTTCACTTTATGTGTGTCTTCATTGACCTGACAGGCTTATCTGAGGAAAATGCCCCTGGCTTTAATGGCACCAATGATGTTGAGGTTTTAGGTGTGTGTGTGTGTGCTATGTTTGTGCGAGTATGTGTGTAACCTAGCACTTCTTTGAAAAGCAAAAGAAAGGCAAATGAGCGATGTACCCTCTTGAAATCGGAACCACGCTGTAATGGCACAAGCAGTCCCACAAGTGAGTCAATATAATTGATGGAAGCATCACAGTTGTGAGAGAGAAGAGCCTGTTCCTTTTAATGGCTAGACCAATGAGCTGTGTTACAGACATGCTGCAATATAAATAAGCAAAGCTGCTCTTTCACCCTCAACCACTATTACGTCTCCTCTGTCCCTTTTAGCTATGTTCTTCTCAGCTTTTCTCGTAACTTTGTCACATTTAGACCATCACTCAGACACACATTTTAAAGCAAGTATATAAACATGTTGGTGACAACTGTGCTGCTTGGCCCGTGATACGCTGAACATCAGTGGGAGACATGTGAAGGCTGTGAGTGTGTGTATGTGTGTGTGTACGAGTGAGAATATCATGGCAGCAGCCCATTGCCTACTACAGAGTGATGAGCAAGGCTTTCAAGGGGCATTTCACGAAGATTGAGGCACCAAGTGGTTTTGTTGAACGGACAGAAAATAGACTTTGTCATTTTGGTCTTGAGAAAGCAATCTGCTGTTAGAGAAGACGCAGTGGAGGGCTCTCTTACATGTTCCTCTTGGTGCTTAAAAGAGCTCTTTTATCCATAAAACCACATTTTAAGTGCAAACAAAACAAAAACTCTTGCTGAATGTATTCCAGAGAAGACTTTTGTATCCTCAGGATAAGAACGGCAGCACCATATTCAACCACAACTGTTTCAATACATTTCTGTGCATTCATAGCTCTCTCTCTCAGTGATGATCTGCCATTGATTGCGTGGTGGATTGTGTGGTGTGCGGGTTCTTTCTCTTGGTTTGGTTTACATAATTACATTATGTAGGACATGGGCAGCCAGAAGCGCTTTTTCTCTTTGGAACACTTTAGAGAGTGAATGGAGCAGATCTATTTCAGGAAGTGGGTTAGTGGTGAGGGGAAGAGGCTTGATTCAGAGAATAAACACATATTTTACAAATTAGGATATTTGTTATTGCACCATGCAGCCCCTGGTGTCCCCAGGTCTGTAGATAGGGAGATAAAGCATATCAGGCATCTCAGCCTGGTTAAAAGTATTACATAGATTACACTGTATGTTTACAACTGTAATGTAAGTGTCATGCATTGTATTCAGACTCATGTGGAGCACAGTTTAGTAGCATGCAGTGATGCAATTATCCGGTAAACAACTTGCTCCTCTACTAGCTCGATCTTTTGCATGCAGCTATACAACAACAGCATTCAGAAATATATAATAATAGAGGTTCTCATTTACAAACTCAAACTTGGGGGGAAAAAAAGTTTAAAATCTAAATTAATTTTGATGCTACACTGACTTATAAACAGGTAAATTGTGTCTTTTCAAGCCCAGAGGGGCGAATGCTGAGGGGGAGCAGAGACAGTGTCATGCCAGAACCAGAGCTGGGCAGGCAGGCAATATAACCAGGCTTGTCAGCCTCTATGGCCATAATGGCAGAGGCTAAGAGCCTGAAGAGGAGATAAATGGGGGAAGATAAAAAGAAAACAGGAGAGAGTGACAAAGCAAAAAGCCTCTGGACAAAAGTAAATCTGGTACTGACATTTAGTAGTTGGCGAAAGTTTCTCTCAGAAAGAAAGAGAGTTCTGTGGTTCCAAATGTGCAGATCAGGGTTAAAAACATCATCAGGTGATGTATGGTATTGGAAAGAAATACAAAGAAGCAACAGAAATCTGCATTAATTTCTTTGCATATTCTCTGATCTCTCTTTCTTTTTTGGGAAACAATGGCTAGATTTACCTCTGGACCTGAAACAATTATTCATAAACAAAAATCTGAAGCATGAAAAGGGTTTAAAACTAGCAACACCTGGAAATCTCCTAGAATTTATGTTTATATAAAACTAATTTGCAACAGCAAGTACATTTTGAAGGAAATGTCATGCAGACCGGATTACATTTTCCGTTAACACAATGAGGAAATGTCGTCTCAAGGAAAAGGTAATATGGAATATATCAGAAAAATGTTCACTGAAAATGTGATTTATTTGTTTTCCACCAAAATATCCACCCATCCATTTTCTGTAACCGCTTATCCCTATCAGAGTTGTTGGGTGCTGGAGCTGATCCCAGCTGACATCGGGGTGAGAGGCGGGGTACATCCTGGAAAGTCGCCAGCTCATCACAGTCAAATCAAATCCTTCATGCTCATATTAACACCTCTGGGCAACTTGGAGCCACCAATTAACCTATAAACCTGCATATCTTTGAACTGTGGGAGGAATCTGGAGTACCCAGAAAGAACTCATGCAGACAGGTGGAGAACTTGCAAACACCATGCAGAAAGGCCTCAGACGGGGCTCCAGGAATCAGGCACCTTCTTGGTATAAGGTGACAGTGCTAATCACTGCACCAAAATATCTGATCTTGCAATCCAATATCTGATTGTACACAGCAATAGTAAAAAAATCAAAGTTTATGTTCAAGCATTGGCAATGACGTAGTTCAGTCATTGGGTGGATGGATGCTACACTTCCTCAGGAGTTAGATCCAAGTGACACTGACAGAACTGACATTGGACAGAATCAGGCTAACTATTTACCCCTACTTCCAGTCTTTATGCTAAGCTTGGCTAAAGCTATCCAGACACTGCTCAGTGCTTAATGCACAGAAGTGAGATAAATATAAGCAAATATGTGTCTTCCGAAATGTTTTCCTACTCCGAGATGTTGAGCTTTCTCACTACGCTCCAAGTCCAAAACCCTGCAGTAAAATTATGGTGAGCCTGAAGTCTTTGTGATGTAAGGCTCAAATAATCTGCCTGCATTAATGCAGCCATAGCATTCTTAATGTGCCACTGAAGTATTGGACTTGTCCTTGAAACCCACTTACAGAGAATTGATAAAGCGTATTCTTTTTTGTGCCCCACTCAAAGAGCCTCCCATGCAATTGTACTGTGGGCTAAGACCTGATTTCCATTTCCATTGCACGATAACAGCCTCGCCTCACTTTTACCGAGCGGCAGACAAGGATAAAAGGAAAATCAAAGCCAGTCAAAAACAATTTGACAAGCTAATGGATTTGAGGGGCTTGTGTTCTACGCCCAGATTCCTTTAACATAACATCACGTGCGGCTGTACACAAATCCCACGGTTAACCAGCTGAGTGGTTATGTAGTGTTCTGCACTAGTTAACACATATATTATTACTTAAATTATAATTGATAGACTCACTTTGATGTACCGGGGAGCAGGTTCATGTTAAAAAAAATCCTTTGAAGGCTCCAACATCCCCCCAGTGTGCTTGCCAGGAACGGAGAACAGAAACACAGAGGAAGGGAGTGGCAGATACAGTACAGACTCACCTCCCATCTATCCCTTCTCTCCACAAAAAAACACCTCATATGTCACTGTCAGTGTAGACCCGCATGAATTCAATATGTACAGCAGTGAGAGACTTTGTTCAAACAGATTATTTGGCATTGGATAACAAGCAAAGAGGCTCAGAGTGCATGTGTATACCAGTGTGTCACTGCTCTTCTGTGCAGGGAATAAACCTGCACGGCACAATGCATTCAGAAGAATACACAACCTGCATGAAGAAGAGCATCAAGAAGCAGGAAAACTGCCTCTAAGCTTTACTTCTAAAGTGAATTGCTTCCTTCCAGGAGGTGCTCTGTGATATTTGCACCACAGCTAACTAAAAGGTTGCTTAATCCAGAACAGAAGCCTTTTTGCTGATCCTTTGTTTTTGAACAAATAATTGTATGCGCCTACCTAACGCCTCAGGGGTGGAAGGAAGAAAAGAAAGATGGAGAAGAGGGGGAGTCACATCAATATAATTGGGACTATAAAAGGATATAGCAAAATCTAAAGTGTTTTTTGTCCCGGTCAGACAGTAGCAGGCACATAAGGCTAGAGCAGGGATTAGAGCTAACATTTTCATTAATTGGATTTGAGTCTAATCAGAATCCCCGCTGAAAGTTATATAAAACTCAAGTCTAAACTAAATTCAATATCTACAGTGCAGTCCATGAGTATTAGGATAGTGATGCAGTATGTTTTTCATTGTTTTGGCTCAGCACATTGGATTTGAAATGAAACAATTACAAAGTTAAAGTATTGACCTTCAGCTTTAAGGGAGTTCACATCCGTGATGAGTGAACAGTTTAGGACTAATATAAAAAAGGGGTACAATTTCTATATCAAATATGAATGTAAACAAAGCTGAAAGTCAGTAGTTCAATCTCATAGTCACTGATTAAATTCAAATCAAATGTGCTGAAATACAAAGCCAAGAGAAGACTACCTTAATACTTAAGGACTGCACTCCAAGTATACATAGAATTACACAGTCTGTATACAAACCATAGACAGTATAAATATGGACGTTGTATTAATGACGTCACCCACAGGTTTTTGAAGAGCCGTAGGTGAAGCTCAGAGTGTGGCCATTTTGGCAGTCCTGCCTCTGCCGCCTCCTGGCCAATGTAAATATCGGCAAAGATGTGGATGGTTGGTGAGGCTGAATAATGCCGAAGGGCACCCACCTGTCAAACTTTGATATAATTTGAACAGGTGAGTTAAATAGAAATTCAGGATCAGTACAATTGTCATACCTGGGTTATTAGCTAGAGACTAAAACTGTATTTTTATACCAGGCTGTAAACATGTTTATTTCTGCTGTGAAGTTGGGCATTTTAATATTGGCTTATGGAGATTGACTTGTTCTGTATCTAGGCTCAAGTGGCCATTTGAGGCACTTCCACATTGGCTTTACTTCACAGCCGCAGAGTCTGCCGCTTGTTACTAACAGGAAAACCCCTAAGGCCTGTGAAAACTCATATTATTGATTTCAGTTCAGGCATATTATGGAATTTAAATATACTTTTTTAGACCTGCTGTATTTTCTTTAGAAGCTTGCATCGTTGTTACAGATGGATTAAAGTTATATTTTCATTATCCTGAGACACTATTTGCCATGTGTCCGTGATGTGTTAAAGTAAAACTCGTAAACTGAAAAGCTGAAGTCAGTCTCATGAATCTTACATCCATCCATTTTCTGCACTTCAAAATTCCAGATTCCTGTGACAAACCTGATAATCATTTACTTAGAAAGTGAGAAGGAGCATCTGAATGCACCACAATTTTGTCTCTGTGAAGCTAGACATCTCAGTTAGAGAGGAGGCAGAGATTTAGTCTGGCTTTTAGGTATTCAGTAGGGCCCACCTTCATGGGATCCATACCCTTGAGATGCGACACAGCTAGAACCGTGATAGTATCATACGAGGTATGGGTTTGACCATCTAATGAGGACACCACGCCATGTGACTGCCGTGTGTCCTATAAGGTTCTTTCTGCACATTGTGTTGAACAGAATAATAAATGATTTGAAAATATTTTTCTGCCTCCTTTGATTTCTCTCTTGCTCTCATGTAGTCTCTACTAATTGGAACCTGCGCACCTGCTGATAATTGCACAACCAGGTGCAACAGTTCCCTGTTGTTTTGTTTTCACTGTTTGCCAACTGCTGTGCCATTGAAACAGGAAGAAGAGACAAAAATAAAGATTTTTTTTTAGAGTTTCTCTGTGAATAGAATACTATTTACATTCATTCTGAATGTTTCAAATGTATAAGTATCCAAAATAATGTGGATATGGCTTTAGAGATACGCGCATAAAATATTTAAAGTATTAATTCATGCATCATAGTTAAATAGTTGGTATTCAGGACACTGGTGTCAGCTAGTAATTAACTGTTGCTTGTTCTACCCATACAGTATAGCCCTGGCTCATACAGCATGGAGGTGCTCCCAAGCATACAACCTCTACCAGAGTCAGTGTTGTGAGCAGTTACACCTTAAAATTCAAGTCAGAGAAACCAGTTCAAACCAGTACAGTACCTAATGGCTTTTTCACCTCAAAGGCTCTAGATCTTCTACAACTACTACTTGCTGTTGGAAACTTTCCCAAAATTGGTAGGATGCTTCAACTTGATATGTTTCTAATTCAGTGCCAGTATGTCTGACATTCAATATCAAATAAAAAAAATAAAAATGTTAGATTTGTTCTGTCCTCATTTGTTCATAAAACAAATAACTAGCTGCGTCTGAATCGGCTGTTACACTAGCCATGCTGCTGTGCCGGCATACCGAGTGCCCCCCATAGTTAAATTTCACCACAAAACATGAGCATGTTGAGAACGTGCCATTTTAGTGCATCTATCACCACTGACCAGGTTCTGGCAAAGGTGTTGTGACTGCCTAAGTTTTCTACATGTTTCACAGAAAAAAAATAGATTTTGACAAGTCTGTTTACTGGCATGCACAGTAGTTATGGAGAAACGTTATCATTTAGAATTATGTAACTGACTACCTGATGACTCTTTTAGCTCTGTTTTTGGTCTCTACCAACTCCTGAGGGAAATATTTGGCTCGTTAGCTGCTAAATGCTCCCATATGTTCACCAGCTAGATACTAACTGTGTCTGTCTGCTGTTTAGAGCAGACAGTTTAGAGTTGAGAGTGAATCAAACCAGTAAAGTTGTGGATCAGACAGCTAAACAATGATCTGAAACTTTGTATAAAACTCCAGCGCTTTAGTGAGGAGCTGCAGATTGAGTAAATAATTCGCCTTATCGTTATTTGTCCTATAAATATGGGTAACAGTGAGCTAGCTTTTTTAGTTTGTCTGTTAAAGCCTTCTACCATTGTTCTTGTTTGTTGAAATTCAGCAGTAACTCAGTGCTCCTATGGTTCATAGGCTTATTTATATTTTGCAGACATATAGCATTAACACCACAGGACATGCAGTCATTGTCACCACATGAGTCAAGGTTGGACAAAGGATGGGATTGCACAAGTTAAAATAGCTTTATTTTACTCAAACCAAAAGGGTCTGGATCTAGAGTGGAGAAAAAGCTGACTGCCACAAATTTATATAGAGTAATCAGACAGGCAGTCAAGCTGAGTGGAGTCTTCCTGATGACATGACACCACCCTCCAGGTTCCTGCAGAGAGAAGCCAAAAAGTGCTGTACAGAGAACGTCATCACACCATCATGCATAGGCCTATAAGAAAGTGTAGTTAAAAACAACTATATTCACTCTCATGTGGACACCAGAGTGGGAGCTGATGACTGACAGCCCATCAAAATGTAAATGTTGGAATCCAAGTGCAGCCAAAACAGGAATAATGGAAGTGATAATGCTTTCCTATGATTTTTGCTATGTTATCCTTCATAAAGGTGAATGTGAAGCTAAGGGTAAGAGTTTTGCTGCAGTACGTGCTGGAAAGTGAGTTGATCTCTGCTGAAGTAAGTCAAGTAAGTCTCTGAGTCATTGGGAGTGAGTGAGCCACAACCCTATCTACCCCCTGCAAATATATTATGGCCATTTTGTGTCATGAGGCAGTAAAATTCATACTTATTGCCCCTTTAAAATGAACATAGCAATTAAACCTCCAAAGTGAAACCAGCAGAAGTACAGTTTAAGCCTATGACAGACAGCAAATATTACCTCAGTAGCACGACACTTTAGAAGCAATAAGGATTTTCAGGGCCAGGTCAAATGACAGAGGAGTTTTTTTTTGTCAAGGCAGAGAACATCAAATCTTGATGAGAGATTTGTTTCCGATGCACTTCTCACAGCTCCCAGTTTCGCATCGCTCCAGTGCACATGGCAGCGCTCCCTCACTAGATGATCTAGTGTAACACTTAAAAGTCAGCCGACTGGTTTTATAACCACATTAATCATTGTTGCTCTCATGCACTCGGCGAACACCACCAGCCACTTGTGGAAGGGAAGAGCTCACAGCAGGGCTTTTCATGAATTAAGACACAACCAAACCAGAGGCAAGTGGACAGCCACATCCCACTACCTCGCATGATTTCCCTCTGTCACTGTGCTGTAAAGTTTTCTCCTGCAGCCTGACATGAGTTTATCTTACCGTTCCTCATGTTAGGTACAGGGGATTTGAGTTATTATTGAACTTGGCGGAATTTTTCCTGGAGTACTGTATTGCAGAACAAGATTTTCAGACTAAGTCAGTCATTGGCTGCCCATAGAGGGCTTTATCATGTTTCCCATGTCTGCTGTGTTTCCTGAGCAAGCAGTAGAGCAGGAAAGGAAACTCATGAGAGATATCACTGTCTCCATGTGACAGACAGATAGTCCAGAACAGTGTCCCATGTTTGGGTCTCTGGACTGACTTGTTTTGCTTTTTCAGATGGAGTATTCTTTGGTTTCTGCACTTCTGTATTTCATTATCATTTTTATTCTCAGTCCTCCTGATTTATTCTTTCAGCTGTCTGCTCCACTGAAGAGACACAAAATGGCGGCAGGACTGAAGGACAGATGGGCAGACTGTCAAAAAAATTAATGCATGAAACAAACATAAATGCCATATTTCCATCACATTTCCACATGGTTTTTCATTTGTGGAAGTTTTCCTCGCACGTCTCCTAGCAACAGTCAATGCTGGTTTCTTTTAACCGTGAAGAGTGGTGTAGTGCAGAGTATAAGCAGGTATATAGAGCACACCTACTTATATTTCAGTCAGCATTGGATACCCACTTCTAAATCCTCTCTGATGGACATCATTCAGCAATGTTCTGCAAGCAGATTTTTGTTCCTAATGACAAAAGCATGACATAGTTGTCCAAATTTCATGAGTGGACACTGCATCAGAAAATGTTCACATAAGTTGCTTTGGAAGGCACTGACAATCGACCTGTTTTGTTTTTTAGGCTAGACAACTTTGTGTCACACGATGACATCAAACTGAAGGGTTGAGGGCAACCAACATCTGTAATGTGTGATGTGATTTCTCTATACACCAGCACGTTCTTGAGTGTCAACTCTCAAGAAAAGTACACAAAAGATCACATCACATTCACCCCCTAGAACAACTGTACATTGATTACCTCTTATCTGTACAGCTGGTTCAGCTGCATCACTTCAAGGTCATAAACTGACTCATCAAATAATTTGACACGTGTTGTACTGTAACCTGCTCATGAATATATATGTCAGACATGGATTTAGACATTTGAGGAGATGAATGACACATCTGAAGCATTTTCAAAAGTGCACTTATTGGCCCAGAGGGCCAAATCCCTGCCTGCAGTGGGTGCTTCTGTTGTTGTTCCCACAATGCATTAAGTACGAAGTGAACCCCTCTGCCTGCCTCCAACAAGATTTCGCCATAACCAGATAACAGTCTGAGGCACTTTTTGTGCTCTCTGTGGAGTCAAAACCTCAACTGCCTGATTGGCACCTCATTTATTTAGCTTAATGGAAGGAGGTGGGCCCTTGGGTGAAGGCAGCCACGCAGATGCGAGTGAGTGACAGGCCCGCTATATTGTTAGAGACAGTCCTCTGGCCTTGACTTTGTTGTACACCAGATGCCTGCTCAAACAAGGTTGAATTAAAAAGAATCAGAAGTAACAGCTTCTTAGCTGGATAGAGTTGCTTTATACAAGGTGTCATGTTACCCTTTTTTAGTTGTCAGCACTAAGCTCTTTGAAAGTGGGTCAAAGAGTAGGTTAAATGAGACAAATCTACTGGGTGTTGTTAGAGATGCGAGTTAAAATGTTTAAAAAGTGTGTGGCATCCAGCCTAGCTTCAGTTTGGAGGAGAGGGAAGTTCTAAACTGTATCACTAGCTTTAAAGTGGCTCTAAGCGATATTCTATAATACCAAAAAAATCAAATGGCAACATGAACACAGTGTGACAGTGTGAACAGGGTCACTTGTGGTGATGAATTATCATTCAAATCTGAAGCTGCCCTTGGCTTTACAGACATTTATAGTGAGTTTCGGCTCATTGTTCAGCTGTCTGGCCCAACTTTACTATTTTTGGTTCACGCTTAAGGCATCATTTTTGAAAGAGCTCTAAAACCCCACCGTACACAACCTGCTCAGCACCAATCAGGAGACAGAGATAGTGAACATAGTGGAACATTTAGTGGCTAAAGACTTTCTACAGTACTGAGAGTACAAGAAAAGAAGCAATAAAATAGCTGGGACAAAGTACGGATACATAGAGGTCAGCAGGCCACTTTAGCTAACCTGCTGTTGATGTAATGTTTAAATCAGCCATACAGTTCTTCCTCAAGAAATATCACTACATTATCCCACATTTTTGTTCGTATGCTTAATTCAAACAATGGGTATTTTAGTGAACAAGGGAGTAAATCCAGTCTTTAAATGATTAACTGTCTTTAAATGATTACTGGTAACTGAGGTAATGCTAGGTGAGCAGTGTTTCTTTTTCTGTATGAATTTTGTAGCTATTACTGATAATTATATTGAAGTGAAACTGGGGCAGCACAGTTATGCAGTGGCATTGTCGCCTCACAGCAAGAGTGGTTTGAACCTCTCAGTCGGCCTTTCTGTGTGTGAGTTTGCATGTTCCCCCTGTGTCTGTGTAGGTTTTCTCCGGCTTCCTCCCACAGTCCAAAGACATGCAAGTGAATCGTTCACTCTTACCTGCCCCATAGCTGTGAATGTGTGCATGAATGATTGTCACTATGTGTCAGCCCTGTGATGAACTGGCGACTTATACAGGATGTACCCCGCCTCTCATCCAATGCTAGCTGGGATTGGTTCCAGCCCCCTGCGACTCTGATAAGCGTAAGCGGTTATGGAAAATGGATGGATGGAAAGTGAAACTCTGAGTTGCTTAGCGGATATTTACCACAGAAAACTCCTTATCTAAGACTGTTTAAGACTGTTACTGTTTCAAATTAAACTAATAAACATATAATACATTTAACAGAAACTAAGGTTAATCCTTATTTGGATTATCTCTAAACTTCACCCATTTGATCTGTTGCAATATAACTCAAAGGGAAAGTTGTTACAGTACAATTTGTTTCTTTTCTAAAGAAAAAAAACATAACCTTCACTTTGAGCTTGTTATTACACAGGAAACGTTGACCTGTGGACAAACAGAACAGACTGTCTTCTACAAGAAAAGTTGAACTGTAACCAATTAGTGAGGGAAAGTTGCCATGAAGAAGCAAACACAGAGCTATCTGCTGTTGATCTAAATGACTGCAACGAAATGCATCGATGCACACGCGTTGACACAGGCACGACTGTGTACTGTACTGACTTATATACACAAAGCTGTTTTCTGGTTGGAAGTGCGAAACAGAAGCTTTACCTTGATCTTTGTCAGTGTTCACAATTGTGAGTGTTGAGTTCGGCTCTGTTTTTCGTTTTTTTTGTCAGTGGAGCTGCTTCATGCCTTAAAACAGCAATACAAACATATCAGTCTGTGGTGCAAATGCTGTCCGTTACATGACTGACACTGAACATATTCGTGTTGTTGGTACAGAAGAATCAGTTTGATCCAAAACTCTTTCAAAAAATCCCCAAATATTACTCTTCCAACTCAGAAACTCCTTTTGTATCGAGTCAAACTCACATTGCCTCAGTTGTCACTGAATTGATCACGAGTACATTGTTACTGAAGCCGATAATCTTGAATGCTACTCTTAATATGACCATTAAAGTGCTATCAAATGTAATTTGTGAAGTTGTCAAAGAAAGCCACCCAACTAAAGAGTGTGTTTGTAGTTATCTCTGGTAAGACTGGCTGGATCTGTCAAGTCACAACATGCCGCGGTGTTAAAAACATTTTCAGACGGTTTGCGCTTTATGTTAAAACTACCTCTGTCTTTCATCCACATGTAATTTAAATTCTGTGTTTTCCTTGCTGCAAACCACATACACACACACACACAAACTTGCACACACACACACACACACACACACACATTTATGTATTTATTCATTTCTTCCGCAGCTTATTCAAAGCGATGTACACATCACCTTCTCCTGACGTGTGAAGCTCTGGTTTTTAATTATTCATTTGGAAATATATAAAGCAGATATATTCCAGCACTTTTCTGCTTACAACCTGGGCATAAACCAGAGTAAAAGGGAGGACAATTTGAGTGAGCAAACAGCTCCTACAGGGTAGTAATATAATTTCAGCAGCCTGGTCTCTTCACTCATCATCATGATTTTTTTAGCTCGCTTTGACATGGTGAGATAAATCGCTTTCCTATAAGATAAACACACTTAGTGACTAACAGAACATCCCAAATGCAGCTATTTTTTCATGAGTTTGTCACACAAGACGTGGCAAAGGTAGCCTCCACACAGCCCCCTCTGTGAATTTTGATAACCATTTTAATGACTTGAATGTGAAACTGTGAGACATGCAACACTGTAGCTGAATTTAGGAACTGAGGTCAAAGTCTCCCCAGGCTGAGTCACATAAACCACTGTGCAGTAACACTTTAATGCCTCTTTGGTCACTAATGGTCCGGAGCCTTTTAGTTCACAGCAATTACTTTGTATTTGCCTGCAGTTATTCAGCTTGGTCTGATAATACAAGACACCTTTTTAGCAACAGATCTGCTAAAAGCTAAAAAGAGAGGGTCGCTTTATTATGTGAGTGACTGACAAACTAAGGACAACTGCTTGGAGCTCAAATATCAGGCCAGTTCTCTGTACTCTCTGTAAGGACCAATTCAAGGAAACATGTTCAACTGAGCTCGTTACAAATACAAAACTGAGGCATAAAATAAGACTAAACTTCCTGAACCTAGCTAGTGGCCCCTAGAGATTGCAATGTTCATTAAACCTTATAAGTATTGGACAGAAAATATTCACAATTTTGATATCCTCAGAGCCCAGTGTATGGTATTGATTAGCATTCTTTCAAAGTCATATAATTCTGATGAGTTTAATACTGATTAGTCTTCTTTTTAGCTCTGTTTTGGCCTCCACCAACTCCTGATAAATATAATATTAAATATAATATTATACCATTACCATTACATTATTATCTGTCTGCTGGTGCTGGATAGGTGTATAATTGTTTTACCATTTTTGCTGAATACATCTAGTGTGAACACTACAAAGCAGTTAAAAGACCCTAAAACCAAAACAGAGAACTAAAAGAGCTAGAAATGCTCTGTAGATCTGAGGGTGTTAATTCTCTGTGGGTTTGGGTTTGAGTGACACAGTTCATTAGGTTGTTTGATCCATTATTAGTATAAAAATATTATTACATTTAATATTAGTGCAGCTTTAAAACCTGGAGTTCTTTTATGCAAAGGATTTTGTCTATCTGAAGAGGATGAATGTCTTCCCTAGATATAAAGGGAATTTCTAGCACCAGAGGGGAGGTTACGTTTTATTTTATTACCCACATTTTACAGACATCACCGAAATCAGGCAGCAACCAATCTTCCAGGACAATAAATATTCAAACAACCAGCCAGATGTTGATACAGCTGCTCTGGACCAAAGTGTTGGTTTGACAGAGAACAAACAATAACTAATAAACCAACAGGGCACAAATATGGAGAAAATCAAGATGCAAACTGATAAATTCTCAAAAGTCTTTTTTCTCTCTTTCTCTCTACAATTAAAGTGCTGCTTAAGAGCAACCTGCTGAAGGAACGAGACGTGTTGCTAGTGCAGCGACATTAGCGTTGGAGATGATGATGGTAATGATAATGATGGTAACTCTTCTTTCCCCCTGTGATGGCGGTGATAGTGACAAAAAGCACTCACTCTAGTCCAGTCAGCATTTCAAGTCAGGAGTGCTGAAGGTAAACAAGATAAACATCAATTGCAGACAATGACAGTGGCGGATGCATTTATTATATTCTCTTCACTGAGAATATATTTCTTTGCTTACAGGACTTTTGCAGCATAGCAGAGCTTGGAGAAAACTTGTCGTTAAACTAGGTGTGATGGGTAAGGGGAAGGGTAACAACAGAAAGTAAGGAGGGCCTCAAATATTTGCCTTAGGCCTCAGAAAACACTGTGCTTGCCCCTAACTGCGCTGCATCTTGCATTTCTCTACTTTAGGCACCTTGCATTTTTTGGAAGAGCCTGCCTTAAGCACCCCAAGTTGAAGCAAATTCAGCTCATTGCTTTTGTTTTCCTTCCTCTGTTTACCAGTTGTATTAATGCAGAGATGGGCCCTCTGGGGGAAGTATAGCAGCTTGGAAGCAATAAGAGCTGTTTTGTAACTATTCTCCTATTTTATATAATACTAGTGTATCCAAATCGCACCGAGCCAGCACAATAAGCAGCAGCTGGCAGTGTGACTGACAGCAGATCCTCAGCTATTCTGTAGTCGCCTGGCAACAGCAAAACAAAACCACATCACGGTGCTGGGTTTTGCATGTGTATGTGTCCTTCCACAGATATAAAACAGTGATCTGCTTTATATCTGTGCTTTTAACACAAAGGCAGTGCAGCTCATTGTGGCTTGTTAAACCTTTACAATTGTACCCTATATGGCTGGGTCTCCTAGCAGCTGATCTGTGAGCTCCTACACTGTTTACACTGCGACTGTCACAGGGAGAGGTGGCGACATCATGGACAATTAATTACAATGGAATTCACCAGACCCTTAGTGATTACTTTTAATGGTAATGAGGTTTAATCACTCTAATAGCATCATTATTAAATTATGATGAGAGTCCTTATTAGTTAAACATGAATACATTACATGTTATTATTCATCCCTTCCACAGTACAATGCTCCATTGTTATTTGTTTAATTAATTAATGTGTTCTTAAGACAGCTTAGAGCCATATCCAATATCTAGTGATTGCATTAATTACCTAATTTGAGAACTCTTTCAAACATTCAATTCAATGTCATTCTGTCTTTATGGTAGATTATAAATTATATAATCAGAAATATTAGATACTTAATCCATGAACCTCAGCATGAAATACTATATGGCATTGACATGAATAATCATATACACTGTGGTCATACTATAAACTCCATAATTCAGCTGCTGTGTGAATCAGTGTAACCAGAATTGAGCTACCTATTCAACAATCTCTCTGTTTATTTATTATTATTTATTTACATGATATTAAAATGTAATTGAGTTAAACATATGTAATCAAGAGGTATTACCAGTGTTACAGAGTAGTGATTATCGTGTCACACAAAAACAACATAAGAAAAACTGACAGGCTTTCTTATTTTTTCAGCAGCTTAGTACCAATTCACAGTCTGTTGTGATATTGAATCAGTTATTTATGCTTTTGTCTTATTGTTTAATCAGGGCTAAACTATTATCTTGAAAAGCCGTAAACTCAATCCAAAAACATTAGTCGGCAGAACTGAAAAAGGTTATGCGAGCAAGGGCACCTCCAATCATCAGTTCTCTCAGGAGGAAAGTGCCAAAATTCCAGCAACTTCTTGTGAGAAGCTACCCGAAACATTTGACCAGGTCATTATAAAGGTTGCTCACAATCACTCGACACCATGAATCATCTTTAGACTGATTTTAATCTCAGCCCGACTCCAATTCATCATCCACTTTGCCGGATCTGGCTACCAAAACTCCATCACTGACTCCCTCTCCCATTTGTCATTTCAGAAATTCAAATCCTCACCAGATCCTTACCATTTTCTCCTGAGCCCTCAGCTTATTCACTACATCACTAAATTGTGAGAAGCGATCATTAATAGTTTCACTCCTAAAAGCCTTTCATCATATTCAGGATGGTGCTGTTTCAAAACTTTTCATACCTTGTTCAGCCTGACATTTTTCCTCCCATCCACATTATATCATTAACTAGTTTCACGACTTACTCTGTTCAAAATCAGGACATCCATATAAGTGTACCTCAGTGACATAAACTTTTTCAAATTGCTCTCTGGAGCTCGAGCCCCTATTTTTTCTCACTCCACGTTAATCAAAGAATGGCAGAGCTCACACTGAAGCTTACCCCTCACAGTAGACCTCCTAATTCGTTGCATCTGAACCCTCCATACAGGGTACTTATCCCCATCCATCGACTCAACCCTCAAAACAATGTTTCTCCTAGCACTGTTTTTCACTGATGCTTGGAATACACCATCTCCTCCTTCACCTATGACACATCACGGCACGCAAGCATTTTGGACATTTCTATCCACTCCCTAGACATTCTCAGATTTAACCTCAAACAAAGCAAAACTGACCAACTTGGTGTCTCTAACTGCATTTTTCTTTTCCATTTGAACTCTTGAGCCTGTTCAAACCGATCCAAGACTTCACAAGACCTGTTTTTCACAAGATTGCCTCTGGTTTTGGTCACTCCTACCGCATTGAAGCTGCTTCTACTGCTTCCAGACAAAGAATCGCAGACCACACAATGAAAATTCTTGGCCACTGGTCTCGGCCCAGGCTTACCACAGCTATGTCCATACCCAACATCCAATGAGCCCATTTTCATCTAGTCCAGTAAGGTGAACTTTGGGCTAGCTCCTAAAGGTTAGTTATGAGGTCCACTAAATATATCGATGTGCTTTTTATGTGCAGCACATTCAAATAGTTTGTTCACCATTCAGAACAAAAGGAAAAGAAAAGGAGGTACTCCCTGTTGTATTAAAGATACTGTAGCCGAAGTTATCTACATTTGTTTTGGATCTCTTGTATTATTCTTAATATTTGGAAATTATTATCTAAAGCTTCTTATTATGGTCTAGTTATGTGAAAATATTCTTTGGATTTCCCTTTGTTTAACATCACTTTTAATTGTTGCTGTAATTGTTGCTTTTTCCTGCAGTCATCTAACCTGTAAACCTGTTAATAGAGACAGGTGATAACCAGCTTCATCATACCAGTTATTATTCAGGATCACCAGTCTTAGTTTTAGAGAAACAAGTAACCCAAAGAGAAAGAGGAAAACAGCTGGTGAAATGGAGGTTGGCTGCTGGCCACTTCTACAAAGTTTTTTCTTATCACGAACAAACTCTGAAATTATGAATGTCAGTATAACATGTGACATTCTGCAAACAAAACACTTTTATTTGTACACAATGTGTTACTCTCACCACTTTTTGTCTGCCTCTTTATATCAGCACATATACACAGACATGCATGCAGAGTATCTTCTTCTGTTGTTTCTTTTGTGGTACTACACTTTCCTTATAGGACAAAGCATACGTGCACTAAACACAGAAAGCTATGAGCTTAAACTTAACTTGATTATGACTATATATTGGAAGGGGTCACATTTATTTCTTTTATGCAATGGGGTGGATGTGACCCCTGGTCCCCCATGGAGATTGTGTGCATGGCTTCTAAGACGTCTCATATTCTATAAAACCTACACCACAGCGATCCCCCTCCCAAGCTATTTCATATTGTATTGCAGCACAAGGAACAGATTTGGAGAAATTATGGAACTACTGTGATTGCTCTGAGGATGAACAAAACAAAATGGTGCTGGGAGAAGTCAGCATTTCTCTAACATATTGTGCCCTGGAGCAAATGAAATTGAACACCACAGAAGACTGTACATTGTATCCATTATTTTTTATGACTCAAACACATTTAGAAGTATGTACTGAGACATCCAACAGTGAGAGGATTATGTTGTCCCTCGCTGCTATTGGCAACAGTGAGCCCTGCAGCAATCAGTTCAGGATGCTTTTAACATCATCCTTCCCAAAACTTGAGACACCTTGGACTTTTCCGTCGGTGTCACATAATATATCAGACCTGCCTGCGCTGTGCTGTTAATCCTTCAAGGCTTTACAGTAGGTGTGTCACACCAACCTCCTGCAGTTTTATCCCAAGTCTGAAATTGGCACAAACTTTACCGGAAAAACTTCAGCATTGGTCATTTGGCCAAGCACCTAAAAAGTCCTACATTTACATTTTCTGACAGAAAGGTAGAATTCAGCAAAATATTGGTTTAGCACCACAAAACCTCTGCTTGCTAATACTGTGACAAATTAGCAGAACTAGTTGGTCAACTTTTGTAGCTGGGGATCTAGCCTCTAAAACTCTAGCCAACATGCTACAGTAGTATGAGCTTCCAACCATTCAGTCTTGACATTGTGACATTGTGCACAAAATGTTCTTTAGTTGTTCAAAAAGATTAAGTCTGGGGCACCTGGACTTGTTTGTAGATCTGTCAAGACGTTTCGCCTCTCATCCAAGAAGCTTTTTTAGTTCTTTTGAGTATTTATCCTAGGCAGGATCGTAGAGAGCAGTCTATGAAGGTTCTATGATCCTGCCTATGGATCTGCAAAGTCCAGTTGCCCCAGACGTAACCTTTTTTGAAGAAAGATGACTGTTGACAAACTGTTCTCTAGTTGCACTTGCTAAATGCTAACAGGTTTATAACTTCACAGTTTATTTAAAAGACGTATTTGTATTACTGAGTCCTGCTTCATAACGGCTTGCGATACTGCTGGTTTTGCAAGCAGTTATGCATTAGTAATGCAGCTAATAGGCTATGACATCTTCCTCTATTTTGGACTATTTGTCTCTCAGTTCCCTCAAAGGTCAATGTTGTCAGGGTGTCGGTTAGCTCAGTTGGTAGAGCATCCGCCCCATGTACAAAGGCTCAGTCCTTGCTGCAGCAGCCCCAGGGTTCAGGGCAGTCTCAGTTAGCCAAATCAAGTAGGTATTTTTGTCTGTTGTTGTCGTATAGGTCTGGTCTCTGCACCATCCATGCTATTGCCAGGATGTATCACACTGCAACTAAGCAAGGAAACACTGTTACTTTGGAAATACAAAGGAATAGAAGAAATTTGTCACACATGACACATGCTGTGGATTGTTTCCCCTTTCTGACAGTACTGGCACACTATGAAAGGATTGCTCATATTTACCAATATGAACATGAAGACAGATTATGGCAACCAATAACTATAATTCTACCTTTGGCATCTCAGTATTTCTTATGTTACGGTAGACTTGAAAATATCTGAACCTATCCTTTGTGAACATGTGAAAAAGTAGTAATGTCCAGGATGTAAAATAAAATATAATGCAATCACTCTTATACTTATTCTTGCTTTGATCACTAAAATGAATATTTTCTTTGTGAGCTGCTGAGAGTTTAATTAGAGAGTAAAATTCCCTTGTTAGAGTTCTTGAATCCGGCTGCCACTAATGGCTGCTCTGCTGGGTCACATTCACCATCATGCCTTCACAGGAACATTGGACATAAGGTCTAAAGGAGGCATGAGGCAGAGAGGCATATGCTTCCATATAAAAACTGTTGGAAACACAAAACACCAGGAAGTGAATTAAAATAAAAAGAAGATTGTTACAAAGGATTTCTAAAGACTCACAATACCTTGAGTGTGGCAGAAGACTCTGTTGAGTTCAAGGACACTCCATTCAGCAGCCAAACACAATAACTCAAGTCACATCACTCTTTTCATCATCTTGTTGGTTCATTGTTTGTCTTCAAGGTTTGGTTTCACGGAAAACACACACATGAATGCAGTGCCTCCTAAAAGCAAATATCTCAAATATGTATAGATGTATTCAGTGCCAAACAAGGATAATAATTCAGGTTTGAAAACTCACACCAGCCCAGGACAATCACACATTCACAATTGACTCACATGTTTGGTAATTGTTCTATAAAAAATATTTTTTCCTGTTTACTGTTTATGCATGAAGGCAGTGGTTAATTAGCACTGTCCGCTCACAGCAAGAAGGTTCCTAGTTCCAGCAAGGGGATTTTGCATGTCTCCCTGTGTCTGCGTGGGTTCTCTCCGGGTACTCTCACAGTCCAAAGACATTTAGGTTACCTTGTGACTTGAAACTGCCATAGGTGTGAATGGTTGTTGTTGGATGTGTGGTCTGTAATGAACTGGCAACCTGTCCAGGGTGTACCCCTCCTCCTGCCCATTATCGGCTGGCATCAACTACAGCCCCACGCATCCCTGATAAGGATAAGCGGTTATGAAAATTGGATGGACGGACTGTTTATGCCGCTAATATATGTTTTGGCTTTATTATTACACAAAACATGCTTCAAAAAATATCAACAAAGCGTTTCAAGAGTTAGTGAATTGCATTTCCATCATCAAAGCTACAGGAATAAATATTTTTGTGCACAGTTTGGAGTGTTTGTTTTGCCCCTTGCCCCTCCTTTCCTCAGAGCTCTCCTGCTTTCCTTCATAGCATAATTAAGTGTTGGTGCCATTTATTAGTGTTTTGAAACTATCAAATTAGGAAGGGTAGATATTATGATGTTATGAGAGTGGTCAATGTTTGCATGTTTTTTAACAGCAGTAACCATGTCCCTAATTGCTTGTAAATTTAATAATTTAATTGTGTAGCATTTAGCTGCACTTTCCTTCAGGAGCTTTTTTATTTTATTTTTATTTTTATCCCTTTAATGTGTAAAGGTCCACCTTTTCCCTTGTTCTCCCTTTCTCCTTTTTTCTCCACTCTGCTCAGACACTATACACACCAACTCAGTTTAAATATTTTAACATTCAACCAAAAGTACAAAAAAAAAAGAAAAGAAAAAAAAGAACAAAATCTCTAAACTAGAAATCCCAACTCTACTCATGATGTGGCTCCTGACTAGATGGTCCTCCAGCAGCATTCTTAGTAACCGAATAAATGGAAATGAAAAGATTTAACTTAATTCTGACAAAATGACTGTGTTAACTAAATGCCACGCTACAAATGATAAATAAATAAAAGGTTAACAAATTAAATGAGGAGTAAATAAGGAGAAAACAAACTAAACTGTAAAGTAAACTACGGTGAGTGTCTGAGGGTTTCCAACATTTAAATAACTTTGTTGTTGGCAGTGTAAATTAATTAATTAAAATTTAGTGTAATTAAAAGTCAACCAATTATAGCCCTACTGTACCTTGGTTCAACTATAGTAGGCCACAGCATATTAATCTGGACAGGTAGATTGTTAATCCATTTCAATTAGGTGACAAATGACAGGAGTGGGACGATTTGTGGTTAATTTTTACTTGAACCTTTTATAAAGTCAATGTCCACAACTAAAATTTTACTTGAAACATTTTATTTATTGTTTTATTTAACAAGACTACTTGTAATGAGTCAGACATTGGTTGGCTTTTATCAGCTGGCACAAGTGTCTTCAGACCGATCAATCTTGATCAATTGAGGACTGTAACGGACAAATTCATCTCAGGTAATGAAGACACTTAACAACGTTTCCCTGATGTTGAAGCGGCCCCAGAAGCACTCGGAAAAAATACTGCTTGCCTAGTAACTTATCTAATTGCCACAGGGCATCACCTCTGCGTTAGTTTTCCTTTATTAGTTTTCCGAGCCCAAACGAGGCTCATTAGCTAGCTCGCTCTAATTAGAGGACATATATCAGAACACTCTAGGGTTTCTCACGCTGCATGCTGAGAAAAATGAAATGCCATTAATCAATCTGGCCTCCTGTTTAATGTTCTGGACAGTGGAAACAAACAAATTGAGTCAGTGATGCGGAAATGAAGTTTGTTCGATGCACAGAAAATAAGTATCAAAACCAGTGAGGCATTGCAGACGCGCTTTTGTGGAAAGTTCTCTGAGGTCCACTGAAGTCAGGCATATTTTAGTGTGTTGCATCAACACTGGTATAAATGAGAATTTTATACATTCAAAGTTAATTACCCGGCTGAAAGCAATTTGAATATTTCCTGATATTTAAAACACCACCGTAAAACAAAAGAAAAAAAAATGTTTTAGGCAATTAAGGAGACATACTTTATACTGCTGTGTTTTAATTGCTTTAGAAGAGTTGGGAGTAAGTCTTGACTCATCTGTGGAGGGAGGACAAATACAGTTGGCTGCAGGAGCCTGGAGAGATTCCAGTTCAATAAAGAGAGCATAAAGTCTTAGCAGACCATTGTGTGCTTCAGATATATTATGACAACTTCACATTTGGCACCAGGCTGTATACTGTGCTCTGCATGCCATTTCTGTTTTCAAAATGACACTTTGAGACATTCATGAATTTTAACAGCTTTCATGTCATTTTCTAAAGTGACTCTGTTACCCTGAGGGATATTGTGATTTTTAGACTGTTGCGATAAAACGATAAAACTTTTTTTTTTTTTTTCGGGGCAAGCTGAATAAAAAGGCTCCACTGCTCCACATATGTTTTAATTAAAATCATAATTTCTTTGTAGATTTGTAAATATTTCTCACTTTTAAATGATTTATCATTTAGGCTAGATTTCAACCTCAAGTGTCACTTTATTATATGACCGCAGAGAGTTAATGTGACGCTTGTCATTGGCATGCTTGGGTTGCATTTTATAAGCTGTCTTCTATCATTAGGCAATGCAGATGATCACACATTTTTATCAGCAGAAAATACTCATGGTAGGGTCTCAAAAATATCGAAGCAGATAGCAAATCACATCAGAACTCATTCAAGAAAAATATGCTTATATTCTTTTTTGACTGGCTGGATGAGACAGATACAGTACAGAAGGGAAAGTTAAATTCAAACTCAGGGGGTCTTACAGCACATTGATCTTACTAGAATGGACACCTCCTTAAACTTATATTCATGCACCTCTTTTTACTATTATCTTTTGTTTATCTTCAGCTTATTTACAAGGTCAACTGTAGGAAGATCTTATTCCAGTTTGCCTTCAGCAGCAGGGTACAGTTTCATGTCCCATATTATTCTGTTCTCACTTGTCTGTTCTCTCCCACCACTATCAGCAGTATGACATTGTTTGTCACTGTTGCACTCTCAAGTAGACATGACTTTGGCAACTTTATTTGTCCCGGTTCTACGTTCGTTGGTTACAGCAGGCATGCACAGACTCACGGCCATCGCGGCGCACATGTAAAACAAAACAGCCAAAAAAACCACACTCCCCCTTGGCGCTGGCCGGTGACATCACATGAACTCTGACCTCAGTCCAAAAAAATATTAAATAAAAGCAAAATAAAAATACAGTTTCAATAATGACCGTTTACTTCTTACTAAGTTCTCTGGCTCACTGCCATCTCACTTATTAAAAACGTAAAATATCAAAATGTAAATTAAATAGTAATAGGCTATTTACATCTAGGTCTCAACATCACTGCCTTCCTAAGCCATTGTAAAATAAAATTTTCTCATCTGACACCAACTGTGGTTACTGTAAGGTTCAGTTAGACTCAGGAATAAAAACTACGTAGTTCGGGGGAGAAAGATCATGGTTCTAGTAACAATTATTTAAAAAAAAAATGTTGGCATGGTTAGAATAATAACAACTTGGTTAATGTATCAGTGTGTAGGATTCAGTGTCGGACTCCGTGAAAGAGGACCTGCCTCTGTAAATATAAACGACTCATTCTAGAGTAACAAAAACACAACAGGTCTTATTTTCAGGTGATTATACTCTAATGAAAACATGATAATGAATATAATATACTATTTGTGCCATAATATTACACACTGGACCTTTAATGTTAGGGAATGACAATGGTCAAAGTTAAAAGAAACTAATTTGTAGTTAACAGTTCTTTCCTGTATTAAAATCCATAGCTTTGTATGTGGCGACACATATTTATATCTATTATCTTTATTTATTGATTTATTTTGATGCTGTTGTTTCCCCAATGTTAACCAGGTGTGGTTAGTTTCTACACTTGTCCTGCAGATATTAACTTAATAGAAACATGCACTGTATTTTATAATAACTTCTTCTTTTTGTCACTGAATCTGCTTGTAAATGACACAATGTAAGCGACTCAGGACTGATCTTAATTTCCCTTCACTATCACATACATATTTATACAATTTGATTTAAAAAATGGCTCTTTGATGTTCAGGTGACTGAAATATTGGCAGATGAACAGAAATATCAGTCAGCTCAATGCAAACTGTTTTTGCTCAGTTCAGTGGTTATGACACATCACAATAGAATAAGATGCAATGAGTAAAAGGACGGTATTGTTAACTTTGAATGACAGCTAAAAACACACTGTGTACTCAACAACAATCTAGGTTGGCAGGAAAACGATCATGACAAATACTGGCATTTTCATTTGACAACAAACAAATCGTTCATAAAGGACTGAAGGACACAATGCTGCCAATAAATCCCCTCTGAATCTTTCTCTGTTTGATAAGCAAGGTAGACCACATGTTGCGCTTTTGAACCACCACTGTGTGTAAAAGACACAGCATGAGGAATCTGAGTTAATTGTATTACAAAAATAAGGATTTCACAAATGGATGAGTTTGAATGACACTGTAATAATTTTGGGTGTACCAACAATCCATGTATTTTCATAGAAACGGCCCTCATCTCAGTGTCACTGGTCTCTGGATGGAGTTTGAAGAGGGCCGAAAGCCCTTTAAGTCTTCTCGCAACCTCTAATGCACTGAAGCTATTGAACAGGCAAGAGGGGCTGTATTGACTTTGATCTGAAATGAGCGACTTTCATGGTCAATTTTACACGGGCCGCTAGCTCTGCGCATCAATTCACCCCGAGCCTTTTGGCTGAGAGGAAATGAGATTCCTTCTTCACTTGAGGATCTACTGCAGTGTGAAGACCAGACACACGCTCTCTCACTCTCACATGACATGACATTGTCTCTCCAAGACTCACCCTTTACACACACACCCTCACACACACGACATACAGTTGACCTTGTATTCTCATTTTTGTAATTACCTTCAGTTGAAATGAAGCCATTCCCACGCTATTTTTACAACCCTTTATCTAACATGAAGTGTCAACATTTTGTGACATTTTGTGAGATAAAGGAAGATTTGAACATGACTTTTTCTGTTGTTCTTAAGGTTAGTGTAAGGTTTGCCCCGAAACCCCACCTGTCACGTCATGGCTGCGGCGTTTTGACCCACCAGGAGCGTTCCAGAAACAGAGCGGTTTGCCCGCCAGACTTTATTTACTTGCTCAGATTTGGTTGTTTTCATTGTTTTATGTGCTTCCAAATATGCTTCTACGTGTGTAAATATGCTACGTAGTTAAATTGTTTTTCCAACCTGCAGTCTCCACGGGGTGTTTTATTTGAAAATCGACCTGATCCTCTATAATGTTTCTGTGTATGACTTCCAACCAGTTCGAGATTCTCTGTGCAGAATGTCGCAAGCTGCTCATGGCGTCAAAAATAGAACAACTGTGTATTTCCCATGGATGGTTGTCTGCTTCTGAAACGGACCGCGGCAGGGCGGTGGGGTTTGGAACATTGACTAGAATGTATAGTTCCGGCGGCGCCGCCGCCCAGTGGAATTTGGGGGCTAGGGTTAAGCGAGCAGAGCAACTTTGTCTTAAATTAATGATTGGAGCAATGAAAAAAAAAAAGTCATGATAACTAGACATGAGACTAATGGCTCTGACAAAAACAAAAAGCAATCATCTAAACATGTTTCTTTCTAATTCTTTCTAACATTTAAGGAAAACTAAGCAAATAGTAATTTTTGGCCTATAATATAATGTTTGTAATATAATCTTTCATTTGCATTGGCACCCTGGCAGGCTGGGTGTGATGATCCTGCTGCAGGTGTTTTATGAATATTCTGCAGATCCCACTTTCTAGCACATAGGGTTGAACAGAATGCAATGCAATTCAAGGTGCAAGTTCAGTGCAAGTTCACTTACTTACAAAATACTAAAATGAAGTGAAACCAATGGCTACCTGTCATGTCAGCACTCTGTATATTACAGTACTACGTAATTCAGCTGCATACTGTTGCTTATTTTTACCTTGGGGTAAAGTTTATATTTCCATATTTTCCAGCAATAGGTTGCATTATCAAAATCCTGTGATCTGTGCCGACCATAGCTAGTGGCCAACAGGCTCAAAAAGTGGATGGATTGTACAGCTTGTACAGCAACGAACATTTGGGTACCTCTTGGTAGAGCATGCACCTCAAGTATCAAGGCTGAGTCCTTACCACAGTGACAAAGATTTGATTCCAGCCTGTGGCCTTTGCTGCATGTCATCCCTCTCCCCTCTGAATTTCCTGTCAATCTCTTCAGCTGTCACTGTCTAATAAAGCAGCTTCTCATCCCAGTTGGACTACATGGACAGGAACCCTGAAGATGAAATCCCTGCTGCAGGACAAAACGGGGGGGAAAAAAAAAAAGATTTTTTGATCCCCTTAAGGTTGATATAGACAGTGCTATGTGACCGAATCCTAGAATAACACTTAGTAATGTTGAAGTTTCAAGTGGGGCTACCTGCCTGCGAGGTATCTAAAAAGTTATATTACATTTTGGAAAATGATCTAAAAAGTATGTGCTCAAAGATGCTGCCAACAACAATAAACCACAGAGAGTAGAAAAGTAGGATTAGTACGTGTTTGGTCTGTATAGAAAAGTATGGATCTCTCTGAATCTCTTAACTATTAAATAAATGGAGCTGTATTTTTCTACAGAGTGACTGATGTGCCTCTCAGAACCTTGGAAAATGGTCAGCAATAATGGACCATATTCACATTTTGTACTTAATGACAACAATTTCTCTTCAAAAATATATATCTACACTGTAATATTTTATCTCGTCTTCATAATCTTTATCTCATCTTGTGCACAGAGTTGTGTGCTCAATTGAAATAAGTAAGACCAAAACATCCTCTTTTTTTTCCTCACAGAGGAAGCTAAATAGCTACAAAAACGCATGCACACACATGTACTACACGCGTGCCACTGACTATATATGGTTCCAGTTAAAAGGGACTGTCATCTTGCCATTTGATGCGGAGCATCTCTCCCAGTAGTTCTCTTGCTAAAGAGCTTTGGCAACTGGGAGATGCAGCGGGGGTGAAGTGTAAGGATGAAATTAATTAAAAATGCAAGGGAACATCAGCAGACTCTTTTCACAAAGCAGGCACTCTCACGCTCTCTTCTGGTACGTGTCATATAAAGTGCATTTTCAACTCAAGTGCGTTTCTGTACTCATTTGGCGTTACAAGCTGACCACCCTCTGTCGTTTGTTCTGTCTGACAGTGCAGGAGCATCTATAGAAAGTTCAAGAGAGTTTTTTTTTTTTCTTATGTAGGACTGCCAAAGACATTTGTGGTAGTCCTCTGGTGAGATTTAGGCTTGTGTGGATTACTCAGTCATCACCCAGAGGAATGGGAAATTCAAACTGAGCGTCTTTTAAAATCAGCTTGAGCTTTTATCTATTTTTGTCTCCTTAAACGTCTTAAATTGAGCTCCTGAGAAAAAACCTCTCTCTTGACTCATAATTGGACTTTTTTTCCCCCCTCACTCCCCCTCGTTTTTTCTGGTCTCTTCTAGCAATAGCAGCAAGAACCAAATGAAATGAAATTTACCTGCACAGTATCCAAAAATTCTAATATCAGTGATCAAATTCAAGTAAATAAGTAAGGAGAAAAATAATCTTAATAGTAATAGAAGTAAATACATGATAATAATAATAATAGTAGTAAATAACAAAATTTAATAATAAATAAATAATAATAAATTATAGTAAATAAAAGTTAAGAAAAGTAAATTAAGAAAAGAAGTAAAACTATACTCAGTACTTGATAAAAAAATATCTGTGGTTAGTCTACATTTGAAGCTCTGTCAGCAGCCTGTGTAACAGTAAAATCAGCTGTGGCACTGCCCTTGGTCCCCACAGTCATTTCAATTAAAGTCCAGACAAAAAAAAAAACACGACTATTTGTGCTCGCTATTTCTCAAAAAACATCTCTGCTTCGAAACTCTGAGGTCAGCATTATTCTTTAAATTCAATTGAAATAGCAGGAGATCACCATGGGTGAATCATTTCACAAATCTAAAACTAAGAAAGAAAGACAAGATTGCTGTATAAAAACCTGCTGCAGCTCATACTGCCACTGCCACTTGGAGCTACTACTAGTGGGGGGGCTGCAGCCCTGCTGTCATCAGCAAACTTAACAGTGCTTAACTGGGGCTATGCAGTGGCTATAGCATCACCATCACTAGCTGTTTTGTTTCACATAATAACATATCATCATTATAGAAACTAATAGTGGGTTTTTAACAGTGCTAAATTTCTTGTTTTTATAGTTGTATTAAGCTGTGTTAACAAAAGAATTACACATCCAGACATCCAGACATTACTGGTGCTCAAATAAGCAGGACTAGGGAGATTTTTTGTCCCCTCACTTTCAGGTGTTATGGTAATGTAGTATCTTCTAAGCCAGGTAATACGGTCATAGCATAGCCATAATATTGATCCAACAGCATGACGCAGTGTACATGTAATGATCTGAGTTCATTATAGTCAATATTCAAAGCGAGGCTGTCACTGTTCAGAGACCAATGGGGAGCGTTACTCTGTAATGCATCACTCACAGTAAAAATAATGGACAGCGTAAGCATGACATCACCCGTAGGTTTCTGAAGAGCGGTTTTGAAGCTCAGAGTATGCTGCTCTGGCTGCCACCGCTCACGGCTAATCTAAAAGTCGGCAAAGACGTCGATCAACGTTGGCAATGATGAATGATGCCTGGGTGCTCAAACAAGCCATCTTTAACAGCACCTGCCTATCAATCAAAGTTGATAGGCACGTTGTTAATTATGCATAACTTTAAGCCTTAATATAATTCGAAGAGGTGAATTATGTAGAAATTAAGACTCAGCCAAGCTGTCATGAAGAGCTAAACTAGCTATAGAGCCCAAAACTGTTTTTTGTACCAGGCTGTAAACATTCAGGCTGTGTATTTCTGCTGTGAAGTTGGACATTTTAATATTGTAATGTTGCTTCTTTAGCAAAGTACTTTTTTTTTTTTTTTTTAATCTCTTTTCTCTATTTATTATACTTAATGTGTGGGAATTATGCACCAGGTCATCAGGGCAAATTCAAGTGAAATCCTACTTGGCAACAAACCTGATTCTGAAATTATAAACACCTTTTTTTAAACAGTGACATGTTAGTCTACTATTATATATTTAGCTCAGCTAATGGCCAGTACTATTTGCATATTGTCACTTAACCTCTGCTAGTTGACTTTATACAGTAAGAAATCAACATTAGCCAGTGAGGAGGTGCAGATTTTGCAATCAATGCTGGCCCACATAAATATGGATTTTGAGTATTCCTTTCTCCATTCAGTCATTAAAATTGGCCCACTTTGTTATGCATTCACCATCCAAGGAAAAACAATCATCTCACAGAACACTACTGAAAGATGCACATGAGAAGGGATGCCAAACAAGGGCATACTCTGTATACCTGCATATACCCTGCCCTGTACCACTGCAACTGCAATTGTCTATTATGTCATCTAAAGCTTGATGGGTTTATTGGAGCTTTTTTTTTTTTTTTTTTTGCTAAAAGTAACTGCCTGCTGCTGCTGGGAACAAGGTTGATGAGTGTAGTGAGCCTGACTCAAAACAGCTAACATTAGCAAGGCTTGTACTGTCCTAACCATAAAACTACTATTTGTTTTGGAACATGAGGCGTATTCATGTGACAACGGTATGGACATTTAGCTAAAATTGTTGCTGATGTAGTTAAAGAGAAGCAGTAACATTTGTCTAATTGTGTCGCTTAAAAAAAAATTATCTTGTTGTCTTCTAGTTGTAGTGGCTATGAAATCAATTTCTAAACGTCATATCTGAGCTCTGCCATATAATTGTCAACTGTTGCCGTAGATAAAGAGCAAAAAAACACATTCATGCTGGAAGGGTGGACATGCCCCTGGACCCTTAATCCTAACCTCTGAGTCTGAACATATTGACAGCAGCACTAAAATCAACCCTAACCCTGGGCTGTTATATTGTTAACAACTAGTGCCATGAAAAATTTAACATCTGCTGAGATGATGTGGGAAATGAAATCCTGGTGGTGAAATAATAAGTCAGAGCAGTGCCTTCCTTTTTCTCTCTCTGAAGCTTTGAATTCAGTAGCTGCAAACAAACCTCGTGTTGGCCCTTGGAGATTAAGTTTTGTTTAATATTTCAGCAACTCTGTCAAACGACGGTGAGGGCAGTATCACCCATGGAGCAGGATCAATGAGCGATGTGTCACTTGATGAGGATTAAGCTTGCAGTTTATTCATATGGCATTGTTTGCTGTGTGCTTTATGTTGTCAATATCTAAAGAGCAGCGGCCTGATATTGTCCACATAAACATGCAAAAAAAGAAAGAAAGAATAAGAGCCTACACTACTCTAAATCTAATCCTGATGGATTTTTTTTCTTTTCCTTGCCTATGTAAGCCTCACAGACCATAAAATCAGAGACTTCATTGCTAGGCAACTAGTCTCTGCACAGAGATGGGGAGGGTGTTCTGTGTTTACTGTCAGAGATCTGCTGCTAGTGGGAGTGCAGCCTCTCCAAAAGAGAATAGATTAAAAATAGATAAAACAGATACCAGTCGTTTGCACAGACTTAAAACAATTCCAAGTAATTGCTGAATCCCGCAGGAACATGTATGACTTGTTCACATTAGAGGTCTGTCCTGTCTTCGCATCGTTCAGCGCCCACAAACGCAGCGCATTAAAGTCTCACGGCGAGAGATGCTCTCTGGATTACCGTGCTGTAAATTTACTGGGCAGAGTACAGAGGGAGAGGGAGCTCTCTGGAGAATGGGAATGATGAGGTAATCATTCACCCTGATCTGAATTAATAAGGCCTCATTAGGCAGTCAGAGACACACTGCAGCGCTGAAAAGAACCACAGTGTGGATTCACCCCATCATCTCCTCCGGTCGGATTTGGTCTCTGCAGCCCGCCGGTGCACACCGTGTTCGTTAGAAAACTCGTGTCTTTTCGTACTTGTGTATCAGCCTGATCTGAGATGCATGGGAATTGCACAGTGCGTTGATTCCAGGAACAAGCTCCTGCTACATGCTTGCACTTTGTCAGAACATAATATTTGAGGTAAGAGCTTTTCTTTCAAGGGAGCGAAGGATGTGAGATCACTGGGCTCAGTTGACTATATTTGAGATTTTACCGTTGATTACATCACATAGTCTAGCATATTTCTTTGTATTTGAATGCCATGCCATGTGAGTGGCGCTTTATTTTGAGTCTGCCATTGCAAGTAGTGGTGTTCTGGGTCAGCGTGCGAAGGCCTAAAGCCACCAGATGCCCAAAAGACAACTTGTGACTGCTCTCATTCCCTTCAACTGTCAGCAGCCTTTCTGGGTTTTGGACCCCTGTGAAGTGATCTTAAATGTGTGGACAGCCCCATAGAAAATCACTCAGGGAATTTATTAAATGCCCAAGACCTCACCACCATCTAGATGTCATTACGCAGAATAAACACATTGCATCAGGGCCTGAGCTTTTGTCTCCCTGCCAGTCAGTTTTCAAATTCAATAGATTGTAGTGGCACATCTCTGAGGAGTGGCAGAGAGAATTGTTTCATGGAGTGGAAGCCTGTGGTTTTGGTTTTATTCCCAGGGAGTATTTGCCCGAGCAAACTGAAGGGCACTCTGGTTCAGAAAGCACCCCACCTTGCCTCAGCCTCAAGTGGATGTGACAGGTTGCCATGAAAGAAAAAAAACAACAACAAAAAAAGCAGAAATGCAACAAAGACACAAACAGTGAAATTACTGACATGAAAACCTCTGCCTGTCTTAGCTGCTCTGCCTCTCTCTCTCTCTTTCTCTCTCTCTGTACATGTATTATATTTTAGAGCACAACCAACCAGAAAAAACATGTAATGGGAACAGTTCCAGTTTGATGAGTCTTGTTTATTTCCATTTACCTCAACCTTCAAAATCAAATGGAAGTGAGGTAACTGTGTTACATTAGAGGTGAAATTAATTTCATGAAACATACATGAGGAAGGGAATCACTTTCATCATCAGTATCATTCGCTGAGGTGTGACCAGCATGCAGAAAGAAACTTTGGGGTAAATTATTGACGACTTAGTCATTAGCCTACTTGTGCTGTTTAGACAAAATTAGCCTCAACTAAGAATAAAGCAAGAAATTAGGGCCAGACACTTGGAGACATGACGGAAATAAGCACATTGTGCTAAGATTGAAACTTTTCAATTGTTCCTTTAACTATGACCAGCTGTGAAAAGCAGTGTGAATGAATGTCCACATACCGATAGACTATATGATCTGAGGCACCAGTGCAATGCTGAATCACAGGCAACAGAAAACACTAACATTCCTGGATGTGTAAGTTTTTACTGGGGCAGATCTACTGCTGTGAGAAGAAGACAGAATTCCCAGAGGAGAGGTCATTTATAGGACAGAGCCACACTGTCTGTCAGAGGTTGCATTGCTAAACACAGACAGAACGGATGAAAGGAGAGCCACTCAGAGGCCAAAAGTGAATCTTTTTGAGATCCAACAGCGATAGCATGCTGCTGCAAAAAGGTTAAAATGGTGACTAAAGGATCAGTGGACAGCGTGAAGAAAGAAGCTGAATTTGTGACCACTTTGAATCAATAGAGACTACTGTAATCATGTTACCTTTCCTCTATTGGAGTAAAGGTATGAGTGTTTCAGTCTAAATCACATATTGATCCACATGGAAGCATGCTGCAAACAGTCCTCTTTAACCTCTTCTTTCATGTAATATCTATTGACTGATTTAATATGTTATCCAGCCTTCTGGTCATATGTAGAAATACTGGATATGGGAGTAGATTACATGTGAATGAACAAACAAAGAGGTAAATATGATCTATTACTATTTTACAGTATTTAAAAAAAAAAAACCTGAAAGATTCAGTGTGTAATACTGTATTTAGGAGGATTATGGCATAAATTAAATGTCATACACACTTGACCTTTTAGAGGAACAGTTTGACATGTTGGAATACACACTATATTTCACATTCTGATGGAGACTATCATGTTTGTCCGCTATAAAGTTAGGATAGAGTAGCACAAAGACTGGAAACGGGCGAAAGTGCGAGCCTGGCGTTACCACCATTCTTTCAAAAGATATTCCTTCATTTGGTATTCTGACAGTCATGTTTGAGAGCACTGTGTAACGCTTTACTCTAACCTCTCCCATGGGTAATCGGTTAGTTTAGGATCTGGTGACTGCGAAGGTTATAGCATTGGCTCACATTATTTTCAGAATCATCAAACCAGGGACTCTGCGTGTCCTGTATGGGGGCGCTTGTTATGTTTGTCCACACATTTATTCACATTTTTACCAATTTCTAGTTTTCAGCCAACATAACAGCTACAGTTCCAGGGAAAGAGGTGAGGTGATGCCTTGCAGTACTATATATACTGGATGTAGTAGGAGACGAGTGTATGACCTTTGTTGAACCCATTCACAAGAGACAGCTGCCACATGTCAATCTTTGGTGTAACTGATCGCTAACTTGACTTGATTTAAACATCCAAAATGACATCCTAGTGCTATTTGACAGGTTTATTTAATTATTATATTTAATAATTATTTAAACTTCATTTTAAGAGATGTAAGACAACTTTAAAAATAAAAATACAGTAGGCCTGTTTCCCAGCATTTTTTTTTCTGTGAACACAATTAAATTAAATTGCAGAAGTTTGGATAATTATTTAAAACATGAACTTTTAAAAAAAAAGAGCTGAGCACAAACTGTTCAAAGAGCATTCATTCTCTGCTAGGCAGCCTTGTCTGGTACTGGATGAGCATGCAGTTTAAACAACCAGAAAACATGCCTATTAAGTGTGCATTGCAAAGAAAAAAAAAGAAGAAAAATACATAATACAGACAGAGGATTGTATAAACAGTTCCTAAAAATATCAGGAAAACTCATTTCTGATGCAACATTCACAGGAAATAATCTGCTCAAAATTCATCCAAATCACTTGTTTGACACAAACTTCCTGCAGCTATTGTGTTCACTGTTTGGGTCGGTTGCTGTGTTTGGTAAATTGCCCCTGCAGAGTTGACTAGAAAACCCTGTCTTTAATAAGCCAGTTCACCAGCTGCTGCATATGGAGTCAATAGCGTGGCAGAAGTGTAAACATACGAGGAGAGTTTGAAGATGCATAGAAATCTTTAAATCCTGAGTTAACACCCTTGGTGAGCGGGATGAGGTATGCAGATAGTCCAATTACTTTTAATACAGCTTCTGCAGGAATGAGCTGTTCATTCAAACAGAAGGAAACATTTCCCTGCCCCATTGTTTGCATTATTGGAGTGCACCAACATCTCAATTAGAGCAGATTTTTTTGTTGTTTTAAGTGTATTGTTTTGGGTGTATCGTATTGGTGTTTTGACATTAATTTGAATGTGGATGGTGGTGCAGTTTAATTAGCACTCTATACTATTTATTGAATTCATCATGAATCAATATTCCCCTCTATTATAGCTTTGCTCTGGATGTGTGCAACACAAGGACTGGGTGATTATTTATACCATCCTAACTAGGTAGCTCAGAGTGTGGTGGCTCTGGCCGTTGCCATCTTGTAGTCCTGCTTCTGCAAAAAAAAAAAAAAATCAGCAAAGACATGGATCGTGGGTGGAGCTGATATAATTTGAATGGGAGAATTATATAAAAAAAGTACAGTTGTCATGAACAGGAAAATTAGCTTTAGAGACCAAAACAGTTTTTTTTGTACCAGGCTGTAAACATGTTTATTTCTTCTGTGAAGTGGGTATTTCAATAAAGAGACTCATTCTGTAGCCAGCTTCAAGTGGCCGTTCGAGGAACTGCAGCGTTTGGCACTTCCACATTGGCTTCAGTTAACAGCCATGGAGGATGCTGCTTGGTTAAATACAACCATCTCTTATACTTGTCCTGTTTCTGACGTGTGAAAGCTATCAATAAGTAATGTTGTGAGAGAGAGTCTTATGACAGTCGCTGACATGGGTTTGACTCGCATCTCTGTTAATTCTGCGGTATTAAAGATGTTTGTCTTCAAATACAAACATCGTGAGCTTGCACATTGAGCAGCACCTGGTCAGGTAAAGCTTGAGTCACCGGTAATGATGAACATTTCTTTCAAGCCCACCCACAGAAGAGCCATCCTCACTGTTTCTTAAATAACCACGGTTAAGTATGCATGACGCTCCAGCAGCCTTGGCATACAGCATTAACACTGAAAGGTCACAGACAGACAAGGCATGTGGATGTGCATCGATATAAAGCCATTAGTCAGGCCTCTCCACAGAATTCTCACTTAAATATAAAGCCTCCTATGTGACAAGCGACCTCAACAGCATGAACTCCCCTTTTTAAAGCTGATGTGTCTCTTGTGATACACAACGCCCCCAGATTCTCAGCTGAATGTGGGGAAGCAGCAGGCCCTGTTGGTTCCTGCAATTTGCCCTAATGGTTTTACATACCTCATTCAGTGAAACAGTCACTTTGATTTACCTGAGCGGAGCAGGCAGCCGGGAGGACATTGAGATTCTAGCGGATGGGTGCCGTGTACAACAGCGATAAATAATCCAGAGGGTGTGTTTAACAGATAAATGGCTTTTTGCTTGAGTGCAGTCCCTCCTGTGCAGACTGTGTGGGCCTGGAGGTGTTGCAGTGGTGCCGTCCTACTCCATATACTGTTTATTCTCACCACCTGCAGCTTTAATGCTCAGCTGCGTGTTCTTCTTATTCCTTCCGTGAGACTGGTTCAAGTGCATATTAAGAAAGACTGACCGACACAACACGCAGCGTTAATGAAAGTTTCTACACTTGCTGCTCTGAACGCTCAGTGTCTGCAAGCTGTTTCACAGCATTTTGATAAAATTTGTTTTGCCCCCAAAAATGCTTCTCCCTGGGGATGTCTTCTCAATTTCACACCAGGCAAGAAATGATATCAATTATTGTTGGGTTTTTTTTTCAAATTTCCTCACTGATTGCTTTTGAAACAAACATTTCATGAATACAAAGACAGGAAGAAGTCGACTGAAACTCGCTATTTGCCTTATCATGATGAGAAATTAAGATGATGGTGATTGTATGTAGAATTTTAAGTAATAAAACATTAATTTCACTTGTCACTTATGTAAGACAATTTCCCTGATAATAATTATCCCTCAGGGAACACTGAAAAAAACCCTGCTCTGATATAAAGTCCGGGACAGTTTTCGCATTTTTGAATTCAGTCCTGTACTACAGCCATACAGACTGTGCTGACAATGTTAATATTCTGATGTTTTTACAGGTATAATGTCAACCATATTCATTATTGTATTTTATTGTATTGACGCCAAACCTTTACCACTTAGCACTAAGCACAAAGTACAACTGAGGTTGAGAGAATGTTATTGTATATTATTATGACCAAATACCTGCAGATCTAATGATATTAGATCTGCAGGTATTTGGTCATGAACCGAAGTATTGGCTATCATAAAAAGTCAGGGAATCATTGAGTTGCTACACTTCACCCTGAGGGGAATATGTGGGCCACATTGATGCAAATATGTCAAATAGTATTTTACTTAAAACCACAAAAGTCCCCGCTCGTAGTGGCACTAGACAAAAAGTTCAGGGTTCACCCAAGTCGTTCATTCATGCTACCATGACTGTCTGTAGACAATTTTATGACATCTACCCAATCACTTTTGAGTCTGTTTTAAGTCTGTACCAAAACATTGGACTGACTGACCCACCATTCCTGAGCCACAATGCTAGTGTGGCTAAAAATAAACTTGTCAGGATTCTCAGGTGGTCCAAAATCAGTCGGGCTCTTGTCAGGACTGTTCACCGTGGAACTCTCCAAGGTGCTGATCTTGCTGCTGGGAGCCGTTCTCTCAGCTCTCTCTCTCTCTCTCTCTCTCTCTCTCTCTCTCTCTCTCTCTCTCTCCTACCCCAACCAATGTGCCAGCTGACCTTGTCTAATCACTGACTTCACCTGTTTCCTAACATATATAAACAACCCCTGTTAGTATGTTCTAGTTGCCAAGTCTTGAGATACCTTTCACTTGTGGTTACCATAGAAGGGTTAGTCGTGTTTGTTTTCTGTGCTGTAGATTGATGGTGGTCAAGTGAGACAGATGAATATCCTACACAATAAACCCCTTAAACATGTATTCTCACGGCGTCTTTTTACACTTGGGTCCTCGCTACATTCTTACAGCCCTAATCCAGCACTGAAACCAGAGTCGCAGCATCACTCTACTAAAGAGAGATGAGTAACGAAGTCTGTCAGAGTCTAAAATGTTGCACATCCAGCCATTATGCATGGCAGTGCTATGAGGACCAAAGGCACGTTCTCTGTATTGTTTATGGGGATTTTGTTTTTCACCAAGCTGAGAAACCTTTCATACAGTTTACAATTAAATTTTCAGCTGCTTTCCTTTCAGATTTCATAGATCTTTAGTCTGAAAGTGTTTGTTGTCCTGTGCTCACCAATATGACGTACAGTTTGTGTTCACCTGCATATCTCTGCTTCCTTTTGTACTGCCAATGACTAAAGAGTGTAGGTACAGTGTGTCCATAGTTATTTTAGGTATAGGCTTGGATCCAAAATGTTCCTTCCCAAACAAGTATAGAGAGGAGTCCAAAATATGTTGCTGCTCTCCTTCTATCTGAGGTGCAATATGTGGCTCAGTTCCACCGGACAGCTGCTGGATAACAGCTACTCTTACACTTTTCTCCAAAAGGTCTGGCCAGGTCAATCGTCTGGCCATCACAGTGCAGTGAGGGGGGGACAACTCGCTTTAAGTTTTAAGTTTTAACTTTTTACTGAGGAAATACCCCCTTTTACAGTGACTCAGAATCTATCTAGACATTTAGGCCTGTGTCAAAGACTGAAGATTTATAGACACTTATCCCATATGTAATCTAACTAATGGAATGACTGATGTACAGTAAAATGTATTTCATTACTGCAGTCTGTGTCTGTCTTCTTTGCTTTCTTTGTGAGGCTACAACAATGTAACTACAGTGGCTCCAAGGACGAACAAGTCTCAGGAGAGAAAACACAGACAGGAAGGAAAATGTGCTCTAAATCTGTACACCAAGAAAGAACAGCAAATTTACCTTCAATTATGAGGCTGGAGTTATTCTATATTTTCTATAAATGGTGTATTCTCTGAAACTATACTAGTCTATAAACATTCAGACACTAGTTTTTGGCAAACATTACTCAAACAGGAATAAATAGTGCATTTGTGCAGGATTTAATCAAACTGCTACATCGGGCTACCTGTTCTGCTCCATTTGAGGGCAAATTTTTCACAAAAACATGAAGAATTTACCACTGAGCTGCAAATCTTACTACTTACTTACTAATTAGCAGATGAAGACAAATAGTAGTGCCAGTTAAAGTTAGATGACAAAAAAAGCATACCAAAGCCAAGTGGTCCATGACTTTAATAGGAGGCATTGTGTCGTGTTTAAAAGAGGATGTTTACTTGGACAGCGCCAAAGTACCCCAATAAGGCATTATTCATTTTGCATTAGTCTGACTCACCAGATGTAGACTGTGGGTATAATTCTGGCATTGGCCACAGTATTTCATGTGGCACTCTCCTACAGCTGTTACCTTTTCTCTAGTAGGAAATTAGCCATTTTATTGTCAGGGCTCGCGTCCCCATGTGTAAATGTTCCACCAAAACATATACCCCCGATACTATTTTGCAAGGGCACCGTTGCTGCACCATGGACTTTCTGAAGGTCTGTTGTGACACCGCCATCTTGGCAGTCATGCCTCTGCTGCCTCCCGTCTAATCCAAAAATGAGCAGAGATGTGAATTGTAGGTGGAGCTGAGGGGGGCTGAATGAGTCTGGTTGCTCAAACAAGCCATGTGTAATGGCACCTGCCTGTCAAAGCATGGCCACACTTTTAATTATGCATAACTTTAAGCCTTACTATAATTTGAACGAGTGAGTTCCATAAATAATTCACCCTCAGTCCAGTTGTCATGAATGGGGAAATTAACCAAAGAGACCAAAAGATTATTTTTTTTTTTTTTACCAGGCTGTAAACATTTATTTATGGGGGCTTATGGAGATGGACTTGTTCTGTAGCCAATGTGTCTGGCTCTGCAAGACTCATTTTGCATGAAATCTGCTTTATTTATCAACTTACTTTATCTAAACTCTAAATTCATTCAGATTAAGGCATCATGATTTGTGAATCAAACATTGTAAGGCAGATCTGGACCAGCAAATCTGAATCTGAACTCTTATTTGGCTCTTAAGCACAAATCTGTTCATACATGTGGTTCTTGCATAATTCCTATTTATATAGGAAAAATGCTAGCTGCTTCCTGTATTTGTCCTAGCTAGGCTAAATAAGTCAAGGACCAGAAATGAAATGTCTTTTGGTGAGAAACAAAACAAGCATGTATTTGTGTTTGTGCCGTGTTTGGGGTTTTGTGTTAATAGAGTTAATCTGCTTTTCTGATTCAAATATTGGCAGTCAAATATAACCAGAGGGACTCCTAAGCTATTAGCTGATTCTGTCTGCCACCAAGTTTCTCCTTCAGATTGCTATTAACGTTGAAATTATGTTCAGTGAACCTGCATATTAAGTCTCCCCGTCGTTAATTACCATGCAGGCATGATCAATTCAAACTACAGTCACAGTTTAATGAGTGATTGTTGGTTGGCCTGTTGTAAAACAAATTTATTTTGGAATGGATTCAACAACCACTTATTGATGAGAGCTTGTTGTGTTCATACAGGAGTGCTTGACCTTGTCAAGTCCTCAGGAAGATGAGAAGGGCAACAAGGGTAATTGTATTTCATTCACTTAAATCATGCATTCATCTGTGCATTTATCATGCAACCATCCACCTGTTCGCTTCGCAGCTCTACTGTAGTACAGCGGCACTGTGTGTGGTCTCAGCTTCAGGCAGTCTCTCAACACAATATTAAACTCACAGTATGGACTGAAGAGCTGTAAATTGACCACTAACCTCTGACATCCCTGCGAAAGTCAAAGGTCAGTGGAGTCCACAGAAGTAAACCAGAGTTAGAGATATAACTACTGCATTTTAGTACCCATGCCTGATACTTTTTCCAATAACTTCAGAGTGCTCCAATTACTTTGGAGAGCATTCACATCCTTCCTGTTCAGTCAGTTACAAGAAAGAAGAGCTCCTGCAGCACTGCTCCAATGAGTATAAATAGGAAAAAGATCGAGACCGTGACTGTGAGAGCACTGCAGGATAATTCTTGGGGGATAATGTGTCCATTCTTTCAGTCGGATCAGTTATCTCCATAAAATAAAGCTTATACGGTGTGTAAACAACAACCAAAAACCCTCCCCAAAAAGGTCAATAATTGAACTCAAGGCAGTCAATGTCAGTAACGCTGCTCCAGGTTGCACATTGCAAACATCACAAGATAAAGGCTGTGTGATGTCTGAAATGCAGCCAGGGGTTTCTCATGTTTGATTGCTTTTCCATTTCATTTTCGCAGCAGTAAACAGCTGATAAGATGAACACAATTTCTCAAGTTTGCGCACCAAATCTTTCGGAGAAATAACTAGGTTGGAACTATCTCGAGGAGGAGGGAAAACAATCATGCGATGGAACCTCGCAGCGAGGCCAAACACATTGATGGAGAAGCCATGTTCCTCTTCAGAGCAGCTTTATTAATATGTAAAGCTCATGTAAATGTAGGATCTGTCACTTGTCACTTGAGGGGGAGCAAGAGCACCAGCTGAGTGGCTTTTTGCATCTGCTGGAGCTTCTCTCGTTCCGTTAGGGTTTGAGCTGGAGGAAATGAGACAGACAGACTTTTTTTTCTGTTATCAGCTGGCAGTGATATTATTTATTCCCCTCATTTAATTGCCACCCACCCACACACTGTGAAAAGGATAAGACCCACGCATATGGAGCACCAATGGTTAGATACCAACTTAAAAACGAAATTCAACAATTTGCAAAGATAAAATTGTGAGGACCCGTAATTAATTCTCCATCAAATTGTTTTCTAATGTGCATTAAGGTATTTTCCTTCTGGTAATGCAACAGATGAACACGCTTAACACTCATCCAAAGCCTCCAGCTACAGATTAGGATTTAGCATGGCACCACTGGTGAAACCTAAGCACCTATTGTAGGGAGCACTGACACTCGGAGCATTTTTTTTCTGTTTTGTTCCCCGAACAACACGTGTCATTACATAACGCTCAGCTAGAGAGATATTACACAGGGTCCCTTGTTATGGAGTTGCTTTTTCTCATTATCAGTGGAGGGCTGGTTGACACTCTCCCCCCATATTATCAAAATTTAGTCAATATATCCAAATAATTATTATTTTCTAATAATTCTAATCCTAAAATATCTTGTTACATGGTGGGGCATATACAACAAATTCATACAGGGTATCTTGTTTTTTAAAACTTATACTGACACAGAATGGACACAGGGGTTTTGAAACTGTTGTCGTTATGTAACCAGCAAATGGACATGTAGCAAGAAGTGACAAGGCGGGGGCGATGGCTGCACTTTCAACCATCAGGGGCTGAGCCCAGATTCTTCCATCAAAGACCTTTAAAAATATACCTGACTATTTCCATGTGTTTTTCTTGCATGTGATGGCTACACAGTGCTTAAGAAAGTGAAAATTGGAGAAGGAAGAGTTGGAAGTGATATAACCTGCATATAAATATTTCATCAAATTGAATGTCTCAAACCATAATGAGCATCATGTCAGATACCTACCAACTTTATTATTCAACTTACATGATATTGGAAAGTCCTCAAAGCCCAGAATATAGTGAGTTTTCACGAATGAGTGTTAAAAACTACCACTTACCAAAAAGTACTCATTCACTGCTTCTCTCCTTCTTCTGACAGTTCAGTCAGTTGCTCGTCATTACTTCAGCTTGAAGATTTGGTGTTAAAGATTTGTTTTAAAACACCTCAGGTAGTAAGATAACTCATCTGAGACCAGTCGCAATATAATTAATTATTTGAACCCATTGGTACGTGTTACTGATCAATAATTGCACAACAATTTAATCCTGATTCTAATAAAGCTAGAACCCTATACACCATATGTTATTGTTTCCCAGCAGGTGATGATGGATGAGCCTTTAGACAGCCTATACTCCACCAAACGCCTACACAGAAACAAAGTGCCAAGGTTAAACTAAGACCACTGGACTTACCCCCGGGAGGACGGACATTAATTAAAGCATGTAGGCTACTGGTAGTCCAATTTGTTTTGTTCCTCTTTTTCCTCTGTGTGTTTTGTTTCCTGACAGACTGAACTGAGCTGCTGCAGGCATTATATATTTAACTTCACCCCAAGAGGTTTCAAATTTGAATACACCCACAGCCTTCCGTGTCCGCTGTGCACAATAATTGAGTTTTTGTTTATTTTTATGGACACAAACTTGAACAAAAGAATTTCAGTGAGTGAAATCAGGCTGATTGGCAAAATCAGATTTAAACTGAAAGCCCCGTGTGTTAAGTTTTCACATCTATCATTTTTATTATATGCAGAAACACTGATTTCATGCCCCAGAGAAATATTTGAGAACGGACTTAAAACTTGACTATAAATCATTTAATGATTTGAGAAACTTCAAAGGTAAAATGAAGATCGGTCTCTGGAGAAGTCTTGATACCATTAGGAGTTGCACAAAATCATGGCTGAATAGCTTCACTCCTTTATAATGTCAAAGTTTCATTCTTGCGAAGGGGTGTGCAGAGTCATTCTCTGATCTTAATGCCATAATGGCCGCAGTGAGAAATGGATTGTTAAATAGAGATGATAGAGGTACTGTGATAAATCCTGGTCACTATTCAGCTGGGAAACTTTCACCTCTATGTAACCTGTACCTAAGTGGAGAACATTGATTTGCTATAAAAGGATCACATACTCTTTCCAATCCTTTTTTCCTGCTGACCAGACTGCAACATGTGTAAGAGATTCTTTTTTCAGGTCCACTGGACACATTCACAGATGTTTGATGGAGTCAGTGTGCTCTACTTTTCTAGGAGGACAGAAGGAGTCCTAGTCTAGGTGCCTTTTATCCTTTTTCCTCTGCTAATGGCTGGGTGCATGAAAGGGATGTCCGGGCCAAGACGTCTTGACATCTGCTGGGCAGACACTCTTGAGCTTTGGTATAGATATTAACCCTCTGGTGTCCTATCAATGGTCCTATCTATTGCTTTTGCAATCGTGAGCGATTGTTCAGATCCCAGAGGGTTAATGGCCACCACAGTAAATGATTTAGATGAACCCTTCAGCAGCTTCAACATCTGGCAAAACCTTTCCCTTAACTAACACTTTGATGAATAACAAGGTAGCTTCAAAACCTAAGGCTAGAGTTGGAGGACTAAAAGTGCCAAAATTAAATAAATAAATACACTATTAAATAATTACTTAAATGTGTCATTAATTAATTAAAATTGGAATTAAATACATAAATGTGTCATTAAATGTGTCATTAAAATACCGATTCATTTTATGTAAAAAAACATATATAATTATTTCACTATTTACATTTCATGATTTCCATTTCCATTTCATAATCCTGTGTTGCAGTGCTTCATGAATTGTCAAACTGTCAAACTAGCCCATCAAAGTTGGTAGGCGGATCCTAATGCCTGATTGGTTACCCTGTGCAAGTCAAGGCAAATCAATTCCAGATAATGGATTGATGCAGAGCTAGTGAATTCTAATACACTGTATGGCACTATTCACCATTACGTTGGTTTAGATACTCAAACAAAACTTTACTGCCAACGGCTAAAAATCAAGGGGATGCCTTGGCCCTGCTTACCCCAAATGTTGAGGCCGTGTGCAGGACAAAATGTCTAAAAGTTGCTCGGAGCTGCTGAGCAGCTAATTTGACTGAGGAAGCTCTGAGCAGAACTTCTCCAGCTGCGGCTCAGTCACAGCAGACACCTGCCGCTCCATCACGTACACCTGTCCAAGGTAAGCTAAGTAATTTCATGTTAGCCGGGTGTGCTATTAATCACAGCAAGGGCTGGCTTCATGAAGATCCTCCATTTTCTCTATCCAGGCACTCTACTTCAGACCAAAGCAATGGATCAGACTAGATTAGCGCCACCCACTGACTTTGATGGGCGAGTTTGACAGTTTGACAATTCATGAAGCACTGCAACACAGGATCATGAAATGGAAATGGAAATCATGAAATGGAAATAGTGAAATAATTTTTTACATAAAATGAATCAGTATTTTAATGAATTAATGACACATTTAATAACACATTTATGTATTTAATTCCAATTTTAATTAATTAATGACACATTTAAGTAAATATTTAATGGCGTATTTATTTATTTAATTTTGGCACTTTAGTCCTCCATATCTGAGGAGTGCTTCAAAGATTTGGGCATTTTTTCTTAGTTTCTGTGCCTCTACCATGAGGAAATCTGCTACAGTTAAACTATTTCCCCTTTGGCTGTTTTTACAATCAGAAGTTTGCACAGTGTTTTATTTTGATTATTAACCACATTATCTATGCCGTTTCTGTGTCTGACTTCCAGCCAGCCCGATCTGCACTGTGCTCATTGACGTGGATGGTTGCAGCATTCTAGTAGATGTGTGGATCGTGAACGAGCTGGTTAAAAGAGCCGGTTCTTTTAAGTGAATGATGGGAGCCAGTTCCGGTACGTGAGCTTCTGAGTGATAGTACAAAAAGAAGCAGCAATTTGGATGCTTTTAATTTTTTTTATTTTTTTTTATTTCTATGCTTTTTATAGTTTTTATAGGTGTTTCTATCTGCTTTGTGTAGCAGAGTGGTTCTACAAGCACGTTAGTGCATTCATTGGGCGGAGGGTAAACCTAAAAACTAAGCACTTCTGAAAGCTCTTTTGGATTTCACCCTGAATTTCCAATTCATGGCTTTCTCAGAGCCAAGAAAAATCCCCTCCAGTTACCATAAATGATACCAACATAATATAATGAGGAAAAATCTACAACATCTGCATTGAGAAAATGGGACCCTCTCAGTTTCATTTCACTTTTGCTGCAGCCTCAGGGGCCTCCAAGTTAAAATGGGCATCGGTAAAAGAAATTAATTTCAAACACAAAAATGTGAAAGTGATTTGTTGCAATATTCACAAGTTTTACCCCCCCCCCAAAAAAGATCTTTGAATATTTAATAGCTCAAAAGACAATTCACAGAGAAGTTACACATTTGTGCTCCTAGGCATAAAGGGTAGCATCTAAAACCGCTCTGTTTGCTTTAAAGATGTCCAATATATTGTGCGCAATCAAATTTGAGTATTTAATTGTATCTTAAATAATGCAGTTAAACTGCAGCCTGCTCTTGTGCCAACTAATATAACCCTCCACTGTGGATAAAATGATTTGTTCAATTCTTTATGAGCGATGGGAGGGAAAGCTGAGACTACTGGAGACTATAGGCTTATGATAAATGAAATAAACTGAATGCATTTCCATTTTGAGCAGACAGAGATTCAAAGAGACAATGCAATAAAACTGACCCTTAGAGACTGGCCTCATTGTGATTGGAGGCACCATTAACAGAGGAGGTTAACATTCTTGAAGCAATTATAAGGAAACACAATTGCAATGGTCACACCTAAGCATCAAAATCCGATAAGGAGATGTGGAATATGCTGATATGTTGGAATATATGTTTTCAAGGTTATGAGACAACATTGGTCAAAAGCCTGAATGGAGAATGAAAGTACATAACCAAGTGGACTTCTTGGATTATTAAGGTGAGTCCCAGTGTAGGCAGCGGGATGTAATAGCCTGCCATTAAAATTTGCATTACAGCCAAGAAATAAGCAAGCTCCATTGATAACTGAACTCCATTTGTGTGGCCCTGTTTAATGGATCTTGTGGCAGTGATAAAAATGTGTGTAGTTCATGAAGAATTAATTACCACCCACAGCTGAGAAGGCCATGTTCGAAAAGAGGGCTACCAAACAACTGTGTCTTTTGTTGGTAGGAGTGTTTATAGGGCTTTAAAAGAGTTGCACTTTTAACAGCCGCTGCCCTTATATAGAGTTTGTCACTTCGTTACCAGCTGCCTGGCAAACAGAAAAAGAAAGATTCCTTGAGGGTACTCAAGTTGTGACACCAGTCTATACTGAGCAGCAGTAATTTAAAGAATATGGACAATTTATATGAAATATAAGTTTGCCGTTTGCTCTTTTTCAGATGAAGCCACCTGCCATCATTTTGGATCAGAGCCATGACAGAGAAATGTGTCAAAATACAAAAAATGTCTCAAAAACACTGCAAGATAATCCACGACTGCACTGTCCATGAGACAACATGTGGACAAGGTCGATAGACAGGAACAAAATGACAGACACAAACACGAGAGATCACAATTCATTTCCAACCATTCAATGCTGTTTTAAAGATAAATTATGACCATGTTTTTCCATAATTACACTAACCACATGGTTATTACTGTAACCATGACGACAAAGGTCTCCTAACATTTAAATATTTTGAAATGGGTGGTGTATGAGCTACTTATCCATCTGTCAATGTATTACCTACAATAGACAGCAGTCAGCGTGCCCCCCAGTTTGGAGAAGCAGACAAGGGCTCCTGGAACAGAAAGAGCGGTATGCACTGCTGTGGATGGCATCAGTAGAAAAACATACTTGAGCCACATAAAATATCAAAACCCATTTACTCTACACTGTATTAAGAATATTTTTACCACTTTGCCTTGCCATCAGACTAACCAGTTCAACCTTAGAACCAGAAAAACACAAGCACACACAATCTTTGAAATCTTAGAAAAGTCAGAAAGTTGCAAGATCAGACTAAAATCAAACATCCGATCTGTGATGCAGTGCGTAGCACAGGTGGAAGTTCAGAAACAGGTGAAAACATTCTTTATATAGCATACACTTAAACAAATGTTGCTCCCATCCCTGTCTGCTTCTTCAAACCAGAGTCATGCTGACCACTGTCTAAAGTAGGTAGTACACCAACTATGGATGTCATACAACCTTACTATAATACCTGAACTATCCCTTTAATAGGCATTTTTAAACCAAACTGTGATTTGTTGACGTTCCAGTTCACCATAAAGATGTTGACCGGAGTTTATTTCAGTGCTTTGTGCAGGCCAGTAGGGTTCTTCCACACTAAACTGGGATAACGATTTTTATGGACCTGGCTTAGTGTACATGGAGCATTGCCATCTTGGAACAGGAGAGGACTTTCCCCAAACTGCCTCAGAGTTGGAAGCACACTAAATTATCATTGTATGCTGTAGCATTAAGATTTCCCTCAATGGGTACCAGGGCATGAAGCCAACGTCATAAAAAAAAAAAAAACTCCATACAAAAAGTACACTAAAGTATAGGGACTGCCTTTTGGCATAGTGTAGCGCCGGACCTTTGCCAGCAGTGGCAAAAGTCGTTAGTTTACTGTTGAAGCACTGATTCTTTAGAGCACACTGAGCATGCGGATGGACAGCAGAGAGGTGGTTGTGCTACATGAGTAGTTTCTTGGGGCATTTTGATAAGTTATGACACCTTTTTTTCCAGTAATAACTGTGGATCAATTGCAATCCAGTGTAACTGATGTGAATCCAAGATGACTACTGCTGCCATCTTTCAAGAAGAAGCAAGCTACAAACTTTTCACAGCCACCTCTCCAGCTTACAGAGGGAACGTATTTGATATATTTTTGGTGCAAGGTGACTTTAATACTGATGGTTATTTGATGCACCCTGAAAGTGCCCCTTTCCAGCTGCAGAAAAAACATTATAAATCACAGAAAACATATATAATAAATAATTTCAATGTCATTGCTGGCCAAATAGACTAGAGTAAATAAGGGGCATTGACCCCCATTTGCTAAGATTAGCTGTGCATGAAGAGGTTTTAGCAGTTGAATTGTGTGAGATAATAATGCTTATACATTTTCTAACTAGCAAGTTGCAGAATGCCACTTTGAGAACCGCCACTATAATCATCTATTTCTGTAGAGTGTGTATGATGCCAAAGTGGTTCATTTTGCTCCAACTTACATGCAGCTAAATTGGATGTGATATATAGTGCATTATGTACACTGTGCTCACGTCCAGCCGAGACAGGCGCCAGAGCAGCTGAAAACAAGGACACCACAGCACGGAGGGCGAATTCCTCCACAGTTCGCTGTTCCATGGCTCAGGGCTCAGGCAAACATCTGTTGAATGTATTAAGAACTCAAACCGAGCCAATTACCAGAGAGAAACACAGCCCCTGGTCAGTCTGTCTGTCCTCGGCCATTTCTGGTCAGCTGTTTCTGGATTGCGGCTTGCTTCCATCTTCCTCCCTCTTTGCAGGGGTGATTGGCTGAGTCTAGTCCAAGGACGGGGATGTGGAGAGCTACAGTGGCAATAAAAAGCCAAACTGACTGAGTCATGTTGTTTATAAAGGAATCCATGCTGGAGTGGGTGTGAGGAGGTGGACCTCTTTGTTTATGTGTGTGTTTGTGTGTGTGCTTTGTGTCTAATCTCTGGCAGCTATTAAACGTCAGTATATTCGCTAGATATTTGCTTCCAACCACTGGGGTGTTTTAAGGTTCCTTTCTCTATAGGTGGCTTGATATGGAAGGAGGAGGCAATTATTTTTGATTGGACACAGATAACAGGCTTCTCTAAGTGGGTATGTGCCAGGTCTGTTCTGCACTGTAGCTGGTGGTTCAGTGACATCAACCCTGGATTATAATGACAGCAGGTGAGAGATCAGTTCTAGGTGTTAAATACGTAAATGTCACATATGTGAGAGATGGATCAATCAAGTCGCTAAATGCTGGCACTGAAAAAGTCACACTGAAATGACAGATGTCTGTCTGCGTAAATTTGGAATATTTTTAGTTTTATTAAGAAAGTCTTGACGTTAAACCACAGTCATGTTTAGGTGTTAAAGACAATCATATTCAGCTGTGATCGGTACTATTTGCTCGTTCTGGCATAGCACTTTTTGGGGTAGGTTATGTCTGAGCAGCACTTAGATCCAGAAAAAAACAAACTACTGGCCAGTTTGCCATGAAATTTGCTGTTGATATTCATGGTCTGCAGAGGATGATTCCTAATCATTTAGCTGACATGTTGACATTTTGTCTAGTGCAACTCTTAGGTCATAATTCCCTGTTGTCTAACACTTTGGTCCATGTAAGCTTTGTCGAAAAGTAGGGACGAGGTATCCATTAATCCTATTCTTGATGTTCATGGTCTCTAAACAGTGGTTATTTTCTTTCCACCACTGAAATGTCAATAAATCTAGTTTTACTGGGTAAATTCCTGCAGCTCAGAGGATGAACCTCAATCGTGGGTATACCCTAGGATTTCCTGTTTAATGCTCAGGCCAAACACTCAAATTACACACAGACAATCTCATAGCATTGCAATGGGACTTGCTAAGTACTCCAACATGGAAGAACAGACTGATTGCCTATGGGTTAAGGCATCAACCAGGAACCACAATTCCACAACACAACTTGATAGAAAAGTTAAAGGTCTAGAGTGTCAAATTTAGGGGGAGTGTATGTACAGAACATGACAGAAATGTAATCTAGTATTCATAACTATGACCATAACTAATGTTTTCATTAGTGTATAATCACCTAAAAAAATATATTTTTGTTTTGTACCCTTGGAAACAGTGCAATTTATTACTCGTTACTTCTATTGATACTTCTATTACCCTACTCATTATATTACTTTTCCGCTATTCCCTACAAAATTGGTGATTGCTTCCTCTTCCCTCAAACCTGTCAATGTTTTTCTGCAGTTTATGAATCCATAAAAGTTACAGGCTGAATGAAAAGCACATCTGGTCATCAAACTGATGATAAGATTCAATCTTTTAAACAACTTCTGTTGTTGCAAATTATTTTTTTACCTGGGGGTAACTTCTGTTCCCTGCAATCTGGATTTTCCCAAAGATCTGTCATTTCATCCACCACACATCCAGCCATGAGCTCCATTTGTTCTTTGCTCCTTGTAACCTGCTGTTCACAATTAAAAGTTTTGCTTGTTTAACTGTCGGAAGGCTACAGCCATCCTCCACCTCCTCCTCCTTTACGTTATTGTTTTGTCATAAATCATAGGAGGGGTATCAGAAGGTTTGAGGTCGCCACTATTTGAACACACTTTAAATTGACAACAATGTCCATTCCAGAGACGTGATTATATTGTCGGTTATGCTTTAGTTCTAAAATGTGAACCTAAATGCAGACCTGAGGGTTGAGTGAACAAAAGGAAACTTTAATAACTTACTGTAGAGGATGGTAAACACAGAATAACAAAAGGTGGCTGGTGAGTTCAGGCAAAAACAATCCAAGAAAACTCCATAAACAGCAGTCCAACAACAAAAAAAAGTCCTCTTCCACGATGTTGCAGGTGAAACGAAAGGGTTGCAAACAGCTGGCAACTACATTGCTAGATGCCACTAAATCCGACACGCTGCTCCTTTAAAATGCATTAATCCCGCTGTGAAAACAACACATAACTAATATGTTCACGTAAAAGCCCATGAAGGAGTACTCTGGTGTGTTACACTACACCTTGTGCTATTTAAAGGTGTGAAAGGAAATGCAGGATTGTAAATGTAACCTACATTTGGCCACCTGGACTGGGTGTTTGATTAGCGACTTCTTCTAGTTAGTGTTGTGATATGCAGCCGCAGTGTTTCTCTTCATACAAGCCCCGCAGACCTCCAGGTGGCTTTCTTTGATGCCTCGCTCTATTTCAGTCTCCACAGGCCACTCTATTATACTGACAGCAAAAATCTATGCTAATGTCATCATGGGGATACACTGCCTGACTTTTTGTTTCTGATATGAAAACACTGTCTCAATTTTATGTTTCACAATTTGAAAAAAAAAAAAAAATAGAAAAATCTTTTAAAAATCCAACATGATCTCAATGAACATGAAAGATGTGCTTGTAGCGATTTGAAGTACATGACCTGGTACACTTTTGTGAGAGCTTTTGTGACTTCTCTTTTCTGTACAGCTATACAAGGCCTCTTTTTTTTTTTCTTTTTCCACAAAGATATGAGCTTGAGAATCATTGAAAGCCAGGAATGTCAACACCTTGTGGTAAAGTGACTTCTGCTTAAGAAAGAATTCAGTATACTTTCTTGTACAAAGAAATTTTGCTTATTTTGTTATTGCTGCTGAAGGAATTTCTCCACTACACCTCCAAACTCTCAGTCAGAATGATTTCATATTCACTGAGAGGATGGTGTGAGGAGACAGCACCCTGTCAAACAAGTGTTCAGCCTGATTCAGTACTGTAGGTCAAGCACCTCCTATAATCCAGTGAGAATAAATTGACGCATGCTAAAGCCCAATTCAAGTCAAACTGGGCTCATGCACAGCTCAGTACATGTGCAGTGAATAGCCTTTTCTCTTGTATTCATTGCTAACAGAAGACATCCATCTTTAGACATCTTACTATTGAAAGGCCAGATTTCTACAAGACTCAGTAACACTTACAGATGAATCAAAGCAATCAATTTTTTCTCATTCCGCAAGACATGGTATTGTACACAAAAGGTGAACATGTAATAAAGTATTTATGGCTGCCCCCGTCTGGCCTATTACCTACACATGTAATGGGACACATTGGGCTGTGACTGCCCATCTGAGTGAGCAACAATCTCCCCCTTTCCTCACGGAGCCTCTGCTAGAATCCATTGACATTTCTTTGTTTATGTCAGGCCAACGGCGCTATTAAAACTGCGCACAACTTTCATGGGGGTGTCTGTCAACCATATCAAACTCAATTATTCCCAGCGAAGTCAGATACTTAGGCCTCCACCAAAAAAGTCATTTCACACCAATTAAAAGCTGCAACAACAGAATCTGCAATCCAGCATTGCGGACCCTGCCTGCAGCCCTGACAATGTGATACAATGAGGTCAGTTGCAAACCGAGCATGATGATCATAATGGCTGTGTCTGTTTTTTCATAGGATGAAGTAATAAAACGGGAAGGAATGATATTAAGAAAATCCACACTACATGACAGGGGGGTGTCTATAGGGAAAAAGAGTTTGGGGAGGGGAGGTTTCAAGAGAATAGGGAGCATTCCTTTAAGTGTGAAGAGAAATAAACACACAGCATCTGTTGAGGGCTATCGTGGGATAATTAAAACCCGCAGAATACCTGTCTGGCCCATTGGGTTTTATAGCGAATGTTAAACTGCAAGATTATATTTAATGGAAATTGGGTTGTCACTGTGAACTGAAGAGGTGAAGAAAAAATTAGCACGGGTTAACGAATCACCTCATTGGCGCTGTGTTGTCTTTAAAAGATCATTAGAAAACATGCATGTCCAGAAAAAGAAGGGTTAGCTCCGCTGCATCCATCATGGACTCGAACATCTATGACACCAAACCCGTTGGGTTCCAAAGATCCTTTTATTATGTTGTGCCAGCAGGATGGGGCCTCTTATCAAATCTCTCATCCCATTGGACCTGTTATGGGGGATTTTCTCTGTGGGAATCTTATTATTGACGGTTTACTCATTTGAATAATTTTGCAATAACAAGAAAATGAATTTCCTGTGTCCCTTGCCTGGTAGCATTCGTGCAGCTAAAAAGTGTATCACTGTTTTAATAGCTTGCCTGTGGTTGTTTTTGCATCGCTTTGAACACAGTCTGGGAAACTATTGGATGTTGTCTGCTTGAAGATAATCTTCAGCTAATAAGGGCATTCATATTCCTGTGTCACTATGGTTTTATTTGGTCATTATTAAATGCATAGTTTAAACATGTGCCCCTTTTGCTGGTATAAAGCCTGAACTGTTTGTTTGGTGGAATTTAATGCAGAAAATATATTAGCAGCTGTTCTAACAACACATAACATACATCTGTTGGCATGCAATGAAATAATACACAGTGCTGGATTTAACCTAACCCTTGAAATACGGAGAGGCAGATTCTTAAATCAGGTATCAACAACACAAAAATGTTACTTCCAGGTCCAGTGTTTAAGATTTAGGGGGTTTGTTTTACAGACTATGGCTATTATGGCTATTTCTACAGTACAGTAGCCCAGTGAAGACGAACTAAACTGTGGCTCTAGATAGGGCCTTTCGCATTTTTCATGCATTTTTCATGTATTTTTCACATGTTTCACAGCCACTGTAGTTTCTCTATCACGCTAGGAAGGACAGAAAAAAGTGTCATTTAAATTTCAGGGGAGGCAGTTAACTATAACTCCCAATGTGTATTTCTGCAAGAAACAATTAATTAACGAACTTGAAATACTAGTGGGGAATTTAAAATTATCACGTTTAGAGAACAGATCTACCCCTTGAATCAGTTCCCTTCTGAGGTTTCTAGGTGATTTTTCATATCAATATCAATTTAGTGACTGTAACGCTGTGTTTTGTTCACAATAGTGACAAAAAAGTGTTTTGAACTTGCTACAACTGATTCATGCCTCTGACGGGCCTCTTGACATGACATCACAGAAGAGCGTGGTGGCACAGACAAAAGGGTAAAGTACAAACATGTCTGAACAAGTTTTAAATTCAGCCAAGTTTAAAAACATTTTTCAACTTTAACAAATTTCTGAATAACATGACATACAACCCAATTGGAATCACCAATTAGTGTTGTAGCAAATCCCTGTCTGAAGTCTGTGCCTTTGTATTACTGTGTCAACTGATCTTGGTAGTTGGTAGATTATTTGAACAGACAACACATTTCCCTAATTAACCAGTCAGGAATGTGGGTTTCAGAGCGCCGGTGCTGTCTGTGTTTGATCACTCTTGTTCTCTTAGAAGCAGGTAGCACTAACTACAAAAACTACACTTGCTGCATATTTGTATTGGCTAATTAGATTTTATCCCCTCCATCCAAACACAGGGAAGTTGTTAGCACACGTAAACGGTGTCCTCTAGCTCCTTTGTAATTCCTCCCAGACATTCTATCACTGATTCCTGTTTTTTGTGATAACAAAAGAGAAATCATCTAAACAAGTAGAAAGTGGCCACAAACTTGACAAAAGTAATTTCAGGGCCTGTCAACATGCTGACTTGCTCGTGACATCGCTGAAAACAATGGGTATCAAGTCAGCAGAAAATGAGGGATAAGACTTGGGGCATATTATCATGACCTTGTGTTTGGTCTCTTTTCAGCACTCAGCTGGCAGGGAAAACAGAATGTACACAAAGATTTGTTGTCTGAGTGTTTACGTGGACTATTGACAAAGCCGCGGATGAAGAAGGTGTCCATTAAAACACCTCAGGCCTTGCTTGTGCCATTGTTGAAATAGTCAAATAATTTATCTGTCTGATGTGAAAACAGGAAAAAATCAATGCGGACAGAACAGCCAACACCAACAATCCGGGGAAATTACTATTGCTGAAGCTCTATGATATGTGGTGAGGACAGAATAGAAATGTGATTTCAAGAGAGTGAAGGAAGTCTTGCTTCAGAAAATTTCTGACCAGCAGGCAAACACAAAGGTAGGAGCACTTAGGAGCTCTCTCGCAAAAAACTTTCTTTAACTTTTTATGTTTTTCTGCATTACACATCAGTGTTGCATAAGTGGTTTCAGAATATAAGTACATACTTGCATCTGTTCTACAGAAGAGGCCAATTCCATCTTCTTAAGTATATTCTTAAGTCTGAAGTAAAGCTGATCTGATGCCGTGGTTACTGGTGTGGCTGTTCTACAATAAAATGACGATGCACTGACTTGTAATCAGTTGAATGGTCTTTCTGCACTATGTAACTTTGTACTCTGGGTACGATTACTTGCGAGAAGTACGTAATGCTTTATGGCATTAAGTCACACACCAACAAATATTTAATTTCTTTTCATTTCAACAAATGTATTTATTTTGGTGAAACCAGATAATTTTTATGGAGAAAATTTTTCCTGCTTTCCCTCTGATGGCCACTGGCAGTATGTCCTCATTACTAGTCTGGACATGGACGCCATGATGAGTATGATCTATGTGAAGTTTGAGAAGTTTCATGCCGATAATAGATAGATAGTGAGATCGTTCCAAAGTCTGACAATAGGGAGGAGGAAAAGACTTTATGCCTACAGACCTCTGATCGTTGTGCTGAACCAATGTTACCATAGGCATGGAAAAGGAGGTTTTCAGGTGCGGGGAGTAGAGCCGGTGTTGTGCCAGAACTAGAGCTTGGCAAGTGGGCAATGTAACTAGGCTCACCAGCCTCTATGGACATAATAACAGTGTTTGAAAGACCGAAGGTGATGTTAGAGGAGGCTAAGAAGAGAGAAATAGAGTGGCTAAGCAAAAGGCCACCAGAAAACAGTAAATCTGGATTTTTGTTGTTGTTGAGAGCTTCGAGAAATAAAAGTCTTCAGCACAGATGCTGAGCTGGGCATCCTGCTGTTGGATAGTACGTAATATTGACTGGCCACTATGTCTTCTGTTGTTCCACTCGCTTGATGTTTGGCTGTTAGCAAAGGTGTCAACTCACATTTTTAAAAAAATTTTTATCATAAGTAATATAATCATAACCATCGCTTTAAGGAGCGGAAACATTTTATACTCAGGGTTATATAAAATTGGATGGTGCAACACAGTTGAATTGATTTTGCTGTTTTCAATACTTTTGAGAACAAGCCTGGAGCCGGATGTGTATGGGGTTATTTTTGTCTCAAATATATCTGTAAACGCACCGAGAGTGATCTACAAATGTTCCTTGATTTGCACACGTGTTTTGCTATCCACAAATACAAATTTCTAATTTGTAACTTGTATTTTGGTTTTTACAAATTTACACGTGTACACCGTATTTGTAAATATATTGGGCATTTGTAAATAAATAATTTCCCATTTGTAAAAACAAAAAAGCAAATTCTGTTTGTGAAGCGTGATTCAGCATTTGTGGATCACCATTCACACATACGCACCTCTTTCCTCAATGATGTATTTCTGAGATGTTCTTGACGAGATCCACACAGATCCACAAACAAATAGGTCGTGATTCACAAATGGCCCGCCCTCCTCACCACTAGGTGGCAGTGTTGTTCTATGCACGTAAATATTCCTTCCACAAACACAAAGTTAGGATTTGTAACTTGTGTGTTGGTTTTTACAAATAAACGTGTATTTGTAAATAAAAAATTTTCATTCGTAAAAAGGACATTTGCAAAAAACGAAAATTCTGCTTGTGATGTGTGATTCAGCATTTGTGGATCACCATTCACACACACGCATCTCTTTCCTCGATGACATATTTCTGAGACATTCTTGTTGAAATCCACACAGATCCACAAACAAATAGGTCGTGATTCACAAATGACCCGCCCTCCCTGCACACCACTAGGTGGCAGTGTTTTCAAGTAGCTGAATGGTTTAACGCCCTCCTTAGAGGTCAAGTCTATGGGCAAAGCAATACAGCCTGCTGCCACTGCCTGCCCACTAGCTTATGACAAGCTAAGGAGCCTGATGGTGCCGGGAATCCTAGAAGAAGAAGAAGACAAGCTAAAGAACGAACAGTTGTTATGCGGCCGCGTGCACAAATTGACGCGGAGAAAAGCTGGGTTATGTTTTTGTCGTATCCCGTCCGGTAAAGACAACCCAGAGAGGAGAAACTTGTGGATCAGCGTTGTTAAATGCACCTCGGTCCTTCTGGGGCAACACAGTCTCACCCCTTTTCATCATACACTTGACGCTTGGTCAATGCCCCCTAACGTCCATGCTCTGACGCCCAGGGGGTACCATCGACGTCTGACAGATGGATGGAAAGCCAAACATCACAGTTCTTCATCCTCACTGTTGGCACACTAAAACATTCACTTAGAGTGAAAATATAAAAGAGAGATGTCAAAATCATTTATGTAAGTTTTTATTAGGATCATAGAGGCTATTAGAGGTATTTTACATGAGGGTTTTGTTTAGCTTTCACTCCATTTCAGCCCATTTAACAAGTAAGTGAAGGAATTACCTCCACACTCATAAATATTCCAGCGGGGTTAGGTAGAGGTTTTGAAACAATCTCATCCCAGATCTGAGTGTTCTCATCAGCTAAACCCTGTGCAAACATTACCCACAATATCACTTGCCAGGATCAAAGATGTAGACAGAAATATAAGATCAGAGCAAGTTGCCTGGGATAACAACAGCAATGTATGGTAATATGTTTGAAAGCTTTCTGTATTTGATTTGCTTTCCTAAATGCAAAGACATCTTCATTGTAGCAACATATAACAAGCTGGAGACACTTCAGACAGACTTGGAGAGAGGCAGACTGAAGAGTGTCTGAAAAAAATGCTATCTTTTGTTGGTTCAAACGCATCTTAACACCTCCATTTTCAGAAGCTGCAGATACATAATATAGCCTAAAGGACCTTGTCATAAAGTATCATCAAATAATACTATAATAATATGCATCACAGACCATAAATAAATGGTAGTAACATAAACATTATACAATAAAAATGAGACTTAGATCAATGTATCAATGACAAAAAAACAAAAAAACACGATGATGTGAAGTTAGTAGCAGTTTTAATTACCTACCCAGCACCAGATGGCAGACAGAGAACGTTGGCGACTCGCTGGTCACATAGTGAACTACTTAACAGCTAAAGTGACAGATATTGAACTTACATTCATTAGATGGACACCACCACAAACCCACAAATGTAGCTCGATATCTGCTGGATATGTACCGCTGCCTTTAAGTGGCCAAAAAGTCAGTTAATGGAGGTTAAAGGATGCCTTCAAATGCAGGTGTAACCAGTAAACTGGGCAAATGTGTGAGACTAACAATAGTGAAATTGATGAACATAACATTTCCAATGATTGAACATATTCATGGAAAAAGAAAATTGGCTATTGTTGTTGTGAATCTTCTCAGTTATCCAGGCCATAGTTTTCAATGAAGGTTGTCGTAGGCAACTGGACTAGCTTAGTTTCTTGAAAATGTTTCACCTTACTGTTCCAAACTGAGCTGGAAGACAATTGGGAACCTAGAATGTCTTCAAGAAGTGAAGCTAGTCCAGTTGCCTATGACAATTTTCAATGAAAATTTCTCCAATAGTAACACCAACTTTTAAGCTGCATTAGGTGAGTTTTCACTACTCGCGTGTGGAAAGCCTCCAACAATGTTGCATACTTTGTCATTCAGCAAACACAGACCAATGTTGTCTTCTGAGCCATGTTGCTGTCCCCCTGGTGAAAAACATCAGTATTCACTCTTCTTCTAGGTCTATTCAAGTCTTCACCACCTACCGAGAAACATATCTGGTTTTATAGCTGCTAAACTTTTTCTGTGACTCGATGGCCTTTGGTGCTGGGCAGGTACAATTGTTTACTGAAAACGACTACTAATAGTTCTATATGGGGAATTGGTGACAGGAATGGAAGTCAACAGGCTTTTTGTGTGCTGCAAAACCAAAACAATAACTGCAGACTTTGGTGTAAATTTTCATTGTGCTCAGGGCTACGAGCCACCCTTTTGCAAAAGACAAAGTAATTTGATTCACAGTTAATGCAAAAAACATTGCAGGTTTAAAATATGGTCATAATGACAATTTGTTTTGGTTTTATTGAAATACTATGGAGCTGTTTTGAGTCTCAAAAATTGGATTGCTCCGAAATTAGTTCTCTTATGCTACCAATCTTAGCTCATAGGTTTGAGACAAGTAATTGAACATTTTAGGATGATTTTAAAGTTAAGTGTCTTTAGTTTGGGCCTACGATTTATACTTAACTGAATAACAAAATTATTTTTGATTGATTGAGAGAAGATTTTGGTAGTTCTTGTTTATGAAAGGCATTGGTTGAACAATCAACAGTTCCTCAATGTGTGGAAATATTCGGCGTCTCTGAATAGAAACCTGCTATTCCAGTGAGGCTGAACGTTTTCTTCCAAGCTGAGCTCTATGCCACACTTGTTTATACTGCCAACATACAGAGAGCTCACCAACTAATTCCACCCGAGACGAAGAGAGATTGATTATTGAACCAAGCTCGTGCAACAGACCTCACACTACGGAGGGTCGTACATTTCCAGCTGATGGCTTTAACCTCAGTGTCGATGGAGAGGTGAGAAAATGAGATAGAGTTAAATAAAGACATGGTGTGAAGGGTGGAAGAGGCAAGTGATTACTGTATATGGATGAGACTTGAGTTAACTATGCAGTGGTAGTGACAGTGAAAGTGGGGCTTCCCTCTTACTGTTAGATAAGGTATGAATCGTACGGCACGTGATAAATCTAATGACCTCTTGTCATAATGAAATATCTGGTGTTGCCTCTACAACCTCCACACACATGATTTGTGGCACCACAAGGTCATGGTGGTGATATATCTGTCACAGCTTCACTCGTTTACTGCCAACACATTCTTGTCCACAACATCATTCAGAGGTTGAACTGCAAAACAGCTGTAAGACAGATAGGGCAATAAACCTGATGTTCTCTGTCTTTGTGCTTCAAATGAGAGCGACGTCCACTTTGATCGCTTAGCTGGCATGTGAAGAAGGACAAATGTATAGATAAAAAACTAGCGTGCCCTCCCTCTTGAGAGCAGAATCTGATATTAGATGTTGATATTTCATGGTAAGTGTAAGTTTTGATTTGATGGGATCACTCAATAAAAGGTCAGGGGATCACCAAAAATCATTTATAATCATCCACTGGGGACCACAACCACATTTCATGTTGATCTCGTCAGGGGTTGTTTTCTTTTTTGTTTTCTTTTGCACAGTGCTGCACCAACACACTTTGCCATCTGTAAAGAATAAATCAATCTTATGAGAATTTTGTTGTAATTTTGGCCACCATTGCTATTGGTATGGTAACTCTGCTCTGACCGAGATAAACATAACCTGAGGAGATTTTGTGTTGAGTTATGTTATGGAACAATGTTTTTTATAAGTAGGTGCCCATTTTATTTGAAGCTTGAACACATAAGAGGATGCACAGGGACCAAACTTATCGAATTCTCTTATTGAATCAAATTTGACTGTTAAATTCTATAAATCTTATCCAAACTTCTTACCATACGCATTCAATACAGTTTACAAATTTCCTGGTTCAACTTTGACCAACTGTACTTAATGTAGTTACACATATGTAAGTACAATGGACAAACTAAACACTCACTCTGGTTATACCTGCTTTATCATCTGATCCCAAGCATTTTTGCCCTGTCTGACTCTGTGGTAGTGATGGAGCCTTGTTGTACAATGTCATCATTACTGGTGATAGGAAAACCTCAAAATTCATCTCATGGTTTCTGTAAATTTCCACAATTCCAACATTCCCACTTCACAACACGACTGGCCAGACAGGTTGACCAGCTGTTCTCATTTAAGTGCTTCTTTAATTTACATACTGTGTGAGTTAAATAGGAACTGAACTGAAATATGCTTTTTCTTAAAACATTTTTTTAGTCCAATTAATTGACACCACAAAGACAGTTTTATCTCAGTTTCACAATTAAATCTAGTCACGGCTATAGATGATAATTATTTCCTCTTTTACCCAAAGCTGAGATAGTGGAAAGCTCACTTCTGCAATCTATGTTCATCTCATGGTGTAACGAAAGAAGCATATCCAATTAAAGCCAAACATAGATGACAAGTGCATCAGTGTGCCCCTGTGAAACTAAATAAACTAACGTCCATAAAAAACAGCTGGTACGCCTAACTGTGGTCCAGTATCATCCTTGTTGAGCCCAGCAGCAGGCTTCCTTAAAATCCTGGACATTACTTAAAAGGTTGGCACTGGCAGAGTGTTCTCTTAATATGCTTTTGATCCTGTGCCCCTCAAGAAAGTCTTTACAATTCTAAAAGTGGGCAAATGGTGATGTCTGTCTTCCTCTTAATGAGCACACCCCAGATATTATTCTCTTATGGATATTGCTCTCAGGCTGCCTGACCTGTGCAAAATAACACTGTGGTACTCAGTCATAGAGGGATGGTAATGAGTGAATTTAATCACAGCTTTTGGCCTTTCATGAAACACGTGATGTAAATTTTAAAATTAGCTGTTGCCGTAGCCTTGGAGGAGACATGAAGACTTTAAGTGGAATACCACAAAACTGAAATAAACAGAATTCTGATGGCCTCTAGACGCCCAATCAGTATTTGTAAGCATAAGTCCGACAACACCCCCAGAGCCAATTTTGGTTTCAGTTGCCAATTTATGCAAATGTAACCCCACATTCTTGAAGGTTAACTCACTCTAGTCAGTCTGATCTGTGGGTAATAAGCGGGGGCCAGTTTCTATTTGGGTAATCATCTCAGATCGATCACCTACACAGAATAACATGCCCTACTTCTCCCTAAATAACACACACATTTTGGACACTTAATTTCAATCATCATCTTGTGGCATGCATGGTTTATAGCTCAATGGTAATGCTTGCATCTATAAAATGTGACGCATTGTGGGATTGTCAGCAGAAATGCATGTTTATGCAATGGACTAAGATATATTCATACTATATAGAATCTACATTTCACATTCTGAATTTGGACATTGATATAATGGCAAAATGTAAATACAGTACACTCATAATAAAAAGAGAATAATATCAGACACAGTCTGGGTTCACAGCAGGCTTGTGTTACAATCATAATAGTTCCCCTCTACCAACAGCAGGTAGGAGCTAAGGTTACATGAATGGACAATCTAAATGTTACACATCTATAATAATATTTAAAGGTCAATTATGTATTTACAGAATATGGCCAAAAAGGAATCTCCTTTCAATTAATATTTTTTCTTCAATATATAATCACCTGAAATTAGAAGAATCATTGTGTTTTGTTACCTTAGAATGAGCCCTTTATATCTGCAGACACTGTGGGTCCTTTTCCATACCATGTTGCACTGACACATTTCTACAGTAGCCCACAATAAACAAACTAAACACTGGCTCTTTTATGAGTTTATTCTTCATGCTTGGAACAGTAAGGCGAGTGGAGGGGATTGCAATCCGCAACTACACCACTAAATCCTAGGCACTGATCCTTTAACATTTGGATCTTGTGTTCGTAGTCAAAAAAACAAAACAGAAAACAAAACAAAAAAATACAAGCAGTCAGATGATCAGACAGGCTGTAAATGAATTCCCAGGTCAGAGAAAACAAAAGCAGAAAATAAAATTATTACCCAAACTCTTGGTTACCATACCATACATTCCAAATTTTTTTTAATATATATTTTTTTCATATTTATGATATCTTTTCTCATTTTCAACACCAAAGTTTACTGTCTTCACTTTTGTTTGGTAATTATTTCATCAGTGTCAGGTTTTCAGGTGAACGTACTAACAGTCAATAGAACTGTGTCAGAAACATATATTTTCATGTCAAGTCAATTTTATTCCAGTAATTATTGTAGAAATACATTTAACTTCTTCAGATGCATTGCATCCGCTAAAGAAAAAGACCTTATCTCATATGATTTTCTACTAGATACAGATCCCGTAATTATGAAATCAGTAGCCTATCTAATTATGAGTTTTCCACATAATTACGATATCTTTTTTCAATCATTTCATAGTTTTACATGTATTTATGAGATGATAAGTTTAAATGACACAATGCAGAAGGCATAATTATCAGATAAGGTCTCTAATTTGTTCTTGGTTCAATTAACAGAATGCAATGTGCTCCTGTGTTATAAACACTATGAGGAAACAATAAAAATCCTATAGAGCCTAAAGTCAATACGTCATAGATGCAGAGTTATAAACAAGCAACTGTGGTGCTTTTTTGTTAATTGGGCTTTAAATCAAAGGCCTTACAGTGAATAAAGCCACATATCTAGAGGGTGGATAAGTAAAACGATTCAATAGCCAACAATAAATAGACACCATAAAAGTGGCAGAAAACCATGAGGCTCTAGCCAATTTGAATGACGGGAGTAACATGAGAACAGGGACTCTTGGAGCGAGCCGTGACAGTTCACACTTATTTTGCTTCAGAGTGTTGTGTTTCAAGATAATTTCTACCTCGCTCCCTTCAGCTCATCAGCACATTTGCATATTCTATTGCAAAAGTTTGGCAGCCACTGACACCCTTCTAATTCTGTTGTGAAACATCTCAGTCTGAATCAAATGTGTGTTTTCTCCGTGCTGAGTCCTGGCACAATGCACAGTAAGTGGGAGACTGACTCTTATATCACCAAATAACACTGCCATTGACTCATAAGTACAATAATCAATACCAGTCAAGCATTCTGAAGATTGAAACAGAATGTATTGAATGCAGTGTCTTGTAGAAAGAGAGCGGTGTGCAAGTGGTCAATAGATGAGCTTGTCCTCATTAAGGGAGCAGATTAGGATAAAAGAGGCTGGATTTTTGGTTCTGACACACAAAAACACTGACCCAATAATTATTGGTACAATTATTAAAGTGCAATTAATAACATTTTACTGGCTCTTTGAATGAAATAGACATAATGTATCTGTGGCTGCTCCTGTAAGTCCTGCTAATGAAGTGATTTTGATTACCTGAATTGCTCCGAAGATTTAAAACTGCCTAAACAGGCAGTGCTGGCCTGTGATTTCTGGAAATGGTCCTCAGTGAGAACCTTACTCTAGAGTAGAGTGAATTTACCACATTTAAATTGCACTAATACTCACAGTAGTTACCTGGAATTAATCATTTTATCATTTTATTGTTAAACATAAATATACATAGCTATTACTGATTTCATTTTTTTAGAAGTTATTACAGATACACTAACACTGTTTAATATCCATAACATACCTGACAATGGAGATAAGTGTGACACAGTGTTGTTTCCTCAATAATAGAATATGAGATTGAGAACACTTTGTAGATTGCAGGTTATTACTATTACAGTAAACAAGGTAAATAGTGTTTTAACTATCCTTATAAGGGTGACAGATTTTATGAATGTTATTTGTGTGTACAATATTCATGTACAAGTTCATCACTTTTAAAAAAAAAAATTCATCAATATCATTTAAGCCTTTTTAAAGATGGAGGGAGCTTCAGACCTCTTGTGACGAGGTAACCAACCATAGTATACAGTATAAAACATGGACGCCGTTTCTGAAGAGCTGTCTTAAAGGTCACACTGTGGTGGGTCTGGCTGCAATCTTGGCAGTCCTGCCTCTGCCACCACCCGGCTAATTTAAAAATAGACAAAGACGTGGCTAATTGGTAGAGATGAGGCAGGCTAAATGACGCCTGGGTACTCAAGCAAGCCACTGGAATGACACAAGCCTGCCAATCAAAGCAGCCATGCTGTTAAATATGCATTTGAGCAGCTGAGTTATATAAAAAGTCACCCCCAGTACAGTTGTCATGAATGGGAAAATTAGCTAAGGTTGTGAACATGTTTATTTCTGCTGTGAAGTTGGACATTTTAATATAGGGGCTTATGGAGAATGACTCATTCTGTAGCCAGACTCATGTGGCCATTCAAGGAACTGCAGTTTTTGGCACTTTGGTATTAGCTTCACTTCACAGCCATAGAGGTTGCCGCTTGTAACCAACTAATGTAGCTAAAGTAGTTCACATTAACTAGCTTGCTAAAGTTGCTGTTGACACTGAAACACCAATTTGACATGATTTCGCAAACATTCAGTGCAATTCTCATTGTGTTATAAATAAATAAATGCTAGCATGCTAACATCAACTTCGACTCCTGGCTCAAATAGTCAATCACTTCGTACCTGGAGGAGATACTGGGCAGTGCAAAATACAGTGTGTGTTTTGAATACATTGTGTGATTTTAAGCCAGTCATTTTATTCCCTGGGGGCTATTAAACTTTATAGAATTGAATTGAAGTAATTAATGGTCTGCATTGCGTTACTTAAATGGTACTGCCTCCTGTAAATAATCAGTCCACTCTGAATGTGTCAAATCTTAATATGAAGAAACACTGAAAAATGGTTTTGTGGCACGTACTGAAATATTTTTGCTCAGCTGAAAGGCTTGGACTTGCACTGGATGTGCCTGTCTGCTGCTGACTAATTATGTAAATGAAATTTTTAGTTCATCAGAAGTTCAGGGAGAGTTGGCAGGGGAGAATGAGATAATTTGAAAAAAATCTTTCATTTTATCATCCATTTGCATTTAATTTAAGGTCTCCAACATGACACATTCACTTTCCCGTCAGTGGTATAAAACATGATTCATTCATGATTCCAGGATAAATTCCCCTCCTGTCAGATCAGTCTTGTATCCATTAATCTTCCCATTTGTTTGGTTTTGGTTTGTCGTTTGCTATATTACAGACATTTTGAGAAAAAAAGTACATCTGTTCTGCAAAGTTCATATATAGGACCTTTTACTAAATGTGTAAATGTGTCAACACAATCACATTTAGTGAGGGAAAAGGCAGATTTACCAAACTCAAAATTGTCATCACAACAAAAATACATTTACTACATATGAGTGGAACATATACTGTATTTTGTAATATCGCAAGTTATTGCCATTTGACAATTTTGATTGATTTTCCCAAATAGTAAGCACATCAGTCACAGCAGGTGACATGTTTATTGTTGCTTTGTTTCAGGGTGCAGAGTCACAATTCATTCATAAAGTACATGTCTGTGCCATGTCAGTTGACTCTAAATTTAGGTTCAATACAGCTGTGTAATTCAAACAAATGGTACAGTGTACCATCAATTGAGCATTATGGAGGCTGAAAAGTCATGTATTTTACTCTAATATTTCACTTTTCTTCTGCACTCAATCAACTCTCTCCCAGCGCTGTGGGAGAAAGACTGAGTGAGGAAATTGAAGGCAAAGGCTGTTATATGTAAGAATCCCCACAACGTGCTTACTGATTTATTTTGTTTGCTCTCCCTCGACTCTGTTCTCTCGCTTACCTCTCCTTTCTCGCTCACTCATTCTCCCTTTCTCAATGTCTTCCTCGCTCTCCCTTCACAATTATCTCTTATAGCCTGTGAGGTGATTAATGGGTTTCATTTGACGTCCTCTCCTACCCTTCGCCAAGCACCAACAAATAAAACCAGGGCCCAACACACAAATTGTCCCTCAGAAGAGCCGTAAAACTCGGGGAAATACGGGGGCTGCAAAGACAATGAAGCAGAGAGATCTGGCCTTTGGAAAGAAAAACATTTGCAGAGGAACAGCCTGGAACAATTTCCTCTGTAGCCTCTCTCCCCAGAGAAATCCCCCTACTGCTAATCTACAGTTATTGCTACTGCCGACGGCAGTCTCCAAATTAAAGAGGGGAGGGGGATAAAAAAACACTTAGACCTCGTCTTTCCACTACTCGTTACAAACACTTTTCTTTTTCTGTGTTTCAAAGAGGCTGTGCAGGTGTCGTTAGATTTGGCTTGTCATTGGCCTAAGATGTCTGAGTGAGGAAAGGTGGCGGTTACTGACTCAGTCCAAGTCAAAGAAAAATCAGAAAATGGGCAAAGAGATGGTCTCAATTTCAAATATCCACCCACCAGACTTGCAGACTTGTCCCTTGCAGAGTTTAGTTGTTCATACTGTGATGTGTCTGAAGTCTGGAAGAGCATTGTGCCTTGAGGGGATTGAATGTGTTCTAAGCACATAAGCACACCTGATTTGTTGGCAGGGCTGTAAAGATCTTGACCTTGTAATCCATCTAAGAACAATATATTTTTTATACAGATCTGAATGGAAGTTGGTACATTATGAATATGCATCACCACATAGATAGATATAAAACATAAAAAAATGTATGAATAAATATGGTACATTTGTATTACTGTGTCTGAAAAGCCAGTAAATTGACCTTGGTTAAGGTTTGTATCTATCTTTATGCTACGCCAGCAGCATGACACTATGGATGGCAATGTCAGGGTCTTGGTTGGTTCACTTTAGTACAGAATCCAAAAAATATCCCTTCGATGGATTGCACTGGATGAAACTTGGTACAAACATTCATGGTCCCCTTTGACTTTTCCTCTACCAGCACTAGTAGGTCACAGTTGCACTAATCATGAAATTTGGTCACATCCCTCTTTGGATGAATACCAATCACGTTGGTGATCCTGTAGTGATTTTTCTGTAGTGCCATTACTTTGACCAATACCAATGACTTTCCCATCAGTGTCAGCTGTACTTTGTGTTTAGTGCTTGTGTTGTGCTATGTCTGTTTGGCTGCCCGGACTGTGAGCTCAGAGCCCCCGAGGGAGTGTCAGTGTTTACACTGGTACGACGGGCGTTTTCCACCACTGGGATGAGGTTTTTTAGGGACATGGAGGAGGATGCAAACGGGGAACTAGAATGGGCAACGTAACCGGGCCGGCAAGTAGATTAGCTGCCTGCTATGTCTTGTATTGTCGCACTTGCTTGATGTTTGGCTGTGATAAATCTCAAAAATACTAATTTCTACGTAATGTTGCTTTAACGTCAGCATGTTAATATTGTCATTGTAGGCATGCTAGTGTTAGCAACTAAAGCATCAGCCTCAGAGAACCAATAGTTTGGCTGTAGACCCTTAGTCTTCATTGACTGTTACATTGTTACAGCCATACAGCTATAACTTATGGGTGGCTTTCCCTTCCTGATAAAATGTGATGTTTGCTCTCAGAACAGACTTTGGAGAAAGTTTGCACGGAGTCTGCATGAGGTCACTTAGAGACAGCCATTAGTACTATGTACTTCACTGTGACAAGCATAAAAGACAGCACGTGGCCATTAACCACACTTGTGCTTTTTTATTAATTTATAGTTGTATTAAATATGTATCTTTACAAGCAAACTTTCTTCTCCAACTTTATTCCAACAGCTTTACTGTTCAGTAGAAATGCGTGATCAGTGTAATGTAATTTGTACAACAGTCAAACATCTTATAACAAACTGCAATTCTTTCCCTGTACATTATTAGACAAGGATGGGCTTTCCTTCTAGCTCTAGGCCTTTTTCAGCAGTCTTATCCATGAGGCATGGTAGGAAATGCCATCCAATGACATTCAGCTCGGTAAAGGGTACATCAGTCCATCTGCTTTGCAGTTTGCAGCTGTCTGACCACTTACCAAGCCCTGTCTGGGCATCATTACCGTATGTTCACCATCCTTCCGACAAGTAGACCCTATGTGAGACAAATACAAAGGCAGCCCTGAGGTCATCCAGGGGTTGAAGTACCAGAGAGGAAAAGGACAATACTAATGTTACCGTGTGCCACGCACACTGCTGCTGCACTACTGTGGTGATGTAAGTGTCCTAACATGCCATAACATTGGTATACAACATGACATTTAAGTCATAACCAAAGGCTTTCATAATTCTATGTCTTGTTTTTTCCCTGTATGGATGATAAAATGTCTTATAATACAAGCAGGACTCCAGCAGAGTCACACAGCCTCCTTAAACTTTGCAGATATTCCGTTGCCAATTAGCAAATGGTAAAATATAACCCACACACAGAGCCACAGCAAAGGTATTCAGCAGAAGTGGATCTCCAATCAGCAAAGTGCCAGGCTACACCACAGTGTTTTACATTAACAAGGAAACTAAAGCAATGTGTAAGTATGGAGGGTTATAAATCATTCAAATCACTTGACTTGAAACCTTGAAGGAATTTATCGCCAAGTGTGGAATGGGATGGTGGTGGTGGTGTGGTAGCGGTAGCAGGGGTGTCTTGAGTGAGCTTTACAAGCCTTTCAATAAACATATGAATAATTTTGAGAAAGTCGTTAGAAGTGGGCTGCACTGTTCGTCTTAAATTGATGCATTGAGGATAAATTAAATGCCACAAAGAGGGAAAGGAGCAAGCAGAGAAAGAGGGAATTCAACAGAGGCTATATTACAAGGTGATTAAAACAGTGTCTCTGTGAATTGCTATGCTGGGAGGCTGGCTCACAATGAGGAACAGGGGTGTAAAAGAAAAAGGCAGGAGGCTATCTTTTAGTCCTGATTTGTTGAGGAAGCCTTTTTTTCCCACAATGTGCAGATTTCAGCTTTTACATTTTAGCATTTGTAAAGTCTCTGGCAAAAAAAGTGTTTGACATGCCGGTAGACTCGTGCATCAGCACAATCATTACTCTAACTGGTTCCTTTGAACATAATACTTGAACATTTTTAAAGCTCTTTGACAAGTGGTACAAATAGCTTAGTGATGAGTGCAGTGAGTATTAATGCTAAATGGCGCCTAAAAACAAAACATATTGCTGTATACTGTACATATATACAGCTAATATTGCAGTCCAGCCATAACAAGCTGTTACTAAGTGCTGTCATTGTTCTGTCAGGATTCTGATGCTCTGTATTGGGATGAAGTACATTTGGCTTCTGCTTTACACTGGATTAAACTAATCTGATTTGAGCCTATGATGAATCTTATTGGATTTGTGGCCCTCCTTTCACTAGCAATTGCATAACCCACAGAGGTAGGGGAGTACTAAAGAGGAAAATAGGTGTGGAGATGAGGGACAAGAAGAGATCAAAAAAATAAGACAACCTTAAATGCTCCCCCTTGAAATACGGAATGACTGAATGTGCACTAAATCTGCATTTACCCACGAGACAGAAAAAGCAAATTATTATGTCCGTACAGCAAATTCCTTTGAATTGCAGATGAAAGCAAGTAAAACCTATTAAATGTCTCATAATACGCTGGTGGCACACATGCACTTATCAAGACACACTATTATTCAGCCCCTGGCAGACAATGGTAGTGGTATGGCATGGCCGATATGTTACAAGGATGATTGCTGTTTTTGCTTCAAGGGTCCTGTTCTTTCCAAATGTCATATTTGCGTAGGTTGAGAAGAGAAAAGAAAAGTTCATAGCCAGAGTGTCTTTAATCTATTGGCTGACATTTTTTTATTGCTCAGCACCAAAGTGATTTACACCATCCCAGTAGTGCAGCCTGAGGAGTAATATCATCAATTTGCCCTAATTCAGTTTCAGTGACAAGCCTCTCGCACTGGGTAAACCCATTCCCTCTGATCACCTCACTGTTTAAGTGGCCACCAGTTAAGAGTGTGGGTTTATATAGAAAAGTTCAGTGTCCCAAAGTGGCATCATAACAACAAAAAGTCAGATTACTGTCAAAACATGAGCAATCAAGCAGAGAAAATATTTCTTAAGGAACCTGAAGAAAGAACAATTCCCGTGCTAAGTCAACTTTTACAGAGGAAACTAAAATAAATATTTGACCTCGGAAACAGCAAACAACCTCAGCACAAGGTCAATTTAGTCACTGTTCAGGAGCTTTCGATCATATCACATGAAATAGATGAGTTAGAAATGGATGAGAAATCCTTAAAATTAGACTTTAATGGAAATTTGAACGCCTCACATTCCATGACAAATGGTCAAAACTCAGAACAAGATCACGTGATATGATCTGAAACAGCTACTATATAGACTTTGTGGTGAGATTGTTCTTTCAACTGATGTTTCCCGAGGTCAAGAATGAATTTGATGAACCTCAGTTTGTCGATATGGACAAATTTAGTTTATTGGTGTCAAACTAGAAGATTTCATAGAGTTACCAAGGTACCAAATATTGTTTTATCTGCTTGTTGTTGGATGGTTGGTTGGATGGATGGTTGGATGAATGGTCAATAGTCAAAAAGTCAAAAGTCAAAGTTGTTGTCTCTAAGTTGTTAGTAGAGAGTGACAAAAAAACTTACAGAAATAGGATTGCTGTTACATTGTGTCTGCCTTTGAGGAAGTACCTTTTTACATTCAAATTGTTCCCAGTGCGGCTTTAAAGATCCATTTCTAAGATATGTAACTATTCCCTTCAATAACTTCTTAAAGCTTTAGTAGCCGCAAATGTATTTCCGTTAATGTTGGTAATATCTCTCTATAGTCTGGACTGTTTTCTATGTTAAAGCCAGTTCTTTATCGGCTTTCCTTCGAGAAAGCCAACAACTGGCACTCTGTGGTCTGTCCACTTTTGCTCCCTCCCTCTCTCTCCATAGATATCTCATCCTACTTAATACCAAAGCCAACCAAGTGTGATATTGGCTGTGCTGGCTTTTCCAATGGATCCACCCACTGCACTCCAGCAGTATTTTTGCTCCACCAATAGTCAGGAAACCGTGGTTTATTCTAGCTCAAATTTTCGTACAAGAGGACAGCATTTTTCTAGGTGACAGGTACACAGTAGTGACTTGAAATAAATCAAATTACCCTCATGGTCATGGTGGTCATCATGCTCTGTTTCCCAAGATGGAAGTGAGGATCTTGTCTTCCTGACCCATGTTCTGCCTCACCAAATTCTGAAGAAAAACTTGTGATGTCTGTGGGTCCTGCTAAGCTCTATTAAAGGAGAAAGAATATGTCTTTTGAAGATTTTGTGTGGTGTGTGAGGTGCAATGAAGAATTCAAGTTCAAGTTCTCAATAAAGGATGACATTATATGCTTAGGAGTTTGTCAAATTCCTCTAGGTAACATAACAGGATCAATCAATTAACAGGCTCTGGGCTGAATTTTCTCTGAACATCCAGACTCCACTTTGAATCCACTGTGCAGACGCTGCTCCTCCCTTCAGGCTTTCATCCTTTGTCTCTGTACAAGAGTGTTGCCATTTGTTACAACTTTTTTCTGCCTAGACATTAAGGAAAAATGTGCTGCACAAGTGTGACCTGGGAAAATGGAACAAGGTATTTCTTTGCACCACCCTCAGCATTATCGACCAATCAATTATAACATTTTTTCCTCCGCGGTGCAGTTTCTGCTTTAAGTTCTGCCCCATGTATGCCTCTTTTCTGTCAGTGTTATGCTTGTTTCCATAGCAATGACACCCATGCTCCCACACTCTGTACTTCCAGGTAGGCACTGCCGGGTTGACAATGCTTCACTGAAGAATTTCTCATCATTACAGCTCCTCTGCTAGACTAAAGAGAGATATTCTAGCAGTACATCGATTGTCCTTGAGTGTGCTCCAATAAATTTTCATTGATATCTCGTTGGAAGGCTGAGGCATTAACATTCAACTTACCAGAGTGGCTTTATACTTATGTCTCTGTGATTTAAGATGAATAAAAAGGGTCAATGTAGAAAGCAGTGTAGGATTGCTTTTATACTCTAAACATGATAAAGAGATGAAAGGTGAAAGTGAAATGAGAAATGGAGCGTTACATTTGTATACATAGCATACCATTTTACATTGTGCTTAACTACTGGATATGTTAGCATCCTCTGGCCTTAGAAAGTACACTGTTTAGCCAAAAATTTTTCCCCACTGCTACCACAAATTGACCATTTCTTCAAGGTCAGCTCCCCACATTTCACATAACTGCACCCCCTTCCGCCAGCTCTGCTGACGTTGCTCAAATCCGAAATCCAAACTGATTTATCTGGCTTCCTTTGTATGATTCAACAAAATATAAGAGGCAGGAGAGATATGCTGCAACATATAACAGCCTCCAAAGCCGTGCATTACAGCACTATGCTTTTCATCGCATTTATGTGATGAAGACTGATTTTGTTTGGCAATGTGCTTCAGCTTTTTTGGAAAATTATTTTCATTTATGCACGGAGAATGCTCGAGCCAGAATGCACAGGGATAAGGGTCTTGCAGCTAGTCAATTAGCAAATCGAGCTTGATTTAATGTTCCCTCCACCATCTAATCATGCAAAACACTCAAGCGCTGTGGTGATTTATCACGTGCCAATCTTTCCCACTTCCAGCGAGGACCGCACAGTGTGTGAAATGGATCGAGCCACTTTGTTGTTTCGTTTCTTCGCTTATTCCAGGCATATGTCTGTGGCTATCCATAGATGCCAAATGAAAAAAGCCCAGTCTGTTTTCTTTGGAAAACATGTGCTAGTGGCTTAAAGACAAAAATTGTTTGTCATTGTATACTCAATTTTATAGTCTCCTTAACTTTTCCCTTTTTTACACTAAAATTAGCTTAATTCCATCTGAAGAACTACCTTGCTGAAAAATCTTGCTTGCAGCATCAATGTTGCTGCTCAAGGGTGTCAGTCTGAACCTTGCAGGTTGACATGTGAAAAACTGTGACTTCACAACAGCTGTGTGAAAGCAGATGAGATAGTTGAAAGTAGTGTATCGAGATATTGGCTGTTACAGTCGGAGCAAGGAATTCAAGCTCAACTACCCAACAAAGGCTGTAAGCTATGTACATGTGCAGTTCCTCATATCTTCCTTCGGCAGTCATCTATGAGCTATCTGAGACATATACTGCCAGCATAATAAAATTATATTTTGTTTTCCATTCCGCAACAAATACTACATGTAAATGAAGGTGAATAGTTGAAGCTTTAAAAAAAAAAAAATGTTACTTGTCTTTGAAATGAGAGAATATTACATTTTCCTGACAACAGTTGCCCTGGCCAACAGCCCAGTGTGCTGACAGGGTGCTTTTGTCTGTTTCGGTGTGTGTGTAATATGAATAAGTGCATGTCCATTCTGATGCCAGTGTCTGGGGAAAGTGTTGAGTATCACAGCCCTGAATGGCAAGAGATCACTGGAGGCCACCACCACCAGCTCACACTTGTTCCTCACTCACAGACCCTGTATGCAAAGAGTTAATGTCAAGAAAATCATAATCAGACTAAAGAAAGATAGCTAATAACATTTTGTGAGGTAGAAGCATTCAATAATGTTTTAAATGAAAGTTAGGAAATAAGCAGTAGACCTAGTTTTCTGCATATGTCATCAATTTCTAAGAATATCTGTCATCTTTTCTTCATTATGACTGTGTAAAATGGACTGTGTGGGCAGTTTTTGTACATTAAAAGGCTACTCTAGCAATTTACTATCACACTTACAGTTAGAAGAGACAGGTTAATAAATAATAGTCAAAATCAATGTACCAGAGGCCAAGACATCCTGACTTTTACTTCTCGGGGTGAGAAAAAAAAAAATGAATCATTTCCTTCCCATTATGCAACTATCATTCTTCAAGCCACTACAAACTTGGACTATGGGCTGTGAGGCCATTTTGGTGTAGTTGCAAAAGTTGCATGATTAGTAAAATAACATTTTAAAACACATTAACTAAATGAAATTTAACTAAATGAAATTTTACTAAATGAAATTCAGTTAATGTGTGCCAGGAGCACATGTATCATGCTCTAAAGACCCAAAAATGTAGAAGCCAAAGGAAGCTTAAAACACTTTTTTCATGTATGTACCAAGTGAGCATTTTTCATTGCAATTAGTTTAATGTGCACAGACTTGGAACACAACATCCACTTCTCTTAATACATCCATGCATTTGTTAGCCCACAGTAACACAGATTTTCTGTTAAGAACCACGGCTACTCATATACACTGACTGTATCCTTTCCTGCGAAAGCTGCTTCTCACATGTTTTTGTTATACCCAAAACTGGCTGATTATTAGAACCACTTCTTTAAGGTTGTTTCTGAGATACAAGGGCTAACAATCAAACCATCCCCAATGATCGCCATGGAGAAGGCAATGTTGTTGTTTTCTCCTCTGACTAGCTATCACTTAGAGGGTGAATATATCTTGTATAACATGGCATGTCATGCCTTTTGCCATTAGTGGATCTCTATTTTATTATTTGTTTGCTTTCCATTTGTAGATATGTACAGTATGTGTGTGTATATGTGTGTGTGTTTATATCTATAGAATGTATTTCCTTTCCTATTATTATTACTAACTGTGGAGAGCCAGCTCACAGGGGTGGCGTGGGATTTGTTAAGGTCTAATGTTTCAATATGTAAACTACTTTTCCTTGTTATACGAATATCTTTGTTACTGCTCTACTGCAATAAAATCTTTCCAGAAAAGAAAAAAGAACTGCAGCTACTGAAGACGTTTTTACAAGAGGCTGAGTATTCCTCCTCATGATGAGTAAATATATTTTAACTTATAATTTCATGATGAAGCCTGGATCTTCTCCCTTTTCCCACTCATCGGTTTCCTCTCTCTCTTCACTGTGTTTTGCGCAATGTTTTCCAGACCATGCTGTACCACACCTGTCCACTTACAGATTCACCTGACTGCTCTTGCCATAAGCCAACTCCCCACACAGCTGTTCCTCATTTGCTTGTTAGCTCCTCGGTAGATCCAAAGACAGTATCCCACATGCAGTGGCCTGATTGTGTATGTTATGTAACCATTGTAGAGCTATTCCTGTTTATCATATCAGACTTACTGCCCACCTATCATCCTGCACCTTGTTTGACATCCCATTAGAACCCATAAGACCAACAAGTACAGAGCTGTTTATGTAACTTGACCTGTTCAGTCTGTTGAGTCTGCCAAACATCCAACCTCCAGCATTTAGTAACCCTCAAACAACACAGCTGTGGCTAATTGTCCATTATTTCAATAAAGCAAAAGATTGTCCTTGGATATGCTGTCAGTATCACAACACACTATCAGTCTACTTAAAGGCCAAGCTGGATTGTATGTAAAACACAATCAGCTCCACACATAGAGCGAGAGTCATGGTGCACAGCCACTATAATCAACATGAATCATGAAATATGGGAGGTTAGATTGCTGAAATTATGTCTGATTTACTATGCCATAGTTACACATTATATACAATTCACAAGACTAGTTCATGAATTTAAATATTTTTTTGATATAATGTTCTTATAAAATGTAAAAGGGAGCACATCATGCATTTTTGTTTCGGACAGTTCTTAATTCAACTTAATTTTATAGGGTGTAACTGGTGGTGTGATCGTACTAAATAGTAAATATATATTTTGTCCCTTCCACATTTATTAGCAGGGGTTCACAAATATGGGAGATTTAAAATGTCTAAAACAAATCAAAGAAGAAATAAAGTGAACTGCAATATACATTGTTACATGTATTTCCTGTTTTATGTCCACAGCTTGAGGGCATCCTACAGGAAACTGTTTGTAATGTGAAAGGCCTTGTGTTATTGCTGACATTAGCCCATGTCAGCGATTATAAACATGCCCCCGAGCTGTGATTGGACAGTTTATTGTTTTTCATTTTGGCATCAATGATGCTAAGGGCGTAGGTATGATCTCAACACTGGTAGCTGACTAGGCGCTGGGGAGCAATGGGATGAATCTCTCTCAGCGAGAGAGAAAATCTCAGCAGGGGTAGAGGCATGTAGAGCTCTGAGTTCTTCATTCCAAAGATAATGTAAATGAGTTTTCTCAAATATTGGTAGGGCAAGTTTTTCTTCCTAAAATATTGGTGGGAACATGTTCTTACTACTATATACAAACCTATGCCCTTTTATTTTATATTATTATTATTATTATTAGTATTGAATTTGGGATTAAGAAATGTGTGCTGCTCCCTGCTGGGCAACACTGTAATGCAATACACCTCTTCACCTAGTAAAGAAACAATTAATTCATTTATTAAAGAGAAAAGGCTAAATCATTGTCTTTTTAGTGTGTTTTTTGTTGAAATAAATGTATACACGAAAAATACAAAAGAAATGCAAAAAAACATACAATGTCTGTTGCATTTTGACTTTACTTTTTTGTTTGATTTGTTTTTGTTTGGGCATTTTGAATCTTCCATACTCAAGAGAGAACACTGATTAGTACAATTGTGGCTGTGCAGCAAAGACGGGAGCAGTTGAGTTGGATTTGATTTGTTGGTGTTAACCAAGAGGGAGCTGCCTCTTGAATTGTACTCTGACAGGACTGTAGAAGTAAATGAAAATATATGAATGAATCAGAGCCAAGAGGCCTTGCTTTGTGAGAGTATTAGAAAAAAATATTCAACATGAGGTAGTCTCCCTGACTAGAATGTCAGTAAGCTCCATTTAGCCTCTCTCACAGAGCATTGAGCGGGCAGCAGACGATTCAGGTAATGCTTGCTGACATTTGATGTAAAGGTAGAAGTCCTGCCTTCATGTTTAAGCAGTTGGAAGCTGCTTTTATATTAAATATCCTCACAGACAACATATTGGATGAAAAGGTGGAGTGGATCCCTTTAGCTGAAGCTCATTAACACCCAAGAGATGAAGACCTACAGAACAGGGACTCTCTAAATACCTCGACCATTTTCCTGTCCATTCATACAGTGACAGCCTAATCTAATTAAACTACCAACCCAACATCTGAAATTAATTTTATTAATTTTCTTGCCAAAACATGTTGAAAAAAAAGATCCCTTGAATTTCTACTCTTCATCCCAGCTGCCACTGAAACATTCATCCAAATAATGTTGCCATAGTAACACATCAGCTTTCTAAGTCTCATGCTCCACATTTTTTGGCGCATGAGATATAGTGATTATGTCAGATTTCCATGACATGCTGTATGGTTGCCATGGTAAATGACTGTATCAAGAGCGTAGAAGTGGGAATATATTACCAGTCTATCAGTCTAAATTAAGGGCTTTTTTTATCCAAACATGCCTTGTGTAATATGGCTGGAGCGCTGCTTATCCTTCTCCTTAAACATTGAAGGTGTGCGACTCAACACAAATCAATAAGTGGCAATTATTTAGGGTGACACCTCCCACAAAATGATATAGTAAATCAAACTAAATGGAAACCCTGAAAGATCATCTGTTACACTTGCACCAACTTTTTGTCTTGATGTATTTGTTTTCATCAGCACTTTAGAGAAATCGAGTGCTAAGCATAAATTTCGAAGGACTTATAAGTCCATTTATAAGACATCCTCCACGTGAACCATAAGAACAGATAATAGACTGACAACAATGTTTTTTTCTACCCTTACAGCAGCTGTAGAATAGATCCTTACACAGATTACATTTACCAACAAAAGCAATGCATTTAGTCTTGGTCTGATTCTAGGGTCATGTTCAATATACTTAGGGGTTTTGGTGCTACTGTCATGTTTTATTTTGTAATTCTCTCCTCAGAGGTCCCTGATTTGTGTTTACCTGTGTCTCGTTGTCATGCCTTCCTTTGTGTATTTAGTTTCTGTGTTTCTTGGTTTCCCTGGTCAGGCCGACTGTGTATGAGTCATCAGTCCTGTTTAAGTTCCTCGGTTCTGTATTCTGTCCATTGTTCTGTGTCTGTGCTTCTCCCTCTGTTCCTGCTCCTAGTGTCTCCGTTCTGAATTTTCATTAAGTCAATGAAACTTTAAAGTTACAGTAAATCTACCTGAGTAAGACATTTTTTGTCTTCCAACCTCAGGTCCTACAATACATTCTGTGATGTTAAAAGTTGCTTGCAAAAAATGCACAGACTCCCATGACAATAACTCTTTCCCTTACATTATTTTTAGGCTTCAGGGAGGCCTGTCTGCCAGCCAACTCTGATTGGCACCACTTTTTCCCACTCATAGTATGAAGTGGGAACTAACAAATGCCCATATTGCAGCCTTTGCAATATATTTTATCAGTGCTTGTGATTACAGTTTAAATTTCACTATAAGCACTGACTTTGAAAGCTGGGAATAAATTCTCAGTGCTTCAAAACCTTTGGCAGGGGATCCATCACAGTAGGGGTAGAATACTTTAGGTGTACAGAGCTGCTTCAGTTAACATTTGAGTTTTGAGTTCAACTGCTTTAGATTTAATATTCATCCGCTACTACACTTTTAAATTAAACATATAGTTTGTAATGTTGTTTTGAGTTAAATGTTCAGAAAGACAGACTAACCTATCCAATAGAAGATGCTGATTTCTCTTTTAAAACATGAGCACAGAACAGAGAGCACTGAAGTAAACCATGTATTAATAGCTGGTTAAATGGGTCTTTGCATATACAAACAGTGTAGATAGCTCCTGTGTAATCAAGCACAGGCAAAACTGAAAAGCTGCCAAAACACTGGATTAAGTGATTTTTGTAATGGAAGCATGTGGACAGACCTATTATAGTGCTATCACTTGACAAGAATTAACACAATTACAATAAAATTCTGAGTATGCTCAATTAACCCAGTGATGCCCAGTGCTAGATTGGATAGTCTAGCATGAAATTTGCTTCTTCCCATTCACTCTTTGTAAAATCAGTTTTACAGTAAAATCCAAAAATGATATAATAAAAACCTAATATACCTGTGAAAATGTACCCAGTTTCAACACATTATATTCAACTGACAGTTTTAAATTAAAACATCAACTCAGTCCAGTCTCAGTCGCATGTGGTCACTCGGATCAACACGGTGTATGTTTAAATTTTAATGACATTAAACGGTATAATACTGCTGCAGGAGCTCTATAACCGGAGAGGAGAAAAATGAGCACTGGTGTGTGAGCGTAATTACATTTTAAACATTTAGACATCTTCTAATGTATCTGTCAGTAATGGAGCTGTTTGAAAAAAAGTTCCAATAACATTGTCCAGATGTTCTATGTATGTCTATGCGAAATAGGCAACAGTGTCTCCATTGGTGTCTCCAATTAGATTTGTTTTTATTGGAGTTACACTTAGTTGACTAAATAAATAAAAGGTGTCTTGTCAGCACAGCTAGTAAGAACAACACAGGTTTTGTTGTTTTAAAGGTGCACTGATCAATATTTTTATATTAACAGTGAATTAAATGACTATGTGTAATGTGATAGACGTCGCTCATGGTGACAAACCCAAAGATAATTATCGCCTGAGTGAGATTTCCTCAACTTTTGATTTTCCTTTTGCTCATTGTTTTGATTTTAAGACCCACAGTCACAGCTGCCATCAACCTCATTTACATCCACATCAGACCACTAATAAACACAATACCTGCCCGGCATCGAACACAGCAACTAGCCAGTGCACATATGAAGCATTTAGTGCCAATGTGCCAACATTTTTCTTAGTAGTTAGCCAAAAAAAAGGGGAAAGAAATATGCTGCTTTAAAGCTGCCAGGGTGTCTGTTCATTTCTTCTAAAGATCCTGCAAGACAGTGAAGGCCCACTCAGTATGCATACTAATGACAATGACTGACAATGGATTAACCTCATAGATGATAATTAACATTTTGGCAAAATCTTACACATGTACATCACATTGATCTTAATGCGCGCTGCCTCGTACATTCTCATTTGGCAGATGAACAATGCTTTCTGATTTTGTCCAGTTGATCAGATTCAAGTGTCAGCATCTCTATCTGTTCTTATGAATTTTAAACAAAAGATGTGAAGGATATTTTCATGACTACATTTGCTGTCAAAATAACAGACTGAACTGTTGCCCAGTGAGAATCATGTAAAGTCGCTATATTCTCTGTCTATAACCTAAGCACGACCACAGCCATAAAACCCCTACACACTTAAACTGTACCCACAACTGCCGTTCAGAATGACTCAATCCAGCTTAGCAGATACACAGCAATACTCAAATCCCTCTTCCTTTTAATTCGCACTCTGTGGCATGGTGTTAATGGCTTACACAACAGATGTTTAGTATGCTGCGTTTAGGTCCATGTGAGCTGAAGCCACCCACGGTCTTAGACATGCATGACAACCTGTGACTGTGTCTCTGAGGCAAAATAAGCCTGTTCACACTTTATCACGCTTACGTTGCTTGCATGAAGCGATGGAAACAAGCATGTGCGAGTACAACTACGTACGCAAACATGTGACACGAGAAGACAACATGCAAAACAGTGAGTGTGGGAAAAAGAAGTGTGAATCTGAAGAGATGGGGGAAAGTGACAGAGAGAAGGAGAGCGATGACAGCCTCCATCTGCTGGGGAGCTAGTGACAAGCTCCTCAGACAGAGGAATCCACTTGGATCAGTATTTATGTATACACACTAATGCAGTAATGAGTGTATTTGACAGAAGTGTGCTTTATAGCAACAATTAGTCAGGGAGGAAAGTTGCCTCATCATGTATGGAGCAGTCAAATTATATAAACAGCTGCAATTCTTGAGATTGGGAGGAAAGTGTTCATTGCTTCAGTATATATCAAGGCAGTCCTAAAGAGTGTGAGCAAAAGCCTAACAGATCTACAGCACCACACCTGAGGTGAAGGGAAGATCATTTTACAGGATAAAAATATGAATGCGTCTAGTGCACATTGAGAACTCGTGAACAGAACAAGTCCAAATACAAGCAAGCATAAACAATTCATCCCTGTAATATATATATATATATATTTTTCAGGAAAGGCTAGAGCAGTCGCTAAAAACAGGTGTGATGTGTTCATCGGTTTGACAATTTGACCTCGAGGTGTACAAGGAGGGCCTCCACATTCTCTATTTTTCTCACGCAAGAGTTGGTCTTGTCATAGGTAATGTTTTCACCTATCTTACCATGCGGTCACATCAGCACGTTGATTCTAATGTAATGGGATTTTGCCTCCCGCTGACATAGTAGTACAGGTGTCTAAAAAGCCTCCAGGATGACAGTTTAATGCTGCATTCATCTCATATGGGAAAGATGGTAGATATAAGCCAGCACTACCCCCATCCCACTACAAAGTACATTTCACTTCAGCATTCAGCTGGTAAATATTGTGAGAAAACACATTAACCACAGCTTAGGGAGTTATCACTACTCTGAAGCTCATGGTGATGCGATGGATCCTGACATCTAAGACATCCTGAATTCTGACATCATTACACATCCATCTATATTATGTCTATATATACAGTATATGTAGTGTTCTCCTTTTTCCTTTACAAAGAAAATCTTATGTTCACAACAGCCTCCTTTTGACAGGTTTTGTAAATTAGTGATTGGCTACAAACACTGAATATGGTGCATCTGGTGCTTCTGCATAATTGCATGTTGAAATTTTAATGTTATAACCACATCCATATTAAATACAATAAACTTTACTGAACTCTTTGCAGGACTTGACATTTTTGGATAAGAAGCACCAAAAGTAAAGATCAAAATCTGCAAATTTATAAATATGAATATAATTTTTTAGGCACCCTGTTTTGGGACTAGGGACTGGTCCTGAAAGAAATATCTAAATAACTATCAGATGGATTGCCATCAAAGTTCATGTAAAAAAATACATGGTCCCCAGAGGATAAATCTTAATGACTTAAATGACTTGACTGACAATGCCTCTAGTGCTGCTGTAAAACATTTTTGTTTTTGAGTGAAATTTTGTAGTCATTGATCTATCCTTCCATAACCATTACCGCTTATCCTTTTCCCATCAGGGTCATGGGTGGTTGGAGCCAATCCCAACATTAGGTGAGAGGCAGGGTACACCCTGGGCAAGTCGCCAGTTCATCACAGGGCTGTTGATACGTTTCAGTCAACAATAAATTTCAAACAAAAAAAATGTGTGAATTGCTATAAATTTGATACCAGCATTCATATTTCCTTCAGGATCCTTCAGGATCTGTTGTAAAGAGAGATGCAGGATCACAAAACCATCACGCTGGACAGGAGGTGTGCCGAAAAACAGGTTGACTTTTATTCTTGTATTAAACAAAGGAGGTCTTTTAACAAAGACAAATGAGGTGCTGCTCTGCTCATAGCATTCCAAAACTACTAACCCAACCCAAAAACCATTCTCAACATATATATATACTCTGATAGGCCTTCTCTCCAGTTCAAATCAGCCTATCAGAGTAGATCTGTGAAAGGGACAACAGACATGATTAACAAAAAAAACATAATTTCCTTGATTTGATTGTCCCAACAAATACATATTGAATTCTGCAATATAAACAAAAAAAATACAGTACATTCCGAACTAATCTATGAAATGTACAACATGAACAATTTAACTTAATTAACTGAAATATTTCCACCCATTCCATCTTCCAATCAAAACAAAACCCACCTCCTTTTAGTCTCCATAAAAGGGTACCTACAGAGGCGTGCTCCCTCTTTACTCCCATGTCCAGAAGCACAGAGGATTGGAACCAGGTAACAAACAAACCATTGTTTAATTGTAAATGATTAAAAATGTATATAGCAAACAGTGAGGGAGTTAGCACTTCCTCACAGGATCCCTTAACTTTATACCTAATAGCACAGCTAGGTAAAAATCTCTCACTAGCAAGGCAAGTCCTGTTTCTGCTTTTTATGACAAAAGCAGTCATTTTAAACCATTCACATTCACTTACAATAAAGTCTCTGCTTGGGCGCAGTGACAAAATTCCTGCCCACTACCAACACCACAGGGAACCAACATACCAGGGAAGGCATCTCTGCCGTGGTCTTTCATTCCAACAAACACAGCTAATAGTATTCTAAGTTCAGAAACTGGAGAGGGATCATGTCCTTGTTGCAACACCAGCAACTTTTAGTGGTGTGACAGGTCACCTGTGCCTAGGGACATGGGATCTACAAGTAGTATGAACCTGTTTACTGCCAAGATAAGCAGTGGGCAACACACCGGGGATCAGATTTTCTGAAATGAAAAGGGGCGGAGATGCATTTTCCAATGAAACTGAATATTAATAATACAGTAATATTAAACACTTAATTAAGACTTTGTAAATAAGCTTTAGCTATCTTAAAACATCTAAAATATTTAATGCCAATATAATAAGATTATTCTTATCTTATCTACTAATATTGCTGCTTCCTGAAACTAAACGGTTTTGCAATATATCAATCATTTCATGACAATGAAATGATCCCAGTTGCATATTGATTAGGATTCTTGGGTCAAATCATGAATCACTGGAAAGCGTATCACGCCCATATGATCACAGGATAAGCCTTTGATTTATCCTGTAGCATTACTCATTTATGTAACTATTCTTAACAACATTGTACATTAAGTTTTAAAATTCAGAGATCTGACAGTATCATTAATTGACAACTGTTCATTTATGGGCTGGCAACATATTCCTTTCTCTCTCTTAGAGACACAACTTAAAACCAGAGCAGCCTACGCTTGGTTATTGGGAGCAGCTGAGAGCTTAGCAAATATACAGAATGACTTTGTAACTGTGGAGGAGAAGGGGGGCGGGATCTATTTCTAGCAGGTTATTTCTTATTTCACCAATATAATTCTACTGGATTGTGCAATCACAATCCTCCATTGGTGGACGAGGCTTATAATGTAGCCTATTAAAATGACAATGTGCCTTTTAACATAATACTAGATAATCTCTCTCTCTATGCAAAATGCTAAAATGGTTCACGAGCTGTTAATGTACCTGGGTGGCCCCCCAAGTACACTGATATAGCTTTCCTGTGAAATTAAATAAATGCACCATTGGGTCGGCTCTTCTGATCTGTTTATAGAGACCAGTGATCAAACTCTTTAGAGTGAATATCGTGTGATAGTCATCAGTGGCCAATCTATGGGAGCACCCTTATAAAAACAAGGCAATAATCAGCTAAATGACTCTTTAGCTAAAAGGTAACATTCCCCAAGCTTTGTAATAGGCAGAGCTTGTCCCATCGAATAATCACATTAAATGGCTATTCACACTACTTGGCCAACAAGCAAAAACCAAACAGGCAAACTACGGTTTGTCACATTATAAATGCTGTCAAAACATATTTAACTTTGGCACCTCCTGGTGGCTGCATCAAAAACATAGTGACAGAACAGTGGAACTCCTGAGTGAAAGGCATGCATAGACTGTACCAATTTTCACAGGCAGTGGCAGTTTTTCTGGAAACAAAACCATATGCCAGCAGAAGCCTTTAAAATATCATTTAATTATTTTTGAAAAATAACTCATTGCAGCTTTAATTTGTTTTGTTTCTTCCAGTAATCCAAACTGATTTTTGTTCTGCACGTTTCCATTCATTTCTTAAAGTAGCACACAATTTAAAATTACTTTTATACTGGTTTGCTTTGTCACCCGCAAATGCCAGAGGTATTATCTTTCAAGATCAATTATAATAGTAATTAGAATAACAATTAAGTTGTTTGCAGTTACATTTTGTAGTGGTACTGGTACAGGTAAGGGAGAGCTGAAATCATGCTCAAATAACCCCGAATGCCAGAAACAAAAGGTTACATCATACATTATTAGACTGCTGGACTCCATCAGCTGATGTGACTGTATGTATTTGACACAATGATGAATGTTTTTCTGATTTATTTCCAGCTATTTCTCTGCAGGTTTCACTCCACTCAAATGGTTCAATCCGACACTCTGCAGCTCTGTACTGAACTGGACAGTACTGTCCCTTGTCATACCCAATCTGACACTCATGAGTGTGCACCCACATGACGTGAGACACTCTGGCACATGACATATTCGGCTTTAAAATGACGTCACGGCAGCGTGGTTCTCAGCAGGCAGGTCGTTCGTCAGTCTGAGAGAAGAGGAGCAGCAGGAGACGGACCAGCCTCCTTCTCCCCTCTGATGACAAGCTCTCATTCCCCCTCTGTCCAACTCCTCTGAAACAACTCTGAACCTCCAGGATTCTCATTCCTCGCTCCCCCTCTTTCTTTTTTCAGTTGCACCTATTCTTTTTTATTTATTTATTTTTTTTACTTTGTCTAGCCCATCTCCGCACCCCCCCAACCCCAAACACCTCCAGAGATGTGAATAGATAATGAGGACCCCCTGCCAGCGGTGACTTGTCTCCTCCGTGCTTCAGAGAACCGAACATCCTCATCTTCCACCCCCCAATTTTTTTTGGACGCTCATCTGCCTTTTCAACAATGTAGGAGAAGCTACGCTGTCATTTCAGCGACGAGGATGCCAACTACATGCCTTTGTTTTTGCTCTCCGCAGCTTACATCTTTGTCTTTCCATCTCTGGGGTGGGGGAATGAAAGATTTGCGTGAAGGCAAAGTTTGAGGGTACCTCTTCTGGTTTCCCGCTCACCTGTCCGCCTGCACGCGGGCACCCCTCTCCTTTTTAACTGATAACGAGGAAGATTATCGCCAAAAGAACATTTGACGAGCAACTTAAAAGACACCTGACTGTTTGTTCTGTTTTTTTTAGTGGGATTTGACAGCGCTGTTGGAGGAATTTCATGTGCGCAACGTTGGAGGATATGGCTTAAATAATGGTTGCGTTACTGACAGCTGGAGTAAGGTCCGTCACTTGAGTGTTTTTTATCAGCTATTGTCGACTTTGGTGGAAACCCATCTAAATGGGAGGATACCTGGAGGACTGAGTCGGATTCGGCAGAAGAGAAAAATGTGGATAAAACGGAGTGTTGCGCGCAGGTAAGACACGAACAATTTAATATCATGCACTTATATTATAATCAATAAATGCGTGGGAGAACCGACACATGCGGATATTGTTTCATGTTTCACGTTTGACGACATTGCTGGACAACATGTTGTCTCAGTGTATTTTTTAATCTACGCCACTGCTAAGTTATGAGAGTCTGCTGGAATTGATGATTAGCTTACATGCATCAATATGTCTCTTAAAAACACGCAAATGTAGGTCCTTTTCTACCAAAGTTCTTCAGATACACCGACTGTCTCCGGTTAGAGTGTTGTCACCGAGCGTAGTTAAGGCGGAGGCTATATGTTGATAATGTTTTGTGATGTTTAAGGGAAGAATATCATCGAATATTTCACGTCCTGTACGCTAGGGGTCGCCAACAGTACGGCGCAAGCAACACTCACATACACACTCGCAGACACGCGCGCGCGCTCAAATCACACGTGTACGGCCGCACGCGCATACATACCCTCAAGGTTAGGTCTGTCAGCTCCTCCACACTTTGTGAGACACACACACACGCGCGCGCTGGTACATGTAGTTAATATGTAAATTTAAAAAAAATATAAGTGGAATTAATTCTAGGCTAGAATATACATTTATTGATTGATTTCTTTGTGCGGTTATGATTCAATTAAATTTGGAGTGCCTTAGTGTAGATTTTCCGTCTCCCAGAAAATATGGGTGTATGTACTGAGCAGTGCTTAGAGGAGAGGATGTCATGTAGACAGCCTGGATGGAGAGGTAAGCTTTACCTCATTCCTCCCAACAACATCCACACACACTTTGGTTCTCATCTCACTCTGTTCTTATCTCAGTGGAACATTTTCCAGTCATAGAACAAACATAATAAATAGATACTTTCTCTGCTTTCATGATAAAATGGTTTCCCTAAACTAAAGCAGTATGGGGACCAATCTACTGACTTAGTCAGGAAGTCTGCAAACAAAAGCTAAAATTGTGCTCTTTCATTTGCCGTAAAATAGGTTTAGCGCTAATGACATGCTGTGAAATGAGACCAAACCTGCCAGCGGTGAGATTCTCTTGCCACCTGCTGGATCTCATTCCCACCGGTAGCTCTAATTCCTGCCCATTTGCTGCCGTTCATTTATTATGCATGACACACACTGTACATCTCAGGGCTGACCTCGCAGGGTAGCGGCAGTACACAGTGTAAAGACAGAACAGTTGTATAAGATGGTGAAATGATAAGCATTTAGGTCCCTGTATCTCTGGATGGATCGGTCACAGGCACAGAGAAACCAATTTCCATCTTCAAGAATTTCCCTGTCACTTGCTGACATGATGTGGAACATTAAAATAGGACATAAGAAGAACGGCAACTGCTGTTATGGACTGAAGCCGTTCACTATTTGTAATTATTCACCATGTTCCCAGATAAATTCTTCTATTTGTATACAGTATTGTTTGTTATTGTCAGTGATGGCAATATTTGGTTTCCTGAACATTCAGTGTGTGGGATAAAGCCCTGCTTTCCAGTACAGGTTGTGTATAAGATTTTTTTGGAATAACAAGCAGAAGAAAAGAAACAGCGAGCCTGTGCAGAGAACGCTCCTGTACCTGTTGGAACAGACAAAGAACAGACCACCTACAGACACTTGATACGTGGGCGTAAACACAACAGCAATGACTAGCAAATCTGGAGAGAAGAATGGATGGATGGATAGATACATAGATTTATTATAACGTATAATATAATACATAATTAGAATTAAATGTATTATATTCTATATAAGGATTTTGAAGACAACCTCTGTGCCTACTCCTCGTGTAATCCGGGCAAACTGTCTCATTAAAACAACCGTGGACACCTTTTGTGTAATAAATTAATAGTTGGTTCTAAATATATATAGATATATAACTGTAAGGTTTCAGCACTTATTGTATTACTCTTGAAATAAGTGACTTGCTTAATGTGGTGTAGAAATACTAACTGTGGAACACATTTGCTTGTTGAAAACTTTTGAAGCATTTTGGGTAAAGTAAAAATCTTGCTCTCAGTAACATTGGAAAGGTGCTTAATCATAATCAAACCACCCAAAACTGAAACTTTGGCAATGGCAAGAGGTTTGTTCTTTGGCTTGAATCGTGTGTATAATTAAATTCTCCCTATAGCATTAACTAAGCACAACACTATTACTCAGGATGCAAATGGAAAGAAAAACAAAACAGTGCCAGTAGGACGATAAAGTACCCAACATGTCCTGTTAGCTTGAATAAAAGCACATGCATTGCTGCTGATTTTCAGTCAAAGCAATGGTTTTCTAAGCTCTCATACAGTACTGTATGAGACCTGTATCTGTATCTGTATATGTATCTCAAAGAAGACTAATTTAGTTTTGATTCAAGGTGCGAGGGCCTGTAATGGTACAGAATTATAACAAGCTCGAGCCGGAGAGTCTCTCCCTTGTGGGTAAACCAGCAGGGAATTATGATCTCTCCCAGGCTCAGGATCTCCGATCTCAATCTTTCCTGGACGTGAAGTTAGGATCCCCACGGTGAGCTCATACCGCTGAGGCACTGGGGATACTATCAAGCCTTGGCACACTGCAGCTGCGAAATATTATTGGCAGAGGCACCGGTTGCCTTTCAGGAGGGCTTCATTTCTCAATTTTCACCTGTTAGGTACAGGTGACTGATCCTGCACGTGTCTAGATTTTTCTGGCCTGGATAAATTCATGTAATGAATGGAGATAGGGTAAATACAAGTGAGTCAAGTGTTTGGAGTGTTAGTTCAAAGGGACTCTTAGAAATACAATAAGAAAAAGAGCAGAGGTGGTTTGAATGAATCTTGAGCTACAAAAGCTCAGGAATTATGTCCTTGTATTGATATTCCCAGTGATCATGTGCTCAGTATTCAGTGTCTTACCCAGGCTTAAACAAGAAAACTGTTTTGTATCACAGAAATAGTCTAATTTTGATGAATATCACTGGCTTAATGAACCAGAGTTCCTAATATATTATACTCCACACTTAGGTGTTTTCTCTTATGAGGAGTCAGCATCCTCACAGCTAGCTCTACCAAGAATTCCAGGGCTCAATGTGGCATTGCTGTGTGAGAGGCCATCTGATATTCAGATATTCCTGTGATTTAGGTGCCATCTTAATAGCCTCTATGAGGGTTATTAACTGGGCCTCTCTGGAGCATGATTAACCTAATTTGCAGTGAAATAGGCTGTGTTGCTTCTCTGAGATCCTATCCTCTAGAGATTTGTGTCTGTGTGCTATGTGTGTGTGTGTGTGTGTGCGTGCATGTCGTAAACACCCTGTGCTCGGCAGTCTGTTAAATCCAGAAGGACCAGAACAGGTTGTCCCTGTGAAAGAGACAAAACAGAAGTGAATGCTGGTTCATCTGACCATGCTGGGGAGACGACCGAGACAGCAAGACAAGACTAAGAGACAGAGAGAGAGAGACTTTGTTGTTGCTAAGGACGTGACACGTCATTGACTGGCATAGCAATTTGTAGAGAAGAGACATAATTAGACCATAACTGCATAGTGGATGCTTGAAATGAGTGGACTGGAGTTCAGCTCATGTAGTGTTTGGAAAACGAATAAATTAAGCTCTGTTGGCCAAATATTCAATAACAAAGACTATAACTATAACTCACTTTTAGTTTGGGACTTGAAAACCCTGAAAAACAGGATTTCGACCATCATGGGACAGTAAAACACTCCATGATAAAACACAACACATTGTTGCACAGGAGTGGGCTAACAGCTTCTTCTTCTCTTATGAGCTATTTGGGCTAACAGTGATGCTGAGCTCTTCCCAAACTAAAAATCCCACATTCAGACCTCATGAAATTCAGGTCCAAGTTCCCACCACAGTGCCAGCAGTCCTCAGCCTGATTGGGTTTAATGACCAGCTCGTCCAATTCGGGCTACATGTGAAAGTGTGTGTTTCCACTGAAGCACATCCATCCCACAGAGTGAAGGAACTAACAGCACAGAGCTCATACTTGATTCATGTAGTGAGCTTTTGCTTGATCAATACTGCCTCTACAAAGGTTCAGATTTATCCGTCATGGCCCTTCACACTAACTGGTCGTCTCCAGACTTGGGGGGCGACTCTCAGTGGACCACTTTCCACCGTAATAGTTCATAAATGAACAAAAGAAAGCCTCCCACATCATCTTCTCCTATATCCCAGCTACTCTGGTAATTAACATGGATTCAGGCTTCGGCTGAAATAAAAACGTTGACAGTGAGGGGCTGTGTTGATTGGAATGTTCTCCTGTTTGTCTGATCCTTTTTCCCTTTTCCCCTCTTCCCATGCTCTTTACAGCCCTGCTTATCTTTCTGAGCATGTGGGTCATGTACTCTGAAGTGGAGGACATTGTGCAGTAGGGTAATTAATGGGATGATGCAACACCCTTGGCTGCATCTTAGACCCCCTCCAAACCACACACATACACACTCTCCACCCAGCCCAGCCCAGCGCAGCCTTTTATTTCTTCATTTGTTTTCCTCTATAAATTATGTTCCGACATCGGCAATGCAACAATATTTCTTAAACTACAACCATAGCAGCAGCTGCTGCAGCTCAGGTTTACAGGCACAGATGCAGTCCGTTAGTGTGCGTTGCACACTACCAAAACATGTGGACATTTTCATAGAATATTTGCCTCCCAGAGGCGTGCTACACAGAGGCAATCCATAAATCTCTAGAACTCTTTGGAGAGCCAACTGTGGTATTTATCTCTCTAATACAGGATATCTACGGAGGAGAGCTTAACTCGTACACCTCAGAGCCTGCATTTTTCAAAGTCTCACGGCCACATCATAGCTGATATTCTAAAAAACACAACAAACACAGAGAGATAATTTCAAACAGTGCATTTTGATTAATGATGAAAAGATTCAATGAAGTAAAACGTATTATAGAAGTCCTTTCGATCTTTTCAGGAGTTTACATGTTCAAAGTAACCTTGATAATCGCTCATGTCCTTGAATAATGAGATATGTTGCTTATGGAAGAAGAAAATGTTGCATTTTGATTCCTCAAAATAAGATGTTAAAAGGGGCCTTTAAAAGTGTTCATATGAGCCAATATGAAACAGAATACCTGAGTGACATGTTTCTCTTGTGTTTTGTCATTAATCTGTGGGAGGTGAGAGCAGCCGTTGTGAACACCTGTCCAGTCTCGATACTTATCACACTCAGCTGACATCAGTGCCGTGTCACTTAGTTTGAACAGGATCTAGGAGGATTTAGCCACCATAATCAACAAATTAGAAACACAACATAGAGGGAATAAGCGATTTGGTTCCTGTGTATCTTGGCGATAGAGCTTGCCACCACAGAGCCATTTGCATGTGTATATGTGTGTGTGTGTGTGTGTGTATGTGTGTGTGTATGTATGCATGCTGGGTTATATTTGCCCTGTCGCTTAGTCTGAGAGCTTAGAGCACACAGCCCTCTTCAGTTCCAACAAAGGCATGATTGCATATTCAACAGGCTGCAAATAGAGACTCAGAGGTATTACAGCTCCTCCTTTCAGCGGACGGAGGATGAACCCCCTCAGCTGTACTGCATGAAACACACAATACTTTCACAACTGCAATGCAAATACAAACGACAACTAGGAGCATTTGCTTAAGTATCTTTTATCAGAAAATATGTAGCACTTAAAATGTTCATCATAAAACCATAAATTACCACAAGGTGTTATAATCACAGGAGATATTATAATTAAATCAGAAAATGTCATGAGCTTTATTTTGTGTGTTGTAAAAGGTATATGATATATTAAGATGTATTATTACATTCTCCTACAATAAACCGTATAATAAAAAGCTAAGTTTTTCATAGCATAATCAATCATTCAAGGCACTATAAGATTATTATCAATTTTATTATTAAAACATACAACAAGTTATATTCATATATTTTATTGTTATAAACAAACGTCATAAAAGACCAAAACCAACAATAAATTGATCCTACTAACAAGTATTGTCTGTGCAGTTGAAGCCTGATATAGATCATCCCTGTTATCATGCCATCTTTGTCCAAAAACTATGATAAACATATTAGTAAGCCTGAGTTTCTCTGGTTTGACATTTTCCTGAACATACTGACATCCTGGTGCTGTAAATACTAGTGTGTGTATCAGTCTACATCAGAGAATAGTCGCCAACAAATTCACTATTTTCTGCTGTTTAAGTAATGTCAGTGCCCAGCTATTTTTGGAAATGATCTGGCCCATTTAAAAATGAAACTAGTTATTATGAGAGAGGTGGAAATGAACCAAAATACTCAAGTTGTGGACCAGAAAACCAAAACAACAAAGTTAAATCTCATCTTAAGTCAAGGGGAGTTGCAGACTCAGGTGATAATTCTCTGTAGCTTTTTCTCTACCTTTCTCACTGTTACTGTACTTTGAGTATAGCCACTAGCCAGTGTGGAATTATCATAACCATAACATATTTTAACCCATGTATGGAGTGCTGCCTTCACCTCTGTTTCTAAAAAATATGAGCAGAAAACCCAAGGTTTATCAGCTGTGAAGATGAAAAATCATTGCCAGCCTTCAGACATCGGGACTTTAAGCCCCAGAATTTGCCGTCTCCTTGATCTTCCCTCAGAAAAAAAAGGCTGTTGGAGCCAAATCTCTGAAAAGTACTCTGCAGAATGGGAGAAGAGAGAGTGGGAAAAAGTGCCAAGCAAAGGCAAAAAAATGAGCAGAACTGGATTAAAATAACAATAGCACATTTAGCTAATGGTTCATTTTGAGCTGCTGCCACAATATGATACTGTCTGTGTAAGAATTATGGCGGATAAGAAATGTGCTGATCATCATGTCTCTAGATGAGGCCTAAGCTTTGCATGCCGTACTGTGTGAAAATGTAAAAGCAGAAGTATGCTGACTGTCATTCTTTCTTTCAAACTCGTTACCTTATTAACACGCATAAAGGCCTGCAGACGATTTTGATAAATGAGGCTTTGCTTTGCTTTAGTGAAGAATTTACCTTCTGACAGGAGTCTGACAGAATGTGAAGCACTACTTCTACAATGTGCTAAAGTTTGTCTTCGGTGTCATAACAGGTTCTATTGTGTCCAGGACTGTGGGCCGAGTGCCAGTTAAAATGAGTTTTAAACGGAATAATGGAACGAGCCATGTAGCCTCATAATTCATGGATATCCAATATGCAGCACCATTCATCAAGGTTGTAGAGAATTCCTTTCAGCATTTTGTATACCTTCTGACATTTTCAATTTGCTTTATCATTAACAGTTTATTGAGCTTATTGGACTGAAAAGGCAGCCCTGCCATATTTTTCATATGAATAACACATTTGTCTGAGAAGTTCAGCCTTTGTAATGGCCATATATTCCTAAATGACAGTTGGGCGTTTCTTTCCAACTGTATGCATGATTACACTCCCTTGTGTGGATTTTATTTCTTTGTGCAAGTGGAGATGATTCCAGTCAATTTAGGTGTTATCTCTCAAGAGACACTTAGATTACTCTGTACTGTAGCTGTCATCCCTCTGTCAGGTTCCAGAGATCAATGTATTAGAGGATGGAAGGGTAATGAGGTGAGATCAGGATGACTTCATGTGATACTGGAGCGTAAGTGCATTATGAATAACAATTGTAAGATAGATATTTAAGTGCTAGAGACATTCATCTGCACAATTTCTTTAGTGTAGTGTAATGTAATTTAAATGATCCTAAAGTGCTGTTCACCTTATTGCCTTTGCTCGCACTTGCTCCATTTTTTTTTGTTGTTGTCTGGAGTATGTGGTGGGTTTGCCATACTAGTAGTGCTTGATGAACTCTGTGAGGCAGATGGAAATTCAGGAGAACACGCGAGCAATCTTGCCAGGATTCAAGCAAATGCGTTTGTTAGTTCCAATTAGAGTCCTATGAGAAACTACTTGGATGTAGTTTAATGCTCGGTGTGTCAAACAGCGTATGTGAGAAGTGACTACTTGAAAATAACAATGGCGACTACTGAAGAGGTTAGTGTAGATCTACTAGCATCAGTTATATCGGCACTGGAAAGTTTCCTTTATTGAATGGTTAATAATCACAAATGTCAACAGGCATTATCTTCTGGTCTAATACATTCAGTTTAATGACAATCTATCCAGTAGTTGTCCAGACACTTCAATCTGGATGGACCAAAAAAACAGTGATACCACTGTGGCCAATTTGTTATTTTGCTTGGTGAAATAACAAATACGAGATACAAATTCAAATGCAGTGATCAGGTTGGTTCCAAAAAGCAGTTTGAGTCTCTGAGTGATCCAACAACATTTTGCAAAAAAACAATAGGGGTGTAGATTACACCACAGGTCTTGGCAGAAGTCGCTTCACTAGATAAACAGACAAGAGAATGGCTTGCAAATAGCTAGTAAAAAAGAATCAGTAATACATTTATGCTCTAAATAACCAGCCAAGATGTTTATTCTTTGAATAATGCAGAGTTTTCTTGTCTCAGGCCAGGATTTCATTAGTATGTTGTCCCCAGTGTGTGGAAAACAGTGTAGAAGAAGGAGGAACGCCTGAGAGACAGGTGTATTAAGGGGAGCTGAATGGTCAGGGAGTGTGTGTGAGTAAGTGAGTTTCTCTTGAAGCTCCCACATAGTCCCTCACTCCCCCTGAGAGTTTTGCACTCTGCAACAAAAGAGTCTCGCTTTTGCTCTATAATCTAAATGTCCCAAAAGTCCCCAGCCCAATTCTCTGCTTTACCCCACACATGCACACAGAAGAAATATAAACCGTAATATATGAATAAATTCAGCCTGCTGAAAGGAAAGAAGGAATTTATTGTACGCTTTAAAAGACCTCCAGTGTATTTCCCAAACATACAGTATAACAATAATAAAATAACAATATATAATAACAATAATAATATAATTATATATGAGTATTTGCCCCTCGGACGCAGCACAAATTAGTTGTAAGAGCATTCAGAGTTTGCATTAGACTTGACGGACAAGGTCGTAAACATTCCATCATAATCCATTACTACACATCATTTAGATTTTTTTAATGATAATGAGATATAACCTCCTACTGAACCTGGTAATTCTTCCCTCCTTGCAGCCACTTGCTTCCTACGACATTAGTTGTGCTTGCTGAAAAACATTCTTGTATTAGTATTACTTTCTGCCATCAGTCCCTCTTTTTGTCACCTTGTTTATCAACCACATCACAATTATTGTGCTTTCTAAAGAAATTTCAGACACTCACCTGCTGTGACATTTTGCTAAAGCTAGGCTTTGTAGCAGTATCGCTGACTAATGCGATGGCTAAAGCCAGCTAGATAATGAGGCCATGCATGTGGGATCAAAGACAAAGCTACAAGACACTTAATATGGACACTCACCACCGACTGGACAGGGGGGTCTACTATAGGTGGGCCACATGTGTCGCATGTGAATTTCTTAACGTTATAGACGATCACCCTCAGTGTTAATCTGTCAAAATGATAGACACCTTCAAATTCCCCATTATTGTTGGAAATATTCAGTCAATGACAAAAAATATTTGATGTATTTATGATTAGAGTATTGATGTAAAGTTGTAGTACTGATGCCTGAGGATTTCCATTGATCTTACCTGCAGTAAGACATGATGATCCGCGTAACTTGTTTAGCTGTTTCTTTTTTTTTTGCTTTAGAAGCTGCACCATCAGTAAATGTGAGATTCTTATCAATCTCAATCAGTAGATACTGCAGTTAAAGGTCGAAATCTTTCATCGGTCTGTCAATGGCACTTCCGATTTGTTACACCTAAAGTCAGTCACCATCTTAAGATGTTAGTAAGATGTTATTCACTGACAGCTCAAGACAACACGTGGTTCAGAAGTTAAAAGTCGGGGTTAACATTTGGGTTAAGGATTGAGGTAAGCAGTCCAACTTACCACACTTCTGTTTCCTGAACTCCAGGTTACAGCTTCATACCTTCCTCTGTTGAGGTGGATGCATTAGACGTGTAACATGGCACCATTGTGACAATTCTGTCCTTGTAATTCCTGCTCAGTAAAGCTGCCAGTCACTCTTTGAAAGTTTTAAAGAAGAAAAGAGTTTGGAAGAGAAGTCTGTCTCGAAAAGAACATGCATGCAACCTGTTTTTTTTTTTTGTTTGTTTTTTTGCTTTTCAGCGAGGGATTACAGCCCTGCTCATTGTGTAAGGGAAGCTTGGTCTAGTGAAACAGTACATAGAAGTAAGACGAAGAAGGGAAATGTCCCAAGTAAAATAAGATGTGCCTATGTATAAAATGTCTTATGCTGGGTTTTCTGACAGGATGATTAGCTTTGTTTCTCTTTATGTGTAAACCAATGTATCACTCATACAATACATGACCAAACAATGGCCAGATTGAGTATTTTGATGTGTAATGCCTTTGCTTGTACTGCTCCTCTTTTTCAGAGGGAGCAGTAGTTAAGTTCAATTGTTTAGAGCTTCCCTACTTGAGGCTGTCTCAGCTTTACAGTACATCTCTGCTGACCTCCTCTTGAAAACAGTGATTATTCTGGGTCAGACTCTCTTAAAGCTACACACTGGAATTAATGGAACTGGGAAGGGCAGAGAAGGACTCTTATCATGCCCTCATTTTCTCAATACGCTGCAGTTGAGGCAAAAAAAAAAAAAAATGTTTTCCCTCACTAATCCCAGAGGGGTCAGAGTCATTTCCATAAATGTAAAATTTGTGTTTTCTATAAGAAAGCAAGGCAATTACCAGTATATTAAAAGTGTTTCCAATAAGTGCGAGTGATGATATTATTTACTGTGCGTCAGCGTTGTGGTTCATGTTTCTTTTTTCGAGGTCACTTTAGTCTTTAGGGAGATTAAGCAGCATTTTCAGCTCCCCAAGGCTTCATGCACTTGTGAATTTAGTGTGATGCTAATATGGCTTGAACCCTCCTCTATTATTAAAAGCTTAGGACTGTTATCATAGTGTGACAGCGCGTGATGTCATTTATGTACGGTACAATCATCAGTCTCAGCTGACCAAGCAGTGATCTGTGGAGCAGAAGATGGATGTGTTTCCTGGACAGTGGAGAGGTGCGCTCACTGTAGACATGGAGAGTTCACTCAGACATGGATATGATTTTCAAGGCTCAGCAATAACATTATGTCAGGTAAACTTTTCTGAGCTGCTGATGCACCAAAACAACACCACCCTATTACCATAGCCACATGCGGAGTGATTGGGTGAACTGGGCCAGAATACACTGTCGTGGTGACATGCACAAGCATTAATATAGGGCTTAAAAATAGTTAATTGTCAATGTAAATATATCACTTTTAATGGAATCTTATGATGGTAATGATATGACCTTCATGGCATCGGTTTATTCAATTTTGTTGCCCAAATGAATAATTCTGAGCTAATTTCAATTCATAATTTTGTAGTGTTCAACAGTCCAGTGTGTGGAATTTAGTGAAGTGTGGAAGTTTCAGATGAGTTACTGGAGTAATAATAGTGGCTACTGAGTTGACATCAAGACCCCATTATAAGTTAATATGCATATTTTTGACATCTGAAAAAATACAGTATGTATATACCTCTCTCTCTCTCTCTCTCTCTCTCTCTCTCTCTCTCTCTCTCTCTCTCTCTCTCTCTCTCTCTCTCTCTCACACACACACACACACACACTCAAGGGGCCATTGTTGTAATCTGATGAAGCAGTCAAATGCAGCTTGCTTTGCCAGTGGGGTCCAATCTGCACTCCTGTGTGTGTTGCCCTCACAGTGACTCATCTGAATGGAGAAGTGTCCTTGTTCTATGGCCTGGATGTTATCAGAGAGTTTTCACCCCCCCGAGGGGTAAGACTGCCATGCAGCTCCTTCCCTGTTCTCTCTTTTCTTTCTCCATCTCTGTCGCTCTCTTAGGGTAATGCAAATGCATACTCCATATCCCCCCATCTCTATTTTAAGAGTCTTCTCCCCAGTGTGAACGGGCTGTGCTCGGGGCTGGCAGAATCAGGGAAGGTGGAATGAATGGAAACACATTGTATGAGCTCTCACCAACATCCCACTGTTTTAAATGTATTCTTAATCCATAATCCTTTAAAGTAGTTCAATCTAGCAGCATAGCTAGCGGAGTTGCTTAATGGTATGCCTCACGATTTTAAAAGAAGTCATACCCACACCCCTGGAGGCCTTTGAGGAAAGCCATGACTGTGTCACGTTTTTGGTTATAAATAACATCTAATTCAATGATCCACACACACTGTATGTTAGAATGGATTTTTCCAACTAGAAACATATCTGACACAGAGTGCAGACACATAGGCGTAAGAAGTCTGCTTAGTGTAAAACAGGTAATCATGGCATGGCAACATGTTACTTCTTTCAAATATTTCATTGTGTTTTTGCTCTATTAAAACAAACTGTTCATCTTCTTTTAAATTGTTTATTTAATATCAAAAGTAAGCCCACATCTAAATCTGAATAAGACTTTAAACAAGACTAACACCAGTGTAAACATGAGTCCACAGAATCCACACACTGGAGATGCTGACTAGGTAATCCTGATGGTGCTGAAACCAGCTGCAGGATCTGTTTTGCTCAGTTCAAGTGTTTGGTTAAGCCTAGAGGCGTCAGTGTTTGAAAGTGGGATACAACAGATCAACACAGAAACATGAATCACAGGCGGAGAAGTTCCTCTCTAGTTTGTTCTTGAACGTTTTTTTGGGGGGATACCTTGTAGCTTCCCTTTCCTCGAAGAGAAATATTAACTATTAACCACTTGCAACTTAGTGACATGTCCATACTAATATTATTTAAAGTGCATCTGGACTGACAGCTGCAACTTGACACTACAGTGCGACTGCAGAATCACAGTAGTACATACACAATTACTGAAGTCCTGAAGTGGCTGTACTGATGGCTCAGGCTTATTACTGTATTTTCTTACACTCACCTTTGTGCCTATTTTTAATGGCTGAATTATTGCATGAGAGGAATAACCAGGTAACATGTATACCAGTCCTCTGCTGCAAAATGATCCCTTAACAAAAACATTTCATGCTGTAACTAGGCAGGGATATTAGCATTTTCTATTTTGCATATTTTCTCTCCTGAATGAGGTAAAACAAGTCCAGGGGGGTAAAAAGATTCATCACAACATACTGACAATTGGTTTCTGTCTTCATATATATTACCCAACTTATAAACACCCCTATTGGGATCAAATTAAGCAATGGATTAATGTTTAATAGATCTTTACATCCTCATCATTTAAAAAAGGAATGAGAATGTCTTCATACAGCTAAGGAGCACCTTAACTAGGACAGTTCCAGTGTCTGCAAAAGCACAAGATTGGCTGTGATGAAAAAACAGGTCAGCTGTAGAGATTAGGCAGTAACATTTTGTGACAAATTCATGAAATATTTATTGTATATATTTTATTGCAAGAATTGTAGAAGAAATCTTCCTGGAGTCCACACACCACCAACCAAATGCAATGTCCAAAAGTAAAAGTCAAGTTAGTGAAAAGTTCACTGTTGAGATGCAGTCCTGCTGTATATGCTCACAAAGTCTCATTTTAACCTCTAGCTGTGTCTGTTTGGACCCACCAGAGAAAACCACCCACTGCAGCTTGAAACTTCATGAACTGTAGCTGGTGAACCTTTTCCCCAATGGATCTTTTTTTCTTTTCCAAGTGCTGTTTTTAGAAGTGTGTGGGAGAGACATGGATACCATAGTTCAGCCTGTAAATGCTCTATCAATTGCTAGTGTTACCGTGAATAAAAACACTGGTTATTTTTTATACTCTGAAATTGTTAACACAGGAAAAACCCCACAGAGAGGTTAAAAAAAAGCAAACCACTGATTCAGCCTAAATTCCTGCCTGGAAGTTAGTGTCTCCTATCACACCTGCCTTTTCATCAGAGGTGCAGTCACCTTCAACAAGGCGCCTTTCAATGGCTGTGTTGGCTAGAAAATGATGTGTACTCAGTGGCAGGGCTGTCGAGACCATGGTGATAAAATTTCTGGTGATGGCAGCCTGGGGACGTAGGGCGAGAGGATTGAACGAGGCATGCCTTTTTCACCTCCCTCAGGTGGGACGCCCATCTGCTGAGGCCTCACTTCTACAAACTCCCAAGAAGTTCTAATTAAGACCTACTTCGCACAAGTGATCACACTGTGACGATGACACAAGATGTGGGCCAGGGATACAGTGCAGGAGACAATAATTAGGTGCAATATCTGATTAGCTGCAGAGATAATAGTTTTGTTTTACTGGGTCTGACAAGACGCAAAGGATGAGTTCAAAGAGTCAGATTAATCCTTCATTAGCTCCTTGTACTCTCGTGATAATTTATACACACATTTTGGCTCTAAATTTAGACTTTTTTAATAGTCCCTATGTGTAGTGCTTCTTTAATGTATTCTTAACTGTTTTGCCACATTTTGTTAAGCTTGACTTCCAATGATTACTAAAACATCGCTGCTCTGTGAAGCATTTTAAAAAGTCTTCAGAAGAGCCTTCAGAGTTGGCCTCATTCACAGAGACTATATCCTGCCTTTTGTTTCTTTGCTTATTTGTGCCCCACTGGCATATGGTTTGCAGAATTGCTGTGCATAATAGCATACACAGCACTCAACTGCTTTGATCTTTTCTAGGGAAGAGCAGATTCATCAGGCACTCAGCATTGCTTGCCTTTTTCAAAATGCTTGACATGTTGCAAGCCATGAGTACGTGATGAGTTATCTTTTCTTGGAGATAAATTGTGACTGTAACTGGCTAAAAACTGGTCACATGCTGTCTGATTACACGTTTAGAAAATGTTGATTTGATCTGTCTGTACTGCTGCAAATCTGTCTTACACTGCTGTTTTTCTATAACAATGTTTTAACCAAAATACATTCAAAATATTAATAACAAAAGCTGTAAAATATTAAAAAAAAAAAAAAAAAAACTATGACCAAAATTTGTATTGGTTTATCTTTTCCCCCATTTACATTCATTATGGAGAAGACATATTTGAAAATGAAGTTAACTGAAGTATTGTGTTGACATTGCATAATGCCTCTACATCTGTTCAAGGTAATCCCTTATACATTATAAATATACATAAATTCACATTAACTTAGAGCCATATAAATAAATAGGAAAAAAAATAAACATAACAAGAAAACAAACCCAAAGTGCCAAAGATAAACACATTGATGGAAAATATATGTGATAAACTAATCCCCTGAGCAGAGCACCATCCTAAAACTGGTCACTACATTGAGCTGGAGTCAGAGGACAGCTGGACAAATAAAAAAAAAATTCAGTGTTGTGCGTGTGTATACCTACATTGTGTTGCATATGTCCAACTATCCTATTCCATCCACTAAATAGACCACGAAACATTAACGCCTCTATATGTGTGACTCTACTTAATTTGCTGTTTGCACACTTTGCATTATGTCACTGCTGACTTCATACATACACAATATATGAGTCATACAGTGGACTTAATACACAAAGAATACACTTATTAGTACAAAGTGATACACAGAAAACAGTATTGAGTGTGAACTATGAGTAAGATGATGAATAATGCTTGGGTCATCATGGGATTTTCATAGCAACAAGGTTGTAACTCTTGACCCAGCCTGATGACAAATGTAACATTCACATGAAGCCAGCCTTCCTCCAAGGCACAGTATAACAAGCCTGTTACTGTCACCTTGGGAAACATTCATGTTTCAGTATCGCCATATAAAACCCTTGAGCCCACGCTACATATGAAGCAGGGAGAGGAGAAATGCAATTACTATATCTAGAGCGCTGTAGTCATTGTGCTGTAGAGAACCCTCAAACTCTGTTACGGCTGGATTTACAGATCATGAAAGAGTGAAAAAAAAACAATAGACTGGAAAGCCAGCGATCATAAAACAGTGCAAACCACAGTAGAGCACTTCACATACCAACAATCTGAAATGAGGAATGTAGACAACATCCTCTTATGTAAAGCAACCTGTATCTATCTTCAAGGCACAACAGTCTGTATGGCCTTTTTTAATAACCGCTCTCACCCTTTTCTCGAGAATTTGATTCAGGATTATGCGGAAAATCTTTAGTACAGACTTCAAAGGCTCCTCCTCATTCATCCTGGTCTTTTGATGGCATTATGTTGTTTATGAGAGGTTTCCAGTTTCAAGAGCAGGTAAATTGTATTAAGTACTATGCACAATTGATTACTCAGTCTAATGTTTTCCCTGTTTGCGTAGAAGTGTGGCATGGGTTTTGAAGAGGAAAGTGACAGGAACTCATAAAAATGTTCACTTTGGTTCCAGCATTAGTGAGACAGACAGCGTGTGCTGTAACTCTGCTGGCAAAGCTTTCAGTTCTACTTTGTGAACCTTATTTTCTAAGGTTTTTGGCCATAGGCATGCTGCAAACATAGTCACAGAATGTTATTTATTTATGACAAACTCTATAACACAATTTAGAGCTTGAGTCATATGTCAATGACATTTTAATGAAATGGGAAACCCTAATTATGTGCTGACTGTGGTTCTCAAGCGTGAAGATCACGTGTTTAATTTGTGAGTGCCTGTCAAGGCCTAATCCTAACCCCCATGACAGTGGCATTTGTAGGAGGCTGCAGAATAAGTTGGAAGTAGATTTACTGAATATAGTACAGCTTAAACTGGCACCGAGGAGGGAGAGAAGTCAAGCTTGGTGAACACTCCTCCAGCGCTTTTTCATTTTTGGGCTGAGAAGCATAATCCACATATATTGCTCTGAAATATCACATCTTACATGTACTGTTACATCACTGACTTTCTGTTAAAATTCTACATTGCTTGAGAATGATGAAGGACAGCAGAGGGCGGGATAATATACATGCACAAATACACACACAAACCCAAGAGTTCCTCTCAGCACTAGCTATCTGTTATAATTGGATGTGTGGCAGGCATCATGGTTGCTGGATCAATAGGTACGAGAAACAACGAGGGATAACGGAAAGCATGTCATATACAGAAAATATTGCTTGTGTCTGTGTGGATTTTGATGGTAGAGGCTCCAGGAGTGTGTGTATGTGTGATGCACAGAGATTTTTTTTTTTTCCTGGTGTGTCTGTGAACCGAAGCCCAGGCTGTTCACTTTCATCTGCTGTCTGTCAAGTCCTGGTTAAAATCATTATTCCAGCAAGTCTTAAGCCTGACCTTCAAACCCAGGTCCTCCAGGCCAACAGACACGCTAATTAACGGTTCACTCTATAACTTCACAAAGTCATTTCATTCCCTGTATGTCTAGCTTTAGAATGGACTTGGCATACAGAAATCCAGGATGCGAAATGGCTCTGAATAATGCATATAAAGTAGCTCGCAGTCAACTTTAACCTCCCCCAGTTCGCCTATAAACATGTTTATAGGAATGTATCTCCTTCACCAACATACCAATTTTTCAATTTTTAGCTGAATGTGTTTTTTTCCATGAAAATCCATCTGCCTGCATGCCCCACAGCGAATGTACAATCTCAGTGCTTTGTGACAGTACAAGCTCAAAATCAGGAGACGTCACAATCCCCACTAAAGGGATTTCCTGCCATATTGTTGAGGCTTAACTATATACTGAAGTTCGTAATGACGGTACGATGGAGCATGTGCTCATAAAATAGGACACCAGACACACATTCCTAACAGAAAGCAATCTGGTATGTTGACGCTGTGAATGCTGCACTTTATCTGCCATCTGTGCAGTACACTTCCAAATGATTATGTGGGGTGTCAAAGAATATTAGAGAGTCATTCTTGAATAATGAAACTACAAGTCTTCGAAAATATTATTTCCAGTACATTTTATCTATAGTATGTGTTGTTCTTGCTTGAATTACATTAGTTGTATTGGTGTTTATAATAATACTCCATCCAAGTACAAAGACCAAGACAGTACTTTATCATGTAGACTGGCAAATACAAGTGAAAATATATGTGTTACCTTGTTACTTTAATTATTCTGCCCTGTACTGGCATATTTTATTTACTTTAGAAACAATAGCAACAATTTAATTGCTAACCAATGATTTATAGCTACGTATAACAAAAACTGGAGAGTCTACTTTGTGCTTCAGTCTCTAATTAAATCAATTAATCATTTACTTAAATTACACAACAACTACTAAAATCATTTCATACTGTAATACATTGTTTATGGTTCACATTGATCATCTTCCTGCAAAGCAATTAAGAGCAATGGAGTAAATCTGCTGGGCACTATGTGTTAGGGGGCAAACCTTTTAGACATAGTGAATGGGAAAATACATCAATATATGACAAAATGCTTACAGACTTTGAAAAGAAGGTTTACTGTGTTTCTACAACACTTAAAGACACAATGTTGAAACTAAATTATTGACTGAATCATTTTAATAACAAATACGCCATCTGGTTTATTAAGTTATATTAATTGCATAATTTAAACATTTTGCTAATTAATCACCTTAAACTGTTTTAATTTTGATTAATTAACAAATAATTAAACACAAAGCAAGTCTTTAACAATTACAAGGCACATTACAGCTGGCATAAAAATATAAAGTTTATTCATTGTATAGTAAATACAAAAGATTGATTGATCAGATTTCATAAAACTGATGATGTAAAGACCTAAACAGCCACCATTTTATTTCAAAACTAACAGATTAAATGGCTTCATCAGAAATCAAGCAACACTTTTGGACACATTCTGCCATCTATTGATGGTAGGCAAGTTTCAAACGCATTCAAACAACGCTGTTTTAAAATGTTTTGTTGAGTGTGAATGAGTGAGGTCATTACATAGTGTTAACTATTTCTTATGAAAAATACCAATACCAATACCAAACTTGATTTCAGTGTCAGTGATCTTTCATTCAGTAAAGCAGCTCCACTTCTGTTGTACCTCACCTGACATCACAGCAGTCACCTTCGGCAGTTCTCTAATATTATGGGATTTCTCTCTGGTTAGCTAACTGGTGTAACATTTGTTCCCATCTGGCCAGAGGCTGCTCTTCCAGGCTGCTCTTCTTTATTGATCTGGCCATGCTTGAGCCCAGCAGGGTTAAAAGCAAGGCGCTTAACAAACATGGTCATTAAACATTTTACAGCCTTTTTTCCCCTTTCCTGCTCCAGATCACATTATTCATGATAAGTAACACCACTCTCTTTATCAGATATAGCTTTAATTTGGCCTGGAGAGTTAAGTAGAGTGGCCTGGAGTGTGTTGATTGGGGACTTGCCAGGATCTCAGTCTGAGGTCAGAACCAAAACACTCAAAAGACAAATTATTATCCATATCTATAACTGACAATAATACACTGACCTTGTCGCTGCTCTTTGATGAACACATCAGTCATCATTTATGGCTCAATTAAAATGCCATTCTAGATTATTTATCAGTCAGTGGTTTGCCTGTTCCTCACAATATAAACAAAAGCATTCACAATCACTCCACATAGATGGTTTAAGTGTCTACACACTTACACATATATATGATATTTTGTAATAACTTACTACACCATGCTGCAATAGTAGCATAAGAATGTAAGTTAAATTGTAACTTGCAATTCTAATACTAAACCATGTTTTACAACTAGATTTCAGCCACCTCACGTTAGCCGTAACGTAACTGTCAGAAAATTATTGCATTTTACAAACTCTTCAAACAGCCTATCATTATCATTCTGTCATTGATAGGAAAATATGGTATGCAAGGTGTTAAAATTGGCATCCTTGTTAGGCGAAGTTGACAAAAATATGTTAAATCAATAGCATAGTAGTTATCATCCATCAAATCACGTGGTGTATGCGTCCACTGGCTATAGTCTGTACTGTCTTTGCCCCATTTGCTGGATTTATACTTACAGTGTGACGTAGTTTCCTGTGAACCTGTTTGTCGAGGACTTGGAACGGACATTAATTTTCATGCGAAAGTCTCACACTTCAGCTTTAAATTTGATAAACACAATAACATAGATAAACATGTGAGAAGAATACTCAACAACTAGCAATTGTAACCAACATTCCCAACAGAAATCCAGTTTGCCTTGTCAAATGTGACTACAGTATAGCTAGATGATAGTTGGAGATTTGTAAACATAACTCCAGTAATTATGGGATCAACAGACATATTCTTGTTGCCTCTGACCGTTGATGAACCCATTCACACGCTTCCATCTATCATCACCTCTGTGATGCTTCCAAAATGAGTCCTCTGTGTGGGCTTAAATTGGCCAAGGACAGCAGAGATGAAAGATAGCCCATAATGAGGTTTCTCCCTTAGGAATCAATGTGTAGCTTTGTCCCAGGGGCCATTGAAGGTTGTCTTCAAAATCACTCTACTTGGGGGTCCTAGCCTGAACACACAGCCAGTGTCACTTTGTCATCGTGTTGATAAGCAGGAGTGAGGTATATGGAGTAACGACATTAGACATTTTGTGTTGCACTTTGCTATTGAGCCTTATGGGTGAAGATTTCTGCGACATACTTGTCATGCTGTGTCTTCTACTGGCATTCGTGTTACCTTCCTGATCATTGCACTGCATAATCAAATTGCCCTTTGGGAATCAGATGACTTTGTGTCTGCGGGAGATAATGCAGAATATGATGATCAGCTAAACCAGGTCTGACCTTGTGTGTCAGTGTAATCATCCCTGGATTGATATGAATCTTTAACATCAAGGCTAAGTCTTTACTTTGTCTGACAGCTGAGAGCAAAGAGTGCAAATCTATAATCTTTCACATGTTGTACAACATTTACTTTGTGTCTGACCTTTATACTGTAATTCAAGAGGCGCTGCAAAGCTAATTATTATTGAATCTTAATTGAGTAGAAGTCAAAGAAGTTGTGGAGTAGAACTTTGCCAAGAGTGAAAATGAAGGGTGAATACAGAGGTGAAACTTTACAGTAGGTCACTAGCTCAAAGGAGGGAGACAAAGGGAAGCTGATTTGTATGGACATCTGAACATATAGTGAACACTGTCTGAATCTAAAACAATTTATCTTATTTACTTTCTCCCTTCTCTGCAGTCCGTCTGCTTTGAGGCCAGGCAGCTGTGTGGGGCACCGGGTGTGGATCCTGCTGGCCATGACCCACCTCACCCTGGACTTCTCTGTGTGCAGCCCCCTCAGTCAGAGTCTGGGTATCAAACTCACGCCTAAATCGGTGCCTCGCTCACAACCTCGCTGGCAGCCAGTCTGGGACACGCCCAACAAGCTTCGCTGGAGAACAGTAAGTCCGCTGGCCCACCGGCTTCTAAACCCTATCCCTCCACCCCAAGACAACAGAGCTGGGATAGACTCAAAAGTCAAGGGTCAACAGCATCGGAAGCCAGTGCATAAAGGACAAGCGACGTGTAAGGAGTGCCAGCTGAGATACTCTCAAAAGGAGACAGGTGATACTTCGGCTGTAATAGCTGAAGCTCCAGCAGCTTTATCCAGTGGGAGCAGAAGAGACACAGTGGGGTTGTTACTTAGAGCCAGGAGACAGCTCAAATGGGACAGCTATGACAAATCCCAGGAGGGCCGGACTACGACAGTGGCCGGATTTATCGACTGGGGACCCACAGGGACAGATAGCATAGATGACGATGGCAAACCAGAGCCCAACATAACACTGTCCACCAGGGTCTCAACTACCACAGTGGCCACAACCACTAGCACTACAACCAGGCTCTCCCAAAGGACGTTCACTGTGGTGACCACACCAGAGCCCAAGAGCACCACCAAGGCCACTGTCAACTTCGGGGAGACTGTCAAACCACCAAAGCCATATGGGGAACCACCTGGTAAGACATTTAATAGCTAATTATATAGTATGAATGTTATGGTGAATATGAGTAGGCTAAAGAAATCATTTTAGTTTCCTTTTTGTTGCATTTTTTGTTTCAGTCACACTTTGCAGACTTATTCCATGTCTTCGATACAACACAGATACCGTGCATTGAAGCCATTTGATGTTCATCTCTGCGCCTTAGATTTTGTTCTGCAGGTTGTCATTGTAACAAAAACATAAAACATAACTCAGTTCACTTTTAACCAGAGACAGTTAAGTTAAGAAAACAGGAAACGTGCATGGCATAGAAATACACACAGTGGACAAAGTGGTGTATAGTAACCAGATAGATAGGCTTTTCTTCTGCAAAGTTCATATGACTTCAGTTTGTCGTGTTAGGGCTATGTTGACAAACACAGACAAATCTTTATAATCTGTGTATATAAATATGCATGTCAATATGGATCCTATATGGATTTGTGACAAGCTCAAAACATTGAATCAGAAACAGACGAAGTAGTCCATGGGGGTAGAGATGGGTCAGGGCAAAATCCTCATCCATCTCTACCCTCATGGAAACCCAGGATTTGATTACCAGTGTTGGTACCTCCGCTTTGGTTGTGCATTCCAACAAACACCATTAGGATCACATTTAACGTTACACCATAGACCCCTACTGGGGTGTCCGCATGTGGGTGGGATCATGTAGGGGAAAAATTACACAACCCCCATTCCCAGGGGACCTCTCTAGGTCAACAGGGATACGGGCGACAATGCATACACTAAAGAATTGGGCGTTTGAAATTGGTGACAAAAATTGCTTAGAATAAATAAAACAAAAAACAAATATTTTGAACTCTTGTCATACCTGTTTTCTCTAATGATATCGCAAGGCAAACACTCTTCACCTTTTCACAGTAACACATGACTAATGATCCAGAGTAATGATCTACTTTTCATTAATATGATATTACAGCTGGGAAAAGCTGCTTCGGGGTGAATGTCCTTGACCATACTGTGGCTCTCATGCCTGAAATACAGTACACGGGCATATGTGATTTTTATGGACGGTCCCACTGAGCTGGAGACACACAAACCTCCCAGCCAGGCATATTAGATTTACCATTTCATTAAGTCCATGAGGAACACAGCATTTTAAATGGACCATACAGGTAGTCATAAAGCATAAGTCATGTTTAACAACTTGAACAAGCACTATGCTAATTGGAGCTTTCCCATTTGGTGCATTAATATAAATGTCATAAAATTAGGCAGTAAGGGTGATCAAAAGTCCTTGGCCACCTCCTACTCAATTACAATGAAAAATGTTTTAAGACATAGAGGAATGTGTAAATGTGTAGTAGACGTACTGCAGATAGAACTTAACTTTCACAAAATATCTGTTTTGGCTCATCATAAAATAAGTAATTCATACAATTGGATGAAGGTGATGAATAGTTTTTGTTTTTTGTGGAGCTGTACTGAGATGACTTTGTCAACCACTGTTGCATCCATAGGACAAGCTGTGTATTTGGTGGACTTACAGGCCTAACTGGAGCTGTAACAATGTTCTTAATAATTGTGTTAATCCAGTATTCAGATAATAAACAGAAACAGCACTAGGCGCTGAACTGGGACCACAAGCAAACCTGGATGTCATAGATGATTACCGTACCTCTTCAGTACTGTGCATATTAAAAAAGACAAACACTCAGGTCTTATGCTGGAACACAAATGACTATAAAAGTCTGGTTTAATGTTTGTGGTATAAATATATGTACTATTTGTACTATGGTGACTGACGTGAGTAATGAAGGTATAGTGAGTATGAAATTAAATGGCAGTATGTAATTGTCTTGTCAGCATTGTTGTGATCTCTTCATTTTCTCTTGATTGGGAGGTGAGTGTGAGACCACCTGTGATTCAAAATGATGGCTTGATATTGTATCCTGGAGGAAATCAGTCGCCACCGTTAACTGAAAGCTGATGAGAAAAAGAAAAAGCTCTGATTTTTCCGACTGACTGCGCATTACTGTATCAATAAGCAGACTGTCTCTTCAGAGCAGATGAATAGAATCATATTTCAAAGCAAAGCCCGGGTGTTTAACTGCTGTTGAAAACTTTCCTTTTGCCTTCACAACACATTAACCCGTGTCTGCCTCACATTGGCCCCAAGGCAAGATATAATTACCACCACAGCACAGTGTTGGATTGCTGATGAAATTAAACTATTAACAAAGGAGAAGTGCTTCACTCTGTCTCTATCTCCGTCTCTTATTCTTATCTTTTGTGCTTTGTCTTTGAGGATGTTTATGGATAAGTTCCATTCAGTCTAAGGCTAATTAGTGCAAACTCAGATAGGAAAAATCTATATAAGTTTGCTATATACTGTTGCATAGGAAGTGGTTTGGTACACAACTGAGAAAAGGGGACACATGTTGTGTCGTTTATCTCTCTCTCCCCACATTCCTGTCACTCTTCAGCTGTCTCTATCAAAAATAAAGCTTGAAAAGGCCAAAAATATATAAAGAAAAAAAGAAAAGAAAAGGGAACACATACACATTGTACACAACTCATGTATATTTATTACATAATATAGATAAAGATTTATGATCATGTGCAGATCTAAATGTGTTTTACCGTACTGTCTTACATTTGTTAAAGGATTACTTTGGTTTATTACAACTTGGGTCTCATTTTTCCAGCTTTGGCCATCACTTCTATCGGTAAAGACAGCTTTGTACTCACCAAAGTCATTTCTGGGAACACGGCTGCATTGTGGTTTGAGTAATGGAATTTTAATCTGCCTCTAATGCTTCTTGGTTGCATTTTTACATACTGTAGCTTTTCTGTTATCTGTCCGGTGCATCTAAGTTTAAAGTGTAAGCAAAATGTTACTTTGAACCAGTTTCGTCAGGATAACATTGGATGTTAGTTCCTTTGTTTAGAAGTATGCATCATTTTAATGAAAAGTCATTCTGGTGTTAATGAGGAAAGGAGTTGACAGAGTCATCCCACTTATTCATTAAATTCCTAACATAAAATAGCTGCTTCTGTCATCAGTCAGTAAGGCTGCTGTATTACAGCATGACATGTCAGTGCCTAAAACAAAAGGCTTCTTTGGCTCATGCTCAAACAGACTTACACAGGCGTGTCAACTTCCATTTAAGGCTAATTTTGAAGTAGGAGTTTGGCTTGTGCGCCTGCACACATCATGATAATTGAGATGTATTACACTGAAAAATGCATAACCGGTTCAAAGACTGTGTATGCATTATGTATATTTGCTTTCATGCATGCACATAGTTTTAGTCCTAAATCTACAGTGTGTTGAGATATAAACTGTGTGCTTTTGGCATCCAGCTGTTGGGTGGCTACTGTATGTGGCTGTCTTCCCATTGCTGTGTCTTGTCATCCTTCAGGCTTACACTCGCTGTGCCAAGTTAACCGTGACAACTATCTCAGGTGAATGGCATATGATCTACTTATTTTCATGTCATTGTTCAAATACATACAAGGACAGGGTGCAAAACATGCAACTCAGGTGTGCCCAATGTACGGAGAAAGTCATCAAGATCATGCAAAAAAAAAAAAACTGTTCCCACTATTTGATTACTCCAGTAATCAGAGGATCAGTGTGCATGTAAGCTGCTCTGTGTCTCGCTCTGTTTTTTCTCTGTGTCTTTCTCATCCAGCATCTCAAACAGACTTACCTCAGCTCAGAGTAAACCTCTGGGAGAAACGATCACAGCCGCCCTGACATCACAGCTAATTGTAATCTAAAAGCACTGATGTAGAAATGACAAGTGGCTCATGACATGTCTGTATTATCTGTAGAACGGTGACCAACAGTTACTATTCATAGACGCTATGAATAAACCATTTGAGCAGTAAAATGTTTTTTCTTTTAAATGTCAAATATAATGGACCAGAAGTTACAAAAGATCTTTCTATAATGAGCTGAGAAATCTAAAGAAATGGAACAATGTTTGACTGTACTCAGTAAAATGTGGGGTATTTTGTACTAAATCAATTATTAACTAATCAAATATTTGTTTTCTCATGTTCTGTACCCACATTTTCTGTTCAGAAAAGTGATGACAGAGCCTTATAGACTAACTATTTGTGTATCCTAATATAATTGTATATATTTTTATAAAAAACAAGCTTATATATTTATATTTTCATGCTTCAGATGCTGAATCTTAAAACAATATACATAACTATGTGATTACTGTATGAGCATTCACCCCTGCAATAAACAGGCTGCATGGACTAAGTCACTATGAGTCATCAATACTGTAGGCAACCAGCACAACTGCAAGCCATTAGTCTACTTTATCCTCGCTACGTAAGGCATGTGCGTATCATGACCATAATCATCTCACACTGTGTGTGCGTGGGTGTGTGCTCATCACTGTCAAACATGGATGCAAGTGCTTGTTTGTGGACGGAGGTAGGGACGGGGAGGCAATCATTCCAAGATGCCTCTTGCACATAGAAGTACTATACACGTTGAACTATAGTCTGGATCTTCCGGTCTCTATCTCGACTGTGGTCCAATGTAATCATTAATACATCAAGTGATGATGCACCTTTGACAGTCTGTTCCACTTGTTTCGCTGTGAAGGTAGAAAAGAAACTCACAGCGGCAAGCTCCAGAGCACACTGGAAAAGTTGTCAAAGTTTCCTGCCTCTTTAAATGAAATGTATCCTGACATTAAGTCAGATGTTCTCGCTGCATGATAAACACACACACACACACACACTTTGGACCAACAGGCAGAATTTCCTCATTAAATTTTCTGTGCAGGGGAATTTTAATTTCATCCTTTCATTCATAATATCGCCATGTATCTGGTACCAGCTAGGTCCAGCAAATGTCTGCACCTGATTCAGTCAGGTCAAGGTCAGTGGTCCGGAAGGACTGGTGATAGTAAAATAACATTTAATCATGACAAAGTCTGTTTTTTGAAATTGTGTACAAGAGGAAACAAGATGCATTCTGTATCTACAACAACACGCATTCGCTTTCTAGCAGTTAATGTTGCCATGACAACGATGTCAGTGATCAGGAAATAAACCACATTAAAACCACATTTATCTGGAGACTGGCTGTAATCTGAATATTCAACTATTCAGCTCTTTGTTGCAAAAAAACAATTTTTATTTTCAGGTGATTTTGAAGGTGAATGTACTTATGCATATTATTATTCCATTTCTGCCATATTCAGTAAATAGAGCAAACTAAATCTTACACAGTGGGCCTTTTAAATGAATTAAATGAAAATGTAACTTGTCTATCAATTCTTACTCTGTTTTTTTTTTCTTATCAGTCTGAATAAGGTTAGTCAGTGTGTTTTGGGAATAAGGGAGAATCTTTGGCCATCTTTGGAATTAACTCATTTATTTTTTTTTGGAATAGTGTTTTATAGAATATTTTATTCATATATTATTATTCATAATGAACATTAGGCACTGCACATTTAAAAACAAAATGACCTGATGAAGTTCCAGCTAGGATTGAAACAAATGTGCTGTCGGTCACTGTGCAGAAATGAGCCATAGACTTTACATCCACATGCATGAGCAACTTCCGTGCTTGTTTCATTAGTTTCATCTCGTGTGACATTTTGACAGCCGGCTTGCTTCGGTTTGAAACCAGCAACATTAATGACACAGAGAAAGAACACAACAGCTCTCCACAGCTTGTGTGTGATGCACTTTTTGACTGCAGGCTATGTGTCTTTACTCCCACTCACTGTTGGCATTGGTGGTGCAGGACAACAAAAGGGACAACTCTTTCTGTCATTGCAGAAAATCCAACAAGTTCACACCCTCTCCTAAGATAAAGAAGTTATTGTTGCTTACAGGCCTTTAGCAAATCCCCTTTCCATGCTTTCTGTCTCATTAAACTAGTTTGAATTTCATCTTTTACACTATTTTCATGCAGAGTTATCCAATTGCCAGTGTCAGCTGTCAGTACACAGGTCTCAGTTGAAGTTTAATGACTTGCAGCCTTGCTGTAGGTAGCTATAAATCTGTTATTAGGCCCTGCCCTAAATTAAAATAACACAGTAGCATAGTAGTAAGTAGCCACAGACAATCCAGCCTTGTCTGGTTAATAACTTCAACGTGTGTTTTCCTGCGTTGACACAGTGTACCACCAGTGTGCATACTCACCACCAGAATTGATCATTGTGCATTATCTCAGTCAGGTTGGACAGGAGTTAGACAGGATGCCGCAGCTCTCAGTGGTTGGCTCCTGTTGATCCCTCTCACAGCGATGTGGCCGTCATACAGGCGGTGGGAGGAGAAGGGGGAGGTGAGGGGTGACGGCTGGGAGGGTTATATCTGTGGTGCCTCCAGATGCTCACTGATTGTTCCTGGTGATTGTGCTGCTAGTAATGGCGACCCCCCTCTACTCTACGCAGATGGAGCTGTCAGCTCCATTATGTGTATGAGATGATTAAAACTGCAGTCAGTAAAGCCACCACTGATAACTCGGGTCTTGTCAGATGATCTTAGAGTAGCAAGGTTAAATGTTACAGGGTTGTGTGGAGTAAACAAAAGGAACCATGTGTTTCTGCAAGATACAGTAGAACTGTATGGTCGTGCTTCCTGAAACCGACATGTTTAGTGACTGGAATAAAAGACAACACCCAGTGTGGGAGTCAGAAGCTGTTTAAAAAGAAATAGATCCATCTGGCAACAATTCACATCACGTCATCAAGTATGTGAAGGGAGTGGAGGGATAGGTGAATGGAGTAAATAAGTAAGTCTGTAGAGCAAAGTGAGCGCATGTAAAATGTATGTTAAGTGTCTCAGGAATCTATTTTTAAAGGAGTGAGCTCAGTGAACATTGTAATGCAGCATTTTGACCTGTGCTAGACCTGGAGAGGCGTACAATACAGCCTCTTCAACAATGAGAGAGACACAGAGTCAGCGAGAAACCACTTTTCCCAACAGTTACCATGGCAATCCAATAAATTTGCCATTACTCTCTGTATTGACTCCCAATAAACTGGGTAAAAATGAATCTCCTTTTCTCAAGCGTTAAATCTGGACTAAAACGCTGATGCCTGGTGACAGGCGTGCAGAGTCAAACCCCTTTCCTGATTTACAGAAAACTCAGCCAAGAGGAGATGAAGGGGGCAGACTGAGCAGATGCTGTTTCACTTTCTGTCTCTCCGCTGTTCGACTCTTTCTCCATGGCTTGACACACCTGCCTGAAGGAAGAGAAGTGCAGATGTTGACTGAGACACTATTTTGGATACGGGAGACTGCTCTGCCAATCAGAAGGATAAGGGCAGGATTTTAATATGACCCCCTTTTTTCAAACTCATTTATTTATTTTAGTCTGTGAGAGATTTCCAGTTGAAGAATGACAGCAAAGATAGAGAGGATAGAGTAGGCAGACGAATTGGACTCCAATCCATTGCAGGTGCCCGATGTGTTTCCCAGCTCATTCGCCCGCTGAACAATTAAGCCAAGCTTTGTTTGATGAAAAATACCTCCTGTCACCAACATGACATTACACAGACTTCAGGATGGTTGATTGAAGCTGCTTTAGTAGAAATGCCATTTTACACCCACCTGAAAATTGCCGTCATTTCCATTTGTCTGCTGTTAACAGGATGAGCCACTGTGTGTTCCTTACTCTGCCTGTTACAGTTTGGCACACAAGACAAGTGTATCCACCTGTAAGCCATATACTTTGATAACCTCCTTTTTTTGGGCCATTCTAGTATTTGCCATCCAGCCTGACTGAATTATACAGCGATGCCTTTGACATTGTGAGAAAAGACATGTAGAGTAATTGTTTCTGATCTTGCTCTTCAACTTTCCCTTCTCTCTCTCTCTCTCTCTCTCTCTCTCTCTCTCTCTCTCTCTCTCTCTCTCTCTCTCTCTCTCTCTCTCTCTTTCTCTCTCTCTGTCTCTCTCTCTCTCTCTCTCTCTCTCTCTCTCTCTCTCTCTCTCTCTCTCTCTCTCTCTCTCTCTCTCAGCACCCTTTTCTTCAATAAGTGTTTTAGATTGCTTGGTGGCTCAGTGGAAATCAGCCTAGATTGACACTTTGACTCCAACGTTAATTGGCAATTCCTAACTATCAGTAGGCCGCCTTTGATAGACGTCTTCCCCCAACCTGCCCTGCTCAGGTGCTCAGTAGTAGGAGAGGCGATCTTGGAGGGGTCATACAGCAAATTAGCATGTATTGAATCTGCCTGTACAAATGTGCATTGTAGTGTGGGAGTCAGGTGGCTCAACCTCTGTAAGATGCACTCTGCTTTACAAATGAAGGGCCTCTCCCACAATTTTAACCTTTTTAGCCAACACTGTGTGGGTGTAGGCACCATTAGCCCTAAATGGTTCTTTGCATTGGATGGCTGATAGGGCTTACCGCTAAACTCAATAACTCATATATATATATATATATATATATATATATATATATATATATATATATATATATATATATATATATATATATATATATATATATATATAGTAATTAAATAGTCATTCTCTTTCCCTCATCATTTGTCCAGGATTGCCTTGTTATAGCATTGTTACTCAGAGGACAAACTGCCTGCCGTTTAGCTGCTGTCACATAATTCAATGTGTAATTTGCAGGAAGTCAGCAAGGTCAAAAACTGCCGGACAAATGGTTGCATGCCAATGCTGAATTGTCTTTGGTTACTGTAACAATATGCACTTATTTGTTATTTTTAACATAAAACACATTTCCACGATTACATTATTTTGTAACTAGACTGGTCTGTGTTCTTCACATTGAAATAGTATTTCAGTATTATCTTGTCTCAGCAGCCACAATCAGGACTTTTTGTTGTTTTCAGCTTAATTTTGATGCTTCCTTATGACCAACATTAGCAAATAACAACTTTGAGACTTGCAATTGCTGTTTGCATATGGTTGCATTCCCGCCTGAACACTGGATGATTATTTCAATCACTAAAGTGCAAATGAAATGAACCAAATTTAGAGCTAAATACAGCAACAAAGCACTAATTACTAGTTCACAAATCAAGATTCGTGCCGAGTTGTAAATATATTGCACATTTCTCTGAGCCTAAAGCAGCATTATTATATATTTTTTTGACACGTGGGTGCAGCAGAGCAAGTTGTAAGCACAACAGTGACATTTTATCACCCAAAGGTTGTTATGACAAACATGTCAAATATGTTCTCTTTTCACACATCCAACAGACTCCAAGTTCAATATTCATTCTCCTTTTAGCACTGTTTTCGTTTCCACTAAGTCTTAGGGGAAATATCAGTACCTTTAGCTACTAAAAGATCCACTACATTCACCAGCTAGTTGCTAACTTTGTCTTTGTCTTGGTTCTCTTCAGGTAACTACAAGCACAGTGGATCAATCAAAGCTTTTCTTTTCACTGAAAAAAGCTGCCTATCTCATCTGGAAACAAGGTTGATGAGAGCAGCGAGACTGAACCATCCATATGTGCTTACAAGGTTGAGGGTCTTAAAAATAAAGCAATTAGCTCAAAAGCTTCTGTATAGCTGAGGAAGACTGCAGAGTCTGGTTATAAGTCTCTGGGTTTATCATCTCTCATATTAGACAAAGTCATTTGTTCCATTGTTACATTTTGCTGAGTTGTTAGGCTTTGTTTAAAACAGGTATTTCACATTTGTAACGTCCTACAGGCAAGGTTGTATTTTAAGCTAACATCTTGACCTTTTTGCTGAGTGTTGGCCATTTAAATGTTTTAAAGTGAGGCAAACATTGCATTACTAAAGATTCACAACACAGCTTTAATGTATTCAGCCTGAAAATGCCAAGATAATGTGATGTGCCAATGGTAGAAACCATACTGAGGAGTTTTCAAAGGTGTTACAAACCTATTACCTGCTATGCACATTTATTGACCGCCCACTGTGTTTTTGCTTCTAAGCTGGGGATCTTTTATTAAAAGTGGGTAGCACAGAGAGATTTCATTTAACCACTATGCTTTTCTTTGACATCTTCATCAAACTGTCATGACCAAGAAGGCCCAAAATCTCATTTATTTCTTGCTGGGAGCATTGAGGGGGGCTCAAATCCTGCTGCCACAGAGGTCACAAGCTAGCTGGCCCCTCCCCTCTGTATCCCTCTTAGTCCTTTCCTTTTTTTTTTTCTCTGTCTCTTTCTCTCTGTATCTATCTCCCACTCACTCCCTTTGTTTGGCAGTGATTTGACCAAACAAAACCTAACCGGGTATCTCTAAAGCAAGGTGACTGCCAAAGGTGATTTTTCAACCTGACTGCCAGAACACAATGAGTTTTAGCTAGCCAGGCCAAATTTCCCTCCCTCTAACTGGCAGTTTTGGATGAAAATAGAACTGGCCTCTGCACTCGCATTTGTCACCCATGTCATTATCTGCTCTATTATCCCTGCACCCCTAAACATACTACCCTGAAAATTAGTTATAATGGACTTAATGTTGGTGTTTGTGTTGCTGGACCTCACAGTCCTGGGTTCATTTGTTTCATTAAAGAGTTGTACTGAAGTATGCATATTTTTGGCTCCAAAAAGCAGCCTGAAGTAACTCCTAATGAGCTATGTGGACTTAAATACCCTGAAAACATGTAGCATAAAACAAGTAATCTACACACAGCATAAATGTACGTTTACCAGCGGAGCCAAATGGATTCCTCCGGTATTAAATCACTGCTCAGCATGGATGTCTTGTGTTCAGTAGTTGTTTTTATTCTATGACAGCAGCGTGCAAAGTTCAGCTTTTGATTTGAAATCTCCTGAATGGCCTGTGCCTCTCTTCACCCTGACATCAATATAAAATGAAACAATTCTCAGTAGAGACTTAAGCTATTGATCAAGGTCGGGGGCAAGCTCTATTATGTCTGCACTTAGACAGATGTTAATTTATAACTGAATACATCCAATTTAACAGCATTGACGTCAGCCGGAGACGGGCAGACCAGGAGAGGAGGGAAGATAGAGATCGGATATGAGGGAAATGCAAATGACTTTCTAGATAAGTTATGTGCCTTTGCCGTGTCAAGGGACTTTGATTGCGCTTGGTAAGGTAAGGTATCCCTGAGCCAGCCTGAGATATCATTAATCCAAGCTTGACCCGACCTGCCTTTTGCATGGCCCTGCCTTTTGCATGGCCCAGCCCACAGAAGTTTATTATGGAGGCTGTCCAGGCAGCAGACAGGCAGAAGAGAGGGAGTGCGCCTTTCCAAAATGACCGACCAGCACTTCCTTTTGAGCCCTCTGAAGACAAATTGGCTTAGATCAGCAGCTAGGCAGCTGGCTGATGGAGAGGTGAGATGTATAAGGCCCATGTGAGCATTTTCATCACAGCGGCTTTTCTTTTTAGTTTTTTTCCCTCCGCCTCCTGCTGTATGTCACCTGCTGCCGTGTGTCATTGTGTCCGAGTCCCTCTCATGCTCTATCACTCACCCACACACATACACAACACACTTACCATACAGTGTAGATGAATAGGCTCACACTAATCCTCACTTTAGACATGTATTTTGCTTGTGGATTACTGTCCTCTGGCAAAAGTGAGAGATCAGCATACACAGGAGTCTTAAGGGTTTAGGTAAGAACAATGATGTTGTACTTTAGTCATACAGAACAAAGGAAACAAATAGAAAACCTCTTGTTCACATTCAAGCTGGTCACATAGTCAAAGCTGGATGCAATGCATACTGTTAGCAAAAGGCTGCATAGTCCCTCATTTAAAGAATGGTCATAATTTTATGGATTTGCATTTTCCAGACAGTTTAGCAAAACAGGCTATAATCTAACAACATCAATAAAATTCACCAATTCAAGTGTGTTTATTCTCTATTGACAGTATTTTAAAATAAAGCATCCGTCTGTACAACTTACCATTTTTCTCAACCAGTGTCCTGCTGTCTTTTTAATAGCACTGTATTAAGATTTTAATTTTGTTCAAACAATGATTTTCTATAATGGGGGCAGGTGAGTGCAAGTAGATCTTAAACAGCCCAGTTTATCATGAGAAGTAACAGTTTGTGCTTGAAGAGAAAGCTTGTGACCTGTGGAGAAGTTCTGGCAGGAATTACTACTTTGTGTTGTCGCATATTATCTGTGGTTCAGATGTTTAGTATAGAGCAGAGTTTCTTACAGTTCTTACTTTTTTTTTTTAAATTTGCATTGGATCAAAGAACTGTCTAATGAAAAGGTTACTTGTAGTGACAATTTATCACCACCTTTGCAGTTCCCATTAGCTCTACGGACCATTTTAGCCTTTTAACTCTTAATTACAGGTGCAGCTGATGAGAAAGCTGCTAATGAAGCTAATGAAGTCACTGTATCTTATCTGCCCAGCACCAAACAGCAAGCACACATAGTTAGTGATTAGTACTTGAAAATAGAGGAGGATGTAGCAGCTGAAAAGCCAAATATTTTTTCTCCGGAACTGGTGGAGACCAAAACAGAGCCAATAAGAGAGTAAATATTACATTCAGTCCAATATGTTAGCAATTTCACCATATTTAAGCTGATAGCACTTTTCAGATAAAACTGAATCAATGCAACTTTAAGTAGCCTGCATTGTCTTGAGAACTGTTGAAAGACAATTTCTTGATTGTGTGCCTTTAAAATATTAATTTAATTCCAATGAAGTTTATCAGGTTGTCTGTAATGTTGTTAAACAGGGTATAAAGCAACTTCTTTGAATAATGTGAGTTGTGCTAGCAGGGCTCACATAAAATATTTAACTTGATATTGTTTTAAATGTCTTATTGCACATGTCTAGTGTCTCTTTTATTAGCTGTTCATTCACAAAACACATTTTGGCATTCAAACTGTTTTAAATTCAACAAGTGTCTTTTGCGTGCCTCTACGAAGCTCAGAACACCTACAGTAATTTATTGCTCTATCAAACCAGCTGCAGTGCTTGTGTGTGTGTATCCTCATCCGTCTACCCTGCATTAACATACCTGCATTTTCAAAGCATTCAGACTATGCACCAGGATCTCCTTTTGATCAAATATTTTATTTGATGTAGCATATCAAGTAATTTGTTCTCCCTTAATGTTTAAATAAAAGCCTTAGGGTGAAATCTACTGAGGTACTTCTTAGTTTGAAAAGTAAAACTGGAAAGCCAACAGGGAAGGTTTTACTTTAGAAGTTAGGACCAGTATACAGAGCCATAACACACTAATTTTCTCATTTTAATGACATAAGAATTGTCTAAGTACTTCGAAAACTTGGACTTGGTTATCCATTACAATCAGCTGTACTGTAATGGAATAATTCATATTACTCTTAAATTATGAATAGCAGAGGATGACAGTGTCATCAGTATTTACTGAAGAGCAAAATTGTTCTGGGTTGTTATCCTCCACTTTTCAAGTGAGCTGCCCTCGATCCTTAGTACAGTGCAGTGGGTTTGTACCGTACAGGAAACAAAAGAGAAGTGAAGTGCTGGGCTCTCTGATGTGAACAACAGGAGTGAAAGCATTTCCTCCTCGAATGATTGTAATCCTCTGTTCTTTTGTTTATTTCTGTCTTTCTGCAGGTTTGGCAGTTCACCAGATAATCACAATCACTGTGTCTCTCATTATGGTTATCGCAGCCTTGATCACAACACTCGTCCTTAAAAACTGGTAGGAAAGATTCCTTTACTTTTTCACTCATAAATACATTAAGTGTATAGAACCACTTCCATTGTCATAAAGCCTTGTAGATTACCAAAGGTACAAGGTATGATTTTATGTTTGTTTCTTGTCTTTGGTGCGTGTTTTTGTAGCTGTGCGCAGTCGGGAAATGGCCGCCACAATAGCCATCAGCGCAAGATCCACCAGCAGGAAGAAAGCTGCCAAAACCTGACAGACTTCACCCCGGCCCGGGTGCCCAGCAAGGTGGATATATTCACTGCCTACAATGACAGCCTGCAGTGCTCACATGAGTGCGTTCGGACTGCCGTGCCCATCTACACTGATGAGATGATCCAGCAGACGCCTGTCTACAAGACTGCTTACAATGGAAACAGGTACTCTGGCCCAAGACTCTTTATAGCATAAAAGGTGGTTGCACACTGGAACATTTCTTCAGTCAGCCAGCACTGGATATCCGCAGTCTGTTTATGGTTTTTCCAAAGTGATGTCTCTGTCCACTACAGTTATTATCGCTAATGTTCTAATGGACTGAAACCCCATGCTGAATAGCAGAGCTAGATCAATTTAAATTGGGTTAAGAAATCAATGTCTATTCCCTTATAATAATAATGTTTTTATGAGTGGTTAAATGTCCTGATAACTTACACATTGAATTATAAAGCATTAAAAAAGACAAACAGGGCACGCTGAAATAACAATCATAGTGAATATTTCTTTGCATTCATGAAATGCTTGGATTCCTCCCACTCTCCTTGCGTGTGCTGTTAAGTCTGAACCACAATCAGCTCACGTCAGACCGAATCAGCACATAAATTGTTTGCTTTTAATGCTGTTGTCCGTTGTCTTTTTCCTCATCCATCTGCCCCTGACACCTGGCTGAGCGTTGGACTTCAGCATGCTTGAGCTGCATGCGAAAATCTAATCGCTGATTTTTGCTGCTGTGCAATGAATCAATTTATAGATGTAGGCCAACGGGACGTGAAGTCTTTACACTGCCATTTTCTATCTCACTGATCTTCCTGACAGTGTTTTAAATGGTAGACAGGTAGATATATATATACACTTTAAAAAAAGTGAACTTCAATACCCAGACTTTATATATTGTGCTATCAGCACACTGCACACATCTATGTTTACCAACCCAGCTAATCTGTGCTGCTTTATACCAAAAAAACAGGCAAGAGATGTAACAATGGTGAGTCACTGGTGTGTTTGCATTTCATTCTGAGCTTAAATCATTCTTCTCTGTGGGCAAAGATGTGTCTCTTTGTGATATAAACTGGCAAGGCAGGTGTGTTTGACACACATAGAAATCTGGACAATTGTGGTATTATACCTGAAACTATCATTTGTATGTAGTGTGACAATGAGCTTGGTGGAGTTTTGACAGTGTTTACTGTCTGAGTGGATTAACAGTAACAGTCATCTAAGCTGCAGGGCCAGCAAAGATGGTCACACTTAATCTGTGTGTCCAAACCCTGTAACAGATTCATCATGCTGGCAGTGAGCGTAGGATCATTCATCTGGTGTAAATAGTCCAAAATGTCTGGATTTATTTATTTATTTAAAGTCGTGGAATGTGTTGATTAATCTATGATCAGAATGTGATTATCTGTTTGTGTTTGTCTGTGATCAGCAGTACATTGTTGACAGTGGCACCAAAGGATAACTAGGGAGATTATTAGGCTTTGGAGGATCTATGAAGTCTGTTGAAACAAATGTTCTCATTTGGTATCAACTATCAACACACCTGTTCAAATCACTTCAGGTTAAAAGCTGACTACCAACTGACAACCTATACAGCACTGATTAGATATAATAAACATGTAACTGCATCACATCCACCAATATGAGCCCACAATGTTCTCACCTCTCATATTTTATCCTACAGGCCCTCCCCCACTGAAAGACAACTGATCCCTGTGGCCTTTGTGTCAGAGAAATGGTTTGAGATCTCGTGTTGACGAGCTGAAGGCCTTGTTCACTTCCTGTGAGTGGAAGAGACTTCCCGAATTCACGCTCTGGTGGGTACTGTGCCACTTTGTCCCCTTGCAAATCATCGTCTGAGTCTTAGCCACCACCGCAATCACTGTGGTGATGCTGCCCCACTTTGGGAATAGAAGGGAACTTGGCATATGTTTGTTATTTGTGACATGATTATTCTTCCGTCTTGTGCGCAGTGATGAAAAAGGGCTGAGAAATCCAGTTCAGTGCAGCATCAGAGGTCTTAGTAGTTGTGATAAGAGACTAATTATGTATATATCAGTATTAATAAGCTATAGGCTCACAGTTAATGATTTCACTCTCCATATCTGAAACATTTTCATTAATATTTATGTTGCCACTCTCATTCTTACACCAATAGCATTTGTTTTAAACATCTCTAGGAGTAAAGAGGCACTTTCACTTGACTTGTGACATATTTTTATGCATGGCTAATGTATGCCAAAATAGCCTGCATTTGAAATTCAAAGCGTGAAAGTTAAACACATGCTTTGGCCCCACAGTGTTGCTGGAAGCCCGGGGGGAGGTGTAACGTCTGCTATTGACCCAGATTTTAAAAGGAATAGATCGCCTGCAGGTAGCATAGTGAGAGGACAGCGCCTCGCCGTTGTCTGGACACACATTAGTCTCAGTCAGCTCGGCTCTACACAGCGTACTCCCATTGCTGCGGTCTTAAAGACAAAAGATACTTATTATTAAACTGCAAATTTAACGTGTTTCCTAGCCCTAAGAGCATGTGACAGCAAGCATTAAGAGTTCTGCTTTTTAATACAGAAATGCCCTTTCATCTGGTTTTAGAAAGGCACTGAGTAGCACCTTTTTTAGGCAAGAGCTGAATTCCAGTTTCCCTTAACAGAAGTGTAAAGTAGGGCAGTCTTGAGAACCCTATCTGTTTTGCAGTGATTGTTTTATTCTGCGCAGGGCTCATAATGAGGTAGTAATTGTGATTTTTGTTCTCCGCATCTCCACAGGATCCAGTTGGAAACAAGAAAACACACAAAAAACAGCTTCTTTTGTAAAATAGTGTGATCACTCTTTGGACACTGGTGAAGATATTTATTTTTCTAGAGATGACAAGCAGAGCAGCCACAGCGCTGCCACTCCATATTTCCAGGAACGTACAGTCATTTAGATATAGAATATATATAGGTATATTTACAGGATGTGTGGGACAAGACTGTGGACGTCAAGGATGTTCTCAAGAAAAACACTTGACATTTGATAAAGGAACCCACGGAGCTGTTGTGGGTGGAAGATGAACTGTATTTCTGAACAATGTGCCAATAATGCCACTATGTGCCACAACCTGGATAGAAGGAAGTTTCAACAACAACTGATGGACTAAACAAAGAGCGCTATATTAACCCTGTATCGACTCCAATTGCATTGTTTTTTGTTTTTGTTTTGTTTTTTAAAGAAATGTGAAAGATAAAAAATGCTACAATGTATTTGAACATGTTTTAAAATAGTTTTAAGAAAAGTGTTACAAAGAGTCTAAAAGATATTTATATGAAGCACTATTCTAGTCGGAGAAGAGAGAAGAACAAGAAATGGTATATGCTTTATTGAAGAGTTGATTTTAAAACATCCTTTCTATCGGTCCCATTTTAAAAAAAAACAGAATAGTTATGTCTATTTTTTTACACAGCCCTAACAGTGGAGGTCCGAAGCACTTGGGATTCAGCACTGTTAATTAAGTTTTCCCGCCTGAGCTGAGATTATAACAAAGAAAACAATCTGAATACAGCCAGTGCAAGCCAATCTAACGCCCGCTCCAACTGCTTATTATCTAAGATTTGTACCTGAATTGGCCAAATGGAAAAACAAACTAAAGATTTCTGTCGTGCAATGAATCCCTAAGCAGCAGGTTTATGTATAGATTGAGCAAGTATAGCCACAGGAGACTGCATGGAGCTGGACAGGACATTCATACTGCCTCAGGTCTGTCTAGCTCTCTTGCACACTTAATGTTGGTCTCAGTTTCAGCAGCTGTTTGAGGAAAATTCTAATGATTGGTTATGATTTATGCTAAAATAGTGGACATGATTCAATTTGAGCGTCAAATTCAAATAAGTAAAGTCATAATTTGTATAAATAGGTAAGAGATTGAAAATGAATCCCTCCACAGATAGTAAATGAATATCCCCACCCAACTCCCAGATTGGCTCACTTTTCATTAATTATAACCTGAAATTGAGAAAGTCAAGAAGACCATGAAACAAACTGTTGAAGGTGGAACAAAATTATCCTCAGTTTTTCAACTAAGAATGAAGACGGCGTGGATGAGGCGCTGCTAAGTGGTGTCCCTCGGGATCGAAATGATCTGCATCATGTGTTTTAAATGCAAGATGCAAGCAGGGAGGGCTTCCCTCATCAAATGTATAATAAGAATTAGTCAGCTGTCTCCAGAGCCAGATCCACTCAATACTTGATGACAATATTTTCAGAATTTCAACTATCAGAGACAGGAAGTTGGCAGTTGTGCACAGATAGATTGTTTTAATTTGTGCCAAAGGAAGTGGAGATTCGATCCGGGCTTTAATTTTGTTCTTTTAAAAACCTAAAACACTCTGTCACTGTATTGTTGAAGTAAGGGGATTATGACAAGCCAATCAGCCACTGCCAGATTGGTTTAAACTATCTCTTCTGACAAGGTGAGGGAACTCGTGGTGAGGAAGGACAGTATAGCTCTCCTTTCTAGCTTTCTAGCACCAATAATTTTTATTATCAACCTCAAACTCCGAAAGACAAATTGTGCTACAAAGCTTTTGAGGATGCCACCTATGAATCTACCTTTCATTGTGCTGTGGGTTTGTACAAAGCACAAATACAACTCTGTAATTGTAAACGTTTTTGGCTGCAGACAGCAATATGTACAGATTTAAAAGGTTGGTTTTATTGCGTGTCGACAGTGGATCTTAGGTGGTTTTTAGGTTTGTACTCACTTCCTTAAAGAATTCAAGAAAACAGGTTGTCCCAGTAAGATCAGTATCTGTAAATGTGAGCCATTCAGGAGGTGCCGAAAGGGCCTGGGATAAAACACTGTGGTGCAAAACTCCTGCTTTTGCCCATTCACAACATGAAAACCGCTCTCATGAATGACCCATACCAATTCAGCCTCACATGTGTGTCAGGCTGCGGAGTTGCTTCTTTGACATAACATATATTTTTTTGAATGAAGAGTGTTATCTTAATAGTCAGAGGGTTATGAAAAACTGTATATTATACACGTGTAAATGTATTTTCTATATATTTGCTTCTATTTGTGTACAGGTGTGTTCTATTTTTCAAGACCTCTCCAGTTTTTGGGAAGGTTTCAGCTAGGTCGGGGATAGTGTCTTTGTTTACATGTGTAACTACAGTATTTCTTTTAAAACACAAAACTAACCTTGTGCCAAGCTTCCTACCTGCACTTTCAAGCAGTACTTGTATTATATCTTTAGCTAACCAGTATAATACTTCAGTAGACGCTGCAATAGTTCAGAGTCTGGAGGGTGATTTCCAGGTGGAACGTCTCAAAGTAACTGAGTGCTGAGTGGTTCGAAGACGTGTTGTGATCATATCTTGGGTTCTGCTGTATTCATGGTTGGCTGGGAAACCAATAACTCTCTCTTCTTTAACATCATTTATACATGAATTCAAATATAGTGTTTCATCATATGAATAAAAAACAACAGTGTAAATCCAACAGTAGCGGCCAAGAAACCAACTCAACTTGATCTAGACTGGTTTGCATTCATTTGTCACAAGTTCTCATTTTGTAATTGTATGTACATAGTAGCCTACGACAACACCCCAGAAAATGTACAATTTGCCACATACTTTACTGTAATGACTGCAAAAACTAACTAATATTAGCATCTATGAGTGTGACAAACAACCTGGGAATGACATCTAAAGAAAGAATTGGGAAAGAGTGTTAACTACTGTTTTGATTCTAAATTGACCCGGTTAATAAATGCCACACAGAGTTACACACAGGAAGCCATTCACTTTTTTCTTTTATGAAAATTTTTAAAGAATAATTCTGGTTTATTTTAACTTGGGCCTTATTTTTAGCCATGCTAGCTGTTAGTCAGACAGTCCACCACTTTGGTGCAGACCGATGGATTGGAAAGTTGGTAGAGATATCCACGGTGCCCACAGCATAAATCCTAATGACGAATAGGTCACAATATGGTAATCTTTGAAGTCTGTAGACTGTGGCTAACCTGAGGGTTTGTTTACAACCTGTCTGATCTTTTGACTGTTCTCACCCTGTCTGACTTTTTTTTAAATCAATGTCACTGAGTTCCAAGATCTCAGTATTGAACTTGGTTGAGTACAGTATTATTATTACTGACAGCGATGACAGCCAAAAATATGGAAATGAGACTCAAGTTGTACTAAACCCGAATTATCCTTTAAGTGTACATACCGAAGATTGTTTGAGAGCTGTGGTGAAGTAGACCCACAACTTTTAGAAATTTGGGCTGTTGACCATTTGTGACAACGCTAGTTTTTTGAATTGCTGCAAAGTATTTTACCAAAAGAAGGTACTTGTGGTTGCCAAGTTTCTGTGCTACTGACACTGTTCCGGATAAGTATAAAAATATGACCCCTCTGAAAATTGTTTAAATGTTATACCAAGCTAATGATGATTGGGTGAGACTAATCTCTCATTCTTTGAAACCTACACAATTAGATTATTGAAGTAAGCGAAACTTCGACATTTTGAATTTCTTTGTGTTTCATACTGTAGGGAAAAGGGTTTATAGGCTTTTAATTCAATTTGCATTGAAAGGCTTGTTTGCATTGTCAGCATCCCTCATTAAAACCACGCTGCCAGCTAAAAGCAATTTGCCTTGTATTCCGGAAGGACATTAAGACAAAGAAAAATGTAACTTGCAGCATATATATATTTTTAAAAGGCACAAATAACTGGAGACATCGACATCCATCACCCTTTTTCCTTTTAGCTCTGTCTGGAATCAAACTGATATGTAAGGAAATGCCTTACTGCTTTCTTGCCTTTTCAGTTTATATTTCAGGACAGCTGATGAGTGTGGTGTATCATAGCTAAGAGGGAGGAAAATGATTCCACCTCGTTGGTCCGATTTGATTCAGGAAATATCTGAGAGCAGTGCAGGCAAAGGCAGAGGGAACAGGAGGGGTCTTGTATTAAAGTCTTAAACAAACACCAAAGACTTGACATGCCTTTTTCACAACGAATGAATATTTTGCGGCTCCAGTGTCTCTACAAACCTCCCTTCAGCACAAACAAGCTATCAATCAGCAAGTGTTCCTGTCAAGATGAAGGATGTCCCGCACACTCATTTGCAGGGACTGTGATTCCCGTTTGCATGTCAGACATACAGAGTGGAACTTATTGACATATATGCTGTTTGAATTAAATGTTGGCTAAACATCCACAAAGCCAAGGTTTGTTTTTCTCATATCATTGGCAGCACAAGAAGAGAGGAATCAATGTATCGACTCTGTTTAATCACAGCCTTTGGGTGTCTAATTAGTATGGAAACATGTTTCACAGCTGGTGGTGATTTAAATTTTTTAAAAAGTCAATGGCAGGTCGCTTAGACAGCAAGGTGAGACTCAGCAGGGAGAAGACTGACATGTAAACTGAATCCATTTTTTTTTAGCTGTCAGAACTGTAGCTCCTCACTTCATTTCTCCTCATCATTTGACAAAATCACGTACTGTGCGCTTACTGTATCTAAAGCGGAGGGCTCTGACTCTCCTCTCGGGTCATGTTTTTACCTTTTTTAATGTACAAGAGCTAAGGCACTGTCACTGTCAGTGCTTATCAATACAGTCAACGACTTGAAAAGAGAAAAACAACACTTACTTTGCAACATCTCAATATTCCCATAAACCCTCTGCTAGATAGAGACTAGCTGTGTGACCCATATCTGCCATTGATTTGCATAGAGGGCCTCAGATGCTGTAAAATGCCTTCAGAACAAAGTGTAAGTCTGGAAAAATGACATGGCAAGGAAATATGGATTCATAGTTGCTTGTTCCCTGAGACTTGATCAAAAACAGTGAACAGAGGTGTCAAAAAAACATAAATATCACACGTACAGTTTTTATTTTGAGGGGTGAGGGACTTGTATAGTTGTGTTCTTTTTTTGGGTTGGGGGGTGTTCTGGGAGGGGGAGGAAGGGTTTTCACATGTGGGCACACAGTGGTTTGTTCATCGAAACTGACTTACAATCACAATCCATATCCACCATGAAGGAACTTGACTCGAGTTGTGTTGTCGCCATAAAAATGAAGAGTTTGTACTTTGTGACTCTTAAACTTTTTATATTTGTGTTTAATATATCAATGAGTACCTCTGTTAACTTTTGTATAAGACTATAGTATATACAAACACACATACACACACAACACACCTCCACAAAAAGGGACTCCAGTCTGTCTCTGTGACGGCTAAATGTTGTATAACTTTTACTTTGTGTCTTATAAACCACATCTCTTCCTTTTGTAGTTATTGGTAAACGTTTCGATTTCCAGGTGACTTTGATTTGGTTACTCTTGTACTACTAAGCTCTGTATTTGCAAGCACTGTAAATGCGATTCTCATTGGATTCGTCCTCTGTACATTTAGTACTCTGATGTTGCTATTAATAAAATGTAAAACAACATTGGCTTGTGATCTAGGGAATTTCTTGGAATGAGTCCCGGGGAGGGCATTGATCAGGGCAAACAGCACAAAATAAAAGATTTGAATATGAATTCAAGCTGGGTTCTGTATGCGTTTTTCAAATCAAATGACATGCTAATTTTAAAGTTGCTATGCTTAGTTAGCATTTTAATCAATAATTAATTATCTTACTAAATTAGATACATTAGTAAGAACAAATGAGACGTGTACTGAGGAGAGCGTCACGTGACCAGGCTCAAGGGCTTGTTCGTCCAACACCAACAGAGTCAGTCAGTGAAAGAGGACATATTCATCACAATATAGTTTATATAATAAGGAAGTTAATAAATACAGGACACCAAGGACAAAATAAAACTTTGTTAACACAACATCTGTAATGTTATCAAGATATCTAAAAAGTTTCTTTCTTCTTAGCATGAAGAAAAAATGATGCCCAGATGCTAGCTACATAGTCAATAATATATCACAGATAATCATTTGTAATGGAGTTAGTTGGTCACAAGATAATGAAACTAGATATATATACAGTTCAAATGTATATGGGCCTTTTACAATGTTATTATTATCTAAATAAAACTTTGCTAATTATGGTCATGTTCTTGAGAAAACATTATTTTAAAGTCTGTGTAAAGGAAATAGGAGAGTTCTTTTGGAGCACATTATATATGTGAGAAGACTGTGAACTATGTAGTACTAAAATGTGGAGTAAGAGACCAGCTAAACCAGTAGAAATGATGACTACAAAAACCTGGGCTATCGCTTATTCACCTGATTCCCCCGTCTACAGTTCACTTTTAATGAATCCTGGTTTAAACATGAGTCCTCTAGTAGTGCTTATGATAGTGTCACAACCTGGCTCTTTGGGCCATGACAAATCGGAGTTGCACTGTTTTTAGGAGGTTAACATATTTATTTATTTAACATAAAGCAACGGATAATTGAACAGATGTTACAAATGGGATGTGGACGTCAGTATTATCAGTGGTGCAGGATGTGCATGTGGTGAATGTGTGTTGTCAAGTGCATTTAACTAAAAAGGAAAAGAAGGGTTAACCCTGCGGCTGCCACACCACTCCATGGACGTCTGCTGGAGAGAGAGAGAGAGAGAAGGTGCCCCGATTACCAAACCCAGCCCACAGACCGAAATCCCACCGGAAGGCCGCTGCCTCAACAGCAGGGGTCGCCACAATAGCCATGGCTCATTTTGACGTTTCAATTGATACAGCAGCTTTAAGTAATTACAATTGTCTGCATATTCCCAATTTTACATATGTGTATGTGTGTACTAGTGTGGCTTATAAAACACTTGAGGATAATAATCATATTATTCAATAAATCATATCAAAGGTATAAGCTGCTGTGCTTCTATGCCTGCATTGTTCACATCATATAATGTGTAACATGACTATAGTTGAAATTGTACTGTTTGACAGCATTTGTGATGGTGTTTTAATGTGGGATTACCTCTTCATGGGTCTAAATGTGATCCAGAATCTAAATCCACTGGCACTGGAGCATTTGTTGGTGTTTAAAAAGATAATTGTGCAAAACATCTAATAACATAACATTATGTTACTGTCAATATTATTATTGGCATTATGATCTATAGTCATTGGCTTCAGTGCTCTATTGGTTTATTAACTGACGAAAATAGGTCTGGCACCATGGCCCGTCTGGATAAAAAGCTCTGAAATGAGCTGTGGCATATTTGTAGGGAGACCCATAAGTGCTGCAATAGCTATTTTTCTACCTGATTAAGGTGTGAAATGTCTTCTCAGCCGGCTTTTCTTCCTATCTGGAGCAGTCAACCATTAATAATAGCACTGATTAAAGCTTTGGGAGCACAGCCCCTGTTTGTTTAGTATTCGCTTCAAAATGGTTTTGCAAGCTGGGTGGAGAATCCTGTTTAACATTCGCCCTCGAGTTACAACTGATTCCACCAGCTCAAATGGAAAAGCCACTGATATCAGTTGTAGTGGCAATTGTCAGATTTGTTTCATGTTCATTAGTCTCTTATTTCTCTTATTGTGACAGTTTTTTTCACTATTTTGATCCTGACCGAAATCTCTCAAGGACTTGCCATTTATTTTTTGCACGTTCACGATCTGAACGAGGATAAATCCTTCTGACTTTTCGACATCTTGACTTTTCATCTGATGCCATTGTTTCTTTCCAGTACTGTAAATTATTACTTAAATAACTACAAAGAGAGTGACTTCCCCCATCAACCTCAACTGTACATTGTATTTAGTGCCAATTATGAATCGTTAGCATGTTTAGCTCATTTAGCTTAAGGCACTGCTCAAAGGATGCTGTTTGGTCTTTCCGACTTGTTAATGTCCTAATGTATTCTCATATCCTAAAGATGTCCGAACACCATTGCTAATGAGTTATATTAAGTGTTTAAGAATAACAGATGAGCTATAACCAGTATCAAATTTGATTTGATTGTTAATATCTGAAATTATCTGAATCAAGTAATTGCACTTTGTTACAACTTACATCACATATATCTATAATAATGACATTTTATTTACCAAAGTAAATAAAGATCTGGGAAGAGGGCAACATTGCCTAAAAGAAGTATGAAGGGGCAAGAAAACTCCAGGAGTTAGACAATATGACAATAAGCCAAACAACAACAAAAAAACAATTAAAAAAACCCAATAAAAAATAAGACCCAATAAGTTGTAATAAAGAAGAATTATAGTGTTTTATAATTCACTTTAATGTGACATACAATCCATTACAGTACAAATGGGGGTTCTAGAAAAAACGCTGGTGGTCAAAACTAGCAAGTCAAGTTATGAATTAAAGTTATGAATTAAACTTGACTTTCATTCTGAGCTTCAGTTTCATATGACAATATAATGTAAAAGAGATGGAGTGGTTTTCCAGTGGACTGCTTCAAGTCAATAATTCTTGTTCTTTATGAATGATGCAGTCACTTTGTTTTACTTGTTTTGACGTGGAATTCTAACAACACGTTTTACTGTAGCTTATCTATATTCCTGTAATTTAGAAATGCTGGGACAAAGCGTTGGATACACTAGTTCCCCATGTTTCCTCACAATGCTATCAGTGGTGTCTGATGTAGAGACAAAAAAAAAGAAATGGGCAGAGACAGTTCCTTACACACATTCACACACACACACTCAGCTGATTCCATCGATGAGACAATAAATGTTAATTTCCCCAAGCAGCCAGTTAGTGTTTTTCCATTTAACAACCTATCTTCTGATCAGAGGCATCTCTCTCATCCTCTCGAGTCCTCTCTCTTTCTGTCTCTGGGTTGTCGTTTTCGCCCTCGCTTTCTCCCTCCTGCTGTCTGGCTGTTTTTGGGATCACCTGGAGATACAGTTCTCTTCTCCTGTTTGACGAATCGACATGGGCAGAATGAGTCCTCCTCTGTGCTCCCTAAAGCCAGGCTCTTTCCTAGGGGTAGCCTGGCAGGCCGCATTAGCATAAGGCCAGTTGGATGGGTCCGACCTGAGTGTGACAGGCCTGGAGCCCCCCTCTTGCTCCTCATACATTAAATAGAATTATTCACAGACGGGCCCGATCAATGGGGTGGACGGCTGATGCCAACAGCTGCCAGGGAGATACTTTAGTACGGTGAGATTAATCCCTGCTGTAGACCTGCACCCGTCAAAGACTCTGCCACCACCAAGCCCAGACAGCGCAGTCAATGTTGATTAGCTCGTTGGTTGTCTGGTGTGGAGTGGAGTGGAGGGACCAGGCCATTTCTGACTGGCAGATGAGACAGCGAGGGCACGGCTGACAAGACTACCAAACTATCCTGCTCAAAGTTTATGTTTCTCTACAGTCATGATGGAGGTGATTGGTGGTCTCTATCCAATAAAAGAGCATGTTCAAGACTTTTCCTGCTTTGTGTCTTAAAGTAGTCTTCGTTGCAGAGGAACAAAAGCTACTCTAACCATTAGTCGGTTTGAGCTACACATGAAAATCTCTTGACTGACTGCTTACACTTCTTCCTCTGATCACAGCTAATCAGGATTCCCCTCAAAGAAAGCTTGATCAACCCAAACAGTTGACAACAACAACTTGATAAATAAATGTGCCTCAGCCAGTTTAGTAAGCTGTAACCACAGGTGACGTTAGACTGTCAGTGTATTGGTCATGCCTTCACCTAAAGTAATAGCTGTAGATAGCGGATAATAGAGGATGAAATTGGCCATACTGCGAGCCTCATCCCATATCCTGTTGTGATTGTTGCTCTCTAACAGAGCATCATCCAGCAGGTCCCAAAGTGTTTCTGCCTGGTAAGTCTTCAAACTACATACAATCCAGGCCCAAGAATTGGGTTAGCAGCAGGAAAAATGGGTTTGCTCTCCAGTAAGAAGTCAAAAGACCGACAGTCTGTGTCTAGCAGCTGTGAGTTGTTGCAGTGGGGAATAATTCCTTGCCAGTCTGGTTTGCACTTGTAGATGTGGTGTGAGCCACGGCATCGTTAGATGCTTGACCGCATCCCTGCACAGAACAAATAAGGGCTAGGTTTTGCCAAATCCAGCCTCAGTTGGTAAATCCACAGAATCCTTTAAACAGCTCTTCGTCCTTCCTTGTGCAACATCCCCCACAGAGAAGTCAATCAAATAAGCTGCGCACTGTTAATGGCGATGGAAAAGTTGGTTAAGGACTACTTTCATACCCTCTTTGTTTTTTCACCCTGTGACAGCACTTTTCTAACATTGTTATTCTAGCCTCGAAGTCCATGACAGACTCAAAAATTGCCCATAAGTGTGACTGGTTGTCTGTCTATATGTGTGAGCCTTTTCTGTCTGTAGATGTGAACCTAAAATCACATTTTCTACTTTACTAGCAATAAAAAACAGAGTATGGCATCAGTAACCAGCTGTTCTGCTAGGGTGAGAGCTGAACAAGGTTACATTAGCTTCAAGGCTGCACCTCTCCTCCATCTTACTATTAACATTTCACAACATGACTGATGCAGAGGTGGTTCTGAAGGTCATTGGGTTAACAGCTAAAACTACCAACAAATCTGCCTTAGTAAAGCTCATAGGGTCAAAATGGTACAAGAGTCTTCCCATGAAGTGACGAAGGACAAGACATCAAGTAACCTTAACACAGTTGTTATTACTGTATCATGACATCATAGTTGTTACTTCTAAAATCTGTGTTTAGAACTTAATCCTCCAATTTACACCAAAAAGACATGTATAGTCCTGACATGGAGCTAATGCTAATGCTAATGCTAATAAGCACTAGAAAATTACACAGTGCTTATGGTCAAATGTCATTCTGTAAAAACACACTCATCCTTAGTGCCACCAATAAAACATTAAGTCTGCAAATGGCAAAACATTTTTGGGTGACAGACTAACTTAATGTCTGCCACTTAGAGGAGCTGTGAGATGCCAAAGGATGAGAGACGGCAGAGAGAAAGAGAGAGAGAGCTTTGCACAGACTCTGAAGTTAGTTTTTACCATCCGTTCAACAAACTTGAAAACCAGAGGAGGCCCCGGGAAAGCATAAAAATGACAATTTAATTCCTCTTGCAAGAAGAACAGACACTCCAAAACAGGTTAAAACCCGGAGCCCAGAGTCGCCAGAGGTGATTTGTGGTGATGTCATCCAGCTAAAATAGCTCCTCATTAGCACCTCTGAAGCAGGTCGTATGATTAATCGTCAGCAAAGATTTACAATCCAATTAGAGAGTGTCTGGGTGTGGAACAAATGATTCACCTTTGAGGGAAACACATCAATGAAAGGAACCAAATGGACTTTTTTCAGGCAAATTTTTTGCCTCTGGCTGATTGATGTTGAGGTGGATGGGCGATGACTCTGGGGATGTTTGTCAGATCCTGAGGCTATCACTCACCATGCTGGGTGGTCTGTCATCGAAACATGGCAAGTCAGTAGACTCGCAGTTTATTCTTGACATCAGACACTTTGTTGAAGGGATTTTACATTACAGTCTGCCAGAGACCAGCAACACAAAATTGGATCTTAGTTAGAGCACATTTGTGAGTGTACATGCACACACGTGCCTGCGAAGGCATTTCTCTGAGAATGACTAATTTAGCAGCGAGTGCTTCTCTGCTCTCCAGCCTAGCCTGAAGTTTTAATCCCCACATTTGCATGGCTAAACATAGATCAGCCTCCACACAGCCACACTGGATATCAACTCGAGGAATATGAATGCTTGTTTTGACTGCACGTTTGGAAATGTTGATTAAACATGCATGAGCTCACTTCTTCTGTCTCTGTGGCATGTGATACTACATGCCCAAGTTCCCAACTGAAGTGAAACAACTTTAGTTTTTGGTGGTGGTGGTGGTGGTGGGGGGGTTATCTTTGTTGGGACCAAGCCACTCTGTGTTCCAAAGAGTGATTCAATTCCTTGCAAATGGGCTTCTCCAAGAGCTTCTTTGCTGAGTTTAAGGAGAGAGCTCACGGATGCGGAACGGATGCAATAACCGCCGACTTGCTGGCTGATAGAATAGCTTTATCACACACTACTTGCACTGTTGAGCTGTGGTATTCTATCTTTCTGGTATTTTCACACATACAGAAATGTACAAACACACACAAAAAGGGCTAAATAAAAGAGTGATATACATGACAATGAAGATGTTACTTTTGTAGTCACCGTCTTACATACAGTCAAAATATATTGACTTCCATTTAATTAAGCAGAAATAAAACAGTGTATTTGTGTGTGCGTGTGGCTGGTAATAGAAGCTGACCCTGAACATGTCTTAACAGCTGCCGCATCCTCGGTTTAAAATGTGTCTAAAGAAAAAAAACGAGGCGTTTGTTGTTACAAATAAATGGATGTATGGATCACATAATGTATGAATCAGTGAAAATATCTAGCGGTTGAGCATACAAGGTGTGATTCAACAAAATAAAAGGGTCTCAGATGAACTGATAATGTTCAGTCTGTGTTTAAAATGAGTGTGTGCACACATACAATAGTATCAGAGTCATGATCATGGTTAAAAAATGAGAAACTGTGGCATTTAAACACATCATGCACATCTTGACTCAAGTTCCACAGTGGCTGGTCAGTTTAACAAAAAACAAAAACAAACATGATGATAAATGATGATGTTATGAATGATGATTAACATTTTTTCACACTGTTTTCCATTACCGGTAATCAAACAGAGAGGCTGAATCCAGCAGAGTCCAGACAGACGGAAACCAAACAGGGTTCATCTGCAACTGTTAAGATAATTCACAGAAATGATGGCTCAGAGTTTGACTGAAGACACACCTGCACACTGATGTTCGGAGATAATAACCTGCAGGGTGAATAACCACTGCTTCAAAAAGATATTGTTCAACTGGTTTGAGGCCTTGGTTTGTGGTGCTGTTAGATTACATCATTTTGCATAGTGCTCCTCAGTGGTGTAGAGGTGCCTGGAGAAGTGGGTTTATTCCATTGATATGCCCCATTTTTTTTTAAAGCAGCCCATCCAGCAAAGAATAAACGCCCTGTTCTAAAAAATGACATGTAAGACTACTCTTGCATATTTAGCTCATCCAAAAATGGGCCAGTAGCAATTTCACATTAACACTTAACTTCTGCCTTTTGTCTTCAGGGAGTGCGGATCATTATGAAATTAACATTAGCCACAGAAGAGGTGCAGATTTTAAGATAAATACTGTTCCGCAGACGGGTGAGATGACTACATAATTATGCAATCTTCATTCCTTACTCCATTCGCTAATGAAAATTAGACAACTAAGTCATGCTGTTGTCATCGAAGAAGAAAAAAAAATCATCTCTCAGACAAGTACTGAATGATCAGAGGGTGTATGTGTCTATACCCAATGCTGACTGAAAAATAAGTTATTAAAAATAAGTTGAGCCTGTTGCTATGGATGACATCATGTTTTTACTTTTACTGGAGGTTTGAGAAGTGACCACTGCTAGTGAATGTGAAATAAAACATAAAACAATACACAGGAGAGCTAACAGATAGATAGATAGATAGATAGATAGATAGATAGATAGATAGATAGATAGATAGATAGATAGATAGATAGATAGATAGATAGATAGATAGATAGATAGATAGATAGATAGATAGATAGATAGATAGATACACAAACTTTATACTGAAGAAGAGCTGCAGCTTGACTCAAAATTGCACTGACTCCTTGATTGTCCTACACACCCTGACCCCCTACTGTGCCTGTTGTCCCACCACAGTCAGCTTTAGTCACGTTCATGGTGAGTCACCAAAAGAGCACAGGCAAGAAAGAAAGTGAGATCTTGTCAGAGTGCACTTGATAAGAATGCCACGTTTTTTTCCCACTTCACAAGCGCAAAGCCCCAGTATGCATCATACATACAGAAATAGCCCCTTTTATATCCTCATGTGTACAAGCAACACACTGTAGTTACACAAAATCAGTCAGACGAGATGGTGCTGAAATGATCATTCTTTAGTCATCAATACTGAAAGTTTGAAACCTGTGCTACTGACCCCTAGGCTGAAATTATTCAAAATGGTGGTCATAGGGTATTTAACATTATCTAAGAGACTTGGCAGTACTTTGGCATTACTGACGATGCCATCTTGATTTTGCGGAGCCAGAAGTGACCATAACTGGATGAGAGCATGGGGGTGGAGACTTGAAACCAGCGATCAAGACCGCAAAGTCATGAGAAAACTGTTTACCAAGGTAATGAATCTGGGTAGAATTTGGGTAATTTCCCCATAAACGTACATTTTTTGTACAACTTTTATTGTACGAGCCAATGGAGTTGCCCCATGCTGGCCATTACAAAGAATGCAGGTGTAAGATACTTCTGTACTGACTTTAAAAAATTTAACACAGTATGGGGGGAAAACATTTGCAGAACCAATCCCTCTTACTTCGCAGGTCTTTAACCATGTCATGTCATGTGATGCGCTAATGTTATCCTCAAGCTCCATCATTAGTGGAACAGCACTAAAAGTTCAGGAATAAGCCCTGTCTAGTTCAACGTGGTGCTTTACACACAGACATTTATAAATGCCTGTCTGATCTGAGTCTAAATAGATAGTAGACGGTACAACATACAGATTTCTTCCTTTAGCACACAGAAGGCAGTAAAGTGTGAATAAATTATAATAAATTTGCACTATGTGTGATCTTGAGAATCTGCATTCCTTTGTCAATCTAACATTCCCATACTGCTGACTGTCAGACTTGTTCTTAGCAGCTAGCAGCAACTTATGGGAACACAGGGAAGTCACCTCCTGGCTATTGATTTTTCTCCCTGTGAATGTTAAATGTTTATTAAGAGAGTTCAGCAGCAGCAGGAGAGGTGGGGTGGCCTAAGGCGATATCCTCTTCTCTGAATGATTATGTTCACCAGCTCTCTACCCGACTCTCTCCCCCACCACCACATCACACCATTCTCTCCCTCTGAGTGAACACAGATTGACTTCAGGACAGCTTAGATCTGCCTTTTCCCATCTATCTCCGCGCGCCCTTCCTCATCACCCCCGATGTCCCTCTCCTCGCGTCCACACAGAACTTTGATTACCTTCTCTCAGCTCAGTGGCTCTGAATGGCAGGACAGGCAGGTCAGGAGTCCAGCTAATACGAGGAATGGGGAAGAATAGGGCAGACTGAGAGAGCTCCTGCTAGATTCACTGCCCGCCATCTGAGACTTGTTTTCGCTCAGCTGATGGAAGATGACTTCTTTCTCTTTGTCTGAGCTCTCTTTCAACCAGGCGGGAGAAGATCAAAGAGGCAGAAGTGACATTGAGACTGAAGCTCATTTTTGGATTTGACTTAGAGTAGTTTTTACAGTTCTGAACCTCCTTTATACATGTTTCCTTTTTTGTTCTCTATGTCATTACTTAAGCAGACAGGTTAGGGAAGCAGATTGATCTTTAAGCATGTGTCAATGCACAGTTATTGTATATCTAACATTTTAAAATCCACAAAACCTAATCCTTTACTAAAAAACTTTACAGGTCATGCATTTTTTAAAGTACAAAGCTGACCCCAGTTTCAACTTGAGGGGGTTAAATGAGATCAAAGCTGGCACTGATGTTAATATTTTAGAGAGAGTGAGGAAGAGAAATTGCAAGAAGCCAAAAGCTTTCCTGTCGTTTTTGTTCATTGTATCGCTTGCTCCTGTTGAGAAACAGCCACGAGAGGATAATAGAATTAAGCAACTCTGCTTATGCACGTTGATGCAACTAATCCTTAACATTGTGTGTGTGTGTAAGCATTTTGAGACTCTGGAAGAAATTAAGTGGATGATTGCAAATACTGATGCAAACGTCTTCAGAGAATCAGATCAAATTAAACATTACGGTTCAATTTAGGAGGGTGTTTATGATCAGTAATGCTGATGTTTCTATATCTTTACATGCATGGGTTGAACTTGATGCACAATTTTCTCTGTCAGTCAACTGCACTATTTCACTATATATCATGTTCCATTCTGAAATTAATTTGTTCCATCTGACATATTCCCATCCAGATGCTAATTGCCTGCAGGCAACAGATGAGGTGACACACTGTGATTATAATCACAGATAAGTTGGAGATTTTCATATTTTGCAGACAGCCTCCCGCCGTCTTGACCTTTCAGCTGTTTTCATGGGACTGTCCTGTTTATGATCAATACACCAGCTGCCCTGCTGAGGATTGGGCCATGTGCTCAGAATCCTTGCTTTCTTTCAGCGCCTCTGAGTTCTCACCATCATAGTGAGACTGAGATTTACAGTCAGATTTGCTGTGTGTTACAAGGCTCTGTGTTTTTGGAATTCATTTGTCAGAGCACTGCTTCTAATTAATTAGAATTGAAGTTATATTAAAGCAGTTATATTGATGCTGTTCACTAAAATGCTATTAACACTAAAATGTATTAAATTTACTTTGCAGCGTGTTTCAAACAAACATTTGATAAATGGTTTCTAACACAATATAGTTGCATGCAGAAAAGGACATTCTGAAGCATTTCTCTATGCACGCATTTGCTTATATGAAAACACATTTTGTATTATTACAACTATGTTTTAATGTATTGTCATTCATATCTAACCTTACGAGTTAACTGGACTCACAGGATCATGAAATCACGTGAGAATTCATCTTGCCAGGCTTCAAGCTACGTGCTTGTGCCCAGACCACGGTGTCCTATCCGGAGCTATTAGCAACTACAGCATGAGCTACTGCTCTGTTTTCATGCTAGGTGTGTGTCAACAACAAGTGGCAACCTCTATGGCTGTGAGAGCTAATGAAGCTAATGCAGAATGCAAAGCCAAAAACTGCAGTTCGGTCACTTGAGTCTGGCTACAGAACGGATTAGTCTCCATAAGTCCCCATATTAAAATGTCCAACTTCAAAGCAGAAATAAACATGTTTACAGCCTGGTACAAAAAAACAGTTTTGGTCTCTATAGCTAATTTCCCTGGTCAACTGTACTGAGGCTGAATTTCTATATAACTCATCCGTTCAAATTATATTAAGGCTTAAAGTTATGCAGAATTAACAGTGTGGCCACTTGGTAAGAGTCTGACTGTGTATAGTTCATCGATCTGACTGACTGATGTTTAACTGTGATAGGCGTTGATAGATGATGATTGAAACAGTTTCAAATGATGACTTCATAGATGGTTCTGTGTAACAAATCATCTGGCACAGTAAAGTTAATTCCTATTCGTTCATACAAATATACAATTTTTTTCTTATAGGAGTAGTTATTAACGTTGACAAATACGTTAATTCATGGTCATACATGCATGCCCATGTGTATACTGCGTATGAATGTTAAACAGGGTGACTGGAAGTGAAGTGTTGCCTTTCTACACATGTAGAACACATTGTACACATTGTGTCAGCTCATCATTGCTCATACTAAAGTGACTACTACCAAATCTACCAAACTCTTATGACATATTGAAGTGTTATGTTGTCATATTCTAATTTTGATTTTGATTAGCGATTTACATAGGTTTGGTGTTGTGCGCATTAATGTGAAGGCAAAGTGCAGCAGTACACAATATGGTTGTTTTACACTGACATGCACATAAAATAACTATGAACTCTAAACTCTGAAATTGCTTGAATTGTTGTGGAATACGTTAACTCTTCTTGGTAATATAACAGCTCCTGAGTCAACTGCAAATGAATTGTGCATTCATCAGAATGGATGCACAACTCTCATGTTCACCCCCTGGTTGTGCTCTCATTCATCCTGACAACCTTGTTTATTGCGAACAGTGTAAACCAATGTTTTAAAATCAGAGCCACGACTTCTTAGCAATTGGTATTTTATACAGGTTTGCAACTTCAGAACCCACAGACCCCGATAGGATTGAAGAAGCTCCAACAAGAGAGTTTTAAGTTTGTAGGTACAAGGACAAAATCTGGATGTTAAAAATAGAAGAAGCTGTAATGACTCACAATTCTCAATGAAATCTCAGTGAAAATATTCTGAATGAGAATGTCCAACTTACAACACAAGTTCACACTAAGACATGACACAAACTTAATGTGGTGGATCTTTCATGGAGTGACGTTCTGTAAAAAATGTGGAAGAATAAGGAACCAATCAGTGACCTATATTTGACTGAACCGCTGATTTAAAATGATGACGTTAATGATGAAACATGCATACATGCAACCATCCATGCGCCAAAGATACAGAGAGCTCCAGTGTCAGTGTCGTTGGAAAGTTTTAGCTTTCAAAGTCATTTCAGTAGGTTTCATCAGTGGCAGCTGGTGAGAACATTAATTGCCAATCAGTATATCGTAGCAGTTTTCAGGGGTTAAGACCATCTCATCTACTTAATATCATCCACTGTCTCTCCCCTCTCACATTGATCGAATGTTGTTTAATTACCAGCCAACTGTAGAGACTCAATGAACTATTAAATAACTTAATGATCTGGCACTTTCCCCCCAATAGCTCGTACCCAGTGAGGCAGCTCCCTGCACATATTATACAAATGACTACCGGCGGAGGCGTATCAGCCTTGTGCTCCTGTACTCACCACAAACACATTGTAATTTAGTTGCTATGAACCACAGAGGCCATGTAAGTACCTCCGAGATCATAAACACTACAGAGAAAATGTTATCCTAGATTTGCTCTTTAAAAGCACATATAAGACATTTATTTCTTCAGTTGACTCCATCCCCCGAGCTTGTAATACTCTAATCCTTTCAAATTCACCTGCATTGCTTGCCACCACCACCTACCCAAACACCCCCACCCCCCCAGAGATGCTGTATCACCAAATTGAACAGGAGCCTTTGCAAGCTTTATGGATCGGTGAGATGCCTGCCGTCGAGCCCGCCATGACCTGCTTGACACAGCGGGACTCGTTTTTTACGCCGCTGCTACCTTTTTCCAGCTTAAGTGGGAAAATGAAAGCTGTGGATTATTAAAGGCGGCTAAAAGGCAGCTGTAGTAAGTTGGTGCCACTTGAGAGATGTCAACTCGATCCACACAGTGGCCGATGGCAGCTTTCATCTTACTAAGGATTCTTTTTAGCGTTTATCAGCCTGGAACTCAGAGCTCACGCTGTATACAGTACATATCCTGCCTCCCTGCATCACCAGTAACAGTCACTCAATGCAAATGCATGAACATCTTGCCATAAATCATTAAAACATCTCTCTGATCTTACCCTGGACTGAAAGGGAATGCATAATGCACACACTTAAAGACCATACTGGTGGTTTTCCATATTTCAGGCACATAACTACAAACTGTGCACTACCGACCACTTCCTCAAACTACTACATTTTACAGGCACATGAAGCATATCAGGTTTTTCTTTGTTTGTTTTTAGTAAAGTTATTCTATTATTATTGTGTGCTAATGCCATGGTTAATCCAGGGTATGCCTCATTTAACACTACCCTTTTCACAAAGGTCACATTTGCGTATCATTTGCTTCCTGGGTTGACTTTTTCAAGAGTATTGCAGAGGCAGTAAAAGCAATGCTTTGCTTGCTTTCACAAAGTGGATGGAAGTGTCAATACACCAGTGAATACATTTTTTCAAAAGAGAGACTGGTGTCGATCCTTTCATCTGATTCTCAGCAAGAAAGCAAATAAGAGTATTTCCCACAATCTTGAACTTTACCTTAAGGTGTACAAATTTGACTCTATTTTATAACCCATTTTATCGATTCTTTTTTTATTTTTATGGTGGGCCTGAAGGTCAAAACTAAGCAACATTTGAGAAAACATTTCACAAAACACAACATTTCTGAAGACCAACAGTTCACAAAATGCAAAGACATTTTAGAAAACACAACAGAGGAAAGGATGGGACAACACTGACTGGACAGAACCCAAGTCAGTTCAGAGTTCATTCAATAGATGTGTTAAGATGGGTTGGTGCTAGACTGGATCAACGCTCTTAACTCAACATTGCTGCTATAACTGCTTCGCTTTATGATGAAAGCCTTGACAGTACATGACAGCTGCTATAGTTTTCCCAGTAAACACAGCAACCTTTTCGGCTGTCACAGTCCCTTCCTGCCAAGCCTGCTGCTGCTCCTCTCAGGAAGCCATTCTTCTTCTTCGCTGGAGGGTCTGTGGGCTTGACAGAGAGGACCAGTCAGGTGTTCTGTGGCACTCCAGCTAATCCGGTTTTGTCAACCAAAAAAAACAAACCAGTAGTGTTGTCTCGCCCTACCCGTAATCTTAAAATGTGTTGTATAAAGTTTTGTTGTGTTTTGTAAAATGTGTTTCACCTTGAAAATTCATCATGATCCAGCTAGCTATGCGTCATCTTACATTGTACTTTCTTTACAGTAAGAATACCTCGCTGACTTTGCTTTCTTTGCCTTTTTTTGTACACCCCGGTAATGAGCAGATACAAAAACAAAGGACACAATGTCATTTTTGAGCAGCTGACTGGCAACAGAGTGCTAAAAAGACTACACATGGCTACAGGTTACAAGCTTTGGTTTAAAATAGTCGTCATCTCTTGCCTGTGTGTCCAGAGGTGATAGGTGGCAGTTTTTTTGGAAGCTATTCAAATTTATTTGTCCTGTCTGTCCTAAAGTCCACAAAGACAGAAGAGGTGAGTCATCCATCCTCAGCCCTCTTCTTGATGCTGTGGCACAGTCTGACCATCCATCCCTTTTCTCTGCACCGCAGAAAAACTATCCATTCATCCTCACTATGCTTCAGCATGACCATCCATCCGTCTTTAGCAGGTTAGAACAAAACATTAGCATCAATGCACCATACATCTTTGATGGGTGTGGAATACAAAGTAGCATACAGTTTTCAAGTTAGTTGAGAGGAATTCTATTAAGTTTCTGTTTAGTTTCAAGACCCAAATGTGATTGAGATTGATAATAAAGTTGCTCTGTTGAATTTCTGGAAATCTGCAGCAAAGATTTAAGTATAAGTATGTAAAGGAAAATATCTCTCTCAGCTGTCATGAAATTTTTACATGCATTAGTGACAGATGGATAACTGTCTCAAGGTTGGACATTTTGAAAGAACTCATGCTCTTGGCACTGTTTTCTGGTCCTCCGCCCCCACGCTGCTGCTGCTGCTGCTGTAGATTTCAAATGTCAGCATCTCCGGTTTCATTTGTCACCTCTGGTGTTTCCAGAATATTTGTGGCCAAATGTGCAAATCTACAGTGTCTAATTTTGTGGGTGTTGAATGTTGCAGCATCATTTTTTAATTATGCTGATATGATGAATGTGATTTAAGATGTGCAGAAGTATCTGAGTTCAAAGCGATTAATCCACAGTTGTTTGGTGAACAGTATGGTCCAGAATTGCTGTGTATCTAGGTTTATATGAATGTGTTTGTCAGTATTTACATATACTTATATGTACAGCAACCCATCCCATCACATGCTGCAGCTGTGTTGTCTCATGCTCAGCTTTGTAATGACATACTTTGCATCTGTAAAGACTAGAGCAGATGTAGTTATTACACACTCACAGCATATTAGGCGTTTTGTGAGATAAGAGAGATAATGCTAAGAAACTGAAGAATGAAATATTACCCTAAATGTTGGGTTCTTAGCAGCCCTTTAACATCCAAAATAGAAGTTGCATCCTCAGTGCTAAAATAAAGGTAGTGGAAGTCATTCCACCCAGAGAAAGTCACCACGTAAGCCATTTAAATCAAAATCTACTCAATTTGATATGATGAAGAGTCTGGTGAAGAGTGGTTCAACCTTCCAGACTCCGCCAGATCTTTCAGTTGTCTTCGTGTTAAGTACATACAGGCCAACCTTGAATACTCCGAATACTCGTTTGTGAATCCTGTTTAACTTTCCCTGTGCTTTAGTAACTCCTGCCCATCGTTCCCTGCCACATCAAGCTCAGTCTCATCCTAGCACTTGCTCCTGAAGTCCTCTGCCACCACAAGCCCTGCAATGTTCTGGATCTCCTCCCCTCAAGACCACATCCAGTCACCCTGCTCCTGACTTGCAGTGAGTTCAATAGACTGTTTCAACTGATTCTGATCTTGAGGTGGTGTTGGCATTTTGCCACAACAACCACTTCAGGCCAGATGATGTATCCTAACGACTTTAGTGATCCCCTGACTTATCCTAACAAGCAGCCTCAGCTGTATATATTTTAATGTGTTAATTAGCAAATATTAGTATGCTGATATGCTGAACAACTGTCACACAACTGCAGTAGTATGGTCATTTTGCGCATAGCAAGCGGGTGTGCTGCCTATAGGTCTCAAAACAGCAATAGCATGGCTACAGACAGTCTTGTTTCCTAACCTGACAGGTTGCTAAGAAAAATGCAGTGAATTCATATTTCTACATTTTTACCTGTAACAAGTACCTGTGATAGCACCACAGAAATGAATCCTGACATGCTGTTTGCTACTTTTGAAGGTAATATTACTATAATGGAGACTTTGGCAGTTAAATCTGGATGTCTTATTAAAGCTCTATTTCCTGTCCTAAAATGTATCCTTAATGTGTCAGGGTATTATATTGGACTTTCAAGATGCTGCAATGAAAGAAGTTTTATTGAGACATATGAGAGAGAGAGATCAACAGGTCAATAGAATCTGAAAACCACCATAGTGTGTGTAGCAGTCAAAGCGACCATCCACGTCTGTTGCTCTCTATGTAATTTTGCATGTGAAAAAAGGAGTCGGTGCATTCAACTAACCCACAGCAGTGTGGCCTTTCTTGCTGTTGAAAAGGGGTGTTCTTCTATTGTGTATGTATTTACATTGAAATTCTGACATTGATTTGAGCCTTGCTCAAACTGCATAGATTATATAACTATTGATTTCTTACTGTATTTTAGTTGATTAAAGCTGCAGGCTGGGCTGAGATTGAAAGAAAGTAGACATGAAAAATTTTACTACCCAATAAAGTCATCCAAAGCTGAATGCCCCACCCCACTTCAGAACTCATTCTGGCTCTGCTGACAGTTTGTGGTCAACAACAGTGTTGAATGAAAACCCTCTGCTTTTTCTCTCAAGAGAAATATTTGAACTAGGTCACTCATAGTGTGCAGAACGGGCACAAAATGGGCTTGCAGCTTGATGAAGAACGCTTGAAATCACCCCAGAGGGAATGAGATATGTTCATTGAAAAGAAAATAACCACCAGGTCCATTTACTGAGGATTTATCCTATGGTTTTGTTTACTAGCCTGCAGAGCAATAGGCAAAGAGCCAATAACATGCAGTTTTGTGCATCAACGAAGTGAACAAATTGCTTGAAGGAAGACAAGCAACTTTGTCTTTGTCCTAGATTACTGAAATGTGTCTCCTTTGAATAACCTCATTCTCAGTTATCAAGTCATCTTCACTTTGAGTGCTACTTTTGCAGCCAGTGCTGCCAATTTGCTAGACAAGACCAGACAAGACCTTTTGCCCCTGAGTGACACAAGCACATACAAGTAATTTGAAACTTGCATCAGGTTCCGTGGTGCATAAAGTTTGGGCTTACCAAAGCAGCATTTTCCCCCAACATTATTCCCTAAAGATGTCCTAGTAGTTCCTGCACACGCACCCTCATCCTCCTCTCCTCTCTCCTCTCAGCCTTTTGCTATTGTAATGCAGGGAGGGAGAGTAGAAAGTATTGAAAGCCTTGTTTTCAGCAGCTGCTGTGTGTGTCTCTGTTGAGTTTTTCCTAATTACCTCCCAAAGGAGCCCTACTGCTGTCAGACAGAAAGAGAGGAGGGTGAGAGGGAGCAAGATGGAAGAGGGGAGACGTATGTAAGGGAAAGGATGGGAAGAAAGACAGAACGTCGACGGGAAGAGGAAGACAGCGATACAAAGCGAAAACAGGGAGGGTGGAGGGGAAATAAAGCAGAGGCAAAAAGAACAAGCTTGGATGAGGTCTTCCATTTAGCCTTGGTCTGCCATGTTGACTGTCACTTCAGCTCTGGAAAACAGGTAGAACGCCTCCATCTTCAGTACAGGATTTTTAAAAATGCATGGAGCCACTGTGGCCCACTGTCCCAAAAACAATCCATCTAAAAGGGTTATAACATAAATGTAGAGTAATTGTTTCATCACGTGTTGTACAGCAGGTCATGGTAGTAAAGGTCTGGTGTGAGGCGTATATGCTGTGTGTGTATATACGAATATACACTATCTAACTACAAGAACTAAGAATAGCAGCACCCAGGTCCATGTTGGTCATATTAAAGCAGAAATATCCACAGGCTAAATGCTAAAAAGATGTAGTAAGGACTATATGAGGCCTTTATCTGCACTGACAGTGCTGCTTTCACATATTTACAGTGCACTCACTTAAAATAAGACTATGTAAATTTTGATCAACAGCTGCTGCTGTGGTCACAAGGGGCAACTACAGTTTAGCTGCAGAAAGCAAAGCCAATTTTTCACCTTGTGTCATTTGCATTAATTTGACTGCTGTGTGTATTCACCCTAAACAGCCACTGTATAGGCTGTAAAGGTTTTAGCTGCAAGCTAGCTAGCTTGTGACGTACACACTGATCAAGTATGTAGGGTTGCAATTTTGTTTTTATTAGTGTATAAACACCTGAAATATGTGTAATTGTAATTATGTCCTTATGTACATCCAGCAGGGGCTGTAAAGATAACCTCCTGGCTGTTACCCTGTTTGGTGGACTCTCTTCTGAGCATTTAAAGGGTTTCCTTGTTCTTACGTCTAACAAGGCATGGTGTCTTTGTTTGGTTAGGGCTCGATGTCCATGTAATGACCGGCTGTCCAGTCAGTTGGGTTGTTGGTATTCTTTGTCCACTTCACCGGCATCTTCACCTGCCTCTTCATCACTTGTATCAGCGTCGTCTCCCTTGAAGAGATCTGCCAATATTTGTCAGTGAATGCGCTCTCAGGGTGCTCTCTGGACTGATTGTGTGTAGGGGAGAGCAGCAGCAGCAGCAGGTTCAGTCAACCAATCAGGAGTCAGACCGAACAGTGAATGAGCTGTGACATTGTGTAATCACTAATTGGTGATTGGAGAACTTCTTTAAATTTAATTTTGTTCTAAATTATTTAACTTTTTTTCACAAAGTACAGTTTACCTGAGTGGGCTTGTCTGCATCCTCTGTAGTCATGACACTTCAGTTCCACAGTCTATGCAACAGCCTTCATAAACAGATTTCTAAATTAAAAATAGATTAGGGTTAAGGTTAGTTTAACCTTTGTTTCATTGTTTAGAAATCAATGAATGTGGTGACGTGGTGATGTCACGAACCTGTCCATTGAAAATAGGTGTCAACGCTGTGTGTGTTTGTGTTCAACTCAGCCTCTGACTCATCAGGAACTGGAGTTATTTTTGTTTTTTTCCTTCTCATCTCTGTACATTTATGATGCAGAGCCATACAGCTGCAAATTTCTAAATCAAGCTGTAAGATCTTCAACTTGCGCAGACACATCTTTGCATCAATTAGTGACAAGATCATAGAGATTGTAGCTTAAATTTGGAAAGATGTCATCAGAAGAGAGCGTTGGTGGAAATCATGACTAAAGGGGAAAGTTACTATGAGATATTATGACGGGTGGTGCACTCGTAGATGTTAATGTGAGCTGTAGTTCTGTAGAATTAATCGTTGTTTAACTGTGTCACAATCAAAGGGTTTGATTTTTAATTAGCAAGTGTTGGAATAAATATTTATTTATTCATGTTAGAATAAGGATACCCAAAGAACACTTCTTCACAATGACAGATGAAAGAAAGAGACGCCAATGGAACAGCAGCTCAAGGCGCTGCAAAGACTTAATTGTCTCTCCTGATAAATTACGGTGCATTAGTTTCTTGTTTTAATTTCTTTTGTGAGTATTGAATAGCCATAAAGTTGGCAAACACAGCAACATATAACAGCTAACATAAGCAACCAAGCTAATGCAAAAAATTACGGATGTACGTGTTTTACTGATGATGCATTTTGCTACTTGTATGAGGAAGTGTATGTTATTTCTTCTTTTCAATAGTTGCATAGTCAACATTTTAAACAGATGTATTACACATGTTACTTTTATGTTGTGACACAGTAGGCTACAGCGCAGCACACAGGCACAGAGAGGGCCGATAAAGAGGCAAACACCGTAAAAACTTTATGGATATTTTGATGGTCCTCCGGCCCACTCATGCAGCAGACCGCAGGGATTTGTCTCGATATGCCAGATGGCTACTATACCACTGGGTGCAGCTTTAACCTAATGTGACTTTTTTGATTTTATAATAAATGCACAAAAGAACTGAGAATGCTAACAACATAGTTCTTATAAAGGAGGATGATCTTATGTCCAGTGGACTGTTTCATTTTAACTTTTGGCACATGTAATATTCAGAGAGTCTGGTGCAATAAAATACAAATGTAAACACTGTCTCTGTGCCACAGTGAGAAATTTAATATGTGAGTAACTGTTTGTCATGATCAGAGGATGAATATACGCAGGTTATTCTAACCCACTTATTCTTTCATGCATTCACACAAAACCAGGTTGCTGGAGTAACCAGGTCAAGAATGTAGTTCTCTGTGAATGGAATTGAGGCCACTTAAGAGACTTCACACTACAGACAAAGAGATGTGTTTTGGGTTATTTTATGGTAATGCAGATACATTTTTCTTTCCACTTCAATTACTTATCATTGGAGCAGCTCCAGCTTTTCAATTTCATTACCAACTTTCATGACTAGAAGCTTAAAAACAACAGACTAAAAGTCATATATCAAAAATTTCCAACATTTTTGCATATTGTAAGCAGCTCTTACTTCCTGATAACAACACAGGATATGGTGCTGGATTTTAGGTACACACTGCAGACTCACACAGGATTAACATCACAAAGCCTCTCCTGTTATCACAAATCAGGGGGTAGCCCAGGCAACATCAGTCCTGTGTAAATAGGGCCTCAGAGGGCCATATTAAAACACATCCCCTCTGTGATAGACTTACATGGTGGCTGTGAAAGTGAAGTGCTACTACTAAGGGGAGTAATGTGTAAATTATATTTGAGGAGGGATTTCTTTGCTCAAAAGTCAGAGATAAGTTCTGCTGACCAGGGCTGAGTTATGGGCAATCTCTCTCATATATTGGCAATGTATTGGAAATGTAGAATAAAGCTATTAAAGTCACACTGATGTTGAAAGCCATCTTAATGAAGCTGTCCATGGTGCTGAGAAGGCACAGTAAGTAACAACGTGAGCATTGTATCTGGTTAATTATCATACTGAGTACATGCTGAAAATATAGCCTACAGACAGCGCCTCCAGCTTGCTATCCTGTGTATAATACAGTGTTATTAAATCTAGCAGTGATGGTTCTTGTAAGCTTCCCCAAGGAGACATATTGTCAGTGAATGCAGGTGTTGTCACTTTGTCATCAAATTAACATTCCCATATGCAGCCTCTGTTGGGAGCCAGGAGAAAATAAAGTGCATACGCACAGCTGAACAAAGAAGGAAAAGGTAAAGAAAGGATCAAATTAAAGTTTCTTTAAAAAATGTTTTTCTTTCTTTTTTTTTTGCTTTAACTTGTCACTATGAAGTGTGCACAGTGTAATAGCCATATAGCCAATAGCCATGATTAGATGGGTTTCCTATAAGGGAATACTTTCATGCTGCAATTCTGTCAGCCACCTGACATGATATTTCACAGGAAAATGAAAGCTTCTGTTGTTACTACCCCCTCCACCTGGATGCCAGCCACTGCTTTAGTGACGTGTGTGTGAATAATGTTACTCAAACTATGTTTTTACTATGCAATGCACATCATTACAGTAGTTTTTGCCTGTTCCCAAATTCAATATAAAATTGTGACAATCTCAATTTACCTCTTCAGTGAGCATGCTTCTTTCTTCTCTCTTGTGGTGTTGATCATTTCGTCACGGAGCTAAACTCTGAGGAAAATGGAAAGCGAGCCGGTCTTTGCGACAGCAATTCCACTTGGAAATGGCAAGAAATATCTTTTCTGCCCGTGTTTTTCTTTCTTAGCAGTAAGCAGTCAAACTGTGCTGGACTCAATAGGCCATTTCGCAGCAGATACTTTGACTTGTCATAGAAGAAAAAGCAAGTGATGCAATAACAATGCCTTCATTCTATTCAAGTGACCCAGCAAGTCATGACAGTGTGACACATACACAATACCAGAACTCTGAAACTGAAGCTGCTTTTCCTACTGTGATATGTCAAAACTTTTTATTCTTTAACTTTAACTTTTGTATAAAAAACAACAACAAAAAAAACATTATCGGGTCCATGTGTGAAACTGTAAATGATTGCAAAGCTATCATGATGTTCGGCTATTAAACACTAAGTTATCAAGAAGCAACCAAGTGGAATGATGGAACACATGTTGTGCAACTTGTAAATAGTCGTTGTACTACTTGTTGTATTAATATGATAACCTGCATAACATCTGCTGAAACATAACCCTGCGTATGACTACAAATAGTCCATCCAGCTGTTGTATATTCAGATTTTTGGGTGCTGTTTGCTGTTAATCTGGATGAAAAGGAAACCTTTTGACATTCATCCGGTTCCAGCCTTTTTTCCATGTTTGCACCAAGAGACACCGGAGCCTGTATTTATCAAGCATCTCAGGAATTCGCTAAAAACCTTACACTGTCAACACTCCTATCTTAGAAGGACTTGAGAGTGATTAATAAAGCTTATACACTCACTTTAAACAAAGAGAAAGATTAGTCCCTGGAGAAAGTGTGATGTCCCTGTTTTAACGACCTTCTCTGCTGCAAAGTAGACATAAAAATGGTTTGCAGGTTTTTGTTTTGAGTTTGAAACTGGATAAATTCAAAATGCAAATAATTGCAACAGATTAATAATTTATTTTGTTAGCTATGTATTCCAAGTGTATTGGCAAATAATCTAAGTAACTAAGTCTATCCATCCATTATCTGCAACCTATGAGGGGCTATGAGGGGCCAGCTTATTGCAGGGCACATGGAGACAAATAACCATTCACACTCACATTCACACCTATGGCCAATTTAGACTCACCAATTAACCTATTACGTGCATGTGTTTGGATGTCTTTGTTTGGACTGCGGGAGGAGTACCGGGTAAAAGCCACAAAGTTTGAACCAGGAACCTTCTTCCTGTGAGGCGACAATGCTTACTACTGCACCACCGTGCCACCCAGTAACGTAGGTAAACATCACACGTCTTAATTAAATGGATATACAATTTAGAATAGTGATTTGACATACCTGTATGACATATCCTAGTCAGCCCTATCCAGTCACACAATTTTACAACTCATATTAGCACTGCATGTTGTGTGTATTGTGCATATTGCACACACGGGGATGATGTTGCTACAGGTGGGGAAAATTATCTATCTCGTTATATAACCGAGTATTGAAGTGCAACATAACCATGCAGTCCACATCTTAAATATTATAAACCCATTACAAATTGTATGAATATTATTTATTTTTTGTTCGCTCATGAATGAATGTATGGAATAAAGATGCCAGTACACTTCACTGTTTACTTGACCATCTTCATGAATAAATTAAGGATTCTTACAATAGGAATCACAGATGGGTTCTTCTGATCGTTGTAGAAAGCACATACTGTTTAAAAGGCATTAAAAGGACATCAGTGTAAACTGATCCATTTATCCTGACTTACATCCAGCATTCTTACATGGTATGAAGATATACACGTGGTATACAAAGACATGAGTACAAATTTGACAACTGTGTCAAAGCCAAAAATCCTCGTTGCAGACAAAGCACACTTTACAATTTGGAAATACTTCAATTTTAGAATTAAATCCACCTTGAAATCAAGGAAATCTGTAACAACACAAGACAGATTTGCAAAAGTGTTGACTAACCGCTAGTGTGGCTTTCTGCTGCAGGTAAAATCAGTTATTGTATGGAATAATCCAAGGTGGATTTTTCCTTTGTAAATTTACTCATGGAAATGAAATGGGATCAGGCAGAGATACCTATTTATTAATATATCAAGAAAGGGGTATTACCTCAGTGGCATATTATTTTCTATTCTCCCAGTGCCCCCCTCCCCTCGACAGGCGGCATTAGTAAATGTGTGCTGACAGCAGAGGTTACCTTGAGCAGGCCGCTGGACCTGGGGGCTGTATGTCTTCATTTACCCCAGTATCTGCAGATGCCAGGGAAAAGAGAAAGTTATTTTCTGTGTCTGGTCCGCGGGGAAAACTGAGGCTAACGATCTTGGCCATGTTGATTGTTACCTTGCTCCTAGAATAGCACTTTGCTTTTAGGAGCGAACGCCAGGGAACGTAAGCAGGAAGGATGAGAAGAGATGTGTGGGGTGTGTCTACGTGTGTGTGTGTGTGAATATAGCAGAGGTGAGGGTTGGGGATGGAAGTGTGTGGGTCACTCACTAGAGACGCACACACACATACGCAGTGGGAGAGCTATGAACCCAAGCGCCCAGACAAGTCAGGTGTGCTGTGTGATTATACTGAACCGGCGTGTCCACCTATTAATCATCTGGATTATTTAGGTCAACCCTGATGCAACCACCTTCCATGAGGTTATACACTATACAGTGCCCCATATTATCCATAGGTTAGTATGGCACGAGGTGTAAGCATGTCTGATGATAACACTTAAAGGAACAGTCCTTCTAAAACCAAAATCACAGGAGAAATAGTGCTATATCTATTTTAAAGACGGCTGTAATTATTACTATACTAACAGAGCTAACTAATGTAAACCCACTGTGATGTCACCCATTGGTTTGTGGAGAACAGTTTTAAAACTTCATGTTTGGTATGTCATGTTGGTTTTTTGGAGCCATGAATGACCACATCTGTCATGTTTGGTCACGGGACGTACCGTGTTTTGGGCTGGGCCCCCCAAAGAAAGAGATGAAATATAGATAGATAGATAATATATGTTTCAAATATACTCAGAGTCTGTATATGAGCATGTGTCAATAGCCCGACCACAGACCAATCTGATCACTGATAAAACAGAATCAAGACAAACAACCTCCTGAGTTTACAATAAAGTGATGAATAATAAGCACCAATGGATATATTAATATGAGGACATACTCAGACTAGTTTATTCATTATCTGACAAAAAAGCATCACAAGTATTCATTCTTATAATAAAGACATATTGTAGCCAAGGCTATCCACTTTACCATGGCCTAATATTTAGAGTATTTCCAGTTCATCTAAAGCTTCTTATTATGTTCTAGTTATGTGATTATATTCGTTACATTTTATATCTTTGTTGAGTACCACTTTTAATTGTTCACCAATCCTAGCCTACCAATCCTAGTGAAGCGAGTAACCTAAAGAGAGACAGAGACCTCAGAAGAACAGCTGCTGATGTTTGGCTGCTGGCCAACTTCTACAAACTGTTTTTATTCTCGTCCCAGACAAACTCTGAAATAATGAACTTCAATACAACGTGACATTCTGCACTGAGTAATACGAAACGTCTTGGTCCTAACCTCGAACCTGCATCTCATCAGTCCGCCTTCTGTCTGCCTCTTTTTACTGGCAGGTGCGCACATACAGTACACACACACATGCATGTAAAGTGTCTTCTTCTATTGTTTTTTTGGGGTATGTCGCTATGCTTAGTATGAATGCGGCCTCCACCGGACAGTAAGTAAACACAGAAAAATATCAGCTTAAACTTGAAACGATCATGACATGAATTCTTTGGGATGGAGGTCAAAACTCCTTATTTTGTACACTGGGGTGAGACCCCCGATTACGTGATTACCCACGTAAACAGCTAAAAATGAGAAGCCTGCTTCAATCAACCTCTGTCTGGAATCAAGGGCTCATTGTTTCAAAAGTTATTCAAATGTCAAGTGGTTAATCTGCCAGCATTATCACCACATTATGTGCCATGTGAGGATGGAAAGTTTGTGCAACAGTAACTAAAGAGATCAGGGCTTATGAATGGTCAATAGCTTACCATAAAGACTAAAAGCAGAGGGAGCAGAGGGATCTCTGGCGCTACCCAAAGTTCAAAAGACTTTTCACCAAAACTTTTCTCCTCTTACACACAGTTTACTTTGTCTTCTGTTACACAATACCACATTTTAAAAGCATCACCTTTTAGAGGTTTTAAACACTTGCAAAAGTAACACTTTATGTACAATAGAAAGGTGTATTAATAAGAGCAGCTCCTAATCAAATCCTTGACATTGTACCTTGTTTGATGTTGACACATTGTCCTTATCTGCTTTGAACAGAGCTATGCCCTCTAGCTCTTTCTTTTTCATTATAATGGAATAGATAAAGAGCATGTGTGGACGGTAGAGAGCAGGAGTCTCAGCCACAGAGCCAAAATGAAGGGTTATTACAGTTAAATACAGGCTGACACTCTGCTGGCTAATCCTCAGGGCGGCCATTACAGAGAAAACTAATAGGCACATCAGTAATCAGGGCCAAATTCATTGTCTTATCTCGGCCCGAAAAGCACCTCTAAATAGCCCTATAACAATCACCGTAAGAGATTCCCACCCAATATTTAGTAAGAAGTACAGACTGTCCGATTGATTAGTTAATAAACTCACCTTGAAAAGTGAGTGCTCAGATTTTCATTCCTTATTTTTCTCATCCTTGCTATGAGTTTATATCTAACTGACCACAAGACGGGAAGTAGACTGGCCCAAAAACTCCAAACACACTGCTTCATTAAAGCTGCACTGATCAATACTTCAGGCTGACAATGGATGAAATGACTCTGTACAATGTGAAAGGGGTTGCTCTTGGTGATAAATCCACACAGAATTATCACACTACTCCAAAGTTCTCCTTAACTCTACAGAGCTTTTTTGCCTTTTAGCTTATTGTTTTGGTTTTATGGTCTACATTTTTACTGTTGATTTGATCTCACCAGAGCAGTGCGTGGCAGCTACCTTGCTGACTGCTGCGGCCCACGCATATGTAGAGCTGTCAACGGTATTATAAATATAATATCCACCCCTATTATCCTCAGAAATACTAGAGAGTTTTAATGTGAAACAGATCAGGATATATTTTTCATGTCTTTGACATACAGATATAGATAATGAAAATGTAGTGAAAGGTGTATATGTTACTAGTATGATCTTGATATGAGTCTGACAGGATAATTTTTCACTGTCACTGAAAAAATAGGCGAGACCTTTACTCTTTAGTGAAGCGTCGCCAAAGCTGTACGTGAGCCGTGCTGCTCAGTCGGCCCGTAAGGCTCCTCTAAACTGTTAATAAAGGTGCCACAATAAAAAGCAAGAGGTTCAGCGATGCACACATGCTGCACACACCAGGCAGTAAACAGTTGACATTTAAATGTAGTGATGAGCTAGTGAACGAGTATTTAACAGATAATGAACTGGACTTTCTTCGCAGGAGTTATGAGGTGAATATTGAACTCGTTATACAACATTTATTGCATATTTGTCAGTCATGAAAGAGGGACCCCTCCTCTGTTGTTTAAGGGTTTTTTGAGAGTTTCTCCTTATCAGTGTTTAAGGATTGAGGGTGTCATATTTCAAGCCATACAAATAAAACTGACAACCTAATTTACACCTGTGAGGTGGCCACAAACAAAACTACAAATGAATGATAATGTTGCGCTGTGTCTGCAAACTGTGAGCAACTATTTATGGTTTGCCATAACAACTTTACAAGGTAATAATATGGCAATCTTGTGTTTACACCTTTATCTGCTGCCCCAAAGTGTCCACAACCTCGGTTAGTGCAGCTTTAAAGTACAAAAGTGAAAACTATTAAATATTAAAATTATTGTGAATTATTGAAATACCACTATTCTCTGTCAAAATGGTTGAAATCTTGTAATTTTTTGTTCATAATAACCACTTATCTACTAAGCATAAAGCACAGAGCAGTATCATATTGTTTTAGAGCATAGCCCCTGCCTATTGCAACATGTTCTTCTTAGTGTGGAACAACTTGGCCTGGCTGACCTGCTCAGAGCCCTGTCTTCAACACTTTGAGGAACTGGAACTGCCACACAGTCAGTGCCTGACCTCGCTAATGCTCTGACTGGGAGTAAATCTCTGCAGCCAGCTTCCAAACTCTGGTGGAAAGTCTTTCTAGACTGTGTGGTGGCTTTTAAATCAGATATGGGTGCAAGGTGTTCAGGTGTCCACATACCTTTGGCCATGTAATGTATTTCTAACATGTTCACACTCCTCAATTGTCAAAAACAGCAGCTTGGTCAGTGGTCCTGTGCTTTAGTCTAGAACTCTGGCAGAGATTTCATTTCTTGTTTGTTTTTTTGTAAATGAGCTGCTTTACAAATTGCTGTAAGTTTGACTCGAGTGGAGGAGTTTGTTGCTGTCGGCCTGTGGTCTCACCCTTTGTTAATGATTTTTTTTGTGATTATCATTCAACTAATAAGCTGTCTCTCCACCATCTTGTTTTCCTCTCTCTACAGTGGTGTGCTGATATAATAGTCTTCCAGAAAATACACAAGGAAACAATGTCAGGCAAAAATTAGGTTTCACTTTCACTCTTTTTCTTTTTTTTTTTTTGGTTTTAATTGAGTTATAACTCAACTGTGTGTGAGCACTGTTGTCATCGTGGGAGTTAACAAGACTCACTTCCTCATTCATTAGTTGCAAATGGATACATTCAGTTCACAGTTTACCAAAAACATGAGCATGTTGAATGAACAGCACTCTTTTAGTGAATTCATGCACAACACTGACTGAGTATATAAATGATTAACATTAACTGCACTGGCTGCAGTAAAGCGAAAAGTGAGTTAAATGTAACCTTAAGAGTAAAATAAATGTAGTTTTAATTTGTTTGAACTGGTTGGTTAAGTATTGTAAGTTATGTGTTTAGTTATATTTTTGACTCGTCTAGCTCATCATGTCGGTTTCTGGGCTCCATGTTCAAATTACTTGCTTTGTTCTACCAACAGTGTAAACCCATAAAATATTGAATTTAAGATGATATAAAACAGATAAATGCAACACTTCCTATAGTTTGTGAAGCACAGTATGAGACGTGGGAAGTCTTTGTCTGACAAAGCACTACGTCACATTTATCTACTTTGCCAAAGATGTTTAGTTGGTCATGACAAGGTAATAGTATTGAACTAACTGTATTGATAAAATGTAAACAGTGTAAACACTAGGCATATTCCCTAAATGCACACAGAGCTGAAATGCATACATCATTCAAATGTACCCTGATGCACTGCTGTTCGTGTGCTCAATTTATTGAATTAAGTTTAGTTTTAATTTGCATCCTAATTTGACCCTGGCACCTCTGACTGAAGCTCAGGCTGCTTTTATTGCTCCCTACTTTGTAATCAGTCAGTTATTCATGAATACTCGGAATACCAATGGTCTTACTCCTCCAGCTGCTGAGAGGTGGGAACATTTCAGACATTCATATTGTTCACAAGTATGTGGATGTTGAAATTTTGTAAACCAGCTACAAGAACCAAAGATAAATCTGTGAGATTTTTTTCCACTGTGCTGACAGATGCAGTGTCGCCCCTCAAGTGTCGAAATGCAAAATGTGATGACTGGATAACAGGTCGAAAAAATATGTCAAATCCAAAGTCAAGCTTTCAATTTATTTTCTGAACACCACAGATTAAACACTGTTATGTGTGATATCTCTGTTATATTTGCACATTTTTCATATTTTTATATTTTAACAAGTTACATTTTGTGTATTTTCACTCAACTTTAACATACACTGACCTACATTCAATAAAATGCCCTTTGGCAAACCCCAGAGAGTGTACCTGAATGAATAATTTAATGTACTATAGGTGGGGGATGCAACAGTGCTGCTTGAGTTTTTCCGGTCGAAAAAGCAAGAGTAACCCTTCCTGATCAATATGCATCTTGACATTCTGGTCTATTTTGGCTACAGTTGGTTGGTTAAACATTCATGTTCCCCACAGGATGAATTGTGACCATTTTGGTGACCCCTTCATTTTTTAATTGAGTACCAAATTCAAGTCAAAATTTTCATTTGTCCAATATTTACTACTGATTTATAACCAAATATCTCCAAAACTAATGACATTCCCATCGGCCTCACTTTCACTTTATCTTTAGAATTGAGATGGTATTTAGTTCAAAGCATTGCTATGCTTAAGCCTCAAAGAGCTGCTACCATGGCTGGAGTCTCTGATTGTTGTTGATGCTGAAAGACAGAGACCAAACCTGATATTTACTATTCTACAAAAAATTTATTACTTCTGTCTGGGCATAAGAATGGTGTTGCTGCTGTTCTGTCCATTTTCTTGTCCAATAATGTGGTCCAGTGCAGGATATTTTGAAAACACATGGCTGGATTTCCCTGAAATCTTCTGTGGATGTTCATAGTTGCCAGAAAATAAATGGTTATGTTTTTGGTGACTTTCTCACCATGGCCCAATTCCAAATCAGGCACTGCAGCAGGTTTAATTATTAATTTGTGAGGTACTGTGTTTAGGCTGTAGGGTATGCCAGGATAATGAAGTGACCTGTTGCGGAGAAGTTGAGCCTGAATGAGTTTGTGGAAAAATACAAAACAACATCACATGGCTAATCTGATGATCAGACAGGTGAAACTCCTCCACGTTCAGCCTGAAATGTCACTCAAAGTGAGCACTGTCCAGGTTGGAGTCCATACGCTAAACTATGACACTCCCAGTTGCGTTCTGGCTTGGTTTGTTTTATGTATCCAGCTTCTACATTTGTGTCTGGCTTGCAGTCTATGCTGCAAAATACTTTTATAATACCTTTATAAACAAAATACCTTTCCTTTATGTCCATTTGAGAGAGGGACTGAGAGAGGGAGGGAGAGAGAGAGAGAGAGAGAGAGAGAGAGAGAGAGAGAGAGAGAATAAGAAACAGCAGTTGTCGACAACACAGGCAGTGAATGAAAGAGAGGGAGCACTGATGGTGAGAAGGTCAGTGAATCAGAAAGATAAAGTTATTTTATGATTGTTTTTTAGTGGTTATACCTTTGGGGCACCCACTCTAGTGGTTATTATCATCACAGATTAACACACCTACCCACACCAACGCACAGCCCTGCTGCGATTCGCCACAACACCTTGCTGAAATAACCCCAGAGACATTATCAAGACTTATTTCTTTATACTTGACAAAACATACATCATACAACTGTTTTCAAATGCTTGCATGAGACTTTTAGTCTCATTGTTCTGTTGAACAATAACAATAAAATAGAGACTGTTTTTCTTATTATTTGTCCATTTATTAACAGGTATAAAATCTAAAGCTGTTTTTTTTTACCACATTACTAAAATATGTTGTTTTGGATTCTTCTTTTTATAATTTTTACAGTCAGCTGAGCGTGAATAAGATTTGTAAATGTCTTATTGTAAGGTTGACTGCAGAAGCACCACAGCTGCAAGTGTCTCGGCAGCAAAGTATTTCTATATTCACATAAATTCCTTTACATCCTTTGCAGTTTTTTGTTGTAAGAATAGCTTTATCTTTTCTAAAGAGAGGAAAAAAGCAGCTTTAGAAACCAAGGTGAAATAGCAATTTATTTAAGTTGTGCGCCACAGATAAATAACTTGGCTCTGTGCATATGGTCCCTGGCTTCTAGAGGATGATGAATGTTTTAGGTCATGGTTCCCTCTACATATTTCCCACATGCATGTGAGGCAAGGCATTCAATGGCATGATAACTCACTCTGCTCGAATTACTGTCCACAACTCTCTCTCTGGCTTTACTGACCGAGTGGAAAACCCAAAGGACGGCCCCTTCTGTTGCCAAAGCCAGGCACACGTTAGGCCCCCATCTATCACCCTTGCCCCCTTTTTTTTTTTTTAGAGATTTTGTCCTTTTCCCTCTCCATGCCTCCCTCTGTGGTTCTCCATGAGTCCCCTAGGCAGCAGCAGGTGCACTTGGGGGGCTATGGATAGTCTTTGCCAGCAGCTTGAATGAACCCTTTATAAACTGGCTTTCAATGTCCCCCCTGTTTCCCCCTGTGCTATCATAGGAAAACCATTATCATCACTGTTATGATCTACAGCCTGCCGATTGTGACTCTTCCCTGCCAGACGATGAGCTTAAAGAGACCTCCTGGGGGGCTGTGATGCTCCATTTCAATCATGCCCATGAATCAGGCCCTCCGCCCCAATCCCTCCATCTCCTGCCACATGCACACACTCAGCACAGAGACAGAAACTGCATGTAACTTCAAGGCAGCCAGGCTACAGTGACAGAGAACAAGATAGACGAAAGAGACTGACACCCCAGCTTTCAGTGAAATTACTGCAGAATTAAGCTGGTGAAGTGAGAGGAGAAAAATGAGTCAGCACCAGCCTGTCGTCACTAGTATAGCCTAAAACCAGGTCTGCTGTAAATCCAGAGATGCCACTTAGCTCTTTAAAAATCTGCCACATTTTATCTAAACAAACATGTTATGAAACTATCACCGATTGCTACGCAACAGTGATCCAACCTATTTTCAGCTCATGAAACCTTTTTTATTTTTTTTTATTTTTATTTTTTTATTACTGTTAGTAGTAAGAATTTATTGTCTTTACTGGCAAAAGATAATCTGATACACTGGTTTGTGGGATGAGACCTGGATAGTTAGCAGTTATGGTGACCATGGTAAACAAAGAAATGAATGTTGGTTACTGGCCAGATTCTACTTGTATTGAAGCAAACACTGTACCTTTTTAATTCAATGTTTGCTCTACCTACTGGGTGCAGACAAAAATAACCTTCTTTCCAAACTGAACATTAAATGACTGACTAAATATTAGATGATTCGGCTTGTTTTTAACCATGACAGCAGCACGACTGTAGGGATGGCAAAGCCAGTCTGTTGATCCACAACTTTGATTGTGACTGAATACCCGAACAACTATTGGATAGACTCATTGACATATGACTCATATTCAGTGAAATGTTTCAACATCTACAATACTCTCATTTCCCTCGTCTGGTACAGGTACAGTACTCATGGTTCCCATAGGATTATCCATTAGGAAAAGCTATCTAAATGACTTTGATGCCCTTATTATTCCTCCAGGTTTATGGTTTTGAATCGATGCATGGATTGCTTTGCAATTAGATATTCAAGACATGTCCCCCATGGGATAAACTGCAATAAATATTCCACTGGTGCCACAATCAGGTCAAAATTTCAATTTTAATGTCCAATTGGTATTGCCTCCTAAATTAATGATTAGTTGTACTTTGTTTCATGCAAATGAGCAAGTCTTAGCATGCTACACGCAAAACAGGCAGGTGAACATTATACATTACAAAACATCAGCACTGCCTTCCTGTCATTGTGTTAGCATGCTGATGTTAGCGTTTAGCACAAAAGCACAATTTCCCTAAGCCTTCACAGAACAGCTGACGTAAATGTATCTTCTTAGACTTGTTTTAACATTCTTTCAGAAAGCCAGTACAAGAGCTAGATATAGCATATGATGAACAAAAAGTTTTACTTGATAAAGTAATTTCACTGCTAAGTTAGTTATCTCTGTCCGTGCTGACCAGACTAGCAGCGGGAGAGTGATTGTATTTACACTGCTAGTAAAGGAAATTTGAACATTTTCAGGTCCAGGGTGAGGGGGAAGCCTGTGGCGAATACTAACTATGAGCTTAGGAGTCTTGTGCAAGTACTAGAGCCTGCCGGGCAATGTTACCAGACTCAGCAGCCTCTGCGGACATGGCAGAGGCTAAGGGACCCAAGAGGACATTGATGGGGGAAGCTAAGGAGAGAAGAGGAGAGTGACTGAACAAGAGGCCACCAGAGAAGAGTAAATCTCAGAGTGGCTTTTAGTCATTGGCGAGAGCTTTGTGAAAAAAATGCTGCAAGACAGATGCTGAGCTTCTTGCTGTTAGACTAATAAATAATGTTAGCTGGCTGCTATGTCTTGGTGGCTATGGGTATGGCTACTTGCTATTTTTTGATCACAAGTAATGTAATAATAATAAATGCTCATATAGAACTCTCCATATGTACGATAGTGGTGTATAAGTGAATTGCACTCTGAATCTGGGGTGCCAAGTATTGTTTACTCAACTCTGCTTACTTACTCATTTATTCAATTCTGTGACACATGAGTAAATCAGGAGTGCTGACTCAGGTTTTCCCCTGTGTGTTTGTGTATTGAGAATTATTATGGTCGCTAAGCCTATTTTGTGACTCCCACTACCATTTTATTTTTTTTTTTAGGTAGTTTGTTTATTAAATTTCAAAGAGACAAATTGATTATTGACAACTGATGACAGGTCATTTGCATATGGCAATTACTGAACTCCATTAAATTAAATGATGCACATGAGTATTGATTGTTACAATCAATGAGAATCGAATAGATACAACAGTCAAAATTCATTGTCCACTTTTAATACCTTTAATTTCTGTACTACAAAACATAAAAGGTGGGCTAAACAACTGATGCCTTTCTTTTACTCAGTTTTTACCACTATCTCTTTCATGATGAAAATACAAACCAAAAACAATATGTCCTTTTTTCTATACCGAATATGAAACTATGATGAGCTAAGAATACATCTTACATAATAAAAACTTGTATGAAATGTATGTTTGTATGTTTTTCGTGAAGCGACAGGACTAAAATATAAGTGGTGGGTTAACGGACATAGAAAAAATTATATTTCTCACCAATATGCAAGTGAAAACGGGAGTACAGTGATGCACAGGTCAAGGTTTTTAATAATGCATTAAATATCAGTGGATAAAAACTAACTTATAACCTGGGTAGTCTTTGAGAAGAACTTTGTACTTTTACTGACATTCACAACAGACTAGTCGTTTTACTTGAATACAGTTTTTTAGTGCTCTTTCCACCACTGCAAGTTTCTATTGGTTTAACAATGGAAAATAAGAAGTTTCATTAAGTGTCTTTTTATTTGCCGCATTTTAGCTGCATTTTGGTCATGGTGTATTGACAGGTCTCAGTGGTCAGAGCAGGTCGACCCTCTCTTCATGTATTAATGCTGTGAGAGCACAGAGAGCGATTGGGTTAAATCTGTAGGGTGCTACCAAAGTCACTTCCCCATTTACTTAGAAATGAGTGTTCTCCTTCATCCTTCGTTGTAAATTCATGAAGGTCCTTTAACCATATGCAGGGACCACTTCACTTTCCATCCTCATTGCCAATGCCATCATAAAGGAAAAAGCCATTAGAAGGGCAATTTGTTAATTATTAATTGACCCATCCACTTATGACCCATGTACTTTGTAGTGATGATGAAGATAGGCTTTTAAGAGCCACCCCCACCCCACTCACATCCACAGCATGCTTTAGATTCAAGACCTTGAAAAAGAAACAATGCAATCTGAAGCCAAATTGCAGAGTTGCCCTTTGCACCAACAGGGGGTAGGGAAATATATTGAGTTGAACTTTCTGGGAACAAATGCCCCCCACCCACCCACAGTGATTCACAATAATCTTTTATCAAACAACACAGCGACATTGCCCTCTATCAAATTGGTTACCCATCAGCCATCACTCCAATCCAGGGGTTTTTAGCGTTTGGCCCTGGCACTCAGTCACTGGTGCCTCTGTGGATTTTCCAAATGTACTGATCCTGCCAAAGACTCCATTGCCTTATTAAAGTGCAGTCACAGAGGCAGTACTGTCGCGATCAGGATGCAGCAGCCTATGGGAGAATGAGGAGGCAGTGACAAGAGAATTCATTACACCACTTTTGTTGATGGTGTTGTAAAATAGAGTGTGAGATGCTGCACAAAGGTCATCTGCCCGCACGTTTTTGTTGTTGGCGAAGGATCTGAATTACTGAGTAAGCTAGTGGCGATGTCTTGACCTTTCACTTGCATATGGCAATCTTACTGATTTTTTCAGAGATAGTTTGTACCGTGTTTGAAATAGGTGGAACAGGTTATGTGACAAAAACCTGAACAACAAAATTCATTGTTAAGAGAAGAATTTAGGAAAAAAATCTGAACAATTGCTCACTTACTGTTTTCCTGATTGTGCTTCAAAAGTCTGCTTTAACTTTTTTATTATTATTTATTATTTTTATAACAAGCACCAACAGACTCACTGAATAGTTTAATGAAAATAATAGGAACCATATGCTGTGGCCTATTGCAGTCACCTGATCTCAACCCAACTAAACACCTGGGAGATTTTGGACCAGAGTTTGTGTTACTGCTGGATCCAACCATGCGTTCAGTGTGTGCCATAGAACTATGTAGCCTATGAACTCTACTCTACTCTATCTACTCTGACCAAATCTGAGCAAGTTAATAAAGTCTTGTGGGAAAAATGCTCTGCTTCTGAAATGCTCCTGGTGGAAAAAAAAAACAAAAAACTTGTGCCCTGTGCGGTCCGGGTGTTAGACAGCACTCTCTACCACCATCATTAAAACACCAAATTAGGGAATATCCCTTCGAAGCATGGTTGTTCATCCCAGCAGAGATCCAGAGGCTTGTAGAATCAATGCCAAGGTGTTTGAAGCTATTCTTGTGACGCTTTACTACGAGACTTTGTGTTTAATTTGACCTCTGTCTGTATTTTAGGCATGCACATGCAAATGTAATGCAAGTGGGGATGGCTGAGTTTTATTCAACACGGTGTTATTGATGTGTTTCAGATGATGTCCATCCTGTCTATCTGATCTGAATTAGGATCTGCCACTGCTTTCTCTGCACAGAGCTTTTGTTCTGTCGGCAGCAGGTTTCTTGCTGCTCTCTGTTCTCTTGAGGTCACTGAGATTCTGTTTCAACAAAATAATCAAACCAAAGATTGCAGGAGAGTGTACACAACCAGTATGAATTCTGCATAAATGTGCCCAGGGATATACAAATAACAGATGTAGCCTTGCTGTCACTACCGGGCGTGGTGTCCTGTTTTCCTATGTATACTTTAGTTTTTTTTTTTTTTTTATCTATCTAAAGTGAATAAATATGCCATGTTTTTTCTACACCATTACTTTAGTATGGCCCAATTATGTTTGCGCCTGCTTAGCAGCTCCCTTAAACTTTTAGTTGCTCATACGCACATGTATCCTCAAGCACTTACTCATAAACTATTAAAATGTGTTTTGTTGCTTGCTTTGTTTTTATCAGGGATTATTTAAAAAGGTAAAATGTTGATTTCCCTTGTGTTACGCTCTGGCCAGGACGAGGGGCTGATAAACGTTTAGTAGTCAGGCAAAAACACATTTTTAAGTAAAATTTTAAAAAACTTCTTTTGTATTCCTACTTTCTATTGCTTTTGCAATAAGATGAGCTGCCAACAGACCAGTTGTATTTCTCTCTAACATTAAATATTCATGACTAAGCAACAATCAAAGTTAAAGTTTAGAGCATGTGTGGGTGTGTTTCATAAAATTTGATTGATGTTACCAAACATCTGTCTTCAGATCCACATGTTGCTTATTCAGATGTAGCTCCACCCATCTTAAAACCAGTGAGCAGAGCTCAATAATAATATAATTACAACATATAATTGTTGTCAGACTCAGTGTATTTACTGGAGTGTCTATATGTACCGCTGCAGACCTGGTATGTGTTGAGCTTGGAAAATAATCACTTAAAAAAGTTGTTTATTCGTGACATTGCTGAGTTGCTGTCAGTAAACATGGCATCCATCAGAGTACCCATTTTTTTTCTTTGGTGAGTAAACTGTAGTCATGTTGTGTGTAAATACATCAGTGCTGTCCTACAGTTTAGGAAGATTGCAATAAAATTTCACAAGATTGCACAGAAAACAGCCTGCATGTTGATAATTCAGTTACATAACTGAAAACAAAGAACAGGGTTAAATAAAATTCTTAATTAAAAGCTTGACACAAATGGCTATTTGAGGGTTAAATACAATGCCTCTGCAATGCAAAATGCAGAGTAATTTGAATGGTTTTGTAGAAAGTACACTATGTGGTACAGTATGTTGCCATATTCAATCTGCAATGGATTAAACAATCTGCAATGGATTAAACTGCTCCTGCTCGGGCCCAAACCTCTCATTATAAAACAAACAAATGTTGACATTTTGAACACACAGCAAAATATATTTAACCAAGGGACTCATTATCCAAGTTAAGGTACTTAATTGATCCCAGAGTGATGAAAGTGATTGGTTGTACTGCTTTAACTTCTTGCGCATAAACTGCAAGCAGAGCAAAATGAAGTAATTGCCAGCTAGCTGCAATGCAATAAATGCCTAATTGGCCTGTTCGCACAGTTACATAGAGCATCGCATGTGATATTCTGCACAATGGTGCCATTTTGCCAGAAGCCAAAAGTACAGCAAGGTGAGAAAAGAAACTATCCACCAATCATGGTGCGAACTCTTGTGCGGGCTCTTAGCATAATTAATCGACCTTTACAGTATTGGGGTCACGAAGAGGTTACAGTCATCACAAAAATATTGAAAGAAGCTTAAAAATGAAAAGCGACCAAGTGACTATCTGTCAGCCACCCATGACCTTTCCCCCTACATACCTTTAAACTCTCTAATTATACAATCCTGTAAAGAAACTCATTTGTAAAATAAATTGCCTTCACACTATAGGCTTAGCTATATGTCACCTTTCAGCTGATAATGTCATTTATTCACACAGTTTTTATGGTAGCGAATATGTCAGCTTTGCAGGATGCTCCATCTGTGTCTTACAAATAGAAAGAGGTGGAGGGGGAGGGGGAGGGGGAAACATCCATGCTTGCCAGCTCCCTGCCAGCGAGTATTAAACAGTAAATGTTCAAAGCGGGCGATGCATAATGAGAGCTGACACATGTTGATTGGATGAATGTACAGAAAGTCTTTGTCATAGTTTACTATAAGAATTATGATTCATGCTTTTGGTGAGTGGGCTGGAGAAGCGGACCACACAAACAGCCGTACATATCACAAATGAATGAGAAGTCAGCGAAATGCCAGTGTGTCAAAACTGATATCAAAAGCTGTCTCTCCAGGCTAAACAGTGGATAGTTCAGTTTTGTGAATTAAGTCTGGAAATTAAGCAAACATCTGCATAATAATATACAATTAAGGAAAGATTAAGTGTCTTCTCTGTGGATCTTGGGGGCTTTTTATTTTAGTAATACCAAAATTATGCCAAAGCAAACCATCTGGCATGTACATTTAACTGCTACACAGACTCTGTCTTTGTAGCGTGTGGTTGCGTGGCAGTGCACAAAATAAAGGAACAATACGCTTTAACTAATTTCTTCCTGCTGTCATTGGCCTTTTTAAATAACTTCATGTGATCCTTGTATTGTACTTATTGTTATTGTTTGTTTGTTTTTGTTTATTCTTCAGTACCTGCTTATCCTTATCGGGGTTGCGGTGGGCTGGAGCAGATTGTATCTGACACTGGGTGAGAGGTGGGTTACACCCTGGGTAAACTGCTATATTATCACAGGGCTAACACATAGGGCAAACCATCCAGGCTTACTTTCACACCTATGGGTAATTTAAGGTGAAAAATTAACCTATTAAGTGCATGCCTTTGGACTGTGGGAGGAAGCTGCAAGTTCCCAGAGAGAACCCACACAGACACAAGCCGAACATGAATTTACACAGAAAGGCCCCCGTCTGATGTGGGAACCACGAACCTTGTTGCTGTGAGGTGACAGTGCTAACCACTGCACCACTGTGCACTGCACCTGTTTATTGTTGTCTGGTTATATGGTTGTGTACTGCTGGCTGTACAACAAATTGTCCTTAAGGGATAATAAAGATATATTTTATTGTTGATCCTAGTTATACTTGTAAAGATATAGTACAGTCACATTAGTCTTTCATTTAAAGTAAGAATCCCGAGCTGATCATAAAAATCGAGGCACACGTCCTACTACCAATGAGTTGGTGTATGCTAGAATAAAAGTGAAAATGAGATGCTTTCTTTACTTACATACTGTGTTTTGTCCACCTCAGCCTGCTAATGTTGCAGTACGCTGCTCTCCCAAAAACAGCCGGCCTCCACGCCGCAAACATTTGACTCATATGCTGGGAAAATTTAGAGAATGAATATGAAAAATTATTTGATAGCACCAGTGATCGTCTCTGTTCTGACACTCAAGCATGCCAAAATATATGAATTCACTAACATTTGATTGTAACAAGCTTAAATGCTCCACTGTGTTAGCAGTTAGCCAAAAGTTTTATCTGCCTGCAGTTGGTGATGAGCAGATAGATTACATCCATCACAGTTTATCAGAACTTCTTCTTCTGAAAACAGCTACCGCTGCTGCTGGAAACATCAATGCAGCAGAGACCGTCTGCTGGAAAATCAAAGAGAGCACAGAGGTTAAAATGTCCTGTCGGGTTGGGAGATAATTCTGTGGATCACTACAGGAAACGCTTTACACATTGTAGTTATTTGCTCCATTGTTAACATAGAGCAGCTTATTGTGCACATAATCTACCAAGACAAGAAAACCCAAGCGCATTTTGTGTTGAGATTTTGCTGTCCACAGTGCATGAATTTGCCCTGCAAAGTGTCAAATCTTGATTTCCAGACATTTCTGTGCTGACTTCATAGGTTCGTAATTTGAAAAATCCATACAAGTATGTGACAGCACATCTTGAACTTGTACAATCTCTTCTTTCTCAAGTTTGCCTCAGCAGGTTTGATCCTTCCATCACTCCTCTGCTGCTCCACTTGTAGTTTTTTATCTATATTATCCACTCTGTCTCAATTCAGTCAAGCAAGATACTAAATTAGTCTGAATGACACTGAGGCAGGGCACTTAATGGTCTTGAAATAAGCGCTGAGCTATATGTAAATAATGTTGAGAATGTTGAGAACAGGTTTCCTCCAATTAAGAGCGTGTTTGCAAAATGTCTGACTTCAACAGGAAAAGAGACTCAGCAGTAAGTCTCTAATCACTGTGTCAAATCTTTTCATACACAAAAGTTTAGCCTGAACCTTTCACACAACAAGACTGAACAGCATGATGCAGTTTTACCTTGTGAATGTTGTTAAGGATTAAAAGCTGTCTTTGTGTTTTACAGCTTCCACTCTGTGCCGACAACAGAGAGAGGAAAAATGACTGCTACTGCTGTAAGCCAAATGAGGATTTATACAGAAGCTAGGGGTATTGAAAGCCTTGGACTCAGCTGATCAATACATTCAAACTTTGAACAAATGCACAAAACTTTCCATTTGCCTGTGAATGAAAAATCATACATGAGCAATTTGTTTGGTTCTTCTAAATTCTGCTTACTTTTGCAGCATGTTTCCCACATTTTGTACACAAAAAGACAATATTCTCCTCCTACACGCTAAATCCACGTGTAACCTGGCATGCTGACGTATCCAGCCACTTCTTTTCGGTGCTAGTGGTGAGCTTCAGGAGTCAGCAGTGCGCTGACAAGACCAAGAACCCTTACATGGCTCCCAACCTGCGAACACAGCAGGACTTGGTCATGAGTTGTTGGAACAGACTCCCTCTGTTCGGTGGCCATTACACCTTCCAACAAATCATAAATCCTGAGCCTCTGTTCATCCCCTCTCTGTCCTGGACTTTTTCCGTCCTCCATCACAAACCCATATCAGTGTCCATCTCATTAAAAGAAAGCCTTTTTTTTCATGTCAAAAGAGACTAATGCTAAAGAAAAAGTATCCCTTGGAACTATGAAATTCATCCATTTTTTTTAATCAAAAATATGAAAAGAGAATAATGGAAAAATTATCTAACTGCTGTTTTGATGCAAAATCTTGTTCACCAGTAGCCTGCATCTGCAGAATCACACAGAGTAGCTCCTGATCTGTAAAAACACTAAAATGGTATCCTTTAAGTTCAGTGTTCAGAAGGCACTTGACCTGTTGCAATGTTGTTAATATCTTGCAATCAGACGTTCAAACTATTTATCTGTTCTTGAAAGAAACCGATTTATGGACAAATGTTTTGTACAATTCAGTGATGATTAGACACAACATGCAGCAACACGACAGCGAGGACAAACTACGGAAATGTACAGACAGCATGCCATTTATAAAAAGGTAAGCCAACATAATTATTATCATTAAGTGCTGCAGTTGTGATGTTTACGTTTCTTTCAGTCAGCCATCATTCTTGTGGCAATCAGAAAGAATGAGCAGATTTCAGGATTAGCACAGAGGTCACAAGTAGCTGCAGTAATGGTTTGTGAGCAGGAACAACAGAAAGTGAACTGCTCTGTTCAGACAGTCAGAGTTTGGAAATAACTGGATTAATGAGTCAAAAAAAGTTAAAAATGCATGACAAATATGAGACTAAAGTTTCACAGACTAAAATTTATTTCATTTTAGTTTACAAAAAATGTATGAAATAATTTTTGTCTCAAACTAAATCAAAATCTGCTGCCAAAATTGCCACTGCATCTTTCACCACCACTTTACATGCCACTAATTTGCTTCCACAAATAATTCACTGATATCTGAAATGGAGCTAGCAGCTGTTAGTGTGCAGTAAAAAAAAAAAACTATTTGAGTTTAACAAAAATATTTTGTGCATTTCATGTCACAAGTTGATAATCTGTGAGGATATTGTGGTTTTGAATTTGTACCACACTCAGTGAAGGCATTCTTCTCAATTAGAAGAATAAGTAATTAAACTTAAAAGTGACAGTACCCCAACACCGCTTTGATGGTGACATGAAAAACTGGTTCCAGTCAGATGCCAAAAACTGAGGTTATGAGGCATATGATTGGTGGTGATGTTGTTTCCATGTCCAGTAACAGCCCAGACCCTCTTTAGCAAGCCAGAAAACATTATATTACTGCTATGAAAAAACAAAAAAACAAAACAACGTTTTTGTTTTGTTTTTGTGATACAACATTTAATTGACAATTTATTTGGTAATTAAATGGTTGTGATCAGGTGTCCACACTGATGTCCACTTCTCGTACAAAAACTATCGTTACTCAGCATTTCTTATAAAAAACATGTTTATGCCATCTACATGTAAATAATATTTCTGTCTCATCATCTAAGCTGATCGCACATGGGAGAAGTCTTCATTCAGTGCTTTCTGCCAGTAAGTCAGACGACATAGTATATGGAGCAACAAAGTCCATGTAAAGTAGTTGTGGTGGATGAATGGGACAAACACAGGCCTTTCACCCAGGAGACTGAGGTTTGTGTCCCATGTAAAACTGGAAGTCAGTGTAGACTTATTATTATTAGACTTTAGGTTTATTATTTTCAATTTTTAGGGTAAAGTTGCTGAATGCACACTGTGTACATACAATTTTGGCAATGACATGTTTCATTGGTGTGAGGACATGCAGGAAGGACGTCCAACTGATGGCCAAGTGTCCAGCGTCCTGGACATAACTTTCATTCTGTCTGTTTCGAGTGCAGAGTCTTGCACTTAGACTGGCTGACATTTTGGATTCCTTTAAAAGAGATGCAGCTGCTTCCGAAGGGTGTTTTATAAAGTGCAGATCTCGGAGGTGGTTTGACAGTTCTGCTGAGAGTGGTAGATGACATGGCCTTATTGGAAATGATTCTTGTAGCTGAGTGATAGAAATCTCTGCAGAGGGCCCAAAGAACAAAGCCTGACCTTCTCTCACTGATTGCTAAGGTAAGTAAGTAAGTAAGTAAGTAAGGTAAGTACCAAGTACAGGGTATATTAACCTTGTATCAAAATGAGTGTTAACATTTCACCTTTTAACCAGTTAAAACATAAGCCCGACCTGTTTATATGAGGGTATAGAAATGCCAGACTTTTTTGACATTTTGTGGCACGCTTCTCTGTAGCTCCTTATTGTTTAATCCCCTCATAAACAATTCTCAGAGCATTTGTAATTCATTTTTTCTTCTGTTGTCAAGTGGGCCTGACCTGGACATCAGTGAATTAGCTCTTGCTAATGGGATACTTTGAACTCACATAACATAATGTTTTACATGACTCAGCCTTTATGCAAACTTTCTGCTTACTAAAAGAGTTACTGTGCATCGGTGGGCATGTTTACTGTACCATCCTCCAAACAGAAGATGAAGCTGGTGCAAGCAGGCAGCAAAATATTCGTGTGTTTTGTCGAGTGTTTTCACATTGGCTGAGCTCAGGCTGTGGAATTTGTTAAGCAGTGATTATTGTAGAATCCTATTTACTCTTCATTAGTTACACAAACTTTGTGATTACGTGAGATGGCATACGAGTGCATATGAATTGCTTTTTGGCTCAGGTGTTATAAACAATGTTGCAGCAGTACATCTGTGCTGTACAAGGGCAGCTGCTTGACATATAGTAAATCCTAGTGGTTTAAGGGTGATGAGAAGCCCTGAATGCGAAGCAGACTTCATCTGTCTCTTCAGTCGAGTTTGCTGAGTTGGTGGTTTCTACCTTAATAACTCAACGCCCATACAGAGAACCAGACCTCCCTGACAAGGATCAGCTCCATCTACGGCATACAGAGCCAGGGAGGCAGCGGAGAGATGAGAGAAATCATGGAGTGGTAAAAACCACAGAATCACTTAAGTGAAGTGGCTACTTGCCATGTGAATTGGCTTTTCAAAGCTGGGTCTGCTTGTGAAGTGACCACAGTGGTGAAGAAAACTCTGGTAACATTCTTAAGTGCAAGAATAATGACCTGTACACATAGAAACAGCAGAAGACAATATTGAACACATTTAACATTAAAGCATCAGTTGCAAAACAACAATAAAAACCTGAATATATGAAACCAAGAGAGCTGCATTGAGACCGTTTATTAATCCATGTGAACTTTGTCCTTGCATGTATTGCTACAGGAAACACTATTAAAATAAAAAAGGTTTATTCCATTGGGAGCATGAATGTACTAAGTACATTTTCCTATTGTATTATGAGATATCCTGTATACAAAACTACAATTTTGTCCTAAGGATAGTGCTAGAAGAAAATTCATGAAGTGCCTGGAATTAATTAATTTTCGGGAGCATAAATGTCAGTAAATTTCATGGTAATCAGTTTTGTGACCAAAAGGAGAAATCAGGGTGAAATTTACCTTCTTACAATGATAATTATTTACAGAATAAACGGCAATAGTGATTTTTGATATTTGAGAGTTTAAAAAAATGTATTCATAATTAATACTTAATAAGTGCCAATAAACTGATAAATTGTCCTTGCAGATTTATTATTGCAGCGTCAATAAAGTCAGTATAATTTTCTCTTCTTTTGGACCATCAGGAAGAAGAAGTCTTGAGCTGAGCGAGCTGGCAATGTAATTGGGCTCAGCGGCCTCTGTGGACACAATGACAGAGGTGAAAAAAAACCAAAGGGGACACTAACAGAAGAAACTAAGAGAGAAAAAAAGAGTGACCAAACAAGAAATCACCTGACAAAAATACATCTGGACTGACTTTTAGGCGTTGACGAGAGCTTCATGAAATAAAAGTCTGAAAGACAGACACTGAGCTGGGCTTCTTGCTGTTGGACTAGTACAGTAAGTAATATTAGCTGGCTGCAATGTCTTGTTTGCTTGATGTTTGGCTGTTAGCAAAGTTGTTACAGTGGTATTGCACTCTGAAACTGGGGGTGATAAATACCAAAAATACAAATGTCTACCTAATATTGCTTAAATGTATAAACTTCGAGCAATCTGGCTGACTGTTATAATCTCACTCAACAGCAATGGACAGGAAGTGGACGAATTTAGCATCAACTAAAGTAACCACATATTGTTTTCTGAAGTTTAGTGTTCACGCACAGACCAGACTATTTCACAAAAACATCAAATTACACTATAAATTGCTTTCGCCACATTCATGGTAACAAAAATTCTAATCACACCTCAACCTTGCATCTCTTAGAGCAGACAGAAATCCGTGGTGTTGACATCTCCACTCTAGCATTTTAGCACGATTGCTCTGTGCCGGGGGTGTGGGTGGGGGGGTTGACAGAAGAGTCAAAACAAATTGATGTGCTCCTAATCTGCATATTGATTGGGAACTTCATCAGGCGTTCCTAATGAGTGCACAAAAAAGACTTTGAAGACGAGATTGGTGATTATGATGAAGTTGCCATTCAGAATCATACTTGGCTCTCCGAATCAAGAACCACACACATCTAAACATAATCAATTACAATGTTTCTCCTTCAGATCGACATGAGGGACTGCTCTCTGCAGATGTTTATTAGGTGGATGTTTTGAAGCTGATTTAAACAATAACAACTTCATGTCATGTTTGAAATGCTCTAACTAAAGACTAGGGGTCTTACACCAAGTGCAAAGTGGTATAATATTTCTCATGGTGGCCATCTTGGTTTGCCATGGTAGCATGCTAATACTTGCTGGGACTTAGCTTTACAGGTTTGAATAAATCTGACATATATATATACAAATTGACATATAATAATAATTTGGATCGAATGATGGCCCTAAATGAAAAAAACATGGCATAAATACAGTGATTGAAATTCATGTTTACTGTAAATCTGAGCCTTAAGTGAAAACCTCATGGTAGTGCCAGAGTCAGAGGCTAGGATTAATTCTCTAGAGACCACAAAATGTCTGCACAAAATGTCATGCTAATCCACAATATTGTTGTTGAGATATTTCACAAAGTATTGGATAAGACCGACCTACATTGCCATCCCTAGAGCCATGTCCTCAGCGTAGCTAAAACAGTGACAAAGTATCCCTCATTGCATCATAAAGTCGAAAAAAACAAAACAAAAAACCCAAAGCAAAACAAACACTGACTGCCCATATCGACAAATCCCACAGCTCTGGGGGATTCCATTGCAGAGATTTCAAATTTTTTGAGAATTGTAAGGATTTGAGCCATGCAGTGTTTTTAGTGTGTCCTCATCCCCTTGTGGGTTGTAATCTCATACCTAAGAAAGGCTTTTTCTCCCTGGGTATATGTGTTCCCTTGTGTCCCAGAGTCAACCATGGCTGCAGCAAACCAATTAAGTGCTGCACTGGAGTCCCATCCCCACCTTACTGTCAGCCAGCATTTTCAGTTAGCGCACCTTCTCCCAAAACGGACACATTATAAACTGTGGTTACATTAGACACTGAGGCCTGTTATAGTATAACGCTGTCATGTCTCTGTCATAGCATCCTGATGATGAACTGCATTATCTAATCTTTCTATTTAAATTAATACTGCACATTTCATAAAATAACTTACTTTCTGAAATTGACGATAGCCATATCAACCATGGTAGGGCAGTGGTGGTGCACTTAAGGGTGTATTCTACTGTTGCCTCACAGCAAGAGGGTTGTGGGTTCGAACCTGCCAACCCGCTGGGGCCTTTCTGATGCTAGGGAGTTTGTGGTTGGGACTGGTACTTTTCTCTGTGAAGTTTCCATGTTCTCTCCGTGCCTGTATAGATTTTCTCTGGTTACTCCAGCTTCCTCCCACAGTCCAAAGATTTGTGTGTGTGGATGGTTGTTTTGTGTGTCAGCCCTGTGATAAACTGACCATCTGTCGAAGGCATGGATACGCCTTTCACCCAATGCCCAATATTTGAAATGCTACAGATACCTAAGGCTAACATAACATATCATCTCTATTAACAGATATTTGCATACAAATGCAGAATCTGTAGGCAAGGGACAAGGTTTTGTTATGGAATTTTCTATCCTTAGGTTACACAAGGTCACGTGTGGGCCTTGAGGTCCTCAGCAGTATTAGTTGTTTGGCTTTGATTGAGAACAGTAGGTGCCAGTCTATCTCAACACTGTGGTAGCCAGGGTCGAAGAGACCTATTGCTGCCTTCCTAGACATAATAGATAGCAGGCCGTTGACGTCCCAATCTGTGTAAATAGACATCTGTGTCTCCAGACTAGAAAATGATGACAATAACACCTGCATGGGTAAAGACATTCTCTTTGGCAAACTCTGGGCGTATAGCATTTGTGGTGTTATCTTGGGGTTTAAAGTCTATCCACCAGGATGAGTTGGGCAGAATGTGAGACCGACTCAGGCACTTCTGATGTACTTTGAGAGTGTCTCTAATTCTCCTTGGCCAAGCGTCAATAAATATTACAGCATAAGACATCAGAGGCTCCTGAACACTTTCTTCCCTCCTGACCTCACCATTGACCTTTGACTTCAGCAATTTCTCCACAACAGGTTTTGGTATCGGAAGTCTTTTGGATTATGTTTTTAGTTTGGTAGTATCGCCCAGTAATATTTCAGCAGGCTTTATTTGCAAAGTAACTAGTAAAAGGTTCAAAGTGAAAGACTCAGGATGTATTGGCTGAAATGTGATCTTGGAACCTACTGGCTTACACCAATTGACCTTTTTTTTATACTTTACTTTACAAAAGCTATTTTGCAGTTTGTTCATTAATGGGTTCAGACTATAAAGAGATATAATACAGTACTAAAAGAGGGACAGGGCCACTCATGGCTGCAAAACTGATTACTTCCAGGAACTTTTTAAAGAAACTTTTTAAAATTGTATATCAAATGTAGCCTAATCAGTCTTGAGTTTTGTAAGGTGAAGAAAGGCTGAGAGGTTTTCCGATCAGGCACTTAAAATTAAATTCCCCACAGAAGCAGTCATAGTAAGTGAGCCAAAAATCCTAAAAGAGAGCTCTGAGAGGTTTGGCAGCCTGGCCATGTATGATGTTATAAATAAGTTTAATGTTTGCAAATTTAATGATTCAGTTAAATGTTCAACTTAAGATATTCAAATGTAACTGACTTCCAGTCCAGACTTTTTATTGCTTGGTTTTGTATTAAGAGGTTTGACAACCTCGATTGTGAAAAGATCACTGAATGGATGAAAACATTCACAGCAAGTTATTGTAACAGTTTGTAAGAAATGTTAGTTTATGCATGTGCTTTAGATACCGTGGTCACAATTTTTACCTCATATTTTCAAAATTAAAGTGAATATAATATTATATTAAAACGCTGGACCTTAGAGACTTGTTATCTGTGTAGAAATTGTGGGAAATACAGTTCACAAAAAAGGTCAGCACATGCAAAGAAGCTCCAGGGAAGCTGCAAATAATATAAACAAAACATTCATGTGCTCAGTTTGTGCGCGCAGTTCAAGAACAAGGAAGAAGCCTAGCAGCTACATGAAATGTGTTTTCTTGCTGTTTCTCAGCAGCAACTTCAAAAACATCTGTTAATGGGTTGTCCATTGATTTTTAGATTGAGTTCATGGACTTTCCCAAGAAGGCCTTCACCTGGACAAATGTAGGCACTGTTTTCTTATCAGTGAGTGCTTTCAAATCAGTTAACTGTATGCAGTAAAGAGACGTATTTAAAGTAAAGCTATTATCTGTCAGCCATTATTGTATGTCATTGATAACACCCAATAAGGAGTATGCTCCACGACTGTAATGTCTTAGTGGAAGCATCTCTTACAATCATGGAGCCTGCAATTCAAAGGGCTATATAGGCTTAAAAGCCACTTAAAGTAGGCTGGATGAATAGATAAACTGCTCGTCATGACACAGCTCCAACATGTAATTGGCATTTTTCGTCACTCTCCAATCCCAGCTTTATTGAGCATGGTGCATCATTGAGGAAAGGTGTGAAACTAAATGCCATATATCAGCTCTATTCATATTCCTATACAAATCAATAAAGCACAGGTGAATTTTTCATTGGTTTCAGATCAGTGTCTGAAATAGGAGGATAGTAAGCTCTCACATTTTACCACTTTTTTAGTGTGATGACTTAAAATTGGAACCTGGTATGGGCTGAAATGAAAGTAGACACAGGTTGGTTAAATCTTGCACTCATCCTTTTAAGGCTTGGTGGAGGTATAATTAAATTCCCTCATGATTTGTTTCCAGGGCTTCGTTGAATTGCATGTCTGTGTTTTAACCATATTGCAAAAGAAAATCCATTAACGATTCCATCAGTTTGTAACCTTCTTTGCATTTGTAGAATTATTATCCTCCTCTATTTACTGAGGTCCTCCTCTTAAATTTTTTTGTGCTGTTCATTCTTTGATGTTTTCTTTTATTTCTTGCTCATTAGCAATGGTCCATTCTCAGCTTGGTTATTCAAGATGTGTTTTATGTTCATCTGGGTGTAGAAATAGCCAGCTACATTAAAGCTCTTTAGCTTGTTTCGCTGAACTGTAATACCCACACATTCATTTGAAAGGGCAAATAAGCACAAACAACTTTAATAATGGTGGTTTTGAATTCAAACATCAAATGCTGTTGTCATTCGCAGAGTATGCGTATTTAACCCCAAGATCACTTTGCGATTTTTCAGAACTATAGATGCCAAAAATGTAGAAGCTTCTGCAGGATTTCAGCTCACTATCCATGAAATACAGTATGGGAGCAACTACTGTTTATTCCATTCACTGAACTGGCTTCTGAGAGAAACAGTATGCGACAGGTGTCTTCAATTTTCTGAGAGACAGCCTGTCACACCTATGAAGAAAAGTTTGATATTTTGGGCAACAAGCCAATTCGCTTTCTCCCAAAGAGTTAGATGAGAACATCAATAGCACCCTGATATCCAGTCTACTGCCAGCAGCCGGCTTTGAAACAAACACTAAAAGCAAGGATAAACACCTAGGATGGTTCTGTCCAAAGGAAACAAAATCTGGCAGTTGGATCATACCTTGAGAGCAGGGGCGCCGTATAGGGGGGAAAAGTTAGGACAATTCCAAGGGCCCACGACTGACAGGGGCCCCAAAAAATAGGCCCCAAAAAATAGGTAATAGGTATAGGGGCCCAATTTGATTTTTTTGTCATGGGGCCCAAAATTCCTGGTGGTGCCCCTGCTTGAGAGTGATATAAATTTAGTCTGCAAGAAAGTGATTAAGTGTATTTCCAAAAATGTTGAACCTTCCCTTTATGCCCTCTACTGCTCTATGCTACTGTACATCTTCCAAGGCCACTTCTTCAGGTCAACTTCACATTGCTTAGTTGTAGAAGAGGGTGGTATGACCACATTATCTTTAGAATCATAATCAGGAACAAGGGTCTTGTCAAGTAGGTTTTTACATACAAGGATTTTGTCTTGGTGTTTTGGTGCAGAACAAACATTAGGTAAAAATATAAGAGATAAAAATCTGCTAGAAGGAAAATAAGTTCTAGGAGATAAATATATGAACAATATATTTGTAAAATGAAAATGTTTGCGCTGGAATGTGCAAGTATTCACCAGGTCAGGTGTCAGTAAACACTATGTTCATGTCACGCATAAGGTCTGGGGATGGACGGGGAGGGAGGGTCAGGGCCTTGTTGATGATTAGATAAAACTGTTCTTGTGGTGTGAGGTTTTGATCCTGATGGACCTCAGCCTCCTGCCAGAGGGAAGTGTCTCAAAAAGTTTGTGTCTGGGGTGTGAAGAGTCAGCCACAATCTTTCCTGCATGCCTCAGAGTCCTGGAGGAGTACAAGTCCTGAAGAGATGGAAGACTGCATCCGATCACCTCCTCAGCAGACCGAATGACATGCTGCAGCCTGCCCTTGTCCTTGGCAGTGGCAGCAGCGTACTGGTGATGGAGGAAGAGAGGATGGACCGAATGATGGAGGTGTGGCACCATCATTGTCTTTGGCAGGTTGAAGTTCTTTGGCTCTTGCAGGAAGTACATCCTCTGTTGTGATTTCTGATGTTCAGCTCCCACTTGAGGTCCTCAGAGATGATCATTCCCAGGAAGCGGAAAGATGTCAGCTGGGCCGGGTAAGGCTGGGTTCTTGGTGTGACGGGCTGTCTTTCCACATCATTTGACACCTATTCAGTGAAAGGAATATCTGGAAGTTGCATCCATAAATCATGCAAAGTATCATGGGGCTAAGAATAACATGCATGCTGAACATTAAAGAAATTCTTGGATACCTGAATTCCCTGTCACTAAAGAATGAATAGAAATTAATATTAGATTACTTTTTGAGATACAGCTTTCTAGTGAATATCTGAACTAATTACCTATCCTCCTATAATGGTTTATGTGTAACCTTATTGTCTGTGAAACTTGAGGAAACATTTTCAGGCTTTTCAGAATTTCTGCAGGAAAGGAGAAACGATGCAAGGTTACCAGCTGAAACAACTGTCCATGGCCAGCAACCGGGGTGGTCACAGAGTCAGGAGAGTGGAGAATTTTTTATACAGAGATTATCTGTTCACCATGGCAACAACAGTGCTGTGTAGCCCAAGGCCAGTTTAATGATTTGGCTTTACAGTGCCAGTATAGTGGGCAGCCAGTCATTGCTTGGGCAGAAATAACTGTCACTGCAGCATCACCACTCAATAGGTCTCTCAGCCCACACTCATTTCCTGCTATTCATATTTGTAAAATGTTGTACTGGCACTTGGCAACTGTCAATGGCATTTAAATTCCATGATAGCTACCTACTCAAAATAAATGAAGACATATCAGAATAAGTCACTGTCATGACATACAGTAATCCATCTAACAGATTAGGATCTATTTTTAAATGGGTGTTTTAATCCATTTCCAGTTTTCTATTGTATAATCCATGCTTGTGCGGTTTTTGGTCACCATTATTTAGCCTCCAGGGAATGTTGGATTATGAATCATAGTATGCCTTGAAATGAGGCCGGAAAATCTCAGGACTCAGTCAAGCTCACCCAGTTAAAATTCCTACCCGGATGACTTCCTCTCCATCTCAAGGGCTCCTTAGTGGGTCACTAAAGGTCAAGTGCAGCAAGTCACCTGAACCCAAGCGTTGACATTTACCACTTGCACAGAGCTTAGGGAAGATTGGGCGATCTGAAGGAAGCATGGAGGAGATAATACAGCAACAACAAAGAATATAAACCTCCCATGGGAATCCAAAAGCTTTCATTTAATAATAATGCCTATGTGTTTACCTGGCATGCAAAGACCTACCACTGTAATGTAATGTGGAGTTTACTGCAACCGGACTGTCAAGATGATGAATTATTGTATAAAAAAATCAATATACTGCATCTATAATCTGCCACATTTGTTAACTGACCAAATCAGACTCAATCTCAGTTCTGACTTTCCAGTAGTCTTTTTAACTTTATTCACCCCTCAGGCTTTTACTGTAGGGATATGTGTACATACAGGAACATTAAGTGAGTACAACAAACAGATCTTTGAACCATGCAGGAAATAATATGCACCCTGCACAACAACAAATATTAACACTAAATGAAAAATGAAGTACACTGAATCTTTCTCACACTACATTTATATGAACACATGTCTAGTTATGAATCTACTATGCACCCTTGTCATGTCTGTCATTACGGTATCCTGCATTTGCCACAAATTTCAATTTAGCTGTGGGTAAACACACATTTAATTTAGTTTAATCCAACTTTTATGCACCTAAGCAGCTGCATTATAATGGTCATTTATTTTGAATGGTATCCATTTGTCCTCTGGTGATCACTGCATATAGATTAAACTTTAACCACCTTTTTAGTTACTGCTACATCGCTTCTTATAATGAGGTTGAATTAACACAATCCACAAAACAGAACGTGAGTCTTCATCCCAACGCCTCTGTGACAGCTATTGGCTTAATAACAACAGTGAACAGGGCTGGGTTGTGCCAAATGCTGCAGTAGGGAGCAGTGAAGAAAAGGGATCTTTTACAGCTCCCATTGTTATTAATAGAACCTTATTAATTACTCACTGAGGTATCAAATATAGCACAGACAACATTCCTCGTCTCAGCTGGAGAGCGCCAGCCATGCAGCGCTGCTTAATGTGAAGCTGGCCCTGGAACAGCTGCTCAGGCCTCAAACACCTGAGTCCACAGTGGGCCAAGCAGACATGGCTCATCCTGCCCTCAATCAGCTGTGTATTAGTGCTGGATTTGCCTTCTCCTTGGCTGTGCACGATTCAATGGCACCACCAATCTGCAACCCTCTGAAGATCTATAAAGGACATATATTTGTCTTTCTCTACACCTTGACCATTTCGTTTAGATTAAATGTTTCTCACCTAGATATACTACATCTATCTTTAGACCCTCTGGCCTCAAGGTATGTACATTTAGAGTTTTTCAATTCACCTGCTGCATTGTGTATTTATAATTACCTCCCCACCCCTTGATTGTGTGGTCTTGTGACTTGTATGGTGCTCTCAAAATGTCAATATGAGTTTGATGTGGCAAAGCCAGAGCTGACGCCCCCACAGAGACTTTAACGTGTATTAATGTGAATATGGACAGTAAAGGCCAAGAATACATTTTACTTTTGAATAAGACCAATAAAAGAAACATTCAAAGAGAGACTGCATTGAGTTACAGAAGATAGCCCGGAGGTGATGTCAAGGCTCTCTAGAAAATATAAGCTTCAGAATTCTACCTGAAGTACATGACATACAAAAGGTGTGAATGGCTTCATTAAGAAAATATTGACATCACTATAATACATTGTCACAATAACAATTATTACAATAAAGTCAGACCGTCTGTAAACCATTGCAACAAACTCAATTTATTTCTTGTGTTGCGAAGAGGCTGAGTTCTTGGAAAAAGTCTGGTTTTGTTTAAACTGAGAGGATAAAGACTAAGCTTGTATAAACAAATACCTAATTTTGATTTATACATGGAAATACCTGATGTCACTTTCTTCCAATGACCTTTTTTCTTTAAAAAGTATAAAGAAATGTTTTCCATGAAAGAATTGCAGAAATGGACGGTTCATTACAGAAACATGCTTGAACTAAAAGTACCCTCACTTCCACCAGAAGCACTCTTGCATTTGAGTTCATAATTCTTGTATGGCCTGTGTCCATCAAAATGCTGTCAGCAGTGATGGTCACCTAAATTCTGCAACCCTTACAGCAGATGCTATAAATACACTTCTTGCCTTTCAGGTACAGCAAAATGCTTTTATGCTGTGACAGAACTGTATGTACATGTTCCCTTTATCGCAGGGCTAATGTGCCAGACTACATTAGAGCTACTCCACAATATGCATGTACTGAATATGCATCAGGCAGAGGAGGGCATGTACTGTGTGGATGCAGCATCTGTGTCTTCTTTGTTTCCAATGAGTGGACCATTTTCTGATGCCCTGTGACAAGCACCACGGTTCACATCACAGGCAGGTTTCCAGCCATGTGGCGTACAATAGGAAACACACTCGTTATGCTGTTGAGGAACACAATGCTCACTATGACAAGAACAAGGAACAGCAAGGCAACGTGTCATACCTGACCTCTGAATTCGACAGTGTTTGTGTTTGGTCTGTGCGCCGCTGTCATTTATCCCATATGGTTATCCCTGTCAGTAATTAAAAACAGAAACAACCATGAAATTCATGAGAAGACTTCTTAATACTAAGGTGAAGATAATGTCTGAAAGAATCTACATTAGAATAAACATTTAAAGCATACATTACATTTTCATTACACATCAAACAATTACCTCGAAAATGCAATACATTCAGTATAGAAGGTAAACCTGCAGTGCAGCTGTTTGATGTTCTTTACAAAAGATGCTTTGAGAAATGTGAAAATAACAAACGGCACCAACCACTCACAAAAGACTCTCTCCCAGTCATTGAAATTGCTTGTGCACCGCTGCCTTGCCTGTTGCCTCAGACTCCATTTCTGTAACCTTTTGTGGAATGCGATGGAGGATCAATGAAATTGCAATGGCTGTAGTGCTACGTATTGATCGCAGGTTGTCTGTGGCTGTAGTCAATAACCTGTAGAAGTAACTGGGGACCAGGGGCGGGACAATCAACACAATCACATAGGCCTCTACAATGTGCTTTCCACATAGGTTTACCATTAACAGATGATTGCGTGGCTTCTGAAACGCTCAATAACAAATCTAAAGGAGGCTATAATGATAAAAGTTTGTTGCTTTTGTGGGAAGTTTCCCAGTGCTGAATGCCACAGTGCCTGTCAAAGGGACATTATGTAATCTAGGAAGTTTACTGACCCGTTACATTTGTTGACCTCTTTTAGCAACCTTGGCTTGAGCATACAGTGTCTCATATTATGACATGAGGGCGAGGTAATATATCAGCAAAATAAAAACTGGGATCATCCTACTTGATCATTTGTTTCTTTTCTCTGGGCTCTACTCACTGGCTTGAAGTGGGCCCATTTGAAAAAAAATAAAAGGTGATGCATCTCAAATTTGGTTTAGCAACATGTGAGTCTGGTAATGGTTAAGGGCTTTGTTTGCTGTCAAACCTGCGCACTTATGATAAAGCAGGTTAGCTTCAAATTTATTATGCTTTTATTGTTAAAACATAGGGATGTTTCTTTCTAAACTTAAATTCTGGTGTTGCTGAATTTATTCATGAATATTTAATGTTATGGAGAAATACAGTTTTGAAAGTTTTCTGGGGCTTTAAACTTCATCTTACAAGTAAATAATACTCCCGGCAAAACTGGCAAACTTCACTTCAAAGCAATTATCAGTCAAACGTTAAACTGACAGTAGAGGTGATTTAATTGTCAAATATGGCTGCAGGAGTCCTAAATAGTGCACAGGAAAAAATGCAAGCAAATCACTGCAGTGAGCTGCATTTAGTCCCCAGCTGTGGTGTTTCTGGTTTGACCAGCTGCTCCAGTAAACCCAGTGAACTCAATTGGTGATTATGGGTGGGAAGCCGGTGGGGAGTCATGTCACTGTCATGTACCGTGCCGTGGTTGGTTAAGTGCTGGTACAGTTAGTTCATGTGCACCCGAGAAGACACATGGCTGCTTATACCCTCCACATGACAATAAAGGGAGCGGGTGGTGCAATGTATGCAGAGCTAGTTATTAAAAATTTGGAGTAATGGGAATATATGGTTGTTGTGGTATTTTCAAGAAACTAAGAAAGAAAATCTCTGTCGTGTAACCAGTAATCACTAACAAAGTAGACATTTTTTTGAGAGAGAAAATAGTCTTACTTATAAAATGTGTATATTGCATTTTATTTGGTTGTTTTGATTTTTGATTTTTGATTGACATGAACTTTATGTTGCAGTAATAGTTATGTTTAGGAATGAATTTTGTCAGTGCTGGGCTTGTCAGTTGGTTGGTTGGTCAGTCAGACTGAAATATCTTAACTATAGACTGGATTGCCATGGCATTTTGTACATTCATGGTCACCAGAGGATGAATCCTACAGACTTTAGAGATCAGTTAACTTTTAATCTAGCTCATTAATCATGTCAAATTTGTAATTTGTTCAGTACTTTGACTTAAGTCCATATACCTGCCAAAATAATGACCTCCTAATCCTAATCAAGCTGAGCTATACTTGGAGCTTTGTGCTAACTGGCAAATTAACACACTTTCTTGCCAAGTTTGCCAAAATAAGATGTGAATATTGGGAACATTATGTCTACTAAATATTAGCTTGCTAAGTTAGCATGCTGTTGTGTGCAAACTACTGTGTTGTAGATATTTACCTTGCATTTAAAGGATTACATTCATACATGCATCCTTTTTAGTGGTGCTTATGCTAAGTGTCACTGCAGAGATCATACATAAGCAGATGGGTGGTTGTAGGTCCTACAGTGAGGAAAGCAAGCTTATAAAACCTTTGCCTCACCTTACCAGAATAAGCCTCAATTTACATAACCCCATCCATCTTCTTAGCAAACGCATGAATCACAGGAGGTTAACCATCCTAAGCCCTGTTGATTCAGGCCTATAGAGACTGTCAGCACTTTGAGGTTAATAGTCAATGGATCACCTCAGACTGCTTTAAAGCCATTTCAGCTCCTAAAGACTGTCTGAAGCCCCTAAATATGAAATTGGCAACCCCAATCAGTGAGAAATCATCAATCGATGGTTGTCAGCTAGTAAACCCTCTAAAAGTGGCCTGACAGTAAATCAAATATGCAGCTGACAGCTCTGATGTGGTTCTAAACAGATTTGATCAGGTTTGGGCCAAAGAAACCTCTGGCTTTTGTATGAAACAGACAACCACCAACCAGATTACTTTTAAGTTAATTAGATTTTTTTTTAAATCAGATATACAATCTCAGAGTTGTTTATCACCACAGAAGCGACATGTTCCCTCTAATTATTATGTAGTATTGTTTGTGGGAGTCCGTGTTCAACAGTGGGTGCAATTTTTTTTCCTAGGCAATTATCTCTCCAGTGTGTTTATTTATCTCACTGTTTCTCCAAGTTGAGTCTAATAAATATGTATGATTAAAGTAACCAGGTCTTTTGTTACTTCATGTAGAACTAATTAGAATTTAATGACAGCTTTTAATGCTGCTGCATGTGGTTGGCACCCAATTAATCACAATTTTATGAGCAATATATTGCTATGGTTATCATTTAGGTTACGATAATATGAATACATTTGTTCACGGTGCTTCAGAAAAACCTTTTGCTCTGCTGCTGGCCTGTGACTTGGAAGAATGTTTCTGTCTTGTCCTATTTATCCTGCTGGTTGAGTGAAATTTTACAGTAAGTACTAGCTTGTTTTTTTCTTTTCCCATTCAAGGACAGGCATTCCTTTACCACTGAAACGTAATGCTTAAACTTCTAATGAGTCTTGTTGATTGTTGGGCTGACTCGCTCCAATTTCAGCCTGAAAAAGAAGTCAAATTGCACACAAATTGAAATTGATCGGACAAACGCTTGACATAGAAAGAAAGGACAAATTTAAAGAGTCTCCATTTCATCTGGGGAACACATACTAGATCATAGCAGTGCAGTAGAACACTTGTGTCCATTTCATAGATTTTACACAGCATGTCCAAGCCACTGGGGAATCTGCCTATGTTCACTTCATGAAAACGTAAAATCCGTTCTTGTGTGAAATATTGGTCAATGACCCGATCAATATCACAGCCCTGGCTGCAGATGCATAGATAAACTCTGACTGAGCCACTGTTGTGGGAGTGCAATACATTTTTACCCCAAGGTTTAATCAGTCCTGTTTTTCTGGGTTGTGGGACATTTTATATGTTTTATGTATATTTTTTGCTTGCATTAACAATGGAGACTGATGATATGAGAGGAGAGAAAGGCTAAATCTAAATGCACGGTCTTCATCGCAGTTGCAGGTTTCTGTTTGGAAATCAGTCTCTCCTTGTAACCACAGACCTTGCCTGAGAATCATCATGTTTTTAAGTAACCCAGTGATAGTTGTCTGTACATCCATCGGTACATTGCAATGAGGAGGCACTAATAGTTCATTTGGTGTATGCCTCATGGTGCTAAATGTAGTTGTAACCCACCGCATAACTTAGTGCATCAGTGGTAATATTGTACTTCCTGTTTACATCCCCCAAAGCCCCCAAATTTACAGAACTGTTGCTTCATAAATCCAGAGTGCAGCTATTACAGGTTTATATAGGGGTGTCTCACAGTGTCAGACATTGAAAGCATTTGGCTTAGAAGATTCAGGCAAGATAGATGTGAAAATGTAAAATAATAAAAATAAAAGTGATACAAAAAAGCAAAACATCCAATCTGTAGGCTGGAGAACATATTCGATTCCATTTCACTTATGGCCACAATAAAGGTGTCTGGATTTGTTTTTAAGCTACTGGGTTGCTTATGAGCTTTTTGCAGAACGTTCAGCCTTTTATGATGGCCTTTTGTGTTGGAATGTGAATTTCCCTTCCAAACTTTGGTCAAGTGATGACAACTGAGCAGCCTGTGTAACTTTATCTGCTTAGAAAGAACATGAAATTTTGTTCAAAAGTTGTCAACCTAGAAGTATGAATTTAACCTTGATGCTCAAGTGTATTGATTTAGTCTAGTTTGATATTACAGATATACATGCTATTATTGGCCTAAGTATTTGGATTTCTTTAAAATAACAATCAAAACAACAGCCACCACCACCACATATGACATCCAAGGCTATCAAATAATTTTCCAGCAAACAAATAAGGTTGACAACTTCACTTGATGGTGAGCAGTTCACATTGTAATGAACATTTTCTCCATCACTAGTGTTTTACAGTACTAATATTTGGTAGCCCAATGTGTACACAATACTGTTACAAGAAATAAAACACAAACCACACACCAACAGGGTGGATGTTTTGAGATTATTGCATGTATTAATAATGTGTGTTTGTAGATGTGCTACTTCTCAGCTGGAAGTGATTGAAGTGAGACAAACATGTATTCAGTTTGGCTAGTTTGATAACCTTAACATCATGTGGTCTTTGTGGTAATTCCAGTAAACATTATAGTGTTACCTGTGGCTTGATTTTACAATATAATTCAGTAAAATGTTTGTGTTCAGGTCACTCACCTCTTTTGTGTCTCCTCTCCAGGGTGTTAAAACAGTCCCCAGGCTACCTGAGCACCATTTTAAAGGTTCTGGGAGAAACCATGTGCTAATTAGTGTAGGGGGGACTGCAGATTGTTCAAACTAATTCCCAGTAGAATATTATAGATCTTTTTAAGGTTTTTCACTAAAAATACTTCATGTCATGAAGTTTTGATGTTAGTTGAGGGACAGATTCCCCTGTACTTTGGAAGGGATCCAGGTCATTGCCAGTAGCAGGCTATATAAGGCTGCAAGAGCTGCTGCTGTCAGGACCATGTTTTTCTTGTGAGCCATAGTATCTTATGTGGAAAAATGTCTGTACTGTTCCCATGTCACCAGCGTGGGTGAAATAAGCACCAACTTGGTCTGCACCTGACCTCTGCCTCAAGACTCCTGCTTTCAGAGTCCAGCTGCTACACAAGTCCAAAGGGTATGCATCCAGAATCAGCCAAAGAGTGCATTGTGGGAAGGGCTGGATTTGAACCAATGATGGCACAAAGACACTTGACAATTTTAGAGGAAATTAAGTGAATTAAAGAGGGCCAAAATATCACAGTTCCTTTAAATGCTGTCAGTAGTTGTCATTGTAGGGAAATGAAATTACAATTTTTTTCCAATAACAATTGTCATCCAATTATTTCTGTCTTGCGTTTGGAGAAATGTCTAATGAAACAGTGAAGACAGCTGGATTTATGGACAGATTCAAGTTGCTGGAAGCTCCACAACTATAACCACTGCAAGTTCTTTAGTGCTGTGTTGGCATATTTTATACTGAATGATTTAGCATAGTCTGATGGTAGCTGTGCAGTTTCTTAATTGGCTGAAGAGGCTTATGTTGGCTATAGCATTAATGTTTAGGGCAGCGGTGTGTTTTGCTGCACAGTGGTAGTCCAGGTCTGCTCATGTGTAATAGGCACTGTGTGAAGCGGAGTGTTCAATCATGGTCAGTGATTCCTCTCTGGGTAAAATAAAGATTAATAAAAACTGTAAATCTGTGCATAATGATTTTCTGCGCTCCAGTCTCAATCTCGTCAGTGCATTGATTCATGCACTACAGCCTTAATTTTCTGTAGGGATTGTAAGCCCTTGTTTAATGAGCATTTGTTGCAGAGAAAAACACAAGATCACACAATAACACAAGCTAAAGGTTTTTTTCTTCAGTCCAGAACCACACAGCAGTTTGAAGCTAAATAAAGGCATTTAAACAATGCGATTGTTTAAATGTATGCCACCTTCAATCACACAAACCTGGCTACATGTGATAAATTTGGTTCCTTTGTTGTTGAGTCCCACCAGTGACCCACAATTAATTGATTCAAGGTGAAGAGCCAATGAAGATGTGCAGCAGCCTGCAGGGACTGTTTAGCTACAGGAAGGTTCATCAACCAACCAGTCACTGACATCTATGGAGGATGCAGCCACCTCCACAGTCCTCATGTGCAAACATACTGTGCTGTTGGGTTTTGGAACATACAGACACAGAAATATAACTTACAATTAGATGGTATATTATGTTCGATTCATATAAAATTGTCCACAACAGTATTATCCACAAAAAGGGTTTGTAACCTGTAAAATGGCTCTTATGCGGAGACTCTGGTCTGAGCTGTTATGTCAAGCACCCATTTAAGTTGAACTTCCAAGCTATATTTAGCTGTTTCACGTCAATTTAAAGCAAGCTGAGGACATAATTCACAGTGATATCCATTACAATAAATGAAGCCACTGTTAAATCCTAAATGGAGTGTTATTTCTTCCCACATACTAGCCACAGGTAGACAGACTGACATACTGTACTTCAATGTGATGGCAATAATTTTTGGAGATTCATCTGATATGAAATATTATGTGATTTGATGTATTGTGCTGAGCTTACCCACAAAACTGGGGGTCAATTTCAGTGAATCATACCCATGAAAGGAAAATTATTATATTTTTCACTTATTCTGTCCAGGTTTTAAAATTAGTTAGTTACAAACATAGCATTCTATACTATACTATACATGCAATTTGGAGACCTCCAGTTGTACATTTACTCTCTAATTTTAACGTATGCACTGCGCCACTGCAACAGTAGGAAAAAAAAAGAACTATATATAAAATAAAGTTTAATATACGATCAAAGTTGGTATAGGCAGAATATTTGAATGTTAGAGGTAAAGAATTGCCAGTCACCAAAAACAAGTTGCTCTGCTTTATTACAACTGTGGAACATAAAGGATGTAATTATAGATAGGAGCATATTATTTTGCGCAAACAATGGCCACTTGCCAACAATCCGCAATTAGTAATCAAACTTAGAAGATCTGATACAACTCATTGGGTATTATCCTTCACTAACAAGAACTTAGATAAGTGGCAGTAAGACGTGATCGGGATGTTTGTAGACCAATCCCAGGACTGGGTGTTTAAAATAACCAGTTACACACAGCTATGATCCATCCAGTAGAATGACTGAGCCATATATCAGAGGCTTTCATCCTCATCTAAACTGTAGCATGTCCAGGCTGATAATTACCCAGCAGTGACATTGGTGCTAGCCAGATGATTGAATATGCTGCCTTGTCACTGTAAGCTTTTCTTGTGCCATGTAAGCACATCACCATGGGCATATATGATTATTTCAGCAGTGCGCAGGTCACTATATGCTATCACAACTCCAAGACGGACAATGTTCTTTTCATGCTAGAGGACATAACTTCCAGAGGAATGATTTACCAACAGAGACCTGTGAAGTAATTTATCAGTTGTATGATTACAGATCCTGCTCTTCGATTTGAGTCAGCTGTGCTGCTGTTTACCTTTTTCCACCCTCCAGGGCACAGTGTGTGGGGAATAGAAGAAAAAGAAAGATCTATTTTTCTCCATCAGATATCACTATTTCAATTTGGGAAGCTTTGTTGCCATTTTAGCTATCTGAAGTGCTTCATTGGCTCAGGGAAAACTTTGCAAATCTTTGTTGATGAGACTATTTTCAGTGGCCGAACAAAAACTGCCAAGTAAATCCTCTTGATAGCAAAGATTAATTACTATTGTTAGTATTGTTCATCTTTTTGTTGACTTGATATGCATACACAGGCCTTTGGGAAGGAAATATATTTTATTATGAGATTAGAGTAAATATACCTGTCATGATTCTATAAGTACCCTATAAGCATAGTACTCAGTAAACATTGTACTCTGACTAAATGTATTAGTTTCTGCAGTTCTATAATTGATTTATTATTGTTTTTATTCTGGCACAATAGATGTTTACTCGCTAACAAAAGTAATTTCTGGTATTGTCAGTATGCGTACTGGCACCATTCCTAATGGTTAACATTAACATTAACACCACTGTTAATGAAATAACCACTCAATTAATTAATTATTACATTTCATTTAAATGAGGTTATTAGTTTTATTGAACTTCAATTAACCAAATGCTTGTTGCTTGAGAGGTCTCATGCATATTGCTTGCTGATAATGGGACCGAACTACCAGCAGGAAGTGAGAGCATCCAATAGGTAGTCAGTACCCTCAACAACCTGTTAGTACATTTGGTTCAGTCCATTTACAGGAAGCTTGGTGCTAGCTTCCCAGTAGTCATTGGCCTAGACTAGGTTTTGTTGTTCTCATGTTTCCTCATGTCCTTTTGACATTTTTTGTTTGTTTGTTTTTTTCATGGCCTCACCAAAACAAATCTAAAATCTAAAACAAATCTGAACTTGAACTACAAATGAAACACTTCTTATAACCACACTTCACATAAATCTGTTATTCTCTCTAAGCTTTTCACATTTATGAAGCATATTCATGAAGCCTTGGGAGAACAGCAAATGTTTCGCTCAAGTTTGAACCTTTTCATAAAACATTTTAAACTTGTGTATATGCATGAAACTCAACTGCACAGTTTGTGCTACCCCGGATGAATGGCCTTGATGGCATTTTTTATGTTGATTTTGTATGCAATCTTGCTGCATCTAAAATTCACTGAGTGTTGTCTGAGCACATCTTGTTTGGTTCATTCATTGAAGTCACTAAGTTCATTACCGTTTTAGACAGATGTTCCTGTGTGGTGTGCTGCCATCATGGTGATTTGTGTCCTCAGAAATTATTTGCAGGCTATCAATTCATATTCCAGTAAACAAAAAAGGTTTCATGACTTCACTTGATAATGGAGCACTTCAGACACTTCATGATGCGCATGATGCTATTAAGTAAGTCAGTCATAAGTTTGTTTGTGTAGGATTTGAACTGTTTGTTGTTTGTCTGTTTGTTATTTGTGTGCTGCTAGTTTCTTTATTGGTAGTTTAAAAAAGTAGAGGTTTTAAAAATTAGTGATATACTGTATCTTTGTAAGTTTGGTCCCAGGGGGAGAGTTTCAAACTGAAAGTTTGTTTATGTATGTTTTAATTAATTTTTTTTAAAAATGTGGACATTTCTTCAGAAACTGCAGACCTGACTTGGACTCACCCTCAAAGACTCAAAAGACTTGAGAACTGACTTGAATCTAAAAGCAGCACTGCCCCAAGTTACCTAAGAATGAATGTAATTAATTAATGCAGCTTTAACTGACTTCTTCTCCACTACTAGCCCACGTATGACAAGTTTCCCTGGTTCATGACAATTTTGGTAATTTCTTCCTTCTGGACCTCTTTTTGTTTCATTCACTCTGTTTCTACAATTAAAACTTCTCACACCATTGAGTCTTTGGGTTGAAACCAGTGAGTTTGATGTACAGCTTACAAAATGAAACATTTGATCAAGCAAGTCTGTGAAAGCAACACAGTCAGTCTGAGGATCATGTGTCAAAATCAGATAAAATATAATTAGAGCTGCCGCATTACATTTGGATCGCTGACATAATTAGCCCCTCCCATTGCATTATTCATACATGTTATAATTCTCACCCCTATTGATGCCATTCCCTCTGCCAGTTTTGGCAACATGGATTTTGCCACTTTCCCATTGTGGCGGGGCTGAGATATTGCACTGATAAATTAAGTGGCTATGTCATTTGCAGAGTATAAATGGAATGAACCCAGGAATAGAGAGGTCTTTCATCTTTTCTGATAAGACTGTCCTGATTACATCTAAATGTAGAGCAACATTTAGAGGACTATCAATCAAGTGGAACCATGAAAAAAAGGGGGTGGGGACTGAAGGAATTATGCCCCCAAATGGCCTCCCTCCCTTTAATTTCCTGTGACAGTATGCATTAGCTCTCATCACCACCTTACTGCCATTAGACTGGCAAATGATTATAGCTACTGCCTCCACTAGCAGTAGAGAGGGAGCTAATGTAGCGTTTTCATGGTGTTTTCGTCTCACATCCTGCCCCTCTGATGCCGCCTTTGCATCTCTGCCTCTTTTAAGTGTCTTTTTAGACTTTTTCCACTCTATCAGATTCCATTCATTTTCACTCTTCTGAGTCCTATCTGCCTCTTGGGCCCTCGGGGCGAGCCTTTAAAAAGCTGTACGTCTTTTTTGTGTTCTCTCCCTGCTAAGTACAGTAACCGGGGTCAGTCAAGCTTCAAACTAACTCAGTGTTTGAGGTTCCTAGCACAAAAGAGAGGACTGCTTGTAAGTGTTGTGACGCGTTTGCTTCAGCTCTGGTCCTTTGCGGCCTTTGAGGGATGATAGAATTTCATTTCTGTAGCAGGATGAGAAGACAGTGTGTTTGTGTGTGTTTGAGATAGAAAAAAGACATTTTCTGCATGGCAAAGGAAGATGTGTGATTACGTGAGGTATCTGAAACTGCAGGAGCTATGAATTGCATCAAAGACAATGTTTCCCATCATTGACTGTGGAGGTTTGTCCCAGTTTAAATCCCTGTTGGATGCCTAATTAAGATCTGCAGCTGGTTAGCATTGTCATTTACATTTTCTCCCACAGACTGGCATTTGCAGAATACCGTTGCCTTCTAAGTTCACCATTATGCATGTATGAGCATTTACACTGCAGATAAGATGTGTTTTTATCATTGAATTTCCAATGTATCACAATTTATCACCAGTGTAACTAATGGCCACAAAGATGGATTGCAGTAATACGGTGTCCATCACTAGGTCCTTAAGTCCTCTTACTGTATATTGTGTTGGTAACCCGTCTCATCTATCTTCCCCTTCCCAGTGCCCCGCTGGGTGATACACAGCACATTTTCCATGACCGCCGCCATACACTGTGTCATACTTAATGGGGACTTACTGCTGGTTTTGACAGGGGAAATGCATATAGAGCTGTGTGCTGTGCTGTTTGCTGGGTGACATCAAACACTTCTGCACTTGATGTGTGCGTATCCACAAAGAGTTTCGGTTCTTTTTAATAACATGCTAAGAAGTCCTTGGCTAGTATTCCCCAGCCTCCTGCCTCATGAGCAACATTGAAAGATAGCAGAAAACAGCACCCTCTGAAGGAGAGATTCTTTCAGAAAGCAGTCTATCTCCATCAGTTACAGTTTTATACACATATACAATATTTACCTACCTTGAGAAAACATGTAAATTTGTGGTATCTGAGCGTAGGACTGCAACTTCACCAAATGTTAAGCCAGGACATCAGCTTCCATTATTAACAACCCTTATACACCAATCAACCAAAACAACCACTGACAAATAAAGTGAATAATACTAAATTATCTCGTTATCATGGCACCTGTCAGTGGAAGGGACATATTAGGCAGCTAGTGAACATTTTGTCCTCAAAGTTGATGTGTTAGAAGCAGGAAAAATGGATGAACATAAGGATTTTAGCGACTTTGACAAGGGCCAAATTGTGATTGTTAGACGACTGGGTCGGAGTATCTCCAAAACTGCAGCTCTTGTGCGGTGTTCAGTCTGCAGTGGTTGGTCTATTAAATGGGGTCCAAGGAAGGAAAAGCGGTGAACCATCGACAGGGTCGTGGGCACCCAAGGGACACTGATGCACGTGGGGAGCGAAGGCTGGCCGATGTGGTCCAATCAAACAGGTGAGTTATTGCTGGTTCTGATAGCAAGGTGTCAGGACACACAGTGCATTGTTTTGTTTGAGGCTGCGAAGAGAAACCTACACAATAATGGCTGGTTTAGAGACCAAAAAAGCAAATTGTTCCTTTGACTGAAATGTTTTCATCTATTTGAGATAGGATAGGGAGTTGGTTGTACAGCAAAAAAATTATGTCTATCAAAATTAAGCTCATTTGATCATACACATACTTATGTTTTCCTCTTTCAAGTTAAAGAAAAATCAGAGTGCTGAATACTTTTTCTACCTCTTGGGCCTCCCTCCTCTCTGAGCTAAAGTAAACATCTGTTTCTGAAGAACGTTACATTGAGCAGTATAGTAATATAGCATGAGAGTGGGGCTAAATGTCATAACGTCTGTCACCGAGCGTGTCCTGGAGTCCTAATGAAGTTCTTCGCCATGAACTATGGACGGCAGCTCATGTAAAGTGACAGCTTAATGTCCTCATTACAATAGTGGGGATGGTAGGTCTTCTGATCAGTCAGAACAGGCACTGACAAGGCGAGTGCACTTTGTACTGGTAGAGCATAAGAGGTGACCATCCTGTTGAACTAAAGGCATTATTCACTCTAAATCTAAAGCTAGAAAAGCAACCAGATCATATTTAAGCCTGCTCTAACACTCATAACAGAATATATTCTATACTTCAGCTTAAATCTCACAACACCCCAGGCTTTACACAAAAAGACCAAACTTAATTCACATAAAGTTTCTTATATCCAAATTGATGGTGCAGGTACAGAAAGTTTGAAGAGCTTAGCTCCAGCTCGGTGGCTTCGGCTTTCACAAAGGCTCGCTCTTGACAAATGGCTCACCACAGCACCCGTCTACTCTGCCCACACAAGGATTAAAAAGTGTTTGGCATAGCATTATATTTCTTAAAATTAAGACCACATTTCACCCAAATCCTGTTGCAACCCTGCAGCAAAACACAATTTTCTCATGTTTTGGATTTCCAATGAAATCCAACTGCTGCAAACTTTATTTAGACTATATTTAGACCTCCCTGACAGCAGCTGGTGACAAATGTACATGTAGTTATATTACTGTACAATGGGGAACAATGTTAATGCCTTCACTCCCGAAGGGGTGCCATTGCAGACTTACATTTTCACTACTGCTTGTTTAAACTAAATAGTTCTAACAATCATTCCATGGAATAAATATATTCAGGCCTAATTACTTCTAACAACTTTTTGGGCAGCTAATAACTTTGTAAATGTTACCAAGTAACCAGTAGTCAAAGCAAAGGAATGGACTTTACTACCTTAAATAAGCCTAAACACTGCTCATACTTTTGAGAGTGACAGACTCATTCACACGTCAGTCTAAAAGTCTACCTTTCATTGCAGCTCTGTATTTACAAATTACAGGTATGTCTTACACCGGCAACTCAGTCCGTCAGCTAGATGTTCTGACTATTTGCTTCAACCAATCTCATTTTTCCACAATCTCTTTTAGTGTAAACAAATTAATCTGGTGTCTGTCAGACTATGAAACTGTTGCTTTCTTGGCTGCTTTCAGCTGTCATTTTGATGATGCATTTCCACACCTCACTTCCACTCCTCCACCTTTTGTGTTCTTCAGTCAGACAAAACCAGGAGCCAAATGTGTAAGCTTAAAAACCCATGCAAATAGCATTTTCCACATGTTCATGAAAACAGCAGGTTTTAAAACCTGGTTTGTTTAAGTTGTTAGTCAGGTTGACTGATGTGTGTTTGTTCCTTTATACTCAAACCTTGTACACAAATCAAGTCAAATGAATCAGGTTGATGCATGTTTACACAGTGAGACACATTAGTCGTTAATGAAATAAAATGACACCACATGTATGCATTGTTTTCCTATTAATCCCTTCATGCTTAGTCTGTTCACTTCAAATCTAATGTGAAAGTGGCAGACTCCGCCACTACTGATTAAAAGCTACTATATGAAGAGGAAATTGCTAAATGTAAAAACACTGAATGGCTATTACAGAAGATACCTGCCATAAATTATTAAATTCTATCAAAATGTGGTGTGTTTTCATAAAAATCTTAAAATTAAGATTTATTAATTATTAGATTTTTAAAATTAATGTCTGGTTTAGTTGAGTCAATAGAAATCCTTCTCATTTAATTAGTCTTTAATGAATGAAAGTATTGTAAAGAATATATTTTATGTCACCATAAGTGAACCTAACACCTTTGTATTATGTAAATTTTGATCCATAACCTTAAAATTAAAGCAGGAAGAGATGGACAGGAGTAATTTATTCTGAATCTTAAAGACACACGGTATGTTTTTGCTTGTAAGTCTCTGTGAGAAGGAACAGAATGAGCTCAGAGATGACCATTGTAAAATTTCCAGTAAAGTTTTACTGTGCAGGAAGGGAGAATTAACAGGCTGAGTTATTGTACAGAGCAGTTGCTCAGAAGGATTCATGGGAGACTTATTTAGATTTAGGTGGATCATTTAGGTTATTAGTCTTTTCACCAAAAGGTTTTATGCAATGGGTTTATTGATGCGTTTACAGGGTTTTTTAGCAAGGAGGCTCAATGAATTCAAGTCTCTTTCATTATTAATTGGATGACTCATGCAGGCATCTCACATACCTGCATTCTTTCAAAGCACATCAAAATGTTCTGATGTGTTTCTTGCAGGCACCAAGTCGTCTCTGTTATGTGTTATGAGGCTGTGCATTGCTGAACTATTCAGCCATCATCAGGCTGACAGGTAGGGAACATCATTATGACTAGCTTTAAAGCGAAGGAGAAAAACAACATGTCTTGCCTTTGAAATACAATTCCATGGGCGGTCAAAGTTAATACCCCTAACACCATTGAACAGACACGCTTTAATCATCATGTCTCCATCTCATATCTCTTGTCATGTATAGGAGATAACATTAATAGAGATGGCCAACAGCTGCCACCCAGGGGTATAATGTCAAGCTTGTGCCCTCAAGCTTGTTGGGAACAGAAGGATAACAGACTGTGACAACAAGAGAAATGAAGAACAATGAATGTGACTTCAATGCACGAGATAGATGGAATATGAACAACAATGACAATCAGTTATTTTACATGTGTATATATAAACATGACATCATGGTATTAGAGCAGTTTGGACCAAAGCAATTTCTTGGCCAGCAACCGCTGGGGGCATTGACTGCATGCAGCGCCTCCGTTATCCTACGTTTAATGGAGATGTTTGCTTTTGATGCTTTTGTGACTAGCATTTTTACAAACAAGACAGAAATGATAAATAAAATAGTCTTTTAAATGTGTATTCGTTCACTTTATCTGAGTTTAGAGGCTGTAGGTAAAAGCTAAGCCCCCTGAGATTAATATTGATCTCATCTGACTGGGTTTAATGACAAACAAGCATCCCTGTCAGACTTCCTTCAAACCTGCAGCTCAACGAGCTGTAGGTTAAACACAACACTGGCACATATCACCCTACAGGGTTGAAATGGCAAATGTGTTAGCAAAGATTTTAAGATTTAGACGAGACACAGAGCAACATTATTATTCTGCTGGAGCTGTATCTTTGGCTAAATTCGCCATTATTTGCCAGGTAGCTGCTTGTGGGTGTCATCTGGTGCTAGGCATGTAACGATCAGGGGCTTATCAGAGGATTTTCATAGAAAATGTTGCCTGCTGTGGGTGGAAACAGCACAGAGAAAGGTAAGAGTGAACCAAAACAACAAAATTGTGGAACAACAAACAAACAAACAAACCAAAAAAATTACCTAAAAGATATAAGTAGAGTGGAGGGTTAATAATTTTTTGTTTGACACATTAAACTCCTCTTCAACTTATAAATATTCATTCCATTCATTTATAATGTAAAAATAATAATTAGAGCAGCTTTACATTCAGGTGAAAGTGATTTATTAATGTTAGCAACTTTAATTTGTTTTACACATTTTACAGGAGGATCAATGAGTGAATCAAGCTCGTACCCTGAAGCGGCAGGGACACATGGACAGAAACGTATACACCACAGGTCAGATCTTTGACCCTGACACTACAATCATTTATCCACTTGTGAGCAAAAACATCTTAGAGCAACATTTGTCATCTTTTATAGTTTGACAGATTGCCAGTGGCTCAGAAAATCTTCAATTTTAACAGCCAAATAAAATCTCTGGAAAAATGCTGACAGCAAACACAAACACTTTTAAAAGAAACAGTAAAAAAACAACAAAAAAAACAGGGAAGTCAGTCACTAAAGAAGATATTTGTATTATGGCAGTTCCTCTCCTAGAAAGTAAGTCTCCATGTATTCATTGTAATATATAGAGCTCTGTCAAATATGGTAAATTCAGAGATAGTGTGAAATTATTTTGAGAGCACAAGAAAAATAACACTTCCAGCCAGCAATTCTTTGACCACCATTTTTCCTTGGAAAAAAATGCATTTACAGTAAAGAGATTTGCCACGGTATCATTCCTCTTTTTGCAAGTGAACCACCAAACAAACATTTCCCCTTCATATCTCTTCATTTTATAATGCTTTCAGTACTTTCAGTCAAGGTGCAGCAGTATCTCTTTTGTAGGCTACAATGATGAGAGCATTACTTCTCATTTCTGCCCCAAACCCCTCTGTTCTCTGGTAATTGTGCCGATGCATCTCTCCTCCCTGTTAATCTCTGGACTTGGTCTCTGACTGTGCCTTAATGGGGATTTTCAACTTTGACCAGGGCAGAGGCCTCTGATTTCACAGTTCTGTCAGCCCACATTACAGCATTTCTAATAACTGTCTTACTTGCAACAGACACTCACTATATTTTTTGAGGTGAGATGCCAGCTTTGGAAGCCGGTAACGATTAAATTAACTGTGAGGATTTGACAGAGCTCAGACTTTCTTTATATACTGTAACACTTCCTCTACTAATCAGTGGCATTGGAGTGATTCTATAGAAATGCAATCTATTGCTGATTTCTGCTGAAAAAAAATTGACTGTTGCTTATGTCCAATTTAAATCATTCCTGAATCAAAAAAAAATTACTTTTAAATTGCTTTTTGAAAGTCACAAAAAATAGTTTATAGCTAAAGGGACAATGTTCCTTAGCCTGTATGTCTATGTGTGGGCGGGCTGATGTACCTGTTTGATTGGCAGGTGACTTGTCAGGACAAGGAGACACAAAATAAAAGACAGTTATGCTGGTTAACATAGCTTTGAAACCAAGGACAGACTGTGTGTTTAACATTGAAATAAACCATTTTTGACATTTCCAAGTCAATTTTTAGGCTGTCATTGTTGTATATCTGTCAGTGCTTTAGCTTTTTTGTTTGCCAACACAGCATTCTGACTGTCATGTGCAGGACATTTATAGAGCAGATCTGTCTTTAGTGTTCTGTAGCCGTTGAAAATATGCAAATCTGCAATTTATGTTAGTTAGACACAGCTACACTCTTGTCCCTGCAACGTACAGTATATTTTTCATTATGGCAGTGTAATTAAGACAGCAGTACTCTGCCACCACCCTCACCCCAATGCTATGTTGTCACTTGCTGCCACAGCTGCTGTTCATATAGAAATTCAAAAGCCCCAACCTCCACCCCAGCATCCACCCATAGGCCCTGAGTGTATCATCTATTATTATCATCCCTCCCCATTTCCTGCTGTGACGAGCTTGGCGTGTGGAGAGTCAGAGCCTTGAGAGGCCAAATAACAACATTGTACATCTGCATTGACTTTGTTCCATATATAGAAGCTAAATAAAATAACTTCATAACTCATTCCAGTTTTCTCCCTTTTTAGCAAGAAAATTTCATAAAAGTAAACATATAATGACAAATTAATCTTATAACTATTTAATAAAGCATTACTGTTCTATAACCATTGATATGACTATGATTAACAGTTGCCTTTACACGTCCTCTTACTGTGACTGACTGCAGGGAAGATTTTGTTTGGAAAAGGAGCACTGCAGTCCTTGACATTATGTATTTTATATTTTAAGTGCATATGCTTTAACTGAAAAGCAGTCAAGTCTGGACCATGATCCTCTGTTATTTTAGCTCAGTTACCATGTAAGTTTCGGTTTGATAAATGTCGAACAACCTTTTCTTAGAAAAGGACAGGAATTATTTTAGAATCCTTCATAAAATCCTTTTTTAAAGCTGAATCAATATTAACTGAACTTTTGCAGCACATGAGTAATCATGGCTGCAGGCCTCTGAGCTTGAGAGGTCACCTCAGTCATATGCTAGATTATTTCAAGTAAAATAAAAGGGCTTCAGAGATATCAGCCCCAAAACTCTTTAACACCTTTCCATCCTCTTTGTATCATCCCGTCCTGATTGCAGTGCAACGTCCTGATTTAATCATCCAGACTGACCGGCTGTCGGCTGGGTATTTGACTTTGTCTCCTCTGTTCCCTGTCAACAGTTTATTTTCTGCTTGGACCCAGCAGCAGCTACTTTGCCTTCTGCCACATGCTTGTCAGTGAGCAGAGACTTTCCATGTCAATATCTCTTAGTCCCAGGCAGATACACATCTAAAGGGCAGCACTGTGAGCTGGGGGGTTAATCAATTTTATCTGACCTTAATTTATACAGAGTAAATAATGAACTGGCCTCCCTGTATTAAACATTAACAGAAAAATCATTCAGCAGAGGGGCGGGGTGGATTCAGGTCAGCCAGGATGGGGAGTTTCTTTGGCTTTTACAAGCTTTGCAAGTGACTTAGAGGAGTGGTTTCCAAAGGCTCTCTGAAGGAGTTGCAAGGGCCAACATGAGCATGTCCCATTCAAAAGCACACATGTTCGCTACATAATGAAGACTGTCAGGCACCTTTTTGTGCCCTCACTGACAGTTATAGATAGTGTCACATATCTTTTGAAGTGTTACCTTGAAGAATGTTTCGCAAAACAATGGTGGATACACTATTGAGACTATACATTTTTCATTCCAGTGTGGGAATTTTTGAGGCCATATACAGCAACAGGGGAATGATGCTGACACAACTGCTGTTTAACATCAGTATCGCCTTTTCTCATGTTGGACTCATTAAGCAGCTATAATCAGCTTGCAATCCCAAGGCCATAGATCAGGCACCCCTGAATGGGATGCAATCATCTTTAATCATGTTAATCACACCTGTGTTTGCAAGTCAAAATATGACAGGAACCTGTTATATAAGTAATTAGAAGTTAGGACAGTCACTGACATACAGATGTATATTTCGAGCAGAGATTTCTCCACCATTGTGGAGTTAAATCAACCCGTGTATATATGTTCTGTCTGGCATATTATCAGTTTAATATACAGTATGCACAATTAGTTAAAGTAAGTGTAATCACTGAACATCACAAGTTACAGAGGGTTTTTAATACTTAATCTTTCAGGATTGTAATTTTTCAAGAAACATTCAAAGCTATAGCCACAAGGATGAAATATAGCATAATCACAAGACCAGGCTTTGAAGTTGAATGCGTTGAAGAGGGGTCATGTTCAATTTGACTACCTCTAATAAAACCGCAAAAACATCTTTATCGCCTGCGAGTAACAACTTAATAAAAGTAGCCACTTGGCCTAAAGAGGTATTCTTTGAGCCCTGGTTGACTTGGTGGCACCCATGGTTACCGTGGTAACAGCAGGTCAGTTTAATACCACAGCAAACACTTGAGAACAGTCAGTCACAGTCAGACAAACTCACTTTTAATAAAGAAGTAGGTCATAAATAATTGCAGCCACAATCTGATCACATGCTGTAGGCAAAATGATAGCATGGCACAGTGAAGATAGACACAACAAAAACTAGCCGTTCATGTAATGTCACAGATGTATGATGGCTAAAAATACAAAAATAGGTGACAGGCTAAAAAAAAATTTCTACTTTAAGATAGAAACTTGGGTTTCATATTTGAAAAGAAAAAAACTATGATGATACCAGATCTGATTAGTAACCAAACAGTACACATGTAAGTCCTTATCCCACTATATGAATTATAGGCTATGTGCTACCCTCATATTGTTTATTTGTTAATTACTAAAATGAGTCATTTTCCAAAATGATTTTTATCTTTTTCTTGCACACACACAAAACTCTAAATTACCAAGCTAAGGCTACAACACATATTGTAGTTGTTCTTAATCCCTTAACCTTTCAGTGTATTTTCACCTCCACAGCCATATCCATGTTTCCTAAATCTGACTATCAACTACACAATCCACCAGATGTAATATCATTTTGGGAGAGAATTTCTAAAGAAAAGCCTATACTTTGTAGAAGAAAAACTCTTCCAAATAAAGGGTGGCAACATGTAACAATGTGGTTCTGTTGTGCTTTGAAAGAATGATTGTATGTTAAGAGGGCTTGACTTCTGCTGCATGTATACAAGATGAAAGGGTACAACAAGAGGGGATGAATGTCAGACAGGAGAGAGAGGAATGGGCGGAAGCCATCACAAAAACAATGGAACATATGGGGTGGCAGGACTTCAAATTGGGTGGTTGGGTAGGTTTGACTTATATGGCCTTGGTCCTCAGTTATAATTTAGCATTTTGACTCTCCTGAAATGCCCAGTGCTCTCTGTGGAATTGGATTTCTCTGTTATATCAGTACAGAGCTTGAAAATATGTGCCTATGAGTCAACTTGTTTGTGATACTGGAAGTGCATGCACTCAAAAATGAGGAATTTTCACACAGTGGGCATAGCACCGTGAATAGTATTATTCATATATTGAACTGTGGTTTCCACTGATAAGCTAACAGATTGTGGTCCTGGACCCTTTCCTTTGCGAAAGGAAGTATTTTTCTTCTTCTATTTTCATGTAGCTGTTTTAGATTCATGGCAGGATCACGGCATTCACTGATATCAGTCTGAAGGCAACATCCCAGTATTGCTGCCACAGTAGAAATAACTGTTCAGTTTAATCACTGAACAATAGTACAAATGTTGTTGGTAGAAGGACAAATACAGCTATTCATGTCTGACTGTTCCTGCAGAGCCTCTCAGTTTCCACCAATTTCATCACTGTGGTTATGCTGGCTGCAGCATTCATGTTATCAGACACACCTCTACACAAAATACCAACACAGGTAAACCATTGGGTGTTTGCAGGCTATCATTTCTAGTGTGATTGCTGATGATTTTCAAAGCAAGCAAACAAAAAGTCTTGGGTTTTTTCTTTTCAGAGTCAAAAGTTTCCTTATCTTAAGTTTCTGAAATTGGAACTGTCTGGCTTCAAGGAGGATTTGGGAAGAATCATCCAGCCAAAATCTGTTCTTGACTCGGAGTTCTACTGGGGGCATACCAGAGTCCATGTAGCACAACTAAAAGAGAGGACAACAGCCTTTGGGAAGTAAAGCAGAGCCTGCTTGGGGAAAAACTCAAGTAACTTTTTAATTGAACAATTCATCATAGCTGCAATGCATTCTACGTTTTGTCTAGCTCTATAATCCTGAAAGAAACTAACATCAGAACATTTAAGATAAGTTTGTTGAACTTTTTTCAATGCATGTCTAGCCTGAGCAAGGCCCTGACACCCTCTGTTGGCCTGCCGCCACTGGCCATCCTTATGCAACGCCAGCCGGATGCAGCACCAGATAAGCTCTTTTTTTTTTTTTTTGTTTTACACCCGAGCCACAAGCCTTGGCTGGTGTTACAAGCCTGAACTCAAGTTCTAAATTTACTTGGAAGAGATAGCGAAGAGAGCCAGGCTGCACAAAGACATCTGTAATGTAGATGAAACAGGCCAAACCCTGACAGCGTTGCTGGCAAGGCAAAGTGCCAAACAGGTCACAGCCTGGTGACAACAATGGTGCTCGTCCACGCTTTGGATCCATCTCCTCTCGCTCCGTCTTCCTGAGGAACATTTTCTTGACCTGTCTCATCAGGGATCTGCCACCAGGATGTCAGAGTGATAAATAGGTCTGGTTACATGCCAGAAGAAGCAGTCTGCCTCTGTCACTTGTAAGCAGACCACATCAGATCCAGCTCTGTAGCCAAAGAGGCTTGTAGCTACTTGTGCAGCATGCAGTACTTTTCCATTTAGTTAGGGAAAGAGATTGGTTTTGCAAGATATGTTTTCATAGTAAGTGGCACAGCCTTTTATTAAAAAGTGAAATGTTATCCAGTCAGTGTCTAGATATGAGGCATCAGTTGCAGCACTGATCAATAGCATACATGCTGATTTTTAGAAAAGAACTGCACCAAATGGGAGAACTTTTAAATTGTAGCTACAGCTCTGCTTTTCGTGTGTTAGGCTTCTCAATCTACTTCATATTACAGTAATTATCTTTGTTTTAATGCCAATATAAAAATGGCGAGGCTATCCCCTTCCCCACTATTAATCAGATAATCAGTTATATTAATTAAAGGTTTATGAATTACTTTAACAGTCACAGAGGTGTGGTTATGAATTGACTAGATATATCAATCAGCTACAGTGAGGTGCTGCGGTGCTTTTAATTCACTCATAATAACAGGAGGAACAATTTCCCTCCAGTCTGCAACTGCTAAGACAAAGGGGACCAAAGTAATTTACACCACTGGAAGAAGATAAAAAAGACAGATGGAAGGAAGAAAGAAAAAAGCAAGGAGTGTTTTGCTGGAGGTGTTTGCAGGAACGTTTCTCTCAGGGTACTCTAAGTGAAGCTTGAATTTGAACCTCTTGCTGTTTTGTTCTGAAACAGGATGGGTGGGGCTGATGGGTAATCTCCCCATGATAACAAGAAAACAAGATGAAGACAATGTGTAGACAGAGGAGGGGAGAGATGTAGCGCTGAAATCAAAGCTCACATAAGTTATTGCACTTCTTTGTGGATCTGTAAATGGTTATACTCCAACCCTCAGATTTGGAAAAGATGTTACATGGATTAACAGTTTTACATCTCATAACTCAGTAGACTGTAAAACATCATACACAAATTTAGTGGAATCAAATAATCTTTCCTTGTTAACATAAAATATGTATGTTTAATTTCAAGTGAATTAAACTTGAATTTATGATTTTTATTTTCAGACCACTTAAGATCTTCATATGAGTTTTTTTCTGACTTGAAGATGTTGAATTCAAAAAGTTCAAGTCATTAAATGTATTAATTAATTCATTATTAAGTTTCTATAGAGGCATATTATCAGACTTCCCAGCATGCATTGTTTGAGAGTTAAAACTCCCCACAGCTGTTGCAGTTTGAAGAAAACACATTTGATGGAGACTTGCTGGGTGCATATTAAGATGAGTCATGGTTGTTTCTTTTTATAATTAAAGAAATAATGCAAAATGAAGGTTAGTATCAAATTAGTTCCCTATCTGAGTATACTCATAATTTCAGAGCCACTGTGAGCAGCCTTGCGTGTTGTCTTTGTACTAATTGTGGTACAAAGGGGCCTCTAACAGGAGCAGGTGTAGCTATTCATGTCAAATAAAGAACCAATGCTTCAAACTAAGAAAATATAAATGGAAAACAGAACAGTCTGTAACATTTGACTGACCAATTGTTGATTCAACTTAACTTCTTACATTTACTGAAAGTTCAATGAACTTAAAGGTCCAGTGTATAACATTTGTGGGATTTACAGAAGATGGAAAAAAAATATATATATAATATGAATAAAGATGTTTTCATAAGTATATAATCACCTGAAAATAAGAATCATTATGTTTCTGTTACTTTAGAATGAGACTTTTATATCTACAGACACCATAGGTCCTTTTTCTCTGCCATGTCAAACAACCATGTTTATATAGTTGCCCAGGACTGAACACTGGTTGTAGAAAGGGGATTTCATGCTTTTCATGTGTTTTGCAGTCACCGTAGTTTCTCCTTCACATTTGGGAGGGGAGGGTAAGCATGCATTCAGACAGGATCAGGCGCTGCAGCCAGACGCAGCAGGGTTGTGCAGTGGTGGGGGGTCAAGGGAGCTGAAGTGGGTTGCTGGGGGCGTGTCTATGTGCTGTATGTAACCACTGTGTAACAATAAGGAAGGTTTTTCTAAAAGTTGGATCTGGGTCAACTTTTCAGCTGCACGCCGGAGCTATTTTTCGCTGACACCCCTGCGGCACGGACCGCTGGAGCCGAAACGGACGGACCCCACCCAAATGAATGAAAAAACCTCCGTTCTCACCGCAGCGCCGGATCCTGTCTAAATCCAGCCTAAGGCGAGCAGGCTGCAATCAGCAACTACACAGCTTTATCACTAAATTCTACTTGCTTGTCCTTTAACTGAATAATTGGTTCAAAGTTGTCTTATGAGTTGTGAAAATGTAAAACTAATCATATAAATTCAGTTAACAGTTTAGTGCAGATGGGCAGCTTTCTATGATGAGACCGTTTAGAATGATTTACTCTGAGATGCCTGCAAGTGCATAATTGCCAAAATATGAAAAATTATACTTTGTCTGCCCAATATTTACAATGAACAGTCATCTAATGCCTCAAAAAGCTAAAAGAAAGATAATTTTCTCCCATGAATATTTAGTGTTAAATCATCTCCAAAATACAATGGATGTTTCACTGAGCACCTGCTGTCAAACAGCAACAGTGAACAGAACAGCTGTGCGCACAGCTCCTGAGCACATACCAAAGTTTTTGGCAGTTCTGTATCCTCTGCATGGCATGCACAGTTGATCACTCACAGGTCTACTACACAAGTAAAACACAGCCTGTTTAAACCCCAGCATCACAGATGCACGTTGACTATAAACCAATGTGTTTCTGTTGTTGATGAACACATCTTGTTAGGCCTAACAGGCTGAAAGATGATCTGAGTTTCACGCAATCATTTTTTTTTATACACTGGTTGTTGATTCATCACTAAACTGTCTTGCTGTGAGTCTGTCTGTCTGGAAATGTACACGTTGCACAGCTGTATAAATCATCATTAGGAAATTTGTTGGATTAAAAGAGAGTCACTTTGGTAGAAAGTGGGAATAGGTCTCTGTTTTCCAGTGCTTGCTGTTATGCCAGGATCAGACTACACAATATTGTTTTTTGAAGATGGTCACTGTGTCACATTACGTGACTATAAAATCATAAATTTTTCCTGTGACTTTGCCGAGAGACATGGCACACAACACGATGGACCCCGATCAGCCATTTCTTTCCGTCTTTTCTGACTTGGATGACATACCTAGATAATGGGGAAGGAAGTGTCAGGCATCGACTTCACTGTTCCATCTGACAGCATATGACATATTTTTGCAGTTGTGTACAGAAAAGTACTCTGGCCAACGTCACGGAACTTGTTATTGAAGTTATCAAGGAAAGATGCCCCAGATGCTGTGTTGGTTATTTTCCACCATTAGGCACTACAGGGGATTAAAGGAGCAATTGTCAAACCCAGTGCTCATTTTCATACTGAACTCCCCATGTCTGTCAGGTTGGGCTATTATTGGCCTGATATCAAGCAAGTCTTAGATGTGACCCAAAAACCATTAAAATAGTTCTACTGTTCCTGTTCTTAGTTCTTCATTCTTCGTTCTTCATCTAGGAGGCTCGGTCCAAGGAAACACAAGTGTGACCTCTTAAGTAATTTGAAACCCACCCCCTGTCAGGGGAAGTTTGTGGTTAGTGTGACAATTGCATAGCTCTATGGACGGAAATGTCGGTCTACCATACTGGTCCACACTGAAATATCTTGACTTACAGGCAGAATCTACCCTCTTTGCAACAGGAAGCTGTGGAATTTATGTGAGGATATTTTTTCTGCTGCCTTGAGGACATTTCATACATTTTTAAACCCTTGTTTACAGCTCCATGAAAAACCTCAAGAATCTGTTTCTGTGTGTAATAAAGAGCTAATCTTTGAACAAATTTGCTTCTTTGACCTGAGCAAAACAAGAGCAGAAAATAGGAAGAAAGAAGGTGATTGGACCAGGACAGCAACACCACCCCCGACCCTACCCCCACCTCCCTGAAGTCCTCTCAACCCCTCAAGGCCGCCTGTAACAGACCCAGATGGTCTGTCTCTGCTTAATAGCCCCTCTATTTTTCCATCAGCAGGGAGTGATGGGGACATACAAGGCCAGGTTAACTCAGGTTAACCAGGGAGTATTTCCACTGGGGTTAACTGTTCTGACCCCAGACAATTCCAAACACCTCCCAATTAAGGAATCAACTATAGCTATCTACTTTTTCCCCTTCACAAAGTCTTCCTCCCCCCAAAAGTCCGAAGGAATATCAAGTCGTTGGGAGGTGAATAAATGGTATAGTGAGAGGCTCTTTCTCTCTTTTTTTTTAATCTAACAGCAGCCTCTGTGCTTAAGGGATTGATTATGGCTCCCATCAGACCAGTGTTTGCACACTCGCTGATCCCCTAATAGAAGCGAAGGTAGCTGCAAAAAGAGCACAGCATTTAGCTCTGACTCTTATGTGAGAAGGAAGGGATAAAGGCTTTAGTGGAGAAGATGAATAACCCCTTCTGCTCTCTAAGAAGCACCAATCGAGCACCAACAGTTTAAATGAAGAGATTCTCAGTGCGTCGAATGAGGTCCAAAATAAGCAAAGCCCTTTAAGTTCTTTGTCATTTGGGTCCATACATTCAGGGGAAAGTGCATGTTCTTTTCTTCTAATGATATAATTTGAATGAAATCTCTAAATCTCTTTTTTTATTCTTTGCTATTTTTACCATAAAGCTCCAACATGTCAACTTGTGGTGCTTAAACTTTTTAAAGAAGATCCTTTTTTTTTTTTTTTTTACACAGACGCTTGGTTGTCATCTGGCTCACTAATTAGCTGTCATGAGTTCTTACTCCCAGAAAATCCATTCATTTCTTTCTTGCATGGATATTGCAGGCTTAAATAATTTAAAGCGCTTGCTATGCATTGCTAAATGGTATCTTACCTGCAAAAAAGTGTAAAGTGCTCCAAGGTTGTTGTCTGCAAATGACACTTAATAATTCAGTTTAATGTTTTTATTTTCTGCCATGTGAAATACAAATATACTGTATGTACTGTGGAGCAACATGCCATTCAACACACAAGATGTTCAGCATTTTGCTGCGTCATCATGCTGTCACATACTGTCAACATAAGACGAAAATCAACATAGACAGCTATGGGGACAGCTTTCACATGCTGCTTTATGCCAGCATTCATTGTTTTAAAAGACAAGGAAACCTGTGGAGACACAAGGTGCCACTCAGTTTGAATCATGAATATAAACAGTAGAGTGAGGGAGGTAGAATGATGTGATCATGATGTTCAGACTTGTGATCATGTGTTCTCACTCCCAATTTGTCAAGTATTTGGTCAGTGGCCCTACCCTTCAAATTAGACATTTAAGATAAAGCTTGCATGGTTAACGTTCTGGGTGGCACGGTGGTCCAGTGGTTAGCACTCAAAGCAAGAAGGTTCCTGGTTCAAACTTTTCCCTTTCAGTGTGGAGTTTTGCTCCAGTATGTTCTCCCTGTGTCTGTGTGGGTTCTCTCCTCTCACAGTCCAAAGACATGAACTTAATAAGTTAATTGGTGACTCTAAATTGGCCGTAGATGTGAATGTGAGTGTGAATGACTGTTTGCCTCTATGTGCCCTGTGACGAGCTGGTGACTTGTCCAGAGCGTATCCCACCTCAGCTGGGATAGGCTCCAGCCCCACAATGACCCTGATGAGGATAAGCAGCTTCAGATAATGGATGGATGGTTAACATTGTGAAACCGTCACAAACTACTTGTTTAGCTTTAGCCACAAAAAAGTTTTTGGGTAGGGTTAGAAAAAGAATTGTAAGTATATTATCTGGCATAACTTAAGTGCGTTACATAAGTTGTGTTATGTACGCTAGAAAGGGTACCTAATTTTGAAGCTTAGACTGGTTGGGGGAGGAAAGTTCCTACAAGCTGCTCTGAAAAAGTAACATAACTCACTGAAGCTATTTTATATCATAAAACATCTGCTGTTGACTAATATAATAAACACACACAGTCATTGTTTTGGAAAAATAGCTGTGCGGTTGTCAGAGACTCCAGTGTGCAGTGTACTTTATACACATTACATAATCAATATTAGAATCAATATTAAATATCTTTAAATCAATTGCAGAGTGTACGCATGATGTGCTGTGGCTCTTTTAAGCAGTACCTCTATTTTTAGTTCTCTTGGTGTCTGACTACTTGGCTCCACCTGCAGTTGGAGGTCGATATAATGAAGCAGAGAGTCAGGACCGGCACCAGGCCAGGTCCCATCCCGCTGACCAGCTCTTCAGTGCCAGATGTGTCATTAGGGCAGGTCGCCTGGTGGTCCCACTCTCCCCCACCTCTCTCCTGCTTCGTAATGTCAAACCGGACTCCTGGCTTTGACTCTCTCCTGACTCAGGTGTAATTTTGGGTGATTAGGGTGCAGGTGTAGAATCTTATGGTGGTGCAACAGATTGCAACATGCAGTGCAATCAATCCTAAACCGAGAGCAAATGAAATATGGTGATGTAGGGTTACCTAAGGACATAATTTTCACTGTGGGTGTTCAGGGACATGTCGTCTATTTTCAAATTTCCTATTTTTGCCACAGTTACATTTTCAGTTTGATTTCTTCACTATCATCTGTTACTTTCAAAAATATTTAAATGTTTCTTTCTGTACACCCACCATAATTCAGATGACATGGGAGAATATAAAAATATTGTGTGCTCATCTCGTCGCCTTTATTTATCACCATGCACTCATATAAAATGACCTTTACTAGCAGCAGTGAGTATTTTCTAGACTGTAATTGGGTTTTGCATCTTACGCTATGTGAAAGTTACTGTCTTACCCTCTGATTGGTGGAGGTTGTACCACGTAAATGGTATGTCCTTCATCCCCACTCTGCACCTCATATACCAATTTTTGCTCTGGGTACAAACAACATCAACTATATCACTCATTTTGGTGAAACTGGATCATATTTTAAGGGCAAAATGTTTCCTGATTCCTTATTTCCTCCGGCTACTGCATATCAACTCTTGGTGATTTGGAGAGTTTCTTGATGTACAGCATAGTAAACTGCTGCCAGCTAGAGCTGCTGTTAGCCAATGTTACCTCCGTTTATTATCCGGGCTGCACTGTGAGCTCAGAGCACCAGATGTGTTAGTGTTTATACCACTGGTGTTCTGGACCACTGTGAAGTGGACGTTTTCAGGCCTGGGCTGTAAGTAAATGCAGACAGGAAGAAGAGCCAATGTTGTGCCAGAACCGGAGATTGGCAAGTTGGCAATGTAACCGGGCTCGGAAGCCTCTAAGGACATAATGGCAGAGATGAAGAGGATGTTAACGGAAGAAGGGACTGACTTTAAGTCCTGGTAAAATCCTTTTGAAAGAAAGGCTCAAAGACAGATGCTGAGCTGGGCTTCTTACTATTGGACTACTAAGTAATATAACCTGGTTGCTATGTCTTATGTAGTTGTACTTGACAAATGTTTGGCTGTTAGTAAAGTTGGCGACTCGCTTGTTTTTGATTATAATTGATAGAATCACAACAAATGCACATGTAGAATTGTCCATAGAATTGCCCCCAGTTTCAGGTATTGCACTCTGAAACGGGGGGCGATAAATCACAAAAATACCATTCTTACATAATGTTGCTTTAAATGTATCTGCAAAATGTTTACTGCCAACATGATCTCAGGAAAGATTGTGGTTTAGTAAAAAATGTCAGCATTGGCCACTGGCATGAAAAAGTGGTACAGGGTTGTTGGAATACAAAAAGCTTAGTTACTTTTACTGTAGCTGCGACATCATTTGTTAGAGACAAGGTCGGTCATCCAGATCCAAACCCGTTGGGAAGATATCCGAATGAAAACAAATTTTCCACCTTCCAGTTCACTTTTATCATTACAGGAGTCTCTTTATTGAACAGTTTTATTTATTTACTTCTGTGGCAACAATGCACAAGTGTCTAATTAAAATGTACTGTGGCAGGATAATTCAAGTCGAAACCTGCACTCTGGCCAAAACATAATACCTTTTAAGTAACAGACAGTATCTTTAACATAATGTCTGGAGTGTCTGTTTAAATATGCAGTATGGGTTGCCCATGCTATCAGACTGTTCTTGTGTCCTAATTAATCCAGCACATATTGTGCACCTGAATGGAATTGGATGAAGAAATGTGGATCCATGACCCAGTTAAGATCACGTCCTCGGGTTTTCATGCTGAAAACAGGAATGGAATGCAATGCAGCTCTATTATGAAGCCATGTTGCTGAGCAACTGTTTCTCGCATTTTATTCTTCAACCCTTCCCAGCACATACAATGCCTGTTCACATAATTCAAGCATAAAGAAAATAATAATTTACAGCAACTACAGCTTTTTAAAAAAGCCTGACATACAACTAACATACTGAGCTACCATAACTGCTCAGTCATTTGTTAGTTGATAGCTGCACTATGCTCTTCATTTATCCCCTGTCAGGACTGGCCTTTGTAATTCAAAATAGCTTTAATTACGTTCAGTGGAAGGGTGGTGATGGCTGTTGTGAGTAGAGCACTGAAGATGCACTGACAGTGTGTCTTTGTGTGTCTCCTGGGAAAGGTTGTTCTGGCAAAGTTGTGTGCCATAACTTTGTGTGCTCTTATAAATCAGGGATTATACTGCAGAGATGACTGAACATGTCCATCTACTCACGTATGATTCAGGTAAACTAGCCATTCTCCCGATGTGTTCACGATGGCCTCGACAAAAACTGCGGCTCATGAAACCCCTCCTCGTAACTACCACCCACCCACGCATGTACACACACACACACAAACATATAATACAAACACACACACACCCATTTTGGAGAGAAATTGAGGTTGCTGTGTCAGTGGCTGGGTGGTGAGGAGCCTTGTACCAGGGGAGTAATTGAGATGGCCGGTGAAAAGGGGAGCGAGGCTTAGACAACGATCCACACAAGTTCCTGGCTGCCGTCCAATTATACCCAGCAGCCTCCACTACCTCCTGAACTCCAATTACGGCCGGCAAAAGCTTGGCTGGTCAGAGAGCCTGTCACCCCTCCCTCCCTCTCTCCCACAACTGCCTGCAAGAAATAGCAAAGTCAAAGACGATGCGTGATGTCCTCTGGTGCCTCAGTGTGTCAGTGTTTGTGTGTGTGTGTGTGTGTGTGTGTGTGTGTGTGAGTGAGAGAGAGAGAGAGAGAGAGAGAGAGAGAGAGAGAGAGAGAGAGAGAGAGAGAGGAGAAAGCAAGAGGGATGATGTTTGGAGCACAACTAAAATATAGCTGAACCCTGACACTAGTTTATTCAGAAATACCAGGTTGCTCCAACTGTACACAATGAATGAGAGTGAAAGCTGCAGAATTTTCCCTTTCCATTTTCTCATATGTTACGATTCACTACATTTCACAGAGAAATACTGTACATTGCTCATGTCCATTTATCATTTAGCAGCTGAAGTTACTCTGAAGATTATGATTTAACATACAAACACAGTGATGAGTTTAAATAAATAATTATTTTATTTATATATAATGTGGAGACAAGCTGAGAAAACCAGCTGAAAGTGCTGATGTAGGGCTTTAACTCAGTATCTCATTTATGTTAGTAGACCCTAATGTTTTTTTGTGATTTATGATTGCATTCATACAGTAGATGTATACTTCCAATGAAAAAACTTTACACGTAAATAGACTATATTACAGGTTTTTTTTAATCTTACACTTTTTTGTGTGTATAAATAGCTACACAGTTTTTAACAACCATGAACTGTTCTGTAATAATATTTTGAGTGATTGTCGCCACAGATTTGTTAATTTTCACTCGTGCCTATGTAATATTTCTTTCATTTTGTGTTCCTGGCATCTTTACTGTTAAACTGACTAAATGAGAAGTTATAGCGCAGTTTGTGCTGAAAAAAGTGAGGCATGGGGCTAAGAAAACTTTAAAAGCAGCTGAACAAAGACAAAAATGAATGTACAGTAAGATGGCTGAATCGAAAAGAACTCCAGAGCATTCACTAATGCATTATAGATAAGTTATAAGTTTTCAGGTTATGAAAAATCTCTCAGGCTGGTGTTTATTCTTCTCCAGCAGGATACTATAATTCACCAGGAAAAACCCTTCCAATGGACCATATGACTATCAAAATCCAATTATTCACAAGTAATTAACATGTACAACTATTTATGGACTGTTTAGTATTGACTTTACCAAGGCTGGACAGAGTGGGCCACAGAGTTACCATGTCATTTTTTGGATCTGATTCATTGATATTCCGTAAAATGGTGAAGAGTTGCTCCTTGAGTTTTTTTTTTTTTATTTTACATTGTTTTGAGGTCCTATCTAAGAGGGACACTGTGTCATAATCATGTTTTAATGTTTATAATGTTAAAAACTGGATTCAGATCCAGATGCAGCCCTTTTTTCAAAAGAGAGACAATGAGTTTAAAAGCATTAGCTTAATATGTTTTTGGCTGGTGGAGGAGAAATACCAGCCAAAAGGATTTTTCACAACCTGATGCTCTCATTAATGGGTCCCTTAATACATCAGCAGTCTCATAATAATCTGATTATATACTAATGTAATACTACTACTTTTGAATGCAAATTTTTACTTGTAACATAGTATCTGTATACTGAGGTATTTAAGTAAAGGATCTGAATACTACTGGAAAACATTAGCATTACAACCAAACACCCAATGCGGATAAGCACATGAGCATTGAAATCACCTCTAACAACAAATTATGGTACTGACAAGTCAAATTCACTGCACCGACAGCTTATTGTACTGTATGTCTCCAAGCTTTATTGAGAGGTATATTCCTGATGTTCTAAACAGCTAAACATTTTTTTTTTTAATTGGAATATTTTACTGTAAAGCTATACTGTAAATATTATTCTTATTCCTTTTGCAGTTAATACCGTAGGAAGGTTTCATTTTCAGCCAGCCATCCTCTACATCTACTGGCAACAAGCTCCTGCTTTCCATCTACATTTCTACATTCATACATCTTAAAGCAATTATTGAGGGACAAATTTGCAATTCTTCATGGTCCAGGAAAAGCTGACATGATGGTGCAGCAGCTGCAGCAGCTGGTAAAGTGGATCCTACAGTATATGCTGTGCTGCTCATGCGGGCTTCTATTTTTCTTGTCACTGTGCAGTGGCAGGCTGATGTTGCTCCTTGAAGACGTTAGTTATATTGGCTTTATTAGGTGACAGTATGCTCACTGGCTCCACATAGTTAAGAAACTAAAAAAACAAATGCAGTTTTAATGCAATGTTAATATCATCACTTACTGGCCTTTTAACGGTCCAGTGTGTAACATTCAGCGGGATCTACTGGCAGAACACAGCAGGAATTGAATAAAATATGTTGTATAAATATGTTGGTGTATAAAATTATAATATGACTATTGTGTTTTTGTTACATTTAGAGAGTCCCTAATATCTACAGTGGGAGCGGGTGTTCCCTCTGTAGTTTTTCACGGCCACTGCAGATTCATGGTTGGAAGGGGAGGGTTAGGGGGTATTCAGTTGGTTGCAATCTGTAACTTCACCATTAGATGCCATTAAATCCTATATAGTGGCCATTTAAGTCATCTGAATGTTTAATTTATCTGTAAAAGTTCACCCATTTGTAATCAATGCAAATGACCACAGTTGTGCAACATTTTTTATCATTAATTTAATTTTGGAACAGCAAATACTTGTGAATTACCTTCATGTAGACCGAGGCCTAGGCGCGCCCCCTGACAGCTCACATCGCCAACATGTTTCAAATGGTTGTATCATAGTTGTAATGAACGGCGCCATTACATAGCCTTATTGGTTATTTGATGAGAATGGATAAAAGTATGACTCCTATGACATATATACTGCAGCCACATGCTCTAAAACAAAACTGATTGAGCAGACCAACAGCAGCAATCAAGCCAGTGTTTTCAAATGTAAATGAGGCCGAGATGCAAATTGCTATATACATAAAAATACTCTTGGGAATTATTGGAGAATTGAATGAGTGGGAAATACACAGCAAATGTTAAATTATGTCATTAGCATTTACAACTTGACAAAAGTTGCTTTATTGCTTTATTGTTCTTCTTTGCCGACAAGGTTTATTGTTCTATTATCTCGCTTCCTGCCCCGACGTCAGTTTTCTTCTACTCAACAAGATCTTTTAGTCATGGCCCGAGGAGTCCTTGAAGATTGCCGTCTTTGTCAAATAAATCCGATTGTTTGCTGTGCATTGTTGTATTATTGTGTGGTTGTATGGCCTCTTTTTTTTATCTCCCCATTGTCGGTTTCATTTGTCCTTTGGGACTCATAACCAATCCCAACATTTTGACTGATGCTTTCATTTCCCTGTTTCCGTTTACCCCTAAGGCGTTATTGGCTCTCCTTTTATACTTACCCAAAGCACCCTGGCATCAGCACAATCTTTAGCGTTTGTGCATCAGCAAGATATTATTCAAAACAGGTTGTAGTAATGACTCCAATATAGAATGAAGTATCTTGGCCTCAATTTGAGGGCGTAAGAGTTTTATGAGACTCTGGTCATTGCTTCTGAGGAGGGTTTTTAAAATAGTGGTCAAAGTGTATACGTGCCTCTGTGTGTGTTTGTGTGGTAGCAGATGGAAACGTTTATGACTTCCTGCATAAAGCTACAAATGTGAACAGCACTTATGGCTTTGCAGTTCAGATACCATGGATGGTGCCGCTGCCTCACAATGTGTTCAGCTCTTTGGGCAGCTCCATTGGCTTTGCACATAAAACACTGAGACTGAACTGCTCCATTTACTCTAACTACAGAAGACTTTGGATAACTTTTGACTTCCATCACCGTTTGACCACACTGAACAGCTTGGATGGCCCTAAAGGGAGAATTTAGAATTTTAACCACTGCCAGCAAATGCAAAGCAGCGTAGTTATTTTGTCATAATCTAGCATAAATAGCAATATCCAGTTCATGGAGGGCATTAAGTTATTAGCTGCAGTTGAACTGAATTCTAGCAAATATTACACCCGTGATTGTACAGGTTAATACACTGTTAATTTTATGCCTAACACACACTGAACTCTGTTGAATGTGAGAGAAGTAAACATAAAATACCTCTATAAAACTGCATTTGTGTTTTATTATTCATTTATTTTCCTCAGTGCTTCCATATGTAGACTTAAACATCTTCCACAAACCTTGAACTGTCCTTGATTGACAGCCAGACTTTGAACAATTCTGCATTAAGTCAGTGAGCATTCAAGTTGTGTTACTTTTAATTAAGAAATGCTGATCAGCAATACCCTTTCTTTACAACACCTGGAACAAATCACATGTTTTGTCTCCTTGTTTCTGTTGTTATTGCACTTTTTCAAGACAAGAATCTGTGGCAAGATTACAGTTAGTTCAATCTTTACAGCATTATCCTGGTGCTGGCTTTGCTACACTGGCTTTCTGTCAAATTTAGAGCTGAATTCTTCATAATTACTTCCAAGGTCTTACACAGCTTGGCTTCATAATATATCACTGAGTTGCTGATCCTATATTGGTCCATTGGGTCATACAGTTGGTCATCAGAACAAGGATGCCCAAAATTTTAAATTTACTCACTTTTTACAATAGACTAGTCTTTAACTGTGTTCAGATTTCTGCTTACCAAAGAGCAACACATAGGAATGGGCAAGACTGCCAAAATATTTTACTAAATTATGAAGTGATGATATTTTGAGGTTGAGGGATGTGTGTTTCAGCAGATATCCACGCACAATAACATCATTAGCACCATGGATAGTCAGCCAACAGTTAGAGGCGCTCATTGCGCTTTTTACTTGGCTGAAACAGTCTTAACTTTAGAAAACTTTATCAGTGAACCAAGAGAACAGGTTTGGTTTCAGAAGTGGAGAAGACATAATGATGTTTGGGTTTCTTCATTATATATTTATATCAAATAATGCATTCTGAAATGTGTTTTAATGGTAGCCTAACAAAAGACATATAAAGTAGAGTTAGTGCCAAAATAATACAGCAGTTCTGAAGCATTTTTATTTGGTTTCATTGTTAAATCCAGTGGTGGACGTAACAGTTTACAGCTACTAATGTTACTGTAATTAAGTCTGTAATTAAGTCTTTTTGAGTAGTTTTCAAGACTGTGATTTTACTCATACTAAAATATGCATTACCCTATAATCTACTTCACTACTTTTGAAATAATAATTTGCTACTGAGTAGGCCTACAGTTTTGTATTATATCGAAAACTTTCATGTGCATTTTCATAATGGCACTGGGGACACACAGGAGAAGGGCTGCAAAGCCCTTTGAAGAACTGCCTGCTTCATTTTGGCACCCACGTTAACCAATTGGGCTGCTCAGACAGCATGCCTTGGCCAGCTCACAATCTAATGTTGCCGTCTTTTTTATTTTCTCTGCGCACTGCAAGTGAATCTGAAAAAACACTGCAGGTAAATGAAATCCATGAACAAGAAAAGCTGTAGCAGAGTCAGGTTTGGTGAGATGACCACACTGACCAGAGCAGCGCAGGAGTTTTGAGATTTTTCCATGTGGATCTCGTTTTCTAGCTAATGATAATGCATTACACATCAACAGTTAAAAGTTTGTGTTTTTGTTTTGTTTTTTTGTTTTACTTGAAGTAAAGGAATATTTCAGTAATGTAACAGTACTAGCTGAGTACAGATTACCAATACTTTTTCCACTACTGTAAATACCTGATACAAAAAAATGAATACAAAACTGAAAAAAGGCACTGTCCTTGTACTGCCTTATTTTTCATTGATGTTCTATATCTTTACAAATATTAGTTTGCTATGTCAACTGTAAATTAAAAAAAAAGCCTGCATGTATCCCGAGAGGCTAAAGTCTCACCATTTGAAATTAGGCACCTCCAGTTACCTGTAATGCAGCCTTTAAGACTGGGAAAATAGATTTTAGAAAAATCAATATCCCAAAAGTTATCTTGTTTTATATGACAATACAATATTACCTAATTTGTCTCCCTCTGGTCCCAAGATTTAGAAATGATGGTTATATAACTCTGACGAATGAATTTCAGGCTGCTTCTGTGAATGACAAGCACAAAACATTCACATTGCAGGCATGGTAAAACTTTATACCGAAGCAGAATTGGAAGCTGGTTCCTGCTTTCATAAAACAATATCACCAATACACCAGCTTTGGATGACAGATGTCCCAATTTTAGTGCTTTATTTACAGCAATTTACAGCACTGGGACATGCTGCTGTATCAACTTCTATTTAACGTCAAAATATTTGCTGGGAGGCTTTAGTGTGTAGTTGGGGGTGGGGTCACAAAGTTACATCTACAAATCAGGTTATGGTGCAGTGTTTTCAGAAAATGTCACCACACTGCTTGTTGTTTTTGGTCTTTACAGACCCAGCTTTCCTGCGAGACGTCCCAGCAGGAGCCTAAGTGCCGAGTTTGCCAACTGGCATGTTTCTGCTCACAGCCTGGACTGCAGCCTAATTATGCATCTTAGGTTCTTTGTTTTTTGTCAGAGTCACTGAGTAAATTCTCTTCTCAGTTCCCATTTTCATTTGCTTTCTGCTGAGCGAGACTGACTGGCCAACTGGCGAGAATCCGGATCTATCGGTCTGATGGGCATATGCATATAGATGATGTTCTCTTTCCACCCACAAAGTGACCTTTCCAACACGTATGCAAGAAACAGCGGGTTGAGATAGTTGTGCTTGTGCAGCTTGAGATGTGCATTAAATGTAGACTTATTTTTATAGCACATAACACATGATGAATGATGAAAGATCCATCTGGCACTCTTTTCCTATCAAACCCACTTCAAAAACTTTGCTGGTCCAAACTTTTCAAAAAGCGGCTTTCTGTTCTGTCACTTCTGACAAATTCATCTGAGTATTCTGAATATTTGTAACATCATTGCAGAGGCTCTGCTGTGTCATCCAGACTGCTTATGTCCTGTAAAGTCAAGACTTGTTTACTGTGACCTTTTCCCATGCCCCAGTGTTATCCATCTTCACCCCTTAATGTGTTGTAGTTGTTAGTGTCACCGAAGGTCATTTCTCTACAATAAATGAGGCTAATTCAGCCATCTGAAGCAGCAACATTTGCTCCTGGTTGCTAGTTTGGTACTGTTGTTCTTATGTAGATGTGTGAGTTACCTTGATTTGACTGTTATATCTCTGTTCCTAAACTGGCTTAAGGTTCATTTACTGTATCTAAACCTGCAAAAGTACACCTTGAGAGAAATTTTGACTGATGCATAATTTCCAGTCATTATGGCATAGTTTATTGAGGGACACTTACAATTTGTGATCTGTAATGATCTGTAATAATTACAGTTTATTTATGAGCCTCATACATAATAAAATATACAACACATATAGATGTGAGAGTCAGAGTTTGCACTTTGCAAAACAATCTCACCATAAGGTTCACTAGCTGTTCTTGAGATTTCGCTCCGATTACATGCTCTCCAACAGATGGAGTTTGCTCAGCTGTTTAATTTTTCAGAGCTCTCTAAATGGACTTAAGTGGACCTTTTGGTGAAATTGTTCTCCCAGTTGATGTTGTCAAGATTGAGAATGAACTTTCAATCACAGTTTAGTTTAGTTTTAAAGTGCTCATTCTGACTACTGAACTCACTGAACTGTCTGGCTACCTTGTAAATTCCATGGATATACAAGTAATTTACAACAGCAAATGCATTTTGAAGGGACAAGCCGGATGGCGACCGGAGCTATACACAGCCGTTCTAGTCAATGTTTCAAACCCCACCAGCCCTGCCCGGTTCAGAAGCGTCCCAGAAGTGGGTCTCCACTCGGCTCCACTTTGAATACGGGACTGTTCCTTTTTTGACAGACACAGCGAGCAGCTTGTGTCAATTTGCAAAGAGCAGCTCGAGCCGGCCAGAGGTCAGACACAGAAACAACATAGAGAATCCGGTCGATTTTCAAAATAAAATGCCCTGTGCAAACTGCTGGTCGTAAAAACAGCCAAAACCGAAACAAATTAACTCCATAGCATATTTAGAAGCACCGAAACCAGGGAAAATGACCAAATCTGAGCAAGTTAACAAAGTCTGGTGCTCCACTTTTGAAATGCTCCTGGTTGGGTTTGAAGTCGTGTGGAGGACAGACCAAAACAGCGTCATGGCCACGATGTGACAGAAACGTGCCCAGTGGGGTTTTGGTGTATAGCGATGTTACAAAATGTTGCTTTACAGAAAAATTTCCTAACCCTAACCAAAGTGACCAAACATAGCCACAGACAGGACTCAGGAAAGCAAACCCTCATCGCTGAATTCACCACTCTGCACTTTGTACGGCCATCATTCACTCCAAACAATCCCCATGACTCTAGGGAAGCACAAAAATGTAGCTATTTATTCAACAACATTGGGAAATTTGGGGAAAAACTATTTTGTAATATATAAACTGATTTTCTAGGAGACAGGGTTCAATCTGGCCATACAATTAAATCTGTTTTCTGAGAGATTTTAGTAGAATTTCATTTCATACTTAGATAGAAAATATTGTGAACTCTCAATTTGAGGAGCTCGGGCTGAGAATAGAGGACTTCTTAGCTGACAGGATGTTTACGGGTAGTTCTATAACCAGCACTGTCAAAATTGCTTTGTGTGCACATGTAGAGAGAACGTCAACACTCATGCACACTCACATTCATTCACAATGAGTAACTGTATTAATGGTAACAATAGAAGTGCGGAAGCACAATGTGAAACACAATTAACACCAGTAGCAATGAAGGAACACAAATAGAAAAACCTACGTCAATGAGTGTGTTGCCCAAGGGTCCCTACACGACTGCCTCACATAACGGCACTGATGAATATGACTCTACTAATGCTGCCATTCCTTCAAAATAGGAGTACACTGTTGAAGATAACTTAAATGAGATGAACAAAAACTCTGAATTTGAAGCACCACGTTATTAAAATATTAGCCTGGTAATAGCATATTACACCCTGGATTATTTAAGACACATCCGAGGAACAAGGCTGTGTTTTCCTTTCATATATTTGTTATGACATTTTTTCTTGCCGGAACATTGCTGAAATATCAGGGCACACAAATTTACCTCTATATAATCACTACTACACCTGATAAATGATACTACAATGATGACCAAAAGTACAAAAGTACCACCTCTGTGGATTAGATTGGATCTGCCATACAGTTGTGCTCAAACAGAAAATGATTTTGCTGGTGTTTACCCTGACAGACCAGGTGGCTGAATAGGGATCTTAGCAAAGTTAAGTTGGTGGAGTCTGGAGTGACATTGTGGCTTAGGCCAATGCATCAAATTGTGAGGCAGCACTTCTTCACCATTAGCTGAAGGTAAAGGTCAGGATCTAACAGCAAGGCAATTTATTTTCACAAATACCAAGTCATAATAAGCTTCTATTTCTCACTGCTTTGCTTAATACAACTAGGCGAGGACCCTGTGACATAATCATATTTACAGAGTACCTCAAAAACACTCTTATAGCTATATACAGTATATTATAAAACATATTGAAAGACAATTCTGCTGCCAACCCTAAACCATTTTCTTTCACCGAAAATATATAAATGTGGAATAACTGGGACAGGAAACTAAAGGGAAGCATCTCTGGGGGGCCCCATCAATTTTCACACACTCCTCTGTGTCCCCTTTAGAGGATGACATTGCAGGAGACGCAAATTCTGTAGCAATCACTTCATTAAAATCTGAGCAGGAAGATGTCCCAGCCCAGTCAGCTGGAGAATTTGCAGACTTGACCAAAAGTCTTAATTTCTCCAATATAGACTAACCCTTGTCCTCTCACGCACCAACATGACAGCTCAGGTAAGAACAAGGAGACAGCAACAGACGACGCCACCATCTGATCAGATATTTCTAGAGTTTATGAAGGCTTTATTCAAACCTTTGCAACAGTAAAAAAGAATACTGACTTTAACTCAATAAAAAGGTCAAAATAATGTTATTCATGAGCTTTTGTGTAATATTCATGCATTTTTCTAAAACACTAATAGGTAGATAAGCTGTAAATCCTTAGCCTTGTATGCCCATATCTGTTGGATCAGTAAGTTATTTGTTAGATAGGTAGGTAGGTGAATAGATGGAAGGAGAGAGATAGAGATGGATAGAGATTGGAAGAGAGAAAGAGTTACATGTATTAAAACACAAACAGGCATGCGATAGTTAAGTTAAAGTGGCTGCGGTATAAATAGAATTATAGTCTAAGAGAAGAATGAACATATAACTCTGTGTAAATATCTGTGCAAAATATACAAAAGAGAGAAAAAACAATATGCATATAATTCTGTTACGATAACTTGTGCAATAAAATGTGCATTTGCATTCTTATTCAGTGAATAAATGAGAATGAGTCAATGCAAGTTATGTATCATATGTACTATCCAAATATCCACTGTTCAGAGAAGTGTCACAGAATGAGTCTCCTCTCCCTGCACGGAGGAGAGTCATTACAGACTGTAATGGCAAACGGCAGGAATAACTTAAAAGCAAGGTAGCTACAGTAACAGTTTGTATAGTATATGGTTTTCTTTAAGCTCATCCATTCACATTTAAACAGGTCAGATCGGACCTGTACTCATGGATTTTAGAAATACTGTGTTCCAAGTCCCTGACCCCAACTGCCAAAAAGAAAGTCTCTTCTTATGTGATTATATATTTCATTTATTCTGTACCCTTTGTGTTGACATGGTCCAATTTCAAAATATTGAGTCTGGATTCAACATTTAAAATACCCACAGATCTTAAGGTTTGATGTATTCTAAATAACCCTCTCCCCACAGTTTGCAGAAATCCCCAAATTCTCAGGAAACAGTAAACAGGACATGACCTCAGAGGTAGTTATATGGTCCTGTTCTGTTTGTCCTTTAGAGAAAAACCCCAAGTGGTTTCTTTTTCTTTTTAAACTCACATACAGATCCAATCACAGAGGTTTAGAGTAAGACAGTGAGTGTGCTCTCTCTGTGGAGTAATAGCCTCTCATAGCAAATGTCAATTGCAACTTGAAGTGCAATGGTTTTGCTAATCATTGCTGGAATTGTTGGTCCATTCTAGAGAAGTGTGTGCATCATCACACCATAACAATGTCACAATAACAGTGCCTAATATGCTATCATAGAATTCAGCATCAGCAGTATTTAAACAGACACTGTATGTCTATCAATTGAAGTGGCAACTCTCCTCATCCTTAAGAAGAAGTCCAGCTACAAGTATTGCTCTTATTATTTAAAAATGTGTAAGATTTATATTTACAGAATGTGGGAAAAAATGATTAAAATATGCCTAAGTGTGTTTCCATTACCTGTAAATAAGCCATTATGTTTAGTTTTTTTCATGTTTTTCAAGGTAAGGTGGTTGCAGTCAGCAACTATGCCAATAGATGCCGCTAATTCCAACACACTAGTCCTGTAACCTCACAGAAGCCAATCATCAACCACCATCCCATTAATTAATTAATATAATTAGTAACATATGTAGGCCACAGCCTCCAGCTCTTGGTGCTGATCAAAATTCCATTCACAGCATCAGCGCAGCAATATTGAAGACATATTGCTCACCAATGCCTAATGCAAGTACACTGACCACCAGGAGTTTGCTCCAAAAGCTCTATGTTATCACCTGTGTTTTTATACAATTAGAATAATTTCCATCAACTAATCCTGAAATACAGTTTTAAAGCAAGTCAATGTAATGTTTGAAAGAAGAATTCACACCTTTTTCTTCTTTGACACCACACTAGAGACATGTGCCAGCCTGCTTAAAAATCTCCACTATCATTCCCATCCCCAAGAAACCAAGAACCACAGGACCTAGTGACTACAGACCCATCGCCCTGTGGTAATGAAGTCTTTTGAGCGCCTTGTGCAGTCCTATATCAAAGTCTTTACTGACCCTGTCCTGTACCCCCTGCAGGGCCAACAGAGCTAACAGGTCTGTTGAAGATGAACATGACCCTCCACTTCATCCTCTAGCACCTCCTCAGGACTCCTCAGGAACCTACAGTACACTAGGATCCTGTTTGTGGACTTCCGCTTGCCTCAAGCCAGGTCTCGAGACTACTATTTAAAGGTCTCTGTCTCTTCTTGGAATTGACTGCATTGTTACTTGGTCTTAGGAATCAGGATTTTATTTCAAGTTCGGTTAAGACCACAACTGCAGGGATATTATCAGTCTTTCAAATAAATTACCTAGACTGTCTAATTTGTCCCGCCAGAGTTTCATAATGAAACAAAATATTTTTACACTTCAGGCAAAACTTCACTTTAATTTTCCAGAAGAGCTACGTTGACACACAACTGAAGAAATAAAGCTGTAAAACAAATTATGGTTAAAGCTGACTGAGAAATGGTTCAAAAAGTTGTTATGCAGTCTGTAGTTATAAAGCAAACACCTGCAGGGACACTCAGCACAGAAAAATAAAGAGAAGAATAGAAGAAAGGAGTCTTCTTGCAGTTTAACCATAAAACCACAACAGCTCATCACCAAAACAAACTCAGGATTTTGTAAAGCGGTTCATTACATTGTCATTTGTGAGTAATGACTAAGATAAGGTGAAGAATTATGAAGAATCAAATGGTAAGATAAGAAACAACCAGCAAGAAACAATAAGAAATATAAATTCATCCTCCTCCCCAGTTACACTGTCTTTCTGTGGAAAAACTATAGGCTGCTCTGGTTTAAGTTGTGTCTCTAAGAGAGTAAGTGAATATGATGCCTGCCAATGAATAAACTTTAACTTCAAAATGTGCATGCCCCCTAGAAGTTCTGAGATCCACCCGCTACAGTCTCACAAAATTCTATCATTACTGTGATTCTAGGCGAACATTCCTGCTTCAAAATGCAACCAATAACTTCTAATTTTAAATTTCACCATCATCCCCCAGGACCTCAAATAGGGGCAAACCATCAGCAGAGGATGTACTTCCTGTGGCAGTTGAAGGAAGTGATCATCAGGACCCACGCACCTCCAGGGCCCTGAGGCATGCAGGCAAGATTTTGGCTGATCCCTCCCAATCTCTACACTAACTTTTGGAGACACTCCCCTCCGCTGTCCATCAGGACCAAAACCTCATGCCACAAGAGTTTTCCCGCACTGCAGCTGCACCTCATCAACAAGGCCCAGGGCCCCCTCTGACACTGACTTTAATTTCTCTGCTCCCCTCCTTTTCCTAATCATGATGTCCTCAAAACAATTTAATATCCACTGCATAGTGAAAGTTGATCAAAATTAAGGCTGGCAGAAGTTTGTAGTAGGTCACCAAATATACAAAGATAAGCAGACCCCAGGTGGAAGATTATATCCCAAGAAATGAATGAAGGTAAAACAATATCCAACCAGAAAGTTTCAAAAAACTGCAGAAAGTGGTGAATAAAGTTGAAAAAGTTGAATGTAGATTGCGTAGCAATGAGACATGGGCCTTGGAGTAATGAAGGCAAGTTGTGATCATCTATGCCAAAAAGAGTCCACTCAGTAAAATTATTTAACCAAAAGAGGAAAAGCATCATCAGTGCAGAAAGCTCACTGCACTGTATGAAGCAAACCCTGTTTAGTACAAATATTTCGCTCTAACCAGACAAATGGAAAAGAGGAGCACACAAACCGTTTAGTATTGAACACAAAACAACGAAATTAACTCTTCTTAACAAAATCAAACACTTGATTCTACACAAACCAGCAGGAAATTAAGCTTGAGGGAAAGCAAGGATACAGACCCATTGACACATCTTCATGTGGCACACTAATGCTTATTTAGTCATCTGCAAACTAGCTTTTTGTCATTGCCCCATCATCATGTACTCAGTGGGAATAAACAGCAACTTTGCTGCTGAAGGCTGTGCCAGCCTATGAAAAGTTCCCCTTCCTCAACATTAGTCTGATTCCTCTTTGATCATGGGCTCTGACAGATCTGTGGCACACAGCCACCATCTTTTTTATAAACAAATGAGTCATGCAGCTTGGTCTCTCTTGTCACCAGAGCCTTGCCTTAAGGCTACATTCTGCAATGATAACATCAAGGTAGGGAAAATCAGCAGTGTTTTTCTGTTTCACAGTGACTAGAGCATATGGTATCACGTGGTGTCTCACTTTTGCTAGGCAAGGCAAGGGGTAGGAGACAAAATTTCTTCTCTAGCATCTTGTCACTACATTTTCAGTTGAAGAAGGACTTTAAGACTCAAAGCTGTTTCAAAACCCATCCATGCAGCCACAGTCCAATGTGAAAACACTAGTTTTACACATCCAGTATGTTTATAGGTCTTGCGGAGTACTATCACAAATGTGAAAAAAAAGTTATATAAGAATCAAAATAAAGTAAAAGCAAATGGCAGTGTGGAGTTAGAAACCATAAGGCAAAGTTAGCAACTACCCAGTGAAAATTGATCAGTGTAGCATTATAGAGCCAAGGAGCCCAATATTTTTCCTAATAATAATAATCCAATGGTGCTAAAGTTAATTTCTCGGGAGTGAGAGGAGAATGAATATTGGACTTTTATTCACTGGTGGGTACCTATGAGGTAATATGTCAGGGCTGTGTATTACTTGGCTTTACATTAACTTTGCTAACTTAAAGACTGTGTGATAATCACGAAGAAGCGCATACTATTACTGTCCTTGAAAAATAAGAACACTTTCTAGAAAATCAATTCATTCAGTCATTTACAATACATTCATAATTACTTATGACTACACACATAAATTAGCATAATGCTTTCTGATGCACTATAACTACATAAATACACCTATACATTGCAACATTGCAACAGACACTATAGTGAGAACTCATTGTATGCTATAAAAGTCCATGCAGTGTCATAAGTTGTCATTGTATGTACTAAGTAAAGTATGGTGTATTTTCATGCATTTTAAATCTGTGTTGCATCATAAGCAATGATTATGACAGCAAGATGCAGAGAATTACAAGTACAATTTCATCATTCAAATCAATATTTATTTTCACTGTGGGATGAAAGCAATGAGTTGTGATGTGCTAATAGTCCATCAACAGTTCAGTTCAGTCTGGCTTTCTTTTGAATACTTGCCTTCACCAAGCAAGTCTAGATTTGAGGCCTGTGAAGCCCAAGTGGCCTAATGGGTAAGACAGTGTACTCTTAAGCCTGGGATTGTGGTTCAAGTCCAACCAGGGGTGACTGAAAGCAGAGTTGGGTAGGTGTCAGTTGGGTTACCCATGAAGAACCATGAACAGATATTGGCCGGACCACTGAAGACCCAAGGGCTGTTTAGTTAACCCTACAGTGAAAGAGACCCCCATGCTGTGTTTTAATGCCACATTTTATTTTCTATGCGAAAGATTAAAATCGCTGTTCTGGCATTGTTCTGTTCTATACCTTTCTATTTATATGTAAGTTTGAAAGGTTCAGCAGGTTTTGGGATCCCAAGGATTCTCTAATGGATAAATATGCCATTGCCTTCTGCATCTCCTCCTCTTTTTGAGGTATGAATACAACCCCAAAGACTTGAATATTCAGAGTGCATAGCAGAATATACCCACTCTTGCAATGAAACATTTTGTCTTTTGAGGATTGCTGTCAGAAGTCCCATGTGAAGATGACAGCATGGTTGGGCTCTTTTTACTTTCTTTTTATTTCTGTCTTTTTCTCCTTCTCTCCTCTCCATTACCCACCCCCATCCTCTCCATGTCCTCCACCAATTCTCCCCCCCTCGTTGCTGACCCTCAAAGTGCTCTGTTCTGTCTGTCTGCCATTGTCTACCAGCACAAGAATACCAATGGCCAGCAGCTCAAAGCAATCAATTCCTTCGAGGTAGATCCACTGTGTGCCTGACATCAGCCTGCCTGATTATTGTCTCCAAACGTAAGCCGATCAATAGTAACCACCACCTCTGCCTCCCCACCACAAAAACCCTGAAATCATACTTAAAGCCCTTGATTTTTGAGAGCTCCCAGACTCATCGACCACAGTTTGGAACCTGAGTCCTACAGTAACCCGAATGGTTGCCTGAAAATGATTTTGATGCGGTTGTTTTGTGAATAAAGTTGTTAGAAGGGGCATTACCTGTACTTTATTTAAGAAAATAACTTCAAAGTCCTAAATGATCTCTTTGGAATTATTAACTTCCTTGGCAAATGTGTCAAGTTGGCAGCACTATGATGCAGCAAGCGCTCAAATTGGGGCATTAAGATTCTGCCAATGCGCTGTAAATCTTCCCTGATGTGCTGGGTTACTGGGGGTGATGTTAAACCACTGAGTAGTAAGAATGGTGCTCAACTGAAGCACAATAACATGACATGATGTTTCAACTTTTTTTTTTTATGATCTTTTTTCTTCATCCTGCCAAGAGGGTAATATGAGTGACTGTTTTATCTACTTCTGTCAGTAGCTTCAAAACAGCTACTCAACTACCTCACCACAACTCCTTTTGGTATTCTTAATGTAAATAATGTCTTGACCTCATATCTTCTTTTTTTTCTAAAATGATAATACTTGTCTGCTGTGTGCTTCAAGAACATATTCAATGCCTGAAGCAATTTTGGGATTATTTATGCTATATAACCACTGCCTAGAGTTACCTGTTCTTTGTGGACATTTGCAGGTTCATTTCAGGTGTGATAAAAACAGTAAAGTAACTGCGACAAGTCAGACCATGACCCTCGCTCTTGGCTCAAATGCTTCCTAAAACAATACAGCTGACCTCAATGATTACAGCTTCATTGATAGAACTTCACAGGGATGCCGGGCGTCCATCCAAACTGTCAACAAGACTACCTGCAAGCGACTGATGAAGCGCAATGTTTTGTAAGTGGAGGTCTCGACGTCATGCTGTGGTGAGTACCTGTACACTAATCCTGCACTAACAGACAGTGCATGACATGAATTTAGACAGATACTGTACTGACACAGAATAAACAGTAAGATATTTGACCTATATGAGTATTTCCAGTGCCTTCCAAAATCATTAGAAATTAATGTTGCATTCACATGACTGTTTTATGATCTGCCATCTTTAGAGCAAAGGTTTTCATTCAGAATTAGGCACAAAAACAATTCAAATTGCACTCATATTTCCACATACTATTCCCACAATAAATAATCAACTTTATGCGCTGCTTGGTTGGAGAAAAATTGTGGTTAAAGTAAACCAGTGTTGATTGGAAAAAGTCAGCATTTTGTTGACAATTCATCCTGACCTCTTTCAGAAAAGCCTCGATATGCTTGTAAGGATCTAGTTCTTACAACTATGTCAAAAGGCAAGTGTTTATACCTGCCATGAATGGCTGCAATAGAAGGGGATGAAAAGCCTGGCATTATAGCCTCCTCTTGGTTGTAATCCACTGCCTCCTTTATCTCTTCACATTTTCTCTGGATCCCCAAGGGAATTCACAGTGTTGTGCTTGACCATACACATGAGAAATGATGGCAGTAGTTCTTTGAAGAATAAAATTCAAACTATGTTTTACTGTCACACCTTCAGGCACCCAGGCAATCGTTGGGGACAGTCTCTTTAAACCAGCTACAAACTGACTGCAGTGTTCTGACTTGCATAGTTGTGTCTATGTCTATGTTATTTTGTTTTGTTTTGTTTTGTTTTGTTTTGACTATTGCCCAGGATCAGCCTGATTGACCAGACTGAACCTTTGGATATCCTCTAGTGATGCCATACACTGCTGATAGGATAGAATTTTATTCCATTTGCTTAGTTTTATAGTACAAGGGGTGGATGAAATAACTGTAACACCTGTATAATATGATACAACCCAAACCACTAAACCAACAAGGGGTTTTTATTTCAGAGAAGACAATTGTAGTCGATTGCACTACATCGTACAGGTGTCGCACTTGTTATGTCTATCCCCTGTATTTGTTTGCCTAATACATCTTTTTGCATGCAAAGTATCGTGATTGGCTAAATATTGTTAAAATAATACAATTCATAGGTCATGCATATTTATTCAAACGCACAAAAATGATGTAATGCAAAGAAATTGCATCCTAGTAAAATATATCAGTGAGTGAAAAACAGATTATTAGCCCAATATATAAATATATGTATAGCCCGACCAAAGAGATGTCTGTATGTCGGGTGTGACAATTGATTGTTTTATCTCTAGTCAGCAGCTTAAATATTGAAGTATTAGTCAAACCCCATCAGCCACCTGTTGGAAGCCACAGCAGCTGCCAGAATCAAAAGGTTAATCAAAAGGTTAATGATCTCAAGACACCTGCTGCAACAGAAACTTTGTGTTTTCAGTTGATTTGAATACTGTTACTTTTGTCCATGTGGCTGCATTAACTGAGTGGTGCAATGTCAAGTACATAGGTGACCTTTCTGTGCAGCCTGCACAAGAGAAATGTCTGGACAATAGCTCTTTTTGTTGTAGAACAAGAGAAAAAAACACTTTGGGTATACCACATTTGCAAGGCAGTGAAGTATCTTGTTAATAATATATACTGTATATAGAAATATCTATTTTTCCTGAAGTGAGTGAGGACTTATGTTGACAAATAAATATCTATATCTAAAAGGCTATGAATGCTCCTTAACAGGATGCACCTGGATTCACGGAGTGTGAATTCATGCATGTGTTTATGTGTGCGGCTGTGCATATGCAAGCTTGTGTTTGCCTGTTTGTTTGTGTGTGCAGGAGCGTGAAGGGGAGCGGAATAGCCTACAAGGCACATTGTGTATCAACTGGTGACATGTGGCTAGGTGAAAGAGCACCCTCCAAATCCCTGTTTTAACAGGAGCATGCAGCTGCCCCAAGGACACACAGAGTACACAAACCTCGCAGACCAGCTTTGTCCAAACATTTCTCACTTTGCAACCATCCAAGCTAAATAACCCTGCACCGAGCATTTCTGAATAATTGCGTTTGTCCTGCGTGAAGCCTGCCAGGAGAGCAAAACATTTATAACTCCAGCAGTGCAACGTCACACATCTGAGGTGCAGCAATCACTAGTCATGTTGCATTGTTAGAGCAGCTAGACAGCTGTGTTGAGCTATATAGCTCTCTCAATGCTGGAGGAGAGGGGAGTCAATGTCGATGCACTTGACTGAATGCAGAACTGTCTGGCCACTCTGACAGACAACCACCTTGAGGGATGTGATGGATTCATTTTTTTTTTTATACAGACTGAGTCCTTTGTTAATGGCGCCTGTATACAGGCAAGAGAGAGACAGAGTGATAAACACCACATGGTATAACACAGCTAATGTGCTGTGAGTGATAGCAATGGATCAATAGAATGTGAAAGGGGTCACTTGTAGTGACGAGTCCAGAAACAAGTTGCACCAACTCTGCAGTTCCTCTATATGGGGTATTCTAGCCTCCTAGATAGCGTCAGAATCAGCCTTATTGGCCAAGTATGTGTACACATACATGGAATATTACCAGAGCTACATGCATACATATGCATTAGCCAAGAAACCACGTTTTTGGAGGATTTGTGAGTCTATTTAGAATTATAGACATAACTTTTCCCATACCCCTAGTATGAACCAATTCTACATTTACATTTACATTTGACAATAACCAGTAAAATAAAACATGATTTGTATTTGTAGTAACAAGTAACACTTCCAAACACACAGATATATTCCTGCAGAGGTGTACAGGAACCAAACACATTTCCCCATATTCTCCAGTGCTGAAGTGGCAGAGCATTGTTTGAGCTTGTGAATGTCATGTTCATTGTTTATGACAAGCCAAGAAGCCTAGAGCATAGTGGGGTGATGGGGTGTAAGAGACAAGTAGGTGACAAGGAGGGTGAAGAGCAACCTGAAAGAGGTTGCAGTGTAGTACCCAGTCACACAAAGAACTTTTAAATTACAGCGAATGATTTTACTTCAATCACCTTGTACAAGGTACAACAACTGTAAAAGCAAGCAGTAAACTGCATTCGGATTGTAGAGGTAGCTGTAATCATGGTAGGTGTCTAATAACAACTCTATATCCTATGTAATGTTACCACTTCTCTGAAATTAAATCTGTAAAGGCTTTTTAGCATTCAAACACAGGTACAGGTTTATAAATGTTTCTAAACTTTCTTTTGCTGAAATTCAAACATTATATGACCATTACGAATAGAGCCACAAAGCTTTCTGGAATTCTTTGGCACTTGGCGTTCGAGAGGCAGCAGTGTGCCTTTGAAGGCAAAACAAGATATGAAAATCTCTTTTTCTGGTGCAGTCATTCAAGTATGACTGTAATCATGTTGGAAGTCTTACAGAAGCATTTTTAGGTCTGACCCAGTAAAGGCTCGGACATACTTTCCATGTTCTGTGGAAAGCTGCATACAGGTCACATGGACACACATGCAGTTCCAGTGATACTACACTTGTCCTCAACACCTTGTGACTTTCTTTCAGACACCTGTAGGTCCTGCACCATTGCTAGAGGCAGTTGTAAGAAGAGTACCACTGAACTAAAGAACTGTATCATCAGGAAGAAGTATTCAGATACTTTACTTAAGTAGAACTAGTAATACCACACTGTGAAAACACCATACTTCTCTGTCTCTGTCCAGTTTTCAGCTAGTTGGTGCGCTTGATATGCACACATGGTACACATTTAGGGTAGTCCATTGACATCAGCATAGGGGATATGTTAAGCTGATTAAAGAGGAACCCTAATGACACACTGCTACTTGTACTATGTGGTTCATGTATTAGATTTTTATTTTGCAATAGCATTGATCTTTTTTCTTGAATCAAGAATTTTTACAACTCAGATCAAATCCCAAACTCTGTGTAGCAAAATAACAGCAGACAAAGTAGCAAATGATGGTGCAGATATGCCAGCCAGGACTAATTGCTGTAATTGCTCAGTCTGCCAGTATTGTGCGAAAAGCCCAATATGTCTGTCTTTTTGTAGCATATGAGATGTGGAAAGGCAGGGTGCTGTTGTGCATAGTAGCACGCATAATTACAGAAGACAGCAGAAGACTTTGAGTTGTTCGGCGATAACAAGATGTCGTCTCTTGTAGTAGCTGACATGTTTTTATGTTACACTGGGGGAAAAGGACGCCATTAAGCTTGTCATCTGACAAAACAAAGTGTAAAATTAGGTTGCAAAGAAACAGCAAAGGTACTGGGATAAGAAACCATGGTCTTCTGATGGTATTTTTTCTTCAGACTCATATTAGTAGCCTTATATTAGGTTTAATGCTTTCAGTGCGAGACAGAGAGAATCCTGTTTCTCCCCACGCCCAAGGAGTGGAGCTCTGAGCAGACAGGATATTTACTGCTTTCATTTTGTTTTGAGACAGCAGCTTATTGCTTATTGTGTTCCATTATTACTGCCTCCAACTGGGGCTAATTTATTTAGATTAAACAGCACTGTTGTTTCTTTAATGCCTTTGAAAAAAAAGGTTGGAAAAAAATCATATCGTCTGAGGTTTGGACAAGGAACAAAATATTACCAAGAGATTGTTTTGTGGAGTAGCAGAGAAATGAAGCATTGCCAAGTTGATTCCAAAAGATGAAGAAAAAGCTCTGACTGTTTAGCTCGGAGGTATTTGGCTACATTACCAAGTACAGCTCTTTATCCTTACAATAGATTATGCATCAATAATAATGCAAATGACTCAGTTTACTCACCCTATTGCCATTTCCCAGGAACAGGTATAACTTGTGTTAGTTAGGGCTAAGTATCTGTATCTTACTCGTGAGGCTGGCATCTATTTACAGAATCTTTACAAAAGGGAGCCAGCCAACCCAATATGATGCAAGACATAAGTTCCATATAAAAACAAAATATACAAATTAAATAGCAAGCATAACAGATCTAACATGTGGCATGAAAGCAAGCAAAGTAACCTAAGTTGGAAAATGAGAAATAAACATTGCAAAATAGTTCTTTATGATACTGACATCTAACATGATAACAATATATAGAAAAATATACTTGTGATAATGCTTCTTGATGGATAAAACAAAGTGGATAAAGGCTGATTGTGAGACAGTTTCTTTCCACATGGGTGTGCTTGCTCAAAATGGTGGATTCAAAGCCAAATAACTTTATTAAGCCCATGGATGGCAAACTGCACTAATCACAAGAAGTATTTTGTCTTGTTTCTTGCAAAGCCAGGCGTATCTCCAGTGTCAGCACTGCCTGAGGGCATGTACAACTCACTTTTGCTAGTTAGCTATCTTACATTGTGACTTTTATCATTAGCTGTTTTGTTTTTGTTTTACATCTCAACACCATTGTGAATGATGGGTTAGGTCTCCTTAATAGTTTTGCAACGTTTAAAAAATTGTAACTTCTGGTATCTCCTGGAAAATAATCAGTGTTAATCACTTGATTTGGCAGCTTTTGGGGCAGCCCAATTCTTTTATTAATAGTTGCTAGCCATGATAGAGGATTTGTGAGTCTGGACTAAATACTTTTCACGACAATCTTTGTATAATTAATGACACTCTCAAATGTTAGATGTCATAAGTTCATCAGAGAATATCACATGAAAAGTGATAACAAGACTATACTGCCATGCTAGCAACACTTTGAGACTGTACATAAACACAGCAGTGCGTTGAACTAATGCTAATGTCTGCATGCCAATGCTTATAATGTTAATCAAGGTTACCATTTTACTTCAGTATATTATCATTATCAACACTTGCTAATTAGAACTAAACACAATGTATTGCTGAGGTTTTGGGAACCACACGTTCTAAGTGTTTATCAAATTAATACTTTTATGGCAATTAATCAGATGTGGTGCTACGTGAAAACTTGAGATATTTCAGCCTGGAACAAGGTATTTAATGTAAGGACAACCATCTCACATAAAATATGTGGCAATGACTGTGCACTCATAACATTCCCAAAGATAACAGAATTTCTTATGATCTTGAAATTGTGTTCGAGATTTAGGTCACCACCACATTGCTAAGTGCCAGCCTTTAGGCCTGTAGACCGACCCCTGCTGTCATACAGCCTTGTATAACTACTCTTAAAGTCACAGGATAGATTCTCGTACTTTGAACCTTGATTAACATCCCTTATTACCAGCCAGAGCCAGGCATAGTGTGGCGGCTATAACCCCTGACCATGAATCTACAACTCACTGAGTAAACTAACAGCATTCAGTATGTGATTAGAAATTCAAGCCGACACTTACTCTACCCTGACTCTCTCACCTCATGGTGCGTCAGCTTTTCTCACTCACTGAGGTCTATTAAGTAAACAGTAACTGTAAGCTTCTGGCCTGTGTCTGCTCGCATTCTGACTTTTTTTCCCACAAACTGCCCCAATCTTGTAGAATAAATCTCTCTTAATCGCTTCACATTCATCGTTATTTACCTAGGTGTTGTGTTTTTAGGCAACACTTTGCATATAGACAGAAGATGTCTGTGAGATGTGAGTTATTTCTGAACACAGTGTTAGCAGCACAACTTGTTCTGAAATCTCAGGAGAGGTGAGGTGACTTGTTGCAGGAAGAGGACAGTGAACATTGGGAACATGAACATAGTAATGCGCCAGGCGATAAGAGTTTGTTTGTGTTGGTAAACAGGAAGTGTAGCTTAATGTTATGTAAAACATTTTCAATGTCATGGCTGAATATTTAAATGATTTTGGGAATTGGGTGAGAATTATTTATTTGAGGTGGAGTATACGGATGAAAAGAGAGAGGGGTTTCAGGCAGAGGATGGTAAAACAGCTGCTGCTAGGCTGCGAAGTTCAGGTGACTGGGTGCTGTGGCCCTATGCTGTGATCCTACGCCCAGAGTGAAAGAGACTTCATAGACCGGATCAAGCAAAAGGTAAAGAAAACGCTACATTTATCTGTAGGATCCTTTCCATAATGTAGTCATGAACTGACTTTACTGAGGTCTGAGCCCCTGACACAAGGCAGGATGGTTCAGAGGATTCAAATACAGATTCTACCAACTGCATGTTGCAGAAGAAATGTAGTTTCTAGTACTGATTTCTGTACAGATTTGGTGAACCGGTGTGTACTTGTAGCCTCGGTTTCCTGTTGTTAGCTAACGCCTCATATTTGAGTGTCTGTTGTCTTCCTGTCATCACGATTCAGCCTGGTCATCCTCCTCTGATGTCTCAATAACAAAGCCAATTTGAATACAATGGTTCCACAATGGTTCATTTCAAACACTATTACACATAGAGCTATAAAGCTTTCTGGAAATCACCTGGTGTACGGTTTATATTAGGTAATAAAATATAAGTAAAATATATATATATAAAATGTAAGTCCATTTAATTACTTTTTGGGGGAAAATCCACACCATAAACAAAACAGGGTTTTAACTTATAACCTAACTTAGCTTAGCTATACTTTTACAGGTGTATCTAATAAAGTGTACATTTTAAATATAACGTTTCCTTGTTAATCACTGCCTCATGGTTTATTGAGGATTTAATGGATAATGGGCTCTGCAAATGATTCTGTGAAAATTCAACAAATAAAACGTGAAAATGGTTCTTCAGACACATTTAAAATGAAGGCAGAAATAAAATGTTATTGCTTTTGAATTGACCCATCACCAAACTGAAATGTGCTGGAGAGCATAAAAGGAAACAAACACAAATCCAATACCAACCTCTGATAGGGAGTCATTGATGATTCTATTCAACGCTTACAATTTCTGCTTGGCCAAAAAACAGCCACAGATAACCGACTGACCATTTTGTTCATGTGAATATTTTATAGACCCACTGATTGTCTGGTTAAAGTCAATTAAAGTGAAATGGAAATGCAATGAGCTGGATAATTCTACTCAACTGGAAAGTGGCTGATGTCAGCAGTGATTGAGCACAAAATACAGTAAGTGTTGGTTCCAGTATTACTGGAACCAGTGAAACCAAGTTGAGTTTGGGTTTAACTCGTCCTATCAAGAGTTCACCAGTCTTACAGTAAGTCTGTTTCACTGTACTCTTATAAATACTGAAATGTACTGGATGAAGTGCATCAAATTTCACAATGTCAGTGATGATAAAATACCATGTATTCTACTTTGTCTACCACCTGATAAACAACGAGGTAGGACTTTTCTAAAGCCTTTTCTTATCGTTGCTCTGTCCTTGAGCCTGTAACAGTCTGTGTGTAAACATAAGAAAAAGCACATGAAAATAATCCCTTAGACCCAGGAGCAGTACACGCTGTGGCAATTTGCTATCATTTGGGGAATATGTGGCAACCTTTGAGGGATCAAACTGGACTAGATACATTTCAAAAGAAAACTCATATCTCTCTTTTGCAACGCAGTCAGTAATTGCTACCTTACATGGTCTTGTATGACCAGTAGCTCATAGTGACTAAGGTTAGCATGCTTAAAATAGATATTTTCTATGTTATTGATCAGAAAGTCAGATTAGTGACTTTATGAATCTTCTCTACAGTAGGACTTGCTTTGTAAATTAGATTTTTTTAATTAAGGGAGTTGAGCACTGGGCAATTGCTGTAGTCCATGTTTAGTTGATGTTGAATATTTCAAATTAACTAATGTCAAATATGTAAATTTACAAGATTATCTTACTGAACAGGGTATTTTTTCATATTCTAGCAAGATTTTACTTGGTTTGGCTTGGTTTGTTGCTTAACACAATTCATTTTGAACAATATTGGCGAGACAAGGGTAAATGTCAGAATAATGAAGTGCTTTCTTTTCAAAAAGAATCAAACATGACAGTTCTTCACAGTGTTATTCTTTCATTCTAACATTTGCACTTGTAGAATTGTGTTAATTTGGCTGATTATTTGGGTTGAATGGATTGTCATTGTTCATAACACTACAAATTATTGGCAAGTAAAACACAAAACAATAATTGGTAACTATTATCTTACTAAGTTAACTGCAAAACCATGGAACTTGGAGCTTAATAGCTCGGCTAATTCAAGATAGCAATACTTGAACTGAAACAAGAGTAAATCCTAGCAATAGCAGTCAATGTTTAGCTAATATACTGACTGTCCAGGTCGGTACCTAGCAGCCTCTGGACCGACAGTATGTGTGTGCTGTGTTGTTTCTGTGACAAGGTATCTGGATCCTCTGTAACTTCCCTCCAGACCACTTTCTGTTTGTATCTACGCTGATGAACTAAAGTCACTCACATATTTGGTTTAACTTTATATGAAACTGTGCCACCTCTTAAATTTGTGCTTTTCTGTGTCTGAATGCAGTTTAAGATTTTACATGACACTGATAAATACTTCAGTGGTTATTCTTGTTGGATCATCCAGGTCCCTTTCAAGCAGCAGGCACACAACCAAAATAAACATTTTAAAGATTAATTAAAATAGTGTTCTGATCAGTCACAACCTATTAAATGCAAAAGACAAACTAAAGCAGGGCACTTCTGCCAAGTATCATTGTTAAAATAATAATTTTAAAAAATTCTCCATTTTTCACAATTATAACTGCCATCGTTGTTTTTATTGAAAGGAAATGAGCACTTTGTTATGCTGTGTTTCTTGACTATTGTTTGAAGTGTCAAATTCAATGACATAAACCCATGTAAACCTCACTTGAATCTGCTAAAATATGGCCCTGTTCAGTGAGACACTTTGACTAATTTGATACATTCAAATATAAGCTTGATAAGCCTGGATGCAAGATGTGTTCTTAGCAGCCTAAGGCAATTACAATTCTTAGGAGGTAATGTGCAAAGGCATATGTGGTACAGCAAAGTGACTACATCTGATGCCGAGTGACAATAGCAACACATGCTTGTTTCATCCTAAATACGTACTTTCACTGATTCCAGGGCACTTCTATGGCCCGGGCAAACCCCCTAAAAGTGTAATTGTGTAAATGTACATCTTCAGACAACATTCTGTTTGCACTCTTAGCTTGTTGGACACTATTTTAGATTCTGCTGCGAGTGTTGAGTGTCGTGCAAAATTTCTCTGAGAGTGCATTTTGTCCTGATTCCTCCAGCGATGTGCTGGGACAGTGTGGGTGTTCCTGCTTGTTTTTCCCCTTCTCTGTCTCTGAGGACAGCTTCACTGTCACATACTGTCCCTAATTAAGGCATAAGACATTAAACAGCACGACATGGGCCTTTCTCCAGTGTTTTTTACACATTGCTTCACATTCATGCAGTTCCGGTATTCACACCAAGATCCTGGTAATACACAGCCTTACTATGAATTGGCAGTTGGTGGTATAATTCTTTTTTATTATTATTAGAGGCAATCTCATTGAGACACAAGGTCTTATCCTCAAGAGAGACCTGGTCGTGATCACCTCGGTTTTGTTCTGGGCTATTAAGTGCCTTGTATTCACATCTGTGATAGCTATTAGGCCAGAATGTATGTGTTATTCACTGCACCCACCTACATTTTTATAGCTGGGCTGAGAATTGGACCCTTTAACCTTTATAGTTGCAGCTAACTTCTATAACCTTTACATCGCCCAGGGGCGCAGCATGTACAGTATGTGCACATCATCCCTATATTGCAAAGCTACCTGATATTGCCTTGGCCTACTTACAATTCACCATCCCAATAAACTTTATTTGTAACTATATGACTTATTAATGAAATAAAATAGCACCGTGATGTCACTGGATGTGGTTTGTTGTATAGGCACAGAGAACAATATAAACTAAATGAAAGAAGAGTAGGAGAGAAAAGAACTGAAGCAATATTGTACCAGCTCCAGGCCTCAGGCACTTAATACTGGTGGGTGAATTTAGTTGCCAGGGCAACAGAGCATCCAGCATTGCAGAAGTGCTTAAATACATTTTTTATGAGTTTGTATAAAATGGGGAAAAGAAGGTGAACAGAGAGCAGCGGTGTCACAGTGTTCTTGCATAACGGCAGGAGATTCACGACAAGCGTGGCAGAAGGTGGGCACGGCAGCTCCTATATCTCCTAAATTTGGATGGTCACTGGTGCGACGTGCCACTGCTGTCAATTATAACAGGATCATTTCATAATCCAGCTAAAATAAATAACCCAAAGGCAATGTAAGCAGAAGGTAATCGCAGAAAATCCCCCATGTTAATAGCAAGTGGGGAAAAAAAATCTAATTGGATGTTGTATTGTGTTTGTCTGATTTCCTAATTGGTATGCACGCAGGAAGTGTAAAGGAATTGGATCCTGTGTTGTCACACGGAATACACTTAAAGCTACAATATAATATAGTTATTCCCAGGCAAGTTTTTTTCTTCCGACATGTGATCTGTCTCGAATAATTTCCCAGCTTCAAAAGCACATCAAAAGCCTCGGTGGCTGAAACCTAAATCTCACAGTTGGCTGGCCATCAAATTGTGTGCATCAGTGATGATAATAATGGCGGGTAATAATGGTCGTAATGCATGTCAAAGAGGAAATGCTGGCCACATTTTGACATCAAACACAGCAGCTCCAGCAGTTTGCAACAGGCTGAGAGATCCAGGATGAAAGACAAAGTTGCAGGCCTCTCTTTGCTTTAATTTTCAATCGCCTTTGCTCTTTTGAGAAGCCAGAACCAGCTGTCAGATGGCTTCTTGGTCAGTGGCAAAATGTTTTGGTTCACCATGCAAGAGTCCCTGATACTGCATTGCTCAGTAAAAGATTTATTCAACTACTGGATGATCAGAGAATCCATTTCCAATCCATCCAGCACAGATCACCTCCAGTATCAGAAGCACTCAGCCAATAAGTTGCAAAAAGGATCTGAAGATGTTTCCCAGTGGCAAAGATAAAACTACTAATCCTTTTGCTCACAAAATAAACTGAAATTGCTGCTCGATGCCGAAGGATAAGTATTATGTATCTAGAGTGAGTGATCTACTTTAGGCAGGCTGAAGCCATATGGTGTCCCACCGGGCCCATTCTTCACTTTCACAATACAGGAAGAGGTGCCCATGCCTGCAATAAGTAGCTGGAAGGCTCCCCTGTGTCTGTACTCTCTAGATGAATGGTAGCCCTTCTGAGTAGCTTGTCCCACTAATTAAACCAAACCAACCCTCTGTCCTGTGTTTTCAGATCACACCTCTCTATTGTTGCCCTCTGTCCTCTCCTGTCCTGATTCTTCTCCTCCTCTCCTGATTTGTTCTCCCAGAGGCCATGGCCATGACATGGCTACTGCGCTACATAATGAATTTTCTTCTCTTAGCCTTGTTCTTTCCTTCTCTGCCTTTACAGCCACTCCCAATGGGATTCCCGCTGGCCATTGTGCTAAATACATTCAGAAGTATTTGGCAAACCCAGCTCACCTTCTTTCAAATTGCATCCCTCAGTTGTCTATCCATCCTTCGCATGCAAAATTTATGCACCATGTTCCATGCACTATAATATTATAATTTTTATTAACTGTAAACGGTTTGCCTTTCTACAAAATTAAAAAAATAGTTGTATATGATGATGAAATAATCATTTTTTGGAGACAGGGTTGGTTTATGTGGGCTTGTTTTGCATTACGTTTTACTGTAACAGTTGTGCTTAAAACATGAATCTCTGAAATTACTAGCACTCAGGAAGGAGCATCAGAGAAAAGAAGGTTAGATGCTTCAATAAATCCACCATATTAACCTGTCCTCACCCAGATTGTGTCTAATCACATGTTTTTGGGGGATTTTACAAAACCTAAAAATCAATGTTTGGCAGTGTTTTTGTCTGCTTTTAAAATCTTAATGACGCCATACGCAGAAAAAGCTGGCAGTATCTGAAATGTTGTATGTATCTGGATCCTGAAAGCTACAGGCTTGATAATTGTTTATCTTATTTCCTCATTACACAGTACAATTTTTCTGGGATAAATTCCAGATTGTTGTCTGACTTTTTATAAATGAACATAAGGAGACGTGAGTGGTCAAGAATATCCATACTATGACTTGGGTTTCACGGTCTGCCTTTCTCATAGTTTGTTCCATCTATAAGATAAAGCATTTTGAAGCTGTTGGGGTTGGTACATGGGACGAACGGAGCTGTAACCATAAACCCATAAATCAGTTTTCCAGGTGAGAAACTATTTGCGTTTACATTTTGATCTTTTTTCAGCCATACTGACTTTATGTCCCCATCTCTTCCTGGATTTCCTGACAAGCTCTCGTTTGCTACAGCCTGTCACTAAATGATGGAACACACTGTACTGGACTAATGGTGCAGTTTATGCCTGGCTTCCATTATTACATTGCAGTGCATTGGCTCCTTCATTGGATCATGTGATGTATTTACTAATGACTGGTGGCCATCTAAAGGGAAATAACTGTTAGATACAAAGTGCTCTTGTGATATTTTCTGACTTTACTGTTCACTGTTAAACATTGAATAGTTCATAATGGATCATAGTGCATTCAAAGCTTAATAGGATACACTGTCCTCCAAATTTGCCCAAAGAATGCTGCATTTATCAAAGCCTTTATAACAGGTCAGGTCTATGATCCAGTCTTTAAATGTGGACTATGAAGGATGTAGCGCTTGAGTTGGGACATAGCCATAGTTTAGCTTAAAGAGAAACCTGATGTCTTTTGATAGATTACAATACAATGTTGTGTGTAAATCTAGTTCAGACCTGAAAACAAAACAACATAGGCAGATCTTGCAAATCCAATTACAAGAATTCATAAAGCTTTAAACAGTTTATCTCATATAACTTCTTTAGATTAATAAAAGGACTAAAAAAACTTGTGAAGTTCCTGTTTATTGAAGCAGTGTACTGTAATAGATTTTGGCAGATGCAGTGTGCTGCCTGAGGGGGAACAGAACATCAGACAAATGATATCAGACCAAGGAGAGATAAGTGTTGGAAAAGTTTTTGAAAAGTTCAGATTCACTGATATATTGCTCACTCTTTGGCCATGCACTAGTTTCAAAACAACATTTGTCTTAAACCAGACTCTGACATACAGTATGCCAAACCCTGCCATGAAGTCATCATAGTGATAAACATACATTTTCAGGCCATTCCAGAGCAATCACGATTAACTGAAGTAAAGATCACTCATGACTGAAGATTTAGCACTGCAAAAAAAGAACATGTCTCTTGACAATCGATGGTACGACAGCAGGAACAACAGAACCTAGTTCTGAACAGTGTTCCTTTTAACAACAAAAACTATTTGTTGATGACATTTCTTCACTTTAAAAAGGAAGTCTAAAGCAAAATAATGTTTGAAAATGAAAATTACAACAAAATTACAGTTTTCACCATGACCCTGATTAAGATAAGAGGTCACCCCATTCTGGCTATTAGAACGAATGCAAGTTTAAGACAGATTTACAATGGTTTCATTTTCCAGGCCCAGAAGTTATGTCCACTATAGTGTTGCTTTCGTCAACGAAAATTATGACTAAATATCGTCGTCAAAGAACCTTTATCATGTGACGAAAATGAGACGAGACGCAACCTAAATGCTGGTCATGTGACGGTGGGTTAGGGTTAATGACAGACAACTGAAAGGGACCGATGGCCGGCCAGCCGGGGAGAAAAAGAACAAACGACATTTGGACACACTTTTGTTTCATAGAAGTGGAAAAGAAAACGGAATGTGTTGTGGGAAAAGATGGGGAGAAATGCGGCCACAAAATCACAGGAAAAAAAAACACGAATCTCAAGGAGACATCTCAAGGCATTCCATAATGAAATCGAGGTAAGTCAAGACATTAACGTGACATTACTTTCTATTTTAGAAAGCTCATGCCAACTCATGAGGCTGTGGTTAATGTGTCACATTTTAACGTTAGCTTTAGACGTTAGCTTTAGACATTAGCCGCTGGAGCTTAAAACGTCTGAGACAAAAGTGTGTGTGTGTTCGTTTGTGAGAGAGCGAGAGAGTGTAAAGTGGGTTCTTAGTTCCTACCTGACTGACTCCATATAAGTGTACTAAGCGTCCCTTGGTGGCCAAATACTGTCGCTAGTTTTGTCATTCACATAGCAATCACACTGAACTGAATTTGGCATCAACAACATGACTTTGAATACCTTATTCTAGACCCATACATACATTTAAACTAAAGGTATTTGAATTAACATGCCTCCCGAAACTACTGCTTAGACTACTGTTTTGATTATGTAGACTTTTTTTTCTTTTACGGACAGTCAAGTCACTCACTCAGAGGTTGATTTACTAAGGTAAAAATCATAACAAGGATGTATCCTACTTCATATTTACAGTTAGATTTTCCAGAGGCTGCATCTGACATTGTATCTATTCCTGTGCTAGATTCCAGAAAAAGCATCAGTGAAGCAAGTCCCGCCCAAGAAGACGGACAAGCCAACTAGTGTTCAGGATTTCTTTGTCACAAGGAGGTACAACGACAACTCCCCAGAGCAACGTACCAAAGAGGAAGGGATAGCGCAGTGGATAGGCCGCACAGGACTCCCAGCACGAATTGTCGAAGATGAGGAGTTCATCGCCATGATGGCAAAAATGGACAAAAGGTTAAAAGTGCCAAAAAGACATAAAATTTAAAAATAAATATGTAACAATATTTCCATGTAGATACGACTACGGAGCCATAGAGAGGATCCCATGCGTGGTTCACACCCTACAGCTTGTAGTGAATATGGTCCTGAAGGAACCCCCAATCCAAAGGCTGTTGGAGAAAGTGAGGCACTTGGTGAACAAGTTTAGGAAGTCATCTGTCGCCACAGAGCGGCTGCTGCAGAAGTGTGCTCTAGTTCTGGTAAAAGACTGTCCCACCAGGTGGTCAAGTTGCTTTGCTATGATTTCGCGCTGTCTTGAAGTCAAGGAGCACCTCACAGCTGTGGCCATGAGTCCATGGGCTGGGACAGCCTGCAGCCCAGTGAGTGGCAGAAGATCGGGATGCTGAGAGACCTTCTTCTGCCATTTGAGGAGCACACTAAGTCGCTTGAAAGTGACAATCATATTCCCTTGTGGTGCCAGCACTCCTGGATATCAAAAACTATTTGTCGGAGTTCTCACTTGGACATGGGAGAACCTACAAAGATGCAGCTACTCTGGCTCAGAAGATGCTGTCCAGCATGGATAGGCGCTTCAGTGTGTTTCTTGACATAACAGCTGACAACTTCTCACCACTTCCTGCAGCAGCATGCTTTGTTTGTTGTTTTCTGGAAAATGATGACAATGGAGTACAGAATCTTTTCAGAAAGGCAGAGGACTACATTGCTCATCATGTGCCACAAAGAGTGCAAGTACGAGAAGAGCAGTTGACCGATGATGAGCAAGTTGCAAAAGAGGGAACAGAGGCTCCAGAGTCAACCCCTGCAAAACGGCGTAGATTTAAGTTCTTCTGTGCCAATCGTCCATCAAGCCCAAGACAGTCAAGATAACAAACATTAGGCAGGAGATTTTAAAATATAAAGAGGGGCTGTCCGAGTCCCACCAGACTGCTGCTACTAGTGCTGAGGTTGAGGAATCCGGCATTGAGTATTGGTTAACTCAGTGTTGTTCCACTGCGTTTCCAACACTGAAACCTCTGGCCTTGGACCTCCTGGCGATGCCAGCCTCTCAGGCATTTACAGAGAGGGTCTTCAGTGTAACTGGTTACCTCTCTTGTGGCTGCAGGAACAGGGCTAGGACCATTTTGGAAAGAAGCTTTCTCAAAGTAAACAAGCCCAAGTAATTGTTAATGGCTGGCCTGAACAGACATGCAAGAAGCATGCATATACTGTACATACACACACAAATACACACACACACAGCATTTTGATAAGCAACCTTTCCCATATCCATGCAAAAAAAAAACTCTGCTGATCCTAAATTGTTGATTCTGATTTGGTTGTAAATACTTTATTTTTTTGATTCCTGTACAAATATATTCAGGTAAGTTCAGGCCAACACACAGTGTTAACAGCTAAAAGCTGAAGGTGTAGATTTTTAACAGTTTGACAAATGTGGGTTTTATGGCAATCAGACAATCTGTGCCGGATGCCACCACTTAAAAGAAAATCTTATGTCAAAAATATAGCACTATGTACTGGAATCGTTTGTAGTGTTGTTACATCTTTTAATAGTTTTTATGATGCAAAATCTGACTTCACTTTACAAGCAATACAAGTCACAGACACACATTTTATTTGCACTTTTTATTATGGTATTGTAGCTCGAGCATTCAAGCACCTTGTTTCTTTTTATGTTAAACTTGAATGTATTACATTTTTTCTGGCATTGTCATGCTATTTTATTTATTTATTTTAATTAAATTTATGTGTGTGTACTTCTAACATGTTTGGTTAGTAAAATAAATATGTTGTAAATTCAAATCAGAGCATCTTCCGTGTCTGGAATGGATGTATTCTTGAGTCTATAAGGTAACAATAATATAATAATAAGTCAACCTTGTTTGAATTGTGAAATGGGTTTGGCTAAAAGAAAATTTTGGTTTCATCTATGCTACTAGGTACTTATACTATATTGACTGGGTTAAAGAGAATTGCATTACTAAAAAATAGAATTTTCATTGACTAAAACTAGACTAAAATGTCATCAGTTTTCGTCGACTAAAACTAGACAAAAATAGTCAGGGATAGGGGGGCAACGTGCAATATAAAAAAGGTGTGGTGGCTTAGCCTGAGACATCTCAGATCTTTTTATTGCAAACTGTGCACATTTACTGATTCATTCACTGAACCTACTACACCGTGAACGCAAGCCCTGAGTGATCCACAGTTGCTGAGTTGCTTAAGCCCACCCCTTTCCCACCCTCCCTCTCAATTAGGTGCCAGGGCTTTCAACTAAATTCTGAGCTCACTGGCTTATCCTTCAAGAACGACTGTTCTCAGTTCACTAGTTATCGAGCTGAACTGAATGTTTGGGACTGCACAGTCGGAGCGCTGGTCAAGCGGGTCAACGATTTGGTGAACACGTGGACCGCGGAACGCATCTGAACAAGGGGGGACCATAATTTCAAGTAAGGCGGAGGGGGTGGAGGAGGCATATGTATTAAATACCGTTGCGGAGCAATTTTTTTATTCCGACACCACACAGTCACATCTACAGTACACGCATGATGAACACGCACACATGCTTGCTCAGATTAACCCCTCTGATCCCACTCTAACATTCACACAGAACAGGCCAAGCCTATTTACACATAAACGCACAGATGGAACTATAGCAAACAACAAAGTACATCCAGTCCAGTCCACAACCAAAACTCATCTTGCTACCTTGAATCTAAATCCACATCATAGTTATTATCATCACAAGTCAACACTCATAGCAGACTGATGTGCAGAGCTGCACACACACACACACACCTAACAACAAAACAAGCGCAGCTGCGCAGTTAAATGAAAAGTAAGCAACAGAACAGGCCTACACCTACTGCAGCCATACCACAGAAAATGACATGCAGGTTATATAAAAAAAAACTGACTTACGTTAGTGGTCCTTGAACTTCCCGAAGACCAGTCTGCGTTGCTCATTTTGCTGGATGAATTCCTTTGCAGCAGCAGTCATATCCACTTGTGCCAGAACATCCTGGTGTATGTGGCTGCACATCAAGTCATTAAGCCTTCTCTGTGTCATAGTTGAACGCAGGCATGTTCTGATATGGCGAAGTGTTGAGAAAGATGCTGTAGTGACTGGGATCATGAAAAACTGTTTCAACAGTTTGTGCACTTCTGACTGTAGTTCTTTGGCCACATTCATTGCTTTACTTATAAGCCGGGTCTGTTGTTGAGGCCACAGTGGAAGCTGGAGTAGTTTGCTCATTTTGTTTTGCCTGTTTATTTGTAAAAAAATCAGATATTGACTTCTGTCTCTTCATTTTCGCAGGTAATGCAGCCAGCGGTTTGGCAGGTGCCCCGCCCGTGATTTTGCTGTTAGACTTTCAGTTAATCATTAGTTACTGTTAGTTCTTTTTTTTAGCTGTCACTTTCAGCACATTCATTTTTCATTGTCTTTTTTTGTGTTGATACAGACTTTTAGAATAACTTATTTTTATGTAGTTCATTCTGTACTGTGATTTTTTTTTTGTGATTTCTCATTGGGGCTGGTTTGTTTGTTATCTTGGCCAGGGCCCTCCCTGATGTTACATTTAAGCTTCCATATCTAACAATTCAAGATTGAAATATTGAACAAATGAACAAATTATTCGTATCCCCTTTAACGTAGACCAAATTCAGGTACACACACACACACACAACACACATAACTAGAGAATGAGTGACAAGGGATGTCCTGATTAAGTTTCATTGACACCAGTCCTGATCAAAGTCCTTTAAAATTGTGTATCTGTTGATTCTGAGTCTAATATTTTCTTAAATTGATTAAATATGGATGATTTTAGCAGCTACTGAAAAATAAAATATTGGAACATTTTGACATCTCTAGTCTTGACTAATAATATTTTTAATCACTTAGTTATTTGTGGCACCAGAGAACTTAAATAAACAGATAAGATGCTGCTTGATGTAAAATTGTTGTTGATGCATGATGACATCAGCAAATCAGTTCAATGAGTGACACGTCTGTCCACATGACTTCATGCTTACTTTTTTTTGGCTTATAACATTCCAGTGTGACAATGTAGCAACATAATATACATTTTGCCTAAATCAAAATCAGGTACAATAAGCAAGTTTTTTTTTATATACAATCTATAGATTCCATATAAAGCTTTACTGTGTGTTTTGCAGCTCTGTATTATTCATTCATCCGTTCTCCAAGGCCCAGAGTTTTAACAGTATGACCACGGATTTGTCAGTCATCTCTCTGTCAGAAGAAATGATGTTAACTTTTTTCATTCCCCCAAAAGGGAGATCTGATGACAACTGCACTGTGCTTGAGTATTCCCCAGCACTCATCGCTAAGATACATCTACTGTTCTCTCTCTGGCCACTCCTTAATACATCCCCACATGTCAGAAGTACTCTTCTTTTCAACTGAGAGAGTCTGTCTTCCTCGCAGGCAACTGCAGTTCAAAGAACAATGCACTTTTAGAATGATAATCACCTCACAGTGGATTTTTGTGACACCCTGCAGCCTCTCTGATGGATGAAGTATCGTATCAGAAAGATGACAGATGTTTTCCGAATTAACACCAACCCAACCCCCACCTCCCCCCACTCCTCGAAAGAATTGTCCTGCTGTCTTAAAGTCCAGTATAGAGTATAATATAGAGTATATAGAGTATGATTTGTTGTCAAAGGGGACAGCAGGAGCAAATTTTTTTTTCTTTTCAAGTGTCTTTTTGATCAACTGGCACAGAGGGAACCCCGCTGTCAGCTGACAGAAGGGAGGAAGAAGGGGAGAAGCTGAATGTCGGATTTGAATCTCACACTGACATTGATTTAATTGAGACCTCTGTGATGTGAACCTCAAATGATGAGATTTAAATCAATCTCAGGCTTTAGATTTGGAGTTTCAAAGGAAACTAACAGCACATATAGTGGATTACCTGCATGAATAACAATGATAATGTGACTAAAAGCTTCATTTCTATCTTTTAGCACTGCAGAATCACACAGAGAGGCGCTGTTAAGCAAAGGCATGCAGGTAGATTCAATTAGCATCTAGCTCAGATATGAATAGCTGCCCTACACTGACCATGAATCACACAAAGGAATTTTAAAGCTACATCATAAAAATAACCTCATTCTTAATATTTCTTATAATCAAGTGTATCAAGTGTAGATTTAACTTGCCAGTTGAGCATGTGGTGTTCAGGTTGTTGACATTTTATTTTGATATTTTGGTTATTTTGGTATATTTAAAGCTGCATTTATTTAGTATTTGTTTATTGCAGCTGGGGGCGGAGGAATGTAAAACCACTTTAACATTACCACTTAACAAGTCTTGCAATATTTTTGCAACATGCAATGCTCTATAACAGAAGATAATGCGTTCCAAGTTGCACCACTGATATGACATCATATACACTTCCTGTCTCTAAAGTGGGCATGGTTTTTTCTCCATCCAATCGTCCCACCTCATTTCAAATAGTTGTGAATGTCCAGAGTTATTTGCAGCTGAGATGGAGACAGGTCTGAATAAAGTTTATTTTCTTGTGGTTTGTCTGTCTGAAAAAGTGTAGTGTGTTTTAGTGTTTGTATGGCAAGATGTATGTCTTCTTCCATTGGAGTGAATAGACTCAGGGCCTGCTTCTCGTCTCCTAAAGGGGAGCACCACATGACACAGAACTGTCTCTGCAAGCACTAAAAACAAAGTACAGCTGAAACTGACAGTAATATCATTAGTTTTGCAGATGCTGGACAAATTTACAAATGACATACAAATGAGTTTTTTACCTGCTAGATAAAAAGCCAACGGCTCACTAAAGCCAACTGGAAACAGACACCATGGATGTCTGTACAAAAATTCATTGAGGTGGACAGACCAACCAACAATTTACAAAGCATAATGTTGTTGTTTATGAATTAATAATGCTTTAATTTGTTTACAATAATCTGAAGTATCATGTGTCACAAACAAGCTTTTCCTACTTTTTTTTTTCTTTCTTTACCATTGCAGCAACACATTAGGCTTGACCTCTGAACATATGTAGAAATAAATTAATTGGCTCAGCCTACAGACATTATGTGTTGACAAGCAGCTGGCCATTAAGCAGTAGGCGATTACAATGTGAGATCACACTGTGTAACATATATGAATGGATGTGTAGAGTCAAAGCATTCTTTCAAGCTTCTGTACTCCTGTTTACCAATTATCTTCGTATTCTAAAGCAACAGCACTGTTAATTGGAGGACATTTACTCAAAAGCATGAAAAAGGATTTCTGGAGAGTTCTGGAGCTTTTAACAAACAAATCCCTGGCGCAACTTTAAGATTTTATTCAAACTTTGCTTTAGATTAATACCATGCAACACTGTGCAATACTGGTAAAGCTAATACATATGAATTCTGGTGGTAAATCTGTAGAACAACATGGAATCTGTGCAGGTAACAGATGTTGTTAGATATTATTTCCCTGCTTTCATTTTTAAATTTTTTCAGAAAGACTAAGGTTCTATAAGTTTTTCATCTTGCCCTGTTCTTCAAATTTAATAAATATGTTTCAGACTTTGGCTGATGTCCAGTCTCGGTTAGTTAACATGTTTCAACCTTTTCAATTACTTGCTCAGCAGGTTAGAAGGGGAGAATGTCCAAAGACTTTGATGGTGTAAGCCGATTTTCCCCTTCGCTTCAATTCTAATTGAGTCTCATCGAGTCGCTGATTGGATCCTGATAGGACTCTGCCATCATCTGACTGCTTGCCAGCTGTAATTTCTCTTTTTAATCTAATTAAATCAATTGGCAATGTTAAAGAGATTTATTGCAACTAAGTCTTTTTAGCAATTCCACTGAGCTCAGGCATTTATTCATCATAATCTGGACCCTAAAGCAAATTAATATGTTACAATAACATTATGTTAAATTGGTTACATTCAATTATCCCTTCTTTATTGTGCATCTAAAAAGACAAATTATTTGAAGGCCTTAAATTAAATCCTGAATTAATATTTGTTTTATTTTTATTATTATTCAAGAACAAATGGTTGCTCAGACCTCAAATGCAGACTGTTTAAAAAAGGTTTTAAAACAGTCTTACATAATATGTATTGTGTGTTTAATCAATTTTTAAAGCCAATTGGAAATCAGCAGCTGAATACTGTGACTCTCAACTGTGCTGATGGGCCTCAAAATGGAGGTTAAATTGGCAGGCAAACTCACAGTGGTTTACGATGCCCCGGAACACAACAACAATCACTTCATTCGTCACGCTTAAATTCCTGTGGAACGATACTTCAAATTCCCAAGACATACAGTCTGTACATCAGAAACTCATTACACGCTGATTACCAAGCAATTAGACAGCAGAGAGCATGTGAGCCACTTCAAGAGATATCTGACACCACTTATAATAAGCTAAAAAAATGGGATTTTGGCTCTGTAGGCTGAGGTATGAGTTTTATTGCTCTCATTATAAAGTGCCCTCACACTTCCAAATGCTCTCTGAATGTAAGAGTAGTGTGGGCTGGAGTTAGACTGCAGTATTTGTTTGCTAAGTTATACCAAAATTAAACTTTTATTAGAAACAGATATCAGCCAGACAGTGTTGTGTCTCCCTCATATGGATATGATAAAGTCTATTGAAAGACCTTGCAATAAATGCATTATAACGCGGCACTTCACTGGATTTCCACCATGCATACATAGATTCAGTTCATATTTATATTGATTAGAAATAATACTAACTCAATTAATGCCATGAAGTTTGATTCTTATGTTTCAGGTGTGGACCTCTACATGTCAAAGAAATTGGATTTTTGAGTACAGGGCATTGTCCACAAGAGTCCAGGGCAATACTGTGCTGGTATTGAGTAGAAGTAAGAATTTATGCCTCCATTTTTCCTCCAATATTAAGTTATATGAAACATACTACAAGGAATTTTTACCTGGTTATAAAACAGTCTCAATTTAATGGACCAGTGTGTACATTTTAGTGGCATCTTGCAGTGTAGTTGTGGATTAGAAGGGTTTACATACACTATATTGATGACAAAAGAGTTTTGAGAGAGCCGAAAACAAATTCTGAGCATGTCTTGGTTTTTCAAATTTAAAATCTTGTCTGCACAAGGAAAAAAAATTCAACAGATTCCCAATATATTGCTCCTCTGTAAGGGTGAAAGACTGCAGTTCAACAAGTTGGGAGTCTGTTTTAAAAAACACCACAAACGTTAACAAAAATAGTTCCATAACTTTCAGTAAACTCTAACGCAATCAGAAAAACAACTAAAAGTTACAGAGACAAGTGATAGTGGTCAAGATTAGCATAAAACGACGAGCCTCCACCTGTCCGACACTGCTAGACTGATACACCTGACAAAATGAATTCTCCCAGTTTTAGATGATTAATAAACATAGTTATTATGCACTATTACATTTACTTATGGCTACATATATTATATACACAACATGGGCGTGGGCATGAAAATATGTGGCAGTTGGAAACTTGCCATGGGATTCTCAGAATTTTTTTAATTTTTTACCAACTGATTTGAGCTTACAGAAAAAGCTACACTATTATTTTAAGTATTGAATTAACTGTATTATTTATTAATGTATTTAGTTATATTTTTTTTACTTATTGGATAACCTTTTATCTCAGAGGGTTATCCAATAAGTAAAGGGTTACACTGGATCTTCCCGGGATTCTCCCATCTGCCAAATCTCACTTTTGCCACTGGCTACACGTTTCCAGTGCAGTGTATTTCTGCCATAGGTAACATGTGCTTCAGCAATAAAGGTGAAAAAAATCACAAATTAAAACAAAAATGTAGGTTAAATGAGCTGCTGAATGAACAAGTGAAATGATGAGGTGCCTTACTTTGATAACTTTGCTTTGACAAAAAACAACCTCTACCAACAATTGTACATGTCATATCATTTGAGTAGCATGAATAAAGAATGAATTGGATCTGCTAAAAAATATTTCAAATCAGTATATGAAACATTTATGACCAAGACCAATAAGTAGCTTATCAACCAAACTGCATGCATAGCCTAATATAATGGAAACATTAGTGGTCTTCAAACCGAGATGAACCCTGGCTTGGACTGAAGGGAGTAGTAATATCTAAGAGTCTGCCTCTATACTGTAGGTCTGTCTGTGGACTCTGTAATGAGGACCAGGGAGGCTTAAAGCTGCATATTCGTTTCCCTACGGTCCTCCGTGCACAGCTCCTTTATCTTGGCCGCTAATCCTTCCTTTGCAGATTCTCAAGGTAAGGTAAACTGAAGGAACAGTGCAGTGGTTGCAGTTCAACAGTGCATGTTAGGGAGCACTTCTGATATGGGTTATTGTAATTCGTCTCACATGAGGAAAGCTGACTTTGGGATACCCAGGTGCACTGGATGTTAAAAGAGATGGCAGTGCAGGGGCGGCGATTAGCTCAGTTGGTAGAGCAGCCGCCCCATATGCAAAGGCTCAGTCCTTGCTGCGGAGGCCCAGGGTTTGAGTCCGACCTGTGGCTCTTTCCCGCGTGTCGTTCCCCGTCTCTCTCTCCCCGAACTCCTGTCACTCTTCAGCTGTCTCTATCAGAAATAAAGCTTGAAAAAGGCCAAAAAAATAATCTTTAAAAAAAAAGAGATGGCAGTGCAGTTACGGTGGACAGTTTTGAATAGTTAGGTGAATAGTTTTGAAGAGTCCGTTTAGGGATTAGACAAAGAAAAAACCTTGAAATACATACAGTACATGACTTTCAAGCACTTGTTTGAAGTTTTCTTTTTGTCAAGAAGCAACTATTCTTGTCAGTTGAACAAGGAAATCTCCCAGATCTGCTGACTGGGGGGCCCTGAAGGGAATTCAGCGCTACATCACTGAAATCACACTTGAATTTATTTAGCAGCATGTTTGTGGGCCTTATCGTCTTGTATCTAAAGATAACCCTCATCCTGTAAAATACTGCGGTGTCTACAACAGACATATGGAAAATTAAATCCACACTTCTGTTTTTAGGGTTAAGGTGTAGCACAGATCTAAACATCGCATAGGATAGGCTGGTAGCAAAGACACTGTAAACAGCAGACAGCAGTAATATAAAATGTCTGTTGCTGCAACCAGCACAACAAATATGGAGGAGGTCAAAAAAATCTTCTTTATTGCTATATGAATATTAGATGTCTCCATAAGAGAGGAGAGATATCAATATACTCTCAGGGCCGTGGAAGATTTCAATGTCCTAGAAAAATAGGAGAAATATGGATCAAATAATATTGATTACTATTATTAAACTTAGAGACTAAGATAGGCACACTATGAAGAAGAACATCATCAAGGTATGTAGATTTATACTATACTATATTTTTACTTTTGCTTATGCATTATAGTCCAAATACCAATTAAGTAAATTAAATCAGTACTCATGTGAATACAATTATTTTATTTAAATAAACACGTAAACTGCACGTGTAAACCCATCAGGTTTCGTAAATGTCACCCATTTGTTTGGCTTTTTCGAACCTCAGGTTTGGCATTACGGCTGTCACCATCTTGTTTATTCTAAACCACAAGAGACCGTGAAGCTCTTGGGTGACGTAGTGCAAGTTGGGTTGCACTTGGTTTTTACTCAGTTTCCAAGTAGGAAAAAAAAATGGTCCCAAACCTTACAGTGAAAGCAGTACACTAAAATATAGTATGAAAAACATTTTAGGTGATGAATTGGCATTGCAAGAACAGAATCTTGATTCATGTTTGGTCAGCACTGCCTACTTTAACAGATTGATCAGTTCTTGGGTTGTGCTTGTAGTATATCCACCGTGTCTGCATTTTCTAATGTTTTATCAGCATCATAGTGACTACCAATAGCTTAAATATAATGGTAATCTGCACCTAAACATGCCTTATGCCTTATATTTTACATATATACAATGTCACACTGTTGGTCGGTCGGTCTAAATTAGGTTAGTGGATAAATTGCCATCAAGTTCGGTGCAGAACTTCATGTGCCCCTCTGCATGGTGATGAACATTAGTGTCAGCTGTACTTTGTGTTTAGTGCTAATTATAAATTGTTGGTAAACATTATACCTGCTAAACAGAATGTTAGCATAGTTATTGTAAACATGTTTGCATGATAAAATCAGCTTTAAGTGCAAAGCACTACAGTATGTGCACCATTGCAGAACTGCTAGTGTGGTTGTAGAATCTTAATCTAAACTTCATGAACCTTAAACCTTTTGAAAAATCATGAACTGATTTTTTGAGACTGATACTATTTTTAAAAGGGGGAAAAATGATAATTAACATGTTAAATCATTAAACATATACATTGTTAATTGATTCTACTTGACAATGTTGAGAGCTGATCTTCTCTCTGACTCTTCTTCTTCTCTTGTATTGTAAATCGTAGTTCATTCTGCTGGATAAACTTTGTAGTGACCTCAGTACATTACCTGCATTAATATACCAGAAAAAAAACAGTTTTCATATTTTATTATATAATACACACAGACATGCAAGAAGTAAATTAGACACCTTCATTCAAATTCAAATTAAAGGTGTCTATTTACTTCTTGCATGTCTGTGTACATGCCGATATTGTCTGCAATAGGCCAATTGGCTCTACTTTGTTTCACCACAATTCAATTATTGTGCTATTTACTCTATTTTACATTCATCTGACAGCTGGAGTTAGAGGTTATCTCACTGATCAGAGTAAACGGTACAGTATGTTAGCTCATATTGCTGCTAATATTTCTCCACATTTGCTGAGTACAATTTTACTTGTACGGTGATTTTACTTTGCTGTGTTACCACTTTCTCTTAATTAAAGGCTCTGAATACTTTCCTAAAGTGGTGGAAAAGCTAAGTCATGCAGTGAGGCCAGAAACTGCAGAACTGAGATAAAACCGTCTACCAGAAGCCTCTCCGTGCTCGAATTTGTCGCTGTTATAAGGTAGATCTACATTTAGCTGCAGGAACTACAGTGCATTTATCCTGAAACACCTCTACAAACTATAAACACATTTCACAAGAGTTACACATGAAGACCAGCCCTGCACGTTGGGTAACCCCGAAATATTGGTTGCAATCATTGTTACAGTATATGGCCTCATTTCCAACGATAACAGCATGTTGTAAGTGTTTGCATCCACATTTTCACAATGCAGGACAACTTTGATGTTTTATGAATGAATCATCATGCGTTTTTATGAGTGTACTTAACTAATTCAGGCCTTGCCTTTGATGGAAGAGCACTGGGACAGTTACCATATTACATAACCTCTACCCAGCTCATTCAAACATTTACAGAGTGTACAGCATATGTGGAGGTTTCTGTGCACAACTTCAGAAAACTATGTCTGCTGTGAAGCAGGAATTTCAGGCACACAGGTTTCTGATCTCCTCCTTGACAAATCACTTTGATGCTGATTCGCTTGTCTGTTTGCATTCACAGCAACTGTCCTGAATTTTCAGGAGTCAATTTTCCCTGCTTGTATGCATGTGGTGCTTTAAAATTGCCTCATTTCCTGCCTCAAACTATCAGGAGGATGAATCCAAGATGTCATGGTTAAAATAATTATACCTCTGCATAAGTGGCATGATGACTTTCAAGCTGTCACTCAGGCTTATGATGATTTATATTTAAATGTTCATTTATGTTGCTCCTCTCTTTTGTGTTTTGTTCCATTTTTGTCATATGGTTACTATGGAAACAAAAAGAGGGGGAGTGTTATTTGATTTTACTTTTTCTTTCTTTGTTTTAAGTCTCCTGGCAGATTTGCGTAAATTAAGTGGCATCACAGATGCACAGATGATGACTGCAAATACCTACAGTATGTGGATTCAGGCTGTAACATAAGAGCAGTTCACTAGCATTGATTTCCATGTGCTTTAATTTATTTCATTAATAGCATTAATAAATAAACATGCTTTAAATACTACTATATTAATGCTATACCAATGATGAAGTAGTGAAAGAGGATACAGTATGTAGTTAATTACAGCATAACTCCAAAAATCAGCCAGATGTTTACAATTTATTCAATGTTAAGCAAGCCCAACTCCTCTGTTCACTCCAGACACACAAAAAACACACCATTAGTTTTGTGCTGAGCCCATCATAATTCCCACTAATTCTTTGTGACATTTAGTTTTATACTGCTGGTCATCCCTGTCCTCTAAAAATAAACAACACACACACCTCTAAAACACCATCCAGAGCAAAGTTATGGTGCTGCTCCTGCTTGAGTTATTTCAAAGTGCATCAGCAGATAAGAAGCTTTTAGAGTGACTAAAGTAAAGTGGACTGTCACACTGACTGCCAAATGTATTCTGAAGGAATTATTAAGTTGTTTATGCTGAAAACAGTCATAAAACACAAGTATAACTCTTTAAAGAGAAAGTTGTGTATTGCCTTAAGTTGTTACATTTAAAATTTTGACATCAACATACATCAATTTAAAATATAATACTTAAATTCAGCATGACTGTTTTAGATAATGTTCTTTATTTTACATTTTGAGATCCCACTTGAAGTGACAAGAAATCTGCTGCAGTGCTCTACAGCACAACGGCTGCATGTTTTCAGTGAATACCAACAACAGATGGTGGAGAGAATGTTGGCTCGTAACAAAACTTGAGCTTTGTAGTGGTTTCCAAAACAAACATGTAAGTGATGGAGGATGGGAGGGAGAAATATTACACAATGTAAATCTGGCATGCAGTACTGGCTATTAGAGATAAGGGTAACCAAGGTAACACTCTTCATATACTGTACCATTATACTTACATTTTCTTTACCAAAATGACAAGCCTTTATTTTGTTATTTTTATCTTCATAGTACCCTATAGTTCCATGTCAACATACATCCATCCATCCATTTTCCATTCAGCCTGCTGCAACCCTGCTGGAGCCAATCCCAGCTGGCATTGGGCCGAATGTTGGGGTACATCCTGGACAAGTGACAGCGTAAGACCAAACCTAGTACAGTTATTTCACACACAGTGATTTCAAGTAGCAGAATAACTGAGAAGCAAGGTAAAGAGAGACCTAGGTTCATCACCTCAACAAGTTTTTTTTTTTCTTTTTTCACTTTCTGCAAACTCTCAACATTATTTCTTGAAGTAACCATACAACCATCTAAAGCCTGAGCCTGAGATAGATATAAAGCCCAATATGAATATTGAGTTTTGGGTAGTCAAATGTTCTGCTCTCATGTTCGATTCCAGACATCATTTTACATCATTTCGCAGCACAGTGTATCAAATTCTTAATTAATTGTATTCCCAAGTCTCACTTTCTCCTCAACTGGTATTGCTACCCTACTTTGAGCTGTTCTAATGGTGTCAATGAGTACTGAATGAATGAACAGAACATTTACAGTATTGCCCTTGTCACCAGCACCCTCTGGAATGGCGCTCACTTTGTCAATTATTATGTCCTTTGTCAGTAATAGCAGGAAGATGTTAATCATTTATTCATTCTTGTAAGGAAATTCTTTTTTTCTGGAGGTCAGAAGTCAGACTCCATCACAGATCAGCTCCCTGGAGCTGGTAGGACATTTATGGTTTCAATGATGGTGTGGGGAAGGATAATTAGGAATGGCCTGTGAACGTCAGGAAGGTTAGCAAGTAAAGTGAGAGATCATATACACTATTGTGTCTTCTTCTCCTCTCTCCCCTGATTAACAACTGAAACTGGTGTTCCAGCAGAGCAATCAGCATTCCTCATGGTCAGATTATCTCAACCTTCTTCCAGACCTTTGCCATTGACCTGCTGTTTTTTCTTACATCAAATATCAGCTCCTCTAATCACTGTTAATGTGTAAATGTGCTCCATTCCCTTTCAAAACTTTGAGAATGCTTATGCTCTTGCTTTTAACTACATATTCACATGTAGCATGCCCTTTGAACACCCGAGTCCACAAGTTGCAATTATAACCATGAATGTTGATGATTCAGTGAATCAGTTTTTTTAAGGTCAACAAGAAACTCTAAACGAACCACAACAATAGCGGCAAGTTTTGAGAACAAACTAATCATCTTTGCCAACACTTTTCTGCTGTGATCTTTACACGATCTTTAAACTATTGTAGCAGTATAGTAACCGCCTCAAATGCTGCTAAATGTTTATGTTGTGCAAATGTTCAACGGAGGGATTCTGGTGTTGGCCAGGAATGATCTGCCTTTAATGGATGTATGTCTTGATCCTGTTGGTATGTCATCATCATCTCTTCTGCACTTACAAGGTTCTTTTCCTACCTGATAACATACCTTATATCGTCTTTGGTGTCGCCATACTCTCACTTTACTCCAAAACTCTTTGGCTAAATTTCAACATCACACTAATTCTCTCAACAACTATCTGCAGATCAAAATCTACAACCCAGGTTAATCCATAGTTTTATGTATGCTTGGTTGACATTTTCAGGTGGATCCTGTCCTAGTATCTATCCCTATAAGATCGTTCATTTAACACTGACAAAAAGGAGCACATAACCAATCTGGCAAAAACCTTGCAGTGATCTTTGATGACCAACTGTCCCACAAGGACCACATTAGAACCACTACCTGGTCCCCCCAGCATGCTGTATTTTATAGATGTTTCAAATAAAACTACTTGTAGACCAGGCCATGACTTGACTAATGGAATATCCTTTTTGCTGATTTCCCCACATCCATTCTGTAACACTTGGAGCTCATGTGGAATTTGTCAAAACACCTCCATACATCCAGTCCATGATTCACTCCTTTACCCCAAGCCTGCAGTCATGGCTCAGCCTTTCTTTCCAGCCAGGTCATCAATCTGACTGGTCCCAACTTTTTACATTCATGGTGTCCCAAGTAGTTAAGTGATTACCCTTATCTGTCAGAGCTGCACATTCTCTCTAGAAAGCAGTTGCAAAGAAATAATCTCCTTAGCTTTTAGCTCTCGACCCAACTCAAACCTCAGCTCAATGCAACTCAGACAGTAGTTCAACCAGAGGGAACCAGAGGGTGGCCGGTTCAAGTCCAGCATGGACCATAGTATGGATGGTGGACTGGTAGCTGGAGAGGTGCCAGTTCGCCCTTGAGCAAGGCACCGAACCCCCAATTGCTTGCAGGTCGCTCCTCTGGGTGGCTGCCCATCCCTCCACCATCTCTCTCTCCACATTGCATGTCTATGAGCCCTTTGTGTGTGTGTGTGTGTGATTGTGTTTTGGGGTTAAAATGCATGTAAAAAAATAAATAAATAAAAAGAGTTTCCCCCTTGAGGGATTAATAAAGTATCTCTCCTTCTCTTACTGGAACACGGTTCCCATTTTTCTCTGACCTCCCCAACCTTGAAAATTTCTTAAACTATCTTATAACTTGTATCTCACCTAGCTGCCCCTTACCCATTATTTATTCTGATTTTAGGTAACAACATCTGGAAATTCCTAAACTCTAAATTGTCACCTTAGATGACATTTTATAAAGTAATTTTAAGGGTATTTCTGGCCCCTAAGAGCCTTTAGTTGAAAACAGACGGGCATGAAGGAGACTGTCTTGGCCTTATGGCTTTTTGTGGCATATCATTAGTCTGCCTAATTAGATAATAATGACTGCCTTCCATTACAGGCTAGTGTAGTACACATGGTGTTCAGAGTTTCAGACCACCTTACCCATGCCAAGACAAGTCAACTTGGCTGACAAAGTAGTTCAGAGATCGCTTGCTCTCCCACATCACTCTTCTTTTATGTCTTTGTGATTACTCACACAGCCACTGCTGCCAGGGTCGAGTTCAAGCTAAAATTCTATTCTGACAGACAAGCAGGCATGCTGCTCATTTGCAGCTACTGCTGATGTTGTGCTGTATATGGTCACAGAAAAAAAAATCTGAGGAATGATGTACATAAAAGACACGGTTTCTCAAATACTTAAAATCTCTTGAGGCAATGCTTAGATTTTGCAGAGCATACAAACTATGAAGCATACTCACGTCAAGATAGACGAGATGAAAGAGGGTCAACTATGGTCACCCACCACTGAGCATCACAATCAGGTGTATTTTCAGCAAAGCCTTTTTTTAGCCACTTCAGACACAGTATCTTGTAATTTAAGATGACGAATATTCAGAATTCCTATTGCAATCTGCAATATAGATTTCAGCCCACAGAGATGACTAAGCTCTTTGTGCAAATGATGAAAATGTGGTTAAAATGAGTTAGAATGGGTCTACTATACACAATATTCCTGCCTTCAGGTCATAATAAACAGTGAGTGCAGCCAGAGTTTTTCTTTTATAGGTTTTGAGATTCTAGTTCTATTTAAAATTCAGAAAAGCTGCAACAAAAAAAATTACAGTTGTTATCAATGCACAAGTGGATGTAGGTTAAAATAAAATGACGATGAATATGGATCTCTGGAGGATTGTTTGTCAGTGGCTGAAACCTCATGAACTCTTACCCATATTAATCTCGGAGAACTTTTCAATCAAGTTTCCCAAAGTTACTACTAGTACTAGTCTGCAGCTCTTAATGTCTTCAGAAAAGTCTAAGATGTCTTAGGTAGGTTAGTGTTGCATGGGTAAAACATATTTCACAAGTCCTTTTCATTATGTACAATGCCCTTTTGTTGTAAGATATGAGAGAAAACCCTTCCATGCTACAATATATTTAGAAGAACATTTATGGATTATGGATACATTTGCACTCGCCTATCCCTTCAGTGTTTGGTGAAGCAGGCTTTTGCTTTATTGTTAGGCTGCTGTATTGTTGGAAATACAACATTACCAGCTCTACCATCTTCATTTTAAATTCCTAATACCCTCATGATCCCGAAGATGCATATTTTGGTTTGCATGCATTAATTCACAAGTTACTGTGTGCAAAATTCTTGTGCCAGAATATATTAATTTAGAAACGTATACATTCTGATTCCACAATAGATTCAGACTTTCTGGTATCAGAATTGCTGCTTGATCACTGTAACCTTTATCTTGATGAACAGGAATAATGAGATGTATAGGTGCAATAGGTGGAAATTCAAATCCTCTATACTCATCAGGATTATGGCTGTGAATCGGACTGCATAAATAAAAAGATGTATTAAACTTGGTAAAAGCTTCTGCAATGTTGTCATCGTGCTGCAGATTATAGGCTAAGCTGTGCTATAGTTACCCACCACTATTAGATCAGTATGTTGTGGACTGACACACGCTAAAGGAATGTATTCAAATCCTCTGTGCAGCAGGTGATATTTACAGCATTGCTCAAAGTTGAGAAATACTACTGTATATGAATATTATAGTAGTGCTGGTGGATCTCTTTTCATCCAACATAAATCAAAAGAAATGGGGATCCAGTTTATTCCATAAGCGTCACACTTAATTGCAACTCATAGTCATTATAATCACAATGTATATCTCCTACTTATATTATATAAGTGGGGAATGCACAAAGAATTAAAGCAGTTTAAAAACAACAGATGTTTTTCAAACCACCTTGAGTGGAAGGGGAGCTAACGTGCATTTTATGCTTTCAAGTAATCAGTACATCGGTATCAGACAGTATCATAAGGATTCAACTGTGTTTTTAAGATGAAATATGAGTATTTTGAAGAAAATACATGTGCTTATATACATTTTTCATAAGCGTGAATGGTACCAGGGGAAGTGTTGCTGGTGTTGATTCAGCAGATTCACTATGGAGCGAGACCCATTGGAACAGGTTATAAATAAGCTCTGTCACTCCTTTTAGCTGTGAGGCAGTGCACTCAGATTGACCCTGGTTAAGGTGTCAGTAGCACAGCAAGGAACTTTATCATCTACAATCACTCTAGATGATGGAGTCTGACCAGCTGAACATATATGGATAGTATAGATCAGAGGTAAAACATACTGTGGGTGTGAAATACTGCCCACCACCAAATCTTGCCTCTGAAAAATTATGTTTAAACACTACTGATGTTGGAAAAAAACTGATTTATGATCACTTGTAATGTTTTATATATTGACAAAGCACCACATTCTTGTACTGTTCAGGGAAGTCTGAGGAGGACAGAATGCACAATTGACATGACTTTGACACAAGAGACCACACGTGGGTAAAAGATAACATAAAATAATGTCAAATCAATTTTTTTTACCTTTTTTCTTTAATTCATAGCTAGTTAAAGTTGTTTAATGCTGCAGCTTATCACATCTGTGCTAACATGTGTGACCACATAGAACAACCCCTGCAAAATGATTCGTTTTAATATCAGAATTCGATCTATTTGGTCCAATACACTTTTGGAAAGTCTAGACGAGCCACACAATTAAGTTTATTTTATCCCAGTCAAGTTAGCAGATGGCTAAACTGACTCAGCTGGTAGAAGTCTCTGATGTGCATGCTTTATGGGTGCTTAAGGCACTGGGGGATTCACCAAGCTCACTTGGAAAACCCAACTCTCTTTCGTGAGTGGCTCATACAAACGCGAGTCAATAAAAATAGTCGAACCTCCCATATCATTACCTCCTCCTCCCACCCAGAAAACACACATAGATACAAACACAACGAATTTCCAGTCTCAAGAACATTACTGAGAAAATGTGCATCAAGTTCAAATTAGCATTCAAGCATGTTTTCATCAATGCAGTTGTCATGTTGAATAAATGTAGTCAGTATATGGCCTTGAATGTAATGAGTATGTTCATGTCACATAAATCACTACTGCAAATATTCATTAACAAGACCTAATTACAATTTCAAAGTCAGTAATGGCCACAGTGATATGGGGACAAGAGAGGCCTTCAGTATGAATCAAAACAATTTAAGGGGTTGATTTCCCACAATGACTGCCAATTCAGCTGATGAAATGAACGTTCCGCTTCAGCAGCCTGGTAGTATAAAAAATCAGCCTTCTTGTCCACTTGAAGGAAACATTTTCCATCTCTACACTGCAAATGTAACCTCTCCTACCTGGCAAACAGGGGAGAAAAAAGGAGCGGGTGTCATCACGCAATCAAACAATCAATCATAACAAGACACAAGAGGGGCAGTGATCATTACACAAATGAAACATTTCAAAAGCAGTAAATCAGAGCAAATCACCCCAGCTGACAGAAAGTCATCCCACCTACCAGTGAAATATTTTGGTCAGTGTTTTCCTATTTAAATGCAAATTAAGTAACATGTTTCTCACAGGCACAAGGCCCCTGGCCCAGGCGATTAGTTTAATTAAATATTTTATATATAAAAGCAGTAGAATTGCTTATGGTACAAAGCAGGTTCTATGTCCCGAGCAAACAGCAGCAAATGACTCCACTGGGGATGGCTCTATGGCATTGTGTCTGCAATTTTGGTCGCTTCTCCACATGGCTTCATGCCCCCACCAGGAGCGTTTGACCACATTCTCTTTGCCATTTCTGTGGCTTCCTCCATTTTCTTACATCCTGTTGTGCGCTATCCCGCAGTTCTTTGAGAGGTGATTCATGTCCTACAGATAATTAATAGGAGCAAACTTTGTCACATCACATTTAGCAGATCTTTACACTTACTTTTCTAAAAAACAAGTTTATTCCACAAGAAAAAAAAACTATCCATCTTTGAGCAAAGTTGCCAGACTCCTGACAAAGCGGTTACAGGTGATCCCTTTTGATCCCTGCAACCTTTGAGGCTTCAGAATAAAAGCTATGGAGCAGCTGATGGTACAGCAATAGTATAGATCTTTTCTAAAGCCTCAAAGTAGTTCAGCAAATCTATCTACCAAGGATTCCTTATTTCTTTAAAACAAGGTTGGACATGTCTTTATGTCACGTGTATGCAAACAGCAAAAATTAATTTCATTGCTAGAAAGAAATACATGAAGAAGAAGGGATGAATTAACCAACAACAAAGTGTCTCTCGTGGTTCCCATCTGTATGCAGATATATGAGATATTAGCATTCAGATTTTGTTTCAAGAGGGAGGAGAGCATGGCGATGCCTGCAGAGCATGAAGTTCTCCTGTCTCACCAGCTTTCCCCCTCTTTTTGAAAACTTTCCTCTCCTGGATCCTCGGGAGATGTAATTACTGTGCAGTCAACTTGTAAGACCCATAGTCCCGGGGAATGCATCTCCCTTATCGACCATTCCTGTTTGTTATTTTTAACAGCTCGCACCAGAAAATGGCTGTTATGCAGTTTTCCTTTGCTAAAATGTATACCACGCTGTCACAATCAAGGGTAGTAATTCACAAGCTGCACTCAGACGATCAAAGTATTGTGGTAAATTCTGAGTCATTGTGCTTAGTTTTGAACTGTGGCATGTGAAAGGTTACATTATGGCTGATAAATATAAAGTGCAATATCACAGATGGATGGAAATATTGATCAGTGAGCAATCACATGCCATACATTGCCATGCATAGTTTTTCAGCTTTTATTTTCCCAGCAATGAGCAAAGGGTTGACACAATCTCTTTAATGGTTCTGCAGTCAATACAGAACTGACATCCCTAATAATTTGTGCCTCTCCATGGCTCATTGGTTTCATATTGAGTTTAATAATTCCGTGAGCCATATGGCTACAGTGGAAACTGATTGTTCTGGCCTCTGCAAGGTAACTACAAGAACCTCACTGTTTCTTTCAAGTATGTTTCATTATGCGCCTGTATTCAAAAATCAATCTATAATCCCCGAAGACAAGACATAGTCTATATACATTATCTGTGGGCTGTCAGTCACTGTGTTTCATATGCATTTAAAACGGGCCAATTCCAGGCTCAACATCACATGCAGATATGGTTATGTTAGTTATTACATGATAGGAAACGGACTGCTTATGTGTACTACAGGCATGTGTTTCAATATAGCAGTTGCCAATTTTACAAACCATCATTGAGGTCCTGTGCATAGTGCATGCAATGCATTGCAACATGATGCAAACAAACATCTATTATATCACATCTCCAATGTTTTCTCTCCATTTGAATGCTACAGAATACTTCAGGGTCTACTAATGAATACCTCATTATTCAGGGTGTTGCGTTATGCTGATAAGAATGTGAGCTGTGCCATTTAAAAGCTCCAGTGCATGTTTTATGAATAAAGTGTTTAAAATACAGCCGTCCAAAGCTGTAAAAATGCTGCCGAGCAAAAACACCCATTTGGTGTCAATTTACGCAGCAAGGAGATATAAGGAACACTCTTTTGTAATGAAGAGCGACTTTTTTAGTGGGGCTCAATTGAAATCTAGCACTCCTGAAGTAATCCTAGACATCAGAATATATTAAGTTTGGAATAAGAGCATTTGGTGATAGAAGGGAAGGTTTGAAGACACACACACTCTGCACAGTGCTTAGAAGGAGGCTTTCAGTATGTTCCTTGATCTTGCAGCTTACATAATATAATTAAGCAGTTTAAGCTGGTTTTATAGATGCAAGCACTGAACACAGCAGTGTCATGGGGGGGGGATCCCTTCAGAGCACCCACCACCCCCTGCTTGCGCCCTATCGGCCCTTCACCCACCACACTCCTCTGTTTCCCTCCTCAGCATATGTGGATTGATAAGAAGGGGGGAAAAAAGTATTTTTTGAAACGCCATGCCAGGGCTTGCCAGGAAGAATCGGTTTATTCCACAGCTCTTTGCTTCTGTTGGCCTGCCAACCTCACATCCTACCGGCTGAAACAGGGGTCAGATATCATTCACAGGGAAAACAGGGCAGCAGTTAAGGCAGAGTGAATACACAGACTGCGGGATCCATTCCATTTGATTATTGCGCCATTTGAATTATTTAACACAAAATTGCTGGTGGTGGTGGGTGGAGGCAGAGTATAAGGGATAAGTGAAGTGAGATGAGTAAAAAATATAACTGTGCAAATCAAACCCTGAGTGCTGAATTTTAAAAATGAAATGCATTATTCATGACTAATCACTTCTGGCAGTGATTGCGTGAACACAAATTGCAAGTGGTTGGGAATTTACAAATGTGCAACAAACACAACACATTTAAAATGTAAATACTATTAAGCCACCAACATACATGAGATAAAGTTGAAATAATCAGAGGTGCTGTAGCTTGATTTTTGATTTACAGGCTCTCAGTAGGAGACTGTCACTCTCTACAATAATACAGGCTTCTTATCTCTGCAGTGAAGAATGACGAATACTGACAAACTTTGCAGAAAACACTGATACTCTTCTGCATATGCATTAGAATTTCTGGTCCAATAAACAGAGTTTTCCAGGAAAAAGTACATTATCATTATCCAAGAGTGCTGTCGCTACCCTTTCTCCTACTAATATTAATTAGTTTTGCCAAATACGCATTGGAAGAAACATAATTGCTGACAGGTTTGTGTTCAGTGGCAATCCTTTTTCCAATCCATAAAATTTTGACATCAGAGTTTCACACCTTCAGTCACTTGTTTCTAGGTCCAGAGTGTAAGACTTAGGAGGCTCTATTTGCAGAATAAAATATGCATAACTATATTGTAATTAGTGAAAAGAAGAATTGTTACATTTTACCCTACAGAATTCCTTTTCCATGTTGAACTGCTATGTTTCTACAGTAGCCCAGAACTGACAAACTAAACACTGCCTCTAGATAAGGCTTTTTGCAATGGTAGTTTCTCCTTCATGCTAGGAAAACAGGGTAGGGTAAGGAGGTTGCAGCCAGCCCTTTAAGGCTACAAAAAGAAAGGATCTAAAAGGAACTTAATATTTGACTTCAATGTTTCAGGTGGCCCGAAACACAACTCCAAATAAATGCTAATGCTGCTCCATGTCTGCTGAATCTGTAAAATGGTTAATACTTTACTAATGTGTTTGCCATAATAACTTTTTAAGCTGGCAGTATGTTAATGTTGTGTTTACATCTTGTTTCAATGCCCCCAAGTAGCAAAAACATAAATTAAAAAATAAATTATTATTTGAATTAATACAGCTTTAACTGGGCTGCATATTATAGGGAGAACACATTATATACACTGACAGTGAAAACCGTAATAATGTCAATGTCATAATAAGGAGGGTTGTTGGTTCAATTTCTGGCTCTCCAGTCTGGTTAAGGTGTCCTTCGGCAAGATACTGAATCCCAAATTGTTTCTGATCACTGTGCCACGTATGAGTGAGCTTGGTATTATCATGAGCTTTGGATACAAAGCGCAATAACTGTTAGAGAAGTGCTTTTCCGGTCTACAGACCACTCAAATACATCTATTTGAATACAAGTCATTTACATTGCATTTCAGTGTAAATACAGTGTTGGAATCTAGATTTCCTTGTGGTATTCATCTTTATAACTCTCAAACACTGCAACACAAATTTCCAAATGCCCTCATGACACTGGTGGATGTATTAGATTTAATATTATTCAGAGACCTGAGAGCTAAAAGCTTCAAGATGAGACCTCAACTTGTAGCACAGAGGGTACTGAAATGAAATCCATATCTTGGGCTAACGTGTCATAGTTTGGACATGTAATGTCAGTAATCAGAGTAATGTGTGGCAGGATCAGAGGGGTGGATGAACCCTGAAGGGGGTAGGCGAACCTATTTTAGTCTGGAGGAATTAGCTGCGAAGATGCAGAGCTTGCGAAAGTGTGAACACCCACGTCACATGTCAGGGAAAATGAAATGCGCTCTCTCGCAACTGTGTTAGTGAAGTAAGAGGACTGTCAAAAGAGGAGGGACATACCTACTATGTGTTTATGATTTGACAAGGCTATAATTGTGATTACTGTATAGATTTCATCAAGAGTGACTTCTGGAAAAATGCTATGTTTTTGTGCAAAGCAAACAACACAATTTAGCAGGTGCAATCAGAAAATATAAGAGTTTTCGAACCTTCTTCTCCTGTGCAAAGATTAACAGATTACCCAGTGTGTTTGCCATGTAATACTCCCACTAAAAACCCATTTTACATTCAGAATGAGGTGCTTATCTTCAAATGTCATTAAAACACAGAAGAGTCAAGAATCATTTAGCCAATTCATCAGAAAGGAAATTACACAGTTGAAATGGAACATTATGTGACCAGACTGCAAATACATCGCAAATACAACCTGCGATACTTTCTTGATAAATTGTAAGGTTCTTAATCTTATCATGTGTTGTACCCTTGCTTCAACATGTACCATGTCCCTGTGATACGCTGGGGAAACAGGCATTTACATGAGGATATTAAATTGCATTAATCATTCAGGTAGCAGAAATGTTTGCTTTGATTTATGGTGAGTGGCTTTTAAGTTAAAGATGGTGGTGATTGTTCCGTCAGCAAACACAATCACTCAATGGCATTTTCTTATAGAGGGCACAGGGGATAAGAATCAGAACGGGGGTGCACTTGAAGTAGTGGGGGTTGAATAATTAACCAGACCTCGGGGGAGGGCTTTGCATACTCTTCAACATCACGGTGGGGGCCGTCGATGTGAGAGAAACGACCGTCTCATTCCTCATTCATGAAAATGGTCCTGCTCCTCCCCAGTCATATGGCTCCAGTCTAAAAATACTCTAGAGGTCATTTGCCTGGCTTATTACGATCAATATTTCCTTGCTGCCTCCCCCCTACCCAGCTGCTCTCAGGTGGGATGCTGCTGCGCTCAGAAAAGCTACACAGCACTGACGGGGTCCAGCAGCACGAGGTCAGAAGCGAATGGAAAGCCGTGACAGGAAACAGATTGCTGATTTGACATAACAGAGGTCAAAGAGTTGCCCATGTTACAGCAGGGGTTAGACCAACATATTGGTTTGTTTGAATGTGACAGGCCGCTGTTGAATAGCGATTAGCAGAGTATCAGCCAGTCTGTCTGCACTGATATGACAGAAGTGAGGATTTGATTTCACTTGACAGTGTCAGGGGGGTTGTGCTGTCAAGTGTTGCCTTCAGGAACCTACCTACATCTATTTAATTAGAAAGGGTTTCAGTGTCATGCAATGATCTGAATGTTGTTGCAGAGGCTTTACCAGTGTTAAAGACATCAAGCATACTAAATGAATGTAAAAATCCCATTTTTCAAAGCACCTATAGGGCGAGTACTTTTGTGGGAACAACGTAGTAGCAGATGTATCACTGTGAAATTAAACCTAAATCCACAGGCAAGTGCAGTTTATGAAAGGTTTTCAGAGTGGGCGTGCTCCGGTCCTGCGGGACTTCATTTGTGTGCAGGTGGCGGTGTCAGTAATTGGCATGTTTGTAATAGAAACCATACAGAGATAATTGTCCCGGCTTATGTTTCTCAACGTGATGCTGCATGGCGTGCGCTGCTCTGTGCTTACATGCGTTTGTGATGCACTGAGCATCAGAAGAGAGTAATTGTTGGAGTTCAGGGTCACTCAGGAAGCAGCAGGGAGACCAGTGCAGCTAGCAGGATGTCTAATGCAGTCAGTGGTTTACACACATTGCCCAGATTGTCTGGCTCAGAAATTACACTGATTGCCATGTCCAAATGAGGGAAATGTTGTTAATATGGTGCAGGTACAACTTCATTCCCAAATCTGTAGTCTATATAGTCTATATACACCATATGTCACCATGTACCCTAAGGTGGCTCAGAGGTTAACTTAACACTGCGGTGTGATACAGTCCTTTCTGAGTGCATTTTGCTTGTTCTCATGCTCTTATGGATTTCCCACAATCCATAGATTGTGCACTTAAAACCCTGTTCCTCACCACATGCAGCCATTTGAATCCAACTTTCTTTTCTGACAACAAACCTACAGAGGGAATTGACTGTTCTATCATGTACTGTATACCACCATCTAATGGCACCCAGTTGACTCTCTGAGTAATCCATCTGAGATGGTTCAGTGTAACACACTCCTTCCATCTCAAATGAGCTATATATATCAGTTCTGGACAAGAAAATGACATAACAGTATGACAGCAACAAGAGCTGAAGTTTTAGTCGCTATTATTTTAGGAAGATCCAAAAATGCTGGAACCTATTTTGCCCCATAATACAACTCAATAGTATCTTTGAAGACATGACACTGTAGCAAGTACTGAGTCTTTGTACATGGGGTGTGCACTCTACCAACTGAGCTAAACACCACCAAATGCATGAGATTTTTAGCTCTATGATGCTGGTGACATTTAGACTGTGACCTTGTTGTTCTTATCACTATTATTATTATTATTATTATTTAGTTTTCCATCTCTCTCTGGGCATATGGGTCAAACCCCATGACGTGCCATTGAGCAGAGTTATGTTTTAGAGCTTGACATTTTTTTAAAATTCATTTTAATTAATACCTACATCAGTGTGTGTTTTCAATGAGGTGTTCTTACACCTGGGATAGAATCTGTTCCAGTTTCCAGTTGGCTCTCTATGATTATCCCATCTAGATTTTAAGCTGATAATGAAACCTGATTTTTTTTTTCTTCTTTTTGTTGATTTAGTGTAAAAAGGGGGAGAAAGAAAAGATTGAGGTATTTCAATCATGTTATGTGAAGCAATACCAATGTAGTTTTCATTCTTATTATTCAGTGCTCTTGTTAGAAAGCTCATGCAAAAAGTCGGAAAAAGAAAAGAAACTCAATTCCCACATCCAGTCAACATGTGTATATCTGACCAGAGCTGTTACCTCATGCTCCGATTTCTTTTGAGAGCCAACAAAGTGGCCTATTGGGTCCCTCCTTTACACCGCTGTGAGTACAAGTGAACCTATTTAGGCTGTTTCCCTGGAGAGGCCACACAAACTCTAATGCTCTGCTGAGCATCTGCTGTAAGAGAAATATTTGCCCTGTGACAGACAATCCGCTGCAGAGACTTGACTCCACAGCAGCACCTTATGCTGTGTGATTTACTGCCAAGGCCTTCCAAAACCCACTGCTCTTACTCATTTACTCTTGGAACGTTTTACAAGTAGAATGACTCTTTACTATATTGCTCTTGATTTCAGTTCATGTACCACTGAATAATTCAAATGAGCATTGGGGCATAGGCAAGTTCAAGTGGGACAAGTATCACGAGCAGTGGTGTTAAGGTAGTCACGACGAGACACAATGCACGCTACTATAATGAGCCCTAGCTACCATATCTTATCATCTTGTCACAAGATCAAAGAGATACTTGACATTGTAAAAACATCAACATACATATTACCCAGCAATCATTACTGCATATCTGCATTTGACCATAATCTAATATGCCAAACAAAATGCTACTGATTATTTTACCAAAAAGAAAAAAAACCTAAATGACAGAGACAGTTTTGCCTTTTCAAAGGTATAAATAGCAAATGCACCATTTTTAATTTAAAGTGAGTTCTTCTATGAACACAGGTGTATTACCAAGGTGACAATTTGAATCAGTGACAAAGGGCCATTATCCTACCACATTGTTGAAGCCACATCTTTTCTATATGTGCCCACACCCCCCTCCTACAGCCCCAATGCAACCACACTTCCTGTGCTGTTTATAGGTCCCACGTCAAAGTATATGAGCTCGTTCAAGCAGTTGTGGTTGTTTATGGAGGTGAACATACAATTAGTAGACATGATCGACATGTGTGCGCTTGGTGTTCCATGAGAATAGTAGCTCCCAGTTAGCATAACTGCCTATAATGATGATCATAAAAAGAGCAAGGTTATGAGAGGTCCCAGTGTGAGTTAAATATTTGATGGAGATTTTAATAAAAAGGCTTAACAAGTTGAATTATTGAGGGGACAAGTCTCGAGTGAACTGCACCCAGAGCTAAACGGGCGTATGTTTAATTATTCAACTGGACACATTTAGCTCCAAAAAAACCTCATCAAGTTAATAAGTTGGACGACTTCCTGACTCCTTCCCAAAATCCTTCATCGAGAAGTGAAATATGTCTGTTCTCTGTCAGATATTGATTCAGAATAAAACTTTGACAAAGTGATGCATGAACCATGTTTTCATCTTTTACTGGGAAAGGTGAAGGTGAAAAGGCTAGATCTGGTATGTGGTTTCACACAACAATCAAAGTCTACAATGGGGATATTCACAGTAACAGCACAAGATCGAGACCCCTTGAAATTCATTTTGAGATCCACACTTGGCTTTAAAAAGGTATTGATCCTTGATCTTTGACCTTCCATATGATCACATTTAAATTACTAAGCAGCCACATAGTAGTCTGGATTTTTGTATAAAATGTAAATAATACCGAGACCACCCCTGCAGCTGGGTTAGGCCAAGCAGGGTGCTCAGAGGTGCTCTGATGGGAAAGCCATGGCAGGTGTAGTTAAAGGTTCCCAAAATAACAACTTGTCAGACGATTAGACTGGAAAACAAATGAGTAAATGGAAAATGCCCAACACCTGTCTCAATGTCAAGAGAAGAACAGATAAGGCTCAAAGTTTGTCACTTGCTAAAAAGAAACAAGGTGTACACACTGAGGAAAGCTGAATACTGTTAATGATGGGGCTCCAGGTGCCAGAAAACTACAAGTCTTGCACATTATTATTCAACCGGACACATTTAGCTCCAAAAAAACCTCATCAAGTTAATAAGTTAGTGATATGGTGATTAAAGACTTAAGTATTTAACTTCTTATTTTAGAAAAAGCCCTTTACTGTAAGTCCAATTCATATTCAGGTTTTTATTTCACCAATGAAAAAAGCGTAACATTTTCAAATGTCATTTTGTAGCTACTTAATTAATAATAATTTGGCTAATTATGGTGTAGGTGTAGTTTTTTTTTTTTTCAGATGTACTGTGCACAGCACAGTACATCTACCAAATTACCCTACCAAATTACTGGTAGGGTATTTGGCAAATAATATAATGTAATAATACTTGGCAGTTTTCTTACTTTTTATGGCTTAAGACCAAAGGGTATTGGTGTTTGAAGCTGAAATGGTAGCAGTGGCTCACTTGAAGAACCATTCTCCATCACTGAGTAACTGAAAACATGTCTGATAGGTCCTGAAACTCCAGTTGGTGTGGAGTTTTTCTTCCAAATACTCTGAACTGAAAGTAAAAAAAAAAACGTCTTAATAAAAGCCTTAACAGGAAAGCCAGAGGGCTCAGCAGCTCTCCAAGTAATGGTGGAGCCACTGGTAATGATCAACAGCCCCATGTAACTCCCCACAGACATAGTGTGAGTCATTCTGTGTTTGTCTGTGAGCCAATAAACTAAACTGCACCTTGACCTGAGTAGAACTACTCATTGCCTGTTCTAATTAACTGATTAACAATACTGTTATGTTGACAATGGGTCAAATTTTTGTATGGAATGTGAAAGCTGTTTCTCATCGTGACAGAAAAGTAACACCAAACTCTGCAGTCCCCCTCGGCTCTATGGAGTGTTTTATCATCTTTCAACTCATTGTTTTAGTTTTTATGACCAGTAACTTAGGCCCACCACTCTTGCCAACCTTCATTCCAGCAGTAGCAATAGCACTTGTTTTCAGTGAAAAAGCTCTGACATGATAACCCCACTGTAAGCTATCAGCCCAGCAACACACGGCAGACCGACACAATGTTGTTTTCAAAACATAAAAAAGTATGACTTTTATTCATCTCAGGCCGTTAGTATTCTCTGTAATTCACATTTTTAATAAGAGAATCCCAAGCGCCCATCAACCAAAGTGATTAGAATTCAGAAACACACTTTCCATTATAAGACCTTCCAGATGATGTCAACATAATCAATAATGCCATTACCTTTCAATTAGCCACAATCGTGCTGAGTTTATAAGATTAACAATGCAATAATATCCCTCAATAAAATCTAGTGATCCTTTCTGAAAGTCAAGGGACGTACCTGCCTCCTGCAATTTAAACTTCAATCTGCTCTTTACCATCCCTTTGACATCTTTAATGACATCTCAGTGCCTCAGCGCTAAAGTATATCTTCCTGTAACATCTCCTGTACCTTTTCCTCTTCATCAACCACCGACATGAATCTGTGAGTTATCTTGCCCTGACCAAACATCATTTCATAACGGAGGCGGACCAGTATTTGGAAATCTTCCAGGTATTCGAGAAGAGCATGCTTGATTGTGGCATTAAATATCGTGCAGACCAGCCTACCATAAAGGCAGAGGTTTTATATTACCTTAAAACTCCTTTACTGGGACACATCATGCTTTATTACTTTTACTACTTTTAATGTACATCGGACCCTCTGCTGCCATCAAAAAGAAAACTTCACCAAAGTTTTCAGAAGGCAGTTTTTAAGGAGTGCGCATCAGAGGGAAAACACAATCCACCAACATCTGTGCTGTAGTATTTCTGTTCCTTGTCGTGTCATGGGAGCAATGCTTTCTGCGAGAGCTTCTAACCAGGACAGGGTGTTCTCCTTGTTTATCCACCATGGCTTTCACTGGCGTGAAAAGGCCTGCTGCTTAATTTTTAATTTCATCCTTTGAAACATATCAGTAAAGTGGGTTCCCTAATTAACCCCATTGCTTATGCAGATTGAGGCAAGAGATGGCCCGAAACAACACAAGGCTCCAAAGTGTTGTCTGTTTTACTAAGACCTAGTTACTTCACCTAAAACCTTGCCATTGACAGTAGCAGTAGCATAATAAGCAGAAATAAGCTATCTAAACATTGACACCAGTTTGTTCCACTGAACAGCAACAGAAAAACACCCACATAACATAAGATGCTAAAGTTTACTTTAGTGAATGATCTCTTTCTTTTATCTTTGTGGGTAAGATTACTCCCTCCTTCAGTCCCCCTGCTGTGAATTGGCCTTTTTCATCTCCCTCCATCCTCTTTCTCGTCTGACAGCAGAAATAACAGGTCTGGAGATGGCCGCATATCTGCTGCGTGAATGAAAAACAAAGCCCATAGACCTTGAGTAGAAGACACTGCTATCCATTATCTTGTTATCTCCTGTTTGGGAATTGAATCGAGTGAGAGGAGTTATACAGTAATCATGCTGCCAGATTCTATTAATTTTGTGTTCCAGTGAGCATGATGCAAACAGCCTGCTGTCCTTGCTGTCACAGCTCTTAAAGCTGTCCCAAAAATACTGAAGACAACATGTTGAAATGTGACATTTTCTCCTTGATGTCAACCTGCTGAAGATGAAAAGAATATTTCATCAAAAGGATACTTTGAATCTGTGTGGACATAATACAGAAGGGGAGATGTTTGTGACGTGGATATAGGGTTTTTTAATCAATATTATAAGGTTAATGAGTATCTTGCATAACCATAAGACCTAAATGAACAAGTCAAGCTTAATTTTCTTTTGTCTTAGACTTAGACAGCTCTAAAATCAAGTTAGTAGCCAGTAGTTAATCGTCCCTTTCTTCTTCTTGTGTATTGGCCCAATCTAAATCCACTGGCTGGGTCTTGTTTATGTACTCCAAACTTGTTTTGTCCACGCATTACTTTTTTTTTTTCGCCAGTGACATCTGTGGGGAAACATAAAAAGTAAAGCATATGCTACTAAAGAACAATATGGAACAATTTCTTTAAATCCTAAAGGAACTTTTCACTTCGGTCAATCCATTTCAAATTCATTCGTCAATTCAAATTTATTTCACATAGCAGATTTTAAACAAAATTATCACACACCAGTCACCCTTGATTGAATTGGGAGATCTCCATATGTTTTGGGAGTGCTCAATGTTTTTTTTTTACTTCTATGTTATGCTGCTAAGCCACTAAATTATCTTTTAATTCTGGTATAACTCTTTTCTTTCTGGATATTGGTTCGCTTAATTTAAGACTAGATTAAATCTAGGACTCTGGGAAAGCCAGTCTGAGGTGATCTTGAAGAAGACTTTATTTAAGATCTATATTTAATCACTGTCCGGGACTCCGGCCCTTAGTAATTGTATGTTTGTGATGTGACATGTTTATGTGGTTTTCTTGTTGTTTTTGCGCTCTATGACTTCAATGACTGTGACCAGGCTGTGACAGCAAAAGAGCAGATGGTCTTGGGTCTTGGTCTGTGCAGTCCACACAGGGTGCAGGGCAGAAGAGTCAATATAGACAGTGTAGGCAGTGCGGTTGCATTGGGGCCAGTGCACTATATAAACCAATTTTTATTCCACATTTCTAATAAATGCTTTTTGTATAATGGAAGCCACAGAAAATCAGTTTCATGCTACGAAAGCTCAACACAGCCAAACATTTAATAACAATTATTTCTCTCCTGTTGCCAGCACAGCCACACATGCTTAGCCAGTCAATATACAGCTTCGTTTTGAGGGAGGAGATGGGTACAGGTTGTCTTGCTGTAGCACAGCTCAATGTGGTTATCCCCTGCTGTGTGGCTACAGTGGAAATGCATTTGCTCATGGCTTGGTGCTGCATGGTGCAAATATGGCAGGCTATATCAAATGCACCATATGGCCAGTGAAAGGTGTGTTAAATTCATGAATTAATAAACACAAAGGGCAATAATAAGTTTAGCACAATGTTGCATTAGTGTAATGCTAAAAGAAAAAACAATATTTTACTTGAGAAAATTCATTTGATTAATGGGCCATTGTTAGACCTACAGATGGAGCCGTCTGAGAATTACCATGCTGGTCCATGACAGGTCCATTTAAGGTCTTCGCTTATTTGAATGCAATGGAAATGATATATCCAGTTGGCAGCCGACTGGGAGTGGCAATTATGAGTGGCAGAAAACTAGATTAGGTCAATCAATGTCATATAAATATGTTTAACTGATTTGTAAGAAAATGTATTGGTTCAATGTGATTGTGATAAATTTGAAATACTTTATTTAATTAGGTCCAGCAAATATAAGGTACAGCTATATTAATCTAAATATTATTTTCATGGAAATTTGCTACATGATAAAAATATTGATTTTTGATCATTTATTTATTCAATTTTATTCAGCATATTATCGATGTTTGTGATACTAATACTAAATCAAATAATTCGGCTGTCATCAGCCTGCTACTGTAAAAAATAGGCTGCTCAGACAAGCCAGGCACAAAATACAAAAAAATACGGCCAGAACGTTGGAAAAATGTGTGACATTACACATTTACAGGTGCAGTTTTTTCATCAAAAAGGATGATTCAAAAGGAAAATTAAAAGGAGAAAAGAGAAATAGGTAATTATTGAATTCTCAGATCTCTGATGTTTGTAATAATTAGATAGTTAGTTTAATGGCAGAAAAACAGACCAAATGTTGGGGGAGCAGATGCTGAATTCTCTGAAACAGATTTCAGGCTCCAAATAGTGTTCCTACATCAGTGTACTCATAGGTTACATCATCAGTAAAGCCAAAACAAATATTTATACAATGTTATTAGTTCTTGAGACTTTTGTCTGATCGTTTTTTAAGCACGTCTGGATAAAATGAATCCCAAGCTGTATACATGCTTTCCAATCTAATCTTGAAAAAGGGGACTGTGCTTGTTTGAGGAGTCCAATTCTGTACATACTGTACCCCTGCTGCTGCACTGAAAATCACATGCTGATGACTCAAAGACTCTAAAGGTTACTTTTTCATAACAACAAGGAAGAAAACCCTTAAACAAATGGACGGACAAAAGCTGTCTGTGTTTACTTGGCCTTTTGAATTGTAGGAAGGTAGCTCTCATGTTTTTCTCTGCTAAGTCGCAGACGCATAGAGAGCTTCTGTTGCTTTTAGGTAAACTTATCTTGGTTTAATTATTATTATTATTATTATTATTATTATTATTATTATTTCAAAAGATTACTATCAGCATTTAAACCATTGTAAGTTGATGCAACAGATGTCTTTAAATTCTGGATGTTCTTGAATTTCATCCTTTTTCTCAATATTTTGAAGTAATTGCATCACATGTAACTTTCTGTAAATCCTTACATTATCTTTAAATAATGTGTGCCTGACACCTCCTGTGTTTATTTTGCTTCCATTTGATTCAGACGGTTGAATTTTCCGGGGGTGCACACTACAATTTGATTAATTGTGGTTGTCCATGTATTATTGCTTATTTCCTTCAGTTCTTCTAATATTGGGAGTTATATTTAACTCACAACTGGTTATTATTTTCATTTTCTCACTATTTTATACTCAGGCTGTATGAGTTTGTTTCTTCAAGCTGAACCGTCACAGTCCTGGGATCACAGTCCTGTGCATGCAGCTGCATACAGACTATGTGGTATATAGACTAATGCACAAAATCTGGAACCAAAGTTCACAAGTGCAAGTTCCAACTGAAAACAATAACCTGATTGGCAGTCAGTCACACTATGGCGAGCACAAATAAAATTCCGGAGCTGGAAGACATGTCTGCATCTTTTAAATCAGTTGTTTGGGAACAATGTGGATTCTTAGTCGTGGATAGACAAGGTGAACTTTGGTCCATTGTAGGATTTGTGAAAGAAACACATCGAATATGCTAATGCACATTTGATGGCATCACCTATGTTAAATGAATGCATCCTTGTGGATTTGCAGGGGTGGGGGTGTATACTGCTACTGGGGGTTGTGCTATACTGAACTTCTACTGAACCTTGACTCTTAAACCATCATATCAACAGAACTTTTTTTTTTCCAAGCTTTATTTTTGACAGAGAAAGCTTTGTACATGGGATGGATGCTCTACCAACTGAGCTAATCGACACCCCATGAACAGAACTTTTGATACCTCATCCAATAAAGCTGACCTTTGCATAGTGGAGGAATAGATCAAATCCACTAAAATGGATGTGAAAGTTTAATGCGTATGTCATTCATGTAGGCTACAAAATAGTGTGTATTGAAGATTGTTGAAGATTTTTCTGACACTGTAATACTGCCCTCATTCATCTCAGCAAAGCTCCTGGTTTCTCAGTTATCATCAGTACAAACTGAAAATCTTTCAAATAATCATCACAAAAAAAGAAGAAAAGGAAACAAAAGGGAAGCCCTGCAAGGCACAGAGGAATATTGAGTGACACCTGCCACAGATATGGATCAGAACCAAAAGGGAGCTTCCTACTGAGTGACATCTGAAACCTGAACACAGACCAAGCACTACATGAAGACTGACACTACACAAGGTGGGTTAATATTCATTCAGCAGCTGCGTTTAAGGTTTTTCAGCCTATTTCTCAGTGTGTGTATTCAACAGTATGCAAAACAGCTGTGTGTTTGTGCGTGCATTTACTGGCAGGTAATTGTTTCCATGTGGTTATAAATAAAAGATTCAAATGTTGACTTTGCCAGCACAGTCTGTGTTTCTAGTCCTCAATTCATCTGATTTTATCTGCCTTGCTTCAAGCAAACAGACAGAGCGGATGAAAAAGTCATCACCAATCTCAGCTTCGCATAACCACATGCTGTTGCTTCAATAATCTGCCTCATATTTCAATTTCAATCTCAAACACATGCGAAATTATTTTTGTATGTGCACCATTTGAGATGTTTTGTTGCACAGAAAGCCCACAGGGACTCAATCAGTACTTCTTTTTCACGAAACTCAAGTTATGATTTAGATTAAACAAAAAGCTGAATTTGAATGTTGCATCTTCCAACTAGTCAAAGACATAAAGGAGCTGTGGGTGCTTTGGAAAGACTGTCCTAAAGAAACCACAGAGTCACTACAGACACCCTCATTTCTGTACTAAGTTAATTGTATTTAAAAATTAAATATTGATATTATGTAAATAATACACAAATGATAATTAATTTGCCAAAAAAAGAGACATAACATAATAATAAAATGTAATACATCATTTACAGATACATTTGACTAATGGAATTGTTTTTCATTTTTTTATTTTAATTATTATTATTGTGAATTCTTTTGACCATGATAATCATGTACTGAAACTCTAATCTGTACACTAAATGTAAAGCTAACCGCTTAGCTTACCAAAAAGACAGGTATCAGGGGGAAAACAGAAAACTAAAGGTAACAAAATCCACCTACCAGCATCCTTTAAAGCTCACCAAATAGCACATTACATCTTCTTTCTTCTCTACTTGCCCAGTGTCTGCTGGGATCAACCCCACAAAGTAGCAATAGATAATAGATGAATGAATCTCATTTATTTGATATGTACAAAAATCAAACTCCAAAAATTACATGCTGTGGTTTTATGTGCCAGACAATTTCTTGACCAGAAAAAGCCAGGGAACCAGCAAGTTGGCTGATCAGAAAACACAAACATGAAAGTTTTTGTAAGGGTCATTTGTTTTGAGAAGGCACTGACAAATGATGTTGTCTTGCCAACAGGCATATCAGATCAGAATATGCTTGCATGGGTCAGTTTGGAAGGCAGTTACAAATGTGATTTTTCATTGACTTTAGATGACTTGTTGGGTTTACCGTGGCTGTTATTCATGCCCTATTGAGATTTACACTAACACAAATGATTTGTAGACTAAACAAACTGAGCAACATACATTAAGCAGGAAACAGATGGCAGAAGGCTTAATGCCAGGAATTTTTGTAGGTAAATCTGCATTATGGCAACTTTAATGAAAGCTGAATTTGGAGTCCTTCATAACCTTGTGGTGTTCGCACCCGCTGATGCTCCCTCAATTTGTTAGAGAAACACTCATGAGATGGGGATATATTTTTTGGTGTATTGATGGTATTTCACATTTGTGAGGGTCCTTGGTTTCATAAAGCATCTCAAATGCCTTTCCCATCATTAAAATGTTTCCAACTCTTATTAGGAAAAAGACCCAAAATCAATACGGCCTACAGTTAACGTTGTGAACAGACCTGCTGTTTTTCTCTGCTTGGCTGTGTGTGGTTGGGAAATCACTGAAGTCTCATTAACAGAGAGTTATTCCATACAGCCGGCAATATATATGCAGTAATTACTGCATTCTTTATGTTGTATATGTGCTGAAGCTTTTAGATGTAATGGAGCCTCATTAATCTCACTTACTTTATTTATTAAAAATCTTTTTGCTTCCTTTTTCTGTTCTGTTGCCAACTTGTTGTATTGATGAAAGAATAAAGTGAATACGAAAACATGTACCTCTCAACCTTAGTGGGGATATTTCAGGAGATATTTGGCATTACCTTAACTGGAAAACCTGCCCCCCATGTGTCATTACACTGCTACTTATCTCACCATTCTCCTACAGCGTGTGACTAATTTCTGCCTGAGCTGACTTGGAATGTCATCGTCAAAGTCAAACCTCCAGCTCTGGACAATCCGCTGCTCACTGCAGAGACCACAGAAATGCAATCCAAATCCAATTTGGCCTATGATTGATTACTGTGCCCGCTACTTAATTAGGTGGGCAGCTAGGCTAATAACTGATGTAGATACATATGAGCTATTTCCTTTAGCTTCCATGTAAACACACTCTTGACCTTTGCAGCTGTGTATGGCTATGTGGCATCACTTATCTGTCACTGGAACACATCTATCCCTAATTCCACTAATATGCAGATAATCTGCTAATTCGTCTCCCAAGCCTGGAATCCTTTTGTAAATGAATTTAAAGATTTCACTTCTCTATGCGCTGTAATTGTTCTCCTGAAGTGCGAAGTGACCTTTGAGGAAAACCCTCTTGCCCACATGGCAATAATCAAGCAAGGGGTTTAAAGAAGACAGAGGAGGTCATTTACTCATATCTGGAAGCAATCCTGTGCTCTTATCAAACGAAAGCCTCCCTGATGATAACACAAGGTGAGCTCAATAAACACAAACAGCTAATTCAAGATCACTGGGAGCATTTGGTCGGATGTGACGTAGCTTTAGACAAACAGTCAAACTGCCATCTTGACCTGTGATTGTCTTGAGTAAACTGACTCAGACGAGATATTTACCCTCCCCACCAAACATTATGCAGACAGCAGCAACTAAAGAGCAACAACTAGTCGATGAAACCATCAAGGGCAAAAGCCAAGGGCCTTGTGTTTAAATTAATGTACCACTTTTCATTCAGAAAGTTAAAAAAGAGGATGTGCTGCGAGAATGTGTGTACTTCCCTGCCTGATAAACTCGATGTGTGTACACGGACTTATGACTCAGCTAAGCAGAGTGTGATGAAGAAATGGGGCACAGAGAGGAAGAAAAAACACAGAGGACCTCCCTTTTCACTGCAGCATAGGTCTTTTAACAATGTCTCAACAGAATTACATATTATTTGTAGTTGTGTGCCTATTTTGCATTTATTTCAGCATGAATGAATATATTTACTTATCATCACCCAATACATGCATTCATAGATCATCACAAGCTTGACCTCCTCTTTGTCATCATCAATCAATTGGTTCCCATAGTGGTTTGTTTGTTTAGTTGGTCCAGTGTGTACAATTTAGTGACATCTGGTGTTGAGATTGGAGACTGCAACCTACTGAATTCCCCTCACCTCATTCTTCCCTTTGTAGCGTGTAAGAGGACAATGTGAAAGGCCCACTTGGTTTGTCTGTTCTAGACTACTGTAGAAACTACTGGCAGTTCAACATGTAAGAGGACCTGCTAAATATGAAAGGCTCAGTGTAAGGTATTTTCATCTGAAATAAAAATCATTGTCAGGTGATCTTACACAAATGAAAACATAGTTATAATTATTACATTAAATTGCTTTTATATTCTTCAACTAGATCCCCCTAAATCTTCCACATTGGACCTTTTAAGCTCATTAAGGATTTAATTCAGATGCCAGCTATGGAACAATGCATAGATAACTGCATGTGTATATTTCTGATTTTGTACATAGCCCTTGCTGTAGTGTTTGTTTGGAAACATGCTACTTAATGTTGCGTGGCAAGAGCTGCCTATTGCTGGCACGAGTTACAATATCACATCATTCTTGTTGGATATCCATCTAAAAGGGGCACGCCACCAACAGAACACATAAAAATCAGTTCACTGTGAAAACAGTTGTATAGTTCAGTTGCACAATGTATTCTGTGGCTCTGAGTTAGATTTTTCTAACTCAGAACTCAAAATGTCATCAAGGGTTTTACATTCTTTTTTTAATCTTTACAAGGGCTTGGTGAGGACTTACTTCTAACAGCTTTAGTGTCTGGGTTTTTTTCAGGCATGAAGGCATTATGGGACATGCAGGATCCAGTGTTTCCATACAAATGACTAAAAGTCGGCCCTCAGCAAAATAAAATTTCAGACAATGACAGTAGTGCCATAGTCACACGTTATCATTTGTTTTTTGGTTGCCAAGCTCCAAGAAGGCGTTTCTTCATCAGTTATGGCAAAAGGCAGACACCATCTGCCATCCACACTGAAACAGTCATCCTATTACTGTAAAAGGGATAAAGAACACATCTGGACTTTCTTTTGCCACTGTGTGTGCCATCTCCAAAATACCCATATCAACATCCGACCTCTGTTTTGTAGTCGTGTTTGGGGTGTTGAGTGTTCTTGAGTGACAAAACCATTTCATGCAGACTGGAGATTATTTATTTATGCAGACTCTTGACTGATGTCAGCTGGACTGATGGGGGATGAATGCAAAGAAAAGCTGGGGGCATCATACCCAGCAGCAACAAGGTGCCGGCACATCAAAGAGAGAAGCGAAGCTTTTTGATACAGAGGGGTGGATAGCAGGACAAGCCTCAACCCTGACAGTTCACCACAGTGTGCTTTTGTAGATTACTGTTTGGTCTTTCCCAGGCGAACGCCGCACAGAAGGTAAGCAGCAGACAAGCTGACAGAACACACATCAGGGTATCTCTCCGTCAGCTGAAAGAAACAGCAGTCAAAACAAAAGTTGTGTCAGATGTTTGCAGGGCCTGTAACTCAGGGTCAGCGCACAGCAGAAGGAAGCACTTAGACTGTTAAACTTTGATGATGCGATCAGCTTCTCGGTGGGTTCTCTGTGTTAAAACTTCATCAAAGTATCATGTAAAATAAAACCACACAGCATAATATGCAACACGCAACAGTGAAATGAACATTTACAGCTCTGCATGGCTCCATCTTTTCTCTCCACAATCTATAAATCCTTCATGTCAGTTGTAGAGAGCAAGATACAGACCTTGGGTAGAATATTACTATATTTTTTTGTTTTTTTGTCCTATGAGTGGATGCAAACTATCAATGCTTTCTCATATTTAAAAAATTTCATCAGCTCGTGTTTTATCCTTTCTGATAAAATACAAGCTGATGGATGTTTTCAGTGCTCATTACACGAGCATTTGTGATGATATCTTGCAGCTGCTTTGTGGAATATTTCTGCCAATTATGGAGTTTGATTTTTTTTTTTTTTACCTTTGGCCTCATTATGTTTCTTAACACAGACACATGGCCACAACTCCTCCTGGATAATTTACTTTACTCTAAGGTTAATTTACTGCCACCAGCTATATACAGTACATATTTATACTTGTTTTATGATAAATTATACTATTATACTTATATACTATTATTATACTATATTATTATTATAAATTACATTTATTTTACATCAGTTTACTATGTTGATTATGAGCTTTACTTTATTTTTTCGCTCTGGACATTCCTCTGAAGGTATGAACATCTCTTCTATTTACAATCAATGTTTTATATATGTGAACTTCGTCGAACACGTCGGTGTAGCAGGACCATGCATTTTGCAGCATGTAATCTCTATAAATTCAGAACCTGTTACCAAGGCATCAGGCAGATTTTGGCATCAGAAGGGTTCTGGTTTCCATTTTTAGTCAGAGTAGCATTGACCATGTTTGGTTATGTTTGATTGGAATCTGGTTGCAACAGTCTGTGCGGAGAGCAAAAGCGCCAAAGCACAGTGGCTAAAATGCAATCCTGGAACCCATCAGCTATTGTATGACAATTATTGTCAATATACAGATATCTGTTCATAAAAAATGGCAGAATGGCAGATATGTGTCTTTCTCATCATTCTTGTATCACTTTGCCACTCAGTGCACAGACAAGTCTTGGCCTGGATTGATATCCATTTTCCAGATATTCATCGGCTACATCGGAGGCCCAGTAACATTAGCCACTGCCTACCAAGGCTAAATTGTTGTCAGATGATAGCTGATGGGTTCCAAGATTGTGCAATGTGTGTCAAAAGGAGTATATGCATTCATGTGCCTTTCCTGCATTTTTGCAGTCTGATGGTTGTGATAGTGACCAGGTAGTTGCTAAAAGAAATGTAGCAAACAGCAATCAATCCTGCAGCACTGGACATAAGATAAAGCAAAGGCAGTGGTCTTGACTAAGGCTATACTACACCTATGCTTTTTAGCAGCTAATCATCAGCCTGCAGCATGCAACATTTTAATCCTGTGTTCTGGAGTGGTCTGCAATTCAGACCAAGAACACAGCGAGTGTTCCCCGTGGATCAGTCTCACCAGCCCGCTCACTGGGCTCATGGGGGACATTATGTGTGGCACCATCTGCTTCACTACCGGTACTCAAAAGGTACATTTGAAGAGACTACTCAGTAAAAAAGGTTTTTTTTTTGTACTCATGCACTTTTTTTTGTACTCATGCACTTGGTTTAGCGCAAGTTTGAGACTTAGTTGTTGAAGTTAAAGCTCCACTAATCAATATATACATTTTGCTGCATTTTAGCCACTGTGGCTATGAGGTAACCTGCAGAAAAGTCCATGAAAACTGGGCCATCTTTAAAAGAAGACACATTTTCTTTGCATTTGCTCATTAACATTTACACATGGAAGGACTTTTCTGTGCATATTGATTCCCTAGCCCTAGTCTCCATCTATAAGCCTCTATGACTGAACTCTGCTTTCTCACGAGTGTGCAACATTCTGCAAAACAAGCAAGTCTTTTCAACAGAGTGCAAATGAATGTGAACTGCCCTGATTTCCTATCAAACTTCAAATAAGTTGATCCCAAATGTGGTGACTTCACAGAGTCTAACAAACAAACATACAATTATTCTCATGTGCAAAAACACTATTTAAAGGTTTTAAAATCTTCTTTATTCAATTAATGGCATCTAGTTTTCATATTTTCCTCTTTTTGGTTGCATTGCCACTTTTTATTTATTTATTAAAAACAACAAAAAAAAACAGTAATTTATTTTTATTTTTTTATTTAGGACATTGAGTGTCCTCATGTCATCACTCCAAAGGTTGAGAACTAAAATTACTTATCCCAAGGATAGAAAAACAGGTACACACAAAGAGACAGCATATCTGTAGGGAAATCAACTGCAAATATGCACTCAAATATGCACCCTGTCAATTAAATGTAACTGACATGTTTTCCACTGAGGAAAAACCTGACCTCCCTGCGTTACGTGTATCCACCACAACCCACACACATCCATTTCTACTTTTCTCAAGGGGATTGTGTGCGCAACAGCCTTCAATCTACAAATAAGCCTGCTTAATTATATGTAACTGCTGGCTCCACTCAAAGCCATGAATTATATCCCATACTCTGTCCACAATCGATTTGTTATATTTCATGTGATAGCTATCAACTGTTTAAATATAAGCACCAAGCTGAGGGCACCCAATCCCATATGTGTAAGATGGATGGCTTCACAAGGCCTGAATCAATAAGTATCCCACATAAGCCGGGAATCAAGCTAAAGACGAGCTGCTCTCATCTCAAAATGAAGGAAAAGATTCTGATTGGTCAGGTTGTTTGAGGCTACACACTGAAAGATTATCACACATACATACAAACACACATTTTTATCTCCAACACATACAAAGACTCAATCAGTGCCATACCCAGGGGTACTGTGAATGGTACAAATGAAAGATTTTATAGATACATTCCCTGCAACATGTACTGTATATAAAATAAGGCAGGCCATGATTGAAGTATTATGTGGGAGACATGACTAGAACAAAATAAAATGTAATGGTTGACTTTAACAGTATCCCATGTAATTATTTCTGACATTGAGTGTAACAGATCCTTACCCAATCAAGCTGTGTTTATGGATTTTGGAGCTTAAAGCATTATCTTAAATCTAATAACGTGACTATTATTACTTGACTCTGCAGTTTAACTCAGCTCTATGGAACCTTTTGACTGTTTTAGCTCATTGTTTTGGTTTTCCCAGCCTGCAAATTCTGCTATAATCAACTTTGTTTCTGGCTGAGCATGAAGTGAGCATGAATATTAAATTATGCCAATGTCGCTTCATGTCTGCTGGATCTGTAAATAGGAAACTGTTTGCTAACAGGTTCACTGTTATCCAATGTTGTCGTTTGAAGTGGCCAAAAAATAATTAGTGCAGCTTTAATACTCTCATGCTATTTGCACATTGGCAGATTTTGGTTACTGTAATCATTCCTACTGTTCATGCTGGCATAACTACACTGTAGATGTGACAAAATTTAGTTCTCACTGCTTGCAAAAATTCATTCCAAAGTTTGAAAAGAGGACGGATAAGTGGTTAAATAACTCACATTATAATAAAGCCCTTTAAATATAATTTAATCCTTGCTTCTGACAGTTCCAAATTTCTTGTTCGGATTCAGATGCATCCTCTCAACCAGCAGGAATCTAAAATTACAAGCTGCTGTTGAAATTCTGAATCAGGTTCTGCCTGACTGGGGCTGATTCTGTATGAAAAGCAGTATAATGCAGATTGGAAACAGAGACCAGTTTAACAACAGTACCACAGCTTGTACTTTCAGCTTTACCTGCAAAAAGTCAGAGCAGAGAGGCATCACCATACAGGAACAGCCCACAGACTGACAGCCGAGGTTGGGATAATGTAACATGCTTTTGGTTTCTGTAAGTAGCCTTCCAGTCTTTCATCTAATTGCTTATGCATATCAGTGTCACAGACAAACAAACACTCGCATTGCCTACAGAACTGACTCTGTTTTTCTCTCTTCGCATCTCTTGCATAGATTGTAGTTGCACTTGCTTCCAGCTGTCCGATACAATACTCCCTCAGTAGGAATAATTCTATTTGTGTGTGATTTTCCACATAGAACATTATCTTCGTGAACAACACTTGAGCAATCACTCAGTAATTTTGTTCAGGCAATCCAAAGAGATTACGGAAATCACATCCTGGGGAAAACACGAAGAGTACGAGGCTCCTCGTACAGTCGCAGTGTGTGACTTCTTTAAACACCATACTTAATTTGCATCACTCCCAAAAGTTGGTGGCGATTTCAGCTCCTCCTCCCCTTCACAACGCCTCAAGAGGAGGCTGGTAATCACTGCAATTAACGTTCTTCTAATTATGGCTCTGCTTGGTAGTGCCTTAATGGACCACACAATACTGACAAATTAATCCATGCTCAGAAAATAAATCTGATTTGACGAGCACAAAATCATTAACCTCATGACCTGATGACAGTATCCAACAGAGTGTGTGAGATGCAGTGAATAGTTGCAGATGGAGACAGGACTGTTGCTGCCATGCTCTATAAAAGTATATAGTATACTTTTTTTCTGGGCCTGTTTGTCATGGCTTGGGCTAGCCCCCTTATTTCCAGTTAAAGGAAGTCTTAGTGCTACATGGATAATTTAGTCAATTGTGTGCTTCTAATTTTGAAGCTACAGCTTGGGAAAAACCCTTTCCTACTTGACAATGCATGCATGATGATTACCTCATGCACAAGCAAGAATGTCCCAAATTGGTGTGAAAGAACTTAAATGGTCCACAAAGAGCCCTGACCTCAACCCCATCCAACGCCTTTGGGACAAACTGAAATGCTGATCGCAAACCAGGCCTTGACACATAACCTCAGTGGCCGACCTCTACAATGCATCCAAAAGTTTGTGGAAAGCCTTTTTCATTAGCATGGACAATAATGACATGGGTTTGGGTGTACATATACTTTGGCCCATGTGTTATGTGTATGTGTCAGCTCGACGGCATTGTTCTCTCTCTGTCTCGCTCTGTTTTTCTCAGACCCGCTGCACTGCTGCTGTCGCTCTCTCCACCTACATGTTTACAGCGCAGAGAAGCCTTTTGTTGGAGGCTGTTAAAAGCCATTCTGGGAAATACAGGAAATTGCTAACTGAGGCAAAAGTTGACAATGCAGGTTGAGGGGAAATAGGTACAGGAAAAATGTAAATCACGGCGCCTCAACCACTGGAACACAAGTTGAAAATCAGACAATTTTGTTGTAGAACAATGTCAGAGCATCTGAGGGTGGATTTATGTCACTCAAGGCTGGATCAGACAAGTAAAGAGAGCTCTAGACCCACAGGGTTGCCACCCACCCCCTCAAGGCCCAGTTTTGAGGCATGTTAATGGCATTGATTTTTAATTGGTAATTTGATTCATTTCAGGCAAGATTCAGGCATTTTGTACCTTTTAAAATACAAAATCTAACATCATGCATCATGACCTAATTTTGAGGCCCTGTCTTGTAGAGTGAAAACAGATATTCTAATTATGTTATGTAATGAAGCTGCAAAGAATCTCATGTTTGCAATGTGCTTAATGAGAGTTTGGAGGCAAAGGGCATATACACAAAGCACAGAGGGCTAATAGAGGCACAAATTGTTAGGATTTGCTAGGTTTGTCTATTACCCTGTGTTTTCCTGGTGTTTCCCTGCCCTTCGTGTTCTGTGTCTGTTGTGTCTGTCTCCCCTGTCTGTGCAGGCTGGGCGTGGCTGACCTATTTCTCCAACCACTCCCCCACTGATCCTCACCTGTTCTGCTCTCACACCTACTACACCAGTTTGTTGTAGTATCTTTCATGGTAACGACTCATGTACCAGCTCTGAAAAACCTTTCATTGAAGAATCTTTGTCGTATATTCTTTGGATGCCTGCTTCTTATGTCTGATCGTCTGCTTTGCCTTCAGCCCTGCCACACTCACTTGCCCTGCTAGCCACGCTTAGCCTACCCTCGTCTGAACTGTCCTCGTCATCCTGCCTTGAAGCGTTGCCCCTGGACTCCTCCTGTATTGTCTGTTCGTGTCTTGTCTCGGAAATAAATACCTTCGAAAGCAATTCCTGTTTGTGGTCTGCATTGTGGGTTCAGTGTTCTGCCAAAGTGCAAGCCTAACACAAATAGAGGCTTTTGCCTAAGTGGTTAGTCAGACCATAATGTTACTGCATCATATACAGCAATCTCTGAACTTATCGGCTACTGTCTGACGACAATGTAGCCAGCAGGTATCAGGAAAATGGAGAACACATATCCAGGCCATTACTTCCCCTGCAGTTCTATTAGCAACTTGATACACAAGAATAAAGAGACACATTTCTGCTAATATCGATAAACAAATATGTAGAATGCAGATAACTTTTTTTCTAAAAGCTAATAAAAGGCTAAATCTTCATCAGACGATAGTCGATGGGTTCTGAGGCTGCATTTTAGCCAGTGTTTTCCCGTTTTTTTTTTTTCACTCTCCTTAAGGACTGCAGCAAACTAAAGCCTGATCAAACGTGATTGGTCAATACTACTCAGGCTGCGAACAGAAACCAAAATGTTTCCAGTGCCCAAATCTTGGTCATCATTCATATGCAGATATCTGTTTATAGAGATAACACATATAGTAACTGTTGCAAAAATTGAACTCAGTCACCCAATGCTTCTTCTTATCCTTAAATCTAATCTCAAAACTAGACAGTTGTGCACACAATTCTTCCACCGCATTGTGATTGCTAAATAAAGCAGTGAATACTATGCTTTGTGTGCACATGACTCCCGACCAAAACAGGTCAGCCATAAAGAGAACAGAGAGATCCACATCATACTTCTGACTGCTTCCCCAAAGTCTTGTAGTTTAGTTACTGCACACGCAGCAGAGAAAATCCCTTCATATGGCAGGTACAGTATATGTGTTCTGAAGAAAATTAATTCATAAGCCTAGTTTTAAGACTCACTTTGAATTTAAAAAATGGGGTTTGTAAGCTTGTAAAAGTTCCCCCCCCCAAAAAAAGTTTTAAAACAGACTTGCATGCTTGTTTTGCAATAATATAACCTTCCATTAGAATGACTTTTTGCTCCATTGTGTTGCTTAATAGTTTTACATATACCAACATTATGACTTGCTAAATTAGACTGTGTAAATCAGCTTAACGGTCACTGAGATATATATCACAGAAATATTAGAGAGCCAAGTGTATGACTCCAACACAATGCTTTCATTTCAACATTTTGCTGAGATTTGGGTCTGAGCCAGTATGCTGGTCATAATAGGAACACTTTTGAATTATACAAATGTCATTAGCATATACTCCAAATTTCTACAAATAGTTTCTCGCACACTTTGCATAGCTTTGTAAAATTAGCCCCCATTAAGAAATTGTTCCAGTCTCTGATATTTCCCAGTCAATGTGACCTTTAGTGATGTTTGCCAGCAGCAGAGGATCCATTGTGTGACCATCATGCTTTGCTCTCACACACATATGCATTCTTAATAATTCAATGTGGTCCCAGGAGACGTTGGCAGAGGAATGATCTACAGTGTGGCTCATATTGGGAATAGCACTTAGACCTCATCCTAGATATTGTTTGTTTGGTGCATAGTCAATATGGTGGCAGTTCTATCTTTATGATTGATAAGGTACTTGGTATGGGCCCCAGCTTTCCATTAGAGGAGACTGCCTCCCACTGATTTATGCTGTCATGCGAGCAGCTCATTTCCTCATAATCCTTTGTTTTTAACCATGTTTACAGTTGAGCTCTATTCTCCTCGACCTGAAGCTCCTCTCAACAATCCTCCTGTCTTTTCTCGTCTAATATTCCTTCATTAAATGTTTTAAGAGCCGGTAGCTGCCATGCACTTGGGAGGCAGATTAAGTGTTGAACACACTTCTTGATTTCATTTATTTACTCATTTGTGTAGAGCCCGACACACCGTGCTAGGTGGGTTTGTGTGGTCGCGGGCTGACACACACATTACGCTTGGCAGAAGGCCACGAGGGACACCAGCGAACAGCTGTTCCTGGAGCGGTGGATTCTCCCAGCAAGGCAGACGGAGCTACCAGTGCTACAATGTGTGCGTGTCTGTGGGCGTCTACTCAGTAACTTAACAGCCAAGAGGCCATATGGGCATTTATTTATTTTTCTCAGGAATAGATGGACTCTTGCTATCATTAGTAAATCCAGCTAACTGCACTGTCTCACCGTGCTTGTGTCATGGTGTCATCCCAGTATTGTATTGTAATTACTTTACAAGACATTTTGGTGTATCCAATTTCTGTAGCAATGGTGGCTCTGTTTTATTGTGCTTTTTAAAAAAAAAATTGAACAATCACCTGAGTGAATGGAATTGCTCAATGACTGGAAAAAACTCCATCCCCTTGAGCTCTTGCTGCTGCCGTGCCATTTTCTGTTTTCAACAAAACCAACATGGAAACAGAGAAAAATTACAGCACCATGGGTAAATTGCTTATATTTAATTCTGTATGGATGGGAGAGTGCCGTGGACTGCAGGGAGCCAGGAATTGCAAATGCGTTTTAGTATACCAATGCGTGTCCCTTCTTGACTCTGTGAATTCATTGTGCACATTTGTGATTGTAAATAATGTGCAGTGCAGCAAATAGTGAACAGGGAGAGGAAACTCTCTCCTGATGCATCCAGTGTTAGTGGGCAAGAGGAAGCTCAGCTAATTGAATTCTCCAGTCCAGTGGTGAAGATGGCTCAAGTATTTGCAGCTAAAGTGCTGCAAATACTTGACTCATGACAGAGGTCAATTAAAGGCTGGAGACCCACCAGTGGCCGCACATATGACTTGAATTCTTAAACATCACACCTTTACACTATTTTAGAGGAGACACAGGCCAGGATATGTTCACATGTTCAAAGTTATAGTTATTAAAGTGTTAAAGTGACTTATTTTTTGGCGCTGTTGCCAGATTCCCGTATCTCTGCAACTTAGTGAGTACAATGTTATTTTTGCAGTACAAATAGGAACAACAGCCAAAACTAAGAAAATGTGATCCAAGTTCTAAGAAATCAACATCTTTCCTTAATGCAACCATAATTCCAAAAATTGTCATGAGCACACATTAGAGTGAGTTTATTATAAAAATATAACTTCTCCCACCATTTCTGACCCTTCATCATCTTCACTTATTTAGCAATTATAATGCTGTGATGATACTGTTGGTTAGTTTATAAATCACCAGAGGGAAAATTAGTTTGGTCACCCAAATTGAGATCTTCCACCTGGAATAGTGGTGGCTCAAGCGACAAACTGACTGACCAACATCAGCATCACCATTAGCCACAGCAAACACGTTTTCCTGTTCATTTGAGGCCATATCGGGCGCCCAAAACAAAACACAGTGACCTGAAGTTGAGCCGGCCTCAACGTTTTTAGATAAGCAATCTGACATCACAATGCGGTGGCCAATCAGATGATGAGAACTGATCAAACCCCTCCGCAGCCTGAAATGTCACTGAAACTGAGCATGCTCCAGGTGAAGGAGGAGGGGATTTATTTTCTGATTGTTTCACAGCACCCCTCTCCCATATCCATACACCGCCACACAACCTTACAGTGATTCATCAGAACGATTGAGTTGGTCTGAATATGGCCTAAGAATTACTAGTACTCATTCATGGCATGTACAATCTGTTTATGTGACCATTTCACCAATAGTTTTTTGCTCAACCATCGGTTATCTCTTGGCAATCAGCACAGGTGTTGCCAGGAGCTTGCATCAGTGGCAAACGTCTTGGAAGTTCTTCATAAATATTTTGCCACTAGCCTAGCCTCTGCAGGTTATTGTCTTTTTGTTGAAGTGCCAGATAGACTGTAAACTTTGTAATGTTTTTGAGACTGCACAGATGACTTCACTCTTTCATTGCCTCACTGTGCTGTAATTGCGAAAAGGACTACTTTAATTTCCTGCACAGAGTGTATGATGTGCACCATGAATTATATTTTGTCTTATTGGAGTTTCATATATTGTGCTTGAACTCTTGTAATATTCCAGAGCTCATTTCTCCTTTTATGAAGCTTTGACTCACATGTCTCAAGTTTGAAAGAGTGTGTAAAGAAGTTAATATCAAGCTTAATGCAAAATAAAAATGAGAGTGGTTGTTTATGAGATTTCCCTTGTCACTGGAAGAACTGTTGCCCTCAGGTGGTGTGTAAGTATTACATAACAGACAATATAAGGCAGTGTGGGATGAAGCTGGAAAAGACTTGAGACAAGAAAGTAAGCAGTGGCTTTCTCCTGAGACCTGCAAGAGAAAACAAAGAAATGCTCTTTGAGATGCATTGACAGAGGTTGTTTGAGTATCACATAATTGCAAGAAGCAAAAATTGAAGTAAGAAACAGAGAATGAGATATTATTTTTTGAATATATAGTGGTATGTTATGGGTCTGAAGTCAGACTCCTTCCAATAGCTGCTGTGACAAACATATGTCAAAAACTTCACAGTCATGCCAAATGTACTCTCAAAACTTTTGAGTGCTGAGAAACACGCAAGGCGTTGTAATATTTAATTTGAACTCAACTCAACTGTGTCATTCTTTTCCCTGTCTCAGTGAGACAATCAATGAAGGGCAGGCTAAGAGGAGGAAAGTGTCCATGTTTTATTCACTCTTACAGAGTGATATCAAGCCTTGTTGGAAACCCCCGTCCTCGTCCCAGGGGCAGAGTGTTGTGGTGTGCTAATGGATTTTGCAACAAGGGCACATCTCTGGGCGGTTTGAAGATGCAATTATGCCGGTAATGGTAGTGCCACTGCAAAGTGACTGCATCAGCAGGAGCGAAAATGATCATATACAAGATCCCGGCAGTGTGCAGCATGATAAGTTTAATTGTGTGTTTCTAATCCTAACCCCAAATAACATTCTCTGTGAACTGTTGGAAACACACTGTATTGTCCTGATGACAAAGACAGATGATTATTTCAAGATTATCATCATTTCTAACTTGACGCTCTGCTGTTGATTATGACAAGGTGGTTTTAGAAGGGAATCATGTTTTACTCAACTGAAAAGCTGTAATTCACGTAATGCTTCGTGACAATCCATTTTCTTTATTTGGGATAACTGTTGTGAGAAGGAGGCTTTTACTGTGTCAGATGATGATGTTCACTCCTTGTACAAAATGTACCCTGAGCTCCAAAAACACTTAAGACACGAGAGGGGATAATGGTGGTGAATATTGCACACAATTTCTTGTTTGTTTCCAAACATATTGTATCAGATACTGAATAATGCAGACAACCAAGAGGCAATAATAATTCAAAGGACAATAACAGTGAAATGCTTAACATGAAGTTATCATTTCTGACCGGCTTTGATGTTGAGGTGCAGATCTCCTCTCCAAACATGTGTTCATATGATAAGCACTGTGCCAGTGGGAGCTTCACATACAGCCATGCTCATAATCTTCCTGTGATGTTTTTTGTTATAATGAAGAGAGAATCAATACAAAATGAGGTCAGTGAAAGAAGTCTTATTTTGTGAAACAGTTCCATTGGTTAACTGCTCTATCCAGTGATGATCCATGTGTTTTGTTTGGTTTTTTGTTTGTTTGTTTTTTTGCATAATGTTTGTAAAAAATACTAGTTTCAGCAGGCTTATTCTTCTCACACAGTTTTCTGCAGTGAGATATGTGGTCCACGGCCCAGTGCAATAATGCAATTCAAAGCTGATTTAATACGATTAACTTTTTCTGGTTTTCTGATTCACCTGCAATGAAAATTAAGAAAATCACCAAATGAAAAATCTAATTCATTCATTGCCTTCCCATAATTGTGAAGACATCTGACTCGAAACCAAAAGTCAACCCATTGGTTGTGTCAGAGGAAAAGTCAGTGAATGCAAATATGTATGGTAGAAATATAGAAGTTAGAAGCATGCAAACACAAATCTAGAAGCAGGAGTAACAGAGTTTATTCCAACAATAGTAGATAGGAGAGTCTACACTAGTCTGGGCATGGGAGCAGGAAGGGCTGAGCTGTGGGAGCAGGTGGAGGAATGGAGGAGGAGTTTCCAACGATCCAGGGACAGAGTGTGTTCAGATTCAGCAGAAGTCTTTAGGTGAAGCAGGAGAATAATGGAGGCAGAAGCCAGGTCTGGAAGGCCATGGCAGAGGAGAAGAAAGGTTAGCAAAAAAATAGTCAAGAAAGGCTAGATGAGACTGACTGGGTAGCAGGATCTACGGTATGATCTTGTGGCATGCTGGATTTGAACACGGGTATATAAAGAGTTGATTTACCATGGTTACTGCTTGCCCTCTAAAAACCTACACACCTGACTCCATTCGTGCACATACGCACTAACAAAGAGAGAGCGAAGCTCCAAGCTTAAGGAGCAAAGGGTGTGACAAAAGTCTTTGACTTGCTGGCACTACAAGAAAAGTGTAAAGATCGCCATAATAAGCAGCTGGAAACCACGATATTACTGTGCAATAGCTCATAACTGAAATCCATCACTGAAAAAGTTACCACTGTCACACAAAGTGACTGTTCTGAACACTTCTTGGTGGTGGAGTTGTATTCCAGTGCTACTGCAATAAAACTTTAAATGATCAACACAATTTTAGAAATCAAACAATAAAATCCAATGCAGGGAGGAAAATACTTTGTCTTTTGGAAATTGTTCTGGTGTATAAGGTATTTTAATAAATGTGTAGTTGAGGATTGCTCACATCTATTGAAGCACAGAGTCACCTGTCAGAATCTAATGATAAACACTGAATACTGAATTCTTGTCATTTTACCTTTGCATGGATTGACATTAAAATGACTTATAAAAAGCAGGAGTCAGTTATTGCCCTTACCATGGACTCTACAATTACTGTCAAGGCTGCAGTCAGAGCAGTGAAAAGTGCTAGAATACAAGCAGTTCTTGTCTTCTTTCTATCTACTGGATGTAAAATAACAACCGTGAAGAAACTGTCAGTAAAACACAAGTCCTCACAAAGCAAATGTTCTGTGCTGCTACACTTCGAGTCCGTTGACTCAAATGTGCATGCAAGAAGTGGATGTGAGCACAGGTGTGTGCTGTGCTTCTTTTGGTATAAGTGGAGAAGACTTCTTATGTACTACAATACTTCTTTGTTCAACTAATTTGAGAGATTTAAAATTTAATGTGAAATGTTCTAATCATTTGTGCCAGCTTCTTCTTCAAAGAATTGGCCATCTATCAAATTCATACTCCAAAGAAATTGGAGGCAGCATTTCACCAGAACATTGAGGTGTCCACCCCTGTCATAAGAAAAAAGGAAATGCCAGCCCCTCCCATAGGTCTTTAGTCAGTAGCATTATACAATTAGTTACCTTTATAAGCCAAATAGCCAATGATAGCATTAACTCTTGTTTTGCCTAACTTCTTTTTGTGCCCCCATATCAATGACGGTATGAAGAATAGACAGAGCATGAGTGACGTCACCCGTAGGTTTCTGACGCAAGCCATAAATATGCAGTGCTGGCCGCTGCCATGTTGGATGTACTGCTTCTTCCACCATCTATATATCAGCAAAGATGTGCATGATTGGCAGACCTGAGGCAGGCTGAATGACAGGCGAGTGCTCTGTAACCACCTGTAACAACACTTGCCTGTCAAAGTGGCCACACTGTTAATTATGCACAACTTTAAACCTTAATATCATTCAAACAGGTAACTTAAAAAAAATTCACCCCCTGCACAGTAGTCATGAAAAGTTAAATTAGCTATAGAGACCAAAACCGTTTTGTTTGTTTGTTTGTTTGTTTGTTTGTTTGTTTGATTGTTTGTTAACCTGAAAATGATTGCAGTAAAAGTAAAGAAAGTTAATATTCATTTTAACCCATAGAAAACCAAAACTTCCCAATAAAACCACATAAGTTGTCTTATCATTATGTGTGCACTGTCATGGATTGGTCTTCACAAATTGATTTTCATATTATAGTGAAATGAATAGAAAGTAATGGTTCCCCAGAAGGAAAGAACAAGAGAAGTATCAAGAGGCACACTGTAATTGTGGTTGTTATATGCTGTGATGTGAGGGATTGATGATGTGTGGTGGTTGGATCACTCTTTGCAAGAAGAAGCAGCAGGATGGAGACGGATAACTTTCTTAAGCAGCACTTCACTCGATTCCACACTTCATAACAACTTCACTTCCTTGTTCCGACTTCTCACATGACTGAACTAACCAATCAGAAGCTAGGACTTAGACTGAGGTAAACATGAGGAAATCAGGGAGGTAGATTCAACAGAATATCCTAACCGTTTTAAAGATGCAGTTGAAAATATTTAAACATGTAAATATGTAAATAATAATGTCTAACATAAATATGTAAATAGTTAACTGTGTAACCATTGTAACTGCATTTTTAGCAAATTAACTCAAATATCAATTATATTAACTTCTGAGGCTTACAACTGTCAAATATCAATTAACTTCACTTAAACATTAAACCCAAGCCTTACATATGCTAAAAATGACAATGTTAATGGTGATAATAGCAGTTATAGCACCAAACTCAATGTACAGCCAAGGCTGAGAATGTAATTTGTGTTGCAGGTAGTTTTGAATGTATTTGGTTACAAGAAACTACAGGACAAACACAAGCACAAACTCAAAGTCACTATCACAATCCATTCTGTGGGGGGCATGAGAGTGTGTACCAAATTTCATTGCATTTCATTTCATATACTTGTCTTCATATTTCATTCTGAATCCAAATGGTGGGAAGACTAATAAACACTGTAACCCTAAGAGCCAAAATTGAAAAAAAAAAAAAAACACAAACAGCCAACTCAAAAATTGAGTGAAGTCAGTGAAGACAAGACTTGTAGTAAATGGATTAAATTTGCAAAATGATGGCTTAAATCAATATTTATGACATTTAAACGGTTGATAATTGAATCTCACTGTCTTGACTATATGAGATTTAGTTGAGAAACTGATAAGAATTGGCAAATCACCATATTGGTCTAACCTAAGTATAGAGTTATCAGAGGGAATGTGAAATTTCTTCGTGCCTGTCATTTTGGCAAGACAGCGGCCCTACCTGAGGCTGCCTACAGGCCAGGTCTGCTCCACTGGAGTTTCCCCAGGGCTTCTTCCCACCACCTGCTCTCCCAGCTGTGATGGAGGAGCTCCAAAAGCCCTCTTTAGTATTCTGCTATCCACAAGGAAGGGAAAGGAACTTTAGTCTAGCTCCATTTGTTTCTGAAACTCAGTAAGTGACATGATTGAAAGTTACAGAGAGTGAAAGAGGGTTGTCTGGGGAGAGTGAGAATGTGGCTTATCGGCAGATTATAGACACTCCTGTATTTTGACAGGCAGGCAGCGGACAGGGCATACCATATCTGTACAACATCTGGAAATGGAGGGAATTTTATGATGTTTATCATATGAAGCTTTTTCGAGGTCTCACTCGATTCCTTGCCGCCTCTGGTTATTGTGTCTTTCTGACCACACACTCTTCTCCCATGGGTACTCTCCGCCCATGGAACTCATACATAACAAACATCTCTTTTCATGTTTGCTTGTGTTATCCCATCTGGATGCTTATCACAGGTGGGACTGTGCCTCTGCTGTGAAACACTGACATTTGACTTGACTTGCTCATTACAGGAAGGTACATGAATATTAAAACACCGTCACAGCTCAGTGCCGGTGACTGGCAGCTCCATTTGGAATTTCCTATTCTGTCACAAATAGAAAGGAGAAAGAGAGCATGACAAAGATCAATAACTTCTCTCTGTACTTGTTTATTCTTACCAAAAGTTTACTTTTATGGCTCCGTCATAAATGAGCCGCTGTGATAGATATTATTCACAGAAAGAATCCAATCTCTTCTATATGAAAACACTGGTCGGCCTGTACTGTCTTTAAATTTGCAATAATCGACTAGGTGCATTACACTTGAATATACTGACTACACTATATATGCATACTTCTTCACACAAGAGTAACCAGTAAGGGGGCTGATCCTGACTAGATGAAAGTGGTAGAGCATTGATGGAAAAGGCATTTTATGTTTTTTTAATGTTTATTCTGAAATTAAACTCTCTTCTGTCCATATCTGATGTTGCTACTGAAAAGTATTACAACTGCAACTGCAAGTATTTAAAGAAAACTACTGCAGAGGTGTTAAAAGGCATTAGTCAAATCATTTTAAACACCCTGGTCCAAGGTAAATCTTAATTTTCACTTCGCCTTGTGGCTTTGCATTGATGTTTGCTCTTGTCTTTATAATGTGTTATAACCATAGACATTAAAAACATGAAGGTCATATTCATGATGTCACCCATAGGTTTCATATAATTTGGGTGAATTATATACAAATTCACCCTTAGTACAGTTGTCATGAACTGGGAAATTAGCTATAGAGACCAAAACAGTTTGGTTTTTTGTGCCAGGCTGTAAACATGTTTATTTCTGCTGTGAAATTGGACATTTTAATATGGGGGGCTGATGAATATTGGCTCGTTCTGTAGACAGCCTCGAGTGGCCGTTCAGTAAACTGCAGTTTTTGGCACTTCTGCATTGGCTTCATTTCACAGCCATGGACATTGCTGCTTGGTTATAATGTTTATGTTTACATGGTACTGTATGTATATGTGTAATAAATATTTACAGTATGTAAAGAATAACAATTATTCTGTGTATGGTGCACAATACTTTAACTTCACATTCATCATTAACCAAAGCTGAAATATGCATCTTGTGTGTGGTGATTAGGAGAGGGCTTGTCTGTTAAATCAGCATAGAGCAGAATACACTTGACTGTGTGATTCTTTATCTGGCAATAATCATTTCCTAGTCATAAACAACTGTAATATAAACTGTAATATAAGACATCATTGCTTTGCCCACAGACAGAAAAAACAACAAATTTGCTTAATTATTGTTTTTAGATTTATTGAAGTAACAGCACCTTCCCATTCAGCATGTCTGCTTTAGGCCTAAAAGAACAATAAATTAAATGAATTTGTTATTATTGTTAGATTATTATTTGCTGCTTAAGAAAAGTATGCAGTTCAAATCAACCAACGAATATTAAAAATAGAATAATGGGCAAGTGTCAGAGAAAAGAACATAAACAAGAACAAAATTTCCTATAAACTAATTTCTGATAGTCACAGGAAATTACTCATTTGACACAAACTTCCTGCAGTTATTGTGTTCCCTTTTTGGGTTAATTGTATGGCCTATTTGTTGTTCTGTTTTGTTATGGATTGAATAAAATAATAAATAAATCGTGTCAGTCAGTTTACTTTGTGATAGAAAAGGAATCCCTGAAGGAAAAAGCTTGGGAACCACTGGCCTAGTATAGAGTGTTTTTGAGGTCTTGCCCCCCTCCCCCTCCTATATTGAATTTCATTAAAGGGTTAACTTTGCTGAGAGCTGCTTAATGCCTTGATGCTTGCCACAGTATGCGATTTTATTTCCATATCCATTTAGTGACCTCCAGAAATGATCTTGTAACCCACTCGTGGATTCCCAGGCTGAGAACCATTCTATGGCCTAAAGAGTGTTCATGAAGTCACATGTACAATCAGAATATGAAGCAAATTGAGTTATAAGCAACTTCCCCATTGACTACAATTACTCCAATATGATCAGTTTTGCGGACCTCATAATGAAAAAGGCAAATGCGCAGTTTCCAATTGCTAATTTCCCACCCTGATAATGGAGTGAAATTTCAATACCACTTATTAAAATGTTGGATTTACAAGAAGCATGTATTAGCAGCATGAGTCTACCCATGCAAAAGGGAGTGATGAAGTCAGTGGAGTCTAGCTCGTCTCTCTCTGCTCTCTTCACACTTGCTGGTACAAGGTTGGGCGAGGCCTGAATAGCAGTGTTAGGATGGCCATGTAGCGGCTGGACTGGCAAGGTAGGAGGCTTGAGAACCAACCAGGTGTTTATTCACCGACATTTAAATAAACATACAGACTCGATCATGGACACCGACTGTGGACCTGGACACTGGCTGTGGACCAGCACACACAGGAGCAGCAGCAACAACATGCAACAACCGCATGTGGTGCCACTGGCAGCCTTAAGTACCCCTCTGCTGCTACCAACCAAGACCCTAGGGGATTCTGCCCCTCCCATTACATACCTACATCACAAACAATAGACAAAACCTTAACATACATTTACCCTCTACTATAACATCAATCAAACTTTATCTTCTACCGTTTCTAAACACTATCACAACATCTATTAAAAACTCCCATGAACTGATTCAGGTGCACTCCCCCCTACACCAATCAGCTCATGGTACGACCCGGAACCTTTAAAAAAATACTGCCGAGTTAACGTGGGGACTCTTTTCGGCCGAACACTCTGGAGAGGAGACATATCAGGTGAGTGACACACACACACACACACACACACACACACACACACACACACACACACACACACTCTTCATTTATTGTTACACATTGTTAACAATATACACATATTCAATAGAACATTTGCTAATTTGTTTGTGCCTCATTCTTAAACATGTCACGTATATCATTGTGATATCAACAACCAAAAGAATGTAATGAAGACTCACTTCACTACAAGCAGATAAGGGAGTGAGCTCAAACAGGCAGGGACACCAACCCTGTGCTGTTGCAGAGAGCTGACTTGTTTTTAAGGGACTTAGTCATTCACAGCAGAACGTTGGGGGTGAAACATTTTGCATGTCTGCCTCAGATGTGTGCCTACCTTGGGAGCAATTCAGCTTTTTTAGCCCCTGGGCCAAAGCCAGCAGGTGGGTGACACATCCATGGACACACCTGCTGGGTAAGAGTGGGAGGCTTAATCAGAAGGCTGAAAAAAAATGATACGGTGAATCAGTGCAGTTTTTACAGTTGTATTAGAAGAGGTCCTGGTGTACAATGTGCCTCCTGCCTGAAGACACCGAGGAGTCACTGATCTTATTCAAAAGTCACAGTTCAGCTACAAGTTAGACCTCATTACCATAGCATGCACTCACATATCCAGAAGCCTGGGGTGAGCCTGTTGTGACTTTCCTTCATGAAATTGGATAGCTATTTATTACTTTACACGCTGACATCATAATTCTATACTGTCTGCAGGACAACACACAGAGCCTCAAACAGTGTCCAACAGGAAATATAAGCACAGCGGGTGTCCACATCATGTTCTGCACACAACGTAAGGTAAATGCAAAATTGAGCCTCATACTGAAAATCACATACTGCGGTGTAGGGTTGCACATCTCTGTGATAAACGATTCGATACGCATCTAGATACACAAGTTACAGTACGATATGATTCAAAAACTATATACTTTTATTACAGACCGAATCGATACAGTGTTAGAACGATACGATTTGATTTGATTCTACGGTTAATATTTATTGTAGATATTTTATAAAATAAAGAAGCCAATTCTATGAAAGTGACTATCTTACAGTACAGAACAATATTTTCTTTTCAAATATGTAAAAGACCACATATCCCCAAGCATTGTTGCTTTATGGCACTGACAAAAATAAAATTTAAAAAAAGAACATCACATGTCAATGTTTTATTATATGTTTATATTTATTTTTAGACATGGACGAAAAGCAAAACTGATTAACTACGTATTACATTTACACACGTAGAAGCATGTTTAGAAGAACATACACATACGCCATAAAATGGCCAAATCTGAGCATGTAAACAAAGTCTGGCAGGCTAAACGCTCGCTTCTGAAATGCTCCCGGTGGGGTTTGAAGGCGCGTGCAGGACAGACCAAATATGCCACGCTCACGCAACGCGCTGCGCACGGGCCCGGTGGATTTTTCCAAAAGTGTGTGAAGCCGCCAACCGATTCCAAGTTTCGCGATACCCGATCCATGACTCTACCACCGATTCATCTAGGAATTCATAGCTAATTCGTATCGATTGAGGAGGCTGCTACCGACGCAGCTGTATCGCTCACTTGTTAAACCGAATATACGGTCGCATCGGTTTATCGTTCACAACCCTACTGCAGTGGATTGGTATTTAAAACCCCTACCATTAGTCTATTCTTTAAATTATTGAACCATGGTGGAGAGAGTTCAGCAGTTCCTAAATATAATTCAGAAAATAAACTACTTTTCTGCATACTGTGAACAACTTTTTCAGGCAGCACAGAAATCAGCAGAATCTGTGTGCGGACGTGGATTCGGCATGGCAGCAAAGGGGTTTATATTCTCCTAAAGAGAAAACTAATTTTAAGGTTGAGCTTGGTTTCATTTTGGAAACTCATAAGTTGCAGCTTAGACACTTAGGCAGGCCAGGTTTTTCATACATCTTTTAGCAGTACAAGTACAAAATTCTTGTCAAAGGTAGTCAGAGGAGATATGTCATGATAAACTGTGGAAAATGTTCCCTATGTAAACATCTGTGGTCCAGCCTGCTGCACAACCTCATTGCAGCTCCTCTGTGGTTGGATGGGACATTACTTGTTTATAAAACTTCAACTCGATAGATCAACTTCAGAAGGTCACTCTGTCCCAGCTTTGGCAAATCATTGTTCTGCTGCAGTGAAATTGGCCTCACTGACAGCTGCAGAGCCTAGGACTCTAACAGGACATATATTATCATTTTTTCAAACCAACCCGATACTATCAGAAAGTATTTAGCTCTATAGATAATAGATACATTCTCAGCACGCTGATGTGTTATTGAAACAAATTTTTGTGAGACAAAGACACTGGTAATTTTGTATTATTCTAATCTCAACTTTAGTAATGATTTCACTTTACTGTTTAAGCACTTCTGCTTTATGGCCTTTACTCCAGGTCTTGTAATTTCATATGTTGTTAATAGAACGAGATAGAAAAAAGGTTACCCAGAGAGAAAGGGAGCGTAATGACTAACACACCTCACTGATGTTCTGCAAAGTATCACTCCTCTTGAAGCAATTTCCACAGATCATTTTTACCCTTGGGCCCTTGAGGAGGTTAATCACATCCTGGCCTTAAGTGAGCCTGACGTAGTTTTTTTATATGAATTTCAAATTAAATAAGGATTTGTTCAGTTGTTTTGAAATAGCTTTGTTATCACTGACAAAGGTGAATGCTAATATATTAGTTATGCTGAAAAAGAATGATGATTGCTCACCCTACAGACCAATTTAACTGAGTGTGGTGAGAAGCAGTTATATGCAGATGACATATTGCTGTGTTCAAGCACGTGTCCTTTTTTTTCTTTGTGCAATAACCTCATCAATCGTTTAAGTGCAATATTTTAATTAACTGCTAATTTAAGTCAATCTTACTACATAACTGGTCATTTATCCACTGTACAATAACACATGCCATACACAGTCCTCTATATTTATCCTCCATACGGTTCTCTACATTTATTTTATCTGATCCTATTTTACTTGAATTTTACTTTATATATTTAGTTAGAGTTTACTGCTTACTGTTAAGAGTTTATTGTTAAACTGTTTACTTTATTTAACTAAGAGTTTTACTGTTTACTGTTAAGAGTTTACTGTTTACTGTTTACTTTAAGCTAAGAGTCTATTGTTTATCTTATATTGTATTTTTTTCATACCTCCTGTATTTTGTATACAAGTGTCTATATGCTACTGGAAATTCAATTTCCTTGAGGGAGTCATCCCAAAGGGATCAATAAAGTGAAGTCTAAGTCTCTAATTCTAAGCATGATACCTCATGGTATGGTTGTCATGTCTACAGTTGTCCTACAGAACAAGGTTGGTTACATATCCCAAATAAAGTCAAAGCTCTTGACAATGGCAATTTGTTGTTGCAGAACACTGAAAAAGTATGAAGGCTGACAAAGTTTGAGGTTTTATTGTATCAGGGTTTCTTAAACCTTTGTCCCTGAATTATGAATTTTCCACCAAGCCTTGAACTTAAATCCTCTCCCCTATGGCCAGATAAACAGATTATAGTAAGTGGGGACTTAATAAAAGATAACACTGTTGACTTTTTAGGAACTTAAGGAAAAGATTAACCTACCTGACTCCTATTTTTTAGATATCTCCAAGCTAAGAGTTTGATTTTTGTCTGCTCTTGAACCCTGCGGGGACTGTTTTTTTTTTCTACCCTTCTATAAAAAATAAACAAAATGCCACCAATATGATTAGATCATATAGAAAACGACTGGTGAACTGTAGGGAGAGTATTTTGTTTCTTCGAAAGATCAATCTGGCAGAAACAGATCATTTCTTGTCCTCCATTAGAGGAAATGTGTTTCCATAGCCTGTATGCACATAAGAATCATACATCAAGCTACAAGCTAATACAACAAACTCACACAAAAACATAGCCACAAGAAGCACAATAGAGTCACAAGAACGTGAGTTTGTTAGTGTTACAGTATGGCTATAGTTTGTTGAGGGCAGTGATGGATACAAAGCTCTTACTGTTGCATGTTTTTTTTTTTTTTTTTTTACAGATCAGAGATCTGTATCTGCAGCCGGATGGTACAGTAGCAGAGTGAAGCATGAGTTGAGGGGATGTCTGGGGTCATGTGTGTTAGGGTGAGTGCTTTGCGTGTGATGGCAGTGTCAATGAGGGCTGGTAGGTTAGGAGTACAGAGACCAATTATTTTAGAGGCACTGTGTGCGGTTTTGAGGAGTTTGTTCCATGTGGAACAGTAGAGAAGGATGGGCTGAATGATGCAGGAGGAGCAGAAGGTGGGGTGTGACCGACAGGGACCTGAATTTCTGGATGGCAGAGAGCCTCAGTTTATTGATGTTGGTATGTGATGATCAAAGCTGAGTTTATTGTCAAGGGTGATTCCAGGGTACTTGAAGCTTTCCACCAGCTCAACTGGCTCACTGTTGTGATGCAGATGTGGCAGTGGGGGTACTGGGGTTATTGCAGGATTCAGTGTGATTCTCTGTGCACCACTGAGTGAGACCTTATGTAATGTTTACTTTCAGTACCTAAGTAAAATATAAAATTAGGCAAAGAAATCTAATATTTTTAAGTGGATATCCAACTGTCAGACTTTGTGTGACATTAGAATGGTTGATGCTAATTGCCATGAAATATTAATATTTTTCTTATATTTGTCACCCATCACCAGTAGGCTATTTGAGGGGAAATGAGGGGGTATGTAATCCCCCTTGTTAGCAAAATTATCATAATGCATCTCACCAGTCATCCCGGAGTGCAGGGACGGATGGATTGTTTAGTTGAATATGACATAGTCTACTCCGATAGACATATTAATCCTTTATCTGAATCTTTGTCTATTTAGAATCAATGGCCCCAACAATGGCTCTGAGATTCCCTTCTGTCAGTTTGATCTGGGATCTATAATATTCTCCACTATTCTCTTTTCTCTAGTCTCCACAGCATGGTTGCAAAAAAGTGAGAGGATCATATAGATACACTGCCGCCTGTGCTATTTCTATAATATTCCAATAATATTTCTATCATCATTCAGTAGTCTGTGTGACTACAAAAAAACTCCCAGTCCAAGCCACCTCTGTAACAAAATATTTTAGGGGAGACATGACCACAAATATCGCTTTTATTGTATAGGGTTATTCTTTGCCTCCACTAGAGTAATAGTGTTTGTCTTGCTTTTGCTCTTGTTCCCAGCCCCATGTATTTCTGTGTTTCTGTCCAGCCACCCCTCCTGAAATCTTCACTTTGCCCTCTTTGTTGCATCCACCTGCGCTTTTGGGCGTTGTTCCTCCAGCTACGAAGCACTTACACATAACAGACGTTATCTCAGGACACTTTTCAAAGCAGGTCTTGATTAAGGTGACCAGATGTCCCAGTTCGTCATTTTGTCACTTTCATGCTAGGTGTTCGAGACCTAACAAGTATCTATAAAACATTAAAATTGTCGTGGTTTTCACCACAATGAGAGGTGAAAACCATAGGTGGCTCTTTCTGACAGAACCTGCCAGTATGCTAATGGTTTTAAACTAGGGCAAAGTTGTACCAATACCAATAGACAAAAATGTCCACATTTATACTGTCTAATGCATGCAGCATGGATAGGTAGGCTAATTTATTAGAGCACATAGACATATACTCATGAGGTTGCAATTAAAATCTAAATATTAAATTTAATTATTTGTACAAGTCTAGGATTTCATTCACATTAGAGTTTTCGATTTTAATATGCAAACTTTTAAGACAAATCAACAAAATTGAAATTATCTTGGACTTAAAAGTCTTACATGTTTTGTTGAAGAGATAATTTGTCATTTGTTACAGCATTAGTTGTAACAACTGAAAGGTCATTCTAATTGCATAAGCCTGCATTTTTCTCCATGGAGAAAGGAGGGCAAAATTAAAAAGTCAATAAAGAGTAAGGAACTGACCAAAACAAAATGTGGAGAGGCAGCCACTAGCTCAGAAAGACTGACTGTTTCTTTAAATGTGAATTCAAATGTTCTAAATGTGCTAATTTTTGTATATTTAAAAAATAAAATACATATCATAGAATTTAGGAAAATGCATTTTATTGTTGCTGTCTTTTACATGGTTACCATTGGTTTTATGTTGTGTGTTGACTTTACTGTAGAAGATAAACGCTGTGGAAGTAATGTTCCATTCACCTTACCTCCTTTTATCTTGTGCTGTTGCCACAAAAGTTTTAGGATTGAGGACAGCGACCTCATCCAACTTCCTATTACAACCATCCGGTCATCTTTTTGCAGTGAAACTTCTACTTGTAAATAACTCGCAACTTGTAAATCTGAAAGGCAGGATAGAGGTTGCAACGCACTCTCCTCAGTGACAAAATTTCTTTGAGGCAGGTACACCAAGGTCTCAAAATGACTGTGGATATGATTTATTCATCTTAAAACACTATATGTAGATGCTGTATCCTTTAAGAACCTCGTAATTTTTGGGGAGAGTACACAGGTTGATCATTCAGAAAAACTAGACCTGCCAAAGAACTGCCAAGCACAAGAGCTACAACTTCCAGCAAATAGATTTTAGTGTTAAGTGGCTCAAATGTGCTGTAGAGGAGACCATCCAACTTTATTTTACATAATGCACAACCCAACACGGCATAATGTCGTTACTATCCAAAGAGTAAATAGAGTAAAAGTTGTAAATACTATTTAGGATATTTAGTCATCTATCCATAGACACTGTGGGATCTCATGTGCAATCATTTTATTCCTAAAATCGATTAGTTTTTGTGCCATGAACATAAAGCCATTTTAATCCATCCAAAAACAGGAAACTGTTCAGTTTCACTAACACTGTCAGCTGTAGAAAACTAGCGGGCTGACATTACATCTCTCTATTATAGATAAATGAAATCCTTATTCATGTTCAGGATCACAAAGTGACTTTGAACTGCCTTAGAAATGCACTCAATAGATTGAATTTGCTGTTTTTCTCAGGAAGTGTCAGCAATTTTAATAGCACCATTTATACAGAATAGCATTTGATTCAAGAACCCATTCTTTAATTCATTCATACAGTCTAGGACAGAACAATCAATATCTGTGAAGATGAACTTTATCTCCCAAGACAGAGAGCACAAAACTAAAACAACAATGGCACATCATCCTGATGGAAAATGTCTATTTGCAATTTTTTCAAAATACATGCCTCCTTTATCTGACTGACTGTATTTCTGACATATTGTATGTAGTCCACATAGTTATTTTCTCATGATTGTGTGATTATCTGCAGCATCTCACATTTATGTAATTTCAAAATAAAAGGGAAATCTTAATTGTCATTATGAAATAAATATATTTTTTTTTAGAAATTGTGATATGCACATCTCTTAAAATGACTTATTTTCCCCTTTGGTCAATACAATGATCTTGTGCCATATGAAAGTATGAAATAGGTACAAATGCAAATAGATATTTCAAACAAAACTGGCCACTACTTTCATAGTACACTTGCAACTTTTGCTCATTTTTGTAAATCCATAAATTATCTCCACCTTTGTCTACCATAACTGTGTGGTTGTGTGCCTCGAAAAGTGAGGAATTGAGGAATGTGCAATAACATTAAGAATGATAGAGAGACCATAGTTGAACACATATAAAATTTACATACAAGCATGATGCCCTGAGAATATAATTAACGTTTTTTTTTACTCCATGTTGTCACATGATTGGTCAATTGTAGAGTTGGGTGTCAGGCTCTGATGTGACAAAAGGACTGAAAATGAAATAAAGTTGCCCTTTAGCGGGTCTAATGATTATTAAAAAATAAATGATGTGTACAATAAATATTATGTATTAACTGTGAAATGCTTATTTTCACTTAACAGTACTCTTAATTGTACTGATCTTCATTAACGAACACAAGAGAGCATTAATAAACAGGATCTAAAGCCCTCAGAGTGGAGGCAGAAGCATGACTAAGAATGACAACCCCCTATAATCCAGAACTGAAAGGATAACTGCTTCAACAATCCTTTCTCTACAGTTCACAGGACAGCTTATTGAGTTTCTGTGCAAAGAGACAAAGCTTTTGTAGCAGTTTATCAACAAGGCTTTCTATAAGATTTTTGAAATGTTCACTTCTGGTGGAGACATTTGGTTGATGTATGAGATAGTTAAGACTTTGAACTGAAAACAGGGCAAAGGGATTGGAGCAAACATGGCATTCTGCTTGTCTGAGTCAATAAGGGTTTCACTAATGGGTGTTCAGGACATACAGATAAGGTAGCAATGACAATCCAGTGTTGTCCTTGACAAGCCTGTTTGGACAGCAGTAATTAAGGAATATGATATGATGAGATATCCTGACAAATGAAAATACACTTACAAGGTTGGTATCAACAGTCATTTGTGCTTGCCAATCAGAATCCCATCTGACAATTCAAATGTACTGTACAGAAATTACTTATTGTTTCTACTTATATTACCGTTTTATCAGTGGGTGCTGATTGTACTGTAGACTGTGAGTGAGTCGGTCAAACAGTTAGGTTTGAAGCATTGGTTAGCTTCTCCAAGGCCAGCAACTCAAATAGTCAGAATAAATCTGAATCTAAATCCTAGGAAATAGAAACAATCCTTCAAGAGGCGAATCCTCTGAAGCAACTTTCTGTCTGATGGACCATAAATACCAGCTTATCATTCCAAATTTGTATAACTGACACATTTGCTTGTTCTGTACATGGTGTCAAACATACAAACACAACTGTAGCCAGTAGGCCAGGTTTGGCAGTCTGCACCCAAGAAGGGTCTGGATAGAAATCAATTCCAAAAGTTGTATCCTGTAACTGGCTGGTGTACTGCTATGTATAATAGGTACAAGGTATTAGAGAGGAGGGTAACAACACAATAGATAAGGTCCTCCACTATATTGAATGAGGTGATTGAATTGACAGTTGATGTCCTATTACACACTAGGTTAGCTTTTCTCCTTCTTCTCCTGTGGAAGAGCATAGCTTTTTTTTTTTTTTAACTTTACTTTCCTGGTACTCAACAATGAAAGTAACTTCCTGGGGCCTGAGTGTCCATCTGATTAGAGTTCTGAGTTTAGCTGTTTTAAATACCCACAGGAGCAACACATTGTGTTACCATACTTTACAGGTGTAACCGCCGATACTAATTAAGGTTCAGTTCCATTCAGGTCAGACAAAGTCAGGGTGCTGCTGTGGTGCATGTTGGCTTACTGGAAAGGCCCTACTATTTTATGTCAAGATGGCTGCTGTGAAAAGGTCTATTACACCGCTCGATGGCACTAAATACTACACACTTGTGCAAATTCTCTATCTATATCATCACCTTATTTAAATATTTGTAAATGTTTTGATTTCAGTAGAATCTTTGTGAACTCACACCATGGCTACTTAACCAGAGGCAGTTGAGAGAAGTTGTGTTCAAACTGTCATCCATTCTTTAAAGTTCAGTCAGTTAAAGATAGTGAAGTCCATCTTCGCTAGTAAGATTTCAGTGGAAAGCAGAAGCAATGCTACAGCTGCCTGCAGTCCAAAGTCACTTCATTCAAACTACAAAAAATATATTTTTCTACTTACCTGTAGTGATGCCTAGCCATTGAGATAGCTTCACCTCCAGCCTCAAGCCTAATACAATAATGGTTTGTTTGTGCTCCTCAAAGTATTGAAAGGTTACATTTAAGTGACAGTGACACAGTTTTAACATCCTTTGGCCCCTGTCCCCATAGTTTCTATCTTGGACAGGCCACTTGAGAAGTCATCATTTTGGTTCAGCTGAATTTATCTACCTTTTCTTTTTCTTTCATTTTCATTTCATCGTGTCACTAAGGGACATATTAACCACATTTCTTTTAACTTTATTTTTTCTTTTATTGATCAAAAACAGCAGCTGAACATTTCTCTCAACAAGCAAGGTCAGTTTTTTCCCCCTTCAGTATTGAACTGATTGATCCTTCCTGTGCTTTCCCATCACTGCACTGTAAGAACCAATATTGTCTCAAAACAGAAATGTGTTGGATTCATAAACTGCACGCACTGCAAGCAGAGGGACTTAAAAGGCTCAGTGAACTTTAACTTGATTTTAATTCTGCACATCACACACATAGTTTAGTAAATATAATCCACAGAGATTTTAAAGTAACACTTTGTCATACTGACATGTCAGATTGACAGTTACAGATCTACGGTCCACTTAGTTACTTTTATGACCCATTTCTGAATGCCAAAACTATTTGGAAGCTTGACAACATGTAATAAAGAATTACTTTTAAGATCAGACTTGTAGGTAGTTTTCCATTTATTATAGACTCTCATCTCTACAATGAGACTTAAAAACTAATACAAGTAGCTCTACTGGTCACATATTTTCTAGTAGTTTGATCAGAAAGGTAGACAAACATGTCTCCTTTCTTGTATTTTACCAGCTACTTAAACATGGTCAGATTAAACAGTTTTCTGTAATGAATGAATTGAAATAATAAAGCTCTTACAAAACAGGGACGCAAGATTAAGTAATTGCGCAATTTCTCAAAATTTGCAGTTAATCAAATTACCTACCAGACTCTCTGAATCTGGGGCTTTTGGAGCCTCTGTGGGTCTGGGGTAGTTCCCTTAATGCGCCCATAACTCAAACCAAGGAAAAAGAAGACTTACATAAATATGAATATCTATTAAAGCCCCTGAATATTTAACTTCTAATCCTTCATACGTTTCTACAATATTAAATATCCATGACTAAATAAAAAAACTCAAAAAAAAAAAATCCTCATGTATCATTTAATAAGAATTTAATGCCAAAAACTGAACTGATCTGCTTCATGAGGACATTGTGAGTGTAGTTTGAACAGATTTGATTGACAGTAAACAAACAACACACCAGCAATCATACGATTTTGATACAACTTGTGATTGGCACATTAAAGTTGACATCCAACTGCCACAACCTGCATAACATGAGCGGCATGTTAGCAGAGCTGCATCAGGCCTCCTTCTTTGTCTACACAAGATGCATTCAGGCACACTATTGAGTGTAGGTCACCTGTGGCTTGGCAGCACTTAGATACAAATACAAAATCTCTGTGAGATATTGATCACGTTACAACATAAATGTGAAAAAGTCATTTAGGGCCTTGACTTTCATAGAGCTCTGTGGTTTTTTCAACAGGACACAGATATCATACATCATAACCGTGACCATTTACAGAGCTGGATGAGCACTCATCCTGCATATGCTCCTGCTGCAACACTGTTACCCTCCACCCCCTCCTTCTTTATCAGTACTTATACATTAGTATTAATTAATTCTGTGTTGGATAAGTAGGGGGTATGTAGTGCAAGTTGTCTTTATAATTGCTACTTTGAGCATTCTGGGATCAGAGCCACACACTTTATCATGATGAGAGTGCCCTGACTGGAAGGAATCAAAATTGGCATTGCACCCATTTAGTACTTTGTTTTTATCATGACCTCCAGTAAACCTCCTTTACATTCATAATCAATAATAAAAAAAACCCAAAAAAAACCCTGCAATTTCATTCATAGCATGGCTGCGTGTGTTAGTATAATATAAGTATATTTTCCCTTTTTAAAGAAGTTTGGCTCCTGTATCACCAACAATAATTAAACCTTTGTGTAATTATGCACACAATGACACTCATTCAGTAATGATAGAGTTTCTAGTTATACTAATAAACAAAGCAAACTATACTCGTGCATCTTAATGCTCAAAACAAGGATTGTCATTTGCCGTGTTGCTTTGAGAACTTTCAGGGCAAGCGTAAATTCATTAACAAATTAAATGGCAGGCTATATAACGAACACAAGATAAACTATAGCATTTTAATTTAGTTGAACTTCACAAAGCTACTTAATAGTGATTTCTCCTTATGTCTTAATCAAAGAGTTAGTGTATAAAACCTTATAGGAGGCCTGTAACACCATCAAGTCTCCAAAGCAGGTGTCTTACCATATGCTGCATTAATTACACAAAAATCTTTAATGACTTATAACACTGCTCGTTACTGAGCTGTATGGCAATATGTCCTCTATCCCTTTTCCCTGGCACTGATGTTATTTATAGCACACATTAGAGTCTAAATAGCCGGGGAGAGACATGAGTGCCTGGTATAAAGCAGAGAAGTGAAATTTCATGTTCAGGGAGGCCCAGGGAGGGTATGAGATAGAGCAAATCCAATTGTTTTCAAATTATTCCCATGTAGAACAGCATCACAGGCAGGCCAAGAAAAACCAAGTAGTCAGATGGGATTATTTTCTCCACTGCTAGCTATGAGCATCAAACTTCCTCAGAGAGCAGACATGGTGGTAGTGGTGAGCGTCTGTTCACTCTGTCAGCAGTCAGAGTGTATATAAAAGCGGGTACATGCTGTGTACATGTAGAGGTTTTGCTGCTTTCTGTGAAGAGGACTTTCAGCACCACGGACAGCACCGCTGCAGGGGGTAGCTGTACCGGAGAGAAAATAAGTCCTGAACACAATGCTCCAGCTCCCAACCAGTAATTATGACTGACTTATTTTAAAAGCCTGGACGGTTACTTCTACATTATAGTACGGGCAAGTGGGAAATGTGTCAAACTGGCCACTAAGTACACACCACTAGCAAGCCACTGCTGTTGATTCTTGCTTCCCTCTGAATGGATGTTTTGAAGCCCAGAGTTTGGGTTTTCTATTTACTGCCTTTACGTCAGGGTGAAAATCCAAATTTGAGCGAAAGAGGACACTTTGGTGGATCTGTGATGGGATGAGAAACAGCCAAATATATGGATAGGCTTATAAACATTGGTCTTTTGTAGTCTACCTTCCATTACCATCGTTAGCAAGCTACTTCAAGTGTAAAACTTGTACTAAAGGAAGCGTGAAACACAACTAGAAATATCTTATGAATAAATTCATTTTCTTTTGAGAAATATATTTCTAATTCTGCCGTGTCCGTTTGCTTGGCCTCCGGGACTGCTGCTTGAAGCTATCTTAATATCATGAACCTGCAGAGCCTGAGACAACCTGCAGTTCTAGATGCAGCATTTCTATACCCACAGTTGTAGACATACGTATACACAAGTTCCTGATCCAAGAAGAAGTTTTCCTTCAGGGCTTTCTGGCAGAAATGATTTTTTTTATTTATTTATTTTTTTCATGAACCTTACCCAGTAGTTCTATTGCCTAACCAGGTAGTAAAACTTTCTGTCAGAAATTCCTAAGGGCAAACTTTAAATTGTTTTAGATGTACACATGCAGCACCTTTTTTTTTTCCTTTTTAAATAAAAATATTGGCTTCAGCCTTTCTGGACAGTTGCAGCAGGTCTGGTCTCATCTCATGACCTTTCACTTCTCTCTACTATATATCACAGTTCAGTCTAAAAAAACATAGTCGCCATGGTTATACTCACCATTGTACTCTTATTAGAATAGTCTTTTCATCTGGTGATGATGACCCTCATCAGGGTTATGTCACTTTGGGCTGAGAGACCACTAACCACTGTCAGAAAGCCTTTGTTACAAACTGGTATGTGGAGTTTGAAAAATGTAGGCATTTACCAGGCAGAGAGGATCTGACAAAACGATGCTTGGAGAAGATTAGCTGCATTATGGGAATTATGCAGGATTTAATGACCCATATTACAGACTAAAAGTGAGGATAAGTAGCTTTAGCAAGTTTAGTTTTGACCATTCCCTTTTAATCTGTCTCTTGTGAGTCCTCTAACTTTATGGAAGTGCAACACTAAATCACTGGAGTAGTCATTTAAAATTGGGCTGTTACGAGTTTGACTCAGATCTTCCATTAATTTGAAAAAGCTCTGAATAAGCATTTAGATCATGCAACATTAAAACTCTCATTGAAGCCCAGTAACCCAATAATTAACAAGTTTATGCATTCTTGTGAAATTTGATCAAAACATCTCTGCTTGCTGAGAAACCAATCAGGGTGAATCATGTATTTGCTACTTTATGTAGTGCTGATAGCCCATAAAACTATATTAGTCAATTCTAACAGTCAGTGAGTCTTTTATTTCAAAGTCTGGATGCCTGCTGTTTTATGAACTGTGAGCCTGTCCACACATATTGAATAATTTTCTGTCTGTAGGGTAGATGAACCTCTGGGGGCCTGTGGATGGTGATGCTTGGCCCTCTGCCCACAGCCAGGACATGAAGTCTCTGTGGGCTCAGGGTACAGAAACTAGGTTGACCTTAAGGAACACTACTCTCAAAGTCTACAGTGAAAAAAGGATCAAATGCTGACATTCATCTTAATTTAAGATAGCAAAGTGCAAGATCAATGTGCGAGGTGTTGGATAGTGAGAGATGTAGAAGAAAGACTGTGAGGTCACAGTGGGGTCTGCAGCTTGAAGGAAATGGCAGCTTGTCCACAGGCGACTGGCAAAGATGAACACAAATGGAAAACAACAGCTGATGACAACACAGTCAGTAATGCTAAAATAATTCACATTAGACTATTGCCTGTAAAACCCACAAGGCAAGCTTTACTGTGTCCTGTAGCACGCAGAAATCACCATTGGTCCAATGATATGTTCTTCCACAGCTCTGACCAGTCTTGGAAACTGTCACACAATACTCCAAAAATAAAACTAAATAAAAACAGTAAAAAATACTTTCAGTCATTTCAATGATTGACTCTGTTAAAATCTGAAAAACAGCCAACAGTACTTTAACCCCCTTTGCCCCCAGAGACACTTAATTAAGCTGCTTTTCATTTTCTTGACCAATTCCAAAATAAGCTACCTTTTTCTACTACCGTAACTAAACTAAACGTATATAAATTCTGCTTCTGTTGTCACTCTTCTCTGTCCACTTTGCTAACTAAAAAACAACAACTTTCAAACGTAGAAATGGGATTAGTTGGAACAAAGACGCTTATCATTGTCTTGTCGAAACTTAGCTGCCAGAACTTGTGTATCCTGTGCCGTAATAGAGATCTTTTGCTGTTGTAAGAAGGATTTCAACCATTGTCCGATAAGAAGTCATTTCATCTGCACTTTTTCTTTCTTTATGCTTTAGCTCCACTGCTTAGGCCTTGTGGGATATGTGTAGGCATAATTAAAAACAGTTTCAATTCCTGTTTGCTGATTTATGTTAATTTCCTTTTCTCTGGAAATGAATTTGGATGCTGCTCAGGAGGTGATACTGAATACAAGCTTCACGCAAGATCAACTACAATGAACAGTAAAGACCATTTAACTACAGCATCTGTATCAACTAGGAAAGTCAATGCTTTAGAAAAGCAGAACAATGGAGGACACTTCTTGGACAAATGAAGATGTCCAAGTCCTTAGTACTTAGTCCTTAGAGGAGAGGAGGTAAAGTGACAGTGTCTGACAGAAATGGAGATTCAACATAAAGTCAAGCAGTGCAGTGAACAAGATTATAGAAAAAATCATGTATGGTGATGAGTGCAGTGGAGCAAGAAAAAGAAAGTGGCTCATTGATTATGCAGTTTGGGCGCTCTTTGTAGGGCCCTGGATTTTCCATAAACTAAAACTCTCATGTAATTACACGGCTTTGTGGAATACTCAAATCTGACTGTCTGTTTTTTCTTTATAGAAGACCTTCTATGTCTATGTTTATGAATAACATACTGCTGCTATGGAAGCAGGGCTGATCATAGACTAGATGACACAGTAAGAATCAATAAATTAAAACAATAAAATAATTTTAAAATCTATATTTCATGTCAAATTATTGATTTAAATAGTAGCCATGTAATAATTAATATAATTAACAGCCAATGGGCTGTTCAGTCTGCTAGGGTTTATTTTGTTTAATTTGGCTTTCTGTACATTATCCGTTACTTAATATCCTTTACCTTTTATTTAACAAATCATGAAAAATGAAACCCAATAACAAATCAAATACACAGGATGTCCTGCTTTTGAGTTTTAAATAAGATAAATCTGAAATAATATGTAAAATAATGTGGATCATGGGTTTAGATCACGGGTCTTCAAACTTTCTCAGCCCAAGGACCCTTTGGACGAGAAACAAACAGAACATAGACCCCCATGTAATTTTTTTTTTTTTTTTTAATGTGTCACATTTTAAGTCTGGCCCATAATAACATTTATATTTATTCACCTTTTATTTCACCTATTTATATATTGGGTTATTACCCTATATGTGTTTATGATTGATAAAACATTCATGCATAGTGGAATAATTTCTTTTAAAAAAAGGTTTTTGTCAAAAGTAGCTTATCATTGAATATTAATGCTTGCAGTTTACTCAATATCATTTTTGTTGTATTTTTTAATTCTCACAAATTATTTTGGTCAAAATTGTTAATTATTATTATTATTATTAAAAACTGGCGGACGCCCTAGGGGTCACAGATGCCTGGTTGAAGACCACCAGTTTAGATTATGGGAGGCTTAAGGTTAAGGGTTATTAACTTTCTTTTTTTTTCTAGTATTTTAGTCTTCACCAACTTCTGAGAAATGTTTGGGTCTCCACTGTGTTCGCCAGCTAGTCACTTACTTGCCTGGCTGTTTCGTGCTGTGCCAGTAGCAGGTAGGTTGATTTATCAGCTTTTTTCACTGCCTGCTGCTAAGTTTATTAGAGCATGGCGACTGAACCAAAATTGTAAAGTTCTGAGCTGTAAAAATACTCGGCTGTTGATCAGTATGACTTGCTTTAATATAATTTTTACATTTTATTCTTGTTTTGCTGTGAAAACAGTCTTACATTACTGATTTTCTACCGCCCATTTATTAGAATTAGCTGTTGTCAGAAAAAAAAGCAGAAATAGCAATCCAGTCCAGCTAACAGGCCAATTGACAACTGACAGTTATTGACAGGTGAACCTCCTGAAGGACCGGGTCAGTAATAAAGCTGGAAAATCACCACAGGCATAAAGAGTCCTTGCTGACAGCAGGACATGGGGAGTGATTTAAGGAGAGAGCTTTCCATTCTTGGTCGGACTTTATAGAAACGTTCTGAACGGCCTCCTCCCACTCTGCTGTAAGACATTACCTAAGGGTCTGACCCCTCACTTTATAAGGTGAACACACAGACGAGGGACCGCTTTATCTTCCAGGGACCTGCTGTTCACTCATGAATATTTACAATATTTCTAATGCAATTCACTCAGGTCAATAGGACTGCACTTAGTAATCAACATTGAAGCTATAGGTTAATAACTGCAATTTAGGTTTTGTCTCCAAGCCTAATCTGATTAGGTTAAGATTAATTTTCCAGTTGTGGTTGTTCACAGGGAATCTGAAGAGAAGTGTGCCAACAGATAATCTTTGTACATCTCTGACACATGCTGCTTTGACTTTTTGCAGTGTGTAAATATAAACGGACAAGGCAGAGGCAGGAGGCAGCTTTGTAGTGTCTCTGATGTGACTGATAATCTTTCTGTACATCCCAGTCTCACTAAGTGGCTGCTCACCCTGATGTGCAGCTGTTATAAAGCGAAGCAGATAGGTCTCCAATAGGTCTGAATGTGTGAAGTCAAAGAAAAAAGAAAAAAGAGTAGAGCCCTTGGCTTTGAACACAGTGCTCACTACATTGTGGTGCTTTTCCTAATTATGGCAGGCCATTCTGCTGACAAACGGAAAGTGTGCTGTGACGCCCAATCAGGACTCCATATTTCATTTCCCCTCTCTCTCCTTTCTTAGTATATTAAACCAGAAATCCGGTGGCTGATTTTCAAAGAGACTTGATTAAACCCAGGAAATGGGACATGATTTCCCATTTAAAATTCATAACGGGCTAACACTTAAGTAATTTAAATCCCCTCTACCGTTGGTATCTGCATCAGATTGAATAATTTCACCTTAACTGCATCAATCCATTCATCCATTTCAATTTGATGGCAAGCAAACTCAGTCGGAGCACCCTTGCGACTGTGTTCTCCCTAAAAGGTTTGCAAATTAAAACACAGATCTCCAAAATGTACTGCTGCTTGTAATCAAATTTGCTTGACCTTCCAGTTTGCTTCAATTGAAAACAGGCTGCATATGAGAAATGAAGATGCTTTTGTGCATATTAATTCTCCATTAGTGTCAAAAACGTGATGTTCCTATTCTATGATCTGTGTTGCTTTGAATAGAGTGGACTATAATATCTGACAGGTGTAGTGTTCTCTGATGAAAAGTTATAAATGCTACTTTGGTTATAAAACATCTTTGTCTTTAAGTCTGGTTAAGTTCAAATCCGTTAAACCAGTAATAAGAATGTCTTTACATGGACTAAAAGGACAAAGAACAAAGAAATAAGTCTAATAAATGAAAAGTTCAATGAACTGATTGTACAACAGACACTTTGACTTGTCAAAGTCATAAAAACAAAAGCGAGCACTTACAATAGCAAGACCTCCTCAAAGTGGAATTCAGCTATCATCAGTATATTTGTGAGTTTAACTATGACATATTAAAATGTCAGCTCATTCATAAGGAATAAAACACATCCTTGCTCATAGTAATGCACTTAGGTTTTGCAGATGCTCTGACATTTAGGCTACAGTTTTCTGACCTTTCTCTGTACTGCAGTTACTCTACACATATTCTGTGAAGTATATAACAGAAAATCATTTTAACTGTTCTACACAAAAGATAAAAAATGAAACTAATTAGTTCTGAAAAATACAGAAATCTGTTTATCCATGTTAGTAGCATGGTTTTAGTGAGTGTCAGCCTGTCAGTTGCAAATTTATGTTAGCATGCTAACACACTAAATATGTTGAAGATGGTAAACATTGTGCCATTGACAGTATAAAGAATGGATGGTGTACCTGTGACGTCACCCATGCGTTTCAAACATAATTTGAATGGGTAAGTTAAATAGAAATTCAGACTCAGTGCAGTTGTCATGAACGGGGAAATTAGCTATAGAGACCAAACGTGTTTAGCACTTCTGCATAGGCTTCACTTCACAGCCAATGAGGTTGGCGCTTGCATTGTAACTGTTTAGCATCAGCAAGTTATGGTATGTCATGGTCTCCATGTTAGCATGCTGAGCATTTAGCTCAAATCACAAAGCTGCTAGCATGACTGGAGAAACTTTACCAAGTGATTAGTTTAGCATTTGTTAGCCACTTTGATTGACAGATGGATGGCATCACAGGTGGATGGTTTCACCAACCAGGCTTATTCAGCTCGCCTTAGCGCCACCCACGATCCACGTCTTTGCCGATTTTTGATTGATTTAATTATATATATACAAGCATCAGTGTTTTACACAGGAACTACTGTAACTCTATGGACGCTGGCTAAAATCCTATAGGACTAGTTGACTTCTGACCACAGCACTAACTAGTGTTTTTAGTCAAGTTCAGCCAAAAAAACTCCTCCTACGTCAAAGTTATTTAACCAAAAAATTAATGCTATGCTATTGTAGATTTGTATTCATTACTGGATTTGGCCTCTGCAGTAGCATTTCCATTAAGACTTCTCTTTACAAAGAGCATCAGTAATGTAACTTGTCTTTTAAAATCAAACTCTGTGACTGAAGCACCCTTACTGGACACTAATCAGGCCCTGGAATTTGTGAAACCCGCGTGTGGTGTGTACAGAGTGTCCTTCTTCCACGTTGCATAACATCTCTCTTTGATATGGAGAGGGCACCTTGTAGCAATGTCAAAAGAATAAACTCTTTGCATTATGATAAACCTCATGACATAAACATTCATACCTTCAGTGCAGCTAAACTTCAAGCAGTGAGGAATCCACTCATGTGGATCAGACCCTTTCACCTAATATTGTCGGCTGTACAGTTATTAAAAAGAATTATGTTAGAATCTTGGTGTTAGCTTTGATCCAAACATCTCATTTAACAAGCCCCAGAAAGCAAAACCCCTAAGAGCATGTTTTCATCTTAGAAATATCTCTAGAATCTGTAATTCCCTTTCTACCTTTCTTGATGTAGTAAGACTGACCTGTGCTATTGCATTGAACTACACTATGGTGGTCCCATTTCTGGATGCATAAAAACATACATATTTAAATATCTGCAGAAAGAATCTGCATGTAGAGTAGACAATATGATCGTACAGTCCTTGATTTCGCATCGTCATTCACTTTGTGTAACTGCTTCTCTTATAAAAATTTTAAGAGGGCACCGGCCCACAATATATCTTTGGTTTATTATCCGATAAACCCACATGAACTCTCCATTTTATGGCTACGGAAATTATTGTTACCCGGTATTCAAAGCAAACAGCAAAGAATGGAAGTTTCTTCTTTCTCACAGAACCAAGACTTTTTTTCTTATTCATGCAGCACAGCTTTTGATCTACCTTAGCTTCCCACTGTACCAGCAGTTGCTCTCCTTTTACTTTCTTGGCTTGAGTTAATTTACAGTTTCAATTTAGGCATTTAGCTGACACTCCCATTCAAAGTAATTAACAGTAAGGGAGCAAATAGGGTTCACAAATTATTCAAATACACTTATAGCTCGTCACTGCTGACAGACATTGTTCGTAGCGGTTACTGTTAATGAATCACTGACCCAGTTATGCGATGATCTCTCTTGAAGACTATTACTATAACATATTTTTTATAGTACTATAACATTATTTTAAGCATTTATCCTCAGCTATACAATAAGTTAGGAGCAATGAACACTGATGGCTTCAAGGGTTTATATAAAGACACTTAGTGTATATTTAAGATTCATAAATAGTGTGTTTATATGTATGTGTAAATACAAGACTTGTATGATTTCTGATGCTAGCTGCAGTGGTTTTAATGGTTTGCTTCTCGTGTAAACCTCTGATGTCTACAGAGGCAGACCCACTATGATCCCACCCCTCCCAAAAAAGAATAACAACTGATGCTGATGACTGATTGATGCTATCGTGTTGAAGCATTAGTTCTCAAAGTATGAACATGACCTATCATGTGACATTTCATGATCTCTGACTTGGTTTGTATATTTTATGGTACCCTCTAGCAACATGCCCACACCAACACAGCCGCATATCACCAGTGTGCAAGTACCCTCAATCTTCTCAGTGAGCAGTCGGCTTCAGTTAAAACATCATCTCAGGCAGCAGTGGAAAAGAGGTCTTTCTAAATCATCAGGCGAAATGAACTCAAGTGTAAAGGGTTGCTAACGGGCCGTTCATCACAACCCACGATACTAAAGTGCTGGAAGAAATGAACAACACACTGACAGGTTTGTTCTGAGGGTGACGTTAGAGGGAATACCACAGGGTCACTTAAATCAAATGAGTTCATTCGCACTCCGCGTGCTAGACTGTAATGTTTGGGCAATCTTTAAATTTTGGTGGTCGCCAGCAAATTTCATGGGATTCTGGCAAGAAGTTGCTCTGGAATAAAGTCAGTCAGTTAGCAGTGTATAAGAAAGAGTACAGACTATTAAAGAACACTTTTTACTTCTAGTCTTTTGTGCTACAGTGGTCTGATATTAGGATAGAGAGGCCATTACTGCTCCATTATTCAGTCTGACAATGCCTTCTGCTTTCTGAGGAGAAAGAATTTGATTGTACCTGATTACTATTTTCCAAGTCAACATGGGTAATGCATTTCTTGTACGAGGGCGTTATCGTTGCTATAATGGACACCGAAGAAACATAAGTGACATCATTTTATAGACTCAAGATGAACAAGGAAATCAAGACGAAACAACTGTTATTATACTCATGATAATGTAATGGAAAATACTGTAGGTGGGTTGAGAGAATGTGCAGGACTGTAATGGTAGCTAAAATGTCTGTCAGCTAACGTAGCTGTAATATATTCTGTCACATGTAGTCATCATAGAAATGAAAAAGTAGGTCTAACCAGGCAGGAAACAAACACCACTGTATTTTGAGGCAGATCTGACAGTGAGTGCTCTTGAAATGTCATAATACCTCATGGTACCAGAAAATGGTGTGACCACACAAATAATCTCAGTAAGCATGTGATTTCAGTCTGTAAACCGTGATGGACACTTCACAATAGGCAGTTTGGATAGTAGTTGCCTTTGTTTTCTCTTCCAGATAATTTTGGCCAACCTGGAGGGTTTATTTAAAATCTTGTGTTTTTGACTTTGTCTGACTTTTAAGGCAATGTTGTCTTGTTTCACAGACCTCTGCAATTACTTTTAAGATGTCCTGATTGGTCCTCCAACATGTGAACCACTTCACAGTTGAGAGCAGCAACATCGAACATGATTAGGGAGCAAAGAGGGAGAGGGAGAAGGAAAGAAACTGTGTTTTACCTACCATTTGATTTGTGGAATGGAGTTCCAAGTTCTTCCTTTTCAGCCTGACCTATTTCCAAATGAAAGTTACTGTATGCTCACCGTTTACAGTACAGACAAGTAAAAGAAGAAAGTTAATTGATCAATTTTAAGGAGAAAACATGAAATATAGGACAGAAAGCTTCTCTTAGTGTTTCTTAGATTATGTGTTATACAAGACGGGTTACGATGATTTCAGATAGGAGGTCATAGTTTACCACTTTATTTATTTACTGCTGCTGTAGAGGAAAAGGGGGCTTGGGGATTTGCTGAATGTGTAAGGCTGCCATCTACTGAGAACTGTCTTCAAGCTGGATGTGTGTACTCCCTCATCCAAACACATTTCCTTTTGTGCTCGACAGTCATGTCTGAGGGAAGGTCCTGCTGTGAAGGTTAACGAGATAATCTAATTTCTCATTTGTTAAGAGCTCCTTTTTGCACTTCATGTCTAATCTCACGTAGGTCCCCCTCCCCGAGATAAAACCAGACAGCTGCTTTAGCTTTACCTCTCCTTTCATTTCTCTTGCTTTCTTCTCCACGTTTCAGTTTTTTTTTAAATCACATTTTCATGCTTGTGAAAATTATTCACTAATTACATCAATTCACTGTTTTAAGGAGTAATTCAAACCTGTGGGTTAAAAACCTTCAAGCAGGTTGTAGTTCTAACCACACCCAAATCAGTGAAGCTGCAGCCGATGTTTTGCCTTTGCCGGTTGTGAAAACATCGGTTGTGACATCACTGATTTGGGTGTGGGAAAAAGCGAACAAGCTTTGAATATTCCTCCTTTTATTTCTCTCGGGTTTTCTGTAAGAAATGTCTCCTGTGTTGTAATGTGTGTGTGTGTGTGTGTGTGTGTGTGTGTTCTCATTCTAATGGTCTACAGCTTAAACTGAACTGCAATAACACACAGTCTCTCTTCTCTCCTCTGTATGAGTGCCAATCCAGGCCAGCGGTGTACATGAGGAGGAGGGCTGGTTGCTAGGTTGCATATTCCTTCAGTTACAAAGCTCTTTGATACCTGTGTCGCTGTACTGTAGACACGCACCCACTCACATGGCTCAGGCCAGGCACCTACACACACAGAGAGAGCATACAAACACAGAGACATACACCAGTGGGTAGGCCTGGTTTCCTCCAGATCAGGGCAATAACAGGTACCCTTCCACCCAGCAAAAATATCAAGGTAGCCTCTCCACTGGGCATCTAGACAGGAGCTGTCTAAGCAACTAACAAGGTGAGCAGACAGTGCGAGCTGTTGTGGCGTGTGTCTGTGCTCCTTCAGCAGGAACCGCCAACAACTGGACTGGCACCGCTAATAAGGTGTCAGCGCTGTTCTGCCCCTCGCTGAGAGAACAACCATGCATGCAACACTGATGGCTGCTGCTCCGACTGGGATGCGGGTATTAAAACTGCAACGGGTAACATTTTTTTACACAAAACACACCTGCCTCATCAGCCGACAGTAAATCACAAAGTATGGCTTCAACAGAAAACCACATCCCTGTCCCTATTCAAAGACGCAGTGGATTATTGTGCCCAAATTGGGGATGGATGGCAGCACGAGATGTTCTCCACGCACAGGTGGTGAAGCATGGGAACATGACGGCTGTTCACCATCTAAACCCCCTGCAGACACGGGGAACAAGCCGTGAGGACTATGCAAGAAAACTTCAGACACTTGTACTGCCATTTGAAAAGATGGGTTCAGATATCTAAAGTCTATCTTAATACAACATTCTCATGCTGTGCGTATGAAAGACTTATCTGTCACTGTAATCATTCCTCCTGGATGAAGTGATACTTTCATAGCGAGACCAAATCCAAAAACTCTCCATACTGTGCAAAAAATTCATATTAAAGATCAACTGAAGCTTATATGAGGATTTAGCCTGTTTCCAGATCTCTGAATTGCTGCCCACATATCAGATTTGCGTAAAAAAAAAAAAAAATCGCCACAAAAACAGCAAAAAGCGCTGTACAGGCTGATAATCAACATATAGAAATAACGATTTTTAGGTTAACTGCTCCTACAGTGGCTACTGCTAACATTAATTGCTACTGCATGAAAATAACATGGTTAGAGCGACATGAAACAAAAGAAAGAAATCAGCTGGCATGTAAACGATGTCAGCCTAAATTAAAGATTATCATGTAAATAGCCTGGTTTAGCTAAATCAAATAGCTTTCTTCATCCCGGTAGTCGCATGTACGCTGGGTTTCCATGGAAACACTAAGCAGGAAATGTGTCAAAAAGCCTGTAACTTTGGAAGATGTTCCATCTGAATTTTAGAATGCGTTTTCACATGATGAATGGATGTCATACAGTATATGGCATTTACACTAGAGAAAGATCACTTCAGAACCATGAAGAGGAGGAATGATTACAGCAACCAATATGAGCATTGTATTAAGATTAAAAACGTGAGATCTGAACCCATCCTTTCAGCTAGATGTTCAAAGTTGCACAGATCATCTTTTATCACACGACCTAGTCAAAGGCTACAGGGAGTAAATTATGAAGAGAATGCAGCTTTAATGTGTAGCTCTGTAAGCTGCTTACGTTAATATAAAACAGAGAAGACAATGAGGCTTCTGCTTCAGACAAGATGTTAGAGAAGGTAAAGATGAAGCGCATTTGGCTTGGTTGCCATCTTCATTTTATTAGCCTCTGCTGCTGTGCTGAGGATTATTTTGCAGCCTGCATTCTAATGAGAGAGAAAGGGAGGAGGGAGGTGATGGAGAGACTGAGGGGCGGGGGATTGTGTAACTGTGTTACATAACACAATGTGCATGGCCTTCTCTCTCTTTCTCTCGCTTTCTCTCTATATATCTCAGACAGCGAGACACACAGCAGAGCAGGGAGGAAGGAGAGGACAGAGGGCTTTAAAAGGGTGCTGGTGTTAATGAGGGCGATCTGAAGAGATGTGTGCCTCGCCGGAAAGTCATACCTCATTACGGCACCGTTTCTAATAATGCCGGTGATGAGGATAAGTTGTTTGGGAGGCAAGGGGACGCAGAGAGCGGACCCCTGGCTTGTCTGAGATTAAAACTCAAGCATCAAGTGGCATTCAAGTGGGTTTGCTGGGTAATTAAAGTCGATAAAATGTTATTGCCTTCACCCTCGTTCCACCTTTGCATGGTTGTCAAGTGTTAGTCAGACATTTCGGAAGGGGACAGATCGCATTTGGGATTTAGCTTTGACGCTGTTTTTGTCCTGCTTTAATGATTACAACACAAAAAGAAATCATATACAGTAAATTTCATTTGCTTTTGAAGATTTTTTTCTTTTTATTTCTTTCTTGCAGCCTAATTTTTGCCTTTAGAAAAGTACTTTAGTTTCGGATATAAAACTTTGTATATATACTGTATAATACAATCAATATACCAAGTTTTGTGTTCAGTGAAGCTCATCAAGCCAGCACAAATCCTCTCATTCATGCATGCAATACAGTACAGTAATACTCCACCTTGTACAGAAGGCTGAAAAATACAGAAACAAAAACAATATATGTGATAAAAAAAGAGTTTATTTCTGTCATAAATATTATCTACTGCAAAATTATTCACACTAAGTAGAAAAATTACAGCTCATTTTATTTAATTTCACCCTCAGAAAACACCACATCAGTCAACATTTTCGGAAAGCAGCTTGTGCCCGCTGTTCATCATCAGTTCACGAGTAGTTGACTTTCACACAGAACGTCTCCTCCGTCTTCTCCTCCAGGTTGTTCACGTAGACCAATATTTCCACTGAGCCGGGACTCTGGCTGGGGGCGAATCGTAGACCGATGGTGTAACTCTCTCCCCCGCCGATCTAAACACAGTGAACACAACAATACAATATTCATCTGAGTGCTTCGTGAGAGTGAGTTGATGAGTCTTTCTTTCCCTTCAGCTAGTAAAACTATACGGATGCAACCATGTTCACACATACAGTCCCTTTTATCTAGAGTGATTTTGTTATGATTTTAAGTGGGATTGTTTGAGAATTGTATGACTTGTTTTGATTTTTGACATTAGTTATGTGTTTTTTTTCCCCTTTTAACTGTGATGTGTCTGTTTGACCAATGTTAAGCAGCAAATGCTTTTGTTGTAATAACTAAGTATTCAATAACAACACATTTTTGAGTTATTCTTCTTAAATTTAAATGATTTTGAAGTTTGTTGTGCAACAGAGATAGAGATGAAAAATGGGAGGAAAAAAATGAGCTTTTCCTTATTGATGCAACAATCTCATCGCCTGACTACGATTAAAAAATGGAAATCAGAATGTTTCCGGACCAAGTGGCAACCTCCAGTACCCAAAACTGCAGTTCCTCAAACGGCCACTTGAGGCTGGCTACAACATGAGTTAATCTCCATAAGCCTCCATATGAAAATGTCCAACTTCACAGCAGAAATAAACATGTTTACAGCTTGGTACAAAAACGATTTTGGTCTCTGTACCCTCATAGAACTGCATAATAACAACTTGGCTGCTTTGATTGACAGATGGGGGCCGTTACAGGTGACTTGTTTGGACACCCAGGTGTCATTCAGTCCGCCTCAGTTCCACCCACGATCTACGTCTTTGCATTTTTAGATTAGCAGGGAGACGGCAGAGGAAAGACTGCCAAGATGGCGGTGGCCAGAGCCACCACACTCTGAGCTTCAAAATGGCTCCTCAGAAACCTGTGGGTGACGTCACGGTGATTATGTCCATGTTTAATACTGTCTATCTAATAGTCCCTCACTATAGATTTTGCATTCAGTCACAGTTATATGGCCAAGTTAGCTCGTAATACCTTTACAATATATAGGTTTCACAGCTTTGGCCATAAAATCCATCAGTCACAGTGGTCTCTACAGAGTCTTTTTTCCAGCCTACATCCGTCAGACAGTGCCCATGTAGTCTGAGTAAGAGTCAGATTCTAGAGCATGTATTCCCCACCTGCTGCCCTGAGAACTTCAAAAATAAATGTCCCCCATAAAATAAAGATTTGAAAGGATGTTAGAAAGCCTTGGGGTCTTTCTTAAACAGGAAAATAGAGCTCTAACTGAAGAAATACAACCTGCTCCTTGCTGTTTTATTTGTGGTCAGTTGTCCTGTTTCAATGTCCTCTTGTAACTCAAAACATGCATGCCATCGCTCACCTCTTAACAGTATTTGTTTCAGTGACTTTGGAGCAACTTTTCCCCACTCCCTAAAGCAACAGTTTGGTAAAACCTAAAACTATAACAACTTTAAGTGGGGCAGCCAGCCATCTCTACTGTTGCAACAATATTAAAACACTAAACTTCTTATGTGTTGTTGTTTTATTGCAATATAATAAATGTCCTGTATGTGGAGCAGAAGCTTATCCATGCTACTGTGTATGCTTACTGTGGGTTTCCATTACCTGAAGTGATGACTGTCTCAAATCAGGACATTATTACAGGAGCAAAGCAATGGTTTGTATTGTTCATTCCTCTGACCTATTGACATCACACTCTTTGTTTTTTGTCCCTCTCTTCAACCAGAATGTAATCCTGATGATTCTTTTATATTAATGGTACACAAATGCTTAATATTTTACTGCTTTTCTTGTCAGGGCTCAAGGTCTTTATTTGGTCATTTTTTTGTGTGTTTTTCCTAGTATTTCAATCAGACCAGAACTGTCCTCTAGTATTTTCTGTAATAGACAGCCACAAATATATAGGTCAATTTTGGGGATTTATGCTGTAATCTTGCCCAAAAGCACAGCAGTATTGATCTCTGCTTTGTTTTCCCTCCTGACAGCTGGTTTTATCATGGCGAGGTAGTCACGTCAAAAAAGAGAAAGTGTCTCCACATTTGCTTAAAACTACGGGCACAGTACATTCTTTATGTCACCTGGAGTCTTGCTGACAAGATGGAAAAAAAACAATGGCTGTTTTTCATTCTGCTCGGCTCCGTCTATCTAATTGATGCAACGTCGTCTGGACACCAGCAGCGAGACTTTTAAATAGTTTATGTGGAAACAGACTATGGTTTTATCCAATTCATTTATTCGTTAATTTAAAATGCTGCGTTTCCATTTGTTCTGACATTTTATCAGACCTCAGCAAATGAAAGGCAATGACGGCAGTGTCTCCGGTACTTCGTGTCTGGGTGTGACTGAATCAGCCATTAGATATACCAGGGCTGACAACATAACAATAAAACAGCAGTAATGACTTTGTTATATCCCTCATGTTTCATTCTGTAGGCAAACAAAGAAATCATTCACTTATCTAACAGCTGAGGAATGAACTGTCAACATGAGAAGCTAAAAATCATTGACATTGATGTCTTGGACTCACCTGTCAAGATGACAGGAGAGTCAGAAACATTTCTCTGTATCTGTTACTGTTGACACTAAAGGTTACGTTTCCACTTAAAAACTCTTAATTGTCACAGTCAGCATGTCGGTCAAAACTTTGTCCGAAAAGCTGAAGAGTGCCAGTCTGTTGCAGCATCACCAATTCATAATTTTACACTGAAAGTGAACCAAAACTGATTTTTAGGATGAAACCAGGCTAACGTGTCAGTCCTCCTCCTCCTGTCCACTGGATGTGACTGTATTGTGTTCTGGCTGCACTACAGCTTCATCATAACTCTGTCGCAGTTTAAATGTCTACTGAAAGCAAGACCAGCAGTGAAGGCATCTTTACACAGGAGGCATTTCAGATGTGTTTTTCAGATGCACTTTAATTTTAATCAATACAGCTTTCTGCACAGGCCGCATAAAGGCGTCTGTTTTAATCGCGGAACATAACTGCTGCCCGATGTGTATTTTACATTTCAACTCTATTGCTTTACATTTCATGTACGTAACTACAATGTTTGTAAGTTGGACTGCAATAATGTAGATGACCTACACTCAGTAGTGCGACTGAATGCATCTTTTGCAGACACAGATGGAGGACTGAAGCTGCTGCTGCTGCTGCTTGCAACCTGTTCTTGAGCAGCTACACTTCCAAACAGTAAAGGTGTATTGCTAACTTGTTTGTGTTTTTTCAAGCATAGTGAGTACACGTGTGGCTCATTTATCATCAGTGTGGTAATGGATATTTTGTAGCTGCACCTCTCATTTAAGTTACTGTACTACAGCAGGTTGTTATCTATTTTGTATTTTTCTCTTTTGTAACATGAAATGCATCTATTGTTAACAGTCAGTAAAGCCCTGGGAAGGTTCAAAAAATGATTTTCAGTCAGTAAAAAAAAAGAGTCACTGTAGCTACAGTTTGTTCTGTTGCGTGATTGGAATATTTTTAGTAAAAAACAGTATTAGATATTGACCGAGTACTCAAGAGGAAGTCCAACTTATAATGAAAAACTGCTTTGCTTTGTAACTTGTTTACAGTACATATAATGAAGTGAAAGAAGGCAAAAAAAAAAAAATCCCCCAAAAAGCCTGTTGTATGACTTGTTAATTTACAGTTATTTACTCACATCTCTTCTGAGGTTTCTACACACACATTGCATGTATTTTGTCAGTGGAAGAAGCTGAGCTAGAATACGTTTTCTTCAACACTGGTATGAGCTTTAGTGCTTTGTGGTAGATGATTGGAAAATGTCGAAAGATGTCTCAGTTTCCAACTTGAATCAAAATGGATAGAGCAGTGTATGATAGAGTGGAATAGTGAGGCGGTCCGGTGGTGCAGCAAGAAGGTTCTTGGTTCTCACAGCGGACTGAGGCCTTCATGTGTGAAGTTTGTATGTTTTCCCCATGTCTGTGTGCGTTCCTCCTCCCAGAGTCCAAATACATGCAGGTGTATAGGTTATAGGTAAACATTGCCTGTAGATGTGAAAGTGTTTCTCTCTCTGTGTCAGCCCTGTGATGAACTGGTGACTTATCAAGGGTGTACCCCACCTCTCGCCCAATGTCAGCTGGGATTGGCTCCAGCCCCCCCCCCCCAACCCTGATAAGGATAAGTGTTTATCCTATGAAACTACCTGTGCTGATGTGGGTCTTCATTTTCTTCAACAACAAATATGGGTTTATGTCAAGGATGAAGGTTCCCTTTGGTGTTAATCATTACCTCCTGTCTATCTCACCTGGAATTTATCCTCTTTGAACTGAAGCAGGTCCGGATGGTCAGAGCGGAGCAGAAATGTGCGGCTGCTGGTGTAGGGGTTGGTGTAGGTGATTTTTCTGGAGCTGCCACGCCCACCACCAACTGGGACAGACACTTCGAATGCCTGCACACGCACACATGCACATAGTCAAGTGCCATAAATGCTTTGTCACTAAATCATTAGACAATGTCTAAAAATGCAAATGTCTGACACGTTTACACTAACACATTCTGTGAGTACCTCAAAGACATGATTGAGATTTGACAGACAGCAATTACAGAGGGGATTGGCTTTGAGTGCTGGCCTGGGATCAGCTGTCCTTAGCCTTTTCTTGACACTAGCTATAAAGGGGATGGGAATGTCCAGCTGACCCTGGAAACCACCAGAGTGGTTCAATGAGCACAGAATGTAACTCTGGGTGACCCGCTGTTTTGAGTTAGATGGACCTTTAAAAGAGCTGTCCATCATATCACTCCTTTTGAGAAGTGCAAAAAGAAGGATGCAGTAAGAACTGAATCTAAAATCATGATGGCAATTACCACGTAAGACTTAGCTTGATCTGTTATAGGTGAAATATAAATACAGATGAAGATATACTGTAATAACAACAACAAAAAAAAAGATTCATACCTTGGATAGCACAGGCCGGTGGACGTTGAGACAGAGCAGCCAGGCGGTGACGAGCCGCCGGTGCTCCACATCCACCGCGTTCACATACAAGAAGCGGCTGCCTGCTCGCCATGGCTGCACTTTCAGCTGGAGCTCCTGCACTGCTGCGGGAGGCAAAACAAACACCCCCTCTGGGTCCACCTACAGAGGGTCCACATTTGTTGGGTGGTTGAATTGTGGGAATGAGAAAGAGACAATTAATAAAGAGGAGTGAAGGCACTGATCAAGTGACAGAGAAAGAGAGACATTTTATATGAGGAGGTAAAAGAAACTATATAGAACAGAATTAATGGGAAAAGGTGGTTATCGGAGTCAGAGGGAAATAAAGGAGGTGTGCAGAGCGGGCAAGAAAGAGGGCGAATGAGGTTCTGTGAGGAAGGTAAAGAGAAGGTGCAGACAATGAAATGAGGGAAAAGTCAGACAGAGAGACAGAAGGATGTGAGAATGAGATTTACTGTGCAGCTCTTTTTCAATCTGTTGAGAAAAGCAAAGCTATTCTCTGGCGGTGAGCTTTATCCTGTTTTATAAGACTCCTCCGATACATTCCACAGTGAGCTAACCTGCTGAGAGTCAGATCAAAGAGGCCGCTGATGCATACGGTGAAATCTTTTAAAAAAACATCTGTCACTTTTCCAGCCAGTACCCTATTTCTTCAGGGAGAATACATTTGGGTCGTACTGTATGCACCCATGGTGGCTGTGACAGTCCATCATTCCTTTTCCCTTCTTCTCTCTTTTTTTTAATATGAGTGAATAATATGCAATGCTCCTTTTACTGCAGCTCTGAGTGAGAAGCATTGTCAAACTCTCTCCCCTCTTGTACCCCGTTCTGAATAAGAAACTAGAGTTGTCACGATACCAAAATGAGTAACCACGATACTATACCAGACAAAGTATCACGGTTCCGGGTATTATCGCGACACTGCAGCCTTTTTTTATTATTATTATTTTTATGATCTGCAATGTATTTGTACAAGTTATAAATACTTTAATTAATTACTTATAATGTTGTTTGGTGCATGATAAACACAATACTGGTGAAGTAAGAATTAGACTGAAGCAAGTTTGAAACAACGAGTTTGGTTTTTTGAGCAAAATTAGTGGAGCCACTGACGCCGCCGTGGCAGACTCGCCGCTTGGGCCCGGTGCTTCTGCCATGGTGAATGTGTTGTCTCGTGTTTGTGACTGTAAGCCGTGCGAGCATCTGGGCAAGACAGAACTTTAGCTTGTTGTTTGTTTTGAAGCGAGTTTCTATCGAAGCGGAGCTGTCTTAATGGAGTTCGTTCTTGCCGGCAGAAACACACGAACAGCCAATCAGCTAACAGACGGGCGGACTCAGCGTGTGGAAACAGCCTGTCATATCCCCGGACGCCACCAGTAACAGGCAAACAGCCAATCATTCAGCAGCTGTGTCGTTCGGTTGCAGTAGTTGCCATGTTGGTTTGTTTACAAGGGAGTAGCATGCAGTGAGAAGCCGGGAGGAGCGTAGAGGCGGCCACTATGTAGCGGAAACTGGCACCGGTAGTATAGTAATCCACGGTAGTACCGTCGTGTAGAATTTCTAGTATAGTAGAAACCGTTATGATTTGGCACCGCGGGGTACCGTGGGTATCGTGCAACTATATAAGAAACTATCTATTTTAAAATAAAGGGCAATCTGACACTCCTGAAACATACTTCTACATGTTCTGTGAGCATACAACCATTGCTAATTTTTCGGATTGTATCAAATTGTGTCCCAACATGACATGATTTGCAGGAAGTAATGGAGGGAACCTAATAAAATGAAATGACATAAAAAGGCCCATTATCTTGTGAATCTGCTTTTGTACATTCTTGATAATGACTTCAATCTTAACCTTCCTTACAAAAGCGTGTTACTGTTCCATTGTTTCCTGCTGCTAAGAGAACAATTTGCATGAAATCATTTTTTGAAATGTGGTTTGAAAATCGCTAATACACATAAAAAAATATGTCGAGAACAATAGCTCTCAACGTCTCATTAGATGCGAAAGATACGAGGTATGCTTTGAGCTGTTTTTGATTCCACTTCTTCTGTTCTCTGTATGTTATTTCTTATGTCTGTCAGCTGTGTTTTGTCCCAATTAAGAAACCTGAAGTCATAAAAATGAAGGCAGAACAATAAACTTGTGCCAACACCTCATTTTATGTTAAACACAGAAATATATACGAGGGGTATGGAGGATGTAGGTTTACCCCAAACACTTACAGTTCACCAACTTGTTGGTCACACACTTTTGCTCTTGATCTTTTAAAATTACAGCTCCAAACCAGGTTTACGTATATATGTTTAAGTACAGTCAGAGATGGTTAAGGAAAGAGACGCCTCACTCAAGTCATTTCCTGTATCTGTGCCACTGTCTGTCCTCTTTAGGAGACCAGCAGGTAGGGCGAGGTGAACGTGATGGAAGAGGTGAACGTGATGGAAGAGGTGAACGTGAGCACAGATTTTGAGCGATTCTTTTGCCCCACAGTCACCGAAGTGAATATTAGACTAATTATTTGCGAGCCACATATCTTCTGAACATTCTGACACCAAAATGATGTTTTTCAGACAGATAAAATTAGAAGAAAATTAACTTTCCTTGAGACCTGTCTCTGTCTCAGCAGCAACACACTCTCGGGATAACAGATATCTCTTCTCTCTGTCGGTGCTGAATCGTTGCTCTGTTTCAATAAAGATGATCTATAATAACATAACTACAACTTAAACAACTTTCTGAACCATCTCTGACACAACACAGTCTGCTTAAGTCCGAAGAGACAGTAAGTGTATACCCTTTCATATCACTGGTGGAGATTAGAATGCGTTATATTCTATAGTACAAAATCTTTTGGCACAACGCTATGAGTCTTCATGGGTCCAAATCCGAAACAAATCCCTAGACAACCTACCTGATGTACAGAAATTAGTTCTTGATATAAAAAAAAGACCAGATCCAGTCAGACTCGAGACCTGATCCAAAATGCAGTTGAGGTGCGCAGAGGCAAATACAGAGAAATCACCAACACTGTTTTACTGCTGTTTGTGATGCTTGGATTCACTTGGGTATGAGACATGTTGAGACCAACACCATTACAACAAGACCTTTCTTGGCACAATTACACTAAGTATAATTTGGACCTGGTAACACCAAGTTGGGTCTCAGATACTACAAACTGTGAAGACGTCTATTCTCCACACTGCAGAGAGATGAAATCTCTTTTGATATATGTCTCGATAAAGGGGCGTTGCCCAGATTGACGTGAGGGAACTGCAGTTCTGTTTTGTACTTGAAGTACAGGGGAGCATAAAAAAAGCAAAAAATAAATAAATAAATGGATTCAGTCAAGTTACTCTTGTAGATGTGTACCTCAATCTCTTGGGGGTGTGATGAGAAACATTTGACCTTGCGAAAAGCCTGCTTCCCCCTCAGCACCAGTGATTGACAGTTCCGCTGGCCAGTCACGCAGCTGACATCAACTCGCTCCAGGAAATGGACGTAAATCTGCCAGATCTGGGAGGGTGCTGCCATCCACTTATCACTACAGAGAAAAACATCATCAGGAACAATTAAACTGAGGTACCCTGGAGATGCAGTGGGAGCAGCATGAGGTCAGAGATGAGGAGGGCTGATCTACGGCCGTGTTGGCATTTTAATAAGCAGCAGCAGAAACATCATCATCACCATCATCGTCTTCCTCTCACTGCTGAGAAGAAGGGAATTCAGTCTCAGTGGTCCTAGCTGACTCTGAGAGCTGCGAGTGGGAGGCAATGTAGTCACCTACTCAGCCCTGCTCTGTGACAACAGCACTCAAGGAGCATTTGGGGATATTTGGACGGGAATTCAAGTGATATGGTTTTTTGAAGACAGACACAGCAGCAGTGTTAGCTTGACGGTGCTGATACAGTAAGTGAAATATTCGGATAACATTCAGCATTTTTACATGTCGTGCCACAAATGCTTATACTGGATTGCATTAGGTGTTCCTGTAATGCTTGATTTTACTGGTCCTGTAGTTTCTCAATAATTTTTCAATTATTGCCTGCCGCACACCCCCATCAAAGTGTCCTCCATTATTAGCTACTCCTGTGGCCCTGTCTCATAGAGGGGGGCTGTTTTAAAAAAGATAACTCCTTTTTTCCTAAATAATTATATGTTTAATCCACTTACTGCACACTAATTGACACACAGTACAACCTAAGAGCAGGTTTATTAGTCCAGCACAAGAAGAATGGATGATTTCACTGTCTGGGCATATAATATGGAGTCTGCTGTGCACACTGTGTTCTTTTTATTGTATTCACTTTACTGTATGTGTCAAAATCTCTCATTAGAAACAAATTAAAGGTGCCCTGTGGACTGACCACTAATAGTGCTATGGAGCAATATTTTTTATTTTTATTTTTTTTTACCTGTTTTGGTTGTATTTCATACATACTTGCACCAGTGTGCAATTGATGCAATCCACATTTTTGCTGATTAATTGGCAGATAGTTGTAGTAACACTATTAGAAAAGGGTCTTTCTAATTGTTTTCTGAAGAAAAGAATACTTTGAACACATTAGTAAGGCCTCAAGGACACATAATGTGCTTTGTTGAGAGACACTGAATGTAAACATACAGTAAATGTGTCCGCTGGGTGACTTTGAAAAAAGGGGTTCTTAGAGATAACCACTCTAATGCAGATCAGCTCTGTAGTAAATATGTAACCAGTCAAACTTCATCATACCTGTTTTATCAGAGTTGAATGACTTTCAGTAAGACGTCCAGACGCGAACACATTACCCCTGTGCTGTCGTCACTCCACTGGCTTCCAGTCCGTTTTAAAACTGATTTTAAACGTCTGTTGTTTGTTTTTAACGCCATTAATGGCTTGGCCCCCTCTTACTTGTCAGAGATTTTAACTTTTCGCAATTGTAGCAGAGCCCTGCGCTCTTCGGGTCAGCTTCTGTTAGAGGTCCTTAGGTCGAGATTTAAACAGTGGGGCGATCGTTCTTTTGCCGTCGCTGCTCCCAGACTGTGGAACAAACTGCCCCCTGACATTCGCACCACCAATGATCTCAGCCTTTTTAAATCGAAGCTTAAGACCCACTTCTTTAGATTGGCGTTCAACTCTGACTATGGCAGTACTGTTTCTTAGGTGTACTCATTCTGTCTGCTCCTTTCTATGTATTTCTATTGTTTTATGGCTTTCTTGTAAAGCACTTTGGGTACTGTTCGGCTATTGTAAAGGGCTATACAAATAAACTTGATTTGATTTTTGATTTGAGGTGTACATTTTGCATATTAACAAACCCTCACATAACATTGCTCTAATCCTGATGGAGATTTGAAAGACTAGAGGATGGATTCTGTAACTTCAGGCAGTGAGACTACCAAACCTTCATCTGATTAGTTAATTAATTCAAGCCTGCGTGAACAATTTAATTAGTCCAAAATAGAATGCTTCTTGAGGCTATGCCATGTGTGTGTGTACATGTGTGTTTGTGTTCACTGTGTGCAATATGCCTGTTAATAAATAATACATACGTGAAAACCATCACAAAGAACATTTTTATGTGTGGACTGGGACTCCCTGGTACTTTCAAGTACACATCCTGAGGCTCCCCTGGCACCTAGACAGAAACAGAGTGAAAGGCAGCAAGATGTTAAAATGGAGAGGTAAAGGGAAAAAAAGGACCCCGCATTAGCACTTTAAAGGTGGATGGCATGGTCTAAGGCGCAGCCTTTTAGATTTAGATAAAACAGCTTTTAATTCATGATAGGAAAGCTGGAATAAAGTGCAGGATATGATACTGAAGCTATCAGTTCAGTAATTAATCCCTTGCTAATATTAGGACTGGGTTATTGGAAAATAATATCATTGTCTCACCAGCATCCTTGCCTGGCAGATGATGTTGGGGTCACTGCAGCGTACGGAAATGTGAGTCCTGGTGTCTGAGTCTCCAACTGAACAAGAAAGACAAAAAGATGGTTAAAATATAGACAGTAAAGACAAAGCCAAGTCTTATGTGATATATTTTATACATACATGTGTGTATATACTCTACATAAATATGCATATGTGGTATAGATGCCGTGCCTTTTTCTAATACACATTTTTCCCTTTTCATTTTTGTCTTTGTTTTCATTTCCTGCTGTGGAAATAGAGATGCTCCTTGTTGTTATTGCTCTTTTACCTGACTGAAAATGTATTATATTGTAAGATTGTTTTTGTTGATATTTTAGTAAAATGTTCCTGTGTTTGTGCATGTTTATTCTCGTAGAATAATTCAGTGTTTGAATACTGAAGATGTATTCAAACCAATACTAAAAATTTAATAAAATGCAAGTAAGAAGCAATAAATCTTCCAATGCATAGTGAGAGGAGGAAGGGTGGAAGCTGTGAGACAGGGAGTAATGTGGCTGCTGGGGGGGTAACCTGTGTTACCTGTGGGGTCATGCCAGGGTGGCAGACGGATGGCTTTCTTGAGGAAGCAGAGCTCAGGGTGGTAAAGCCGGAATGTCTGGTCGACAACATGAGGTGTCGGTTTCACGTTCACCTGGCAGATGGCCATCGGTTTGCCATCTTCTGCTTTAAATGTAACCTGTGGAGGGAAGGTCAGCGGTATCAGCAGCATGCCACACCCCTGCATGAAGTCAGATATCCACTGCAATGAAACACCAAGCCAAACTACTGTAACAGTCAGAGCTGGGTTGGAAGCTCTACTTTAAGTAAAACATGTCAAAGTTGAACCAGGGCGTCGGTATATAAGCTATGATGGATGTGGATGGATGGAAAAACAAAATCAATGAACTTGGTGAGTGCATTAAATGTATTTGTATGGATAAGAATTCATAGCCATGATAATGAAAATAAGACCAAAGTTGAAATATTTGAGAATTTCTCTTTAACATTATTTTCTGACAATAGTGATGACAACCCATCTTCACATCACGAACAAAATCACACATTTTTAAAATTTCTTTTTAATGTTTAGCTTAATCTATTGTGTTTTTAGTGTACTCTTTGGATGTTTGATGTTTTTGCTGCTTCAATGTTTTGATGTTTTCACCATATGAAGTGTCTTTGAGTATCTAAAAAAAAAGCGCATATTAATAAAATTTATTATTGTTACAGCAACTAATTTATTCAATAGTTCATCTGTACTTTCTCTCCTGTTTTCCCTGCGTTTGTGTGAGACCCTCAAATAATACGGCCTCTGTGTCATTAGAAATGCAGAGAATACCTACATTTTAATTCCTTGACTCCATTTAGTGAAACACAGAAGTGGAATCGCTGCGTTTTCTTCCTGCGGCAGTTCAGCTCTAAACAACATACAGCTTTTTCAAAAACAGCCTTCGAGAAGCTCTATTTAAAAATTCACCAGAGAGTATGATGATGATGGAGCTCTCTGTACACTAGAATATAAAAGTTGGCTTCAAACCCCCACAGACCTGCTGAATGTGCTTTGAAGTTTGCTGCATTAAAATAGCCTTCCGGATCTGTGCAAATCAACACAAATGTGTTCATACATATACACTAATTACATATGGTTGCAGCTGATATATACACATACGCCAACATATGTAAACATATTGGAATTGCTAACCCTCTCACGTACCATCACACCCGATGATATAATGCTACATACAACTGCAGTTGAGTTTAGGGATTAGAGATTACTTGTAACTGGATTTCAGAATATGAGTTATAAAAGGATGTTACCCCTGAGATCCAAAAAGAAGCTGCCAGATTACATAATATAGAGTAAGAATATTTAGTGCTTATTCATACAACACTTTGGTACAAAGCTATAAGTTAGCAAGTTAGCATGTCAATCGGCCGGTGACTCTCACTGAGTATCTGAACTCATTTGTTCAAATACTCCACAGTCCACAGGATATTCACAGTCCCCAGAGGATGATTTTCATCATTTTGGTGACCTCCTGAGCTTGCATCTAATGCCATTGTAAGATCAGAAAATCGCTTTATCCTTACTCCAAGACAAGGTTATCCAGAAATTTCATGGACTGATCACATTAAATCTGCTGTGAATTTTCTCCAGTGGATGAGTTGTTGTTTGAGATGACCTCCTGTCTTTCTTATTTTGCCAATATCAGGCCAGAATTTCCACTTGTACAAAAAAATGGGCCATATTGTCAAGAAATGTAGTGAGCACTCCAGAGGATAAACCATTTCTACTTTCGACTAACTTTCCTATTATGTCCATGTTAGGCCAAAATATGTCCAAATATTTCAGAATCTAATTGCTATTAAATACACACATCTGGAATGACCTCACAAATTTTCCTCTGCTACTACTGTACCATCGGAACAACCCTCATAGAACCTCACTACATACTCTCTGGAAGGAACTTGAGAAACACTAGAGTAAATCATTGCTTGTTGTTCAGTCTTACCAACACTTTCATTCTAAAGAGGCAGCAGCTGGAAGTTCACACTTGTAGTCTGTTGCATTGTCTTTAGTTGCACGCTCTCACAAGTAATCAGATGGTAAGTGAATGTAATACGATTACATTATGGAATACTGTTTACCAATCACTGCTGATTGGATGAAAGATTAGTGGTAAGACACAGACCAACAAGGTGATTATTTCAGTAGCACAAATAACATCCAATATCCATCAACAACTATCATGGCTTTCTGCAGGATTTCTGTAGAAAAATTACTCACAAATAGTAACATTAAAATTATAAAAATGTTTTAGTTTTTTTTTAGATTGGTGTGGAAGAACTTGACTGGCCTGCACAGAGCCCTGACCATAACCTCATCCAACACCTTTGGGATGAACTGGAGCATTGACTGTGAACCAGGCCTTGTTACCTGACATCTGTGCTCGACCCCACTAATGCAGTCAGGTTCCTTCCCAGAGGAGTGAAGGCTGTTATAGCATAAGATTATCAATCATCTCATAGTCTAAGTAAATCTATGCAGGGCAACAATACAGGAACACAGATAGTCTCTACCAAACGAATAGGGACTTCATTACAGCTAACAGATGTAAATATCTTGTCATGAGTAATGGACTACACAGTTCTGAAGTTAACTTTCCACATTTTTCCTGATCCACAAACTCGGAGGTTGGTCCCTGCCAAACAGCAGCTGTCCAAATCATTGATGGGCCAGATTTACGGGCCCATGCTGACCTGCAGTAGTGGCCCATATCTGGCTCTGGTGATGTGTGCTGACTGACAGCGGTGCCAAAGCTGGTATCCTGACAGCTCTGCTGTTGGGGCTTGTCAGTTTTAGCAGGACACAGATTTGATCCAGACACGACCTTTTTGACCTCTTGACAGGATTTTTGTTCAGAGCAGCAGTGCTGACACTGACACACAAATACACACACATACCATAGGCAGACACACACACACATGCGCTTGGCAGACTGGCAAATATTTCATCACCCCGTGCAATGGGAGAGCTTCAGGGTACCGTAGTCTACAGGAACAACAGGATTATTGTGATGTATCGCAGGTTACTGCACACATGATGGATATCTTTGTTTTTTGGGGTTTTGTTTAGCAGCATGAATGTGCCAATAATGCAAGATCAGGTCTGTTGAAGGAGGGACACAATTTCAATTTGAAAGGATTCATGAGGAACAGAAGTTAATTTTTGCGACAGCTGTAGCATACAGGGGCTGCAGAGCACATTACGTCACATGCAGATATGGAGCGCATCGTCTTATCTGAAGTACATCCAAACAAGCACATTCACGTTGTTTCTCCCTCCTCTAAACTTCTTACTTTATGAATGGTTGAGGAGGTGCATAAAATGGGAAAATAACTTCACAGTAATACTATATATGCATGGTTCATTTAAAGTAGATTAGTCAGACGTGTCAAGCTGTCCTCCAAATGGAGATAGTTTAACTCTCCAGCCTGACATTTGCCAGTTGGAGAAGATAAACAATGTTCAGCAAGATAAAAGTGATTTCCAGCATATAATTTTTCTTGACAATCTTGTCTGACTAGCGTAACTTTTTAAATAGTTGACACTTCAAAGCTTTCTTTGTGTCTGAGCTGTGACTGTGTGGGAGAAGAGAGGAGGGAGGAGGCGGTGCACTGCCACTCCGTACAGCGTTGTCTAGGAGTGTATGTGTGTACTCTAGATGTTGTAAGACTTAGAGATGTACCAGAGGGTTAACCCAACTAAACTCTAAATCGAAAGCTTCATACTACACGAGTTTAGGTGGCTTTATCTTCCTCCTCTGAATCTCACAATCAAGTTATATGCCCTAAGATGCTAAAAAGGTTTAAAATGGACTATGTTAAAGCTCTTATCAGGGCAGAAAAACATTCTGTACATGCACGCTGCATCTTAGATCCATAGCTTACTATAATTCTAGCCTGGAGACAAACCACCAAAGGATTGAGAAGCAGAAGAAGGAGATAATGATAGTCGAATACACAGAAAATATTGCACGAAGCATAAGAAGCACACTCTGTACCTTTATAGTCTTGGCAGCAACGATATTGGACAGATTCTTCTTGGCCATCTGTGAACCTTTGCCTGTAGGTAGGAAGCTTGGTCCCTGTGAGGATTTGATTAGAAACAGAATTGTTATCAAATCAGATCATCCACCAAAAAATAGCAAAGAAAATATGACTCTGCACATCAAACATAAACTGTAAATGATCAAAAGAAGCAGAAAAGAACCAAAGGGCATAAAGACCCCCTAGTCATCTACAGAAGAGCACAGCCTACATAAATGACTTTTATTTTGAGCTGTCCTTCTGGCATCAAATTAATTCTCAAGCCTGAGTTGCCATTACATCCGTATGACTTACTCTTGGAATGGATCACTTATGGTTAATAGTCCTTAAGGTGCAGTGACATTTATATCACTGAAATTTTGACATTTATCCATCTCTTATTCTCATGGTGTTCTGACGCCAAAAGCACATCTTTGGACCACTCAAGGCCAATCAAATTTAAAAGATGTCCTTGAAATGAAATCAATAAGTAGAAATACTGTTTTATCTTAAGTGAAAAATTTTCTGTCTGTGACGATGGAAAAATGTGATGACTGAAACCAAATCCAAAAGTGTTCAAGCAGAACATATCTTTTACTGCAGAAACACTGTAACCTGCAAAAAATGCCAAAAAAACATTGTTTTTTTTCAGTTGACCTTTCCATAAGTAAAAAACTCTGGTCTCCACTGTACCTGAAGGGCCATGGTGTGGTCACAGAGGAAGCTCTGGTATTTCAGGGGAATATGGATGCTCTCCTTTGGCCGTAGGTAAACCCTGGGACCAGGGATACCCTCCTCCAAGTGGAACATGTTCTCCTCCAACGGGGTCAGAGTTTTGGTCAGAGCTTTGAAGTAACTCCACTCCTCTGTGCTAGTGATAACACTGGATAGTAAGATTAAAGAACATGTTAGATGAAAGCAGGCCCTTGTATATCTGTAAGGGATCCATGCAGGATCAGAGTTAGACTTGTTATGTGATCAAGAACACTGAACTTTTCATTACATCTTGCATCTTACAGTATGGTATGATGGGACTGAGTGTAACACACTGATGTATTTGCTATTCCAAAAGAAGTTTGGCTAAAAATACTGACCGTGGTTATTGGGTTATTGAAATGTATTGGAAATATATTGAAATATCCAATATCCAATACTCACTTTTAGCTCTGTTTTTGGTCTCTACCACAAAGCTATATTTGGCTATATCAAGTCTGTTAAGTGATAAATGAGAAAGCAGTGCTGCAGATTGTGGTGATAATTATGTGTAGGTTCATCACTTCATCCCTTTTACATTGTCACATTGTAGAGCACAGGCTATGTTCTTTGATGTGTGGCCATGGTTCTTTACATACCAGATCTAATCTCTCCAAGTGATCTAGCAAAGCATCTGAAGCACCACAGATTCACACTCTTACAAACTGATTCCAGCAATGTTACGTTCATTGTATGGCCAAAAATCGAAGTGAGTCAATTGCACAGTCAAGAAGTGAACACACGAAACACATAAAGGTCAGAGAAAGACCCCCTCCAAATGCCGACAAATGGATTTTGAAGCAGAAAGCAACAGGAAGAGATAACACATTCCAACAGAGGGATGTCTCGTCTCCACTCTTTGAATGCAAAGAATTTCACACACAAATGCATAAAGGGAAGTGCTGATTTAAACATCAAAGGTTCCAACCCATGGCCACGAAGAGGGAAATTTCCCTCAATAGGAGAGCGAGGGTTTATACATTTCTCAAGGTTCTATCTCGCTAACATTAGAGAAGAAGCAACAGTTGATTTCATGAAACTTATTTGGAGCTTCCCACCTGTGGACATGGAATGAAACAATTTGCCCGTGGCTTATCATGACAACAAAGATTCTGTTTCACCTGAACCTTTATAAAAAACATAGGTTGATTCAAGAAAATAGAACAATGTGGGAGGTGAATAGGACAAACATATTGAGATAAACACAGAAAAGCAAAAAGGATATTTTAGGAGAGAGAATTGAATGAATGCAAAAGCCCGGACAAGAAGACAGTTATCTAGAAGGAGAAAGTGAGAGAGAAAGCAGCGGCATGGACAGCAGCAGATGAGCTGCAGTCTCCTATCTCTCTGCAAGCCAGCAGTCATGGCTCACACTAAGCTCTGTGAGGCCGAGTGTAAAAGGTAACCATGCAAAATGGATGGCAACAGGTAGCAAACGCGTATTCCACGTCAAGAGGAGCCTCTGGGCTCTAAAACACTGCAGACATCAAAGCTAAGGCTAGCCTAGCCTCTCTCTAAGTATCCTCCCTTCAAAGTCTGAAGCAGGATTCCAGGTTCAGGGTCAGACCTTTCTCTGTGTGATTCTGTAGAACAAAGAGCTAACCCAAGGCCTTGCTGGTGTTCTCAAGAAAGCTCCTTGTCAAATATTGGTTGAAATATTGACAAGGTAAAAAGAGTAGAGTAGCCTTGTTGCACTGACTGATAACATAGATACAGGGGCCGGTTTTGTTGTTTGTGTACAAACTCTCTTGCCTTTCAAAAATATAGATAAGGGTTGAAGACTGAGACTTCAGGAAACATTCCTGAGGCCTATGTCTGTGTATGCCTGTGCGTTGGCGTCTGTAGACTATTGAAACAAAACAAACACAGAAATCCGACCATGAAATGCATTATTATGGTTATATAACTGTATCAGTCTTTAAGTTGCAACTGTTTCTAACAACTACTTGTCAACATTATGAGTAAAATAAAAAACTATGCAGGCTGTTCAACATGTGGATTATTCAGACATGCAGGCTTCATCCAAAAACCAGTGCAGAGCAGTGTTTGACATGAGTATCTTGTGCAGAGGATCACTTTAACGTTTCAACAAAATCCTGAGAAAACCTCAACTTCCTTGTAAAAAAAAGTGATATAAACCCAGAAAGCAGTCGTTTTAAAATAATTCAACTCACACATAACCGCAAAACTCATAATGGTGTATCAGATCTATAATAAAACCACAGGGTCTTAAAATCTAAAATCTGACTCAACCTGAGATGAGTAACCTGAATTTGACTCGTGAAACCCACAGTGCTGTGGTAGAAACACATCAGAAGCTTCCTTGCTAATTTACACATTTCTGGCACTCGGTGGAGGTGGCAGACGGTTTGGTGTAAAGTGTCACGCTGCCTCATCAGGAAATAAATAAATAAACTATAAGGGCGCTAAGCCGACGAGAGGACAGATGCAGGGATTGATGATTCTCAATTAGACCCGGTAGGCTCGGTGGCCAGGCTAATGCCATAATGATCCATCCATGACGCACTCCAGCCTTTGTTGATCAACGTGATATATGTTAATCCAAAACTGAGGCATGAGCAGAATCCATAACAAAAGATTCAGCGTGGGGGGATTAACAACCACACTAACCGAAGGTAACAAACACAACATGGATACCAAGAACGGGTGACCCAGGACACGTCAGTCATAATGGCTGCTATGTGTGGATTAAAGAAGGTATTTAGCATCTCACCAGCATTATGTTTGCATATGTGTCAAGGATAACTCATTGTGCTGCTGAAGGAGCTAGAATCATCTTTGTTTATGGGCCTACAGTATTATAATTATGTCGTTACACACATGAAAAATGTCTTTGGAAATGTGGCTGCTATTTGTACTGAACAGCTCAGAATTTATCATGTTTATCCATAAATAAAAATGCAGACGTCTTAAAACTGTGAACCAAATTTAAATGTGTAAGGCACGTGCACACACACACACACACACGAAACATGAAATAATAACATAAATAATCCAGCAGCCGCATGAAAACGTGTCAAAACAGTAAATATATTTACACCCAATTTCAAACTCTAAAACAGGCACACACACCTCAGTACACACGTACACCTACACAAACGCATCATATCAAAACAGTGAGCAAGCTGTGAATCAGACTCCCACAGCCTGAATAAAACACAGTCACACAACCAAACATCTTCATGACTTCACTTCGTCTTCACATTCTTGTGTTGGTGTTTCACATTATTAATATTTCTAAAACTGGGATTTTTTCATCATTTTTATAAAGAAGTTTTTCTTGCATCACTATAAAAGGAGTAGACTCACAAGTCACTCTCAAAGACTTAGCTCAGTAGAGACTGGGGACTTTCTAAGCTGCATTGCAAAATCTAAAGTCTTTAGGGTGGTGACATGCACAAGTTGTTGTAAACAAGTACCATAAAGTAAACATTTCTTGGGACATCCTTTTTCAAAGTTTTAAAAAGCTCTGTGTGTGTGTACGTCTCCAGTTTGTTTACTACGGATGAGGATTGGGGGAGAATATTCTTTCAGGTTAGGCTTATACTTGAAGTAAAGGGTGTATGTTTGTTTGCAGCCTCTCGCCACCATGCAAGCAACTACTTTGCATATCATGCTTCATAAAAAACACAAGCTTTCCTAAAACAAAATAGAAATCAGATCACTATACTTTAACTTATTTTCAAAATTCAGTCCAAAATCAAAATTACTGTAAATTAGTATTTGTGAGTAATATTTTCACTTACAAATGATGGGTCCACAAAATAAGTTTTGTTGCCTGATTGTCATTAAAAAGAAAAATCTACACACAAATGTATTACTTTCATTCTCAACCTGATCATCTGGTCTTTTAATACACAAATTAAGACTAGATTACAACTACATTTAAGTTTGCTCAAGGTTTGTTGACTTCAGCAGTATATGCAAACACAAGAGACAGACCTAGGATTGAGTTATGACGTGCAGCTGAGTTCTGAGGAACTCTTTTGTAATAAACTGTTAATAAATTGATGCTCCAAGCAACAAAGTAAAACAAAACAAAAAACTAATTCATACTTTCAAGTTAGTCATTTGTGACACCTATACACCTTTTAAATCAGGAAAAGCACTGTTTTTGAGTCAAAGTGAATAATGGGGACAACAAGTTTTGAATTTGGTCCAGTATTAAATGAGAGAGCTGCAGCCTGCAGCCATGAGACGCACTACAATATAATCCTTGCAAATTACTTACAAGTATTTGTAAGTGTTATTGTAACAAAAAGGACCCTACAGAAAAAAAATCTGATTTTCTGTACCTGATCTGGTCTGTGAAATCTAGGGTTGCAGCACCCACAGGGAACACCACCAGCACCTCTCTGAGCTTTGCAGTCAGCTGGTTCACCCTCTTCTGCCTGTTGCTTCCCTCACTTCTCATCAGCTTTTCAGTTGGGAGTGTAATACATAAACACCAGCTCAAATAAATACAAGCAGCCATTTAATTTCCCATTGTAGAAATCAGCTAAATATTCAGCCATGGCATTGAAAATCTTTTGCATAACACTAAGCTACACTTTCTGTACTCAGACACAACAAAGGCTTCCCAGCCGGTGCATTATTACTCTAATGTTTCCACTACTGACTTCCTTTAACGAGTCACCTCACCTCTCCTGTGATTTCAGACTTCTTGAGTGGGACTTGGTTAGACACACAGCGGATCAATTGAAAAGAACAAAAAACATTTCATTTCTCTGTAGGGTTCTGTTAGACACTTATAATAACAATCTGAGGTGGTCAGTGGCAAAAACAAGCACTTTTAATGGACGTACTTTTATGGTGCACAATAGCACACAAGGATTACATTGTAGCCCAGCTGCAGCGCTCTCACTAATATTAGACAAATTTCAAAACTGTCCCCGTCAGTCACTTTAACATGAAAATAACAAGATGAAGAATACAAAAGTTTCTCTTTTATAGACAGAAGCCATTGCTAAGGTTACTAATAATACCTGTGATTTTTCTCATGTAACAACTGAAAATGTCTGCTGTGAAGAAGGACTGCATTGATACTAGCCTACAAAGTGGTACATGTGGCCTATGTGCTAACTGATAGCAGCTGAAGCTGGACAGTCCAGTGCAGAATCAGAACTTTAAAATGTAGAGGTGACAAGGACAAATGCAATGAAAGTTAATGAACTTTCATGAAACTTTGTTTCAGAGGCGGCCTTGGTTTGAAGTGGCCTTCCAGAAGGAGAGCTATGAGTTGGTTGGTAGTAAATTAACTCCGTACAGAATGAGACACCACTCTGTACTTGTTATACACAGTAGCAACAATAGAGTAGAAACCATGCATTAAAATTGACGACAGCAGAAGGCCATTTTTTTCTTTCTCTTGTGTTGGTGACGGATAATATCCAGCACAAAGTGGCTTTACTGCCCTCTACTGTTAAGTCTTTTGTATTCAAAGTCAACTATCACTATCTACTATCACTCATCATGTCAAAGTACAAAGCTCATCTCACACTGGGGACAGTCAAGTGTGAGGACGCAGCTTTGTTTTCTAAAGCAGGATGAAAATAAGCTCTAAGAACTGTCTCCAGAGCTACACCATCACCTTTGGAAACACATTCAGAACGTGTGAACACAGTTTCATGGTTGGGGCATGGCTTGTTACTGTTTCATAATGGAGATGGCATACAGCACAGAGGCTCATGCTCTCAGTTGGTGTGTTAGACTGGGGACACACCTACCGTACAAACTTGTAAAACACACCCAATTTTATAGATGAAATACATGACTAACAAACACATGAACTGTTTTCTCAGATTTGTCAGTAGAAATATAGTGACAAAGGCCCACTGTGTAACGTTTCCACCGTGAAATAACAGATTTTAAATTATTCTGATGCTATGTTGACATGTAACCTCTGCCCTTTGTATGTCTGTTGTTGCACTATGAGACTTTGTTGTTCCGGGTACGATCACCTGCAAGAAGTACATAATGCTTTATGGAACTAAGTCACAAACCACCAACTATTTCACTCATTTTGGTGAAACTGGTTCATATTTTATGGAGAAAACTTTATGGAGTTCAGAGTGTTTGTACCACAGGCATTTTGGACCACTTTTTGCTGTTGAACTAGTAAGTAAAATTAGCTGACTGCTATGTCTTGTGTTGTTACACTTGCTTGATGTTTGGCTGTTAGCAAAGCTGTCGACTCACTAGTTTTTGATCAAAAATAATATAATAATAACAAATGCTGGTGTACAAATGTCCATACAGTATTTACAACAGTGGTATTGCACTATGAAACTGGAGACACTACCATCCAAAAATACAAATTTCTATGTAGTGTTGGTTTAACAAACACTGATGGGTCATTGTCAAACTGTTTGCTGTGTCTCACCTGAGCTCAGGGTCGTCACTGTGAATGGTGACAGTCTGAGGTACATTAAAGGGATTCTTAAGGACAAACTCCATGTACTCAGCAGAGCCCAGGCTGGCATAGAGCAGGTGTTGGGTGGTGATGGCCTGGCTCAACATGTTGGCGATGCCCTCTGCTTTGCTGCGGTCTTCGCTGTGTTTGACCTGATGGCGTTCTTTGGCTGACCGGGCTTCCTTAGTCCGATCCTAAAACCAAAAAAAAAAAAAACATTTTGTAAAATTACTACCCAAACATTTTGAACACTGATGACAGTTCACAGAGCGACTTCCTGGTTTAATATTGACCTACATACTTGCTGTAGTTTGCACACAGAGATATTTTGTAGATCATTTAGATGTGCTGACTCCCCATTTCACCTCCAAATGAAGTGGTTTATATAATCAGGCTACACTATTTGCAATTTAAAATCTTCTGACATATTCATAATGCTACAGTATTGCCGTGTTCCCACAGCCATTAACTTTGGACAAAACTTAAAAAAATAAAATCCAGGTTGCAGTAAACCAGAGTTTTCTCAGTGGCATTTCAATGACTGTTTCAAGGCATACAATACCACAATCTTTATGACCGATACATCCATTCACACGTTCTGATTACTTGTTACAGTTAGAACATGGTGTAGTTGAAATCAATGCTCTGCAAGCAGGAAAGCTTAATGTTATTTTTATCGTTACTGTTATCTAATATCTTTTGTATTAATGTTTCCTTTCCTTCATGGTGTGTGAACATGAAATGACCTTTTTAAAAACCTTTAAGACAAAAGTCCAAACATCTATGATTTCCATCACCTGTAAAACCAGTACAGCTATTTATAAAGGAATTTATTTTCTTTCTTTCTTTGTTTAACCATGGACTGAAACACTTTAAATATTAGATAAACCACAATAAAGGGCATGATGCCAGGGATTCTGGCCATAACCCTTGACCAAATTAACTTATCACTATCAGCCAAGAAAATTCAATTGCAAAGCATCTCTTCTTCCTGTGCAAGCAGAACACAGTTATAGAGTATTCCATATAGTATTGGCCGTTTCGGGGGTGTGAAACAACTAAAACACACGTCTTACCAGAGGAAATGTAATGTGTAAAATGTCTCAGACAGACATGCACCACAGCCAAAATCACATTTAGCATGTGCACCCATGGGTAAAAGTACAAGATGTGCCTTCGGGTAGAAGAACAATTAACACCATCTTGTACAGTCACTAAAACACAGAGGATTGAAGGGCACATCGCCACAAGAACACTGGCAGGCAGTCTGGAAGACGCTCCACATCCCTACCGTACAAAAGCTTCTTCATGAAATGTTTCAGAACCAAAATCAAAGCTGCTCTTTTTCTGTCTCTGTTGTCCGTTTGAGATTTAAGTGAAGACGACACACAGGGACAGACTTTTGTGGCTCTGCTATACAGACAGGCAGCTATTTTTGTCTCCTCACTGGCTGTGTGCAAAGTTTGATCTCACCATGACCTTAGCAGCTTTAGCATCTTCCTTGCCCTCACGTTGATGTACGGCAGCCATGCAGTTTAGCTTGCGTTGCCCACCGTCAGACTGGTTTAGGTTGTGCTCTCCGGGCACCATGGTGTCAGCTCCGATCCCACGTCTGAATGACGGCACGTGTTCACCATCAATTTCCAGTCTGCATGCTTGCGCAGTGTTCCTCGCTGTGAAGGAGAAACAGGCCACAATCATGAATATATTTACAGACAGAGTGGAATCTAATCTCTTTGCCATTTTGACCATATGTTCTAAAAACCCTCCAAATGTCCAAGGGAGAGAGTTGTGACGGATTAAAGTATTGTTGGAGCACCAGAAATAACAGCTTGTATACAGACACAGTCAAACAACTGGCACCACTACAACTGGGCCAAAGCCCTACTGCTGGGAAACAGACTTGCTCTCTCCTCCAAAATTCTTTTTCACCTCCATGACTATGTATCCTCTGCAATCACCAAAATATATAATTAAAATACCTGGTTCACCTACTAGTCACCAAACAATCGGTCCTCATTCAGGCTTTGACAAAAGAAAGTGTCTAATCCTGAGCAGGAAGATGAACCCAGAATGACTAAAAGTAGCCACAAATTTCAAATGGGCAGCGCGGCGTAGAGAGAAAAAGTGAGCTGAGCAGTACATCAGTTTGTCAGTCGATGAACACAGAGATGATTGGATCGAGAAAAAAATAGAACATGACACAGAAAAAGAGACAAGAAGTTTATGTGTAAGAGCTTTAAGCTCTTCAAGGATAATACTTATACCTGAGGGTTGGACTAAAAAAAATGTGTCTAATTACATTACAATTTTTTTTAATCAACTTAAATGTAATCATATCTACTGCTGAGGATGGAACCTCAATACTTCTTTAGTACTGACTGAAATGTTTCTGTAGCACTGTGTCAAAAATGGTCAGACATTAGATATCTGGCCAGACTTTAAATCTGTTAACTTATTCTTTGATCAGAGAAAAGTTCTTGTATGGCTACATTAGTTTAATGTTCAGACATCTGACATTCAAGAACTTGAACTTATTTTGATAAATAGGATTTGTAGGTAAGCTAGTAAAGATATGTGCTGTTATCCCTTAAACGCTACAAATTCCTATTGTTGTCTGGAAACCTTTTCTGTGTGGTATCTCAGTTCTGTTCTGTTCTCCACTACTTACATGTGTTTGCAGTGCCTTTGGATCTTTATATTGTCTCTGTGCTGTGAAATTAGTGAATGTGTTTCTAATTTGTTGTTTTTTCTTTTGCAGTGGTTTTGCAGATGCACGTGTTGTCACAGTGGCAAAGGTGTTGCCTTTATTTGCTTTTGTTTTGTCAATTTCCAAGAGATTTATTTAGGTACAGTGGGTTGAGCTTTAACCAGCCATAATTTAATTAAATGTAATTATCAATAAATTATCTTTACTACATTAATTACAGTGATGAATTTTCCATTCCATTTTTTCCATTCCAACAGTAAATTCTTGTATACCTTCTCTATCTCTGTTTTCTTCTCCCAGTATCACTCTCTATCCACTGACAGTTTTCCCAAGTCTCTTTATCACAGAGGCACTGGGTCGACTGCCAATCACATAACCCGATAGTGTCTGGCTACGCTGCTTCCTTCAGGGTTACAGGCAGACAGGAGTGTGACTGAGCACACACTCCCCAACACAGCTTCGGCGCGGCTTACTGTTGCGACTGGACTCCAGTAAAAGCAGTTAGGTGCATTGTGTGTTTAAATGGTGAGGGAAGTTGGAGTGGAGACAGGAAAGAGTTCAGGGTGTAAGAGAGATAGGAGTAGTCTAGAAGTGGTGGTTGGGAGGAAGAGGAGAATGAGGAGGAGAGTGAGATAGGTAAGAAACAAAGCAAACACTGTGTTTGCATAGTAACAAGAGCTGTGAATGAATAATTGCAACAGTTTAGGGAATATATCTGGCTTGAACGCATGAATGCATTCATTTGTAAACATGTTTTATACAGTACATGTTTGTTTGTTCATGCTTCCATGTGCAGTGTATTAGTATGTAGCGTGCTATGAGCAAATGTTTCTGAAATATAATTACACAGCATTTCTAAGGTCTAGAGTGGGCTGTAATTCTAGCCCTGCCATATTTACTTTAAATCATAAGCAATTATCTGCTTGTTTTCAACTCTCTAATGTGATGCCTCTAACTCTGTGTGCGTGTGTGTGTATGTGTGTTTGAGTCATAGTCCACATTTTAAGGACAAATTTAGGAATATACACCAGTTGACTAGCGACAGCTTCTCTAATTGAGGAAAAAATTGGTTTCCCCAGTGCGTGTGTGTGTTCCCTTGCTTGGACTGTGCATGCACACACACACACACACACACACACACACACACACACACACACACACACACACACACACACACACACACACACACACACACACACACACACACACACACACACACACACACACAAAATACAAACAGGACTGTAGCTAACCACCAGAGATGCTTCTGCAAGCTCAATTAGGCTGAAAATTGAGTAGTTCAGTAGAGCAGCCAACAGACAGAATGTGAAATGGATCTGGTTGAGCTGATCAAGGCAGGAGCATGGTCACCACCTAAATAAAAGACACTAATTGCTTCATGGCCCAGAGTACACACATGCACATGTGTTTAGACATACACTACACAGGTGAGTGGAGAAAAACATGGACTACATGGTTAATGAAAGTGAAGTTGAATGATACATCAGGATATAAACACAGACAGAAATCAGGCTGTGGATTAAAGTGCTTGCCATTGAGTTGGAGGATGTTTCTGGAGGACAGGCTACCTCCTCTGAAGCCACCTGTGACTTTACGAGGTGTGATGATGTAAGAATGAGACGTCATCGCATCTGCTGCCTTCCTCCTGCTAAGATCTACTGGGTACCCTGTAGAAGAGAAATACAGTCTTTAATATCTAGTCTCTGATTACATTACATGTGAAGCACCCCATGCAATTAAATCATAAACTCACATAAACCTACACACTCACTTTTAACAAGCTGCAAACTAACTAATTCTATACATGCTGAACAGCGCCACTTACAGGCAAGGAAAGAAATAGCTGGTTTAAGTTTGCGCCATCTGCAGGCAAAGAGTGTTACAGCTGCAGTTTTGTTTGTGTTTGCAGGTTTACACTTGAATCGCATGTCAGTGAAAATATGAATAATATATAATTAATAATACGGGGAAAATATCAACATGGTGGAAGCACAGGTACACATTTTCACATTTGTGCAGATTAAGCCCCCTAAATTCCACAAACTGATCAGACAAGCAATCATTTGACAAACTGAAAAATTTAAAAAGATAGATTTAAAAAAATAAAATAAAGATAAAAATATAATTTAATCATTATGCATCAACAATAACAGCCAAGTTTATATTTCAAATATTAAGCACCAAAGATAAAACTAGTGGATCTACGTTGCTTTTGTTTTTCATGGTTTTCTTTTGTTGTCTGAATCTCACCTAGCTAGTTTTTTTTTTTTTTTTTTTTTTAATGACAAATGGGGCGGGTTGGCTTGGGTCTGGGATTCAGCTTCAGAACCTGGGTATTACCTTGGTGTCACTTCAGGTGCTTTCCAAAGAAGAACTCACCTGACAGAAACTCAAGTCATGAACAGGCTCAGGGTATGGAACTTTAAATGACTATACTATCAGGTGCATGTGCTATCAGGACCATAACTGATAGAAGCATAGTTACTGTAACTTGATTTATTCTATTCATTCAATTCGGGTGTTTGCCACTTCTTGAAGTAACCAGCCAAACTGAGATCTGAGGCTAGATTTGGCCAGTTTGCCAACAAAAAATAGGCATAGGCTAAAGCTGTCTTTGAAGTCACATGTGAAACGATACATTTTCATTGTAGACAGTGCCAGAGTGAACACAGTCCAGGTTAAACCCTGGCTTAGAACACTCGAGGCAGAATCAATACACAAAGACAAGCCTACAGCGTGTAATTAGTGGCCTGAAATTGCCAGAGAGGTCTGGACACACAAAGCTTGCAACGCAATGAGTGTCATCCTGATTGATGGTTAGTGTTTGCCTCTGTCCAGTTTGGCTGACTGCTGAGTGTCAGAGATGCAGTAAGACAATTCAACACATAGATGTTAAATATCATCTGCAACCAGCTACCAATATTTCCCGTAGGGGGTTGCTGACCACATCATTTCATATCTTTCTTTTAATTTGACAATTTGATTTTTGAATTGGCCCAGACACTTTAAGTCACGTCACTACAGAAACTCTGTGTCATTGTTTAGATGACTAAGCTGACAGTTTTGGGTTATCCAGTAAAACCTGCCTCTTGACAACAAGACTGCCTCCAGCTTTCAACCTTATTTGTCTCCCTTTCTGTTCCTAAATGACAAAATCATCATGTTCCCCCTCTTTTTAAAGGCAACTAGATAAGTAAGCACTCCAGGGTGCACTTGTACAAAGACAGTGAATGATGGTTGATATTAGTTTTTCTTCTAACATTAATTCATCCTGTGCAGAGCCCCTGCAGTACAGTAGCTGTGGGAAGGACTTGCTTAAGCTCTTGAATGGTGCTTTATATACAAAATGCCCCCTCATGGAAGTGTGACAGATAATTGCTCACAGAGTCACAACCACAACACCAGTCTGCAGCCATGCACCATCTTCACAAGAGTATTTACAAATGCCACAGGTCAAAAGACGTGTTTTGTGCAATTTACAGGTATACTGAGGCTAACACTTGGAATCTGTTATTTACTACAGTTGACTGAAGAAGTAATTAAAACTAAAGTTTACGGCTCTTTAGATTAAATTGCACTTTGACACAATGCTCCCATTACTCCAATCAGTGTCTAAGCTTTGGAACATCACAACATACCCAACTGAAGTGTTTAATTGTAGTGTAGGAAATTTTTGCATTTACTGAGAGGCTCTGCAATACCTCATCCGGGATGCTTTCATTTGAAATATGGTGAGCGCAGCAATTAAGTGGCTTTACCACCCGGAACTGACACCTCGGTGAGCTTGTAAGAGTTTGAGAAGGGGAGGGAAAAGGACCCTCCAAATCTTTTAGAGCCAAAGTCCTTCATCAACAAACTGATAATGGGCAGCAGCTAAATGAGTAATGGGGAGCTGATGTTGCCATGCAAACAGACACAGACAGCACAGTTCTGCAGATTAATGGGTGAGGTGTCTGCCGTCCCAATGCATTCTCCTCATCATCCATCACTCTTCCCTGGCCACACGACTCAGCCGAATGTATTTGTTTGAGTTATATTTCCCAAATATTACTGTGAAGACATTACTTCTGCTGTCGTATAAACATCTCCAATCAATAACAGACCCATAGAGATCTCATTCTCAATGCCATATTATGGGTCTTTCAGCCTGCTTTCTTTTGTGTCATGAAATGCTTTGATGATGGATAGAATTATAAAGTAAGCCTGCAAGGACGCGATAAGATGAACACCCGGTGCTCCCTCTCCATAATAAAACACCTGGACTGAATGATGAACCCAATTGTGACCCTCTGATTTAATCATTCAATCATTTTAATTAATCGGCTATCACTGGAACCATCATTGGGCTCATCAGATAATACCTACTTTAGAGCTAATCCAGGCTGACGTGAATGTCTTGCTCTCGGTCACATTATCCGTCCCTGACTGGTGAATCACACTGGCAGATTGTTAAGACAGAGCTGATGATCCTCATCACTGAAATGAAAGCTAATATTATGGGTTTGTGTTTCAGACAGAAAGCCCAGCACAGGGTTTGCTGCTCTGTGTTGTCTGTGTGGAAGAGAGTAATTGTGAACAAAGTGCCACGGGGCTGAACTCTATCAAATTTATTGACTACCACTCTCTGTTGCATGACAATAACACTACTCGACACTACCCCACCTGCCCGCCCTCTTTGCTCTGCTGGCAGTTCTTGAGGTTAAGGGCCAGAACAAACCACTGATTTACTGGCCCTCAGAACAAATGGGAGCAAGCACCGAGGGGGTTTCAAAATAGTCTGCAATATTCGATTTCTTCTGGCTCCACGTTCCAGGCCACTGACCTTTCAGAATAAGCAGATTCCCTCTCACCTCAGGGCTAAAAGCAAGGTTGATAAAGTCGGGCCTTAATGTGCCAACAGCAAGAGCTTTTAATGAGCGAGACATACTGTATGCGCACCCCTTAGGGAAGTCACCTAGCTAAACTAATTGTTAGGTAAATTTCACTGATATTTTGTTCCACTAGTGGCAGCTTAAGGCAGGCATGTCTCTACTCTCTCCTGCTGCAACAGTCACTCTCTCCAGGGCTTATCTGGCTGCTGCAGATGAGGAGCACTGTGAGGTCTGGAGAAGGTTCTAATCTTCTTCTTCTTCTCTTCTGTGCTGAAGCAGATACATTCTTTCTGCCTGTGTGTGTGTGCGTGTGTTTGTGAGAGAGAGTGTGTGCATGTATGAGGACAGAGTAAAAGAGACAGCAAGAGAAAGTGAGAGTTAAAAGAGAAATGATACAGACACAACTCAGTCAGCAAAATTATGTTATATCAATAGGCTTTCCCGTCTATCACATATGGGACTTTTTACTGTTGGAAGATTTTACCAACATGTTTCCAGATTGTATATCGAGAGCACATACTGTCTTAATGTTTGGCATATTTGGCTATATAGCTACAGTAATGTTACCTTTTTACTAAGCTAAACTCAGACAATGTGTGTGAGACAGTGTAGGACTATCAAAAGCTATTATACAAACTGCTGTAGCCTTGGCTCAGGCATACTAGCTTTGGGTCCAGTCTGTAATTTAAAGTTATAATGAGTCCAAATAAGCACCGATTTGCTTCATTAAAGCTGCTCAAATCAATATTTTTACAACAGTTGATCAAATGACTATGTGTAATGTGAAAGCGGTCAATCATAGTGATGAACCCACAGAGTATTATTATTCAACTCCCCACTTCTTTTGAGCTTTATGCAGTATTTCACCATCTTTTAGCTTGTTGTTTTGTTTTTTTGGCCATCAACTTCTGGTCTTAAAATCTTGTGTTAGAGCAGGCAGCTTTTTTCACTGACAGAGGTCTGATAAACCAACAGTATGCTATCAGCCTGGCACTAAATAGCAGACTGAAAAAAAACCCCAAAAACAAACAGTGACTTGCTGGAGAACATAATGCATTATCTAGCAGCTAAAGAGCCAGATTTAAAACTGAAACCGAAACTGAGCTAAACGGAGCATAAAAATGTGTGGCCTGAAATGTAGTACCAATACTCCTTCTCTGTTTGATTTCATTGAACCTTCATATAAATTTGGAAAAATCATTGAGGGCATGCCCTAACATGTTCAAAGATAATGTGTAAGATGTTTTCAAGGCCTGTGATTCAACTTGCAACTTGTCCAGGGTGTACCTCGCCTCTTGCCCAGTGTCAGCTGTGATCTGCTTCAGCCCCCTGCGACCCCGATAAGGATAAGCGGTTACAGGAAATGAATGGATAGATGTTGTGTGTTCAGCTGTTCTGTTGCCTCAAATGGCCAAAAAGATCTGTTAATGCAGCTTTAAGATTGAAATAATTCACTCAATCAATCTGTGTCCCTTTTAAAATGTCTACATTTCTAATAAATAAAACATTACATATGCAACAATGTGGTTTTCTGACTTGTTTCCTTGGTGTCATTAGATTACAAGACATCTGGTGTGCAAAGCTGACATATTGTCCGGAGAATGGTGTCAGATAAAAGCTCATCGAGTATCCAAACGTTTTTAACTTGTTAGACTTACATGGATTAAAGCAAAAAAAAAAAAATCTTTTGACTGAAAAGTTTTTCAAGCTGCAGCCAGGTCATATTCCCTATTTGCAATTTGTGAAAGATGTTACAGGTAACATTACTTGACACGTGCTAAAAAAATATGATAAGATTTACAGCGCCACTCCACTTATAACCATGTTCTCTAATGCAGACATCAAATTTAAATATTTGACCAACAGTGTTTTACAGGAGGATGTTTTAAAGAGCTGTTCTATTCACACTTTCCTTTTTTGTCTTTTCAATTTAATTTTTAATCTATGAAATCAAACTTATACTTGTATACTTACTTATTTTTTGATTGTCTCAAGTTTTACTCTTTCAAATACTTCAGTATGTTATTTTTCTACTTCTTCTCATCATCATCATTATCATTAATTATTATTATTATTATTATTAATAGTATTGTTTCCAGTGAGCCTCTAATCATTTAACATAAAAATACATCATACAAACAGCACTAGGATTAAATAACAATAAAAGCAACTTTTGCAGCCTTGTGACAGTTTCAGCATGATGGTGAGCTCTCACCTTTCTGTCATCACTCACTACCATACTGTTAATAATCAAAGGGAAGCTCTGAGGCTTTACATTTGTTATACATGTTATAATACAAGATTTCAGCAGAGGTGCAATCAGGCTTCATTCATGATTTATACAGTCATACTTACCCAAAAATGTCTTAGTGATTATCATTATAAAGTTTCAGGGCGTTCCCGTAACCATAGTAACTCACGGTGTCAGAGGGGAGGGAGAGCCGCTAAATTAAGCCGTTTACACAGAAACACTCCAGACAAAGTCCAGACACACAACAGGAGACTCTCTGTGTCAGACGAGTTCTCACATGTTGACTAAACTCAAAATGACGTCACAGCTCTGTGACGCAGTCAAAAAGGATTGTTTCGCTGCAGTCCATGCTACTGTAGCTGAGCAGCTAAACTTTAGCGCCGAGGCTCCATGTTTAGATATCGCCCTGTGTGGGTCATTACACTGTCATTGGTCAGGCATGCACATGCTGTAAATGATACCATTGGCTGTAGAGTGTGCCATCAGCCAACGCTTCTCCTCCAATCTACATTGATCTCATAAATCGCCTCTGTGAAGTCTGAATGACGGAAATCTGTCGTAGCGATGGAGAACTTTAATCCATGGACTTATCTTCATGTCTGTTTTGCACTACACATACAAACACGTTTGTTCACATTTACTGGCGTCTTTGCATTAACTTCATTTGCAATCACAGCATTTGCTTCATGACACAAGACCACCTGACCATGAAAACCTTACCTGATCTGACCTAGTGGTGACACTAGGCCGGTAACTAAGGGCTGTCACCTAGATTTTTAAGAATTCTCCTCCAGGGACCATAAATATCTGTATCAAATTGTATCGCAATTTAGCTCGCCACATGTCAACATACACAAGCTTACTCGGGATAAAAGGATTTACGACAATCCCTTGGTCCCAGTGTTGGCAGAAGAATAGCAATGTCGACACGTAGGCACAAATAAATAAATATATCTGCAGTACAAGTGATACAGAAATTTTCAGGGCAGAATCCGCATTCTCTACAGACTCTCTATACTTGTTTTCCAGCTCCTTTCATTCATTACTTTTTATCCGTCATCCATCCTTTACTTTATATCTGTCTGTCATCTATCTACAGTATGTTATGTTTTTTTGTCTTCGAGAGACAACAAACATTAATCACTGTTAACAGGTCATCAATTAGACCACAGTATCAGTCTTTGGAAAATCTCTTTGCTTTATATCTTAACGACATCATGGATTACAAAGATTATTTATTGAGTATTTTCTGCTTTCTATCATGGGGACAAAGTTGCTCACACATACTGATGATTATGCTTTGACTCAGCAAAATTTGGCCCAAGTAATCATTTTCGACAGGCGCTAGAAAATATTCGTACCAGCTTCCAAATGTTGAGTTCTTTTCATTTGTGTTATGGTTAAACATCTCTCTTGAATGTATCTCTTCCCATGCCTGTGTCTTCATTTTCCACTCAGAGTTCATGTGGATTTAGCAGATGAAATCAATAAAGCATTGTAGCTTTCCTCTGGATTCACCAGTCGATCAGTTTCATGGGATAAGCAGGCGGTCGTCATGGTTTATACACTCCTCATCTGCTCCTACAGTTCTCTGTGTGGGAGCAATGTTTTTCTTCCGCAAGACCTCATACTGCAAAAACCAAACCCACCCACAATTTCACAACTCTCTATTATTCTGATTAAGCCACTTCCTTTAGTCCTTTACGACGCTATTAATAAAAGCTGCTTTACAGAATGATTGAATAGGCCTGACAGCATATATCATTACCATTTAATTAATTACTTGTCAATCCCACCTTGTGATGATTAAAAGGGATATCATTTGGTGTTTCACTCTTTTTCATTTGGAAATGACAGTCTGCCACTCACTTTTTCCAATAAAGCTAAATTCTGATGAATTCTCATCGGGCCGAAGTAAAGACATGATTAATAGCATGCATGACTGGAAAAAAAACTAGAAAAGGGAGAGAGCAGTATGTAGTCAGGACTGCATTAGTTGTGAATTATAATGGGATAGAGGAGGGGGCGTTCACATGATTATATAAACGAATATATATGACCACATAACTAATGCATTTTCTAAAATTCATTGGAGGGTTACTATCTGACTCACATGGTAAATGTACAATAATGGATTTCCACAGCAGTCCGTCAGTACAATAACAGAGTCATGCTACACCCACCACACTGCTGCTTTGACTTTCCTCTTTAACAGAAATTCTGTGCCTAATTTCCTAATTAATTTCAATCACTTTCCTTCTGCTGTTTTCCCATTGTTCTATTAAAGCACTGTGTAACTTTTCTACCATAAAATAACAGATTTAAAATCATCTTTATGCTACACTGACATATAGTCAGATGAATGGTGTTTCTCTCACTCCCACTCTGTGCCCTATATGCCTGTGCTCTGGGTACAGTCACCTGTGAGATGTACGTAACGCTTTAAGGCACTAAGTCAAACACCGCCAAATATTTCATTGATTTTGGTGAAACTGGATCATATTTTATGGAGAAAATGTTTTTTGGTTTTTCCTTTGATGTGCCCAAGCTGCTGAGCATCAACAGTCTGTGATTTACAGAGTTTCCTGATGGACAGTAAAGTAAACTGCTGCAAACTATAGCTGCTGTTAGCTAATGTTAGCTCAGTTTGTAAGCTGGACTGCCCAGACTGTGAGCTTAGAGCACTGGAGTAGTGTTAGTGTTTGTACAACAGGGAAGAGGAGGTTTTCAGGTCCAGTGTGCGGGCAAATACTGATGGGGAGTGGAGCCGGTGTTGTGCCAGAACTGGAGCTGGGCAAGCTGGCAATGTAAGCTGGCAATATAACCTGGCTTAGCAGCCTCTATGGACATAATGGCAGAGGTGAAAAGACTGAAAGGGATGTTAATGGAGGAAGCTAAGAAGAGAAAAGAAGAGAGTGACTAAACAAGAAGTGACTTTTTGTCGCTGGTGAGTGCTAATGTCCTATTTGCTTAATGTTTGGCTGTTAGCAATGTTGTCAACTTTCCAGCTTTTGATCATAAATAATATGGTCATAACAAATACGGTAAGCTTGTTTCTGTATTTGCACTCTGATACTGGGAGAGGTAAATCGCAAAAAAATCAATTCCACGTGTTGCTTTAGGTTACTTTTCACCGAAACTCAAAATTTCCTCTGGATGTTTCAAATGAAAAGGGATTATTTCCTGTGAGTCACCAGAAGGCTTTAATGTGAAAGATCTGTCCAGTGAAGTGCTGAGTTTCACTGACAACTGCTAAAAAGTGAATGAATGAATGCAACATTTCTGTTACAATGAGTATTAAATAACTGTTGTACTGCTGGACCAAGTGCTTTGAAAATGTATGCTTGTTACCAGTCTAATACAAACAGGGCAAATCATAATAAAGGCCTCTGTCTTAGTCATGCAAACTTCAAATAAAGCCCTGAAGTTAAACTAACTAAAGGCCCCTGTCAATATACAAAAATGGTGCATATGGTGCATAATAACACAATCAGTCAACAATTTCATATAATAATGCATAGTTCAACACATTAGTCTAAATTGACAACGTCCTCACAACAAGAATTACAGCCTGACTGAAAAAGCTTTAGCTGCTCTTTCAAACACTTTCTTTTTTCTTACACTCTCCATCATCGACCATCTTCAAGCAACCTTACTTCACCTCCCGAGCTGAAATCCAGGAATTGTATCTTACACGGATATAGCTCTGCCTTTCAGCTTGGCCAGTGTGCATTTTTGAGTCCATCCAGTGGGGATTTAGAAGTAGTAGAGAATCCATAGAAAAGCCATGTAATCCTTCTATTGAACTTGAAAATCACAAAAATTGGAGTTATAGGGATCTCACACATGATGTCGGTGATATACCTGTCCGCCTCTCATTTCTGCCAACCTGCCTCATCACACAACCTGTCCACGCTCTAATACACCTGCCTGTCTATATGTCTGTGTGTATGCATGAGTGCATGCCTTTCTGGCATTTGAGAGTGATTTGATATGCACACATGCTCATGTGTCCATCCCACTGAATCTCTGTCAAAGCCTTCATACAGCAAATCCATCTGTCGTACTGCGGGTAACTTCTGACCTCCCCATCCCACCCCCCCTCCCTCCAGTGAGCATTAATAACTGAGCTTCACATTCTTCACAACCACCCACCAAATAAGAGCGCTGATTTATTACAGCTTGACGACAGGCAGAAGCAGAGAAAGAAAGAGAAAGCGTAGAGGGGTGGGAAGAGGAGAAAACAAACAGCCAGATTGAGGTTGGAAGAGAGTGTGTGATAGAAGGGTAAGAGGTAAATGGATGAATAGGAGAAAACAGGAAGACAGTGATAAAGAGCGAAGAGAGAAGTGTGAAAGGTGGCGACAGATGGAAGCAGAAACAAAGAAAAGTGCTTGCGAGACCTCCCTCTCCAAATTGATTCTGACTGTCGGCCAGGACGCCTGATGGATATCTGAGCCTTGATTGGAATTTACATGCCAGACACAACCCTCCTCCTTCCATCCCCAGCACACCCAATAACCTGCTGCGCTCTCAACCTGCTTTGAGTGATAAGTGCTGGCATATTTAGCCCCAACAATGGCACTCTGCAGAGTTTCTGAGGCCCGGAGAATGATGTATTGTTTATGAGAGGGAGTATCGTTTCAACAGTTGATTAATGGTGAGCAAGCTATCGTCACCTGCCATCTCACTGCGGGGGCATGCCAGGCCCAAATTGGATGAGTGCAAGGGAAGAGGAAAGGTGCACCGTTTCTAGACGGAGTGGAACTATCACATCAAGATATTTCGTTTTGGCACAGTGCTTACTTTGTAAGCCTGCACACCTCCAGAAAATGAGAACTTTCAACAGCAGCAGCGGTGGCAGCCCTAGGGATTCATTTCCCAACTATACACATCAATATTAGTAAACAGACAACATTACTTCATAATCTGAAGCTCCAAATGGAATATGACCTGAATATGAAATACTCTTGTAAATATTTTAGAGGTAGAAAGAGATTTGAGGTGATATTGAAACTGGATTTTCCTTTGAAAGCTAAGACAAATATAAGTTTTTTATTTGCTGGCTTTCCTCACTTTTACTCTCATGTATTGGTAATGCAACTACCCAGCTATTCACAACAGCCTTCATCTGATGCATTCAGCCCTGTTCTGTGTCCCAATTGAGGGGCAGTATTAGATTTAGTCTATTTGCTAAGTTTTACTATGGGAGTAATGGCAACACATAGTGAGACAGCAATCGGGCTGGTCATTTGAATTCTTACCAAAGTCTCTAGTACCTTGATACAATACTAGAGTTTCATATACAGTGTATAACAATCACGACTTGTAGCACAAGCAGCATGAACGTTTATACTATACAATAGTCTGTGGACCATGAGTCATTTTGTCACACAGACCTAAGTAGCTTGTTTGATTTCAACAATTCAAAAAAACATCTAACTTACCTATGTTGCCTGTGCGTAGGTGTAGCCGGCCCCTGACAATGGTGTGGACCGTCATGGGGCTGAAGCCTGACTGTCGGACCAAATCTGCACTTGTCAGCAGGGTGTCATCTCCCACATAATCCGTGGTCAGGACCTCTACCTCATGGAGGGCCTGCACTGCTGATTTACCCTGACGCAGCATATACTGGGGATGCAAAATAGAGTGCAAGAAAGGAAAATGAGATGTATTTAGTCACAATTATGCATGAAACACGATTGTACTGATCAAGACATGGGAGGGCAAATGACTTTAGGAAGACGGACTAGCAGGAAAAGTAAAGAACATACGCTAGGAATGTTTGTGAGTTTGAGTTATTGCTAAATGAATGGGGTCAAGTTCAAAACAACTCTACTGAGTTGTAAACTACTCCTTAATTATTCCTCATTCAATGCTTTACAAATTTCAAGTTGCAAAACAAATCAATTCCACATCAAGGCTGGCAAAAGAGTTTTGTCCAATCAATAGACAGCTGAGTTGAAAAGACCAAAATTAAAAATCCTTTAATTTGTGCTCTGTTTTTCTTTGGAGGTTAAAAAAGAAAACTTTGGTCAAATCCTTGAGTAATAGGGAGCAACCTTAAATTGCTCTTGGGATGTTCATTACAGACTGATGTACATGTAAAAAATATTTGTTTACACACTTTTCCTGTTAAACAAATTACTCAGAAAATAACAACAATAAAACAGCCACAATGGTTGCATAGCTCACACAATGAGATCATTTGTACAGGGTCTGGTTCCAGTTGGCATATATTATGACATGTCTGTTTTGTGTTTTTTCAAGAAAACCTGGTTAATATAGAAGGAAATGTTTTCGCATTTGACATTCTATTATCAGTAGCAGTTCTCTCTGCAACGCCTGGTTCACTCTATTAAATGTGTTAAAACAATCTTTAAACGCTGCATGAATCCATGACAGGTGCGCCGTTTTGCGATAAAGGTGTGTCATGAGTTGACAAAAACAAAATGTTTTTTTTCCTTGTCTTTTTTTTTTCAATGCTTAACTCTGAGAAATTCTTGTAAACAAGAGGTGAGAAAAATGAGTTTGTGTTCTAATATCGTCTCCTACCTTGAGCTCGATGGCAGTAGAACCTATGAGGAGCAATGAGTCGCTGTCCCAGATGTCGATGTGCATGGTGTGGAGGGCCAGGTAGCGCAGGAACCAGCGTTTCTCTCCTGGCTTCAGGAAACCATCATCTACCCTGAACTGCACCTGCAGGCCTGGAGAGCCTGGACAAAAAGAGAGGAGACTTCAGCATGGAGGGAAAAACACACATGCACAGAATGTTCATATTTCATCCTGCATGTCTGGTTGGTTTAGCGGATCAAATGAATGTGGTGCTGTGGTAACTGATGCCTGCTTCCTCCAACTGGAGAAAAAAAATGATCCATTCAGAGACTGATTTAAAATAGCAACAAAAAAATGTCACATTGTATGGAATGTAATGTCAAATGGTGACAAGCATGGATGAGAAAAATGCATTGCAATGTATTGGTTATTCAAAGAGTCGACTTACAGAAATAACAGCTCTTATATTGGCATATTTCTTCTAGTGCTGTATTAAGATTAGTTAGAGCAACAATCTCACAGCCCAGGCTTGGATGTAAAGCCAAAATATAAGTTGATTAAGTGATTACTTAATTGACAGAAAAATAAATCGCAACTATTTTGATATCTAATTAATCCAAACAGCCCCCGTTCTAGCTTGTCGACTGCTTTTCCTGTATTCAACATTTATTGACAAGTATTAGAGTGCGAGTGGAGCAAAACACGACATTTGAAGCCAAGAAGAAAATTGTTATGTGCATATTTTTACTTTTACTCTGCTGATTTAGACCATAATCAGCAGATCAATCAATAATAAATATAATCGTTGCATCCAGATTTGGATGTTTTCAGGGTTATCTGAGCTCAGGGCCTGGAAGTAAGTGTCACAAACTGGGGGTGTGGAATGTGAAAGAAATGTGTGTAAATGTGTGTGAATAGGATTTATGTTTTTGGAGCTTGATCCATACCAGAGAATAAAATTCAGAATGTTGTCATTTTTATGGAAGTAACATAATAAATCACCCGTAGTAATTGAATCATTGCAGTATGATATACTGCAATGATTCAATTGCAAGTTGAGAGTCAACACCGAAAAAGTACTGAGTCTCAAAATCTGAACCAGTGTATTTATGTCTCTTCTGACAACAGAACACCTGGAGAAGTCATCTATCTGATCGTTATTTTAGCCTTTCCTTCCATCCAGATGGGTTTAAATTTAGAGCTAGAGCCATAATATCCTGTAACCAGCTGTCAACCTTGTGGGCAGATATGAACTGGTGCAGCAGCCATCTACTGGGAGTCATTAGGTCTGATGATTGCACTGCATGGGAGTACGATAACCTGGGAGTATAAGGCCATTCCACGAAATAAGAAGCACCCTAGGGTTCCCATAATTCAAGATGATAATGGCGCCTAAAACACTATAAACCTCAAGAGTGATTTTATGAACAGCGGGATAAAATCATGGCTTAATCAGAACATCAACAATCAACACTTTTGGACCTAAGGAGTGGAATTTCACAAATTTATCACTCAGAAGAAAAAGATTGTTTTGTCCACTCCTGCAAGGACAGATGCAGTGGTAACCATGCCAACCAATTCATTTTGATGAAATCAATTCAGATTAAAAGCCCAGATTCATTTTGAGAATATAAAATGACTGCCCTGTGATTCTCTGATGACAGCTTTGTGATGTATCAGCTTCAAATCTGACTCATCCTCCGCGCAGATCAAATGAAACTGGCCCCATCAATGATACAACTCAGCTGGTGAGTGGGTACCATGTACAGTCAGCTGCAGCCCCAACCCAACATGCAGCGGCTTGTTAATGCTACCACGTGTGTGTGCGTGTGTGTGTGTGTGTGTTTGTGTTAAGGTTGTGAGTGTGGGTCCATGTGCCGACTTGACTCCCAGAATTCTCTCCCACAGCCTTCCGTTAACTCCATATCAAAGCCCCCACGCTGTCTTTATTTCCATAAGTTGAACATGCAGAGAAGCAGCTGGCTGGATAGAAGGAGAGTAATGAGGACCTTTGGTGACAGCCCTGCTGTGTTAAAGAGACCGAAAAGCCCCTCTGACTCTCTCCACACATGAACTGATAAGAAAACTGGTGTTCAGACAGGTACTGTTGTCTGGTTCTGTGAGACGCAGTTGGAGGCATATACTGTAGTAACGTTCTGTTTTCTGCTTATCAGGGTAGAAGAACCACTGAAACAGAATTTAGACCAAGAGAAGACAGCAGTGGAAGGGAAAATAAAATTCATCTGGGTGGATTGCAGCTACTTAAAGCCAGTTGAGGTAGGATACAGTGAAGGTTTCACAGACTGCTGAGTAAAATCCACCCACACTGGAATGGATTTTCTGATCAGATATCTGTGATGAGAAAAAAAAAGAAAGAACAAAAACAAACTGACAAGGGGAACCTCTGTTTTATCTAAAGTAGACAGCAGTGACAACGATAGAAGATTCTTACAGAAAGGCCATTACAGACTTGTTTGACATTATTCGTTAAAAAAAGATAAAAAAGACACACAAAGACCAAAGCAGTCTTAATATTTCTGTGCCGCTTAAGAACTACTTTTCCTTTAAACTAACCTACGCAGACACCTTCACCTCCCCCTTTCCCTCCCCTCTCACCACCACCCGCCAACTCTCTCCACTTGGACCATTAATTCTCCCAGCATGCTGTGGACTTGTGTGCAGTGGACGGGTGGCAATGAGAGCACAGAGGGAGAGCGGGAAAGAGGGAGAATGTGCTGTGTGCGTTTGTGCTCACAAGCGGGGAAGAGCTGAGAGATTTGGCCCACGGGTTGTACAGGGTTGTTTGCGTGTGTGCAGCTAGGTCTGCAGACGAGGAGCAGCACCCCACCCCACCCCAACCCCAAACCCCTCCAACCCCCAAACCCTCCAACCTGGATGGCCTGGTCTTCTGTATACACCCCAGGCAGGCAGGCAGGCAGCTGAAAATCCTGCTAGGGATCAACAACTCTCAACAACACTGTGACGGCTGCAGGCAAAGAAAACAGTGAGGATGCACAGACTGTACAGATGTAGAGACTGATGCAAAGCAGTACATCACTGTAGACTAAGGCTACATTTAGCAATATATCCTCAGGAACTCACTGAGGATTTTCTCACTGCATAATCAGGGATATGATGCACTTTATTTAAGTTGATATTTATTTTGAAATTAGTCACCATACTGATGGTATTCTACATGAACACCTAAAAGTTATAATCCATAACATTTTTAGATGCACACATTTACATCACCCAAAGCAAGCTGCCGACACATTTTGGAAAGACTGTCCTTCCAAGAAAACAACATCAGTCGTTTCAGCAAATGCCCAACAACAACATACATCTATGTTTATGTTCAAACGGCAAAGACCTCAAGTAACTGCAGGAATTATGACTTGTGTCTGTGAGGAGCAAAGGAGGAAGTAAGGTGATGTTGTTTTAGAGCCACAAAGTCTGCAGAGGACAGGTTAGGTAGGTCAACAACATGTCAGGCTTTGTCATGAGAGACCTGGAGATTTGCAACAAACAGTGCTTTAATTTAATTGAATAAACATGATAAAGTCATAATGTCAATCAAGCACAGTCTGTACACGCCCACACAGTCCTGAGAAGAGTTCTAATCAACGGCAGCGTGGGTGGACCCTAGCTGCGTAGGGCAAACACAGCTCATCCCTGGCAAATAATTGCTAAAAATAACAGTTCATATTGATCTGTTGTTACCATTAAGCTACTGATAACCTCCAGTGTGTCCCATTGCTTCCTTTCAAATACATTATTCACGTTACAACCTCATAAACTAAATAGCAAAAAGCAAAATGCATTTTTTCTTTGCTCTCTGGTGTGTTCTTTTAATTGGTACCATCTTCATTTAAACAATTTGAATTGCTCCCACATAATTGTACACATTTTGCACCTCTTGCCAATCAGTTGTTGAGACAGAACATTTTACTTTAACCCGCATGGGGTAAACAGCAGGATGCCAAACTGTGTCGCACTTCTGCTTTGGTAAGTGCTGGGCGCCACAGTGGGAAAGACAGAGTTAGGAAGTGAGTGAACTAATTGTCTTCTGGTCTATTATAAAAAAGTATCGTAAAATGACTGAGAGAAACATTTTGTCTTTGATGGGGGATAAAAATTATGGAAGTTGGAAATGCATCAGATATGGAATTCACCAAAAGAGGCTGGTTGTCACGATAGTTGAAGTGAGACATGCAGCCATCAAAATAAATATCATAGACTACAGTATGTGGTTGAAGCTCATTGGGTTGGAAAGGACAGTGCAATGGAGGACAAACCAGAGGAAAACACTACAAAGAAACAAAACATGACTGCCCATTTTATATTTTAAGACCACACTGAATACCAATAGTTTATCTCAAAAATAAAACATGGAGAGAGTAGCAGATAGTACAGCCGAAGGGTATGAAGACTCACAAACCACTGAAAAAAAAGACAAAAAATCAATCAACTCAATGCTAGACTGGTTAACGAAGAACAGCATTAGCCTGTTAGATCACACACCTTCACAATGACACGGAGCAAAGCAACAGAAAAACTTTAAATCTGTCACAGAAGAGCTTAAAAATTAATCATACACAAAATGTTAATGAACTATCACTGCTCTTGAAGGACGAATGGTCACTTTACTGTTGTCAAGGTTTAGATTGTCGCTACAACTATTATTATTATACGATTATTGCTATAAAGAAAGATTCCATTCCAGACAGACTAGATTACAAACATTTGTTGTCTTGCACATACAGTAGCGATTTGTTACATGGCTAAAATAAAAGGTATTGATTAGTGCAGCTTTAAAAGCAAGACAATATAACCTTTACTGAACAGCAATTACTGTGGCCACAAGTGACAATTAGGATAATGGCACATTGAGTGTTCCTTAACGTCCAAAGATTGCCTTGAGTCACTTGCTTCATTGATGCTATTATTAGGTGACCTGACTGAAATCAAGTGTAATGAGACCACAATCAAACGCATCTCCTGGTGAGGAACAATGTGTTCTTCTCCTGTTTATTTGTGTGATAAAACTATTTAAAAGTTTAGCTGTGACATACATAAAGGTGACAGCAATTAAATAAGAGTCTTAGTGTAGTGTCACTTACGCAGCAATATCCATCTAAAGTTTGCTAACATTAGTCACTGAAAGCCAGTAGTCATAAAGGAAGGCTGTAGTGAGTGAGCCGATTTAAGCTAAGCTGCATTTTATTGCTCATGACTTAGTGTTACTGGTAAGTTTTGTGGGAAAACACTTTAAATGATGTCTTTAATAAGAGAGAATCTTCCTCTGACTCGTTGTTTAAACACACAAAGTGTCGTCCTGGGTGTTGACTGCATAAATATGAGAAGCAAAATAAAGTTTACTTTCAGTTTTCATTAATTTTCTCCCTCTTGCGCTATCCATTTAATTTATACTTCTCTGGTTATACAACTTTTATTTAAACTCATCAATAACATCAAACATCTCCCCAATAAAATCAGGCACAGATAATCTCCAGTTGTTCCTGTTTAATGTTTACTCAAGCTGTTTTTGTAATTTGATATATTTAATTGATTAATCTTTTTGGGGGCAATTAGAACACAAATTTAGATCATTTTCAAATGTTTACAAACCTTCCTCATATCTGCTTGTAATGATATTGCAATAAAAGCAGATTTAATGTCCTCTGAATCCACTTAACAGCTTAACTTTTTAGTTTGGAATTTCATAACAAACTATAATAGCATTTCATTTTTACTTTTTTGGTGTTTCAGCGAGACAGATGAGCCAGATTTTGATAACAAATTAGCTGCTTAAACACTAAAAGAAGCTGTAAACAAACTGACTGTTAAATGATGAGCTTTCATAGGTCGGCAGTTATGAGTAAATAGGTGGAAAGGCTCCCAGTCTTAGAATATATAGAACGATCTGTCTGAATGTAGAAGGACTTTATGAAAGTACACACAGGAGGACATAGACTGAAAGAAATGCAGAGACAGACAGAGAGATATTGACGGAGTTAGACCAGAGTGTCTGGGGAATGGAGAATACGGGTAGGCGTTGGAAAGAAGGGTGGGGTAAGGGTGGGTGGGGGTATTGTTTGTGTGTTCAATATCACGCTCTGTCAGAAGCAGTAATATCTCTTCCATTTCATTAGTTGCTACATGAATAGACTTGACATCAATCAGCACCCGCTCTGCTGATTGAAAGAGAAGTGCCACGGCACCAGAGAACATCATGGAGCATCATGGAACGAGCTTGCTGTTTGTAGACACTGATTGTACGATGTAAACCTGGGGAGGAGTAAAATAAATCACAGCCAAGCTTATATCCAGAATATGTAACAGATATATGACTCTATCGCTCAATCAATGGCAGGGACTTAAATGTGTGACCATACAATGTATTTATATAGATAAATGCATTTTCTCATGTTCCAACATGGATATACATCAAAAAGCATGGATTTGTCTGTTCATGTTCTCAACCACGTACTGATAACAAACCTTGACATGTGTTGCTGTGATAGATTAGTTATCTCAAGATTGTTTCACACCTCAGTTTCATGCCATGCTAAAACAAATACAAGTCAACGGAAGTCGGAAGGGTGAGAAAGAAAAAAAAAAAAGGTCCACTTCATTTCTTTGAAAAGCTCAAAGTGCATCCAAACTGTTACCAGTGAGGAAATGAACAGCATTATTTCTTTGCAGACGTGGATCCTTACCAGAGCTGACAGTGCCGTCTTTGTTGATGGAGGCCAGGACACAGGGAAGTGGATCGCTCGCTTTGTGTTGAACCTTGTCACTGGTCAGTAGTTTGAGCTGCTGTGATGTGACTGGTGGAAAACGATAGAACTGGAAGGTGAAGTAGATGTTGTCAGGCCAATTAGGACCAACACCCGCCGTCGGTATTCTGTGAAAAGACGGAGGTGGATGTTTCACTGCAACGCTACATGTAAATAAATGAGAAAGTAATTGATTTATTAACCTAGATTTTACCAATTAAATAATAACTGATATTTTTATTACGAAATCGATGTGGAGAGAAGAGTAGTATGCATATCCGAAAATTAATGATTGAAAATGTCATTAACAACCTCAGAGAGTAAATCACATTTAATCTGATGATTTATCTCGGACAATTCCAGGAACGAAAAAAAAAAATCCAATCTGCATGTCTTACACGTCTTACCAGAGCTGGTAATTCAGCTACGGCTACTTAAAAGTGAAAACCCAATAATCAAAATGAGGATTGGAACTTAAGGGGGTAAATCACATCTTAAAGTGTCTATAAATTGGACTGCTGATTGAGTAGGTAGCAACTCAGCACTAGACCTTTGATCTATAATAAGTGGATAACTTGGCTCATTCTTAAAAACTAAATGCAGCATGAACACTATGTATTAGATCTGTGTAAGATAGGAAATCCTGTTCATATATATATATATGTAAAAAAGTGTGCAAATATGGTTATATTCGGTTAATACAAAGGGAATGTTTGTATGTATTTTTTGTTTACTAGGACTCCAATGGAGAAGAGTATTTGTGACTAAGAGAACCTCCTGGTGTTGTGTATCCCTTTTCACACAAACACCACCCTCTGAGTGTGATTACACACACACACACACACACACACACACACACACACACACACACGTACACAGATCTAAACACACAAACTGCTGATGGCCTACAAAAAGTCCCCGGTGAGCCTGCAAACACTAGATTTAGCACCAAACACATTAAATAATGAGCAAGTTTTCCGAATGAGCTTCTTTATGTTTCCATCTGATAAACAGATTAGCGATCAGTCATCGAGTATTCAATAATGAGGAAAAAAGAAAAGGCATTTGAAAACAAGCTGCCGGGAGACATTCCCCACCCACCCATGACCACGGACAGTTCCGTCAGAGCTGGAGATTTTCAAAGTGGAATCTAATAAGAGCAGTGTGTGACCTCCCAGTCAATCACACGCTCTGATATTCCACTGTTAAAGATGCTGCTGTGCCCCGTCTTCACAGAGGAGCCGCCATTAATATTCATTCTGTAAACAGACAGTATTGATAATTATGGTGCCTGGGTGAGAGGTAGAAATTACATTGCCATTCACTCTTGCCTCAGTGCTACTGCTGCTGCTGCCTAAAACCCATGCTATACCTGTTTATCATAATTATGAGGTTACCCCTGACCCCACTCTGAAGCAAGCCATAGAAATATCCAATGTATGCTCAAGTATGTGGTTTCAGGTTGCACCTCAGATAGAATTAAGGTGGCGTTGAAAAAACAAAACAAAAAACAAAAGAATCAAAAAGCTCTCATACCTTCACAGCACCCAAATGAAAGTAAAAATCCATAATCTCTGATATTAAAATATCTGCTTTGTTTCCCCATCTCCAACTGATAATATGATAGAGCTTCAACCCACAGGCTTTCAATATTTGCTGCTGTGATCTTACAATCGAACTAGGCTTTTACTAGCAAACTTCCTTCCAACTCGCCTGCAGAAAGGAAGTGATTTAATTACCAGCCTGTGTAGAATAAACAATGTTGCTGCTGTGGAAACTGGAGGAAGAAAACATGTAATTACTGACCAACCTAGGTGGGGGAAAAAATGGATGTCTTGGCACTATGTGTGCACACACAACTACAGTAGTATAGTAGGTTAAAGTGGAATGAGGAAGTTAGTCTGTGGACTTTGATGGAGGTTCAGATCACACTGTTTATGCAATACTTTTACTGAAGCTGTTTGGCTAACCTGTGTGTTTTCCTTCTGACTTCTGTTTGTTAACTTCTTTAACTGTTAGTTAACCTGTAAGAGCCTCAAATTTTAGCAAGGTATCACAGTGCTGGCAAACAAGTTGAGTTCAGTATAGTGTTAATGTGGCTGCAATTTAAGCAGCAAATTTAAAATTCTGTGTGTCTGATTTATGTTTGCCATTAACTGAAAAAAAAAAAAACATTTAAATGTTACAATTATAGTAGCTGACATAACTGATTGACCAAACAAGTAATTTCCTCATGTCACCTTGGGTTCCGGGGAATTGTGGGAAGCATTTTTCACTAATATCTGACATTTTAAAGACAAAACTCACTCATAAAAAATTCAACACATTAATAACAATAAAAAAATGCGTCCCTAATCATTTTTTAAATGTCTTTCAGACTGTAACAAGATGTCAGGTGCTTGCAGCTTAGCGATGCTTAATGACTGGAGCACTCGCCGGACACACCGCAGACAGACAAAGCAGTCACGGCACAGTAGTCAACATTAGTTTATCTGGGCCGGCCTTCTAGCAAAAACTGTGTTTGTAGAAACTTTAAAAAAAACTACATTACAAGATTACATGGAATCATATGGGATATCAAATATAAAATAAAGTCAGTGTTTCGAGTCTGCTATAATTTCTTTGTCTCTGAGGTCTGAAGCTCCCTGAGGTGAATCTACATGAAGTTAATGGCATCTATTACCACACAGGAAGTGCCTAAAGTTTTTGATCTAAATATATTAATTCCAAATGACAACAAAACAGATCCATCAATTCACACACAGCAATGACAACAGCCTTATGTCTCTTAACAGCAAGAAATTACAGTGCATTGGTACACCAAAGTCATGGCAGCATGTCTGAGTCTATGATGAACAAGACATGTGAGTTGGGTTTATCAAACTGCTGACAGTGCTGATGACACGATAGAAGGACACAAAGAGTGAAGTGTTTTGTACCCATCCTTCAGCAGCCTCCCTCCACTGTCAGCTCCTGACAGAGGGGACGCTGGCTCCAGGGTTTTCGTGATGGGCCGCTGACAGAGGCGCTATTCAGCCCGCGCTGACGGGAAATGTGTTTATGTGTTTTTCTGCAATTTGTGAGCATATGTCTGCGTGCTGTGTACGGGTATGCACTTGACACGTGTAGAGGATCACTGGCAGGGCTTTATGACTGCATGGTTTAAGTGTATTGGAGTTTTGGCTGCAGTTCAATACAAAACATAAGAGAAATCTCAAGGCAGGCGGGGCTCAATGTACAGCAATGCCAGTAAAGTTCAACGACAACAATTCTGACATTTCTGGAAACACAAATTATTATGATATGTAAGGAGAAATCTATACTGCTCTTTAACACAACAACAAATACACAGTACATGAGCTCAGATGAGTCAATAGTACTGCAGCCTCTGGTGATCTGCCACAGCAGGCCTTACCTGGTAAATGCCAGAAACTGGAACACCAGCAGGTTGCCGTGTAGAAGGTCAGTCTCTTCACGCTGGGGGTCAAAGGGCACAGGCTCTGTGGGGTCCAGGACCTCCGCCACCTGTCCACTGTGGTCCACAATGTCAGGGAAGCCAGCTGAGTAGAGGTGGGCCAGTGAACTCCTGGAGCTGACTGAGCAGGAGCTAGAGGAGAAGAGTTAAATTAGAGGAAGGTTCCAGAATCGTGAGGGCACATGAATCACTCGCTAAGCTAAAAAGACTTCAGCGAATGCGGTTGCCGATGCTTTACGAGCAGCAGGAGGTCATTTGTTAAGTCTTTGACGTGCCGGGCCTCACTTGGGTGATTTGTGGTTGTAAATGAGGCAGAAAATTTTGGGGGATCTGAGTAGAATAATGTGCTTTTTTATTGCTTCAGACCCAACTCAGCTCTTGGACCGGTTCCATTCTGGCTCAAGATGTTTATCTTCTGGGAGATAACTTCAATTTACTCACTTCTTCCTGTTTAGCTGAACTTGAATTTCAATACCTGGCTGGACTTAACTCAAAGAAACAATGATTAGACAGCGTGAGAATTTTTGCAATATCTGTCAAGCAGCAGCACCACGAGAATGCTTACAGGGGAGAGAGAACGGGTGCCAAAGCACTCCCTCGAGAATTTCAAGCATAATTGGCAGTTATCTCTAATCATGGTGGCCACCTGTTTTTCCACAACTATGGTAACATTTATAACTTATACTTTCAACGCTGACAACAAACTCTCTGGGTATGACAAACACAGTGCACAGATGGCTGGCTAAAGTGCACACAGGAAAATGAACGATAATGTTTGGGCTTATCATAACAGTAACGCTGCCTGTGTCCAGTCGGTAAACATTTGAGCCCACAGCACACATCACATCTGTGAAAGAATGAAGCTTTGATCAAACTAATTAAGGCAACAGTGAAGAAAATAGTCGATTGGGTTTTCTCTGCGGCTCTGTCAATTTCATGCTTTCCCCTCTTCCCCCATTGCTCACAGTTATATCTTAATTTAGCCCTGGTGGATTAATATTCAAGTCATCATTTTTATTTCAAAAGGGGTTCAATCAGATATGCACAGCAACTTCAATTTAACTTCTTTTGACTTCATTGTTCTTCTCAAAGAAGTGGGTCACTCCACACTGAAAACAGTCAAAAAGATGTTTTGGCTCCGAGTGAAGAGGCAGAGATGTTTCAGCCCACTGAACTGAACAACATCGTGTCTGAATCCAAACTCTGGGATTGGAAAACGGTTTCGATGCCAGCTGCTTATTTACAGACTCTCTGCACTAATGCAATGCCTTGTTTCTGAGTTACTGTGCCCATTATTTGCAGGATGTACTTTCTCATTCGGTGTCCCACCTCAACAGACCTGGCTGCCATTATGAAAACCTCTCCAAATTCTATTATTAACCACAAAGTAAACTGTGGGCTCATTTCATTGCATTCTGTAACTCTAAAATCCACTTCAAAACCTCTTCATCACAGCCAGGTTTTAATAATGAACTTTCACACTAACAGACAACAATGAGGCCATTACCCAAAGTGGAATATAAAGGCTGACACAACGATTTCTTTAAATTGGCTCTGAGCCGAGTTCTCCCATACAACATGGCTATACTACCCCATGAACACATGCTGCCAATTAGTGAGCCAATCGATATCCCTCTGTAGACAGCAAGACTAGAGATAATGGAGGACTGTACTAGTGTTTACACCGAGATAAAACTGTGGCATGTTAAGAGGATGTTTAAAGTGGTTTCATTCAATAATGTAACCTATCAAACATGAGCAACACTCGTGTCACCCTCCTGGTGTTACAATGAATTCGGTTAGCCACACCATGAACTGCAGTTAGGTGCTGATCACAGAAAAAACAACCAGGGAAAAAAGGAAAGCTCCATATGTATTAATCTGGAGAGGCCAGGTGGCCAAATCATACTAGTTTCATATATCTTGAACGCAGTAGCACGTCCTTTTTACAATGAAGTGCTGACAGCCAGTTAAATTCCACACAAGTCAGTATGCAGCCGCACATCACGGGTCTCATTATACTGGTCAGTGCTTACCATTTCACAAATAACAGCTGGCATCTTTATTGTAATTCATGCTATACAGCTGAAGCCAACACCAACATACATGAAGTAGTATAGCCAGGGCAGAAAGGTCCTAGCTACTGGATTTTAGACTGACAGTTTATGTAAATCATTAATCTTAAAATGGGTAATGATGCAAACAGGAGGGCATGAAAAAGGACGTCACAAAATAACATACATAATATTGTGTCTGAAATCGCACACTTCAGATAGATCAATTTTGCTCATTCTTTTAAACCTGATTGTATTTGTTCACTGCAGCTTCAACAAAAACAGTCATGGATACTTTTTGCAGAGTAAAAACCACTTGACTTTCTAAAGCAGAACAGAATGCACATGCCTGAAACAATCAATAGAGGGGTCTCACCTAGGCACATTCATCCCCAGGGTGATGACAGGGGCGTGGACAGGGGTGAAGGGCAGCTCCTGAAGTGGGTCTCCTTCGTCCAGAGCTGAAGGTGACACGCCTCCCTCCCGCTGAAGGTCCATTTCCAGGTGGGCAATGTTGCTGACACGTGAGCAGGCCTGGACCAAAGGGGGATGATAGAGATACAGGAAATGCGAGAAATGAAAATGATTTTAAACAGAACTCATGGTGGATAGTTTACACTTAAAGTGTATAAAGAAGCCCAAAAGTGTGGGCAACCGCAAGTGCAACTACGTGAAAGGCAGAAAGGAGGCAGAAAGGGCTTCATTATCATAACTGGAAGCTCGATGCATGGGAATTACATGGAAAGTAAAATTGTGTTATGGGGCTTATAAAACAACAACATGGCAGTAAGAGGGAAAGGTAGTGGTAGAGATGAACTGAAACTGGAAATAGCCTCATACGCTGGCTGCTCCAAAGCCACACTTACAGTAGAATTACACGTCTTCAATACACAGTGACCACATATATAAAAGAGATTACCCTGTTCTTTGTTTACTTGGCAGCTGTGAATGTTTGCAATAATTTTGAATGCCCATTTGTAAGTTATAAAACATTAAATAGCCTTGTCTATCATACAACATACAAACCCAAGTTTAGTCACGAATACTGTCCCCTGAGTGCTCTGCTTGGCATGAGTCAGTGTTTGAAGCGGCAGGAAGCAACTTCCTGGATAATAACTTCCTCGGAATAACAACTGTAAATGACATATTTGGTAGCAACGGATAAGCAGGATGACGTGTGAACTTCAGAAGCTCTGCTATTCTTATTTCAAAGTGTGGAAAACCAGGAGACGTCTATGGCAGAAGGTGTGACTTAGTCTTAGCAATCACTAACTACAAGCTGCCTTGCCAATTATAAAAACATGACTTACAGTATGTTGTTCTAAATTTTGAGATTTCCTCCTTGTTGTTACATTTCTTTTGTGCTGAACTGTTTATTCACTGGATTTTATCTACTTTTGTGTCCCTTGTTATCTGCGAAGACCTCTATGACACACCTGTTCGGTAAAAATGCTATAAATAAACTCGACGTGAGGACAATACATCACCGGGAGAAAGTGGTAAGTTGTGCCAATGCAATTTCTCAAGCCATCGAAGGGCGGAATATCTGGGATAGATTGTAAAAAGATGAATCAGCATGGATAGTATACATATATATTATATACTGTAGGAAGAAAATGTAAGGTATGCAAGTCTCTATCTAACACTGAATTCAATGCAGCAAACTTTTACAACTCCAGTCAATCGCTCTCACTCAACATCTACCTGAAATCCAAACCAGGCTTTTACATACAGGAGGAGCTAAATGCTCATACCAGTATTAATTTACCAATTTCATCGCCTATGGTATTTGTTAGCAAATCCCATGAAAAGACTAATACCAACAATGTGTTAGACCATCTCTCTCAGTATTTTTCCATTCCACTACTCTGCCTGTGGCCCCAACCCCATTAGTTCCTTTTGAAGATGTGAATCTTTAAAAGTGGGTCAGAAATACCTAGTTTAATTTCTAAAAGAGGCTCAGTTATTTTCACCTATTGAATTAATACACATTTGGTACACAAGTTGTATTCATGGCAGCAAGGTGGTGTATGTGAGACTGACTAAAAATAAACTACATTGCCCATGTTCATTGTAATAAAGGAATGTGCTAGATAGTGCAAGAGTGTGGTTCCCTGAAAATAGCTTTTGGAGAACAATAATGCTTTGTGGCGCAGAGGAATAAGATATATCAGGCTTTGGATACACAGACAACACTTGTTAGGAGGACCAAATCATGGTATCTGTTGACAAAACAAAAAATATAGGCAGCCTTATCCTTTAAAAATAAAATATTTTGTATTGTGAACATTTGTTATTTGTTATTCATTTTACTTCATACATAATTTAAAGGCTTTTGAGAGAGAACTATGTCATTTAGTACAAATTATAGAAGAAATAGAGATGTTGGCCACTTGGTATCACTTTCAATAAATTAATTCAACTTGATAACTACTGGCAAGCATACAGTTCAATATATCTTAAGAATAAAGTTTCCATTCATAAATTCATACTAAAGGAACATTTGTTTGGGTCTGAATGAAGCTTTCAAGGACATTTCTGTTGTACCAAAATTAGTACAAAATGACACAATTCTAAGTCAGTTTGTCAGTCAAGTGATCCAACCAAGCAGTGTTAGAATGCATTCAGGACTGATTGTATATCCTTTCCTGGGGTAGTCCAGATGTTGCAGTTTTCGACCCTTCCTTGAATCTTTGCTTCCATAAAAGTGTTTCCTTTTTTGTTTTGTGAAGGTGACGTAGTTTCGTGGAGCCTTAGTGCCTTCCTGTGATGAGAATAAGCAGTGGTAACTTTTAATCTAACAAAAGTGCTTTCTTAAGTGATGTGTTAAATGTCATGTTTATGTTTTGACTATGAGGCAGTCTTGCATTTAATCTAAAATTCAGTTGCTGACATTCAACGTTTAACATCATCATTTCTTGTTTTTCTACTTCACAATATCAGTGATTTAGGAAAAAACAAAACTATTAATGCCTGTGGGTCAATTTAACATTTCTGCATTTTTGGGCAAACATTAATTCCTCCTTTATTGTCATTGACAGACACGCGCTGGAGGGGTATTAGCACAGATAATTAGCTAAGTAGTACTAATAGTGTCATTTTCCAGTCAAGTGTTTTTTTATTCTGGTCTTTGATATATGTGCATGGTTGAGTTGGCCTGTCAGAGGACATGCATGGCAGTGCGTTATTGGGCTTTTCATCAAACATGCTAGTAATAACCTCGACCAAAGTCATGCTGAAACATACACATCCATGTTCCTCATCTGATCATCAGGCTGCAGCATAATAACCTTAGACGATGCCAAGGCATAGTGTAGGAGCCGTAGCATGTTTAAAAGGCCCTATGCTGTGTAGTGACGTGTGAATAACTGCCTTTTATATGCAGGTGTGTTCAGGTTATGGACAAGGACAAATGGAGGTCTAAACAATAAATTCTGCAAGCTGAATTGACATTCTCAATACGTGCAAAGAGAATGTCATAGAAACTCACTTACAGTTACTATATATACACAATACCAGTCAAAAGTTTGGACACACCTCATTCACTGGTTTTTATATATATTTTCAATTTTTTTTTTTTTTTAAGATATTTTTGGCCTTTTTGAGTTTTATTTGACAGAGACAGCTGAAGAGTGACAAGAATGTGGGGAGAGGGAGATCGAGAATGACATGCGGCAAAGGTGCCGCATGTCAATTCAAACTCTGGGCTGCTGCGGCAAGGACTGAGCCTTTGTACATGAGGCGGATACTCCACCCCATATTTTCTATTCTTTACCTTTATTTTTACCTGAGGAAGCTGAGTGAGAGAATGGCAAGTGTCCAAAGCCTGTGTCATATTTCATGGTATAAAGACAGCATATTGCTAAAAATGTAACCAAAAATGCTAAAATAAAGAATGTTCTAAACTTTTGACTTCCACCATAGTTACATAAGAAATAGATAGTAAAAATAGTTAATTATTATATTATATAGATTAGTTATTCTAAAAGATGCACAGCACGGCCTAGTCAGTCTTTTCAAAACCAAATTGAATTGTTTTCAGCCATATGGCTAAAAACGATTGAATTTGGTTTGATTATGTTGTTATCTTCAGTAAGCCTGATCCACAGTTCTTGGATTATTCCTGCAATATGATTCATAGCTTAAGCTATATGGATTACAAGCATTAAATATGGGCAAAACCCATTAAAGCTACTGCTGTCTAGTTAGAATATGAGCAAAGTGCTGAGGTGTACAAGCAGGTAGACTGGCCAGGAAACAACTTCACATCTACTATAATAAGAAATTGGATTAAAGAAGATTTAATATAGCCAGGAGAATGAAAAGAGACAATGGTATACATGGAATGTCCATGTACAATATCTGTTAAACTACTAAACAAACTAAAAACTGAATTATTGTTACTGTAACTACAACTAGATTCCTACATATGTAATTAAAGGCTGAATCCAAATTTTCAGACATTGCCACACTTATGGACTCTTGGTCTACAGAGTCTGAAGACTCAGAGAGTCTAGTTTAGGTGGTTTGGGCATCCGATAAAGACACCTCCAAGACACTTCCCAGGTGTTTAAAGCATATCAAGCTAGGGGGGATACCTAGGGCAGATCCAGAACATACTGGTGTGATTATGTTTGCCATCAGGCCTGGGAACGTCTTGGAATATTACAGAAGGAGTTAGAGGAAGTAGTGTACCTGTAGCCAGGCATAACCAGAGGCTTACATGGTCAAGATATCAACATTTGTCATATCAACAGCAATAATGAATGTCTTGAGTCCTGTCTTTTACTACATTTTATCCCTGTCACAGTCAAGTGCCCTCGTAGACATGATGTGATGACAGTGAATATGTTAGACACCCCACAAAGCTAAAACCCACGAGGTTCCGGTCCGGGGGTCTGTACATTTACTGAAACGAATAAGTGACATGTTGGATAAAGCTATTTGGTTTTTTTTACATTTTGACTGCAGCGCTATCATAATTCCAGCAAAGCTCCTTTGCACAAAATGTGGTCTATAAAAGGGTAATGGGAGTCACTGGTACTGTTAAGAGAGACATAGTCTACAGCAACATCCAACACATTAGCATGTGAATGAAGTGAAACAGTTCATAAATCCCTTTACTGCAAAAAAAAAAAATCTGCAGTGATGTTTTTTTCTCCATGAAGACATAATACATATCACGTGAGAAGGTGCAGACTGACTTTGCAGCCGAAAAAGATGCAGGGTTAATCTGAGGATTAAAGCATTATTGTTATTTCATCTCCATTCTGTGAGATTTTACTGTTTCACTGTTTCTACTGTGCAGCGTGGGTGAACATGGTCTAAATTAGCAAAGACAAGGTGGTTTTCAAAGGCAGAATGACTCTGCCTGCTGATTCTCAGCAGCAAACACCTACGTCTGGGGGTAATAGGTTACCCTCGTGTCATTTCAGGAAATTATTCAGAGCTATTAAAATCAGCAATGTATAGATGGCTTCCTTGTTTCTGCTATCCTCTGGCTGCAATGATAGGACTTCTTCAGATGCACCAAGCCTATTAGCAAGGAAAGCCAGCAAGATATTTTCTCGGATATTACGACTATTATCATCAGTATGCTTCTTCACTGTGATCTACATGGTTTCAATAAAAGATCCCAGCATTTGAAACAGCATTTGCTAAAGAATGTTCACATTAGGGTTGACCTCACTGGAGTGCAATGGTGTGATTTGGTGGTGTGGTGGCTTATAGAAAAGTACCCTAAATTATTCTAAAATACTTTTAAAACTACTGTAATTTAACAAGGTCTACAATTAAGTACTACTGTCCTGGCCCCCATACACACCATGAATGACATTTCAAATTGGAGTTGTTACAGAAAAGATGCAGCTGGATGTGACAAAAGGATAAATCATTATTAAAAGTGTTCCTGGACAGGGCAAATGTAACACTTTTCCCCAGAGGGCAAAACACAAGGTTATGCAGGATACTGGATACCTTAAGAAAATTGAAGTAGCCTTTGTAGAAAGATTTGAAAAGCTAAGTCAAAGAATAATGTTTCTTTTGATTATAAAGATGAAAAGGAGTAGCTACAGTGGCTCCAGTAGCTCCAGAGACAAAGAGTGCACAGGGCTGGAGTTCAGTTTAGAGGTTTTATGTGTGTGTGTGTGTGTGTGTGTGTGTGTGTGTGTGTGTGTGTGTGTGTGTGTGTGTGTGTGTGTGTGTGTGTGTGTGTGTGTGTCTCCATGGGCAAGAGGCTGGAAGCAGAGGGCTGTAAAGGTGAGTGTGTCTTTGAACTGCATATCCTAGGAGATGTATAAAGTCTTACCATGTTGTGTGTTGCTGTGTTTGAATGTGCACCTTGTGTGTGAAGGCATCTACGGCACCCTTTTGCTTAACACTTGTGTATTTTCCTCAGCATGTACACGTGTGTACAAAGCTATGAGTGTGTGTGTGTGTGTGTGTGTGTGTACGGGGGTGGAAATCTTACGACATGTGACAGCTGGTGGGCCGATGCCAACGGGGAAGGATGGAGCAGAGAAGGAAATGGCTGTTGCCATGGCAACGCCGAGCTGGAGTGGCTGATGGTCGGGTAGCGTGAAGTAGCTGCCAGCTGAGACAGTGAGAGCTGCAAAGAAACAATACAAATGATTTGCTGTTATTATTATGATTATGAACAACAGGGCTCATACTTTACGCCAGAGAGACACATGTGCCATCTCAGATGACAACAACAGACCATTACACTCTTTTGGCACTTATAAGCCCTTCTCACTCCACCTGCTTCTCCACCCACGATCCCTTCAACACTGTCATCCCCCAGCAGGTTGAATTCAAAACTGCTTGTCTGCTCTCTTTTTGCTCTTAAGGACTTTTGATTGGAAACACAAGAGAATATAGCTACTAATTTGAGTTACTGTGGACTATTACAGTTGTCTTAAGGGTTATAAAAGGGTGGAAAACATACATCAATCATGACTGACACTAGTGGCAACTCCACTTGCATTCTGCAGAAAAAAAGGTTAAGATCCAGTTCCAGCTTGCAGTGCAATGCCACAGCCACTGGATGTACAGTACAGGACACTTGTATCATCAGGGATGGATGTACTGTCGCTACTTAGTTTATCTCAACTGCAGAGAGGAGCAGTTTTTTTTTTGAGACCGTCCTGCAGAAAAATGACAGCATCATTTGTTTGAACAAGCGCCCCAAAGCGACACATGTTTACATAGTACTACTTATGACAGGAGCAAAGGAGGGAGTCAAGGAAAAAAAAGTCAGTGCGGGGAGAAGGACAGGGTAAAGTCACAACAAAACGTTAGACTTAAAAATAGGGATGCACTGTTCGTTTCCCATTTCACACACACATTCATCATTTTTTTAACTATGTGTTGGAGCCATGACAACAGAGGTCCCAAAGCCTTAAGACAGTGTAGTCATTTTTTTTCAAATGTTTATCATATTGTTGTCACATCAACAGTGATTTGTAATGGTTTGGGGAGGCATAGGCAAATGATGTTGTCCTGCCGTTCAGTGAAGTTAAACTGTTTCTGTTAAAGAGCGAAACTAAGAGCAGGGCAGCGCGTACGGAATAGAACTGCTGTGCTGTGGAAATGTACATTTTTCATCAAGCTAATATTTCAATAGTAGCCACTGCTTAGATCTGCAGTATATTTGAGAATTCGAGAAACTGCTGTTCACAACAACCAACTCGCATTTATGCTGTGGCACATTTGCAACTTTTGTTTATGTGGTTTTAAGCTAATTACAACAAACTGAAAATATGAATATGAACAACTGAAGAGTTTTGTTTGATGTCTAGTTGATCAAATAGGAGACATTTTTCAGAACAGCCATTGTGTTTCTCCTGAATGAAAATCTGAAGAGAAAACACATGTCAGCACAGGAAGTAGAGTTTCTGTCTAATTATCAATCACACTTCCGTTACTAGTGCTAAGTGAACATCTGGGTGAATTTTATTTTAATCCAGTATTCTTTGGTGTTGTCACCTCAACTATGCAAATTATCACATGCATGCTTTGGTTTCAGAAAGTGAGCTTGTGACTCACTGCTAGCTGCAAACTTTAAATGTGAATGTCTAATGGCCTCAATCATAAGTACATATTTCATATGTGAATTCCTCTCATCTTTAACATTTTCTGGTACTTATCTACCTTTGATTAGGGGAGGAGGCAAATAAGTATAGAGGAGCTTAGATGTTCTTTCCCAGGCCAACTCTTGATCCTCTTGGGGGACCCCAAGGCATTCTCAGGCTCGACAGGATGTATTATACCTCTGGTGTGAGTCCGCCCCGGGGTTTCCTCCCAGATAGATATCCACAGGGAGGCGTCAGGGAGGCCTCCTGATCAGATGCCCTAACCACATCTACTGGCTCTCTATGCAAAAGAGCAGTTTTGCTCTGAGTTCCTTTAGATTATCTAAGCTCCTCAACCAAAGCCTTCTTTGAAAGAAACTTTAGTCTTTGGATCATGGGAATGTTTAATCTGAACTGATGAACATGGCTAACCAAATATTCCCCGGACTTTCCTACTTCATAGTCATAGCTGCATTATTTTACCCCAAATGGAGAAGGGATTATTTTTGTATGAAATTCACAAGTTTTGTCAATTTCCCATTGTGAAATGTTCTGCCAGCGAAACCAGAAATTACTTTCGGCACAATAGGCCTGATCTAAGGCACCTCGCTTGGGGGAACAGAACTTTTGTGTTGCAGCTCACTTAGGCCTATAACTTAAGCAATCCTAACCACTGAAAACTGAGGAGACATTTAAACAAACTGCTTCCAGTGCAGTGGATGATTTACAAGAAAAAGCTGACAGGATCTAAACGAAGTTAGATGTTAAACATTAGGTCAATCAGCAACAGAACAATAGTTTGACTATTCTAAATTTGGACTAAGCAGAATTTATCGTGTTAAGAAAAAGAGAAACAAAGCTACAATGTTAACAGTATCGTTGACCATCTTGTGGCCAATATTCCTTAATAATCCAAATGTGTCTTTCAGTTGTTCTCATCTAATAGTCTCTAGTATCTGCTATAGTAAAAACGAATGGTTATCTGGGAAACAATAAAGATACTGCACTGAACCATATTGAGCAGTAAAAGAGGAGATTTTCACTCACCTATTGATCTGTTAGACACATATACACTCACTGACTCTGCTATACTTGTGAGTATAGACATTACATTGATTTACATTAATTCCCATGGACCTAAAAATAGACTGTGTTTGTCCAAAAATCCATTGACACTAAGGCAACGTGAACATGTTGTGTAATGGCAATGGTTACAGTGATATCTATAGCAACAAGTGTCACCTGTTCATAGCAACACAGCTGTGAAAATGGACATACCAATGTATACTATTTATATCTACATGTTTACCTCCCACAGGTACATACCTAATCATAATCTCAACACCCGAAACCAAAGTCTTGAATTCACAGTCTGTCTGACAGTATAATATATATTCTGTATCAGCTTGTTCCAAATCTCTCTAGAAGATATATGATGTTTCCTCTGAGTGAAATATTTAAACAGAAGACTCCATGTTTTTGATGACTGCACCATTCCATCAAATGAAAATATTCTAGAAGTCTTGGGAGTCATTTTATGAACATTTCCCCCAAATCCACACACCTTGGAAACGTAGCAACCTCCGCCTGACTTAAAATGTTACGTGGGTTTGAGCGATGATTGGCTGCACAGACTGAGCTTGTAATGACTGATCCTTCGGGCAGGTCAGTGAGGTTAAGCTGACCCCAGCATTTGTACTAAAAGTAGAAAGTCCTCAATATGCAGGGTCACCATGCAGGGAAAGCTGAAGTAAGAACATACAACAAACACTGCAGGCACACGCCATAAAGTCTCAGAGTAAGTATGTTTGCACATTTCCTTCCTCTGAAAATGTAGCTCAGCAATACTACTGTTACCTCACAGCAAGAAGGTTCAAGTTTCAAACCCCACTAGGTTTGACTAGGGTCTTCCTGTGTGGAGTTTGCATGTTCTCTGTATTTTTGATTGGTTTTCACACCCCAAAGGACATTCTTGTTCAAACTGCTGTTGGTGTCTGTAAAGAAAAAAGCTTGTTTATGCTATATGTTTATGCTAAAAGGCAAATATCTGTTGAATATTTTAAGCTCTCACATATCTGCCTTGAATAGTTTAGTTTATTATTTCTGCATCATGCCAAACATGTGGTTCATCTCCTATGGGATGCATGACAGAATATATGAACTGAATTCAAGTGGAACACCACTCCTGTTCACCCTCAACAACTTTTTACAGTCACCTTTCAATTTTTTCTTTTGGGTTTTTAAGTACGGAAGAGACAGTTTCTGGATTTTCCAGTGTGTAGGATATAGTGCCATCTACTGGTGTAGTTGTGGCTTGCACTCTCCTTTCTAGCGCAAATATGGTGGCCACGAGGCCCTGTTTGAAGCCAGTGTTTAGTTTGTCCATTGTGAGCTACTATATAAACATAGCAGTTTAACATGAAAGTGTAAGTGGACTCACAGCATCTGTAGATATAAATAACTCATTCTAGGGTAACAAAACCAATAATTCTTATTTTTCTGGTTATAAACGTATGCATATTATATTCTGTAAATAGAGCACATTAAATCTTGCACATTGGACCTTTAAAAGGAATGGTACACGCTTAATGTCAGTGGAATAGAGATTTTCAACCAAAGTGGTCTGACTCACTTACACAAAGTGTCAGAGTGGATATATTCTTTGAAACTACTGGCCACTCCACAGATTGCACACTCGTAAATACTATGTTACTGCAGGTGTAGGCGTAATCTTGAAATGAGCTGTTTTGGCTGTTAAGATTGGTCAAAATGTCCTGACGATTTAAAATGTCCTAAAATGTCAAGACCAGTGGGCTGTCACAAGTCAGTCCTCACACGTATTGCTAAGCCATATCACATTTTACACACGCAAACACACACACACACACACACACACACACACAGACACATGTGATCTCACATTGAGTCACCACGTCCTGCACACAGAGGGTGTGAAAGACACCACATTCACTCTGCATGTGAGGATCTCACACACACACCAAGAGAATACGCAGGGAAAGGCAATTAGTAGTGGCATTGCTGTGGCTGCCAATGTTCTGAACTCAGCCTGTTTGCCCTGACAGCCAAGCAGATCATCTGTTCACATTCTGGCTTCATGGGACCTGCATGTGTGTTTGTGTATGTGTGAATGTGTCCGAGGCATTGTATGTGACTACATGTAAAATGTCTGCTAACCTCCCTTCTTACCTTTCTGTGTGCGAAGTGTGCTTTAATGAGTTTGTGTGCGTACGAGACAAAGACCTTCCTGAATGTTCATTTGGCTGTTTCCTGATGATCAGCATGTGTGTTTGTGAGGGGGAGAGACTGTGACACAGGGTCAACCTCATCATGTGGCTCAAAAAAAGAAAGTGAGAGACAGGTGTGGTTCAAAAGGGAGGAGGATTAAGAGGGTGATCCAGTGAAGAAGAGAACAAAGGGTCGAGGACTCGAGCACACAAAAGAGAAACATATTAGAGATGCATGAGGAAGAGGGAGTACCAAGTCAAAGTGTGAACGATGGGGGTTGGATGCGAGTAATGATGAGTGATAATTGCGTGTGTGAGTGTGACGAGAGAAAATAAAAAGTGAGGACGTGCGGGACGAAGTGAAATGCTACAAGAAAGACAAAAGGAACAATGCAACTTGATGAGGCAGGTTTTAGAAAGTTAAACATCAATGCTACTGTATCTGAACTTGAATTTAACAAGGAAACAACAACCTGATTGGATGAACTTCTTCCTAAAATATGCCTGAGCAGAAGAGAAATAATTCAACATGAGGATATGCCCGTGCCTACAGTATCAGTAATATGTTTGGGATAGAGCTTAACAGTTCAAGGACAGAATTGTGATTGTGATTCAAATTCTGATGTCCTATGAATTAATTACAGGCATGTATTTGCAGTCTAGACAGTATTAAAAGTAGGACCACTTTGTGGAAGCTAATGGGGATCCAAATAAAGAATAAATATATATTTTATGACACGCTAAACACAAATGCTGATCTTTTTTGAAAAGCTTAAAGACGGCCTATTTTTGTATTTACACAAAGTTTTTGTCTCAGTGACACTGTTATGGATCTTGTAAACTGTCAGATTAAAGGCTACAGTTGTCATTACAGTAGAAGATATCTATAGATAGCTATCTAACTGTTGTGTTACGATAAAAATTGCAAATCTTGCGATTTAAAATTGACATTCTTTCAAACTGCAAACAAGAAATATGTATGCATTTTGGAGCTTCTAATTCATTTTTACAATAGACTAATCCAGTAAAGCCACTACAAGTAGAATTGTTGTGTGAGTACAGCATTTTTCTAATGTAGTATTCTGGGTGGCATAAGTTTTTAAATTGTACAATAACAGAACAACAGGTAACCATAGCACTCTGCCAAGCTGTTACTCTTGATAGTACCACTCAATGGTGTATGAAATTTTCATATCCTAAAAATAATGGCTTTAATATGAGTTAAGTTGGCCAAAAAATTACCTCTCTGACACTTTCCATCACAAAAACTTCACAAAGTAGAGATGTATGATTGTTAATTAGTAAAGTAGTAAAGTGCAACATCATTTTCCAATTCCGCAAATGAAAAGGTATAGAGCAGGAAAGTAACAGCCCTTTTTATATGTGTATTTAAGATCAAGATGAATTGGATATTTTGCTCTTTCCTGTTACACAAACAGAGGTGCCATTACACCTCTTCATCTTGTGAAACCGTTAGCTCAGCATTCCAAATGATCTGGCAGTCTTCAGATATAATACTATAGTTTCCATTCAGATTTTCTAAAAGTAGACTGCAAAGCCCCCACACTGGTGTAACTATGCATAAAACGCAGTTTGATCTCATTTACAGCTAATATGCCGTAATCTCAGATATCTGAGGAAGTTCAAGATGATCAATTGTAGAAAATCCATCTCTACCAAATTAATGTTAAGCAGCATATTGATGTGAAATACTTCCACTCCTCCAATAATCATTCGGGTAGTATTAAGGGGTTGAGCTGTAACCTCTAAGGTGTGATTATCATAAGACAAATACCAGCATTAACGGAAATCCTTTGTAATTTCAGAGAAAACAATTTATGCTTTGTTTAACACAAAAATCAATCTTTAAGTAGCTCGCATCGATACTATACTATACATCACTTAGTATTACTTCAGAGCATGAATAAGAGTTCCCACTGCATGGCTCTAATTATATTTGCCCCTAAACTTTCGCTGTTAAAGCAAAAGGCTAGAGTGCTAAAACAGAGCCATACAATACACATCTTTCAGAAATCTTGAATGCTATTGTTTCGACAAGATTTCTGACAAAATGATAGGAATGCTAACTACCACTGTGTGAAAGAGAGCTGCAAAATTAGGGCTGACTGAGCACACTACCAGCTGCCAAAAAGCCCTCTGCCAGCAACAAACTGAAACATGGCCTCACCTCTAGCCCACGGACTACAAGACCACCTGGGTCAACAGAACACGAGCATGACCCTGAAACATGACCGCAGCCCGATGTGAGAAATCATCATCAACACAGGCAAACAAACTCAGCTGCTCACCCAAATGTTGGCTATAAATACCTCAGGATCCTTAGTATTCTGCACAACGGCAAACAGAGATTGTCAAGGATCAATAATTTATGCGAGCAAGAGAAAGTTGTCAGATCCAACAATGCCTACAGACAGAGCGAGAGCATACGGCTTGTTTACAGAGCCATTTCAGAAAAGGATGCCATTGATTAATCAGCACTCGACAGTCATGTTGAAGAGAAAGAAAAAAAACATTGTTGAACGGGCAGAAACATTTTAGGATTGAAACAAGTGTATTTTTGTAACAGTATCTTTGAAAGAGTAGAATACACAGAGATTGGGAGAGACAAAGACTGTATTTGTGAAATTTTCAGCAACACCAGAGTCGTGATGAATTGTAGGGTGACTGCCAACAGCAGTGGCAAGGCTTCACACAGTGTTTTCTGTTTCATTTCTTTATGCAGAATCCTGGACGGCCATCAGATAGATATGTATGCTGTGCACAGTGAGCAGCCAGCGTACTAATGACTGCTCTATTAGCCCCTTATTTAGCATAAATGTGTGTGTGAAGGAGAACGTATGGGACATTTACTGTAAACTTAAAGCTGCTTTAATTGTTTGTTTGTTTTTTTGGCCACTTGGGAGCAACCATAGACTGTAATATCACCCATAGGTTCATGAAGAGCTATTGCAAAAGTCAGTGTGGTGGCTCTAACTGTTGCCATCTTGGCAGTCCTGACTCTGCTGGCTAACGACTAATCCAAAAATGGGCAAAGATGTGGAGCGTGGGTGGAGCTGAAGCAGGCTGAGTGAAGCGTGTTTGCTTCACCCAATGAACCAATCAACAGTTTTGTTTTTTTACCAAGCTGTAAACATGTTTACTTCTGTTTTGAAGTTGGTCATTTAAATATGGAGGCTTATGGAAATTAACTCATTTAGCCAATCTCAAGTGGTCAACTCGGCACTTCAGTGATGCTCAAGCTAAAGGCAGGTAGCGTTCACTGATTTTATTAGAGCTTGCGGTTTGCAGGCTGTAACACTGAGCTAAAAGAGGCTTGTAAACTCCTGTCATAACATCATTGGAGGATTAAAATATATTTGTGTAAAAAATATTTGCAGTTTGGACTCAGCTGCAGCCAGATAATTAAAGTTTTAAAGAAAGAATAAAACAGTCTTCTTTGTATTAAGTAAATTGCTCAATTGTATACCTACAGCAGGGGTCGGCAAATAAGTTTGGACCCCAGGCCAATTTTTTTTCTGACAATTCCATCGCGGGCCATGGCCATGCTTTCCTACTAGAAAAAAAAAGGTTTTCTATTTTTTCTATTATATTAAAAATAAACATTATTTAACTTTAAAAATGCATTTAATTTAATTTAAAACATGAATTTGCTTCTATGTGCTGTTATTACGCCCACTGCTGCATCTCCTGGCATCTGTCATGAAACAGGCAACCTGCCCTAGCAACCTGCCGTAACTAATGTATACAGCAGCGCAGATCTGTTTCCCCATGCCGCTGATGTGCATTCACATTTTTTAATTAGACTATTTGATATCTGAGCTGACCTTGTTTGGTTTTTTTTTTTATTAAATGAAACATATTTGTTCACGTTGTCTGTTGCAAGAGGGACACAGGACACTTTTATTTTCCACAGGTTACAGCCAATTAGCGTTCCAACCTGTGCGTCATGTAAAGAGGCTGCAAGGATGTTCTGGCTGCTGTTTTGTCACGTTACTTATCAGCTACTTTTCAATAAATGTTGTGAAATCTGTGGAAGTGTTGTATTTTTGACAGAAAACACAAGGTTTAAAAGATATATTAAAATATATATATATATTAAAATAAATCAACGTCATCTAGCAGGCCAGATATAATTGATGGCGGGCCAGTATTGGCCCGCGGGCCACTAATTGACGATTCCTGACCTACAGCATTAATTGATCTGGTATGACCAGTGGCTACAGTGGCTAATTAACAAACTTTAAATAGAAACTACAATGTAAATAACTACATCAAGAGATCCAAACATGTCACCTTTTGGCAAAAACTGCTGTTTCATGTAGATCTAATGGGTTTTTGAAATTGGGCCGGGGTAGCCGCTAACATTCTGACAAAGAGTCAGCTTGCAGAGTTCATTTCTTGCATGTGATTTTGTCACCCAATTCAGTTTCAGTTTAGTTTATTTCAAACATGTGCGAGTACCACAACAAAGCAAACTGAAAAACAAACAAATCCAATAAAAATAGTCAAAACAAAAATAATAATGTGAACCCAACATGTAGGAGTAGGATGAAGCATATGCTTATTTAAACCTACCCCTTCTCAACTACTCAATTAACACGCTTTCTCCCCAAACATATATATTTACATAAAAAAAGAAATAGAAAATAAATAGATTAAATAAACAAATACATAAATCATTTATCATTTATGAAAACACCCGATTGTTAAAGCCCTTCTTCCTCCCTGTACCTCGTGAAAACCATGTGTTTGTACCGCTTTTTAAACTGGATCATGCTTGGACATTGCTTGAGCTCCACACCCAGTCTGTTCCACAGCCTCACTCCACAAACTGAAAGACAAAAACTGTTTAATGTTGTACATGCCCGCTGATGTTTTAAGTTGAACTCAGCCCTCAGATTATAACCCCCAACTCTGTAATGATAATGTCTTTGAATCCGATGTGCTGTTATACTGTAATTTGTACTAGGCCTAATTGGCCTTAGTGAGTGTTTGCATAGTCTTGCTTTAAGAAACAGCTCATCAAAAAAATCTCTTAATGTGTGTTTCACTTTTGGTGCAAGGCTAATTGCTCCTTTTGGGAAAATATAGTTGAATTTTAACCCTTAAACTTAAAAAAATATGATATAAGCATCAAGTTGTAGTGGAAATACTTGGATCGTAGGATCATTAAGGATATTCAAACAAAAAGACACAGTGGAAATATTTTCCTGTTAAATTAATTCCGCCTGTTTGATAGACCAGTTGTTTTTGTTTTTTTAATTAAGAGGTGAAAAAAGCCTCTATACATGCAGAGCAATATATCCAGTTTAAGCACCACCGTCCTCTGGTGTCATCCCCTAAGAGCTGCCCAGTATGACCACAGTCGTCTCTTGTTACCCACCGGGAGCTGCCCACTTGCAGGCTTTCACCGCCCTCGCCGCTTAATCAAAATGAAGGTCGATTTGTAGAGTTCATAGGTGCCGCGCTCCCATAGCTCCCAGCCCCTGTTGGTTCAATTTAAAATGAGTCGACAAAACAGACTGTGGCTCATTTTGGCCCAGAGAGCTAACACTGAAACAGAGCTGATCTCTCTCCTCCTTCGCGCTGTGGCACTATGTTGGTATGTGTACGTGTGTGCGTGTCCCCGCATCCTGAGAGAAAGCAGCATCCATCACAGCACCCAGTCCCCACCGACACTTCCACTCAGTCTGAGAGATGATGGTAACGCCCTGTAGCGTAGCTCCACCAGGATGAATAGACACACAACACGCACTGTTGGCATATGTTACATATGGTTGATGTGCGGTATCTTGTTAAGAACTGGATGTGAGTCAGTCATCATCGCCCACCTCAGATATGATGGATGGATGGATGATTACGCAGTTGAATTTATTATTAAAGAATTGATCAGTGGGAAGCCTCTAATATACACTGATGCTAATGTGACATTTAATCTGATTTGATGCAACTAAGCATGATTATCCTCATCAGTATTACTTCTATTTCCTAGATTTCTGTGGTGATTTAAATGTTCCATGATTGACACAGAGAGATATTTTGTTTGTCTTTCACCAAGAATAATATTTGCAACAGACACACTCTGTCACTCCCATTTTTCCTTTTCCAAGCCAGCTGTAACACTCTGGATGGCAGATATTTGGATAGATCCAATCTTTCTGGAATCACATGCGAGACAGTAAACATTAAAATACTTCTAAACATGGAAACTATGTCTCCTGATTACATTATCAAGTTATTTGGGACAGATTGTGCTTTTTTTTTTTTTTAAATGTATAAGCTTGACCTGCAATTTCTGTCGACAAAGCAGACACAGCATGGCTGTGGGCTGTGAGCTGTATTCACGTACAGTCGAAGGAACTGCTTGAGGCGCTTTCTGATTCTGTCATCCAGCCAGGAATCACTCCAGGTCGGCTGTTAACTGGAATCCATTTCTATTGTTTGTACAAGTACAGCCAGATAGCATTTGAACACTTAAACAAATGTTATTTTAATAATGTTTTTTGACTTGGGGGTAAAACAGAAGAAAGGACATATGTTTCTTCACTAGATCATGAAAAAATAATCTACTTAATATGTGAGCTATCTGAGCATTCAACAGCACACACAAGCCCAGTACAATTAAGTCTATATTGTGAAACTTACACTGGAATTTTGTTCAGATACCAATGTTACACTGTAAAGCATTCATATTTTTAATTTACACCTGAACATGAGGTGAGGCATTTGCAGCTGTGCCACAAAACGTATACAGAGCCTAAGGCCAGTCTGAATCTACTCTGAATATATTATTGCTATAGAACTGTACAGGGAGGATCAAATGTAGCTTCGATGATCAACTGAAATTACCCATATACATAAAAAAACAATTAGTCTGCAACTAAGAGAGAAAATAATAATTATGTATGTATGATGAAGACTTTTCACTACATCTATTCATTGTAGTCGATAAAATGGCAAATCATGACGTCAAAGTATTTCATTAAAACATTTAAAGCTGATTTTACTTGATACATAACTTAAAGCTCTACTAATCAAAACTTCAATTATTTATATTTATATTGACAAATTTAAATGACAATGTGTGATGCAAATCTAAACTCTTCCGTCAACCTTGTTTCCAGATGTAGCAGACAGCTGTTTTAAGCTAAAAAGCTTTGTTAAATCCACTGCACGCTACCTCCCCATCTTAAAAAAAAACACCAGACAGACAAAGTTAGCAGCTAGCTGGAGAAGAAAATTGGACAGTTAACAGCTAAAGATTCCAAGATTCATCTGCTGGATATGTAAATAGACAACTGTTTGTTGAGATAATAATGTCAGATGCTGTATTTCTGGCCAAAATGAAGCAAACAAACAAACAAACAAACAAAAAAAGAAAAAATCCATAAAATGCAGCTGTGGATGACAGATGATTGGAACAGATGATCATAAGTGGGGCCACTGACAGAAGGATTTTATTCTCTCTGAGAGAAACGTGAGTAGAAAAAAGTAGCTAAAATTCATGCGGTGTAGACTTAATTTTAATGACCAAGTTGGGACTTCAGACAAAACCTTTTTGTCATAGCACGATCTGTCTAAGGGCTTAGTCGCCTGTTCATTTGAGAATGTGACAAGGTGTCTTACCCCGGGGCCTTGTGGAGAATCTGGCGGAGAAGCTAGTGGAGCATGTTTTTGACCTAAAAAAAAACACAAGCAAAACAAAAGAAGATGAAGACAAAAAATGACTGTATATTCACCCTGTAAAGTATAAACAGTAACAGTACAAACTAAGTTTAAAGTTATTCTTGTTGATGTATTCACCTGTGTATCACCTGGCTGTAAACAACTCCAGTTCAGTGTTTAACAAGTCCAGTTAACAACACTGTATGTAATGTTCTGAGTACTCTGAAAAACTGTTATTTTCATAGCGTGGTTAGACATTTATGGAATATTAGTCAGAGGAAATGGCAGCCGACAGTAAAATATCATCTTTTCAGATTGCTTTCTTGTTGATTTGATTTGCAGTCAGGTGGCATCCTGAGGTGCAAAGAATATACAAGAATATACTATAACAATATGTACTGAAGAAGACCGGGACACCAAAACTACTTAGCAACAAATCTATCCAATTTCACACAGATCAGGAGGCAGTGTTGGATTTAGATGTCACACTGAGTTTAAAGTCCAACAATACTTCCTTGAGGTTTTTGGTCGGTAGCCATGGTAATACTGAAATGAAATGCTTTCGAGCATCTCTTTGTCCTCCTCTCCCACTCTTTTCTCGCTCTCTGTGCTCGGCTTGACTGGTCTTTTGGAAATTGCTTCAGTTGCCTGGGGTGTCTTACTGTAGCTCCCATCTGTTCAGACTACATGCACACAGAGTGGACACAGTGCAGGACTGGCTGGCTACCTATCACAAATGTGCCCTGGCACCCAAACCCCCCCTGGGCAGCCATTTTGTTTTTAGGCCTTTCCGTTTCCTCACTGTTTTACGATCCGGTGGCAAATGTGTTTCACCTCATTAGCTGGACTGACATGCAATTGGCCGTTTATTCGTGATCAATGACAGGCCTTCTTGACAGCTGAGCAAACCAGCAGATGTATGAGAGGCGGATACAAGCACCTATACGTGCACAAGATGCCTAGGACTGAGGAAGAATACATTTAAAAATGATGCATCATTAAAATTCATCTGTGTCAAAACAGAAAGATCGTCTCCATATTTCACTCCTCTCAGCTGACTGATGTGTGATGGTCATGTAAACATCAAGGAATGCTGTAGCTGAATTAACAGATTCATGAAAATGTATGGATAAGAATTTGCACTCGGCTAACTAGAAGTTATGTCGATGCCCATCATGAATAACTTAGTGGTTCATTCTGAGAATATGGGGTTGGCCAAAGTGTCCTGTTTCTTTCCAACACATTCAAAGGTTGTGTAACGCAGTCCGCTCTTTTCACATTAATAAACATACATGCATCAAAGACATGAATTACATATTTCAAACTGGTCATGAATTTCATATTGGTCAAAATAAGCTATCTGCAATGGAAAGCAGCACATTTACAGGCATGTGTGTGCGCCCACACACACACACACACACACACACACACACACACACACACACACACACACACACACACACACACACACACACACACACTCTTGGAAAATAAAGTCAAGGATGATTAAGGCACTGAAATCAAAGAATGACAGAGATTCATGATATCATTCTCTTCTGAACACTAGCCCAAATCATTCGGGCTTCTTGGGCGATCCTCTGAGGACACTTGAGCACTGATTAAAATGTCATTAATAGACTATGCCAAAAGCCTTCTCTACACACCCATGGAGTAAGCACTGATCAACACTATTCTTCTCTCCCGAGATAAGTTAACAGTATCATTAGTGGGGAAATCATGGAGTATACGACCAGGGTCCACTCAAGTTCTTTCTGCTGTCACCGAGATTGAGTGGCTGTGTGTAGTGTTTACTGCACTTCTAATCAATTCACTCACAGACACAGAGCAAATCAGCAGTTTGGGTTTCAATAAGAGATGCAGACAGTGGCACATCATTAATCTTTGGCAGTGTGAGGGATGCGGAATATTTAATCAGAACTTTGTTTCAGTGGGAGGTCTGTTTAAAGCTTGGGGTTCAGGAGTTATTTTTAGTGGGATATCGTGGAACGGTCATGCTTAATTGGGAACGACGGAATAAAAAAGCTGTTAGAGAAATTCAGTAGCATACACTGATAACCTCTTTAAATCTGTAGAGAAAAAGAAGAGGGCCTCGGTTTAGGTTTGTTTTCGCATTCTTAATCGATGCACTTAAAGAATGCAAAGAACAGCCATTATGTGTGGAGACACAAGAGGCTGACGTTTGATGTGACAAAAAAAAGTTTTGAAAAATACTCGCTGAAGCTATTATGCTCCAGTAATCTCACTTTTATGGGATAACAGTATGTCATTGCCACTGGGAATCATGTAATTGAGCCTGTGAAGGTTTTTTTTTGTTGTTGAGATTTGCTAATTTTCCACCACAACAAAAAACGATGGAGATGTGGAGAAGTATGAGACGAAGGAGGTAAAGAGGTTATGATGTTAGCTGAATGTGAAAAAGGCAAAACCCTCTCAAATCGAGATTTTCAAAGCTTCTTTTGTCAGCGCAAATAGTTAAACAAGATTTCTTCCAGACATCTAGAAGCTTAAGAGAATGGTGGCCTTTCTATATGAGACCAGTAACCTGTGGTTTCTCTGTGAAAGATACATAAGTAATCAAACTAAATGTTAAATGGTCAAAAACCTGCTGCAGTTGACCACTGGACCACAGGCTCAGAGATACATTATTGCAGTTTAGTGAATAACTGTGAAAATGTGAAATAACTCTTGTGAGGTTTACTTACAAGCTTCGGTTATTTATGTTTATGATTCCCAAGGTTACAAAGGAATTTCCAGGCTGAAACTATAGACATTTTTCTTTTTCTTCTATACTTATTACATTAGAAACTAATCTGAGAATTTGTGCAAATTATGTTTTAAGTGTTTAATTATTTGCTTTTCACCAAGAGGCATTAGTAGAATTAACAAAACAAAGGACTTAGAATAAGCAAATAGAAAAGACAAATTAGCTATAGGCTGAGACCTAATTTAATGCTAGTCCTATTGCACCACCTTAAAGGGTAATTTCAATTTATTGGAGCTCATTTTTTATAGGTTTGGCCATCACTCTTATTGCCAGCTAAGCAAACTAAGCAAACCGTGCAAAAGCTGTCAAGATATTTCACTAAAAGCCAAAGAAAACTGCTGATGGAAGTCAGAGAATCACCAAATTAGCATAAATCTGTAAATCTGTACAAAATTTCATGGCTAACCACCCAGTATTCATTTAGATATTTCAGTCCGGACCAAAGCATTCATAGATCCATGCTGCTAGCATTCCTAAAAATCTTGAATGAATCTTTATTACCGAGAGCAGTCAGTTGTAAACAAACCTTAGACTAACTTATTTGGAGGAAGAAATGAAAGTGAACAGAAAGGTTATGACCTCAACTGTTTGTTGTAAAAATCCATCACAGTATAAAGACTGACTTCACTTTGATAGAGATACTGAATGATTTTGATATTGCTGACTAAAAATAAAAAATACTATAAAAATCACTATTAGCATTTAACTTTAAAAGCATTATTTACGTTAGAAACCAAAGAGTGAAAATCCTGGATGTGTGTATTGTTGTCTGTGTTCAGGCCAAAGTTCCTCACTTAGCGCCGACATAAGCACAAAGACTCGAAATAAGGCTTACTCAAGATCAAGAGGCCCTAATGGACAGCCAAAGTCTTCTCCTAGCACTTTGAGTTTATCCCTCTATTCCCCTCAGACCCCAATCATGAAGCGTGCTAATCATGCAGAGAGCAGGTGGTGCAATTGAGATAACGCTGCAGAGGTGGGGGGTGCATTATATGCAGAGGACAGGCTAGTTTGATGCTTGTTGCTTAGAACTTTGGCTGATTACACCTGGGTGCTGCTGCACGCTTGAGGTTCACCGACGAAACAATTTGCAGAAACAGGCCACACACTTTCTGCTCCAATAAACAAACCTTTGTCGGAGAAAAATAAAAATGTGGGTCCTTTTAAAGACTTGAGTAGTAAAGAGTCCTTCTTTGAGGAAAACTCTTCATAATGACTTGCTCCTATTCTATTTCTTTTCAAGTATTTAATTTGCTTAAAAATCTTTGCTGGATTACATGGTGATATTTACCTTGTGAAGGTGATGAAGGCGATCTTCTATGACGTGAGATATCCTCTTGCTTGGTCCTCAGAGATGCCTTTGGGCTGGATGCCTTCCTCTCCATACTGGACGACAGCCGAAACGTTATTTTATCCTTCGCCTCCGAGACCTATGTGAGAGGAGAAAGTTTCAGAAATTTCAGTAACACATAGAGAATGAACAGTTCAGATTCTGTCGGGAATGAAACAACTGGAATCACGGAGACAGAAGACAAAAGCAGGAGATATGTGGAGGTGATGTGTAGTTATTTTAAAATTCCTGAGCTGTGTGAAAATTCACAGCTAAGGAGCGAAAAGTTATGACGGCATTTGCACCCTTTTAAATCTTTTGATACTGTCACTGAAAAGATGCGACATGCAGACAGAAGTGTGCTGCAAACTGTGATGATAAATACAGAGCAGAACTTTTAAGGATGGTGTGATCTGACCTTGTAGAGTATGAAAGCCTACCAATAAAGACAACTTATCAAATATCTTAATGTACCACATAATGCCAAAAAACAATTTAGATAATGCAAACGTTTTTGTCTTCAGGGACATCTGTGTGAGTGCTGAAATCAACACTTTGTCTTAAGACTTTTCTACGCATTCTTTACATTTTGTTCCTTCCTCTTTGTGCTGTTATGTTACCTGAGCTGTGCCTGAAGCTGAGAGTGGAGCAGGGCTCTGAGTTTTGGCAGACATCTCTGTGCTGTAGACCATGACTCCGTGAGGGTTTGGCTTTGCGCCTCCTTGCAGTACAAGCTGTACCTCTTTCCCCTTCCAGTCAGCAGGCTCCTGGAAGGGGCACCAAATCCCCCACCGAAGGCACTGCAAGAAGGCCGCTCGGGATGTTGAGGTGGTGGACAGCTGTGTGGTGGAAAAAGACACAACTTTAGAGGACGTACTGTACAGACACAGCCATGATTATTATTTTAACCTTGATTAACCTTTTTGTGACTCCACGGAGAATAGTCTGTTTTTGAAGTAACGTCTTGTGCTTACAATTCTGTTCTATGTTATGTCAATGGTGATGGTCAAATATTTACAACTTCCCTTATTTTGTGACTTTGTCAAAACAATAATTCTTTACTCTTGCATGGATAAGTTTGGATTTAGGAGAACATTTGCTTTAATGTGTACTTTTTATTGAAAACAAGTTTACAACCAGCAATAAGACAAGGCAATGTGACAATCATATTGCCACTAAAAATAGAGTTTAGTCTACACTTTATGTCACCAGGGTCAGAATATGGATCAAGAAAATGTGCCACTGGAATAATTAAACCCTTTAACAGTATTTTATTGGAATCAACATCAATAAATTGAATAATTTAATACAGCAGAGCGTTACAGGTTTCTCCATACATCCCATTCTTACGAGAACACAGTTGGTGTCATGCAGTTTGAGGGATTCTGATGACAGCTGCTCAGAGCTCACATAGCACGGCAGCAGTTTGCAACCTAATGAAAAACTACTATTAGACAGTAGATTGGTAATTGCTGCATTTCTAGGTTTTAGTCAGACTTTGTACAGTTAAGGTGAAAGTGCAAAAAAATTACTGTGTGCAAACTTACCGTAAATAATTATTGCATTCGCCGTACTAACAACATTACTAAGATACTCAATTAATCACTTGAATTATTTAGAGGGCAATATGAAAATAGGTCATTTTTACTACAGAGCTGTGATACTAATGTACTGCAGTGGGTTACATATTAATTATTATATAGTCAATATATTATGGGTCTAAATAATAGGAAACATACACAGTTAGTTGTGTTTGAACATGATTTACAATCACTCCCATCGCACCTCTACTCCAGCCATCCCAGGAAAGGTAAAAGAAAAAGCCTATTGCTTTAAATCATCCACAGGGGATTTAAAGCAATAGATAGGGGACCCTAAGGTTTTGCTGAATCGATTAATAAGCTGGTCAGCCTCAGACAATTGTAATCAATCATAGGTAGGATAGTACAGAATACAAAAGGAGCCTGCAAGTCCACATTGTTTCAAGACAAAGTGAAGTATATAATGGTTCACTCAATGCTTACATTTCCCCTGAGCACCATATTTACATGTAATACCATAATCCAATACTATAGTTGATCATTCATATGAGTCATGCAAAGTCCTTTGGGTGATATTATGGAAAACAGGAACTGTCTGTGGTAGTGTTCTTTAAGTGGCTTTATAGCATGTCATCAGTAATAAAACTTATTTATATAATGAGATGAACCACATGATCAAAACATTCGAAACTGTTCTTTGTTACAACTGGGGAAAAAAATTATGGTATTCGGTATCTGCTTCAAATTCAGGGTGAGTATACTGCTTGAGATGTCCTGAGATGCAGTACTTCACGGTCTGTTCATGTATAAGACGGCACAAGAGGCCAAGAAGAGTAGAACCTGTTTCCTTCAAATTCACACCAGACTTGAAACTCCAAACTCTGTTACAGCATTGAACCACCTGTTCTTTCAGGAGCACAGGTGAGCAGCTGAGAGGGCAGTGGCCAGGGAAAAATATCTTCACCAGACTGAATAATATCAAAAGTTCAAATAAGCCCCATCAGGAATATACATTTATTCCACTTTCCCCTGCAAACACAGCTTTATTTGCATACAGAAGCTAGACACTTTATTGTGATATACAGTAGTTCACCAGCAGTGCTGTAGTTGTGGTTCCCCAGAGAGGATAGCTGGAGTGTTACATGAGAAGACTACATTAATAATACAGCAAGACTGGACACAAGCCTGAATGAACACCAGGCGACATCAGCTGCATGAAGGCCAAAACCAGTCACAGCATTCACTGTGAAGAGGTCAAAGTCTTTAACCAGGACAGTGGGCAGCTTTAGAAAGATCACATGCAAAGATCATTTTTGAACAAATGGGATCACCTCTGCATGTCTGTTCCATACTAAGGTTATGTGATGACAACTGAGCAAACTCTTTGCTGAGGATGACAGCGAATTGCAGTTGAAACCTAAAAAAAAAAAGGAAACTAGCTAACTGGATTATTAGTGGTTGCGATGTTTACATTAAAAGTAGTTCACCTGTTCACAATAGGAAGTACAGGAAGTAGATTTGTGGCTTTGAACAGTTAACAATGATGATTATGTTTCAATAGGCACACAAAAGAAAAAAGTAGACTCAGAGAAGTGAAAAACAGAGATGGCTGCCAACTGACAGAGTCATGTGGACTCGTACTTATCAAACACAACAACATTGTGTGAAGTAATTACATTTATGCAGCTGTACAGCAGATAATAGAACTATTATATTGCACTTATTACTCTGATGGTCAGAGTATTTGGTATTTCGTGTTGTTTATTTAGAGAGATTTGTTGTTCATCTCTCTCAGCAAAATCCTTGTCGCAGAGCCTCTGCTGCCAAATCTGACTGCATAAATGTTTGCTGGAAATGGTCAATTCCTTGACGTTTCAAAATAATCATTGTGGTGTGGACTGGCAGTTAGGGGTCGATGTGAAGGTTGAATGGACTGCAATCATACAGCACTTTTCTACTTTAATGGACAAAGGCTTTACAATTTGCCTCTCATTCACACACGCGGATGGTTGTGGAACTGCCATTCGAGGTGTTGGCCTGGCCATCCAGAGTAGTTTAGTGAAACCAAACAATTTTGGGGGAAAAATGTCCAACAACTCCTCTACTAAATGACTAAACATGTTTGTTGTTATTTCCGAGCTGAAAACCAGCCCTTATATAGTTGTTTTCTCATACTACTGGTACCTTTAAAGGTCCAGTGTGTAGGATTTAGTGACACCTAGCAGTGAAGTTGCACATTGCAACCACATGAATACTCTCCCACACCTCACCCTCTCATTACAAGCACATAGTAAACACTCTGCCGCCAAATTCACAATCAAACAAAAGTCCATATCTAGATCAGGGTTTGGTTTGTCTGTTCTGGGCAACCGTAAAAAAAATGGCAGTTCAACATGGCGGACTCCATGAAAGAAGACCCACTCTCACTGTAGATATAAAGGGCTCATTTTAAGACAACGAAAACATAATGATTCATTTTTTCAGGTGATTATACACAAATGACATAACATACCATACTAAATGAAGATTGTATTCCATTCCTGCCAATACATACTAAATCTTACACACTGGGCCTTTAAGATGCAAATATATATATGGTTAGAGTTAGGGAAGAATTGTGGTTTGAATTAAAAAAAAAACAAAAAAACAATGACTATTGGCAAAAAAAACCCTGAAATGAACAGGGTCACATTGTTTCTTGACCCATCCATCTGTTCTTCTCCCTAAGAGGTTTTGTGGCTCTAACAACACTTCTGCCTTTACATCTGACAGATAACAGTCACACAGCCACAAGAGGTCCTTGTCAAGTAAACAGAACAAAGATCATTTTAGGCTTTTGAACAAACAACTAATGCTGTCTTTGTTTTTCGGGTGAGGGTAGTTTCGAAATGTCAGATTGGTATGCATTATGCAAAGTAACTTTGCTATCCACTTACCCTGCCAACAAAGCCCAAAGTCAAGGGTTCGCATAGGTTAATGGAGCTAACATTTTTCACAATCCAACTATTACTGCACTGCAATGGGGACTAAGAGTGTTGAAGGTGTAAAGGTTAAAGACACGTCAGTCCTCTGTTTTACAGGAGATAAACCAGAATATTCACTATTTGGAAATGCTCAGCAATCTCTTCAAGCTCCAGAATGGTGTTGGCTTTGTCTGTTTTAAGACTATATACATATAGATCGGTTTGTTCATATACAAAGTATTGTTGTTTCTTGTGCCTGACACATAAACAGGGGAAACCAAACAGGAGAATTTCAGGTCTTATCATTAAATGTCTGTTGTGTACATCTAAGAGGACCTCTTCAAAGCTTCACACGTTTCTCCAGATGCAGATCAATACTCCAACATTCCTCTCGAGAGGGAGTTTGTTTCAGACTATAATTTTACCACCAAGTAGCACAGACATTAACAGCTATTTCTTTGAGTTGTAACTCCAGAAATATATGGCAGCCATAAAACAGATAGCAGTATATTCCCCCTTGAGGCATTGCCTGTTTTTCCATCTCATGGGGTTGAATTAATAAGGTGCTTTATATGAAATATTCAATCAAACAAGTCTATTTTCAAAGTGATGATTTTGTAAAAATGATCCAACTAGGGAAAGATCATTTTTATGATACAGGGAGTAGCCAGTAAAAATTGTGAGGCAATTTATCTAATGCGTCTCTCTCTCTTTTTTTTTTCAAACACCCTTTGTCTCTAACATGTCGGTGCTGCCACAGAACACGAGGGAGTGTACAAAATGAGTGTCTAGCACATGACCCAACACTCACTTCTTGTATTATTCAATGAATATATTCGGCTGCAGGGATGATTCGGGAGCAGTAATGCTGCCTGAGCTCTGAGAGAATAAGTGAGACAAAGGACCAATCATGGGGCCTCTTCTACAGGGCCGCCTACAGCCTAGGAAAAAGCTTTTATCTGTCCGACACTCAATGCTTATCACACACTTTCAGTCTTCCAATCATAGAAAACTGAGAATGACTCTATGTTCAAAATTGCACTGAGTAACTGTGAGTGAGGATAAAACGGAAAAGAGAAAATTGTGAGCTCAACAGACATTGAAACTTAATATATTTCACCAGAAATACATAACTTCAAACTCACATAAAGTGAACATCCATGACTGGGATCAAACAAGTAATAACTTTGTGGTCAAATTGGAGGATCTTAAAAAAAAAACCCTGAAATTCTCCAACCACAACAATGGCATTAAAACAGCACTGCATAAAGTAAGAATTCCTCTTAAAGCATAAAGCTGGTAGCAACATGAATCACTATTAGGTTTTCAGTGCAGTGGTTTTAAAGCGCTTCAGAACGTGGTGATTTACATATGAACTGCATAAAGCGCTGACAGCTTGGGCTGGCAAACAATAGGATTGAAGGAAGCTCAAAGAGACTCCTTAGTTGTGGTTTGAGTAAACAAACAGGGATAATAGTTTCAGTTAAAGCTGGGCAGAAAATTCACATTATGTGTGTAATCCCCATATACAAACAGTCCACAATATTCAGAGGCATACATGAGCTTAAGAACAACAATATGCAGTTGTTGGGTTTTTTTTTGATTATATGACAGCAGAGATCAATGTGACACAACATGCGGGTGTAGGCGGTTTAATGGCATTGTGGTGAGGATCCAGTACTGGAGGAGGTAGTTAGCTGATGCGTGCATGTGTTGAAGGCCTCCAGTGAGAAGAAAGTTGCCTAAAGGGTCAGCCACATCGACTCATTTTGAGCACCACAGTAAGTCAGTGAGCCTTAATCAATTGCATAGCCTGCTGGTGACAGCAAAGAGACATCAAATCAATGACATTACATTTCAGCGGAAATAAAGTATGACTTTTTGGACTCGCACTGTTTTGTGCAGGAAACATTTGAATTAATCAGGGAATTTGCCATTTGAATTAAAAGTTGCTTTTGGAACTGTTTGCTATGGTCATTATGTCAGACAAGGCAGAATGATCAATAGCCAATTCCCCCAAAGTGTGATTACACTGTTGATTTGAGTGTTAAAGGCTATATTTAAAATAAGAGTCATTAACTTTCACTCTGAGAGCAACCAGGCACTTGTTTCAATGGTGCACTTGGGAGTAAAAAAAAAAAAAAAAAAAAACAGGAACGGTAGCCTGAGGCAAAAACAAGGAAGCAGCAAACTTTTTCATAAAGTTGTACTGAAAAACAATAACAGGCGATGTCACTGCACACATAATTGCTCCATCCGGCAGCGCATTTTCTAAGGGAAGAATCCATCAACCTTGTTTAGAAGTGTAAAATATAATGCTGCAGCATCTCCAGACAAATAAACAAAGTGTTTTTGTTTCAAACTTACTAAGGGGTGGAAACAAAGAGCTCTTGTCTGTGACCTGGAGCAAGAAACGTAATTGTCAGGAGAAGTCATTTCCCAGCAAACGTAAAGAACTGGAAGCAGAGACATAACCAGTTCAATTCACCATCCATTACTAACTGAAAAAAACAAAAACATGAAAGGCCTCTTCTTGTAAATGACAGTAAAAACAATAGTTATTTTAGATGCAGCTACCAGTTCAGAGCTGATTTTGCTATGCTCATTCTGAGCTTGTGATAAGCTGAGATAAAGCAGCTTGCAGGAACATAGTTTTGGAGACATTCAAAGAAAGTGGCAAGACATTTAGCAACTCAGGGCTTTGTAGAGTACAGCAGGAATTAATCCTAAATTAGGGGGATGTGAGCATTGATGGGAGACGAAGTCTGACAGTTATTACTATTACCTCAGTCTGTTGGGCTGTTCAAGTCATTATTTCAGCCAAGACCCTGTGACAGGCACCGGCCCACAGCTCCCGCTACTTATTCTCCACAATGAGATTCCCTGGAGGAAGTGAGGGGAACATGCACCAAGATCATTAACTTAAGAGCATTAAACCACTCACATTTTCATCCATCTGCACAAGTAGTTCAAATGAACCGAACAGGCATGCATGCTCTATTCAGCTCACCGAGGCCAAATAAGGCTCGGGAAGATTGGTGCTCAGTCTCTGATCTAGCCTTCGTTGAAGGCAAATGTTCAAGGAGATGTTCATGAAAGGCATGTTCACTGCTCAGGCCAGGCCAATTTACTCTGATTGTGCACAGTTTTATCAGCATATAGGTGCTCTTCTTCTACAAAAAAAAACTGTTAAACTACATATGCAATGAACAAATCATTAAATTATCTAATTCAAGATTTTGTTCTGGAACAGTTCTACTAATTATACTTGGATTGTTTTAAATGAATTGGCAATTTTTCTATTTTGCTTTTAAGAAAACCTAGCAGCGTGGTTTTAAACTTTGGATCCTCAGAGCTTATCCACCTTAAATTTGCTTTCCATTTGGTGACTGCAGCATCACAGAGTCACTAGCATGGCTAGACCCCCTTTGTCTTGTTTTTTACAGCATGTTATTAAAGTCTGGTTTGGGAAAACAGCATCCGTCCCAGCCTCATTTAAAATATCAGAGAAACATTAAAACTCTGAGCAATAATACAAAGTACCTGAGATGATTATCTCAGGTACTTGATGATTACCCTCAGATGAAATATTAAATCAGCTGGAGATAACGATAACGCCAAAAATGACAAGTCACTTGCTGAAAGTAAATGATATTAGGTGCACATGCAAGATTAGGTGAGCATTATACAGCGACGACAGCATTTTCCATAAAAATCTGTCAACATAAGATCTTATCTATACAGTCTCAAATAATCTTGTGATTATATTTTCATGTTCCATGCATGAGTAATATACAAGCTCAATGCTGTCAAATGTGAAGTCGGCAGGTATTTGTCAGGTCTGCACCTGCAATCTGACTTGGCATTTTGCAATCACAAAAAACGATCTATGTATCTTAGTATATTTAACAACATAGTATGTACTGTATACTTTGTCAGAGGAAAAAAAAAGAAGAAAGCCCCTAGGACATAATACACATTCTTCTAAATAAATATATAAAGGAATACATAGACGGGATATTAAAGGCCTAAACTTAATGTTCAGGTATATTGCCTTCAGATTAGAAATGAAATCTGTTAAATCACACAATTTTCCTGGATGGCAGAAACAACTGCTGCGTTACCAACAGGCAAATGACAAAACTCTAATGACTTTAGGGACAGGAGAGAGAACAAATAAATGTTTTAGTCAAATGCTTTGTTGAGTACAGCATAAGGAAAGCATTACTACAATGATGGATACAACAATTCAACATTTTTGTCACTGTCTACTATGCAAACACTGGATTTTGGAACTCTATTACTATAGTTGCAATTTGCAATGTGGAATAATGGACAACTAAAACTGAATTTGCTACAGCTGCTCGGCCCTCCAATGGCTCCAAAATGCCACTGACCGCTTTATACAACTCCTGTTTTAAATGAAAATCATTCAAGTCTGGGCAGAAACTCTTCTATATTTGAAGCAGGGCCTCAGTCTGGGGTGGCCATCCACATGGTAACCATTAGATGTGCAAACATCATCGCCACTGCCTCTCCGACTGCCAGGGCGATGTATCCATCTGGCGAAGGATAGCACTGCTGGCAGGCACTGACAGGGTAAGACTCACTCTGGGCCTATCGCAGGGGGAGATTGATGCACTTCTCAGTGGGGGGAGAGCTGACATTCATTTTAATTAGGCGGGCGAAATATTGTCTCTGCGGCATGTAGCCTCCCTTTCCTTATCTTCAGCTTCTCTTCTCATTGTGAGAAAGGAAACGGGACCTCCAGGGAGGACTGACCTCCAGAATAGGCCACAAATCAGCTAAATATATCACTTCCAAATCCAAGTGACATTACTGTGCTTAAGATGTTTGATTAACATTTAATTAACATTTGTATGACATTTCAGATCAGACCCAAACAAAAATATAGCTGGTTTCTTTGACGATGAGATCCACACCAGTGGGATGACTTGGTGCTCACATGCCGTGTAATGTAAGTAGTCTAGGAAACTAAGACCAAGGGAGGGGTTCATAAGTTCAGGAGATAGTGTCATTGTAAAGAGAGCATTTTAATGAGCATGTGATTGGGGAGCCTTTCACGAGATGCTTTTTATTCAGCAAACATCATTACAGCCTGAAGGGACCCACAATAACCGTGCAAATACACAAGCACACCACACACACATATAAACTGCACGCAACAACACGGCAACAGCCACTTAAGGGAAGTCACAGGAAAAACACACAACAATCTATACAGCATGTACCTGTCGGTGAGCCAATTAAAATCCAAACAAGCGTCTCTGTGGCACAGAGAAGCGTACATCAACACCTTTAATAAACCCAGCTGCTAGCCATGTCACTACTTTCTGCTCCACATACTGTTTATCTTCCATCCCCGAGCAGTAACATCTGAGACAGAGCAAAGAATAAATAGATAATTAAGAGAGGGGCATTTGTTATATATCTCAACCAATAGAAATCTTGTCTGATACCAAACATAACACATGCTAACACAACGACCTTAACCACATTATCAAACCATTGGTCAAGAGTCAACAACAAATATGCTGTAGATTCAATATTCAATGTAGAATTTTCAATCTAAAACTGAAGAAGTAGCTTAGTATTTATTCTAATTTAGTTTGCTCCTTATTTATTATTATTATTATTATTAATTATTATTATTTATTATTATGAAGTGCTGTACAAAATCATTCTTGCTCTAGTTAACACATTAAACAGACTTCACCTGTTACACCTGGTACAGGGATAAGACGGAACTGCAACTCCGACAGCAGGCCTGTCAGACTTTGGATTTCACCACATGTTGACGCAGTGTGCATGTGGCTGTAGTGACAGCAATACCCTGTATATAAGGGCTTTTGATGGTTGTTTGATTTGTCTTTAATCCTCTCGAAAACCAAACCTATAGTGTTATTACATGAAGAGTGTTTCATATTACATTAGCGTGGAGTTACTGTGGAGATTGTTTTTTTTGACATCTTCATTATAGGTCCAAAACACTGTGGTATAAGGCATAACAGCCCAGTAATTCAGATGGTGCAGTGCCTTCCATATTGCCACGTGCCTGCACTTGATGCCTGATTTATGTAGCAAGATGTTCTACAGTGCTGGCAACTCTCTGCCCAGTCACACTTGAGAACATGTGAAAATGCTGTAAGAACTCATGTCTCCATGAGTTCTGCATCCACTGAGCTCATTAAGCTAAGTAATTTGGAAATTATTCTCTGTTGCCCCTCTAACAGCTGACAGATGTTTTTAAATTGTAGTTTGAAATCAAACAACAGACAGAAAATAAGACAGCATTCATGAATGCAGCACAGTCTGTTTGTAGGTGACCACCGCAACAAAAACCTTTGGCTCACTGACGTCTGTGTTTTCTTTGAGCTAGAATGTCACTTTATATAATATATGAGACATGGGCATGTTGCCAGATTCAGTCTTGTGTCTGCATATAACCAGATGAGAGCTCGGTAAAGGGCAAAACACTGAGTACGTTTAAAGGTCATGCATTAATGGTTACACTTCCGCAGACGCTCAGTAATCGACTGTGCCACTCACCAAGCCCAGTGAGGGTCAAAGGTGACACAACATGAACATATAAAGCGAGTGACACATTCATTACTGGTTGCACGCTGGCCCAGTTACTCCAACGGAGAACCCATTTCGGTACATGACACGTATCACAACTGTCAACATCCCTTTTCAGCAACACAACTTAGCTGTAGCGTAACAGGAGAGTCAGCAATTACTGTTCCGAGTATTTGATTCGCATCTGATAGTCTCTCAGAAGCATAACGGTGGTTAGTGAGAGGATCAAACCAAGTACCTCCTCTATACATGTCCCTCCCTTCCCCTCTGTCAATACCTCTATCTGCTTTGCTTCTATCCTTTTGAAACTGTGACCCATGAGCAGTCAATCATTCTCTGTGTCAGTGTTTTGGATGACTGCAGCTGTCACACCTCCCCAGCAAATTGTTTCTTGGCAAAAGGACAAAGTCATGAGGACCAGCAGCGCCTTCTGCCTCCACTTCCTCTGGACCAGCCCCTCAATTAGCAATGAGCTAGTGCTTGACAGTGGAAGAAGGCAGACAACAATGAGTTCCATCGTCTTACCTTAAGCCGTATGCAACATGGTTCAATTGACGAGCGAGCTAACAGTGGTTGAGGAGAGCCAGCGATTGATAAACAGGAGCAGGCCAGAGATGTCTCAGATGAAGTTGCGGCTGGGACAAATTGGTGCTGACAGACCGCAATTAGGAGAGCCGTCGTCGCCTGGCATCAACTGTCAGTGACCCAAGTATTCTCACGGTGAGTAAATCATGCACTGTGGAAGGGATTTGTTTACACATTTGACTGGATAACGGAGTGCATCATGTACGGTGATGGATACCAGTTTTACACTTCTCAAATAGATGTGTACAGGCAGCATTGTGTCAAGGAGCAACTAAAGGTTCAAACTGTTTGACAAATAGGAGGGTGCCGTAACCCCTGTCGCTGTTCAAGGATGGTCTCTGGCATCGGATGTGAATGCTATTCACAGACCACTAGGATCTGATATATAAAACTCTATCAAGGTTCAAGGCTAAAATTCTGTCTCCATACAAAGACAGACACATGCGTAGACATTCTTTCCATCAAATGTGGAAATGTTTGTCAGGTGACTGTGGATGAAAGTCTTTTGTCTTCAAGTAGTTCTTGCAAAGCTCTGAGGTGTGTTTGGGGACATTATTCTGCTGCATTATGAATCTTACTCCACAAAGATGCAAACCAGAGGGTCTCGCTGAAGAATTGAGTGCTTTGCCAGGGTGGGATGAAGTCTGTCCAACTCTAGAGTAGACAAATCATATTTCATGGGTTTGTGGGTTTTCTCTCCTGTTCATCCCCTACATAATTATTGCTAACACAACAACTTTAACCACATTATTATTATAATTATCATATCACTTTTTTTTCCAGGCATTGACTGTGAAATGCCGATATTTCAAGTCTCAAGGGTTTGGCCCTGTTCCCCCGCCTGGAAAGTGCTTCTGCTAGAAGCTGTACTTGTCTTCTGAGACCTCTGAGACTACAGACAGCCTTCTTTTGACTGTGCTTTTCCTGCGTTCATTATTTAGCAAATTCTGTATCTGTGATGAAATTGCTTTTCTATGTCAGGGAGCTAAGCCTGATGTATTGATCTTCAGATGATGTTGTCACTTTTGGTCTGCCTGATCCACACACTGCCCCATTGGAAACCTCGAGTCTAGCCATGATTAGACACAGAGATAGCCCGTCTTTGCTTGGAATAACAATTTGACTGAACCTGACATTTTAACTTTTCTTAACTTTTTTTTTTTTTTTTTTTAGAGATTAGACGCCACTGTATCTTAATTATCGTGGAACTGGGTGCACATTCATATGCTTGTTCTTCACTCCCATACATAGTAAGCCTTAAATGGTTGAAGCCTGAATCAGCCTGAATCACCTGTAGTGCATTTCACTACTTCTGCCTGCTCCTCTCAAACAAAGTAGCTCAACAACTGTGTCATGCTGAAGTTCTCAAATATTGCCAGATCAGCTGCAATTACACACAATTGTGTCCATTTATATCACCTGTTAATTCATTAATTTATCACATGTATCTGCAAAACATCAAGGAGCCTTTCTGACAGTTGATGATGATGACTAAGGTGACTTAGGTTATAGCACTCATATCAAAACAGAACTTACAGAATAAATTGTTCCACAATAAAAAATCAAATGAAAGGAACCTAAAAAGACACATCTATCCATGCCTTATCTATTATTACTTATCCTTCGGATAGTGGGTGGCCGGAGCCAATCCCAGATGACATTGAGCGAGAAGGGGGACACCCTGAACAGGTTACCAGTTCATCACAGGGCTGACAAATAGAGACAAACAACCGTTTAATCTCACATTCACACCTTTCTGTAAGGCGACAGCCCTTACCAGTGAACCACTGTGTGCTCCATATGATAGATCGATTGTACATAATATTAATGATAAAAGTAATACACAAAAGCAATTGATGTACCTGTAATGGATGACTTACATATGACGATGTGATTTCAGTCTCCAGTTTGTAAGCCAGTAAGTCAGGCTAGTAATTTAAGATTTTTTTTTGGTTTTGTTTGTTCAGGTTTTGAAATGCAATATCTGTCTCTGATATTTCTCCACCCTAATACAAAATTTGTTTGTTTGTATTTTGGGTTTATTTTGGGTGAACCGACCCTTTAAATCTACACAGGAAAAGGTTTCTTGCAATGGGAAAAATGATCATTTACAGTAATGATATGGTAGAAGATGGAGGGAATAAAGCTTCCATCACGGAGCCCAGCAGTGAGTGGAGCAATTAATTGCAACTCTCACACATACTTTCACACAGCCTTTCTTTTTCGTCCACAGTTTGTCAGGGGTTCTTTTTCAATAGGCAGCAGAGTGATGTGGAAAAGTGTGGCTGGAGTGGACACGAGATGACTGAGTTCCCATGTGTGAAGCCCATCAAAGGATAAGCACTGAGAGGGATGCTGGGTAATACAATGTAGCCCTTGATGAAGAGGAAATAAGGACAGAAGGAAATGGCAAAATGCAAAAGTAAGCAAGAAGACAGGAAGTGGACATATTTGACTGAAAGAAAAGTTGAATATTTGAAGTTCATTGACCCCAGACGTCCTCTGAGAACAGCCTATCAGGCAAATTCCCAGTTCCTCTGCTTTCCCCAATCCTCCCTAATTTAAATTGTTATCTCCATCCTTCTGACTGCTGCTAAGGAGCATGAAAGAAGTCTGCTCAAAGGCTCTGAGAGAGACACACACAATGTGACACAGAGAGACAAGACAGAAAGAGCAACCCAATCATAAGTAAAATCGAAAATACCAAAGAGGACAAATGACGACATAGCATGATTTTCTTTCTTCATAACCAAAGGCAATGAGGGCAATGCAATTTTTGTAAAAGGAGGCCATCCTCCTTCTTTGTCCTGCAGTGAGAAGCAGACTGGCTTTTTAACACAGCGAGGATGAGACATGTAGGCAGTCTCAGAGCTCCAGCAAGTGATTGCCTCTGGATTGCAGCGGTTATGTTTTAGGAGAGAAGGGATTTCAACAAAACTGTTTTACTCTTTTCACCCACCTTAGCCCCCTCAGAATACATCAAAAGACATAATTCTATTTAATCAGAGGACAGAACAACAGTGAGGCAGACAGCATGTTCCTGCCCTCCACCCATCGAAGCACAGCCCGATAGCAGAGGAGGCTCCCCCAACTTACACCACACAGCACCATCTAGTGGCAATGTATACAGTCAGAGGCAGAGCAACATGAGAAATAATAGAAAACAGGTTTAGACTCTAGTAGAAGAGACTCTGAATGAGAGCATCAATCTGTGAGTCACTGGGTAAATCCACGCAAACAAGACAGTGTTTGTATCATTCATATACCATTGTATTCTATTTTATTAACTTGTAATGTATTATTACACATGTATTATTATTTTTTACCACCTTTTCAGAATTATATGTTAGAAATGTGCATATACTGTACTGTGTCATTATACTACTGTACCTACAATTCTTGCACTTCAACTCCTTTCAGCGCTCAAACTTCATTCAGTGTGTGGACTTGAACTGAAACTTTGACGTCTTTAGCATTCTGGCACGACTCTGCTTCCTGTCAGCATTCTGCTAGCATCCCAGGTCTGAAACCTCCTCTTCCTGGTGGTCAAAAATACTTGTGGTACAAACACCAACACTCCCCCGGTGCTCTGACCTCACAGTCCAGAAAGCTCAGCTAACAAACTTTAACATTAACTAATAGCAGCTATAGCTCACAGTAGTTTACTGTTCATCGGGAAACTCTGTTCACTGACGGTGCTATGCAGCAGTCGGGGGAAATCAGAGGTAAAACCAGAAAACATGTTCTCTATAAAATATGATCCAGCTGGCCTCAGATATTGTCCTGTATATGGTTCTTTAAGTTTGATTTGGTTTGAATATAAGTCACTCTCTGCTTGTATTGCATTTGTCATGTACACCATGTTCAAAAGTCAATGGCATATATATATATATATATATATATATATATATATATATATATATATATATATATATATATATATATATATATATATATATATATATATATATATATATATATATATATATACACACAAAAATATAACTGCAATTAAATTCCATTTAAAGCAACCTGATTGATTTTTGCAGGTTTAAGTAACGTTCCACATAGACCAGAGAAGTACAGTGATCAGATTTGAACCTTCACATTTGTGGTTCACAAGTGGTGTCAAGTGCTGTTGACAGTGTACAGCTGTCTGCCGTGAAGGCACACCTTAGCTCAACACGGCTATAGCACCTCAGAAGCATCACATCTCTGACAGCTGTGACACAGTGCAGGGATGTGTACACGGTCCCATCAAGCTCTTTTAGGTAGCCAAAGATGCAGAGACTGAGGTTTTAGCACCCGGCTGATAATATGGGAGCCATTTGCAAGATGCATTGAGTGGTTAGGTGAGATTTAGGGTTGTTGTGGCCTCTGCCGTCTTCAGGAGGCAATATGAATCAAACCCTTATCAGTTAACATCCAAGACAGATCAGGTTCTGGATTAACAATCACAAATGCACACACCAGCACACAGACACTCACAAACAGAAATGATTCTCCCCTGCTAAAAATCTCTCACCTCATCAAACATTAATGCCATAGAAGACGAAAGTGGTGAAGGAGAGTGAGGTAGAAGATTGTGTTTTTTTGTTTTGTTTTTTTGGCACCCACACAACAGTTTTTGTGTAGCTATTTTGGGATGGTGTAGACAGACATCAGTGGCTCAGATGGTTTTATCAGGTTTATTAGAACTTCTCTACTTGACAAAACTTTTTTCATTTCAGGCAAAGAAAGTTCATCCCACTGGGAGTGTTTTCACTAAATTTCAATAAAATGGCAATATACCGATTAATTGAAGTTGAAATTTTGGGTCAATGATGGCACAAGTGGAAAGATCAGAAAAATCATCCAAGTCATTAGTATTTGTCCTCCGGGGAACTTGAACCTGGACAGCAAATATCATTGAATCCTGGCCAGTATCAGTCAATTCAATTATTCTTTCTTCAATCCTTCCTTTTCTGCATGCTCACTACTGAGCTGCACCACTCAACTCCACATTAGCAGCGATGGAGTGGCAGTGTGCTTTCAGAAAAGACATTGTTAGAGTGCAACTGAAACCTGAATCAAGCTCTGAACAATGGCTGAGGCACATCGGTTTCTTCTCACAATACACACCACACACCTGTACTGTCACCTGTTGTTATGAATCTCTTGTATAAAGGTGAAGTGACAACCAGATTTTTTTCCACCATCAAAAGCAGCCACTTTGAAAACAGTATGTTAAACTTTGGATTTGTGATGTGGTAGTTGCTTTTGAGTAAATATCAGCCTTAGACCTTAGACTATGCCACTATTAGGGCAGAAGTTGGGTTAAGATTCTAATAATCTATGATCATAATTTATTTTCACACCAAAAACTTAAATAAATGCTCTCAATGTGAGCAGTCATGATTTTTGTCATGCCAGCAGCATATCTCTGGTGATGGTCAGTCCAGACTTTGGTGATTCCCTGACATTTAATCCAGTGCAAACACCAGTTTGACATTTGTGGTTTAGAGTGAAATTGTTTGATGAATTACCATAAGATGTAGCAGAAACATCAGTGTCCTCCTCAGGCTGAAGTGGAACAAGTTTGGTGATCCCCTGATTTTTATTTTATCTAGCGCTGTCATCAGGTCAATTCTTTGTTTTTGACCAAACAGATTAATTAATGATATCTCAGAGTCAACAGCATGGCTGTTTACCGGCTGTTTTTTTATTATTTCTCAAAGTCACAAACTATCATAACAACATTTTAAGCATTTGAGCAAAATAAACCAACACCACCCAATGAGAACTCCTGCTGAGAGACTAGGTGTGTGGGAGATTGTTGGCAAAAACATTTGAAGCAATTTGAATAATTCTCTGTATTTGTATGCCCACCCATGAGCTGTGTTTACTGCAACTTTAAGATAACAGGCATATTAGTGCAGCAGGAGAAATAGGTTCCCATGGAGGTGCACACTGGACAATATACCATAGCTCCTCAGTTGTTAAAATGTGTCTGTGGTAATAACTGAGATCATTATATAGTACTTCAGGATTGAATAATGACAATGGCAATAATGACATGACAATAATAACAAGTTTCATAAACAAACTGCACGCAACAAAGACGCTGAAGATGGTAAGCTACTTCTCACTGAGCTGTGATATATTTTATGATCTGGAACAAGTTCTTCTGTACGAACTGCTTTTTCCCTCAACAATATCCATTATGTGCACAACAATAATCACTCTCATCCATGGTAAAAAAAAAAAAAAAAAAAGGGGGCGGGGATACTGCCCATTTACAGCAGACTGACAGACTGATTGGTTGTCAAGTGGTTGCAGAGGTAAGGATGGATGACTTAATACATGAATGCAAATGTACCATGGTGTTCCGTTGACGCTGCTGGTTGTTTTTCTGCGGCTTTTAATTGGTGATCTGGTGACCTCTGCTTGTATAAAGTACAACACACAGTAACACAATGAGAGCCCAGCCTTGGCATGCATTAAGTGTTGAAGGCTCACCCACACACATAATTACAACAGTCTTTCTGAGGTTTTCCATGCCATGAGAGATTGTTAAATGGTGTGGCTTGAATTTAGAAATGACTTCCCTGGGGATGTGTTGACTGTGTTGGCTGTCACGGGTGCTGGCTACTGGTCTATGTAATTCATAGGGACAGAGGGGAGACATGACAGCACTTCAGATTAGGTTTTAACTAAACATCAATATTTTATGTACAAAATCTGAAGATTTTATTATGTTGAAATTTTATATTGTATCAGTATGACTGTAAAATGTTTTGACAGGCCTCTAAAAGACCATTTACAACATTTACAAAAATCATATTATCTTGTTCTGTACAAAGAAGATGTCTACATTTCATCAGTATTAAAAACCATCAAGAACTGAGAATTATCACAGAATGTCTGTTTGAATTCTTGATTAATCATTCCTTGACCAGTTATCTCCAATTTAAATTACAGCTTTGCTAATTTTAGGCAATTTTTTTAGGCTGTACAGCTGCTTGTGTTGACCACTTAAAAACACTTGACACACTTGTGAAGCTTGGAATATTTTATTAAATGAACACAAAACGGATTTTGCAGAATGTTTATGTTCTTTGACATTTAAAAAAAGTCTTCTCTGCGTTGGTGCTGAAAGTATTGTATTTTTTAAAATTGCTGCATTTCCAAGAAAGCCTTTCAGCGCTCCTGAAAAATTGCCCATATGGAGGTTGTATTTCAGCAGTGGTAGAAGTAATTGTAATGTAGACATATGCAGGAAGTGTTTTTAAGGAGCAATATGAGTCATGGCCATGCTGTACAGGCTGTACAGTCAATCATGTCAGCCAACATCCTAGTATCATTTTGAAGCTTGTTTGGTACCTTGGTAATGTAAACAACTTACATAAGAAGAAAGCTCCACAGGGCACCTTTAAAAAAACGTGATCCAAAATATGTCTCTCTTTAAGTAACAAAAAAAAGAAAATGTTGTTGTTAAAACTGTAGATTAGTGAACAATTTAAAGAATGGGTTGGGAAATCTGTCTCAATCAATGACTCCAAATTTAGGCATAGATGAACCTCCACATATGTGGATAAACAGCAAAGGTAAGAAGCCAGCGACCAGCTCATTTCACATTTTCATGACTGGATTTGTTCTCCTCGTTTCAGACTCTTGTCTGTTTACAGAGGACTTATAGCCAAGGATGCCTTCGGTGATTTCCTCTGGGAGACACTTGCAGGAGATGGATGGAGTGATACTTCAAGGACAAGAGCGGTTGAGGTTGCAAGAGAACAAGGGGCAGAATAAAGCGAGGCCAGTTGAGTATGACTGTGTGTGCAGGTGTCTTTCTACATCCATTATTGTGAAGACTTGTTTTGAGTTTTAGGACTTCATAGGGAGTAAAGAGGACATTCTGGCGTGACCTAATTTCACCAAGAGGTTGATTTTAGGCTATGACCTTGGTTAAGGATTAGCATTGCATAAGGTTTTGTGTATACTGTATGTGTGTTTGTGTATCCCTCTTACCATCGTCTCACGGCCAATTGGAGCAGAGAAGACAAACTCCAGCTGGAACACAATTGCCAAAGCTCGATGATTGGTCAGCCTGAGCTCCAAGCTGCTGCGAAGGCCCAGCATCTGAGGGAGGGATGATGTTGTCAAGCTGAGGAGCAAAGAGACACACAAACACACATAGTGAAGGTGTGAAGCACGTGTTAAGAATGAGAGAGGGGTGAGAAAAGAAGCTATGATGGGACACATGTAAAGATTGTGTGTGATGTATGTGCTGTAAAGCCATTACTGAAGAAAATCACAATATCTCACTAAAATGAAGAATCTGTTTATTTCTTTGAAAACAGTTTTATTTTTTATTTAAAAGGGAAAAAAATCAATGCGCTGGAGGATATACACTCGCTTGCTAAATGTTCCCTGGCAAGCGCTGGCCTCCTGTGTGAGCAGTGGAACAGCACTCTCGGTATTCGTCATTCACAGTTTGCATACACCATAGACGGGAGCATACTGTGGAGCGCTGGCGTGTCACGAGGTGGGGCCGAGTGCCTTTTCTTTTTTCGCTTCATGGACTCTCCAGAGAATGGAACAGGCGAGCACTTCAGATTTTTTTTCTGTCTTTCTCTGCTGTCTGGAAGCACCAGGCATAACACAAGCAAGACAGACTGTCAGCTTTCACTGGCAGCAGCCAAAGAAAAAAAAACAACAAAAAAAAAAAAACATCGTAATTATGGCTTAGACTTGTGTTATCATACTAAACTGTTTTTACACAAGCACTTGAAAAAATGAAAAGTGCAGAATATATTATATGTTTGGCATTATTTGGATGATGACAATGGCGATTATTGTTATACACGTAATACAGTATTTGAGCACAGATTGTTGGTTATTGTTGATTGTGCATCTGCACACGTTCTCAATGGCACCCATGTAATCAGGCACATAATCACCACATCAGCTAGTGTCTCATTTGAAGTAGCAAACACAATGCATTCTGATTCAGATACACACTGGAAAAGGCGATCCTCTCTCACTGTATGTGTGTCATCTGTTGAGCGTTACAGCATATCTTTTGGCCTTTGTGATTCTTTTACTGAAAAAGTCCTACGAATCATTATTTCTTGAAACTGTGCAAAATATCCCACCTAATCACACTGAGGGCCACAGCTTAAATAAATGACCTGACACAGGGGTGGAAGAGTATAATAAAACACATCCAGTGTACTCGGTGGCTTCTGCTATTGATGGCAACTGACAGCATGTGTGCACTCCATTACACTTTCACTTAGGTATTTTGCGGACTGTACTGTACTGTCAGCGCGAAAACAATTCATTACACCCCTAACAGTGGACATCATTAAGGCACGACAAATTTAGAGCACAGAAATGTATCAAAATTATATCTAAAACGGGAAGTACCAACATTTTAACATGCTCAATTTCATTTCTAAATGTCTCTAAATCTCAAACCTTCTCCTAACATACTGCGTCACTATATGATTCTGAAGCTACTGAAGGAGAAAATATACTTTGCATCACAGCTTTCTTAATGGTTCTTTGTGTTATTTTGCAGTTCAAGTTCAAGTTAAGTTTAATGATCACATATAATCATACAGGTGCAATAACAATGAAATACATTTTTACGTGATTTTGTATCTTTCTGTATATTATCCGTGAAGAGAAAATTGACCGTGTGGATCTGTTGTGGCAGGATTTGCATATCAAGTTACAGGTAATACGCATCTGCATAATGTCACTGAAATAGACACAAAGCCATTTTTTTAAACCCAAAGCAGTTCTTCTCAATGACTCACTGATGCACCCTGCCACCTTACTAACTGAAACTGCTGGCTGTTACTTACTTGTGTTGGTCAAAGGTTCAGTTGCTTACAGGAGAAGGTGTGCAGCATTTTTGCTAGGAGATACTTCAAGGGATTTAACAGGATGCAGTGGTGTATTTGTGACAGCTGGTGCGCCTAAAGCACAATGAGTTACAAAACACAAATCTGAATCGTATCTGAATGTCTGATTTTTTGTTTTATAGCCACTGCTGATTCATTTGCAAGTGCAGTGAGCAGCTCTGATCCTGAATCTGAAGACCTGAAATTGTGGATAAGATCCACAAAATAAAGAAATGTGAGGAATGTGTCTTATAACTGAAGTCTACATGGAACTTTCTTGCATCCCCTGAATTAAGATTAGATTTAGTATCTCTATGTGACCTGTGGGGTGGTGCAAATTCTCACAAATCATCGCCTGAGGTTAAGAATCTGGCTGTGGTACTCCATCTCTCCAGCTTTGTTCTACCTCTGACATGCTAAAACCATACATTTCAAGTGTGTTACTGCTGATTTAAGGCAGACACTGGTGACCTTAAACCAGCAGATTCACTTTGACAAGGTTAGCACTGAGTGTCATGGTGCCTCAATAAAACCCAGGGGCAGAGGCAGCAGGAGCCATATCTCCTCGATTGGTTATAAAGTGCAAATGCACATTGGAATGTACTGCAAGGCTGTTTTATGAGCGCGGAAGCTTGTGTGGCATAGAATAGTGTGTACGTTATGAGGCTGGGGTTAGGAGAGGACATGCAAGACTCGATCAAGCATCCAGTATTTGTTCTTTGAGCAAGTTCAATGGACTACTTACATTTGTTCCTAAAATATTATATTTAAAATGAAACTGCGTGTAAGTGTCTGTTAACCTGCATTATTATGAAAGAGGTTATGTTTTTTTTTTTAATATTCTGTCTATTCGACTGCCTGCCACTTATCAAATTTCCTTTCGATTGGGTGGAATTTAATGTACAGAAATCCCTTGGTCCAGGCAAATTAATAGCAGAAGTACAAAAACAATCATCATTAAATCAGTGTACTTTGTGGCTCTGTAGATGTAAGTTATATGTGCTACTGATACTGATTGTTTATTTTATCGCCCCAAGCTTTTTGCTTAGACAGTGCAAGTCTCTGAACTAAACTGGAGGAATGAACACCATCCTCCTAAAAGATATCCCCTCATTTGCTGTGGTGGAGAGTGCTGTCTCTCACATTTCTCTAAAAAACTCCATGGGTTACTCACTTACTCAGGTTTTTTCTTTAATTTGTCATCCGCCTGCAGGTTTGCATGTGTGTCTACGTCTACGTGTGGCATAAATGAAGCATATATTCAGCAATCGCCAGCCACATGGCAGCAAATTAGAATGTGTTTGCTGTCCTCTCATATGACAAAAAGAGGAAAAAATGACACAAGTGTATAAAATAATTGCTCTTGTGCCTACTACGCATGATAAGGAAGGCACATTGTGCCAAGCAGATACTGCAGATCTCGGAAAGCAGGAAGCAAATGGACACCAGCGAAGGATAAGATACAAGTCTGCATGTTTCACTTTTTCCAGACATCTTCCAAATATTATACAATGAAATTTACACTAACTTAGATTTTTTCCAAAATACAGTTTGTGCTGACTTCACAGGATAAACTTTCAATCACTTACCTATCAGCAACAGGACCAGCACCGGAAGAAGATGATGAAATACCATAAATATAAGCACTCCTGGAAATATTTTTGCACATCTGTGGATTTTGTCTGACAACAGAATTATGCTCCACTATTTCCTCTAGCCAACAGTAACAGCTCCACTGAGGATATATGGAGGTGTTTCCTCTGCTCACCTGTCCTTGATGAGGGTTCCTTTGGCCCCTGAGGCTAGGGGCTCCAGCACCACCACTTGGGGCTTGTCAAGGAAACACCAGCCATTATGAACCCCGACATGGAGCCTCCTTTCCTGGATGGCAACCGTTCTCTGTGTACCCTCTGGTCCTGGCTGTTTCTGAGAATAAGTGAAAAGAGCAATGGAGTTATGAATTGATGCAAAATGACAAAAGATTAGTAGATTTGGCTTTAGATCATGTGGACAAATATAAACATCTGTATTTATAATACATTTCTATTCTGTATATATGTTTAGTAGTCCGTTTGTCTAATAGTGAGCAGGATATCTCAAAGGTATTCCATGAAGAAAACATAATCTGTTGGGTTACAAACAATAAGGATGATGGCAAATCCTCTGTGACTCTCTTCTGAGGCAATTACATGGACAAGGACACTAGGAATTAAAATGTGACACTTCACTCAGTCCCTCTGACAAAATAAACACGTTGTGGATCACAAAGTTCCACACACAAGTCCAAAACACTTCCTGTTCAGTTGTGACCTTGGTGTGTTTACCATCATAATGATTTTAATTATGATAGTACACACAACAACGCTTATGGGCGATATAAAAGAGATGGACCCGTACACTCAATAATATACCATGTCAAATTGAATATCTAAAGACCCAAAGTTTTTCACAGTCTTTAAAAGATAAAATTGGTTTATTCCTATAAAGACTTTATTTCTATAGTTGGGGTTATTGTGCCTATCAGTAATAATAAATATATGTATGAGGAATGGGTATCGTATAGTCTCGCGACAGAGATCTTCCCACCTACCAACCGTCTGGGGATTTCTAAATGCAAGGTAGATGGTTGTACAGTAGAGAGTGCAGCCGCAAACACAGATTACCGGAAACATTGCTCCCCCCTCCCCATTCTCCTCTGTAGTTATAAGCACTGACTTATACAGGCGATTTTTTTAACTCTTTTTTTTCTCCACACAGTTTTACCAACAAAGGCTTGGAGACTGTCTTGAGTCTCTGTTGAGCAAAGCTTGATTTCTTTTGGTCCACAGTCAAACCTAATTCTGTTCGTAGCAAGTAAAGACTGTCAAATACAAAACTTCTCCTTAATGCTAAGAAGGAGAAGGTGTGCAGAGGGGGTTACAATGAGCTATGACACCACTAGATGCCACTAAATCCCAACACACTGTTTTTTAAGGGTAAATAAGAGCCAATTTGTAATGAATTGAAATTTAACTTATAGAAAATATTATGTACGTGATATTTTATGGACACCATACTTATTTCCTTTTTCATAATCTAATGTATGTGCTAATTAACAAATGTTTAAAAAACAAGTCACTGCGTCAACAGGTGCTGGTGGAGACTGTACTGCCACCCTGTAGCTGCCGCCACTAAAAATTCACATCTGACTAACAATTGCTCAGCGATTGACTGTAAACTCTCCAACCCTAAAGTACAGTGCCACGCTGAGCTCGACTCTCGTCCTACTCCTTTCCATTTGTTTCATTTCAATCTTTGCCTTCTCTCCCTCACATCTCTCACTCCCACTCTCTCTCTCTTTTCTTGTCATTCTCTCTTTCTGTCCCTCTCGCTGCTTAAAACCTTCTCCATATCCACCCACACCTTCTCAATCAAATTAGCATATCAATTCAGCTTTGGGTTTTTCTTTTAAATCAGCAACAGCAGGAGCGGGAGCAGCCGGCCAGCCTGCCTGGCTACTGTACAGCCCACGTACACTGCAGCTCGCTGCTGCTCTCCTCATATTACATCTCTGCACTGACTGACTCCATCCCTCTCTCTGTCTGCCTGTTTACTATCTACCATCCTCTTGTTATCGTCACTCATTCTTTTACTTACAAGCAATGGCTGATATGTTCTCAGCGGTGTACCATATTTGTCTTTTAGTGACGGGGATGGAAGATTAGGGTTGTTGTCGTTACCTCAAGCGATTCCTTCCCTTCCTCTTAAAAATATCTCCAGTAAAAACCTCTTCTCTCATCTCAAGTCCTGTATTTTGTGGTAAGACAGATCCATTCTGGTACACTTTAATAGAATTCCTGCAACTTTAAGAACAGGAGCAGGTACAGGTAGAAGAAATTCTAAGATATGCTAAGTTTTCATAATGAATACCCACAAGCCCTTGTCTATTGGTCCACTGTGGTGTGTTTTGTGGAAGTTTACTTTTTATTTACCTATGGGACGACGTGGTGACTCACTAATGCATTGCTCTATGTATAGTTTGTTTTCAATCGTGTCAGCTTTCATTTGGCTTTGGGAGTGTTACATAACTGTCTTCCAGCTGGATCACACAGGCTAAGGCTCCATTCAATTAACGTTTGCCGTCTGGGTGCCAAGACTAAGATGTGCCCTCACAGAGGAGCGTACATCACACTCAGCCGCACACACCGTGCAGGCACAGTGACAAGCAGGATACTTACTAATTACCAGAGAAAATGATGAAAAACAAACAAAATACATCAAATCCCTGTGTGTGTACTATACGGTTAAGGTGATGTGTTACAAGTGAAAAGGTAAAAAAGAAAACTATCTTGTTGACATATTATTGGGTTGAAAATAGACACAGAGATGGTTTTAATATCAGGCATATTAACTTATTTACATTTACGTATTTACATATATAGATTCGATGCTTTGTGTGGATTCTCTTGTGATGGTGGCTAATGTGTCTGTAAAAGAGATCAGAAACTAAATGAACCTTACTGAATAAATAATCCTTAACTAATACTTCAACTTTTTTGCGTCTTTCTTTTTTATTTTATTCCTGTAATACCTAAAATATATCAGTAAATACCACATAAGTGGCAGACAAGTGGCTAAATGAGACAACAGAGGTTGTTAGGGACATTTAACACCATCACACCAAACATGAGCTTAGTGATGGTAATGCTAAAGCCATGCAACCGTCTGTTTATAGTTGTATAGCTTTTTACTTCTGGTGATTGTATTTACAATTGAAAAATCATCAAAAGATGTGTTCATTGTCGAAGAAGAAGGACATTATCTTGATGATCCAAAATCCAACAGCAATTCAATGACGTTTTGTAGAGGCATGGCGATGCTTCCACTGTTGCCAACAAAAATATGTCATCCCTGCTGCACTCCATAGCAGCTGTCCCTTTGTAAGAATTCGGTACTGAATTGAGAATGAATTTTGATGCAGGTTGTCTTAGGTTGACAAAGCTCTAAATGAGCTGTTCATGGACTGCTACCGAGGACAGGGAAATCCTCAGTAGCACTTCCATTTTGGATTGATGACAAACGATTTCACTGGGTTTGACTGGCGACAAACCGTACAGCTGTGTCCATCTCGTTCACCATTTTTGTTTGGAATTAACTCAGAAAAATTATCTCCATCCCTATGGCCTGGTTGTTTCTCCAACCAAAGAAACAGTCTTCAATGAGCCAAAAAAGAAAAGAAAAGTCAGTGATGTAGGTCAGGAGCCAAGCTATAGAGCTTATCTGTGATTACTACACTACATTAACATACATCTCAAATTAACTCACTGTTTTCTATTCTTCTGTTTCTTCTATTTGTTCTTTTACTTAAATTGTGACGTACCCCTTCATATAGTGTTTATTTATATTTATGTGCCTGTAATATTTAACATTTATGTTATAGCAACAAAGATGCACCTTTGTGTACATTTTTTTTGTACTTATAGTAGATGTAGTATTTTTCCATTTTAGCCTTATTGTATTTAATTTTATTTCACTACATACAGTACATATGTGTATTTATTTTACTAAGTATACCGAGCATCTTGGTCATAGAAATGTTCTGCTAAATAAAGCCTTAGCTTATCTTATTTTCTTTCAGATATTTTTTACCTAGCTGTGTTTCATACAGCTGGTTTAAATATAGTTTTCTAAGCAAAACATTTCATTGTATTTAAATTAATGTATCCAACAAAAATCATGCTTCTGGTGAGTGACAGCAAGAAGCACAATTATGACAAGATACCTGTAAATAATTGCTTTTAGCGACATCCAGATTATAATTATGATCATGTCATCTCCTACACTGTCTGCTCTCGCCTCTTTCCTCCACTGCAGCCAGTGCTCGGGAAGATGACAGGCAAATGGCATTGTCTCTTGTTGGACAGGTCTGCCATGAAGTGTTTCAGAGTGAAAATAAAAGAAAGACGGAGAGAAAGTTGTTTATAAGAGAACATCAGTTACAGTGCTGCTTTCTGTTCTCTGCATCCCTCTTCTCACTTCCCCTCCTCTGAGTTTCTCTTTCATTTATTTCTTTGCTCTTTTTTTCTCACTCCGTCAGTTTCCCTCTTTCTCTCTACCTCCCTTGCTCGCTATCCTCTTTTTTCGCTCTCGCCTCTGTCTGCTGCCGTCACAGATTTCTTCCTCCCTCGCCTGAAATATGAATATTTTAGAGCTAAGAAGCTTAAAGGGAACAATGAAATGGCCCCCAAGTTAAATTATACTCCATTTTCAGAGTCACAGAAGAGGGACTTTACTGAGTGATGAGCGCACCGGTGCCACGTGTCTCATCTTTCTTTCTTCTTTTTTTTTTCCCCACACACACATAACCTTGTTGTCTCCTGCTTTTATGTCATGTTATGATATTCCAACAGATCTTGCTTCTAGAATTGCAAAGCCACTCAGTGGCACTGTAACCGATCAACAAGGTCTCTTCAGAAATCATCGCGTGCACTCGACACCTGGGTTAGAAAAGAAGTCCTTCAGAGCTAACATACCTGTGGTGGTGTTTGTATCATTAAATGATAAGGCGGAGGAGGCGGAATGAGACTAATTTTCAAGCTTTTGGAGGCAGTTTGTTTAAGAGCTTTGTTAACAGAGCAAACAAAAGCAACGTGTTGTAAGAGAAGATTTGGTGGCGGGTTTTTTGTCTCATAATTAGAAGTGTCACCCCAGTAAGGGTGTTGCAAAAGGGAAACTAAACATTCTGTTTAACCACCAATTTCGTGTTATATCGAAGCCACCATGCGTCACTATTATTGGTGATGGTTACTCTCATTGCTTTTAGTCAGCGGTGCATCAAGAGCAAGCCAAAACCAACTCTATATCAATACAGCCTTGAGGGCTCAACAGAAATGTTTCTTAAACTGCAAACCCCACATTTTAATGTGTCTGCAATCTCAAGAAAAAATGGCCATATTCCTTTGAAATCTGTGTTGGGGATAAAGTGCTCACCAGCAAGTCAATGATAACTCTGGTGAAAAAAAAACACATCTTATCTTTGAAAGAAAACCCCTACAGAAAATACAGGCAATACATTTCTGAGGAGGAGTGAAGTGCATAATGTTTGCTGAGGAGGTTTCCATTTGATGCCAGTCCACATCAGTGGTGTTAACTCAGACACATTTTTACCGTTTTTTGTTTTTGTTTGTTTGTTTGTTTTTTTAGGTGTAATTTTTTGATTTTGTATCCCTCATCTGAATTTCAATCAAAACTAAAATGACAATAAACTCTGAAGTAAAGAATAGGAAGATTATTTCTTCACTTGAGGATTCACACCTGAAAATGGCATCATCATTGTCAAATATTAACAACAAAGATTCTTTTAGACTCGATTTATCGGTCCAATTGCTGGGGGAGGCAGTGGGAGACAGGAGCGAGGATGAAATATTAGTGAGCGAAATTGATTTTGTTAGGGACACTGTCATTTGAATAAAATGAAACTGCCGAGAAAGAAAGAAAGTCATTTAGATGGAATTTAGAAATAATAGCAGTTGGAAGAGAAATCAGGCGGCAGCTGCCTTATTGTGTAAGTTTGAGGAAAATGAGTGTAGATTTTTCAGAGGAGGATAAATTAGTTTCTGAAGGTTATTTCTTTGTGCTGGAGAGGGCAGGAGATGAAGTGAGAGGGCGAGCTCTCTTTAATAGCTCCAACTGGGACATTAGAGGCTCAAGACAGCAAAGGTGTCTTGAGCCTGTAATCACAGAGTAGGGACTTCGTGAATGGTCGAAAAAGGGCTTTGTGGCACTGATCAATAAAAGGTCAGAGGTCCCAATATGGGCTTCTGAAACCTGTTACCTACTATCAGTATTAAAATATTATTTGTCATTCACATCCAACACCAAGGAGCTTGGGGGGTTTTGGACTGTTTGGTCAAGAAGATGAATACAAACGTTTAAAGATACAAAATAAAATTCCATAAAATCTCCACAAAAAACTTCAGATTTGCCCACAATCATGTTCATATTCAAGTCTTTTAGCCCACCAGAGCTAAAGGAACAGGCACACTCACAAAGAACTAGAATGCCGCACGGCAATAGCTGTTCAGAACAGCCACATTTTAAGGGGTGAGATAATTGTTAAAATACTGGGGACAACTCAGAGGCTCAGATCAGGCAAACCCAATGACAGTATAAAAAATAGAGCATGAGTGACGTCACACACAGGTTTACGAAGCACTGTTTTAAAGCCGAAAATATGCAATGCTGGTTGGCGCCATGCTGGATGTGTTGCTTCTTCCCCTCCCCGCTAATCTAAATATCAACAAAGATGTGAATCATCAGCAGACCTGAGGCAGGACCCCACCACAGTCAGCCTGAAATGTCTCTGAAACTGAAGTAATCTAGGTGGATTCATGGACAAGTCTGATACCCTTCCTGTTGTGTTCTGGCTTCTAAATCTGTCCAGCTCGCAATTTACACTGCAAAATACTGACACAAAGAAGAGAGAGAGAGAGACATAGACAGTGGATGAGAGTGATCGAGCGCCAGCAGCAATAGAGCCGGTTTATTCAGCAAAATAAAAAGTTATTTCCTGATTGTTTCACAGCGGTTACTTTCTGCACAAATAGACCCCAGCAGATGCAACCCAGCACCCCACCCCCACACATGGCCGCACAACTCTGCGGTGATTCACTGCAGGGCTGGATTTTGTCTGAATGAAAGTTGTTGAAATCAAAGAAATCACTGCCAATTTGTTACCTACATCACAACATGTATCATTCTCACTGTGATATCAGAGCTCATGTTTTCTTAAACCTTTCCCCACCAAATATGGGTGATGATGACGTGTTGCTTGTTATGGCACAGCAACACGAAGGAGTTGGTAAACTCAAATAGCACCTACACTAGTTAGTGTCCGAGAAAAATGATTCAAGTGATTTAAGCCACTGAAACCCATTCTAATATAGGCTTTACCAATTCTTTAAAAGAGAGAAAATTGACTGTCTACACAGATTCAATTGCACATGTCTAGACCGAACCTGAATAGCATGGCTATTATGTGTCATCATCATCATCATCATCTCGCTGAGTGTTAATTGTCTTTATGTTCATATGAAAGCTCAGTGATGACCCAAGCTGCTGAAACAGAGTTCAGTTGAAATATATAATCAGCAAAGTAACTTAAATGATTCTATGACTCATATGCTAATTACATCTTTTCTTACTTATCTTGACAATATAATTAATAATGTTCCTTCTTATTTCTGACTACCCACATTATCTCGCATTATATCTGATTATCTGTTGGCCCTGTCTTATATAGCTGCTTATTTGTGTGAGTGTACACAATCGCAGACACATAGACAATATATAGAGGGTATGCAGTGTGCACTTCTGTGTGTCTGATACCAATCTACAAAGCTGCACACTTACAGCATGCATGCTCAGAAAACGGAGGTATAACAACCAATATTATAATAACCTGAAATTATTAGGATATTAATCTAGCAATAAAATGGGAAACACTCCAGCAGAGATAGGCTTGCTTTGTCTAATATTAGAGTTTTATGACACAGGGTTTTGCAGGGGCACATTGGTGCCAACTGCCAGTACGATAAAAGCTCCACCTGTTGGGGTGCAATTGGCTTTTATCTGGTAGTTGGGAAAAATGGACACTTAAAGTGTAGTAACATGAAAACCAGAAAATACATTGTCATTTATTTTATTGCAATGGTTTCTTTAAGTCTACTAATGTATTAAGTTATTGTCTTTATATATGATGATAATACTTTTGATCAAAATCCTGTGTTTGACAGTTTATTTAGGGTGAGGACCTGTAAAGATTGTAAATAATTTGTAAATAATAAAAATTTGTACATAGGATCTAGATGCAGAGTTTACTTATTTTTGTTCATAGAGGTCTAATAGAGTCTAATTACTCTGGTGCCTTATTGGTCAAAAAGTTATGACACTGTGTAAGATAACATTTTATTTCTCTTCAATAGCTAGATAACTAGAGTCAGTGTTATTGGTTTGGGTTCAACATTGCAAAATGCTTAGTACACAACGTCAGCAGCTATATTGCATATGCATATTTTTTGGTCAAACAAAATACTGATGTTGTTCATGTATTGCAAATATAGTAAATATTTGCTTATATGGTGTAATAACAATGTTTTTACTTACATAATCTTTCTTCTGTATGCAAGCCCAAATTGCGTGAAAGTTATGACTCCAATACTTGTTTATTTACTGGGGTTTTATTAATGGTTTATTCAGGAGTTATGTGCTGTAGGTGTGAAAATATTCAGTACTATTTTCACACCTACAGCACTGGGGTCTAAGGGAACACAAAGTCAAGGTAATATCAACACAACACAAGGCTTAAATTGAAAAAATGAGACGTTCATCATCTCAGCATATGAACACTGGTGGTTATTGACTGCTCAAGAATTGCTAGTGTTTATAAGCATTAAATTCTTGTCAAATCTGACCACTTTTAAGCTGCAGCCATTTCATTTCGTCTTTTATATTAGAAAACTACCACTTTCCAAAGGTAGCACTGATCGCAATAAAAGATTTGCTGTATTAAAAGCTAAAAACATCTGGTTTTGGTGAGTCATAGCTTTTGCAAAGTAGATCTATATGGTATCATTAAGAGCTGTCATGTATTTGTCAGTAAGTTATTTTGTCAGTACTTTGTGAAATGAATGTGTAGGCTGTTGTAAAAGGTAATAATAACTCTACAGATGGCAACTGTCATCTCATGGGGTGTATGAGAGTGTGAGAGAGAGAAAGCAGGTGAAACTATGTCCAACATGAGTTTTGTATAAGCCAATTACCAAGTGAGTTATGCAACTCTGGCATGTTTCTCTTACCTTTGAAAACAAGCACCAAAAGAAAAAAACACTTCTGAGTTTCTGTGACTGTCACACATCTCTCACATAATCATGGACAAGATGCTAGTTAGCTGTTAACTTGTCGTTTTCCATGTTTCAACCAACTGATAACACAGGACTTAGAACACTGACTTACACGCACGCGTTGTGTGTGTGTGTGTGTGTGTGTGTGTGTGTGTGTGTGTGTGTGTGTGTGTGTGTGTGTGTGTGTGTGTGTGTGTGTGTGTGTGTGTGTGTGCGTGCGTGTGTGTTGCTACCCACACAGTGGATGTTAGCTCCCCCATATTGAGGGTGAGTCATCCATGGCAAGAAACAGTGGCAGCATCATTAGCATGCCGCTCTCATCCTCCCACTCCCCTACTCCTTAACAGATTTTAACTGGCACAGCGCTCCCACCGATAAATCACTGCTCTTGCCCTACTGCTGAAACACTCCCATAATTCACAACCAAAAATATTAAAGGCAAACACACACTTATACTGCGGCCTTCCTATTTCCCTTTCCATTTCATAACACTTGTCCTTAAGCATAACACATCTCATGCCACTTTCATCCACTGCACATATTACAGCACCAGGAGCACATTGTGTCCACTCGGAAAGAAACCCCAATGCTGGTACAGTCCATATGCGTACCACCAGGATACAAACATGCAATACTAACTTAAAGGGTACCTTGTCTGTAACACTTCAAGTCCATTTGTTCCTACTGGGACACAAATATATAGTTTTGTTTTTAAAAAGCTAAAAAAAAAAAAAACCCTCAATTTCCTAAAACATCTGGCCATTGTAGGTTTTAGCAAAAGTTACTCAAAAGGATGTCATATGTGGAATTGAGTCGAAATAAATGGAACATAAAGGAACATGTAACATGTAACACAGTGCAGTGCTCACTGATGTATTTTAACAGTTTTTAGAAACAATGTGGCACAGAACAGTAAGCTTCAGAGAACATTTGTTAGTAGGACCAATTTATTGTCAGTTTCGGCCTTTATATGAGATTTGTTGCCAATAAAAACCTCACCAGCAGTATCCTTTAGTTAACCTTAGAAAAACAACTACAAGGCATAAAAACAGTTCGAATGTATTGAGTTGATGCTTAGGAATCAATATCTATCTAAATGTGGTCATAAATCATTATGATTTCTTCAGAAAGCCATGAGACAGCACCATATGAAAATGATTAAAGGTCCAGTGGAAGAATTTTTGTTTGGTCAGAAAATGCACATATATCATTTAGCATTCTTTGATAATTCATCCAATTTATTAGAAATGCTTTAGTTAGCTTTGTGCTTTGTTCAGCTAACTGTGAGCAGTTTATGGTGTGCTCTCAACACCACTGAACTAGATAAGTTAACCATGGTAGTTAATTTGGATTAATAATTTTGCCATCTTTCCAATTTATACTGGATTATAAGGACTGTCTGTACTCATTAAAACAGAAGGCCATAAAACTGAATTTACACAGTACAGTTTAAAAGCATAGCAAATTTACATAGATAATGATGATCTAAGCAAATATTAGGTCCCCCGAAAGTATACACAAGTAATGCCTTAATACAGACAAGGCATTAAAATTACTCCCTTTGTTCAACAATACATTAACAAAACAGCCAGAGTGTTCAGGGAGTAAGAGAATTTTCAGATGTTATAATGCAAAAGAAATACTGCTGATCATGATGAGCATTATTTCTATCTGTATCTACAGCTCCAGCATTGATGTAGACCTGATGGCATGCAGTCCATTAATGCCATTTGATTCTGGCAGTTCAATTTCCCTGTGTGGGATCAATAAAGTTTATCTTATCTTTTTCTGTTGATAACATTTCAAAAAAGGGCCATGCCATAGAGAACAGTTGAATTCCCCAACAACTAATAGCTGTGTTTGGGATGAGATGACTTTTAGACTTTTAAAGACCCTTATCACACGAGGCAATTTGAAAAACTTTATTTTATGGTATGGCATTCATACATGGCACCTGCCCTGACAAAAGATGCAACGACTCCCTTTGTCAGTGACTCCAAGTAATTCAAAACTTTCAGTAGTTGAGATCCCACCAGTGATTGATGGATGCTGTCTCACTGTGTTCTTAAGTGTCTCCTGGAGGTCACTTTGTCAGTTTTGGTCAGATTCTCCAAATGCATTACTTCAAAAGAGGAGGAACAGAGGAAAAAAGCAGTGACTCGAAGACTTTTGAAGTTTATGAATCTACCTTTTTTCATTCAACTGTGCATTCTCTGTCTTGTCTGACTTATAGGCTCTATAACCAGTCGCAGTCTATTTCATCTAATCATTGGATCGTCAATCATTACGAAAACCTGCATTTCATGAATACTTGATGTGAGCCAAGTGCAATAAACTCCATTCCTTTGCACTGCATCAGTTACAGTGGTTACAGGCCTAATTATGATAAGGAGAAGGCACTCAGCTTGAACATTTGGAGGTGCAGCCAAACTTGGTGTCCTCAGAGAACAACGTGCGAGACGGCTCCTATTTCAGAAATGTTCAACCTCCTTTGTCTTTTTTATAGAACTGCGTCCACAGGGGCAGTCCTACTTTAAGTGAGTTTTCTTCTTTTAGGACAAATGAAAACTTCCTGGAGCTTTGTTGCTAGAGTCTTTCTCCATTCATTAAATCAGCCTACGGCGTTTTGTTCTGCCTGCGGCATGGCATTGGTCCTTGACTGCTACTCTCCTCCTCTTCATCATCTTCTGTTCTCCCGAGTCTTTTGATCACCAGCCAAGATGCTGCATAATTTCTGACAGGATCTCAAACCCTTTCATCAAGAGTGATAGATTTTATTGAAGATGTAGGTGAACGGTTGCTACGGGTCATTTGAGGTGATGTAGCCCCTGGCGTCTCTAAAACTTGGGGAAGACAGACATGTTCAAGCAACCCTGAAGATGAATGGTGCTAGGTTCTTTAACTTGAGGTCAGTGTGTTTGGAAAGGTTCAAGAGCACAGTTCAAATTAGCCCAGTCCTCATTAAAGAGTGCTATGAAAACTATGAAAGAAGTTACAGAAGTTTACATGAAAAGCAAATGAACTGGGGCACTGGCTGTCTAATATCCCATATATAAGTGGACTGTATAGAGAATCCACACTAGATAGTTTGTGTGGTTAAAAATAGCAATACTTATGGGGAGATTATGTGAAGACCGTATGTCAGACCAGCAGCCAGCATAAAGGATTCGTCTCATGCTGCACTGTACATTCATCCACCACCCCATTCCTCTTCATTTTCATCACCGAATTTCTGCCTTGAATTTAAGCACAGACACACTGGCATAATATGTCACAAACACACACACACAAACATACACACACATTCACTCACACGATGGTAAAACTGAGTTAGCAGGTGAGGTGTCAGCATCACTTCGGAGACAGCTTGATGACAATCCAGATCCAGCTGGAGTCACACTTTTAAAGGTCACACACACTCTTTTTCTTTCTCTGTCTGTCTGTCTCTCTCTCTCTCTCTCTCACACACACACACACACACACACACACACACACACACACACACACACACACACACACAAAAGCACGCTTTAATTAAAAGCTGCAATCAAGCTGACTTCTGCATGCATTAACACCTCTCACAGACATGAGAATGTCGTCATACCACTCAAGTTATAAAAGTCTGGAACATTTAACTAATCTACGCAACTTAGGCTGGTTGTGAAGACCTTCAAATAACATCTCACAAAGGAGGAAAAAAATGTGAAAGCCAAAATGAGAAAATTATTCATGCTAACATGTCACTTACCTCACAGTTGACAAAGTTGCTGCCAACTTTCTATTGTTTGTGTTTAATTAACACAGATTTCTGTATTATATATAATCAGCACTTATCTCCCCAAGTGAATGTCTAGACAATCTTAATATCATATTGTGGATGTCAATAGAAATAACTAGACTGTTGTGGTGAAAGTGTCACCTTTGCATTTAGCTTTCAGTTTACCAGTTGGTGTACATTTCAAACCTCACCTTGTCCTGATCTCTGGGTAATGACCGAAAGATTTCAATTGTAAATACACAGACATGCAAGAAGTAAATAGACGCCTTTAATTTGAATTTGAATGAAGGTGTCTATTTACTTCTTGCATGTCTGTGTATATATCCAACCTATCTTGGAAAAACCTTGGGTTTATTTGGAACAAAGCAGTAGATATGGATGGCTGAATGGATAGAACTGTACACCAGGACTGAACTTTTGTTTTGTTTGCTTTTTTGTTTAAATCAGGCATACTTTATGCATATTTTATGCGCAGGCATACAGGCAACAAGGTTTTCCTTCTTCCTTGTTGTTGAGAGTTTTTTGTTGATGCCTATATGTACACTGACTGAGTCTTTATTCTGATAATACATTGTATGTACTTTTCACTGCAGATTAGTATTAAGCAAAAGTCCAGCCAAGTAACAAAAAGTAGCACCCCCTAGAGGCTTTAACAATCATTGTCCTAAGGGTGGTGCTGGCAGTCGACTACCTTTGGGATTATAAATGCGCTTCAGCAAATTTATTGGTAATGGCCATTAAATTAGGATTTTTATTGTGTGTCCAGTAATTAATTAATGCATTCATTCCGCTTTCTCCTATCCTCCTTTTTTTGCCCTTCCAGAAACTGAAACTGCTGCTTCTTTGGCATGGCAGCAATCTGGGACTGACTCACTCACAGGTGCAGGGCAGCACAGAGCATCAGGGAGGGCTGATTCTCCATAAAGCCTCCATTTAAATATAACTACATTTAAACAGGCTTGGGGGTCCCTAAAGTACTGTCTTCCTCCTGAGAGTGTGTAGGCAGTTCTGGAAAGGAAGCAAAGTTGGAACCATGAAAGGACAACGTCCTCCCATAAAGGTCTAAGGGTGGCCAAAGGCTGTATCAACATTACATGCTCAAGAGTATAGGTAATAGAAGTAGAAAAGTAACCTAAACGGCCTGCTAACCCAAGCACCCTCATTTTGTCCCCTTTATTGAAACTACTTTTTGAAGTAGTTCTTAAAGCACTTTCATTTCGCTATTCCTTTTTTCATTTTCCCCTAGTAGTGCTATGGAGGAGTTTTGTATGTCACGATGCGCAGTCCTGCCTTCAGTATCTCACTGATCAATGGCCACCCATTGATCAGTAAGATAATGGAACACACCAAGATACAGAGTAATGCCACAGCAAAATCAAGAAGGAAGAAGACTGCATGGTATCAGAAACGGATGTAAATAATGCTGGATAAAAAAAAAAACTTGCTAATATTGGCTGTGCAAATGTTTTATGAGGAAGGAAATGTACTCTACACATTGGTTAGACCTCTAGGACACACACAATGTAGTTTTAATGCATAACACCGAATGTAAACATTACTTTTGTTTGCTTACAAAAACTCCATAAGGCACCTTTTAATCGATTTATTTTATTTGAACGAATGGTAACCTCAGGAGCCAATGAAAAGCAATAATCTATGATGGTTTGGAGACTGGCATTTGTTATTGACATCATATGTTTTACATATGTCTATTTAATCTTGTTTGTCTGTTGTATGTTCACAGGTCACATTTTCTGTTATTTCTGTTTTAAAAAGCACATAGTGTGAATTCTCAAATGCAAAAATCTACTGTAGATTCAAGAGCACAAAATTATCATGCCATTCTCAAAATAAAATAAATGATTGCAATATAACTGCAAAACCTTGAAACCAGAAACCTTTCTATACAGATTGTTCACTTATCCATCAAAATAAGTACCCAGGCCCAAAGCCATCTGCAGTTAACAAATGTTTAGGCAGTTATTCCTTTTTAGGTACAGTATAATTTACAAGGTAGAGGCACTAGTGGCGGCTACCATTTGCTGCACTTAATAAACTCTAAACACTCCCTCGATCCCCTGTGTTTGAGTTTGAGGATGTAGCCCAGCAGTATCTAAGAGTGCAAGGAAAGAGATACAGAGTGACAGTGCTGTCATATCAATTCTCATCCGTACCAAAGACTCATCTCACTTAGGCTGAAGTGAACAGATAGGGCCACTGTACAAATAATGGCTAGTCCATAGTTGCACCTGTCAAATGTGGTTAACCATCTGGGTTTCCGCAAACAGGAAAAACAGAAGAGAATAGATAAGCTCCATTTAGTTTGGGAGATGATGTGCCTTAAATTGCAGTGGCAGCTGTAAAAGGGCTTGTGCGTACACACTAAAGAAATGGAAAGTGAGATAAAGGAATGCATCAGACTAAATCAGAGTAAATAATCTTGGCATAGGTGTGTCAAGGCCATTGTGGCCATCTTTTATTTGAGTGTGGTGATCTGTTTTCCTGTGAGAACACCATATACATTTAAAGGATGTATGATGTAAGATGAAAAAGAGACATATTTGCTTTATAAGTGTGTAGAGTCTAATTTCCTTTCACCCTGTAGTTGATTTTTCTCTGCTACTGTCCTTAACGTGTTATGTACATGGACCATCAAGACTGTGTGTGTCCTGGAAGCCTGGCCTTACTGTGTTATGGCAGTCATCATTGATGAGTTGCAGCAGCTGGCTCTCAAACTTCTCCAGGGACGGCTGCAAGGAGATGGTCAGTCTGTTCAGGGTGAAGGGCAGCATCTTGAGCATCTGTGGCCTCAGCAGCGCATCTCCTGGTGACAGTACGAACATAACCTCAACATATCACCCATGCTGTGACATTTACATGACTATATTATGGATTTCTCTTCCCCGGTTTCTTTTCAGCGCAGCAGGTCTGTTCTGTTGGGAATGCTGTGGAGGATAAGCAACTGAAAACCAACATCAAGCAAAACAAATCTGTGAAACAAGTTGTGAAATATATTTCAGTATATTCCTATTCGTGACCCATTTGCAAAGTTCCCACTTGTCCCCAGAAAATGTATCAAAGCATCCCAGATATTCTAGAAACCTAAAATATGAGAGGAAGAGATCAAGTGGAAAATACAGTTTGATACAGTGCCATGCTGATTCTACTTATGTGCATGCATTATCCTAAAATGTGAGCTGAATTTCTCCGTGTTACAGTTACAGCGCCAAGGGGATTGTCTCCAGAAACACTCCCTGTTTTATGGCAGGTTTACTTTATTAATTTGTCTGCCTGGACCATGTCTGCCTTACCTTATACTCCTACAATGTATGTTTAACCTTTACCTTCACTTTTGTTGTTTGTACATTTAAGTTTCAGCCCACCTTACATATCACTTAAATATCTCAAATCAATAACTATTTTATTTGCCATGAAATGTGGTCAAAATATCCATAGTGAATCTCAATAGCTGTTGTGATCCCCTGTGAACTACCAGCAGGTCAAAATTTAACTTCACTCATCCACACCATCATAGATAGAATGGCACAAAATCAAGTGCGGATATTCGTGGTTCTGATATGATAAATCTCAATTACTGGTGATTCCCTGACTTTTCCTCTAGCACCACCAGCAAAAACAACATTTAGTGAGTCAAATGTCTCGACAACTGTTGGATGGATTACTATGCAATTTGGTGAGCTTTGTTGTTCCCTGTCTTTTAATCCATCATCAGGTCAAAATTTAATTTTGTCCAATACTTATGCTTATCTAGTGGAGTTTTCTTTAAAATGAGCATCGCAGCGACAGAGAGCTACTAGCTTGACTGCAGACTATAGGAACGTGGAATATTTAATAAAGCCTGGCAGGGGTAGCAAAATTTTGCATCACTGCAATTTCTCAATTTTACTAAAACTACAGACATAAATGAGCCCAGCCACAGTTCATCTGATCTGCATAAAGTGACACTAAATAAGAGTTTAGCTTGGAATATTTGTTGAAGAAAAGACATTTTTGGAACTGCAAGTGTAAATGTATCTGGAAGAAGAAGGCCTATAGTTAAAGAAATATTAAATAGCCTGACATTTAACATCCATAGAAATTTCAGTGATACAGTTTTCTTCCATTTTACCTCTGTATGGTCCTTTAGTAAATCTTGACAAATGCTATTTGACCGTTCAGCACCTAAAAAGGCCATAAAATGTTAGGAAATAACCCCCTTACTATTGGCTTAAATATGCTCCCTTCATATATTAAAATGCATTCACACCCACCTAATGATGGCTGACACTCCCATCACCCTCATATCATCAGTGTTGCTCCATCATTATCAAACACTGTAACACTTGTATTCAAGCAGATTTTTACATACAGAAAATACATTCTGTTAAGCATTCAGTTATTTATTGTCATATGTCATACTGCCTCATAGATATTTCCATGAGCTGGATGAGGAAATGCCCCCTCTTTTTTGGCAGCAGATGTTTTCGTGGCCAACGCTCACTCTTTATTATGAATATATTTGATTAGAACTGTTCTGACAGACTGCAGCTCCATCTAAATGACTGCTCCATTGATTTGTGGTAAGCTGCCTAATGCCAATCACTGGAATATTTATACCACAGAGGGAGATATCAGTGCTTGTTTCAAACGATCTAACAAAAACTGTTTCCATCTGGATACTTGGCGCAAATTGAATCAGAATCTATTGAAGAAAGCATCTCAGCCAATGGACGAAGCGGGAGGGCCTGTGAAGTCCACAATCACCCCTTTCAGACACAACAAAGAGCAAATAGCCAGCGTGATTGTAATCTCTTCAAGAGTAATGTAGCCATCAAGCGTTTCATTGCAGCCCTTGTCTCTGGTGCGCAGAGTTGGACTGTTCTGAATGCGGTGTGAATATCAAACTGGTGGCTGTGGTCTTAAAAGGCAGCTTAGGTCTCTGCTGCTCACAGCCCCAGAACATGAAGAGGATTAGCCGGCTACCATACCTCCCACTGACTCCCAATGATTATAGCTCTGCACTGTCAGACTTCATTACATCCCCCCTTAGAAACTTACTTTGTAAGTACTGCATTTCATACATTTCAACTTCTGATGAAACTAAGTTTCCAGAAAAGGCCACTATTAAGTATCATGACGAATGTCCTGTATGTTATTTTGACAGCTGGAGAAAGTGAGTAGTTGCTGAAATATGTTATGTAACATTACACCTGAAACGTGCTGAAGGTGTTGGGTTAAGGATGGATGGATGTTTTGATTTTTTCTAGCTTGAATTTAGGTGACCTCTTTGTTCACTTCAACTGAACTGTTTTTGACAGTTGAATAGGGACTGAATGTGCACAAAAAGTATCCTTGTCAACTGAGGCCTTCTTCTTAATTAACTGGGAGTCAAGGATTGTTAAACATTTTAAAAGAGCATCATCCATTGACCATACACCTTTCCAGTGATGTGAAGTTTACCTGTTGGAGAAGCTGAAAGTCCGGGAATGTTCTCATCTCCAGATACAAGGACATTCTCTGGAAGGAGGTGGATCATGGAAACCAGCGCTGGGTGGTTTTTTATCACACAGTCCAGATGTGCTCCATCAATCGTCTTCAGGAGACTGCTATCTGAAAAGACATATAACACATTTGTGTAGAATTGTTTTACTGTTTCACATGGATTTCACAGGGAAATCCTTATTCTGAATACAAATGAGTTGATATAATACCCCACCATCACCCCCAATCCACCCAAAGAAATGTCATTCATCTCCTTGGCGCGTCAGAGTCTAATATTTCCCCAAAAGCAATGAGTCACCTGACAACATGACACCCAACACACAGACACTTCCATTTTTCAATATTCCATTTGGGTGTTGGTGACCTAGGTGCAATGTTCCATTACACTGCGAGCATCGTTTTCCAGGGCTAAACTGAAATGACAACCACTCAACTTGGAAAAAGCGCTCCTCCACAAGAGCACTGCAGCGTAGATGAAACGCAAGGTATGAGCAATGAGCTAGACACTGTCATCTTTCAAGCAGGTATTCCAATGACAAGTGACGACCCACAATTCCCGCCATCAACACAAAGCACAGACCATTTGGAGGGTGAGCAAAGTAGTGTTTGATGCGCTGCGTATGTTGGCTTCCTTCAAGCCTGAAGAGCATCACAATCTGTCACTCTGACAGGGTTAATGATTGCACCTTCAATAGCATCAGTGACAATCAATACAGGAAGCTCCATTCACTCCCATAGTTTGTTCCAACAAGATGACAGTGAGCAATCTGTAGGTGAGTCATTATAGATGGTGAAATGCGGGTGATGTCTAGGAACATTTAAGTGCTGTTGTGGGTCATAATTATCACAGTTAACAAAGTGCTATGAAGAGAATCATTTATTATAGTTTCCTTCCTGTACATAATGTCTTATAATAGCTTGACAACTTTCTTTCAACTTGCCACCACAGCTCATGTGACCACGGCATCCACGAAAAAATGCAAAAAGGAAAACTTGGCTAATTTTACTGGTGACAAGTTTTCATCATATATGTCATTTTAGGGGTCATTGGCAGTCGACTTACGGTCGTTTAGGATATGTTGATCCGAAAGCATCTTAAGACTGATAGACTGACAGACGGATTGTGGGAGATGCAAGCAGTGTTAGAACTTTACAATTACACTCATTTACACTTACACGCATTGGTTCCTTCCTGTTAACTCCATAGTCTTTCCCTAACCTCAGTCAAGTAGTATTAGCTGAATGAACAAACAACATTAACCATAGCGGTGTCAAATCAGAAAATTGATGCTTTTTTTGTTTTGTTTATTTTGACAGTTTTAACAGTATTGATAAGTAGTGTCAATCATATATGCAGTGTTTGTCTAAAAAACACTTTCCAATTAAAAACTCAATATTCAGGGACAAAATAGTGTTCGTAAGTTTTCTGCATGCCCTAGACAAATGTTCAGAATGTGGAAATCTCAGAGTTGTGACATGCAGCAGATCATCTACACAAACAAAGAGGGCCGCTACAGATGCCTGACATCCTTCTGGCTTCAAGTTGAGTGGAAACAAATCATTTCTAGCAGGACAATCACCCTGAACACCCATCAAAGTGATGCCAGATCTGTTTGAAGTCCAAGGAAGAATGAGATTTGCTGACTTGCTAGGTTTTTCTTTCACAGACATACTTAAACCCCCAAACATATTAGGGAAAATATGAATCGAGAAAAGATGAGACACACTTTAACATCACAGGACACTGTTGGATCCTCCAGAAAGCTGATGGGAAAATGTGAATTTTCAAATGCTGCACACACTTGTAGAATCAATGCCAGGGTTCAAGCTGTGATCATCATAAAATGATAGACAAATATTAAAAAATACGGCCTTCAGCATATATAAATACAATTTATTTTTTTGTATTATTTTGTTTTACTATAGCTGTATACCTATACAATGAAATACTAGATCTAGAGATCTGTAGAAGATCTTTGGGGGGATTTGTGTCACTTCTGTAATAATAACTACCTGCCCTCACATGGACATGTGTCCAAGAGTGTCCATGTGACCTAAATGTAGTCATCAGTCCACATACATAAGGTATGCAAAATTCCAAAATTTATGACTGCACATGTGCAAATATGTTGCATATGTGTGCATCGTTCGTTTATGTACCCAATGCACAGAAAGAATTGTGTGCATATTGTGTGGCAGAAAACCAAAGTACTCTTAACCAGCCTTCAAAATATGCAGCTATGGCATCTGAAAACTACCCAACATCCCAGAGTTAGGAAAAATTGCTGAATGTAATCCTCACAGCAGCAGTTCTTCTCTCAATAAAATGTATGTATCAGCTTTTAAACCATCAAAAAAGAAGAAAAAGTTTAATGCTTGGAGAATCGAAAATAAAGTTTAGACTTTTGTTTGGAAGAAAATAAGTTGTTCAGATATTGACCATTGATAGCTTTACAATGAATTCAGTTCAAAAACATGAAGTAAACTTCAAAACAAACTGGTAAATCCATCACTTATATATTTATGTTTATGTTTTGTTTTTTTTCTTTTTAAGAACCAACAAAGTAAAACATTTGTAATCTTTTTACCAAGAAAACAAAAGCACAAAATAACAAACGGATCACAATAAGTTCAGCTCAATAGGGGGCTGAAAAGAAAATATATTTTGTGTTGAATTTATAAGGAAGAAAAGGGACTTGAGGGAGAAGGACATTTCTGTTAATAAGGGAGTTCTTTTTCAAACAAAAACAATATATTCTACCCATCCTTCCTGGATGAGTTCACAGGAGGGATAGGTAGAATGTCCATTTAAGCTGTAGACAGCTTTTCATCCATTTTCAGGGAAGAGCCAGCACCTCTATCTGTTAAGTCAATGAAAGGGGACTGAAAAGGAAAGAAGATGATGGAGTATACCGTGTGTTCTCCTCCCCTCCCTGACCATGACTCATCCCTGTCGGACCCTCTAACTCTCTCTAACATTTAATTTACTACAAAAAAAAGTGCTTACGTCTCAAGCTAAAAAAAGAAAATTGGGGAAATCTCTGAGGTCGCAGCACAGCTTCAACTCTGTGCTAGTAACGTTTTCAGTGGCAACAGTAGCATCCATGGAAGAGGTGCTTCTTAACATGAAACACAGTAAAAATGGGATGGGTATGAAGGGAGAGACAAGGAGGGAGAAATCAAACATAGAACTTTCTTGACACAGATGGTGCCCAGGTGTCGGTAACTTTTTCATCATTTATTTCTTGTCATTCATTATGCATCAAGCTTGGGTTTCAGTCAGATGCTGTGCATAGATTAGAAAACCACCCCAAAATGTCCTCACAGCAGTGGTGTGGTACCTCATAGTCAGCTGAGCAGCAACTTGGCAAGAGATGTGAAAGGAAGGAAGTAGGGGGAAAATAACCCAAAAAATGGCTCAGCATCAGACAAACAGAGAAGGTGGTTTTTGGGAGACGGTAAAAGAAGAAAGTAATAAAGATAAATACCAATGGAGTAATTTTTGAGAGAAGGTTTTACTGCCAACTTAGGTGTGTAGGAGTGAAGGTATTTGAAGTGATGACTTGCAAGAGTCATTTGTTTTCTTATGTTTGGTACTAAGAAATCACTGCTTTGCTGCTCCTGTACAGTACTTCCCAAATATCAAACAGTAAAGCCAGTACTGGGAACCTCAGGAATTTGCTACAAGTCCCTATCTAGAACAATTTAATGGAGATTTGGGCTGAAATGATTAGTTAATTAATCAATGAAGTAAACAAACATGGCCAAACATTCCTGGCTTCTAGCTTCTTGAATGTGAGAGATTATACATCATTACACCTTACACCTTCTTCCGTGGAACCACCGAGAGCATCCTGACCAGCTGCATCACTGTGTGGTACAGTACGGCGGCTGCACCGCATCCTGCCGGAAGACCCTGCAGTGCATTGTGAGAGCAGCTGAGAAGATCATCGGTGCCCCCTCCTCCCTCAAGGACATTTACAACACACGCCAGGCCCGCAAAGCACTCAGCTCTAAAAACTCTTCTATAAGCCTAAATTGCACTATGTACAGTCAATTGCTGTACACTGTTTACAAACTGTTTTCACTGTATACATCCTATATTTCTGTAATATATATCTCACTATTTATACTGTTAATTCTGTGTACACTGCTGAATCTCCTATATCTGCCATATTTATATGTATACTGCTCATTCCGTTAATACTGCTGCTATTTACCATATTTATACTGTCTATTCTGTTTATACTGATATATCACCATATCATACTGTTTATATCTTAGATTGCCATATTTTTCTTAGATCTTTTTAACTTGTATATATTTTTTAATATTTTCTATTTATTTTTTTATAATTCATGTTTATTGCTGTTTGCACCAGGGATTGGGAGAAACGCTATTTCAATTCTGTGTATGTCCTGTACATATAGCAGCAATTGACAATAAAGTTTGACTTGGTTTTCGAATGGCCATTAAACATATCAAGCAATCTGGGAATGTCATGTGCAATGTGCATTTTTCAATACTGATATTGAAATATCGATTGATACTGTATTTTTGAACAAAGCATTACACATGCGTAGTAAGGATTACTTAGACTTAGTTACTAAAGAATTGTACCAACATAAACAAATTGAATGCGAGTGCACCCCAAATGTTTACTCATTGCAATATAAAACTGCACTGCAACTGCTGTATGCACTATAGGTCAGCTGTCTGTTTGAGTTTCTTTCCCCTTCTAATCAAGTTAGCTCAGCTAACTTAGCCTTGCTGCCCAGTCAGGAGCTCAAGGCACCGGGGGAGTGTTCGTATTTACACTGCTAGCACAGGAGCTTTGGACCACTGGGAGGAGGAGCTTTGCAGGCCCAGAACAAAGGGGAGACAGTGGGAAATGCTGACTGGGAATGAAGCCTGTGTCATGCCAGAACTGGAGGTGCCCAAGCAGGCATAAATGTGGACACAGCAGCCTGGCAGAGGCTAAGAGACAAACAATGACAGAGGAAGCAAGAAAGAGGAAATGAGGAAGTGACCAGGTAAGTGGCCACTGGACAAGAGTAAATCTTGGATTCGCTTTTAGGTGTTGGCAAGATCTTCGCCAAATAAATGGCTGAAAGATAGACTGCCTGTGTTAGCAAATTTGTAAACTCGCTCATTTTGATCGTAATGTAAAGTTAATCATAACAAATTTTTATATTTTTATTTATATTTGCGACAGTGGTGTACCTGTACTGTAGGGGTGCCAAATTGCAAAAAAAAATACCTAATCTCATTTTAAACATTGTTGATGATTTTTTAAAAGCGGATTTGTTCTGGTTTAATATAAGTCTAAAGCGGAAGAGGTTCTAGGTTAAGGAGCCACAATAGGGGAAAGTGTTGTTTAACTTCATTATGTTTGTTGGAAGTTTGAAGTTCAGCCAAACAGCAATAAAGTTTGGCGTAGGTGGTGAAAACAAACACTTATGTGGGATGTATATGTTACATATAAAGGTAAAACCCCTTTGAAGGCACTAGCAAACCTCTTTATCATAGCCACAGAGAGGCTTTTTGGTATATCAGTGACAAAATTTGTCATGGCACTACCTTTCTGTCCCCCTCACACAATAAATTGATGCATAGCGGTGTTGCTTCAAATTAAGATATGCTAATGTGAACACAATGTACCATCTGTTTGTCCTCTCATCACACTAAGAGGGCCCTACAGCAGTCCTCCATCCTTCTCATTCTATGTTTTTTTCTCTCTACTCCTTCCCCTTTTTTCCCAGTTGGTTGAGAAGAGAGGCTTAGATCAAGCCAATGAGCTTACTAGGCAGTAAGCCCTGCCTGTTTCCTCCTCCTTTTTTTGCCTCCCATCCTTTAAGACTTTCAAAGGCCCCAAGGCAACTTCCTTCCCTCGATCGTCTCTCCTTTTTTCATTTCCTGCCTCTTGACCCTGACTCCAGCTCTGCAAAATAGAGAAGTTTTGACTTCTGTGCCATCACCACTCTATTTCTTTTTCTCCTAGTTTCACTGCTTTTCACTTTCGCTTTTCACTGCTGTTTAAATTCAGGCTGACTGGTCTCCAATTTATATTTCTGTATCCGTGTTTTCTCCCCTGATCTTACACCCTTTTGCCTGCTTTGTAATCCATAGGTTAAAACTGTGTTTAACCTAAGGAGCAAATGTATTTTTATTTCCTGCTGGGAAATGAAAAGAGTGTTTATCCTAAATCACCTTTCCAGATGAAACACCTATGTTCTGACATATAATTTATCACCCCAATTATATAATCTCATGACGTGCATTTTAAAAACATGACAATCGTTATAATTAGAGTTCAGAGAATTTATGTATCCTGTTATTTTGCATTCCTAATTTCACCAAGTCAGTCCTCTACTAGACAAACTCTTTCTACTTTCTTCCTTCCTCTATTCTTTTTTCTCCATCTAGTTCTTCTTCATAATATTCACTCGGTGTCTCGCTATGGGATGCAGCCTCCTGCAGCCCTGATAGAAGCATTTATTTCAATCCGCCAATCTTGATTGGCCGGTGAAGGTGTTCATCTGCGCCGCACCCAGTAGTCCCACCTACTATATATAGTGTGCGCAGAAAACATTCCCTCAATTCAAAACCTCTTCTCACCTGAGAGCTTATCTCATGTCGGAGCTATTCACTAGCTTAACTGTTCATCAGACAGATTTTTGCTAGCTTCCGTCACCGGACGCTAGTGTTGTGCTCTGGCTTCTGCCTTGTCCGTTCATAGCAGACCGGACCGGTGTGTATTTTTTCCAGCCCCTCCACGGCAGAATTCCTCTCGGCTCCCCTCCACGGACGCTCGAGTCGGTCGAGCTAAGCTCGCACACCAGCTACCCCTCTTGACCCCACGCTAGCACACCAGCTAGCTGCAACCCTTTTCTCCGCTAGCACTCCAGCTTGTCGGTGAAATGGCAACCACTAAAAATCCTCACACCAGAGGAGACTCTTGGCTCTGTTGCTGCAGCAATAAAATCTCAGGGAAGGACACCCACCCGGTGTGCAGTACCTGCCTGGGGGTTGATCACGCCAGGTTAGCCCTCGAAATTCCTGGGTCCTGTGGACACTGCAAAGTGTTTACGGTCAAGAGCCTCAGACGCAGGCTAGCCCGCCAAGTTAGCCTCGCGTACCGTGACCCATTTCTCCCCACCGCTGACCAAGGCGCAGCGGCAGAGGTAGACGAGGACATGGTCGGGGAAGTTCCGGAGACTGGCTACGACTGGGCCGCCCAGTGCAAGCAGCTCCGAGCTCTCCCGTTTCCCGAGGAAGACGTGCTGGAAATTGGCCTCACAGAGGATGATGATGACGCCTCGTTCCTCATATCAGAGGACAAGGAGGAAGACGACACCTTCGTGGCCCCAGCCCTGGCTGAAAAGCCGAAGCTGCCCGAGTCTACCAACAGGGAGGAAGGCAGGGTGAGCTCTCCAGCTCCCTCCCCCCAAGTGGACCTGCTCAAAATGTGCAAACGTGCGGCAGAGAAGCTGGAGGTCCCCTGGCCGGTTGCAGTAGCACAACCCACCCGGTCCCGCTACGAAGGCAAGCAGCTCCCCCGACCCATAGTGCAGTGAAACAGCTTCTTCCTGTCTTCCCCGAGTTGCTGGCCGAGCTGTCCAAAACTTGGAGTAACTGCCCGTACAGCAACAGGAGCCTGATCCTGGGCGCAGCATCCCTTGACTGCGAGGCGATGGAAGCCCAGGGTCTCCTCTTGATGCCTCCGGTGGAAGCCCCTGTAGCTGTGCATCTCTGGCTGGGCAGCACGAGCCAGGTATCTGCGGCCTCCTCCAGGCCAACCAAGCCCGCCCTATTCTGGATCTGCGGGCTCTGAACAAATTTCTGTGGAAATACAAATTCAGGATGCTGACACATGTGGCACTGCTGCGTCTAGTAAGACTAAACGATTGGTTTTCGTCCGTGGATCTGAAAGAAGCGTATTTCCACATTCCCATTTACCCCCCTCACAGACAATATCTCCGATTCGCCTTTCAAGGGGTGTGCTACAAATACCATGTTCTCCCATTTGGCCTGTCTCTCAGCCCGAGGGTTTTCATACGGTGCACAGAGACCGCTGTGGCCCCGCTCAGACCCCGGGGCGTACGGCTGGCATATTTGGACGACTGGTTCCTGTTGGCGCAGTCAGAACAGGAGGCCAGGGTTCACACGCACATTGTCACGGAACACCTAATAGATTTGGGTTTTATGATAAATATGGAGAAGAGCCAACTCTCTCCGACGCAGGAGATATCCTTTCTGGGATTATCCCTGCACTCCGTGCCATTCATTGCTCGCCTCTCGGAGGAGAGAGTGAAAACTTTCAAAGCTTGCCTTGCGCACTTCCGTCGACACAGGTCTGTCCAGTTCAGACTGTGTCTTCGTCGATGGCTTCAGCCATCCTCGTGACCCGTCTCGGCCGCCTTCACGTGCGGTAATTTCCCACTCTCGCCAGAGTCAGGGAGCACTATCACAAGCTGATCCTGATAGCTCCACACTGGCCAGCGCTACACTGGCTAACGGAGATATATCAGATGCTGTGCGAGCCCAGCCTTGGCAGCTGCCAGTGCGCAGGGACAAAACGCCAGAGGTCCATCCACTAGGTCTCTGTACGGCTCTAAGTGAGGAGTGTTTGAGCGGTGATGTCTTGAACGAGGCCACATCCCTTTTCAGTGTTCTGTGCCAGCGATACTGTCGTTTTTACAGGACCTGATTGATAAAGGAAAAGCCTTTTCCACGGTTAAGGTTTATCTGGCAGCTGTAGCGGCTTGCCATATAGGATTTGGGGACAAAACAGCAGGCCAACACCCTTTGGTGTGCCGGTTTATGAGGGGTGCGCACAGGCTTCTCCCTGTCTCCAGACCACTAATACCTTCGTGGGATTTAGCGGTGGTTCTGGAGGGGCTTAAAGGCCCCCCGTTTGAGCCATTGCTGGGAGCGAGTCTCAAACACCTGTCCCTTAAGACAGTGCTGTTACTGGCTCTCGCCTCTGCAAAGCGAGTGAGTGATATCCATGCACTCTCTGTGAGCCCTGCATGTGCTCAGAACGCATATGGTTCTAAAGCCCAACCCAGTCTTTGTACCTAAGGTGGTGGGTTCATGTTCCCCGATTGAGCTCGCAGCATTCACCGCTTCTCTTGGTGAGCAGCGAGCGCACATGCTGTGTCCGGTTCGAGCTGTGCGCTCATATATGGACAGGACACAGAACATCGGGAGGAGCGATCAGCTGTTTGTCTCCTGGGCTGAACCCCGAAAGGGACAGCCGGTCACAAAGCAGCGCCTCGTCCACTGGGTGGTGGAGGCTATAGCTTTGGCATATACGAGCAGCGGACTGCAGCCGCCGGCGGGTGTGCGTGCGCACTGTTCCCGCGGGATGGCCGCATCCTGGGCTTTATTTAGGGGAATGTCTGTTCAGGACATTTGTTCAGCAGCGAGTTGGTCCTCACCTCTGACTTTTGTTCGGTTCTACATGCTTGACGTGTCAGGGCCATGCGTGGCAAGCGCGGTCCTGGAGTCCTAACTGGAACCCATGGACCCTCCCCACTGGTCGGTACTTGTTCGATAAGCTGTCTGGCAATACGGGAGCAACCATATCCCATAGCGAGACACCGAGTGAATATTATGAAGAAGAACGTTTGGTTATCTAACATAACCTCAGTTCTTAGAATAATATAAGCGAGGTGTCTTGCCAGACGACCCTTCTTGCTGGGCGGTAAGAAGAGATTTGCTTATTGAATTGAGAGAATGTTATCTGCGCACACTATATATAGTAGGTGGGACTACTGGGTGCGGCTCAGATGAACACCTTCACTGGCCAATCAAGATTGGCGGATTGAGATAAATGCTTCTATCAGGGCTGCAGGAGGCTGCATCCCATAGCGAGACACCTCGCTCATATTATTCTAAGAACTGAGGTTATGTTAGATAACCAAACGTTCTATCCATTCATAGCCTAAATGGAGGAGTGTGTGTGTTACATCCTTAGGCAGTAGAACACATATCCAATCCAATCCAATTTATTTATATAGCACGATTTTTAGCAAACACAGGGTTTCCAAAGTGCTGCACAACAAGATAAAACACAATAAATAAACAATAGAAACACAATAAAAACATGAAATATACAATAGAAAGATAAAAAAAACAATAAAATAAAATAAAAAGCACTGCCCACACAAGATAAAATAAATAAATAAGTAAATAAAAATATGCATGTATACACATAAAAATCAACACTCTACATGGTGTCAAAAGCCAATGAGAAGAGGTGGGTTTTAAGAAGGGTTTTAAAATGAGACAGAGAGGAGGCCTGTCTAATGTGCAGTGGCAATTCATTCCATAGTCTTGGAACTGCAACGGCAAACGCTCGATCCCTCTGAGCTTAAGCCTAGCTTTAGGCACTGTCAGGAGCAGCTGGTCAGCTGACCTGAGAGAACGGCTACGAATATAGGGGTGCAGCAGCTCAGAGAGGTAAGGTGCGGCAAGGCCATTCAAGGCTTAAAAAGCAAATAAAAGAATTTTAAAATGAATCCTAAAATGGACAGGCAGCCAGTGGAGTGAAGCTAAAAACGGCAAAATGTGCTCATATTTGCTTGTGCCAGTTAAAAGACGTGCAGCAGCATTTTGTACCAGCTGAAGACAACTAATAAAGGACCCACTAACCCCCAAATATACACATTACGTTTGGCACGCACCTACAGTATATACTTTGCCTGGCACCCAATTGATCCTACACAAACCACACTACACATTTGATATTCAAAAACAGGTGCATATCCTGGCAGTGGCATTTCTCTGCAATTTGCAAAGACCTGTTGTAAATGGTGGCATTAACAGTGCAAAACTCTCAAATAAATAAATAAATCTCAATAAATGCATACATACAGACTCTACAGTTTAAACATACTGTAGAGTCGTTGCCACCTTACACAGATATGTCTATGCCTTTTCAATAAAAGTTGTCTTACATGCTTGCTAAAGGATAAGGATGGTATTATTCTATATTCTGTACATTTCTGACAGTCAACAAATCTGTCTCTGTCTATCAATACGTCCCCATGGGTGAGAATTTTTGGGAATCTGACAGTTTAATTCAAAGTTGATTGTTAATTCAAAACCAATTCTCAGCTGAAATGAAAAAGGAGGGCACTATTTTTTTACTCCAGTGAACTCTGTGCCAAACTGTTCACTTATTAACTGGCAGTTTATTTACCATTGTGATAAAGGCCTACAGAATAAGAGTACTTATAAAATAAGAGCTTTGCCTGCCTGCAAATAGTGAAAGTGTGATTTACTTTCCACTACCACTGGCTAAATGTCTTTATTAGAAGTGAAGGAAAAAAGTGCTATGTTGTGCTGTTATGTGTCCACCAGTAATACTAATGTAGTACTGGGGAAATACATCATTATCCACAGTGCTGTGGATCAAAATAACTGAATTATTAAGTTTTATGCACCATGAGTTACCAAAACATCTTTTTTTTAAAAACAAGTCACAAACAAAGAGTTTTAAAAAGGCTCAGTTGTTTACTAAAACAGCTGTCCACCATTAGTTACTAAGTAGTGCATTTCCTTGGGATGACTTGCAGCTGAAGTTAAGTACATTAATGAATATTTACAACACTAGGAAGTTTAAGTTGTGGTATCAAATTAAAGTGAACAAAAGTTTCCATATCCATGGCAATGAGGCAACATGTCAAACACTGCAAAAGTGTAGTTCACTGATGTGTTTTTATAACTTTTACACAACAACTCTAACAGGGGAATAAGAGATATCAGGCTGTAACTTCTTAACTACTGGGCAATACTAGTAAGATCAATATCTGGTTAATTAGTCTTTTTGTTGGATTTGTAGACAACAAAAAGACATGACCAGCCTTATTTATTTATTTTTTATTTATAACCTTTATTGTTCATATTAACAGCAAGGTAGAAACAGAGGGGGAATGACATGCAGCAAAGCACCATAGGTCAGATTCAAACCTTGGGCTGCTGTGGTAAGACTTGAGCCTTTATACATGGGACGCATGCTCTACCAGTGAGTTACCAGGCTGCCCTAACTAGTCTTATTCTAGCATTTCAGAAACCTTTAGTGAGAAGGATTCATGTTGTCCTCCTTTCACTAAAGCCCAAGATGGACTTTCCATCAACCTAGACTGACTGGACTGACTGTTCTGTATTCACTTAAAACCAGAACTGTGCAGTCTATTTTTTTTCCTCTTAACTTAAGGGTCTCTCACCTGTCATTGCACACAACTAGTCTCACACAAATACAGCATCAACACAACATTCAACTAGCTCACAGAGTGGTGCAGTGATCAATCTGATGAAAAAATGGACGAAACTGGAGCTGAAGGTGAAGCCAAGCACGTTCTCCAGCTTTTGCCACCTTTGTCTCAAAGAAATCCAGGAAAAACTCTTTGACGATAAAAACCCAGCGTGCCTGGGCTGACATTGGATTTCCAGGCTAAATAATTATCCCTGTCCAGTCCTGCTAAAGCCGTTGCTGGCTCCCAAATCACAGGAATGTTTTGTTGATGTTCCAGCTAGCATGCAAGCGACATGCCATCATAGCACTGGCTACTACATGAAAAAACCTATCTCTTGCTGTTTGCCAAGTTTAGGGTTGAGCAGTATCCCAATAACTACTGTGGATCAGATGGTCCATTGTTCTGTAAGACTTGCCACTAACAAAGTTGGCTGGTCTTTTGTGTGGAAAACATAGTTTCTACCTTGCAGTAAAGGAAGTACTGATCTCACCATGCCTACATGACACCATTCATTCGTCTTTGTTCGAACATTACCATACAGATAACATTTCAAATGTGGAAGAGGCACTTCCTGTGACAGTTTCAAGGTTTCTATAGTAACAATGGAAATATTTAGATACCCACGAACAAAAAGAAAAATTCAACATCACATATTGGCATCAACAACTATCTGACATCAGCAGCACAAACAATGTATTTTTAGAAAATCTAGAGGCTGGGCACTAAGTGATGGTAATGACTATGTCCAGATTGAACTATCTTGCAGTGGATGGATTACCATGTCATTTTTATAGAGCATGAATACTAATAACTCTGGGAAACTCCTGATTTTTCAAGAAACTGTGCAGAGTAACTTTGATTGTTTCGTCTAGGATGCAAAACATGTCTAGTTTGAACCTGGCTGTCAACCACAATGACCTAAAGTAAATACACATCAAGTACATTGATTATAGTTTTTATTCCTACTGTGGAGGAATCATTTTCCATGAAAAAATGCATCAAATGTATCTTTTATTGGATGTTGTGATGCAACGAACAATTCTCAGTGGAGTGTGAACACAAAGACCACATTTCACACTGCAGTGGACAGAATGCTGACCTACCTGTGTGTACTCCTGAGGTTTGAGTACAATTGCTGGCCTTGGAATGGAAAATAAGCACCATTGTGTAAATGATCGGACTGTATGTATACAGTGCTAAAATCAACATCAAACATCAAGGAGCAACAAGGGTACAAAGGGGCATATAGTTCATGCTAGTCTATAATCTGGCATTCAACATTAGCTTTTTTCAATGTTTTCCAATGACACAAAGTCAACAAACCAAGTTGTAATGGCTCAGGATGTACATTCAACAGAATGAAAAATACAGATCTCTGGTTTCTCACAGTAACAAATCACAAAACAGGACCTCACTCTGTCTGGCCTTAGGCTATGGGATAAGACTCCTCAGACATACTGGGAGCAGTAAATATCATGTTTACACCAGCATTTTAACTGTGTTAAAAAATACAGCCTCCTCATTTAATAAGACCACGGCGTGGGCTCAGCGGAGGTCCAAACGCGTAGGAAAAAACAAAAAAGAAAGAAGAAAAAAAACTCAGAATTATCCAGATAATTGTTGAACCTTGGTCAGCTTGGGCCTCAATGCAATGCAACTACATCAGACAACACACTGCACTCGCTGGCAAATTAATTAATACGGTTATACAGTTCATGTTACTATATAATCTTCTAGGAATGGAACACACACTGCTGGTGGATTACACTGCAAGCACACACCCCTGTTGGTTTACACTGGATTACACAACTTTTATAATGGTATTCATTTCAACCATTGCAAATTAAGATAACAATAATAACATTAATTAATTATGATAAGAAAATTAGTGATTGCCGCAGTGATAACTTTGCAGAGTTTAAATCCAAAGCACTACAGTGCACCACCGCCTACAAGTGGTTAGTCACATTTTTTGTGTTATTTTGGTGCTAGTTGTGCATCACCTATGTCCACATGGGAAAACAATACCACAGCCAGCACAGAGTGGTTTTAGTGCTTTCGTCCAATTCGTTATCAGTGTTTCCACCCAGACAACAGGACAGCTACACCAAATGTTGTTTCCTGGCGTGCATGTGACGCCAAAGAGAGCTTAAAACTGCTCATGGCACACCGATCAAACAAATCCAAACAAAACGTGTGACTGAAATATCAGGAGAAAATCAGGGGCAAGCAGTGGTTATCAAGAAGACAACCAACACAAGGGAGCTTTTCGTCTTTGTCATGAGCTGGCAAATGAAGACAGATCTGTTTTTTTAATCTTCTGTCGAGTTGCACCAGAGCAGTAGGCTAGTACAGGCTGTTCCAAGGTTCCACCTTCTATAAAGTAGTGTTAAAATAATGATTACAGGGACTGCACCTCTCATTTACTTATCATTTAATAGTGGGCACGCACAAACGAACACGAACAAACACAGATTGAAGATGTCGAATCTGACCAAAAATCTCCAAAAAGGACAGATTGCCATTGCACACCAAATAAACATCTGTGTTTGTTGAAGAATGCTTGATGGGTGTGCCATGGGAAGGGGGCATGCATTTTGTAAAATCCGCCACATTAACATAAAAATGCTGTGTATTTATTTAGTTATTTTCATTATTAAGAATGCAGGTGCAAGTGTCTGGGGGAAGAACCCCAGATGCCTTGGAATCCTCCCTACTTTTGAGGTTTCAAGGTTGGTGAGTATGGTTTTAGGACTATATCTCAAGGCAAGCCTTAAGCCTAAGGTGTAAGGGCACGGCTTACAGTCACAAACACTCACCATGGCAGAAGCACTGGGCCAAGCGGCGAGTCTGCTGTGGCGTCGTCAGTGGCTCCACTAATTTTGCTCAAAAAACCAAACTCGTTGTTTCAAACTTGTTTCAGTCTAATTCTTACTTCACCAGTATTATGTTTATCATGCATCAAACAACATTATAAGTAATTAATAAGTATTTATAATTTGTACAAATACATTGCAGTTCATAAAAATAATAAATAATAATAATTCATGGATTGTGGCTGCTGCTGTGGTCCTGCATGACGTCCACTACATATATTATTACTGTCATTATTGTTACCATATCTCCATTACAGTTTATGGTTAGTTTATGATTTGCTGCTGCTGCGCATCTGTGTCTCTCTATCTCTATCACAGGTTCCACTGCTACTATCATTTTATCATTCTTTGTAATTCATTGTCATTTTATCATTCATTGTAATTGTACAATATGTTTTGTTGATTTGTTCTGTACACGTGACATCTATTGCACGTCTGTCCGTCCTGGGAGAGGGATCCCTCCTCTGTGGCTCTTCCTGAGGTTTCTTCCACCTTTTTTCTCTGTTAAAAGGGTTTTTTGTGGGCAAGTTTTTCCTCACTCGAACTGAGGATCTAAGGACAGAGGGTGTCACTCCCTGTTGTAAAGCCCTCCGAGGCAAATGTACTTTGTGACTTTGGGCTATACAAATAAAATTTGATTTGATTTGATTTGATTTGATTTGATTTAATAAACAGTATCGCGATAATACCCGGAACCGTGATACTTTGTCTGGTATAGTATCGTGGTTACTCATTTTGGCATCGTGACAACTCTAATCTCTAATAAGGTTTATTACAAGTAAAAGGACAGTGTGCTGGAGTTCTCTCTTCTCTTGTCTCCTACACAAGAAATTGAAGTATACTATATGCAGAATATAACCTGTTTTCTAACTGTAGACAGCATTTCATTGTAATGATGATGGTGTGTGATTTGAACACTTAAACATGTGGAAATGGAGCCATTTATAGTTTAACTTCATTCACTTTTACTCAATTCAACTTTTAACCCCAACTTCCTTTGCCTCACATCAAGAAGTAATGAAGATATTATTCCTCTATCAGGAGCAAAAACAAAGTCCAGGACGCTGAATAATGTTGAATTTGTAATGAATGGGGAATAAAAATAATGTTAGCCTGCAGGGCATGTTTTCTCATTATAATTCTATCACACAATCAGACATGAATGACCGCTAAAAGAAAATGTACTTATTTCAGTCCAGTACAAACACACTCAAAATGCTTCACATTAAGCAGTAGATGCAGGGACTATGTGCCCCTGACAGAGTGGATGAGAATTAAAGTGATATAAAGAAATGGAAAAGGGTTCTGACCATGAAAGCAACAAGAGTGGCAGCAATACAGCTCTCAAAACAAAATAGCAGCGTTCCACTAAACAACAGGCGTGTGGTTAATAATTCAGCGAGCGCAAAAGTCCGTTTGAGAGAAGGTTTTCTAATATTCATGTGACATGATAGCCAAGACAGGAACTCTGGCTCTCACTGGGTACAGTGTTATTCATACTGTGAGGCATTACAATGTTTTGTAATTCATAGCTTCGTTTTTTTTAGGCCAAGCGAGGACATATCTAGACTGATCCTGAGCTTCAGTAGCTAACTCAATAATTCAAGGAATGTTCTCAGCTGCTAAACTGACACTAGTCTAATATTGAAAGAGACTGATTATCCATTCAATAACTGTGAATTTCCCAGAACAACTCATGCCCGAAGTTTGAAGAATAACCAAACTGTCAACTTCCAGCAAAGAGATCCAGTTATAATTATTAATTAACCATAAGTAATAGCTTTCTTCATTACCTACTTTATACAGTATGCAATAGTCAAGAGTGCAAGGATCTTTAAAAGTTAATCTGATGGCTTTCAACAGAACTTTCACATAATCTCTTAAAAAGGTCTATAGCTACAAAGTAGATGAAACTGTGATTAAAAGAAAACACGGTGGTCTTGATAGTCACTAATATGTTGGGTTAGAGTAAGAGTTAGGCTTTGCTGGCTCTCTTACGTTCATTTTAAGCCAAATGCAAGGGACGAGTCTTTTCAACTCCTCTGTTTTAGACTGACCTTACACGGCACTTGACCGATTTCTCTGTGATGAGACCTGGCAAAGAATGCAGGGAGCCCATCTTTATGTCATTTCACATTATGGTACAGACACACAATGGCTGTTCTGATCTTCTCACTAATTGTTTCCCTCATCTTATGTTTTCTTCTCCACATTTCATTGCCCATGATACTGCACATTTTATTGTTTTCCCATAGCATCTACAGTACACTGGGGGGTATCTCTCCTTGAATTGCAATATTTATTTTGTTTTTCCTCATAACACTTGTGCTGGGAGTTTTTCCAAGTCAGCGAAGTTTTAGGATTGGTGCCAGTTGAGCTTGGTTAGATAAGTTGAATGTTTTGTTATTCAATCCATAAGCCATGACACAGAAAATGAACTCTTAACTTGATCATTTTACTTAGTGAGCAGTTGATACATATGTCTATACAGATTCATTCTCTTGCTATAACAATACAAAAAACAGAACTAAAGGGTGACACTGCACCTCTTATTGTCGACAATGTCGCCATGTGTGTCTATAGATGGTGTGATTGTCAAGGTTCTCACCTTGGAAAACACAGGTAGCCTTCCTGGCCTGAAAATAAATACTGCTGAGCCCTACATACATATACTGTGGCCCTGTAGGCTTTCCTGCTGAATCAGTCCAGAGATAAACACTATAACAGATCTAAAGTAAAACAGGATATATAAAAAGGTCCTTACAGTCAACAGTGTCCTTCAGCACGGGGTGGAGGAGGCCTCTTGGTGATCCGTGGTGTAGGCTCAGCCTGAGAGATAGAAACCAACATGTATGTCCGAATGAATGGATGTAGCCGAATGTGTCTACTGTTGTATAGCAACATCTAATTATTCGTTTAAAGGTAGTGTCTCTCAACCAAACTAGCTTCCCTCTAAATCCTGACTGCTGACAACAGAGCAAGTACGATGGTAGTTCTGCAAGCAAGCAGAGTAAAAAATGCATCAGTATATTAGACCAAATAAACTGGCGGTCCCTGGATGATATTCAAGCAGCCATCCCCTTCAACACAAACAAACTTGTCCTTCAACCATCTCCTCATGAGAACCCTCATTAATGTGTGACTGGCGTAATTAAGATTGGGCTAATCACCTTCTGTCCCCATCAGCAGCCTGAGCCTCTGGTCTGTTGGTAAAAAGCTCCAGGAGAGTGAAGCCTCGCCCCAGGGCATGCTGGGAGCCGTCTGGCCTGGGTGACAAGGACACCAACTCCAGGACCACCACCGTGCTGGGCAACCGCAGAGACGTATGGAAGTACAGGACCTACAGAACCATAGGACACAAGGAGGGAAGGCAGACATTATAAGTCCTACATCTCTGATTTGTTCAGAATGCAGCTTGGATTTTATCTAATACCAATGACAGTGATTTAGAGCCAAGAACCATTGAATAAAAATCATATGTTGTTGCACTTTAGTTGCAGTCTGGTTCGTGTTCAGGTTCACCTTAGATAGTCAAATTGTGGTCAGGTCAGCAGGTCATGCTGCATTTTACCACTCTAATATTTATGTTCTCTGGTGTCACAAAGAGCTCAGAAGAAAAAAATAAAGGATATAAAAATTATTAAACTGCAAATTGACTACATGTTATGAATGATGTCAAACAGCTAGATATTCTGGGAGGTATTACTGTGAGATCACTATGTCTATGTCACTTTATAATGGATTTAATAACCTGCCAGAATACATGGAGTAGGATTGGAGTCCACTTGAAAGTTGACCAAGACCCTCCTTTTCAGGTGGTTGATAAGAGACAATAATGATACTAATGTATTATCCATTGGTTACTGTAACTACCATGAGTGAGCATGTAGTTTATGTCTTGTAATGACACCAGGTCCCAGGTCTAGGTATATACCAGCTTATTCTAGGAGTTATCTGGTATATGGGGCATCTGTGCCCAAGAGAAATAGTAAACAAGACCTGCAACTTTTGGTAATATATACAGTACTTTTCCTCCATTAGCAGACCTATTCTCCACATTTTCTATATGCTCTTTGGCTGCAGGGAGAGTAAGCATATGACAGAAAGAACTAAGATCATGAGAGTTATATAACCTACTATAATAATGGCCAATAAACATCATGTTGAGAATTACTTCTGGGAAATGGCATATCAACTTAACACACCGGTGTCAATGTCCGTACTGACAAACGTCCTGGATTGATGAGAATACCTGATTGGTGAGGATGTGACAACAGAAATCTCACATTTAAGAGGTTGAATGTCCCCTTGGTTGGTTTGGAGAGGATCATGTGTGAGTTTGACCTAGCTATTTTTACCCATGTTCAGAGGAAAACAGTCAAGCCTCTTGGGAGCCTGTTTGTAGCCTGTGCCAGGTAGATGCAATTGTTTACAGACTCTGATCTGCCATTCAAATTGGAAATAATAGCCTACCTACATGAGAGTCACACTGATTTACATGCACACTGGCCTGAATATGATAAAGAGACCCACAAATTCTCTGTGATCCATTGGCCCCCAAGCTCAATAAAGACTGTTTTTTTTCAAACCCATAAAGAAGGACATGACAGTGTCAACAGAAAAAAACAGTATAAGTAGACATGAGCTACCTTGAAATACAGAGTCAATTTCTCCCAGCCCACTGTGGCGGAGCCTGTTCATCTTTAGACCGAGCTATCAGCCACCACAGAGTTGTATATTCAAATTCAAAACCTCAGAGGCATTCCTATTTCGGCCACATCTGTCTTTTATCTCTGTGCAGGGTGAGTTTAAATTGCTATTTTTTTTTCAAATACAAACATTGCTGAATACAGATTGGAAACGTGGGAGGAGGAGGATATTCGTCAAGCCACGGTTTGAGTTACTTATTTGTCTGTTTCCTTGTTTTTATTTATTCATTGGACTTTGGCTTGCAGACAAGGATGTTGAAATTCACAAAATAGCTAACAAACCGGTGTGTCTGCTGAAAGCGGTGGTGATTCAACATTGACAACTTTTCGTGCAAGGCCTTGTCAACACAGGCCAGTCAGACAGAACAGGAGGAGTGAGGATGACTGGTAACTGTACGTAGATGCTCTGAATTTGTAATGACATTTTCATCACTCAGCTTTCAGTGGAAGGTTTGAGAGAAATGTACTTTTATAAAATTTTAACACAATATCTCTGCTCAAATCTGACACTTTCCCAATTTCTGAGTAATGGTAACGTACATCTTCTCAGGTACTCGGCATTTATTGTGTATTGAGCTGAGCAAGAATTCAGACAGATATTCTAGCAGCAAACACAGGCTGAGCTGAGAAAGTAAAAATATCCCCCATCCAAAGATGCATGTCATTCAGTATTCATGGATTGAAAACTTTATTTTCGCTCAGTTTATTTCTTTCCCTCCAACCTTAAACTCCAAAATCAAAGCCTCATCTTTGAATGAACTTCTTTTGAACCTATCCCATGATGTATAAACAAGAGATTGAGAGGAGGGGATCCTTATTTTCTATCATGTTCACCCAAGTTTTCTCCCCCTGTGATAATGTGAAATTTGCATTGTGGTCAAAGACATATTCCCCAGCTTCAGAGCAATGTAAACCGTGGACATTGTTCACGACGGATTTCCAATTCAAAGGTAGAATTCCTTTTTCATGTGGCTCACTGCTTTGATACACGTCCAAATTGATTCCATTCCAATCTCCGGAAAAAAAATAAATAAACAAACACTGTGTACCCACAGAGCAAAAATCTCCCTTACTCAATTTGTAATAATTCAGATTTTCAAAGGATGTAGTCGTTACTCGAGAAAACAGCCATGACTGGTTATGAATATTTTGAGACAGACAAGTTGAACTAAGGATAAAATAGTGTCAAGTCTTTTGAATAAATATTTCTACCTGAATATATCTAATTTGTACAGTTTTCCCCCACAATAGCACAGGATACTTTTATTGTATATCTTTTTCCAACACAAACAGCTGGAGCCCGCGTCAGGGAAGGGCGGAGCATGATGGTGCTTCGTGTTCAACCAATTGTGTCGACTGAGTTGGTTGTCATAGTCGATAAACTGTGCAGTTATGCAAGTGTCAAGAAGACTAAAAGTATTATCTTCAGCTACAACTTTACTGCTATGTTCCTGTTCTTACTATTGATCTGATGAAAAGAAACCTTACTGTCATCATCCACACCGTACCGTGATTTGTTATGAATGCAATTCTTCTCTGCTGTGTTGATCTCTTTCTTACTTTTAAAGCCTTCCAGATAGAGCAAGTAACACTAAATTCAATTCTTATTATTACTATTATTATTTTGGGAGGACAGTCCGTGTCTTATTTTCCAAGTATTGTGATTCAACATTACGTTTTACTCCGACTACATAATGATGGCTGCATTTAATTCATTGGGAATTTTGAGTTTGAGTTTTGATATTTTGATGTTGCCGTCACTAGTCAGTGTGAAGAGTTGAAAACGCAGAGTAGCAGACTGAGGCAATGTAAAGTCAGCAGCTATAAGTTTGTTTAAATATATGCCAGTTAAGTAAGAACATGCATGTTGTAGTTACATACAACACAAAACCTGCATGTTTCATACTTCTGTCTTCTAGACCAAAAAATTAAAGATTTGCGACTCAATGACCCCAAGTACAAGGCAGCGTTGCAGGTTTTTCTAGAGATGTCCTTGAACTATTTTGAGTTATTATTATGAAAACTTGAAAGGAGGCATTCATTCTAAATGTATAAAAAGGTTGTATAAAATTAATCTAGATACCAACACTATTGTGTGCAGGAGTTGTGGGGAGACCTTTAATAGCAACACCACTTATGTCTTTCTTCAGGATTTGTTAAGATTCCATTTTATTCACATTTGATTGTATGTATAAAATTTGAATTGACAAAATTAAAAAATATAAATAAATAAATATGAAGCCACAACTTCTATCCTGTAGAAACAGTGTGTCTAAATATCCCATCGCATGCTACATTTACTAACCTCCATTGTGTATCTTTCTGTGAGGTATTGCTGCAAATTAAAAATGAATGTGCTGTAATGTTTTGTACTAACAGGAAATGAGGCATGTGCCCAGACATCAAGTTTTGTTTTGTTTTAGACGAGATAACTTATTGATATGCACAAGTGAATTAAGTAGAACAAGGGGAATACTGATTTGGACATACTGTTACACTAGCTATGGAAGCATATTTGTTCACATATTCACCACTGACACTTACATCAGTTTGCCTAACCAAAGCTCCAAATATGTACTATTTCGAGACCAAAATAATGCACTATATATATATATATTTTTTTCAAAGAACTTTACGTTAAGGCAATGTTATGAGATCTTGTTCCTTCCCAACACCCCAGGAGCGCTGGGAGATGTCATTGAGAAAACAGCTTGCATCTGCAGCAATGCCAGGCGCAGCATATGTTGGACCTAATGAGAGGTTATACTCCGCAGCGACTGTCAACAAAGCAGTAATCGATTCTCGCAGGGGTAAATATCCACCCCCTCCCCAACTTGAGTAAAGAGGGGCGAACGGCAATGGGCTGACATTAAAACATCATCAGCACGGAGGCATGTAGCTTGAAGTCACTGTCACCACCAGCCAGCCTGTCTGCAGCTTCTGGAGGTTTGGCTGAGACCCTTTTGTGGGTGACAGAGAACTTAAGTATAACAGAAAACAGGCAAATTATACCATGAGGGAGCAATGTTATGACATGTAAAGCAAGCTTTGGTAGAAAAGTGAAAGCGAGAGGGGATAAAGAGAGAAGATTGTGATGGTGGTTACAGCTGCAAACATAATAACAACTATAAATGTCTGCATGTTGTCCAACTTTTGCCACATTTTGTGACAAACTGTATGCAAACATACAGGTTCAGTGGCTTTTGCCTTAACTGGTTGACTGGGCAATTTCTGGACATTACAGCTAAGTAACTCCTGGATGACTGTTTTGGTCCGTTCTCCTTGCGGCTTCTTACCCCTCCAGGAACATTTAAAAAGCACACTTTATTAACTTGCTCAGATTTGATAATTTTCCCTTGATTTCATATCATGAGTAAATATGCTACATAATTAACTAGTTTCCCTTTGGCTATTTCTCAGAGTAGTAGCAGGTTTGCACAGGGTGTTTTATTTTGAAAATTTACCGCACTCTCTATGCCATTTCTGTGTCTGTCTTTTGGCCAGCTCAGTCTCATCTGCGCTGACTGACCTGGCATCCATCAAAAATAGAACAGTCACATATTCTCTGCAAAATAGAATACAGAGAATATCTTCTGGGACACTTCTAAAGCATGCTGCAGCTTCTGGTGGGATCACAAACACTGTACAGGATGGCTACACCCAGCTCTGGCAGCTGTGGCACACCCAGAACATGTCGCCCGGTGGTATAGAGCCATAAGACCATACAGTATGTCACACGCTGGATCCAATTGGCTCTTTTTGGCATTTCTGGTGCACTGCCTTGAATCATTTGACTCATAAACTGGCTTTATTTGCTATTGCAGTGCATAACAAATGTATCCTGGTAAAATAGTGGAAGGAACCGGTATCATGCTGCCCTTCTCATAGTGTGAAGGTGGATATTTGTGGATAAGCTTTGCCAATTTAAGATATACTGGAGCTAGGGTGTGTTGGGCTGGTAGGATAAATTATCAATACAGATTATGGCTGTCACTTTTATCGAAATTCGAACATGCATTCGGACATGGTTAATATTAATATAACTGTAATGACAAAAATGTTCAAATTTAAAATTTACAGTCTATAAGAACAACAGACTGAAGTACTTTGACTTGTGATCCAGTGGAGAGAGCTCCACTATCAGTTTGAACAATACTGAATGCCCTACTGACCTATCAGTAAACTAAGCTAGTAATGTTACCTTGTTTGCCACGAAAATCGAGGAAACTCGCTAGCAATGCCCTCCTGAGCACACAATTACGACACCAAAGTAAGTAACTAATAAAGATAAGGCATCTGCTATAGACAAGGTAGCTGTCTTACGCTACGACAACAAATCTATTGACTCGCCTGCTAGCTTGACACTTGTAGAAAAATAAAAATGCTGTCAGCGATAGATTTATATGCAAGGATATGTGGATAGCCTGCTCACTGGTGTGGTAGAAGTGAGTGTCTTAACCTTTAGCATAGTGTTTATGTTTCTCAGTGTGATGTCATACAGTTACATACCACGTTTTGACATTTGGGAAAGGGTGTGTGTGTGTGTATGTATTTGAATTCGTTCGAATGAACTGTGTGTATTTTAGAGGTATTTTTGGAAAAAAAAGATCTGGGTTTTTTATGTTAAGTATTGTAATAATTGTATTGTGCTGTCTGATTTATTGCAAGAAATCAGAACAGAAACTTGTGTAATAGCTTCATAAAGTCATATTACTGGCTGTTACTGACTGTGTGCTAAACAAGCAATTATGAACCTCTCACAGTGCTATGAGAGTGTAAAAGCTGAGGCTAATTCTTCCAGCTCTCTCGAGGTGGTCATTCAAAAGCTCGACTGGTGGGCATTGCACAAAACAAAGAAGCTGCAAATGGGCACTGGTTTTGCATAGAGAGGTCCAGAGCAACTGGAGTGTAATTGACAGGGCCCTGTTGTTGGACCCCTGGAGGTTTCTGAAAAGAAAAGCAAACAGTGCATTTCCATTTAGCCAACACGCTGGCTGGGAAGCAGGGAGCACTCGTGTCAGCTACCTGGGATTCAGTTAAAAGGCTAACTCCATATGTCTGCATGCCTGTATTAACTCTTCACATTTTATGCATGTCCTGTGTGTGACGGTGTGTTCATGTGTGTCTAGGATGATAAAAGGCTGCCATAGCAATAAGAAATAAGTACATGAACACACAACCAGGCTTTAATGCATACATTTATACACTTAAGTGTACATAACCGTGAGCTCCTATTATATTTATCATATACCAGGTGCCTTCACGCTGGGACTTTTGTTAAAGGCAAAAACTCAAAGTCATAGCTCAGCTCATGAAGTCCTATGAAGCTAAACTAAGCAGGCACATGCACTCAGGAAAATTCTTGGCAGTAATGCTCTGATACTAGTTTTGGCAGCATAGCCAACTCCTTGAAGTGGAGGAGAGAGAGTGAGAGAAAGGGAGAGGAGGAGAGAGATACAGTAAGTCATTTGACAGGCAGAGAACCAGCGGGTATCAGCATCACAAATCCTCTTGGTGTGAAATTCTATGACTGTCACCAGCATAGGAAGAGATGAGAGATGGCAGTGTGGATGATAGAGAGGCAGAGAAAATGACAACGATGGAGGCTCCAGGTGTCCTTACGGTCAGTAATGTCACCGGATCGCAGGCAGGGCAGATAGGACTAAGTATGCATATGTGTGACAGTTGAATTAAATAGATGTGAAACTGGCTCGTGGGGAAAACCTGCCCAAAACCAAAACAGACTATCAGAACCGGATAATTAATCCTAAGCAGAGAGAAAACGGCAACACTGACAGCAACTTCAGCCAGCAAATAGGATAGAAATACAAGTCCAAAGAATCAACATAAAGTCGTAGAAACAAATTCTAAAAATAAGTCCCAATTAGTCTGAGTAGAATTTGGACCCAGCCAAATTCAGAGTTCTGAATCGCTGCCATCATCTCCAGTTTTTTGTGCTCTGTGCTCGTCACAGCTTTGCAGTTTGGGATTAAGAATGGAGGTATCATCTTCCTGCGGCAGACCCAGAAAAACAGCGTCAGATAAACTGCCACAACAAATAGTGATAAGAATAGTGAAAAGAAAAAGGGATTGATGCAGCCAAAGTGGTCATTGTAAGAAGAAATAGCAACTCCTGACCGGCATGTAAAATGTTAAACTAACTTCTCCATACCAAATGCTTCTGTGTCGACTCAAAAAAAAAGAAAACACCAGCGAGACAGACATGTCAGTAACTACTGCTTGATCAGAGCAAAATAACATCACCTCCCAAACAGAAAACGTTTAACATAAACACGATGTCAGACTGATTAATGAAGTGAAACGAAATGGCAATTAGACTGATCATCAGGCTAGTCTGGTGCTCGGACGAGTCTCAGTTAACTAGGTCATTGTCCAGGATCTGAGGAGGCAGCTGGTGAAAACCTGATTCATGACGGGTGAAAAAAGAAGTAGTGGTGTAATGGAGCTGATTGAGAAGTTGAAAGCAGAAAAGGTGTTTTTTTTCTATCACCTGAGTAACTGGCGCGAGGGAAAAAAGAGGAGAGCTTGGACTGCATTAATGGAGGCATTGAATGTCCCCTGAGGTGTACAATGTGGCCGAAGTAAAAATAAAAATGATTTGATATAAAAGTTTATGTCATAAGGACAAAACAAAGGAAAAAAAAGAGAAAAAGAACAGGTGGGGTACAGAGAAAAGCTGATTTATCAGCCAAGGATGAAAGGACTGCAGCAATTACTGGAGAAACAGCCCAATTATGTGGAATCCCTCCAAGGAATGAAGGTGACAGTGATGCAATTTCTATCCAGCAAGGACTTTCATTGAGCACTGTTTCTCATTTTTCAAAAATCTCCATCTGAGGCCATTTCAGACTACAGAACACAGCGGGTGAAGCCATTTAGAACGGCCCGACCTTTTGTTTTCATTGTAGATTAGGATGCCGGGCCTGCATGAACACAACTAAAACCCAATACTGTAGCACTGACTATATTCAGTCAAAGTTTGCCTGTACTCCTGCTCCTGAAAAATTCACTCTATATCATGAGCCACTCAAGGGCTTTGTAGCTTATGATTTGGGTCCTCGCAATATCCAGCAGAGAAGCAACATTAAAAGCAAGTCAAGGTCACGCAGGGAAACACTGTACAAACTGCAGAATTAAGGGTTGTTTACATTTAAAAAAAAAACCTAACAAGTCTAAGAGCTTTGCTACCATTTAAGATTTCTTGATGGTTAGTGATTAGTGGAAAAGAAAAACTGACATTTTGGCTTGAGGGTGGCACAAGATGAAAGCTTCTTTCAGGATCTGAGGAGCAGAAATGTTCAGTTAATTTCATGGAAATCTGTCTTTAGATTTCTAAAAAGATGAAAGCAGAAATTTCAAATAAAATCTTTGCATTCGTTTTTGCAATATCGACATGAGTCAAAATGTTGGTCAAGTGAGAGTCTTGATATGATGACAGTGCTATTAAAATGATGGGGAGGGGTCCCCAGAATCTTTAGGTAACATCCTTTAAAGCAGGCATGTCCAAAGTCCGGCCCGGGAGCCAATCACGGCCCGTGGTCAAATTTCATGCGGCCTGCAGCATTATTTATGGCCTGCTAGGATTGTCACATACTGTATGGCTGGAAGATCTGGCAACTTTAGACTAAACTCATCATCCTCATGCACCCACAGCGAGTGCAGCAAAAGTTGTGTGAAAACACACTGTTATTCACATTGTTATTATCTGAGAGAAACAAGCAAACTCTTTCTCTCTAGATACAATATGAAGAGGACAGACACTGACAAAGATAGATAATCTGTCTCAAGAATAATGGATGAAGTTGAGAACTGACTACGGTCCTGAAAGCAGAGGGAATATTGACTATGAGTTACATGTGTCCTGACAGGCTAAATGCCCTGGATCTGCGGCGGATGAGAAATGAACAAGATGAAAGAAACAGCAGAAGTGTAGTAACTCTAACATTCTCCTTATAGCTAACTCGCTTCAGTGACACTTTAAACATGTTGTCATCATCAACACTGACTCCTGTTTCCATAATACATTCTAGCACACAATAAAAACCTTCTCATCAGCACAACTCCCTAAACCTTTTCCCCAAGTCCCTGTTCCTCGTTTTTAGTGTAAGTGGTGTTGTTCCCTGCCTTGTCACTGACTCCAGCAAAACCCAAAGATCCTGCATTCGACAACATCCCCAGCTTTGCCAATGACAGATCTCAGCACTCGCTGGGTAAAGTCTTAGTTTGTCACCCGGGTTTTGGTCTCCTGACATTTTGTAAATTCTGTCTGAAATGCCTCACAGACAAACTGTGGGCACTGACTGAGTGCTCAGAAGTTGCATCACAATAGCAAAGGAATGCAGGAAATATACAATGATGAAAGAATCAGAGGAACACTGGCAGACTTCAGACACAAAAAGTTAAAGTTAGAATTGACATGTCAAAGCCTGTAACAACAAAGTACAAGACAGACAGAATCTCTTCCTTTCTTTCTCTTTGCAACTCTACCCTACACACAGGCAATGCAAACCTCCGGGAGTGCTGAGAGCAGAGTGGCATATGGACAAGCTCACTGTGTGTGCCTGTGTGTGTGTGTGTGTGCGCGTGGGTGTGTGTTTGCATGTGTGGAGGGAAAAAAAACTCAGGTGACGGTAGGAGAAATGAGATAGGGATGGAGGAAGGAGAGTCGGGTAAGTCAAGTAAGAATTCAGTCAATACACACCACACAGTAAAAAATAAGTCACACACACACACCTAACACCTCCTCGAGGCTCTCATCTCTCCCTACTGTCACCTCGGCAGCAGCTTTTGTGGCCCCTGAATTCCCTCGATCACACACCTACAGTATATCGCTGTGTATTTCGGGCTGTGCCACTCCAGTGTGTAAAGCTGTTAAGCAGCAGTTGCTCTGCTAGATGTTTGGTCCCCTTGGAGCTGAAATATTGATCAGTTCTCAAGCAAGGCAGCAGAGCCTACACCCCCCACCATCCCCATGTATAATTGAAGTGTATATCTCTTAGTGTGGCATGCCAGTAGGGAGAAGGAATTAAGCCCCGAGGTAAGCTAAAGGCCTGTCTGTACTGCCATAGCAGCTCATTTGTCCATCAATCATATGGCTTTTCACATAGGCAGATTTCATAGGCTCGCCACATTTACTGTAGGAAGTGCCATGCCTTGTAAAAGACAACAAAGAATAGAAGACAGAACGTAACAAGACAATGTTTTACTGCTGGCCATTTATCTGGGCACTTAGCAGTTCAAAGGAGGGACTACACGACTCCTTTGGGCCGGTTTGGGCTCACGAGCATTTATACTGGAGCACAGTTCAATATGTTGGAGGATAAGGCTGGTTTTATGTTGTCAGCAAATTTCATGAAAAAGACCAAAAACCAGAAATGTTTTGGTGTGTCTGTGAATACTTCGACTTCCCTACCCGGTCTCTCTAGCGGATGCTGAAGAAGAAGTCAATCTATAATTTTAAAAAATGTCACAACAAAATCATTTTTAAGGCTGTGTCTTTTCCTAAAAAAGCTGGGCACTGACAAAATAAACAGCACCTATGCTGATAAGAATGAAGAAACGTGTCATCACCAGTATACCAGGATATTTAGAAACCCCAAGGGTAGGGTTAGGGTCAAAAATACTGATGTTCCTCTTTAAACTGATATGGAGAGACGCTGTATTGAGGTCAGTCTCTACTGGTGGAACAGGCATCTGAGCTGAGAAAGATGGAAACTGTGAGTGGTATATGAAATCATGAAAATACTGCCACATATAACTTTATCTTGAGATGACTTCTTCCAACTACAAACGCAGTTTATTAGCCACATGATTTTATACACCTGTCAAGTCTGCCACCAACACCCGCACTTCATCATCTTTCAGGCCACCTATGTGTCGGTAACCGCTGCCGCAACACGTCTATAGAATCTATGGAGGTAGGGCGCTTATTTCCTATCTATTCATTACTCTACAAGCTTTAAGTATTTTAACCCAACAACACAAGTCTTGTAGTCATGTACTAGACAATGTCCTGCATGCTACTATGACCTATATCACCAGCAGCTTACGTTGTTGTTACGTTGTTTTTTTGTAAACAACACTGTCATATACCATATAGCCCAGTGAAATGTCAGGAAGGTACTGTATATAAAAAAAAAAAAGATCCCGCCCAAGCTTACATGTCACCTAGTGCAAGCTTTTGAATAACAATGCAACTGTATGGAACAGACTAATAAGAAATATCAGGCTTCATTCATTGTCAATAGTAAAAAAAAGGTCTACCAACCACTACAATTTTATTGGTCAATACATCCATCCATCCATTTCCTGTGAACGCTTATCCTTATCAGTGTCGCGGGGGCTGGAGCCAATCCCAGCTGGCATTGGACAAGAGGCCAAGGCTGTGAGGTGTGAGGTGACAGTGCTAACCACTGCATCACCGCGCTGCCCTGGTCAATACATGTATCGACCTACACACTTGCCACAGTGGTGGTACTGTTTACAATTCCCTGTTAATGTGTACTTGTTGTCATGGAAAACTAGAAATGAATGAGAAAAAGTATAGTTACACGAGCTGAATATCAAATGGGGTGAAGGTGAAACTGTCTACACATAGCAAAAAACATTACAACACAGCATATACAGTTGTTTTTGCAGAGCAAAAATGCTTATCCTGATCCTGATTAGCTGCTGTTTAACACACAGCTCATGAAAGAGTTTACAAAAACATTCTGCTTTAAATCTGACAGTTTACAGACGGATGGCATAATTACAGCTATGCACAACATTTTCCAACCAGGTGTGACGCTTAAGCCTCGAAGACAATGGAGCACGTACACAGCGAGGCAACGCGGACCGCTGTCAATAACCGGTCTCTGTGGTGCTGTGCATGCGTGTTTATGCCATGTCAATTTGGCAGTCTCTGAAGCTTTCCACATGCGAAGAGCAAGGCTTTTTTATCAAAAGGCAGTTATGTAAATCTGTAGCAACAGGTTGAAGAAGCCATAGCCTACAAAGTGTTAGCCATGCATATAAAATAAAAGGTGATAATTGCACCATTACAGCAAACACCACCTACACACATTCATTAGTTATCCTAATAAAAGCTTAATTTAATGAAATAATGATGTTCTGTGAAATTGATTAAAACAACATGCTTAAAAGAAAAACAACTAATTTATCAGGTTGTTTTCTAAACAACTGTGATAATGGTGAGCATGCTTACACAGGAAGTCATTTTGAGCAAATTACCATGCTGATAGTACAGCCTCAAACCACCATATATTGTCCATGGTCACATCTCTAGTCAATTGGCCTACTCACTGTCTCCTTTACTGCAGGATGCCTGACATCAAAAGTCAAAACCCCCCCAGCTGTTTTTCTCTGCCTCAGCTACCATAAGACATGATTCTGTACGACAAATATTAAGTGGAGCTTGAGTTTGAACTGTTTTGTCAAACTATTTCCAAGGTCAAGAATGAACATTGGTGCTCTGTGTGCCCAGAAAGTTGATATCATGTCTAATTGCACCTCTGCTCAGGTTTACATTGGGCAGAGATACGCTGGAAATGACGTGATGTCGCCGACCTCAGCATACTTAAGTGTAAACTGAACTGTCAATCAAGTGCTGACAACAGGTCTAATCAAGCAAAGTGAAAACACCTGTGTGGGTGGATCATGGGTGTGCAGAGCAATTAACGCAAAATATTGAAATGCAATATTTTGCTAACATGCTTTCATACTGTAGCTGCTCATTATTTTATGTGACTACAGTTGCTTTTTCCTTTGCTAAACACTTAACAATTAACACCTAATTACTTCTGAGAGATTATTACAGAGGTCTGGACCGGTACTTTACCACCACTCATTCATTTAACTGAAGGCTTTCCCAACATGTGGCCATCTGCTAATGATGCATGTAATCGCTGTGTGACTATATTGTGGTGCTGTTTACAACTTTATAGCAAACAGGTTAAAATGTGTGGGCTAGGAGAGTGGGCTAACCTTAAAATAGCGAATGGAAAGCCAGCAAATGCTACACATGCATAAGAGTTATTACACAACATAACATAACAATAACAATTAATTTCTTTTGATAATGTCCCTCTTTTATTTACAATATTATGAACTAGTATCTATAAGTAATACATATAAACACACTATTTTTAACACAGTTATGGCATTATCATTGCATGCTTTTATAGGCATGTCATATTAGACTTCTTTAAATGTCAGTGGTACTAGACCATGGACCCCCAAAGCTGAACTTTTTCCTATATTTTGTCCATTTCAGGACTCCATACTTCACTTCACTTCATGTTCTGTGACCGTTTTTATTAAAAAGAAAGTTCACAGTTGATTTATTCATTTTATTTGTCAGTGTCTACAGATATATGTCCGACACAAAACAAGTATCTGCACATTAAGCCTTGAACATAAGCTATTTTCACAGAGCCTTCACTTTCTGCTAACCAGCCTCATTCCAAAGAGTGAACAAGACAGTGTATGATTCTTAGAAATAAAGAGGACATATAACAGACAGAGAATTATGTAAAAAAGTTCCTTTTTAGTCACTCATTTGACACGAACCTCCTGTGGTTATTGTGTTCACTGTTGATTAACTGCACAGTTTATCAGTTGTTCTGTACACTTATCGTTATGCAGTGAATATAATATGAAATATCCATAAAATATGTCACTCAGCCAGGGGCCGGTTTACTCAGTCAGTCATATGTAATAGAGTGTGAAACACTCTGTATGTTGCCCACAATAACAAATATACCACATTCACAAGAGTTTTCCTTCAGCTGAGCCAGCCTTTCTGGAGTATGTGTCTCATTTTAGAGAGCAAGGCAAAAATGCAAGGGGTGGAGGCTTTAACTGTGGCTTTGTTACAGCACTGACAACTTAAATTTGGCAACCTATTGAACACTTAAAGGAGGAACTTGTGCCACGCTTGTATTACTCCAAGTTTAAACCATATGGGAATCTTCACTTTGAAAGCAGCTTGCTCTTTAGAGAACAACTATTCAAAAAACAAAAGTGGGGGAATTGCATGACTGATGTCCAAATGTTTTCCCATCGGTGAAGTACTGTCTTCTTCTGCTTTTCAGTGCTTTGAAGTGTTCGCATGTTGCCGTGTATGGTGGTGAGGCGTGTTGTTTTCATCACATTGTGTGGGCTTGAGACATGATAGTTCACTCTGCTTTGCTCTCCCTCTAGTTTAGAGTAAGGTTTAGGTTAGAGGTTTTAGTGTAAGAGTTAGGGGTAGCCAAGTGGTCAAAGGTAAGAGAAGGGACAAAGAAATGAAGGGTAGAGGAATACTCATGTTTATATGTGTGCGCTACCTGTGTCATGCCAAACAGCATTTGGAGACCTACAAAAACAGGGGTTGTACAGACAGGAACAAAACTTGCCCTTTTCTCCAAAGCCCAGCTGTCGGCCTGATAATGTTGCACATGTGAGAAGAAACCACTGGCTCCCCGTGAAGGCAGGGAGTTCAAATGGAGTGATCACAGTGAGAGACAATGCAGAAGGATGCACATTTTTCTCTGCCTCCTCTAGTCTCTCGACTCCTCCGCCTGTGCCGTCTGTAGCACAACATTGCCATCTACTGTCCACAGCTGTCACTACTTTACATTAGAGAAGAGCAAGTAGAGCCACCCTGTAGAAAATATCCTAACAGCTGTTTAATAATCTGAGTCATGATTTGAGAAAACCAGCAACCGGAGAGAAAGAGTAAGTGTAGTGTGTTTTAGGAAATACTGGATTTTGTCACACGATAAAAAGAAGGCAAAAAGGGACATTAGTTCACAGGCTGTGGAAAGACTGCTTTGTAAAGACACACTAAAGATAAAATGGGCTTACTTTCCCTCAGTATCAGAGACCAGTGAAAAGGAATGTACAGTAACCTAGATCTCACTCTGTGCCAAGCAAACAGACAACTAAGGCCTAAATTTTCAGTATGATTTCTCTCTGTTATGCTATACTTGCTGTATCCCATACATAAAAGCAGTTTTCACGAAATCCGAAAACCATTAAAGCATTGACAAACCTATCAAACTGTCCTGAAATCTGCTTTCAAAACAAAAGCTTAATAAGTCAGACTTGGCACCTCAAAAAAAAAAAAAGCAGCAGCACACAAAAGGCAACAGAAGTCGTCACTGTCAAGACGTCTTGTCTCTGCTTGGGAAGAAAGAAATCCAGACACAAAGCAAGAAAACAGATTTAGTAAGAGCCCTCTCTTTCTCTCTTTAATCACTTTGCATCTTTGCTTTTCACCCGATATTAAAACCAATCTATCATGGCTGACTGAGGGGGGGGGGCTTGCAATTTTCACCAAGCTCCTGTAACTCAGGAGAGGATCCCCCCTGTGACATTATTTGCTGTTATCAAACAGCAATTTGCCACTCATAAACACCAGCATGAATGCGAGTGCATCGGGCCAAATCCAATAAAAACGCTAGTGCAGCTCTTGCGGCACGACACAGAGAGGGCCAGGCCCACTTTATCATCCTGATAGGATATGATGTGGTTTATATTATTACCCTGGATGGATAATGGGATTAGGACGCTTATTGGGATACCAAGTGGGTTTTTATACAGGCTATGACTATAATGGTGGATCAAAGTAAGGCCGTACACTGTGAGAGATTGTTCGATCAAAGGAACATCAAGCAGAGGAAAGGACAGAAAACAGATGGTGACAAAACTGGAAATCGAAATGTGCCATAGCTGTGACTCATTGGTGTGTCTGTTTAAAAAAAAAAAAAAAAGACTTATGCAACACTCTGCATTTGTCAGCCAGCTACAGCTCATGATATTCTTTCCATTAAAAAGACTTTCTCAAAACAGCATGTACAACAGCTCACACTGTAAGCAGATCAGGCATCTTCAACATTGCAGGCTACAGAAGAGCTCAGCAGCGCTCTGACGCAATCATAGAGCGGTGGGTGACTGGCCGCCAACCAGAACATGCAGAGACCTTTAGATGTTTGATTGAGAGAGAACACAGATATCCAGCTGCTCTCCAGATATCTGTTCAAAAATAACAGAGTGACTTGGAAGAGATGGTAAACATGATGCTGGGAGACACATTTTCAAGCGACGAGACTACATAGGGGTACATTTTGTAGTTCAAAACTGATGACCCTTCCACAAGAAACTTCTCTGGCGGCCTATGTAGTTAGACTGCATCTTTCAACTAGTTCAAGGCTCAAGCAATGCACTAGCAGGAATACCTCCTTAAGTATTGACTCTTGTTGCAACAAGATGCCAAAAAACTTCTATCAGCAGAGCTGCAGTTGTCTATTTGAACCTGGCTTCTGGCTTTTGATTCCCATAGGAGGTAAGGTAAGATAACGGAGGGGACAAATATTCGCTGCTCGACTTTTTGTCCTCTCAAACTGATGGGCAGATCCCCAAAAGTGCCTGGATGAAAGATGGAGTGGATTTACATACATAGAGAAAACCCTTCCTTGTTTCCTCATTCTTCCTCCCTTCCTGCACAGATATAACTTGTTTGTTCCAACATGAAGAGTATTCCATAATTCACCACAATGGGAGGTTGCAATTAATTGTAGCGAATTAATTACCAAAAAGAAAATGAGTAAAGTTTCATACGAAAATGAACGAGCACAAAAGGTCTGCTTCTAATGTTTTACTGACACTGTCATTTTAAAGCACTTTGTGTTGATGGGCTGCTTTCATGTGCTAAATCTAAGGAAAGTGTGACAGTAACACATCTTTTCATTGTTTTTGATGTTTCACCAAAGGGGCTCAATGCTTTGTGGATATAGCATATCGTCACTGGGAGGCTTTACAGGATATCAAACTTAATACTTGTGCCTGCTGCATTCTGGGAAATGATATCACAACTTGGCCTGAAATATCTCACCAGATTTGTAATCTTTTTGACTAATACAATGAAAAGCTGGTCTATTTTAGATTGCATTTCATCATTAGACATTCTTGTAAGGTTGCTTGTATTAAGACAACGTTTAACATTTAATGACAACATTTATGTTTTGCTTCTTTTTTAAAAATAAAAAAGTATTTTTAAAGTGTGGAAAACATAGATATCCCTCAAGGTACATCAAGAAGATTTTGTTTTGGTACTAAAACTAAGATATTATTTTAAAAAATGAAAACAATGCTCTCCTATAAAACTTGGTGAAGGGAAGATATTAAGGGAGAGACAATGTTTGAACTGAAGAAGTAGCTTATTTCAACACTGTTTGTCTCAGATTTGTCAGACACCTCAACAACGAGTGATGAGTCTGGTCTTACTTTCATTTTTTTATCCACAGGTACTACTATGATGGCCTAGACTAAGCTGATGGAATAAAGCAAAATAAAGAATCGATTAAACATAGCTTAAATTAAGACTGTTTACCTGTTAAAACAAGATTTAAACTACAAGTTAAATGAATTTGAGTTCTCAAAAGTTCTGTGGCGTTGACCAACAGTATCACACTGTGCATCTTTGGCTTAAACCAGGTTTGTTTTTTTAAGTAATATGGTGCCACAGGTTTGCCCAGTTAGATCTCACTTCCTCACATCTGACTAGAAAAGCTCTGGATTGGACAATGACATGTAAAGAGTTTTTCGAAGACGTCAGTCTTAGCTTTACATACTGTACAGGAAAGAAGCCACGAAAGCAGCATGGAAATGACAGACCGGAGGGTGCCTCGCTAAACAAAGTCCTTTCAAGTTGAATGGATACCATTATGACAATTTCATTTATGGCATATTTAAATATCAGTACCGTATATTTCGTCTTTTGTGTCTCGAGTCGTCCGTAGCTGCGATGTTCTTAGCATTTTCAAGAAGTAATTGGAAATTTCATCATCAAAGCACATCTTTCAAAGAGTACGTCACACAGTATGACATCAAAAAAGTGTTTCTTTGTTCTGTTCTAATCATGATTACAGAAAAGAAAAGACTCAAAGTTGGAAAAGGTAAAGAAATCAGCAGTAGACTTCGGCTTAACTCGGATTTCACATTTAACTGAAACTGCAAGCCAACTTTATTCACTGACTCATGGGGAAAACTACAAATCCCAAGTCGATAAATCAGTAAGTATTTAGTATTTCTTCCTTAGAGGAGCTCAACCACAGCAGAAATACTACCACTCTCAATATAGGATATTCAATTACAATAAATACTGCCATAAGTACACCAAATTTACCTCCAAACCATAAAATAATGACGTCCTAATGGTTGGAGTTGCCCGTTTGTCTTGATAATGTCGCCAACAAACACTGCTTTCAGCAACACAATCTGCACACAAGCATTAAAATGAAGCTAAAAGTGATGGCATGAGGAAACAAAACTAAAATTATTACCACATCACCGGAGGAGCAGTGCTTCAGGCTCACAACAAGCAGTTGACTCCACAGTGATTTTGTCAGTGGAGGAAAGCATCTTGTTATAAAAATGCATGATGTATGTATTAATTAATAGACTGGTGGTGGAGTCTCTAAAATGTCAAAGTAATTATGAACAATGTCTATCGCAAGTTACCTCAATGTGGTGTCTTTTTAAATGGGGCTGTAACCAGATTGTGTTTGGATATTTTTGACTGGATGATTAAAATAATTAAACAATTATCAAAAGAGTCAATCACTTTACTGTCACTTCAAACATGAATTAACCCACTAACCGACACAGCATTACGTGTATTATTGAGTAATAGTTGCAGATAACCTATTAACCTGCCTGTCTTTGGACTGTAGGAGGAAGCCGGAGCACCCAGAGAGAATCCACACACTCACAGGAAGAACATGCAAACTTCCCACAGGGACGTCCTAGCCTGCTGGGCGGCAGTGTTAACCACTGCACCACTACGCTGCCCCTTAGGTTAATAGGCTAATCTATGGCTATAAATATCCCGTAGGTGTGAGTGTGAGGGTGAGTGTGAGTGTGAGTGTGAGCATGAATGGTTGTTTGTGTCAGTCCTGCGATGCACTAGCGAATTGTCCAGGGTGTGCCCTGCCTCTCGGCCAATATGGGCTGGGATTGGCTCCAGCCCTCAGCAACACTGATAAGAATAAGTGGTTATGGAAAAAAAAGAGTTAGTAGAAAGGGCAGTAAAATTCCGTTGAAGTATGAAAAGTTTAGTCCTGATCATGCTACAGCAAAAGTAGGTAATACGAAGATTCATGTTGTAAATATTGAGAATTCATATAGAAAAGTATACTCCACTGAAATGATCGAGTTTATTCAAACAGACTTAATAAAATTGTGCTAGGGTAGAAAGCTGGGACGAGTACCACAAGTAATCACCACGTTATAAAAGGTGAACAAACAAACTAAATGAGTGATACCATTTAGCTCTAAATCCTCTCAACCTGATTCAACAAATCTACAGCACACCAGCATAAATGCACTTAAAGCTTGTAAAACGAACAGTTGGTTGGGGTGCCTGGCCTCCTGCCGTAGTGTGCAGCGCTGCAATTTAGTCTAAAGCAAAATGCAGCCATGGCCAAAGTCTCCACACAACTTAGTTGTAATGTTGTAATGTGATTGATGGATGTGGTTAAGCGAAATAGTTCATTTTGAATTCACTGCACTCCTCACAGGGTTCGTGTCCCTGCTGCTAACAAACTGGTGCTGGTTCTGAGCAGGGCCGCTGAACCTGTCGATCGTTAAAGTTAAACCTGTAACGACAGTGACAGCGTGATGCCGTGTGTTTGTTGTTGCTCACTTGTAAGGATGAGCGAAGAACTAATGCGTTGTGCAACTGTGAGGAGGCCAAAATACTGCTCTGAAAACCATTAGATGTTAAATTCTAATACTCAGTACATGCAGCCTGGAAATCAATCAAATCTTTTCAATCACATCTGTTCAGTGGGAGTGTGAAAACTGAGAAGACTGAGTTGAAATAGCAAAACACAGCAAATTCTCAACTATCTGAGACTGTCAGCATTTTACTGCTTGTGGCCTCACAACAAGCAGAAGGCGTGAACGAGATGCTTTCAGGGTTTTACCTGTAAAGAGATTACAGAAATGCAAAGCCAAGCACAACTGCTCCAAGAACATTGACATCTAAACCTGTACAGTCAAACAACAATACGTTATCGACTCCCTTAATTGTTTTAGACACTCTTGGTCCAGTCACAAAGGGTGATTAGCCCTCATCTAAACAGATACACTTCCAAATTACACACATTCTCTCCCTTTTCCCATTCACTTCTAGTGAAGCAAGTGCAATAGACGAATATGAACAGGCTTTTTCAGAATTGACAGAATTGATATCACACCCTCTTTCAGGGGCCAAGTTAGGGACTATTTTGTAGGATGGAAATGTAACATGACCATACTTTAAGGACCGTGTCACAGTTTACACACTGTGTTTAATTGACATCTGTGTGACCATCCTTTTAGTACTGTTGCACTAAATACGCTGTCATGGCTCTCCCTAATATATCAGGCAGTTTTACAAATCAGTAAAGGGATTTTTGGGGAACTTTTGCATCAATTTGATACATTACCTTTCTTGGGTAATTAATTAATTGGATTAGTATTCTATTACTTTACTGATATTCCAGAAAATTATTGAAGCATAGAATTATAATAAAGGATTAATAAGGAAATATCTCCCATCCCTAGTCGGGTTGTTTGCTTATTTTGACAGATCACTGTGAGCTGATCAAACCATACCAACATTCTGATGTTATCTGACCAATGGATGTTATATTTCTGAACTTAAACATTGCTATTGTTAGGGGCTTTATTGACAATTTTATTAACCTGTTGACCTCCAGAACTACCTGAAGACTAATTTCCCTGATTACCATTTGAGTCATTGTGTCTACCATAAAGCAATGGTAGCTGATGTAATTTGTACTGTATCCATGATCTTCTTCTGATGAATCCTCTGTCATAATTCTCACAAGTTCTTGCTTTACATAAAAATGTGCTTATCTTCAACTTGCATGTTGAGAAAATGGACTGGACCACTAGTAACATGGGACTTGTTAGATACGACTGGAATCACTTATTGGCAATCAGAGCAGTTTGCAACTCGCTGTGTTTAGGCTGGCAACATTCTCAAGAGTGGAGCAGAACACTGTCCAATCATCACTGGTAATTTAAAGCCTTGAGTGGTGGAGGTTTTAAGATGGTTTTAATTCAATAATGGCTGCTCTAAATAAATGTAATCTATGCTTGAATGGGCATTGATTTTACTATATAATCATCACTCCTTATCAAAACATCATGAGGAGTTAAGGTAAACCACAGCTGTGTGTCATCTGGGCTCGTTTCAGTTAAAGCCTGTTATAATAAAGCTACCTCATTGAAGGAGATCTTGTTGTTTTTCATCCTCTGAGGTCGACTCTTCCATGTTTTCCCAAAGAACTGCTGGTGATTTCTATCAAACAGGGTCACTCGCAGCTGGTAGGTCACATTTTGTTCCCCCTCTGACACCTCCTGTGAGTAAAAAGAGAAGACACCCACATCAGAAAGGTTAATCCTCAGTGTAGTTAAAATTGCTGAAACATCAACACCAAAGTTGTTGAAGCATAAACCCTAAATTCTGCATACACTTAATGCACCAATTAAGACTTTGTCCACAAAACTTTTTTCCAATGGATGGAGGCAGCAAGCACTTAGTGAGAAACAATTGTGCCAGTTAAGATTAACTGGAGTGGCGTTTGGTGGATTATCTCTAAACCAAATTTACAAGAGGATCCGCAGCAGGCTTACACTGGTGTTTTATTTCGTCAACATAATTGACAGCTTAATAAAATTCAAGGTAACCGTCAATAATCAAAGTTTTGGACGGAGTTTTGCAAGTTCTCTTAAGTATAGGGGCGAGATAGAGTATAATGTTAGGCCTTTATCATACCGTTGCTATGCAATGACCTCCCAAAGTCAGTAGTCTACTCCACACAGTTACAAACTACGCAGCATTTAGGTGCGTTTAACCACGACGGTATTTCTGTAGTGAGCAGAACTGTTTCTACATCTATACCAAGCATTTAGCGTTAGCTGTGAGCAGTCACCTGCGGGAGGTGAGCAGCAGTGAGCCGGCTGAGGCTGAGCTGTAAGCCCTGGGACTGGGTGAAGTGGCTTTCCACAGCCAGACGGACAGTCTGCCTGGGCGGGGGAACCAACCGGCTTCTCTCAAGTACTTCTTTCCAGCCGTCCGCCATGGTTGAAATGTCTCCTGTTTTGACCATATTATTTTGTCACTAGAAAAATAAGAATAACATTGTAAAAAAAATCAGAATAGTAGAGCACAGCCGTGATGTTACTACGAATATTATCTTTTCTGCCTGTTCAGATTTTCAAACCCGCGGCCGCCATATTGAAATCGGATTCTCCTACTCAGCGCAGAGGGGTTACTCGAGTTAACCAATGACTTCGTCAAAGGTATCCACGAGTGAAAAGAATAATACAACTGTATTGGTTTCACGTAAAGGTATGCGTTTATGCAAAGAGTCGTTCTATCCCTAAACTGAATATCTAAATAAAATTTCGCAGTTGGCATCTTTAATCCTGTAAACCTCTCATTTGGTATTGCCCATCGCACTGCATCAGTTACTATGGTAATGTTCACGTTGCCATGCAGGTCTACAGTACAGCCCACGGTTATCAGTAAATATGACAAACAAAGCAAAGCTTACTTTATATTTACAATAAAGAAACTTTATAATAAACATAACCAAAACAATTACTTATTACTTTAATATGATATTATAAATTATTAATAATATTATTAAAGTAATACTAGTAGTAGCTATAGTAGTAACATTTACTGTTTACAGGAAGCTGTAAATATGTATTCTGGCTGTGGCTTTTTTTTTTTTTTTTTTTGCTCCAAAACTTTATTTATCTCTTTTCACCTGGTGGTCTGTGTCTGGGATAAAGGGGGATCCATTCAACTGCTGTGTGAAATGGCTGCCCCGACTGAACCATTAGAGACAATCGCCCAAAAATGTCAGATACAGCCAAGATAGGATGAATGCTTCCATGTGAGTAATGCTGCACGTGCTCAAAACAGACATTAGAAATGATTCAGGAGAAGCCCTTCTCACAGCCAAGAAGTCGAGTGTGAAAAGTTGAGGGCATTACTCAACTCTTTTATTGCTTTTATTAGTTATGGGACATTTTTATATGATTGGTTCCTCTGGATCCAAAATGTATTTACTACTTATGACATTCCTAGTAGCTCAACACTTTCTAAATATAAACATGAAGATAACTCAGTACAGAATATCTTTGCCTTCCATTTGTTCTGTCCTACATGGAAAACATATTTTACCAGTCTGTACCTTGACATGACATTTGTAAGGTGACAACAAAATTACAAAATGCAAAACACTTTTACGAGTGCTGAAATTTTGTTTTGCACTTACCAGCCACTGTACGTTTGAGGTACTAAATGCTGTTTACTAATTTAATATGAATAATAAATCAATATAATACCTCACTGAAGGAGATCTTGTTGTTTTTCATCCTCTGAGGTCGACTCTTCCATGTTTCCCAAAGATTAATATGAATAATAAATCAATATAATCAAATGTAAGCTTAATAATACCTAATAATATGACTCTGACATTAAGGCAAGACTGCATAATGAGTACTTAAAGTTTTTTTTTTCTCATTTAGTTGATAAGACCTTTTTATAATAATAATAATAATTATTATTATTATTATTATTATTATTAGTAGTAGTAGTAGTAGTAGTAGTAGTAGTAGTAGTAGTAGTAATTGTATCATAATTGTATTTATTTATTTATTTATTTATTTAGTATGGTATCGTTCCTTCAGTGAAATATCTGAATACTTAGTGAACCTTACCATCAAACAAAGACATTGGCGGAAGACAAACACTAGAGGGCAGCAACACAGCAGCGCTGCTTGCATGCAGCCTGTAGAGGAAGAGAACGGAAGCGGTAGGTACAAAAGTGAAAACAGCGCGATGTTTGGTCTCTTCGGGAAAATTAAACCTGTGAAAATTAGGAGTTGCAATGACAGTAGAAAGTACGGAGTTGCAGCAAAGGATGTGAAGGAGTTACTTAAAAAAGGCTGCAAGTTATTACAGGTATGTGGTCTTCTTCTTTGTTTTTAAAGGTTGTAAAAGTCACCGCCTGTTCCGCTTTCTCTTTGAGGATGTGGACAGACAACCCCAGACACACACGGTTGTTAGTGTTTCAGTGTTGGCACACCGAACTTTAGCTGCGGGTCATCCTCACATATAAAAAGATAATGGTGACTCTCCAAACTGTGGGAGGAAATCATTTTCACATAATGTTCAGACAAGAGATATGCTCACATGTTCCTGACACAGTTATCTGCATATTAGATAAAACTATATGAATTTTAGCATGACAGCAGCGCACAAACAGACCAGAGAGGCAGGAACAGGTTACAGATACAACTATAAAAAATATACATTATTAACAAAGCTATATACTGTACATTACCACAGACCAGTGTGTATAAATATAATGTATATGCCAAAACAAGTGGCAAGGCAGATATTTCATATTAAAGATAATTTTCAACATGTTTCAAAAAAAAAAAAATAGCATATAACCAAATGTGCTTCATATCGATTGAACTCAGTGTACCAAAACACAAGATAAACGTATGACGTTAATGTGAACAAACTGTGTCATAGACAGCTCTGGTGTTTACATCTATAAAGAACAACACGAGCTACAAAGATTCTATCATGTCCAGACTGTCTGACCATTCTGCACACATCTTTTGAGATGATATAGCAAACAGTAGTCCAGGCTTGTCCATAGATTGATATCACAGAACTCGCACTGGTTGTCGGGTAAGATAATGAGTGAGAGACGGAAGGCATCCCCAACATGTAAGTTAAGACATTTTACAGAATAAGTTCAGTATTTGTGAGGTGGTGTCCTTCAAAATTAAAAGAACATTTAAAATGGATGTACTTTTCACTTGAATTTAAACTTTTTTTTTTTTATGTCATCCTCATTTCCAGTTGCCACCTTCAGGTGCACATGTTTGTTTGTATGATGACGGGACAAAAGTGACAGATGAATACTTCAAGACTCTGCCGGACAACACTGAACTTGTTATTCTCTCCCGAGATCAGACATGGAGCGGAGGAGGTGAATCATCCTCACACAACATTTAAGAATATCGAGACAAATGTTTTAATTATGAACACCCTTATAAACCTTGTGTTTCTAATTCCAGTTGTGTATGACATCAGTCAGTTACTGAGCGCAAGCTTGTACGGCGATGCCATCGTCGAAGCGGCTAAAGGGCTCCTATCTGATGAGAAAGCTCCTAAGAGGCGTAAAATCCTGACTGACCTGATGCAGAACCTAGAGGACAGATCCGACCTGGAAAACAGAACGGACGATGAAGACTGGTTCAAAGGTACAAAGTTCAATGGAGATTCTGGCTAGCCACACTTGAGGTGCTTAGTTTATGGGTCAGTATGCCAACATATTGCTGCCACAATGACAAAAAAACCCTGGATATACTTGTTTTAAGGTCCTTAGCATGTTAAAACACTATTCTTTTAATTAATTAAATTACTTCATGATAAATTATTCAGTTTTGATGACAGACCTCAACAAATGACAAAAACAATGTCAAAAAGTTTTGAAGATAAACTGTGCTAGACAGTGCTTGTTGTCGCTGACACTTTTTCTGCTGTGACAAATTACAAATACAATGAACTCCTTGAGTTGTGGCCATGTTTAGTTATGTTTATGCTCATCAGAATGTGAACTTACATAAAGGAGGGAAGGATATCTCATCATCTAAAAGGTAGAGGGTCATGACATTTTACATTCATTCTTCTCTTAGGACAAACATTCTTTCTGCAGTAAAGCTCTGTGAAATACAAAACTCAGTCTGGTGTTTGTTCCACATTTTTCATACTGTGGGGTGTAATAAACTTTTCAGTTTGAGAACTGGGAAGCTTTGAATGTTTATAATTAACTTGCATGATACAGGCTTAAAAATGAGGAACAGCAGAAGTCTGACTGAAGGCTCCATTATGTGCTCCACCAAAATAGTCGAAAACAGTCGAACAGTCCAAGTGTGCTTCCACCACCTGTCTCACATCAGAAATGTGGCAGCAATTTCTGCAACTTTCCGAAACCGAGAATTGACACCCTCTTGACACCTTGATAAGTCATCTATGCAAATGTGAGAGGTGATGCAGGGTTTGAATTTCTCTCCCTTGTTTCATTATTTACGCAGCTGTCACTTTTAAAGTGAACAACCGAGTGTCTCCCAGGACAGACTTTCTAATGTTTTATTGAGGTTTAAACTGCCACTGCCCTCCACTGCCACCAAAATCTGCCTATATTGAGTAGATGTTGCAGTAACTGATGACTGAAGAGATGTGAACTGGACACAAGTGATCACATGTGGCTCACACGTGTTGGTAACATTGGTCCTGAAGTGATTTATACAGTTTATATGTTGACAGAATCATTTTCTAATTAGTACAATATGAAAGCAGACATTGCAACTAATTTAGCAATAAAAAACATGGGTGTTACCTAGAAAGATATTCCAATAAACACTTATTGTGACTCCAAATGTATGTGTTGAGTTTGTTGTAAAGTGGGGTTTCATTTCAGGTGTCGACGCTCGATTTAAGACGAAGTCTGCCTACATGAGGTACAACTGTGAAGGCAGGATACGAGGCTACATGAAGGAGGTAAAAGCCCCAATTCTGTTAATGAATCCTCAGGCGTCCAGCTGGCATGACATCTAACATTTTTCTGCCTCTGTTCTCAGGTTGTAGAAGCCACCAAGACAATAGAGAAGGCCAAAGTCAGGGCAGAGTTTGAGAAAGCATCACAGAGCCTGGCAGAGATGCTGAAGAATGCAAGGAACAACGGCAGCTACTTTGACAGGACTGAAGAGGAGCCAGATCGCCTCTGTACTCAGGAAGGATGGTTTACCTGCCAGGTATTACAGGAAGAAATATACACCACATACCAAAGTGTCGAGAGGTCTGTCAGAGCTGAATGAACAAGAAAATATGACTTTTGGCCTGATTTGTATGTCCCGGATACATTTTTAAGATCACAGATAAAAATCTGCAGAGCATCAGTTTTGTAATCAGTACACGCCATCTTAGGTTATTCAGTGTTTTATATGCATCCTGTGTCAACACGATAACAATCTGGCACAAAGAAAATGTCTTATAGTGTGATTTTCTGAAGAGCTGGGCCTGCTTTTGATCATTTTCACCTCTTCTTCTTCTTCTCTCCTCAGGGATCATTTGACCAGGAATTGTGCCCATCTTTTCATTCCATAAACCCCTACAGCAGCCAAGAGAGCAGGGTTTTCTTCAGCACATGGAATCTGGACCACAGGTTGGACACAAAGCTATTTCACCGGCACAAAGTGCTAACCAAGCCTAGCTGGCGATTTAAATACACTCAGGACCTTTTTGACCCCATCATACATGTTGCACGTATAAGTATCTGACACCAGGAGACAGTCAGAGCAGAAACCTCTCCCCCGGGCGATAAAATAAAATAAAATAAAATAAAATAAAGGGTGTAACCGCCTCACCGAGTAAGTTCATGCACAAAATGACACATCAAGAAGTGCCAGAAAGGCTCTAGTTAGAGAGGGTCTTGGCCTTATTCTGGTGAATATCGGCTAGTAATTAAAATCCTAGCAGATTGATGCTTCTAAAGATTGCAATAATAAAGTACCACAAGGCAGAAAGATAGGAGCTTGTTGCAGAAAGCAGGTCCTAGTTGATGGAAATAGTTCAAAGACAAATCAGTTACATTTATTATCAAATAAATGGGCATTATTATATGACTTCATATCAACCAGTCATTTCCAGACTATGCTGAAGAATCAGATCCTGCCTTGGTAGGCAGTGATCTGATCTGATATAAACAAAGTTTGAGGGTCTTATTGAGGCTGCAGCTGTAGAGCTACCAGTACATTAAATATTAATTGGAACAAGATATCTTACAACTATATTTCTTCTTCTTGTGTCCAGGATTGAAAAGAAGAGGACGGTCATTCCCGCTCTGCTGGACGCTCTACAGAATCACAAGAGCGTTGATGTCAACCTGAACTACTTCTACCGCATGCTGTTCACCAGGGAAAACCTGAAGCTGGTTCACATCGTGTGCCACAAGAAAGGAGCTCACAACCTGCAGTGTGACACCAAGGAGATTTTTAGACGAGCCGGTAACACGCAGAAAGGGAAGCAGAAGGTCGTAGGGAAGAAGAGGCGTTTGCTGTGAATATTTAACTTCTGAAAAATGTGTTTGTATGAACTGTGACAACAATATTACTGATCAATTCTGTGAATTATGATCTCAGGTCCACGGTAACAAGATCAGATCCACAACAAGCTGACTTTGTCCTTTTACCTCACTTTTTTTTTTTAAACCTCTTGTGATATTTCTGAGCCATGACAGCAGGCTGTTAAACACAAAGTAATCACACTGAAACAAACCCTGAAATCATGAAAAACATTTATTTGTTCTTCGCGTTGGCACAATGATGTAAAACGCATGAATCGATTTACAATGACTGCTTGATGGACGAGGCATTCATTCACTCAGAGAGTTGCATAGAAGAATATGAAAAGCATTTTGCATAAATAAAGCAGTAAAAAATATAACAAACATTTGATTGGATGATCAGAATAATCAGCTATATACAAAATATTACAAAATGTGCACAGCAAAAGTGCAATTACTCTTAACCTCGAAGTTATCCTCAGATAATTTACATTGAAGATGTATCAGTAACGTTAATGTTTTTCTTTTAAAAATGCATTTGTTATGTTTGCAAATCAATCAGGGAAAATGACTAGCTGCACTGATACATGTGCAGCATACACACACACAGACGGATGTGTTGTTTGTTAAGAAGCTGCCAAAAAACTGAGCACACAAATATGTGGTGAGGAGGAATATTAGACACTCTGTGAACAATGGGTCATTCATGTTAAACAATGAATTTGTGATATTAGAAGCTCATTATGGAACTGCTCTTTGGCACATGCGTACCCTCTTTCCTCATCTCGTTTATAGTGTGAAGTTGAAATCTGTCAACGTGCTGCTGACGTGTCAACGTGGGGAATTTTATCATTTACAACTGAAAAAATTAGCTTCCTCAAGCGTTCATATGATGTAGCATTATGTATGTTACTGATGTGCCTAAAAAGTGTCGTGCCAACACACCCTCCAGGTGAGACCAAAGATGACTGAACCGGTGGTGTGTGTGAGCAGAAATTCAGCAATAAATAATAAAAGCAAGCACTCCTGCACATGTGACTATATTAACCTCATTACTGTATCCGTGTTAAAAAAATAAGATGAAATAAAATATTCAGGCTGACAACAAATTAGCATTTTTGTTGTGTGTGGACAGTCCTTGTCAGGTCAAAATTGAACACTACCATCAAGAAAGTGTTAAAGTCATAAATATGTCTGACGCTCAACTTTTTGTCCGATCACTTCAGCATATGACGTGGGTACTGGAGGCAGGTTTAAGGCAAATACAGTATACCCAGATAATATTGACTTGTCTGTAAGTGATGGTCAGCCAACAGCAGATTCGACGACGGGTTACTTACATCGCAGGGGACAATTTCATCACCAGTGACTCACGAGCGTCGTTTCACACAGACTGTATATTTGTAACAAATTTTAGGGTTGATTGAATGCAACATCTGAATAGGTAGTTTAATCTAGATGTGTTTTCCTAAGAGACACAACTTTGAGTCCAACACAGTCATTAATACAGTCACTCTTCGCTAAGTGTCCCCTCTGTCGTCCTGCTGCATACTGCCCAGGCCCGCCTCCTCTTCATCGCTGTCCTCTCGCGCATAGTAATGCCTCCTCCTGTTCTCCCTGTGAACGCGGGCAGAGGTCGCTGACGATCTCTGAGGAAAGTCCTGCGGAAAATTTGGAATTGTAATTCATTAAACAGTTGCCGCCACAAGCAGTGGCAGTTGAGCTCAACTAGAACACAACACAACAGATGTGAGAGCTGCTTTATCTATGTTAAGTCGGCCTCCGCTCCTAAATTGGCCGTCAGCTGGGAAATGTTTCCTCTACACCAACTTTGTTTAAAGCAATTTAATCCAACCTGAGCCTCCTGTTTGTCCCTGTTGTGGAGATAATCCAAACTGCCTCACCTGTACAGCATCCAAGTTCCCAAAGAACTGCTCCACGGGAAGAATCTGATTACTGTCGTCATCTGGGAACAGATTTTTGCCAGTTTCTTCACACTCCATGTCCTCTGGCTCTTGTTTGTCCAAGGTGCCGTTTACCCTGCAGCTGTCCGAACCCAGCCCCATCCTCAGCTCGTTTTCTTTGCCTTCCTGTCCTTCGGGCTCTGGTGAAGCCGAGCATCTCTTCCTGCCTGCAGACTGGTGGCACTCGCAGCTGATGCGAGAGTGTCTCTCCAAAGGACCGTCTGCTTTACTGTAACCACTGACTGCTGCGTTGCTCTCTGATGCCAAGTGTGTCTTTGGACTTCTCACACATCTCCTCCTTGTAGCAGAAGCCTGGTGACGCCAAGTTAAAAAAACAGTGTTGGGATGATGTTACAGTCTGTTACAGTCAACTTTAAATTTCACAACACACATTTTGAATAGCAAGCCTAACGGTTGTAAAAGTTGTTTAAACTAACACATTATTCAACATAAGTGATACACTCAGTTAGAAACAGCAGAACCTAACTTTATCTACTCCTTATCTCGGAGCTTCTCTCCTGTATACATGTTAACACAAACCTTTCTGGAGCTCTTGACCTCAGCACTGCGTTTCCTCCTTTTGGGCTTCAAGCTGCCAAGTTGACCAGACATCTGCAAAGCAGCACAATGGGGTGCGTTTAATCCTTTGAGGCTATTATAGCAGCCAGTTAACACGATTTCCATCAGCAGGGAGGCAGCTGTCATTATACCAGCAGATCCGAGGCCCCTGCTTAACAACTGCTCAGCTAAAGTTTTCACTGAACTTACATCACGAGCCGAGTAACTTTCCAAAACACAGCCCTGTACAAGAGTGGATTACGTTGAATTTATTGGGCTTTTTTTTTTTGTAATGTGAGCCAGCTTTACGGTCTAACTTCAACAGCATGGAGATGTTAGAAGTGTTTCATAGCAGCAAACACATAAAGCTGGCTTATCTCAGATGGTATGTCTATCATGTGTGGCTGCCTTGGATAATCACTGTCATGTCGTTTGAGTTTAGCATATTAAGCATGTTATGCATACTTTTAGTCACATCTATGCTGAACATGTGTTTAAAATGTTGGGATCTTCTCAGCAAGTAACATTATTCTAATGACCTCTGCTCTATATGCCCTTACCTGACCTTATCAGTGACAACTCGTGGTTTAATGATGACGTTTTAGGACATCTTGTCTTCAGATTACACTTCAGCCCTCCAACAACCCTCCTCCATCCTCCACTGACCAAACTCCACCCAAAAGTTTGTCAATTTAACACCACGCCATGACTCGAGGCTTTACTCAATTAACAGTACATTTGCGCTGTTTTAGCCGTGTGTGAACACGGCCGAGTTTAAATTCATAACAGACAGTCATTATTTGTTGCTGTTAAAACACCTGTTTGTCCAGTAAAGTGACTGAGCTGTCGACAATTAATGTTCTCATGTATCGTCGGTTAATAATAAAAGACACCCCGGCTAAAGATGACTACGGTGGGTCAAAATGGGCCACCTTATCTATCCTGTGGTTACACCACAAACCTGCAGCTTACGGAAAAGCTCAGATTTAACTAGAGGCAGAAAAACAGTCCAATAACCGATGTCGACATATCGACTGCAAGCTAATAAAGCTAGCGTGATAGCTATGAGCTATCGGATACTAGCTGCCCGTTGCTAATAACCTGGCTAAACACCTACCTTGTGCACCATTTGCCGGGGTAATGTTTCTGGGGGGGTTTTCCGCGACCCTGATATTAAAGTTTGGACTACCTTGTTCGTTATTAGCTTCCAGGGCAGCCGGCTTTGGCTACTAGCTACAAACAATTACGATATGTGGCGTCGTCGCCTCACTCAGTGTGTTTCCGGTTGGCGAGGGTCAGTCAATCATCTCGTCTGCGCCGCAATGTACTCCCTTGACTGGTTGTTTTATTTACAAGCTTTGTTTGTATGCGTTCACTGTAACATGACGATTCGTGATTTTAATATTTCTCAAACTTAATACACACATTCATAATATTTGTTCTCATGGGATTCTTTTATTTTGAAGGCAGCCCCACATTTTCCGCTTTTTGCGCACTCACTCGCTCAAAGCGGCGCAGCTTGACGCAGCCGTTAGCTCGTGAGGTTGGTCTGTTTCTGTGGTTGGTTTTGTTGTAGACATTACATTTAATGACAGGTCCACGTGTGTCCGTGTGAGTGTGAAAAGTGTGTGAGAAGAATGCTGTTTTAGTTCACTTCTAATTGTTTTAGTTTTAACTGGGTCATGTGAGGTGACGTTATTCCACACAATGTCCACAAGGTGGCGGAAGAGAGTTTCCAAATCCACCTGTGTGGGAGCGTAAAGAATGCTGTCTGATGCTGAGTTATCCTGCTGTAAAACCTGTAAAATTGCTTTTCCAATTACATGTTGTACTCTTTCTAGTAATACACTGAGATAGTTGGACACTTATATTGGGAGAAAAAAAAGTTCGGAGCTTTCCATTTCAATAACTTGGCAAATGAGGTTAGAGGTGTCACAATTAGATTAAATATTTCTTTTAAAATTCAGAAAAGATTCAGAGCAGAACCACCTGTACATTTCTGGGGAAAAAAGCGCATTTTTATCCTGTATCGACACCTTTTTTTGTTTGTTTGTCAGTTAAAGCAAATATTTCTTATTGGTATAACGCTGCCGTGAAATCAGTGATGTATTTACAACCTTTTTATTATGCCTTTGCTCTGCACTCCCTGGTTAAGTTGTATATAACCATATGCAATGTGTAACGTTTAATAAACTTTTTAAAAGTTGGATGTTTATTTCTGAATTATTCCCGTTGTATTGAACTTGTGATATATATATATATATATATATATATATATATATATATATATATATATATATATATATATATATATATATATATATATATATATATATTGATGGCCTGGCTTCCATAGGGGTGGACACCTGGTGTGTGAGAAATGGAAACGCCTGCTGATCCAGATCAGTGTGGATCATTAGGGGGAGGAGATATTGGGTGGGAGAGGTGGGGAGAGAGAGGTCTCATGCAACAGGTCTCCAGTCTGTCTGTGTATAGGCGGAGGGCAGAGAAGAAGAAAAAGGAGAGGCAGAGGCTGAAGGGCATATTGCGTATCATGCATCACCTCTCTGCACCGAGAGGCGACATGTGACTCCACTAAGCGCCGTCATGGGCAAAAGATGCCCCGGGGCCACTTCAGTGTCAGCGCTCTCACGTAGCCGGGGACGCGACCTCTGGGGTCCAATTGATCAGGGACGGACACACAGTTGTGGAAAAAACTATGAAGGCAAAAGGTTCAGCGTCTGATGGTCTGTGAGAGCCATGGATAACCTTTTTCGGAGAAAGCGGGTCGGTCTGCTAAAACCCCTGCTGAGCCTGTCTCTGGTGTTTGCGTCTTTCCTCATGATCCACAAGCTGAAAGTGGCAGAAAAGGATGGAGTGGGAGTCAAACACATGAGGGATACCTCCTGGTGCGGCTCCGAGTGTTTTTCATTCAAGAAGGGAGTCGTGAAAAATAGTTTGGTGAGCTCGGACACTCCAGCGATTGGCAACGATTTGGATGCGCAACGGGTCTCCAACGGGACTCCGGCTCTCTGGGACGCGCAGGTTATCAACTGCAGCGAGGACGCGTCGGTAAAGAACCAAGACTGGTTCCGGCGCTTGGACCCGAGATTTCACCAGTTTGTTCTGCACAGACACTGCAGGTACTTCCCCATGATCCTCAACCACCCGGAGAAATGCACGGATGGCGAGGTGCACCTTCTCATGGTGGTGAAGTCCGTTATCGAGCAGCACGACCGGCGGGAGGCGGTGCGTAAAACCTGGGGTAAAGAGCACACGGTGGATGGGAAGAAAATCAAGACTTTATTTCTTTTGGGAAGTCCGACGACAGGCAAAGACACCAAGAACCTCCAGAAACTGATCGAGTACGAGGACAAGATCTACGGGGACATCCTCCAGTGGGACTTCATGGACACCTTCTTCAACCTGACACTGAAAGAGGTGAACTTTCTCAAATGGTTTAACATCTACTGCTCCGGTGTGCAGTTCATATTCAAAGGAGACGACGACGTGTTCGTGAACACGCACAACCTGCTGGAGCTCATCGGCTTCAAGGTGGAGGAGCACAAGGAAGCCGACTTGTTTATTGGGGACACCATCTCCAAGGCGATCCCCATCCGAAACCGGCAGAGCAAATACTACATACCCAAAGAGCTGTACGATAAGCCATATCCCCCTTATGTTGGAGGTGGGGGGTTTCTGATGTCCTCCCTAATGGCCAGGAGGCTCTTTGTGGTCTCGGAGGACCTGGAGTTGTACCCGATCGACGATGTGTTTTTGGGGATGTGCCTGCAGAAGCTTCACTTGGCCCCAGTCATGCACCCGGGCTTCAGGACCTTCGGCATCACCAGACGCAGGGTGAGCCCCATGAACAGCGAGCCATGCTTTTATAAAAACCTCATTGTGGTGCACAAACTGAGCGCGCAGGAGCTGCTCAGGATGTGGAGCGTGGTGTACAACGAGGACCTGATATGCGCCAAAAAGACCTCCATATGATCATCAGTAAATAAATTAATTGACCGGAGCTGAACTGATAGCTGGAATACAGTTTTTAACTGATCATGATCACATGATGAGCTTTATTGAACTCGATGAGTCATGTAGTGACCAGGGAAACAGCTATGATTTTTGTCAAGTCATTAAACTGTCACTGATTTTATGTCAAATGAAAACGGTCGCATAACCAGGTTGGGATTCCTCTCCACTAGTCCTACTTTCAATTTTCTGTCTATTTTGTGAAACCACTACCACTCCACAAACATCCCAGCAAGATTTCTAGGCTTCTTACTCTTGGTGCCATTTCAGACTGGAGTTCCATCAGTGTTGATGTAGAGACATGATTGTAATGGTTTTAGTGTCTGTTTGTGCAGGCATGAATAAGACTTGACTTGTTACATCCAGGTGTTCCTCCGAAACTGCTGATTTGATCTTCACATCCTGTTTCAGGATTTCAGTGTGACTGTGGACTCACAGCACAAAGCGTGGAGCAAACAGATGCATTCATAGTTGATTATTTTCTACTGACACTGTACAAATCAAATCTTTTTTTTTTTTTGTAAGTTAATATATTGTTTTTATTTTGTATGTATTAATGAATTTGTGTATGATTTACAGAGGCACAAACCAAAGACACCAAAAGGGCTGTAATATGTAATTTGTGTAAATAAAAGTGGAGCGCTCTATCAACTGTGTAAATACATAATGGATGTTGAAACATGTAATTCATGATGTGTGAACAGCTTGGGAACAGCACACACACACACACATTCAGCTTAATGTAGCTTTATTTAAACAAATACAGACTTTTTTTTGCAGAAATTGCAATTTCATGACAAAATTATAATTCAGAAAATACTGATGACTGCACATACAAACACAATCAATACAGAAGCATATTAAAGCCAACATGATGGACTGGGAGGTTAAAAACCAAATATACTCTCTTATACTGTACATCAACTATATTTGTATTGTGTTAGTCATTTTTCCACTAATACAACAGTTATCACACACAAGATTCACCTTATTATTATTACAATTTGTAAAAGTATATTGAGTAACCTCAGACTACTTTAGGGATGTTTCTGTTCTTGGCTGTGGGTGAATCACAGATATATTACAATCAACATGGTCGGAACACACAACAGAAGTAACAGAAGGATAAATCTTACTCATTTAAATTCTGAATTTGTCTTTAAAATCAGTTCAAAGCCACTGAAGTGCTTCAAGGTGTTTGTTTGGGCCCACTTAAATCAGCACAAATCAAGCAGTCTTGAAGAAAAAACGTGTCATACAAATACTACTGCATACAGTACGTTAATCTCCATTGTGTTTTTATTTTATTTGAATAACTCTGTTACGTTAAAGGTGTACTTCCTCTCCTTAGTCAAGTCGAGCATATAAAACTGTGCTATCTATACAAGATTGTCAGTAGGCATTAAGCATAAATAAAGTCTTTACTATAGCGAAATATCAGCGGTGAAGCACCAACCCTTTGGAAAAGTGCTGATTCATTGAAACTATTTCAGGAAGGAAATGAAAATGTAAACAAACAGCAAAGTGTGATGCTGACAGTGAAACTGCACTCAGGTTGTCATTGGCTGTCAGACTGAAGCATTGTGTTGCCATGGGTGGAAAAGTCTTCTGCTTGTAACCAAAGCTCCTTCCTCTTCTCCTCTCATTAGTGCCTCTACAAGGTTTCTAAGTATCAGTCATTGTCACGGTCCTCTTATTAGATGGAGTGATTGATTACATATTTAATGATATTACCATGGGAAGCTCTTGACCTGACTCATCCTGTGCAAACTCGGACTGTACAAAAGTAATCACTTATTTTAGTTTTATTTATACCCTGAGTTTGCGGTCTAAATATCACTTTAACAATGCTAAGTCATTTTTATGTAAAAAAAAAAAGTCAATTATTACAATTTCTACATAAATGGTCACATTTCTAGCAGCTTTGGAGAACTTGAGCAGCTTTAAAGGGAACTTTCACACATTTTACAAAGAGAGGTTAGTTTACTAGCCTGTGAAAACAGTTATAATGTCTTCTGTGGCTCTGGGGGAGCTCTGTCTAGTCTGAGAAAATAATCCTGATGACATCACTCTGACGTCACCTCGGCCTGGGCTTTGAGCCAACACATTTATAACAGAAAGCCAGTTTTGCAAACTGAGTGTGTCAACTTTGTAAGACGTGGGTATTGTACTTGACAGACAAGGTCTAATGAGAAGACGAAGGACTAAAAGTCAGGATATCTCTGCCACTGTTCCGTTAATTTTGACAATTTTTTTAAAAACCTGGAAGTACAGTATTAAATTGGTGTACCGCCCCTTTAAGCTGTACAAGTCCCCACCACAGAGGCTCCAAACGGCAGTGAGCAACATAAGAAAAATAGCCTTAAAACTGAGTGCCTGTAAGTTTATATCAGTGCTTATGTTAACCAGTGTGTTTGTGATGCGAGAGGCTGAACATATAGAGAAAAGACAAAGGAGGCAAGATACCTAATATTGGTGAGTCCAGCTGACTCTTCTCTGCACAGACTTTTTGTCACTGATCTGATAAAGATCTGATAAATGGATGCAAAACTGCAAGCTGATAAGACAGGGAGATTCCAGACCAGGAAATATGGGACCCATTTCAATGAATTGGAACATGTATCTATCAGTGGCTGGTAGATGTCCACATTTTGAGAAGTTAGTTTTACACCCTGGTTACTACACAGATGTTCGGTTCTGTTGGCTGTCTCCTCTGGGTCCCTAGTTTTAATGCTTTCCTGGTGTTTGTCCTTTGGCGAGGGGTGCCAGGGCTGGGATCCGGCTGCCTTTTCCCATGGGCCTAGCTCTGGCTCCGACAGACCGGGCCTGCTTCAGCTTGGCTCCGCCAACAGCCTTGCCTGGGCACATACACACACACACAAAAATCCTTACAGTAAACCTTTGAAAGAACTTCATCAATTAACCCCACCCCCCTTATGTATAGTTGAGTAGTAAACAAAGCAGCCTGCATCAACTGTGATGTGACCATAAACAGGTTTCATGATGAGATCAGCTCACAGAAATGTGGCTACCAGTGGGACTCTGAGTCTATGCTGTGGTCACATCACAAGGCCTACACTATACAGGATATACAGTGAGCTACTAAGTGTGTTCTATCAGCCTACAAATGGGAATTAGAAAAAAAAAAAAAAAACTCAAGTCAACAAATCAATAACTTGATCAAAAGCGGAAATGCCATGCATAACTCCTGTATTCAAATTTTAACTCAAGTTTGTACAGAAGACGTAAAAAAGCAAACAAACACCAAACTTTAACTAACGGTAGCACAATGACTCAACAGCAACTAGAAACAAACCATAGCTTCCTCCACTATACAATATATACATTGACTTTACAAATAAATTATAGCAGAACATGAATATCATGTCATAACAGCATTGTTTAACAAATAATCTTGGTTGATTTGGTGACAGCTGGGGTTATTGGTGGTAAATGCTGAGGGCAGCTAACACACACTGAGAAACTACTCTTTCATAAATGCGACAGAATAAGAACGACTGGCAACTGGTTATTTAAGTGTTTCACAGCGAGAAAACCATGGGTTAAGAGGATCCATGGCATCATGTTAATAATCATCATTTAGAAGCATCATTTTAATAAAGATGACTAAAGAAGACAGTAAACCTCAACTCATCGGCTTTTGTCTTCCGCATCATGTCCACTACATGCATGTATTGTTTCCTATGAATTCCATGTGCACGAGTATGTAATGTTAAACCCTGCAGGGGAAAGTGGACTCTACCAGTAAGAATAAATACTACTATATATAGATATATAAATACTTTGAATAGCTTTTGCTGAAAAATGATAACAGTGTGAGTGAGTTCAACAAGCTCAACGGTCACTCTGGCATCAAGATGCTTATTAAAGTAATGTGAGATGTCCGTCAACAAAATCCTGGGTATCTGGACTAATCCAAGTCTACCTTACCCGTACAAAAAGCTAGATTCTTGTGATATGACGAAGCTGTAACTGCACGTGTCAGCCATTAATAAGCTGCTTACAACCACTGCTGTGATTGCAAAATATCACTCGGGATGGATACACAAACACCCACTAAACTGGGCTCTGAATGAAATCGGTCTCTATTTTTATGCGACTCATTCTGTGCTCTGAGGCAGGAAAAGCTGCAACATGAAATTTTTACCAACAAGCATGGGCACTTTGTATAGCTTTCACAGAGAGCGTTGGGGAGGTAGGTGTAAGCAGAGGGTGTATGAATGCTTTACCTTGTGCTGGCTGGGTTCTCTGGGACACCGCAGTCCTGCGTGAGTTTTGTTTACAGCCCTCTCTGCCCATGAGGTGAGCCTTCCAGGCCTGGAATGGGGACAAAGTAGCTCAGTGAGTCCGTTCCTCTCCCAGGTACTTTCTCGATCGGGGCAACCACGGGTGACTGTAGGCCCAGTCAAGGCCCGAATGGCTGCCCTCCCTCCCACTAACACTGCAGTCTTTCATTGGGTCAACGCTCAGTGATCTGTCAGCGCGAGTGTGACTTTCTGTCAGTTTTTTCTTCATTAATTTTTAAAGGGTGTGTGTGAGGTAAGAGACTGAATGAGATTCTGAAGGAGAACACAAATTACAACAGAGGTTGAATACTAAGTGTAAATTTGGGCATATCATATCTTACCACAGTCGGACATCAAATAGTTTTCAGGGATATAAATTAAATAAGTAAAAGCACTGAAAGATGTATTTTTATTTTTAATCATGAAAGACCATCCGCAATAATAACCAAAAGACTCACTAAGCACTGTAACTAAAGATAATCTGTGTTCTTCGCAGCAAATGTTACAATGAACAACACAATTGTAATTAATACGATTCCAGCTATTTGTTACTATTGTTCCAGTATTGTGCAAGCTGCCTTACTGGCACAGCTTGAACATGTGGCCACATCCCAATCAGTGATGTTACAACAGGTGTTTTCCGTCAGCTGACAATAGGAAAGCATCTGCCGTGTATTACTAAATGTAGACTGCTACATCTCATAATGCAATTTAATATAATATAATATAATATAATATAATATGATATATGTATGTTATAATATAATATAACATAATATAATATAATATAATATAATATAATATAATATAATATGATATATGTATGTTATACCAGGGCACTTTTTCTATTGAGCTGATCTAGACCGTACCCAACAGTTCCCACCATTTGCAAACATTTGGCGACAGTGGCAAGGAAAAATTCTTTGAAAAACGCCACAGACAGCAGCATAAAAAAAACGCTCATTACTTTACGTTCACTACTTTTTGTTTATCAGTTAGTTTACACGTTTCATCAGCAAATCAGAAATCAGGAGCGACAGTATCAAGTACTGAGTTTTGGAATTTTGTATCAGTGTTTTGCCCAGATGTTTCATTGATGTAAACTGGGACAGGTGCTGGTCAGACTGAGCTCTTGTGGCCTCTTGAAAGACGGCTTGCATGATTCATTAGACTCCACAATGACAGAAATGTAACAGAAGACAAATGAAAGGTGATACTATTACATCTTTCAGCGGGACAGACAATCTTGTACACTGCAATGTAATCTTCTCTATCACCAAAAAGCCTAAAAAGTAAAAGTAAACTCGGATATTTTCCTGTTACTGTAACTTGTACAACAAGACAATGATTCATCTTTGTCCATTAAAAAGATAATAAAGTGCATTATTATAAAGAACTGCATTATATTAAACACCGTGATTACAAAAAAGATATAAGAAAAACACAGTTATCAAATAATAAGCTTATTGGGAGATTTTTGTCTTTACTTCTCCTGTAGCTAATAGGAATGTGAAGAATGTGATTGACTTCATCTTGAGACAAATGAAACAGCTCATTAAGAAGAAAGGCTTCACCTCCTTTGAAGTCTTTAAAGGCCAACAAAAGTGGTGTTTTACCTCAACACCTGTTTGCTCCTCAAGCCTAATATTAGATGCTTTTGAGTTTCTGTGTTGATATAAAACAAAACAAAACAAAACAGAAAAGCTCATTGAGTGGAGTTCAGGCCCAAGTTCTGTGAAAGAGTTACCACATTCAGGGTCAACTACTAAATTCAAAACATTAAAGGAAGCAGCTCTGTAAGTCTGTAACGCTGTAAAGGAAGCAGCTTTGCATAAAATAAATACAATGGCTGTTCTAATGCAACATTCAAATGAAGGTTGTCGTTAATCGAGACACTGCTTTACAAGAAAACATAGTGGAGATGGGAGTGATCTAACGTATGTAACTTGCATGTAAGGCATCTCACCTCCTCTCCGTGCATGAAGTTGTTGTGGCACAAAGGACAGTGGTTGGAGCCTTTACCCGAGATGGGGGCTGAAATAGAAACACGACACCTTTAAGCCAATTACAGAAAAAATCCTCCAAACACTGAAGGAGAACAGCTTTAAATACAATACACCTTTGAGTAAGGGGAATACTCGGGTGTACACAATCTACCCTAACTCACAATTCAAGTTTCTCTTGAGTCAACAGGGGCAAGAGAGATTTGAAGTTTATAGCAATACAAAACGCTCAGTTGGTGTCAGTTATGTATGCAGACATATGGCTTGAGGCAGAAACATAGTATAAATCTTGATACAGTATGCCTCTTTCTTCAGGCTGGTAGCTACACTAAGAGTAAACTGGTATCCGACTGGCTCTGGAAATAAAAACAGGAACCCCTATAAGAACGGCTGACATCAGCTGTCACGTAGTAAATACTGGTAACAGGGCTTGGCAGTTTTCAGAAACCCAAAACTGCTATGGAAAAGTACTAACTTTTATCATCCTTCATTGAAATATTATGAACATATCATGTCTTTCATATTTTATACAAGCTCTTTCATTGTGGAACCAGAAGTGCTGTACTTATTCAATAAATTATATCAAAAGAGTTGCATTGGATGCGAAACCTAGGTTAACCTAAAAAGTCCAGAATGTGGACAATCAAGGTATGAGGAAATCGGGAAGAAAAACACACGGAACGTTTATCTACCACCTGAGGTTGGTAGATAAGCGTTTCAGGAAATGTAATAGTGTATCTGAGTTTTTGTGTGTTTTGTGAGCCTCACAGCTATGTAATGAAGTTGAACTGCTTTGTCGAGCCAAGCAGAGTACGTAAACATGAGACTGACGATGACACTGACTGAGTTTCGAGTCAGATAGACCTTCCACCGTGATCAGTGGGTTCCTGTAAATCCGTGTTCCTCTTTTGGGGAGAGTGTCTTGTTTTCAGTCAATCCTGAGACAGCTGTCTGTGTTTTTAATACGTCCCTTGAATAAACTGGGTTCACTCTTGGTCCGATTAGTAACTGAGCTAACATTCACTTAGCAAGGCAGCTTGACAGGCTAATACTAACATGTTACCAGGTAGCTTGCTGAATCGCCACTCAAGTAGCTCCCACATAGTGTAAGATTCATGGTCCTACATAATCCTACATAATTTAAAGACAAAACAGGATAAGCATCTTAACTCTTAACTTTCTTACATACAGCCAAATAGTTTTTTGTGCCATCTTTTTGAATAGTCAAGTCAATGACCTGACCTCAGTTAAACTGTGTTTCTCTTAATGTAGACCACACTGCAAAACACCCTCAAAACAAGCAAGATGTGCAGCTGGTTGCAGTACAGTTGTGACCTGAATCTTTTAGCTTTTTTCATTTAGTGAACTCTATTCCAGCATTTTATTTGACAGGGACAGCTTGTTCCTCTGTTATGTAACTTAAAAATGGTAACATCAGATAAGTTTTTCCTCTTTTAGAGGGTAGCAATGAATATTAGTCACCGTTAACATTTTTTGTGTTCCAGTTTCAGAACGATTAATACAGGTGGAGAACAATATGAAATAGGATGTCAGCTCTGCAGGATGACTATCATGTCTTCCCCATAATAATGTACAGAATTCTGTGATCTCAAATGGCTTATAAAATAGTACATGTTTACAACATCTGGCCCAGCATATACATACAATATAATATGTAATGTCTTCCAGCGTCAATAATTACAATATAACATAATTCTTTCAGCGTCATCTGCTCCCTCTGATGTGACTGCGGCTGCAGAGATCAGAACAGAGGTACCACAGCCTTCTACATCCTCCTGCGATACAAGCAGTGTGTGTGTGTGGTTGCACTGTGTGTTTTGGGGCCACAAATATAGTCCTGCTGTCTATAGTGTGTGCAGCATCTGCAATTCTGCATTGGTACCTTTGTCTCCCCATTTTTCCAGTCTGTGTCTACACTGTCACCAATAAAGGCAAAAAAGGATAATAATAATAAAAAAAAAAAGAAAATTCACCAAAATTGCATGATATTCATCGCATAAAACATTTTCAGTTTTCCAAGTTTTCCAGTGGCATAAAAGAGTGACAGTGAGAACTCACGGTTGCAGGTGGGACCCTGGACATGTTGAGTCAGATCTTCAGCGGCCACGGCCTCTGAGCACCGTGGGCACTGGCTGAACTTGGACCTGTTTTCACATTCACCCAGTAGGTGCTCTGTGAGGCTGGCAATCTCGACTACCTGTGAACACAACGCAGAGATGTACATGAAGTCTTCAAGCTTCATTACACAAGTGGTGATTAAACAGCTGGGCAGAAAACATGTCAGCACTTTTGAAAATATACCAGTCTACCTGTCTACATTCATCGCAGCGTCTCAGCATAGGACAGTGCTTCCAGTAGTGAAGGTCCAATCCATCCTCTGTGAATGACTCATCTTTTTTACCGCAGAATATACACAAGCTGAAAGATCAGATCACATTCCTTCAAACCACTGACCTAAGTACTGGTACACTATTGACATGAAAATAATAGAGTAATAAAAAGAACTGACTGTATGAAAACTGCTCAAAACAAGGCTGATATGCTTTTATTCCATTGATTTATGAGTCACTTACTTGTCAAGATAGTTGATGGACTGTTGGAGGTCAGTGGTGTTTGTTACCTTGTTCTGGGGCACTTTTGTAACAGCTAGAAATAAAGAAGACAGATCTGTTACTTGTCATAACTACACGTATAACAGAAAGAAATAACACAGGCCTTAATGAACTTAAATATAATGTAAAGGTGGATAAGAGGTACCATACAGACAACAAAAGCAGACGCTGTAAAGCTCCTGAGGCGTTTTTGTCTGCTTCATTCTATTATATGTGTGTACCTTTGCCAGCTTTTTGAGACTCTTTCTCAACTTTGGGACTTTCCTTCTTGGGCATTTGTCCTTTGGCGCGTACATTCCCTCTCTCCTTCACAAGCAGACAGAGAAGTATGAATAGTTATCCCAAAGAGATGCTATCTCACAAGAAAAGCTCTACACAACTTTAACAGTGACTTCAGACACAGACAGCTTTGAATAAATGGTGGAACTGGTGGAAATGAGAGCAACTGAGTTTCAGACCACCTAGACAGGAAAAATTCTACCAATTTGTGTGTGTAATCATAAATACAAATTAGTGGCAATTACAAGAAGTGATGTAATCGCAGTGTGATGACAGCTCCACCTACTGTGATCTCTTTCAAGGCAGCCAGCTGCTCCTGAAGAGAGTGGATCTCCTCCTTCTCTTTTTGCCCATCCTGCAGACCGCCTCCCTTCTTCAAAGTCTGGGAGGAAAGTAACATGACATCAGCCTCACAGTCAGTCAGTTGAAATTTTCATTTTCCTCCACGTCGGCTCCTTTTTATGACCTCTTTATCCTGTTAATAACGATTCAGCATGACAGATCTTTCTTGGTCACAATGGCAGCTTTCTTTATTTTCATTATTTTCATATTTTTAAAGTTGCTTGGCTTGAAGCTCTATATACTCTCTGAGCTGCAGTGACGTCGTTGTGGTTGTTTTGGCAACGACTCACACAAATGAGAGCATGATCAGACATTTTAGCAGCTGAGCACCACTCAACAGCATGGCCATTACATGAGAAGGCCCGGCCTCTAGTAATGCCAGTAAGAACTTACACTTGATGAGTCACAAACTTTACTGTAATTCAATACGGCACTATGTCAGTGAGTGAACACAAGCTGACTTGTTTACTGGTTGCATTAGTGGTTACTTTAGTAAACAACAAATGCTCGCCTATAGTGCATTTTGTGTTGAAGGAAAAGACAGTCAGATCTGTTGCTAGTGCAATTTTACACACAGCTTATTCAGTAACACTATATCTTATATCTTATTTCACCAACAGATCTGGTACAACTAATTTGTTTAACAGGTAAGTTACAAACAGAAAGAACTGGCCGTTGTGGCTTTAGCAAAGGAAGCAGTAGAGGCAGTTATATCTCTCTGCCTCCTCTTCCTTGTTAATGCAGGCTTAAAACAAACAAAAAGCCTGACATCATGTAGTTTCCCATACAAAGCTCAACTCTTTTCAGACTGACAGAGAGCTCCCATCTGCCAGGTCTGACAGTTTCACAGTCCATCTACCAGCTGCTCTTTGCTGACTACAATCTGTTTGAAATAAAAGAAGAGTGGACACACCCTCGGTCTGGCCGTTTGATGCAAATCATGTTAACACAGTGAATACAGACACCCAATGAGAGATCTATTTGCCGTGAAGAAAAAAGAAACACTTCTTGCCTGAGTCTCCACCAGCTTTCCATCAATCTTGGCAAAGCCATCAAAGAGGGTTTTGTAAATAAAGTTCTTCCGTGCGGCAGCATCGTTGGGTGGAAGGTAGGTGAGAACAGCAGCTCTGTGCTGCTGGTACATGGATAAGATGATGCGCACTGCCACCTCTCGAACTGCTGATGCACTGTGCTCCAATGCTGCCGTACAGAACTGACAGAGAAAAACACGCTTTCTATTAAGATGTGAACAATCAGAAACTATTTTGATTTATATTCAAACATACCATTAGGCAGTTTAAGCTTTGGTTTGACCCACTGGACATCAGACACTTTTGTTGGACAAAAAAAAAAGATGTTCTTTTGTTGTTAGCATGAAACTTCTTTGGAGTTAACCTTAAATGAAAACAACTGTTCTACACACCTAGAAACTGATCTGTGGATTATTATTATGCTATCATTACGCTATCACCATCAGTGCATACGCTTTAGTGTTTTTCCAGAGTAACCAGATATCATAAACATTCAGTACTGTAGAAACTAAGTTTCTGTAAACAGAGTAGGGGATTAACACTTGAGGGGGGAATCTTATGTCGTAAAAACAGCCTATTTTATAACAATGGCAATCCTACCAGTGACATTAGCCTCCCAAGGTAAACTGTGTACAAAGGGCACCCATCATTTGTTCAACCGGCTTAACTAGCTTACCATTATTCTCTGTTGTCTATACTGACCGCTTCACATTTTAATTATAGGAAATTCAATCACCTCCTTTTTTTTTCCCCACTCCGGCTCCTGCCCCTGAGCTGATCACCCAGGTAACAGCAGAGGAAAAATGTTTAGGCCATTGTTGGACTAACACTGTTGAGCTGTCAAGAGGCCTAGTCACATGAGCTAAAAGAGGCGAACGCCAGTAGAGTTTTCAGCAGTGAACAGAAGGACGTCAGTCGTTTACAATGTTTCTACTGTAGGGCGTATTAAATCAATTCAAAGATATGACCCGTGTCTGTTGTGTTACTTCTGTTGATACATGCAGGTTTATGTTGGGTTAAATTCCTCACATACATTTTCATTGATATTTGAAGATCTATGGTTAAAGGCCTGTTGTAATGTTACTACCTTCACTGACACACAATGATGCTTACATATCTAATGCATCTATCTCTATGTACAGCCTGAGAGGAATCTTTTTTTTCTCACAGAATTAAGTAGCAGCTCTGGGCCTTCAGTAATTAATCTTTCTTGTAGCCATGTAATGGTATCAGGCAAGGTCTAACTGTCTCTGTTAGCCTAGTTTCGGACATCAAGGATTCAAAACACTTTTAGAACCTTGGGAATATTTGTCTACAGTTTCAATGGCCTTACACTTCGCTCTGGTGGCTGATCAGGGCTTAATGATAAAGTGTCTGAAGTTAACAAGGAATAATACAGTAAATGCTTTAAGATGGTAGGCAAACAAAAACCAAATGTTTTTACTATAAAAGCTTCATTTAACCAGGTACGATTACACTGAGATTACAAAATGTCTTTTCCAAGTAAGCCCTGGATGTGACAGTAGCAATGCTGTGTAAAAACGACATTTAAAATACACTACATTAAAAAAAAAAAAAAAAATCACATTTGCACAGTGGCAAAATTAAGACAAGGCAATTATTTCACCAACGATTGCTTATTGCTCTATGTAACCTGTTGTCTTGTATGTGTCAAACTGTTTAATGTGACAGTCAGGATAAACAAGCAAGCTAGTGGATTAAAGCACGGGCCTCCTGTCACATCTCAATCGGGACTGGAAATGTTTCCCAGGCAAACATGGGAGGCAGCCAACACAAAGGGGACAGGCTCCGAGTAAGCATGCACAAACATGCAACACAGGCCATCTAATGCCACCTGTGTGGCTTTTGGCTTCAGAAGGCAGAGAAACGCAGAAGACAAACCTAACAATTTGCTCTCACTGATAAAAGCTGTGTTAAGTCAAGAGGAAGGCTGAGTGGAGGGGGATGGGTGGAGAACCGGTCGTAAACTAGAGAGGGGAGGACAGGACAACTTGTTGTCCTGCCCGGCTTGGTCAACAGTTGGATAGTTTGCACGTAGATATTAGGTCACTGCTGGAAACCACGAGAGTGCAGGGGACGTAAAATGGATGCCAATGGTGAGAACACTGACTTAGCCGACTGGAGCTTACTGACAGCCTGTTTGGGCGAACTGAATGGCCACAGAAATCCAGGGAGGGACTGCTCCCCTTTCAGTTAGTCACTCCATAATTACTAAGCCAAATGTAACGGAAAATCCACCTGATGGGTCCCTACTTTTAAAGTGGAATAATACAGGCATTATACTGTATGTATCTCTATACAGTGCATGTGCTATCATGTTATAGAGGATGTGTTGTAACTGCTGTTTCCACACTGGAAAGAGTATGACAGTTGTTGACAGCTTTAGTATAGAAATCTGTGATGACCTGTTAGATTTTGACAGCTGATATCCACTGTGGCATTCTTTTGTCTGCTGCTGCTGTGAATATTTAATAAATTATAAATGCACCTTTGATATTTTACAGATATAAAAGGAATGCTGTGGTTTTCTTTTGAGATAACAGAATAATTATCTCATTACCTCAAGATCTGACAGAGTAATAGAAACTAACGCTGCACATGACAACATAATTAACTTGTGCTTTCGAGCCAACAGGTCTTGATAGATATATTTAGCATGTTTTAGGCGTTCCTTTACCGTCATAACATTGTCCAGGGTGAAGCCAGAGTTCTCTGCACCTAGTTCAGTGAGTAGCTTCTCCAGAAGTTCGGCCCGACTCTGAGCCAGCCGCGAGGGGAAGTTGGATTTGAAGGGCTTCACCAGCTCACCAGGGATTATCTGCAGTGTGCGTACATCCTTCAAAACAGCAATTTCCTAGAAGGGGGACATGAGAAAGAGACTTTGAAATTTACAGTGTAAAAGTAAAGCAATGTCATTGTAGACTTAAAGTGTGTTATATTAAGTAATGTGTGTGCTGTAGGCCACTAACAAAATATATCTGTGTGATGGTACACATGGTGATTTATCATTCAGCACAAGCATCTGTTAGAGAGACAAGTCATGACAGAGAATACAAGTGTACAATTAAAGTAAGGAAGACGGAAGAAGGCTCTTGGAAAGGCTTCTCTCAGCTGTTGCTCTGCCATTTCAGCCTCTTCAGGAGAGTGGAATGTATGTCGGAAACATGGGAGAGCATACACACACACAAAAAAAAAAAAAAAAACATATAATTTGTCCTCGACATACAAAGAGGCATTCAGTCATTGCGCTAAAGGAGCTCAGAAACAGAAACAGAGGGGCTGGGCGATGACTTCAGAGGGCTGGGGCTCGAGGTAATGGCCTGAGTTGAACTCACTAAAACAGAAGCTACTGTAGGTCATAAAGACATCCTCCCTTTCCTACCCATCACACACGCACACACAGCTATGCAACAGACTCCACTCAGCAAATGCACATTTCGCATGTTCACATATAGTTAGACAATTACCTCACTTAAACACTGTATGTCATCACTCAGTTCACAAGTAACACTTCCTGTCCTCACCCACCAGTATAATGAGACGGGACTGAACATCTTGTACATGCACTAATAAACACCCACGCTAACAGGCTACACGGAGGCAGTATAGGCAGTTAGAGTGACAAAAACATGGGGCTTGTTTGAAGGCCAGGGCACAGCATTATAACACCTCAAGACCCTTTTTTAAATGTGTAAAATACCACCCACACCATAGCATCTGCTACACTAAAGCTCTTAGAAAACAGAACAAAAAAAATACTAACCAACAAAATTTAAAGGGTAGGGGCTAAGATGCATACTACCAAAACAGCATCACCCTGGATTTGAATATGGCCGGGGACTTTTGTTGTTGTTGCACGTCATCCCACCTCTCTCTCTGTCCACATTTCTTGTCTGCCACTCAACAATATACTATACATTCAAGACATGACAAGTAACACAAGTGTCAAGCACTTCTTATCAAGTGACATGACGATGACGTGATAAAAGATTTAGTAGTAGCTTATATTCCTGTTGCCTCAGTCCAAAAATAAAGAGATCAATAAAAGTACCACGTACACATGGGTAATCTAAAGTTTGGAGGAAAGTGGAAGGAGGGTGAAAGGAAAGTTTTACTGTTGGGTGTGTAAATAAAGTGTCTCCTCAGTAAATGTTTTGATCGCAGACTCATGGGTACTGTCAATGAGAATGATTTTATCTGGAAGCGACAAAACATGCTCAATTTAATCACAGCCATTATCTGTGTTTACATGCAAATACAAAAACAGGTGGTCCTGCATGTGCATGAATTCACAGTCATTAACTGTAGGGGGTTTATTTGTATTTATCTGCTGGGAATACTATTTATACCAATTACATAATTACATCACTGACATCAAGGTTATTCATGCTTGCAATGCATGCAATTGCTTTCATCAGGAATTTGGCCTGGTCGTCTGTATATTTCAAGAACTGAGACACAGTGTTGTCCGTTCCGCTGGGGAAGATAACCCTGATATAATAACTTGAAAAAGCTCCTGTAGAGCCACAGAGGACATTATACAACTGTTTTCTTCAGTGAAAGTGAAGAAAACAAAGATGATGCATTGCACATTTATTTTGCCATTATAAATGAATCTCTCCGCAAAGGCCTATAACCCAACAGGCTTAAGGACATGTAGAGAAACTCTTTTGATTAAAGTGTGATCCTGTATAGTAAAAAGGTAATGAATGAATTAAATGAATTGAAGATAAGAGGGATATGACATTCATCCATTCATCATTTAACTGTGATGAATAACTTCCTCATTCTACTCAAAATTCTCTACCATAACAGCTCCACCCTTTTCTGAAGCAAGAATCAAGGCATGTTTTTACTAAGAAAAATAGTAAAAGCACGAGAAAGTGTCTTTGAATCTTTGCAATGGATATTTACTCACTGTTATCTAATAGAAAATGACTGAATTTATTTTCATTTTTTCTGACTGTTTCTGTTGTATTTAATTTGTATATGTATATGATGTTGTCTGTATCATCCGACACTTGTCTGACACCTGTCTGAATCTAGCGCCTATGAAGTCTCAACTACGACGGCATTTAGAGCGGGTTCATACCAAGCATTAGGAAATGAGATGTTGCTGACGTCAGTAAGCATTAGATTTCCTTTCATGTATAAATATCTTAGTTCTAGTCTTACTATTTTAGTACAGTGTATTTCCTGCAGATTATGATGACTCTGTGAGCCCTGTGCTCCTCTTGCACAAGAATAAAACTCAAAAGACAATTGTCGTTGTCCAAGTCTTTATTTCAGACTTTTTCAGGGTATTTGATAGTTAATTTTTCCATTTTGATGAAAACATTTCTTCTTTATGAGTTATCTTGTTCAACCATCTGTTTTTCTGTAATTTCTAACTGAAAAACATCTCTAAAGTTTTGTCTTCCCTCTCCATTCTCATAGCTTTCTACTCAACTAGCTTCTGTCTGTCAAGGTGCTGACATTTAACATGGAGCAAGTGACGTAGAACAATATAAAAGAACAAAAATTTCATTGTTCATCTGTGTATCATTGGTCTATAAGCACACTGTAGTGACAGTATTGTTATTTTATCTTACAACAACGAACATCAATATTCTCATTCCTCCAACCTTACTATATGTATATATTTAAATATTTTTATGATCATTTATTGGTTTTATCGCTGCACGGTTTCTAATGTGTCTGGGTTTGCTGTCATGATGTCTTTGGTCACTGTTCCACCCTTGAAAGTCTCCTCATGGGATAGGGAGGGTACTAGAAGGCTTTTATATTTGCTACAAAATTTTCCACCCTGTTGGTATGTGTAGAAACTGATTATCAAATGAGAAAGATGTAATCACCAAGGACAACAACAACCTCTTCAGTACATTTTACATTGTGTGACACTTCTGCTTGCTTTGCTGCACAATGTGATGTTTAGTGCACTAAATATTTTCCAACATTATCAGACAAAAGCTTTCACAGAGCTCTACACAAGGGAAGATGATGAAGGGACTAAAGACAGATTGCAAAATCCAAAGCAAAGATGATAAGGAGGCAGAGCAGACAAACGGGAATCAAAGAATTGATGGAAACCAGCACAGTCCAGTGTGTTATAGTACCTGTATGAAAGCAATAGCTGTTTCCCGGAGCCGGCTGGCTGACTCTCCAGTTCTGGCCAGCAGGTTGGGCCAGGTCTGCTCCAAACAGTGAGACACCTCGGCCCTCCCCAGTGCCAGACTTGGGATCAGCTGGCCCAGCAGTAGTCGCAGCAGCTTTAAGGAGGCGTGGAAAACCTATGAAAGAGCCAGTGGACGTGTTCAAACTTAGTGGATTTTCCAAAAGCTAGCAGCAGGGTGATGTCAATTAACAGAGAGGCTAGACTTTGCAATGTTTAGTTTGTGTGGGTAAGAGTATGTAGATAGAGAGTGACAGTCAGTAGCTGGTTTTGTAAGTGCTTTTTATTTTTTTGTACTTGCTAACAAGCCAACCAGACAAATCCACCAGAAAGTGGAGAACAAAGAGCCAACTAACCTGTTTTTTTACAGGTCAATTCATTTATCTGTGCATTATCAATATTTCTGTATGTTGTATTTTCTAGGTAGACCTACACTAGATAAACATATAACAAACATGCTTGGCTCAGGATGTAATGCTTGGACCGCTGAGTTCCCAGAGAAAGGTCTATTTAACATGCATACAACTGAAGCACATTTGTAGAGGAAATTAACCAGTTAACATCTTAATAGAGCTTTCTGTCTGTCCATGTAGCTAGGAAAATAAATCACTACAATTATTGAGGCACTACCCCTTTCGTTACCATACAAGCTGTAGATGACTTCGAAAGAGGGGTTACAAGGGCATCCTTGTCAAAACTGTTTTTTTAAGGAAGCCAGCTCTGGGAGAGAGAACTGGGGTCACATATGGTACAGGGGGAACATTGTTAAGAGTGTGCATGTGTGAGTGTGAACTAACATGAACGTTAATTCTGTTTGTAACTGGAATCCAGAAAACATGATTTAAAGACGACTTTGACAGTGAGAGTAAACATATCCATAACAGCTTAATGGAGCTGCTTTACTGGCAACAGTTTCTTTTCAGATCATTTTATTTTTTAGGCAAGACTCACAGATGATACTTTATCCAGGAGAGCTTTCTTGACCAAGAAGACTGCAGCTCTTATTGTGCTTCTCAGCTCCTCTCTGGGTGTGGTGGGTGATAGCTCCAAAAGCTTCTTGTACACAGCCTGGAGAGCATCCTCTCTGGAAGACCAGGTTTTCGAATATGCCCTAACTACCTGGGAAAGAAGAGAGAGCAAAACATTTGGCAGGGAAAGATATCTCAAATATTTTCTATCTTTGGCATTTATCTACGGCAGTACTTATCTGCTGACAAATACACCAATATAAATACAGCTGGGAGTACATATGCAGAAATAAAACCCTCTGAGAAAGTACAGCCCTTGGCTAGCTTAACTACTCATGATTTTCCACCTACCAGTCTTTCTCCATAGACCTCTATTGGAAGGCCAGCCTCTCTCTGGACCTTCTCTGTCAGGGGCTCTGGCTCTCCACTCATCTCAGGGCTGTGCGGAGTCCTTTGGCCATCAGGCTGGGGGGAGTGCTGCTCTGCAGGGCTCTGGATGGCCTCCACAGGCTGATCTTTCCTCTGCAGGGCTGGCAGCGGCCTCTCATCATAAGGCACACTGGTAACCTGTCAGCAGAAAGCAACCACATTGGTATTTAAAGCCTGAAATATAATATTTACATACAGTATACAACTTTCACATTTGATTTTATTTATATTTATAGGTACTGTATATATGTTTCTCAGCAGACAAAATAAAACATTTCTTAGAGATTTCTCAGGCTCAAGAAAACTGATCTACGCTTTCGAGCCTGAAAACGATGTCCATGCTTTTGAAAAATCTATCACCTCTGCCCTTGTTCTTTTCACCAACTACTAGCATTTGAATACTCAATAGGTCAATCATTCAACTTCATGATGACAATGAATGTTTAACCCTCTCTATACAAACCCAAGCACCATCCAGTCAGCACTGTCTTCTGGGCCCAGGTGCCGTAAAAGGTTCAAAGCCCTGCCTTGAGGCCAGGTTGGCAGCCTCTGCAGTCAGCCAACTGTTACACGCTTTTAATTAAATAGTGAAACCCAAACCTACAGTAGGGCCGGTCTCTGTAGGTGGTGAGTAAAGCATAAAAGCCCCTGTTGGTCATAATCTCACTATGTGCTCTGTATTCCAACACTACAGAGGCTAAAGGAAGGAGAGGTGTTCACAAGGTGCTACAGTGTGATAGATTATTTTTACAGCAAAACATAAATGAGTAAACACTGGCATTGTCACTGACCATCCATAGTCTTCAACAAATGAGTATTAGACAGGTTGTTGCTGTTTTTAAGTGTCTGCAGGCGGTGAACATATTGCTGGGTAAAAGTGGCATGATGTGTTGTGGCATCAACACATTTGATAAAAGTGACACTTACGTCTATCTTTGGTGCTGCAGCAGGGGTGCTAGGTGTGTCAGGTTGGCTGCTCAGTTTGGGCACAGCAATTTCTGCATCTGACTGTTCGTTTTGAGGAGAGTTTGTTTTTTTCTCTTTCCTAAATGTGTCTGTGGACACAAGGGGCATGGTAGGGACTGAATGGTGACCTGGAGAGGGCTGAAGGGAGGGAGGATCTGGGGCCGGAGATGAATCTGCTGCTTTTGTGATCTGGTGACATGGTAGAAGGAAAAAAAAAATTATTATAATTATTATTATTATTATATATAATTAGAAAATTATTCAGTTCAATGATTTTTCCTCATATACTGTAATTTGTCGTCATTTTACGCCAACACCTTGGACTTTTTTTGTCACTACATCTGTGAAACATTGTTATCATTGTTTGGTGATTGACCATTGTCATGTCCAGCAGGTTGTGGACCTCCAGCTGCTGGTAGACACTCTTCCTGTACTCCTCCATCAACTCCTTCTTCTTCTTGGCCAGGTCATAGTCTTCCTTTTCGATGGCACATCGTTTCTCAACATCATATCGAGCCAAACGCTCCCCCACCTGAAAGAGCCCAGGACAGGAGGGAGTAAAGACAGGCCTGCAGTGACAAAGTGAGCCTGCACTGCATGATCTGGGAATGTAGTGCCAATACTAAAAAGAGGTCAACAAAGGAAACAAAGAAACAAAGGGGGTGGAAACAAACACAAAATTCCATTACATCGATCATAGTTCACAGGCCAACTTCCTGGTTGAACTTAGACCTACTATTAACAATATTTCAGGTCTTCTCATTTTCAGTTTTACCTCCAAATTAAGTAACTTTAATTGGTACAGGGGGAACATTGTTAAGAGTAATTTTAAGTAACTAACCTTGGACATAATTATATTGTTAATTACTGTGGTGACTACAAAACCAATGGAGACAATAGCCAAAACTTTAAAGAAAGACCCTGTTGTCATTAACCAGAATTGTTCTTTAAACCTAACTGGAGCTGGTATGGCAATTGACTTGGATTAGACACAAGACATTCTGCCCTGCACAATAATACAACCCTAGTGCCACTTAGGGTTAGTGTGCCATATTATGAATCATAAAAATTTACAGGCTGGAAAAATGACAACAACTGCCAGTAAGTCAGACACGTAATTCCTTTGTAAGGAAATTTCATTAAGCTGAATTAAGTAGCAAACTACGTGCAAAGCGACACAGTCTGAACATCAAGCTCATGATCCTTCACTCTCTGTTAAAAAGAAAAACAAACAAGTGGTGCAATAAACACAGAAACTGTTTTTCCGGTTTATCTTTAGAAACTCCGGGTGTAGTTCTTTCTACTTGATAAGCCATCAAGCAGGAAGAAACACATTTTCTGTCATGTGTTTTAACATATCATGTAACAACAAAAACTGCTATCCTGAGGATGTGATGACGAGGGATTTTCTAACAACATCCTAGCATGTATGGTTTATCTGGTTACAGGAAGGCTTGTGGTTGGGCGTGGGAGAGACACTACCCGAGGACTATCACCACAGCTGTTGAGCTTATGAAGAATTCATGGTCAGCATGGTAACGCTGTCTACAAAGGAGGTCTGTAACAGGAATCTGAACAATGTTTAACAACTACTGTTACAAACAGTGGTGAAATTACACTGGATATGTGTAAAAAGAATACCATCCTCACAAAGTTGAGATTTGAAAGAGAGTGTGTGGATGGTGACATCTGGACCTGAATTATTTCACAACAGAACATTGCTTATAGTTTTCTTAACTGTGATTTACTGTACATGGCCTGGATGTGAAAATACAATGTATATGAACATCCGGTTTCTCAAAAATCAAACCACACTTTCCTTTATCACATTGTTTAAAAACTATATAAGGTGTGCATATAAATGTGAGTTGGTTGTTGTGCCTAACACAGGATATTAGCATCAGACACTATCAGACACAGTTAACAGCCGATACATATTCTAAGTAGGTTATCTGAAACTGCGCTGTTAAAATAATTACAATGAAAAAAATAAAGAATTTTCAGGACCTTTAGTAAAGTAAAAGTAGCAACACCAAAATGTAAAAATACATCCACAAGGAATAAAATTTCAAAATATAAACATAAAAAATTATCATCAGCTACAATTACATCTACATCTTCATGCACTTAATGTTTTTAATGTTTGGGGAGTGTGTGGCTGGGGCCTTTCTTTGTGGAGTTTACATCCAGCTTCCTCTGTCCAAAGACATGCAGGTTAATAGATTAATTGGTGACTCTAAATTGTGAATTAATAATAATTACGAATGTAAAACAATTGTGAATCTAAGTGTGAATGGTTCTTTGTCACTCTGCGTCAGCCCTGTGATGAACTGACGACCTGTGCAGGTTGTAACCAATAAAAGTATAAAGAGTATATAAAGTATAAAGGGTGCAACCAAGCTCTCATCCAGTGTTAGCTGGGACTGGCTCAGAGCGACCCCTTCAACCCTGATAAGAAAATGTATGGAAATGTATCTTCATTTAACCAGAGATATTTACCATGTGTATGCTAATGTGTCTGAATGCCTTTGTGTTGACATGCTACTTGTTTGTGCTGAAACAATGATTACAGAATACAGAAGCGGAACTTCAGAAGATATTTTTTGGCCTTTTCAAGTTTTATTTGTGATAGAGACAGCAGAAGAGTGACAGGAATGTGGGGAGAGAGAGATGGGGAACAACATGCAGCAAAGGGCCGCAGGTCGGATTCGAACCTGCAGTATGAGCCTTCATACTTGGGGCAGACGCTCTACCAACTGAGCTAATCGACACCCCAGGAAAAATATTTTTTAAATAATTGTGAATGAAGCAGAGTGAAGAACGGAACAAAAAACATGCAGGGAGTTCAACTCGCTTAAACAAATAGTTCAACATTTAGTAAAAGATGCTCATTCAATTTCTGTTGCGTTATAAAATTATACCTTTGTCACGTCTTTGTGCTCACTATAGAGCTATGTCCATTGTTCGCTAAATCCACCTAACCACACCTCTAAAGCTCAGTAATTAACACACTGAAATGTAAAAAACAAATTTAAGCCCTTTATAATCTCATTAAAACTATAAGGTTTTCTCATTGCAGAAAGAACACACCCTGGTATTTGTGGTGCATACTGTTCAGTCACGTGAACAAATATTTGGTGTCTATGTATTGTAGTCGTCCAGTCTGTCTCACAGCAGCTACAGTACCTTTTGCAGGTCTGCGATGGCCTGCTTCAGATTCTTGGCTTGCTCGTATTTCTCCTGCCGGACCATGTCCTGTTTCTTTTGGTCCAGGAGACGGATGATGTGGGCAACTTCGGGGTCCTGGTACATGTCGAAGGCCAGGTCGTCCAAGGGTGAGATGGACTCACATTTGCTGGGTGCAGAACAGGACGCAACAAACATTTGAAACATTAAATAAAGTGAAACATTAAAACACTTCTTTCTACAAGACAACACCGTTCTGTAAGGTCTAAGCTTGTTATACTTGTGAAACATTTTGACAGAATAGCTCATTTAGTGTCCAAATTCATTTGAGATAATGCCAGTGTAAAATACATGTGTCATCATCAGTTAAACGGGCTCGGTATTGTGCAACTCCTGATCAAAGGGGAAAAACACTGACCGAACCCCCAAGGAGTGAGACCCTGAGGTGAAACTTCCCTTGGGGGTTGATAAATTAAAAGAAAAAAACAATTTCGAAATGTCCTCTTTTCATGGGCCGCCACCTGCATTGTCTTCAAATGCGAGTGACCTTGAACGCCTTATTGGTTTGCTTCCAGACGAAATGGCTTTGTTGAACAATGTTATTGTCACAAGACAAAGAAACCAGGGTTCAACGGCCTAGTCTCACCCCATGAAGGTCATGTCCAAGGCTGCTTCCAGCTGGGTACTGTTGAGGTAGTGTTCGATCAGCTGCTCTCTGCTTGGCTGGGGGTAAACAGATGGACAAATCACACACACATGCATATATACTCTTGTATTACTGTGCTCATTGTTTTCTAATCCTATTCGCTTTAAGGTGACCCTTAACTTCAACCCTTATCTTAACCCGGAACCAACCAAACTGCCCCTTTCAAAAGTGAGGGTCAGCCTGAATAACTTTACCATACCCTTACACTTGCAGTAATACAAGTATACACACAAACCCAATCATTAAATCAACACTATGGCAAATGTGTCACTTGTAATTCACTCTGTACGGTTCTATCAGCTGAAATCTGGCCATTATATAAACAGGAAACCATATCTACTAATGGCATTTCTCTTGCATGAGTTGCATAAGCAGCAGATAAGCATTTAAATAACAAAGGACAAACTTCCTGGTAAAGCAGACCACCACTTCCTTTTTAGCTAGCAAAAAGTAGGAACAAGTCCAATATCGGTTTGTTTTTGTTTAACAATATAGATTCGATAAATGTACAGTCTGGAGACTGACGTGAAAGTTAAATTATATTCAATGAACACAAAGAGCAGCCCAACGTGTTTTTAAATGTCACAATTTCTGATAACATAGTTACTGAGTAACAAATGATGATGTGTCGCATCATCTTCTGGCAGAATAGATCTGATATTATGGAGAGTTTTTGTTAATTGTCCATGTTTTGAGGTATCAGTCTCAGAGATTTTTGCCACCAACCCAACACAATAGAGGTTAATGGGAAGTTGGTTGGCCATGGGCACAGCATTGAAAAACTAGATTTAAAAGTTCACCCGAAACACGTGTTTTCAGAAACACACGCACCTTATTGCTTTGGACAAATCCTCGGGCATTGAAGGATATTCCTTTACAACAAAGGAATAACAAATGAAAATCAGTGACAGTGTGTTGTGTAAATTGTTCAGAGTGACAGGGCATGTCAAAATTTACAGAGCAACACATTTTCCTGAAAGACCAATAGAAACCTCAGTAAAGCTCAGTCTGCTAACAAGGAAATGATAAAGACTCAGTAAAGTATAATAAAACCTAAGAAGAAAATAGTCATTTTTAATAATGAAATAAAACATGTCTGAGCATCATGCTATGAATTCAACGGTCTGTCAATCATAGTAGAAAAAGCACAGGTGCAAATGATAAAATAACTGATGGCTGAATTTAATTAAAAAGAAAGAGTAAAAAGTTTTGATTTATAGCATGTTGGAGTTAATGGAAGAAATGAGGGCAGCTTCAGCATCTTTGTGACAACGAAAAAGCTTCTGTTTACCATCAACCATCACACTTTTTCAATGCTGTGAGCAATTTGAACCTCTATTTCACTGTAGTGGAGGCAGAAATCTCAAAGACCTGCATCTCCAAACCTGGACAAACAAAACCAAACGTATCTGCATGGCCACATACTCCCAGAGGTAAGTGAGAAGATATGTTTTTTTTTTTCTTCACAGTTTGGATGAACCGTCATTTTAAAGGGGCACACACTTAAATAAGCTTTCTCCCTGTAACTGTATCACAGTCTCCCTCCACAGGACAAACATAACTTCCACCCAGAGGACAGATATAAAAGAGCAAGATCCAAGATCCAGTCGACCCGCCAGGCAAGATCACCGCTGTGGTGGAGGTGCTCAGAGTCGGATTAATGGAGCAACAATGCACAGCCTGTTCACTGGAATCTGTGCGAGTGTGTGTCCGTGTCTTTCCATGTCTCTGTGTCTGTGTGTGTTTTAAGGTGCTCTCTCTCCTCCAGGACCTGTCCATCTGCACAACTATCTGATTACACTGGCTAACTAAAGGCCCCCTGTGTGATTACATACTGTCCTCCCTTTGTGTCTCATTACTACATTCCTGACACATATACACGCACACCATTCAGGCTAACACGTGTACATATAGACATGAATATGCAGAGTCTCTGGATCAGTGATTGATATTCATACGACATAAAACACCTATATATGTATATCTTCACATTATTCCAGTGTAAGGAACATTGTACTGGATTTGCATTATATTGTGTACATCCACCCTTATACGGACAAATAATACAAATATATGAAAAAGTATGTACAAGTGTGTGAACACTTTGACCTCTTTTGATTAACATACCTGTTTTAATATAGCATAAGTTCAACCTGTCATAGCATCAGTGGACGGATGAGGAAACATCAGTCAACCCTATCCTAAGTGGCTAATGATGGAGTAATGTCTCACAAAATCACAGCACAACAGCACCACCTACTGCAGTGCAGGTGTAAGTTCAGTGATGGGTGACGGGTGAAGAAGAGTGCTCACTTACAATTGTGTTAAAAGCATTGCCATCCAAATAATCTCCCAGAACATTAATGGCAACCAAAGCAACCTGAAATCATAAACAGATGTTGGTGAGGTGGTTAAACAAAAGGCAAGTGTGAGAGAAAAATAAGTACATGTGATAAATGAGTGAGTCCTGGGTGGTTAATAGTGTAACTATTTTACTGCAGTTTAAAGGCTGGTGCTATTCTATATTTTTATTATCAACAAACCACATGAAAAGACTAAAGCCAACAATGAACTGAAGCTGATAACAAGTACTGGCTGTGTACTCTCTTAGTCCTTAGAGCTACATTGTTTTTCTAAAACCCATGCACACACACTTGAATGAATCCCACATAAACTGTCCTATACCAACTGTGTGGTAATCTGCTGTTGAAAGTAGTCCCTACAAATCTACTCACCTATTTAACTATAGTGTGTTTAAAACAACAGTGCCCAGCAGTTTTAGTAAATTATTTAGTCCAGTGACACTGTATATTTGTGACCTGTTTTTAAAGATTTAAATCTTCAGAGGAGAGGTGTACTGAGAAATTGACTCACACATTGTTGGTTTTGGTCTTATCCTTTAAATAATAAATAGTAGTAATAAAAATCTATAATCTGTTATCCAGGATTCAAAAACATTGACATTGCTATCTGTAACTGAAATCAAGGCTTTAGTTATTTTGAAGCTACAAATCTGCAAAGAGCAGCCTTTAAATGTTTAAAAATGAGACATGCAATCATTGAGCTACACTTATTGCTGATTACACTATTGACTATTCTTTTGAATAATTTAATCTCGAAAAAAGTTAAAAGCCCATCAAATGATATCTGAGCCAAAAGTGATGTCTTGCTATCTTGTATTAAAAACCCAAGGATATAATAATGAGAATTGAAAACTAATCATCATATTCAGGTATTTTTACTTAATAAAACACTTTAAATCAATTACATAAAAATAAAGTGAAATAACAGATTTTAAATAATCTTCCATTCTTACAATACTGTATGTAACTTTGTACTCTGGGTAATATAACCTGTGAAAGGTACAAGTAATAGTAGCTGGCTGCAATGTAACTGGGAGTTGTACCATTATCTACATAATGTCATTTTAATGTAACCTGATTAGTCCTGGAAAGCAACACCAAGCAAAATATTTGTTTTAACTCACAAACAAACTAAAACAAACACATAAACCATGTTGCTCATAGTTTGGATCAGTCCTCTGTACCAGACAAAAGTGTGAGGTAGTGAAATAGTGTAGGTGGAAGTCATCACTACCATCTAACAAAGTACCTGATTGTACTGATTGTAACGGTTGACATGGTTCCTGTGGAAAGTTATTCTCAGGTATGTTCCGATGGCGTCAACATGGACTGACTTCAGCTCACGAGCTTTGAAGCCTGTCTTCTCATTGTCCGACAAAGACACGTACCTGTGGTGAGAGCACAGTGTTGCTGTTCAGTTTAACTCCTCTGGTCATGATATAGTGTACAAATACTTTATTTATCTGTGTGGGGGTGATTCATACTAGATATTTAGTAGCAGTGGCCAGCACCTTTGCAGCACATCAGGACAAATTCAAGTTGTGAACCAAGGTGATGTCAGGTATATTTCTGATTACGTGCATGTTCTGATTGCTAACATGCACGTATTTTGGCCCCAGGACACTGACCTCAGACCAGACACTCATCCATCAACATCCACCTTTTTAATAGGATCTTAATTTATGCAGAAAATATGTCATAACCTAGATTATTAAATGCCTTTCTGAGATCCAGGAGGACTCCCACAGAGCTCATCTGCATGGACCTCCTTCATGGTAAAGTGAGTGAGATACAAATCAAAACCACATCAAAGGAACAAAGCTGAGGGTCTAGTGAGCTTTATCAAGATGCCTGAATAAGAGTCTCAGGAAAAAGCCAGCAGACAGCATTGATCATTTGATAATTTACATGAAACAAAACGATGACCTATGTTCATGTTTGTGCAGTTGTACAAAAAAGAGTGCCAGTCAACTCAAATCTGTAGATTACCCAAGTCTGCGAAGTTGTCCAGGGAACACTGGGGTGCAGGTTTCAGGGAGAGTGTCTCCAATATGAAACTCCACCTTGGCTGGGATCAGGTACTGGTGGGCCAGCAGCTGCAGCTTCCTCACCCTACTTCTCTCCACCAGCTGGAGGGTGATGTGTTGAGTATAGGAGCATAGCCTGCAAATTATTTGATTGAAACAATGTTGAGTTCCTTTAACAGGATGGAAGAATGTGATCTTCAGAAATCTTCAGGTTTGTAGACCTCTTTGCCGCTTAGGAAGACAAAGTTGTCATGAATGAATGTGACATGCTTTGGAAGTAAAGTGCTGTGTTAGTGTACCTGCTAGATCTCCAGCCATTGACTGTGGGTGCATGGACCATGAGCTCCTTGGCACTGTAGTTGTCCTCATGACTTGAAGAGTTGACCACAATGAATCCTATCTTTCTGGGCATCCCTCTGATGGACACTGATTCAACACAAACAAGACATCTTATAATTTTGATATCTAATATTATAAAGTACCGAAGAAAAATCTATTAGAGACCATGAAGAATATAAAGATGATGTTGAGTCCACAATTTATCTATTTATTTTACAGATTTGTGTTTATGAACATCTCCATCCATCCATTTTCCATAACCACTTATCAGGGTTGCAGGGGCTTGAGCCTATCCCAGCTGAGTGCCAGTTCATCACAGGGCAGACACATAGAGACAAACAACCATTTACACCCTATGGCCAATTTTCAGTCCACAGTTAATCTATTAACCTGACCTGACCAGACTGTTGAGTACCCAGAGCACAGTGCTAATCACTGCACCACCGTGCCATCTTCCATTATGCTGACAATTAGTAACTAATTTATTGTACCAATCTATATTGTTTGTCTAGTTTAAAACAAGAAACTACATCCTCTTTGTGTCTGGGTATTAAACATCTTTTTTATACTGGCTGAAATGTGGCCATAGCACCGAGGACTGTCCAGTCTACTTTACTAGAGGTTTTTTGCCTCCTTTTTCTGAATGAAAAATGATCTTGTACAAACAAATGTATGAATTTCTCAAGGTACAGCAATAAAAGAGTATAGTTTAGTTAGCAATCATGAAACTTAGGGTATTGTAAGCCGTCGTTTTTTTTTAAACGCGTCTTAAGACCCATTTTTATTCCTTGGCTTTTAACCCAGCATGAGACTCTGTTTCTGTTTTTGCTTTATTATTATTATTTTAATATTGTTTTTTGTTTATTATTGTTTTTATATTGTTCTTATGTTTTATGTATTATATTTTATGTTCTATTTCATGTACATCACTTTGTGTCAGCTGCGGCTGTCTTTAAAGGGCTTTATAAATAAAGTTGAGTTGAGTTGAGTTGAGTTGTATCGGCACTAGTACTGAAGAATTTTCCCAGCAACATTACAATACCATAGAAATAGAATAACATAGATACTGATCCCGCAAGGGTAAATTCTTTTTTTTCACTCAAGTTTTACATGCATTTCACCTGAAATACAACACACACACACACACACACACACACACACACACACACAAAGGGCTCGTAGACATGCAAATGTAAAGAGATGGGCAGCCACACATAGCGGCACCCTGGGAGCAGTTACCTTGCTCAAGGGCATCTTGGCAGTGCCCAGGAGGTAAACTAGCACCTCTCGAACTACCAGTCCACCCTCAGCCCCATTTTGACATGAAATAGTAGAGTAAACAGAGGTGTTTGCAATGATAGGTGAGCCAACATGCTCCACAGCAGCACCCTGACCCTGAATGGAACTGAACCTTAATTAGGAAACACCTGTAAAAATGGCCGCTGTGTAAAAGGTCTATTATACAGTGTTTACTATTAATGAATAATATTTTTGTCCATATATTTAAAAAAAAAAAGAAAAACATTCAAGCTATTAAACAAACTTTGGTTAGGTATCAATGTTAAATTCTACTTTATTCAACATTTGTGTGTAGCGAATATGCGTCAGTGTCTCTGAGACCGAATACAAGAGGCTTAAAGATTTGTTCAGGGGTTTACCTCTGTCACATAACACAGATACAGTTTACTGCATGGAGTTTGGCTTATGGTTCCCTTCACGGAAAATAAACTCTCCTGGATTTACACCACCCCCTCGGAGAGTACAGAGAAGTCATTCTTGCTGACTTGCACATGTTGGGCGGGGGGCATTAGCTAGCTAACTGTTGACTACTCCATCAGCCAACATAGCTAGTCTTACAGTAGCTGTAAAGGTATTTTGACCGGATTAAATCGCATAAACGTGCTGCCAACTGCCATTTAATGTGTGCTATCTTTTCTTGATATATATTTTTGACTGAATAAAAGTTTTCTTTCACGTATTTCAAAGATATCTTACCATGAACATCACCGTAATGTTGACAGCTCGTAGTCCCATTTCATCTCCATAACCACCACTGACAACAACCTCCGCGCACATGCGCAACATGAAATTGCCGTCGGTCGCAATGGATTGTGGTCAATGTAGTTTTAGATGCGAACAAGTCGGTTTTGGGAACAGCTGTGATTTATTGAAGCCAACTTTAACACCTCTGGTTGTATTGTTTTTCTTAAATACGTTCTCGTGAACAGCCGCTTCATATTCATTTGAATATTTTATATTATTTGCATTTTAGACCAATACATTTTGTTAATTGCCAAACATCGTTAGTTTACTGAATGTGTGCTACTGTTCCATGGACTGCTGTGACTTATTGCTCCTCTCCTCCAGGTGGAGGCGCTGTATGGCAAACAAACACAAGTGGTTTCTGGAGGTTTTTCATGGCAACATGATGAAGCTGAGGGTTTGGGTACTTACAAACGTGACGACATCAGCGAGCACGCTTAATGAACCCTCCGAAGTCAATGCCTCTTTCTAATATCCGTTCTTGTTAGGTCATTTTAACATTTTTTTTGTTTTCAAGATTTTCAGATACTCTGTCTATATATATATATATATCGTTCTCTCTCTTTCTTTCTCTTTATCCCCCACCTACAACGCTCTGTCCTTTCATCCCTTCCCAGGAGACTCAACAATTCACACTTGACCTCAGGTGAGTCCAACGACTGTCGTCCACACCGGAGCTCAGGTAACTTTAACGACTCGGTTGACAGTCGGCACAACAACAAGAAGCACTAACGAACCAAGTGGAAACAATGACCTAGTTAACGATCCCGCACTGCGTCTCCCCACCAGTCAGTCAGAACTGAATAATCTTCTTGGATAAGAGGTGAAACGTCTTCGTGGATCTACAGCCAAGTCCAGTTGCCTCAGATTTACCCTAAGCGTAAAAAAATAAATGAATAAAAAAATATTAAATAACACAGATAATTACAATAACAATAAAACAAATAACAGTAAAAGTGTAATCTGCTTCAATGAAATTTAACAACTTACAACAACAATAATATTACAACTGAAAAACAATATTTTTATGTTATTAAATAATAACATTTCCCCACATCCCTTTGTTTCTTCTTTTTCCTTTTCTCTGCACCAGACTCCTGTTGCCTTTTTGATGCCATGTTTTCATTGCTTTAGGGCTAGTGTCAGGTGTCTGACTGGTGTAGCCTAATTGGACAAACCACTGGGTACTGGGGGGATCACTGGGGGACACCAAACCATGATGTATTTTATTATTCTGAGAAAATGATGCACATTGCATTAAGGATTCATAATAAACTGAAATAAAATAATAGTCATTATGATCATCATAATTCTAATTGTTAACTATGTTTCTGCAAGTCAAGTTCGGGGTTAACCCCCTTCACTTTCCTCAGCAGTGAAATAACACACACGGGCTCCAGCGTTGGCTTTTGAGACACCGTGTTTTTTATTTGATCACACACTGTAGCCTACACCGTACATTTATTTTTAACCTAACTCCTACCGCTAACCTGCAGCTCCTCCATCCATCCGCTCGCTCTCTCTCACTCGTCCACTCAGACCTTACCACAGCTGTATTCCCAAAGGAAATTAGTCTTATAACATGATGGTAACTGGAAACCTCATATAAAATATACACAACCAAAGCTGTCAAGGAGCATCGCAGTCAGAGGAAAAACAAGATACATTTTAAATCACAAAACACTATATGTTCTGTATTGTTCACTTGTGCTGCCGTATATCACTTGTTGTGTGGAGGTATGGGGTAATACGTACAAAAGCAACTTACAGCCGTTATGTGTACTGCAAAAAGGAGCCATAAGGATTGTAAATAATGTAGGTTTTCGCGAACACACAAACACATTATTTGTAAAGTCGAATATCTTGAAGTTGGTGGATCTTGTAGAATATAACACAGCATAAATAACATAATAACACAAATGTTTAAAGCAAAAAATAATTTACTTCCAGGTTATATACAAAAAATGTTTTGTGAAATGGAATGTGGTTACAATTTAAGAGGAGAGCTGAAATAAAAAAATCGTTGTTTTCGTACAACCATGAAGGGTATGTGCATTTCTATATGTGCGGTTAAATTGTGGAATAATTTGGACATTAAACTTAAACAGGGTACTAATATTAGTACTAATATTCTTCAATTCAAGAAGATTTTCCTGATTTATTTTTTTATTTATTTTCCTGAGGTATAAGAATGAGGAAGGACAGTGATGTTTATTTTTGGTTTTCAGACACAATGGTATTGTTGAACATAGATTTAGGATGATGATCACAAATATGTATGGTTCACTTGGGTATGTGGATTAGGTATGTATACATGTATATATGTATGTATGTATGTATGTATGTATGTATGTATGTATGTATGTATGGGTAAGAATATGTGGAAATGTGAAATTATGTACTACTAATAATATAATAAGCAGAGGAGAAGGGGTAGGAATATATAAGTATACACTTCTTCCTACTCCTTTTTGAACATGTATGATTTAATTGCACTGGTTAAGAGAAATTAACAATTGAGTTGCTGCGTGTACAGGTTTGACCTGTTTTCGTTTTCTTTTTTTTTCATTGTATATTTCATTTCCTTTCTTTATTTTATCTTATTTTTATTTATTTATTTATTTGGTGGCTTTTACATGTTCGAAATAAAATTCTCAATCAATCAATCAATGGTAATTCGGCCACATTGGTAATAATAATAATAATAATAATAATGTTGTCTGAGTCTCAGAGTACTCTATGTATTAATGTAGAAGTGTGATATTCATCTTAATTCCTTCATTCTATACAAGATACATGTACAGCTGCGCTTGGACCATTAACCTTAGCGGGTCTGACATCAACCTGGAGCCAGATGAGTTAGTCCAAGAGTCCTTGTTAGGGTCTTGATGAGGGTAAATAATGAACTGGTGCAGTCATGGATTGGAACCCAATCTACTTGACCTCCCATTTAAACTGTGAAGGAGAAAGTGAATTGTAAATATTTCTTATGACATTTTTTAATTTGCTCATTCATGTGTCTTTGATGTACAGAGTGTATATAAATGACTGAATGATCTTGCACCATGGTGCAGACTAGCATCGTGCTCTGAAGCAAACTATAGACAGTATAAAACATGGACGTGGTATCTGTGACCTCTCCTACAGGTTTCTGAACAGTGTGGTGGCTCTGGTTGCCGATGTCATCACGGTCAGACAGCAGGCCGACACCCTGCAGCATGAGCTTGACAAGGAAATCAAGTCTCATGCAGACTCAGTGTCAGAGGGCTGGTGTGATATCTACAACTTGAGGGCTAAGCAGGAAGCCCTCCGTCAAAAGATGGCAGAGGAGATCACTGTCCTGCAGCAAAATGCCCTTGAGAAGGAGGAGATTTTTGGGAGAGAGCTGGAGGAGCTGAAAACTCAGCTCAGTGTTCAGATCTCACTCAACCTGAAGCTCTCCACTGAGCTCAAGGCTGAGCCCCAAAATTTTTATGACGATTGTGAGGATGAGCCATGCCAGCAGCAGGAATCCATCAGTCCTGCACTGGCGCTTGAACCGCTGAAGGAGACTAAAGTCAATGAGGAGAAGCAGTGCGAGCAGCAGGAAACCATCAGTCCTGCACCGCTCCTTGAATCCCAGAAAGAAGCTGAGGAAAATGTTCCAGAGGGGACAGCAGAACCACCTTCTGTCTGGAAGAGAACCCGTCACTTTCTGGGGTTGAGGAAACCAAAGAGGTTGAAGAAGAAGGAGGACTAAAATAACATCAAGTTTTGTGGGTTTTCTCCAGGTGCTCTGGTTTCTCCTACATGTCCAAAAACACAGTAATATATATATACAATATATAGTCCCCAACATCAACCAAAACAAAAACTAGCAATTTAAAAAAGACAAAAAAAAAAAAAATAATAATAATCCAAATTCAGATATTGTTATATTTTGTAGTTTTAGTAGTTGTACAGTTCTTGTCTTATCTCAGTTTAAGATGACATTACAGAAACATGTCTCCTAAAAATATTATAGGATTTGATTTTAGCTGTTATATACTAACTGAATATAAAAATTGAATTTCCATTCAAATATTTTATTATTTCCGCAATTAATTGTGTATGCTAAAATACAATTGGTTCACCCATCAACAATAAAAACTGATTAAAATATGAAATGAATATGTAGAATGCCTCAGAATCTTACATATGGCACCTACAAAGGTACAGTTGTGGTGTTTTGAAGTGGGGTTGTATGAGGTACTTCTAGCTACAGTAGAGAAGTAGAGCTATGCACTGCTGTGAACAGGGTCAGCAGAAAAATGTTTTTGCCACATAAGAAGGCTCATCTCAAAAAAATCAATATCTGTTTAAGTGTACACCATATTAAGAATATTTTCAGTGTTTAACCTTGCTGTCAGACAAACTGTGTGCTAACTTTAGAACTTCCAACAGCTGTCTGACGGCAAAGCAAATATTACAAGCAATCACTGAGGGGTCACAGACCTCGTGGTGAAGTAACACAGCAGGACAGATGCAAAATGCCTCAAAAATCATTTAATTGGATGTCATATTTTGGGTAAACAAAACAAAAAATATCAAGAAAAATTTACTGGGACACTGGGAATGTCCCAGTCCCAGTAAAACAGCGTGACAGTGAGACGTCATTCATTTTTACACGTCCATGTTTTCAAGATTTTCTCCTCTGGATGAAGTTCATTGAATCATCGACAGAAAAACCTGTTAGTTTACTGAATGTGTGCTGTTTCATTGACTGCTGTGACTGCTGCTCATTGCTCCTCTCCTCCAGGTGGAGGCGCTGTAGGACAAACTAACACAAGTGGTTTCTGGAGGTTTTTCATGGAAACAAGAAAATCCAAAGCAGTGATGAAGCTGTTGAACATAGAAGGAGCTTGTTGGTGACCGTGTGTGTTGTCCCAGCTGTTTGTTGAACAATACAAAGAGTGTAAAAAGACTGGGTCCCGCTGTATTACTCAGGCTGCACTACAGCGTCTATTCACAGGCGCGATCCCACTACTGAGCGGCATGGGGGCTTTGACCTGCTCCGTGTCCGACCTGGGCCGGTGCACCCCTCCTTAGACGACCTGGTGGTCCCGGGCTCCCCCAGGAACACCATATCGATACCGAACTTAGTGCGGACACCCGATCGACATAGTCCGCTGCAGCTCAGAGCTCCTGAGCTCAAACGATTCTCCAGCCTCAGCCTCCCGGTAGCTTGGATTACAGGCGCGCGCCACTGCACCCGGCGACATCTGTTCTCGTGCATAGGGGGTTTGAGTTTTTAAACGTGACGTCATCAAGGTAGTTCAAGATAGGGCCATTCATAAAACGTTTGTTTACATCAGAATTAATTTAACACACCACTACATTTGTACATTGTACGTAAACAAACCAGATACAGTTACATGATACACATTCACTAGACATGGCACTAATGACAATATATTGCAGAATAAAACTTATGAAAAAAATAATCATAATAATACCACGACCTCCTAAAGATGCTAATTTTTATTAACATAATGAAGCTACGAATCCATCCAAGCTAGACGTTTTGTGCTTGAAATGTCGTTTTAAAAATATCACCCTGCTCCAGAAATCTTATTTTACTGTATCTGTGGCATTTCATTGACTGCTCCTCTCCTCCATGTGAAGGCATACCAGGACAAACCTAACACTAAACCAAGCACAACTGGTTTCTGAAGAAAAGTGAAGAGAAAAAAGGCAGTGATGGACATGATGTGTCTTGTAAATACATGAGGGTTAAAGTGTAGGTGTAATGAGGTTTAAAAAGCCCTTGAACCTTTTCTGGATTCCAAACTTTTAGGTCTGTTAATATGTTTGATATTTGAGCCTGTGGTTTATTTAGTGAAGCCTGGTTCACCCACAAAGCTCGTTCCACTTGTTGTCTAATTAGGCCTCTTGTCAGGACTGTGTGGATGTGTACAGACTGAGCTCTATGAACACCTTCTGTTGTTTGTTTCAGTCTGGTTAAGGTGGTTCAAATTAGTGCAGTTTTATTATCTCTTGTCAGAGAATTCACAGAAAAATTACAAATTACTCCATTATTTATGATGCTTATTTTTCTTAGTTTGGATTTCCACCTCAGTGTATGTTCTGTGCCATGAGTGTTGAAGCTTTGAAGCAGAGTTTTAAAAGCATCTTTCACCTCTGAGCTTCAACTCTCCACTAGATTACTTTACTTTGTGGCATTTGTATTGTGCTCTAGGCACAACATCAACAAACATGATGAAGGCCTCCACATGGGCCCTGTTTTACCTGCTCCTCAGTCTTATCAGGGTTCTTATGTTAAAAATCCAGTTTTAAACTGATATTGTGCTCAGATGATTTATGTTAAAGAATTATTTTTGTGATTAATCACATTATCACACAGCAAACCTGAGGATGTATTCTAGCACAGGAATATTGCACACACTGCACAGAGATAATGAGGAACACGGCCTTGATAGGAGGCTCAGCAGCTAATTTCCACTTTGCTTTGATTAAAGTACGATACTATATGTAACAGTGGAGGACCCAAACTGCAAACACCAACCACAGAAGAGAATACATTTATACAGTTTATTCAACCAAATTAATAGCGCAACTCAGGAGCAGGGTGACTGGATGAGATCTTAAAGGTAGGAGATCCAGAACAGTGCAAGGCTGGTGGTGGCAGCAAAGTTCAAGAGCAGGTGTTTAGATAAGACTGAGCTGGATGGATGACTGGCAGGATTTCCTCAAGCACAGGGAAAGCAAGGTTAAACAGGATTCAAAAAACAAATACACAAGTTTCACAAGGTTGGCCGTTGTCTAATTACCACAAAAGGACACCGAACCATGTGGCACAGTCTGGAAAGTTGAATCTTTATATAGCAGGGATGACTGGATGATGAGCAGCAGGTGGTGAGCTGACAGTCAGGTGAGAGGGAAACTGGAGGTCACACCCAGCAACACACAAAACAGGGAGACAGACATGTCAGACAAACAGAAGGTGGAGTTGGTCAATTACATTTCCTTACAAGTAAGAACTAACTACCTACCACTACAGGCTACAACCTGCAGGCTACCTCCACCTGCAGGTTGTAGCCTGAGGCTTTGAAGTGGATGATCAGGCTACTGCCTCACCAAGTGCTTGCTCCTGGTGGGATTGTTGCATCTCTGTAAATTATTTAATAAACCTGCTCTATATAAAAAGTGTAATGAGATAACTTTTGTCATGATTTGGTGGTACATGGATTGAATTGAATTGAACTGAATTGAATTGAATTGAATTGAATTGAATTGAATTGAATTGAAAGTGGAGCTTTGGACTGCAACCTTCTGCCACTTTCTACAGGTGGAGGTTGCATACAGATTGTTGTCAAAGGCTGATAGGTGGATGGTCAGGCCATGTCTACTTGTCCCAGTCTGCCACCAGCCTGCAGGCCGCCTCCACCTGCAGACTCTGGCAAGCAGCTTTGACTGACCTTCCACCTACCAGCCTTTGCCAACTACCAGGCTGCCTCCACCTGCAGACTGTGGCAGCTGTACCCTGACCCTCCACCTACCTGCAGGCCACCCACCTGCAGACTGTAGCAAGCACCTGTACCCTAACCCTCCACCTGCCAGCCTCTTCCACCAGCCTGCAGACCGCCTGGTGGAGGTTGGATGTTGCTTACAGATTGTTGTCAAAGGCTGATAGGTGGATGGTCAGGCCATATCTACTTGTCACAGTCTGCAGGTGGAGGTGGCCTGCAGGTTGTTGGCAAGGGTTGGTAGGAGAAGGGTCGGGCTCCAGCTGCTTGCCAGAGTCTTCAGCTGGAGGCGGGCTGCAGGCTGGTGGAAGAAGCTGGCTGGTGGAGCGTCAGGGTAGAGCTGCTTGCCAGAGTCTGCAGGTGGAGGTGGCCTGGAGGCAGAGGCAGGCAGGTGGAGGGTCAGGGTACACCTGCTTGCCAGAGTCTGCAGGTGGAGGTGTCCTGGAGGCAGAGGCAGGCAAGTGGAGGATCAGGGTACAGCTGCTTGCCACAGTCTGCAGGTGGAGGTGGCCAGAAGACTGGAGGGTCAGGTACAGCTACTCGATGGAGGTAGCTTTATGGCTGGAGGCAAAGGCTGGCAAGTGGAGGGTCGGTCAAAGCTGCTTGCCAGAGTTGGCAAGTGGAGGTGGGCTGCAGGCTGGTCGAAGAGGCTGGCAGGTGGAGGATCAGGCTCCAGCTTCTTGCCACAGTCTGCAGGTGGAGGCGGCCTGAAGGCTGTTGGCAGAAGCTGGCAGGTGGAGGGTCAGGCTCGAGCTGCTTGCCACAGTCTGCAGCTGGAGGCAGGCTGCGGGCTGTTGGCAGTGGCTGGTAGGTGGAGGGTCAGTCAAAGCGGCCTGCCAGGGTCTGAAGGTGGAGGCAGCCTGCAGGCTAGTGGAAGAAGCTGGCAGGTGGAGGGTCAGGGTACAGCTGCTTGCCACAGTCTACAGGTGGAGGCCGCATGCAGGTGGGTGGAGGGTCAGGCTCAAAGCTTATTGTCAGAGTCTGCAGTTGGAGGCGGCCTCCAGGCAGTTGGTAAAGGCTGGTAGGTGGAGGGTCAGTCAAAGCTGATTGCCAGATTCTGCAGTGGGAGGCGGCCTGGAGGCTGGAGGCATAGACTGGCAGGTGGAGGGTGAGTCAAAGCTTCTTGCCACAGTCTGTAGGAGGTGGCCTGCAGACTGGTGGCAGAGTCTGGCAGGTGGAGGGTCAGGGTACAGATGCTTGCCATGGTCTGCAGGTGCAGGTGGGCTGCAGACTGGTGGAAGACACTGGCAGGTGGAGGGTTAGGATACAGCTGCTTGCCACAGTCTGTAGGTGGATGTGGGCTCCAGGCTGGTGGAAGATGCTGGCAGGTGGAGGGTCTGGGTACAGCTGCTTCCCAGAGTCTGCAGGTGGAGGTGGCCTGAAGGCTGGAGGCAGATGCTGGTGGTGGAGGGTCAGTCAAACCTGCTTGCCAGAGTCTGCAAGTGGATACGGCCTGCAGGCTGATGGCAGAGGCTGGTAGGTGGCAGTCAAAGCTGATGCCACAGTCTGGTGGAGGTGGCCTGCAGGTTGGTGGGTCAGGGTACAGCTGCTTTCCAGAGTCTGCAGGTGGAGGCGGCCTGAAGCAGCTTTGACTGACCCTCCACCTACCAGACTCTGCCTCCAGCCTTCAGGCCGCCTCCACCTGCAGACTGGCAAGCAGCTGTACTCTGACCCTCCACCTCCTGCATCTGCCACCAGCCTGCGGCCACCTCCACCTGCAGGCTGTGGCAAGGAGCTGTACCTGACCCTCCACCTGCCAGCCTCTGCCATCAGCCTGCAGCCCATCTCCAGGCTGATGGCAGAGCCTGGCTGAGCCTACTTTTCACAGTCTGCAGGTTGGTAGGTCGAGGGTCAGGTACAGCTGCTTACCACAGTTTGCAGGTGGAGGCGGCCTGCAGGCTGGTGGCAGAGGCAGGTAGGTGGACGGTCAGTCAAAGTTGCTTGCCAGACTCAGCAGGTAGAGGCGGCCTGCATGCTGGTGGCAGAGGCTGGTAGGTGGAGGGTCAGTCAAAGCTGCTTGCCACAGTCTGCAGGTGAAGACATCCTGCAGGCTGGTGGAAGAGGTTGGCAGATGGCGGGTCAGGGTACAGTTGCTTGCCACAGTCTGCAGGTGGAGGCACCCTGAAGGCTGGAGACAGAGAGTGGTAGATGTAGTGCCAGTCAAAGCTTGCCACAGTCTGCAGGTGGAGGTGGCCTGCAGGCTGTTGGCAAAGGCTGGTAGGTGGAGGGTCAGTCAAAGCTGCTTGCCAGACTTAGCAGGTAGAGGCGGCTTGAAGGCTGAAGGCTGGTGGCAGAGACTTATAGGTGGAGCGTCAGTCAAAGCTGCTTGCCAGAGTCTGCAGGCGGAGGCAGCCTGCAGGCTGATGGCAGAGCCTGGCTGAGCCTACTTTTCACAGTCTGCAGGTGCAGGTGGCCTGCAGACTGGTGGCAGAGGCTGGTAGGTGGAGGGTCAGGGTACAGCTCCTGCCACAGTCTGCAGGTGGAGGCGGCCTGCAGGCTGGTGGCAGAGGCAGGTAGGTGGAGGGTCAGTCAAAGCTGCTTGCCAGACTTAGCAGGTAGAGGCGGCCTGCATGCTGGTGGCAGAGGGTGGTAGGTGGAGGGTCAGTCAGCTGCTTGCCACAGTCTGCAGCTGGAGGCGGGCTGCAGGCTGTTGGCAAAGTTTGGTAGGTGGAAGGTCAGTCTAAAGCTACTTGCCACAGTCTGCAGGTGAAGACGGCCTGCAGGCTGGTGGAAGAGGTTGGCAGATGGCGGGTCAGGGTACAGTTGCTTGCCACAGTCTGCAGGTGGAGGCGGCCTGCAAGGTAGTGGCAGAGGCAGGTAGTTGGACGGTCAGGGTACAGCTGCTTGGCACAGTCTGCAGGTGGAGGTGGCCAGAAGGCTGGTGGAAGAGGTTGGGAGATGGAGGGTCAGGGTACAGCTGCTTGCCAGAATCTGCAGGTGGTGGCGGCCTGAAGGCTGGAGGCAGAGGCAGGTAGGTGGAGGGTCAGGTTAAGCTGCTTGCCAGAGTGTGCAGGTGGAGGCGATCTGACGGCTGGTGGAAGAGGCTTTGAGGTGGAGAGTCAGGTACAGCTGCTTGCCAGAGTGTGCAGGTGGAGGCGACCTGACGGCTGGTGGAAGAGGCTGGGAGGTGGAGGGTCAGTCAAGGCTGCTTGCCAGACTCAGCAGGTGGAGGCGGCCTGCAGGCTGGTGGAAGAGGTTAGCAGGTGGCGGGTCTTGGTACAGTTGCTTGCCAGAGTGTGCAGGTGGAGGAGGCTTGAAGGCTGGAGGCAGAGGCTGGCAGGTGGAGGGTCAGTCAAAGCTGCTTGCCAGAGTCTGTAGGTGGAGACAGCCTGAAGGCTGGAGGCAGAGGCTGGCAAGTGGAGGGTGAGGCTACAGCTGCTTGCCAGAGCCTGCAGGTGGCGGCCTGCAGGTTAATGGCAAGGGTTGGTAGGTGGAGGGTCAGGTAAAGCTACTTTCCACAGTCTGCAGGTGGAGGCGGCCTGCAAGCTAGTGGCAGAGGCAGGTAGTTGGATGGTCAGACTCCAGCTGCTTGCCATAGTCTACAGGTGGAGGCACCCTGAAGACTGGAGACAGAGGGTGGTAGATGGAGTGCCAGTCAAAGCTTCTTGCCAGAGTCTGCAGGTGGAGGCGGCCTGCAGGCTGGCAGGTGGAGGGTCCGCTGAAGCTGCTTGCCAAAGTCTGCAAGTGGAGGTGGCTTGAAGGCTGAAGGCTGGTGGCAGAGGCTGGTAGGTGGAGGGTCAATCAAAGCTTCTTATTTGAGTTTGCAGGTGGAGGCGGCATGCAGGCTGTTGGCAAAAGCAGATATGTGGGGGTCAGGCTCAAGCTGCTTGCCAGAGTCTGCAGGTGGAGGCGGCCTGCAGGTTGGTAGCAGGTGGAAGGTCAGGGTACAGTCTGCATGTGGAGGTGGCCTGCAGGAAGAGGCAGGCAGGTGGAGGGTCAGGGTACAGGTACTTGCCAGAGTCGACAGGTGGAGGCATGCTGCAGGCTCGTGGAAGAGGCTGGCAGGTGGAGGATCAGGCTCCAGCTGCTTTCCACAGTCTGCAGGTGGAGGCAGCTTGAAGGCTGGAGGCAGAGGCTGGTAGGTGGAGGGTCAGTCCAAAGCTGCTTTCCACAGTCTGCAGGTGGAGGCAACTTGACAGCTGGTGGAAGAGGCTGGGAGGTGAAGGCTCAAGGTAAAGATGCTTGCCATAGTCTGCAGGTGGAGATGTCCTGCTGGTTGGTGGCAGAGGCAGGTAGGTGGAGGGTCAGGCCTGCAGGTAGGTGGAGGGTCAGTCAAAACTTATTGCCAGAGTCTGCAGGTGGAGGCGCTCTGCAGATTGGTGGCAGAGGTGGGTAGATGGAGGGTCAGGTACAGCTGCTTGGCACAGTCTGCAGGTGGAGGTGGCCAGAAGGCTGGTGGAAGAGGTTGGCAGATAGAGGGTCAGGGTACAGCTGCTTGCCAGAGTCTGCAGGTGGTGGCGGCCTGAAGGCTGGAGGCAGAGGCAGGTAGGTGGAGGGTCAGGGTTAAGTTGCTTGCCAGAGTGTGTAGGTGGAGGCGACCTGACGGCTGGTGGAAGAGGCTTTGAGGTGGAGAGTCAGGTACAGCTGCTTGCCAGAGTGTGCAGGTGGAGGCGACCTGACGGCTGGTGGAAGAGGCTGGGAGGTGGAGGGTCAGTGTAAAGCTGCTTGCCAGAGTCTGCAGGTGGAGATGTCCTGCCGGTTGGTGGCAGAGGCAGGTAGGTGGAGGGTCAGGCTCAAGCTGCTTGCCACAGTCTGCAGCTGGAGGCAGGCTGCGGGCTGTTGGCAATGGCTGGTAGGTGGATGGTCAGTCTAAAGCTGCTATCCACAGTATGCAGGTGGAGGTGGCTAGAACGCTGGTGGAAGAGCCTGGCAGTTGCTGGGTCAGGGTACAGCTGCTTGCCACAGTCTGCAGGTGGAGGCGGCCTGCAGGCTGGTGGAAGAATCTGGCAGGTGGAGGGTCAGGGTACAGCTGCTTGCACAGTCTACAGGTGGAGGTCGCCTGCAGGTAGGTGGAGAGGCAGTCAAAGCTTATTGCCAGAGTCTGCAGGTGAAGGCGGCCTGCAGGCTGGAGGCAGAGGCTGGCAGGTGGAGGGTCAGTCAGCTTCTTGCCACAGTCTGCAGGTGGAGGCGGCCTGCAGGCTGGTGGCAGAGGTGGGTAGGTGAAGGGTACAGCTGCTTGCCACAGTCTGCAGGTGGAGGCGGGCTTCATGCTGTTGGCAAAGGCTGGAAGGTGGAGAGTCAGTCAGGTGCTTGCCACAGTCTGCAGGTGGAGGCAGGCTGTGGGCTGTTGGCAATGGCTGGTAGGTGGATGGCCAGTCTAAGGCTGCTATCCACAGTCTGCAGGAGACGGCCTGCAGGCTGGTGGAAGAAGCTGGCAGGTGGAGTGTCAGGGTACAGCTGCTTGCCACAGTCTACAGGTGTAGGCGGCCTGCAGGCTGGAGGCACAGGTTGGCAGGTGGAGGGTCATTCAAAGCTTCTTGCCACAGTCTGCAGGTGGAGGCAGCCTGCAGGCTGGTGGCAAAGGTAGGTAGGTAGGTGGAGGGTCAGGCTCTAGCTGCTCGTCACAGTCTGCAGCTGGAGGCGGCCTGCAGGCTGGTGGCAGATGCTGGCAGGTGGAGGTTGAGTCGAAGCTTCTTGCCACAGTCTGCAGGTGGAGGTCCCTGTAGGCTGGTGGAGGAGGCAGGTAGGTGGAGGGTCAGGGTACAGATGCTTGCCACAGTCTGCAGGTGGAGGCGGCCTGCAGGCTGGTGCCAGAGGTTGGTAAGTGAAGGGTCAGTCTAAAGCTGCTTTCCATAGTCTGCAGGTGGAAGTGGCCAGAAGCCTGGTTGAAGAGGCTGGCAGGTGGAGGGTCTGGGTACAGCTGCTTGCCACAGTCTGCAGGTGGCGGCCTGAAGGCTGGAGGCAGAGGCTGGTAGGAGGAGGGTCAGTCAAAGCTGATTGCCAGAGTCTGTAGGTGTAGATGGCCTGAAGGCTGATGGCAGAGGCTGGTAGGTGGCAGTCAAAGCTGATGCCACAGTCTGCAGGTGGAGGTGGCCTGCTGGTTGGTGGGTCAGGTACAGCTGCTTGCCAGATTCTGCAGGTGGAGGCGGCCTGAAGCAGCTTTCACTGACCCTCCACCTACCAGCTCAGCCATCAGCCTGCAGGTAGAGGCTGGTAGGTGGATGGTCAGTCAAAGCTGCTTGCCACAGTCTGCAGGTGGAGGCAGCCTTATGGCTGCAGGCAGAGGCTGGTAGGTGGAGGGTCAGGCTACAGACTGCTGCCAGAATGTGCAGGTGGAGGTGGCCTGCAGGTTGTTGGCAAAGCTGGCAGGCAGAGCCTTGTGGTAGAGGTGGTGTCAGAATTTGATGGTGGAGGAGGCTTCGGGTTGTAGGCTGTAGCTGGTCAGTGGAGGGCGGAGTCAGCTGCTTGCCAGATTCTGCAGGTGGAGGACCTGCAGGTTGTTCTTAGAGGCTCATATATGATTTTTGATATAGTTTTCTGCCAATATATGCAGGTGGAGTTGGCCCGCAAGTACAGGCTTGTGCTACAGGTGGCGGTAAGAATCTGCAGGTGGAGGAGACCTGCATTGTTTTGGCTGGTGGGTGGAGGGTCAGGCTACAGCTTGTTGCCAGAATGTGCAAGTGGAGGTGGACTGCAGGTCGTTGGCAGAGGCTGGTAGACAGACAGTGGGTAGTGTTCAGAATTTGAAGGTGGAGGTGGCTTCCAGGTTGTAGGTTGAAGCCGGTTGGTGGAGGGCCGGGAGTCAGCTGTTTTCCAGAGTCTGCAGGTGGAGAAGGCCTGTAGCTTGTTGGCCGAGGTTGGTAGTCAGAGGCTTGTGTTACAGGTGGTGGTCAGAGTCTGCAGGTGGAGGAGGCTTGCAGGTAAAGCTAAAGGAGGCTTCAGGTGGTGTTTGGATGCTGTTGTCTGATATGGGTTTGTCTTTTGGTTGTCTTTTGTCATTTTGAGTCTTAAGGTGGATGATAGGTTTGTCGGTGGATGAGGCAGGAGGTTGTAGGTGGAGGATGGAATGGAGAACTCAGTTCCTAGCTCTCTTTTGTGATGGCTTTCCGGGCTGTGGTTCGCCAGAAATGTCCACATCATAATGAGGAGGATGGACTTCGACCCCAAAATGCTGGTCGATAGTCACCAGTCCATCTTCACTGAATGAAGTTGTGAAGCTAGGACGACCCAGCCGCTCCCACAGCTCGGTTTTGATCCGACGTCCCAGCTCTAAAGTGTATGGACGCAGGTGTCCATTCTTGTACCTGTGAGGAGCAGAGAAACAGAAATGAAACAATAATGATCCATTTCATGAAAAATGTCACGTGTTGCGTTGAAAAGACAGATTTTGTCTAAATCATACCTCAACAAATCATGTTGGCAACTTGGGACCAAGTCCAACGAGCTGGTAGAAGCAGTGGAAACTTGACTCAGCAGCTCAGGACGGGTTACAGAGGTCCGCTTCCTTTTCTGGGGCAGGCTGGTAGGTGTAGCAGAGTGCTGGTGCTTTGGGGAATGAAGAAAGAGGATGTCAGGCTTCAGTAAACTTACTTACTTAACAAGTTGAAATTGAAAAGTGAAGATTTCACAGAGCAAAGTTTTAAATTTGTCAGAGATTAGATGGAAATGCACTGCTTATTACACTCATGTAATTGTAAATGACTGTAATATGCAGTGCAATCTGCCTGTACGATGTCTCAAAACACTCAGTGTTACATTTTGTCAAGCAGTCTAATTCTCGCTGGAGAATGATATTTTGAACAATTTGGGATAAACCTTTAACAAATAAATATATTAAAATAAAACCCAGATTTCTAACCTGGTTGTCCCTGCAGCATGGACACTGCCTGTGGGCTACAGGCTTCTTTGTCCTCCCTGACCGACGTGCAGAAATTTGTCTTTTACTGCTGTAGTTATGATCTTGGATTGCCAAATTACACTGAAACGATACACACATGTTAGAATGAGGCTTTATAATATGCACATAATATGCAACAAACAGCACCGAATAATGTCAATTTCACATTTCCTGCAAAAAATGAACTTCTCTTAGATAACTGCATTTGAGCAACATAAATGTCTGAGCCCTTTCAACTCATAGAGTTCTGTTCTTTCCTCATTAACACAGACACATTTACCTACCAGGGAACAAGTCACAGGCTGTGCCCATCTAACCTCTAGTGCAGGCTTTCAAAGTCAGAGACTTTGGGCCTCCCCTCAGACAACTTTCAACGTTTGTTTATTTAAATGTGTGACATAAATTATTTATTAGATAGTATAGTTTTGGCTGAGGCTGCATACTAAAACTGATCAATCTTATGATTTTGGACTATTTAAATGTCTTTTTCAGACAAGAGTAAAGACGATGCTAAAAACGCACTCATTTGTTATGAGAAAATAAATGTATGTAAATATTTTGTTTATTTGTGTCTGTAGATTTCTCCTGAATTCACCAAAAGCTCATTTACATAATTTAACATAAAACGTCAGGAAGAATACCAAAATAATTATCTTAATATATCTAATCAACTACGTCAACATGATTTTTATCCAGTGTTCACATTAATGTTCTGAAGATGTATGGAAATTAACGCATTTCCAATCAGATAATACTTAGTTTGCACATTTAAATCTTAATATTCAGTCATAAAGTCATTATTTCATGCGCATGTTTGGCCTGTTTTCAAACGAATGGATCGATTGATCCGGTACAGTCCGGTAAAATCGATATGAAACATCAAAAAAAGTAATCAAATCTCACATTTTCCATGATGGAAGTTTCTTGGTCGGTTTCTTCGCTTTCTGTGTGATTTTAATCGTCGAGTGGATGTAAAAAATCCGCAGTTGAAGGGTTAATTTTCGGTTAATAGTCGGTGAAACAGGAGAAAACTTTTTCGTGACCGTTCAGTTTTGTTTATGTTCCAGTTATGATCGTTCTCTAGTTCTGATCTATTAGAATGATGCACCTCGAAACAAAACATAGCAACCATAGAATGTTTGAATAATAATAATAATGATAATAATATATTGTCTGTTTTGTTCTAAAATGTGTCCTGTCTTGAATGTCTGTAATAATTACGTAGACTTTTATTTTAACGCTATCTGAATGATCATGGAAAATAAATAAATATATAAATTAATTAATATATATATAAAATAAATAAATATATAAATTTATGTGTATATATATATATATATATATATATATATATATATATATATATATATATATATATATATATATATATATATATATATATATTATTATACTGTTAAATAACTACTATGTGTTACTGTGAATTTGCTGCAAGTATAAGCCAATAAGTTACTGTAAAAGTACAATAACATGTCTCACAGTAAAGCAGAAGTCTCTAGTTTAGAGTATTGAGATATATTTTTATTCCAGTTGAACCTTCGCTCTCATCAGATACAATAACAATAACAAACAGCAACAGTTGTGTAAATTATGTTAAACTGATATTAACAATGTTCTCAGATGATGTATATTAAGTATATATTTTTTAATATTTTTGTGTTTAATCACATTATCACACAGAAAACCCGGGGATGTATTCTAGCACAGGAATACTGCAGAGGCTGCACAGAGAGGATGAGGAACAAGGCATTAATAGGAGGCCCAGCAGCTAATTTCTACTTTGCTTTGCTTAAATTAACATAGTAAAATGATAAATAGTAAATGGACTGTGCTTATATAGCACCTTTCATCTGACCGCTGAAACTGCTTTTACATATATCATTCACCCATTCACACACATCCATAGATTCATCAGTTTTAGGAGCTAACCATTCATGAATTTAATTTAATTTAATTTAATTTAATTTAATTTAATTTAATTTAATTTAATTTAATTTAATTGGTAGGTGGAGTTTTGGACTACAACCTTCTGCCAATTTTTCCAGGTGGAGGTTGCTTGTAGGTTCTTGACAGAAGCTGGTAGGTGTGATTATCTGCAGGTTGTTGGCTACAGCTGTTTGCCAGAGTCTGCAGGTGGAGGCGGCCTCCAGGTTGTAGAATGAGGCTCGTAGGTGGAGGTGGAGAGTCTGCAGGTGGGTCGCCTGCAGGTCCAGCAGTGGCCCTGTGTCAAATCTAGTTCCATCATCTTTATTTTTTCCGTTAATATTTGCCTCCTGACTGCATATATTTCTAAATAAAGTTGTATTTAATGAAATGACCACAATCAAACTGACAGACTGAAAACCTGGAGCCAGATGTTTTCATCCAGGAGTCCTTGTTGGGTTCTTGATGTGAGGGAAAACAATGAAGCTGCCATGTAAGGTCTGCTGTGTGCTTGATATGAACTTGGAGGCAGCACGTAAGCATGAATGAGGTGGAGGTGGACAATTGAGGCAGCAGTAAACTTTTGTTCTTTGACTCCGAACAAGTTAATCTGACCTTGACTGTATGTGTTTTATACAATATAAAAATCAATAGAAACCAATTGTATTTATCTTCCCTTTTGACAAGTATGGTCCCCATCTGGAGAAGCTGTACTCCTTCAAGATGTCATAGCAGTCATGCTGAAATGGGGAAAACAATATTTTAGAGAGGAAGAAGAAAAAACTCTTGAAAGTGGACTATGAGAAGCTGCAGGTGGCCCACGTCATCCATGAGAACTTCACTAACGAGTTCCAGGTGGAGAAGAACAAGAACAAGCTTCTCCAAGAGGAACTGGAACGGCTCCGTATGTCAGTGCTCAATGCAAGGTATGAAAATGATGTTCCAAAAATCAGAAAGCAGGCTGATACCCTTCAGCATGATCTCGATAATGAGAACTCCTGCAAACAAGTTATGAGGAGCTGCAAGAGGCACACAAACTGAACCAGGAGAAATTCTCTGCTCAGCTTGATGATAAGGAGAAGAACAAGATTCTCCAGCAAGAAATGGACAAGATCCACATTTCACGCGGTGAGATTACCCAGAAGTATCAAACCGATGTCATCAAGGTCAGACAGCAGGCCGACACCCTTCAGCGTGACCTTGACAAAGAAATCAAGTTTAATGCAGACTCAGTGTCAGAGGACTGGTGTGATATCTACAACTTGAGGGCTAAGCAGGAAGCCCTCCATCAAAAGATGGCGGAGGAGATCACAGTCCTGCAGCCCTTGAGATGGAGGAGATTTTTGGGAGAGAGCTGAAAACTCAGCTCAGTGTTCAGCTCTAACTCAACCTGAAGCTCTCTACTGAGCTCAAGGCTGAGTCCCAAAATATCACCGGCCGTGACGACAAATGTGAGGATAAGCTATGCCAGCAACAGGAATCCATCAGTCCTGCACTGGCACTTGAACCACCGAAGGAGACAGAAGTCAATGAGGAGAAGCAGTGCGAGCAGCAGGAAACCATCAGTCCTGCACCGCTCCTTGAATCCCAGAAAGAAGCTGAGGAAAATGTTCCAGAGGGGACAGCAGAACCACCTTCTGTCTGGAAGAGAACCCGTCACTTTCTGGGGTTGAGGAAACCAAAGTGGAAGAAGAAGAAGGACTAAAATAACATCAAGTTTTGTGGGTTTTCTCCAGGTGCTCTGGTTTCCCCCACATGTCCAAAAACACAGAAAAAAAAATATATATATATATATATATATAGTCCCCAATAAAAAAGTTATACTCCCCTTCATCAACATCAACCAAAACAAAACCAGGAGCAGGCAAGAAAAGAAAAGAAAAAATCTAAATTCAGCTATTGTTATATTTTTGTAGTTTTTGTTGTTGTACAGTTCTTCGTCTGCCTGTGTCTTGTCTCGATTTAGGATAACATTACAAAAACATATTTCCTAAAATTATTACAGAATATGAATTCAGCTGTTAATATCATTGGATTGGATTGGATTGGATTGTACTTTATTCATCCCACAACAGGGAAATTTACTTGTTACAGCAGCAGAGTGTAATATACACTACAGAATTAAAGTAGAAAGGGCAAAACACAACAAACAGACAGAGGTATCTTATAACCTACACAATAAAACAAAATAACAAAATAGCCTGCAAACAACAATGTGCAAAAAAAAAAAAAAGTACTGAAGGTAAAAGTGACCATGATATAAATAATATTGTAAGGTAAAGTAACCATGATATAAAGATATTGCAATGTAATCATGACTGTATCATGACTAAGATTATTATTATTTGTATATGCTAAATTCCTTTTTTGTCCTTCACAGTCATAGGCAACTGAGAAATTCATGGAAGGGTTCATTTTTTTTTAAACTACAATACAACTGGTTCACCCATTAACAATAAAAACTGATTAAAATATGAAATGAATACGTAGTAGAATGCCTCAGAATCTTACATATGAAGCTTTGAAGCAGAGTTTTAAAAGTAGCTTTCACCTCTGAGCTTCAACTCTGCACTAGATTACTTTACTTTGTGGCATTTGTATTGTGCTCTAGGCACAACATCAACAAACATGATGAAGGCCTCCACATGGGTCCTGTTTTACCTGCTCCTCAGTCTTATCAGGGTTCTTATGTTAAAAATCCAGTTTTAAACTGATATTGTGCTCAGATGATTTATGTTAAAGAATTATTTTTGTGTTTAATCACATTATCACACAGCAAACCTGAGGATGTATTCTAGCACAGGAATATTGCACACACTGCACAGAGATAATGAGGAACACGGCCTTGATAGGAGGCTCAGCAGCTAATTTCCACTTTGCTTTGATTAAAGTACGATACTATATACACAGAACATTATAATGAACAGTGGAGGACCCAAACTGCAAACACCAACCACAGAAGAGAATACATTTATACAGTTTATTCAACCAAATTAATAGCGCAACTCATGAGCAGAGTGACTGGATGAGATCTTAAAGGTAGGAGATCCAGAACAGTGCAAGGCTGGTGGTGGCAGCAAAGTTCAGGAGCAAAGTTTAGATAAGACTGAGCTGGATGGATGACTGGCATGATTTCCTGAAGCACAGGGAAAGCAAGGTTAAACAGGATTCAAAAAACAAATACACAAGTTTTACAAGGTTGGCCATTGTGTAATTACCACAAAAGGACACCGAACCATGTGGCACAGTCTGGAAGGTTGAAACGGTCCTTTATATAACAGGGATGACTGGATGATGAGCAGCAGGTGGTGAGCTGACAGTCAGGTGAGAGGGAGACTGGAGGTCACACCCAGGAACACACAAAACAGAGAGACAGACATGTCAGACAAACAGAAGGTGGAGTTTGGTCAATTACATTTCCTTACAAGTGAGAACTAACTACCTACTGTCTGCAGGTGAAGGTGGAATGCAGGTCGTTGGCAGAGGCTGGCAGGTGGATGATCAGACTACAGCTGCACAGCTGGTTGTCTGCAGGTGGGGTTGCGTGCAGGTAAAGCTGAAGGAGGCTTCTGGTTGTGTTTGGGAAACGCTGTTCTCTGAGAGAGGTTTGTCTTTCGGTTGTCTTTTGTCATTTTGAGGTGGATGGTAAATTTGTAGGTGGATGTGGCAAGAGGTTGTAGATGGAGGATGGATGGAGCACTTTAGCTGGCTTGCAGAGGTTGGTTGTGTCACTGGAGGTGATTTAGGTGTTGCTTTGACTCTGTGAGTTTTGTGATTCATTCCGAGGACTTCAAACTATTTACAGATTTCATCTTTTTCAAAGTTTCAGTGTCTTTCATTTCATTCCTACTTCCTGGCTCTTTTCCGTGGTGGTTTGCCAGGCTGTGGTTCCCCAGATATATAGACATCATAACGTGGAGGATGGACTCCCACCCCAAAACACTGGTCGATATTCACCAGTCCATTTTGACTGAATGATCAATCAAGTCTCATGGCAGTTCGTGAAACTGTCATGAAATTTAATCTTCTGATTCGTTCTCTCTGTAATTTATAGGACCCGGGAACGTATTGTTTTCATGCGTATAGGCGGCACACATGACAGAAAATAAGGAGTTTTGCAAAGTTGTGTTGCGGCCATCGCTAAGAAATATTTCTGCATTTTTTCCAGAGAAATATCATAATTTCATTGGTTTGTTGTGTCAATCTACACTACAGTTCCCATGAGCCTCATCGACCGTTGCTATGGTGACGACGCCAGCTTTAACGTTTTATATTGCAGATATGTGGCTATCGTCAGTTGCGTAATCCTGTTTTTATAAATTGTTAATCAATATGTAGGTTGAAAGAAATATGAATGCAGTGACAACCCAAACTGTTCTTGTTCTTCTATGCACTATTTTACAGTCACATGTCCAGCTGAGTGCTCCCTCTCATCCAGTGTGGATGTACTGAGCCCTCAGCACAACTAAATCCTCAAGAGGAGTTTGGTAAGTCACAGTGATGAATTTAAGTTTAAAATTAAAAAATACAGGTCTAATTTCAGTTATCAATGAGAGAGCGTGCTTGATTAAGCGTGCTCGCTGATGACGTCACGTTTGTGAACCCCAAACCCTCTATCAATGAAGCGGTTTCTCGCCGGGTGCAGTGGCGCGCGCCTGTAATCCAAGCTACCGGGAGGCTGAGGCTGGAGGATCGTTTGAGCTCAGGAGCTCTGAGCTGCATCGGACTATGTCGATCGGGTGTCCGCACTAAGTTCGGTATCGATATGGTGTTCCTGGGGGAGCCCGGGACCACCAGGTCGTCTAAGGAGGGGTGCACCGGCTCAGGTCGGACACGGAGCAGGTCAAAGCCCCCATGCCGCTCCGTAGTGGGATCGCGCCTGTGAATAGACGCTGTAGTGCAGCCTGAGTAATACAGCGGGACCCAGTCTTTTTACACTCTTTGTATTGTTCAACAAACAGCTGGGACAACACACACGGTCAACAACAAGCTCCTTCTATGTTCAACAGCTTCATCACTGCTTTGGATTTTCTTGTTTCCATGAAAAACCTCCAGAAACCACTTGTGTTAGTTTGTCCTACAGCGCCTCCACCTGGAGGAGAGGAGCAATGAGCAGCAGTCACAGCAGTCAATGAAACAGCACACATTCAGTAAACTAACAGGTTTTTCTGTCAGTGATTCTATGAACTTCATCCAGAGGAGAAAATCTTGAAAACATGTAAAAAATAAATGATGTCTCACTGTCACGCTGTTTTACTGGGACACTTGAACACAACAAGACGTCATTAAATGTCTGAATTTTTTTGTTGTCGTCAGCTCTCATTTGTTGTCATGTAATATCAAAGATGCTCTATATAAAGATATATAAGCCGTCTCTGCTGGTATGCACTATTATTTTGTTGAATAAAGTTGGAGGAAAAAAATGTAGCAAAACAAAATGGCCACAGTTTATACAGGAAGTTAAACATCGGCTCCAAAATAAAAGCAGAGTTCACAATTCTGCAATAATTAAAGTCTTGAAAGTAATAGTCATCCTTAAAAGTTGTTGAAGTTTTGTTTTCATTTTAATTCGATGGTATATTGAGGCATACATTAATATTTATCATCCACAAACATACATGTCAAGAACATAATAAATTATTTTGAAATCCACAAACGGATGTCATGTGTTTCTTTTTCTCGGCTAGCTTTGCATCTGGTCTGTAGCAGCATGGATGACTTAGAGAAATGGCCAGAAATAGAGAAAGCAGCGACAGGGAAGAGACGTGAACTGGTTTTACAGGGTCCAGCTGTCGACAAGAGGATCTCCTCTAATGGCGGGCTCGCCTCTGCTATCTACTCCCTCACACTGCTCAATTATCTGGAGGTTAGTCAGTGTCCGAGTTTGACAGAGCTACACGAGGACATCCAACATCTGACAAACCTCCAAAGCCTCATCCTGTGCAGGAACAAGCTAGCCTCCATCCCGAATGTCGTCGCTAACCTAAAGTCCCTGAAGGTCCTGGACCTTTCGGTCAATAACATGAGGGTTTTACCAGAGGGAATCACTCAGTTAAAGGAGCTAAACACTCTCAATGTGAGCTGTAACAGCCTGGAGGTCCTGCCAGAGGGACTGAGCCAGTGCACCAAGCTCTCCACCATCAACATCTCTAAGAATAACATCGCCGGGTTCCCCGCTGATTTCTACTCCGAGCGGCTGGATCTCCTCAGCACACTGGTCGCCTCTGACAACTCCATCGACCGGCTGAGTGGAGACATTCACAAGCTGGCTGCTCTGAAGGTGTGCCAAACCTCATTCCCCCGACCTCTTCCTCATCACTGAAACACACACATAAGCAATACGACGTCATGTTTAAGTGCGTAGTAAGTAGTGGCGATTTTCTTTAAAGGTCCAGTGTGTAAGATTTGTAAGTATTTATGTGTGTAATAACCTGAATATAAGAATTGTTGTGTTTTTGTTGTCTTAAAATGAGCCCGTTATATCTACAATAAGACCGGGTCCTCTTCCATGGAGTCCGCCATTTTTGTACAGTAGCTCAGAACAGACAAACTACAACTCATCTAGATATGACCTTTATGAATTGATATGAATTTTGCAGCCAGAGTTTTTCCTACATGCTTGGAACGAGAGGGTGAGAGGTGTGAGACTATTCGTTTGGTTGCAATCTGTAACTTCACTCCTTGGTGCCACTAAATCCTACACACTGGACCTTTTGAGAAAAGTGCATCTGAGTGGATCAATTGTACCCCAACTTTAAGATAAGCTGTCACTATTTTTGGTGTTAATCTTATATTAAACTATAGCTAACGATGTTATATATTTGCATATTTGTTTCACTAAAATGGATAACCTCCAGCTCAGCTTAAATGCATTATGCGCTAGTCTGTTTTTGTTTTTCCTTTACATAACAGTCAAAACCCAGTCAAAAGCTGATGCTCTTTTCCAAAGTGCTAAACTCATCTCACACACTTGGTTTTGTCCTCTTCGTCCCTCTCTTTTCAGGTGCTGGATCTATCCAACAACAAGCTAAGCGAGATCCCATCCAATCTGAGCGACTGCTCCAAGCTCAAGGAGATCAACTTCAAAGGCAACAAGCTGAACGACAAACGTCTGGAGAAGATGGTCAACGGCTGCCAGACCAAGTCCATCCTCGACTACCTCAGAGGAAAAGGAAAAGGGAGACAGGGAGAGGATGGAGGTGAGGCGGACGGGGGTCGCAGCGCAGACAGGGGGAAGAGGCAGCAGCAGAGGAAGAAGAAGGAGAAGGTGGCGGATGAACAGGACGAGGTGGAGGAACTGAACAAGATGGTGGTGAGGGTTCTTCATGTTTCGGACGCTCCTACAGCACTCACAGTCCAAGTGAGTGCTGAGGTGAAAGATGTTCGACCGTATTTGGTGTGCTGCGTGGTCAGAGGCATGAACCTGAAGTCTGGGAATGCTCTTAAACGGTTCCTGGTGGCTCAGGTAAGATCAGACACCTCACAGGGTGGCATACATCTGAACATTTTAGTGGTGAATGATTAACAAAATAACCAACAGTAAAAACACTCATCTGTTTGTTTTTCTAGACCAAGCTTCATGATGACTTGTGTGGTAAAAGGACCATCGCAACCATTGCAACTCATGACGTGCAGCTTCTCAAAACTCCCTTGATTTATGATGTCAAGCCACCTACTCAGCTGAAGGTATGTTGACGCAGATTGATTGGCTCATTATATTCTTATGACAGCCAGAATTTGCAGTTGATTTTATTTGTCGTTCAGTTGCTGTGTGGTCCATTGTGATTGTCACTGAAAAACACCTGAATTTCACATTAAAACACACTATTTGTTAGATTGTGCCGCTGGCTCGGAAGGAGATGACAGCCGTCGAGCTGATAAGACACCTTCAGCTGGAGGCTGACGAGCTTAGGAAGCAGAAGAAGAGGCAGAACGTCACCGGCCTCCACAAGTCAGTACAACTTATGACTCTCTGTACAGCACGAGCTTTGGAAATATATTTTGAAAGATCCTCATTGGTTGACTGCAGGCTGGAGTCAAGGGAGGACATTTTGGGTTAAACCCCTTTTTGTGTTGCACAAGACATCTGTATAACTTGCTTGTTATGTTTGAACACATGAGGGCAGTATAAGTATGTTGGACCACAGCTTTAGTCTGATTCATATCAACCTCAGTGTTTCATTTAAATAGCTGATTATGATACTTGACATCAATATCAGTCATCAATACAATAGGTGTTTTTCAATCTGCGATTAATGCATCGCAGTCTGCTTCAAGGAAAGTCCTGAATGCTTTTCTGCCAGTTGAATAGAGACAAATCATAAGGACAAAACAACTACTTGACACACACTGAGCTCCAGTGTTACACACACCAAATTAAACCTGTAAACCACCAATTTTCAAGTTATTCTTCTAAATAAAACTTTATTTTTTACAGATATCTGCAGATTTTGCAAGGAAAAACACTCTATCCCTGCCTGGTGGATGCAGAGGGACATGTCATTTCATTCCCACCTATTACCAACAGTGAGAAAACCAAGGTTTGTATGTCTATTTACTTCCTGTTTTTTTTTTTTTTTATTGTGGCCTCCCACAAAAGAGTATTTCACATTAAACGCTGGAAAACAACACATCTGACACATAAGAATGTCTGCTTATCTTCTGTGCCTGAGCTCGTCTTGTTGTAGCCCACAGCGTGTCTCTGTGTCTTTTCATGATATAATCAAAATAATCACATTGCAGATCAAGAAGACGACCAAAGAGTTGTTCTTGGAGGTGACAAGTTCAACCAGCCTGCAGACCTGTAAAGATGTTATGGACGCTCTGATTGTAGTAAGCTTCATGTTTTCTAAATCCCATCATTATATTTCTTTTAACTGAATCCTCATTTTGATCATGCAGTTCCACAGCAACCTTCATGAGAATATGTCCTGTAGTTTAATCTTGCTCTATAACAACTGACAAATTAAATGTTTAGGCTCTGCTTTAGAAGTAAGGGTATCCCAAATCTATACCACACACTTATTCTAAGCAGGTTCTGAGTCTGTACTGTGTTCATACCAGAAAAGTGAGTGAATAAGTGAATACTAATTACAGTCAATTCATGGGTGTGTTTTTGGTGCACATTCTTGTCCCCTAATGTAATACACAAAGGAAGAGGAGAAGCTTCTCACAGCTGGAATTGTGTTGTGTTGAGACTGCTCCTTGAAGCACTCAAAACATAACACAACACAAAAACATTTTAAGGTCTCTTTTGTGAAATATAATTGGCAGTAACATTTTAGAATCGCGGTTTAATTGGTATCTGAAGTTGCATTAAGAAATGCTGACGTTTTTTTTCCTGTACTAACGCCTTAAACAAGATTTTAGATTATAGATTATGCTTGATGATTAGCATGTAGTCCATTCTGCATTAAATTATATAGTAAGGATTTTGGAGACATTTTGTGTGTCTTGTTTTTTTTTTTGGTTTTTTTTTGGATTTAATTGACTTTAGTGTTTCACTTGAAACCTCAAAAAGTTTCATCTAGCAGAGATTTTTGATCACGATAGATGGTAGATTTATTTTTGACACATGAAATGCAACAACAAATCACACAGGCTTTTAAAGGGCATTTCCTGTTTCATCACAGAAAATGGCAGAGTTGAACAAGTTCACGGCAGAGCATCAGGAGGAGGTGGGATCAGACGGGGAAGGGGACGCCCCACAAGAGCCGGCTTCCAGCTGCGAGACTTCCAGCGAGTTGATCATCCAGCAGGTCCGAACGGTCGACCAAGACGGGAACCTGAAAGTCGTCTACCCGTCGAAGACAGACCTCTCTAAGGATGTCAGCAACTTGACCGTCATTTGGTAGTCGTGTTGCCAGTAACCTGTGATGTTTACACTCACATTCACACTCACTCACATGCTACATGAATTCATTTTATTATTTATTATTAACATTGTGGGACATTAAGGGTAAGTTTTGACAACAGGTAACAAAAATTACATCCCTTTGATTCAAGGAGTGCAGAAAATCTAAAATTATTTTTTGTGATTAAAACATCCAGCAGCAGTTAGATTTTTATAATATGTTTTGGCTGTTGCCAAAAGTTGACATTTCTGATTAATGTACAGCTTTTTGAACCACATGTTGTAATACTTTAATAAATCTTCCTGCTTCCTAAAAGCTTGATCAACATGACAAAACCGTGTGTCAAAATATCCTTATTTTTGTATTATTTACAACCTGAAGACAACTCGTCTGTTGGTCAAATTCATTTTGTTCAACTGACAACTTTGGACCTGTCACTTATTTGTAGTACTGTAAGATTTGTATGACTGTTTAGCAACTTAAGGTATTTACATTTTTATTGTAGTTCAAGTACGTCCAAGATGGATCAGACATAAACAGAAGGTTGAGACGATGGGGTTTGAACACTTGGGGATGAAAAATGTCACTCTCCATTGAAATAATATAATGTAGAAAATGACAAACTGATAGATTCATTTCATTCAATGCATGTTTATTGATGACATGACTGTAATTTCAGTATGCACAACAGATTACACTGGAGTGAGCCCAGGATCTGCAAAAGAACAGAAAATATTCAGTTCAGACAAACAATTTGCTGTTTAGTTTAATTTAGACTGAACAGCTTTTAAAATACTTACATTCACATACGTAAGACAGCTCCAGGTACTTGTGAGTACTGACACAGGGGTCTTCAAACAGTGGGCTACCCACCCTGATAGTACAGCTGTTTTTCCCATTACAGCTGTGGATACGTGAGTGAATACAGGTTTGAATGCACCTTGGACCATGTGAAATATTTTATTTAAAGGAGTGGAAAGTGTATTGCAACTAACCCTTTTTAAAGCTGCATTGTAAAGCAGATTTCTTAATATCTGTTTTAGCAATTTGTCTCTTGAAGTCTTGATTTATATTAACAAAATCGTGCAACTGTACCTGTCAGCTACTTTGCGGGTCGATTGTGAACAGTAGACATTCTCAAGCTGAGAGGCATCCCGCTCGTAAGAGCATGTGGTGTGGTCACTACGCCCATAGTAAGCACCAAAGACAAATATAACCTGCCCTACATCTGATTAAAAAAGAGGAGGACAAATTGGCAAGGCAGATAAGGTGGGAATGTAGTCAAGAGGCAGGCAACCAAGGAGCAGGTATTAAAATATTCAGTTTGAAGTTCTGTTGCAACAGAAACTTGATTATGCTGATGTAACAGAAAAACATAAGAAATGTCATCTTACCACAATACAAATGTGCCAAAGATTGCTCGCATGTAATGATGTGAACTGTCAAAGTGAAATGAATAAATCACATTAGATAATCACACTATAAAACCTGCAGCTTTGTTTCACTGTAGTTTCATGCAGATATATGACTAACTTGCTGGGAGGCATGTGTAGTTGGTTTCCAGGTATTTGTAGGTGCGAAAGCAGGGATCAGAGGTACGGACAAGCCGCATGTTTAGTTCACACATCTTCTTGCCATCACAACTGGAGGAAAACCATAAAGAGCATGTTTTTAGCACAAAATAAAAGCACACTAAAACTAAAATAGTTTGCATGAAATACTTAAGTAGCTTGAGAGAGAGACCTTACTGTGTAGTTCCCACACTTTAAGTGCATTATATAGTGTGACAAATAGACTTGAGGGCATTTTAATGTGTAGTATAATGTCATTGTTGATTTCTGTAGTGTTTTGTTCTATGACCCTAAGAAAATTTTGTTGATAGCTGTAGGGCCCTAGGTATTGCAATATCAGTGCTCCAAGAGTTAGTCCAGAATCAACAACTCAGTCCCTGGAAGATAAGTCCTGACAGGTCAAAATATCGACTTGACTGCCACCACACTTTATGATAGGTTACCTAAAAAACAAATGCACTAAATCAGCCAAAAATCCAAAAAGCATGCTAGTGTATCTGAAACATAGTTAAGTTCAATTTTGCCATGGTAAGTTTACAAACAAGTTAGCATGCTTAAGACTATGCAGTTTTCACCCAAATACCAAACTTCCCCTCTTAAAATAATGTAAACCAAACCAGTCTGGTTTTAATTCCACTGAAATTACACTATTGTCAGTGAGAAGAGATGCTAGGTTGTCAGCTCTCGTGTTTCTAGACCTGTTGGCATTCTTTGACACAGCGAACGCCAAATCCTCCTTCATTCCATCTGAATTATGCATCGCTGGTACAGCACTACTATGGTTTGAGTCTTCTATTATCATTAAAAATGGCACGGCAAGGACAATAGTACAAGAATTACTTTCTATGTACTGGAGTACTTCAGGGATCTGTGCTTGGTCCCCTACTCTTCTCAACTTTTGCAGCCCAATTATCCAGTCATACATGTATGGAATTATATCTTAAATCTATAGGTCTTCTCTTTGGTGGGTGTTAAAGATTTAACATTGAATAAAAAGACATTCATTTATGTAGACTGGTTGGTAACGTGCATGAATATTATTGCACATGTAATGTGTACCGTTTCTTGAGGATGTCCATTGTGCCATCGTGAGAGCACTGTGTATTCTCAAGCTGATCTTTAGATCTGCCCTCGCTGCAGGTCACGTTGTCTGCACGTCCATACAGTGCTGCCTGCACACTGATCACTCCAATATCTGTCACATACCAAGAGAGGGATTCAAAAACAAGACTAGAGGGAATATTTTTTGTAGGGGCATACTATATTGGTATGTTTGTCATTGTGTCTAAAAATCCTAAACTTCTGGGTGGATGCTATAAAAACCAACCCCTTAAATGCCAAATTTGTGCTTGGAATCGATCTATATGACTTAATACAGACATCAAAACAGACTAACTTCTGGACTTTGGACTTCTACAAGCTAGGAGTGCTATTGCACTATGTTGGAAGAGTATGGATGCACCACCATTGAGGATGTGGATAAGGGAGCTTTTGGACTGTATTGGTCTGGAAAGACAAACTGGCATTGCAAAGGGCAAGTGGAAAGGTTTTGTCAAGCTCTGGGAACCAAACATTAATATTATTATAGATGGAAATGTAGTCATTACCTGAAAGGAAATTGTAAATATTAAAGTTTTTTATTTGTATCCTATCCACCTCTAACATAAACATGAAAATTCTTACATGCTCAACTTCAAAAATGCCCTATATGTAGAATTTTTGATGTTCTAGCATATTTCAAATTATTGTGATGCCATAAGTTTGTGATTGTTGATAGATGGAGATGGGAAGCACCAAGTCCTTCACAACACAGTGAAGGTCAACCTTGTGTCATGAGAGCCCAAAATCTTCTGTTTTTCATTCCAACCAAGGAATCCAGCCACTGACTTGCACTTAGTGACATTACCTGCTGAGGTGATTGTTATATAAAGCAGAATGTTGGCTTTATGTTGCCCGTCCCCTAAAACACACCAAAAATGTTCACGTGTAATGATAAACATTGATAAGTTCAGTCATACCACAGCTCAGGCGCTGGATGTTGTAGCTGTTGTCACAGGTGACAACTCTCTCTGTGGAAACCACTGAAGAAACATGAAAGTATAAATGAAAAAAAAGTATGAAAATATAAGTTGAAATGTGTTTATGCCACATACTGTATGTAGAAAATAAATGAAAGAATTTTTATACCACATTTAATCAGTTATTTACCTGCTGTCATGAGTGAACATGTTGCTGTCAGAACTGAAAAAAACAAAACATGTCAAACATATTCAGGTGTTACAAAGTCACTTTAAACCTCTTTATTGTATCGTTCTATCAAATTAGAAGAAGATTAGAAGATATATTTCAAAAAAAGGTTTGAATAAGTGTCACTGACACATAAGTAAATGTATTACATTGTCTTTATCTCATTACCTGTACTCAAATACATTTAATTGTACATACAAAAAGCACATAAATCCTTGTCAGACGAATGGTGGCAAAGGGCCCTTGACAGGGTTAACTCCACCTCATCTTGTGCCAGTCTGACATCAGTTCAGTTCAAGGTCCTACACAGGATACATTTTTCCAAAGCTAAACTTAAAAAACTTTTTAATACAAGTGATACATGTGACAGATGCTCACTGTCACCAGCCAGTCATACACACATGTTTTTTTCCTGTCCGAGATTAAGCTCATTCTGGTCCTCTTTCTACAATATTTTTTCAAAAGCTCTAAACAAACCGGTGCTTTGGAGTCCTTTGACCTCCATCTTTGGTGTACTTGAAGAATTCACACACTTCACCAACAGGGAAAGCAACTCTATCGCTTTCGCATCTCTGGTAGCCCACAAACGTATTTTACTTCATTGGAAGGATAAGAATCCTCCCTCCCCTAACTCTTGGCTAAAGGATCTAATGTCATTCCTACACTTAGAAAAAATCAAGTACAGTATTAGGGGCTGCTCCGACAAATTTTATAAAACTTGGAATCCCATTCTTTCCTTAATCGATTCCATTCCCTCCTTAGATGATGATAAGATAGATGCTTTTAATTAAGATAAACTGATGTAACTAACTTTTAAATTTCTTTTTCCAGTCAGGATTCTGAAAGAGGCCAGTAATTGTCTTTGGTTTGATGATATGGTGGTCGAACTCCAGGCACAACATATACAAATTGTTATAGTTCATTTTTGTTTTGTTTTTTCCCCAAGCATTTTGGATCCCTCCTCTAAATATACCTTTTTATTTTTTGTTTTTTGTTGGTTTGGTTGCTGTTCACCCCTCCTGTTTGAGGGGGGTTGGTGTTCTAAAAGGGGGGAAATGGGTGAAATGTATCCTTACTGATTGAACATGTCTTGTGTCTTGATAACCCAATAAAGATATATATGGAAAAAAAACAACACATACACATAAATTATTCTTGACTACTAAATTAAATCCCAGTTAGCCAAGTTATGATATAGGATATATGGACTTGAAGTCCATCTAAACAAACTGATGAGGAGTAACTTATCTCTAAATAAAGACAGAAAAACATGTTGTTGATCCAAACAAAATATCAACTCTAACAATATATGATGTCTTCAGAATAACCCAGTACAGAAACTGCACAGTCTCAAACAATTTCCTCCCAATGATTATGTGAAGTAAATCAAATATTTCCACCCATAGATTTTGAGCTTCAAGTCCAGATCACAAAATATGAATCAGGGTCCTCTGACTTGATTTACATTTGTGAAATAGCTGAAACCAACAGGATGAGATTATATTAAGTCTGGTCTTGAATGTTATGCAGTTCTAATTACAGAATTTAATTGGTATAAAATTCTATTACTCCAAAAATCTATTACTCCAAATGCCCTTTCTATGTGCCTGAGAATTTTACAGGCATTTCATTAAGAATAAAATCATTGAATAGCAAAGTATGCCTTAGGTCAGCTTTAAAAACTGGGCAGACAAGGATGTATTTGCTACTGTTACTGTATCAACCTTCACCAAATAAAGGTGGAAGGTAACCCTAACCTAACCCTTTCTTCTACCTTACTTCAGAAGAGAGATACTACCAGAATTATAGGGTTTCATTTTGGTGCAGTATTATACAACAAGGATATCCACAGTCTCAATGATGACTCCAACCAGCACCTTAAAACTTCAGATATATTAAAACGTCAAAATAAATAAATAAATCCCCCATAGCTATTGCTCTAGCTGTACTCACACAGTGTGGTGATGAGTCTGAAGTGCAGCATGGTTTTTAGAAGATCCAGTCTGAGCCGAACACTGAGTCTGATGGTGGCTCTAACAGGCACGCTCGTATTTATTCTGCTGCGGCAAGAACTGTCTCTGTCTGACATGCAATATAATAGCTTGACCTTTTACAATCAGTATCTATCTGTGGTAAATGTGTGAACAATTAAAGCAGGGACAATGACTCTATGTGGGCCAAGATGATGAGCAGAAGTGAAAAGATGCCTCTATACTCCAACTCAAGTTACAGAAATACCACAAGGTCAGACGTCCAAAAGTCTGCAAACAACAAAAGAGAGTTAAAGCTGAATGACATACAGCATTGCAAAATTCAAGAAGGGTGTTTGGTTGTTTGATCAGGTATGCCTTTTTCCAGCCTGTCAACAAACAGACTGTCTACTGTCTCACTCACTTCATGTCTCTCACATTCCCTGCTACCTGTCTGTCAAATGTACATAGACTGCAGATTCTTGTCTTGTGGCGTCAGGTTGCGTCCTTTCGTGACTATTTACCTCGTATGTTTTTGTCTGTTGACTTCCTGGAAACCTCAAAAAGCACCTATTGTTATTTATTGTCTCTGGAAAAACACCTGGTGGTGGAGGTAGCTTAACCAGAATCTGATATTTCTGATCTGATAGGATTCATGAAGGTCGTCTGTATTTCTTTCAGTTTGTAAATAATTATTAGCACAATAGCAAAGAAAAATAAACAAAACAAACAAAAATTTAATCACAAACTGACAAGACACATTCTGATGATTCAATGTATTTTATTTAATAAGTGTTGGGTCCGCTGGCTTGAGATCTGGATCTACAAACAAGCAGACAAAAAAGAAACAGATTTACTTAAGATATTTGGAATAACATGGCCAGTGACTGGCCAGTGACAGTGATCATTGCTATTTCCCACGCAATGCTGAATTTCACATTTGGACCACAGAGTAGCTTCAGTAGGGTGAAACAGAGCTACTTACACTCACATACGTAAGCCACCTCCAGGTACTTGAGAGTACCAACACAGCTGTCTCCAAACAGTGAGTTGCTTGCTTTTACAGTACAGCTGTTTTCCCCATTACAACTGTGGAGACAGAATTACGTGTGAACGCAGATTTGAATGTGAGATGCAGCACATGAAATCTGGGTGTTTTTTGAGTAAAATACACCATGATTTTGATTTCCACAGCCGCCAAAATGAGGTATAAGTTGACAAAAAGTGGCCAGGTGTACCTGTCAGAAACAATGTTGGTCGGGCTTGAACAGTCAGTATTTTGGATCTTAGAGGGAGGCTGTTTGTATGAGCATGTGGTCTGGTCGCGGCGTCCATAGTCAGCACCATAGACATGAATAATCTGCCCAACATCTGACAAAAAGAGCAGGAATAGCAGAGAAACAGTGCTTATGCTGAAGTGCCATAAAAATGAAAAATGAACTGCTTATGTTTTTGATAATAATGCACCATGCATAGAAAGAACAAAAACATGATCTTACCACACTGCAGGTGTGCCACAGAATGCTCACATGTCACTAGGTGAACTGTGAAAATTACATGAATCACATTAAACATCCATTACTAACCCCATTGGTGCATTTTATGTTAAAAATCACAACTTTTCGTGTGATTTTCAACTTGGATCAATAAAAAAATCCATTGTAGCTCACTGCTGACCTGTTTGAATCACTGAAAGCAGGACCAAAAGCTTAAAACATATTAATCCCAAGTGGAAATAAATTAAGAGGAAAAATCAGGAATATCGTATAGAATGTCCCATCAGAGTAAAAAGGTCTGCATATGCATATATTTAACGTGTGTCACAAAACCTTTGGCTATGCAGGCAGAAAAACAGAAGTGGAAAACATGAAAAGTTCAGTTTCATGCAGACATGTGACTGACTTGCTGGGAAGCAGTTGTACTTGGTCTGCAGATATTTAAAGGTGCCACTACAGGAATCAGATGCTCCGAAGACACTTTTAGTCACTTCACACACCCTTTTTCCATTACACCTGCAGGGAGAAGACAAAGAGCACAATTTAAACAGGATCACAACAAAACTGAGATACAACATGCAACTTGGGCCAGTGTAAGAGGTGAATTATTTCCTCATTCTTTGATGAATTTGATAACAAATCTGAGGAATAGGAGGTAATAAGTTTGTATGGTGCAAACCAAGTAAGCTGCAATGACGGCATCCTATGAGCCATAAATCGACTTTTTCTCTTAAGCTGCTTGCATAAACTCATGTTTCAGTTTAGTGCAATGATAATACAAGTGTGTACCTTGTCTTGAGGATATCCACAGTGCCCAACACAGAGCAGCTTTCAGAAACCTCCTGCAGAGGTTTTCCCTCACTGCACATCACACTGTCTGCACGTCCGTACAGTACCGTCTCAACACTGATCACTCCAATATCTGTCACACAGCAAAGAGAGAGAAATTAGGAACCCTAATATACACATCAAAATGTTCTCTTCATAGTGCAGGAAAAAAAAAATCAACACCTTTATTCCTTAAAATACTGGTCGAGTCAGATGCTAAAAATAGAAAACCCCAACAACAAACCAAACCAGTTGTTTAGTGCTGCCAAAATAAATGTAAGCACTGCTGGACAGAAAGTTTTAGATTACATAGAGTCTTACCGCAGCTTAGTCGATGGACATTGTCGCCTTCACAGGTCGTAACTGTCTCTGCGGGGGACACCAAAAAACAGATATGAAAGTGTTTACCAGAAAGGCGCACATGCATCCTCGTATTACACACACTCACACAGAGATATTTACCTGCATTTACAAGCAGGCATGTTGCTGACAGCACTGAAAAAGAAACAGCTTGTTAGATTTTTGTAAGAAACAGAACAAATGCCTTTCCAGTTTGAAATGGATAGTATGTTTTTTGCTGTGTCCTAAAAGCAGTAAGACATATAAAAGGACATTTGGGGTTCTTAAAAACAGAGATTTTACAAAATCACAATCTAAAATGTCCTTATTAATACAAAACCTATTTTTTTATTATCATGGTCTTCTTGAGTATACTCACAGAGTGTGATGCTGAAGCAGAGCATGGTTTTACACGTCCCAGTTGTAGGTGAGACTGATGGTGGGAACAGAGACACTCAGTATTTATTCATTTCAGATTTAGGGTAGTTTGTGTCTGTTGTGCAAACTCTGACTCTAGTGGCTCCAATTCAACTGGCTATAATTTCCAAAATGAAAATAACATTACAATCCAATGAGGGATGGTAGACATCCAGTCAGACCACAGACAGAAGAGGCCAGAGCAGTTTGAAGTGAACCAAGCCAACGCACAAACAGTGGAGCTGAGAAAGGCTGGGAGCTGAGAAGAGCCAAGAGTCCAAAAAAAATATTGGCATTATTACAATTACACACAAAAAAGTACAAAATTAACTATAAGAGTTTGTAGAAACCACATGTTTTTTTTCTGGGTACAGCCTGAAGCAATCAAGCAGTCAATAAAAGATTTATTATGTTGTTGAAGGTTTAATGTGTGGCCTCTACCACAAACACAGTGTTGTTGTCTCAGTCTAAAATTTGATATGAATCTAGTATGTACCCGAGCCAGATAACTGTGCGCTGCAGAGCTTCTTAGGTTAAACAGAAACAACAGTTGTCTTCCTGAGGAGACAAAAAAAATAAATTGATGATTTTGTAACGCTGGTTAGTCTTAGCGTTAACTATAAACTTGACTTTAACTGAATTAAATTACTCTTGTGCTGTAGGTAAAACAAAAGCATGGAGACAGCTTTCTCAGTGTTCAGTGTAACTTGGTCCACTTTACTATCTGCTTCAACAGAACGACAACCGAACACTAACATGAACGTGATACATCACCTCAATGTTTTACCTCATATCACTCCACCAGTCTTAACCATCACATACATTATAGGTAAGGTGTACCATAACATATAATGCCTTTCCTAATCCTACTCACTAAACCTGAGAAAAATAAATAAATAAATAATAATAATGATATAATATATATAATATAATGAATAAATAATAATGTATAAAATAAATCTCCACAGAAATGAATCTAATCTTACATTGCAGTGCACTTCTGAGCGAAAAGAGCTGAGAGAGTTCAGTTCAACTAACTTTGAAATGCATAAGTGGTAAGATGACTAAATTGTAATATAGACATGTTGTTGTGCATTAATGTAGTATCCATAATGAGAAACAGAGAAAGTGCAGAGAAAGAAATTCACGTGCAGGACATGTTTTGGAAAACGTGAGGTATAGTGGGAGTAGTCACAACAAGTTCAGGAGTGAAGAAATCTTTTGCTTGAGACAACTGGCAAAAACAACCAACAAAATCAACCTACAATTACAGTCAATAATGTTGTGCTGACTGGAGGCTGAGGAGAGCAGCAGTCTGATAAAATATTGGCATCATTACAATTACACACAAAAAATATATACAAAAAGTTTTTTTGGCATAAATACAGTTAACAGTGTTGTGCTGGTGCCTAGGTCTCGTGGCAATGTACGTGAGGAGTTGTTATAGTTTGTAAAAACAAACAAAAAAAACAAGAACCTGATTGGGCCAGACAAAGGAGCAAAATCCTCATTGGCTCCATTGTAGAGCTTGTGGGACAAAAACAACATCATAAATATGGATCTTTCAAGGGGAGGAACGAAACAAAACCACTGCTGCAAACAAACAGAAAACAATGTTACCCAGAACCTCAAAGATACATTCAGAACAAAAGAGCAAAGTGATTGCCATGATCCAGACATGTATGAGAGAATGTGGTCACATACCCTCGTAATGTCCTCGCGATTGCCATACACCTTTAGTCCTCTGAGGTCAAAATAACCCCACCTGGTTTTATCTTTTATTTATAGCATATAGTATAAATTGTCAATCAATTCTGTGTTACATCTTTAGACTTACTTCAGTCTAACACATTGCCACATTTTTCCCCCTTTGTTGAAATTTAGGGCCAATAGATGACAGATGAAGGTATACTCTGTTGTTGAGTTAACCCTCATGTGTGTAGATTTTAATATCATCTAGTTGCTGATCACAGCCACCTCCGCCTAGCAAGAAGGGAGGAGGGAGTAGGAGGAGTAGGACTGCATACTGTGCATGCTGTATGGCTCCAGCCCCTACTGAGCATGTAACAGAGGCTTCCACCAACCGAGCTGCTAATTTCCAGTTTACAAAACTTGAATGGACACTCAGACATTCCCTTTTTGCAGTGCTGACATAGGAATGCAACTTCTGACAGTCACCTTTTTTTTTTTTTATTTACCCAAAATAGGACATCAAATTAAATGATTTCTGAGGGATTTTGTGTCTGTCCTGCTGTATTACTTTCCCAGGATTTCATCCCTGCGTTAACATGATTGAAGCTGAAGAGGAGGAGAAACCATCTAATTAGGCAGTCTGTAGTGAGTTATTTGTAGTTAGTCTGTAATGAAGCATATTATTAAATGAAAAATAGAAGCAAAGGTTTCATCCTAATTAGACTCTGCTTATCGATCACTATGATCTAAATATTGGAATTAGTCTCCTCCTCAGTTCTTTGTTTATTTGGCCTACTTTTAACCCCCTGAAAATGATGGTGGATCATCTGGCTTTAACATCACTGTCATTACATTACTGAAGTTTTTAAGTTAGTGGTTAAACAAGTGTCACATAGATTTTAAGATTGCAATGACTCTATTGATACAGTTAATCATTGAAAATATTCCTAATATGGTGTACACTTAAACAGATATTGATTTTTTTGAGATGAGCCTTTTTATGTGGCAAAAACATTTTTCTGCTGACCCTGTTCACAGCAGTGCATAGCTCTACTTCTCTACTGTAGCTAGAAGTACCTCATACAACCCCACTTCAAAACACCACAACTGTACCTTTGTAGGTGCCATGTGTAAGATTCTGAGGCATTCTACATATTCATTTCATATTTTAATCAGTTTTTATTGGTAATGGGTGAACCAGTTGTATTGTAGCCTGACTTCCATTAATTTCTCAGTTGCCAATGACCGTGAAGGACAAAAATTATTTAAAAATTATTTTAGCATAAACAATTAATTGCAGAAATAATTAAATATTTGAATGAAAATTAAAATTTTATACTCAGTTAGGATAAAAAAGCTAAAATCAAATCCTATAATATTTTTAGGAGACATGTTTCTGTAATGTCATCTTAAACTGAGATAAGACAAGAACTGTACAACTACTAAAACTACAAAATATAACAATATCTGAATTTGGATTTTTGTGTGTGTGTGTGTCTTTTTTTATTTGCTAGTTTTTTGGGGTTTTTTTTTTGTTTGTTTTGATTGATGTTGGGTTATTTTTTATTTATTTATTGCGTCTTTGGACGTGTGGGGGAAACCAGAGCTGACTTGACTTGATTAGTCACAAATGAATGAATGAATAAGTCATAGCTTCCCTTTCATAGCAGCTTAGTTTTGCTTATAACCTATAAAAAAATAATATATGCTCTTTTTAAGCATATAAGCGCTTCACACAACAAATGAGTTGGTTTGCCTGGCTACAAATACACACAGGTACTTTTAATTCTTCTTTTAAAACTTACAGCTTGGGGGCCCCCTGGTGACTGCAGAGCCTTGCTGCCAGTTGAAATATCTTTCCAAGTATTGTGGTCATATTGGACAGATTTTGACCTGATAAGCATATTTCATGAAAATCCATTTGTCCAATCATAATTGAGACATTTCATCAAATGCGGACCTTATGATGACATGAGAGGAAAAGTCAGGGGATCGCAAAAGGCTTTAGGCTTCTTCTTCTTCTGGGAACCATTAATGTCTGGCTAAAAAGAAAACAATCCACTTTCTTTAAATCTATATTTTATTCGACATTTGCAATATTCAAAGCTTCTCTTTTTCTGTAGGTCTAGAAACATGATAGTAAAGTGAGACAATGGCTGAATCGATTAAAGAATTCCTGAGAGGCTAACTTAAGACTTAGAGCTGGTGACTACGTCTTACTAACATGAAGGTTACCATGGACTCCCATTTGGTATCATTATGATTATGTTTGTCTCATGACTTGTTTCAGAGTGTGTTCAGCTCAGGATATTCGACATAAACCTTTGTTTGAAACAGTGCGTGTTGATCTCAGGTGATTGATTGAATTATAACCGTGCCATTTCAAATTTTATGTAGGCCCTCTGGTGGCAGTGGAGGGAAATGAAAGACTCACAGAAGGTGTTGGTCAAGACTTCTGTGACTCACAAACCCCATCTAATGGAGTCTAATAAAGTACACTACTAATTAACTTGCAGTTGCTATCAGCCTCACAGACTGTAATTCAGTGGTAGCAACACTAGCATGCCATATTAATGCTAACAACTTGACATACGCAAGTCATCTGTATAATTTTCCTCTGTCTTTTAGAGACATGTAAACACTAACGCTACTGGTGGGTTGAGATTTATGTCAGAGTGCAGAGTTTAATAGCTGGAGGTCACGACTTGACTACTATTTAGTCAATGGAAAGTCTTTGCATGCACCTTCATATTTACGAAATAACTCCACAAAAATCGCATTTTGGTAACAAAATCAGTATATTAAAAACATTTGATATAAAAGTCTGCAAAGTTGATTGTTGACCTGTGAACATTAACTGCTGATAAGTAACGATAAATACAAAAAAAACTTATGTGAACCACATTTTCACAATATATTAACATTTTCATTCCAAGATGACACCTTCACCCAAAAAGTTCATTTAGAAAGGTTTCCAACTATTATTAAAAATACAGACAGACACGACAAACAAATTAGACATGATTGTACCAGTAAAAGGCTAACCTTGCAACTCTGCTTAGACATAATCATAAGAAATTACAGTCATGCTTTGCAACACTGAAAAAATTCCCTGAAAGTGAAACTGAGAAACGTGGAGCTGAAGTTTGCCGCTATGCTTGGCTTTGAAAGTAGAGAAGTTTGCGGAGGAAGTTAAAGGAACCAGGCATTTGCTTGTAAATGCCTTTTGCAGAGTTTTGGGAGACTTCGTGGTTAACCTGGAAATAAGAACAGTCAATAATCACATGTGTGTATGTTTAAATTGAAAAGGTCTAAATTGTCACGGAGATTCAGCTTCAGATTCAGCGAACTTGATGGTTTTATAAGAGAAACTCACCATCATCAACATTGTGCCCAAATCATCGGTAGCAGCATTTTCCTCAAGAATACGGTCTAGTATCTCGACGTACCAGGAGCCCGCCTGGGTGTCTCTCCAAGAAACGTAACCTGCATTTGTGATATGGTCAAAGTGGGATTAGTAAAACAAAAACAGCGAGGCAAATATATCTATAGCTATAGGTCTGACTAGCATCTGGAAGATGGTGTTATTAATAAAAATAAACACAGATGCATAAATGCTACACAAACACACCAGGAAAAGTAGAGTATGACACCAGAATGTCACTCGGGGTGGGCAATGTAGCTCTGGCATCCGGTTCATCGGACATGCTCAGAGAGTCACTGCTGGATGACATCGGAATGGCATCTGTCTGATCATCTGCTCCACCGATAGATGGTTGGACCTCATCAGGGGACACCTCAAAGCCTGTGTCTTTTTCACCTGAAAGACAAGCACAAATGTGTGCCTATGAGACTGCTTCAAGTGTATGTGTAATGTAAGTAGGATTCTGGATTTTTTACGGCATTATTCAACAGTATATTCAGTGTTAGCTACCTCCTCCACAAGCCTGGATGAAGAAAAGTTTGGGTTTGCCCTGTAAAGATGGACAATTCTTGCCGTTGAGGTAGTTTGTGATGTTCTGAACCGGGACATGAAGTCCGTCCACACCGTACACGGCACCAGGGAAGCGGCTGTGACTCACCTATGAAAACAAATGTGAGCATAAATTATGTCTAATGAGTCACTGGATGGAATACATTCACTAACATTTCAATATTTGCTGGTATAATAATGTCATGTCGTACCTCAGTCCCATGTGACAGCATGATGACCACACAGCAGTCATATTGTGAGTGGTCCATCTTACATAAAGCTGACAGCTCATGTTTGATTTGCTAAAATGTGGAAACGACTGTTAGTTTCAAAACAACAAGCTCTCTCACACACACACAGGTTTACACAGAGGTTTCAGGACACAGAGACAAGAAGAAGTGATTCTTACTTTTTGTTTCAGGTTTGTCTTTACTTCCACAATAAAGTTGAGTGCCTTGAATCTGCTCTCCAGCTTGTCACAGTCTATGTTGGACCCTTTACGATTGCTCAGCTCGCTCCGAGGTTCAAACTCCACGTTGTTTATGATGAGGCAATGTCCGCATGGGCTGGCGTCCATTTTATAGCACTGACATAAACACGTAAACAGAAAATAGAAAGCGCAGAAGGAGATTTGACAACAGTGATTTGCAGTCTACAGCAGCCTTGGTTTTTCTCTTGCTTATAAAGTGAATGATAAATAAATGGTGCTCACCTGAATGCTATCCCGTCGAGGTCTGCCCTGTGGCCTTGGTCTTATGTACTCCCTTTCAGGTGCTGTGTCATAAGCATCAACATGTGTTAAACATCTTTAACTTCCCACACTGTTGCCAATTTGTAAAGTAACCACATGACTTACATGGGCTGGGTGTTGTAGTGGGTCTGGGTACTGGATAGAGAGGGACCTCATCTTTTATGCGCTTATCCACATCCATTGGAGAGGCTGATAAAAAAACAAACAAAACAAAAAAACAGCACATATATGAGCAATAATGGACACCAACATGCTTATGGCATGTGCTAATTAAATATACCATAGTATCACACACTTACAAAGTGGGATAGGCTGGAGGACAGGGCGAACAACCTGAGTGGGTGTTGCAGGTTGTAGCTGAATTGGTGGAGCTCCATTCTGAAGCAGCTCTGCCAAACTGTGCTGACCTGTCTCCTGAAGGCACTCCAGAAATAAAGGGAAGGCTCGGCTCCCACGGGTCTCTAAGTCTATGACTAACTGTCTGGCCTGGTCCCGTCTGATCCCAGCGCTCTGAAACGAGACACAGTAACAGGTGTCTTACCGGTGTTTCGGTTTAACGGGCGACCCTGTTAACTGGCGACCGTCAGCCAGTTCACAGGGTGGTTGTCGTAGTTACGACAGCTGTTGACAACAGGATGATACGTAGCTGTCCTTGTGAATGCCTGTTTATTATTATTTTTAACATTAACGTTACAATGTCAAAAAAACACACCTAAATTGTCTTTGGTGTCTAGTTCAACAGCTACGTATTCTCTTCCTGTTTTCAACAGAGAACCACAGATACATTTGGCTAACGGCAGCCAGTTAACAGGGTCGCTCGTTAAACCGAAACACCTGTAACCGTTCATAACCACGCTAAAAACAACAGAGAAATAACCTAAAACTCTCGTGACCAGCACACAACTGTCTCACCTTTATCTCATCGATCATGTCTTGGGTGAAAACACCCTTTTCAAGAAGGCCATCATAGAGTTTTGATGGGTCCAAATCTCTCACGAGATTTGTCCTGTTGCGCTGCAGAATCTTCTTGTGTCGTTCCTCCATTCACTACCAACAACCTCAGTGAGGGAGACGATGAGAAATACAGTAAGCGCTGTTACTAATTTATGTTGTTCCGACTACAGTTGATATCCTAAAATGCTTCCTCTTGTTTGCGAACGAGAAATGATGCCTGTTCCTGTCCAAATATCACAAGTTTCCTTTTTATTTCTCGTATTTGTGCTCGGTTGCGTTCTCCATTTCCTTGTTTACATCACCGCTGTCTGTGATTGGCCAATTGAGAGAGCACGGAGAGAAAAAAACAGGGTGCGTTTGATTTAATTTATACCGCATGCCGCTTACACACGGGAACCGTGCCTCGATGCTTTTACACTAAAAATCACGGCGCGCCTGACAACAAAACGAACACACACAAACAACCCAAGCGTAAGGTGTCACCAAATACTCAATCTCCCAAAATCACTTTCGACACTGGGCGCCTCCCCCTGTCTCTCTACTCCTGCCTCGTAGCAGCAGGTTGTCAGCTCGCCCAGGGGGGGAGGAACTGTTGGATGCTGCTGAACACACCCTTTGCACTTGGCTGTGTTTTCACATCAGCGTTGACCAACAAGCTGAAGAATATCCGAACCTTCACCAAATATGTGGCGTAGTGCCGGCTGACCGCATCCGCTTGAGGTGACTGGAAACCGTAGAGCTGTTGCGTTGAGAGAGGCAGCTAAGCTACTGTAGCAACGCATAAAACTGCGTGAACGTTTTTATTCTCGGTGAATAACGTTGATGTTACAGCCCAGTGACCTGTCAGCAGGATTCAAATATTGTAACGTCTGTTGCTGTAGCTGACATGTTACCAAGCTTGCATAGCTTCTGTAGTTAGCATGCTATAATGCCACCATATTTAGCTACCCGCTTGTCTTCATCATTATGCATCATTACAAGGCTAACGTCAGTACGTTTGCATGCCAGCTAAAGGCTGTGTCATGACTTCAGGTCTAAACATCCTCCGGATGAATCCACTTGATGGTGGTAGTTGTTCTCATGTGTTACAGGTAACAGTGATGGCAGGGGAAAAGATGTCTGTGCAGCTGGCTGTAGTGGTGGTCCTCTCAGTGCTGCTGACAGGAGCAACCCATGCCGGGCCTGAGATGGACCCATACAAAATCTTAGGAGTAACCAGAACCGCAAGCCAAGCTGAGATCAAGAAGGTCTATAAGCGTCTTGCAAAAGAATGGTAAATATTTACATACGACTCTGAGCTGTTTTGTATAAACCTCATTCAGCTGTTAACTAATGAGCATCTTCTTCTCCAGGCATCCGGACAAAAACAAGAATCCAGGTGCTGAGGACATGTTCATCAAGATCACCAAATCTTATGAGGTTAATCATTTTTTCAATATATCATGCAGCTGGTAACCTTTAGCATCTAGCTGTGATAAAAGCCAGTAACATACATGAGAATAAGATGTCTGCTATGCTGATATTTGTCCTACCCCAAATCTAGATCCTGTCTAATGAGGACAAACGTGCCAACTATGACCGTTACGGACAGACTGATGACACCCAGCCATACGGCGGCAGCCGCTATGGACATCGCCATGACAGCTTTTACTTTGACGAGTCCTTCTTCAACTTTCCCTTCAACAGCAAGAACCACAGGGACTTTGCTGACAGCAAGTACATACTGCACTTTAATCAGTATGTCAATGACGTGGTGCCCGACAGCTACAAGAGACCGTACCTGATAAAGATCACCTCTGACTGGTGCTTCAGCTGCATCCACATTGAGCCTGTGTGGAAGGAGGTGGTGCAGGAGATGGAGACTCTAGGTTTGGAATGAACCTTTAAATCATCCAAATTTATCCAGCAGAGCTGTCGCGTATGGAATTACACAGAGCGAGCTGAAAAATGTTTGTGAATATCCCGTCTTTGCAGGTGTCGGAATAGGTGTGGTAGATGTTGGCTATGAGAGACGGTTAGCCAATCACCTCGGCGCTCACCGCACCCCATCAATACTCGGCGTCATCAATGGCAAAGTGACGTTTTTCCATTACGCTGTAGCAAAGGAGCACCTGAGGCAGTTTGTAGAGGACCTTCTTCCTCAGAGACTTGTGGAGCGGGTAAATGTCTGTCTGTCTTGTGATAGGAACGATGACTAAAGCATTGCTTTACTGGCAAAATGTAACAGAGGTGAACAGATTTGTAATTTCAAAATTAATTTTACATTTTCTCTATTTTAGGTCACCGACACGAATGACCTGCAGTTCCTGAACAGCTGGCATGAGCTCAACAAGCCACATGTGCTTCTGTTCGACCAAGTGCCTGTAGTTCCTCTACTGTACAAAGTAGGCTTATTTTATGTGTAATGTACTTCAGATACCTATATCTGATAGTAACTGCATCACTAACACAAACATCTCACTAATTCATCTTTGCTTCTCCATAGCTGACAGCTTTTGCTTATAAGGACTACTTGCAGTTTGGCTACGTGGACCAGGGTCTTTCAGAGACCGCCAATCTGCAGAAACAGTTCAACATTAACACCTACGCTCCAACCATGCTGGTCTTCAAAGAGAACACTGACAACCCTGCTGACATTATACAGGTAAATCACAGAAGCGGGGAAAGTAGTTCCACGTTTATCTGATCTTCGCTGGTCTAATTGCACTTGTGCTCATTGCTGAAATGTCACTCACTTTTTTGATGTTTGTTCTCTGCAGGCCAAAGGAATGAAAAAGCAAATTATCGATGAGTTCATGTCAAACAACAAATTTCTCCTCGTGCCACGGCTGGTCAATCAGAAGCTCTTTGATGAGCTCTGTCCTGTCAAACAGTTCCATAGACGCAGGAAGTAAGAGAACCTAACATTTAGTTTTCTAACATTTGTTCACACTGTTTATTATTCTTTGCTAAGTTACTAGTTAATGTCCTTCCTCCCCTCAGATACTGTGTCCTGCTGATCACAGGTGACGAAGAGACCTTTTCTTTTGGGAACCAGGCATTTCTCTCATTTGCCTCCACCAATGCCAGGGAGGTTGTGAGATTTGCCTACGTGTACCAACGGCTACAGCAACCTCTTTGTGACATCCTCATGCAGAACAAGGACAGCGAACAGTCCCCAACACAGGTATAGTCATCCAGCTGCTGGCTCCACTGTGAATCTACAAAGTATACTATATGGGGACATGGGAATCAAATGTGTGAAATGAATTCAGCATATTTGTTTTTTTAATAAGTAGAACAATATATTGTATTTGAGACAAGTGGATGATTTAAAGGGTTATATTAATTGCACCTTAAAACCTTAAAACAGGCTTTTCATTTTATGTTATTTTCTAAAGTAATCTTCAGAATAGACATTTGACTTCATAATTCATAAAAAATGTATCGTTCAGGACTGATATTATTGGACTGCTTTGCTTTTTTCACTCAGGTGGTGATCCTGGAGAGGCGTAACGCTGCAGGCAAGGCCTTGTTCAAGCCGGTGACGGCCTGGAACGGCAGCGAGGAGGACAAGCAGCGTCTACTGGAGGAGTTGCAGCGACTTCAGAAGGACCCGTCCATCCTCATCCATGACGCCATGCTGCCTGAGCTCAACAATGAGTTTGCCTCTGTATGTTCCCTTTGAGCAAAAAAAGTACAGTTTGTTAAATATCGACCATCACTCCTGCTACTGAATGTATAAATACTCCCACTCTACAGATGTTTGTAATCCGATGGATCTATGCATCTTATGATTACCTCTCTGAAGTCATTGATGATATTCTGCATAACAACTGGTAGGCAGAGATCATTTTAGATTCAGTTAAGTAGTTCCACATATATGGAAGAATTTGATGTAATTCCACCTCTTATGGAATAATACATGATGAGACATCTGTGATGATTTGCAGGCGTGAGATGATGCCTCTTCTGTCCCTCATCTTCTCTGCGTTGTTCATCTTGTTTGGGACTGTGGTCATTCAGGCCTTCAGGTTGGTTGCTTCACCATAAACACATTTCACTTGACCATCAGAAACTATAGTAACATCACCTTCTCCTGGGATTCCTGTAAGACAGTATAACGAAAGCTGGAAAAACAAAGTAATACATTTTTCTCTGCTACGCCTGTACATCCCCTTAAGGCAAAAACATTTCTGTGTGTGTTTTTCAGTGACTCAAGTGATGATAAACAGACTAAGCCAAAAGCAAAAGATGGAACAAAAGCAGAAAATGGGTCACCAGGGACTGGTAGTAGTTCAAGGCAAGAGTACATTTATAATATTTTATACATTGTAGAATTTATCATCATTTATGTTTTTTAAGTTTTGATTTTTGTTGCTGTAGTAGTCGGGCCCCCAAGAAGAATTTTGTGGAGGTGACGGAGCTGACGGATATCACCTACATGAGCAACCTGGTGAAGCTGAGGCCGGGACACATGAACATAGTACTGGTTCTCACTGACGCCTCCAAGAACATCCTACTTAGCAAGTTTGCCAAAGAGGTCTACTCCTTCACAGGGTGAGCTAAACATTCTCCTTGTGTGAAGTAAATAAACTCCAATATATAAGCTTTTGTTGAGTGTTAAACAATCATGTTTATAGATGCATCATCACATTCATTCTATCAACACTCTCCTAGGAGCCTGACGCTGCATTTCTCCTTCCTGAATATTGACAAGCACAGCCAGTGGATGAACACTCTGCTGGAATACGCCCAGGACGCCACGCAGATTGATGCGGACGAGGATGATGGGGGAAACCACAAGATGGACTACACCGGCTACGTGCTGGCACTTAACGGCCACAAGAAGTATCTTTGCCTGTTTAAGCCCGTCTACACTGGGGAAGACCTTGAGGGTAAGTCATCTGAAGATGAAGGGAGCACTTCAGGCGGTAGGTCGAGGTCCAGTTCCCGCGATGACCACCTATCGCGCAAATCCAACCGATCCCGCAGCATATCCACCCTGCAGATCCATCACAAACTGGACCGCCTGGGGTTGTGGATGGAAAGGCTCATGGAAGGCACTTTGCCTCGCTACTACATCCCCGCCTGGCCAGGACTAGACAAAATAACCCCCAGTAAATAGACAGAGGCGAGTTAGGAAGGACTTAGTATTTATCTGCTGTCACACTCCCCTCATGTTAGGCTAGAAATGCCTTTCTTGCACTTGAGATATTTCATAGTTATAGAAATCTTTTAAAGTTGGGTCAATATTACAAACTTGGCTTTAGTGCAACTACTGTGGGACAGGTCCTTTTAGTATACCCCTCTTACACTCATCGCATGCTGTTTTAAATATATTTTATTCAGGCAAATGCTGCTGCTACAGCCTTGTGAACAGAAAACAAAATCACTGTGGCCCCCTGTACCTTCCTGCTCTCATGACCATCAGTCATATCCACACACACACACACTGAAGGAGGCAGGACAACTACCTTCGTCTTCATTGATGAAATACTGTGAATAGAGGTGCATGTCTATAACACTAAATGTCCTTTTTATGCATCTCAGCTCTTTTTTGTTTTCTCCTGAATGCTGGCTCGCTTGTGCAATATAGCATACTGCTGTAATGACAATGCCTTTTACCTTGGACCTCAAAGAGTTTCTCCATGTTCTTCCTAAACATGTGATTGCATTAAAGGAAATACTTGTCATGTTACATGGAAACTGTTGGGGTTGTGGTTTAAAATGTACTTCACTACAAGCAAGAATTGTTTAGGTCTATTTAACAACCTCAGTTAGCCAGTAGCTTTATGTAGCAAAAGATAATGAACAAGCTGTCCATTTCATTCTCTGAATGTTTTTCCAATAGCCGCGATTGACTGACATCATCATTATGTCATCTTGAATTATGTAGACATAAAAGTAAAGTCAAGCTTACTGTGTGCTTGCTTGGTTTATTAACTTGTTTTCTCAACATTAAGTGTAAAAATGTCATTAATGTAATTTTGACGGTACTATGTGATGTAAATATTGTACATAATCATGTTATCTATAGGACCTGGATTTGAAAGAGTATGTAAACTTGAAAGATTTGTTGAATGTTTTACATGGAATTATCAAAATCTTTTTTTTTTTTTCCTTAAGATTTTCTTGAACAAGTTAGTGTAAAAAAAAAAAAAAAGATCTGCTACTGTCAGATGTTTCAGTTGGTCCTCAGTAATGCATTTATCCTCTTGTTGGTTGTAATAAAATGCTTTATGTTTGTTAATTAAAACAGAAAATGTATATTTTTTTGCAGAATTTGTCTTTCTTACCAGCTAATTCAGCAGCACAGATTTTGCATTTAGCAAAAAACAAACAAACAAAAAAAAAACATACCAAGTACCTGCAGTGTCATGGGGTAAAGACACCTCTACTAGATTGCATCCATGGCAGCCTCAGAGAATCTTGGTTCTATAAATGAAATCAGACGAAGGTAAAAAATAATCTCCAAACACTGTTCTTCTTGTCCAGAGTTGCTGGACTGCCCACCTGCCCAGTGATTGAACACAAACTCTGAACCATCAATCCACACCCACACCCTCCTGAAAAAAAGGTTTAAGGGTCAGTTCACTCAAAAAATATATTTTACCACCACTGAGATTGATTTCTACCTCACAATGAGGCTAAATAGGATGCTAACAAAAAAAAACAACTAATGAATGTCGAGGTTTCCTGAGATAAATTTGTCTGTTTAGTAGTCCAAATCACACTTCAGATGAAGTAAACATCATTTTAACGTGACTACCAAATTCATAAATATCAGGGGGATAGTTGCATCAGATCCTGTTTGAATCACTCACCTTCTTTGTATCATGGCCTCCAAGCCAAGTTCTTGTGTCTGCTCCAGGTGCTGTTTTAATCAAGTATTTAAGGAAGTCGTACTGGCCTTGATTATGGAGTGAGGCCAAATTCTCCCCGATAGAATTGCAGGCGTCTAATGAGGAAGACAAAAAATGAAGCAGAGAAAGATAAATGATGAATAAAAAAACACCTGATGCCGTCTGTGGAAAGATATATTAGAGATGTAAATACAACATGTATAAAAACAACTGATGCTGTGGAGAAAGACAAGAATTTAAACCTTACCTTGCTGGGATGATCAGCTGAGGTTGCACTTAGAGCAGGTAGAGCAGCAGGATGTCTTGGAAAGCGAAACACAGTCTTTACATATCCTTTCTAGGTTCCCTAAGTGCACAGCATATTGTTTAGTTATTATAATGATATAATAATAATAATAATTGTAAAATATTATCTGAATATGTGCACAGACTTCAAGAAAGACCTGAACACTATTTATCTGTTTTCAGCTACAGCACTTGTTTCAGAAATTTGATCAGAGGTTTTGACTGATTCATTTTGTAGCATTTGATGTTTTTATTTGCATTCTGTTCATTTATTTCTGTATATATATATATATAATTTTCTTAATTAACAAATATTTCTAGGAAAATGTTTCTTGTAGGTTACAGTCAAAGTTGGTCAACAAGCTGTTTTCAGTAGACTGCTCATGGTTTCACAGGTCCTTGAAATCCTTGTAAGTTTGTGAATTTAATGTAAAGAATAATCAAGGCCTTGATTTTGAGGGAATTGTACCTGGAAAGTCCTTGAATTTTATGTTTATTAAGGAACCTTGATGAAACAGGCCTTGTAAGGATTCTGATAATACAGGATACATGGGAAATGAATGCAGCTGGCACACATTAAACACTTTAAACAAACTCCTGCTCAGTGTTTAATGGTACTGTTTAATTTCCCTTAAGCATCCTAGTTGAAATGAGAAAATCATCACGAATGACTAAAAACCCACAGGCTAGCAGGACAGCCAGGTGTGGAATGACCACTGAAAAGCTTAAAACTTAAAGTAACAACTCACTTGTTAAAAGTATGTTGCACAGCTGGCAAAATATGGAGCGAAAGGGAAACCCTGCAGTTTGCGGTGCAGAAAAGATGTGCTAAAAAGGAAAAAGGCTGGTGTCCCTGCAAAATGTGCTAAGATAACAGAATTATTAAAGCAGTCTGCAGGTGATGTGGCACACTGCACAGTCTTTCTGCCAACAGTGCTCAGGTCTGTCCCTCTCACTGTGCTCACAGGCAGCAGGTGTGGGGACAAACCTGTCTGTCATAATTAGTTTAAATTGTGCTCTCAGAGTGCATATTCCCATTTAATTATTATTTATTGGTGGTGGTGATGTGTCAATAGGGGCCCAGAGCTTGTGTTAGCCCAATAAACCCCAGGTTGGTTTATATAGTCATGGCTTTACATACAGTAGTACAAAGAGCTACAGTGTAAACTGTGTTGCTAACCTCTCTGACATTTTCTAAATCAAAGCTTGCCCCCATTTTTTTTATCTGCTCCCTCATATCTCTCAAATCCTATAGAGGAATCCAAAAGGACCTGCCTCTGCACTTCTACCTGTTTAACCTTTAAAGCTATGTCATCATTTTCTGCTTTAGGTCTGACCCTGCAACCCCATCGCCGAGCCACCGAAGAAGCTGCTCAGCTGGAGCATATAATTACATCACTAAGAACCACTTGGAGTTTATCACTGTGACAACAGTAAAGCTGCCCAGGCTGCAGTCACCTCTCATAATTACTACAGATGGGAACTTTCTCTCCCAGCACTTTTAAAAAAGGCAACAGAGGTGCGAGGGAGCACGACTGTAGGCGAGGTGGCCTTGTTGCTATAAAGTGTGTGACGGTGTAGGTCAGGGGACACGGGGGAGACTTAATGGCCGACTTATCATAAAACTCTTTTCTTTTTCTTTTTTTTTCTGTTCCTTGTCCTGTGTATATATTATCCTGTTTAAGCTGCTTCATTCACATTCACAGGATGGTGCTTCCTCCACTGGAGCAGTTTAGTGTTAATATCAGTTTCTTGAGTTAATGAAAAGAATCACATACCAGAACGTGCTAAGAAAACCAAGGCTGAATGTGTCTGAAATCACTTCATTAACATCTCCCTGTATAATACTTGCAGTCTTGAGCACTTCAGTCCACTTAACTCAGACTTTTCTTAAAACAGCTTCAAAGTAGTATTCAGACCTAAGTATATCCCACAATTCACTACAGTCTGCTGCTCCACACCAGGCCATTTGTTGGCAGTAAGGTGCCCATATGCTGGTTTTTAGACTGACAATGATCAGCAGCCATGAATGAGTTTATGACATGTTGGATTCAGTGTGAATATTATGATTTATAGCATGTATGTGTATATGTAATATTAATCTGTTTGTCTTGATAAAAATTGATGAGAGAAATGTCGCTTATAAGCTTACACTGTCAAGATAAATATTTAATATTACATAGTTTTATCAAAGATAAAAGAAATGATAAAACTGACGACAAGAAATGTTTCGTCCATTATCAGGATGAAACATTTCTATATCAATTTACCACAAAGAAACCATTTAACGTCATATTAACAGAACAACAAACAGTATTGTCACCTTTGTCCTCTTTGTCATCTTTTGTGTGTTAATTGATAGTTTTGTAGTTTTAAAGTGAATGTGTTGTTTAATGTTATAATATTTTTTTAAAATATTTTTACAATATCGTAGTTCCACCACAAGATGGCAGCTTACCCTCAGTGATAGACTTAGGCTTTTCAAGTAATGTTGAAGTTCTCTTTTGTTGCATTAGATACGTACACATACAGATATGATTTAGCTTCCTTTTATGGTGATCTTTTCAATCGGTACTGAAGTCAGAGAGGTCCACTCGGAAAATGTCAAAATTGGATTAAGCAAGTAAAGGTCCAAAAACTTCTCGTGATTTTCTCAGGTAGAATAAACATCTTCTTCTCAGTCTACTCATCCTTAAGTGCACGTTTCTACTTTTCTCACCTTTGAGTGGCTAGTTTTGAACATGCAATTTCACTTTTTCAACCTGGGCCATAGTCCATAGTAACCTGACCACTGATACAAATTCAGACAATGTGTATAATTCTCCTTGTTGTTGTTTCTATCATACAGTGCTCTTTATATGCATGCAGCACGCTTTACACCCTTATCTTCTGTATCATAGATACAGACCAAACACCTAGAGATACTAAATTATTGGATTACTATAATATAACTGGTTCAGTTCCAATGTTCATCATACACTGTGTGAATATACAGGTATGTTTTCATAGTGTGATATGTGACATGATGTCGATGTTGGTGTGTGACAGAGAGAGACAGATACTGTATGATGATTGCATTGTAGCACTCAATAAGATGTCTATATAAGTGTGTATATGTGCGTGCATTTCTGCATATATAACTGCATTATGAGTAAATTGCTTTAACGGTGTCAGTGAACAAGCACCTTGAAAGAGCCGTAGCAAATAAGAATATAATGAACACTCTGTCCTGTATTCCTCCATGGAAACTCCACGGAATATCAGATACACGGATAAACTAGAGGGAGGATGTATTCACATTAAGTCTGTTTGGATTAGAGTATATGAATTTGAAACTACAGCTATTGATCCAGAAAATTAATTCTCTGCTTTAGGGGGTGTCCTTTTCCATGACCCAAGTCAATATACTAACAGAATGAACTATGCATCCAAGCTCAGTAGGCACAGTATAAATTATATGTTATATGAAATATACAGACATACATAAAATAAAATGGGTTTTTTTGTTGTTTTTTTTACAAAATGAGACCCTCATTTTTTGGGGTCTAAATTATGAGCAATGCATAAAAGTGATCAAGTGTTCAAGTGATTTATATATTTCCCATCTTTCACTGCATTTCATCTCCATCTCTCTTCATCTCCTTTTTATTCATTCAGCCCCCACATCCTCTCATTTCTGAATACTGGTCTCTAACCACAGTCAATAGTCATCTGAGTTGCCTTTAGTTATTACTGTACTATTACCGTGTTCATTGAGTATTAAAAAACACCTTGACACATCCACTGTGTGGAAACCAGTTGGGGTTGTGCTTTATCAGAGTTTGGTTAATTCTCAAGGCTTTCTTTAAAATTTATCTCAAATCTTTCTACATTTTATTTCTTTTTCAAATATGGTTTTCCTCCTGAACTGCTTATATTAGAAAAAAACAAACATCATTTGTCTTTCTTTCATTTGGCACTATCCCAGTGCTAACCAGTAATCCTGAAATAAAAGCACAATGTGTCTTTATTTCCACGTCTTCAGCATGTTTCATAGTGAGTGTGCTGACTTTTTTCCTTGGGCCTTTCAGCTTGACTAATTTTTCCATCATTGCGCAGCGCTGACTTAGCATGACATCATGTATTGTATGTGGTGAGCAAATGCAATATTTGAGACAGACAAAAAGTTTAAAAAATATACCTGGAGATGAAGTCGCCAACCAAAATTGTCAGTTTTCTGAAACAACAATTAATCAATGAAAAAATCAAATCAAAAATAAAAAAATATGAGAGATGAAAGAGGTATAGAGATCTACCCCAGTCACTGGCCAGACTTCAACCCAATTTATTCAAAGGAAGATGTGAATTATTTTACATTTGCTGTTAAAACGGACAGAGCAGACACAAAAAGAGCTGCGGTCAAACCTCAAACGGTGACACACTAATGGAAACTAATTGAAATATGACATTTATGTTTGTTTCATGTATGAACTTAGAATGTTAGAGTCGGTGGGAGAGAGTAGCGCTGTCGCCTCACAGTAGAAAAGGTTCTTGTTTTAAACCCCAGCCGGCTGGGGCCATGTGGAGTTCTCTCCGTGTCTGCACAGCTTCCCTCTGGGTTCTCACAGTCCAACTCATGCGCTTAACAGGTTAATTGGTGACTCTAAATTGTCTGCAGTTGTGAATGTGAGTGTGAATGGTTGTTTATCTCTATGTGTCAGCCCTGTGATGAACTGGCGACCTGTCCAGGGTGTATCCCATCACTTGCCCAATGCCAGCTGGGATCGGCTCCAACCTCCCCACGACTCTGATAAGGTTATGGAAAATGGATGGATGTTAGAGTTTTCTTATCGCTCCACACACATCTGATGTTTTCTTCTGCTGCTATTTTTAGTCTCTTTAGTTGTTACAAAGGTTCAGTGGATGTTAAAAGCACGTGCTTCAAATCTGTTTCCATTGCATTGTCACTCTCAATGCATATTTCTATGCGCTTATTGAAAATGTGCATTAAAACAGATGGGTGGACATATATTTACTGTAAAGTACATACTGACTGGCGAAGTAACAGTAACAGTGGGGGCTTAGTGTACAGTCACTTTGTACTGGTGTCTGTCTGTCTGTCTCTCTGTTCTGTTCTTTGCACTCACTGACCCCTCTGTATTGAACCCATGCTATCAATACAGCCTTTAAAGCTTCCTATGATGGTTTGATAATCTGTAATAGAAGGCGCGGGAACATACAATGGAGTTGGGAAAGGTCAGATATGAGTGGAAGCAAATCCCTTCTTGTTGTTAATATTGGATCTTTGCCTTATTGTTGCAGATATCCATGGTTACTTGATCTGTCTTTTATTATTCAGTCCGGTGTTTGTGTTTTCATTTGAGGTAATAGTGACTTGACAATGCTCAGGGAGTGTTGTGTGAAAGGAAAGTCCCTCCTTTCCTGTCAGAGAAGATTTGGCCCTCACCAAATTTCTTGGCAAACATTTAACTGTGTGTGTGAGAGTGATAGTGGATGTGTGTGCATGTGTGCGTGTGTGCATTTGGTCTTAAGTGAAGAGCTTGGGTTCCTCTCTCTGCATTCAGTTTTAATTACTGGAGCCTCATTGGCTGTATCCTGTGTTTGTACCTGCATTCCTGTGTGTGTCTGCCTGTGTGTGTGCGTGTGTGTGTGTGTGTGTAGGCTGATCTGGTGTCCTGTCCTTTATGATTGACTGATAGTCTAATGAAATTATAGGTATTTGTTGTTCGTTGTTAAATAAAACAAACATTTTCTGTGAATTTGCAGAAGACCCTGGTTCCCAAAGAAGTGTAGTGAAACAGTTTTGAATTGACGTCAAGATTTCAAGCATCATATGGATGATTTAAGGTCGATTTGGGTATTTTATTAGACCAAGTATGTAAGGCTCCTGTAGGCCTCCTGTAAAGCAAATTATTTTTGTTTTAGTAGCCTCCCATAGCAGCAATTCATAGTGTAAGCTTACAGGTCCTGGATCTGTTTGTACTTATTTAACATGTGAGATCACGTCTCAGTCATCTTTGATTTGAATTTAAAGGCTGGTGTGATTCTGTTTTCATATATTGTCAACAAATAAAGCCAAAACTAACACTGTAGGGATCGTCTGCAGCCGCCCTGACCCTGATCAGGATAGGTGATTATGGGTTATTTTATCTGCACAGACAATACTGATTAGAAACAATTTGTTGTTGGTTTAGGGCTTTGTATGGGATTTGTTAGTGGTAACAATAATACAGAGCTTAATTCTTTCATAAAACTCAGATGAAGGTTCAGTGGCATCTTTTTTGTGACTGGATCAAAACATATTTGACAAAGGATCTAATGTCATTAAATTAAGATTCTTTCTGAAATGAAAGAAAAAAAACTCTCTAACCCTGTGATGGATACCTCTTGTCTTTTCTTTCGTATTCCGCTCATCTTATGCTCCACCAACCCATTCCAAGAGATAGATGGACAGATACACTCTGGGTGAGAGGCTCTTAAGACCTCCTCAAGCTACCTCTAGTACTGACCTAGTTTAGCTACACACACACACACAGACACACACACACACACACACACACACACACACACACACACACACACACACACACACACACACACACACACACACACACACACACACACACACACACACAGATCTATATCTTTAACTTAAGTGCCTCCTGAGTCTGATTCTTCGGTTAGCATGACGTCCTGTGCTCTCAGACTTCATTTATTGTGGGATTTAAAATCAGCGGGGATAGGTTTCAAGGCAGAAGTCAAGAAAAGATAAAAGCACGCAAAAGTTCGACAAAAAGTTAAAGGTATGTTTGCACAATGTTCTTTAGTATTTCCACCTCCTGTAATCCCACATCCTAAAATGGTTGAATTAACAAGGACTATGGTTAAATCTACAGCTTAGTTTGACTCCTGCAGGGGGATTTGAGCCGAGTTAAATTGCCCACTAAAGAAAATCTATTGACTAGTCTTTTCAGTTTGATGAGTAAACACTAGAAACATTGATCTTTAAATAACACCCTCTTCTGTAAGTACTCAATGTTCTGTGTAAGAAAAAAGAAAAATCTCGAGCCGAATTGAGAATTGGTTGAGTTTAAACATATGGATTGGATCATTTACAGTGAAAAACGACAATGAAAACCAAACAAGCAGGATTAACTATTTAAATTCGGAGGAGCGGTGATTCTGTTACATTTTGGGCATTTGGACAAACTTTAATATCAAGCCTCCTGGCCAGGAAAGCTGTGGATCAGTGCCTCTGGGAGGACGGGGCAGACCGATCATTCCTGGCCGGCCGGGGACGCCTGTGCCCGGCCAGCAGCAGCGCGATGGTGCGCCTGGAGGAATGTCATGAAAAAATGAAAAAAGTATAACATTACAAGTCCAAAGAATCTCTCTTATAATGTAACAATTTTCCAAGGATAAAGTCAGGACTAGCAATATACGACTTCTTCTCTGATGTGTTAGTTCAGTCAAAACAGGAAGTGGTTGCTTTGTTTGTGAATGTTGCTATGGTGAGGTCACTTCCTGTGTGTCCATGAGGGCTGCTGGCATCCTTCTCGAGCTTGTTTTTACACCCATAAGTAGGACATTGAGAGGGAGAAAGAGAGAGTGGGAGTAAATCAGACAGAGAGAGCAAATAGAACTAAAGCCGTAAACGGTGACAAGACAAAGGATGACAACTGATGAAAGAAAAAACATGAAAGAGAGAAGGAAAGAGATTAAGTATTACAAGTGAGGGAACACAGCAACAGCTTTAATGAAGTGAGACACTTGAATTAATGAGATACCCAGACGTTGCAGGAAGGAAGTAGACCCAAATGTGTCCCATTATTGAAAAAGAAATGCAGCCTTCTCATTCATTACAGTGAGACCACTGCGTTGGTGCAGAAGGCAGACACAAAGTTGGTCAACAAAACAGTGGATCCAGGCTTCAGATTTTGTTGCAGTACAGTCCAACAATCACCAGTTCACATTCCAGCATGCGAAGTGCAACATCATCCTATTTATAATATTTCTAACCTCGTACCATTGTTTCTTGTCTGATTAACATTAAAACTCAAACTCAGCTTCCTGTTTTGTATTTCATCTACTTGCTGTAACACACCCACGCCATCGCAGCTCCTTTGTTTGATGCAGTGCTACTTTCGGTTTGAATGTAGCCTAATTGATGAGCAGTCCACTGAAGGCTTATTATGGATGACAAAGCGCACCCCGCCCAAGACTAGTCTGAAAATAATTGGACTGCAGTGGTAAGAGCTCCTTTGTTGACATCAAAATAGTGTATAAAACATCGACAAGCAAATGATAAAGCTTTTAAACCAGTAACCAAGTATGACTTTGAAAGTGCTGTAGAACAATGGGGGGGGGGTGACATGACCTGAGTTTGCCTCTTGTGACACCATGAGGTTGACAACTGGACTTTCTGTTTCGAGCTAATTAGCTAATGTTAGCATGTGTGGGACCCACAGTAATGTTGGATAGACACTGAACAGTACAGCCCAGCATTACAATGCCTTTAATGTACTGTATTATTCTATTTCATGATATATTATTTTATTTTGTTCACTCATGCACTGATATGCACATTTGCAGTTATGCAGTTAATATTAAAGTAGGTTCATTTGTGAGTTCTATGATTTATGATTATGAATTGTGAACTTATACACACCGCAAAGTCTCTTTTTTGTGCCCAAGTACATACATGCAATACATGCTAAGTTGCTAAACTCAGAAGGTGAACACGTCATTGTGAGCATGTTGGCGTGCTGACATTAGCATTTAGCTCAAAGCACTGCTGTGCTCAAGTACATCCCCACAGAGCTGCTACCATGGCTGTAGACTCTTGTTAACACGCTTTCTTCTCCCATTTATTTTCTTCATCCCCTCCTGCAAAGCCAGCAGCAGGTTTTCCCTCACTTTTCTCTTTCTTTGTTGTTGTCTCGCACTCTGCTGGATTGTTTCACTCAGTGTTGACCTCTTGTTCTTTCAGTTATGCCCTTTCCTTCAAGCTAGTTTCTTCTTCTTCTGAATCTTATTTTTTTCATCCCAATCAAATTTCACTCTATTTCTTGTATCCTTCATACCTACACAGATTTGCAAAACAGACCAGATTTGTCATGTGGAGCCATATGGGGAAGGAGACAAACAAAAGGATAAAATTAATATAGCTTCACAAAAAAATAAAGTCTTTCAGGTTTGGCTGCTTTACAGGGAACGGGAGTTAACTGCTGCCTAATTACTTTCTCTGTGTAATTCTAGCTTTCATATTGTGTGTATTCTCAGGATCTTGTCTCAACAAAACACCATCTGTCCATTCCACCCAATGGGTTAGGACTTGTTTTAAGCTCTCCTGTATTCAAGGAGATTAAATGCACTTTCACAGCCGAGACATGTTAACATCATTTTATTCCCATCTGTGGGAATGAAACTGCACGCATAACATTTCTGGGTCAGAATGTGAAGGTGACTCCAGTGAAGTCTCAGTATCCCGAGGAGCTCTAACTTTAAACAAACTAATTTATTATTTTATTTCCATTTGTTTCTTGGCCCTTATAATGATATTGGGGATATTTCCTCTCTTCGTGAAACTAATGAATGTTTTGAAGTCTGCACCGTTAACATCAGCTTATTGGTGTATTACTAAACTGCTGCTAAGTTCCTAACCTCTAAGATCATTTGTAGGGAGAAACAAGGTATAAAAAAACTGACCCAACATCCACAAGTAACCAAAACAAAGACGGGTCTAACCGGATAGAAGAATATCAAATCCAAGTCATTAGGTAAGCCTGTCCTCACCAGAAAAACAACAGCATTGATTCAGATGCATACAATTCTCCATCATAAAAGGCACATGTACACTGCATGATAATAGTTATCCCCAGCAGATTACATGGGTACATATGTGTGTGTAATTACATGTGTGGATTATAGCACTGTGATGTTAATATTCTACTACAGCCATGTAGCAGCTCTGTGAGGCTGAGCTGAATGCTAATATCTTCAAATTAACATGCTTTTAATGTCCATGCTAACATGCAGATGATGTATTGCATTATGAACCAAAGTATTGGACAAATAAAAAATTTGACCTGATGGTGGCACTTGATTTAAGTCGTAAGTTGGGATCAACAAAGTAAATACAATTCATCCTGAAGGGGAAACATTTCATTGCAATCCATCTAAGTTAGACATCTCTCAAAAGCACAAACGTCAACCCCATGGTAAGCCACAGTCAGTAGAATCCATCCACTGATGACAACTTGCATCACCCATCTGTGAAAACAAGCTTTGGCCTTCATGTTGGCACTGCTTTTTGCAAGCATCATTTAATGCCACAGTGAGTTACATGGATTGCAGCCAGCAGTTAGATTGTGAGAATCTGGCAGTACTAACTTTATGACGTCGTCAGAACTTTAACATGTTTCACAGTGTGATCCAGGACTACAACAACCAAAGATGTCACCTTGATTATCTCATGATTGTCAACTTTTAAACACAAACACAGTGTATCGAGGCCTTTAGGAAGGAAGATGGATGATTGGGCCACATCTTTCCCTAACATCATCTAAGTAGTTTTAGCTGCCTAAACTTTATCAGTTCAGAAAGTGTGAAAGCGAGTTTCCTGAACCTAATTTGTTTTTTAAAGTTTATGAATGAGGATTTTGGTATACTATAGTATTCTTCCTCTCTATACTGTTCCTATTTAATCATATCTTCCTTACTCCCCTTTCCTCATCATAGTCATGTTTGGTGTTTTACAACTTTTCTGCCAAACTGTGCAGTTAATATTGACTACTAGCAAGTAATCTTTTGTTGAAACACAGAAGGGGATTGGATGGAAAGGGGAAGATGACAATGACCATTTTGTGTGCAATATGTACAAAATGACGAGAGAGAACAAACGCTGCTAAATTCCAACAAACATTTATTTGTGAATTCTATGACAAACAGGAGGCAGTTATAATATCTTGTTTTACAAGCTACATTGGTCGGAAAAACAAAAAATCCCCAACCTTTTAAAAATCCACTTGGATCAAATGTTCTCATTTTACTCGTTTCTTGTTTGCTGCCTTTTTTTTTTTTCATCAGCTTCAAAATGCACCTATGTACAGAAGAAATGCTCAAGTGTGGTCTATAAAGGGAGAGAGCTACATACTTCCGCAGCGACCTGGTTCGGATCAGCTGTTGACATTCAGCTTTTCTCAAAGAAACAAAAAGGACAGAGTGAGTACAAACCTTTCCTTTCTTTTCAAGTCGCAATACAAGGGGACAAATTTCCTTACTGTGTACTCATTTTATTTGTCTTTCATTGCATTCTCCTTTTATTCAAGAACCAAACATTATTAAAAAAGACAAGAGTAGGTTATATAAAGCGAATATACAGGCATTCTATAGGTAATATTTTAGCTAACATTATGAACAGCTTAGAATTCATGTACATATTGCCAGGATGTAATAATCATATGAATGGTATGGAAACACGTTAAAAAGGCTGGAAAGATTCATGTAGCTTCTATAACAGGCTTACAGACACGCAGGGAACAATGAGACTCATGGTTTGTGTCATGCAACCTGTAAGAACTCATCAGTCATTGGCTGGTGATGCTGTGTGACCTGTAAAACTGTCTGCCATTGGCTGCAATGCCTAGTACATATAACCTGAGGGGGAGGAGCAAATGTAACACCTGACAGGCAGGTGGAAAGGCTGGAGAGGCGGAGACAGAACTGACCAATGACATCAGAGTCGAAGAGAGATTTGAGTCTTATGTTGACTGCGCCATTTCAGACTTTTACAGTATATACAAAAACAAACAAAAAACATCCAGGTTGCAGTAAATACCGGTAAGAGCCATAAATGAATAGTAATACAAACCAATTATTTTATGTGTTAAAATCATATTTTAACTTTCAACAACACAACGCGTTTAACCAAAAACGTAACCTTGGTCCGAATTTTCAACCATTTGGAGGTCTGGTCACACAAAAGTGAAGCAAAATTAATTTCTAAGGCATACTGTACTCTCGAAACTTCGACACTGAGATCCCCAATTGGCTTGTAACACGTATTGTCCGTCAGAATGTATGCAGTAGAGAAACAAGTGAAGATTAATATAAACACAAATCAGCCTACACCTACTGAAAGGTGACAAATAAAGACATTTAATCTGAACTCCAGATATATTTAATCTGGATTTTGGCATTATCATACAGTTTGTATGTAGTTGGAGCCAAATGTTTGCAGAAAAATAATAGTTTTATTTAACCTAAAGACATCTTTGTAGAGGAAAGGCACAAAGTGACCTTCGCATTGACAGCAAGACTAAATGACAATAGGAATATATATATGTTCCATATAAATATTGATGCACAATTAAATTAAAGATACATGAGTTGTATGTTCTGTGTTATTTGATGACATGTCTCAGTGTATGGTATTGGTGTAGAAAGTGTAAGAGGTAGAACAGAATCTAGAAAACTTTCTCACTATGAAGAATTTCCACATTATTGTTGTTTCCACATTGAGTCGGGCAACATTTAATTTTTTGAAAATACAAATATGTCAGTGTTTAAATAATATATGTATTGAAATTTTGAATTTTGAGTCACCTAATATTTTTTAGTAAACTATGCCAAAAGTAGATTAGTTTCAGGTTTGTGCTTTTATTTTGAAGGTGTCGCATTTTTACAGTTTTTAAATTAAAAATCACATTTCATGTTTTGAGTTTGTTAGTGGCATCCGTTGTAGTTTCATGTTACATGTTTGAATTTTAAATGAGATGGAAAGATTTGAAGAGTGAATCCAAAATGAATGGCTTATTTCAGTTTTGCAGAAACGATGCCAAACCCAATATTAGGGTATTAGTGTTAAAGGTTCTTTTGTAGTGTGAGACTCATCCTGCTGTGTGGTGGGAGAGACTGTGGGATGACAGAGTCATTATTGGACTGTGGTTACTGCAGACAGGACTTCTGCCAACCTGCATTCAGTTAGCTCTGTCTATATTACACTCTGTAATGTCGACCAACTCTTTTTATACGGAGAATTTTGGCAGAGATATTTGGCAGGCATAAAGGAGACCTCCAACTTATGAGCCACAGTGAACAGAAAAATTTATGTTGTTTTTTTTACTTTAATCTTACCATGATTTGATAATGTGTGTGAACTATTTTGAGTGGAGATAATAACATGTTGGCAAGTTAGTCAGCTAGCCTGATTTGTGCACTAACATAAGAAGCTACCATTAGTGGCGTTTTTTTAATCAAATGTGGGAAGTGTATCATTGCCAATGTTTGGCTAATTGTACATTTTTATTTTTATTTTTTTACCAACTTTGTTGTGTTGATGTCCTTAAATTCATGAATTCATTCTTCGTGTTTCTGACACTGTGCACTCGACTTAGACTGGATGTGGAGCAGGTGTGGTCATTGGTGTATATCTGTAATGAGGTTTGATAAAATGTGCCAGACCTCCTGATGAGGAATACTCCACCGAAAACATTTAAGCACACCGTGTAACAACAGTGTTAGCATACGTAACTGTGTGCAAACAGCTAACCATGCTTCAACCAGTCAAACATGGAAACATACTGAACGTATTTGCAGCAAAGTAGTTGATTATGCTTGTCATTGTTGGAATTAATTTTCACAGACACTTTTCTGGGTGACAAGTTTATAATTTTCAGTGGAGTATTTCTTAAAAGCATTTTCCATGTTAGGAAAAGTTAGCTCTGACATGCCAAGTGAACCTGTTAGCTTGTTAGCAAGCTATCTTAGCTGACTGCCTCAATAAACTGCCTTATCTGCACCAGTACAATACCAACAGCACCAGTTTCTGTTTTCATCATTCCCCCTTGTCTATCATTGTTAAATACTTCACTTGACCTGTATTAATATCAGGTTACTACTCATCAGTGACAGTAATTGCGTGATGTAGCTAAAAAAAAGATGGAAATATGATGGAATGTAGCAAGGAATGGATGTGTACTCAACCTTATTAGCTGTGCTTTTTAGGAAACGAGGTTATAAGATTTCTGTAGTCACCACCAATCAGACTAGCTGGGCTAAAACTTGTGGTCAAAAAATAAGACGGCCTATTCCTGTGGCAATCAGGCCAGCAGCTTTTGAAGCGGTGACCGATTCCAGACGGTTTTCTACCAGCAGTGAGGGCTGGAGTGGAGACAGACAGCAGCATTTAGACTGTGGGTTTTCCTCACTGTGTTATTTAAATACATGCACTGTTACTGTAATGCCCTATTTCAAACTGCTGAGTCATTAAATGGTGTGCAGAGATGGAGAAACGCTCAACTGTTCATACAAAGACAGTGGAGGAGACATTTTAAAATAGGTAGATGGGTAGATAGAGGCCTTGTTGAAGGAGGCGGGCCCACAGCAGACTTTACACTAAGTAGCACCATGATAACTAAATAGAAAGGATAGAAAAAACAGGCTAAAATATCAGCAAACACATCCATATAAAATAAACAAAACAAAAATAATTTACTTTCCAGAAATACAATAACCCTTGGTATAAAAAAAGTTAATATATACTATATCCTACTATACCTGTAAACCTTTTTGTCTTCCTCCACTGTGATACAGTACTTTATTGTAGCTTTAGTACAGCCTGATCACAATTATGTGCATAAAAACAATCTTACCCATTTAAAAAAAAAGGCCTGCTGGGTTTGTTTGTGTGTTTTTACATGAGTCCAGTTTTGGTGTGAGCTGACTAACAGGAAATCTGACAGGCACTTTGAATATCTGTTTGATTAGAAAGAGAACAACATGGCAAACAAAGGGAGAGGAGAAACAAATGGAATAAACCCCCCTCCAAATATGATTGTTTTCAGTTTACAATATTTTTTTCCATTTTTTCAATTTAACAATAAGACTCTTGACAGCATTCAGTCTTTTACTTCTTTCCCAAACACTTCTCTTCCGTGTGCAGACATCCTTGTTAAAGGCATTTTATGTCATCAAAACTGACTGCCACATAGTTCAAAGTGGATATACATTTTTAATTTAGTAAAAGTTTGAAAACATCCAATTAAGTAAATAAAAAATGTCATGAATGTATTTCTTTAAAAGTAAAAATCTGTCAGTGCTTTAACTACTCTGACTGCAGGTGGACAGTCACTACTCTTAGCTCGTTGTTTACCAAGTTCACGTTATAATGCTACATTTTCAAAATGCGTATAAGGTTCGTACAGTAGCTACGCTGTCGGTGTAGTAGAACAACACGAGGACAGTTGTGCGTGAATGAGGAGTGGAAAGAAAGGAGAAAGTAACAGGCGAGTATTTGAAAAGGATCCACTTCACACGCACATACAGTACACATCTGGAAAAGACTCTAATAAAAGGAATGCATTGACTGAATTCTCCTTGGACACGGTTAGCGAGCGTTTCTGTTCGTGGGTAGATGAGCATGTTTGACACATGATATCTGATGCCATGAAGCGTAGAGGGTAGGGATGCACTGATAAAGCTGATGGGTATCAATGTCATTATTGTCTAATAACTAACTACTAACTTGGAATATGTTTCATGTGTTGGTTTGGGCTTCTGTAGCATGACCTCAAACTAGTGGTTGAGGCACTCTGGTAGAATCTGGTAAAACAAGTGAAAAATGGATATCAGTGCATGTCTATCCAATGCCAAGTAAAATCTGCAGATGGACATTTAGGTTAACCTTGCAATTGATCAGAAATGGTCCCCTATCAGTGTAACCAACTAAAAAGCCTCAGGACAGTGTGCTGTAGGACTGTACACCACATTTCTTCACTAGATCATCAGCGTTCATCAAAGTTTTATGAATGAATCATTGATATCAGTGAAGAAATGTCACAGAAATAGGAAACCAACAGGCACTTTCTGCCTGCTGTAACAGGTTCGAACCAAAACTGACATTTCCCAATCAGACTCTGGAGGGTAACACCTTTTGAAGTAGGTTTTCTTACATCTACAAGGTTTAAGTCATGGCTACAATGCCACAAAACGTCCCCGTATTTGTGGCCAAAGTCCTGGGAACACAGTTACATTGAAGATCGAAGAGCTTTTTGTTGTTCAGGTTTGCTACTAAACAACAATGGTAGGAAGTCCACTCATATCAGTTTTATGGTCTCATTTATAGAGCTGACAAGTCCAAACATCCATCAATGGAGTCCAAGTCTGGTCATGCTGGGATAGGTAGTCCAATATTCCTTGAATTCTTCCTTTAGCCAATAGGAGAAACATTAAAGACTGTTCTGCAGCTGAAGCAGATGTGTCATCAAGATGTCGCGTTTTTCACATCCATGTTAGAGACACTCGCTAGAACGTTATTGTGCTAATCCATCAAAAAGGCATGATTGCATTCCCCAGCACGGCATGTGTGTGTATGACAAGCTTCAGAGAGAAATCGTCTGAGCTTTCCACCACATTACTCCTGTGAGATGGTTTCAGAGTTTCTAGCACAATGCAGAAGACCTTTCCAGCTGTGACAGATGTCTCCTCTGTGGTGTTAGCTGTAGCTCACAAAGTAACACATGCACATTCAAGGCATATTCAAACTGGGAATACATCCTTTCTTTCTCCTGTTTATCTGTAAATCCAACATGGCTGCTGGTTCGACAGCATGATGTCATCAAGGTGGATTTTACAGTCCAAACTGATCATTTGTAGTACCTGCTATTCTGTGGGGGGAAGGGTTGGGTCGGGCCAGTCCTGACATCGTAATTTTACTTGTTAGAATCAGTTTGCAGCTGTTCTTCTAGTTTAGTGTGTAACATCATGTGTGTGTTTCATGGTTTATGTCTGCTGGTAGTTTTGTGATGGTGGGATCTGCTGCTTGGTTGGAGTTTCGGTCCTCACTGTCCTTGGCATCAGAATGGGACAAGACAAGTGTAATATTGCCTGTGTTCTGCTTATGTATGTGTGTGTGTTTATGAATGCATGCACGTGGCAGTGGGTTTGTGGGGCAGTCTTTGCAGTGTGCTAGCAGTGTGTGTGTGTGTGTGTGTGTGTGTGTGTGTGTGTGTGTGTGTGTGTGTGTGTGTGTGTGTGCGTGTTATGTTTGGCAGTGCGCCTGTGTGGCAGGTTGTAGGTGTATATGTACATCAGAGAGGTGTGAAAGTGTTTTCATGGCAGTGGTGTACAGTGTTTGTGAGGAATCAGTGTTGCTTTTGTTTGTATGTGTGTGTTGAATGTGGCAGTGTTAAGTGTCGTCACTCGTTGCAGGTGTCTCCCTTCTCCTCGGTTGCTGCAGGAGACTCGTGTGGGCGGTGCTTGCACTGGCCGAGCGAATGGCGAGTTGGGGTTCTCGATGGTCGGGCGAAGGAGGAAGACTGGGCAGCACAGTCACAGGGTGCATCCTGGGAAATGGAAAGATGTTTTATTTACCAAAACATGCAGGTATGAATGTTTTTTAGATTTTTGATTGAGCTATAAAAATAAAATTAAAAGACCATACCAGAGCAAGATTTAGGTTGTTAACAACAGATTATGTAATAATCAATAATAATCACATTTTTAAAAATCCCAGATTAATTGTTTGCAGTCAGCTGTGAAATTATTATCTTATTGATACATTTTATTTAATGTAAATGGGCTAAAATTAGCAAAACTACTGATCAAAACAAAAATGCATTTCCAGTGTCCACACCTCAGTCCCAGATCCTGCAGCTCCTCCGTTGCTTATGGTTTCTTTCCCTCCTCCCATGATACTGACCATCTCCTCCCCGGCTGTCTGTCTCATAAACCTCTTATTGACAATCCTGGTCACATTGTCGTTGCCTCCACCCAACCCAGCCAGCGCTCCATGTCCTCCAATCCCTGCTGACACGCACTCTGGCTTGGGCTCATCCACGCCGCCCAAGACACCCAGACCTCCGAGGGAGTCTCTTTGGGCTCTCTCCCCAGGCATGGTGAGTCCTCCCTGGGCACGGCTGCTGCAGACGTTCCTGAAGAACTCCTGGACCAGGCCTCCATACCGCTGAGTGCCGGGGTCAGATCCACAGACTGCTGCACCAGAGGGTTTCCCTGCAGCAGGAGGGTGCCGTGCTGGACTGGCACCCTGGCTGGCTCCTAAACACAAGGTGGGTATTATAATGATTTCCAGGAAATTGTGTTTGACAGATAATTAACTACTTGAATACTTATTTCGAGTAACTCCACCATCATATTAATGAAAAACATTGTATATTTCTTATTCAACTGCTCAGCACATATTTACAATATGTTAATTTCTTTAGATTACATTTGTAGTGTTGAAGCAATTAAAGAAGATTTAGTAACAAATGTTGAGATGAACCATTAATTATGCAATTAAGCATTAAATATGCAAAAATGCAGAATCGACAAGGGTTAGGGTTCAAAAGGTCTTCCATGAAAAAGGTCTTACTGTCAATAAACCATCCGTCATACAGTGTCTTACCTCCGTCACCCCTCCAGAGAGACTCTGTGCTTCCAGCGTGTTCCACCACGCTGAAGAGGCTGGAGAGGCCGTCGGTGAGACCACTCAGAACGGGGCTGTCCCTGGTGGTGGTAGAGCGAGCCCAAGCCGAGCCTCCTCCTCCACCGATGGATCTTTGCTGGAGGCTCCACAGGCTCCGGTCCCTGGAGGAGGAAGTCCCGTCCAGTCGGGAGGTGGAACCTAAACACAGGACAATTTGATAGTTTGTTTGTTCACCCAAAAAAGAGTGCTTATATTGATGATCTGTCAAACACATGGACAATCGCAAAAAACTATAATAATAAAATATGTCTTGTCATTAAAACCACTCGGAATCCAACAAAAACAAAATCAAATTACCAGAAGAGACTCTGCGTTGCAGTTTCGGTGATCCATACTTGGGTGAACAGCAAGGCCTCTCAATGCGGCTATGAACTTTATCCAGTGATGTTGATATCTGCCGGGTTCGGGCCGACGCTAGAGATGAGGTGGTTGTTGATGAGGGGCGAGGAGACCAGGCTTTGGAGTGTAGCCCAGCCCCCCTGCTGCCGGGAAGGTTGTCGGTTTGAAGCCCAATGCTGACGTACTGTGAAGCAGTCTGCGTGGCCCTGGTGGACATGCCGACCACCTAGGTTGAGAAATAGAAGTGATGGAGAATGTTTAGAGAACGAGAAAATGTAATGAAGAGTCATAAAATCAGTTTTTTAATTGATAAGAAAAACTACCTGACTCCCAGGTTCCTTGGTGGATTTCCTCTCCAGAGAGGAAGAGCGTATGGCTTGGCGGACACAGTTGGTCATCTCCTTCATGTCATCACTTAAGTTGGCTGAAATCTCCCCAATCTCGAGGCTGTGGAAAGCTGACGAGGGCGTCATGCCATCAACCAAACTGTTAGCCGAACCTCCAAATCCGTTGTTGACGACACTGGGGATCGAACCGGTGATACAGCCACTTCTGCTCTCCAGCAGTTCCCTGTGCTGCTTGGACAGTGAGCTCAGCCACTGCTCGTACGAGGACGAGAAAGAGGATGGAGGCTGCTGAACCTCCAGGGTTTCCACCGCAGCCACGCCTACATCCGAACCACTCAGTCCCAGGGATGAGCTCCCGTTCTGGGCCTGCTGTAGCTCTTTGCCCTCCTGGTTCCTTCTTACAGCAGGAGGGCTGTAGTAGATCCGGATGCCAGTCCGGTCTGGAGCAGTGTAGCTCCTCTGGACAGACTCCAGATCAAGCTCTGATCCCACTAAGCTGCTGCAGGAGCCGCTGGGACCATCCCAGGTTTTACAAGTGTCCACAACGTCTGGGGTCTGAGAGGAGATGAGAGGATAATGGGAAACCAGGATAAATGATTATCAGTAAACATATTACCATGTTGTCTTAAGTTTGGAAAGAGTTAAAGAACCAGAAATGAAGATTATTGATTAATAGTATGTTAGTATAAAGAAATGAATCAAGGCTTTGTCTCACTCGTCTTTCCAATGATAAGACCAGATCTAACAGTAAAAAAAATCACAATAAACTGCAAATTTTGAAACAGTAAATGTATACAATCATAACTCACCTCATTGGTCAGGTAGGTCCAGTTCTTCCTGGTGAGGTCGCCCAGCTCTGGGCAAATCAAAAGAGGCGGGACTGCAGACTGAATCTTCTCCTCCTGATTGGCTGTGCCGTTGACCTCTGGGCTGTCCAGCTCTGGTGTGGATTTGGTTCTGTTCATTGAGACGAGGAAGGATGAGTTGATGAGAGAAGCAAAGTCACGTGCTGCTTTCAAGATACACTTAAATACATTTAAACATTTTGCATAAAAAGACCTAAAATCTCGTTTAGGACATTTTCTGATTTCTCCACATGTTAAAGGATCAGTGTGTGTCTTCCTCTTCTTCCTAGCGTAAAGAAGAATAAACGTAAAAGTCCCTATCTGTTTGGTTTGTCCATTCTGAGCTACTGTAGAAACATGGTGGTTTAACACAATGTCCATGGAAAAGGATTTCTGTAGAAGGTAAAAAAAAAAAACATAATGATTGATAATTTCGGGTGATTATACGCTAATGAAAACATAGTTATGCATAAATATATCCCATTTCTGCCATATTCTGTAAATAGACCACCCTAAATCTTACACACTGGACCTTTAAGGATTTTCAAACTATAAGATATGTATTTAATTATTACCGTGGTGATGCTGTGCCATTAGCGACAACTGTGTCTGCAGAGGACTCGCCACCTAATGACTTCCCCTGTAAGGACAAAGAAGACTGTCAGAGAAGAAGAAACCACTGAATCTACATTTTGACAACTCATTAGCATTTAAATGACCAGCATCATCTCTGCAAATTGCAAACAGTTTTTTTTTTCACTCCCTTGAAGACATCCACTGCAGACACGTTCCTTTCATTGCCTTCCACTTCCTCAGAAGCTATTTTTCACAGGGGGAAGAGGAGACTGCCTAGTATAATTTATCTGTGGCAGACAGCGTGCAAACACACACACACACAAATACACACACACACATCAGGTAATGCTGAGTCAGTGTGTTTCACACCTCAGAGGTGATCTCACACTCCGAAGCCATTTCTCCTCAGAGAAAAGAGAGAGAAGGAAAAAGGACATCTGCAGATAATGTTAGCTGTGCAGATACACTGATGGCTGCAGCTCATTGAACTGCAGACCAGACTGTCTGGATGTGTGCAGTATACTGACAGAAAGCTACACTAGTTGGTACACAAGTAGCTCAATTCATTTTATTTACTATGATTTAATTAAAATATATCCACATATTGAGTAACTTAACTTAACTTTCATCCGCTCAGTTTACAGTTTTAAATTTTAAAATAACTCACATAAATACATTTCATTTGTAAGTAAACACAAGATTTGTTTTTCGGACTCAGCTACCTTTACACTCACTAGCCTGATGGGGGCACTATAATCAAATGTCAGAAGTCTTTTAAAGGCCCAACCGTATAATTCAAGTAGAGTAGATAAGATTTGTGGGTGACAGAGCATGACACAGATACACTCAGGGAGACTGAAACAGAGTGAATTAAAGTATGACAAGCTTCGGTCTCCTGCCAAGTTTCCAATACAGGGGGACACAGCCACTTAATGGAAGGAGTGAGACGGGATCACACTCCACAGACAGACGTGAGGAAGGAGGAGGAGGGAGATGGCTGAGAAGGGGAAAGAAAGGAATGATTGGAAAGGAAAGAGGGTGAGAAGGAGAGGACAAAGAGGCCCTCAGATTGAAAACCTCAAAGGAAGCAGGCAGTGGAGAGATGATGCACTGACCTACTAACTGGCTCTTTATTTCTGTGTGTATTTGTGAGGGAAAAAAACTCAACTAATGACCACTTTAAACAATGATGCAATCCCTCTTCACTCCTCCCTGACATGCTGCAGCAGCTTGGCGGCGTCTGCGCTGGTGTATAATCAGCAGATCGGACTGACCATGTTTTTCCTGGTGAGCTCAACTTAACATTAAACTGCAGCTCGACCTCAGTCAGACAATAACACCAGAGAGACGTACTCCTTACTCACATTATGGCATCAAGAGCTGCGTGGTTACTGTCGGCATCAACAAAGTATCCTGAGAGAAAAAAAGACCCTAAAGACAGCAGTGGACATTTCCAGTGTTGATACAAGTTTTGACTAGACTAAATGTCAGATTTGGCTTTTTATTTCTAGAGCTGCTATTTTCTAAAACGTCCAACAATTTTCTAGATGGTTTGTAAAGATTTTTAAAAAAGGGATGTGATCCTTTTTCTCAACTGAGAAAAGTCACTGTTTTTCTCTTTGGCTGTGTTCAGTGTGTGTTGGTGTGTTGCTACAGGTACTGGTGAGAAGATGAAATCTGATCATCCAGTGTATTGGGTAGCATTAGATCAACAGGTCCAAAACACCGCACAGCAGTTTATGAAACTAGGAGACAGGATTTTACAGCTCTGGAAAGATATTTACTATATGAGGGGGAGCTTGACTTCCTAATTTTTTCCATTCTGTTTTCTATCTCTGTTTATTACCTCTCCCATGGAGGTTATGTATTTGGTGCTGTTTGTCTGTCTGTCTGTAAAAGATAATGAGAAAAAATGCTGCACTAATTTTGGAGGGGTGTCGAATGGACCAAGGAGTGGACCTAAATCATGGGCTGGATATGCAAATTATTTCTCACTTTTGTTAACATTGTGAGATGATTGCAATCTCCGAACCCATCGTCTATCATCTGACAATGATTTAGCCTGTTGGGGAAATGGCCATTTACTTTAGGCTTCTGGTGTAGCCGAGGAAATCTGGAAAACAGATATCAAAGCCAACACTTCCCCTGCAACCCAATTAGCATCTAGCAAAGACACATTCTGCTAATCTCTATAAACAGATATCTGTATATAAATGCATACTACTTAAAAATAAGATAATAAATAGTTAAATCATCGTCAAGCAATAGTCAATGGATACTGTGAATGCGTCCACACAGACTGTTGCAACCAAAGCCAACTGAAACATGACTGGTCAATACTACTCAGACTACAAACAGAAGCCAGAACACTTCCAGTGCCAAGATCTTGATCCCTTGCCTACAAAGTCTGCATTCAAATGCAGTTTCAGTCAACTGTACTACAGACATACTGTATTACACCCCACCTTCAAACAAATGAAAAAGCAAGACCAGGAGGTTTTTAGAGTACGGAAAAAGTCTGAATTGCATTTGTACACATTGCATTTGTACACATTGCATGATTTTCTTAAAAATGGAGGTTGTTTATATAATGGAAGCAGGCCCAAATGAACATAATGTTGGCTTGAAGTGTCTAAAATATAGATGAAAAAACATGGGCTGTATTGCAGAATTTTTAAAAAAATGGAAGTTGGAGGCATATGAGTGGAGGTCCATGAAAAATGTGTTTCGATTTGAGTTATGACTCTGGTGGTTTGTAGCAAATTGTGTCAGACAGTAACAGTAAGAGGTCAGAGGGGGGAAAACAAACCAGGAATATGCTGTTGCACATATTTGAATATGCTCAGCTGGATGATTTGTTAAGCATCTGGAAGAAAGTTGAGTAAGGTTCAGCTTATTTTCAGTGGTCTCATTGAAATGAATGAGTATCAAACCGATGTCAGTGTGAACACAGACTTAATGCAATATGTCTTTTTTACATTTTTAATTAAACTTCAGAGAAACCTGGGAAATCATCGGATGAGATTGGATGTACTGGAAGCAGGATACCAGGAAACACACATCTGAGCATATGATACACTTTTAGATGTTCTCCTTATCTCAGACATGCAGCCTCATCCTCCCAGATCCAATCATGCCAAGATACACTCGCTCCATATCTATTGTTCATCTTTGACATTTGTCTCTTTCACATGCACACACGCACACACACACACACACACACACACACACACACACACACACACACATACCTTCCCCTGTTGTGCAGTGACCTCTCTCAGTCTCTGCTCCCACTGAGCTCTCTCTTGGCTGAACCTCTCCAGCAGCTCCAGCTTCTCTCTGCCCCAGTTCCTCTCTCCAATCTGAAGCTGATTGGTCCACCGGTCGGTCACAGCGGAGAGACGAAAATGAGGCAGAACATCAGAGGAGGGGAGAACAGGATGGATGTGGAGTGCAGTTTTTCTAACTTGAAACTGAAAGCAACCACCTGAAAACGTCTTAACAAACTATTTAAACCGTTTTATGGTAACACCAGTTTGTTGTTACCTTCCAACCCAACTTGATCCATGCTCATATTTACCTGTTTAGTTAGGTCCATCACAGCTGCATAAGAATCAGCCAGGAGGTGCTGGTGTTCTTCGCGCCCTCTTCAGCGCCACCTTCAGGTCTGGAGGTTCCAGTGCATCAGTGGCAGTCAGAGCTGCTGCTGCTGCTGCTTTGCCTGTTTTGGTCTCAAGCTGGAAGGAAATGCAAAAAGATCATGGTGAATATCAACTTTTTTACAACAATTTTGGGGCTCTGTAACTGGAGGTGTTTCTTGTGTCAGATGAATCACTGCTGTCTGATAAGACAGGAACAAAATTGACAATCATTGATACAAAAAAGGCAAGAGGTTGACTTTACTATTTATGTTGCATCTCAAAGCCTCAGACATCAGTTTCACCATCCGCTCTGTTACTTGGTAAACTTTTGTTCTTTTTACTTTATTATAATCCATTAAATCCAGTGACAGAAGATTTCAGATCTTTCATAAAAATAGCAAATTGCAAATTAAAAATACTGTTATATAATACTGTATACTAACAGACTAATAGAAGCTATGCATTAATACGTTTACTTAAGCAAAAGTACAAATGTCCAAACAGTTAAGTTAATTTGAAAATGTACACAAATATTAGAATAAAAGTACTCCTGATGAAGCAGATCATTTGTACACTGTTAAAATATTTATGTGTAAATCTACAATTAGCGTTTCAGTGTTGAAACAGGTGGCACTACACTAAAATACTTTATATATTGCTGAGTCATTTAGTCAGTATTTATTAACCATATTTATAAGATCATCAAATGTGACAGTAAAGAGTAAAACCAAAAATGTCATAAATTACACTACATTTAAAAATATGCAAGTCAGTAAAAAGTCAGCTGTAGAAAGACACAGATTATGATGGTGGAGCAAAATGTGCTGACTAATGTAATACAACATGGAAATACTCAAATAAGTTCCTTTGCTTCTGAGAGGATTAAGTACACACAGAGAGAAACACACGATCACTCAAATAATTACCAGTTTTCATGTGTACAGCTATTACTCAATTGACCACACAGAGTTTTGTAATGGGAAGTCCCAGCGTCTCCATGTGTTTCATCCTCACAGGAGGGATGGGAGGGAAGGGGGTGCCGTTTAATAAATGATCTCATGGACGATTTCAGGAGGCAACGCCCGGACAGGAGGCAAGTGAAATCTCGACTCACTGCTGCTCACGTTGTGGAAAGAGGCCACAATGTAGTGAATTCTTCCACTCTGAACATCTGTCTGCCATCCTTTCCCTCTTTCTACTTCGAACACTCTCTACATCATCCTCACCCCATCTCTCTCTCTTGCTTTCTCACCCTCTATTTCAAGCTCTCACCCCCCCTCCCCCCTTTTTTTTGTATCAATCTGTTAGAGCCTGTAGGTGGGATTACTTGAAATCTTTCATGAGCAGCTCTGTTTTCCCTTTTCCTCTTTCCACTACTGGGCCCATCAATTTGACAAACAGGCACACACACACACACACACACACACACACACACACACACACACACACACCCCAGACCCATCAATCCTCTCTCAGTCTGACTCTGTGGCACCGTATATGGTGCTAATGGAACTGTCTGGCAGCCAATCACAGTGCAACACACGCACACTTAGCCTCAACTCCCATCTCCTATGGCAACACAGTGTTTCTCATTAATGATGAACGCAGCTTAACGATCCCCACGTCTTAACGAGGTTTACTGCTGAGGCGTTAAGAGGGAGGCAATTTTTACTGGATGACTGGTGTTTATTGAGATGTCTGCTCCACGACTCGATACTCACCATTTAGTAAGTTCATTTACTTCTATTTATTCAGCTAAAACGTTGAATATAAAATTTTTACTTATTAATTAAGCTTTACGTAAATAATCCCAACAGAGGACTTCAGGGCCTGGTTAGTGAAAAATCTTCCTTACCTTACAATAAAAAACGCCTAGAAGTCAGGCACTGATGATATATTTTCTTTCACATTTGTCACGTGGCTTTTCAACAGAAGCAGTTTTTTTATAGACGCAGAAGCAGAGAGCTACTAACAACACTGTGGCAACAAACACCAATTAAACCCACAGGGGTGTTAATATAGTGAGTGGGAGATCAGGAGGAATAAGTTAATATCACTATCATTAGATCCATTGTTATTGTGATTGTTACAACAATTGGAGATTCTGGTTTCAGCCACTGTGATCATCCTGTACAATATTTTTATTGTGTTTATTAAGTGCTGATTTATAACCACTGTAATGACCAAACATATAAATAACAGTTTATAGATTCAGACAATAATTGAAGGAGTTTTATTTTGTTAATTGGGAAATATGTTTTTCAAGTTTTTATATATACAGTATATAGGCCTGAAATACAACCTCACACACACACAAAGGGCTTATGGACATGGACATGCAAATGTAGAGAGAGATGGTGGAGTGTTGGGCAGCCACAAATAGCAGCACCCTGGGAGCAGGAAGGGGTTTGAGCAAGGTGCCTTGCTCAAGGGCACCACGGCAGTGCTGAGGTGAAGTTGCACCTTTGCAGCTACCAATCCACACTCCATATTGTGGCCCATGCTGGTGCCATTTGTTTGTTTGTCAGTCAGTCAGCAGAATATTGGAAAAACTACTGGCACAATTTTCAGGAAACTTGGTGGGAGGGTGGAACATGGTCGGATACATACATTTCTTTCCCTTTCTTTGACATGCATGACAGGTCAGTTGTAATACAGACATGTTTAGAGGTTGCTCTTGCAGATTTGCATATGAGAGAACACTGGACTGTTGGCCTTGGCGGATGTCTGTGCTCACCATGTGCCCCTCTAGTCTGTCAGTGTTATCAGTACTGCATACCAGCTGTCGGCTGTTAATTCTGGGGCAAACAGCAACCACAACACTCCTGAGATTAGTGCCAGGTTTATAAATAAAAACATAGCCTAGATATTATATAATGCATACAGATGATACAGATGTTAAATATAGCAAGGTAATGAGCTGCATTTAAAACTGAAGCTCTGAATCTAAATCTTGTTTTTTTCTGTCTGTGACTAATGTTTTCTAACATTATTAAACAGTTGACGCAGATTTATTTTAATCATTTCAGAGGGTCTGAAATATAATACTAAAAATATGATATAGCTTTTAATCTAATCCGATATTAATCACAGCAACAGAAGAAAACACTCTGTGTGTCATTTTAGAAGAAACAAACAACCTAGTTTATTGTTTACATATGAGGACTCGAGTTGCATCTGCATTTGGGCTGGACATTGATGTCTAAAAAGACAAAAAAATCATCTTCCCCCCCTCTCCTCTTTATCTTCATCCTCCCTTCACGAGCGAAGTGGATTCAACAGATGTGATGAATGAGCGATCAGAGCTTCCAGTTGCTCATTCTGTGTCATCACGGAGACAGCAGGTGTTCGTAACATGTCCTATAGTTAGGACGGATGACTGATTAAAGCACCAAAATAAATAATAAAAAAAGGAGGCATGTGTCATCCTGTGTGTTTTCAGGGTTCAGGATATCGTTTCGACTTCACTGACGGTGTTTGTTTATCAGGCTGAATGGCAAAGATAATTTCCTGTCAAGCCGTTTGACAGGTGGGACAGTGTTTGAAATCGAGTTGACTTGTTCAACAAAGCAACAGCTGGAGGAACTGCTGCACGCTGCCAGCGAGGCAGGGTGTGTTTCATCTGGTTGGTGAATGTCTACGCACACGCAAAACACACGCACCACCGCCAGGCCAAATTGATGGCATACTTTACAGTGTGCTCTGTTGGCAGACGAGAGATTGGTTCCAGCTGTGGCATCTAAGCCAGGGCAACACACACACACACAATTAATAATTTACAGAAGAGAGAGTGTTGCACAGATGTGTGTGTTTCAAAATCTGTGATAACTTACAACACATTATAAAATAAGAGACACATATTTGTGTGTGTGTCTACATCCAGATGATGAATTGGTTTCATCAATGGGGGGAAGGGGGGATTCGATCTTTGATTAAGCCACAGAGGTTTGCCCATGAATTTAATCTCATAAAAACCTGCAGCCACGTCGCATTTAGGAAAAGCGCCGCATCTTATCTCTTTGGAACACTTCTGTCGTCTCCTATTGGCTGCCAGATGAGCTGCCAAGCCAATCAGAAGACAAATGATATCACACTGCACCGTGAGGGCAGAATCTCTCTGATCATGGCGATGATGAATGACCATGTCAGTGTGTGTGTGTGTGTGTGTATGGTGTGCATTCTTGTGTTTCGGTTTCATCATGGTGAGGACATGTGCTACTTCACAAAGTCATAGAATTTAAATTTAAGATTAGCATTAGCATTAGTCTAAATTTTTAACATGTCAATTGTTTTCTTGTTATTTAGTGTTTCCTGCCTCCTGTTTTTCTTCATCTCAGGTGGATCGATGGAGATGTGGCTGGTTTCATTGTTTCAGGTGGACCTGATATTTGTCTGCTATTCTGACTCGCTATTGCAGCCTGTGGCTACAATATGCAAACGCTGCCTAACACATCATTTGTTTAACATCTGACAATCACTCTTGACTGAAATGTAGCTGCTTTTGTGTGCTGGAGTCCACCTCCTGTGTTAGATTGAATATTTATGGTAAAGTGTTGTAATTTGCTTCCCTTCTTCTACCTGTTTCTACTTAATTCAGCGACTGCCTTTCAAAAATCCCAGTGGAACAGAAGAGAACTTGTTACATTCATTAAAGGAAATAAAACAAGAAGAAAAAAAAGTAAAACCTTTGTCTTAATTCTGCAATGCATTCTGGTTTCCTGGTACTGTGGGATAGCTAAATGACCACCTCCAACCTGTGATAATCTTGCTAGTGCTGGTTAGCTCAGGGACAAATTTGTCATCTTTCTGTTTGGCCCTGAATGTAAGATCTGTCAGGATAGGCTTTACAGGAGGTTGGAGACTGAATTGATTTATATTGATATTTAACATACTGTTCATCATTTTTTTATTACCATTTTACTTTTTCTACAATCAGTTGTAGTATTCTTTTGATTTCTTGTTTTATCTTTTATTATCTTAACCATCCGTCTTTTATTGTTGGTGAGCATTAGTCTCTAAATCCTTTTTAACATCCTATATTGTGGTCAATCGATTTGTTTGTAAAGTGCTATATAAATAAAGATTGACTGATTGATTAACAGTAGAATCGTATACACTCGAGGAAAAGAGATATGAACACATGAAAAGGCTTTTTTAATTGCCCAGCTTCTCATTCCTCTCGCTCTTCTTTTTATCTGCCCCTCTCTCTCAATTACCGGACAGCAACACGCAGGCTGCGTTCTAACTCAGAGGCTGCTAATTAACACTTACACAATAACTGCCTCTGCTGCTGTTATGAGACAGACAGAGAGACAATGAGGGAGGAGAGGAGGAAAAAAAAAAACATTAAAAACATTACTCACAGCCAGCAGACAAGACAGACAAACAGAGAGGGGATGAAAGTCTAGATTTGGACAAATCAGCTGCCTGGCAGATCGAAAAGTAGAAATTGAAGACCTGGAATGTCATCAATTTTTAAAACCACTTGTCAAAATAAATATTGGCCACTTCAGAGCGGAAGCACAGGCTTACAAGCAGAAGTCACCTGGATTCATAAGAAGCTTGTTTGTTTTGACTTGTTAGACTTTATGGTTATTACTTCAGCAAACTTTTCTGCTGATGGACGATGTGCTCCTGCTCTGATTTACTGCAGAGGCCATCTCCCCTAATCTTTCCACCGCATTCATTTTTCTTTTTGCCCTCGATTCATTTAACTCTGCTCTACTTTCTCAGCTCGAGTATCTGATGGCTTTTAAATATCAACATCTGTCTCCTAAATCTGTCACCAGGTCTGGCAACATGGTGAAACAACCCCAACTAAACCCAGGTCAATCCTGATTGGTGCACAGAAATATGTGACATCACCTTTTTTCCCCAGAGTTCCCAAAAACATCACAAATGCAGAAGCCCTTTACTCATCCTCATGTTTTTCTACCTTTCCCTCAGTTCTTACCTGCGTGATGAGGCTCTTTAGTTCGGTCCTCTCTACTTCCCATGATGCCTTGGCCTTTGCAAACTGCTGGGTGAGTTCCTGGGAGCCTTGTCTTTCCTGACGCAACTCTCCGCTCAGATCCTGCAACGCCACCTTCAGGTCGGCCAAGGTGCTGCTCACGGCGCTAGACTACAGGGAAAGATGGGTAACGAATGTAAGAGTGTGTGTGTGTGAGTATACTTGTATTTGTGTGTGTGTGTGTGTGTCAGCCTGCCTTGATAGTGGGGCTGAGCGGCTGTTCATCTGCAGCAGCCCTCTTGTCAGTCTGGTGGGCGGGGCTCGTCAGGTTCTCCTCCTCCAACAGCAGATAGAGGTCCTTCAGGCTGTTCATCTGAAAAATCCAATCACGGAGCAGAATCACCCGTCAATCATTTAGCTTGGCCTCCAATATTATGTGACACACATATAATATGCCACACTCACTCATTTTCCTTTCCACCCCCCCATCATACCTCCAAGATGTTTTTCCACTCCGTGTCCTTCTTGCAGCCGAGCCTCCACTGTTTGAGGAAGCAGCGCAGTTTGAGGCTGAGCAGTAACAGGGCCTGTTTGAGGTGCTGAGACTCCTGGACCAGCAGAGTCCTCTCCTGACTCCACAGCTTCTGCTGAAGCCGAGCCTGGAGACCCAGACTCTGCAGCTGGAAGTCCCGGCGGAGCAGAGCCTTCTGGTGTTCCCCCTGGAGCTGAGAGGGAAAGAGGACGGTCAGGGAGGACTTAAAGCCCAAACTATCCAGATGTTTTAGGACTTAAACCTGGTATAAGTGGTGTTTCAGTGTGTCTGTGTAAGTTAAAGAGTGCTTCGTTTCCAAGTTTAGTTAATTAGTTTGTGTGTCTTGACAGTATTCAGTGCTGCAAACAGACCTGTGTGAGTTTAAGAGTGGTTTCTCTCTGAGCACTCCTCTCCTTCTCCAGCTCCTCCTGAGATCCGAGAGCCGACTCCTCTGCATTGGATAGCTGAGCCTGCTGGTCATTGGACTGGGTGGGCTGGAGGAGAGAACAAGGGAGATGAAGACAGGATGAGAGGGGGAAAAGGGTAAAGAAGGAGTATTGGTGGAGTGAAAGAAATAATAAGAATTTAAGGAGAGAAAGAAAAAGGGAAAATAGCAGTGGATTGGAAAACATTGGTAGGTAGGAAACAAGGAAGGAAGGAGGCCGAGATTAAAGAGAAGGAAAAGAATGGAAGCAGTGATGGAAAGAGGGAATTAAAAGGAAATGAAAAAGGGAGAAAGAGCTGAGTGTGAGAAGCACATAACAAGGCAGTTTTGTGCTACAACACCCTTTAAATCACACTTCAGCTGCGGCACGCTAACTGTATGTTGTCCACACACACAATCCTCATCTCACGCACTCTCCCATGCCTCATTTGGCTGCTGAGTGAGTGCGATCCATCGACCCACTGCTGTACCGTTAATGTCCTCTTTCACCCTCCACTGGGCTCAGCCTCTGCCCTCCACCACCCTGCACCCAGAACGCCACCTGGCTGCTCACATCCTCCACTGTCAGTGGAAAAAACTACTCTGACCTCTCATCCAAAATGACTCCCTTGCGAAAAAGTGGCAGCTGCTCATGCAAAATGTGCAACGACATTAGAAACTGTAGCAGCCCAAGAGAAAAATATGTGAGCAAATATTTGAATAATACAGTGTTGGAATAACTTTATTCTCTTGAAAATGAAAATAAGAATTAAGGCTGTTGGTAGAAAAGCTATAAAAAACATTTTTTACAGTGTAATTAAGGCTGGTTGTGCTACCTCACAGCAATGACAAGATTCCAAGAAGTCACTGAGAGGCACAAAGAGAAATATTTTTTCAGCACACAATTCTCCACTGTGTTATTTGTGCAGTGGTGGCTTAAAAGTTAGAAAAGCAAGCACGTGAACGGAAGGTTGATAGTTCAATTCTCCTGAGCCAGCCAGGATAAATCAAGCAGCTCTTGACCCTTAAAACCACCACTGACATGCTCTTGAGCAAAGTCCTTAACTCCAACTGTTCCACTGGAGCTGCCCATTGAACAGCAGGGCCAGACTAGCTGTTTCTCTCTGCTTCCAATCTTTATACTAAGCTAAGCTAATTGACTCAGATATAATAATGTTGTTGATCTCTAACAATCTGCAAAAAAGCAAAAAAATAAATTAAAAAAATTGCCAAAATGTCTCCACTCCACAAGTGCTAAGCTCAAGTCAGGATGTCTTTAGCCTAGCTTAGCATAAAGACTGGAAGCAGGGGGAAACCACTAGCCTGGACTCTGTTCAAAGTTAGAAAACATACCCCAACCAACACTACTAAAGCTGACTAATTAACACTTTATATCTTGTTTGTTTAATCCGTATACAAGTAAAAATATAAAAAAGACAATTTGTGGTTTTAGGTGGAGTTTTGTGGTGTAACTTTGTCTTGGTGAACAACAACTGGGTGCAGTGACTCTTCTTGTCATCACATTGAAGTTGCCAGATTTGGTACCATCGTGCCTGTGAGACCAAAATCAAAACCTGCGGTCGATGACTGTATTTAGCGACTCGTGCTGCAGCCGGAGAGGCTGCAAAGAAATGCTGGATAGACTGTTGTTTTGTCCAGGAATAGTGTTGGTTGAGCTATAATACAAACTCGACCATTGAATATTGCAGGGTATGAGCTACAGTGTTATTCTGAATACTGAGTGTATATAAACACTGGGTGTGTGTGTGCCGCTGTGTCACAAACACAACTGTCTCTTTATAATATCTGTCTCTCCTTATCTTCCTCTCGCTCTCTCACATTCACACTCTCAGGCTCGGATAAAGATGCAGACACACACAGCCCCGGTTACCATGGAGACACACCAGCAAAAAGGTCAACCAAACAAAGGTCTTTTCTTCCTGTCGGTCCCACATCTGATGGTGAAGTCACTGTTTGTGTTTGTTTACAACACTGTGTTGCTAGCATGAGTTGCCACCACTGTACCACATCAGTGGCTTTAAGCTACGTGTCTGTGTATGTGTCTGTGTGTGTGTGCATATGAAAATGGGTGTAATAAATGAGCCCTTAATAAACTTTTGCAGAGCTGCTTGTTGTTGTGTGTTTGCTAGGGAAGACATGATGTGAGTACACACAGCAGGCATGTGTAGAAAGGCCCATTTTTGGGGGGCATAATTAGGGTTCATATCAATATACCAATGCCGAGTTCATTCTTGGCATTGACAGCATTTATAGCTTAGTTCACAACTGAGCAAACTCCCTCACATAGCTGTTTGGCTTAGCTTAGCATTAAGACTGGAAGCAGGGGGAAACAGCTAGCCTAGCTCTGTTAACTATCAACATCTCCTAAGTTATGGTTTATCTCAGGTGTTTCATCTGTACACAAATAGAAATTTGAAAACTACTAAGTCATAGTTTTATAGGGAGTTACGTTTTCTGGCTTCATAGTGAGAATCGTATCAATGTTATCATGCTGTTATATATAAATAAAAGGTTTTTAAGTGCACTCCCATCTCACAGAGCAGGTTTACGTCTTTTGAACATCTTGGTTTTACTATTAACCCCAAAGACCCAGTATTGGTTTTAATTATCTACAAACCACCCAAGTTAAATAATGTTTTTATTCAAGAGTTTGCAGAGTTTGTCTCTGGTTTTACAGCAAAGTATGACAAAATCCTTATTTTAGGTGATTTTAATATACATGTATAGGCCTACAACTACTGCATTTCAATCAAACAGTAAATCACTCTCACGCCTCCAACTAGTTCAGAATGCTTTTAACCGCTTTTAACCGGTTCACATCAACCCGATTTTAGTTTCCCTCAGTTGGCTCCCCGTGCATTTCAGGACTGATTTTAATATTTTACTCTTCACTTTTAAAGCCAGGCCCTTAACTGTATTGTCCATATGTTGACCCCATACAAGCCAGTTCACAGCCTTAGATCCTCAGGCGGTCACTTCTGGCTGTCCCAAGGTTGATGCTCAAAACTAGAAGTGACCTCCTCCATCAGGTCCCTTTGACTAAGGCTTGCATATTCAGTGAACCCTTTTAAATCTCTTCTTAAAACTAATTTTTAAAGACTTGCCTTTTTGTGATGTCATCTTTTTATCTTTTTTTTTTTTTTTTTAGCATTTCTTTGATTATCTCTTCATTCTTTTACCCTAAACACCAGACCTGCCCTTTTGATGTCAGTTTTTTTTACCTTTTTATTCCCCATCTCATATATATTTATACCCTTTTATAACTGTTCTGCTATACTTTTATTTCTAAGCTTTAAGAAATCAATAAAACGCAGTTTTAATTTTTTATTGCTCTGCCTGTTTTTGGTTGTCTTTGTTGCGTTTTATTTATTTTAACTAGTTTGGCCTTCTGTTGGGTCCTCTGCTCTGTAAAGATGCTATATAAATAAAATTATTAATATCTAACTCTTGGAGGTGATTTTGTCCATGTGCTGGTGATTTTTTATTTTATTTTTGCTGTTTGTTTGACAGTTTACTTAGTTACTGATCGTTTTTTACCTCGAAGGCTGAACCCTTAGTGTTTATATGTCTGTGTGTACACAGCAGAAAGAGAAATATGATATTAAAACATTGGCTTCAGGCTTATGTCGGGTTCCAGCTGAAAATATTTACTAGCTGTCATCTCTGAGACAGACTAGGGCTGAAATTTCAGGTCCCTGCAGTTCTCTAATGTGTGTGTTTGTGGCTGTCATGATGTGAATGATTGTGATTTTGAGCGACTCACCGGCGCATCATCTGCCTCCTTCTCTCGCTGTTCCAGCTGGTTGTTTTCTTGCATTTGAGTCTCATTGATGTCTGATTGGCTGTTCTCCTCAGTTTGACCTTTCACCTCTGGTTCTGATGGGTCCCTATAATCAGGCTGCTGCATGCATGCATGGGCAAGTTAATGAAGGAAAAAAACAAAAACAAAAAAACAAAACAAAAAAAACAAACAAAAATCATAGAGGAGAGAGGGAGGGACAGGGGAGGAGGAGAAGTTGTGGAATAAAAAGGAGGGGAGTGATAGAAATGGAGACAACAAAACACAACAATAAGAATAGAAAACAATACAACCAAAATGGCGTCCATCAATATGACAACATTGAGAAAAATAAAAAACAAAACAGAACTAGTTGAGTATGGATCTCACAAGACGAAGAAAAGGATGTAGAGGAAAAAGAGCTTGGTCAGAGAGGAGAAGGAGAGAGTGGAGAAAAGAAAGAAAAGGAGGATGGAGGGTAGAATGAACGGCTGAGGAGAGGAAAAGGAAAAAGAGGAGGACATACAGGAGTGGGAAGAAAGGAGAGGCAGGGGAGAAACAGCAATGGCAGATAGAGGAGGGAAGGGAGTAGGAAAGAGGAGACGAATGGGAGGGCAAGAGAAGGAGTAAGGCGGTTAGAATGAAAGGTCAGAGTGAGCGGGGTGACGGAGCAACAAGGTGAAGGAGAAGAAGAAGGAGAAGTGGGAAGGAGGGAAGGAAAGGGATGTGAGGCGAGCAAGGAGGAGTAAGGGGGAAAGTAGGGAGGCAGTTAAGGAGGTGACAAAGAGGAGGAGGAGTAAGGAGTAAGAGAAAGGTGGTGGGAGACATGGAAGTGAAGTGCAGAAACCGACGGTTATGGTGCCCATGCAGAGGGAAAGAGGGAGGGAGGAAGGGACGAAGGGAAGGAGAGAGAGAAAGGAAAAGGGAGGAGAGATCGGAGGGGTGTTGGGACTCAGAATTGGCCTCTAATGGAGTCTAAACATTTAAATTATATAATTAACTCTCTTAAAGGTTTGTATAATTTCACCACAGACTCGTCCAGACAGGCAAATTAGAATAGAATAGAAAACACAGATTTTATAAGAAAGGCAATACACCAAATTTAGTTTACTTTTGAGTCTTGAAACTCTTTTTAAACATGTGAACTGAAGTGCCAGTGTGGTTTCCAACACAACTTCATTTACTCCAGAAAATGTATGGATTCTCATCAGGTGTTCTTTAACGTGTTCCTGATAGTCACAGTTAAGGGAAAATGTGCCCCCCGCTTATTGCAGTATACTTTATTCTGAACTTTATTTGGAGCACTACATAGTTAAAAATACAGCAGATGCTCAGACTAAAATGATAAATAATAAATCACTGACAGTCAACTGCAATCCAAGAATGTCCCAGCGGTGCATTTCAGACCAAAAATATGATTCATAAAGTATGATTCGAAATCTATTTAAACCAAGCTCACTGTCTGTTCTGCTGCTTCAAAAAATCTGTGTGGACAACTCCTTCAAACAGAATCCCAGTTGGACTTCTGCACCATTCTTAAGGCAACTTTTAAGTGGTTTTGAAGTCTACATTACTTATAAATACCAGAGATTTTCATTTTTAAAGTGTTGGCTTGTCAAGTCCATTCAGTCATCCTCAGTATCTGGCATAAGGAATGACTTAAAAGCAGCTAAACATATAGGCTTTATTTAAAAAAAAATCCTTTTTTATCAAAGTTTTCAAACAAAAATATTGAAGCCAAATTGCTCTCAGGTGTTCACAGTGTATAAGTTGCTAGGGGCCATGAGAAACAATCCTGATACCACCTATAAATGTGAGTAAATCTGTGGATACAAATAACTTTAAGTGAAAAAACGAGTGATATTGCTCAACCACACTAGACAGTACGTTGAGTTGATTTTATGATATGCTGATGAAAATAGATAGATGTGATCTTAATAACTTCACCACGTCCATGCAACAAACAGGCTCCATTTGAGGCCTAAAGCAACATCTAAATACAGGTTAGGAGGCAGTTTAACAGCATGCAGAGGAGATGGATGGCATTGTGTGGAGATGATTACACTGGCAGCTCAAACCTGAATTCATCCAATACAGCAAAGGCTGTTTTTTCCCAGAATTTCATATCGATGTTTGTCACTTAAGAGCTATTTGTCTATTCCCAATCGATTGAAAGCATAGAAATTCTGACAAACATTGCTTTTATCTTCGTTTTCATCTCATGCTTGCGTTTATTGGTGCTACATCAGATTTGAGCGTGTGGTGTAAATACATTCTCCACTGTGAAACTAAAGCAGCATGTTTAGATGGGATTGGGAGTGTAATTCAGCCAAACTAATGGTTAGGCGCTGGAACAAACACAAAACTAAAGAGTAGAAAAACAAACTAGTGATAACAGAAACTAAAAATCCATTAAAAGTAAAAGCTTGAAAAAAAGTGATAATAAATAAATGGAAGAGACAGAGTGACAAGGAGTGAAAAGGAGGAGTGTGTTTCTTGTCTTTTACCTTCTCCTCGGCAGTGTTCACTCCATCCTGGCCGTCTCCAGAGCAGGGGAGGGAGGTGCAAGGTGAGGCCAGAGGAGACACTCCTTCCACCTGTGGGTCCCTCCCACCTGCTGGTGGTTTACCCAGGTTGTCTACCTGCTCTACAAAGGCCTGTAGCTGGGTGTGTAGAGCCTGTAGCCTGCTGGTCAGAGCACCAACCAGAGGGCGGTCCGCCAGGTCAGACAGCTCTGATATCTGGGGGACAAAGAAATAACAGAGTTTATCACACAGCCAGTTATTATCGGCTGTATGAGGGAACGGCTTGGATGATAAATGACAAGTTTTGGGCCTGATACTGCAGGTGGCTGAACAATCAGTGCAGGAAAAAGTGCCAAAACATTCGTCACTGAGGCTTTTCTCCTCTTCTTTTTGAACCAAGAAATAAAAAAGATTCACTGTTTCTTTTTAAACATTAAATTTATGGGATGATTTAGTGGAAGACATGGGCTGACAGGTAACTCTAAACTGTACTTAACTTTATATATTATTAAAAACACAACAGATATCAACAGTTTCTAGCAAAAATAATAAAAAATGCACTGGATAAAGTCTGAAAAATCATTTTTGATCAGCAAAATGGATTAAAAATTGAATTATCAAGTGGATGTTTCTGTTTTTCAAATACTGTTTTAAATGCAAACATTGTTTTTATAAAGTATCGTCCAGTTGTCCAGTAGGTTTCATGTAAAAGATGAAAAACAGCCCAGTGAATATCTTTGAAAATGAAAACACCCCTAACAGAGGACATGTACCTGGCTGTGAGGCTGAGGTTTCTCCAGGTCACATGGCTCTGCTGCCTCGTTGCTGCAGACCTTGTGATAGATGGAAGGGGAGGAGGAAAGGCAGTTAGACTCGGGGGAGGTCAGGAGCTGTATCGCCGTGGAAACCAAGCGAGCCTGGTCCCTCATGGCCAGCAAGGCATCATGGTCCTTCTGCCCCAGGCACCCAGGGAGTGAGGTTGGTGCGTCAGCGTTGTCCTCGATCTTCTTTTTCCGTTCTTTGATCTCCAGGGCGTCGTTCTCACCTCCGACTGGCTCTTTGCGGTGGGGCGGGCTGGTGGAAAAACAGAGAGAAAGAGCACGTTCAGAACTTCTCATCCATGTTAAAAAATATTGGGTTCGTTCTTGACCTTAAAGTGCTCAGAAAAATGGAAAGTTGAACATCTATAGTTTCACGATAACTCCATCTGCTGAAGGGCTACTAAATGGACCTTGTGTTTGCTTGTTTTTGTTGAACTCTGTTTAACTTTCAGTCTCAAAGTAGTTCACTTCTGTAAGCTATACAGTATTGTTTGAGTTATGAATTGCAGGTTTATGTAATGTGTTTGAAACACTGTAATCTCACATATACACAAGCTCTTCGAATCTCTCACGGATGTCTCGACAAAATCTCTTAAAAATTGGATGAATTGTGATCACTTTTCATCAAGCGACATCATCAGATCAAATTTTAAATGTGTTCAGGATTTTGGTTCTTTGACCAAATACCGGCAAAACTAAATGACATTCTTATTGGCCACAGCTGTATATTGTGTTTAGTGCTAACTGAATATAGTAAACATTACACCTGCTAAACAGTAGCATTGTCACTGTTCATATGTTATTATGCTGATGTTAGCATTTAGCTCATAGCACCGTTATGAATACAGCCTGCAGAGACTCTGTCTTGTTGTAAGATTGGAGTATAATGACAGCTGGCTTTCTTGCTTGATTTCCTCCAGATCTGGCAACACAGTGGGCTGGCTACATGAGATAGGGATGGACCCATTGTCTCATGTCCAAATAACAAACAACAGTTGTTAATAACAAGTGTTGAATGCATCTTAAAGTGGAAGTGTGATGAAATCATCAATCAAGTACAGAATCTGTGGAAGCAAAAACATATAGAACTGTACTGTGTATCGAAGTGCATAGGGAACAGATTTCTTACAAATAAACAACTATGCCTTGACTGTCTTGAATGATCAGATGTAGAACAGTGAGGTCTGTTTCTGTATTCAAGTTGTTGAGTTAATAAACATACTCTCACTTAAGCATTTCCAGTAGAGAATCACTACCTGGTGGGGAGACACTCGGCTGAGTCTCCAGCCTCGGCGTCAGTCTCCAGAGCCAGTCGTAGTGAGGAGGAAGATGAGGAAGGAGCATGGTAGGAGGCCAGATCACAGCGCTGCAGGTTGGATAAGAGCACTCGGTTCTCGTACTGCAGCTTCTTCACCTTCCCGCTCAGTTCTCCAATCTGAAGCCTCGCCAATCTGAGATCCTCCTCCTGGGTCGGGGCGTCTGTGCTGATAAGCACCGCCCCTTCCTGTATGGAGTGCACCGGGCTGTCGTTCAGCAGCCCGTCGGTCAGCGACGTTAATGAGTTGGATGACAGCGTGGATGTCGGTGGCGGGAGTTCAGATTTGTATCGGTTGATCTCGTTCATCAGGAGTTTGTTCTGTTCCTCCATCTCGATTAGAGACCTCCTCAGTAGCTCCGCCTCCTCCTCCACAAACTGGAGGTGTCTCTGGAGCTCCATGACATTTTCAGATGAAGCTCCTCCCCCGAGTACCATAGCCCCTCCTCCTAGACCAAGACCCGCCCCCAGACCACCACCAACACCAGTAAGTTCTTGAGGACCATCTAGGGGTAAAGAAACAATGAGAGGTCAAGCATTTATTAAAATGAAAGTATGAATTTACAGATGAATCATGCAAATACAAATAGACAAAAGCATGTCAAATATGATCTTAAACAACTTTGGAAAATCTGCTCATTTGTTTTTTGCCAAGAGTTAGACAAGATTAATACCACTCGCATATCTGCACACTGAATATGAAGCTGGAGCCAACAGGTGGTTAGCTTAGCTTAGCTTAGCACAAAGACCCGGAACAGGAGAAAACAGCTAGCCTGGCTCTGTCCAAAGGCAACAAACCTGCCTCTAAAGCTGACTCATTAAAGTATCTTGTTTGTTTATTAAGCACAAAAGCCTGGACTCCACTTGTTGCTTGGCAACCTCACAGTGTCGGCAAGACTACAAAAAGTTAATCTATTATGTAATCCAATTAGCTAATGCTACGTGATAATTTAAGATTATTTCCAACCCCAGAGAGCTCATGTCTCGGAGAAATTAATTACAGGAATGTCTGATTGGCTGACGAGATGAATTTAAAATTTACCTTGTGGTCCTTTCATATCATCCATCTCAGCTCGGAGGCCCCTGTTCTCCACCTCCAGCTCCACGATGCGTCGACTCAGCAGGTTGGCCTCCTCCTCCACCAGCTTCAAGTGGACCCTGATTTCCGCCTCACGGGTGTGGGGTGAGTCAGCAACCTGGGGGGTGGGAGGAAGAGGAAAGGAAAGGAGAAACCAATTTATTAGTCACCTCCCCCCTGTTTATTCACACATTTTTAATCAACTGCTGACAGATCGATACTATCATCAGTAGTAATAACAATATTTTCAGCATTACCAGTCCTGGATATTTGGTTTTATTCAATGTGCTTTTGCTTGCTTTTATTGTTTTTATGATTTGTCTCACATTTTCCTTTTCTTTATGCTTTTTGCCTTTGGGTATGAAATGCGCTATAGTAAATAAATTTGCCTTGCCTTAAATGCTCATCATCATCATCATCATCATCATCATCATCATCATATTGTAGGAAAATAACGGACTCCCTCCTGTTTGTTGAAATGTTCTTTTAATGTTTAGTGCATTAGTAAATGCAACGGTTTAGAAGTGAATTTGATTTAATGAGCTTTGTGTGTGTTTTGGCTGTTTCTAAAACAATTCACCTCTGCAGAGTTTTAAAAGTATCATTTAGGTTTTATATGGGTACGAAGTGTTGGGATATTTCCATATGTCCACCGCAATAGTGACACCATTTTGTAGCTCCGAGGTAAACATTAAGAAATGCAGAGATAAATGCTGAAAAAAGATTAGGTTTTCTTTAAGGTGCTTTCAGAAAACTTCTTTCTTCTGTCTTGGGCTGTATGAAGTCAAACTCTTCCCTGACCTTCATTATAAGGGAGTTTTTGAGAGTTCCTGTTTCATGGCTTTGTTCACTAACCACTAATTTGTCTGCACTTATTTGCTCATTAATCACTATCCGACAATGTCAAAGTGAAACCAGACAAACAAATGACTGTAAAGAGAAAATGGAGGTCTTTCCGTCCTCCTAATCCTCACCTCCTCCACTGTGAGTGAGGCGTTGACGTCTCCGTACATCGACCTGTACTTGGCCAGCTCCTCCTTCATGGCCTCGCTGTCCTTCACCAGCTTGGTCAGCTTCTTGCACATCAGGGCTGATTCCTCTTTGGCAAAGTGGAGCTGACACTTCAGGTCTGAACTGTCCTCCTGCAGTGACGGGACAAAAAGAGAAGAGAGCTCTGAAGTGACATTGATCCAAAAAAACTGCTGTATCACAGAGAGGCAGACATGCACACAGATTTGTTATCATGCAATGTTGCCATTTAGGCCTGTAACTAGATTAAGTAATCAGTCAGTAAAATACTTAATTATCTTTTTAGGCAATTCGCTAGGTAAAAAAGACAATCATTTGTGGGTTCCAGCTTCTGTCAATTTCATTACTCGAGTAATGAACTCGCTTGTGTTTTCAAACTCTAGTAAAAAATGAATAAATGAAAGAAAATGAATGATTAAACAATGTTTCATTTCTATTTGCCTTAATTCAGAGTAAAAGGATGGAAAAATATTAAACAGAGCCATTGAGACACAAAGACATGACTTTGTAGATACAATGTGTCAAATCTGAATGGAGTTTCTACAGTGATCGACAGAGAACCTGACAGCAATGGAAATGTGCACAGAGTGAAAGCTGCAGACAGATGGATGAATGCATGTGAACAGTGCAAACACACACAGTCAGATCACTGAACCTTTAGGTCCATCCAGACTAACAACTGGACAACGTTAGAGGTCACGGGGGAAGCACATGATGATTTTGTCATAAATTGTGTTCTGATGTTCTGTGAAGTTGAATATTTTTCAAACCACAGTAACATCATCTCTGACAATTATAGGATGCATTAAACTGTGTGCCTTCTGTCAGATGAACACTAGCCAAATCCCACTACAGTAGTGGAGTTCAACTGGAATGAATTGGCTTTTCATTCTATTTAAAATCTTCTTGAACTTAAAAGATAATGACAAAGAGCTATTTGACTAACTTGCGGCTTTCAGCTACCAAATGGTGAGGTCAGAGTCATGCTGCGTTTGTTCCCCGTGAGGGGAAAAACACAGGAAACAGAGACTCCAAAAAACACACTCATTAGCGGTTTGTCTCAGACATCATCCAGAATCCGAAATGAATATTTACTAACTCATTCAAAGTACTCTGGCACTTCAGACCGCAGTACTTTAAAGCACTGTGGCACTTTAAAGCTGCGATGATCAATATTTGGATTTCTGGAAAGACAGCAGCCTCTTTAGCCACAAGTAACAGTGAATGAATATTGGCAAATACCAAAACATAGTGCGACTCATTTCCGTTAGTTACACAGCAATATACTGTATGTATACCGTATGTCTTACGTTTGCTAACATTAGCAATGACAAGCTACAGGTCATACCAGACCAAGTGAATCTAAATTGAACAAGGGTGCATGTTATTACTCTTAAACTCCTAGTTTAATGATTCACTTGTCAAACGGGTCAGTCAAAGTGCTAAAAAGCACCAACTCTGTGGCTCTATGGAGCATTTTAGCGTCTTTTAGCAATTTTTGCTAAATTGCTAAAATGGGGAGTGAATACAGGACTTACACTCATCAGGTGGACAGAACCACACTCTAAGTGGGCAACTGTTTTAGCAAAAGGATTGTATTTTTATCAGCGTGTTGCAGTGTTTTTCTGCCCCCTAGTGGCAAAAAAAAAGTTGATGCAGCTTTAAACCATAAAAGCCACACAAGGATAGCCCCCTTTTTTAAAAGTTATGAGTTATACAAGGTTCACAACATAACTATATATAACTTCAGCTATAACAGCCTAATTCAGATTTGGTTGATTCATGTTTTTGTTTGTTCTTGACAGATCTCATTCATTTATGTATATCTCTCTTTCTCTCTTCCCTAACTCAGTTGGAACTACTGCTGACCCGAGGTGACCCCGTGCACCCATTCCTCAGAAGCAGCTCTGTGGCTGTATTTGTTTTACAGCCTGTGGAGCATTTCCAACCACATTAAGCAAGGCGAGAGCCAGCGAATTTACAGCCATTTATGGTATGTGGCTTGGAGAGGAAGCCTGGGCGGTGTAGCCCAGCAGCCGGAGAGAGATGGTGGTGAGAGAATTACATTCACCACAAACACCTTCTGTCCTCTAGGTTTTTAATTTGCATCTTTATGTACTGTCGTTATTAAAAACCTGAGCTTGTATACCTCTAACTCCTGTAGTGTCTTTTTCACAACGGGGGAAAAAGTTTTGAGCTATTTTAGTTATGTGGAAAAACACAGAAGGGAGGGAGACTTTGGAAGAGTGAAGTTAAGGAAAAAGTAGTTCACTTTTGTGATGTCTTTGGAAGAAGAGACGCAGAATGAAGAGGAGGTAAAGATTTAAAGTGGGGCGTTGATGCCTGATCTGTGATCCAAGCATAAAACAAAAACGAAAAAAAGTACGCAAGGATGACAAAGTACAAACACCTGCAGGACAAGATGGAGGGCAGAAAAGACACAGAGATGACGTGGGGAAGAGAAGTAATATATCACTAACTGCTCATCTATGCCTACTGCTTTAAACAGTGCACGGCTTGTTTGCACACATGGAGTGTGATTCCCCAGAGGAAATGGGTCACAAAGAGACACACAGGCAGCACAATGAGCTGTGAGGCAGGAACACACTGGGAGGATCAAACATGCTAGATTTCTGACATGACAGTTGTGACTCGTGGCCTCGGATGACTTGAACATCTCCGGGTTGAACTCGGTTTTGCCACGGTTTGAGACACGATTCACAATAAATGTGACAATTAACTGTGTATATACTTTAATTAGAGTGTCTCTCCAGAAGCAGCAGGTTTGCTTTAGTGTTAATTACCTTGTCTGTAATGTTTACATTTTCCTGCCCGCTGCATATAAATGACCACAATGAAACATATAGATTTTCCGTCCCTCATGATTTAGATTATATTGGTTCTGATTCCACTTAAACTACTTTTATTTTCAGCACATTCAGGCTGCTGTAAACAGTTATTTCATCATGAATTAAATCTATCACGACTGTACAGACTATTTATTTATGTGTGGCAATGTTGATGCAGACACTAAACTGTCCCTGCAGGAATTGATTGGTGGTTTAATTAGAGTTTGGAACCAGTGCGGCTCTGTTTGACTGACTACATGTGAAAACATGTCAGAGGAAACAGTTCCTGTTGTCTGTGTCACCTACAGTCCATGCAATCTGAAGGAAATGATAGCTGCCTCAGGCGATGCTGACACCAAAAACATGATGATATTTAATAGCTTTATTTCATATTTTTAACTGCAAGGGGGTTCAAACATCACAGACAGGACTGCTGTAGTATGTGCAGAATTCAAATTTTATTATTAATTTTAATAATGGGGTTTATTCCTGGTAACACCTAAAATCTGTAATTCTATTTAATCTAATAATAAAGAATATATTGAATAATGAATATACTATTATATAAAGCAGAGTTGCCTGGGAATCTCTGAAAATCTGGAGAGACTTTATTCTCTATACCTCTATATCTGTGGAGGAACTAGTTCGCTGTCTTATAAAGCATCTTAGAATGTTAAGAATCTAAACAACCTTTGGGAGACAGAGACAAAAAAATCTATTAATTTCATAGAAAACCTGTAATATTGCTGTCAGTCTGTCTGTTGATTCCTTCATCACTTCTTTGTTTCATTTAAAATCTTCCTCTACGTCAAACTCCTCAGAAACTTCTTTTGCCTTTCTTCTCTTCATCATGTACTGCAGATGTGTCAACTCACCTCAACACACTTAGCTATTTGTTTCTGATGATTGTGTTACATATCATATTTGTGAGTCTATTAGAAAAATGTCACTCTCTCTTTCCAGCTTTCTCTTAAAAGGTTTAGCTGAAACTGCGCCTTATTGATTTGCTGGACCATCGGGCGGGGGAAATATATCACTGTGGTGCGTGTGTGCGTGTGTGTGAGGGGTGTTACCTGTGCACCGAGCTTCTTGTCAGGTTTGTTGTTGGGTCGTGCTCCTCGTTTCTTCTGGGAGTTCTGTAACAGACAAACAAATAGAGTCTCATTAGTAAAATGTGACAGCACATTGGCTGTGAAGATGAAGATGGATGTGTTCAGTGAGGAGTTGGCCTGCAGTGGAAAAGAAACAATCTGAGATTTCTGTTGTTAAACTTCACAGATGTTTACCACTAAAATATCTTAGTTGATTTTACTTTAAATTTCTAAAACAAGATGCTCACTCAAGCATTCACTGTTAGATGTAGTTCAGAGTGATCCAAAACAAACCTCTAACCACCATATGATTTCATCTTTACCTCATCTCTGAAGTCATAATCTCAACCGCCAGCTGCTGCGCACACACTAACACATCTGGAGCCTGTCCACACATATGACATCCATTTGGCAAACTGCTCAACATATTGCTGAACTTTAAAGACTGTTCCACTACAATTAAGACAATCTTTGCATTTATCAACAAGACAACACCAAAGACTTGCAGGTTTTTTTTTTAGCATGTATGGGAATCAAATCAGTTTATTTACCAAGATGACCTTAAGTTTTGCCTCTTTGGAGGAATATTTGACTAATCTGCATATTCGCTTTCTTGCAGTGAATGTCTATTTTTCCTAGACAGACATGAAAAACAGCTAGTCTGGTTCTGTCTAAACTTCAGAAAATCTACCTTCCAGCACCTCTACAACTCATTAATTAATATATCTTGTTTGTGTAAACCTTATAGAATCTGTGAAAAAGATTGACAAAACAAAAAGTTTCTTGAGGTTGCCAGAGAGTTAAGCTTACCATTTCCTGGTCTTAGTTTCAATGGATATGAACAATGTAAATGTGAGTGTGTATATGTTCTCATTCGGCGCCTGGCAAAGCCTGTTTATGTTTATTTTAGCCTGTTTAGTATGTACATCATACGACAGAGTTCCTCTGCATCTTGTGCTGAGCTGCAGGTGTAATTGCTATGGCGATGTTGGTCATCTCCGTAGCGATTCTGATCACCACGGCGACACTGATAAGAGCGTAGAGGTACCAGTGTAAGAATAGTGAACGGTGAAGAGAGGGAGAAAGACTAAAGCAGAGACATAACCACATGAAAAAAAGACTGGGTTGTGTTGCTAATAACAACACACACACACACACCGTTCATCCAATGTCTGCCCAGTGCATTAGACACACAAATCATCATCCTTCCTTCTCTTTAGAGCCAAGACCAATCACACACACACACACACAGTCAGGACAGACGCTGCAGTGCAAGTAGCTCAGCTCATCTGGCTCAGTCCGTTTCCATGGAAACAAGCTACTCTCTCTGCAACCCCCGACAACAAAAGAAAGAAACAGAGGGATGGAAGGAAGTAAAAGGTGGAAAGAAAGGAGGACAGAAGAATAACACAACATGTGTGAAGTGAACTGTTAAAATGTTGTAACCTTCCTGCGCCGACGAACGCTCAGAATAATTCTTCAAGTGTTCAGGTGGAGTTGCAGTGCAGCATCAGCATGAAGGGTATTTGTCTGAGTTTTTTTTTTTTTCTTCACAAATCTGTCAGTCTTTCCCCTCCCTCCATCCCTCCTTCCCTCCCACCTTCAGCTCTCCTCTTTATATCCCTTCATCCTCTCAGCTCTCCCTTTCTTCCTCCCCTCGATCACTCTTTGGGCTCTTTCCTGACCTTTTAATTTTTCATCTCACGCTGTCCTTCCCTCTATCCCTAAATCCCTCCCTCCCTCTCTCAGTCTACTAACCCACTTTAAGATCAGTTTATCGAGATGCAAACAGTCTATTAATGGCTCTAAACTCAGCTGATCAATCAGCCTGTCTGATAATGGAACCATTGATTCTGGATGGAAGCTGAACAGATGTCGGGACTATCAGATATAGCTCAGTGAGGTGGGATGTTGATGGAAAAAAAAAAAAGGAAATTTATGCTTGACTCTTAAGAGGACGCTCATGACACTGAATATCACAGCTCATTTGCAGTGATTCCTGATAAAGCTGAACTATTGAATTTGCAATAAATAATAAAAAAAGAAAAAGAAAACTTTTTCAGCTCACAGAGATTGTGACTTTGCGAGGGTCTGTGATGATGACGCCAAAGAGATACTCTTCCATCACAAATTAGGGCGGTGCTATCATTAACAGCATTCATGAGCTTTTATATCGGTGTTTTCACCTTTATAATAATTGTTTGGGTTTGTTTTTCTTCATACAGACACATACCAGGAACAGTTTGGACAGAATTTGACAGAATTTTTTGTCACCAATAAAATTTATTCAGGTAACTTTAGGACTCAAAGTGATAAGATTTTGTCCCTATTACAGAAAGTATGGTCTTACTCTTGAATTTGCATTTTCTTTTGCAGTTCATTGAATGGAAACTTTACTACTGCCATGGCTTACACATGAATAGCTGAATGGAATCATTGTTAATGTATGTCATCATTAACAATAACAACATGGCTGACAAGTCAGCCATGTGCTACGTCAGCTAAACTTTCCTGAACTGCCAAAGAGTCACCTGGACTGACTGATCAGCTCCTCTGACCGTCACATAAAGTAAAATACCAAATCTCAGCATAAAGTGGCAATTAGATACCCGAACAGCCTGAATCAAAAAAATGCTGAGTCAGTTTGTCAAAATGATTGTGTGTGCGAGTTGCTTCCAATTACAAGTTGCATCAGCGGGCAAACAGCTGCCTGTACTGTCAGTGTAACAGCTAAATAGGGGAATCACTGCCTGAGGCTGGGGAAAAAATGATATATACAGTATATATTTTGTTAAAATCTTCTTTTATTATTATTATTGTGAGCATTCACAGACAAGACAGACAAGACAAAATGCAACATGCAGGACGCTGCGGCAACGTGCATGCTACTACAGGTGAGCTACTGGGGTGCCCCATTATCGTTTCCTTTAGCTAAAACTTAAAGCCATAGTCTAAACTGATAAATACTTTAGATCTGTAGATACATTTCTCTACAGATCAATAGAGATCTTCTTCTTTTTGTGCTCCTGATGGTTTTATGATGAAAGCATGAAACATGTATGTTTTCCTCGTGAGTCCTGTTTCTAGAAAGCTACTTTATTGTTTCCAGCGGTGCTCATTTTATTCTCACTTTTACAAAAGTATGCTCGGACATTATTTATTATGTAACAGCACACACACACACACACACACACACACACACACACACACACACACACACACACACGCAAACACACACCTGCACATACACACACATCGTGACCAGAGCTTGGCTCTCATGTTTCCGAGCCTGCAGGTCTACAGTTACACTGCAGATAAGATAACAGAGTTGAGTCCCATGTTATCTGCTAACATATTTAACAGCTTCTGGCTGTGTCCTCTGCTTTTCCAGCAGCTGCAGCAAAGGTTTTGTCAGGTAACCTTTCACAGTAATCCCAAAAGCTGACAGAAGGAGAGATGGATGGGCTTGAGAAAATATTGGAAAAAAGGATAACAGAGGTACAGAAGGGCTGCACAAGACAGACGTGGATGAATATTCAAAGACATAAACACCCGCCTTTGCCGGTCTGATCTGGTGGGTGGAAAGGGAAAGGATAGAAAAGCAGATAAAAGTGATGGCAGAGCAAGGAAAAAAAGGTGGAGTGAAAGAAAGGGATGTTGTCATTCCTCCGTCATGCATGAGGAAACACAGCAGCGCGAACTCTCCTCCTTCCGATCCAATCTGATCTGCAGCTCAACCAGCCGTGACACTCGGGCTACAGAGCAGGGCGGGATCAAATAAACAGAGAGAAACCTGATGAAACACCCTCAGGACAGTTAGGAAAGTCTGAAAGAGGAGAGTGAAAAATGTGGCAAGAGTAGGGAAATGTGCGAAACAAACTAATGATAATATGATATGGAACGCACTAACAACAATGTTGAAAGCACCTCAGCAGGCAGCAACACACTGACAGAAATATTCAAAACTAGATTGAGATGTTACCGCTGCTTTCTGGGTGACAGACCGGAGCAAAATACAGCAGAAGTTTATACAGTGTGCTGATCTGGTTTCCTGAATGGGAATAGTTTTAACAGTCTAGTCAGGTTATGGCCCGTCACACAGGTTAACTGACAGCAGATGAGATTGCTCTCTGGGAATAGGAGAGAGTGAGAGAGCTGCACTGAAATCAGATTTGCTCTTTGTGTAGAGTCGAGTGAAGCGAGCAGGCATGAAATCCTGAGAGCTACAAAGCAGAGAAGAGAAGAGGATGTGTCCAACATGTCTTTTCATTTTTACCTTCCTAAGCTGACGCCTGTTATTGTATTATATATCGCCCTTATTTTCTGTTTTAACCGTCTGTCAGAAATATAAAAATCACTCTTTGTGTATGGATTAAATAAACCACAAGGTGTTGGTAGGCTCTCATGTGGAAGTGTTCTTTTAGTATTTTTTCCAAGGCATGCATATGATGTAATGATGATGCAATGTATATGACTAATACCTTATTGGCTAATGATTTTTTAAGGTGACAATATCTCTTGTTTCGTAACAGACATTACTGGAAACCTATCAAGTTGGCATTTTCCCATGACATCTGAATTTCTTTGTGTTTCACGGATGAATCAAACTGTTTCAGACACAGCTGCCTTTTGATTTGCATTTCCAGTCGTTGTTCAAGACAAAGTGATGTCTTCTTGCTCCATGGGCTCCAGATTTAATATGACAAACTTAGAAATGACATCTAAAGTTACTAGCTAGATCACATTTCCAAAGCTCTGTCTGTTAATCTCGCAAAACAACTCAACACAATGCAGAGTCACGTTTTTAAGTCACCCGGTTTTTATATTATTTTCAAAAAGCTATATACAATAATACAGACAATGTTTTCCTCTGCGGGCAGAAATCAGATCAGAAAACTGAGTGAAAATGTGTGTGTTTATGTCTGTGTGTGCATATAATGAGAGAGTGTGTTTCTCAAAAGAAAAGTCATTTATTTGAAGTGCATGCAGCAACAGAGACACACACACACACACATACACACACATACACACACACATGCATACACACACACACACACACGGGCGAGGGGGCCAGTCTCAGCCTGAAAGAACAGGACACTCCCGTCTCTACATCATCACCACCACACACACAGGAACAAAGAGTCTACACAACGCAACACACAATGGGTTGCATAACTAGGTGTGTGTGTGTGTGTGTGTGTGTGTGTGTGTGTTTGTAAGATGAGAATGGATGCAAGCAGAGAGACAGAGAAAAGTGACAAGGTGACGTTTTTCTGCATAAATCCTGCTATTTACGAAATAGCAACAATCCAATTATGTTCATATTACACTACAAATGGATGCTTGTAATGTTGCGCGCACACTCTAACATCATATTTATTCTCAGTCACACTTGATAACAGCTTTTACTGAATTCCTAGCATGCAAATACAGCATTAAGCAGCTCTCTCCGGTTGTCTGCTGCAGAGGAGAGCAGCTCAGAGCACAACGGAGCGGAGCAGATAAGACGAAAGCAACACCAACGTTTCCCAAATGCCCAGTCTGCTCAGCTCATTACTACACACTCACACTGTTTCCACACTCTGCAGTGTCTCTCACACTTTAACACACATTTTGTGAAAACATTATAACACCCTGCTAGGGCTGATTTAGGAAATAAACAGCCCATTCACTGTGAGCGCCTCAAGCATAAAGCCTCTTTGTGTGCTGCGATGTTGTTAATAAAGCCTGAATTGGGGTCAAAAGTGAGAGAAATCTGACTTTTCGCCCTCCAGTTGTTCATATAATAGTGGTGGTGTTGCATGCTTTAGACCATTTACCAGAAATCAAGCTTTACACAGTCTTAACAGTTATGCAAACAATGCTGCTGTGTTTTACATATTTGGGCGTATTTTCTTTACTGGTTCATGCCATTACAGCCATTACATTATTTCACATCTCTGAGTAATGCAGTGAACATTAGGTCTGCATCAATATTTATAACATTGATGAAAATAAATGCAGACGTAATGTTCATGGATTACACACCTGGATTACAGAGCCTGGTATTTGATTTCCAAACTAGAAAAATGATGAGAAACAAAGTCTGCCTGAAACAGAATAATTAAAAAACTACATGTATTTCAAAATCGTCCACAAGGACCAAGATTCTCTTGAGTGAGTTGAAGTTAAAGACTTCATCATTGGGCAACATATCTGAGAGGGAGAGAAATGGAGCGTCAGGAAAAACACAATAAACCTGTCCCCTGGTGAGGCACCGTGTGTTCACTTCCTGTTTTTTACTTTTGTGATAAATGTACTGAAACCTTTGTCGTCATGTAGAAGAGTCATAAAGTCAACAAACTTACTCAGTAATGTTATAAAATAATATCAGTGTTAGCTAACATTAGCAATAACGTTAGCTACTTGTCATACCAGACCAAGTCAGTCTGTAGCTGCAAATGACTGTCTGTAGCGATGCCTTTGTTTGCTGCTGCTGATAAATTTTACTTTTCATTTGAAAAAAGGAGGTCTGTGTTTCCTCTTTCAAACGTGTTACATGGAGTCACTTTAATATACTGTTTGTGTATATAGGACAACAGTAGGAAACTGTTTAGGTAAGCTTTAACGCACAGCGCAGATCCAGACTGAACTTGAGTAAAACAGATGACCGTGTACTCCCAAACCATTCATCATCCAACCCAGTGTCTCACCCTGTAAGGTGATGTTCACAGTCATACAGGACAACATAAAAAGTAACATTAACTGTAAAGAGGGACAAAAAAAAAAGAGGGACAAACAACCTTTCTAAAATCAAACTGAAAGACGAATGAGCTCCAAGCGGTCCAATCGAAGGCCAGCAAGCTGTTCATTAAAGGTGTCAATATGACTGAAACTGTCATTTTGCTTCATGATCTCACAACGTGGCCTAAATCAGAAAATGAGTCAAGGAAAAACTCATGAAAGGAACATCTGGATCACTGAAGCTTTTTAATTCTTGAATCAAGCAAATAGTTGACGTCAGCTTGGACTCCTTTCTAATCAAATGAAACAAATCCCCCTTTGTCTCGTTTAAACACATGCACTCACAGTTACTATGTGTCCTCTCTGCTTGTACACATCATCTCCCTGTGGTCACATCGCAGGGAACCCTGCAAAGTGTAGCATCACAGCAAGGGGGGAATAAACACGCGACTTCATCACGCACAGGCACTGAGCAGGAGCAGATATGACTGAGAAATATTAATCCAACCCTCTGGTGCCTCAGGTTGTCAGGAAGATAAGGTCACGGCCCCGGCAGACTGAGAGAGAGTGAATGATACAAATCGACTGGCTGTTTTTCCCCCCTCGGCATCTACGAGCTATGCACTGGAACAATGAAAATTGTATCACACTATGATGCTCACGAGGAAAACCCGTCATGTTAGTATTGATTATGTTCAGATTAGTTCAATACTGGCTTGTACCCAGTTACAGTTTTTCCAGTGTAATCTTATATCAGTGCCTCGAGGCATTTGGAGCTTCAGATATTCTTAAAGTTTTGATTCATACTTCATAGGACAAGATTAAAGAATAAATGATCTGGATGTTAACCAACAAAATGACAGACATCCATCCATTCATCCATCTATTATCTGTAACCACTTATCCTCATCAGGGTCATGGTGGGGCTGGAGCCTCTCCCACCTGACTTAGGACAAGAGGCGGGGTAACAAATATACAGTAAATATAAAATTAAGATAACACTGCCATTTTTTGTGGCATTTTCTGCTCTATTGGACAGTGACAGCTGGAGACATGGACAGAAAATTCAGGAGAGTGAGAGAGGGGATGACTTGCAGCAAAGACCCCAGGCTGGAATCAAACCTGGGTCGCAGTGGTAACGACCTTTAGCCTTGATACATGAGGTGCACGCTCTACCAGGTGAGCTACCACAACATGTTTTAAACACACCAGGTGAGCTAGCACAACATGTTTTAAACACATTGAATCTTGAATCTTGAATAGTCCTCAACCCACATTAATGTGAGATACAGTTAAGACAATCCCTGTGTCTCAAATATATACTATAACTATAATCTATGCATTCTGTTGATGCTGTATATATACTGTCATATCCTCATGTTTATAAGCAACCTGGTACATAAACCATATTTATTTCAGCATTGTTTGCACTCAGCACCATTGTCTTATTTTGTCTACAAATAGTATTGTTGGTTATATACATATAGATCTACATATGTATATATTTTTTCTATCTGTACATAGTAGTTTAATGTTTAGGTTTACTTGTTGAGCTTGTTGTACTTGGCGATGTATGTCCATATGTGTGTATTGAGAGTGAAACCAGAGTCAAATTCCTTGTGTGTGGACATATGGCTGAGTAATAAAAGTGATTCTGATGTCAGTGAACTAAATAAAATGAACTAAAAAAACAAGTTCCTTCAACAAAAATGAAAGAAAATGAATAAAACAAAACAATGGAAACCAATGGCTCCATGGAAAACACAACAAATCAACCTAGAACTTGTTATACGAGCCCGTTAAATGGCTCAAAACATCAAGTCCAGTTTTTTCAATCATCACCAGAATGAGAAAAAAAACGAAACGTGTTCTGTGAATACATTTAAATCATTAGCAAAACTGTTTGTTTCGGTAGCTGCACCACAACTGATTGCACCTTTTCATCACCTCTCCTCAGATGGATTCCCACGTCAAAAATTACTGTTAATCAATGTGCCAGTGCCGGCTAAGCAAAAAATTTGTCGCTGCCTGATAAATGATCCAACCCAACCGTGAATTAGGTGCCGTTTTCTGATAAATCACCCGAAGCTGAACTGATTTGTTTCCAACACTCCCGCAGTATCACATCACAACATCATTTAAATGTTCCCAGCATGTCTGTTGTATTTCCAGTCGTGCAGACCAACGCTGACATGATGTAACGCAACAGTGATTCAGCTTACATCTGCTTGAGTGTATCAGTGCAGCTAAAGCCAAGGGAGTGAATGGTCAATTAGCATTGCATTAGCATACCATTAGCAGAGCAACAAAACGCCACAAGACTGATCGGGAATGGATGTGACACACGCAGGGGCATCAACAGTCTGTCTCTCTTTCTGTCGCCCTGCTTTGACTTTTTCCTCCCCTCCTCCCACTCTCCATCTAAATATTTCCTTCTCTTTCTCTCCTTCAAAAAGTAATCATGACAACAACAGGCTGTATTTGAGACTGACAAAACCTGTCTCCTCCCCATCTTCTGCTTACTTTGGCCCATCATAAACACACACACACACACACACACACGGTAATATGCAAACAAAGGAGATGAAGGAAGGGAGGGATGGAAAAAAGATGGAAGGAGGAGAGGAGAGGAGGGAGGGGCAGAGGAGGAAGGATTTGCAGTTCTTTGTTAGGAGGGCCGCCGCTCACTTGCAGCCACTTCCATTAGAAGCGTGTGTGTGTGTGTGTGTGTGTGTGTGTGTGTGTGTGTGTCTGCTAATGTGTCTGTGTGTGTCTCCAGACACTCTGCTTATTAAGGCAGTGTGTTAGTGGGTGACCTTGCGCAAATGAACACCCATCCAACCTGAATGCCTCGTATTGATCTGAATTATTCATGTGTGTATGGCGTGTGTTGTGTTCATATTTGTGTTGAGTTGTGCATATGTTGTTGTTTGTGCAAGGAAGAAAGGTGTCCAGTATGTACTGTATTTATATATATGTGTGTGTGTGTGTGTGTGTGTATAATGATTTGTGTGGTTTATGCTTGTGCCCGGCGGCGTTGGAAGCTGAGCAGAGCTACGTCTGCAAGAACGGACTGAGATGAGTGAGTGAGTGTGTGTGTGTGTGTGTGCGTGGCAGACGTCAAACCTCAACACCAAATGCCTCTCTCACCTCACCGCCCCCTTCTCCCCAAATCTTCACCCATCCATCCCTCCTCAGGGTCCTATTGCCCCTAAACATTCATTAAAAGGCTAATTCATTTTTCATGTTATGTACAAACCTGATCATTTCTGTTTGGTTTGCAGGATTCTGTAGCATACGGCAGCAATTAACGATCCATTATTTAATATATGATAATTTAATATATTACGACGATCGAATATTTTGCATTGGCTTGTTTAATTGACTAATTGTTTCAGCTCAACAGTGCAGCACACCTCATATGCATATGTTCATTCTTGGTTTCTTGCTTTGTTTACTTTCTACTTTTTATTTCAGCAGCCAAACAGTGTTTTAGGCTCTATTTGGGTGCTACACTTCTCTACAATATCACAAGGATTAAAGTGTGTATACACTGAAGCCAAATGATGAATTTCATCATTTGATTACATGTCGTCATGATTACACATAAATCCTTAGTTGTTTGTTTTACATTACTTCATAATGACCCTATGACAAGGACCTGATGTAGGAACTTTAGAGTACAAAGACATCAGTGTAACGAAGCAATTTAAAGACGTGTGTATACGTGAGGTGCGGAGAGGGGGGATGTGAAAGAGGAGAATACGTGGATGAAGAGAGAGACAAAGGAGGAGCTCTGCGTCTGGAGAGAATTTAATATTTGATTTTCTGACCTCCTCCACTCCGAGGAGCACCTCTAGCACGCAACACAGATGCAGCATCCATTTACATCCCCCCGCTGCCCAACAAAACGGCTCAACAACCACAGACCATGATATGTTGCCGTGGCGACAGCTTTTGCAGCCTGTCGCCAAGGCACCCCTGTTGGCGACGCATTAATGAGAAGACAGAAAGAGGAAGAAGAGGAAGGAAAGAAGGAAACGAGGGAGGAGAAATGAGCAGGAGGCAGAGGGGCGGATGAATGATAGGAGGGTCAGAGGTGGAGAGAAAGAGAGAGAGTGAGAACAAAAAGATGGAAAGAGAAGAGAGAGAGAGGAGGAAGAGGACAGGAAGGAAGGAAGGTGTTTGGATGGAGTGAGAAACAAATCAAAAATAAAGTACAGGAAGCACAGACACTTAAAACACTCTTGACACGAGGCAGCCTCTCCTCTTCAAAACACAAAACATGACTAATAATAAAATAATTACAGTACATATATGGACTTCCTCTGTCCTCTTTTTTCACCCTTGTTTAAAATTCTCTTTGTTAATAACACCAGGAAATGAATGCCTGTAAGAAGAATCACATCATCATCATCATCATCATCATCAAAAGATCTCTGTGTATCTTTGAATCTCATGTGTGGGTATAAAATCTGAGACATGATGCGGTTGGGCTCTGAGATAAGACACTATATGAAAATTATGAAATTGTTGCAACAAAACACTTCTGTGCACATTTACAGGTTTAATGACTATATGATGACATTTCTCACTAAACTGTAGCTCTGTAGCTGCAATAATGGCACAATGGAAATAACACAAAATGATGGGAATCTTATTGCAGGCTGTAAATTTGTTTCCTGTATTGCTTCTTTCTTGTCTCGCCCATTTTTCTTTTCTTTCATGCTTTCTCTGTGCAGAAGAAGAAACAATATCCCTCTGCGTATCCTTTGTTTGGAAATTGTAATTGTAATGCAAAGTAATGTGACTCTAACATGAACATGATATATTGTTTAATATCGCTACGTATTTTGTAAACATGGAAAAAGCTCTTCTATTATTATCTTTGTAAATATGAGCAGAGCAAAAAGACTGCAAATATGGTTCATGTTTGTGAGTCCTATAATCGTTGAACTAAAATACAGGGTGCAAGTTTTTTGATAACAGAAGCTGTTTTCCGGAAACAATTCGAATTACCTCGACTTTGAAAATGAACTTGTGAAGAATATGTTTAGCGATGTCATATGGTTCCAAGGCTAGGTCAATGCTTTGAGTTCACTAAGTGGCTGCAAGTAGTTGCTAGGTTGCTAGGCTGTTGTTGGGGTGTTTGATGTGGTTGCTAGGGTTTATTTTAGGGTGTTGCCTCGTTGGTGCTGTCTGGGTAATTGCCACATTGGTTGTAGGTAGTTGCTTGGGATAATATGAGTAGCTGATATATTGTTACAAGGTGGTTGGTGTTGTTATTCATTTCTTGGTTGTTACTAGGCTTTTGCTGGGATGTTCTCAGTATGGTTGATAGGTGAATGAATTAATTATGATTTTTCTGGGGTGTTAAAAGTGAATGGTGTGGTGTTACTAGGTGCTTGTTAAGGTGTTTTGTGTCACTGCTTGAGTGTTACTTTGCTATAATGTGGTGATGCTATAATGTGTAATAGGTAGTTGCCTTGGTTACCGCTATGGAGTATTTTGTGTTTGTCAAAACATGAAGATGATTAATGGGTCCATAGTCTGATATTTTTTAATATCAGACTATGGACTATAATATCAGACTATAAGAAATAAAAGGTAGAAATTATTATGTAAATAATAGTGACAGAGGGTTTGTCATTTGTTGCTTCTACCATCTTCTACACTGACTGATTCTCACCAAGTCACAAAAAAACTGCCCTGACACTGAATTCAAACTCCCCCTTATAGTGAGCTGAAATCATCACACCCTGTGATGTCACCAAAAGGCTAACGGCACAGAGGACCCTGCTGGCTTCCAATAGCCGAGAGCTGTTACCTGGTATCAGGTAACCATTATTATTATTATTATTTATTTATTATTTTCTAAAAATAAATAAATAAATTAATAAAATAAAAATTCACTGCCATTTCAGAATCATTTCAGGTTTCTGGACCCTCAGTCTCTTAATTTATTTATTTTTTTATTATTATTATTTTGCTATATTTCTTTTAGATTAGAGACTTTCCAAAGATGTAGTTGTGTTTTGAAAAAACAACCCAAGTGTATGTAAATGTATTTTTTGGTGCTGTGTGTACACTTCTCAATATTTTCCCTTCATACTGTTTTCATTACTTGCCTGTAGTCATGCCTGGAGTAATTATCTACTTTAAAAAAACATGCATAGCTCTTTAATTGATATGTACATGCATAAGAAGCAGTGTGTTGATTTGATTTGTAAATGAAGTGTAATTAAAGCTGCACCAGCTTCACCTCTCTTCAGTGCAAACAGATTCAGATCATTTAGAAGCTGTTGCGCTTAATATTTTGGTTGAAATCCCCCCAAATCAGAATATGTTAATTTCTCATATTGCCCGGTTAAACAAGGGTTAAATTCATCGTCCCCTCCCTTCCTCTTTTCTCACTTGCAGGCACCTGAGCTGCCAGCAAGTGTTAGCACAGAGTCACAGAGAGAAACCATATGTGAACGAGAACACAGAGACACACACAACACAAGCTTCTCCACCAACACAGAGAGCATCCATCTGGTGTGTGTGTGTAATGTGACAGAGGGTGTCCCAGCAAACCACAACACTGCATCCCTGTTACATCCTATAAATAGAGAGCATCATCTGCAGTAACGCCTCCCTGCTCTCCCGCAGATACTCCCTTCATCTCACCGCACAGTTTACATTTTAGACAAGAGGTGGCTTCTAATGAGGTGAAACCTGAAATTAACCTTCAGTTCATAATCCATGGGATTAGAGGGGGTCAGAAACTCAGAGCTGAAGTGAGAAAGCAGGAAGCAAGTGAAATCAAAGCTTGAGATTCATTTGTTTGGTCTTTTTTGGTTATTCCAAAGCTCATTTTCTGCAGCATCAATAGGATTATAATGTTGAAACACACTTTGTTCTTGCATTGCACTTATTATTATTATATTTACCCTGTTTGTATTTGTAGATACAGAGTAGCGATGGTGCTGTAACATGATTACAACTCAAAATACAATATTTTTACAATTACCAAATACTAATTTACTCCTAAAGCAAAGTTGGTTTGTCCAACGTTATTGTTCTTTCCCACACATCAAAATCACATTTTGCATCCATTACCATTTTCTACTTTCTGTTTATTAGTGTGTTAGAATAGTTGTTGGGATTTTAAGGGGATTTTTTTGTGAAAAAAAAAAACTGATTAACATGCAAGTACGTCCACCTTAACTGAATTAAGGAGGACATTTTATTATGTTAATATTTGACCCCTCCACTCACACAAACACAAACAGCATATGACCTCCATATGGCCTGTATCTTCTTGATAAACGCGGTTCACACTTAATTAGTCTGGATGTCTTGTCATATGCGATTTCACACCTGACACACACACACACACACACACACACACACATATCAGAGTGTACTGTATGTGTGTGTGCGAGAGAGAAGTGGAGCGTGTATGACAGGTTGACTGGGTTGTCCAGTAATTTGCAATGTGAAGCGCATCAATTATGTCACAGTGTGTGTGTATACATGTGAAAACAATTTGTTGGATAGATATTATTTCATTACAATAACAATCATTATTTCTTACAATAATTCATTGATGAGCAAGCTCAGTGTCATGTAAAATAAATACTGAAACAAATACTGAAAGCGTGTACACTATATGTAAATTTAAAGTAACAGTACAAATAAAATAACAGCGATTCTATGAGAGCTACTTAACAGTAAGTCCTCATACTTTATTTCCAGTGGCACAGTACAAGTCCAGTACTACAACCACTGTGTGTTTCATAAAAGCAGACAAGTGCTATTAAGCCCTTTGTGTTTTGTATAATAACCGGCTGTTTGAGCTCCCTGACAGCAGAACAAAGCCCGGCTCTCATGGACATGTCAGGGCTTTGCTGACCTTTAGATGTGTCTGACAGTTCAAACACAAGACAAAGATCAAACACACAGACATAAAGGTGATATGAATTACTGTCTGACATAAGTCAATCACTTCAGGAAACTGTCTGAGACATGATATGATTACACTGCTGAGATTATTCGTAACATTTGGTGACTTCTAGACTTGATTTACATGAAAGGAACAGTTTTACATTTTGGGAATGTTAGACGAGAGCATCGATACTACTGTGATTGATTTCTGACACTAAATGTGATGTAGCAGGTGAGTAGCCTGTACACAGCAAGCCTGGCTTCATCTAAGCATAAAAACAACAACAAGAAATATGTCCCCATCAACACTTTAGAGAGATCAAGAGTGCATTCCCCCAAATGTTTCTTTAACACTCACAATAAGTACTGCAAATATTTTATTCATGAACCCTCTGCTTCTCAGTCAGATTTGGTGGTAAATACGCATGCATTGCTTTACAGCACAGAATGAGAAAAAGCGTCTGTTCTTCTATAGAAGACTCAGCTAATGCCACAAGATTTAACAAAACCAAAAGTGTTTGTTCCTGCCTCCTTTATCTTTAGAAAAAAAAGTCATCTGTAGACTAACTAATCGGGTTGTGCTTCATTTTGTCTGAGTCATATTTCTCTGATAAATAATACTATAATAACGCACAGTCCAAGCTTAAAAATGTTTTCATGCATTTTGTGGCATATAAAAGTTGTGAAAAAAGTCTTTAACAATCATGCGGTAAAGTGGTATGAGATGATGAGATGAATCTTTTTAAGGATGGTGGAGGCAGTGAAAGGCTAATGGAGAAAAAACAACATGTTTTTCCTTCTTAGTAAAGACAAAAGAGGGAGGAGAACAGGCAACAACCTCATTACAGTGGCATTTATGGGAAATTATTAACATTGCTACAAACACCAGTGGTGTGAGACAGAAGCGACCAATCACCTTTTCTAACATTAATTACAGCATAATACTGTAATACTGTAATTAATGTACGAGAAGGGGCAATATTTAGCTTGTGGCTGGTTTACTTTCAAGCTGTCAAGATTCAAACATTTAATACATTTCTTTACTGTTGTAATGTAATAAATGTATGTACCTGATTATCGTTTACCCCTCATGAATTTACACACTGTGCATGTGTGTATGCGGTCATACCAGCTGAGACATATCCTCCCTAAAGTGTCCGAGATTTCCCACATTTGTCAACAGACGTTAAACACACTGTTCGGCTCTCAGCCGGCTCTGTTTATTCCCTCCAGTTCAGTTCCCATCCATCCTTCCTTTCTTTCTTCCTTCCATCAGGGTCTTGTAATCCTGGCAATCAGCCCCTCTGACAGGAAATCAAACAGGATATGACACGCTGATTGGAGCCTTAACCCCGCCCTCTGAGGAGAAAGACATGTTGTGACCTTGTCTTGTCCCAAATAATGAGTCTGCTTGTAATAAAACTGCTATTCTCAGTCTATATATTCATGTCCATGTGATACATTGAGTGAATTAATTTAAAGTCGGTACTTTTGGTGCCACGATCCACGTTTCATAACTACAATGGATTGCTTTTAACTGTTATTTCCTCTTTATAAATACTTTCTTTTTCTTTGACTTAGTTTTTTCTTTTCTTTCTTTTTTGACCCCTCCCTCCTTTTCCCCGTGCTCCAGCAAAACTGATTGGCTGTTACAGATTTGAATTTTTAAAATGGGGTTCAGCCCCCTTTCCTTTCTGACTCTTTCCGACACATGCGATCTATGACACACACATGCTCACACACACCGGATGCACGCTAATTTCTTGCCAATGTCTTTCTTTTTTTTTGCCTTTCCTTATTCTGCACACTGACTTTACTCATCTCCTCCACAACTTCAGACAGACTCACAGACAGGAAGCTTTCATCAATGTGAATCAGTGTTGATTTTTGACATGCTGTTGATAATTACATCATGAACAGGAGTGGAAACTGAGTAAAACAAATGTTCTCCACATGGCAGAGTTTGACCTGATCTGACCGAGTTACAGGCCTGATTATTGTGGCTAATGTGACTCACACACATGCTAATGCAGTCACACAACCGCATAGAAACTAACACAGGCATGAATGTGTTAGCTTTGAGTTAAGGGGTGAGCTTAATGTGCTTTTAACAGGCCAGCTTATCGACCTGCTGCCTGCTCGGCTGAAGTTATTACGAGGAAGTGGGAGACGCCGAGAACAGACAACATCCCTGATCACAGATAAACAACTCTAATGAACAAGATGATCATGTGGTGCTGTTCTGTTTTTATTGTGTGGCTGTTAGCGATTTCTCCCATGGGACAATAAAGTTTAGAGCTGCATGAATTACAGGCGGAGGAGAGAGGAGACATGAAAGGAGAGGAAATGAAAGACGAGGAGAAGGAAGGAAAGTGAAAAGAAAGTGGGGAACAGTGGGAAGTACGGGTTTAAATTATGATCGAATTCAAAACCAAAAGCAAAACAAGGTTTGTAAAATAAACCTATTCTTAGAATAACAAAAGAGAGGTGTGGAAGTACCGAGGGAAGTTTTTGATTAATACATCAAGTGAGAATTATGTTTGATTGATTATAACATTAACAAGTTTAAATATCAGGGTATAAATTTGCAATATCCCTTTAAAACTTGAAAACCTGATAATTTTCTGTGACTTTAAATATTAGTGTATACATATTTGTGATTAAATAGCAACAATTACAGTTAAAATTGGAAAAAGAACATCCTTAAGGTAGCATTAACTGATTTTGACATGTGTTACCAATCAGTTCCCAATTCAAACATCCACCATGGAGACATGGAACAACATTAGTAGTCATATGACGTCGTGTTTGTGTCCACCTTAAGAATATAAGTCAGTATTCACTCTCCTTTTAGAAAATAGGTTTATTGCCTTTAAATAAACTAAAAAACACACCTTCAATTTCACACAGTAATAGTCTTAACACCAGAAGTTGTTGCCACATTTAAAGGGCAGTGTGTCTCTCTCTGTCTATGTTGCAATAAATTACTCTGGCGAAGCCTCTAGCAAAGATTCAGCCCCCAGAGAGCAACACACACACACACATACACACACACACACACACAAACACACACTCACCAGACCACTTCGTTCTGCCCCGCTTCTCCGATCAAATCAGTGCTGGGACAACTAGGAGGTAGCCATTAATTTTTGACCTTAGTTTGACAGAATAACATGAACTCGCTTTACTGAACCCTCTGAGAACTGGGGAGGGAATCACCAGAGTGCACAGATAATATACCCAAAGATAACTAAGGGAGGGAAATTACCACCAAATGCTCGTCAATCTTGACTCCAGCTGGCATGTACACACTTAACAGCCAATTTGACAGGCAGCCAACTCTCATTCTGACACCTTATTCTGTTCAATAAAACTCAAATGTCTCATAAAAATATGAAGGCATCTGAAAGGTGAGTGTTGGGATGTTCTTTCCTGCTATAATGATGCTTGAACCACATCATAATCATCATTTTCAAACATTTTCACTGGCAGTTGATAGCTGTCACAGGACTTTTTTTTACCCAGGATGTCCAGTGATGTGCTGTCAACATCAGGCTTAATCTTATTTCTCTTCGAGGCATGTAGAAATAAAAATCTTGTGTTTTAGTTAAATATTTTACTTGTTGGCTTGTTGACATAGTGACTACTCACAGGGCTGACTGATGAACTGCTGCGGCTGCTTAACTGACCTCTGACCAATGACAGTAATGAATGGACCGTATGCGTGACGTCACCTATAGGTTTCCAAAGCACCGCTTTGAAGCTCATCTCTAACAGTTGGTTTGTTAGCTAACTAAGTTTGCACACATCTAAAACACACATATGCATGCAAACCATTTCTCTGTTGTGAAAGCAGTGCAACAGAGGAGGCAAGTGTAACACAACAGCTTCCTCCATTTTGGACTTTCTTGTTGTTGTGATCAGACCATGAAGTTTGGCTTTGTCACTTCACAAGCATCAACAATGACAGCTAAAAAAGAAAATGCTGATAATACAAAGAATAACCTCTAAAGGAATTATTTCAGACATTTCCCCTTTTATGTTTCAAATAAAGTCTGTGTTCAAGTTCAACAACTATTAGTTTTTATTAGAATCTAATGCACTTTGTATGTGACACACATTTGTCTTAGCTATGTCGTGTATCTTAAAGCAGTGGGTGTTTAATAATAGAGTTATTTCTAATTGTAATCACACATGGTTTAAGTCCAGACTTGCACTGCTGCTGAGGGCAATGTTTGTGCTAATTATGAGATATCCTTTATAAGGGAACATCCAGAGCCTATTTTTGAAGTAAAATGTTAAGACATCCATAATCAGTCTGAGATAATTAATAAGTGGGTGATTTACTCTGACATGCTTTAGTCCGTTTTTCATATTTCAATAGCAGCATGTGCACACAGCTCCTTAGACTACTCTCATACAATAACAGCCTTTGAGACGGTGCTTCAGTGCAGCAGATTCAGAACATGTACGGGTTAATGATCTGTAACAGAGTGGATATTGACCATTTAACTAGTGATGGTCTGGCCTTGTGCACTGCAGTAATGTTATAATTCCCACCATTATCTGTCCTAACAGCTAACCCTGACGACTGCATGGAGGGTACAGAACATTCAGTGAAAGCAGGTATATCCAGGTGTCCATGAAGGGGAGATGTACTGTAATTGCAGAGGACAAACCTTCAGCAAACTGACCTTGACAACAGGAAACATTCAAAGCGTTCTCTTTACATTTAAAGTAGCAGGCGGTAATTTCACATCCTGGCAGGCAACACGGCTCTGAGAGGGAGCCGTTTGAACATTTTTCTATAGTCCAGTCCACAAATCCTGTAAGATGTTGTCAGTAAAGTGTAACGTCAGTCCAGGTTTCACGCTTATGTTTCAAATAAAGTCTGTGTTGTACCCCTACAAAACATGTTTCTACATGTTTTAGCCCATTACCTGCAAACTGGGTCTATTTATATTAGTCCATTTTAAATGGAACCAAATCAACTGAAGAACTACTAATGGTATGAAGCCATGCATTGAAAGCAAAAGTCATAGTTTATAGAAATCATCTCATATACAGGTTAGATAACAGCCAATTTGTTCCCACTAATGTATGCATACTTTGTCCTTGTACTAGAAACCAAACCTCCAATCAAATGTTATTAACTATTCTAAATGGGAGGCATCTTTAAGTTATAAAACATCACAGTCTCTTTACCTTGTTAATAGATTCTTCTGTCAGCTAAAGCCCACAGTGTGGCCGTGGTCTCCTGATGTAATTGAGCTCTCTATAATGGTCCACGGGTGTCCTCTACCATCATACAAAAGGGCGGAGATAAATCTCTCTTACTGTAGGATTACAGTCATCCACTCTACTGAGCACGTCCGTCCCCCACACCTCACACTCTTCACACACCCCTTTCTTCTTTCTTATATTTCATCTTATACATTCCCATCACCATATTTTTGCCTTTCATTTTATTCTCCACGCTTCAACTTCACCTATTTGTCTTTCCAAACTCATACTGCCTCTGTACCGGTGTTCTTCAACCTCGCTCTGTCTCCACAGTTTTCACTTCTCCCTCCCTCTCTCTTGCAATCCACTGATTTTCACTTTCTCTGTCCAGATGTCTCATTTTATTTTCTCCCTACATCTTCACTCTGCCTCGCCCAGTCTCTCATCTTGTTTCAATTCAGTTCAAATATCGGCATGAGAACAAAGAAATCAATGCTGCGAAACCATTTGAATTCTTCACCTGATAAACATTATAGATATTAACGAGAGGGAATTAAACGTGCTGCTTGTAGAATCATTATTGGTGCACTATTATTAAACTAGAGAATAAGACAACTTGTAGGAAATGGGTTTTTGTCCGTTTTGACAAGCTGAAAAGTTCACATCAGTTTTCTGTGGGAAAACACTTTTGTGTGCAATCGAGCAAGCCAGCATGTTTCACACCATATCAAACCAAGTGACTCATGAAAACTAAGTACAAAACAGTCTAAAGTCTGATTAAAAATGGCATCATTAGTTGATAATCTGTATAACAATGATAACTCAGAGTAACTCAGAAATGGCTGTCATATCTTGTACAATTTCTGAGAGGACCCACATGTGCCAGCTTGAGGTGAGACATGACATCTTTAACTCATTGTGTACATGATGGGGGTGCTGTTCATTTCCATTTCAGGAAGTTGAGGAGTGCTAGGAAAGATGAGAAGATTATAGAGAAGCAAAGTCCCTCACCTTCTGGTGTGCCCCAGGGATCCCCCATGGGACCACACGTATGGTAGTCAATGGCAAGAGACAAATAATATTTTTATCTATGTTTGACTGATTCATGAATTATACATGATGTTTGTCAATGTTTGTGTGAAACCTCTCAGTGAACTCAAATCTCTCGTCTTGCACAATATACTTCACCAACACTGACATGTCTATCATCTTAGCACATTTCACTTCAATCTCACAGAAGGTGGAAAAAATAACAAAATAAATTAAAATGATTACAAGTTTGGACATGTTGAGAGTTGCAACATGAAGAGTCATTCTGTTTCATAAGAGCAACCAAGATTGTAGGGAGAGACACTCTTTTCCGAGAAGAAGAGTTTTAGTTTTACTTCACTTCTGTATAGTCTCTGGTTGGGAGTAAGGAAACTGTACCCCTTTCAGGGTCAAAGTCTGCTTTATGTACATGTTGTTGGATTAATATATGGAACTTAAAGCTGTGGTGTACACTGTACAAATGTCTATATTATAATCTGCCCCTGTGACACCTGTGTGCTGCAGATTGGGATTATAAAATCTTAGTTGATCCTTTCTGTCTGCACAGTGACGTCATGCACTTATTTTCTTCTCCCTCTTTTAGCCTCTCCTCTCCTCTCCTCTCCCCTCTCTCTCTCTCTCTCCTCTCCTCTCCTCTCCTCTCCTCCACTTGTTAACACAGGAACCCTTGAAGAGACTTTTCTCTTAAGGCATAATCAGTCCCCCCGCCACCACTGGGGCCATCACATAATAATCCCTCTATTTTTATCTATTCCAAACCAGTCAGTCAGTGTATGATTACATTACAGCCTCTCTTCTCTGCTCAGTCAAGCTCCAGATACCCACAGCTCCATTCTGCCCCATTAACCAGCCAGTGATTGTTTCTGCGCTGGATGACTGGTTAAGACTCACTGCCATGCTACAAGTGAATTATCACGTCCTCTGACAGAGAGAGCAGCAGCAGAGCGATAGTATTATAAAACAATGGTGCGAGCTGTTTGGTATTTTGAAAATTAATAAAATGTTAAATAAGTCAATGATTATAACACTGGTCATGTTAAATGTTTAAACACACATTATCTCACATCTCACTTTCATGGTTTTAAGGTAGACAGTTATGTAAATTCAACAATTATCTCTTTCACACAGTTTTCACATAACAGCTACTGAGCCCACTGAGCAAACTATCTGCTGATGAAAACTGTGTAAGTCGAGTGGAAGCTGAAAAGGAAACAAAGTGGAGCTTGATTAGTATTAGTATTTCTAAGGCCAAGAAAGAATCTTAAATTATTGATCTCTTTTGGGATTTTATTCTCCTGTTGCGTGCATACGCGCATTTTCCTCAGTATTTTTTCAGTGCCTGCTGTGTATTTTTGTTCATTTACTTTATCATTAAAAAAATAAAAATACTGATTTATAATAATGTCAAACTTTGCAGGTTAAAAGCGCACTAAACACACACTGCGAGGCTGTGATAACAATGTTTGTGAGTCGGAACATGCCTGACGAAGAAACCTCTATTTCATCCTGTGGGAGTCAGATGATTGACAGGAAGCAGAGTGTAATGTAATGCAGCACTGAAAAAAAAAAACACTGAAGATAACACATTTTTGATGTCACATCCCACAGCACGTTGATGGATTATCTGGGGTGGCTTTTTTAGTCTGTGGAGACCAACTGTAATAAGTAAAAGCATTCGATGTTATTCTTTAATCTGTTGGGAAAGAAATGTCAATGTTATACAAGCTGACAAGGTAATATGTTTTGTTCTGCAGTGAAGTCAAAACAAATAAAATGAAATAACTGTGCAAGATTTACAGAAGATATTTGGACATTTTAGTACAGTATATAGTATATATTCAGTAATAATAGTTGAATAGTTGAAGTAAAAATTCAGATTTAGTCCCAATAAGCAGTAAGATGTCTTTGCAATTATTACAGCGAGATCCTGAAAATTTAGTCTAAAGTCCAGCAAGAGTGAAATAAGACGTTGCGTAATTTTTTACTTTTAATCCTTTTAATAATTTTTTTCTCAAAAGAGCTTCAGAATATTTATCAGGTGATATTTCAGTCCAACCTATTGCTGCCACAGTCTGAAGTCTGAAGCCAATAAAGAGGCTTTAGATGGCGATAAATGTCTCCTGATTTAATCAGTATTGATCCTTAAGTCCAGCTAAGATTTAAACTCACTTTTCTAACCAAACCTGACACAATGACCGCCTCGAGCAGGCCAACAGAATAAAAATGTTCGCATTCACACGGACGTCAGCTCTTTCTCCAGTTTGAAACAGAAAGGACCATTGCAGAAAGGACCTCAGCGTCTTTTACATAACCTGGTCATCTGTGTGGAGAGGGAAAAAAGGAGATAATGTGCTTTGGTTTCTGTCCATCATCCCAGTCACATCACCAGTTAGGAAAAGGACACGCAGATGAGATGTACTGATGAGTACATGTGGTCAAGGTTGCATTCAGGTTAAACTCTTTACATGAACACTTGACACCCTGTGATCAAGTGTCTCTCTTGTTGTGACCAAACCACTCAACACAGTATTTCTGTCTAAGTTACCAGCACACGTGTGACGTGAAGATATTAAGCATTTAGTGTCATCTGTGTTATCTGTTTACATTTGTTTTGCATCATCTATTTATGTCAAAGAGATCATTGCATGTATTTTTTTGCTTGTATCAAAATGTGTAATGTGAGTCCGAGTGAGAAGCAAAATGTCCAGTACAGATGTCTCATGACACAATGACCTGTTTAAACACGGCAGCAGTCCGGGAATCTTTAATATGTTTTTCTAAATCCGATTTTTGAGGTCAATTGAGCTGAAGATAGAAATGTCCATGCATGTTAGTGAAAGAAAGAAGCAACAAACAAGAGAGAGAGAAGAAGGCAAAATGTTCCTGTTTCCATTTGTGATATTCATCACAGATTCTTATATTTCACAACAAATCCAAAGAAAAACAACACTAAAAATCCATGAACCCAAACACTAAAAATCAATATTCTGTCTGAGACTGTCTGTAGCTGCCACCTGAACCGTGATCTGAATATTTTTACCTGAACCGAAGTTGAACCTGCTTTCCTACCTCCTACTACTGAGAGGATACTGATCGTGGTGTCAGGGGAAAAGAGAAGTAGGAAGAGGAGGAGATGGGAAAATGCAGAAAGAAATGGAAAGAGAAAATGAACGGCGAGAAAGAACTGACACAGCGGCACTGATCCATCCTAATGAGCAACAACACAATGGCAGTATGGGACAGTGAATTATGCAACACAGACTTACAACTGAATGGCATGAACAGACATGTGAGGAGATCATCGTCATCATGTAACTCTATCTTTTATGACAGTTTTATTATCAAGAAATCGCTGTCAAGAATTACAGTAGTAATAAAAGCACTATAGGGGCTGTTCTAATCTCTAACTACTCCATCCTAATTATATGATACACTCCACATGTATGTGAATGTGTACGTTATGGATGTTCTACTTCTACTGTGTCAGAAATGAGGTTTCACATACAGTATAAGTGAATGTCCTTGTTCACTTAGTCATGTTAGGATTGGTCTTTAAAGAAATAAGGAGCTTTTTATCTTGTAATAGAAAATGTTTTGATGAAGCACTCGATGTGTGTCGATGATCAGAAATGAATCTCTTCAGGCAACTTCTTTTTTTACTGCGTTCAGCATGTGTTCCCTAATAAATGATGACGCTGATGTTTCCAGAAAATGTACTATAAAACACACAAAAAGATGAATGTCTAATGTAGATTACCAAGATCTAAAAGACCTTAGTTAGGTTCATAGATTCATAAGAATACAGCTGCAAAAACATTTCAACATTAACTTTCATTTGAAGAAGGCTCACTGTGTGTTTCTAATGCTACAAGTTTGAATATTCAAATTTTAGATTATTGAGTCTTTATAGATAAATTAGAGCCACAAATAGCTTCAATGGTCAACCATGCCACAAAAAGACAGCAACAACTAATCAACTAGATTTAATGTACATTCTTCACATCCTTCTTTGGCACATTATATAATTTGTCCATTATATGGCCAAAAAGCTTCAGAAAAAAAAGTTGGTTAATGAATGTTTGGCTGTGAATATTTTATCACAGTAATACTGTATGTTCCCTAGCTGAGGAATGAACCTATTAACATGCTCCTGTATGTTGTAAAACTGCTTGTCAAGTTTCATGTTGTGGAACTACTTAAACGCTAGCACGTGTTTAATGATGTAAACTAAATATCAAATAAAAGTTATCTATGGGTATAAAAGTCAGATCTTTTAATTTTGTAATCTGATTTCAGACCGTGATCTTTCTCCTCAATTAAACACTCCATCAGTTTATAGCACACAGCTCCAGTCTCTCTTTCCCTGCCAGGCTTACAGCTGCTGTGGGACATCACAGCAGTGGGGTAACCATAGCAACACACCACACCGGCACTGTAGCCATAGTAACAGCGGTGCAGCCAGACTAGCATCAGCGGGAGGTGCCAGCTACTCATTTTCCACGTCTCCACTTCCACATCACAACAAGAGCCGGCAGCGCGGTGATGATGTCACACCGCCTCACTTTGAGACCAGGAAAAAGGGAATGGAGGGAAGGAAGCAGGAGGAGGAGAAAGGAGGGAATATGACAGAGAACGAGGTTAGAGGAAGGGAAAATACACACCTACAGTACAGGTGTGTGGTAAATGACCTGCTGCTGCAGCTCATGTTTATCTCCTCTCTGTGGTGTAATGCAGCGACTGCCGCCGCAGCAGAGCGATGGCAATACACAGCAGATCTCACATTCATCATCCATCACCAGTAAACCTCCACATCCATCATCCACTGTTAACATATAAACCTCTTACAGGCTGGCAATAAACACTAACAGGGTCAGTCGAGCCCTCTCATGGGGAAATGGCTCCTCGTTTATATTATAGTTTTATATAAAGCCAAAAAAAAATATTTGAACAGAGACAGGGGTCATGGCTAAATATGATAACCTGGTATCATGTGACTGTTTAGAGTCTGACATTTATCTGCAGATATTAACTTGCTGCAGATGTATTGGTATCTGTGTATATAAGGGTGGAAAAAGAGAGAAAGAGTTTGATTTCCTGACTTTCACTTTCCTTCTGATTTTTGTATCAATATCTGCATCAAACATCAGGTTAAACTTTGGCTATGTGATGAAAACTGAGTTTTCCTCTGAAGTCTATGCAATTCTGTGAAAAATCTGCATGCCAGAGGACTTTTTACCTAGAAAGAGCTGCCATAACGAAAGGTTAGGAACAGCAAATATAAAATAACTAACCAAAGGCAGAATCACACCTGTGTTTAATCACAGAAAGTCATCATAACAGAATTTTATTTAAAAGAATCCAACAAAGATCAATCTAAAAATTTGCTGGTCTTCAGAAGAAAGAACTCTTCAACTCAGTAGCCGCCTGTTATTTAAGTCTTTGTAGAATATTTGGCCTCCAGCTATAACCATTTCCCCACAACATCAAAAGACAAATCTAGTTTATATTTCATATGTTCTGCAGTTTAGACTCCCCTCAGTGGGTTCTGAAGGTGTTTTAAGTGAGTCAAGAGGTGCAGCATTTCCCTCAATTTAAGTTAAAAGTTAAATCTTCTCAATTGGCTTTTCAGGGTTTTCAAAGTGCAAAGTGATATGAGACCGGACAGAGAGGAAACATTAAAATTCTGTCCATTGCTCATGTACACAGCTTAATACCTTACACCTGTAATGTAGTTAGAGCTGCCAGTACTGTGAGAGAATATCAATGAATCCAGGCTCCACATTGCAAGATCTGTCTTTTGTCTCATCTAATTGCAAAGACAAGGTGAACTGCTGTGTTTGAACAAAGAAATAAAAGCTGAGCACCAAAAACATGACCTGTTGAGTATGGAGAAAGTCTTAAGTCTGAGAGTCATAGACCTGTTCAAGAAAGGGATGCACTGTAAGGTTCGACTTGAGCTGGGAATTTAATTGATTTTAACATCTAAATACAGGAATATAAAACAGGCGCTCGAGGGATGTGACATTATGAAATAGTACTGAATCTTTACTGTTATACAAAAAGTGCCAGAACCACAAAAACAGATTTAAAGCTGTTGACTGTTGCTCAGTTTCGTACCCACAGCTCCATACTAGGGGGGGCTCATTGGAGGTGGTGTGGTCATTTCACTTAGCAAAATGTGAGGCCATTAAATCCAAAGGCGTTCAATCCTTTTAAAAATTGAAATGCCTATATTGATTCGGCTCCAGGAGAGCGCGGCTGCCTTCAGCCTTCTCGGTTTATCTGCTCCACCGTGAGAAACCACAGACAGGCTGAAGTTGCTGCACCGTCTCCTGAGCAGATGAACAATTATCCTTGGATTCATGTGACACTGGGAAAATTCATAAATGTCACAGTGGTGTTTGCACTCAAATCCATTACTGTACAGTAGGAAATTAAACAATCAGAATAATAATCTGGGTATTTAGGATGTAGCAACATGTGTGTGAGGCCATCAGACTGCCAGAAGCAGCAAATTTAAATTTCTCATTGTGTTACACATAAAGTTTAATATGCAACCAATTATGAGTGACCAGAAAGTGAACTTTTCATAGTGATCATTTTGAAGAGAACAGACTGCTGTGATCTACATAATTTCTTTTTTTTCGTTCAACAACTATTGGATGGATAGGAATTAAATTTGGTATAGATATCCATCGTCCCCAGATAATAAATTCCACTGACTGCAGTGATCAACTGACCTCATCTTTTCACCGTGAGGTCAAAATACTAATGACATTCCCATCAGATTCTGCTACACTTTAGTGTGTTTAGTGGTGATTAACAGATGTTCGCATGTTAGCATTTTGAGCTAATATGGTGGACAAGGTAAACAAATGTTAGCCTTGTCATTGTTAGCACGTTTGCATGCTGCTGTTGTGACCAAACACAGCCTGACTGCTCTGCTAGAACAGCTATGAATTGTTAGCCTCGTTACATGATATGCAGACGATTTGACACGTTATAATTGGAAAAGCAGAGGTTAACTTTCTGTTAAGTTTGTAAAAAATCAACACTGAACTTGTAAAGAAAACCTTTGTTGAAAGACCTAAAACACCGCAGCTGTAACAGCTGTAAGACATAGATTACTAGAGTAATAGATTACTTGTACTGCAGTGGCACTGTGACTGTTTTCAGACAGCACAGCCTGACTACAGTAGCAGTATAAATGGTCTGCTGTGCAGATTTTCACTGATACCAGTATAAAATAGGTATAATTCATGTCTAATTCATGAGAGCTGCTCACCATCGCAGCAACACACATTCAGTAAGCTAACACAATTTTACTTTCACAGAAATTTAACAAAGTGCTTTGAAACACACACACCCAAGCGAAGCACATGAAGTAATCTCCAGGGAGCAAATCTATCTGGTTCTATACGGGTCCGTATAGACAATCAATAACACTTTCAGAACACACACTCACATACAATAGGATACACACTGTATGTGTATGTAAGTGTGTGTGTGTGTGTGTAGGTGTAGGTGTAGCTGTGTGTGTGTGTGTGTGTGTGTGTGTGTGTGTGTGTGTGTGTGTGTGTTGTATCTCCAGACACAATGGTTCCCAAAGGAGATCAGAGTGGAACCTTTTTAGCGAGCCCCAATTTGTCCACAGGTGAGATAATCTGCACTTCAGCCGGCTTTTAACAGCTGTAGACCTTTTACACAGAGAGAGAAAGAGGCACCCCTCCTCTTCCATATGCTCTCACAGTATTGTCCTCCACTCGCTGTGTTCTTTTCTTTCTTTCTCCTTCTCTTTCTAACACCGTCCATTTCATTGAGTTTCATTGAGCCTGTCCTGTTTGGACACACATAGACGCATGAAGCTTCCAATCCACCACTGAGTGTATCCACTCTCTATCTAACCTCCATCCATCTCTCCTTGAAATCTATCTCTTCACAAACTGCTCTTCAATTATACAGAGCCAACATAGAAAAATATCACATGTAGATACAGTTAGAGGTAATAGAAATGCTGTTTCTGTTTCTAATGAAGCAGTAATCTGGTTAAGTTGCCATGGTAATACCGTTCCTGGTCGGGTTAATCAAATCTTGATTATAGTACAGACTGTTTTTCATTTTATAGTGTGGTTATTAAAATTGTCAGTCAGGAATCTGAGAAAAAGGCGAACAAACTGGACTAAAAGGGTCTTTTGTCGTTATATCAATATGAAAATCATATTGTAAACCAAAAACTAAGCACAGACTGTGCGCCTGTGCTTCTTTTTCGGTGTTTCTTGTGGATGCTTCATTGACTGCTTTAAGATTTCTGGAAGCAAATTTAGCTTATAAAAGATTTTGGCAAACTGAAGAGTCGTTACAACAGGACAACAAGAGGAATTAAATCATAATTAAGTTACATATTGTAGCATATTATACTGGCTTTTGAAGTGCATAATACAATGTCAGTCAGTTTATCAGTATTGGATATATACTGTACATATATTCAGATGACATAAATGTGATAGCCCATTGTGGCTGCATTAATACAGACTTATTCTGTGCTTTTGTATAAAGTTCAAATTTCCACATTTTCATATTTACAGACGTGTTGCCACTCAAGGCAAAAAGTCAGCTTCTCACACAGTAGCTTTCAATGTTCCACCTGCTACAGGGTAAATGTAGGAACCATTATGTTTGACATTTTCCAACATTTGAGTTGCACTAGTTTTGTGCTTGTGTCCTTGAGCGACAGCATGGTAATAAAAATCCAGTCAAATCAACAGATGACAGCAGCGATCTCTCAACAAAAAGCTTCTCTGGTTGTCGAGGGGAAATTCTGCACATCCTTGTTTTTTGCAAATCTTTTCAAAACTAGTTCCAAAAATCCACAGAGGTATGACCTACGAGCAGCACTGCTCGAGGTGACATTTCAGAGAGACGAGGTTTACACCTGACAAGAGCGAGGCAGCAGCTGTTAGGAGTCATTTTCTGTTAATGCATTAGCACTCAAATAAAGTGTCCTGCAGTCAAAAGGTGAGCGTTTATCTGGCATTTTACAACGACTTTTAAAAGCCCTTTTATGTCTGCTCTTTTCTTTTGTTCTCATGACACCAATTATGACAATTCATTCATTCATTCATTCATTCATTCATTCATTCATTCATTCAAGTCATTTACTGACCAAAACCACCAAACACTGTCAAGGTCAAACTTTTTAAAAGAGAAGCTTTTCTCATTTTCTGAGTTTTCTATGATTGTGAATGTCTTAGTCATCATCTTAAGCGCTGTGTCTGAATAACACCAATTTAAGCGTCAGACCCAGTGAGTGGACCAAAGAAAAAATGCTCTTTGTGTTTTCCTCTTCTATCACTGCAGGGTTTCTATAACTAAACGGTATTTGCACATTCATCCCTCCCTCTCTTAATCCTTACATTTATCAATCTTCCCTCCCTCCTTCCATGGCCCTCTCTTCTTTCCCTTCCCTTCTCATGTTTTTACAGTGTTATTACTCCCCAGTCACCTCCCAGTGTCTCCATCAGTGACTTGAACAGTTCAGGGCCCTTCAACACGTGGGGCATCTCAGACACACTTGTGTTCCAGCTACTGAGGCATGAAATTACCTTTGCACCCCACCCCCTTGAGCGCCTAAAAGATGCTCTGCTGTTGAAAAACTTAACACAAATATTGGCTGTCTGGAGAGAGAGAACATGAGATGGAGGCAAACACAACGCTAATCATCGGTTTATAGAAGCATCAACGCATCGAAGAAGTGTTATATTAGCTCTGTTCTTCCTCTGGGCTCAGAAGGGACTGTTGAAAATTAATTGCAAATATATTTGATAGTGAAGAAGTTAGACGAAAGGCTGTGCCGTTAAAATGTGTGTAACTGTGTGGTTTTTGCTTCTGAATTTAAAGAGGCAACAGTGCAGGCAGATTGGTGGGCTGAGACTGTCCTGTACAGGAAAACAGTAAAGCCCCGACTGATCATTTTATCGGTAGATATTGGTCTATCACAGATATATCATATATTTCCATGAACATAATGTAGAAAAAGATGCTTAAATTAGATCCTTTAATTATGTTCTATTTGTGGTTTTTATGTACTTAAGTTTTACTGTTTACTGTTGTGTCATTTTGGAAAACCTGCCTCCATTACACATAATTTGTCGGTGTTTGATAGCCACGTTTTGGGGGATCATTGTAAAAATGTGTTTATTAACATATATATAAAGAATATCTGCCGATATATTGATATTGGTATCTGCATCCGTCCCAGAAACCCAGTATCTGTCAAACTCTAGACAACAGCAACGTTGGTTTGACCTGTTAGAGTTACATTGAACGACTAGAGAATACACTTTGATTGCACACAATAGTTCAAACTTTTATTTTGCTTAAAACATCCATTATAGTTAGGAATTAGCCAGATGTTTAAAGCTGCATTAAATATAAGTATGTTCTTATATAAGTTCTACATTCATTCATTCATCCAAACATGAGATGCTGGGGAGTTTGTTCCCCTCATTAACACTCATGCAGTCGGTCTTGCAGTAAATCCTGACTGCATTCAAGGTGTGAATGTTCAGTTTTTGTTTTCTCAACTTTATAGTCATTTTGAAGGTTGTGGTTTGTGTTGAGCTGCACTGTTCTGTGGGGCGGCTGTGGCTCGGGACTAATCAGAAGATCACTGGTTCAAATTGTGGCTCAGCCAGTCTGCATGTCGAAGTATCCTTGGGCAAGATACTGAACTTCAAATTGTTCCCGAAGGCTGTGCCATCGGTGTGTGAATGTGATTAGCTTCTGAACTGTTGACCTTGCATGGCAGCCAAAAGCATCAGTGTACGAATGGGTGAACGTGATATGTAGTGTAAAAGCGCTTTGAGTGGTTGGAAGACTAGAAAGGCGTACAAAAAGTACAGTCCATTTACCATTTACTGTTTTATATTGTGAGCTTCTTCTAACATCTATAAATCACGTCTCAGAGTGTCTATGTTAAGGCAAAATACATCTTTTTATTTCCTTTATAAAAGCTAAAAGAAACAATTTAATTGTATGTATATAGCACCAAATCATAATGATCATGAAGAAGTTATCTCATGACTGACTCTAGACTGTACAGAACAATAATTGTGCTTCTTGTTATTGCTTTTCCACTTTTAAACCCTCATTCATTGTGCAGAGCTTGCCTTTGTACCGATCTCTCTCCCTCTGTGTGTGCGGACAATACCTGACTTCCCCAGAGGATTCTCTGCACTCCTATACATTACAGCATGTGTGTGTGTGTGTGTGTGTGTGTGTGTGTGTGTGTGAGTGTGTGTGACCTACAATGTGTGCACCCATCATATGAAGTACGAGCACACAGCTCTGTGTATTTGTGTGTGCGACCTCTGTGTCCGTCCCACTGGTACCGGTAAAGCTCCCCGTCGACCCAGAAACACTTCTGGCAAGATTCCCTTTGTCTTTTCCACACCCATCCTCGTGTGCCCTCTTCCTTTTTGGTATTTCTCTCCTTTCATGTGTGCTCACAAACTTCTTTCGGTCTCATCTTTCATTTTCTTTCCCTCCATCTCCTTTTTTTTTTATATTATACCACCTCATTCTCATTTCCAAACAAAAGCAGCCCACCTGTCACTCTAAATCTATTCCCCTTCTTCCTCATTTTCCTATCTGTCACTCATCTTATTCTTCCCTGTATCTATTGTTTTCTCTCTCCATATCGTTCCCCTTTAACTCTCAAACTCTCTCTTTTTCCATTCTCCTGCCAAATATCTTTTCTTTCATCGTTTCCCCCTCTATCAGCCTCCTTTCCATCTCCCTCATCTTTTCTTCTGCAAAGTATCTTGTTTGTTTCCCTCTCTCTCTCTCTCTCTCTCTCTCTCTCTCACACTCTTTGCTTCCCCATCTCTCTTCATCTATGTTTGTTTCAATTACACCATGCAGTTTTCTGATCATTGCAGCTGTAAAGAAACCTCTAAAAACCAAGTTCTCTCGCCATAAAGAAGGCTTTCATCATCTGTCATTCCTCTTTTCCTCCGGACTCTTCTACCTCTCAAACCCCAAAGCCGAAGGTCTTCTTCTCCAACACACACGTCACCCTGTCTCCGGTGTGTAGTGTGGGTGTTATGTGGCTGATTTCCTTCTCTGTTCTTCTAAGACCATCTTCACTCTAATCAATCACTCTGACCCAGATAAAGCTAAGTTTAAACCCCGGCTGCTTTGATGCTCTGACCCATTTAACAATACTTGTGTCCCTGCAGACAACATCACTGCTGTTTTCATTGTGTCCCCTCGGCTTGAGATGCCCCAAGGGGAAATAACACGGGTGTCACACTGCAGAGAAGTAGATATGGGGAGGGGGGGGGAGGGACATCACTAAACTAAATTTTGGTTTTGAAGCGTCTTCCTCGTAAGAGAGCCTAACATTTACACAATACCTGTGTTTCAGGTTACCACTTTAAAAAAAAACAAACAAACAAAGATTTGGCGTTATATCTTCATCTCTTTTTCTGGAGCAACACTGTTCATAAAATTTGTAAAGACATGAATTAAAGGTGTAAGAAATAAAGGGCACCAGGACACCTGATGTCCATCTGTTGTGTATACAGCAAGTGAGAGAGGCAGCGATTTGTTGACAGAAAAGTAATCAATCCTTTCAGTCATTTTTCAAGCAAAAAGCCAAGTAGTGTCTGGTTTCAGCCTGTCAAATGAGAGGGACTCAGTCATATGTGAGAGTAAATCGAGTATCTTTGGGTTTCAGACTTTTGGTCAGACAAAATAAACATCTTGAAGCCATCATTGTGGACTTTTTCATTATTTTCTAGCATTTTAATCAGATTTAACTACACTGAATTATAACAATGTATTTCGGGAAGCCTAACCTATCCTGAAAATAACACTCTATGGCATGTCTAGTTAAGACATGCAATGCTAAGCTTGTACATAAAAACAACCACCCACAGGTTCAATGGGTTAATTGAGGCCTTAAATATAAACACCCTCAATTTGTCACAATAACTTCACAGCTTACCGACCTTACATTAACCCTGAATCTCCTTCTCTCGCTCTCTCTCTCCTCTGCGCTGTGCTGAAGGACGTCACACTGGCATGTACATAAAATACACCCGTAATACACCAGCGATGCACACATGCATGCAGGGATAAACATAAAAGCTCACTGTAGCCATGAACACTGGCTACATTGGCTACATTGGCTACATTGGCAACACACACTGCAGGCTAAACCTGCATGTGAGTGAACGCCCTGTCTTCGCTTTCAGAAAGTCCTAATACACACACACACACACACACACACACACACACACACACACACACACACACACAAGTGCACACTGCAAAGTCTCCGGCTACCCTTGCCCCACATCCCTCAACTCACTCCAAACAATAGGCAGCACTTCCTGAAAGTCAGAAATAACAGGGAACAGTTTCCTTCAACAGAGAGAGAGAGAGAGAGAGAGAGAGAGAGAGAGAGAGAGAGAGAGAGAGAGAGAGAACTCAACAGCACATTGAAGAAAATTAGGACACTTGTGAATCAGCAATTTTCAAATTGTGTGGGGGTTTTTAGCAAAAGGTAGCACATACTCCTGAAACTGCATTTTCTGGGAACACAAATGTCACACAGAAAATTCATACATAAAAAACCTGAATGGAAATGCTGGAGTCAAAATATTGGCAGAATGGTTTTACGCTTTGTTCGGGTGGAAGAGTCTGTGTTTTGAAAAAAGTAAAATGTGCAATGGAAACAAACTTATCAAATAAAGCTGGAGAAATAAAAAAATAAAAAAGTTGTACATCAGATCTTACTCAAGTTGCTCATGCCATGTGATATTTGCTTCTTCCCGGTTAACTTGAATGTTGCCCCACAGTGCAGTCCAGTAGAAACTATGAACTATGTCCAAAACTTCAACTTTTTTCAGCAAAGAAAAAAATGTTTTCAGCAAACCGGTTTTAAATGCTTTATTTAGCTCAATAGCAAGGAGAATTTGCTCACCCCAGGAAGTGAGACTTTACCCTTCAGGTTATCTGAAAAGACAAAATTCCAGAACTACATATGCCAGAAATACATTGTTTTCTTTGGACAGTGCTGACATGTACACCATTAGTGTCTGTTATCCTGTCCAATAGCTTGAGATGCACTGAGATGAGGTCACACGCATAAAGGGGAAAGTTTCCCAAATGTTAAATCTTCTAAAAACTGATAACAAAGACTAAAATGTGAAAGAGGAGAGTTGGGATTGTGAACGGGTAGGTTTGTCCAATATCAGCCTTTTGTTCTGGCGCCTGACTCTTTTAAGATATTCATGTTGAGATGAACCTCAGTTGGGGTTCTCTCCAGATACTCCAGTTTCCTCCCACAGTCCAAAGACATGCACTTAATCAGCTAATTGGTGACTAAACCCATAGGTGTGAATGTGAGTGTGGATGGCTGTCTCTATGTGTCAGCCCTGTGATAAACTGTCGACTTGTCCAGGGTGTACCCTGCCTCTCGCTCAATGCCAGCCGGTACTGGCTTCAGTCCCCCACGACCCTGATAAGGATAAGCGCGGATGGATGGATATTTCTGAGAAAACCACAGAGTGAAGTTTGTTCCTGACGGTCGTGTTTAAGAAAAGACGCGTGTGAAAGAGAGAGAGAACATTAAAATGTCCATTTTCTGCATGTATATGTGCCCGAGTTGACAGAGTGACCTTATCATGCTCAATGGACTAACTCTAAATCACCATGCTCTCAAACACACACACAAAGAAAAAGAGAAAAATGACCTTCAGGGGAACATGGGAACACATGCAGAGAAAAGGAGAGACAGGGAGAATATATATATCTATATATCTACATGCGAGAGAAACAAAGAACAAGAGGCTGTAAACCAAAATCAGAGAAATAAAGAGAAGAAAACAGACAATAAAAGAAAAAGAGAGACAGAGTCAGTGAGTGACGTGCTGCATTTCCCTTCGCCCTCCAGCCACTGATGATTTTTTTTTCCAATGAAGGCTCTTATCTCCTCGACCGCAAGCCCTCCTACCAAGACCCCACATGGTACAGTCCTCCTCTCCACTATCTCTTTCTTTTCTCTGATTTTCTTCTTTCTCAGTGTCCCCCTCTTTCATTCCCCTTTGCTTAATTCCTTTGTTTTCCTCCCCATTAGTGGAATACTTCAAATTCAACCAGCCATCCTGCCATGTATCCCTCCATTTCACATCCGTCTACTTCTCCTTCTTTTCACCTCTCCATTCTCCCATTACTCCTTTGTGTTTAGGCACCTTGAGGCAGTGTGGCCACAGCTGGAATAAAAGCTTTTTTGGTCAACTTCTACTGCAGTCTATGAACAAAGGACCGTGAGGACTCGAGCTACTAACACAGCAGCAACATACAATGGATGTTTTGCTCACCACAGTATGAGCCTCGTGAAATGATGGTGTGATATGTTCTGCCTACAAGAAGACAATAGTGATGTGAAGAATACTGATGGAGGTTAATGTAGGGTAACATTTAATATTAGCTGGCTAACAAAAATACAAATTACTGATGTTTACTTATGTAGTAAGAGGCTCAAACCAGAGCATGCTGTACCGATAAATATTAGGCAGCATGAAGAGCATAAGAACTTCTGAGCAGAGACATCAGATTAAATATCTTGTTTAATAATAAAATATTAACATTCTTTGTTCTTTGATTTTGTATTGTTGCACCAGAAGTGTGTGGGTTTGATCAGATTTTAGTGACTGTTGTTTCTTCATACATATATACAGAAATACAGAAATCTCTAATGTGAAATGAAATCACTACTGTCAAGTTATGCTGTTACGCTAACTTATGTTGTGTTAAATTATGTTAAACCAAGCTTGGTTAAGTGAAGTTATTCTAAGTTATGTTAAAATAATGTACTTGTACATCATGTACTAATACTACTAAAATACTGCGCATTTCAGCTGAAATGATGCATTTAAATGAATGAGTGTGTGGAACTATCATGTTTTTTTTTCTCAAGATAAAACACTGAACTGAGATAGTTTTCCTTTGTGGTTTAAAAATTCATAATACTGAGTAAGATGTGAAAGAGGAAGCCTGGGGGGGTGAATGAGGCGGTGGCGATGTGGCATGTAAAACATCAAATTAAGATAAACATTCAGCAACAAAAAGTGGGTTATCATTTTATCTGTCAACATGCAGACATCTGCAGGGAGCACATGACATCGGGCACTGGTTAATGGCAGCTGGGGCTCATTGAGTGTAATTCCATCCGTCTATCACTCCTTACAAGGTCAAAGTCCTTGATTCATTCTGCTGATGATCATACATGTCATATGACTCTACCATTCCTGCCTATCCATCACATATTCAGTCATGAGGCAAAGGGACACATACAACAGTCAAATAAACACAAAAATCCAGCAAAACATCTCCATTTGCGGCTTGTGTTGTTTGTCTGTTTACACTGCACACTGCGAATCAGACAACCACAACCAAGAGAGAGCAGAAGAGCAGTGAAACGGTGAAATTTTCGGCTTTTGAAAAAAAAAAAAAAGCGTAAACAAAGGCAGAGGAGAGGAGATGCAGACTGAAAGTCATCCATCCCTTTGTCAATCAATCCTTCCCATGATCACAAAACACCTGAAGAAGATGCACTGATCCATCCATCATGCCCTCTATTTCTCATAAACCCACAGAGACAGCCTCCTCCTTAACCTACACCCCCCCCCCCGTCTATCAAGTCCGACCTTGCTCCTCCTTCATAGGTCAAACAGCTGGAATGGATCGATGGTTTTGGAGATGGAAGGGAAGACTGCAGCACAGGAGGAGAGGAGAGGAGAGGAGAGGAGAGGAGAGGAGAGGCTCTGTCTTTGGTAGGGAGATAGAGGGCAGGAGCAGGAGAGATTTTGTTAAAAGAAGAGGGCAAAATCCCTGCATCAGCATTCCTCTGGGTCTCTATGGGAGCAGCAGGAGAGGAGGACGGGGGGAGAAAGAATGGAAGGTGAGCGAGGGAGGGATGGAGGAGGAGGAGGAGGAGGAGGATCATAAGTTGGCCTGTGAGGGAGAATAGGACAGAAAATTAAGGAGAGAGGAAACATCTCCTTTATCCTTGTTCAGCTTAATTGTGTTTTCTTTACCCACAGGGTGCTAAATAATAAAAGTATGTGTGTGTGTGTGTGTTGGTCAGTGTGCATACAGATAGCCTACAGACAGTGTGTTAAGATAACAGATATATGAGTCTGTAGCTTCACCGATAGCGAATAGCTGCATTTGTGCAATATAACAAATTCTTAAAAAATTTGATACATTAATTCAAACTGTCTTCACAATGAAGGATCCTAGAAAGAGTCCAAAATGGAGGAGGCTAACACAGTGCTAACAATGCTAACACGCAGCCTGCAACAACAGCTACAGTTTAGCTACAACTGAGGCGACAGCGCTAACGTAAAACTTAGATAGCAGGTTATGAACATATGCAGATTCTTTTTGACAGCTGATTTTCTAATAATTTTATAACAATACACAACACAGACATTGTTAGCAAAGCACTGACTAATAGCTAACAATATTAGCTCTGTAGACAAAGGGCTACATTTTTGGATGAAAAGCTGCTTTTGTTCGTGTTGTGTTTGTTTGTGTTAATTGAAAATATTGGAACTGTTTCTGTTTTTGTGTATTACTCGTTAACACTGTTTGGTTCTCAGAAACCAATGCCTCTCCAGTTTGCTGTGAAAAATCGACGGCCTGCAGCAGCACAATAAAGGTCTAGCCGGTATTCCGCATAGCTCTGCTTTGAAAAGAATATTGATATAGACTGGAGCCTGCAGCCGCCATCGGAGCACAATCAATAATTCACAAACCTCCTTTACACCTGTGAATCACCAAAGCCTTCATTGTCTGTGTGCTCTTTCTCTGTGGATAAATGCCTTTTTGTCCACTCTGTTTAACCTTTTTATACACATTTCTTTATTGTGTATATATTGCTTTGTAGCCTGATGTCCCTCGCTAAAGGTCAGTTTTTCTTATCCCTCTTTCATTTTTTTCTTTTTTTGGGGCGTACTTGACAGAGATGAGTGAGACATTCCTGTGTGCATGAACACACACAAACATAGTTCCCTGAATCATATCAGCTATGTGAAGAATTCCCTTCACTGAAGGGTTAGCATATCTCAGCATAACAAAACCAAAACACAGCTTATGAAACCGTGTTAGTCAGACAGCAAATAACTACAGAGCCCTTCAGCATGGTGAGTCAACAAGCTGATAATAATAGATTTTATAGACATTAGGAGTTAGAGCAAAGGTGTTAGAAAATATCTTTGATTAAAAGTTCAAAGCAATAGAAACCTAAGGGGTGAAAGTCAACTACAAGGCGCATTTTGTTGAGAAACATCAAAGCACCATCAAGCTTCAAATTCTGTTGAATCCACAGCTAACAGCAAGCAAAAGTTTGCGATTATGCTTTGTGGGATATCGACCAGCTTCTTCTACATTGCACTGGCGGCTGATGTTCATCGTAGTATTTAGGGCGATCCACCCACCAAACTGATGGGAAAAACCTGATTCCCCAGAAACAGAGCTGAAAAAAAAATCAACACTGAGTAACACAGTAACATAAATCTAGAGTATTTTTAAATTATTTAGGTGATTCCAGTGTTTCTTTATTGAAAACATGGGGGATTTCATGTGGCTACACTTCTGAAACTAGCAAAAATGCAATGTTGCAGTCAATTAGTTGAGGATTAAAAGGTTAATGCATCAGTTATCTAACACTCATGAAAAGAAGATTTTTTGCTATGAGCATGAGATAGAGCCACAATATCTAATTTTTTGGGTCACCACCCAATCTTTATGACCATAGATGAAAATTGGGTGGTAAAATCAGTTTGATCACTACAGATGCATCAGTAATCTGCCTCTATATATTTTTTAGAATCATTACTGAACAAGAAAGGTAACACGGCAGCTTGCTTTCACTGCTTTACTCATCCAGTTAGCTTAGGCAAATAAAATGCTACTGCCATAAGGTCAACATTGGGAATACTGAGTGTCCCTCCCAGGCATCTTCCCAGCCATCCGCAAACAGCAAACTGGCAGTTGTACCGAGAGAACACACAGTTCAGCCAGACCAGAGCAGACAGACCCAGATCCTCTGCCAGCGACCCAGCCATCCATCCAACCCTGACCAACATCAGGGGCCTGGTCCTGAGCCAAGGCCATGACCATCAGTCCATCCGACAGCAAGGAAAAGAGACAATGAGCAGAAGCAAGAGAGAGAGAACGAAACGGGTGGAAAGATGGCGCCTCATTTTATGCTTTTCACTCACTTAGACTGCTCAGAATGAGGCCATCGGGAGACAGCGGAGAGGTCAATTTTGCTAAACGTAGAGCGAATCTGGGTCCGACATCTATTTATTTGTGTTTATTTCCTTTTTTTCAAAGAAGAGCAATGCCAAGTATGTTTTGTTTATTTTCACTTCAGCTGGCCCTGACATCAAATTTTATTCCTTCCTTCCTTTATTGGCTACACTTGGTAAAACAAAAGAGTCCCTGGAGTGGCAGCGGAGTGACAGAAGTGAAGGCAGCACTAGATGAGAACAGAGAGGGGCTCTCCTGAGGCTCCCAGGCAAACTGAGCACAGTAAACATTGTTTTCTTCAAAAGGCCAAAAGGACGACTAAATAAGCTAAATAAGGACCTGCCTGAACCTCACTGTTTAGCTGACATTTTCCAGTTTGGTCCGAAACACAAACAGACACTTTAATCTGAACTTAGACTATAGTAATCTTCTTCAACAAAGAAAGAGTTTACTAAAGACCACAATGGTGAATTTGAATGGCTACTGCTGCTAAGACAACCCAACATAACCCATAAACTAGAAACTATACCACCTCTGCATTCAAATAACTAGCCTGCCAGCTACAACCAAAAATAAGAATAACACAACACCCATGCTAAAAAAAAAAAAAAACAGACAATTATCCCAGCATGGCCCCTCCTGACCCGGCTCCATACAGCACAGTAATGATATTGTGATCCTACCTTGTCAATCTCCTGCTGCAGGACCTGTTTGGCGACCTCCAGGTCCTGCAGACGGACCCTGAGCTCCTCATTCTCCTGCTCCAGACGACTCCTCTTCTTTTCCACGGTGTCCAGCTGGCTGTGGAGACGGATGGACACATCCTTCGCCACCTGAGAGGGTGAAGAGAGAGGGATGGAGAAAGAGGAATTTAGCTTAGTGCATCTTACAATCAGTTTGCCACCAGGGAAAACTGTCTGGTAGCATGCTTGTGTTTATGCTCTCCAAAACATCAGGCATCATTTTTCCTTCCTTCGTTATAAAAAAGGAGCACATTTTTCTTGACAACCTCCTCCATAATATTCAGCAAAAGCCCCTTTTAGACATGTATCCCTTTACATTAATATAACAGCAATGCAACACGTCAGACTCATCTCGCCTGAGTCACTGTTACAAAAAGTCACAGTGGCAATCTTATAGATCGGGTCTAGCCGCATTTCTGCATCATTTTCAAGCTACAAGTCTAAACCGAACGCCATCAGATTGATTTAAAGGCTGCAGCAGCACAAGATGAAACATGCAGAGAGAGAGAGAGAGAGAGGGAGATTAAACGCACATCTTGTACGGGCTTCCAAGAACACTGTACTGATAACATCATTATATCAATCATTGTCTCTTGGGCATAAAATCAGTTTAATAAACTGAAAGAGCCCATCTTGAGACGATGAGGAGATGGATCCTCTCATATCAGAATTTACTGTTGTGATGCACCTGAAGAAAAAGAGGTTAAAAACCCCTTTTAGAGTAACAATCTATACAACATTTGTGCCAAATGTATTAATTAATTAATATCCAGCAAAACACTATACATGTGAGCAAATATGAATTAAATGAGTGCAACCCCAATCTTCACCTGTGAGCAGGGACGTGTGCTAGCAAATTAATAAATGAAGCAGATAAACTAATTTAAGGATTCAAGAAATGTGCTGTCAGATGCATTAAAATGTCAGCAGTGAATCTCTACATCCAAGCACTGAGTGATGTATGTGCATGATAAGTGATGCATGTGCATGATTTCTTCAGAAGGTGGAGTCGTGAGTAACTTGCAGTAAACATATCTTTATTTTCCAGTGCTGACTACAATAACCTCTAAACTGTCATCATGGGATATTTCTCAGGAGATTACTTTTTATATTGCTAATCTCCGCTCAGGTAAAACAGACACAACCCTGGCTGCATTTTGTTTAATTTCCAAGCGTCAGACGTGTTCTAAGAATGCTGCCAGTGCAAGCAGGATCAGTTCAACGCTGTGTATTTTAAATGTCTCATCTCACTCAGCAGGAACTTTTGCTTTTCATCTAATAAAGATAATTAATACCACTCTGGCAGGAACTGATCTCTCATACATAATGTGATCTTATGAAAGTCGGATTGTTTCCCCCTGAGGGGATTTATTCATTAAAAGTTTTTTAATGTCAAAGAGTCAAACTAGGACAAAGTCAAGTCGCTGATGTCTGAAATGAAAACAGCACAACATGACACATAAAGAAAAACTCCCATCTGACAAGTGCATTATGGTTTGATGAATTATAAAGTTAGAATATTCAAAATAAAATTACTTTATTACGAGGGAAGTACTGTGAGAAGCAGATTCATCTTACATAGAAACATATTAATGATACTGTTTGCTTTAGTTATTATTGGTTTAGATTTTTAGCCCATTAGCAATAAAACTGAATTAAAGATTAAAGGAGTGTTTTGTTTGTTGCATACAGTATCATACTGGTATTATAGTGGTACATGAAGTAAGCGGTTGTGTTATTGGATCCAGGTTTAATGAAGTCAAACCTGTTCTCTGGTGTGTTTTAGAGAAACAAAGCACACGCTGACAGCGTTTATTTCTGTAACTTCTGTTCTTGTTGGCAGCGGACATTTTGGATGGACTTTTTATTCTATCCGGTAGACTTTTTCTTCATATTCAGAGCCATGATGGTGGCCATTTAAATTTTTCCACAGCAACTATTTGTTCATAGTGTTCAATGCAAATTTAATTAGACATCGTGCAATTACAATTCACTCTGAGAGAATCACACAAATATTTGCAATACTTTTGCTTGAGAAACTGATAAAATAAACCCACTCATCTTACTCTCCACAAGAAATCTCGATAAGATTATTTTCCAACTATCCCTTTGTTCAACTAATTTATGGCAGAATACACTGATTTAAGTGATCTGTTCTGTTATAATTCTCAGGTAACAATAAATATGTCAAAGACAAAACACTGTTAACACGCACTGAAAACACTACACCCATTACTGGACAGAGTTTCACTGTATTCACTCGATCAGTGCTTTATCGTTAATGAAAAAGATGAACTAAAAATGATACAAAATGTAGATAAAAGGGGTCAAGTGGTTTAATGAAAGTCCATTTGACTTCAAAAGGCTTGCTTTGGTTCCACTGAAACTAAATATGAGAGCTTTTATCTAAAAGGCTGAATTGGGTTTGATAAAATGAAACTTTAATTATTCCCATCGGGCGCTGAGCGAATGGATATATCCAGTTTTAGAGAAAAATGGCTGCTTTAAATCAATCACTCAGTAGCTCATAAATGTACTTAGACCCCATTAACCTCAATACTGATTTAATCTAGTGGGACATGGTCTTTAGTATTTGATGATTAAATAGTTTTGTGGTCACAGATTCTTCTTCTTTGTCTGGTCCATTCAAAGCACAGCAAAACCGGGTGATATGACTTAGTAATGTACTAATTTACTGACTTTAACTCCAGTAAACTAACACAACTGAAAAGCTGTCATCTAAAATCTTGGTTATTACACTGAAGTCTTACTTTTAATATATATTCCACAGCATATCTTGTTCATGGTGTGGAGGAAAATCTGAACAGTAACTGCAGCACTGGTGCGAGATCTAATTGTACGTCAGCATAATTAATACTTACAATTTGCAATTATATGTGATTGGCTGTCTGCATGTGTATTTTTTTTATCAATGCTGCGCATGTGTGTGTGTTTGAACCAGCGCCAGTGTGCAGCTGAGTCCCACAATGCCCCTCTGTACTGCCCACTCTCACTCTACTCAACGGCTCCCTGAGCTCCACCATGCTCCAATTCATGTTTCTAATGTGAGTGTGTAGACAGTGTATTTATTCTTCTCTCTATACACCTCTTAGACTCTTTCTGGTTTTAATTAGTTCCTAATAGTTCCTTCATGTACTCTGGAAATTTTGTCTCTTTCTGTTTTTATGCTTTAATTTTTATGCTCGTCTGAGCGCTCCTCTCCTCTGTTTTAACATTTTATAGCTGTTATAATTTAAGTAACAATCCTCAGTTATTTACAATAAAATAAGATTTTGCTACTCTGTTATCCAGTTCATAAAAGCCTCTCTGCTTGCTCATCAAAACATGCACCTCCATAATGCTAACACTGTAGTAAATACAAATGTTGACAGTGCAGCATTTTGGCAGTATGTGTAGAACAAATTAATTATTTTTGGAACAGTGGTTTGTAATGGTTTTGGAAGGCACGGACAAATGTTGCCTGGCCGACTGTGGCGTCAGATCAGAGGACGTTTGTGTTGTTCTAGTCGGAAACAATTACCATGATGCATTTAGCCATTTAATTAAAATCCACTTATGAAAATGACTTTGATCAGCATGTTTCTTTAATCTTTATGAATAACATGATTGCAATAACTTCCGCTTCCGTATCGACCGAACAACAACTCAATAGATGTTCTTTGTTAATTACAGCCACTTGTTTTGTGATGGTACAAGCTCCTTGGGGCTGTAAATAGATGTAGGCATAGATTTCATCAACATAAAATCAAACGAAGATGTTCGAAGTCCCCGTGCGGAAACAGTGAGAACTGTTATATGAAGATAGCTAGATCTTGCACATTACCTCTTTAAGCAAAAGGACATCTTTAGCGTATCAGTTTGCTCCCTCTGTCTCGGTCTCTTTCAAGCAGACTTCAACATCAGCGTTTGTGTATGAAAACAAAGAGGAGCTCTTAATGTGTATTGGCTGAAAGCTTGCGGGGCTTTATGAGGATTGAATCGGACAGAAAAGATGATTGATTAACACAGTGTGCTAAATTTTGATTGCTGCATCAATATTTGAAAAGGAAAAACGTCTTAAAGTAATGGGATGTTTTCACCACTGTGGGTTTATGGATCTTTATCTTCTCCTCCTCTCTCTTTTCCTCCTCCTCTCCTCAACTCTATAATGTCCTCCTCTTCAACACTCCTTTGTCAGTTTGACTCCTAATAAATGATCTATTGTTCTTCCATGTTAAAGGGAAACGTGAAGGAATTTAACGCCATTGAAGCTGTGGTTTTACCCAGCAACAGAGCCATAGGATGTAATTAGCATTCAGTCAGGGTGCTGTCGAGCTGGGGGAAAGAGCATGTGTGAATGTGTGTGTGTGTGTGTGTGTGTGTGTGTGTGTGTGTGTGTGTGTGTGTGTGTGTGTAACAGAGAGCGTATGGACTCGAGGGAGTAGGAAAAAGGCAGGGAGAGCGAGAGTTTCTTATGTTCCTTTGCTCACACACAATACACACAAAGACACACACTGGCCACAGGGCAAACAGTAATATCATTCAACAAGTGGCAGTTAGTCATCAAATGGATCACTTTCGTGTATACTGTGTGTGGTTGTGTGTTTCATTGCGTTCAACAACCAGATTCTTGTTCCTGCTGTTATCCAGCCTGTCTGTACTTTGACTACACACACACACACACACACACACACACACACACACACACACACACACTTGGCTGTATGCAAAACCTCTCTGATAAAATCTATAGGGAGGGAAGTCGTTAGATGACCGTTATGGAAACACAACAGCTGTGTGTGCTTGTATTTGTCTTTTAAAGGCTCAACTCTGAACTTAGAAAAAGAGGACATTTCATCTGATCCACACTTCCTCAAAAGGCTGTTTTAGAATTAAGTTTAGATTTAGATTTACGGCTAGTGGCTCAGTCAAAAGGTCCTCACAAGAAGACAGAAGTGCAAACACACATGTGTATCTTGGGGAAGATGATATGTTATAAAAATCTGCTAAGTATGGTGTCCAATAATCTCAATGTTCTCTATTTTGAGTGGGCAGGTTAGCAAGATAGAAAGCTTAGCTTACTAATACCATAGACATTGTTTATTGATCCAATGAGAGAAGTTGTTGTTGCTCCATTTTTATTTCATGTTTATATTTTAAACAACACTAGTTGTAACTGTTCAAAGTCTGAAAGCATCTTTACAGTCCAGAGAACAAACACTGGAAGCAGAGGGAAATCGTTAGCGAAGCTCATTCTTCACATTTTGGTCACTAGTTTACTAGCTAGCAAGAAACACCACACACTTAATATAGTTAACTAGTTAACAAGAAACAACTTGTACTGAACAGTAATGTGGAGGTCTTCTAAGGTTTATTTTTCCTCTTTGGCTAGCAGTTTTTCCTTCTTCCTGCTTGAGATAAGCTAGGCTAGGCTACTTCAATTAATGTCTCTAATGAACGTACATAGGTTAAACTGAATCCAACAGCTGGCAAGATAATGAACAAGCATGTTTCCTAAAATGTCAGAGCATTCCTGTAACATAAAGTACACTTTATTTCTTCCTGTAAAGAAAGTTTCCTTCTATATTCAACCTGTTCTGTTTAGAAGCAGTGGGTGGCAACGGTACAAAACCTGAGGACAACTGCAGTCTTGCCCCAGGGCGATGACAGAAGCCCTTCTAACTCCTACTAAAACATTCATGTCTTCTGGTGTGGGAGGAAACATGAAAACCAGAGAAAGGCATCAGTCAGCCTTTTGAAATCAGACCTTCATGCTATGAGGGGACAGTAACAAACACAGAGCCACACTGTGTTAAATTAATTTATTACACCGCCTTGGCTTTGCCCACTTCAAAAAACAAGCTCAGCAGCCAAGTCCTTTGTTGTTTTAAAATGTAATTTGTGGCTGAAAGCATCGAGTCAGTTCATCCCGGTATTGTTTTTTCAAATATACCAAGAACCACAATTTTACTTATGGATGCTCTTTCACTTTGTTTTTTTGTCGATCTCAGGGTGTTTTAGCTTCGTGCAGCCATTCAGTTGTCAATAAAAATGCAAACATAACCATTTATACTGATGTAAATCTGACAGAAACACTCTTTCCATCTGTTACCTCAGCACTCTACAGGGTCTCAGTCCTGCATGTTGTTTATCAAATTACAGACTGTGGCATTAATGGGACTCCACTGAAACTTAAAAGCATCAGAGGTCTTGCAACCAACCTTGAAGGTGACTTTATTGTTTTTATAATGAGCTAAGAAACAAAGTGCGTCTCCCTGTAGAATTATCGACTGCCTACTGCTCAGTTTATCATACAGAAGAGTACTGCAGCATCAGCTCGTAGCTGCAGACTGATAAGGGAAAAGCTTTCATAACACCACCACCAATGGTTCTTCAGTGACTACAGAACCAAAATAAACTGCTGCTCTGTCTCCATCTGGTTTCAGACATGCACTTTCTGTTTCCTCCATGTCTGTGAAGTGAAGCCAATGTGGAAGTGCTAAAAACTGCAGTTCTGCCACAGGTCCACCAATGAGCCACATCTTTGCCAATTTTTAGATTAGCCGGGAGTTAGCAGAGGCAGGATTGCCAACATGGCAGTTCAGGAACCTATGGGTGATATCACAGCTACACCGTCCATTCTTTATGCTGTCAGTGGTTGCAACACATTCAACTCAATCAATTATAAACGAACAAATGAGAAATTAGCAAAATGTTAAATATTCATATATTTCACTTAAAGGTCCAGTGTGTAAGATTTAGGGGTCTCTTATCTACATAATAGGCAAAAATGGATTATAAAATGTATAATTATGTTTTCATTCATATATCATTACCCAAACTCAAATATCTCACGACTGTAATGGAGTAAATCACTATAGCTACTTTGCACATCAGCTTCTGTAACCTCCTCCATCGTTCTATATCTGAGAATGATGAATTACCGCTTCTGATTGTGCTTGGCAGAGAGTGGTGGTTAACTAAAGAGATACCTTGACAAGTTTCTGCTTAGAAAATAACAAATGACAAAGTTTCTGCTTAGAAAATAACAAATGACAAACACTTTTATTTCTCTACTTGTTAACCCTCTCAATGTGCGCCTACACTATGGATTTCCTGCAAAGGCCTCATGTTGCATCAGTCCATCACTGCTGATTTAGCAGGAGTGCGGTCATCATTTCATATCCAGCCATGATATTTATGGTATGTACGGTATAGGCAGGTACAACCTAAATTTTCATATCACTTATGTAGTTTACAGTTTATGACTATGTGCTTTCAATATTCAAAGATTGTCAGTTATTTACATATTTTATTCAAGTCTTCTCGAGGGAATTGCAGGAGGCTGTGAAGCAGCCCTGCTGTTGAGGTTTAGTGTTGATGCGGTTGACCTTGTTGACATTCGTCCAACATTCTGGCCTCTCAGCACCCATTTAGACGGCGTTACATCACGAGTAATCTGCTTCACGTCTATATATAAAACCATTATGTGTGAACGAGAGAGAGAGAGAGCCAGTGGCGAGACAGCTGTTCCAGTACAGACTGTGTTTCTCTTCATCTATCTTTGGATAAAGAGAGACGAGAGAGAGAGAGAGCGAAGTGACAGAGGGTGATGGAATGTGATGAATTCCCACAATCCTTTGCATGTCATTTGGCAGTTGAGAAAGAGTGATCTCATTTCCAGTATCACCAACCATCATCCCGTCCATGCATACATATAAGCATCTATCCAGTAGTGTAGGTACGAACTTGGTATCACAGCTGTAGTACTAGTGGTTGCAGCAGCACTTGAGGCAATGTGGTGATGACTTAATTTGCTTGATTTGTTGCAAAACAAAAAGATATTTAAAATTCAGTTAAACAGAGTAAAACAGCAAGAAGCTGGAGCTAGTCAATGTTTTGCACTTTTTCTAAAGACTTAAATAATTCATTGATTGTCAAACTGTCAATTTTCTGTGGATGGACAAATCGATCAGCACTAATTAAAAATCCAGTTTTATTTGTTTTATTTGAGCTGACACCTATCCATTGAGTTCACATCGGGGCAGTTATCAGTAGTCAGGATTGTCTCAAGTGGGTGGTGTCAAACCAAAAAAAGCAAAGGTATATTTTTATTTATAATACTGTACTAAACTAACTAAGTAACTAACTATAATACTGGGGCTTTGAACGATAACTCATAAGTTTGGTGGTGCACTAAAAAAAGCAGTGAAGACTATTATGGTAAAAAAATAATAATAAAAAAAGTCAATAAATGCAGCAGAAGAAATGATAATAATTTGTTCCCACAGTGTGTGCATGACACATGGTTCAAGAGCGGGGGTTGGGATGTATGTGAGAGATGCAAGAGGAACACTTCACTGAAGCTCACAAAGTACAACAACTAAACTGAATCCAATTTTAGCTCGGCCTCTCCCTCCACACTCACACACACACACACACACACACACACACACACACACACACACGCACACACATACATAACATATGGAGATGAGGCTGGGAGCTGGCCCTGTTCAGATAAATGTACCGGATACTGCTGCTGCTGCTTCCCAGCTCTAATCTAATGAGTGTGTGCGTGTCTGCTCTTGTGCTTCTATCTTTGTGAGGACCAGTTCAAGTTCAAGACCTTGACAGTGAGGACATTTTTTTGGACACTGAGCACTTCTTCAAAGTGCCTTGACTCCTTTGAATGTTAAGACTTATATACATATAGTTGTGAAGGTTAGGTCTAAGGCTGGTGAATGTATTATCTCAATTAGGGTCCTCACAACTATGGCGGTATATATTATATGTGTATGTGAGGGATTGAGAGAGGGATGCTGACTCTTGAGTGCAGTCATGAAGTCCATAATATTATCTACACTTTGCAGTAGCAACAGTTAATGTATCTAGAGGAAGTAGTACTGTGGAAAACCTGAATGAATGAAAATAGGAGTGAGAGAGGGAAGGAAGATGTGACAAATATAAATGAGCGTGGGTGAAGAAAACAGAGAGAACAATGTGAAGAGACATGCTCTTGTAACAGTGTCAAATAATTAGATTTACTGTGTATATATAGTGTTTACATTACTAATGGCACAGGCTCTACACTGGTGCCACGTGTAGTCCTAGTTTACAGTCACTGTTGAACTGGTCTGAGGTCTCTCCTTATTTGGGCAACCACCAACTAGCTAAGCTCAACACATCCTGGATCACTCTTTATACTGAAGCCACAGAGATGAAACTGATGTCAAGCTTCTCATCTAACACCTGGACATAAAAGCCTGTCTTTCGTGGTTGAGATCATTAGTGTTAGAGTTTAGTCGGCCTTTAAAGACAAATGCAGAACTGATTCTCTCTAGAAATATGGTGACAACTGCTGGGTTGACATCATGAGAATCCTAACAACTATTTCCTGTGTGTGTGTGTGTGTGTGTGTGTGTGTGTGTGTGTGTGTGTGTGTGTGTCCAGATGTCTGTAGCCGGTGGGAATGAGAGCAGTGTGTGAGTAGGACAGGAAATGATGTCAGATATTCTCATGGAGATTCTGACGGCCGTAACCCAGCTGAACCCTTGCAAAAGTTTCATTCAAGCCGGCACACACATGCTATCTAAAACAACACAAAGATAAGCATGTGACACACATAATATCACAAGACATTTATGTGACAAACGCGTTTATGTAAACACGTTTTTTTTCTGTTTCTATTTTCCTCCTTCTGTTTATAACTCTCAGATTCTCCCTGGAGGAGATCTAAAGGCCACATGAACAGAGAGACAGACAGTCAAAGCCTGTGTGAGAGAAAACAGGGTGTGAGAGAGTTCACATGTGTATTCTAGTTTAAGTCTGTGTGTGTTTGCATTTGCATGTGAGTGAGTGAGTCATCAAATCAGAGCTTTAAAGCATCAACAGTTGTTAAGCCAATTTCTTTTGTAAAGCAGCTCAGTGCAGAGCAGCTCAACAAGTCAAGGTCAAGTTGAACCATGCAAGTGCAACACTCACTCATTGGACGGCACTTTACCTACTAACAGTGAGAAACATTATATAATTGTACAAAAACATCTATAACATTTGTCTAATATAAGAAGAACACTCTTTGTTTTTCACTTCCTGAGAGGGACTCTTGAATAATCAGAATAATCACCAACTCACACAATTATCCCTCCCCTCATATAATCATCTTATGACCCTTTAGATTCCTCCCAAGAAGCCTTGTCCCCAGGTTGGACAGCACTGGCTTAACTATCTTAGGGAGGACTACTAAATAACTGCTAAACAGCTTTCTCTTTTCAGTCTGTATTAGTAAAGTACCTCTGGATTAATGTTTAATGCTTAAAATGCTTTAGCAAGCTAGTTAGCTGGTGTTTTGGTGGCTAACGTAGCAGCTTAGCATGTATCTGCCGTGTTGGTAGCTTGACGTGACATGGTAGACATATTTTTGTTTTACATTACATTATTATACATTATCATTATTATACATTATTTGGCTGACAGTTTTAACCAAAGTGCATTCAGCCACATGGGTAAAACTCAAAATTGAATTCTGCAAGTACACCTACACCCTAGATAAACAGTTTAGTTTAGACAGGAGTGAATGCTTTGTTGCTTGCTAGCTGAGAATGATTTTAGTTGGCTCTTGGTGGCAGCATCCGGGCAGTGATAGCAACATGCTAATTAGCTTTAACTGTTGGTAGCTGGCTAGCATGCTGTTAGCTGATGATGGTAGCTGTTTATGTTGTAGACAAAACTGGATTGAGCCTTCCCAACAGTGGGCTCCACTCAAATGACTCACACTACCATTTAGCACCACAATAAATAGCATGTTGACATGTTTTTAATAATTTGAAAGACAAGGTAAAAAGTTTCCCCCAAATCAGAAATCCACTGTTTTTAGTATTAATGCTAAGGAAATTCAGACTCAATTACTTATACCCAGTGTCACTGACACTGTCTTTTTTTATTTTTTACGGCTGGCAAAAGAGAAGCTTAGCATAGGCTTAATGCATGCACAGACACACACACACACACACGCACACACAAACAGCACACACAGCACACACAGCATGGTGTAACTTGACCTGCCATCTGAGTCTTTGGCCCTGGCGGCAAGACAGGACACAATCAGCCATGTGATGTGAAAGAGGTCAGGTTTGTCTCACTGCAGTGTGTTTATTTGTTCAGTATCTTGTGTTTATGATCCCTTGTCACTAATTCAGACAACAGATATGGACATCACTTTTTTTCTTAAGTGTTGTCTTTCTATTTTCTCTATCATTTCTGACCTCACTCTCTCACTCTTTATTCCAGCGGTACCACTGGCAACTAAAGATTGAAATTCAAGTCAGACGTCCATTCAAATCAACTAATCCTTCTTGGATCCCTTGTTTTCCCCTCTTCTATTTTTGTTTCTGTCTTTTTTGCATTTCTCTCTCTTGAGTTTTTTTTTTCTACATCTGCCTCTCCGATTGGCTGATTTGAATTTTCAAACTCTGACCAATCCCCCTTTTTTTCCCTTTTGAACTCCCACACCCTCAGAGACAAAGGACATACGCTCATCCTTTTTTCCCTCCTTCCTTCCTTCCTTCCTTCCGTCTTCCAAAACAACCAGATGGTGAGACAGGAGCTGAGAGACAGACAGCAACAGCCGGCAGAAAGCCCTTGGAGAGTGATATCACAGTCTCACTCTCACACTCTCCCTCTCTCAGGGTATAAAGGCCTCATTGTATCCACTATCACATGGAAAATGTTGGAGGAATGCTGTGAATTTGACAAAGTGCATCCATAGAGCAGGGTCAGCGTGACAAAAAGCAGACACAGAGGATTTACCCTCAGTGTGTTTGTGTACAACTGGCCTTCATCAGAGATTCCTGAAGTGACTGGGATGACTGGTGTGTGTGCATACAGTGAAGGACGCTTGTAAAAGAGATCTATATGTACATTTATTGTATGTGTTCTGTGCATGTGTGTGAAATTGGATTGACTGGCCTGTGTATGTGTGTTGACCCAATGTCCTAAAGTGAGTGTGACAATCAGCCCATACTGTAGATATTTTAAACAGGGAAATTCCTCAAAAACACATTAGAGGAAGCCTGACCTCACCACGGTCTCGTGACTTCAACAGTGTGAAGAAAATGGGTCATAAGAACTGTCTCGAAATACATAAACACCATCAATCAAAACACAATGTGGAACAACAACAAGCCATATTTAAGTCGGGTCATGTCACCACCAAAACAGACCAATTATTTCTTCTAGCTTGCTAACTAGGAGCACAGCAGGCCCACAGTCAGGAATAATTTCAGTATTCATGGTGTGATACTCTCAATATTTGTTATGTCCTGTAACTATGTTCTGTAAAAAGCTGAGGTATGAAATGTTGGATAAGATGGTGGGAGTAGCAGTCTGTTGCTGAAGGACCCCTACAGGTTTTGGTGAACTGGTCAAATTAACTTTATTTTCATAAAACTAAACAGAAGAATAAAAATGTAAATGCATGGTTGAATTTTTAGCAGAAGCTAAATTAGCTTGCTAGCTATTTTCTTTGTGTATGTTGTTACCTAAGAGCTCGTTTTAACATCAGTAAACTTGCATACATCCACACTGTGACATCTTATTTCAGATATGTCACTTCCTCCTTCCTGCTTTTCATATATTATACTATATGTATTGCATGAACACCGATAATCTCAAGCTCCACACCTTCAGAACCTCCTCATATTCCACACAGGGCTCTCTCACAAAGCCTTGCTCGAGCACGCGAACACTTACTTTGACGTCTTGCTCCAGCGTTCGTATCAGTTCTCCATCTACCTGTCCCGTTTGGGCTACGCGGAGAGAGCGCCGCTCTGCCTTCCTCAGTCGGTACTGCAGGATGCGGCAGGTCTTATTTGCCTGAGAAACAGAAGCCGTGTGAGTATGTCATCTGCCTAAGGCATCTTTGCTACTTAGCCTCCTTTTACTGTGCCCTCAGCAGCCATTAAAACACGAGAGAAAACATGCACTAGACAAACACGTAAAACAGAAGGGCAAGGCATTTCAATGACCGTGATGCACTTGGTTTTGTAATGCACCTCTTGCTCAAACATTCGGATATTTAATTTTCCACTATCTTACTTGCCTGTTTAAAACATTTTGCAGCCTCTGCCTGTTTTATGCATTTAAAGTTCCAAAACCAAGAAATCACAGAAAATGAACTTCATTGAGTCGGTCTGTCCGCCCACAGTCGTACCTGCTCCAGCTGTTGCCGTAGTTCCTGCAGCTGGTAGACATCTTCCTCCATGTACATGTCCCTCATCTCCAGCATCTCAGACCTCAGCTCCTCCATCTCATCCTGGACACAGCGAAGAAGAAAGAGTCATTTTGAGGCAGGAGACTTCTAACTGAGCATGTTTGTAACTCAAAGTACCAACAGCATTATGGGCACATAAGTGGGTCATAAAGGGAATCTTTTAATGTTTAATAGGAGCCATTATAGCTTTCAGCATCTTTGTCATAAATCCAAGACAATCCTCATCATCATCATCAAAAAATAGTCTTCCATTAACCGTGTTATGATCGTAATCCATCCTATCAATCACTACTCAGCCACCAAATCTTTGTCTCCATTATCCTCATTATGAGGATCACCATTACAACAATGAGTCTCTTCTTAAAGTGAACTGTTAGGTCAGACGAAAAGGGGTCATCAGAACACAGATCTACACGTTGTAAGGAGCAGAAATGTCATGTGACACTGTATTGATTCTCCTTTCTTGCTCTCTCCCAACCAGGAGGCAGTACACGGCAGGTCAAAGATCAGGGTCGGGTTATTAGATTACCTTGGAGGAGACTCTTAACGGTCCCCGCGGGGAAACTGAGAGCACAAAGAAAGGAAATTCCTACACTCCAAAAAATATCAGGTAGAAATATCTAAACCAAACGTTTCAAAACGTTTAAATAACCCTAAAAAAGCCTGTACATGTGCTAATTTAGAGCGGAGATGTTATCCTCCTCGCTGACTTATTAGAGCAGAATTATTCATTTCAGCCTGACTGCATGAGTTGCATCATCCCTGTGAATTGTTTTAAAGGTCTTGCGTGTGTGTGTGTGAGTGTGTTTGTGCACCCAAAAGAACCACACCCCATTAGAAGTCTGGGTCACTGTGAGCTTTTTGGGACATGTGTTACACAACGGTGCGCTTCCAAGAGTGTGTAATGTGGGTGTTGGCAAACATCTGTGTGTGGGTGTGTGTGTGTGTGTATGTGTGTACAGTATGATGTGTAAGCATAATAAGTACAAGGAATACGAGCAGCTGTAGTAGTAGTATTCCTGTCATAATTTACTATAGTGAAGAATGTGGGTCAGCATCTGCAGAGCTCAGTGTAGCTCAATGAGCTCTGGGGATGTGTGTGTGTGTGTGTGGATGAGTGTGTCTACATTCTACCTGCATTATAAACAATTTATTTGAAAGTACGTATCGTAAGCATGTTAACGATTAAGGTCATGTGTGTCACTCAGCAAACTCTGGGTGTGTGTGTGTGTGTAATGAAGGAGATTTGTTGATCAAGCTAAAATAGACTGCAGCTGGAAGCTGTCTGCACGGCGACACTGACGACTAGAATAGAGAGGAGAGAGGATGATTGAAGGAAATGAAAGAAATAAAAAGGAAAGAAGAAGAGGAAGAAAGAGAGGGGAAGGCAAAGAAAAGGACCTAACCTAAAGAGAAGGAAAGGAAAGGAAGGACATGGAAGTAAAGTGAAGGAAAGAAAGAGAGGAAAAGACACACAAAGATGGAAAAACAGAAGAAAAGGAAAGAGAAAGAAAGAAAGCAGCAAAGGGAAAGGGGAAGACAGAAAAAACAGGGATGGGAAAAACAGCATGAAAGAAATGTAGACAGGGAGGGAGATCAAACATGTCAGCAGAGTGTGAGAATGTGAGGACACGAAACAGGGGAATCACAAGTTAATGTGGCGAGAGACGGAGAGAAAGAGGTGGTCCACTGACCTGCTTTTCACAGCTAACTAAAGAAGAAGATGGTTTCTGTCATGCCAGCAACCAGCCAGTCAGGAGACTGAATCAACCAATCAGATGTCAGATTTCAGAGAGCGAGACTGGTCGATATTAGAAATTAGAGCTTGTGCACATCTGCTGTGATGGGACTGGGCGACATATCAGCATCTGTGTACCTTTCCATCATGTTTCTGCAGCTATGAACTAAAATAGAACATATACTATCAAATTAGATCCAGTAATACATACACAGTCATGCCTGTGTGCTTCATGACATTAACCAGACCAGCAGTAGTTGTCTGACATTTGAAACAACACTTTGTAGTACAGTATGTTGCAGTGCTTAGACAGAATTTAATTATTTTTACTCTAAATTTAAGTTGTTAAATTCTATTTAGTGATAGAAATACACTTTTTTCCAAGAGTTAAATAAGAAGATTGATGCCACTCTCGTGTCTGTATGATAAATATGAAGCTACACTCAGTAGCCGGTTAGCTTTGCTTAGCACAAAGACTGGAAACGGGGGGGGGGGAGGTAGCCTAGCTCTGTCCAAAAGTAACACACCTCTATGGCTCAGTGATTAATGTTAATGCTGCAGCTCATTTGATTATCCATGGACAGAACCAGGCTAGCTGTTTCCTGTTTCCAGTCTTTATGCTAAGTTATGCTAACCGGGCTACTGCCTGCAGCTTTATCATACAGATGTTAAAGTGGTATCAATCTTCTCATCTAACTCTTGGCAAGAAAGCAAATACATGTATTTCTCAAAATGCCAAACTATTCCTTTGAAGACACAGCACTACCAACTAGTTGCTGTATCGGATATGGGCCAGCAGATTCATGAGTGTGTTTCCTGATTATTTAACCAGGCTGTGCCACAAGATTACTGAGCATGAGACAAGAAACATTAAAGCTGTCATCATGTGTCTGTCTGGCACATGTACTACATCTTCAAAAACTTTGTATCTTGTGATATCACAGAAGGAAATCATCCTTAAATTCAGCGTGATTATAAAGCATTTAATATAAGCTCATCAAATGGGTGTTTTCACTGTAAGATTCAGAGAATTACCAATACAGGAGAATAACATGACAACAGCATTGTAAGGATTTAATGCCACAGAATTGGCACATATACAATTTGATAGTGAATCACTACTAAAGCAGTTCTTTGACATGCAAAATGATGTGAATAATGTAAGCAGACTAAAAGGGAGTCATCTATACAAACTTAACCTGCACAGACGCTCAACTATTAACTTAAATTGTAGTCACAGGACAGACATTCCTAAAAGTTAAGCCCAGAAAGTGCAATCTTTGTGCCTCTGTCAGATTCAGCTGTTACATGAGGCCAGAAATATAGACCTACACGCTGTTTATCATGTCAGCATGAGGACCCGGATGATAATTTAATTAATTGTTGGGGTTCCTGCTGTGGGAGAGCTGATTCAACAGAGTGTGTGTGGATAGTAGCATAAAACAGACAATCAATCAAACTGTTGTTAGCATGTCACCTAATGATAAATAGGCTATGTTCTGGCTGTAGCAAAGTAAGAAGATGAATAGGTACAAACATAAACACATAAACTGTGATGTAAATTCAGAATTAGAAAGATTCCACCATCTGTTAGTTGTCTTGAGCTCCTAATTGTCAAATGTGAAACAGTAGCTGCACCAATAGAGAGTCAGCACATCATTATGCACCGCATGAAGCTATAGTCAGACACAGAGGGGCTGAAGCATATGGCTGAACATTAGGGGTAGAAATAGAGAGTATGATTCACAGAATCTGAATCCTGCAGAAATCAGACACAGAGCGACAGACTGAAGGAGGAGTCTGATACTTCCGCACGTTGTTTTGATCTTCAGATTACTAACCAGGTGTTCCTCACAGCTACAACAACAGACACAACCACCCCACACCCTCCCACAAGGCTTCGGGTGGTCCAATAAGGTAGCTCTGTTACAAGCTGTCCTATATATTCAGACAGCAGCTCTGGACTTCCCCACAGACACAGCTGAAAATGTGCACCTACTAGAATGACATGCATCTATATCTTATCTCATACATGTTTTGTTTAGTGATGGCTGACCATCAATCATTGCCAATCCAACAAGATTTTAGACAGACAGCAGGTTAGGACAACAACTGATGATTATTTCCGTGTATACAACGTCAGTAAATCGCTTGTTTTTCCCCAACGCACAGTCCAAAATCCAAGCTTTTCAATTTACACTGATATAGAGCAGCAGGTGTGCTGCAAATGTGCATTAAAATATCCCTCAGCTGTGTGAAGCCATGATCTACAAGGTAAAGATCCACGAGAATCAAAACAGTGTCGCAGAGGACGGGGTGGTCCCTCCTTTTGGGGCAAGTTCTGCTGATCAATCACCTTCCCCAATCAATATCTGACAATTATTGGCTTGTCTGGTAGCTGCCAGTTTAGTGCTAATTGATCCGTCTTCTAATCAATCACTCTCAAGGCAGCATGGATCCATGCATATTACATTTCACGGCCTGCACACCTGTGAGAGCTGAGAGATTCCTTCAGTATCAAAATGGGATGACACACAATCCCACTGTGAGTCCAGGTACTAGTGTTACTTATTGTTTAAGGTGCTTTGTTTGACAGTTTGACAGATAAGAATTGTGGCACTGGTGTTGCCCGTGGTCTCAATACTCAAATAGACAACATGTTTGGTTGATTGTTTTACTCCTCAGCATGGAGAAGACTCCAAAAACAGCATCTGGACAACCATAGGATGCTTAAACTCCCTGTTAGACCAATGCTAATCAAACACCTTGGTAAATTAGCAGCATTTCACTACAGGCTTTAGAGACTGACAACCCCCGCAAGCTGTTGAATACAATTACATCCTCACCTCCATCATGTGAGCTGGAGGAAACACAGCTGACAACGCAGATTGGCAAACTGAAGAGACACCATCTGTCCAAAATACTACATCTACATTTTGCCAAGCAGTATTTCAAATTTCACATCCTGAGGCTACAGGAATGCATGTTTTGCTTGTGTGCTACTGGGGGTGCAGACTCTCTATTTATAACATCATCATCCTTGTAGTGGGTAGCCTTGGATGGCGTCCAAAAGCATCTCTACACACCAGGAAACAAGTCACTATGAATCTGACAGAGAGAGGGTTTGTTTTTGTTTGTCTCAAGCAAAATGGCAACGAAAGATGATGTTTGCTGTTATAAAATATATATTTTATATGCTGTCTGTCATTAAAACTTATCTCCTATTTGATCCATGATGCAGAGTTTGTCTATTTTAAGGCAAACTGATTAAAACAACATGGTAAAACATGAAGGTAAACAACGTCTAACACATTTAAATGACACAGAATATTCTAGACTTACTTTGAGGTAATCATTCTCAGATCTCAGCTCTTCTATCTCCCGGACAAACTCCTCCTGCATGCCGTCCATAAACTCCTCTGTGAGGTCTGAGAAAGCCAGGGATGTGCTGGCTGGCACTCTGCTGTCAAACGAGGTGACCGAGCGTTCCTCGCCGGGGGATATGCTCCCTTCCCCGGTCTCCACGCCCAAGGAGAGCCGGTCCTTGTAGTCCTTCTCCGCGGAGGAGCAGGTGGTCTTTGCGGTGGCTTGCTGGCTAGCTCTGTCCGCCAACGCGCCATCCCTGGCCGGCTTGTCCCCGTCCGGCCCTCCGCCCCGGCTGCTCCTCGACTCCGCGTCGCTGCTCACGGCGTCCGTGGAGAGCTTGTTTTCCTCAGAGGCGCAGTCCGACAGCTCGGAGCTGCTGTCGGTCGGAGAGAGTTTCCCGGTGGCGCAGCCGGAATCCTTGGATAAATCGTCGGATCCGATGCTGGCGTCCGACACCTTCCTCCGCCCTCCGGTGCTCTTGGCCACCTTGGTCGTTGAGGTCTTGGACAACGCAGCGGCGGAGAAGGAGGATTTGCCGGCCGGTTTGCCAACACCGCTCTTCTCTGCTTTCCCGTCTTTAGCAGCAAGACTCCCCACTGGGCTGCGCCTAGAAATGCGGCTGCCCAGGTGAATAGCTCCCGGCTTGACGCTCAGGGTCGGGGTCCCAATCCCTCCGCGGATCTTCGTGAGCGACCACCCGGGTACATCCTTCGGTCTGGCCGGGGACGGCGCCCGGTTTATCTTCTTCTTCTCGCCCGGAGGCTGAGCGGGCAGCGTCGCAGAGAGCTCTGCGGTTTCGGGTCGGGGGTTTTGCTGTTGCTGCCCGGCCACCGCGTGCTGCGCCTGCCCGCTGTCCGAGCCCTCCGTCCCGCCTCCGCTTTCCATCTTCTGCCGGAGATGGAGTCTCCGTTCCTTGGGCGAGGCGAAGAAGAGGTGAGTCGGAGAGTTATGGACATCAACCTCCTTTGTTTTTGTCATTCATTCCGTTTAGGCCGAAACAAGAAAAACAGAAATGAAACCTCCTATTTGGGGGAAACAGGAGGCAGAAGTTGGAGTGTGAATTAAACAACTGCAGAGCGACACAAAAGAAGGGATCCTCACTCCTGCCACAATGAAGCTCCTGTAGTGCAACAAGACGAAGAAGCAGGAAGCAGAGGCCCAAAAGAGAAAAAAAAGAAAATATAATCCTGTTTCCACTGAGTGTGGAGTAAATGTGCAAATGATTCCGCTTTGTTCTGATAGATCCTCCCCTCCTCTCTTCAGGATATCTGTCTCGATTCACTGGCCGGCTCCTGCTCAGAGGGGTAGTGGGTGAGAAACAGAGAGGCACTGTGCTGGATATCGTCTATTCTCCCTCCCTATCTCTCCGCCCAGATAACGGGATGTAGCCCTGGAGGAGAGAGAGAGAGTCTCCTTTCTGCAGCTCTCTGCCGCCACCACTGCAGGACACCAGAAGGAGCAGGCACGAGAAAACACTAGATGATCTGAGAGATGCATTCAGAGCATCATTCACCATGGCTCCTAATGCATTGCCAAAAATATTTAAGAAAATGAGATGCATTTAAGATATGCTTAACTCTACCTAAAGATATCTGGATGAAGAAAAAAAAAGCTGATGAAACAATCGAAGGCTACGTATTTAGAAACTACGTGGAAATGGGGATCAATAAATGCACACAATAAAAACACACCCACACTCACAAACAAACAAAACTCTATGTGCTTACCACAGAATATGACAAACCATCACAGCCAACATGAACCATTCATTTGGTTTGGTAGAAGTGTCTCTCATGATCAAATTAGAATAATCCTGTTTTATTGTTCAAAGCTAAGTCTGTAGCACCTGAAACACATTTTATTGACTAATGGGTTGGCAAAAATGTGTAATTGTACCACACAAATAAAAATCTAATGAGTTTCATTATTGCCAATTATATCTTAATGGTAATTACTGATGATTATGTTTGAATCAAATATCCAACTTAATCAACTCAATTCTTGAATGAAGTTATCCTCATGGTACGTCTGTGTGCAGGATATGAACACAGCCGTTGCCATCGTGATTAATTCATCTCCTTTCTGTTGTGGGAGCTCCGAGCATCACCTGACTCCATGTGCAGTGTGCACATGATAACAAGGTACAGTAAGTTTCAGGTTACCCACCTCTCTCTCTCTCAGTGTCAGATATCAGCTATAAAAAATAAGTCCAGGAATCCATACACATCATATTCACTGATGCAGTTAACACAGCCTGATTTTAAATTAACCAGACTTACTAAATGTGTAAGAAGTGGCAATATGAGTCTCTCATCACCTACTGCCTTCAGTGAAAAAATGGATCCCTTGATGGTTTTATGATGATTACAATAATTTCATGACAGTAATTTTTTCCCCATCATGATACTTGTCCAATCTAACCCATTTTATTATTTTCATTTAGTTTAATTTGTCAGTTACCTGCTATCACCCAACAACAGTGTGTGCTGAAGTGTTAGCAAGTTATTATTTAGTAATGCATTATTATTTAGTAAAGAGTGGGCTGGAGCTGAGATTTCTTCTACTGACGTATCTGTGTCAGATGATCTCATCAAAGTCATTGGGATTCATCATCTGGGGACCAGATCAAATTTCACAGTAATCCATTCAATAGTTATTGAGACATTCCAATAAATGGCAAACCTTTTTAAAACAAACATGATTATAATTTTATTATCACACATACCCTCTCTGTACATACTTGATCACTGGATCATACTGTCCCAAAATGTTATGTAACTACAATCCCTTATACAGCATGTTTCTTAGTACATATATGAAGCTGATGGGTAAAAATGTGTTTCTGCGGTACAAGTGACAGGGACGTTATGTCATCTCCAGCTATTAACAGATGATTCGTTTCATTATTAAAGCTAAGAAGCAGAGTGGGACCTCCGCCCCTGCTCCCACCTATTCCCTATTTCTAATAATAACCATATTCATGTTTCCCTCCACATGTTATTCCTCAATAGTTTGACTGCAAAGGCTTATTTTACACGCTGTTTGTGAAACTTTGACCATCATCAGATTAAAGTCTTATAGTCCAATGCAAGATGTCGATACAGTCTGCGGTGGCAGAATCACACTCTGTGAATGATTTATGAGCAGGAACTGTAGACGGGCAAACACAGAATTACAGCAGTTAGAATAGATCTTACCACTCAGGGATCAGCACCGGTGATTGGCCATTTGGGTTGTACCAGTAGAGAGGCTCTTGTTTAATACTGACACAAATAATGTGATTGTGGTGTAACAACAATGACAGTAATGCAGGTCTCATGAAGACAACACTGATTATGGTCCCATGATGTTATTTGAAGTCATGTATGACTGCCAGGTTTCACATGGTTCTACATGAAGAGGAGAAATTGTGTGTACCACTACTCATCATCAAGACGATCAATTAAGATAATGGACAATTATTCTTATATATAGCCTTAGCTTTATCCTTATGTAGCCTTTGTTGTCATTTCAGACTAAATTGTTCATTAAAGAAGAAAAAGAAAATTCCATTCCCTTCATCTTGTCTCAGTCTTGTGACATTTTTAAATCAGTAATCGGAGAGATACAGCTAGGAGCACGAGGGGAGAATTTGAAATCATGCAGCCTTTTAATCATTCATGGCCAATGATCCTGCGGTGGTAGCCACAGAAATACATCTCTTAGACTGTACATCTTCATTCATACCAGAAATTCCAAATAGATGCCAATAAAAGGTTAACAATGTGTTATCACAGATAGCCAACGGAAACTGATTCCTTGTACTAACTCACTGTCGCCCATAAGCAGATGAAAAGGTTTTTACATCTGTTGTTTTTAACACTTTCCCCCTTTCATGAGGAAAATCCTCTTATGCAGAGGAAGTGATGCATTTTATATGTCTGGTTTGTTTTGTTTTGATAAGAAAAAAAACATAAGAGGCTTTGTGTAGTTAGCATACAAGCAGCTTGGCTCAACGGTGACAGAATCAGACGGACAGACAAGGTAGGAAAATCTAAGTAAAAGATGTCACAGCACTGTCTGCACTGCTCGATATTCAGAAAAACATAAAACTGAAAACTACAATTATTATTGTGCAAAAAAATGTTGTAGTGGAACAATTATTCATGTGTAAGTTTCATGATAATAGGTCAATTTCTCAGCAAATCAGGCAAACCACAGGTGTTAGTAATAACATTAACGATGGCTCTGTTCTATTAGTGTTTCAATAAGTTACGACTGTGTGCCATCATCAGCCATCATTAATTTTATCACTTCCTGCTGTGCCATGCCAAATTATCTTCTACTTTGGCAAAATCTTTTATATAGTCCAAATCAGAAGCTATTTACATGAGAGGTCCATCGCATCCTATTTTGTTGCTCTCCTGCATTGTCATTCTATACTCAGATTACACCCTTATTAAGGATCCAGTCCAATGTGGAAATTGCAATTTGGAATAGTAGAATGGATCTTTGAATCTTTAATGAACAGGCAATCCTTTGCTGCATATGAAGAGGTGGTAAAAGGCATTCATTGAATAATTAAGCAGAAAGCACTACACAAGCAGCACCCATGTTGGCCCTCACAAAGGCCTGCATTAAGCCCCTCCGATACAAAATACAGGTGGAGTTTGGCCAATTCATTATAAAATGACATACCACTATCAGTAGTATTACAACCATCCCTGCAGTGTTAATATGGTTTGCTCCTTGCTGGTAGCAGCTTTGTAAAGTGAAATTAATTAAGTCCCATGTATTGGAGACACCTCTATCTTAGTACCTGGATTTTTTTTTTTTTTTTGTATTTTATTCCATTCTGTCAGCAGAATAGAGTTGTTACTGTATATGTGTAGCTAGGCAAAAATCCGTGCAAAGTTCACTCATTTTCATGAAGTTGCCCACAGCCACTTAGTACACTAGCATTAGCTGAGAGTGCATAATGTGCTTTGAATATGGTAACCTCGCATTAGCTTACCAGTAAAATCATTTCTGGTGAGCTTTTTCAGCGTATGTACATCTAAAGTTAATGGAGATGTTGTTTCATGATGAAAATTATATATACAAGTATACAGTGTAGTTGTCAAACCACAGATAAATGCCACCGGTTTAAGCCTGTTCTCTGGGGACTTTTAGATGTAATGACAAACTAAAGTACATGAGACAAGATGAAGTAAAGAGGGCACAACAACACTGCCTGTTTACCTGTGTCTCAAGACCTACTTTTTCACACACGTGTACTTTAAAAGTGGCAAACTTTACAGACCCTCATTTTCATTTTGCTTCAACACAATGGTTGAATCTGCTGGGTTATTCAGTCAAGCAGATTATTTCTCATGTATTAATCTAACCTGACTTGCATAGTTTTGGAACAAGAGTGTTTTTTAGGATCAATCTTCCGTTCCGTTAACTACTTGTGTCTTTGATGCCAGTCATTGAAACAGACAGTCATCTGACCTCTCATCAAGAATGTTAGTGTAAATGAGGTGATGGACACCATACTGGCACCATAAAGCTTCAAAGCACCCCACCATCATTTAGGCCTCAACTGAGAACTGGAGGGAGGAAACCCGGCCGACCAACCAGCATATGCTCATTAACAATGAGCATATTTTACTAATTATCTGTGAAAAAAACACCCTGATAAGCCTTTCATTGCCGTCCAATCTGGGTATTAGAGTGCATGATTTCCAGTCTGCTTTGCTAAGAGGAAAAAAAAGAAGATAACAGAAACTTGCTGTCCTTGCAAGTTATCTTCAGTCCAGTAATTGGAAAGCAGTCGGTGTGTGTTGGTGGTTATGAAGACGAGCTGCATCAGCAGTGCCACTGCTACGTTCTGCTTGCTGACATGAGGAGACAGATACATTGCTTCTATATCTGTTCTCCTTTTATTTGCTTGTTGCTTTATGTTGTTTTGCACCACCACTGTGTAATTATTTTCTGAAATTGGATTTATTTGTCAGATTAGTTAATACTCAGAAATTGTTTGCTGTCTACCTCTTTCTGTTCCATTAATTTTCTACAAATATCTTCAGAGGCATATCCAGTTTGTTAAAGGAATAGTTCAACATTTTGGGAACTCTCTTTTTTACAGTCAAACAGAGCCAAGCTACCTGTTTCCCAGTTTTTTCCAGTCTTTATGCTACAATGTAAGTTAAACTTTATTTATATTTGTGGCGCGACATGAAAGCAGAATCACTTGTGAGTTAAAGTTTCATCTAACTCACAGAAATTATAATAATAATAACTTATATAGCACTTTTCAAAAACAAAGGGACCATTAGTACAGACCTGCCAGCAAATGTCAAGCAGCAATCAGGCTCATAGGGGGTTAACAAATCACAGATCTAAGTAGAAGGTCAGGCATTTACAGCTTTAAAATAAAAAAAATTAAATATTTTACATTTCAGAGAGACAGGACATGATGTATCAGGTGTGGTGTCAGGCTTTATCGGGACTTACAATTGGGTGTCATCCACATAGCAATGGAAATTAATGTTATGTCTATGTGGTATTTGTCCCTGAGATAGCATGTATAGTAAACATGAGGGGGCCCAAAATAGATCTTTGAGGGACCCCACAGAATAGAGAAGCACAAGGGAATATGTATCTCCAAGCATTACAGAGAAAGACCTATTTGACAGATAGGAAATTTACCAATCCGGTGCCACAGTGCTAGTTTTTCTTAGCACTTTAAACTAAAAATGTCTCAGTAATTACAATGTCTGCTGCTTTCATTAATACTGCATATTTTAATCTGTTTCATCACTGTGGTATTAAAGTGGACTAACCCCCAGTGGGCTTTCCCAACTGAAACTTGTGGTTCTGCAGCAGTGTTGTTAGCCCCAATCGATTATTGTGAATCCCTCTGCAGGATTTTTCCCCCCTGCAAGTAAAATGAGTCTTGCTTTATCTGGAATAACAAGTTTCTCCTCAGCGCTGCCTCCCTGCTGGGTACAGTAGATGGCCTATATATAATGATATCAAATCACAGACCTCCCACTGCTAGATCTTGCCTACAGGCTCTTCAAAAGTGTGCTGCGCATGTTTGTGTGTGCATGAGTGATCCTGTACTCTCATCATTGTTTAAGACTGTAGATTGTGAATACCATGATTATGTTCGCCTTAAAGGCGTCATTATTGGATTATAAGTTTGCATTTAGCAGTGTCTGTATCCTGGTTCCAGACCTCATTACAACTATTACAAATGTCATCTTGTATTCAGAGGATGATCAAAGCTGCTGTTCTGTTGAAGTGTCCTTGAGCAAGGTATTAATACTTTCAAAGCATCACCAGGTGATGCTTTGAAAGGAACACTCAAACAAACAAATAGTAAAGTAAAATAATGATGTTATGTCATACAACATTATCAATAGTTTGCGTTGATAGGGGTACATGTATAGTATTTCTAGTTGTACAAATACATTAAAAATCTATTTTAAACTATTACTTTTGATGCCCTTTTGTGCCCAGCATTTTGCAGTTTTAACTAAATACATTTAGTTTAAATTTTGAGGTACTTGCACATTGATTGCAAATTTCCATTTTATACCACTTTATTCTTCTACTCTATTATTTCAGAGCATTATTTTTTTATGTTTGTTCAATGTAAAAACGTTACTTAAAACAGAGAACTTCTACATTGTAGTCTTAATACTGATCTGACTACTTATTTCACCGTGCTGGTATTTTTATCTGATAATAATTTAGTACAATGTTAAATATTTCATGCATGTTTGGCCAGCTGTAGAGTTATTAATATAAATGTACATTTGCACATCATATAATGTTGGAAAGTCATGTGATGTGTTCCTCATAATTTGCCTTATTTGTGTACTATGAATTGAATTTCCATTACGGTTCCACTGTATATTCAAAGTTTATCTATGTTCTACCTCCATCTAGTGGTGAGCAGAAGAACCTGCAGTAACAAACTGAAACTGTAGAAGAGGAACAACAACAGCCCATGAGGAAACAAATGCCCATTTGTGGTGAGTTTATGTGATAAAGATGAAAGCATTCACTTGGCCAGAATTTATGTTGCGAGGCAATCATAGAAAACAAACAAAGTAACAAACAGGAAGTAAACTGTTCAAATGATTATTCTGGTTTCAGAGATTGATGTTAAAAGGCAGATACACTGCTGGTAACCAGCTGCTTTTCCCAAATGATGCATGGCATTTCCTGTCTGTCATCATGAAAGTAGAGAATGTTTTTTTTCTCTTCAGGAATTAATCTGTTTTTTAATCATTCAACTTTAAAAAGTTAAAACATTTGCCTGTCTCTTTTTTTTTACTCATGCATGTAGACATTGGCAGTAATGTTGACTCCGATTATGAGTTGTAAGAATACTGTTTCAAATGTACAGCACCATTATTAACACATTCCTAGCGTGTGTGTTTGTGTATTATGAATTCGTGTGTGAGCAGCTGTACGTACAGTACTTGACTGTGTCTTTGTGTGTGTGGTTGTAAGCAGGACTCTGTGTCCCACTGTGAGCCTGAATGGAGACCATTTTCCCCACCGCTCCACTGTTCTCTGCCTGTTCCCTCCTCCTCTCATACTTGCTCTCATCCTATTCTCTGTTCTCTTTTCTTCTCATCGCACCATCATTGTTGTTATGTAACAGTGGTGAAAACACACACACACACCGCTTGTCCGTCTGATATCATCAGAAAATCATTACTGATGATTCCACTTGTGCAGTCATGTGTGAGGTTTAGTAGGGGGAAAAACTGCAAGATTTATTTAAATGCTGTGTCCACTCTTAGTGTTAAGTCTTCAGCACGCTTGTACATGCACATGTACTCAGAAAGAATGTATCAGAGATACTGTCAACGAGGGCCATACGCCTAATTCTTTGTCATGTCTGTGTTATCCTCTAAGCAGCCAGGTGTAACAAACATATCAGTGACTGACAGGCTGCATTATTTATGACAGAGATACCGGCCAATCTGATGTCTCATAAACAGGGCTTGAAATGAACACCAGTTATCCAAAGGCCAAATGTTATACAGCGAGAACAGTGGAGCTGAAGAAACATTTTGTGTTAACAACTGTGCACACTTTGAAAAGAGTCATGGAATTTTTTTGAAAAGCTAATTAAAAATATGTGTAGTTCAACCTTTGTTCAACCAAAGTTTTATTTTTAAACAATATAAAACATAATCAAATGTCATCTCTTAATGTGTCCAGTCACCCAGAAAAAGACCAGATTAGGCTATAACAATTTAAAATGTGAAAAACTTCCAACCTTTTTAACAGAAAGCAATCTACAGATCACTAACCTTTCACCGCTGTCAGCTGCTGACATGAAACATGCACAAATCCAGAGCAGAGACATAAATTCCAGTCATTCTTATAATGTTTAAAATGTGCCTTAAGACATAATAAGGGGATGTCTGAAATATGAAACTATCAGGGTGTGGTAGGCCACCTATGTTATATAATCCACCTGACAAAATAGTAGTGAGCTTAAACTAGTCTAACTGATGTGATAGTGTGTCATGAATCCAAGTTTGTCTTCATATTTACTTCATAAAAACTGTATTTTTGATTCATGATTTCGATTTGAACATAAACTATGGTGTGGTTTATCATATTATAGCTCAGGTTCCAAAGCTCTGAAACAAAACAAGACAACCAGAACATTTCAAACAACATGGATAGTATTACGTGGTGGCTCATATTGTCCATTATTTTCTACCGGCCACTCAGCATTGGCCAAGCGGTCCATGCGTTACACATGATTGGCTGCGGACCATGCCTGTAACTCATCTAGCCACGCCCCCGCCGCCAGCGTCTTCCGCTTCTGTGTCAATACTAGGCTAAACTGTCAAATTCCTGTTCATCTAGATCAGTCAAAATATTCACCCCGCTCCTGCCACCGAGGTAAGACGACAGACATCTTACTACTCTGTCTTTGCTCTCTTGTTGCGTTTGCAAGGCTGCAAATTTGGCTTTCCCTTTTTGTGTACAAGAACGGTTGCTATCTACGCTAGTTAGCCACCTTTCTTTCTTTTCTTTTTTCTTTTTTTAGCCCACCCGCTAATGTTGTACTAGCTGTCAAAAAGCTCCCTGGCGTGCTGTCAGAGTTACAGCTGTTACCTCGGCGTGTGTTCTTAGGGACGAGAAGTACCCAATGTGCTTGTTTAATTACATTGTTTTAATTTTAAATTGGCGGTTGCGGTAAATTAAGTTTTAATATGGCAAGCTAGATCTAGTGCTAACGTTAGCCAGCAGGCAGTCCACGGTAACGTTAGCCTAGCATTTGGGATGGGTTCTCCTCGGCACTTGTGCAGCGAGCTGTTAAGTTTTGAGTGAAGATTTCATCCACAACACACACACACACAGCTTGACTTGAGTGATATATTCATTCCTAACTACTGTTAGTCATCTGGCACTTTCTGATGCATTAGCTTGCAGTGCTAGTAAGTTAACTGGTTTGATGTTGGTACGACAGATGTGTGTGTGGGGTGTGTAAAGCCCAAGAAAAGGAGGTGTAAGTCGTCAGGAGAGTACTGTTTGAAATTCCTCAGACTCTGTTTGATTGGTAAAGAAACATCTGGGTCACCAACAGCACTTATCTCAGACAAGACGTAGGGTAAAGTCCCCTCCTATCGTGTTTTACTGTCTCAGCAAACAGTGGGAATGTTCCCCTGCCTGTTTGCCTCCCTCCATCACCATCACCATCCAGATCTGACTCACAGGACAGACTAAACAGAGCTTTGTCTTTTCAACGTTGGTGTACGGTAGGTCAGTGGCACCAAGGTTTACACACTGACACAGCAGCAGGCTGTTTGCCTGCTCCCCCTGATAGACATATCCCTCACAGATTGCACTGCTGCATCAGCTGACCTGTGGTGGTGAAGATGTTTACTCTAAGGTACAGATATCCTGTTTGGTATATTGAAAATGTTTTGACTACCACTCGGGAACATTGCATTACAATAAGGGGCAAAAGTGCAGACACGTTTTTGATACACGCATAAGATGCTGAAGTGTCTTCGACGTTATCACTAACACAATATTGAATGTCTATCGTTTGTAGGTAAATCAGTAAGCGTTGTTGAGTGCTTTTGTGAGGTTAAGTGCAGACTGAGTTCTTCAAACAAATTATCATCGACTGGAACAACACAGCTGACATTTTTGTGTGGTAGCCTCTGTAACAAGATTGCACGGAAGACAAAATGTTTGGTAACTTTTGGTTTTGTTTTGTAATTAGCTTGTCATTATTTTTATGTTTTGTAGTCTAAATGAATGACTGATTCATTGAAAAAATATGAAAGATTTGCTAGCTGTCGACATGTCACTGAAAATGTGCAGGTGTTCTACATGAAGAAAAAAAACCAAATTATATTTGTGATAAAAATCATTTTTAAACATAATACAAAACATAACTTCAATAAAATGTAAAGATCTGATGATGGATTTAACAGGAAGGCACACACCTGCTGATTTTATCGCTACATTACACAACACACCAGCCCGTTCTCTCTGGAATTACTGCTGTTGTCATTTTGTTATGCGTCTTCCTCCCTAAGGTGCCTTAATTATCCCCTTAGTTAGTTGCTATGGCGATGTTCTCCATTTGAGAGGGGAGCCTTCCAGCCCTGCCGAAAGGCCGAGCCAGGAGAGATTTTTCTGTGTTTGTTGATTTAGTGATCGCCTTGTTAAGTGTTTAATCTTCGAACACCTTAAGAAATGATTTAGGTTACGCAATATCTGTTGTTGAGGTCTGTGGTGAAGTTTAAGGGAACAGGAAAGAGATTTTGAAAGGCATGTCTTCAAAGCCAGCTTTCAACATAGCTGAGAGGAATGTTGCACTGATGCAGATGTGACATCAGTAATTATTTTGGAACCCAAGTTGTAGTTTTTTCTTTATTTTGTGGCTTTTCAGGAAGAATTTGGTGCCCTGCTACCTGTTCAGTCTTATTTTGCCTGTGCAGCCAGCTGCCGTATGAAGCATTTCATATAAAGGCACCAACATGTTGCACACTAGCAGTTGTACAATTGATCTTGATAACTTTTTCTTTTTGTGTGTCTAATAACTGCAGTGAGTTGCCACATGGGGATAAGGCAGTAGTTTGAGCTAATGCTAGTCTAGGCAACCATCTAGGCAACAGAGAAACAATTCTGTATATATTATTAATGAAAGAGCAGAGTAACAGGTAGACCGTCAGGAGGCTGTCTGATACGCAACCTTTGTATTGTTTTGCTCTACTTTTGATTGGCTCATGGTCATGCATGTTGGTCATCAAGGACAAACTGTGAGAGCAAGTTTCTACAGATCTGCCATTAGACCAGCATTAATATATAATCGATTTTAAATTTTAATCCCAATTATAGTATAATTTCTGTCTGCCTGCAGCTCTTGACAGTTGTGGAGGTGCTTTTTGTTTTCTCTTCACCTGTTCTTGTTTACTGATAGCATTTGCTAATAGTGAACACAACGTCAACAAACACTAACAGCAAGCTGAACTGTACACAACCATATTTTGTGATCTGGCAAAGTTGCACCGCTGCTCAAATGGACCGGAGTACAATTTGTTATTAAAGATACCATGTGAAATTAAAGTGTATCTCGTCCCGATGACCTCAACACAGAAGCAAAAATGCCGCCAAACTAGATTTTTCCAGCCGAAACAGTCACACACCAGTACAGTCGTGACAACAATTTCAATCACAAAAGTTGCTTTTGTGCCAGTGTTTTATTTGCACTCAATTAGGAGTGCCACGGTGTTTGTGTTTAAGGGTGGACACACTTAAAGGAGTTTCGAGGCAAGATGCTGAGCAGGCTTTCTATCTATAAACCCTATGTGGCAGGTATTTCTGGAACGTGCTGAGTCACACTACAATGAATGGAGGTGTGTGTGGTCTACAGTATGTGCTCAGCATCCTGCTCAGATGAAGACGAGTGTTGTGTTCCCAGAAGGTTCACGCCATATTCTGACAGGAGAAACATGAAGAGGACTTATTAATTAAGACACAGTGGAACTCTTAACACTTTAAGACTGACCTCTGCATGACGAAGAAGCCTAACTCCAACTAACTGGAGATATTAATTGCAGAAAACACATAGTCTAGGACTAGCTTTAGTCTGCTTGGAAAACCAGGTCTTATGTCGTCTGCCATCATGACATCAAACAGTGGTTTCTAAGGCAACGTGGAAGTGCCGAAAACAGTTCCTTGAATGGTCACTTAAGGCTGGCTCCAAAAGTGAGTTAGTCCCCATAAAGCCCTACGGTAAAATAACCAAATTCATGCATGATTTTTTAAACTACATAACTGCTTCACAGGTGGCTTCATTCGACCCGCCTCAGCTCCACCCATGATCCACCTTGTTGCCTATTTTTGGATTAGACTGGAAGTAGATGGATTCAGGCACTGCCAAGATTGCGACAGCTGGAGCTACCACACTGAGATTCACAATCGCTCTTTAGAAACCATGACGTCACGGAAACTATGTCCATGTTTTATACTGTCTGTAGCCGTAACCAAGGAGATTTTTTCAGCTTGATTTGCCCCACTCTTAGCAACCTTAGCAAAACCAGTATGTTGGCATGGCTACGCATCAGTATCGACTTATAACGATGTTAGATTCAAGCGGATACGTTGGTCTGTAAAAATTGTGAAATAAGGGAATGTGGAGGCAAAACTGATGATGGAAAATGGATAGTAACGAGATGACAGGTCTGTCTGAAATCAGGCCTGGTCTTGAGTTTCATTTGTGGATGTTGGACTTGACAAACATACAGTCTGTATGTGTGTGCTGTTTTCAGGTGAACATTGTAGTTACGGTGCTAAAACTGGAAATTGGTGCCACTGTCATCACTATTTTCTGAACATCTCATAGCAGTTATTTTGACTCCTGTAGATGATGTGTGGGCATTCATTTATGTTAATTTTTTTCCCTTCCTGGCTAATGCATCCTTATTTATTATGCATTCATAAATACATTAGAAAGGCTTTGTCTGGTTTCAGGGCACAGTGGTTCAAATCTTGAAGTCATTATTTCTAATATCCTTGTAATTATGTTTAAATTATTCTGGGTAGGAATGCCAGCTCAATGGCTGAAGTGTGTGTGTGTGTGTGAGGAGTGTGTTTGGGTGGGACAATGTTTATCTCTTTTGTGCTTTTCTTCTTGGCCTATCCTCATCCAAGGCCGGATGACTGATTATCTAGAAATCTCTCTCTCTCTCTCTCTTGCTGTTTTTGGTGGACATGTTTTATTATGAGAGAGATTATGGGGCAAAATAATGTTTACAGTCTTGTCGTTATGTCCCTCTGTTTGTTTGTTTTTTAGTGTGAAGAGAAACAAGAGACGCAAACGGGTGAAATGAAAGGACGGGAAAAGACGAGATTTTCCTCCCAATTAACCAATTAACTATGGTGCACCTTCAGCCTTTGTTGAGAAGTCCAAGCCCTCGCTTGCTTCTCACAGGTTGTGTAGTTAGCTCACACATCATTTTTTTTCTTTCAGCTGCACCAGTGTCTGATTTAAGCTGATTAAGTACATTGCATTGCTCCTGTACCCTCTGAGTTTCATTTCCATTCTGCTGAGCAGCCAGTAATGTAGCCAGCGGTGCAAGTCCTCTCTCTGCAGGCCAGGATAGATGTTGGTGACGTTCACACTTACTTTTTTCCAAATCGCTGCTGTCAGTGCTCGTACTCCGACAAGGATAGTCTTGTGATTGAGGTCGACTCAATTTGATTTCATACGCGCGGTCGTACTCTAATAAAAAGATGCTTGTCAGTTGTTGACATTTAAACTCTCCCATGGTAAGGGTCTTGTGATACATGCTACCATTTCCCATCCCTCTGGCAGCACTGATGACTGTCCGACTACTGAGGATATACAGTAGATGATTGGAGCAGTTAGCAACGATTATTTTCATTGATTCATCTGTTGACCATTTTCTAGTTAGAATCGATGAGTTGTTTGGTCCTTTTAAAATGGTGAAAAACATTGATCTCTGTCTCCCAAAGCCCAAAGTGACGTCAAATGTCTTGTTTTGTCCACAACCCAAAGATACTCAGTTCATTTTCAGGACTAAAGAAACGTTTAATGAAATGTTTACATTTGAGAAGCTGAAATCAGAGAATTTGGACCTTTTTTCTTAAATATCATCTATCATCAAAATAGCTGGCTATTAATCAACTAATCGTTGTCGTTAGTTGTTTGGTTCCCTGCTTTTTCATTTTTTCCACACAGTCGAGTGTTGTTGAGATGAAAACAGGGAGTCTTTTTTTCTTTTAATACTTTCTAATTCGATAATTTTTTACTCCAGCAGTTTTTAGCTTTCATTTACCTACAGCTGTCTACGCAGAGCACACAACACCATAACACTTCCATCCACAGCGATTCTGTCCAAAGTCAACTCCTGTTCCTCATTTTCTTTTCTGCACAAATTAATGCAGACAGCCGCCACAGTAAAATGCTGCTCTGTGCTGGACTCCCTCTGAGACAGTGGCCTGTCTGTGCTTCTTGTTCCCTCCGTTGCCTCTCAGGCTGCATTCACATCCCACCTCGTTGTCTGGGATAGGCGGATCAAACCCGTTCCATTCATCATAACTTTAAACTTCTCGCTTTGGCCTTTTTAAAGCTTTTAATCAAATGGCAGAAAGTCTTGTGCCGGTTTGGAGTACAGTGAAGGTACCCTGAATTTTTTTCCTCATTTTGCTGTTTAGTTTTGTGCAAAGCTATTGGTCAACAAAGAGCAGTATGACGTTTCAGGATTTTGACCACTACATTGAGTTTTGCAGACTGTGATGCTCTTCATTGGACCTTTTTTGACCAAATAAGCCCAGAAACTAAACAGCCTGAACTGAACTAAATCAGGATATAATGGCCTCTTTATGCCATGCTATTTGTGTTTTTAGCTGTGAATATTTGACAAATTAAATCATTTTTGCACATCAGACAGCAGCCAATAGTTTTGTGTTTTTTGCAAATTACAGTTGATCGACTGTGTGATGTTTGAATGTTGAAAAAGAGACATGCAGAGGTGAAATGGGAGACTGAAAATGACAGAAAGGCAAGATACCTGTCTCAAATTGTCTGCTTACGTTTCTCTTTTATGTAACCACAGTAAAACAAATAAAAAAAGTAAATGTACAGTGTACATTACATTGTTAGCCTTTCCTGCTCTGCTTCCAGACCGTCGGGAAGCACAGGGGAGATGTTTGTTTTCCTCCAGGCCCGAAGTCGACTTTTACTTTGAGGCTGACTGCCTTCACTTTAAGACTTAATTTGGTCTGAAGAAGCTGCAGTATTTATTAACTGACAAACTGTAACCTACACTGTGCATGTACTGCTGGATTGACAACTTCACTGCCAATCTTTTCCCTTACCCTGACGTGTGTGACAGCTCTGATCTCAAACACATGAGACTGACCCACTGGCCAGTAGGCGGCGTCTCCATCTGCTGCAAAAAGAAGTTCCAATATATTGAGACTTATGAGAAAATGACTCTACTTCTTACTTGATTTATTACCTCAGTAAACAACTTCCTAATAAATTTCTGGTCTCTGGCTGGTTTCAAGCTTTCCTCCGTGCAGCGTGATGTTTATTTTGTGAAAAATGGTCCCATTTGGTCCCAACACACTCAACTCAGATCAAACTGTCAGACTAGGCAATGCTGATTAAATATGAAATGAAGATTCTGTGACTGCATTGCTGATTTTCTCACGTCAAATGTTTTCAGAAACATATTTCAGTTACCGTTTAGTTGTAATATGAGAAGGTTGGAGACTTGGCAGGCTGATATCTTTTTCCTGCTTGAAAACCGAAACGAAGCACAGCTCGACTCGCAGTACGTCACCCACCAGCTCCACGCTCTTGTCCAAATATGGTCACTTCTGGTTCCAAAAAAGAAACAAACAAGATGGCAACAACCATAATGCCAACCAAAGAAAAGACAGGGGGATAACGGTCATAAACTGAGACCTGTGGTAGGAATCACAGTGTTGCGGTCATGCAGTTATCGTCATAGCACTAATTGAGAAGCTAGAAGCTGTTGGTCTGTCCAGGCAGGATTTATTTCAGATGAAACACAGTTACTGAACTCCACCAATCCTACATTTGATTTAGACTTTTAGAATTGAATTATTTCCCTTTTCCTTTCATATGTTTATATGATAAACTCTCAATCTACTCAAAGTTGTTAATTTTGTTGTTGGTTATGTTAAAACTTGATATGGTCTCTCAGCGTTCATCTTATTGTGTGTTTCAGAGTGTGCGTGTGTGTGTGTGTGTGACTTGTGTTATTTGTTTCACTGTCTGCAGAGGTGTGTCACCTATTGAGGTAGGTGTGTGTGTGTGTGTGTGTTTGCGTATGCTGTATCATCACTCAGTACTGCACTCCGTCTCACATGGCAACAGCTCTCGTCTTTTTCTCCCGGTCTGTCTCTCTCTCGTCGTGTCTGGTCCTCTCTCTCTCCCCCTCTCTTTGTCCCTGTAGCTTTGGATGTTTTTGTCAGCCCTCTGAGGACAGCGCAGAGAGACGTTGCTAGGATAGTATATGTACACTGGACTTATGAATGGAACAGCCGCATCGGTAGGTTTGTCTTTCAAGCTTTCAGATGACTAGTAATGAGGTTATTTGCTACTGGAACGTTTGACAATGGGGTTGCTACAACAAACAGCTTTGGTGTCACTCGTTTTAAGAGAGCAAAATGAAAAGGTGAGAGGTCAGATCTGTTAGATCTGGCCTTAATAATAATTTGGAACATGCTGATATTGTTCATGATTACCATAGTAAATTAGATTGTTTTGACAGTAGTTTATTAGACACTACTATTGTTACACTGATCTCTTCTGCGTCAGTTGGATGGAAAATCTTTTTTTTCTACATATGTGGAAGTTAAACTGTTTCCTTAGTAGATGTGTATATTTATTTATTTATTTTTGGTCTAATCTAAGAATAGATTTGCACATTTTACGATTAGTCTTATTGTCTCATCGACTGCGAGTTATGTTATGAGGTTTAGATTTGTGTCTGTATCTTCAGGAAGGAAGAAGAACGTCTTCATATATCATTCATAATAGCTGTGTCTAGGAAATACATCCTAACTTAATTTATGAATGATATGTTGGATTGAACTGAAACTATGATACTTGGTCTCTTTATTTCTAACGATCCATTAATCATTAACCGATGGGTGAGAATACAGCACAGAGGTCTTTTATCTTACAGATAGTTTTATTACTATTGTAGCTAACCACTAAGTTTAGCCCATGGCCAATTAACCTGGTTAGCCATGCAGCTAGCTGACTCAGCTAATGGCACTACAGCCAGCAGTTAAACTCCATATATCACCTCCCGGTCTGGCCATGTTCACTGGGAGGCTGCTGAGCCTGGTTGCATTGCCATCTGCTCATAAGAAAATGATGTAAATCACACAAGAGTTGAAGCTGAGCAACCAGAGGATCAAAATATTCATCCAAACCAGTGAATAAACATGTTGTTTGTAGTGATCAGTGAGGCTCACCCACAAAGTCTTATTCCTAGGATTGCGGGACCCTAACTCTAACCAGTCTCACTCCTAATGCCTTAACCTAACCAATCCATCTAACGAAGGAAGTAAATACTAACCAATCAGAGGCTGGGTAGGGCTGATCATACCTTGCTACAGCAGGTCCAGAGATGTGGAGCTGGAGTATATGTCAAGCTCCGCACATCTGGCTCTATAGCGAGCACCACAGCATCATTTTTGTTCTTGGGTTAAAAAAAAAAAGAAGTTTTATAACCACTGTCAGGTGATGAGTCACATCATTTTTTTTGTACTTGATATTTCTGGTAGAAAAAAAAACAAGCTGGACCAGCAGAAAATTCTGTTAAGGTTACAGTCAGCAATGAAATATGTGCAGGAAACAAGATCACCACGGTGGGACTGTGTTCAAGTTTTTATCTCTACAGCCGTCATGCCAGACATGTGTTTCTCTGTATTTGTGTGAATCCAATGGAGTAAGAGAGCCATAGGTTGAGCTTACTTGTGATAGGCTATTGCCCAAGACAGGAGGAGTGCATTTGTGGTGCATGTATAGTGCCATGTCTGTCATGGTTATGTAACATCTCACGGGCGTGACAGAGCAGGTGACATAATCTGATCCTGTTATAGCCAATCAGAAAGCTCTCTGACTATTTGTCTAAGTCAATAGAAAATATAGATTGTTAGTGTGTACAAAAAATAAATAGTATGATACTGGCTTATGTGGGATACTGACATATTTCATTTTCTTTGCTGGAATGAGATGAAAAGAAACATTTATACTACAGATCATAAAAGAGAAATAATTAAACTTAATTACTCTCAAAGTGCCATGGTGTTGATTACAGAGATTAACATCTCAACCAAGGTTCATTACCAGATATTGACTCCCAGTTCTTGTTCCTTTTCAAACATTCAAACCTCATTATTAAGGTCTCTATGTCGAGTGTGTCTCCTCAACAGTACTTCAGAAACACTTTAAGGAGCTGAATCTGTTTACCATCTTTAACATTAGAAAGGCCAAGCATCGCCTGAGGATTGTACAACTAGTGGTTGTCATACTGCCTCTTTTCTTCTTATGATGATCTGCATAGCTTCTGTGCACATCTTCATTAACTGTGTCTGCTTTTTAATGGCTTGTAAACTAAGAACAAACTTAAACAGGAGTCTGGAGGTTGTTGACTGCAAGGACTTTGTCAGCAATATGATGCATCCTCTTACCTAATACAAAATAAAAGTTGTGTAGTGACTCCCAGGCGTGGTTTTAGCTCATAGCTGGAAGCCGTATGTTATGAGATTAGTTTTAAACTAGCTTTAATTCAGTCAAATCAATTACTGGCTGGATACTGAGGGATTCCCATTTGAATTATAGCCAGTAAATAACCAGGGGGGAGGCTACCACACAAGGAAATGTTGGATACATTTCTGCTGCAGTTAATGTAGTTATGCATTTTTGTCAGAATATTCTATATTAACTGCATAACTCACTGTGTTATTATGCCGGTCCCATCTTTTTACTCCCTGGGCAGATGTTCATGTTACCTATTTCAGATCTTATAAAATGACAAGGGAGGGTCAGTAAAGCATCATTCATTTTTTATGAAAGGATCCTACAGTTGAGCAGCAGTAGGGCTGTAAAGTGCAGCCCAAGCGCCCAGTCTGTAATAACTCATGCAAAACAGATATTCAGACATGCTCGCTTGTTTCACAGACATACAGGTAGGCATCATTTGCTTTTTGTCAAATAGCGTTGTTGCTTCATAGCAATGTTTTCACTGTTTCAGAGATGGCTGGTCTGTCAAAATGTTTTATCCTGATGATACAACTGTATAAAAGTCAAACTATGAGCAAACTAGTAAAATATATCTACTATATGGAGGGAAAAACTGGGGTACTTGTTTCATGTTCAACTCTTCTTTTTTAAATTGTCTTTATTCTGTTTGATTGTAGTTTAAACAGGTTACTGTGTCCTTGTGAAAGAAACACAGGTTTGTCTTCTATTATTTTATCTGGCTAATTAAAGCATGTCACTACAGATCTAACAGGAGTCTCACCAAAAAGAAAAAAAGAAACAATCAAATACCAGTTTGTCACCTCATCGATTCTGGGCACTGAGGCCAAAGTTCATTTGTGTGCTGAAGGCGTTACCTTTACTGAGACAAAAGCCTTCCACTGTGTAGAAAATGGCACAGTGGGAAGAAGGGAAACCGTGAACGAGCACTATTTTCTCTCAGATTCAGAAATTAACTGTACGCAATGATAAGTCTCATCTGGGATTTTAATGCACTACAGGTATGTAAAGATTATGTAATTCTGACAACCTGAACAATGCAGTCTTAATAATAATACTACTGACACTAATGTTGACCAATAATCTTCAATTTCTTTGTTACCCAAAGTCAATGTATTAATAGAAGAGCGAGTGACACATGACATTCAGTGATGTTGTCTAAATTAGGAACAATGAACTTGTGTAAAAAGTTCTAGACTTCATTCAGAAACAGCTGAGGGCCTGAAAGCTAAGTTCAAGTCAAGTCCATCTTAAGTGTGATTGTCACGTATCATCATACAGGTACAATCACAGGGAAATGTCTTTCTGTAAGCTCCTACAATGTTACACAGCATACATTTTGACTTGCCAAAGCCATAAAAACACAGGTTGACTTAATTACAGTAACAACAGCACCATTAAGTGTCCCGGTAACAGTGAGCCAGCACACACAATAGCAGGACCTCCCCTGAGTGGAATGCAGCGATCATTGATTCACCTGTGGGTTTCCTCCTATGACGTGTCAAAATGTGTGAAGTCAATAAAAATAGTGTGAAGTAGTATGGTAATGAGGAATAGAAAACGTAATAAATAATGATGCTTTTGACTCTTGTTGTTTATCTTTGTTTCGTCCTCTTTCTTGAGGTTTTTCTAGGGATGCAAAAATATGCATGCACGTTTTACACTGAGCATGTTCTATGATGCTGACAATCTCTGACAGTATAAAGAATCCTTGACGTCACCCACAGGTTTCTAAAGGGCCGGTGTTGAAGCTCAGCGTGATGGCTCAGGCTGTCCGGCCTCCACCGCCTCCCGGATAATATAAAAATTAGCAAATAACAAAAATATTTTGAACCCTGAATATGGCCTATCATCATCACTTATTCTTTTGATGTTTGAAACTTGTTCAATATTCGATGCCACATTTTGGTCAATACTCAAAGTCTTCGATATCCAACTCTAGTCCTGATGTTTATAGCCATGTATAACTTAAGATAAAGTAGATGAGGAACTGTGTTTAGCTCTGCTGTGTGTTAGAAAGGACACCCCTGCTGTGCGATGGTTGTCTGGCCTGCTGCTGAGCTTCTACTACAAATGCTTAGTCAGTGTGTAAGTCAACATTTGTGGTATTTGCCATGTGGGCTGTTTCATTGTGATGAAAAGTTTCGTGCCAATTTGCTTTTCCTCGTAGTGTCACTAAGGTCAGACATGTTTTAGTGGGTGAGAGAAACAAGTGGATAAATGATAAATGATGAATGCCAACATGGATCATACTCTGTGTCACTGTGAAATGAGTAGAGACGCCGAGACACTGAGTATGTTTTAAAAATGATATACTACCTTCTTATATGGCTGAATAATATGATCTGCTGTCAGCACAGTGGAGTGTTTCCTGTCAAAAGCTATCTGACTTTTAAGGGTGACTAGTTGACATACTTATAAACCTGTTGGCATCACTGCATAATATGTTGAGGGATTACAGTCTGTCGCTTGGATTACCCATCACATCTATAGCACTATATACATTATTGTTAAGGCTGGTTCAATCAAATGATTTGCTTTTTATGTTTTTAAAGATAATTTAGCCAAATGCTTGTCGATAAATGTGCATCACTTGCTCGGTTGCCAATTTCTGGTAAAATAAAAAGAAAAGCCTGCCTAAAAATTTTAATAGAAACAAACCGCGTGATCCAGATTGATTTTTATAACTCGGAGCAAACTAAACAAGCAGCCAATCAGAAACCTGTTTCATACACGGCCATGAAGTGATGAGCTCACATGTAGAGAGCGAGGTTGTACGGCGTCCAACAGAGATGTCTGTCAACAATCATCAAAGACACTGAAGACTAAAGGTTTTAGTTTTTTGCTGAAATCAAAACAAATTGTCCCAGCATTTGTTGCTCAATGGTAATTTTCAGCGTGCTATTACTGCCCTGATTTTCATCTAAAAAATAAAAGGCCATTCGGGGTCTCGAATTTAAGTCGTCGGAGAGCCAGTGTACCAAACAGAAGGTAACAAAGACCCAGAATGCCTGTGACAGTGGTGACCTGATTATGTAACCACTGGACTAGAAAACTCTCTGTTTGCACTCATTGGGCCATGATAGACAAGCTTGTTGCTCAGCCAGACTAAGCAGTTTTTTGTTTTTTTGTTTTTTAGCTGGTAGCCTTGATAGTTGGGAAGGATACCCATGTATGTGTGTGTGTGTGGACTACTGCAGTGCTCTTTATACGATCTATACTAGGTTTTCAATCTTGCTGCATAAAATACAGAATTCGTGACACCCACTCATGACTGGTAGATGTAGCTGTGAGGTGAACGTCTTTCCAACATAATAAAAGCCACCCTGGATATGGATAAGGCAGGCTGTGTTTAGCTCTAATGTGCTCAGAAGTTTTGTGAAAAATCACAGCTTTGGTGTGAAGACATATATAGTTCATCACAATGCTGCTGAAAAGACTAAATATTTTACCTTGCACTATTCATTTCTAAGCATCTGAGACACATTCAAATCTTAGTCTTATTGTCAGTCCTCGCTTTGGTTCTTGTTAAGAGTTTTCATAGTTAAAAATGACTCTGTTTATATTCATTGATCTTGAATATCTCAGAAACTCAAGACTTAATGCTTTTCTGTCTCTACAGGTTACTGGTACTTCTGTCAACACAAAGTCACCTCTGAAGTCTGTTAATCTGACAGCAGATCTGCTCTGTTTGACATCTGGTGTCATTCTTCTGTTGTCAAACCAAATTTGGGACATTCCTCGCCTGGATATTGAATGAACATTGTCTAGTTTCCGTGGTGACACTCCAGAGGGACCTTGATAGACCAGTCTCCCTCCAGAGGAACTCTGAGGGGCCGCCACCAGAAGGAACATGTGCTAGGAGTTGTACGTCTGTCCTGAACGACTGGTCAGCTTTGACGCTAGAAGATGAGCAATGAGGATGAGTTCTACGACGCCGTCACAGGTGGGTGTGTGTGTGTTTGCAAATAGTCTTTCTCAAAGAAAAGAGAAAAAGTTGCAGTTTGCATTTAAGCAATTGCAGTACCTGATATTGCAGTTTTGTTATTTTATGTGGTTAAAAAAATCTAATGTTCTTCCTCAGAGTGATGCTGGAAATGTTGAGGATTCTTGGTGTTTTAACAGAATGTTGTAATTTCACATCAGTTATATTTATAAGGATCTTATTTTGTCTTCAGGGATTGTGACACCATTTTTGCTTCAAGAGGCTGTCAGGCCTAATTAGATGCTCTGTTTTTGTCTTCATCATAGCAGCATAATACCATCTAATGGAACCTAACCTGCCTTAGTCTGATGATTAGTTCAATAATTCAGAAGTCTGCTGGCTTGCAGTCATGATCAGTAATGTTAACAACACCCTGGATTCTGAGAGAGCTTACAGTTGTGTTCAAGTCTGTACTGCATTTGTGATAAGAAATAAATTAATAGTTAATTACAGAGTGAAATTGTTCAGTATCAGTTGGGTAGTGACAGCAACAATATTTCTTTGATATCCCGTCTTGACCTGCAACTTTTATTTCTGATTTATCTTAAATGGTTTCAGATTTTTAGGTAAGAGCAGCAACCATGGGATGTCATGCATGCTAATGTTACAGTTGCCATGAAGGGTCTGATATCCACGCATTAGCTAATTACAAAATACATTTGATAAGAGTGAATATTTACAGAGTTGCTTTGACTCACAAGGACGTTGTGTGGGAGTTTTGTGTCCCACCCAGTGTTACCCATTATTTATCTAGAGACGTAGGTTGACTTGCATTCCAGGAGTCTGACTTGACCGACTGTGGAGAGACGAACTCTGTGGAGAGTATTTCATCTTTCTCTGAATTTGAAGTACAGACTAGACAACATGGGTTTTGCTGGCGGTTTTTACTGCAGTAGAAACATTGTAGTGACAAGCCTCTTTTGTCCATTTGATAGTGTGAGTGTTCATGTTTGGTGCAGGGTTGACAGGTTGAAGGGCAGGGAAAGGCAGGGTGTTCTCAATTATTATTAGCACATTTCTGATTGTACCTTTACTGCCAGTTGTGCCCTTGTTGTGTGGTATTGCTAGGCATCCATGTTGACGTACAGTCATTGCAGTGTTGTGTATTATTATGTCCTTGCAGCTTTTGTGTGTGCGCACGTGTGTCTTTGTGTTATTATTATGATCATCTTACTAATCTGAGACAGATGCAGACCAGAGCTGATGTATTATTCATCAGGACATGTGCACAGGGTTAGCTGTGATCAGCATCGGGTGGCTTCCAGCTCGGCCTCATTACCTTTTTTTCCCCTCATTGGATCTTCAGTTTTAGATAATAGGTGTTAACAAGATTTAATAAAAATGTCAAAACTTTTCTTGATGATTCAGTTAACATTTATCCATACATTTTATCAGTCCAAAGTTGAGTTGTCTAAAGAAAGATTTCTAAAATTAGCTATTTAGCACAGACGTCTGCTCTGAGGTGGCTTTATGGCAGCTACAGAGGCATGGATGATACTCAGATTACTGTGTATATTATAAATATAGAGTTTTCTAGGCAAGTAAGTACTAATAAGAACTAACCTATTGGTTGATCTTTATTCTAAATGAATGAATGTGAATAAGTTTCATATATATTTTGTATTTTATGCCATCTTGTCATGCTGCTAACTTCCTCATCAACGCCTGATGAAGCCTGTTTCTGATCCTCTCAGGCTCTTCAGTAAAACTCCGCTCCTCTTTTCACATTATATATTCATGTGAGAGGTCATTTATATCTAAAATGGCTTACGTAATAACACACCTTTTGACGTACTACCATCAGCTGAGTCATGTGTGTTTGCTAAATGATAATGAACCATTTGGTCTGTTTTAGGCTATTGTTCAGGCCCCACCTTGAGTTCACTCCACCTTAACCTTGCAGCACTACACACTCACATAACATGTTCAAGCTGTGGCTGCCTACCAGGTGTAACTCAACCACGGTATTCCTATTCAGTTACAATTAGGTTTTTCTGTCAGTGTCAGGCTGAGTAATGCAGCTTTATTTACAACAGATGTACAGACACTTAAACACCACACTGTGTGAAACTCTGCCAGATCATATTGTAGGTGTGTCTTTTCATGACAGGTGTAGTTTTGCAATGAGAAAAATCTGGTCTATCTTGCATTGTGAGAAAATAACTTATAGGATATTTATTTTCCCACACTGCATGACGAGGTCCGTACAACAACAAGAATCTATGTTTCATATGGCTGGACCAAGTTTATATGGATTTTACCATTATGTAGCTTCAACTTTGGAGTCATGAGCATAAATTTATTTTAAAAGTTTTTAATGTGGCCCACTGCTGTGTCGGTGCAAAGGTTAGGTCAATCAATGAAATTTGCCAGGCAAACACAGGCAGAAGTTCCTGATGCAAAACAGTATGCAAATTCACTGCATTGTCTGTGAGCAAACAAAATATTCATATTTGTGCCAAAATCAACAAGTCCAGTGTGTCTCTGTTTAATAGAAAGACTCCATTTTGGCTTTTACTTTTTTTATTACGCTGGTCAATGAGTGGATGTTCTGCACAGATCAGCTGTAACACCTGTCACATTGTCTTTCCCACAGGCCTGGATTCGGACGAGTCGTACGAAGGGGTGTCGGAGGCCAGTTTCAAAGATGCACTGGTGTTTGACGGCAGCACTCAGAAGAACAACGGATCGGTGCGGCAGGAGAACGGCATCAAGAAACACAGGTACTGCTACATTCCTGCGCTGCCTTTTACCTGCAGCGTGTATTTGTATGTTTGTTGCTGTCCACAAACTATTTGGCGTCTCCTCTGGAAACCAGTTTAATGTGTCGAGTCAAAAGTCTTACTCTCATTATGGTCGAAAGCTTTTTCTCTTTGGTGATGATTCCCCTTTACAGTATGAGCCCCTCTGATTTCTTTGTATGATTTGTTTGTAGATTTCTTTAGGCTGTCTACACTGTAAACTGCCATTCTGACATGAAAACTAATTAGCTGCTTGCCAAAAAAGTTGTGTCACTTTCATTATCTTAACAAGAGTTGTGTTGTGTAGAAGGTGTGTGATGTGACGTTAATGCGAGACTTATTTGTACAGTACATACTGTGTGCATAGAAAGACACAATGACGCTGGAAGTCCAGAGTTCTCAGTGAAAGGGAGTGACTGTTGGCAAGAAATCATGCTAAATACCAGGACCTTTATCCCCAGGTCATCACCTAAGTGTTGTGTCACTTATTGTGTGTGTGCAATGTTCTAGATGTGGAATATGATTATGTCTGTACAAATGTTGGCATAAAAAAGAGAAAGATAGAGCTGATTTTATGGCTGTCAGTAGGGGAATGATTTTGTTGACTCACAACATAAAAGTAATTTTGCAGCACAAGTCAAATGCTTTTATTTCACTGCAGCGATCACACACACACACACACACACACACGGGGGAAACCTAACACATTCACTCTGCAGCCACTCTAGTTCACGTGAACAAATCTGTTCTGGTCTCTCTCTCTCTTTGTCCTCGTTGGCCATTTCTTTCTAATCTATTGTTTCTGCATGTTCAGGCAAGCAAACAGACCTGACATACCACATGCTCAGTTTATCTGCAACATTGGTTTACATTCTGACCCTGTTAGATCTGATACTGTAGCTACTGATGCACATGACAAAATGGTTTCTCTTGTGTTTAAGTATCTTCTTCATCTCTGGTAATCTTTTTGTTGGGATGCTAAAGAAACACAGACAACACAACTGAGGCCTGCTGGAGCCTAAAGTACCTTACGGATGGTGGCTGATGAAACCAAAACGATGTTTTAACTTAAAGAACATTGTTAGACAATGAGTGTTAAATATTAGTGTGTGTGTGTGTGTGTGTGTGTGTGTGTGTGTGTGTGTGTGTGTGTGTGTGTGTGTGTGTGTGTGTGTGTGTTTTCTATTGATCCTCCAGTCATTTCTTCATATCTTTCATTTCAGGACGTCCTTACCTGCGCCCATGTTTTCCAGAAACTCTGTCAGTATCTGGAGTATCCTGAAGAAATGCATCGGACTGGTAACGACACACAGATCTCCTTATTACTCTTTTTAAAATTGACCTCACTGTATAAAATGATTTATTGTGACCTCTGGGATTTTGCATCAAATTTGTGTAACAAACTCCCACAATAACGTACCAAGTGCTGTTTTACTCTGAACTGTCTACATTTGAAAAGGTTCCTAAACAAAGCACAATATTTAACTCTGGCCCAGCATTCAGATGATTTATACAACACCTATGTAGCGCATACCGTTATCCCCTCATCCCCGTGTGAAGACGTCCACTCGATATCCTCCTTTATAAAGAGGAGTGGAGTGAAAGAGGTTAAATCAAATACTACTTTTCTGCACATTCAATAAATGACAGCATCAATATCCTGATGACTATTACTCGGTACAAATGGAAACATATTTAGTGGACAGTTTAGATGACCGGACACACTTAGTAATTTTAACTTTGAGTGGATGGTACAGCCTTTTTTTCCCAATAAATAAATAATTAAGTTTCAGTGACTGCATGTCATTTTAGGGGCCATGTAACTGCAGCCTTTGGTATTATGGCATATGAAATGACCTCTTATAACTGATATACACAAAATTATTATAAATTATTATATTTCATAATATTTCATATTTCAACAATTGTTTCAACATCAGTCTTGCATTGGTTGAATTCAGTGAGACCAAGATGGAGAGCATCTAAGAAATGATTTCACGTATATAACATATATTCTGTAACATGAACTCTCTGACATACTCTGATCTCGGCTGCGTGCTTTTCACAGGAACTGTCAAAGATCACGATGCCCATCGTCCTCAACGAGCCTCTGAGCTTCCTGCAGAGAATCACAGAATACATGGAACACACTTACCTCATCAACAGAGCCTGCTTGCTGTCCGACTCCATAGAGCGCATGCAGGTCAGACACACAAACACACGCACGGTTTTCACATGACAGACACACAACACATACAGAATGTACACATTAGTGATGGCAGTAGTGTCCTTCAGCATGGAGGTCTGCCCTACATCCACTGATCAAAGAACATACACTCACTGACTAAGCTCAGCTCCAGAAAATCAATGTGTGAACATGCAGTAGAAACACACACACACATTTTCATGTCACACAATTACAACACGTAATTGTTTGTTTTTAGGCAGTAGCTGCTTTTGCTGTGTCAGCAGTTGCGTCTCAGTGGGACAGAACTGGAAAACCTTTCAACCCTCTGCTGGGAGAGACTTATGAACTCACCAGGTACACACAGAAACACACACACACACACACACACACACACTGCTCTTTTTAAGGATACCCACTTTTAAGAGTTAATCGTTATCTTCTTGATTGTCGTCTGCAGAGAGGAGCAGGGTTTCCGGCTGGTATCGGAGCAGGTTTCCCATCATCCCCCAGTCAGTGCCTTCCATGCAGAGAGCCTGGTCGGGGACTTCGTCTTCCATGGGTCCATCTACCCCAAACTCAAGTTCTGGGGCAAGAGTGTCGAGGCTGAGCCTAAAGGGATCATCACACTAGAACTACTCAAGTGAGTCCATATAATCGACATGAAGACACACACATAAACACAGACACACAATCAGTTCCTCCTCTTCTCCTGTCTTTTATCCCCTCTGTCACTCCTTCATGTTGTGTTCCTCTCCTCTCCTTCAGGCACAACGAGGCGTACACATGGAGTAACCCTTACTGCTGCGTACACAACATCATCCTGGGCAAACTATGGATAGAGCAGTACGGCACAGTGGAAATAGTCAACCACAGGTAAACTATACATGGGAGTTGACTCCACGGTTTTTGCAGAGGTATTTGAACCACAGTCAAGTTCAAATAAAGCGCAGTAAAACTGACACAGTGATATCTGTTGCTCACAGAGCAGCAGTTCAGCATTCCTGCCCGGCACCTTCGTTTACTCTGTAACGCTGTTCAGACTGTTTACTCTGTGTGTGTCCTCTCAAGCGAACAATCCCTGAATCACTTTTGAACATTTATTTATCTGGTGAAGCTCTGCAAAGCTTGTACCGTCCTTATTTTCTTTCACGCTCTGCGTCACGTTCACACAGTTCAGCACAGATCCACAATAGGAACTGTGGAGCAGTCAAATCTCGGTCCTGCACAGTCTGCAGGCACTGTTGCTCTGATTGGATAAGTAACATAGAAAACAGGGAATGCTTTATTGACATTTTTCTGCACTTATTTTCAGACCGGCAACCTTTTGTGTCACACCACACCTCTGTGGAGGGTTTAAATTAAGTCGTTCTTATGTTCAGTTGACCATAACTCTAAAAAAGAAGCTGATAAGGAGACGTTCACTGGTTCTTCTTCATCCCTCTTTGCCCCTGCAGCACTGGAGACAAGTGCGTGTTGAATTTCAAGCCCTGTGGGATGTTTGGCAAAGAGCTGCACAAAGTGGAGGGTTACATCCAGGATAAGAGGTTAGAGTTTACCCTTGGATTGCTACGTCACCTACAGTGTGCATATTCTTTTATTTTCTTGTATTTGACTCTTAGAAAGTTGGTTTTACTAATCTGGTCTCTTCTTCTTCTGCACACCTTCCTCTTCTTCTTGTTCTCCACACATTTATTCTCTTTTTCTTCTTCCCCTTTGCTGCTTTTTCTTTCTTCTCTGCTTTTTTTGCCTTCTCCTGCCTTTCTCCTCTTCTTGCCCCTCTTCCTCCCATTCTTCTTCTGCTTCCCCTTCCTCTCCTCCCTCCTGTGATCTGTCTCTCACCTGGTCCAGTAAAAAGAAGCACTGCGTCATCTATGGGAAGTGGACCGAATGCATGTGGAGTGTCGACCCTCAGGCCTACGAGGCCCACAAGAAGTCGGAGAGGAAAGGAGACAACAAGAAGCACAAAAATGTGAGAATGTTAAAGAAAGTATACAATATAAAAAGCTTAAAGACAGTATGTCATCGCCTTTATTTCATCCAGATTCTGATTATTATTAAACTGCAGTTGTTCTTTTATGATTTTGGTGGGGGTCCCATTTATTTGTTTTCTTTCGTTGGTGTTTACAGCATTCTGTTTGGTCTTATCCAGGTAAACCAGCAGGCTTGTTTAGGTTGGTGTTGAGCTGTTCAGCTTTAGTCTGCTTGGTTATGTGTAGTGAAGCATAATAGCTGTAAAATATGTGTAGAAAGAGCTCTTTTAAAGCGAGACAGAGGCTGTGATATAGATGGTACCTGTATGTCGATACAGTATAGTCATTTCTAATGTGATTGGCCCTGAACATTTTGATTGGATCTTTTCAGCGTAACAGCAGTTACAATGAATAGTATTCTTTCAGGAGGAGCTGGATGGAGCAGTGAACGATGACGCAGACGACATGCCCGACGTCCAGGAGACGGTTTCTGTCGTACCAGGAAGCACTCTGCTGTGGAGGATAGACTCCAGACCGGCACACTCTGCCACGGTATACAAAACACACACAAACCCCATACAAGTCACTCAGTGCCATGAAACAAGATAGAAGAAATAAAAGTCTCACTGGTGAATCTTTTGTTTTGCTTAGTTCACGTTAACCTTTCATACAAGAAGCTGTGATGGACTCAGACAGACAAGAAAAAGGCAGTTAATGAGCCGCTTTAATCAACTGATTTTTTGGCCAAACAGGGTTGATAGCTGTCGAGCATAAATAGATAAAAGTGTCTCGAGACTACATTTACAAACACACACGCCTAACGTCCCTGATTCCTTCTCCAGATGTACAACTTCACCCACTTTGCAATGTCTCTCAATGAGCTGGAACCCGGCATGGAGGCCACCATGGCCCCCTCAGACTGTCGCTTCAGGCCTGACATCAGAGCCATGGAGAACGGCAACATGGGTAAGTTGTTTTTGATTTTCAAAATAAAAGCAGAATCAGAAGTTATAGCTGACGTTTAGATTGCTCTCTCAATAACTGGAACACTTTCCTGTGATGCTGACATGACATGAACACACAGAGAAAGATGTTTTAAATGACATGTTGGTTATAAAGAGTACACAGTAAGACAGTGCTGCCACCTGCTGGATGTGTGTGTCACTGTCGTTTTGTTGACCTCAGTGAGAGATTAAACAAAGAAAGATGTAAACAACTTCATTACCTTGAAATTATAAATCTATTCTAACACAAGTCTTTTTTATGTGATCCATCAGCTAAATGGTACAAACGTTACACATCGTGTGTGTGTTGTTTCTGTGCAGAGGAGGCCAGCAGGGAGAAGGAGAGACTGGAGGAGAAACAGAGAGCTGCCAGAAAGGAGAGAGCCAAGAACGACGAGGAGTGGTCTACTAGGTGGGAAACAGACACATACTAAGTTTCAATGCGATTAAACATACAGATGACATAACTGTAGTCGTCTAGACAACGCCATCAGAAGCACTAAAGTGCAGTTACATCTGGTTACAGCTGTAGTTTCATTTCAGCCTTGAAGAAACTGAAATTTAAATGTTGTTCGCATTTTGTGAAGCATTCAGACCGTCGTTCTGCAGACATTTCATCTGTGTTCGTGTCTCTTAGGTGGTTCCAGATGGGCACCAACCCGTACACCGGCTCCCAGGCCTGGCTCTACACCGGTGGCTACTTCAATAGGAACTACCAAGACCTGCCCGATATCTACTGATTGCCTGCTAGCCTTCATCCTCTTACTCTTCCTCCTCTATAACCCGCAATGATCTGCCTGAAGAATCCATTTACCCATCTTCATCTCACTGCCTTCATCATCATCATCATTATCATCCTCATCATCATCATCACCATCATCACCATCATCACCATCACCACCATCATCTTTAAACTGACCGACACACAGCGCAGATTGGAAACTTGAAAGGAAGCCAAATGCCCGTCACAGGTCTTTTTCTTTTCTTTTTTTTAATCTTCCCTTCAGTCTTACCCTCATCATCTTGTGTAACGACCAGCAGACATCTCCCATCTCTCTGCCCCGACATCGTTTAGAGCACAAGAACTATTTTATTCCCGACCAGTCGCGGCGGCAGAGAGTTGGTACATGTGAAAACAACGGCCCACAAACTCACAGATCCAAACGGAAACTGAATGTTTAACGTCTTTGCAATCAAACCTCTCTCCACTGAGGAAACACCTACCAGGCTTCTGGACGGCAACATTTAACAGTCAGGTGTCACTAATGAGTAAATGTGAGTAACAGCAACATGAAGTAAGACATAATAATCTATGTGGACACGGTCGGACACGTAGTCAACGGGGCAATTCAGGGATGTGAATGTTACTTTGACTGAAGATGGATCTCGATCTCTTTCTGTTCTGGAAACCTTTCAAACACTCAAAAAATGAATTGTACAATACTCTAGAGAAATACTGTTGGTTGAATCAGTCAAAACATGTTGAATGCAAGCATGAGCTCCATTACTGTCCATGTGTCATAGCCCTAAAACATTTAGTATTGACTCTTACTCCCCCATTAACCTTTCACTTAAAGTTTATGCATCGAAATAAATCAAAACCAGAAAATGGATGTTTCCTCGACAGCAGAGTGGAATGTGCAGCCTGAGCGGGACCAGACCTGGGATCAGGAGAGAAACCACACCCGATCTGATGTTATTGAAACAGATGAATGAGTAGAGCGCAGGTTTGGAGGCACAACTGAGCTGTTCCCACTTGAAATGTAACTCTGTTGTCTTAACACTTGGCCTGGAACAACTGTTGGTTTTACATCCAGTAGAAAAGTACAGCACGGTGTTGCTCCCTCCCAACGCGAATTCACTAAAAAGGTGCGTGAACAGAGTGTAGTAGTAGTGACCTGTTCTTGCAGAGCTTCCTGTCGAGCAAAACACCAAATGAAAAAGCTTAATAAGAGAACGGGGTCAAATCTGATGGTGCCTGCATGTGCATGTAAATCTGAACCTGAAGGATGAAATTCACTCGTTTAACACATTTATTTCCTCAAATTGGACACACCATCTGTGTGAAACCGAGTGATAGTGATGAGTAAACATAAGAAATGGTAACTACATGCACATTCATCGCGTGAACGATTGTATAAATATGTACAGACGCTTCAAGCCATATTAACGAAAAGAGAGGGCGGGTTTGCTGTGTGAATGACGATGCCAACTCTCCAAATTTACATTCTTATTAACCTCACTATCATCGTAGCATGATTTAAACAAAAAAACCAAACATTATTCATATCAGTGTAATATAATGTAACATGCACCATTAGATGTTCTGCTGTCCGGCTGGATTGGATGTTAGAGAGTGGGATGAATTACTTAATGGGTCTACCGTACACGAGGGGGGAGTGACCACCACAAAGGCACTGAAAGAAACACAAAGATACTGTCAAAGACACACAAGAAGATTCAACATTAGCACAAAAAGACATAACAGTACTTGTGTGTCTCTTGCTGTCAGGTTGTCTTGCTCCTGTTTAAGAGAGCAGGGGGGCTGTTACCTGTTACTGTGCCCTGTTGTCTCATAATCCGTCCATGTTTTTTTCTTCTGATGCTGATTGTAGTCAAAAGGAGACTTGAGTTTCATTCCGAAACTAAATTTAATGACAAGAAAGTGAAAACTACTTCTAATGGATGTTGGCACAAAAATAAAAAGATCCAGCTGGACAGATTAAGTATTTCAGAGCGTAACGATAAAAAAATCCTGTGCACAGCGTGTCCTTCTGCACGTTTTGAATCATGTTAAGCATAGTGGCTCCACCTCAGACACCATGACTCCATGTTGCACCCCCAGTGTATATATTCGGACTTTAGCTGCTCTAAAGCTTGATGTTACAGATACAAGATATTTAGAGAGTTGACTGTCAGTATTTTGCCAAACATTCCAGCTAAGCAGGACTTCAGTTTCCATTCAGACTTGGGGCTGAAATCCAAATGCAGGTCCTGCTGTAAAATATCAGTCAGGAATGGATTGGACTTTAAATTTATATGTTTAGTATATAAGCTGAAATTATATTAACAGATTTCAAACATTATACTCTCGAGCTACATGCTCTTCAACTACAGATGAAATTATAGATCCATGATTAAATAAAATAAAATACCTCTTTATCTCGCGTTGAAGCCGATACAAGCAGTCATATGTGTTTTAGTGTGGTCCATCCTGGTTCATCCCACATCAGGATGTCAGTTAGATAGATGTCTAATGACGTTACAACCCTCAACTTCTCCAGGTTGTCGTCACATCACAATGCTCACATTACCTGCAGGCCTGTTTGCACTGGTGAGAAATGTGACTTTTGGTGAAAATATGGACGATGATCCTGCAGGTTGCACTCCTAAATAACATACAGACAGAGAAAGTGCAACAAATCTACGTGACTCACAATTTTCCTTCATTTTGTTCTCCACTGTTTAAAAAAAAAAAAAAAATTCATCAGTGCATTTAGGAGCTCTGACGTATTTCACAATACCAACTCTATGCAACTTTTGCACCTCAACATGAACAGTACATGTCTGTTATTGTACAGTAGCTTTACTTCCCCCTCACCCTCAACAGCTCACAACACACACACACACACACACACACATCTTCAGCTCGCAGCAGATGTATCTCCTGATCATGACTTCTTTGTTTATCAATATAGTCAAAAAAAAAAAAATAGAAATGGTTATAACTCGTTGAACTACTCGTCACTACAACCAGCCTTGTGTCACATCTTGGACCAATTTAACTTTTTATTTGTGTCTGTTTAAACTGTATTTACATGTCATGCTTAGTTCCTGGATTTCTCCATTCCTTTGTTGTTGTTGTTGTTGTTTTTTTAATTTATGTGTAATATTTATGATGTTTGAGGTTTTATGAAAAAAATTCTGTTGTCTTTTTTTCCTTTTGCTTGTGTAGCTAATCCAACCCGCCCTTAATTCTGTCTTTGACTTAAACACAAATCTGAACTGTTTTGTAGATGAGCAGAGCGTCTAATCAGGGCTTGAAGTGAACATCATTCACCAGCTTAACACGTGTATATTTTGCTGTGGCCGTCGCATCTGTCAGATTCACTAACCGATACAGTGTGTAGGTAGATCTCCTGTGTGGAATCCCTCTTTCCTGTTTTAAACTCTTTTGGCTGCTAAAATTCACCTGTAAAATCCCACGCAGAGTTATTTTCATGCCCAGAAGAGCACTTTTTTTTCCCCCAGCTTGTCAATAAAAATCAGTCACACAAACACTACTTGAGTTGCACTCACAGAAAGGTGTGAATTTAACACAGCTGCAGTAGTAAATGACTGCTAACAGGAACACCAATCTATGATGAAAAGTACTTCTTGACTGTAAAGTTAAAATGGTTCCAGCAGCTCGTAAACGTGAGCACGAAACGTTCATCAGCGCTGATTCAGACTCTACCAGTCACAAGACTAAAGCTCTGTCGTTAAACTAGATCTAAGTTGTTATGTTTGATGTTTGAGTGTTGGTTCTTTCTATAAAAAAAACTCTTTACCCTCCTTCTCTTGGACTGTACCATGGGGTTGTTGATGTTATATATGTGTACAAGTGCTGCACAAAAGGTAATCACAAGCAAAATGGCATATTATTTTGTGCAATTGATTTATTTTTATAGTATTTAAACAGTTTTTGGTGAGAACATTGTACCAGATGTTTTATTTTGAGGTGGGGGACTGTAAGGGCTCGGATCCAATCTGTGGACAGCTTGGTAGATTAATGAACGGGGGAAATGTCTACTAATAAAATCCTAATTTCAGTTTTCGACCACGTTTCCTTCTTTTTTCGAATAAAATGATCCATCTGTACCTGCAGCTTTTTACTGACTATTAAATGCTATCAGAAAAAGGAAAGTGAATGAACCACTAGAGTAGATTATAGAGATAATATGGCTTTCTGATAAAGTGCATTCACTTGTAAAGATTATGGCTTGAGTGTCTAACGCTAGTGTCAAATGTTGTAAAGCCCTTTTAGACTGTTACTGTCTCAGTTCACATATTTACATGCTTAAACTTGATATTTTGAGTCCATAAGTGCGTTCACACTGTCAAAGACGGTGTACTGTAAGTATGTTACACTCTTAACGGTCAAAAAGTGTGGAATGCCGGACACTCCTTGCCATTAATGGTCACCATTTTGGCTACGTAGCAGAAGGGTAGGGAATACTGACATTGTGAAAATGGTGGCCGAGGAAGCTGCCGGTTGTACATATGTTTTATATTCACATTTTGGGGGTCAATATGCGGTAAAATGTGATTCTCATTTCCAGGACGTGCACAGCGGCCATTTCGACATGAAATAGTAGGGTAAAGATGTTTCCAATGATACTATTTGAGGTTCTGTTCCACGTATTGCAGCAGAGACTTCCCAGTGAGCCAACATGCACCACAGCAGCATTAGGGTCAATGGTGTTTACCCTACTATTTCATGTCAAAATGGCTGCTGTGAAAAAGGTCTATTGAGACAACACTACGCTTCTGAAATTCGGCTGCTAAGTACAACAGCAAGTACACAGTGTACTACATAGTGTACTAACGGAAGTATTCAAATTGAGGCACAGGCTAGTTTAGTTTAACGTACTAACATACTAACATTAGCTGTTGGCACCGAACACAAGCTGAGGCTATATGAAGAAATATTTGGTCATATAATGTTTATTATTTCTCCAATACTTTTATTTGACCTGATGGTGGTGCTAGATGAAAAATGAAGGGACCAGAGCTGATGAGATAAAATGAGATTTTGGGCAGATTGTATAAAAACTGTACACTTCTGCAGTTTATCCACAGTAACAAGTTGCTGATGTTTCTTTGACACCAGCAGATTAAAATTAAAGTGAGTAAAGTAAAGTGAGTTTTTTGTTGTGAACTAAGAGTGAATTTTACTGAAATTAAAAACAAACTTTTGCAAATGAAGAATGAAAAGATGAAAAATGACTTAAAATCAGGATGCAGTTAAAAAAAAAAAGTCAAATACTGAAAGAAGAGCACAGCAGTGTTTGTTTTTATGTATTTGTCTTTTATTTATTTTTCCTGATTGAAATGTATTGTAAGGTCATAATTTGTCATTCATCACATTACATGGCATGATGCACCAGGTCTACTACACCCATTTACAGGAGGAATACACGGAAACATACACAAGGTTTTACAATGGGGAAACAGGAAGTTTAGCTCATTGCACTTACAACAGTGAATGGAACACTTTGTAGTCATTTTTAGGCTCTCGACCTTTTTCTGTATTTTATTTTTCACCCTCTTTTCTTCATTCAATTGGGTTATTTTTTGATTTTATTTTTATTTTTTTACACACATCTCCATTGTCCAGTTCACCCTCTTCATCTCCATCTCCCCAAAAAAACAAAATATCCGTCCACCCCAAAAATTACATGGAAGCCAGAATATTTTCCCCTTTTTTTTTGTCTCATTTTACAAACACAACATGTATAGAAACTCTACACAGACCAATATGTTTTTATTATTTTTTTTTTATATCCGAATACAACTTTTTAATGAGTTTTAAACAGTCCGCACAAGCCAGCCACACACGTACACGATGAGTTTTTTGTCATTTATTATTCAAATCAACAACTGCACTTGTTATGTAGGTTTTGTTGGTTTGATGCACACAAAGCACAAGTTTGGGCAGGGAGGTTTAGGCTTGCATACGCTCCAGCTTGTGTCGCTGTGTAGTGTGCAAAGGCCTCTCTCATGCCTGTGTGTGTGCATGCGTGTGTGCATGTGTGGGTGTGTTAGCATGTTTGAGATTTGCATGTTGTACAGAACATGTCCTTCATGGCATTTACATGTTGTTTGTTCAAAGCAGACTCTGCTCTGTTCTTATCTGGTATTTACACTGGAAAAAAAAGATGGCAGCCCATGAGGTGGAAGGTCAAAGGTTGGAGAGATTCATAAGGTCAGGGGACGGGTCGGGGGGTTAGGTTGGATGGAAGAGGTGTCCAGATCATGCACTTGTAATTTTATTTTGATGATTCATTACAGGTGAAAGATGAATTAACGCTCCCTGATGGTTTTACAGTGAAAGATGCACTTTTCCCTTCATGGTTTAGTTTGTTTCAGCATTCTTGCTCTCTTTTTACAACCTCTCACCTATGAAACATTTATTTTTTTATATATCTATATATATATTTTTGTGTGTTTTAAAGTCTGTCTCCGGTCCTGCTATACGTCGACTGTCTGCATGACTGACAGCAATGGTTACTGTTACTATACTACGTACTGTACAAGCACTGTATGCTACCTTTTTGGTTAAGAACAGACACACACACACACACACACAGTCTGGGTTTCCCAAAAGCATTCTAAGCTGCATTTAAATACAGTCAACTCGTTTTAACTCTCTGTGGCGCTAAAAGTTTGTCATTTGACTGTGTGTAAATACAACCTTATTGCTGAGACTTTTGTTGTCGGATTCAAAGACGACTCAAGCATTCTGAGAGTTGACTTCTTTTAAACAGATCTGATGGAAGAAACTTCTCTCGGACACGTGTCTGTAAAGATCTGAACCTTTGTGTTCTATTGCAAACTAATAAACACAAGAGTTTTGTTCCAAAACATAATTTCAGGGTGAATTTCAGCTCCTAATATTTAGAAAAATTTTAGGGAGGGGGGGCTTAAAGAAGCTATTTTCAAGCAAATATCAATTCCGATTTGTTAAGATCTTGATTTGGAACACAACTCTTTCTCTTGTTATCTTTATCTCTACATTTGTGCTTCAAACACCTCTGAAAAACCAGGCTGTGGTTTGGTGATTTTGCCCACTGATGATTGCTGTGGTCTGAACTGAAGTCTGTTGTGTTCCTGGATTTAGACAGACACCATGCAGAGTATAGACAGAGACCACGACTGGCTAGAGGGCAGTAACAGGATGGCTTTCTTCAGTGACCAGTATTGTATTTTAAAAGCCCTTGCTGCTATGCATATTTAAGTCACCTTCAGTGGCTGTATTCACACAGGAACAACAACAAAAAGTGTTTTTTTTTTGTTTTTTTTTAACATTTCGATACAGATCTTGTTATTTACGTCTTCATGGCTCTGTCATTCAAATATTACTGAATCCCTCGAGTTAACAGCAGCTATGGGACGATCACATCTGTGTCGTAAAGTGTTAAAAATCAGATTTATTGCGCCTGCATAAATCCATCCATTATTTTTTTCTGTTGTCTATTGAACATCTCCATTTCGATGCTGCATTTAGTGTGTGCTTTCCTGAGGCAAAAGTGATTAAGGAACATTTTAATGAACATTTTATTTTTTTACAAACTTCCAAAAACATACGACATACAATAGTGGAAGTTGGTATTAATTTGGGTAACTTTAAAATCTCGCTTATATTATTATTATCAGTTCTACTTTAACACGTTGTCTAATTTTAAGCTTCTGTGGTGAAGTCACTGATCTGGTGGCAGTGTACCAGTGAGTGTTGCTCTGCTGTTTGTCAGGGCCACGTGCACCTGGTGTGAAGGAGAACGACCAGATCCAAACAAAACCAGAATAATCAGAATCTTAATCCTGCAGATGAATTTAACTCTATAGAGGCCAAAGGAGGTTATTAGGACAAGAATTATGACTTGTAATCTTAAAATAGGACAAGGGGAAATCATAGAAGTATATTTTAAGTGTTTAAAATCTTTTAAAACAATGAATCACTTGACAGCAAGAACCAGAAAATGACACTTTCACACACCCATCGAATTTTAAAATAAAGTAAAACTTTGACATATTTTTCTGAAGATTTTTACTAATCTGATTGTTGTGGTTGTGTAAAAATCCAGTTATAGATAACATCTTCATAAATATAATCTCTCTCTAGATTTCAAACCTAAATCCCTCTTCTTGCTTCACTCCCTGCCAGCTTTCCATCCCCTCTCAGTATGATAAAATAAATTCTTAAATAGATAAATCATCTGATAAATGTTAAAAAATATATACTAATGTATTTTAATGACTAGTTAGGCTGTACCCAAATAAAATGTAAGAGTTGTAAAGGAGTTAGGAATTGGGGTGTTTTCATACTGCATAAAGCACCTATATTCAAATCCATATTCTCATAAATAGCTTGTATATATAATAGCTTCTTCTGGTAAATTTGCAGGTAATTCTTTTATTTCTGAGGTACAGAAATGTATGTTCCACAGTGTATTTAGCTTATAAATGTTAGTGTGTTGTGGCAGTGCACCTTTAAACAATCACACACACATGCACACACACACACTCACACATTCGCACACAAGTTAATTCAATTTAGGAATGCCTTAAATAATGCTGCCTACAGCAGTATTTTAGTCAAATATAATCTGTAAATGTTATATTATCTGTAATATCTATGTATTTGTATTTTAACCGACTTTCACCTAACTATTCTTTAAACTTTTCTTCTTCACTCCTGAGCAGACAGAAGCCATATTCTGGAATATATTTAGATCATTTTGTAGATGTATTTATATAAATCTCATAAATGTATCTATTTTTATAAATCTCTGACCAACTTTTTTTTTAACCCCTGCTTGAAGCAACATAAAACAAGATGGCCAACAGCTGTTCTGATGCATTCAGGACAACTGGGATGTTTTGGTGCTCCTGTTAACTGCACAGTTCTTTTGTTAAACCTAAATAAGCTGCTGTATGCATTTTTAGGTTCACATTTTCTTGTTTAAGTTTTTATAATTTTACTTTAATGTATTTTGAAGAATTTCTTCATGCACCATCATCTTCTTAGCTCTGACTGGCATTTCCCAGCCATCATGAACACATCTTTAGAGACAGCCTTTGGCAGAGACTCCCAGTTGAGGAGGAGAGGGGACCCTGAACATGTCAGATTAACACAGCTAATACAAAGGCCCTTCTTATTATTATTTCTTAACTTACTGGCAACCTATATTATACACAAACAAATTCACAGAATCTCCTTATTTTGATCGATGATGAATGCCAAAATAAATATAGATATTAGAGAAAATTTAGGTGTGACAAACAATGATTGTGTGACTTTTACCATTTTGTGTTTTCACTTCCCTTTTTCTCCTTGCGTTTCTTTTTTTTTTTCCTAATATGATTCATTGCATAGAAGGACTGGAGATGAGAGGTCGCCTCTTCTGCCCACCATATTTGTTGTGGTTGAACTCGTGTTTGTCTTGTTTTCTTTTCTTTTCCACATTGGATGATGGTCATTAAATACACGCATACGGACCCCCACACACATACATACAAACATTAGGAACAGAACAATATAGAGGTGACTTTGAGGTTTTCTGCGCCGGGCGGCATGCGAAGGTTCCCAGCGAGCGTTCACACAGACAATATACAGCAGAAGTTGGTTGGTTCGTTGGTTTTGCTGAAGGCCTCTCAATGTTTGGCCCGACAGAGTACGTTTTGAGTACCGAACCGCAGATCCCACAATGCACTGCAGGAGCAACAGCAGGGAGAACACTGACCTGAGAAGTTTCCATGACAACTGACAGTCTGAGAGAGAGGTTTTCGGGGGTTGGGTTACAGGTCTGGACGCCACCATGATAGAAAATGAAAAGTTAAAAAAAGGCAAGTGACTTTGTGACACAACCAAGTGTGTTATTTTTGGTTCCTCAGTCACATAAGTGCTGATCTTTTTTTTTTTTTTCCTCTCTTTTTGACACCGTTTTTCAAGTGTGCTTTCACATGCGCTGTGCACATTTGACAGAGTGAAGACACATGCTGATACACACTGGTGTGTGAGGAGCTCGGCTGGGCTTTTTGCAAGCTCCCAATGAACGTCCATCTTGGAGGGTCAGAAGAATCACATCGAAACCCAAACCCCTCCAGGTGACGGTGTCAAGTCCAGTTCTGCCGCGATGTGTGACTGGTCTGCTTTTCAGTGCCTCTCTGCTGCCCTGCAGTGCTTTCAGATCAGACTCCAGCTGGCTAATACAAGCAGCGTATCACTTCGATCCACTGACTGGCTGATTGAAGACATGATGTCTCACTGTTGGTTGGAGGAGAAGATCTGGGTGGTACCAAACTCTTGTTTATATGTGAGCTCCTGCTCTCTGACGTATTAGTACAGTATTGGAGTACTTTTCGTGGTATGTTTAAGTCAGACTTGAGCGGTACATCAGTGGTAAGTTAGACAGACGGAGGCAACACGTTTCTGTTCCACCAACTTTTTAAATGACACAAGGTTGTGCTCTTCACTTTCTTACCTCTTTACGCTATTGCTTTTATAAGTATTGATAATAAATAAGAGTCAGAAAATTGACAGGGGGCTTGATGAAGGTAACAAAACATTACAAAACATAAATAAAAGAAAAATAATATCACAAACAATTATCAAAAACAAAGTTAATTTAAAAAATATAAATTAATCTCACTGTGGCCAGTGTTCCTCTGATATTACTACATAAAAAAGGGTGTGATGAAAATATGTGTTCACAGGGTGTAATAAAAAATATGCCACTTTTACTTCAAAATAAAATATTTAAAAATGATTAAGGCGATATTGGTAACCTGCAACGTAAAAACCAGAAACAAAAATGACAAAACTTAAAATTTGAAAAAATGAAAAGACAACACAAGAAATGGTAACCACCTACAACAACATGAGAAATATCTGAGAGCCAAATGTTGTGGAGCAGTTGGAGAAACCCCATCACCACAAGCACTGCAGGTAAATGTTGTCTTAATGGCTTTGTAATGGGTGAAAAACAACCCAACCGCATACGGCTTCACTCCGAAAAACAATAGATTTTTTTCCTTAAAAAAACAAAACAAAAAACAAAACAAAAGGCTCCTCTTATTCCTGTGGCCCAATTCCTGTCTGTTGCTCCGGAAATCTCTCTTCTTTGTTATTATTTACGTCGTCTAGCAAAGATGTGTTTCCCAGTGTCTTTATGGCCTCTGTTAAGTAATGAACAGTGTAAGGTCTTGGATATAAAGTTCCATGCATTCCAAATTCCTATTTTTTTTTTTTTAATCCACTATACACTTCTTTAAAGACATGGCAAGTTGAGGATCATTGGGTGGGGATTAGAAAGAAAGAAGAATCAGCATTCAAGAAACGCATAGAGGTGAGGAAGAGGGGGAGCAAAAGGTTTTAACAGTTCCAATCTGGAATGTAGATAGAAACAGAGCAAACCGTAGAAAGAAACACACGCCGACACACTCGTTCTGTGCGTTAGCTATGTTGTTTCTATTGTCTTATTCATTCAACATGACATTTTCCATTAATTTCCCTCCCGAAGGGTGATGTAACAAGAGGTCTTTAGTACCAGAAAAGCCTGCAGTACTTCAGCGAGTTTTATCCTTTTTCCCCGCTCTTGTTTTTTTACTTTGAGAAGAGAAAGAAAAGAGGAGAGAGGTTGGTTTGTTGCTGTTACTCCTAGTTTGAGCACAGGACTGTGAAACCAAGGATCCTGGCATGCCACCATGCTTGTGGTAAAGCTACCATTTCCCGCACGCTGTAAGTAGGAAACGTGGCTCTCATATAAACGATGAAGTCGTCAGCATATGGGAGTAGAATTACACCGCCCTTTTATTTCCTTCTGTTGAAGCTGCAGTGTTAAATTCACATGGAGGGCTGAGGTGGTAGATGGCTCCTATTGGCTGTACTTGTCTTCACCGGCTGTGTAGATCTCCAGTGATGTAAGTAGAGCTCCCTCTACTGGCATGGAAGAGCAGGATTTCTTTTAATTCTGCTTTCAGTTTTGGCTGCCAGCTTCTCTTTTGTAAGGAAGGAATGGAGATGTGTCTCACTGCTACAGGTTGGTTCAAGGGCTCCTTGGTAGTTTGGTGGAGTCCAATTCTTTGTCTGGGGACACTGGATTGAGGATAGTCCTTATGAAGATTGATGTTGGCTTGGAATGATCTGTGAAAAAGCAACGAACAAGAATTTAGTATTGAACCCAAGCCTTTTGATGTTCATAAAGGTCTTGGAGAGTTAGTTCAGCTGTCACTCAGCCAAAATGGTCACCTGTAACTGTTCGTCTTGCTTACAATATCCAGTAATGAGAGGTGAATATTTCATGTGTATGAACACCATAGCAAACATTGATTCACACACAGCAATTGTATTCCTTTCAACTTGGTGGGACAACAACTTTTAGAATAGAAAATATATCATAACACAGGAGCTCAGTAAATGAACAATTTCACAATTGATTGATAATGTGTCACACAAGGGAACTCTCTACCCAAATCAAGGTGACTGCTGTATTTTGTTGTAATGATGTAAAAATTAAGTTGGCCACTAGATGGTGGATAAGTCTAGGCAATGCACTGCTGATCGACAGTATATTGTACTAAGTTTCTCAGTCTACCTACTCATGAGATTAGTCAGTCAAAGGCAAGTGGACCTTTGCTCCCTCCAGTAAAGCTTGGACTTACATACATGATTTTTTCACCATTGCATTCACAGGATATTAGTGCAGTGAAGGGTTCCAATGCTTAAGTCATGTAGACGTGACAAAGATCCTCGTCAAAGCAGAATGTTGTGTGTTTAATAAATTACCAGTGTCACTGATTTGTGTTTAGAAAGCCCATGGCAAGCTGGTATCTGTCTTCTGCCAAGCATATCATGTATCTTTGCGCATCAGCATCTGGTCAATGTATTTAATTTATTCATTACAAGAAAATTCTATCCTCAGATCATCCTACACCTACAAAGAACAATAATGAAAGTAGAAGCAGAAGCCAGAGTGTAAAGAGTTGGTGGAAATCCTGAACTGAAAACCTGAAAATGAACAGAGCTTCAGTAAAAGCCACATTTTCTCTAACATTGTTCACAGTGAGTATTTCCAGCATGAACCAGCTGTATGAGGCAGCAGGAGAACGAGGTCAGAGATATTCCTAACATCCCCAGACACCATGTCAGCCTTTGCTGACACAGCACCTGTCAATGTAATGGGCAGAGTGCATGTTATGTTGCTGCCTGAAATAACACAGGAGTAAGGTCACTTGTATGATCTGGCACTTCAAATGTGCTTCACAGCTCTGAGTTAGAGGCCTTTTATTGTGCAAACTAGTAGTGCTTCATGTTCTTTCTTTTAGTATTTGTTCCATAAGAATTTATTTCTGCCTCTGCAAACTGGGATTACTGTCTGTCCTTCTCCGGCTAACAGGGCAAACGAATGAGAGAGCACTTCAGTGCTCATATACACCTGCAGTAATTAGTCCCAGTGCAAGATACCTGTGTGTCCCAGACACAATATATAGCTTCACTTGATGCCAGTGCGGCCTCCTGGGTATCTCTACCAACACATTTCACCCTGAATCCTTCACATTTACATTTAAATGCAAATATTCTCCATTTAGGTTCAGTGTTTATTTGCCAAAGAGGAAAGCAGTTAAACTGCCCGTAAAGGTCCAGTGCGTAGGATTTAAGTGGCATCTAGCAGTGTAGTTTTGGCTTGTTTAATCACTCCTTCTTGGAAGCTTGGAAGCTCGAAAAGCATAATAATTTGTCCATACTGGGCTACTGTAGAAAATGGCTGTTCAACATGACAGACTCCATCGAAGAAGACCTGTGGCATCTGTAGATATAAAATCTCATTCTGAGGTAACAAAAACATAACATTTTTTTACTTTCAGGTGATTGTAAACTATTGAAAACATAGTTATGCATATTATATTTAATTTCTGTCTTCCTTAAAAAAGAGCCCCTAAATTTTACACGCTGGACCTTTAAGTAGTTTTAGTGAAAGCTGCTGGTACACACACAAAAACGTATTCTTTCATTTGTTTGTGTGATGAAATGTTGCATATGAGAGTTGTAGATGTGTATAACAAACATTTGTAAATAATCATAAAAGAAAGAAACTAATTATTTTCTAAATAGAGTATTTCAGACTCTATAATCATGTTTACAGACTGCCTTCCTCCATGGACTCCTGTTTTCTGTTCAGTCGAGTAGCAACATGTTTCCCAACGCATCCTTTTAGAATCACGCCTTCTGCTTTTCCTTCCCACTGTGCCTGACCCAGATTAACTGCTCCAAACATGCTATATATTTATATGTGCCCAGCACCAGACTTAATCTGTTCCACTGAACATAGCCCCCCAAAGGGGTCGTACACAACAGAGGCACAATGACGCACACAAAGATGTATGAATATAAGCACGGATGCATACACACACATACACAAGATGACTCACTGGACAGAGGGAGGAAGAGAGGGGAAAAAACACTGCATGGCCTAAAGTGTATGGACATGTACTGTTATTTATTATTTATCATGGATTAAGCTAAACCCCGTCGTTCCAGTTAGTGCTACTCCACATGTGAGACAATAGTGTGTTTCCAACATCATGGCCCTTTCTAATTACTGTAATGTTTGGGTGTCCATATACTTTTGGCCATATAGTGTACCAAAACACAAGGACAGAGAGTTATGAGTGACAGGACTAGCAAGAACTGGAGTTAAGAAAGCAAGACATCTCTCCATGGGTGGGGAGGATGACAGCAGAAATGGAAGTGATGGAGAACTAAGATGGGGAGATCCTCACAGGACGGAGACGAGTCATGCAGAGAGAGAGAATGAAAGAGAAGAGAGCAAGGAAAGACGGTGAAAAAGTAAGAGCAAAAGAAAAGAAGAAGGCGGTGATGTTTGACAGCGGGAGTCGAGCGTGGGAGGAGGGGGAGTTCTCTTTGCAGCAGTCACATGGTGCAGTTAGTCAGCGCATGGCTGCACAGTGCACAGAGACACACACAGTCCAGCCTCGGTACATTATCTTTTATGGCACATATGCAACATGTCCCCCACCCATGGTGCATCACAAGCTTCAAAACCCTCTGTGCCAAGGCAAAAGACATGTATTTATATTGTACTTCAAATGATAAAAAATGCTCCTTTCCTATTGCTGCTTCTATCTTTACTGCCCTGACGCACATAACACACATTTACACCTTTTATCAGAGCCACATGCCATGAAATGAAAGGACATTGCTGTTCCTGAAAATGACATTCATGCTAATTGGCACTGGTAAATAGGTTTTGTGCTAGCTAATGCAGGTTTATGTTGAATGTGTCTGTAAAAGATTCACTACCAATGATTTTTTTACTCTGCTCCTGGCAAATTGCTTAAATAAATGTGGTGATTTCTAAATGTGGTCTTTGAAGCATTAAATATCATGCATATAAACAACTCCATAAAATAGTTTTTGTGTGTAAATGTATCATGTGGGACACAGAAAGTGACCACAGTCAACTACAGATAATGGGAGAGAGTCAGCAGTGGATGAAATCACTCACTCACAAAAAAATATGTTAAACCAAATAAGTCAAAAGATCCTGCTTTGCAAAATGAAGGTATTGTAGTTTTAATCTTCTAAATATTAGTGTTTATATAATATTTATATTAGTGAGTACATAACAGCACAACCTGTGTAAGGGTCCAGTCTCACCTGTAAAATCAAATTTTGCACTTTTTTTCAAGTTTTAATGCAGAATTTAAAGCTGTTGTCGCAACCAGATCAGAAGATTTGAAAAAATAAATCCACATATAAAGTCAAAGTCATATATACAGTCAAATGTAAAGTCAAATAATTGATTAGTTGAATACATATTTTGAACACTCACAGATGGATTAAGGTGGCTCATGAACAAAGAGTTTTTTGAACACACTTGTGTTTTGTATTAAACTACTTTCGTGCATTTTAAACTCACTGGTTTGTATTTAGGTTTGGGGGTTTTTAAGTGTTTGTCACACGTCAGAAATAATTAAGACTTCTGTGATGTTGTTATCAACGTGAAGACAAATAATCCCCAAAATACTCCTTGAACATTGGATTTTTAAAAAAGGCACCAATGTGCGATGACATCACAGTGAAGTGAATAAAGTAAAAGAAATTCAGGTTCTTTGAGAGGCGTCTGAGTCTGTTGGGCTTCGTGTCTCACGTTAAATGATGATTAAAGACAAACATTTTACTTTGGTTTGGTTCATAAAGAGACAAACTGAGCTGGAAGCCTCATTCTGATCCTAGTCTGATGTTTCATTGTCACTTTGCTCTAATAGGTTAAAAGCAGGCAGTGGTTCACTGACATCCTCTTCGAGAAAAAAAGACTATTGCTGATTTGTTTCTGGCCGAGCTGACTGCAGGCTTTTAAGCTCACTCAACCCGGTCGCCAGTGATTTTCAGGAGCAGGCCACAATACAACAGCTGCAAAAACACAGAAGCAGCGACAAAGCTGGCTTGAGGCTGCGCTGGAGGGACGAGCAACACAGGAAGTTTGAATCCACAGATACCAATGGAGATGGAGAATTACAGATGTACAAATGTCCTGAAGACAAAGTGATAAGTAAATTACAATTGTCCTTTTGTACTCAGATTTGTTTCTTAAGGGTTAGATTAATGTTGCTCTAGTTTCTTTAAAGGAGCCCTGTGGAGTTTTTTTGTAAACAAACAAAAGTTATGTCTGAAGCAGATTTTTTAAAGTATTCTAACTCCTTAATTCTTAACATCCATGTTTACTAGCTGCAAAACAGAACATTAGTTTTCTACAGGTGAAAATATTGCAATGGGAACAGTTAGAAAAAGTTCAAACTTACTGTCTGGCCTGCCAGAGAGAGTGGCGTGTTCTCTCTGCCAGTGTGTGCTCAGGCCTGAGACATGAAGTATCCGGAGGATTTCAGTCCTTGTTGGCTGCAACAGAAAGCAGCAGCATTTTAGATGAGATGCTTTTCTGAATGTTCACCCTCTGATACATTATTAGACCAGATCAGACATAAACTCCACTGTGTCCCAATGAGCTGCATAACAATATGAATATATTTACCATTATGTTGGTTTAATTATTGTACATATTTTAAAAACATTTGTGGGTAACATGGAACATGTCAGCTACAGCCTGTGTTCAAGATAATCAAACCCAAATGACGGTGTCAAAGTGTCAATGCATTCAGATCTTTAACTGTCAGTCGACATATAAGACATATGAATGAACATCCTATTAAACCACACAGGTTCGAGAAAATGATTAAAAGTTTTTGTCACTGCAGCAGTGGATTTTTTAATAATTGGTGTTGAGTTAATTAGTGAAAACTGCTGGCGAATGAAGACATCTGTTGGACATGTACAGTTTATGGCCTCAAACTGTGGTAGCAGGTGAAATGACAATTTAAATACTCACCAGTATGCTCAGCTTCCCCTCTCTCTCGCTCCTTCCTCTCTCTCTTTTAGTAAAACAAAAGCAGGGGGAACTTCGCAGGCTTTTCTGGTACGGCTCGTGACTTCGTCATTTGACATTTACATAGTCCTGAAAATACACGGATACGTTGGTTTATATGATATTCTTTTTCATTTCACATTAGACAAGCTTCCTCAATCAAAGCAGTGTTTTTGCTGGACCTCCAAAGTCACAGTAGACAGATTATTTTTATACTCAGGGTGGGTTTTTTTCTCCATTGAAAGAAGGCTCAAGTTATTTAAGAAAAGTCTGCACAGGCCCATCTGTCAGCGTCTTATTTATTTTTCATTGTTCTGAGACTTGCTTTTGGTTTCATGTCTCTGGGAAGTCCAGTCTCGAGTAAATCAAATCTGAAGCTGTGAAGCTGAAGTCCACACAGCTCTGGTGGTGGTAGTGTGTGCAGTATATGTAACCCTCGACTTGACACCACTGCATCGCAGCGTTGTATTCAGCAGTGATAACCTGCTCTGTAAACACACGTCCTGTTTGATGCAGACAGTGCACCACAGTAGGAATAAGTTGTCAGTGTCAGCGCTAACTTCTCAGAACCAAAGAATAAGAAACAGAGACAGAGAAGAAAACACACAAACACTCGTAGACACACTGTTTTAGGAACACACTGCCTGTTCTGAGTAAACCACTTTAAGACGCTCACTCTCTGCTGCCTACAAGAGTCAACACACAACACACTGTAGCTATCTGTCAACATCCCAGCAGACTTTGAACCAGCAGCATCTCAGAGATTTATATTTATACCTAATGTTGAGATACACCTGTTCACTGAAGAGAGGAACTGTTTCCAGCTCTTTGTGCACAAATCATTGACCAAAACTACTGTTGGTTACTTTGTATTCTTTGAAAAGTGCCCTGCTTGCCTTTTCAGATGCACAATCATTGTATTAGCTACATTTTATAAACTATATTATGAATTTCATTTTAGACCTCAATGCACTTGCTCTACAAAAACAAAACAAAACAAAACCATAAATAACAAACATAATCTTCGGCTCAGGTGAAAACAAGAGAGTAAAACTTAATTAAACTGAGATGAATTGCAAACTACTCCCTTCAAATCGCTTGAGGGAAACCTCTGTGTTCTCTGCACATGACTTATTGGGATACATAGTAGGGAGGTATGAAAATATGTACCTTAATCGTGGTACCTCAGAATAAAGAGGTGAACTTCTTGCCAAAACCGGAGATAGCTGGAGGAAAGTGGACACAACAGGAAGAAGAAGTTAGATGACTGAGAACAAGATAAAATTATAAAAAATTGAATCCTAATGAGGTTGTTTAATTTTTACTCAGCAGTGCATGCAATATTTTTTCCTGTTTGTTTGATGTATATTAATATAGTGCGATACACATGGTTATTCCTTGGTTGTGGCAATCGTTTTTGTCTCTTTGTGTCTCTTTGTAGTTGTTTTGCATCTCTGTGGTCATTCTGCACCTCTTGGTAGTTGTCTGATTGACTTTCCAACAAGAAATGTTAACAGTCACTTCAAACAGAGGCTCAGGAGCCCCCTTAGGCCTGTGCCTGGTAGGCCTCATGGGTTTAGCATTTAAGGCAGTTAATGAAGTAAAGTAAGTATCTAGTTTGAAACATGTCTTTGTCCAACACAACTGATGCCTTACATAGCTGAATCACTTGTTTAAAGTGTGCTGTTATTTCATGATTTGTTTATTGTACCTTCTCCCAGTTTGCCAGCCTGCTCAGCTGCTCCTCCAGGCAGGATCTTGGACAGCACACTGTCTCCCTCCATGCCAGGCTGACCTGCTGCTGCACTGCCAATACCTCCTGGCCTAGGAGCTGCCTTGGAGCCTGTAAAAGATAGAGGAGCGAGAGAAAGAGGAGAGGGAAGGAAAAGACAGCAGGATTGAGAGGATAAGAACAGTCAGTATCTCTGCAGGTTAGGTGGCATCTATCAGTGTACGTATTTTTAAATTTTTCTACGATGACATCTTTCAAAATGTCACACCTGGTGTCTCATTGCTCTTTTAAAAAAATCACTTAAAATCAAACAGTGTGGACAACAGAAAACATCTTTCATCCTTCAGTTGCCTGTTGAATTTCATCCATTTTCCATAACCTCTTAACCATATCAGAGTCGTGAGGGGCTGGAGCCAATCCCAGCTGACATTGGGCGAGAAGCGGCACACCCTGGACAGGTCAGCATCTACTGACTCAGTAGACTCTTAAGTCTAATAATTGACTTAGCATCAATTACACGATATTGAATTTTGCCAGTGATAATAAGCCACATTTTTAGGGCCTTTTCACACCTACCTGCCCACCTACCCAACTAATTAAATGAATTCCTAAATACCAAATCAACTAACTACACTCACTACATAGTGACTTGGCACATTCAGTTTGATCTGCTGCCTTGAAGTGAAACCCCTCCCACTGTAGGATTATCTGAAGATTAGTATCAGATAAAATGAGAAAACACACACTGGTTACATAATACAGACACAGTGGGCAACAGCTGGATAGACGGGAGACGGGGATGGGAGTGGTGGGAGTCTGTGTTTGATGATACTGTACCTATGCCTGTGAGCGGAGGCTGGGCGGCTTTTGTGGCCATGACGGGCGGTGCCTTTGCTCCAATTGCAGTTACCGGAGGTGTGTCGATCTTGGCCTGCAGCGGGAGAGAGAGCCGGAAGATGAAACAGCAGGAGTGACCGTGGAGAGAAAGCGCATGTCATCATTCAGTAACACAATCTTCTCAGTGCGCAAAACAGGAATAGGAATAATATGGGATCATCTCCGTTTACTCAAACCAGAAAAAGAAAGATGGAGAAACTGACAGAGGACGATAGAGAAAGCTGCTCCCCCATTGTGCTGTGTTGTGACAGCTTGCTAAATGACATGAATGATGACTGACTGAATCATTCATCAACATGCTCAACTGTCAGTCTGAGGATTCAGTTCCTCTACCTCCTGTCAACCTGCTTGGAGGTCCATTCAGAATTTTAGGAATCAAGAAAAACTAGTTGAGTTTACTTTGTTTTTTGTTCATTTTTTTTAGAATAAAAAAATATATAAATATATATATATATAATACAACAACCTTCCGGAAACATCTTGTTTCAGAGGCCAAATATTTAATCACTGCATTTATAATGTCTTGACGGCTCTCAGACAGTTAGTTAAAACAGGCCATTAGACAATTGCACCACTCACTTGAAATGAGAACTATAACTAATCATAGAGAAACATTTGAGACATTCCCCGTTAAGTGATTTGGCAAATAAATACCACGATTTATGAATCCCAGAAGAGCTGAAGAAAGCAACAACAATTTAACAATTTAAATGAAAGCTCCAAACCAATAAGCCAACTTTTCAGTCTGGTATTTGCAGATAGATTTTCTGTCGTTATTGGAAATTTGTCCTTGGTTTGAGCTCCTTTTTGATAGTGTGTTGTCTTTAACTGTACTTTTATTCCTTCTTCATGCCGGGTATTGCATTATATTATTGTTATTTTAAGAATTTCAATGTAAACTTTGCCTCTGTTGCAATGCTAAACAGTTAATGGCAAATGAGCAAACTCTGATGAAGAACAGGAGATTTCCTTTTAAGCACTCTAAATTGCAGGAGCCTGAATGAAAAGTGGTATATGAATAAAGTGTAATTGATTGGTGTTTGTTTGTAAATGTCCCACATTTTCTTGCATCATCTCTTCATCTGAGTGGACTGCTGAGTCATTGTGAGAAGTTGGAAAGCTTTAGTTTTTCTCTCCAACTCTGGACTAAACTATAGCAGAGAATAGCTTCAGGAAAGATGCAGACCAGACCTTTTCTGATATCCATCACTATAATGGTTGGTGCTATCAGAGCACAGGAAGTTGTTCTCTTGTGATCTCTCTCATTTCTCTGACTTCGTGTCCTCTGTTTTCTGTAAAAGCTCTTTGTGTCACTCCTGTTTGAAACCACTCCATAAAAAATCTTGACTGGACTTGACCAACACTGGATTCATGTCAAATAATCATATATAATATTCTTTAGTTTTTTTTCCCCCCACTGACTCCAGTTTAGCTGCAGCAAAGCAGAGGTGATGCATTATGATGCGGCACACAGTATTTCATTATTTACAGCCACTTAATCAATGCTTTTAATTACACGATGGACTGAACATAAGAGTGTAAGTGAATGAGTTTGCAGACTGAATAATAATCATATGACAAATTATATTTACTGTTTACGGCTTCCTGCCAGAGCTATTCCACGGCGGAGCTTTCAGAATAATTTCCAAGACAAATTTCTGCATAATTTGATATCAGACCATATGAATTATTTCACTTTGCTTTCCCGCTGGTAGTACGACAATGCAGCACTATGAAAATCATGAACGCCTTTCAGGAAAGAAAGCACGTCATGAATAATTTGTGGATAGTCATAATGGACACAGTGACAGTGGCTTTGTGAACTTCATTGGCAGCACATTCATGTATTTACCAGAGACAGATTGGATTCAGGAAGAGAATCATGAAACTGTCTGAATTTTCTTGCTAAATGTCATTATAAGATTTTTACACTCCTAAGCAAATAGATTTATATGGATTTATGATTGTGGAGTAAATGCAGGGTGGATTAGATGCAGGGAGACATTTTAAGCGCCAATTTCTTGAGTGTCTAGCAAACAGTGAATCAGCTACATTCAGTTATCAGCTGCCTCTGTGTTAATCGCAGTGTTAGATAAGGGCTGCCAACAGAGGCACAGCAGAATATAAATAAACCATCTGAACTTGGGGGACATGGAGCAGTTCTTATCTCTGAGAGCATGGGGGGACACAGGAGGATGAAGAGAAAGCAAGGGCCAAGAGTGAAGACTGGTTGAAGACTAGGACAAGGTGAAAGGGGAGGAAAGAGGAAAGGGCGAGCTGGTGGAAGAGAAATAAATGACTATGAGGTAGATGATGAGAGAAATAAAAGGTGAAAGAATATGAAGCAACAGAACAGAAACAAAGAAAAGAGAGGAATGTGTGTGTGGGAGGTAAATAGCTATCTGTGGTGCATTAGTTCTGCAAGACAACAAACAGAGGACGTGTATACAGTATATACCAGGGCTTCATCAGAGCTTGTTTCAAAATGTCACATCAATCACACACCATGCAGTGATGGAGAAAAATAAATTACTGTAAATCTGATCTGCAACAGAAAAAATAACCACATTCTTTGTGTCCTCTTTTTCACTGGAAACAACCATATCAAATCTTGTTAACATTCTCATTTACCCTCATCTTTGTACTCACCATGGTGGGTGTCGTGGTTCCTGCTGGACCTGTCTGCCTGGTTTGCCCCATGGGCCCACCTGCTGGTCCCATCTGCCCTGGCTTGGCCTGGCTCTGCCCCATGCCCATGCCCATGCCCATTCCCATGCCTTGTCCCTGGGCTGGAGGCTGTTGCTGAGGGCCAGTGACTGCTGCGGCACCAGGCTGCCCAGGCCTGGCTGCTGATGTCTGGGCTTGTTGTTGGAGCTGGGTCCTCTGTCCTGGAGGCCCATCTGTCTGGGGACCCGGACCACTTTGTCGCCCTGATCCTGTAGGCCCACCAGCAGGGCCCTGAGCACGGGTTGAGCTGCTGCCAGACCTGGATGAGCCTAGATGGAAGAAGGGAAAGTAGATTTTTTGAACACATTGTTACAAAATTGTCTAAATTTACCACAAGAACTAGAAAAAGGTCAAGAGAACAAAAAATCAGCAGTTAGCTTTTACAGCAGATACTGTAAGACAAGAAAGTATATCAGCAGTACTCTGAACCCTGCAAGACTTTACATGTGTCAGGATACGACTGACAGCCCACAGTAATCATGTCTGCCGAAAAAGGATTCAGTCGATACATCTGTGATTATCTGTTCCTTGTCTGAAGTGTATAGTTCCTCTGATCGATAAGATCCAGATAGTTTTTGTATAGATAGTATATATATTTGTAACATTTCAACCTCTTTGTCTGCAGATTATCTATAGATATAATATATGTAAGAATTCATGAACAAACCCATACCAAGATGTTTTTTGTGCTTAAACTGAACCAAATGTTGACCACGGTGGCGTAATTTAAGAAAATGATTTTTGAATCTCAACTAACAATCTGTTGAAATACTATCTGTAGGTTGACAATACAAATACAAATAAATCGTTACCAAGTTCTGCTTTTGTAAAACTAAAACTCCAACCTACTGATTAAGGAACTGCAGTATTTTTTTACAGAACATTTTTCTTATTAATATAATGGCCTTTCAGTTTTTATTATATTGTGTACAATAGCAACTGACAGGTGATGCAGGAATGAAAGAGAGATGACATGCAACAAATGACCAAACCAAAGATTTAATGAGTACACTGATAAGAACATAGCCACAGCACTGCCTCAGGAGAAAAGTTACGCTTGATATAGTTAATTAAAAACTGTTGATCCCTGAGGGGACAGTTGATTGTAAAAGAGCATTAAACTCAGTCTGAACAACAGGGGATATTAAGTATTTTTGCTTCGACCTAAATAAGAAATTCACTGGGATCTTATCCAAGAATCAGTTTATTATTGCCCAGTAATAATCCGAGGGCGTACAATAGTTTAGGAAATTTCAGATCTGTGGAATACATTCATAAAATTGTCATTTCATTCATACTGAAGACTTTCATACCCATTCCCCAGAGGTAAAAAGAATAACTCTGAAATAACTTCCGTGCTATCATCAGTCTGACTCTGTTGAAGCCTTAAAATCCAAACTTAAAACTCATCTTTTCCTTAACCTTCAGTTAATTACTTATTCTTTGATTACTTCAGACCTTGTGCCTGATGCTGTGCAGATTATAAATCCCCACGAGGCAAATTTGATACTTGTGATACTGAGATGTATACATAAAACTGACTTGACTTAATTTAAATGTGAATTCAAAATTAAGTGTAACACTAGAACATTTACTCAGAGAACATTTCAACTGACCTACTAGTACATTTTTACTCCAGTACTCCCTAGAAATATGCCTCTTACTTATCTCGTCACATACATATAATTTGTTTTAAATGAAGACGTTTTGGCACCCCTCCTGATTCTGGATGGACTCCAGACTTCCTACAGCGGGCAGAATCTGAATGAGGTGTATAATTGTTTTAGTCATAAAATTGAATGAGCAATTTACTTTTGAATTATGTATCTTTTACTACTTCCCCTGCATTTTCCAAATGCCCAAAGACCTTATACATAATAATGGTATAATGTATACTGTTAGACCAATGTTTCCGAGTAGTTAAAGAGATGCAAAGCCAATTAAAAAATAAATGTCAGGTGTAAAGGTGTCCTGTATGTACCTGGTGGTTGTCCCTGCATGTCCACTGGCTGCTGGGATTTGCTGCGTGAGGAGCGGTGTGGATCTCCCTGTCTGGAGGAGCGCTGGCCATGGTGGTGCCCTGACGGATCCCGGGAGTAGTCCGAAGAGTGGTACCCTCCAGACCTTGAGTCACCACGCCTTCCTGAAGAGGAGGATCTTCCTGAAGGGTCATGGCGCATTGATGGGTCTTTTGGGTGCCCCTTAGATGACCTTGAGGACCTCGGCTCATCTGAATGACGTGACGAGGATGAGTGTCTGCTAGAGCTGCCATGGTGCCGGTGGTCACGGGATGAAGAGTGTCGCCCTCCGTGACCATACTCGTCCTGGGGCCACAGGTCCTCCTCAGGAGGCTCATCGTAATCATGGTAGGTGTGTTTGACACCATGCCGGCTCCTCCCAGTTGAATGGCTGCTGCCGTAGTGTCGAGAACTGGAGCGTGGCTTCTCAAACCAGTCAGTTTCTTCTTGGCCCAGATGGTAGGCTTTGGAAACCGAGAGCAGATCACAGTCAATCTCCATGTCGTTTGGAGACAGCGGCATGCAGGCTGAGAGAAGGAAGGAGGCAGGAAGAAGAAGACCAACCGCATGCAAAAGAAAAGAATAGAAGGGAGAAGACACAGAAAGAAAGGCAGAAAATAAAAATAAAAGTTTTACATCCATGCAGAATACACTCCACATCGCGTGGACACATTACAAGACAATATACATATGATAAAACAAACACTGCAAAACTGTCTGCTTTGCTTTGACAGCTGTTTTTGTGTTCAAATATTTCAGCTTATTTCCATTACATGGAAGAAAATGTATGCTCCAATTTAAACAACTGCCTTGCATAGACCATTTAGATCTTCTTATCCGGTACTTTTTGAAAGATAAGGTTCAAGCATAGAGAAATGATTGTGAGAGACTGTTTTGCAGTGTGGACAAAGAATTCATAAATCAAAACACATGTAAACAGAACATCAGTGCCAAAGACATAATCAAAGATAAAACCCTGTAAAGAAAAAAACAATGCATCTGTGTCGTGCAAAGAAGACCTTTCAAGTGAATCAGAGTGTAGCGAACGAAGAAAACGACCACGCCGAAGAACCATGCGAGTATTGGACGGACAGACAGACGACTGGACGAACAGGCGGAAGGACGGACAGGCAGGCAGACAGACAGACAGCAGTCCACTGATAAGAGAGCTCCAAAGTGACTCTCAGGAAGAAGAAAACATCAGCATGCAACGGCTATCTCTGTCTCTGTTTTTCTTTCTCTTTTTCTCTGCTAAGCCTAGCCTCTGGGTGGGTGGGGGACGTTTAGATAAACGGTGGGGGCAGTAGTAAGTAGTGAGACTGTGTGGGCATTCAGTTCCCACAATTACCTTCACTGTCTGAAACAGCGCAATGATAATCGTCTATTATGTAAGTATCATCCGATTTGTAGACATGCGTCCGGGGAAGGTCCCTTATGTGGTCTTGTACATCTGGCAGCGAGTGGCTGGAACCATACTGGCCATAATAGTATTGATATCTACTGCTGCGACTGTCGTACGGGTCGGGACCTAAGCTTGATGATCGCCCAGAACCCATGAACCTCCCCAGGGGACTGAGTGGGCTCTCCTCCTCAGAATACTGCCGGGTTGGATGGCGGCCCCGGCTGTAGCCAGATCGGTAGGAGCGGTCGTCCCTCTCATAGGATCGGCTGCGATACCCAGGGTAGTCCCTGGATGAGATCTTGTCCATGCCATAGCCGGTGGAACGGGAGCGACCAGTGGAGGTGTAATAAATCCGATCGTCCTCCTCCACCGATGAACCGTAGTATCGACTACTGTGAGTGGTAGTGCCACTGCTGGCATCGTAAGCGGTCCTCTTAAAGCCGTAATCTTCAATCAGCTGTCGCCCTCGAATGTGAGAGGAGGGGTAAGTCCCCCCTGTTGCTGAGGAATAGGAGGCCAGGTCTGCCTCCACATCCCGAGCCTCCTCAATGGGGGAAAACTTGGAGATTTTTTGCTCCATACTCCCCAGTTTCCTGTGCTTGCTGCGCTTGGAGGACATGACAGCAGGAGCCAGAAGGCTTCTGGTGGACGACGAAGGTTTCTGTACCCCGGAGCGGATGCTGCCATGTTTGTAGTCGTAGTCATAGTAATAGGGGGATCCCCCACCCATGCTAGCGCTCACGCTGCTGCTGCTGCCCCCTAGAGGTCCGTGCCTGTAGCTGCTCTTACCCCTGCCGTGGTGGTCGTACAGCTCTTCCTGCATCGCTGCTTCCTCTTCAGGTGCCCTGCCGTAGGAGGAGCTGCCAGTTCCCCCACGCGTCGTGCTGCCAATGGTGCCGCTGTGGCCGTGGATGTCACCCGGGTAGCGCCCACTGCCGCCATGATGCATCATGTCCCCTGTCGTCGTGCCCAGCCCGTCTTTTGCCGTCAGCTCACTTACATCGTCAATCATCATATAGTTCCTTGGGATGTTTTGCTCTAAGCCAGGAGCCCCATACATCCCGTCTGCAGTGCTGTACGTGGAGGGACTATCTACAGAGTGCCCATAGGCATTAGAAACTGTAGAAGTGTACTGTCCGTACGAGCTGGCTGTGGTGGTGGTGTACAAGTATTAGCAGTGGTTGTGGTGTACTGGCCATATGAACTAGCTGAGGTTGACGTATACTGGCCATAAGTGCTGGGTGGCATGGTAGAGTATCCACCGTAGCTGCTGGACACTGGTGCTGAGCCATAGGGCCCATAGGAGCTGGCCATAGTTGTCGATCCAGTGTACTGACCATAAGAGGGGGCTGCACTGGAATAGGTAGCATCCTGTGCCGTGGTGGTGACCACGACTGTGGGGTTGCTGATCGTCTCATAGTTGGTGGGCATCTTGTGCTCCAGATCGGCTAGTGAAGTCTGCCTTGGTCTTCCTGGGTGGACTGTCAGGATATCAGCTTGGGGCTGCCCAGGATATGGGGGAGTCTGGCTGGGGTAGGAGGACACAGCGCTGGGATAGGGTGAGCTGTGGGTGGGGTATGGTGGCTGACCAGGTGGTGCAGGCCCAAAACCTGTATGCCCCGGCTGGGGCTGAGGCTGAGGTGCAGCTGGTAACCCCATGTCTGTCTGGGGGTATGGGGGCTGAGTTTGGGGGTAGGAGTGGGAAGGGTAGGAGGTTTGAGGCTGGTAAGAAGGTCCAGGAGGAGGGACATGGCTCTGGAGTGGCGTGGGCTGTGGCAGTGCCTGGGACTGAGACACTGTTGGATAGGGAGGCTGGTTGAATGTTGAAGACTGGTACGGCAGACTTGATTGCTGAGTTGGTGCTGCCGGTTGGCTTTGGGGGTACTGACAGGAGAGGAAGGACGAGGTGGGTGGGTACTGGGCTGCTGTATTGAGATCGCTGCTGAACTGGCTGAGAGGGGCAGTGCTTGGCCTTGTTGACAGCAGCCCGTTGGTCTCATGTGACGCAGCAGCTGCTGCTAAACGTAGGTTATTCAACTCACTATCAGACATATAGTCCCTAGTGTCCCCCATACACCTCAGGTAGGCAATATCCCTCCTCTCCCTCTCCTTGACCAGTGTCTCTTTCCTTTGATGGATCCCCAGCTCTAAGTATCTCAGTTTAGCATCAATCTCTTTCTCTTCCTCCTCCAGTTCAGCTTGCTGCTTTCTCAGCTTGGTCGACTCTTGCTCCACGGCCTTCAGCTCGTGGGTGAGGTCTTTGAGGAGACTGGCTTTGGCAGCCAGACCAGACCTGGAGCTGGGCTTGAGGCTGGGCACGGAGGGCAGGTAGACCTGTTGGAGGGCAGGTGCCATCATGGGTAGGTGAGCTGATGTGGTAGTCTCGTCCGGAGGAGGGCTGGGCAGGGTTCGCTTAACCTTACGAAGCAGTGAGCTCTGCTGTAGGGCTGCCAGCTGGAGAGAGAGAAAGAGAGAGGGAGAGAGAGAGGAAGGGATGGGAAAGCAGGAGAATATGGGGAGACAAAGACGCATGGAAAGAAAGGGGTCAGAGAAGTAAAACAGAAGAACAGGGGAGTGTAGAAGAGTGAGCAGAGGTAAGGAGGGACGTAGGGCACAAGTGAGGTGAAAAAGAAAGTTAAAAGAAATGAGAGGTGGTAGAGGGAGATTCATGGAGAGGGATCACAGTGGGAGAAGAAAATTGAAGGAGGTGGGAGGACATACAAAGAGCACAACAGATGAATAGAGCAGGAGGAAGAGGAGGGGGCAAAACTCAAAAAGAGAAAAAGGTCAAGGAACAGAAGAAACAAGGAAGGACACAACGACAGGGAAATACCAGGGAGACAAAGGAGACACATATAGACACAGAGACAAGGACAACAGGAAACAAGAGTGGAGCTTGTGTTAGAGGACATACAAAAGATTATTCAAATGAGTGGAAATTGTGGTGCAGTATTAGTCATTTGACTACACGTTTCAATTCAATTCAAACAATTCAAAATTTGGAGTAAAATATTGTTTTATAAATAGAAGGATGCACATGAACCAAATGATCAGTCATTTTTTTAAGGTTGTGTTCACTGCAGACCATCACCAAGATGGTCACAAATAACAAAATAATTGTGGTATGTGGCATTTGGGTGAATAATAAAATAAGTTTTTAATAAATTTGCTAACTGTCAATAAAAATAAATCTCCCCATAGTTATTAATTGGGAGTTTGCTGGTATTAATTTATAGGCAATATATAATAAATAGACGTAAACCCATAATTGATGTCACCAACTCCTTGTTGGACACAACATGGGTTCTACTACTTAGACAGGTGTACACAATAAAGCAGCCACTGATGTTTGTTTGTTTTGCACATTTCCCTTCTGTTTGTAATATTTTTATCATTGCAAATAACTTATGAGTTGCTCCTGATAGCCTTATACTTGTTCCTTGTTGTTATTGTAAGTTTTCAAACTTCAAATCTTTAGGCCACGCGTACTGCACCATGTGTTCCACTGTAAATCCCAAGAAAAACACAAAGAACAAAGGACAAGAATTTGAGTGGATCTGATTCATCATTATAACTTTATATTTACAGGCTGCCTTTTCTCCTGTCAAATCCAGCTAAGCAATCCTATCTTATTCAGCTGAGTCAATGCTTTCATGTAGCTAAACCATATCATGAATGTCATGAATGAATTAGTTTATCTTTTTTCTTATGTCTGAACACTGTATCGTCCCTTCTCCTCTGAAACATGTTAGGTGTATTTTTTTAAAATTTGTAAATAGATCACACTGTGTGTCATGTGTTGTTTATCATGTCAATCTGTGTGTGGGCGGCATAATGAAAAAAAACAAAACAAAAAACAATGTGTGGGACTTATTAATCATATAATGTTAGCAGTGAAAACTCTCAACGCGTTCAATGATTAGGAGAGAAAATACTGTACACTGTGAACAATCTATACATAACAATTGAGAATTGTTCACAACGTTCACATAGTAACTACTATTACTCATTATTAATGTGGGAAGGTGGACCATTCAAAAGAAAATGAATGAAAAAAATGGTTTTGGTCATTTCACAGACACGTCTGCTTTGTTTTGTTTATCTCGCTGTATGCTGCAGACACTTGACAAATCGAATGCATATTACATCTTACATCGCCACTGAAGGCTTGCATAAGCTTTTTGGAACAAAACATATCAAACATCTAGGACATAAACTACCACACTATAATACAGAGATGCACTGAATAATTAGGTAACACAGAGTCTTTGAAAAATCTCATTAATTCCTGAAAGTCTCTTTTGCAACTCTGGCATCTGTTGCAGCCCGAGGAAGTAAGGCTGGCTGGGTATCTCCTTTTAAATCTATTCTTAAAACATACTTTTATTAGAAAACTTATCCTATTGTGACTTGATTTAACTTGTCTCTTTATTTATTTTATTATTAAGCAGACTTTCTATATTACTGGAATTGGTTTTTCATTCTCCAGCTAATGTTTTTTGTTACCTGAAAGATCTGCATGAACTATATTTTACTTTGTAACTTCGGTTTTAAAGAAAAGTTCTCTATAAATTAGAGCTACCTAGTTTGGCATCAAATTGAGTTCTTCAGAGGTTTCTATAACAAATAATAATAAATAACAGCAGACTTGTTTCAAATTGGGCATGGGGTAGACTTAAAAAATGAAGTCTGTGCAATCTAAATGACGTAGAAAACAAAACAACATGACATCTGAAAAATCCACAACAAAGGGTATTAGTCATCATAGCATTCACATAAAACATTCAGAGCACTCAAAATAAATACAGGGGCGATATGGAATGAAAAAAATGGTTTCAATCAAAGTTACATAGAGGCCATTCAGTATTAATGGCAGGTTTTTACTCTGCTGAACAACAAAAATTGAGCCAAACAGTTTTTATTCTGTTGATCTTTCTGTAATAGATTATCAAATTGTTGATTTTGATCAGTATTTTGTCACATGGGTTACTACAGGAAGCTCTGAACATGAATGACCTCTTTGGGATTAGCCAGCATTATTAGCATTAGCACAAACATGTGGAAAGAAAGCAAAACATCCAATTTGATTGGTCATTGGGGAGATGAATAAACTCCATCAAAACTCCGAGCCAGACTACCGAAATATGTTCAGTCTCAGCAGTGGTGGTGTAGAGTTGTGATTATGGCAGTTTTGATAACTGTTTTACTGACTTTCTGACTTCCTGACTGAGGTTTTAGCTCATAATATTGTTGGTTTAAATCATAGACAAGGTATTGCTAAGTCTACCAAAAAGCATTAAGGCCTGAGAAGCCCTGTAACAAACTGATGATGGGAGACTGTTTTAGCCCTTTGCTGCAGCTACATTTCACAGACCACAGCTACTGTAGCTGTAACTGAATAATAATTGTTGTTGTTTGGCACTGGACCTCACCTGTTGGCTACATACAGTAAGCTTTGTTTATACATTGAGGATGGCTTTCAGCCAGGCTACGTTGGCAAGTATATCCAGCTGATATACCTGCCAAGGTAGCCAATACTATAAGAGATGTTGTTGTGCTACATACTACATGAGGCAACATTTTATCAAATTTGTCCTGAATCAACTTTAATTGCTTCATTCTCTTTAATTTAGCATTTATCCTCCAGTGTGTGCTACATAATAATAATAATAATTAATAATAATATATATAATAATAATACATGTGTCAGCATGGTTTGAGTGACTTTACCTGGCTCTGGAGTGCTTGTTGTTGATAGAGAGACAGCCTGGCCTTGGTGTGTTCATCTGTGGTGGGGCTGAGGGGCTTGGGATCTGACATGGACCTTTGGGTGCTCTTGATGGGTCGTGGCACAGAGGGGTGGCGCTGGGGAGACTCGGCTGTGTAGGACTTCTGCTGAGGGGTGACGTGGGCCTTGTTTAGCCTCTCACTGGACAGAGAAGTCTCCAGCAGGCGGTGAGGGGACACCGGAGAGACGGGAGAGTAAAGGACTTGTGGGGATTTAGGGGTCTGCTGCTGCCGGATGATGCTGGAGATAGATTCGTTGTGGAGGTGGTTGTGAGGCTGGTAGTTGATGTCGAGCGGGTCGGGGCGTCGTCGCTCAAACTTGGCTGCGTTTGCTGCAATATGCTGCTGCTGGCGCTGCTGGGTCAGAAGGTCGACAGAACTGGATTGTTGTGTTCCAGTACTGGTAGATGAAGAATATGGACCAACCGTGGTTGGTACACTGAGCTGGGGAGCTACAACACCCTGTGACTGGGCTTCTGGGTCAGTCTGGCATGCTAGAGACTGTCCTTTTTGGGTCCGCTCAGGTCCGGAGATGTAGTGCACAATCTCTACTTTATTTGGGTCTGGTACTGTCACATGGATAGCTGGGGAGACTCTTCCTAGGTGCTCCACTTCTGTCTGGCAAGATATTTCCCTGATGGTCTGGATGGCAATACTGGAGGATACCATCTTGGGACTGTCGGTTTTGGTGTCAGTAGCCGTGGTTGTGGCGGCAGTGCTGCTGCCAGTGGCATTGGATTCAGAGGGTCGGGAGAAACGAGAACGTCTGCGGCGGACGGGCTGCTCTGTCTCAGCCTTGTCTTCGTCATCATCTGTCTGGACGGAGCAGTCAACACTGCGACCACGCCTTCTGGTGCGATGACGCATCATGTACCTAGTGATGGAGAGAAGAGAAGAAGTAGGAAAGAATCAACTTGTACAACAATAATTAAAACTGTATTATAAATTTGTAGGCTGTATTATGAAGTGACATAGAAACATATGTCTGGGCTTGAATTTGACCAATACTGGTATCGTCTATACAGTATCACCCTTTTGTGTTACATAATGCTTTCACTTCACAGAAATGTGACATCTTTATTCTCTTTGAAGATGTTTATAAATTAGTCATAAAATCTGCATCTACATCTCAGCTTCTGTCTTGTTTTTTTTTTTTAATTACAGAGAGATGTGAAGTAAATAAAAAGACTATCAAAAAAAATCATTGCCTAATAAACACACACATCCACCCACCAACATACACACACATCTCTACCTCTCCTCGCCGTCTTCATCGTCTGTCTGCACACAGCTGTCCACGATCCTGCGGGGGGAGCCGTAAAACACCACACCATCGCCGTCCAAGCTGTCCCTGCTCAGCCTGGTCATGGAGCTGTGTTTCCTCATGTTGCTCCTGGTCTCCATGTGCTCCTCCTGGCTCCTAAGACACATCTCTGATGAAGAGTTGGGGAGGGAACGGGAGCCCATCTGAGAGTCGGTGTAGGGGTGCACGGGCTGTCCGTTCACATCCAGCTGAACGAAAAAAAAGGATTGTTTTTAAAGTTGTTAGTTGTTGATAGTTTTACCATGTCCTCCATCTTTCATTCAACTGACACTAAAAGCCTCACAATTGCACTTCATATCACAACCAAGTGCAAACATAATGTACATGGAAACAAACTTAATATGTCATGCAAAATTTCTTTAGCAGCCTATTAGTTGTCAGACTGTGTTGGAGGCTTAATGAACGCTTTGAGATCAATTATTCTTTAGAAAATACTGTGGTAATGAAGGGGAGTGTCAAGTAGGAAATAACAAAAAGTTCTGCAAGGATAGCTAGGCATGTGTCTGACAGGCCAAAACTATATTAGCAAGAGCTTCATGTGGCATATTTACCCTTAATCTTTGTACTCTCCACACCCTAAAATTTCCTGTCACAGTTGACCAAAACCTGAAGCCTACAACATCAATGCTAGACAACATGACATGTTCTTTACTCTCCTCACCCGCACGCTGTGAGCTGCGGTTTTCTGTCTCTTCTGCTCTACAAGTTGCTGCTGGAGCTGGTGCTGTAAAGACTGGATCTGGTCGAGCTGGGACTTCTGTTGGGCCAGTTGCTCTCTCTGGAGAACAAGCTGTTTCTCGCGTTCATGTTGCTGCTGCTGTAGAACCTAAAAAATGTTGGTGGAAAAGGGGAACAGAAAGGAAGCACACATTGGCCAAAACAGAGAGAGAAAGAGGATAAGACAGAAAAGTATGCAGTTTGTATGACACAAGAGAGAGGTGAGAGTGGATCGTTGAGAGGAGGAGAAATGATAAAATAAAATAAAAAATGATGGGAAAAAGATAAGATGAGAGAAACAGAGAGAGAGAGACAATAAAGACAGAAGAGGACAAGGTTGTTGACTTTTGGCACGTATGGCTGTATAGATCAAAAATGCACACCAAATCACAAGACTCCTGAAACTTAATGTGACATGGAGTTATTCTTGTGCTGATGGATTAGTTTTGAAAATGGTTCCAAATTAGTCAAACTTCTAGACATTGCAAAAAACAAGAATGGAAGCGCAACATAAATGAAGTGCAGCATGTACTGGTAATTGCTGTTGCCAGTCATAACAATGCTCATAAGAAAATATTTAATGCATTTTCTTTCTTGCATAAATGGCAGGCCAGTGCAAATAAGGAGTTAGGGTTTTTGCTTATACGGTTGGTTATGAGATGCATATTAAACATTCCATCTCTAGTTCATTCTCATTAAGGAAGGCTTCCACACCTGTTTAACAGAGTTAACTTGAAAGATTTTCAACTGCTTGTTCTATCAAAAAAGAAGAAAATTGTCATGTTAGCCCTTCTGTTAACTGTTAAAACACCTTCACAAGGCTATAAGGAGCTGAGACTAGCAATAAATTCAAATGTGTTGCTATTGATTATTAAGTTTACAACATAATGGGATCCATTTTTGCATATAAGTCAGTCCAACAAATGGAATATGAAACCACTTTCTGTTTTTCTTCTGAATATAAATCAGACCAACAAATAGAACATGAAACCACTTTACAAACCAAATCTGAGCATCGTCAGTTTCTATCACACATACATACTACAACCATGTTCATGCAAACTATACACAGGAAATGTCTGGTAAAGTGAACAACATAGCATGCAGACTTAAGAACTATATTTTTGTAATGCAGGCTGGATGCAGACATTTCTTTTAACAAAAAAGCCATCAATCATTTCATGAAATAACATTTTCTTCTACAATGGTAGAATTTTAACCTCATCCTCTGAAGGGATACTTAAGCATCTCTCTGGCCACTTTCACATGTTACATGTACTTTTTTGAGGAATTTATAGAAGACATGCAGTGGAAGGCATGCATATACTGATATACCAAATACTATATATAGAATTTGTTCATTTTTTGTTTTTTGTTTTTTTGGAATATTTGTGGGAATCGTGTACTTTATCTTGCATAGCAGGTCCATTTACTGTTTGCATTTCAAAGACATGACATTGAAAGAACAAAAGCAGTTTAAATAATGTAAAAGCATAATAACTCAATAAAACACACCACAATAACACCACCACAAAATAAAAGAAAAAAACAAAACAAAAACTAATATCCAAAGCAAAACCAAAAACCACAAAACATCAAACACGATACCAACTATCAAACTTTCCATTCTGCCTCCTGTTTCTCCCTCTACCTGTTCCTTGATGGTCTGTAGCTCCTGTAACTCTCGCTGCACCAGCATCTGCTCCTTTTCCCTGTGCAGCTTCAGCTCTATCCTTTCCCGTTCCAACTCCTCCTGCAGGCGCAGTTGCCGGAGTTTCTCCAGCTCCACACGCTCCCTCTCCATCTGCAGGAGCTGTTCCTGCTGCCGGTGCAGCCTCTCTGCCTCGGTTTCGCCCTCCTTGTGGATGGCACCTGGTGGAGGGAAGGGAGGAAGACCCCCTGGAATGGGTAAGCCACCAGTGGGAGCAGAGGGACCCCCTGAAGGTTGGGTATAGCCTTGAGTGTGTGAAGCCGCTGAAGGTGGGTAGGCATGGGCTGCTGGAGGAGGTTGCTGTGGCTGCTGAGCAGCTGTCACCTGTTGCTGTTGTTGACTGTTTAGGTGTGCCTGGGAAAGGTTTATTGGCTGCTGCTGTGGCTCCATTGGTATGACAACAGTTCCTGGTGCTGATGAGGAAGTCACTGTGGCACCTTTACCAAGGTAAACTGGTTCATCGTGGACTATAGAGCTAGTAGTTGTCATGGAAACAGTCACGGGGGCACCTACTGGTGCTGAAGTTGTTGCAGCACCACCAGTAGTGGCAGTGGTTGTCGTTGTTTGTAGAAGACCTGGTGCAGAGTATCGGACTGGAGCTTGTCCAGATAGAGGCATTCTGGGGCTCATTGGTAGTCTAGTAAGACTGGATAGGGGCACAGGTGTCATGTTGGCAGAGGGGTACGGCCTGTAAACGCCCCTCAGTAGTGGGCGAAGAACAGAGGCAGGCTGGGTTGTGATGGGAAGTGTAGAAGCGATGGGCGTCTGAATGGTAGAGTAGATCATTCCATCAGAGGACCTAATAGCAGCAGGGTACATGGCTCTGAGACTGGCCTGCCTGGCATTGATGAGGTTGGTTAATGCTTGACTGTGGGAGATTGGCTTTCCGTCTAGTCCGAAGAGGAGGTTTTGTCTCATGCCAAGACCTGCTGCAAGTCTGGAGGTCCCAGGCCCAGTTCCTCTACCCAAACTGCCAAATTGCATCAAATCTGGATTGCTTCCATACCTATCAATGGAATTGAGTGCTGCACACATTCGGCTGATCTCCCTGGCAGTTGTAGCACTGTACTGAGCCAAGTTAGCTTCTTGGAAGCTAGCAATGTCACGAGCAGAGTAGCCATAATCTGAACTGATGTTAGACAAGGAATTATATCTCCTTATAGGCAGTGTTTGGGCTGTTATGTCTCCTCCATGACGTAAATCTGTATAGGACCCATACTGCATCCCAATATATCCATAGCCCTGTTTCATAGCAGTTAGGTCTACAGCAAGTTCCCCTGAGGCTTGGATGTGTGGTTCTAGTTTAGAATGGTAGGACTGTAGCCCAGCTTCAGCAAGGTTTGTATCAGACATTGAAGGCTGGAGCCTACCAGGGAAAGGTAATGTGTAGGCCTTACGTCCATCCATTGGATACTCATGGTAACTTCCAGGCAGTCTTTCTTGGTCAGACTCATAGGTAAGAGGTGGGGCAGATGGTGGTCTTATGCCCTCTTTTTCAGAACCACCAACACAACTTCCACCAAATGGAAGTCGATAAACAACATCACAGCAAGCTGGTTGGTTGTCAGGTTTAATTTGGCCTCCTGTCAGATCCATAGCATCCTGTCCCTCTTCTACCTTCACCAGCTGAGTCACTGCCCTGGCCTGCTCTGGCCCTCCATCAATTTGTACTACCATGCTATGTGGTGATTTAGCTCCTGACATCAGACCTGGGGGACTTGGCTTCCCTTTCAGCTCAACAGGACCAGTGCCATACATCTCAGGGTTAATAACCGGTGATACCGCACTGACCACAGCTGAGGTAGTGCTAATCTGGCTGACTAGCAAGTCTTTTTTCAGTAAAGGTGCAATCTGGCCAGTAAGGTTATACCTGGCCAAAGCAGAGGCCTGATGCTGCTGATGTTGCATCTGATGGTGCTGCTGCAACTGCTGTTCAAGGAGCTCTTGTTGCTTCTGCAGCTTCTCTTGTTGTTTTTGTAGCTCTCTCTGTTGGACACTGAGGTCTTCCAGTTTGGCATCAATTTTTGGTATTGATGGATCAGCTGGTGGTGAAATTGGTTTGCTCTGGGAAAGACACACAGCTGAACCCATGCCCTGACCCAGATCCATTCGATTTTGATGGGGATCTCCATAAACTGTTGGCTGTTTGGGCTGGGTCATAAACATGGAAGCAGCCACAGTTACACTCACAGTGGTTGGTGTGGTGGTCTCCTGGGTGTTCAGGTTCATAATCAGTGGCTGAACAATTGTTGAATGTCTACTACCCTCTGATCCACCATGGTATTTTCTGCTTTCAGTGGCCAAGGATGTGAGATCCATTCCCTGGTCAGTCATGATAATGGGAGCTGGTTTGGTGGCTGTTCGGAGGTCCACAACACTTCCCCCTTGGATCATATGGCCCTGCTCTACCCTAGAAGTGCCTGGAACTGTAGATATACGACAGAGGGAGATGTTATCCATTGACATAGACCCTCTGGTGTAAGTGCTGGCTGTGGTGACCATACTTGTTCCCACATTTACCTTCTCCACTCTTTGTGTTCGATAGAAGCTGTGTGTAGGAGACTGTTGGTAAGGTGGTGTGTCTGGAGGACTGCCACATGGAGAGTAAGCATCAAATGTTGATTGGCGGCTAAATCGGGTAGGTGAAGAAAGGGGAGAAGTAGCAGTGTTGACTGTTGTTGGCCTAGCTGGGCTTGATGGTGGGGAGTATGCGGCATCCTGGGAAGACTGCTGTCGATAGAGTCGTGGGGAGACTGATCGATGCGATGTTTGGGTTCCCTGAGCCATTACTGGAGATGAAGGTCCAGAGCCAGCTGACTCCATTCGTAATGCTGAACTGAATGTCTGTGTAGAGAACTCAGCTGTGTTCCTTCTGGATGGTGAACCAGTGGGACTTTGAGGCGGTGGTGATGGAGAAAGAGGAGGACTGGTGCTCCTGTAATAAGTAGTATACTTGGGAGAACGTGGCTCGATAATTCTCTCAGTAGAAGATGTTGAACTGTCTCGCACTTGGACACCCCTGGTCTCCCCTACCCTTCTGGTGATCACTTCTCTTTGACTGTAGGCCTGAGTAATCTCTGCAATCTTGCTGCATACACTTGAGACTGTAGCTGAGGATGTGGCAGGACTTCCTGTGTGTCGGCCATATATACCAGACTGAGTAGACGTCATAGTGTGGCTTGAACTAGTCTGAGAAATAGTCACTGCATCTCTGGCATAAACTCCATAAGCTGCAATGGTGGTAGCAGCCACTGCTGGAGTTATACCATTCTTTCCGGCTTGACTCTTGATCCTGTCTTTGTGTCCGTCCTTTGCAGAGAAGTGTTGTGTCACTCGTACATCGGGAATCCGTCCTCCAGTCTCAGCAAAGGAGACAGGAGCTGATATCTGAGTGGGGCTAGTCCCTGGAGTTAGGAGAGCACTGCTTTGCTCTAGTAGCTTAGCAAAGGCTGAGCCTGTGTCCAGGAGCTGTTTGTCTGGGTAGGAGCTCTCAATCTCAATCTCTACTTGTTCATCAGTGGCCTGCTGCATCTTGGTGATGTTCTGAGATGTTTGTCGGATTTCCTCATAAATATCCGTTTCTGTCTCCACTGCCTCATTGTCATATCCTGTTTGATCTTGTTCATATTCATAATCTTCATCATACCCTTGTCCATTAACATCTTCCTCGTAATACTGCCCATGTCTTCCATGTTGCTGCTGTTGCTGCTGCTGTTTCTGTTGCTTTTGGAGCATCTCTGCCTTCCTCATCATCTCCTCATAAACCTCCTCAGCACTCTTCAGTGGTTTGGAAGTTGAGGATGGTGCTGTGGTGGTTGTTGTAGTTGATGATTTCTCAACTGGTGAGTATAGAGACATAAAAGTAGGCAGGTTGTACTCACTGCCTGATTTGTAAAGTTTGGACTCGTATCCTCAGCTTCTGAGTCCAGACTCTGAGGGGAATATTCAGAAGCAGAAGAGCGATGAAGCTCTTCCATTTCTGCAGCTTGTCTTAGCTCTTCTGTTGGAGAAGCATCTTCAATAGGCGAGAGATTGCTAGGTGGTGTCTTGGACCTCTCTCTGCGCCTTTGAGCCCTCAGCTCCTCCTTATCCCTCTTGGTCTTACGTGCTGTGCTCCTTATTCTCTGTTGTTCCACCTCTCTCATTTTCTCCTGCTCTCTCAGGAGTTCCTCCTCCTCTCTCAACTCATCCTCTTCTGAAGAGTCTTCAATGGTGGGAAGAAGAGGACCATGAGAGCGGTGACGTGCTTTCCTCTGCTGCTTGGCTTCTTCCAGTCTTTGCCTCCTGCTGGGGCTACTGTCACTGTCCTCCTCCATTGATGAGATGGAAGTAGGAGACTGGCCTGAGCCATATGAGGATGAAGTGGCTGGAAGAGTAGAGGAGTAGTCACCCCGAGAACGCTCCTCAGGAGAACCTGTCAGGCTCTCCATCTCTAACTCTGGTTCCCGATCAAGGCTTAAGTCATTTTCACTGCTAAGCTCCATGTCTCTGCTGTAGCTATTGGTGTTATTGAGTTCAATGGTTTTGAAGCGCCTCAGGCCTCCTTGTGACATCACATCTTCCTCACCCTCCTCAACTGAGCCTTTATAAACATCGGTAGAGCTTTTAGTTTCCTCCTCAAAGCTGCTTGAGTGGTGCTGAAGACGTCTCTTCTCTTTCCCTGAGTCAGAGATGCTGTGTTTATGATGGCTTTTCTTGGGTTTCTGGTAGCCATATCCTTCGTCTTCCTCATCTTCCTCTTCCTCCATCTCTTCCTCCTCCTCCTCATTTTCCTCATCAGCACTCATCTCCATTATTTGTCTTCTCATAAACTCCTCATCTGTCATCTCTGTGGGCTCAGCATCTTTTTCCTTCTTTTTCTTCTCTTTCTTCTCCTCCTTCCCTTCCTTCCGTTTACCCTCCCAGTCCTTTCCATCCTCTTCTTCCTCAAGTATGTCCTCTAGTTCCTCATCAGAGTCGTATGCATCTGGTGGGATTGACAGGGAGCGTGGGCGTTGCTTTCCTCTGTCATCCAAGTCTCTGTCTCTGTGTTTCCTCCCCCTTCTGTCCACCTTCTCTTCGGAAAGACTCTTCTCCAGCAAAGGCCTCATGGAGCTTTCTAGCTTGGTAATTTCAGAAGGGCTTGGTGGGGAACCCGCCAATGATACCCCTCTCACTCAGCTTCATCTCCTCTTCTTGGATTAGACCTGTGATTTCACTATGGGAGCTGGAGATGCCATCAGAAGAGTAGCCGGTGTCACTGAGGCTCTGAGGGCTGCGTGACAAGTCATGGGTGCTGTTGTTTTTTGTATCCTATAGAGAAGAACAAAGAAAAAATATGCATTAATTTGGGGAAGATGTGGTTTTAATTTAAGTCATAATTTATGCAAAGTTTTGTGTTGATGCTAAATAAGGATGCATACAATTTAAGCCCACATATATTTAGATTCAGATTTTTAGATATACGATTTATGATTTCTGTCTATCTAATATTGAACAAATGTATGTTTAAAAAAGTATGAAAAATAGTTCCACATCTCATCGCCTGTGCAATACAGGAGCTAAATCTATAGATTAAAACTCATAACACAATGGTATCAATGCATTCAGTTTTTAACATATGTCACCAATCTACTTGAACAGGAAAAATGCAGTCCACAGCTTTTAATAGAATGATAGTAGTTAGATAGTTTGTGGTAGATAGTAAATATAGTGGACTACATTCTGATCTTAGCATTTCAATTAGAGTTAAAGCAATTACCTTGAAAGCCCTCTTGAACTCTACATCTAAAAATAGCTTGATAAATACAAACTACAGGGAATTTTGTCTACGCTCATTCAAACAGGAAGGATGATTACATAATTACATCACAATTAAGTACATTTGGTAATTTTAATAAGTTTTTAATGGCATATGATTAATGTGAATTATCTATTATTTTTGCATGCATTAAGTAAGCTTGAAACCTCTTCATTAGGTTTCAAGTTTGGGAACTCTAAAACTATAAAAATATTTCTTGCATTATCATAAACAGCACTCAGTAACAATATCTGATTTGGTTCACATGAGATTTAAAATCCCATTACATTACATATGTGGGCAAAAATTGAATACTTACAATTTAAAAAGTTGCCAAATTACACAAAAATTTATAAAATAATAAAGTAATAAAATAAAGTGACAAGACTGAATTCACAAAGACCATGTAAAAGAACAGGCTCATTCAGTCACATCATTGATGTAGAGTTACACAGAAAAACATTGAACACTTACATGTAATTAATGTACAAAATGCAGAAATTTGTCCTTCCTAAACCTAATTACAGTGTTGTAAAAAATCAAATATAATGAAGTATATAACAATAAAACTTGAGTATGGTCTTATTTTATTAAGAGGTACATTTCAAATAATATAATAAACGACAGCATTAACACAAATGACATAATCATACAGTTATCATAAAGTGTAGTTGTTAGGTTAGTCAACAGTTTTTGAGCCATTGATGGAAAGAGGTTAGTCAAGCTCGAGTTTTTTAGGAGTGAGAAGATTGTGGAGTTAAGCTGACAGGAACATAAAAAACACTGAAAACTCATTCATCAATGGCTCTTTCTCAGATGTCTGTTAATAACATGCCAAATCATAATCTCAAAGGGACTAACCTGGTAAATTAAAGGGGGGTGAAGGAAAGAATACAAAATAGCTCAAATTATGGAAATCTTTTCTAGAAAACCTCTTACGATGGTTACAATACTTCAGAGAGACTTTACTTTGAGCTCTCTGCACTTTAAATTCCTAGCAGCTCCACGAATGAGGAAGGTCTGCTCTGGCTTTGAAAGGGCCCAAAGCCAATCCTTTTAATATAAATAAGTATTTCAGCAGGAGCTGCCGCTGAGTAAGAAAAGTCATTATTTCACTCCCTGTATGTGTCACTCTCTCTCACTCTCCCTCTCCCAAGGTAGTCCATGAGTGTTTAGTTGCTACTTGCATCCTCAGCATTCTGTGAGGAGGGAATCAATGACATGCAACAGCCATAGATGTCCAACACTGAAGGAGAAAGTAGTAAAACAGGCCTGATAGAAAATCGTAGTGTCATTTCGTAGTGCAACTCTCAATGACACATAATTATTTTGTGTGAAAAAATATCCAGGGTTTCACAATTAAAGTGATTATAATTTTTACTTTGTTGTATGATAGACAAAACTGAGCAGGGCTGTGATAAACAACTGTGTGCAAGAGTGCAAAAACAAAACAAAACAAGCTTTAACAAGCAAACTCTGAGTGATCATGTGGCAAAATATGGACAGCACAAATACAATACAGTAAAGTGTTTTATGGATCAGTGAGTTAAACTAGATTACTTTTAAAATACGTGCAAGAAAACATCTAAAATATTCATAAGAATATAATGGGAGATTTGTGTCCAAAACATACCATTTAAGAAATTGCTTTACTTTACCAGGACAATAGGGAGTGTAAAAAAATATCAGTAATGGAAATGAAAGTGTGGTTTGGTGTTACATTTAGTCTGCATACAGAGATAGTTGGCCAAACTAATGTAATCCCACAGATCTATTTAAAGTGACCTTTACAAACCTTCACAAGCATTTATCTGTGAGCACAAGTCATCACAAGTATGAAATATAGGCCATATTCACATGAGCATGAGCTCAAGATCCCACTGTCATTCATTTACTTACATCTGGAGTCTAAACACAATATTCAAAACCTCGAAAGAGACGTTGAAGGAAATCTAATGAGGCTGCAGGCAGCTGGTCGATGGCAGGATCCGTTGTGATGTAAAAAGTTAACATCCATCTCTCAGGTGTCAGGTAACAGTTTGTCACATGGTCATATGGTCACATGGTCCATGTATCACATGCATCACTTAAAGTCCTAAAGCCTAGGTATGATTCTGCCAAGGTTTGGACTGTAAAACTGAAGTCAACCAAGTGTTATTTTACAGTGTAGAGTCTGCGTTTTCAGATATATTCTGCCCCCTCCTTAGCATGGATCTAGACCTCTGAATTGCCAAGCACATCTCCAATTTCAGTGATTCAAATAGGTCTGGTGTTGTGCTCGGTAATGGCTGTTTACACTGGTTGGAGAAACAAATTGATCAGTCAGAGATTAGTAGGTGGGATTAAGAATGGGGACGGGGATAGGAGAGGATGAAGTATGTCTTCAGTTCTGATGTCATGTATCACCTGTTGCACTGTGAATGTTAAAATTCTGGCCAATTCTTGGTGCACCTCATGCCTCCTTGGTCAGCCCTGTTCTCTGGCATATCAATCGTTTTTCTCCCATAATTATAACCAACCAAAGATTTATGGTTGGACTGGCTGTGATTTAGAGGGGTAATTTTAAATGTTCCCCATACTCTCTTGGAAACTTTGCTCAAAGTAATCACTTAGTTTATGATAAATGTATGACCCCCCCTTTATTTGTATTTTAATCTTGTTTCTCTTTTGTTTCATTCAGGAATTTTCTGATCCTTTAGCTTTTATGCCTCACTTTGGTAGGGCATTGATTGCACTAGGGAACACAATTTTGTTGAGTTAGGTCTGACAGCTGTTTTTAACTAATTTTTGGGTGCGGAATCCAAAACTGATCTCAGTTTTTCTCAATCACATCAAGTTTTTGAACTATAGGAATATGAAAAATGCTGTACTTAACAGATATGTGCTTGTTTTCACTAAACAAAAGTAACAGTCTGTGCAATGATCTTTTTGCTCTCACCAAACCATGGGGATACCAAATGCCAACTTTTCACGTGTTCCTTTGGTCCACATCTGTAAACTCTCGACACACTGCTTGCATACTTTGTGAGGGGCCCATGGCTTGTCTTGATCACCGAGTTTTACTTTAAAATATGCAAAATATGCTTGTTTGACAAATGCACTGATGTTTGCCCTCTGACTTGGAATGGTGAAACTACCACAAAAGGAGTCAGGGTTGTTTAGGCATTTACGACGAGAAGTAGCAGGAGCAGACATGATCTGGAACAAAGGAAATATATACCTATGTAAATAAAACACTAAGATGGAATAGTTACAAGCTTTGAAAACTTTCATTTCAACATGCCAATTTTAGTTTTAATCAACATAAAAATCTAACTCAACAGAATTTTTTTCAAATTGTTCCCCAGTGTTGTTTTTGATCAAGATTTGTCCTTTAACGTCTACATAAAACAAATTTCGAGGACTGCATTCTTCCACTTACGTAACATCGCCAAAATCAGACGCATCATGTCTCAAGCGGATGCAGAAAAACTAGTCGACACATTTGTTACTTCTAGGCTGGACTATTGTAACTCTTTGCTATCAGGTTGCTCCAATAAGTCTCTTAGGACTTTGCAGTTAATTCAGAATGCTGCTGCACGTGTTCTGACGGGAACCAAGATCAGAGATCACATCTCTCCCATTTTGGCTTCCTTGCACTGGCTACCTGTTAAATCTAGAATATAATTTAAAATTATCCTCCTTACTTACAAAGCTCTTCATGGTCAGGCACCATCATATCTAAAAGAGCTCATAATACCTTACTACCCCTCTAGAACACTGCGCTCTCAGGATGCTGGGTTCCTTGTGGTTCCTATAGTTTCCAAAAGTAGATTGGGAGCCAGAACTTTCAGCTATCAAGCTCCTCTTCTGTGGAACAAACTACCATTCTGGGTTCGGGAGGCAGACACGGTCAACATTTTTAAGAGTAGACTTAAGACTTTTTGATAGAGCTTATAGTTGGGCTGGCTCAGGTCATCCCTTAGTTATGCTGCCATAGGACTAAACTGCCGGGGACTGCTCCCCTCCCTCCTCTCTCTCTCTCTCTCTCTCTCTCTCTCTCTCTCTCTCTCTGTCTCTCTCTCTCTCAGGGTTGTGCCTAGTCAGGCAAGGTATTGGTTGAAGATGTAGTCACATCTCCCTTTACTGAACACTCTACTCAAACCTTCTCTCTCTCTCTCTCTCTCTCTCCCTCTCACCATCTGTAAACATACATGTCTCATTAATACATATTAATGCATCTTACTAACTAAACTTCTTCCCCGGAGTTTCTGTGCTCTCTCGTTCAACAGGTTCTCATGGATCGTGGCTGCTGCTGTGGTCCTGCACGACGTCCACTACATATATTATTACTGTCATTATTGTTACCATATCTCCATTGCAGTTTATAGTTAGTTTATAGTTAATTAATGACTTGCTGCTGCTGTGCATCTGCGCATCCGTGTCTCTCTATCTCTATCACAGGTTCCACTGCTGCTGTAATCATTTTATCATTCATTGTAATTCATTGTCATTTTATCACTCCTCTGTGGCTCTTCCTGAGGTTTCTTCCACCTTTTTTCCCTGTTAAAAGGGTTTTTTGTGGCAGTTTTTCCTCACTCGAACCGAGGGTCTAAGGACAGAGGGTGTCACTCCCTGTACAGATTGTAAAGCCCTCAGAGGCAAAATGTGTTTTGTGAATTTGGGCTATACAAATAAAATTTGATTGATTGATTGATTGATTGGTTTTAGTTTATTTTAACATACATGTATGCTGCCCCTCTGGTTCCTCTTCCTTTAACTATAGATTTTATGGACATTGTGAAATCTTTTAGGGTGCTTTCACACCTATAGAGTAACATGAAGTCATACAGACTGACAAGTAACTCAATGATTGAACAGTTTTGGTGGTGGCCATCCTGAATCATCAGGACCTACTTGGAGAAATCTAGCTCCAGTGACTGACAGCATTTTAATCCTTCTGATGTGGAGTCACAAAGAGCATTATTGGTTATGAATAATAATTAACGAGAAGAGGTGGGAGGAAAAGGAGGCGTCTTATACAGTAATGATTCTGGGGTTTTACTTTTACTACTTTGAGATTGCTGTCACATACTTTTTAATGGACTTAATGAACTGACAAAGTACTCAGAGTAGGATACAAGCACAGCAGTTTTAACAGCTTTTTTGTGGGGGCCTTTCCACCTTTGTTTAATAGTACAGCTGAAGGCAGACAGGAAAGGGGGGGGGATAACATGCAGCAAAGGGCTGAGGGCTGGAATCGAGCCTGGGACGCTGCTCAGTCTTGATGTCTTGATACAAGTGGTGCATGCTCTACCAGGTGAGCTACCAGGGCATACGTGGTTACCAAACATGGTTATGTGGTTATTTGCATGAATTTATATGGTTTATACAGATTAGTTATAAGATCGCTTCCTGAACAGATTTCGATCAGCAAATGGATTTTGAGTAGTACTTTTTAAAATCATGCTAAAATTAGATATCTCCACCTGACGGCTTGAAAAGAAATAGTCTCAGTCTGGTTGTTTGATCTTCACCAGAGTTTGATTGACAGCTTTCACACCAGCCCAATTGAAGCACACTAACTGAGCACCAGGGTACATGCAAAGTTATACTCAATATCAATAGCTCCTACAAATATCAGGCCAGTCAAACCAACTTGCAGCACGGTTTGGCTAAATGGCTAAATACTAGAGAAATAAAGAGAAAATGTAGAGAAGCAGAATTGTAATGGAAAAAAGATCATCTGATGGTGTCTTAGGAAATTTTGACTCACCATATCTCATCTCTTGATAACTCTCGTTAACATGTTTCAGCTTTCAAGAAACAATGTTTAGTCGTCTATGAGAAAACCTGTTGAGTTATAGAAGCTAGTGGAAGAGATGCTACCTTGGAGGGTAAGCGGGACTCTGAACTCTAAAGGAAGTCATCACATTAGATCCTGCCTCTGAACAACCAGTGCACAACGACTGTTGTTCAAATTTTAAGTTAAAATATCTTTAACATGTTCATACAACAAGTGTACGTTTAAACATGGATACTTGGATCCAAAGGACCAGCTGCTGCACTCACCCAGTGTTTGAGTGGGTGTGCTTGCTTCACTGTGTGCTTTCTCCCTGTCGTGTTGTTTACATTGGTATCATCTGGAATACAGCCCTGTTATCACTTACTTTCTCTCATCTCTCAGCTTCAAGGACCTTGAGGTTTGGAGGTTCAACATGGGCAAAATCCTGTAGACTACATAAATCTGGTACTGAACAAGAGCAGGAGTTTCCATTAAGCACATTAAGCTTGATGGAAAAACTGTATGAATGTGAAGCAGGGCCACGCTGAAACAGCCATGCATATTCATATAACTTAACATGCATACATACTTTAAAAAGGACACAAAAACAATCGCCATTTTTGGTACATCGTCCTGTATGTATGCTATGGTTTCAACAAGACTTTCACTGAAATCAGAGTTGGTTTTTTTGTATTTTCATTTCATTGCATCTCTGTTAATACATTATTAATTTGGTTCATTTTTGTTCCTTTTCCATAGCTTACCATACAGAGCAGTACACTGGACTAAAGCAATGCTACAATAAAAATCAAACTTACATCATAGTGCCTGGACTTCTTAATATCCTTGATTGGAGTGATCTGCTCTCCTTTCTTCTGGGATGGCTTGGTCTCTTTGGCAGTTTGGCTCTCAGGCTCGGTCTTGGGTTTCTCCTCTGTGGGTTTCAGCTGTTTCTGGGTCTCCGTGGTTGGTACAGGTGCCGTAGCTGGTGTCGTGGTCTTGGTGTCGGCTGGCTGTTTGGCAGCAGTGGGCGCAAAGGGTCCGCCTGTGCCCGTTCCTGCATGTGGTTTCTGCGCCTGGGACAGGACTGGCCTGGGACCCTGCTGACTTGTGGGTTTGTGGAGAGGGCTTTGCTGAGCAGTTGGAGCCTGGTGACGGGGCGAGCCCATTGGCTGGTGCTTGGGAGATGGATGAGGGACAGGAAGTGGAGGATCATCGAGGCCACCTCCGGACATCAGCCGCTGGGTCTGGCAGTTGAGACATAACCACTCTTTTTTCTGAAACACAGAGAGGACAGAAGACATTAATGACAACAAGCCTGTTTTCCACAAGAGTACCAAACTTTTATTGTTATAATATTATTTCTATAATAAGGGTGTGTAAATTTCATAAAAAATACAATTTAAAGAGCTAATGAAGTGATATTCTGACTGAAATCTACTGCTCCACGGGTCACACTAAAATAATGCAATCTTCAACTTAGTATAAATAAGATTGACGGTTTGTTGCCCTGATTAATATTCTTAACATTAAATATGTCTATTCCACTGAAATAGACTGCAAAGACAGTGATACACACACACACACACACACATGCAAGTACTGTATACACTCTGTAAATCTTGTTTCCAGACAGAGCTGTCAGAGCTGCAGCAGGCTAAACTAAGCTGACGTAGTTTCTAAAAGAAAGTCACACTGACAGCTACACCCTATTTTCATCACTTCAGCTCCACTCACTTCTCACACTGTGAGGCTGACTGACAAGAAATGAAACTGCGCACACACACACACACATACTGTACATAATCCTTTGTCTCTATTGTGGCACTTTTTTCCATTCATGATGATGTAAACGGTGTTACCTCGGTTTTAAAACAAAAGGAGCAGAAGATGACTGACTTAGCATGAGCATCAAGAGCCACCACGGCCGAAAAGAGAAGCGCTCCATATACTGTACAGACATTTCACCAACTAAGAAACTGTCCACTGTGTTTGATTGACAGGTGATATGTAGGAAATGCACACAGAAAGTCACAGAAGTAAATTCAGCAACACAGTGACAGAAGAAGAAAGTTATTATTTAAAAACTAGAAAACTCTGCTTATCTCTTATTTTATTTTATATACAACATGCAATGTTCCTTATCGCTCTACAGTATCTCTCCCGTATACAGCATCTGTTTATCCTGACATAACTGACAGATGCAGCCCTCCCTTCTGAAAACTTATCTCCCATCTCTGTTCTTTTCCACCCACTCGTCAAATCCTCTCTCTGCACAAAACTCACCAAACCTTTTTTCTACCTCCCCCTCCTCTCTTCCCTCTATCTTTTCTATCTCTCCACCCTTTATCTCTCTCTTTCAGTGAATCCCTTTGAGCCTTTATCTGTGATTATGTGTCGTACAAAAAACTCCATCCACACAGCAACTAATGCTGCTTTGGGTTGGTTTTGCACACTGTAGCGTTTATAGACAGCCAAATTTAACACCATTAAAACCTTTGTAATGATACCTGGAATTAGCACAATAGTAAGACAAATAAAAACTAAAGAACAAAGGAAGAAAACAAAGTAGACAAAAAGGCAAATTCCAAAATGAACTGAAGAAAAAGGGGCAGCAAGTATTGTTTAGGAAAAATATAAACCTATTACCTTTGCTCTGTTTCACTCTGTATTAAGGCCTGAACAGAGGCGTAACTGCAGCACAAATATCTTTTATAAATATCACTTAGTTCTCATTGTATATGCTTAAAAAATGCAGCTTATGATATATGACATATGACGCTTTTTTCCAGTTCAGTCTGTTCTAGGATCATTCAAAATTATGGCTGCCATTCAAGAGAGAGGGAAGAGGTGGACACTTCAAGTAAGTAAGGATACAAGTACCTAAGTGGTGAAAATCAATAAGAGTGTGCATTTTTTTCAATCATTATCATTTATCATTTTGACAATTTGATAATACTCAAAGAAAGTAATATCTATTGATTATACAGCTGAATAATGTGGCTATTTGTGGGAGTACTTGGCCTCCAGTTATAAAAGATTATAAAATATCTCCTATGGTACAAAATGTTCTGTAAGATGGTGACCCTGTGTGTGTCTTTGGCTGCATATGTATGAGCACATTTTGTGTGTGTGGTACTGTGCAGTACTCCATCACGCAACCACTTAGCCTACACAGCACAGTAAAGCCTCCCCTCATCGTACATCACATTGAAGTGAAATAAGTCACAAGTACTCCTTTGTGTGTGTATCCCCTGAAGCAGCACACTGTACAGTAGCTTCAGAGACTGTTGAATCATTTTTAGACTCTAAAGTGAACTCATTGCCTCCTTTTGCCAGAGCGAGTACATTCAGTCCTACAGATCACATCACGTGTGTGTGAGTGTATCGTCCCATGGAGTACCCCACAGCTCCACCACTTAACCTACATAGCACAAACAATCTGGCTCTTCTCCTCCTGTCAATAACGTTCAGTAAAATGCTCCATCAGTCCTGATTCTGCATTTAGACTGTCTCTCTTTCTAAATGTCTGTCTAAAAATCTGTTTAGCATCGCGCTGTATTGTGTTCTTCCAGCTCTCTCTCTCTCTGTTTTCAGCAATACCTTCAACCTCTTGTCATCTCTAACTCCTCCATCTCTTCAAATTTCATCATAGAGAAAGCAATAGACCCACCTGTTATTTATACACCGTCCATTGCACACAATATTTCTTCAGCTACTCTATTTGATTCATGACAAAACTGTGTAAATGACTGACCACTGCGTTCAAACCCCGTTTTACACCACGGCTATAGAGAAGTCATACAATTACTCAACAGTGAAGGAGACAAATTCATCACCATGGCCTTGAGGGGAACTGCATCATCTGTGGGGAGTGTTTGGCCTTGTTTCCCTCTCTGTCTCTTTTTTCTGCCCTCTTCATGTACTACTACTATTTTCAGAAACCCACTTAAACCCCTATCCAGCTTTTACTCCAAAACAAAGTACTCCTTCAATTTGACTCATGTGGTTAGTCTAGAAAACAAAAAAGTTGAACACATTGAAGTGAAAGAGATGAGTGACAGATAGAGACTAGAAATACCAGGAACAATGGTTCATTCTCAGGTTAGAGGGCTGAGTTACAGGTACAAACATTACACACAGTAGCACCCAGAGAGAACCCATGCAGAAACATGCCAACTCCCCAGCCCCAGAGAGGCCCCAGCTTCATTATTGTACATGAGGTTTGACATATACATTTCATATTATATATCCTTATGTTTTGTATCGTTATGTATTGTATCATATCATTTTTATTAATAATGTGCAGCTCTAAAAATGTAGACACAATATCCCAAATATAATAAAATAAATAAATACTACGATAAGACACAACGCTGGTATTATTGTGAGTTCACTTCCTCCCACCATTTAAAATACTCTAGTAGACTACTTCTCTGTGCTTCTCTCAGTTTCAGGTCACACACTAGTCTGAGTCATCCTCATTCTTTGTTCTTTGAGTTTTTACCGTTCACTCATTTGCACCTGAAGTTTTCTCTCTCTTTTTTCCCTTCACCACATGATCGCTAAACTTCTAGCTTTCCCCTTCCTCTCAGCTCTTACCCTCCCTCTCTTCTCTCCCCCTGTCACTCTCTGTCTCCTTTTCTCTCCCTCCAACAGAGCGAAGGCTATTTTTACCCAGAATGCCATTGTTCTGCTCGAGCACACACTTCCTAAGCACTGGTTGGCTGCTGCTTTAGGTTGCACTCTTCTGCACCACACACACACACACACGGTTCACATCAATGCAAGATAGAGGAAGCCTGGGTAGCTGAAGGCTAGCCAGAAGGAGAGAGAGATGACAAGCAGAGGGAAGAAGAAGAAGAAGAGGAGGGGGTGAGAAGAGAAGCCCACTGGGTGGAGGAGAGGAACATGGGGAAAGTGAGTGATACCACATGTGCATGAGTGCGTGCACAAACACAGTCATTCTGCTCAGCCTTTAGTAATGTGGCTCCCTGCTGATTCTGATGTAACTGGCTCGAAGAGGAAACAGAGAAGAGGTCAATCAGGGAAGAGGTGTTAGCCAGCTACAGTGGACAAGAGACAGGTGGTGGTGGTGGTGGTGCTACTGCTGCTGCTGCTGCTGATGATGATGGTGGTTTGTACTTTTTGTCAAATATATTTTGGATAAAATATAATTGCTTCCTGGACTATGTTCACTGGCAATGTTTTTTCCAGTCCACAGATGCTGTGTTCTTGTGCCAGAGGAAGATTGGGGTGAACGGTGGAAGGATCCAGTTTTACGACACAACACTTTGTTTAACATCAGGCTTTAGTTAAATCGATAAACAGGCTGACATCGTGTTCTTTCAGTACATATTTGGTGTTGTAGTAAATTAGTCGTACAAAAAACACATTTCTCAGGGACAGGGCTGTAAGTGACTGAAGGGAAACACTTCAACCTTTATAAACCTGTCACAAGACAAGCCTTACCTTTGAATTTACTGTTTTTGCTCAATGTGAAATGAACGCTATTCAATGTAGAGAAATCAGTCTTGACTCAACACAAACTACTTCACCAAAGCTATGCATCATTTTCATCATCATCATCATCATCATCATCATCATTGCGACCACAACAACCTCACAGTAAATCAGCTTCCTGCAGCAATACCTCTCAACCCTGGGGTCAAACAGTGATGAGCCAATCAGGGCGCAGGCGGGTTATGATTGATGGATGACCAGTTCTATCAGTTTACAGCTACAGTATCTGCTGACCTTTGCATTTTCTCTGAAAATAAGGCAGGCTGCCAAAAGATTCCTGTATTTATACTAACAGTTATCAGTTATCCTTTGAACATATCATTGTGACTGTCTTCTTCTTTTTTTTACACCAACTGAATCAAAATGACACTGTGTTCGTTTTGGGGCAGGTTTCACCGCCGTGCACAGGTTGCATCAGTTCTGTCATCATACGTGAGCAGACTCATTTATATATGACAACAAAGAGCAGATTTCACAGAAGCCCTCCCACGTAAACTCTTTTTCCTCCTGCTACTTTCAGAACTACTCTTATTCATCTCCATCTTAATTCCTGCCTCTTGAGCTCTGTCTCCTCCTAGTTTGGTTTCTTCTTTATAATTTTGTCCACTGAGATACATTTTGCATCTTTTGGCTGCACTCTCTTTTTACTGTCTTCTTTTATCTATCTCCAACTCATGTTTCTCTCCTCCCTGCCTGGTGTCCTTCAATAAATGTTGGAAATACTGCACACAAGATGGATGTAAGGACAGAGGTGAGATCAGTGTTACGTATGAAATGGAAGAAAGTAACTTAAGTAGTACAATTTTGAGATTAAAATGATTTCTAAATCCTCACGACTAAATGAAAACATTTTGTTTGTATGGTTTTTATTTGGACATGTTCATGATTAACTGTGTAATTGAAATTTGGCTTTGAATATGATATGATGACTGATATTTAATTTAATTTGATTTGATTTCATTTCATTCGATTTCATTTTTTATTTAATTTAACTGCATTTACTGACTGAAATCTTGGCTTGTGCACACAAACATATACAGCGACCATATGCAAACACATAGACACACATAATCACACTCACACCGGCTGGTTAAAGGTGGAGGATTTAATCTAACACCCTTTTCGCACCATTAGGAGGCAGAGAGGCAGGGATAGAGAGAATAATAGGAGAAGGAATACAAATGAAGAAGTAGAGGCAGTAAAAGCAGGAGCGAAACAATGAGTGAAAGGAGGAGAGGAATTTAGAGGAGAGCATCAAGAGCAAGGGAGGAAGTGAAGGAGAGGATAAAGAAGAGAAACGAAGCTTGAGGAGAAGAAGAAGGAGGGGATGAAATGAGGGAGGAGGAGGGAAATAGAGAAATAAATTAGAGATGGAGGAAGTATAGAGGAGGAGGAAAGACACTCGGGGAGGAGAGATAGGAAGGAAGAATTAGGAGTGGAAAACCAGTGAAGGAGAGAATAAGCGTGAGATAAATTAGAGGTGGAGACGAAGAAAGGTATAAGAGAGAGACAAGTGGCAGAAAGAAGGAGGAATAAATTACAGCGGGAGAAAAAAGCGCAAGGAGGAAGTAGAGAAAGAGAGGAGAGATGACTGACACAAAAAGCAGAAGAAGAGGGGAATAATCTGGGTCTTTTCCCAGGTTATATAACACAAACAGGTTTCGTTTCCATTTCACAGATATTTTAAAAATCTCCTCTTCTCATTTGACACAACGGAGCCTCTTTAATTATGTAACCTCATTGTAAGAGGCAGAGGTGTGGGCATGCAGCTCTATATATGTGTGTGTGTGTGTGTTTGTGTTAATGTTTACACATTATGTTTTATTGCCCACATTTCACTGTCACCTCTTTCACTTCCTACCCGTTTTCTGTCTCCGGCCAGGCGACCAGCCATTCTTCAAAGAGGCGATATAAAGCTCCAGATGAGGTTGATCCCACCTCTTTCCTCTGCTGATACTACGCGTAGGATGATCTCATTTGCATATGCTGTGAATTTATAGCTGCCACGATGATGAATTTTGACACTATGACTGTGAGCAATATTCTTATTTCATTTTGACCATTCAAAAAGGCGCATTTATAGTCTGAATCAGTTTTGTTGTGCTGTGAGGATTTCCACAAGATTATGCCTTAAATAGCTTCATCACAAAATATTACCGAAAAATATAAAGAGTAGGCTGAAAGATGGATATCATCTGTGCGTGATCAGAAGAAAGGTTGGTTTAGGATTGAAACATGAAGCAGGGAAACAACAACAACTCAAAAGCTAACTCAGCTAGCTTAAACACTGGAGTTTTTTTATTAGCGAGCTTCATTTGTTCACTGATGATTGTCTTTTATTCTTGGACCTTGAGCTGCTCCACTGCAGTGAATAGAGGTTACGTACCATGCTCAACACTATTCTGACATTGGCTTTTGAAGGAGAGTTTCCCTGCCTGGATTCACTCAGACAGACTAGGGATTTGAACCAGCGACCTAACTGTCACAAGCCGGCTTAGAGGCGGAAGCCTTTGTGGTTGAGAGACGGACCAAAGGTGCACCATGGCTTGTTTTGAGTTTGACCCACAAATCTGTCATAAGGGCTAATTTTAACAGGCTTGTTGTCACTTTGGGACTGACTGACACACACAGACACGAACGGATGTATATGCACACAGATAAACACTGCTGAAGGCAGCACAAACAATGTTTGCAGTGCATGTGTGTGTATCCGTGCAAGTGTGTGTGTGTGTGCGTGCGTATGGGCTGCAGGGATCAGAGGATTTTGACTCCTGCAGTAATAGGATGGCAGCTAGCCAGCAGCAAAACAGGGCAGAGCTAGAGTGGGCCTGGCTATCTCAGAGCTGGGTCAACAGGGAACATGAAGGCAGACAAGTCAACCAACTTCTACGACTGCTTTATCATACACACAGTCTGGTTTTGTCATTGAAACAAATAAACTCAGGGAGCTGTACATGAGGTTTGTTTTGCATCACTTTAAAGGTGCAGTGTGTAAGATTTATTTACAGAACATGGCAGAAATGGAATATAATAATCATAACTATGTATTCATTAGTTTAAAATCACCTGATAATAAGAAAAACTGTATTTTTGTTACCTTAAAATGACCTTTTATATCTACAGATGCCCAGAATGGACAAACTGAACACTGTCTCTAGATAAGGCCTTTTGTGTGTTTCAGTAACTAACCTAGATGCTGTTAAATCTTGTACACTACTCCTTTAAGTTCCACTATATATTATCTTCTGTATTAGCAATGACTCAAATTACTATATGTGATATGAAAGGGGAGAATTATCTATCATTTCTAGCCTCTTTTAGCTCATTGTTTTGGTTTCATAGTGCATTTACTGTACTGTAGGGTTCAGTCAAACAAGCATTGATAGCATTGATTGATACAGCCAGATGTTTCTCTCAAAAGTTGAGACAGGAGCTAAAAGGAGAGTGGATGTTAGACCTAATCATGTGGACAGAAACTCAAACTGACGCTGGCGCTCTGCGTCTGGACAGCTAACGTGTTAGCTATAACCACTTCATGCAGCTTTTAAGAGGGAACGACAAGTACAAACTAACTTCCAGAGAGACTGCTTGCAGAAAAAGGCTTCATCTGGAGCAATGTCATAAAATATACATTAGGTTTGCCAAGTCTGTCTACTTTTTTCATTCAGTAGGCTGAAAATGAATCATTTGGTCATACAGTCAAATGCTGCCAGAGTCTTTTTTTTTTTTGCTGCTGAATAAGTCAAAAATAGTTGCTGTGCTATTTGAAGACTGTACTTCAGCTAAGTTTAGCAACATGGCCTGTGTGTTCTTGCCTAAAAATGAGACCAACATTTCCAAATCTGCACTTTTATTTTTAGACATTTTTAAGATACGAGTCCTATTTTCCTCATTTTCAACTGCAGAGCTGCAAAACAAATTAGCTCTTTGGGGACACAAAAGTTTAGTTTAAGTTCTCGCCTCACTCTGTGTACCCAGATTTGAACCTCATCCTGAGTGGTGGTGGTGGTGGTGGGGGAGAGGGGGACTGCTGGGTATTATTAGGATTTAATTGATCTGGCCTTGGTTTTAGTAAGAGAGAGACTGCAGCCTTTGAAGTGTTGGAAATGTGTACTTTGAAGTGCAGGAGGCAGTCCTCAATTGGACAGGAGCATTATGAGTAGGGGAGATCGCTGGCTCATCCCGCAGGGCGAAAAGAAAGACATGATCAGACAGATGCTAGAAAAGGAAGTTGGAGGAACAAATCTTGAGGAAAGTTTAGCTGAGGGCTTACAGCGAGGAGAGGAGAGGAGAGGAGAGGAGAGGAGAGGAGAGGAGAGGAGAGTCTTTCATTGTGAGATGAGTGAGTGAGATGGGATGGAGGCTGAGAAATGGAAAATACGTAGAGGTGGGGTTGGACATGAGAGAAGATGGAGCGTTGCAGGGAGATAAAAACATGGAAAACAGAAAGAGAATGATTGGTGAGAAGTAAATTAGGGGGTGAGCTCTGGTTTCTCTCAGCTCTGGTTTCCTCCTGTTTTATTCTGGCGCACCATAAATGAATCAATATGAACTATACAGGCAATGTTTTCTAAACTGAAATTAAATTAAATTTTAGATTTTGGTGAAAAATAATTGATTGAACAAGAATTGAACAAGACAGTTGGATGATTGTGGTGAAGAAAGGGAAATGTAGTTTGGTAATAATTACATATCAGTACACAATCCTGTGAAAGTCACCAATATTTTCATTCTTGTTAAGATTTTAGCTTGTTAGCTAACATGTGTTTCCCCAACCCTAAAAGAGAACTCCATGTCATGATTGACACAAAATATAACCCACAATGCAACTCGACCACCGACATTGGTCAGAGATTTGGGTATGTTATGCCATTAGCAGCTAATGTAGCCTCAAACCACTACAGCAGAGATGAGGAGCGGGCTACAGAGGTCTGGTCTTTTTTCTGTAACTCCACATCCCCAGATTTCTTTTCATTTTCAAACATGTAGTCTTAAGCTTCGACCGATGTTGGAAGGTTTTACACAGTTTTTTTCTCACATGTGCTGTAGTTCTCCCCAAGACCTGCAAACAGACTTTGATGTCTAAATTCACTCAAACCTTGCCAAAACCACCTAAAAACTGACCACAAAGCTGTACCAAGAAGGTGCTTGCTATTTGATAGTACACAGATTTAGCCCACAAGAAGGCTGGTCCCTGAAAAATAGGGAGTGAGAGGGATGATCAAAGGGTGATCAAAAAGTTTTAGGCATAATGTAGGTGTGAATAGATAGGATGTTCTGTTCCAACACTGAACAGATATCTTTCTTAAAAAAAACACCAGTTTTCATGACTGTTTTTCTTCTTTATCTTTTCCTTGCTCTAATATGAGTTCTGGTGCCAGCTTTAGGAGCTGCCGAACTGCAATTTACTGTCCATCAAATGCTTGCAGGAAGGCAAAGAGGAGATTAGATTAGGGTAGCACCAAACATGACCGAGGATGAGGGTGTATGAGGAGATGTGTAGAACGGAGATGAGGAGAGAGGAGAGAACGAGGGAAAAATGAGAAATCAGAGGGTGAACAGAGATGCAGGCAAAATGTCAGAGTGAAAGAGGGAGGCTGAGGGAGAGGATAAGGATATTAGCGAATTAGAAAGAGAGATGAGAGGAGGATGAGGAGGGAGAAGAAAAGTGGAGAGGAGAGGAGGAGGAGAGAAAAGAGAGGCGGATTCCAAAAATGTACAGTAAATTAGTTCTGCCTCATGAAACTGGCAGTTCTGGCTGAGAAATGCTTTGGGGGCAGGATTTCTGTGCGTGTGTATGTGTGTGTGTGTGTGTGTGTGTGTGCTTCCCTGTTTGCATGTGTATTTACATGAAAAAAGTGTGTGCTGGTATGTTTGTTGATGTATAATAAATTGTGTGTGTGATGTGTATGTCCAACTGTCTTGATGCGTGCTTCCAGTCTTTGCTGCTTGCGTGTCTGTGTGTGTGTGTGTGTTTGTGTACAAAGAGCATCACTGCCTCACCAGAACAGAGCTGATGCCGTGTTGACATTTAGACGAAAACACAAGCTCGGTCTTTTAAAAGAGCAACTCTGAGAGTGAAGCTCGCAGAGAGCTGACAGGGTCAGACATGAGTGCTCCTGCTGCTGAGTATAAAAAAACAGAAAGAAAGAAAAAATAACTCATAACATAAACTGTACCTGTCACGTCATCGCACGTCATTTCAAACTAAAGTAGTCCTTAAAGCTGCTCAGGCAAAGACTTATAATGGAAAAACACAGGCGTATTATTAGCCATAATCATAAACTTGGGCTATATTCTGATATGGAAGCGATGAAACATAATTAAAATACGTTTCTACTAATCAGCAGTGAGTCATTGCTTTATCCAGAAAGTCACTACCAACAAGTCATCCTACATAACATAATTTGTAGCATTTTTATTCAGGCATACAATGTCCATTCATTCATGAAAACAAATTCACACCTCTAAAAAACAACATTTTAGATTAGGGAAAAACATATTCGCCATTAACTACAAGGCCCCAATAACACACTGGTTATCATTATTCAGAAACAACAATGCATTAATTTACAGTCAATAAGCAATAATTAGGAGTTAATAGGAAAAATCTTAATTCATGGCATAATAGAGGTAGAATAAGGCTATGTAGAATAAGGTGTTAATACGTGCTTAATAATTACTAATAGAGGGCTAGTATGCTACCTAGTTAATGGTGAATATGTGTTCCCTAATATAAAGTGTTACCAAAATAACTTAACTGTCATTCATTTGTTTTTATATCTATTACTGTATATTGATGTATTATCCCATCTTTAGCTGCTTGGTTTATTGTAATAAGAACTGCATATCAAAAAAGATAAACAGTAACTCAGCGCACAAATGGATTCATCATAACACGTGAGCAGGTGACATAAAAATGTACTAATACTATAATAATGAGTTAAAGGTTGACACTTTTAGAGAAGTCCACCTGGTTCCCAGCAGTAATTCAGTATGAACACACACTCACACAGACAGGAACAGAGTGTAAAGGTCAGTGTCGTTTGTCCTTCACTGTCAACTCACTTCCTCTGTGTGTATGTGTGTGTGTTGACCCTGAATCACAGCATGCTGAGTCAGCCTCTAATCACACACTTTTTCTTTGGGCACAAACGATATCTGGGTCAGTCTGCACTCTCATTGACAGGAGTCAGTGACTTGCTCAAGGGCACTACTTATATACAAATATTGGCCTTTTTTAGATTTAAGTTATTTATTAGTAACACTTTATCTCATGGATCTTTATTTGCTAGAGTTCTAAAAATGTTTTGGTATAAAATCAATATTAAAGGTCGTGTGTATGCTTTATTATCAGATATATTCCACCAATGCATTTTATATCGAGGTAGTGAAAGAATAAGAGGAGATATGGTGTGATACTGGATCTATAATCTAAAAAATATATATTATTAATAATGTGATATTTTGGAGGAAGGTCCTTACTTATCCCCAGTTAGTTTCTCTCATAATCATTCTTTTTTTTCTTTTGATTGTAATTTTGGGTCATTGATGATATATTCAAAGCTCTTCAGGTTGTTCAAATTGCCACATTTGCTGTGTCGTACATGTTTTTTTTGTCCCATGTAAGAGGATGCTTACAACTGTTAGCGGTGACAAGACACACAGCGCTGAGGAAACCACCAAACTGGATGAAAAAGAAGAGAAAGCATCAGGAATAAAATGAATAAAATCTGCGATCATACATATGTTTTTTCAGATACTGAGTGGCAGTTATTTTCTGACCTCAGTCGAGTGTCATGTCGCATTATAGCTCGGGAATCCTTGTAAGTCATGTGTATCTGTGTGTGTGTGTGTGTGTGTGTGTGTACACTATAGTCTGTGATGTTAGTGCATCATTTGGCAGCTACTCCCCCAACTTACTAATAATACACTGCGTAATGTATTCAGACACCTGCAATATCACACACAGTGCACATGCACAGAGACACACACTCACAAAGCAGAGACCTTTACCCTCCCATCCAATCAGATCTCTCCGTAGGAGCGTGCTCACACTGTGCTCTGGAATTATCCACCTGCTCTGAGAGACGGGGGCTCCAGATGAATCACGCGGCTGCAGCTGTTTGTCTCTTTTTTCAACCCTTTTCTTTTATTTTCCTTTTCCGTTCACTTTTTCTTGAATTGTTTTTTGTCTGTCTATTTCCTTTCTATAGACCTCAACTCCTTTTTGCTTTCTCTTTTTCTCTCTCTCTTGCCTCTTTCTCTGGCACCAGCATATTTCATTCTCAAATTGCCTTTTCCATGTGACATTTTAAATATATAAACGTAAGCGAGAGTGAGAAAGGTTTAACAGTAAGGCTTGAAAAAGAGATTGAAGAAATAGTAGATGTTTTAGACTAAGAACAAAGGTTGCATGCTGATGCTAATGCTGTATATTTATTTCACAGAAATGTATAAGAACCTTTACAAACAGTACATAGTCTGTATGTTCCTGTGTGTGAGTGTGCATTGAGTGTCTGGCTGTTGGAGAATCTGCAGTAGCTGCAGGGACAACCTGATCTCTACATGGTGATTATTTGTCATCTCTGTGCAGCACTGACACGCTGCTTCTCTGTCCGTGCAGCTCAGATAGGCATTGATTATGTGTCGGTGTCAATGCTCTGCCTCCATCATTTGTTCATTTTACACAGAGTGGAGTAACCAGAGACTGCTGTCCCACTACTGCAACCAAACATGAAGCCAGAAATGAAAGAGCGAAAAGGCAAAGACTAATCAAAGTCATTTTGAGTGCTCTTTAAAGGATAAATACAGCTTTAGTCTCATATTCATGACCAAATAGACAATCAAGCCAACTGTTCAGATGATCTAAACTCAGCAAATGAAGGTTTGCAAAAGGATTTTATTGACGGGAAATCCTCAGATCGTGTGAAGGTGTGTTTATGTTACATTTAGCCTATTTGTGTTTTGCTCTGATCTAAAGAACTGAAGTGAAAAGGACGCGTCTGTTCACAGATCAATAACCAATAACCATTAATTCACACACATGGCTAGGAAGACCCCTGACAGCGTAATCAATAGAAAGAAAATAGGAAGGGACGCATGGCAGAGTATAGGAGGGCAGCATCCAGTGATTTAAAAATTACACACTGAGGAGAAACAAGCTGAACGTTTGTATTTACAGGCATAGTTGCATACATGTTATATATGTGATATATATTTATTTCTACAATATTTACCACATCACAATATTTTGCCAGTACTTGGGGGAGAAAATCAATAAAGAGATTAGGCCATGATGTGTTTACCTTAGAACAAATAGTGGAAGTTGCTATTATTTGTAATAGATGAGAAGCATAAACTAACTCCTTGTTAAACCCAACCTAAGTCATCATATCTAAACAATAAAAAGGTGCATCAGTGCCCTCCAAACAGGCCGATATATGACTGCTGGAAAGATTTATAATTTTCCTAGAGTTATCTAAGGACAAAGACTTACAGGAGTAATTCAGAGGTTTAATGTGGAAAAGAAGAAAATTGGACGGCTATTTTTTTCATTATGCAAATATTAGCTGCTCACAAGATTTGGCTGAGCCAGCAAATACACAGGGAAGTCACCCTGAGGTCCCCACAGTCTGTTTTCACGTACAATATAATAATTCATGAGTGACAGCACAGCTGTAAAATGCGGTGAGTCAAAGGTGAGATTACATAAACAAAGAAGGATGGATGTGGCAGAGGGGGAGGGGAGAGAGGGATAGATGGAAAGAGGGAGGGAAGAGCTGGGTGGGTGATTATTTTTAAGAAATGAAGTAAGAGGAAAGAGTTTGGATTTAGGCTTCAGTGTGACATCTGTTCTAGTTTTGAAATACAGAAAATGGAGAAAAATGGGAACTGGACAGAGGGAGAGTGAATAAATACGGAAGGTGATGGCGGCACAACAGTTCAAATGTAATCACGTACATTCATGTCAGCAAAGCCACAAAAACACTGTGCACTCATACTGCATAGATTTAAAAACTGAATGATCATGATTCACAGACATGCATGTCTCTACCTACTTGTGTTGACCTCCACTGAATTTTTACTACTGCACGTCTTAAACTTAATCTAAACCCAAGTCTAACCTTAACCAAAAAACAAACAAAAAAAAACAAGATACAATGTGTTAATTAATGGGCTTGACTGGCTGGCTAAGCTAGCTAGCTGTTTCCACCTGTTTTCACTATTTATGCTAAGCTAAACTAATCACCCGCTTGCTGTAACTTCCCTTTTATGGCACAGACATGAGAATGAGCAGATTTCCCAAAATGTCAAAATAATTCTTGAACCTCTGAACAGATTTTTAAGGATGTTAAAGCCAACCCAGATGTCCTCATTCTTACGGTCTAAAACTGCCCTTCACACACAACCACACAAACACAAATCAGTTGTCCATTCAGTTTCACTGGTCTGAAACACATTAGAATTTGTTCCATGGCGTGAAACACAGTTTGTTTGACCATGAGGCTTTGATGACTAAAATTAGCGTAGCAGCTATTGGCAGATCCCGAGCCCTATGTTTTACTGATATTGACGACATACAGTTGTATGCCACTACACTACACATAGGCACACACACACACACACGCACATACACTGCACTACACTGTTATTTCTCTGTGTCCCTCAGGACAACTTAGTGTTAAAGCTACCTTCAACCCTACAGGAAATTTACTGCCTTTCAACAGTTTGGCACACGTGCACACACAGACATACACACACACACGCACACAGTCCAGTACAGGATATTTTATTGATTAGTACCCAAGAAAGCCGATTGGTCAGTTACAGGGTGGAATCTACTCTCATTGGATTCAGAGAACTCTGGAATGTAATTTGATTCACCAAAGTGCTCCAGGGGGTGTTTTCTAATTGTTTTATGCTTGTGTGCACAAGAGTTAGTGTGCTTGTGTGTGTGTGTGTGTGTGTGTGTGTGTGTGTGTTTTCTTGGTTGGAAAGATCAATTTACTCTCTTTTCCCAGGGGAGTCACAGAGATAGTACACCTGCTTTTTCTCTCCCTTTCTGTTTGCCATAAAACTCTGTCTCTACCATTCTGCTTTATTTTCATACGCCTCCCTCATCACTACTAATCTTTACACTATATATAAAAGACTGATGGTTTAAATATTTTTGTTTTGTTACTATTCCACTGCTGAAATAATGAGAAAACAATCAGATCACTAACATGTTGCTAATCTTTCTGCTCTTCCACCCTAAAATGATTTTATTTATGTATAAGTTAGACCAAGTAGATTATAGTTACTAGAGGAGACAGTAAAGAATGATGACGCAGAGAGCTGAATTAGCCTAAAATGGTGGATAACATTACAGCCCTTGTTCTGCATTGCTGGTTATTATGGTAAATGCAGACACTCAGTAATGATTCACTTATTTTCTCCATCTTCTCTGATGGAAACTGAAGGCCTTTTCAACATTTAAAAAGGTCTAGTTGAGACAGTTATTCAACATCCATTATATTTCAGAAGAAAAAAAAACAGACATCCCCTGGCTACTGACACTATTAACATAATAAAGTGGAGGAAAGTGCAGTATCTATTTGTGAAGATGGTAATTTGAGCTGTGGACAGGGAGAGAAGTGGAGCTGACAGTCTGCTGAAGAGATGCGTCACTAAATATAGTGATTCATAATGAATATGAGGCTGCAGCAAGAGTTTGACAGCAGCACAGGAACTCCTGCTGAGATACAATTTTCACTCTCGCCATCTTTTTTCTTTGATCTCTTTCTCTGTTTTTGTTTTCTACTGTCTCTCTCCCTCTTGATGTCATTCCTCTTATTTCCCCATCACCCCCATCCCCGTCTCTTTTATTTTACACAGAAACTGAGTTTGGAACCAACAAACAGACAGTCAATAGACTGCGTGGCATTACATCGCCAATATTTATTTAGCAGTTGGCCAGCAGTTAGTAAACTAAAAAAATGATAATTTAGCTGTGATTGTGGTGGGCAGCGGCACATACAAAAAAAAAGTGTAAACCAGGCCTTGTTTTTAGGTGTTCTGGGGAAAGTCCAAGTCAAGTTTCAAGTCCTTAAAACCAGATTGCAAGTCAAGATGTGTAATAAATATAAATGGAAATATGTGTGGCTGTGCAAGGTCCACCTGTCACTACCTTATGTCTTCTTTTACTGGGGTTTTATCAGGTCTAAAAACATGACTGCCACTACAAAACTCAAAAAAAAATCAAATCATTATGAAGGCTTGAGACCTCATTTTTATATAAAGTCTGCCCTCAAAAGGGCTGGTGTTAAGTCTCAACTCTGTTGTAAACAGAGTCAACCTTGACCTGAGTCATTTAATGTATGTGGACAGTGATTTTTTTTTACTTTCAAACATGGAGTGACTGTCCCTCTGACATCTCTATCCTCCATCTTTTATTTCTAGGTATTATATGTTTATTATGTGATAATTTGAATTATGTTTAAAAGTCCTATAAAGCCTTCATATATTACGTGCATCAGCTCTAGGTCCACATATGGAAGTATTCAGAATTGGTTCAATGGGTTCATGCTGTAAAAATTATGTAAAAACACTTTTTTACTTACACTTATATACAATTAAAATATTTTTTTTATTTTTAGAAACTTTATTGATCACGTTCAACGTGAAATTACCTCTCTGCATTTAACCCATCCAGGCTGGCACTTGTTGGAACACACACATGCGCATGCACAGGGTCACACACTCAAATTGACAACTGCCAGATTCACTGGAGCGGTGGGCATCAATTCACAGCACCCGGGAAGCAGATGTTGGTGGTGGTGGTGGTGGTGGTGTGGGGGGGTCGGTGCCTTGCTGAAGGGGTGCCATGCAGTGAGAGCGGAGATCAAACTGCCAACCTTGGTGTTATTTGATGACCCACTCTACCACTGAGCCACGGTCGCCCCATAACATTTAACATGATAAATATAAACTGCAGCGTAGAGGAGGTGCTGTGTGATAGTCCTGTGTGCTCATAATTATAAAACATGTCAAAATGAATGTAGTCATTACTGATTTGAAATGCTTCTTTATACCAATTAAAATCCTTGTTAAAATTCATCATCAAGAACATGATACCAGATATATGCAGTCAGGCAGCAGTCCTGAAACAGCTGAGATCAGCACCATGGAGAGAGGCAACAACCAAATGCAATGACCAAAAATGACCAACAGGGGGACGGACAGCTACCGCTAACATGAGGGCTGTGTTTCTGGTTTACTGTAGTCTGGATAATGAAACATACTACACAGAGTAATGTGGTGCTAGTGAGTTTGTCAGAGAGGGAAAGGGGGAGTATATCGGCATTTCAAAATCACAAAGGAGAAATGATGTAGAGGGAGAAAGAGGAAAGGAAATGAAGGAGAGAGAGGGAGTGAAACAGAAAGGAAAGGATAAGAGGAGGCATAGAGAGAGAGAGAGAGATACTGTAGAGAGAGAGCAGCAGTGGAATACAAACCACTGAGCTGCTGGTTGCAGCTGGATTTTTCTAGTTCTACACACACACACACACACACACACACACACACACACACACACACACACACACACACACACACACATACACACACAGCACCAATCAAAGGAAACCGTTCCACTGCTCTAGTTTCTGTCCAGGGTTTGCAAGTCTGTGGTGGTGAATTTTAGCCCATAGGATGTTCTATTCTATTCTATTCTATTCTATTCTATTCTATTCTATTCTATTATATTATATTATATTATATTATATGTTTTGATGGTTGGCGAAAGAATGATGAAAATGTCAATTTCATGTTCATTAGAAATAAGCTAAACATGTTCACATGTTTTCATTCTCAGGCTTAGGTTATACACTGTTTGGTATCAAATGTTCAGCATTTATAAACATAAACATGAAAATATGATTTCTTTTTTTATTTCAGTGTACATGTTAAGTGACTAAAAACCAACGTTTGTCCAGCACCTGAATGAAAAAAAAGCACATTTACATGCTAAATGTCAATTCTTGTGTCCTTTGTGTATCCTCAGTCCTTTCTCTACCTTTTACCACCCTCACTCTGCATCATGGTACAGTCCAATCCTAACCTTTTTGCTTGTTTCCATCTCACTCTCCTTTAGCCATCCATCACTTTCCCTCACTTTCCCTCTCTATGCGTTTCCAGCTCACTCTCTCATGCTGTTTGTGAGGACCATTATTGCTCAGATTTGTCACCATGAACGCAATAAAAGTGTGTAGGCGTGTTTGTGCATGCGGGCGTGATGGGATGTGAATGTGCTTTGCATGTGTGCTAACTGGTTTTCTTTCTCTATTTTTGTCCCTCAACCTTATACTCTCTCTCTCTCTTTCTCTCTGTTTTAGCAAGTGCCATTATAACTGAGATTTGTCACCATGTACACAATGAGATAGAGGCAGTGTGTGTATTTACTGTGTGTCTGTGTGCTGATTGGTGGATCTAAATCATGTCCCTATACATAAGGACACACACATACACACACACACTTCTCTACACCGCCATTAGTCACCATGTCTCCCACTGAGCTGTGCAGATGAACAACATACTAGTGACAGAGCTAATTCAACAGCCCACGCCTGAATTACACAGGGACACAATTTATCTGAGCATGTGTGTGTGTGTGTGTGTGTGTGTGTGTGTGTGTGTGTTTTCTTGAGTGGTGCTCGAAATGTAATGCAGTGCGAACAAGACTGTGATAGCTGCTCAGTAAGTCTAAAATCACTCTGCTTCTTTTTGCCTTCTGCTTCTTGAGTGACTATAAATAACCTGTCTAATGTTAGCACTGTGATCATTTTAGAGACCACACTGGTGATTATTCACTTTTTATTTGTATGTTTTTAAAACAAAAACAGCAATTTTCTTGTTGTTTCGCAAACTTGATTATATATAAGCAACCATCAAGGTGTACTGATGCAGATAAATAAGGGAGAAAGTAAAGGTCAGTCAGATATCTGCATATGAATGCAAAATCTGTAAGCGAGGGAAGATTTTGGCACCGGAAGCATTCTGGTTTGTTTGTAGTCTGAGTAGTATTGCCCAATCATGTTTGAGCAGGTTTGGTTGCAACAGTCCATGTGAAAAGCAAAACAGGTGGAACGAATTGGCTGAAATAAAATCTTGGAACCAGACGACTATGCACTGGCAACGATTGAGCGTGTTGGTTTTCTGCATTCATATGCAGATATCTGTCTATAGAGATTAGCAGAAATGCGTTATTCTCGCGTAATCAAGTTGTTATTTGAACTGCAGAGGAAGTCTTGGCCCAGATATCCGTTATCTGTTTTCTGATAACGTGCCATAATGTGCCACGGCTCTGATGGCTACTGACTTCAAGTACAAAGAGAAACTGAGTTGAACGTTTGACAAAGTTTGTAAGTATTCAGATTCACATCACGTGCACAACTATTTGTCTATTCTAATAAAAATGGTAAAAATGTAGTATTAATAGTATTATAAAAGTGGGTATACACATCATTTGGTGTGCCATTTTCAACATCAACTTTAACTTTATTGTTGGCCCTGAGAAACTTCTCTTGGTGCTGTTAAGATTTCACGACATGATATGTAGACTGTTTTTTCAGCATGATATTCCCAAAGGTGGAACAATCAGTTTGCTACCTCAATTTAAGCAGCATACATCTTAATGTTTGACATATTTCCTGTGGTCGGGGCAGATAAAGCAACCTCATAAATACTGTTCTGTGTGACCACAAAACTGTACAAACCAACTTGCAGTGTTGTGTGGGAGGGTTTTACTCACAACAGCTTCATGGGTGCTGGTCTGTAAAATCTGTAATGAAATCTGCCTCACACCGCCTTAAAAAACCTGCTAACGTTTCTAAAAGAGTTTCATTAGTCTGGATGTCAATAGAGTGTTTTAATGTCTCATGAAATTCTCAGTTCTTTGCTCACTCCTTATAGCTTTGAGCAGTGGATACGACCTGTCTAAGGTGTCCCGCGCCTCTTGCCCAATGATAGCTGGGATTAGCTCCCAACCCCGTGACCCAAAGGATAAGTTGGTATAGCTACAGGAATACACAAGTTCTACAGTGGAGACAGTGTGGTAGCAACGGTTGAGAATATTTTCATATAGCAAACCCTTTTTTTATCTATTTCCCTGCCAGGATTTCTGTCTGCTACTCTAAACTGGAAGTGTGCTGACCACCATCTATAGGCAAAAATCCTGAATATGGATAAGTACTTCATACCACACAACAACCACAAAAGAAAATCCAAACTTTCCCTTTAAACTATCCCATATCATTTGCCCATAAAGGAAACAGGCAGTGCTTATGGCTCCTGCGTGTTCCTGTTATGACTACAAAAATACAGAAGTTTTGGATTTAATTCAAATTGTAGGCCTACTCTGTAGCAAATTATGATTTTAAAAGCAGATTACATAGTGTAAAATATTAACGCCATCATTTCTACTTTGCAGCATTAACCGCGGTTTAGCTACGTGACACTCAACGCTTCCTGCTCCAGATTTAAATCCTTGCAGTGGCTTTTAATGTGAAATATCAGCAGCAAGTGTTTCATTGATTTAAAAAAGCCTAAGTGATTGGATTCATTTAGTCAGGGAATTGTGAATGATTGGCTTTTATTTGTTTCTGCTGGCTGTGTGAGAGTTTACAAGGCTTAGGTAACTCGCCATTTGTAGACATGTAATATAATAAAGGTTTTAATCAGTTCATGAAAGCTTTTCTACTGCTGTTATTTCTGAAATTTGTTATCCAGTTGGTTGAAATAATCGCCACTTTCAGTCCAGAAGTATCCATATCAGCATGCATATTACCATGAACCCTAATGCCAGTAAAGCAACACAAAATAGAGGCAGAGAGGGAAACAAGGAGACAGACGGAGATAAAGTCTGAGTGGGTAGAGGAGAACAGCTGGAAGGAAGGAGGGAGGGATGAACGGAGGAGGTAATGGAGCAGAAACACTTCAAGCTTCAGTCTCGGGGGCAGGACAGCCAGCAGAGAGAGAGAGAGAGAGAGAGAGAGAGAGAGAGAGAGAGAGAGAGAGAGAGAGAGAGAGAGAGAGAAATACAATCCCCACAAACACCAACAGAATGGCGCAGCCCGCCTGGGAATCAACCATTCAGTAAGCAGCACTGGGGGGCTGGAAGAGAACACAGTAAAAGTATCTGGCTGGGTATACCCTCTAATTTATTTCTCTCTCTCTGTGTTGCTCAGTATCGTAACCTCTGACCGCTCTCTCTCTCTCTGGTTAATTGTCTTGCTTCCTCTGTCAGATTTGCTCTCTGTTTCACGGCTGACTCATCAAAGTCTTTCCCTTGATTTCTCTCTTCTCTCAATCCTTCACTTTCAATCTTTCCCTTCTCAACTCCCTTCATGGTTGTCTGCTGCTTGTCCTCTTTTCTCTCAGTCCTTATTTTTTCATAGTCCTTCTCTTCTGTCAGTCTCTCTATCTGTCTTGCTTTTCACTCTCAGATGCAGTTATTTAAAAAAGAAAGCCAAACACTTCTTTACAGAGCAACAAACATGGTTGGTTACACTCCGAGTCTTCTGTGTATATCTATGTTAGTTATTGTCTGTAAACCCTTAAATAATGCATGTGTATCTGTACTTTATGTGTATCTTGGAAGTAAATGTGTGTCTTTGCATGCAAATCTGAGTGTGTGTACAGAGCTTACGAGTCAAGTGTGTACACATTTACCAGTATCTACATACACATATGCTTGAGTGATGGATTGTTTATATTTGCATGCACACATCTCTTCTCTGTATGCGCGTGTCACATCTTGGTAGCTGTCAGTGTTAGCGATGGGCAGCCACACACACAGGATATGACAGCTGATTGGCAGACGGACCACCAACATTCGTCATGGCAACCACAGAGGACATTGTCGCGCTGTCAGGGGCAGTTCATCCAGAATACTGCGTGATTAAGGTAAACTTTTTTATAATTATTATGTGGACTCGTGCACATGAGCCTACAACCGACTGATGAATAATTAAAAAAGGAAATATGAGTATGTTTTATGTGTCAGAAGCAAAGCACCCTGGGAACTGCGGTGCCTGTGACATCAAGCATCTGCTCTGCTGACGTGTCTTTGAGCAAGATAATGAATCCCGACAAGCTAATGACCCTGTGCCCTGCCAAAACATTCATTTATTCTTTCTACCACATTGTGATTGAGACTGTCTCACTGCAGAGTAGAGACTGAAAACATGAATGATTTCTGCGATGATAAGTATCATTTCCCTCAGATTAACCTGTGAGTGATCCATTTAATCATTCGGTGCCTGCAGCTTTTGGGTCTCAACCCATTTTATGACAAATGGGTCCATAGCTGGTGGTTACAGTCTCATTTTGTGAGTCTTGTGGCATTTCTCTACTGTGCCTTTTCGTAGGTAATGTATAATTTCTTCTTAGGTGTGTAATGCAATGTGATTCCAAATCTCATCAAATTACATATTTGATCATTTTTTTATGATGTCAGGTGGTTGCAAATTCAAACTGTAGAGGCTGCAGGATACCTACAAAGTGTTCAGAAGTTCCCATGATGAAGCTTTTGGGTTTTACTACCAACAGCTTAGATTCACACTTTTAACATTAAAAAAAACCCTGAAAACTGTGAATGGACCCTGGTAGAGAGCAGAGAGAGGTGTGAATCAGAGTAGCCTTCATCTGCTCTGCTTCTCTCTGGAGATTAGACAAGAAGTCGGTGAATTAAAATGTCGTGAGTCAATATTCTCCCACTCTGTCACGACACTTCCACCTCATGTTATTCACACACATACGTGGAGTGTAAGAGTATACACGGTGTGTTAACTGAACAAATGAGAGTGGTGGTACCATTAAAAGAAGAAAGACAGAATGCGTCTGAGTCATTCACCCTTGCCAATCAATTATCGATGTGTCATCGCCATACATGTGACTGTGAGCGTGTGCTAGGTTTTCTTTAAAGAACAGATTCCTTTTTTTATGATGTAAGGTTGTATTATCACTCTTTAACACATAGAGAAATGCACACTCACACACACACAGAAATTAGCTCATGAGTCACTCATTTTGCAGACTTAAAAGTGGTGTGTTAGAGAGAGATAATATGTTAAAGAAAGAGAGATCGGCGTGTTTTCCTGTGATATGAAAACATCAGAACCCCGGAGAGAACCAGAATGAGCCGTGGGGGTAGAGAAATGTAAAAAGAGACTTTTCACTTCAGTCCATATACCCACGCAGTACGCAAAGTCTCTTTGAGTTACAGCGGTTGCCAGGTTTCCTGCTGTCAGAGTCTGTATGTTGGGCCAGTAAAATGTTTTGCTGTGATGTCAAACAAAAAGTAGTGCATTATTTCATGAATTTTAGTTTAAAACTATAAAAACAGGTAGGTCAAAGTGAAGACCCACTCCCTGAGGCACCACATTTTGTCACCTATTATTGCAGAGAATCTGTCAAATTCTGACATTTAAATGTAGCAATGAAAAATGTACAATTCTGTGATGTTCCCGAGCCTGAGATATCAAAGAAACCATGAAATGACTGACTGTATATAAACATAGTTGCAGCCATTGGTGTACACACAACGGTCCTTCAAAGTTAAAGTCCCTGTGTAGGAGTCAAAAATGCATAATTTTTTTGATTAATATTCCTAAATATTTGACTAACTTGTCTGAAAAATTGGGTTACTTTTTAATTTATTATCAATAAATGTGGGAAAAATTATGCATTACGTAATCAGTATATTCTTACTGTAGCTTCTATGGCAACTCCAAAAACAATGACACAACATGAGCTGCTAAACGCAAACATCATGTTACAGAGGCCGGACCAAATGTTCACGGAGCCATTTCTCTTTCCTGTTTTTCTGGGCTACAGCCTTGTAATACGTGCCATGTATTCTGACTTTCTACTTTGAAGAAACACAGCATTTCCTCGAGTCACCCATCACAGCTCAAGAACCAGTTGAAAGTCGACATATTTCTCAAACAAAAACCTTCATTCTGTCTCTGCTGCAACGTCTAGGAATAACAAGCTCCATGTCACTTTAAGACACTATTACTCGAGTCAGCCATAATGACTGAAGAAGATCAAGTGTCTACTCTGCATATTGCTCAAAGAGAATCCTTCATTATGGCTCAGCAGAAGTGGACTCACTACCAGTAATAGTATATATTTTCTTCTTCTTCTCATCTGTGCCCTCAGGCTTCATCTTAGTAAAATAGTGCTCATCTTGTTTTCCATCAATGAAAATTGGCAAAGCAGTTCACAATCTTCTCCATTCCGCCTCTTCTTCAGTGGTTATGGCCTTATTTTGGTCTGTTGATCCCTGCAGAGATTTGCTGCTTCATTTTGTCTTTAATCTACTTCTCTCCACCATCACGGCTCTAGGCCTACAGTGTAGGCTGCAGATTGCAATGTTCTCCATTTAGTTTTTCTGGGAGTCATTTTCTCATGTTAGTGGCAATGTTATGCAGGTGTATAATGCTGGGGATGGATGTTTTCTTCTTTTTATTCTAGTTCCAGATGCATGGGATTACATTCTTTTACATGTCAGATATGAACATGTCATATTTTTCCAATCAGTAAATGTCGTATCTTTTATGCTTTTATGTAATTTTTGAGTAAGGCCCTTCAATCTTAATGTTTCCTGTTTGACTGCCATGCACACAGCGAAATGGTTTTCCCAGTTTGGTGTGGACCAACTTGACTGGCCTGCACAGAGCCCTGAACTCAACCACATCCAACACCTTTCGGATGAAGTGGAGCGCCAACTGTCCGACCTTGACACCAAGCATCACTGCTGGACCTAACTAATGCACTTTTGGCTCAATGGGCGCAGATCCCTGCAGTCAGAAGAATGATGGTTCAACAACTGCATATGGGTATAATGTCTAGTTGTCCACATATTTGTGGTCATGTAACTCTACATCTTTACTGAATTTATACTCCAGATGACATCTGGGAGTAGTAGTAGTATTTCAGGCTTTACTATAATATTGTTCTTTTCAGGGGTCGACACTGCAGAACTAATTAAGCATTCTGGTTCAACACTTACAGGGTAAAACCAACTGCATCCTACATTTTGGATCTGCTGAAACTTCAATTTCAGTTGTGTGTTTTTTGGGTAATTATCCTTCACACCTCCACACCTAAAGGCACTTCAAAAAAAGTCCTCCATTATGCCTCCCAGCAACTTCAGCTTCATGTTCTTTCACTCTTCAACCCAGTGAGGGAATTCCCATCTTCTCCTTCACAGTGTTGTCCCTACACCTTTGGGTTTCAACTTGTTCAGAATCACACATTGTGTTTCTGTGGGAGTCTCTCTTTGTGTGTGTGAACGGTGCCGTTAATCAGCTGTGTAGCCCAGGGGAGGGAACAGCTCTCCTCACTGACCCATTTAAAGGCTATATGGTGGAGAGAGTAGTGAAAGTAGGACAGGAAAAATACAAAACTTAAAAGTACTGCCTCTACAGGCTAACACATGGACAACACACACCTATCTCTTCGATTTCCTCGAGATCTGCTATTCCAAAGATTAACATATTGATCTGTCTCTCTGTGTCTCTCCACCGACACATTATGGGGTAGTAGTACTGTAGTCTCTATGTGTGATGTTGAGGCTCTCAGAGGGTGGCGCCACTTGATGGTCCCCAGGAGGGACATTCTGCCTCTCTTACCCACTCCACTTCAAAATAACACCACTACCACTGACTGCAGGGGGGATAGTAACACACCCGATCATGGTGTATAGACATAGACACAAATACGCAGACATAAAACAAGAAAACACTGTCAAAAGCTGTCATATTACAGCTTCCATCTGAAGCACTTCAGCAACACAATATATGTCAGTTAAAGTCAATATTACTGCTTGTGATGAAGGAGGATTTCATAGATAACTATCTACCTACAACTATTAATAGAGGATGTCCTCACCTGCACTCCTGAAAAATTTAGCAGGACACATTTTGGAACAGTACGTTTCCTTGCAAACATCCCCAGCCGTCCCTCTGTGGTTATATAGAGGAACAAACTCACTGCCCTCTTTCTCATCCTCTTCTCCTGCCACAGTTGTATTTCTATATGAGTTTATCTGTTGCCGGAGCATGAACATTTACCTCTGACAAAGTAAGTCAGTATAGCACGTCTCAGGTAGTGCTGCAACACTCTCTCTTTGACGATGTTGACACTAGCAGTTGGAGAATACAAGACCAGGCACAGATGACTTTTTGAAAAAGAAGTTATAGAAAGACAGAAAGTGAGGGAGAAGAACAACAAGAAAGTAATGAGCAAGAGAAGAGGCAAATATAGGGATACAGGATGTAGAGATGAGAGGATGAAAGAGGACGAGGGGAGACAGACTGAGGGGTGGAGGCAGACTGAAGAGGGAGGACAGAAGGATGAACAAGGGCAGAAGAAGAAAGGGAAAGATGCAGGAGTAGGACAAGTGAGGGGGGGTGATAGAGAGAAAATACTGTGAAGTGAAAACGAAGAGATGAGAGGCAGAAGGGTGAAATGAGTGCAGGAGCAGAGGGCTGAGAAAGAAGAGTTAATGGAGATGAAGACATAGGACAGGGTGGAGAGGAGGTTGGGGTGAGAGAAAGAGAAGCAACGTGAGGTGAGGTGGAAAACATCACAAAACAACACCATCATAAATAAAGATTCATGAGGGTGCATAAATGAAGCCACCTCAGAAACCCCCAGACAGCATCAGACTGGGAACGCTTGATTTATGTCACAATGGAGCTTAAAGAATTATTTTATATTCATGAAGTCTTTTCCGCACGTCCAGTATTTTAAGAACGATAAAATAACAATAACCACTGTTACTGAGAGGTTTTGAGTTCACGTCACAGACAGTCTTCAGTCTCATCACACCAACAGAAGCATCTTAAAATGACACTTGCACCTCCCGCCTGACTAAACCAAGTGGGACAAACCGAGCGCGCCACCTCAATATGTGTCATCCGCAGGTATTTAAAGAACCAACTGTGAAAAATGAAGTTAGCACACAATGCTGGGCACAGACGTCATTGCAAAAGGACAAAAAATAACACAGCACTGAGTACTCTAAGAGTTCTGAAATATGCATGGGAGGAAAAAAAAGGAGAGGATTGGTGTGGATACAAGAGTATATTCAATACATATGGTTTGAGAGAGCTGAACTTCAACTTTAGATATTTGAATAACTTGAGACATTCAGGGCTCACGTGTAAGCACAGAAGTTTTAAGATTCTAATATTTAAGATTCATTCAAATATTAAACGAGTTCCCTAATTTGGGCATCAGATTGAATCAGTTTAATTTCCGTCATGGAGTCCACTACATAGTACTGTAATGTCAAGGACTGGTTAGAAACCTGTCACATTTTCATTTTATAAATGCCAGTCTAAATTAAATTTAGCATTTCAAATACTAATCAAAGCTTTACCCGAGAGGAAGAACGGTATCTCGCTTCATTTCTCAAATGTGTGTTTAAAAAAATCCAGATATCTAATCATCAAATATTGCCGAAGATGTCTGGTGCTACAGAAAAGTCTTATAGCACATAGTTTTTTAATATTTTGAGATGCTTAAAATATTTCACTGACTTTAGAGTTCCATCAGTGTAATGCACTGTCACTTCTTCACTGAGGAATACATGACATTATTGAATGATCATCACACACACAATGTGCGTTATGTGCATTTCTCTAAAATAAGGAATTTGCAAACTTTGACATGTTGACTGGAATTCAAAGATTTCAATAATAACCAGCCATGGCCATGTGTAACACCATGAATCTAAAAGACAGGTCTAACAGTTGAGGGCTGAAGTGGTTAAGTAAACAATGGGCCACGGTGGGGCTGGAGCCCAGCCCAGCTAACTTGGGGCAGAAGTTGGAGTGTTTCTGTTTGTGAAAATTAATTTAAATATAATGTCTCCTATAAAAACAGCTGAATACCATGGAAATAGAGACACAATTCCAGTCATTAAATTTTTAAGTGCCCTTAAAAAACTAAAACGCATCCACCTCAGTGATGACAGTTTACAGTTAAAAGACATAAGACTACCAGATGGTTATTTTTTTCATGACTGCATCGTAATTTCGATGACTACTTTGATAAGCGACTGGCTGTGAAAAACAGCCAACACATACGGAAAAAGTTACATGTCCTGCAGGTTTCTCAATGCATATTGTATGAATTTTAAAAAGTAAGAGAGTTAGGTGTACTGAATAAGTCAGGAGCTCAAAGATAGAGGAGAGAGAGAGAGAGAGAGAGAGAGAGAGAGAGAGAGAGAGAGAGAGAGAGAGCAGTGTAAATGGAAGCAGCTGAAATGAACAAGATTTAGTTTCATGCAAAGACATGAGAAGAAAAGACGACTAAAAGAAGACAATTTGTGAAAAAGAGAGGAGAGAAAATACAAATAAAATTTAAAGAAATTTAATACAGAGAGGAGTACGAGAACAGGAGAACGAGATTAGGTTATATTTACACTCAAAGCAGGGCAGTGATCAGAAAGTTGCCAGTTTGAATCCCACTTGGGAAAATCTTGGTGGGAGAGAGCGGATAAAAAAGTAGGCAGAGGATGAGATGAAAGGAAGAAAGGAACAGATGGAGAGGAGGCGGGTGGACAGAGGAAGGGAGAGAAGGAGTAGAGGAGGAGAAGGAGAGGATGGTGAGATGTTGTATTATTAATTGTAGTGAGATGTCCTGAAGTGCAGGAGCGAACTGTTCGTCCATTAGGAGCTCTGTTGTCACCGCTCTCCTCTATTTCTGTTCTGATTTCTTTCTAAATACAGAAGCATGACTCACTCCTCATCTCCTACCTTTGACTCCTCTCTCCTTGTCACCTCTCCTCTTTGGTCTCAAAAGTCTTTTTTAGAGCATGACAGTAGTTTCAGACTTTTATTCTTAGATTCTTGGACCACAGAAACAGAAATATAGCTGTTACCCATTTTAAACACTCCGGTATAATCAGTTTCCCTTGAGAGACTCATGAATATTCATGAGTTATGTAGTCATTTACTATTGATTAGTGGTTTGATCATTTTTTTTCATATTCACATCTCTTTGATTTGAACAGTAACACTCATCAACACATCTTTGGGGAAAATGACTAAATTGGGAACCTGATTTGATTCACATCCAATCAACAGTCAGAGACAGGCAGTGAACAGAAGAAGAAGACAACTGACACAAATAGATGAAGGAGCAGTGCAGTGTTTGTGGATACAGTGTGTGTGTGTGTGTGTGTGTGTGTGTGTGTGTGTGTGTGTGTGTGTGTGTGTGTGTGTGTGCGTGTGTGTGTGTGTGTGTGTGTGTGTAAATGAGGGGGCGGGCAGAGGTCTTGCAGCACAATGTGACATCTGCTCCTTTCTTTCTGTCTGTACTATTTTAAGAAGCTGACCAGCACAGCTGAACAGATTGTGTGTGTGTGTGTGCGCGTGTGGACCAATACGCAATTTTATTTAGGATCTTTTTCTTTTTTTTCGGATTATACTGAAAGTGCAAACATTTGTCTAGAGGGAAGTGAAGCCCTATCGAAGTCTACAGGAGGAAAAGGGATTTAAATACACATCTAATGTACACATATTTACTGAATTTATATTCCAGGCAACATTTGGGAGTAGTAGTAGTATTTCAGACTTTATATTGTTCTGTACAATATTATTTTGGTCGATGCTGCAGGACTCTCTTCACTCACTTTCTTATTATAAACTAATAGAAAAAAGAGGTTATGTCATAATAATGTGAAAATATCTTGTTATAATTCGAAAAGCGCCTTGTTATAACCTTTACACACTATAATATGTGATGCTGGTTGTTTTTTATTTTTCTGGGACGGCAGCAGTCTGCTGTATGAATGTTTTCATCAGAGGGTCAGACACAGTTTGACAGTGGCACACATACAGGTTGATAAATTGACTAGAGAGCCACAGAGAAGTGGATTATTAGGACTTGGACATCATAAGCTGGTGATGACGACAGCTAGAATCTATTTAGTTACACTGTGTGTGTCTGTGTATGTATTTTGTGTGTGTGTGTGTGTGTGCAGGCGTGCTAGAGTTTCAGACTTGGTCATCATCTTTCAGGTGCAGTAGTTTATAACATTTATTAATTTGGTGTTCACTAAATGCCCAGACTTTATGGAACATTATGCAGCTTCTGTCTTTTATTAAACATTTTCTTCTTGCTGTTTCATCTTCGCTCCATTACTTTGTTTCTCTCTGCGTGTTCTGCCCTCAGCTCAGCAGGAGAAACAATAGATGAACATAACAGACAGTCACAAGATGAAGAAAAAGAAAGGTAAAAGGACAGAAAAGGAAAGATTAGAATGACAAACAAAGACTTACTCTACTCCATTTGCCCTAATGACCCACAACATGCTGACAGCAACCTTTATAATGACCAATCAGCACGGTGGGAATATACCACACATGTGCACACCTGTGTGCATGTGTGTAATTAAAGACATACACACAAAGAAACTCATTAAATTACCCATGTTAACCTTTTGGCCGTTGTGGCATTTTCATGAGGCTGAGCAGTGTGTCTCACTGTGTGAGTCTGAGTGAGGAGACATCACAATAATGGTTCCTATAGCAGCAACCGATGAGACTTAATTCAGATCATAACTACGTGAGCAAGCCATGGAAGCTGCTTTAGATTTAACACCTGCAGTTACAATAATAGAAGTCCAAGAGTTCTGAGGGCAGCACTTGCTACAGGGTAGTAGTATCTACACCGCAGCCTCACGTTGATTTATCAAAGGAGTCAGTCAGTGTGATTTTGTGGTGCACACACGGTGTGAGTAGTCTTCCACGCAGCAGCCGGGCGTAAAAGGAGTTGGTAACAAATACATTATTGTGACTGCTTCCCAATAATGAGTACTTTTAATGTGAAGGAGCAGCAAAAGAAAATGTTTGGTAGCCCAGATACACATGTAAAAGTATCATAAGTTAAAGGGAAGCTAACCAAAACTTCTGTCACTAACGGCCTTTTTGTAAAGTAAGACATCATTGCACTGTTCACTTCATGATGCCTGATTTTGACTTTGTTCTCTACAAAGGTTAGACAGTCTCATGTGAGGAGGAGGTGGCGTTTCTGTCTGGTATTCTGGTCCTTTGAAGGACACATCTTCATGAGCTCTGTCCTTTCCAGGATCCAGTCTCTTAATTATAACAGAGATCATCTGTATTACTCATATAATGCAAACGCTCACAGAAACTCAACAACAAAACATGTAAAGGCACCTCATGTGCAGACATACACACACATTTAGACACATCCGCAGGTGGACTGGGTGCAGTAATTCTAATAATTGTTCCGACAGCAGTGATGACAGCTATGAATGCCCGAATGACAGACTGGGCAGAGAAATGAACTCATTCACTCAATTACTAACACCTACAGTGTGGTTGTGGTGTGTGTGTGCGTGTCTGTCATGGTGTGTCATCATTCAGACCTCCTTGAGGAGGCTGTGTTATTCTGTTTAATATGTTTTCATGTTGAATTCTGAGTTCAGACTGTTAATAAAATATGCACAACTTACACCGCAGCTTCTCACACGAGCTCCAATTGATTTATTCAAACAAATGTCATTTTTTTCTCTTTCTGTAAAGATGGGAACACAAAGAGTGAACAGCAAAAACCTCGCAGGTAGAAAGAATGAGGGAAAGGGAAGAATGAGCAAACTAAAGGAGGATAAGAAAAGGAAAGAAGGGATGAAGGAAACAAGTTAGGAAGCGGGGAGGACATATGGAGCAAGACAAACCTAGTTACATCTTACTTTTCTATTCCAAGAGACACTGCCTCCTGCTTACATATTTCATCTCTCCTGCTATTTTTTATTTAAAAAAAAACTTAAATGATAAATAATTGATAAATGAAGTGAGTGCTACAATCCATGTTTCTCTATCACACAGCGTTCCTGTCTTTCTCAAACACTAACTCTCATATGCACTGCCTTGTCAGACACATTCATTTTTCAGGTTGTATTCTGTCACAGTGGTGGAGAGAGCAGCGACCTGTTCAAAACAATTAGTGAAAGTAGACATCTCTTCCCAGTGACAACAGGATTATGGATTTAGTGCATTAGTGTTAATTTAGAAATTAGATGTATTTGTTTGGTGAACACTCGTAGAAAAGTAGAACTTATTGGGTCAAAATGTCATTTATTGAGTTGATGTAGGACTTAATGAAGGTTTGATATTGATAAAATGCATCCATCCATCCAATCAAAGCTTTTAGGACCCAGATGAACAAATTTAACTTAAATGCCCTTCATCAGTCAAACCTCCTTAGCAATAATTTTGCTTCTGTGATTGTCTCCTTTGTCATCATCTTTGCATCCTCTGTTTCAGTTAACATGCTAACATTTTACAGAGTGCTAAATTACATCAGAGTTAATGGGAATGCCATTAGTTTTGCACGTAATTAAAGTGATGGATAATTTTAACTTTTCAACTAATGATGGCACTAGATGACAAGTGGTAAGTCAGAGGGTCACCAAAGTTATTCCAATTTATTCTGAAGGGAACATGAATATTTGTAATTTCACAGCAATGCATCCAATCATCGTCAATTCTTTGTCATCATCTTCCATTTACTTGACTCACTTTTTTCCCCCTTCTTTTCCATCTACTGTTCTACTTACTGTGTGTGTGTGTGTGTGTGTGTGTGTGTGTGTGTGTGTGTGTGTGTGTGTCAGTGCCCGATTTCCCTCTGGACAGAAGGCTGCACGTGATTCAGCTCTACATGTCTGGTTTCAGCTCAGCCTCTATGCAGGTCTCCATCTGTTTTCCTCTCTTCTTTGCTCTTCATCTCACTTTAAATCTGTATTTTAATTCATCTGTGCTTGTCTGAATCTCTCATAATTCATCTTTATTTCATTGAGAGGTCCTCTTCAACACTTTCGAAGACTCTTAATTGTCTACCTTTTCTTTTTCTTCTCCTCTCTTTGTCACTCTATTCCCACTCCTTTTTCTCCTACATAATCTTATTGTCTAGTCTCAATCTAGGCCTAACCACCTTTTTTCAGGCTTGAGTAGAACTCAAACATTAGTAGTAATTAACAACTACACTGTATCATCATCATCTTTTCTCTAATTTACTGAAATAATTTTATCTGCTCGTTGTTATAATCCTAAATAAATTTCTTTCTCCCTCCTCTTTCTGTCCATTTTCTCTTCCTGTTTCATTCACTTCTTCTGGAGAGCCTCAAGCCTTAACCCACATTGCAGACACACACACACATACACATGCATACACACTCTTTACACAACATGTCTTCTTTGATCTGCATGTGTGTGACAGTTTTAATGGTGTTCATTTTTCACGGTCCAAATAACATATTGACTCCAAGCTGTGTGTGTGTATATTTTCTACTATCCTGTACACATTAGTAGTAGTTATATATAACAGTCTATTCTCTTGATCTGTCTAAAGGCATTGACAGTACATTATAGTACAGTACTGTGAACAACCGTATTCCCCAAAGACCCAGAAGGCATCATGCTGCCTCAAAGTAAATAAAAAAGTAAGTCATTCTCAGTCTGACTGACTGACTTACACACATCCTTCTTAATGTCTTTTCTTTCATCTGGCTCTTTCCTCAATTCTTCTTCCTTCTTTGCTGCTTTTTCACACAACAGTATTTTCTTTCCTCTTCCTTTTCCCCACCCACCCTCCTTCCTTCTTTTTTCCTTACTAATGTATATTTTCCTTATGTAAAGTAGGTCATTCCTTTCTTTTATTTCTCTTTATAAATCCTAGATTTTCTCCTGTACCTGTACTACTTCCTTCTTTAAGACATCCCCTCTTTCTTCTTTACATACTTACCTCCACAGTTCCCTACATACTTCTTTTCTTGCATAATTCCTTGATTATCCTGAATTCCCTCTCTAACTTCCTTACTTCCTGCCTCTTATTTGATTTCCTTTCTTTCCTTTTCTATTGCTTTGTCTTCCTCCTTTTCACCTCTAAGCCTGTGTCTGGATCGATGAAGGGGAGGTGAGAGAGCAGTCTGCCTTTTCATTGTGTCATGAGCAGAATCATTTTGGAGGAAAGAAAGACAGCATAACTGAAAACGATGTCTGTTTTTTGTGATTCCTTTACTCTTTTCATTCACTCTCATTCTTTGTTTTTTTGCCCGTTTGGTCGACGTTCTTTATTTTTCTATCTCTCTTCCTTCTGTCTGTTGCATTTTCTCAGCCTTCCACTCTCTCATGCTTTCCTCCCCTCTTCTATCTCCATTTTTTTGCTCTTTTTTTTATTTCACCTTCATCTTTCATTCTTGCTCTTTCATCAACCTCATCTTGTGAACTGAGTATCCTTGAAAAAACAAAGCTTGTGTGGACTCTTTGTAAAAACATAGCTTCACTCATTTAACAGCAAATGGACTGTTGGAAGCCGTGTTGCATTGTGACACAGTGACTCTGTGAATGTCTTTTGGAATAATAAGAAGTAGGGACCTTGTGGACACGATAACGCTGATAAAACAGACAGTTTGTCTATCTTAAAGGATCAGAGTGTAAGATTTAATTGCATCAAGTCTGGTGATTGCAGCCATCTCGCCTCGACAAAGCATTGTTGTTGCTGTGGCTGTTTTGGCCGCTGCCTGTCTGAATGTTCTGCAGGTTTATGACCCAATAGCTAAATGCCCTTCATAGTTATCAGCCATGAGTTAGCATATTGTTTTCTCAGCAGCTGAACTGAGCTTCTGTATGGTCACCTTAGATTAAACCATGGATGAATGCAACATAAACTGCTGTGTTGTTACAATTTAAACCAAGTATTTCTTTTGAATTTATGCTCCAATTAGCCGGATTACTAATCTCTTTTATGGAAATGTGTGTCAAATACAGCCCACTGCTCAAGGTGATGGCAGAGAGAGAGGAGTCAGTGCTTTTGTATTTCCATCTGGTCACTCAAAGAAAATGAGATAACAAGCTGTATAAATGATTTACAGCTGTCAGCTGTGTTGTGCATGTTTATGTTTGTGAGAAGTACCTGAAACTGGATCATATTTCATGTTTTTTTTCCTCTGATGTCCTCCAAACTCTCGTTCTGAACTTTCTGTGATTTATAGAGTTTTCTGATGGACAGCAAAGTAAATTGCTGTGAACTATAGCTGCTGTTAGCTAATGCTAGCTCAATTTCTGAGCCGAGCTGCCCAGACTGTGAGCTCAGAGCACCAGGGGAGTGTTAGTGTTTGTACAACAGGCATTTTGGACAACCAGGAAGAGGAGGTTTTTTAGGCTTTTCATTGTGAGCGGAGCTGCTGTCGTGCCAGAACTGCAACTGGGCAAGCGGTCAATGTAATTGGGCTGAGCAGCCTATGCAGATATGGCAGAGAATAAGCGACCCAAGAGGATGATGGCAGAAGAAGCTAAGAGAAAAGGAGAGTGACCAACCAAGAGGCTGTCAGACAAGACTAAATCTGGGAGTGACTTTTAGTCGTTGGCAAGAACTTCATAAAATAAATGGCTGTAAGACAGATGCTGAGCTTGGCTACTTGCTGTCGTACTAATAAGCAAAATTAGCTGGCTGCTATGTCTTATTCTATTGCACTTGCTTGACGTTTTGATGTTAGCAAAGGTGTCGACAAGCTAGTTTTTGATAAGTAATATAATCATAACAAATGCAGGTGTACTGTCCATATTTATGACGGTGGTATCACATTCTGAAACTAGGGGCACTAAATTGCAAAAATACAACTTTTTTCTATTTCTATGAAATTAAGTTGTGTTAGCTTTCTTGTTAAATTAATTCAATGTTAATCAAATTACCAAATGAATGGAATGGGACTAAGCCGAGTTCTGAAAGATCCAAGTACAGAGTTGTAGGGTACATGTACAGAAAACGTAAAGTTAGCACAGACAGACAGACAGAAACAAAGAGTCTAAGCAAAAAAGTGAAACTCTGAAAAGAAATACAAGCCTTTAAACAATGATGATGATGATAAAAGAGTATAAATGAAATAAAGAGAGTGAATTCCTCAGAGGAAAAAGACAGATGAGAGGTTCAGATCTAACTGCATCCACACAGTGAGGAGGAAGAAGTCCAACAGTGGAATGAATAGCATTTTCTATTTGTGCTGAACGGTATTGATTGTCTGGGTAGAGATGATCCTGAATGTGTGCGCGTGTGTGTGTGTGTGTGTTTGTGTCTGTGAGTACAGTTCTGGTTATGAAACACGTTTTGCTTATATCATACATGCATGTATCTGTGTGTGGACTGTAATGCATATCTGTGTAACGCTGCTCTTACCTCCACCAGATGTGGCGTGGGGTTGAAGCCACAAAGGTTACACACTTGACTGTGACACTGCGTACAGGTGTTGTAGTTAGGCGGGTCTGAGCTTCCGATGTTCAGCTCCGTTTTACAAAGAGGACAGTTCACTTTAGGCTTAACAGGCTCTGGAGCAGGCACAGGAGCGGCCATGGGCTCCTGCTTTTGCGGCGCTTTCTGCAGATAAGCAGGAGTTTGCTGATGTTGTCCTTGCAGTCCTTTTTGATGATGCGCAGGCGACTGCTGCTGTGGCATTCCTTGTTGATGGGGCATAGTCTGCTGCTTCTGAGATGGCGCATGCGGCCCACCCATTTGGGGACCACCCATTTGGCTCGGTGGATAAGGTCCACCCATTTGGCTTGGCGCATGAGGACCTCCCATTTGGCTCGGTGCATGAGGACCCCCCATTTGGCTCGGCGCATGAGGACCCCCCATTTGGCTCGGTGCATGAGGACTCCCCATCTGGCTCGGCGCATGAGGGCCACCCATTTGAGTTGGAGCGTGAGGGCCACCCATACCAAATGATTTGGTGCCCGGGGCCCCTTGTTGTTGCTGCCTGTTGTCAGGAGTTGCATTACTGAACACCACTTTACCTCGTGCAGGGCTTGGCTGGGTGGAGGCAGTGGGTAGAGGGTCAACATTTATTAGGGTACTAGCCTGATTGAGTAGCGATGCCCCGAAGCCAAACAGTTTGGTCAGGCCGTCCTGGGCAGGAGGAGGGGCCTGACTCTGAGGTCTGTGAGCTGGGGAGGAACCGGCACTCCTGGTCTGGTCATTGTGCCGTGCCATAGACTGGTGCATTGGAGAACCACGACCCAAATCGGGCTGGGAGGGAGCCTTGGTCAAGCCAGGAAGAGGCACAGCACCAGGATGGGGAATCCGTGGACCCCCAACCTGGTTGGGGCCTCCTGTGGGACCTCCGACAGTTCCTGGAGCTCCGGGACCTCTCTGGGAATACTGGTCAGACCTCATGCCCTGCTGAAAGGGCCCTGTTTGAGTCTGGGGTCCGCCAGGGCCTGGGTGTCTCTGCAAGCCTGGGGAGGTATGAGGCTGAGTCTGGGTCCCTGGCAGGGATGCAGGGTAGGACTGGGGCTGAGACTGGGGATACTGCTGAGACTGGGTGTACGGTTGAGTCCGGCTGTATGGTTGAGACTGGCTGTAGGGTTGAGACTGAGGCTGTTGCTGCTGCTGCTGCTGCTGCCGTTGTGCCTGCTGCTGCTGCTGCCGCTGGGTGGGCTGACTCTGTGCCAAAGATTTGGGCTGTGCTGCTGCCGGCTGTGTTGGCTGAGGTGCGGGCTGCTGAGGCTGGACGATGGGTTTGGCTTGGTGAGACGGAGAGTGAATCTGCTGTTGGCTCTTAGAGCGAGGCGTGGTCATATCAATGCCAAGAGCTCTCTGCATCTGACAATTCAGACACAGCCACTCCTGGACCTGCAGACAGAAAACAGACAGGTTTGGTGTTATTTTAACCTCCTCAAATCCAGTTGTCTTTTTGGACCAATGATTTTGTCTGTTTGACAATATCACACACAGATTCTTTGTCAGTTTGTTTTGACTCTTCATTGAAGTTAGATATTTCTACTGAGCGAACTGCTTTCATGACTGTACTAATCCATCAAATGCAACAGCCTGCCATACTTGATATCTGTGGGATCTCTGCTAGAATTTAAGATCAGGTTATGTGGGTTTAAACAATGCCTGGAAGCACAACATGTGTTTCATACTGACTGGGTTAGTGAGTCTGAAGAGGTTAAGACTGTTGTAAGTTTGCTTTAGCGGAGAAAAAAAAAAGTCTTAACACCAAAACCAGGTAAATGAAAGCAAATGAAAAGAAAAAGATAAAAAGAAAGAAAATAAATGTGTTTTTATAAAGATAAAGGACAGTGTAGATATAAAACATCACTATGAATCATTAATTTTTCCTTTCAAAGCAGGTTGCTATTGATTACTTTAAATATCATTGCTGACTCAGACAGGATGCACCAGTGTCTCTATTCATCTAGACCACATGGACACTGAATTCATTCAGCCAACTTCAAAGCTGCAGATGACAGAGAGAGTGCATTTGGATGGCTACACAGAGAATATAGTCCATCCTTATTTCCGTTGAAAACAGAAGTGCAGAGAGAATAGTTGTAATCAACCAGAAATAGAAGGAGAGAGAGGTAAATCAACCACAAATTGACTGCAGCGCTGAGTGATTGCTGAGCCGAAACCGCAACCTGAGTGAAAAGCATTACATCTCTCACAGACACTCACACACATAAATCCACACGGGGTACACAGGTATGCACACACATAGAAATCAAGTGTAGGCACAATCGAAACACAAACAGATTAAATATGAGACACACACACAGTCAGATGAAATGAATATGAAACACCCCTCAGCATCTAAGATTAAAAAAAAACACATCACCCCTCCTCCTCCTCCTCTTGTCCTGTCTTCCTCCTTCCTCCTCTTCTTCCTTCAGATGAGAACTGATACTCCCTTGTGTCCGGACCTTGCTTGGTTCTATAATTTCTCCCGACTGCGAAAAACACACAGCTCCTCTCTGAACTGTGTCAACCTGCTCTCGTCCTGTCTGTCCTACTGTAGCTTTGCATCCACCACAGCGACTCAGCTGCCATAAATAGTGCTATTTTAGCTCCTCTGCAACCAGAGCAAAGCTAGTAAATCTCTGCACGTTCCAAGCGTTTCTCCCATCCCCTTTCCTTCCCATAATGCAATGCGCAAACGTACTGTATCACCCCACCCGCTCTCCTCTGAACACCTCCCACCCCCCCTGATTTTTTTTTTGCGAGATGCTACAGGACAAGGTGGCTGCTTGAATTTGAAGATGTGGAAGCAGAGAGAGGAAAGGAGAAAAACTGCCTGCATCAGTCACGTACCCTAACTAAGCAGTTCCTCCCACTGTGCTGTCCCAGCCTGCTTTGCTGTCTGGCATTTTCTAGCTTGACAGCATCACTGATCCCATGTTCTGTTAACTCAGCGGCTACAGCCACTGCTACAGCCTGACATCCTCCTTTCCTCCTTAACATATTCTCTTTGTAGCTGTCTTTCCTCTCCTCTCCTTTTCTCCTCATCCCCTCTCTTTTTTTTCTCCCCTACATTTTCCCAGTTTTCTTGTTTTCTGCCTTGGTCCCCCATTTTTCTGTTCTCTCTCTGATCAGGTTGAAAATGTAGGTCTTGCTCCTTGAATAGCTAAAGCGGAAGGAGATTTGAAAGTATAATTTGGCTGTGCAGGCTCCTCCCACGTTGTGGTGCCATAATTACATCTGATGAAGATGGCGAGAGGGAGATGAAGAGAAGCAGATAGGGAGAAAGAGGAGGGAGGGGGGCTGATTTTAATGAGTCCCTGTCTATCTCTCTGCTTTATAAGCAACATCACAAGAGACACTCAAAGGAATGAGGGATAGAGCGAGGGATGGAGGGACGGAAAAGAGCACGGAGGAGAGGGAGAGAGAGCGAACGGTGGAGGGAGAGGAGTCAGCAGTTTTTTAATCCAGGCAGCTCTTCAGCTCTCATCATGTCAAGCTTAATCAACAGCACGGCAGCGCAGAATATCCACTTCTGCTTCTCTGTGGTTAAACCCAGTGCATCCTTTACACACCTGAATCCTGCTGCCAACAGGTGAGGAAAGATCACGTTGCTAGGGATTTGTTTCTGTTCATCAAGTTATAAAAAAAAAAAAAAAGTGTTTTATGCAAGTTTGTCCAAGTTTTGTGGTATCTGTCTTTAATGTCTGAGCCCCCGTTTATTGGAAGCAAATGGAATTTTTATTTGTGTCACTCACATATTGCAACTTGCCTTTCCAATATTAGTTATTATGTGATAAGCAGATTTCGTAGTTCCAATAAAAAGTTGCACATTGGAGTGCTGGCAGAACACATCATTTTAAACCTAGACAAATAAAACCAATTATCTGCATGGCTGGATACAGCTAATGCATGTATTCTTTTTTGGTAATTTTGGTAAACTGACCCTAAACTATAAACCATAAAACTATAGACCTGTGTGCCTTATGTGCCTGTAAAAGTGCACTTGATGTTTGCATCCAATTTGCCTCACACCATTTGTTCTCTACTAAATGTGCAGCTTGCAGCATAAGCCAAGGTGCGTTTATTCTCTGTGGGGACTTGGAATAACATTGGATTATATACATCATCAGAGGAAACAAATAGTATTAGGAACATAAAGTAAGGGCAGAACAAATGGATAATATATATATATATATATATATATATATATATCCATCTCAACTGGGTTTAGTTTACATTTAGTTTAATGTTATGGTAGCCATGCTGCCCTTGAATTTTGCTATGGTGACCTTGATTTTTTAATAAATCAACAATTTTACCAAAAAAGCACCCCTACATCATCACACCTCCTCTTCCATGTTTCGGGGTTGAGAACCACACATGCAGATACTATCTGTTCACCTGTGTCTCACAAAGACATGGTGGTTGGAACCAGAAATCTCAAATTTGGATTCATCTGACCAAAGTACAGATTTCCACTGGTCTACTGTTCATTCCTTGTGTTTCTTGGCCTAAGTAAGTATCTTCTTCTTATTGGTCTCCCTCAGTACTGGTTTATCAGCAGCAATTTAACTGTGAAGGCCTGGTTCACACAGTCCCCTCTAAGCAATTGCTGTTGAGATGTGTCTGCTAACTGTATTCTGAGTATCTAGTTTTTGAAGAATCTAAAATATGAAACATATTTTATTTTGTTTACACTTTTTTTTTTTTTTTTACCACATAATAGCATATGTGTTATTTCATATGCATGTGTAACAGTAGGCTTTGATCCAGCTAACATTTTCAGCAAAATAACCTCTTAAGGAGTGCAACAGGAAGGGTTGATAGTGCAATGACATAATACAATCACTTGATATTATGGGGACTCACACAGCGCTACAGCACAAAACCAAACTTAGATCAAGAGTCCCTTCTCACTCAACCTTTTACCAAGGAGTCCCACTGAGATTAAAAGTGCTTTTTTCAAGAGAAGGTTGGCCAGGAAGCAGCATGTAGCTACTGAAAACGTAACAACTGCAGGTTAATGTAATAACTAACCCAGGAGGACAGCGCTACAAGTGAGTGGGTGGGGGATGAAAGACATCTCAACTGCAAAGGTTAAGAACACTTGCTCTAAAACCCCCAAATCAAAGCAGTCAATATTCAGCCTCTGTACATGTCTTTAACATTAAAATGTGCCTTTAGTCTCGATGTCTCTTTCACAGCAGACATTTTGACTTGATACTAGTCACGGTAGGAAAAGCAAGGTGTTTCTAATAACATTAACAATGGCTCTGTTCTGTTCAAGTGCCCCAGTAAGTCATGACAGTGTGACACCTGTACATTGTTAATATATACTTGAGCTATTATGTAATAGAAAATTGCAATACATACAACATTGCACAATTATAGACAAGCTTGTAGCCTTAGACAAAATGCAGACAGACAACATCCGACCTTCATCTGACCATAACGTGACCCTCCAAAAACTGCCTCAGGCCCACAACAGAGCTCTGACAGAGACTGATAAACCTGTCACAGGGCAGCTTTGACAGGTGTCTTATGTACCTTAAAGCATTAGCGTACAGGTGTCGCCTCAAGTTATAGCCCATTTACGACTATGTGTGTATGGTTCACAAACCAGTCAGTTGGTGTGTAGGTCAGGATCAGGCAATTTTCAGGCCTGTGGAAGTTATTACAAGAACAAATGGCTGCAAATATCGTTTCTGAAAGGAGGAAAATGAGCCCTGACAATCTTCAGTGGTGCTGATGCTGCACTCTCCAGCAGGAAAGAAATGCCCCATTTTCACTTGGAAAAAAAGGGTTGGTAATTTTCCTGAAAAGCGAATTTGACCCCATTTCTCCCTGTTTTTGTATACTTGTATTTAAAGCTTCATGAAGTTTTTTATGCATACAACATGTACTATTACAGAACTGAAACTGCTGAATTTAATAACATCCATCAAAACAAAGGGCAGTGTACAGTATAAAACAATTCTCTGTAATGACAAGTCTGAATTGCATTGTACTGTCTCTTGTTCCCAGACTTCATATCCACATTAACCATATTTGAGGTTTATATTTGGATGTGTATTTTGGCATCGCTGTATGTGTCAGACTTCTCGAAAATTGCTAAAATGGGCTTTTCATATATATAAATATATTTTTCCTTTTTGGTTTGTCACTGCCTTCCAAAATTACCCATATTTCCGTTATAAATATGATCAATTTGAGCATTTTCTGATCTCAGCTCACATTGGCTTTTCTGCTAAAGTTTCCTTATTGTCTAACTTACAAACAAACGGGCCACCAAACAAACATTCAATGGGAAAAGGGGCATTGCTAATGTCAGTTTTGAGGCTAATTTAGATTTTGTGGCTAGTTAGCTGATGAGCTGCAGCACATGACTACAAGTCATATGTAGACAGCGTAGATGCAGTGATGCAACAGAGATGCAGTGCAGTTTGTTCACTCCCTTACCGGAGCTCAGCCTGCCAGCTGCTGTCAATCATAAAAATTTCTTTACCCCACAGACCCTTTTTTCTCCCTTTGTTTTCTTCTTTTTACTAACCTATGTATAATTGGACTATATATATAATAAACTATAGACAGTAAATTTAAAAACCACATCATATTTAGTTTCGACTGCAAAAATGGATGGCTAAATGTGTTGGTTTGAGATTTAGCATTGATCTCTGGTGTCAATGTCAGACAATATAACATACTATTTCTGACTTTTATTATGGGAGAAAATATTATTACTCCATGTTTGTATGATGTTGTTTAATGAGCTATATTTAGAACTACACAGTAGAGTTAAATCAGCAAGCTACAAATTACTTTAAGACATTTTAAAAGCCACAACTGAATACCGTGTGATTAGATATTTAGCTCCTTGATGTAACATAGAAGGAGGCAGAATAGCACCAATGGGAGTGTCAGATTACCTACTTATAAGTATTGAACATGATATGAATGCATGCACACACAGAGATACACTTACACTATTGAAGACTATGACTATGTACACGCGACATAGCTCAGCTCTCCTCAAAGCTGCAGGACTCCTCGATCACATTTCTGTTTTCCTTTCTTTGTCATTGTCACTCTCTACACACACTCACACAGATAGATTCAATCACCTAATCTAACACACACACACACACACACACAGAGGTCTGAGCTCCTCTTGTAATAATCATTAACTTGGAGCTCCGGCCTCTTTTCAAGGGGCTGAACTCTGTCAGCATTGTGTCTCTATCACACACAGTAAGAAGATTTGTTTTACCAGCTCTGCAGGTGTTAAACACTTGGGCAGGTCTTGCATTTCAGAATAATCAAACTGATCAAATTAGACATATTGCCAAAAAAAAAGTTTGAAGTGTTTTCTATAATGGAAGAACAGGTCTAAGCAGAAAGTTTGGAGTATATTACCAGACATATTGTGAGTCATTTGTTGTACCTTATACACTAAAAAATGTAAAGTTACATTACTAGGACACAGAATTAAAACAACAGATTATAATCTACAACTTCCTGTTTTGAAATAGTTGCTGCACCACTGTTGAGTTTGGTTGAGTTCGTGTGCTATACTTCTTGGAGATCACCGCTCATTGTATTAGTGAGTTTATACTGTATAGGAGCATTTAAGCACGCATGTAAAACAGGAAGTTGATTTTTCTATGCACAATGAAACTGGCAGCATAAAACAGAATCTGTCCTAGAGGCAGCAGAGGAAGAGCAACCAGACAACGAAATCTAATTTAAAAGATTTAGTGTTACATCAACTGGTTTTAACAGATTAGCAGAGTGGACAGTTAAACAATTAAAAGAATCAAACTGTACTGTACGTCATCTGCAAAGTCTGTCAAAATAGCAGAGGGTTATGACACTAGGTTATGATACAGCCTGTATCATGTAGCTCTACATTTGAGTTGAAAAGGCAAGCGGAGGTTTCACGGAGCAGAGTTCATTGTGACTCTAATCTAATTTGTAATTAGCCCGGAGACACAGACAGAGGAGAGGAGAGTACCAAGATCAAATCAAAGAGCTAAAACACCATAGAGGAAAAAATCTATGAGTATTCTATCCATCTCCCTATCTCTGTCGGTCTTCCTGCTACTCTCTACCAATTAAGAAAGTGGCTAATAGGAGGATTGAAAACAGCACATCCATGTGGCTATTCTGTGTTCAATGGACTATATCACACACGATTGAGTACTTAAACAACCAAACAATATTAATAAACACATAAAAATTATTTAGAGAATATGTCAAGACAATCCCTGCTGTGGTCCAGTAATTGTTATGCAGGTGGATATTACAGTACCCTCATCGTTACACTTTCTCCTTTGACTGGTGGCTTTATCTCACTCACACACACTTCCCGTCTCCATGTAACAAAACACTAACATACACACACACACACACGCACTAACCTTTGAAAAGAAGCCACCGTTCTGTCATCAGGAGTGAGAAAAAAAGGAAGTCTGACACTTTAGGCCCCGATGACAGGACAAGCTATTTCCTGTGGCTGTAGCACGCAAAAGTGTGACATGGATACAAACGGGGACTGACTCTAAAAACACACACACACATACAGAACACACTCCTACACGCATGCACACATACACGGCGACCAGCTGTCAACATAAAATATTCACGTCACTGATCTCCAAACAGTACGAGTGTTGAACAGGTGTTACAGCTGTTCAACAGAGAAAACCAGAGGTGTGATTCACAACATCGACTGCAGAAACTTCCACAGACATTTCACTTTTCATTGAACACAAAAAAACTAATTCAAAATACACCCCAATAACACTCTCATTTTTATTTAATATTGAAAAAGCCATGCTGCTGCTCAGTCATACATAACCTGGAAACTGTCCAGTGCAACTAGCCACAGTGCTGTACTGCTGGCTGCTCCACCCGACCATTTGAATGATAAATGCCTGATTCAAGGGCACCTCAACAGATTTAATGGACCCCTAGACATGTAGACGCCTCATCACCCTGAACCATCTTAGAGTGGCTTCTCCCTTAATTTGATCACGTTTATGTTGAAAACAGGTTTGAGTCTCACTACAACAGGACTGCATATTCATAGCTGCAGTATACTTCAGGGTGTATACTTTATTCACTGTAGTGTATACTGTGTTGTGAGGTGGGGCTGAAACAAACACTTGTGTCCCAGCCGATAAATTGAGACTGCATTGTACAGGCTTTGTCAAAGTGAAGACCAAAAACATTAACGCTGCTTTAATTAAACATGATAATGTCTGTTTTATTTAAATACTGTTTAATTATAACTGCACCCTTTATGTAGAGATAGTGTGTGGCTAGTCTGACCAGAGTCACATCCCATCACTGGCCTACAATTCATGTTCATAAGTAACTATCCATCCATCCATTATCTGTAACCGCTTATCCTCATCAGGGTCACAGAGTCACCTAATAACCTGTTAAGTGCATGTCTTTGGACTGTGGGAGGAAGCCGGGGTACCTGGTGAGAACCCACGCAGACACGGGGAGAACATGCAAACTTCCGAGCTTCAAACCAGGAACCTTCTTGCTGTAAGGCGACAGTGCTAACCGTAATATTAACCATAATATAATATACAATATGTGAATAATAATTAAATGAGGGAATTAAACATAATGCAGGGTTTTGCAGAATCATCAAATATCAGCATTAAACTGTATTTTTGAGATGGTCTGCTGTATTTGAAGGGGCAGCTGCCAACTAATCAGAAACCAGTATTTCGCCTCACTGTGGTTTAATTAAGAATAATAGGGAACTGTCTGATATGTGCAGGAGTTCAGTGAAGTGAAAGAAGGAGCCGAAGGAGTGAAGTTTCTCTGAACAACAGGGAGATTTTTTTTTTGTAAAAGGAGAATTTAATGTAAAACAATGAATTAAACTGGGTGGTATGACAAGATATATCACAAGATGTTACAATATGAATTTGGCTACCATTACCAAGTTTCTCCATATTCTATAATGATACTATGATTACCTACCTGCCAATATTGATTTTTTTTTTTTTTCCGACATGGACACTTCCTTAAGAACAAGAAGTGACAAACTATATTGAACTATTTCTTCTCTATCACTTATTTAGCATGGCTCTTAAGTCCAAGCTGTTGTCTTTGTAACAGTATCAGCAAAACTGCCTCTATCCACACCATCTTTACTAAACAGTGGGGGGGTGAAACAGCACAGTAGGAGTAAAAGTAGAGTATAACAACTGCCTCTTAAAATTACAGTAGCTCAGATTTGTCATTGCAGTGGGTGGTCTATTATAGAAATGCAAGTACGACATGGTTACAGGTGCCTGTATAGCATCAAAGTGAGCTTGAATTAACTTGCCATGAGCTATAATTGGTTCAGAGTGGCTGGAAATGTCACATATAATGTAAAGGAAATGAAGCCCACCGCAGACATTAGAAGCTATTTGTGGTTAGGTGTTGTGGTCTATGCTGAGCTGCTCACTTTCTCTGTCATGGGAACAGGCTACACCCACATTAACACACATACTGTATTCATACACACACACAGAAATACCTACATAAAGTGCATTACACAGCATCACACGCTCCTGCAGAATCCATATGCACCTCCACACAGACATGTACACAGCTTTTAATAGACCTGTCTATCAACATGGTGAGGCAAGGAGGCAAGGAGGCAAGGAAAGAGGGCAAACACACACAGCAGTTAGAGTGTTTGTAGGAATGCAGGTCAAAGATGAGGATAAGGTGAATGTAGAGTAGAGATAGCAAGAGAAGAGAAGAACGGAAGATTTTAAAGTTAAGTTTGGTTTATTTATGGATCACTTTTATACATGGTTACTAAGTGCTTTTAAAAAAAAAACAAAGAAGCACAATGTAAATTAAAAAAAAAGATGAGAACAGCTACTTTAAAAAATGAGAGAAGCTGTTATGTGGTTCCAATTATTACAGCTGTCCTCAGGACCCAGTGGGTGTAAACAGACTGTTGTTGACTGTGTTTCTTAACTTCTTAACTTAGCTTTCTTTACTTTTAGCATCTTTACTTCCTGGTTGAAATGTGTTAGGTACAAAATACTTTATTACTGAAAAAGGAAAGTTTTCACATAAGTACTGCTCTCACTCAGCTTGATAAACATGTTGAATTGCCATTTTGTTTCACTCCATTCATTCAGCCTGACATTGTGTTCAATTTCTTTGGGAGATGGAGGTTCACTTTGTTTTTTAACTAATCAGTAGTGAGAGATGTATCTGTACCCCGGGAAAAGCTACTTTAATATATTTTGTGAACTTTGAAGAAATATGCTGATATCTGTTAAGTAAGTCAACGTACAACAACTTGTACTGCTGTGTCAGTATCGCAGCAAATGATGTAGCCCGGTAGCTAGCTATCTACTGGAATTTCTCTATACTTAATCCCACCTACAGGGCTCTGATTGGTCAACTGTGTCTCTAACTGGCAGAAACAGTCATTAATGGGGACAACAACATCTACATTAATCAAGAGATCACTAATCAGAGATGTGGGTGGCGTTTCAGAGGACTGGAACTTGCTAGCTAGCTCTTCCTTGGGTATCATCTTTGATGTACATATACAGCTATTGTACATGCTTTGAAGATGTTTTACTTTCCATTGTGGGAATTTATATTAGACAAATCTTTATGATGCCTTTGAGGAAACTATGACATGGGTTTTAGTACATAAATCAGGATCAAGCAGAAATAAATGAATGCATTAACTTGCTGTGCAAAATAGTAGCCGCCGTATCAGTGCAAGCAGAACCTACAGAACATTTCTTGACAGTATGAGACATGTGCATGAAGAGTTATTGCATAAGCATGATTGAACATCACTATAAATATTAGATTTATAATGATGAGGAATATAGTAAATGAGAAATAAATGCATATATGAAATATGACATTAGCGGGTCTGCAGGGGGCACACGTGTTCGCTGTATGTTTCACATTTATCTTGACTTTTAGTCATTGAGTGGAGGCTCTTATGCACAGTGAGTGAACAGTTTGTCTGCCCCGCTCTCAGTCATGGTAGCAGACTAATGTACTGATCAATATTCCACACAGAAAGAGGACGTTCCAGGAAGTATTCCCATGATGAAGCACTGAGATTTTACAGCTAATTATGGAAACACTCCAACACACACACACACAGTTTTATTCCTTCTACATACTTGTGAGGACACCAGTTGACATAATGTATTCTCCAGCCCCTAAGCATAACCTTGACCACCACACCTACATGCCATTAAATCCAACATACTGGACCTTTATGTCCCCATTTTCCAAAGATGTCCTCTCTTTCAAGGTCTGAAACAGGTGCTCAGAACACAGACACATATGTGTACACACATCCCAGAAGCTTTGTGTTTACTCAGGTATCGAGTGAATTTTACACAAACCCAATTAAACAGGCTTACTGGAAGTCAGAAACAACAGAACAGTGAGGATGACTGAGAAAAGGAGCGACCGCAGACACCCAATAAAGTGGGTCTCTTATGACGAGACGAACTTTATCCGAGAAGAAACAAAAGATTTGGCTGTGAAGATTATCTTGAAAACTTCATAACTTACACTACTAACAGCTAATGTATAAAAACAATTAAAGGGGGTAGAGGTGAAAAGAGTAAATGAAAAAAAGAATGACATACAGGGCATGTATAAGACATATGATTAAGGCACCCTAAGCACCGGGGTAAACAATCTGATAATCAATAATGGCTTCAGTTTCAGGGTCCTGGTATTGTTCACGCTGGCCGTCACTCTGTCATGGCTTACTGGAACCCTTAAATAGAACAGAGTCATCATTAATCATAACAAAATCCTTTGCTATGCTGTTTGTAAACAAGGTGATCACTACTTTATGAAAGCTTTACGTACCCAGCAGTAAAGTCAACGCAATATATACTGTGGTTATTGTATTATAAATATCACTTATAAAGATTTATGCTGCCATTTAAAGGTAGTTAAGCCTTCTGATAGGCTCCGAAAAAAAGGCTGATGGCATCAACATGAAAACAAACTATGGTTACGTGAGGCTTCCTTTGACAGAATCAGAACACTTTGACAGATTAGATGCTCGAGAGTTTAGTGATACTGAATTATCAGCTTTAATAAAAGTGAAAAGTGATGAATTGATTTTGAAAATTTAGGGTGTCATCACACTTAATCATTCGTTTACTGTTAATTTATAGAATATGATTTTGCTCATTTGAGTGTGTTGGCCTTTACAGTGGGTTCACACTGTTCAATTACAGGCAAGGCTGTTGGTTAACCGAGGTTTGGAGCGTATGCGTCGTTCTGCTACATTAAACACACATTTACTCGCTGAGAATTAATATTCATATGCGACATAAGAGACATTGTGGGACACTTGCCTGGAGCAGGAAGCAAATCTGCTTCCAGTTCCTGTAACTTTGTCTTCTCTGGTGTCCATACCACAAAGGAAACAGCATAATGAGAGCATCAGTGGCTCTCATATTGAGTTCATTTTGTTATACTCATGTTTTCTAATTGGAGGAAATGATGGCTATCAGGACTGAAGGCGTCTGTGTGCAGCCTCCTGAGCTAACCGAGAAGAAAACCGTGGTAAATATTCCAGTTGGATCAATCTGCTAAATCATGCTCCATATTTATGTATTCCTCTGGAGCAGAGAGATATGAGTCTGAACCTTGAAGTGTAACATCTAAAGACACAGTGAAAGACCTCCTCCTTCATTCAAGACCTAATAGCACTGCAGCTGACAGTTCATTTTGTGCTTTGTCCTGATGAATGGACTACACACACACATACACACACACACACACACACACACACACACATACACAAAGGTCTATCTCAGCATGATTACCATCAGCAAGCTCCTGGCCAAGAGAAAGTCATAAAGCACGCTCACCTCTCACTTCTGAGGCTGTGCACCAACACACACACTAGCACACACACACACACACACTCCAGTGTCTGTACCAATTTAATAAATCCCATTCTTATCATGCCATCTCAGCCTCACACATAAGCACACCCCCCTGCCCATCCTCAGTGTCATCTACACACACACACACACACACACACACACACACACACACACACACACACACACACACACACACACACACACACACACACACACACACCTGTGCCATTCATCCATAGCCTCCCTTCATTGAATAACCCCAACTGGTCGATTGTATTGACCACTATCACACTTTAATGCATGTTTCTTAATTAAAATCTGCCTCAGCACTTTGAGCTCAATCCAGTATGATCACAGCCTCTATGTGAACTCTGTGCGAGGAAGTATGTGTCTGTTTAAATGAGATAGATAGATAGATAGATAGATAGATAGATAGATAGATAGATAGATAGATAGATAGATAGATAGATAGATAGATAGATAGATAGATAGATAGATAGATAGATAGATAGATAGATAGATAGATAGATAGATAGAAAAAAGATTGTGTATGTGTGCAATTTGTGATTAAAAGCCTGTGTCTAATCCTGGCAGTTAGATCAATAGTAGATTTGAGACTGACTGAAAAACTATTCGACAAGGTACCGCGATGGATGGATGGATGGATGGATAGATGGATGGATGAATGGATAAAAAAATGAAGAAGTCATAAAGCATTTGAAAACGTTTGAGTAAGCAGATATTGACTAGAAAGAAGAAACAATAGGAGGAAAAGTGGGCTAAAAGGAAAAAAGGCACGGTGAACATGAGAGCTCACTGCAATGTAAAAAACACAAAAATTAAGAAAACATCTTCATAAACATGACAACGTATGTGCATCATTTAGAAAAGAACACACGCAACAAATGACAGAAATGTGCTGCAAATACAGAAAACAACAACAACATAAGTGTTTCCAGAGGACACTGAACACAGCTTGGACACGCTGGTTGGGATGAGTTGTGACTCATGAAGTTAGAAGTGGTCCATGGAACATGTGCTTATGTGTGGACTGCCTTTGCCACATGTGCAGAAAGTGACTGCAGCATGAACGTTGCAGGACCTCGCACAGCCAAAAAGCAGAATCTATCTGTCATTTCTGATTTCTCTGAGATTTAGTGTGAATGACAGATATTAGACTTCAGTATTTGGTTCACCAGTGTTGACAGACGACCTACAGCCTACATGATAATCTCCAACATAACAGAAGAACAACATCTATATGATTATCATGCAGGCTGCAGGTAAACTCAGAAAGAATTCCACTTTTTTGGCTCTGCAAGCTCGTACGTCACTGTCCACATATGTGCACAGTAGAGTAGCAGAAGAAGATAGTCAACATAAACAGACGCTGATCCTTCGAACTTCATGAGTCACGAACCACACAAAGCTATTTGCATTGCGTTTCTGTAATGTGTCGTGTTGTGTCTATTTGCAGTGTTTGTTGGCAAATGGACGACGATGTCTGCTGAATTTGCAGCACATTTGTGTATTTGTGGTGTGTTTTTCTAAATGCTGCATGAGTTGTCAAGCTGATGAAGATGATGAATTTGTCTATTTATCTGTGTTTTGTTCAATTCCAGACCATTAAGCTCTCAGGGCCACTGTATGAAGGTGGCTGTCCAAAGAAACAAGAAGGAAGGATCAAAGAGAAAGAGATGAAGAAGAGAGAATCAAGGTGGATGATGGGAGTTCAATGCATTTTTAATGAGATGATAAAGAAAGTTGCGTCGTCTGTTTGTTTACAGTAAACAAACACAAAGGATCACTTTATGTGAATATTTATGTGTTTACTAGCCTGTTACACGCACATGCTGTTTTGTTCTGCAGACCCAATGATTTACAGTTTACCATCATTAGTATATAAAACTAGATATGTATTATCTATAAAACCAACAAATAAGTGATAATAAACAACAAGGTTTTCTTTTAGTGTGTCCTGATATACATCACTTTTGTCAACTACAAGAACTAAAATATTATATTACCGACAAAAAAAACGAAAAAAAACACAGAGCTCATCTAATCCTACTGTCTCCAGGTTCTATTACCCACAAACAAGAGCAGAGATGCGCCTCAACCAAAACGGGAAGTGCAACGTTTTATTTTTTGTGTGCACACAAAAGCTGCCTGAACCAGCAGATGGTATAACAACTGAGACACACACACACAGCTGTAACCCTTTCACTAAAACGCAAAAAGCACTTTTTGACAGAAGAGGAAAAAAGAGAGGAGGAGGAGGAGGAGAAGGAGGAGGAGGAGGAGGAGGAGGAGGAGAGCGTGACAAGCAGGGGAAAGACCAGTGAAACTCAACTTGCCAATTATTCATTAAAGAGATCTCTGCCAGTTAAAGGGGTTCAAAACTGCTATTAGAGTTTATTTTAGTCTCGAGGGAATTTTATCCGATTGCACTTCTGACTGAGGGAGGAGAGACTGTCCTCTTCAGAAAAGCAATAGCAATAGTCACTTGTCCAAACTGCTCAATGTTTATTTTGAGTGTCAGTGGAGCAAGTAGTGATGTCTTTACAGTGTAGTGAAATGTCAGTATGTGAAGGAGCTCATTGGTGAAATGGTGTACATCATGTTCCATTGAAAGTTTTATTCACATATGATTTTCCACCAAGCGTTTGAGTTACTAAAACCTGCAACCACGACTACACTAGACAGGCAAATCAGAAAATGCTTAATTGTGTGAACTATGTAATGTTCATATTTCTGTTTTGTTGTTTAAGGAGTTGCGGTCCATCCCTAACATCCGGTTTTAAAAAGATGTTAGAAAGTTATCACACTTGTACAGACCGTACAATTGCCCCAAGATGCAAAGACAGAGGAACAAAGATATGAAAGAGATGTTTCATTTAATGCAACAGCAACTGAGCAGCTAATTGGCTATCTGGCCTTCAAACTGTTTTCTCGTTTTACAGACCTCTCCCCACTGAATCGCTCCTTCGACAAGTTAGGGGCAAAGGACAGTTGAAATGGGATAAAGATTAAAAGAAATGTGGAAAGTTAGACACACTTTAGTTTTTCAGACTTTCCTTTTGAGGAGAAGACCGGCCTGCTAACAGAGTCTGATTAATTGATTTAGCATTTTAATTTTCTGCTTTGTTAGATTCCTTTGATGATTTGAACAACCCCATGAGGCAGACATGATATTGAGGACATTGCACCAAAGGGTGTCTGCAGAGAGAGAAAAAGAGGCTGATAAGATATCTATCCACCCAGGAAGCCGGCCAGACAGCCAGACAGTGCAGGCCTGTTTGCAGAGGTATAAAAGTGTGAATGAGTCGTATCACCTCCACTGCAAACAGTCTTGTCATGCAGGGACAGCACCCTGTCAGCCTTTAAAAACTCCTACGGCCACTCTCTCCCTCTCCATCAACCCTTGCTCTTCCACCTTCTCTCCTCTTGTCCTTTTATCTCCAACATATTCTCCCCCTTCAGTGTGTGCGTGTGTGATAAGAGTGGACATCAGGGGGCGTCTGTGCGTGTGTGTGTTTGAGTCTGTTTCAAAGATGGAGGATGATCAAAAGTGTGTGGGCATGCACAAATATGAGTCTAAGACATCAGCCTGTCCTTAAACAATTTCTCTCAGCTGACAGGTGGTTGACTGACTATGATGAGCAGCATCATGCATTTCAGCAAATGAATCAAGATGGCATCTGTTGTTGTTGTTAAAGCGTTGTTTATGAGTTAAAGCGGCGAAGCCCTCTAGCATCTATAGAAATTGTGACTTCTGTCAACAGACTTTAACACAGGAGACCACTGTTTCCATTCCCATTGCATGACTACGATCATTTTCTAACCTTAAGCATATGGGTATTATTGTAACCATGAAAACAAAAGTCATTCCAACAAAAAATATTTTTGAAAGGACGAGGCTGTGACAAATAAGGTCGTACTGCCAAGAAAGAGACGTATCAGACCAGAAAAGGCGTATATGTGTTGTTGTAAAGGGTAGTTACAAACATTTTTTGTTGCTTAGTTTGGAGGACTAATTGCCTATGACCGACCTTCAGGCAAGAATGACAACATCAAAACATTTCACTTTTCTTTGAAAGCAGACAAACCCTGGGGCAATATAAGGCACAAAGGCTTATTGCCTAACAAGAAGAAGCTGTACTTCCAGTGCAAACAGGTAAAATTCAGTCAGGAGACAACTGCAATGTCATGTGCACGGAATGAATTTTCAGTGACTTCTAGGATGTGTTTGGTTGTCGATACAGCCAATAATATGAGGTAAAGCCACCAGTAAAGTTAAGGGGCAAAGAGAATAATCACAAATGTGATTTAAAAGAAGAGATTTTAAATCATTTTGCTACACTACTAATGAAGTCAATGGTGCCTCTGTCATTCACACACACTGTGCACCTGTTTCTGCACTAAATAACTTTGTGCCGTGGATATGATCAATGCTTACCAGCACCAAGTCACAAACCACCAACTATTTCACTGATTTTAGTGAAACTGGATCATATTTTATGGATAAAATATTTTCTGCTTTCCCCTCTGATGTCCTCTGGCTGCTGCCGTCAACTCTCTGTGATTTACAGAGTTTCCTGATGGACCGCAAACTGTTGCAAACTATAGCTGCTGTTAGCTAATGTTAGCTCAGTTTGTTAGTTGGGCTGCCAGGTTTGTGAGCTCAGAGTACCGGTTGAGTCTTAGTGTTTGTTCCACAGGCCTTTTGGACCACCGAGATGAGGAGGTTTTCAGGCCGAAAAGCTGGCAAGCGAGCAATGTAACTGGGCTAAGCAGCCAATATGGCCATGTCAGAAGTTAAGAGGATGTTGACAGAAGGAGTGAAAAGGAGAGAGTGACCCCAGACAAGAGTAAATGTGGACCTGACATTTAGTCGTTGGTGAGAGAGTCATGAAATAAAAGGCTCAAAGACAAACGCCGGGCTAAACTTTTTGCTGTTAGACTAGTAAGTAATATTAGCTGGTTGCTATGTCTTGTGTTGTTTCACTTCCATGATGTCTGGCTGTTAGCAAAGTTGTTGACAAGCTATTTTTTGATTATAAGTAAAGTAATCATAATAATTGCAACTGTCCATATTTATGACGGCAAAATGGCACTCTGAAACTAGGGGTGCTAAATTTCTATACAGTGCAATTTCTATACCAATTTCTATACAGTGTTCCTTAGCCCTCCGATAGCCCTTTTTTTTTAATGGTATTTAGAAAAAGGAATAATTAAAGACACATTGAGGAATATTTCTTACATTTGCACTGGATCAAATGACTCCAGGTTATGTGAAATGCCCATACCTCTCTTTTCTATATTTCTTTTTCTTCAGTTAGCCTTTCTTGGCATAGCTGCTGTCTATCTGCATGCAGGCATCTGTGAGAGCCAGCTAAAGGCATTAATCATTTAAAGCAGCTCATTATAAATTCCTGTGCTTGAACTCCAGGGCTTGCAGCCGCACTTATGTTGTGCATGTGTGCGCATGCATGTATTACTGTCAGTGTGAGCTTACTAAAGTATGCGTGTGTCTGGATGCATGCATGTTTATTTTTCTAAACGTGTGTGTTAATGCAGATGTGGAGATTAAGTGTGTGTATGCTTGTGTGTGTGTGCATGTGTGTGTCTGTGTGTGTTTCCAGGTGTGTGCTGTTTGCCTGAGGCTTCTCTCTCCAGCTCTCGCCTGGCTGGAGCCTCTCTGCTGCTCCGTTCTCATGGTTAATGCATGTGGAGAGAGTCCTCGTCCCTCTAGTTTTCTCCCTATCTTCTCCCCCCCGCCCCATACCACCCTACTTCCCCAGAATAGACCTGATCCTCAACATACATGAAGAAAGATAAATCCCTTCCACCCCCGTTTCTGGCGCACACCTCAGAGGATGAGTTAGAAAAGCACAGAAAGAGAGAAGACAAAGAGACAAAGATAAGCTAAAAAAGAAAGGGCAGGAAGATAAGAGATGGGAAGGTAAGGTGAGTAGGGGGAGTAAGAGGAGGTGCAACAAAGGGGAGAAAAGTCTTCATTGAAAAAGTCGTCAGAGAAAACCCCTCATCCATCCCTATGTCTGTGGATGTAAAGATATCTGATATAAAATTACAATGACAAATACTGAAGTTACAATCACTGAGTAACTGAGTGCAGTTCTATGAATTCTGCATTGACATGTGTTGCGTGTAGATACACAATGTCCACGGGGAAGCCTGAAGAGAGGCAGCGTAGTCAATGTGTTTCATTAGTCTGCTATAAAATAGGAGCTTTTTTTTAAATTCAGGGAAGGACAGTGCATTATAGAAAAACGATGTCCTCCAACATTCCTTTAAAAAAGTTCTGATCTGGACTAGAACTATTTGGTCTGTAGTGAAGGTCAGCTGGCAAAGACGTTTGTAGAAGTTCGTAATTTAGCAGCCATGTTCATGTGGAAGTTGGGAAAACTGAAGTTAAACTGACCACTACAGCAGATCATTTATAAATAAGATGCTATAGTGGTGACTTCCATTTGCATTTTACAGTTAAACCTATGCTTATCAGCCATTAGGCGTTTTATGTGATTACTGTCATGCCATCAGAAGGCCTTTCAAAAGCAGGAGTATAATTTGCCTTTGAGGAAGATATCACAAAATGTAGCCTTGGATCTCAGGTTAGGTTCAAGTCTCAAAATCAGCACCATGTGGGTTCAGTTGAGTCAGATTTGACAGCACAGGTATCAGCCAGATTCAGGTCTTGCTTTTAGGCCCTAGCAGAACTCCAACACAAAGTTAGCAGCTAGCAGTACCAAGAACTGTAGCATACCAATAAATGTTTCCATGTTTGTTGTGGGAAGGCGGTGAGGGATCATGTTTTGAACTGACGAGTGGACATTCCAAAAAACAACAATAATATAATAATAATATAAATAAATTTAATTTAATTTAATATCTGGAAATTATCACAGTATTATTTGGGGTATCAATATGTTAAGGAGTATGTTACAATCACATAATCATCCCATGGTTAGATTATTATTGTATTGTTATTGTTATAATAATAATGTTGTTGTTATATTGCTAATTCAATTAAATCCTTCATTATTTAAAAATTACTCTCTGAAATCTCACAATATGACATATTTCACTCAAACACTCATTTGGACTTTTTTTTGTGACCCACAACATCTCCATATGATGACTCACTATAGAGAGACAGTAAATAATAACACTGAGGTGTGACCTACAGAAGCTCTATGATCAGGTTTTTTCCTGCTCTATTTCTGTCTCCTGTAGCTTCCTCTGCCAAGCGGGCTCACCTTTAATCAGTGCCAGGCTGGAGATGCAGAACAGGCACAGGCCACATACACACACATAGGGCAGCTATCACTATGGTGCTTCCGTTGAGCTATATTAAGAGATAATTCTGAACTGGCCTTACAGAGAGACGCACGCACGCACACACACACTGGCACTGTTTCTCATAACCCATATCTGCTATTTAGTGGGAAATTTATTCCACAACAACAAAGCTGACTGCAGGCAGGTACATTTGTGTTTGCTGTAATGTTTTCCCTCTCTGGAACTAAATATCCAGAAGCTTGAAAACATGCCATTTGACAGATTCTTCTATCCAAAGCGCCTCACTCTGCCATGGGGGTCAGTTTCAAAAAGCCCCAGTAGAAATCAAACCAGGTGTGTTTGTGTTCAGTTTTTGTTAAATCAGTTTGGCATAAATCGTAACTAAACAATCTTATTTGCAAAGAGTACAAAGAAGTTGAGGGAATGCAGTTAAAAAAATCCTGACACTTTCATTTAAACTTAGCCACATGTATGCAACTCTGTTTGCTCTTGAAGTCTTTTTTAGGCTACATAAAAATCAGGACGGGCCTTTCTCCAAACCAGAAGGAGGTGGTAATGCACTTGAAAATGTTTGGTGGCTTCAAACACCAGAATAATATCTTCTGCACTTTAGTTACTGCTACACTACCTATTATTAGCTAACCATCCATAACCTAGCACAAACACGTGAATGAATCATGTTTATGAACTACAGGCGAGACAAAGGTGTTATTGTCTTCACAGTTTCTAATTAATGCTGGTTCCTCGCACACACAAACTGTCCAGTGGTTGAACTAATCAGGGATCAGGATAAATGTTACAGTAACTCTGTGCATCCTGTATTAGTTGGAGCCGTTTTCTTTGTTGCTTTAATAAGACAGAGAACAATGTTTAGTTTAAATTTAGTGTAACTTTAGTAAAAAAAAAACTTTAGTTAGTATAACAAGAACGGAGAAGACAGACCGTGGATGTGTTCAGAAAATCGGACAGTAAGTGGCTATTTCCACAAATTTTGTACTGACATAGAGGAGTAAATATTATGTGTGTGTCTTTGAGAGATGAACGCATTTACATCTTTTTAACATCTGGCTAGAATATGTCTCAAACCACCTCTGGAGGTGGTAGTGAGGAGCAAACAGATTTTAATCCTTAATGCTTTTTGGATGCTTTTATTATATCAGATCTGAGCTGCTCAAGATGCATGATGCATAAATGTGGTCAAACATCAACTCTCTTAGTGCATCTATTGAGCTCATTCCAGTCTAAGTTTGACCGGAAAGAGAAAAACACAGGAAGATAATAAAGCGTTAGTAGCCAAGTATTAGGACTTCCAAACTGAACCTAGGTAGTATTTATAGATAGTAAAAGCCTAAAGGCTCTTCCTAGTATCTGGATCTAATAAACATGCACAGACAGTAAAAACCACAAATGTCAAGCTAGCTACTGAACTTAAAGATGACTTTTTGCTTCACACATTTTGCAAACGCACCTTCTATGTCTGTTCATAAATACGTGGACCAGGTCTCATTTTTTTGTGTTTAATATGTTGATTATGTTCTGTAGAAATAAGTTGTTTGGGTAGCATACTGCCACCAGTGCTTTAAACTCAGTATGTGTGTGTTTGTAGAATTGTTCATATTGATGCGATGCACTTTAATAAATGTACAGTAATGGGGCCGCACTAAAACCAATATTGTTATTGTATATAGGCCTAGTATTATATAAGTGTAAATAAAGCATAAAAGTGAGTACAAGAAGCGATAGCAGTCTGCTGTTGTTTTTAGATTTACATTTTGTTGTGTCTGCGTCTTTTGAGGTATTCCTGGAAAGAGGACCAAAAAGTAATCACTTCTAGAAATAGTCACTCATATGAATAATATCCATAAACAACAAACTCAGTGACTAGACAGGAGTAAATAATACAGAGAGTTATGAGAGAGCTCTGAGAAGAAAAATAAGAGATCAAGGACACAGAAAAGAGACAGAAGGTAAATGTTGGTGTTATTTATGTGGGAGCATCTTTTGTGCCTGATTTTGTTCACTGTACATGAGTGTTTGTGTCTGTGTTTGTGTACAGTAAGAGTCCCCTGGTGGCCCTGGTAATGCTGTTACCATCACACTCGCTCCCAGAAGATTTCTCCACCTTGATGTTCAAACATGCCCACAGAGCTTTACACATGGAAACATACAAGAATACCCGACATCTCACTGTACGCACACATTCAAACATGCATTATGCATTATAGATACGGTGACCTTCACCGTGGATGACCTGGTTTCCATGGCGACGGTTATGTCTCCTGTCAAGGTGTGAAAACTATTAACGGCCGCGAGTATGAGTAGAAGGAGAGGATAAATGTGTCAGGAGGGAATGACAGGAAGAAAAATAAGAAGCAAAGAAAAAGATGAGAGCTCAGAGTGAGACTGATGAAGACAAAGGGGAAATAGAAAAATGTCAAGTGGCACAGGGATTTTTGTGAAAGTGTGTGTCTGTGTGACTAATTGGAAAGAACAGGGCAGTAACACAGGCAGGGTTAGAGGTTTATTCCTATTGGGGCCACTCAGAGTCAGAATGAGTCTGGTAAAGATGAATGTGTCCTACAAAGAAAGAAGAAAGCCTGATCTGCAGCATGCATTTGTGATACCCTCAGTAACTGATATAAATAGCCTATTAATTCAACCTATTTTGCAAGTTATGAAATCTTAAAGACAGCCCTGTGGTCCACAAGGAGTGACGCATTTTATGTTTCTGGAAAAGACAAATGAGAAAAGAACAAAAAGACTATGAAGCAATATGAACTGTCTTAGCAGTATAGCTTAGTTTTATACATTTATTTAGTTTATCTATTTTACATGCCCATGTTTACCGCTGGCTGCCATGCACTTTTGTTACTAAATCAATCGAGACAGAGCATGTGAAAAACCTGAAAGATGGTAGCAAAGAGAATTTTAGGCAGTTTGTTTGGTAAGAAATCAAGCAGATTGTAGGCTACATAAAGACTGTATTTATGTAATTCATTTATGTATTTAGTATTTCAACATACTACTACTAGGTAGAGGTTTGTCTTTTCATGAGAAAGTTGGAAATTAGGTGGACTAGACAGGAGAAAGCAGCCAGTGTTATGTAGCTGCCAGGCTGTCTTACGTATGTCCTTTTCAGACATGGATAACGTAACATCGCTCCATGTTTTAAGTCTCAATGCTTGCATCTGGTGCACGAGAGAAATATGAAAATATTATAATAAGGATGAAAAGTGTTTTCTGTTCTTACACAGGCTGCGTCAGCAGTGGATTTTAAAACTTGAATATTAAAATCTTAATGTTGAAGTTTTGATTAATGACCATTGTGACACTTCTCATATGGAATCAAGGAATGTACATTTCTCGTGTTACTCCTGCAGTCTCGTGTTACTGCTGCAGAGTGTTTTGTCTACCAGACTTTCTTAACTTGCTCAGATTTGGTCATTTTTGCCTCAGTTTATGTGCTTCTACCATAAATAAATAGGCTATGTAGTTAAATTGTTTCCCTTTGGGCTGTTTTTACGATCAGAAGTCTGCACCAGGTGTTTTATTTTGAAAATCAATGGGTCTGACGCGTTGCACCCGTGCCTAGTGGAATTTATCCATTAGTCATATAAATATGTATATATGTATATATATACATAAAATTATCATTATATCTTACTGGAACAGGAGAGTTTAAAGAAAAATGTGACAGCAAGAAGCTCAACACTGGTGTGGCCTTATCAAGGCTTTTTTCAAAGTTGCTTGTTTTTTGCTGGAATGGTAATTAGCATGGTAATTAATCAAATTATTCACTTTAAACTAACTAACCAAATTAATCTTTTCATTGAGCCATTCTCTGTCAGAACAGAACAATGACACATTGGTTGTGCTTGTAGTGACGAAGACCCTTTAAGGAAAAAATGTGGTTAGTATTCCTTTAAAGCAAATGTGAGTCCATACAGACTTTATGTATGTGCATTCTCTCGTGTGCTGATACCATATGCATGTGAGAATGTGTGTCAATGCCCACATATGGGAATTTAGATATAGCATGCAGATATTTTCCTTATTAACTAGCTTTGTTCATGTGTATACTGTGTGTGTGTATGCGTGTGTGTGTAAGTGTGTGTGTGTGTGTAAGTGTGTGTTTGTCAGTGCAAATGGAGGTTTTCAAATAGGATTTCTGCTGCTTGGCGGAGGTTTATGCCGACGCTGGGGCTTTTGATTCGTCGCTCACTCGCGGACAGCCATGCATGACAGACTGCTCCCTCTACCGCAGAGAAGGAGAGAGGGAAGGAGGGGAGAGACAAATTGAAAACCCGGTGATCGAGAAAAGGAGAGGCAGACGGAAAGGAGAGAGGTGGATAAAAGGCAGACGATGTTAGAAAATAGAGGAGGAAGGAAAAGGGGCAACAAGAGAGTCAGAGGGTGGACAGGAAGAAGGAGTCTCTGCTGGGTTAGTTTTGGGGGACAGCACAGCTTGGGAAAAGCTTTACCCACATTTCAGTGAAATTGATTGGTGGCGTTTGAGACGCGATTACTTTCACAACTTAAAATGAAACTTAATTGCATGTCAGGATTCAGGAAATCGTTTTAAATTCTCTCTGGCAGCGACAATCCGTTAATGACTAATAAAAAAAATGATTTGCGACTGCTTTTTTGGTCCTGCCATATGATTTCACCTAAGCCAGTGTTTTTCCATCTCAATTAGGATTACTGGTATTGGTAGGAAGCTTTAAGACAGTTGAAATGGTGGCAAAGACCTTTTTTTTTCTTTTTCTTTTTTTAAACTGTAATACATTTGGCTTGTTTTCAGCTGAGGGAGCTATTCTGAAGCCATTTAGTTAGTCACGTAAAGAGCATATTTTTGTGCAAATTTAAAATAAAATTTCTTTTGTAATTACATAAAAAGAAGTTTGTTCTGACACGTTGCATAAAGACTTGGGCAACACTCGGTGCTCAAACAGCAGAACAAGTGAGAGACAATGAAGCAGTGATGAGCTGACACCAGCCACTATATTTAACTAGGTGTCGTCTGAATTATAATCATTATCCTCCGTCTGCAGTGATGAAAATATATCTTCTCATTTAGGTCAGTGCGGTCGTGTCTGTCATTACTGAGAGAAACGTCATTGTTTTTGGTCCTTATTAGCGACCGGGTTCCATTGCTCTGGGTGGGAAACTGCCATTAGAGTGAATAATATATTGTGTCGTCAAAGAGAAATGTAAGAGGTAATTACCAAAGTATCATTCCTGTAACCTGTATCATTAGCATTATTATTATTATTATTATCATCATCAGCAGGACTGCTATCAGGAATAGGGCCACACGCTGTTGAGATGGGGGCAAGTAGAGTTTGTGTCTTGGCCCAGCTGGCATTTCATTTCATTACGATGAACTACTGAGAAGATATAAACATTAAATTAATGCTGAATAACAGAGAATTATATTTATGAGACAACTGTAAATACTTGTCCAGTATCTGTACAGAATGAGTAGATTCTTTTTCTGTAGATTACTTTTTGGTTTTAATGTGGAAGTTCATCTCTGTAACTGGTTTTTCAGCTGCATCTCACAGAATTCATCAACTGGCTCAGAAGTGTTTTTATTTTCTCCTTTAATTATTATTTAATTGTTTGTTCAATATTCTCTTCAGTTATTATGATTTCAGAGGTTTGTTACCATTCAATGAAATGGAAAGATGTAAAGATACAATGCATAAAAGAATGCAGAGGTGCTTTTGTGTTACAGTATGTATGTATGTATGTATGTATGTATTGTGGTATGTATATGTATGTCTCAGATGACCTACATTATGTGTGGTATGATACAACATGATCGACGTGATGACACCTCAGTTCTTTTCACAAATGAAGACTGAGATGTGGTTGATAGATCCAAAAAGCTAGTAAATGGACCTAAAGTTATCATAATAACATATTTTTTTACACAAATGTTTTGTGTATTTTTGGTTTCGTGAGATATTCTATATCCTCAAACTGCTATATTCTATATTCTAATCCACTTTTTTTCTCAGTGCTCACAGGTAGACGTCTGTGCATATGTGAAGTTCTGCTATATTATCTTTTGCAGTTGTGTGTGTGTGTGTGTGTGTGTGTGTGTGTGTGTGTGTGTGTGTGTGTCGTGAGGTTTAATTGGCTGTGATGCAATAGCTCAAAAGGGAAATGGGCTGGAATGTTCTCCATACCAGATCTCAGCAGAGGTGATAACACGCACTTATGTCCTCCGTCATATCATCATAAATCTCTCAATATCCACGTACCTGCCTCACCTCTGTCTTTTTTTCTAAACGTTGTTCTCCTGATTTTTCCTCTGCCTTCTCCTGATTTGTTCTATTTCCTTTCTTCCGCTGTGACTGTCTCTGTCAGTGTCTCTCAATCTGTTCTCATATTGTAAAACCTCTTTTCTCTTTCTCTTTCTTACTCATTCACCCGTAGTTCGAGGAGTCACTGTGCAAAACAAAAAGTGAGAGATTAAACTGTGGGACCTGGTTTCGATTTGACGAAATATGTTTCAAAAGTATCATTAACTGGGGAGAAACATTTTATGATTAGATTTAGGCACTCAAAGCACCTTTTTGTTAGGTTAAGGTTAGGGGAAGATTGTGGCCTTGAAAAAGGGACTGTTCTCAAAGAAAAACAAGAGCATCAGTTGTTTCAAAGCCCTCTAGGTTTGACTCTTGTGTGTCTGGAGGACGAAATCAGATGATGTTATCATAGAGCAACCAAATCCGACCAAATCATAATGTTTCCCTGAACCTAACTAAGCTGTTTTTGTGCCTAAGCGTCTGCCTCATTCCTTCAGTTCATTGCACCAGAAGCAAGTAGGGATAGTGGAGGTGTAGTAGATGGGGCATTGGTGGTTCATGTCTGTAAATACATGGGTAAATAACTAAATTAAATGATATTATCATACTATTGTCTTTGTGATACTAAGTGGTAAGTAAAGAATATCATAAATCCTGTGTACTACATGCAGGAACAACATATTACTGGCTATCTGTTCCGATAAAATGTTAAAACGGTCCTGTGTTAACAGTGTTAATCTGCAGCCACAGGAAAACACTGTGGGTGCGTGCGTGTGTGTGTGATTTCTGAACACAATGAAGTCACGCTCACATAAATAGAGTGTGTGACAGGCAGGTGCTAAGATTTGAGAGGAGGGAACAGAAAAGCACAATCTGCAGATTTCTCCGGAAACTAATTAATCCAGCACACACGCACGCACACACACACACACACACACACACACACACACACACACACACACACACACACACACACACATATTTCTATTAGCAGCCCTAAGTGCATGCTGAGTCTAAAATTAGCACGCAGTCTGTTGAACAACAAACAGGCTACAGGGAGGAAGACGTGCTGCCAAAAAGCTTAGATGACAAATGACTGAGACAATAGAGAGATGGATGCAGGTAGCTGAGTCTGTGTCAACAACAGCGGCTACAGAGACTATTTTTCTTTTCCTTCTGTTGTTTTTGTTCATCAACATGAACTGCAAACCTCACACAAGGTCATTTCCTGGGAGTTAAACAGGTGCATTGGCCTATAAACATATGTAGGCCTTCAGGGAGTCACCGTGCAATGCACAGACACTGCATCTCAAGTCACTCCATTTTTATATACATATACAAATGTCTATTTTACCACTTTCATCGTGGAACATTTACATTTGCAGTTTGAATTATTGTCACAGGAGGTGACATGTTTAACGTTTGTGGCAAAATAAAATATAGCTTATATTAGTTCTTCTATGTTTTTTTAATGAGGAAGTAATGAGCAAATAAATTTGAGCAGCCACCGTAAACAGTAGAAAAGATTACCATAACACCATACTAAATTCAAGAATCATTTACACTTATTTCTTCTCTAAAATCAGCCTTGTTACTGGGAACTTTGTTGTCATAAGACAGAGTTAAAGTTTCCATTTCCACCGGGCCGCCCACTCAAGGCACTTTGGATAAAAGCCTCGACAAAACTGCATGCATTATATTCCTCTCACTAATGGCTTATGAAGTCACTTTTATCAACATATTGGCATCAAGGTTCACACTTATGCATGTTCCTCTGTAGCTTTGCTCACAATAAAAAACAAAAGAGAAAAAAAAACACTGTGATCGATCAATTTGCATGACCACAGGCTGCTAATGTATTTTCCATCTCTTAAACTGAAAGCAGTTGAATGTCAGTTGATGCTAATCATGTGACTTCAACACACTGACAGAGGAAAAGCAGTGCATAATTTTGCTTTGTACTTTTCTTGTACAGCAGGATGAGATGAGTGTAGACAAAATTAGACATTGGAGAACATAGATGTCTTTCATCAAATGGATAATAATATCATAAAAAAGAATTGTCGTGGTATTATATTGGCATTAAATTAAACAAAATGTCTCCAGGCAATACACCCCATGTGTTTACACAATCAGCAGCTGCATTCAATATTTTTTTGTTTGTTATTAAGGCTCCAAACTCAGTGAACCTCACTCTGAAATACCTAAGTTGCAGTTCATGATTGGAGCTAATTACATTTTCGAAATGCTAAGTAGAGGTGCTCCATTGCTCCCATTCTTTGCTATAGCAATAAATGGCTTACAGTACAATTTCAAACCAAGTTCAATCGATTGGTTTTACTCCTAAAACGATATCTTCCTCTAAGCTGCTCTGGAGGCAGAAATAATCTTATGTTCAGTCCAATCTCAAGAGGTGAACACACTCAAAACAGTTTATACATTATAGATTATAGTTTATAGTCTATATATAATGTTATGTTTTATTGTTGTACTGAGCCGTAGCAAAGAAAACGGTAAGAGAGGGTGAAGCTAATTATATAATATATAATAAGGCCTGTTGACCTTCAAGATTTTAAATACCTCTATAGCAAAGAAGGACATTTATCTATTAATATTGGAATCAAGGATCAGTTTCTGCCTTCATTATTATCCAGGACTTCGCCCACTAAAACTAAGATCAACAAATTAAAAGCAGTGCCAGCCTCAAAATGGCACAATTATAGACAAAATACACCTCAAAATACTAGGAGTAGGAGTAGTGACAATATTTATATATCTTTATATTATATATTATATTATATACCTTTTCTTGCCACTGGATTTTATTGGTAATGTAGATCAGTTCACTTTGAAGGTTTTTCACCATTTTAGCATCAGTATTTCAGCAGCCCCCTGTCCTCAAAACACGATGTCTTTATAGGAATATACAACTTAGAAACGTGGGGTCATCTTAAGAGTAATGCCAAATAGTGCCAATCATATACTCTATGGTCCAGTGGCTTGAAATTTAGTGTGTGGGCCATTGAGAACTGAAAGAATATTGAAGTTTGGTGCATGTGGCTGTGATTTATAGCATCAATGCCCCCATCGAATTTGCAACACATATGGTGATTTGGAAAGTTTGCATTTTTTCCCCCCATACAGTAACATATAACAGGCATAATACATGTTCTGAATCTGCTCAAAAGGACTGCTTTGCCGACATTACAGCCTCACAGAACTGCTAGCTATAAAGAGGTTATCGGGAACTTTTGGGAAGTGAAATAGTGTCTATTTCAAAGCTGATCTGGCATCTAGAAATGAGGTTCAATCTCCAGCTGTGAGGATGACTATAGAGAGGATGGTATTATTGAACAACTGCTGTACACAAAACATTAAAAAGCCATGGTTGATTGTTGAAATTGTAGATGTTCCAGAACATCTGGAAAAGGTGACAACCTGCAACCCTACAAATAGTTTTTATGTATTCAGCTATGAGCTGCCACAGAGAGGGGTTTCAGCATCTTTCCCAGGTGTACTTTTTCAGGGATTGAATAACTCATAAAAATGAGTTGCAAATACATGACGTGTGGGTGTTTCAATATCCCTCATCCATATTCATAAGAGCTGCAACACTCAGGGTTTCTCCTTTTAAGGTGCTAAACTGACAACTCCAGCACACATCACACACAAAAACATAAAATAAAAAGGTGTTCATCTGCTTCATTTCAAAGCGCTGTTTATCCATTTTAGAAAGAAAAAAACCTGTAATTTTGCAGTAGACATTTCAAAACAGATGATCCTAGTCTCAAAAATAAAAGTATTTTACCTGCTAATGTGCTCTATAATGATGATGGAAATCATCTTTTAAGGACAGTGAGAGTATTTTTCTTTTGATCAACACTTTGAAATCAAACCAGTGATCTTGACTAAAGACAACTCTCACATACGGTGCACAGTAAATGGGGTGCCTAAAGCAGTGCTTTGCTTTAAATGCTAATACTAGCATGCTACCATAGTCACAATGCTAGCATGCTTTGAGTTAAAACTGATGGACATGTTGTATCAATAGTTTGGCAGGTATTTGGCCATAAACCAAAGGCTCATTCAAATGTATCCTGAGGTGAACATGAAAGCCTACACAAAGTTTTATGGGAATACATCCAATAGCCATTCACTCATGGTGGTGCTAGAAGGAGAGTCAGGGAATCACCAAAGTTTTGAGGATTTATCATCTGGGAACCATAAATGTTTGTACAAAATGTCGTGGAAATTCATCCAGTAGATATTGAGATATTTTACTCGATAAATGTAAACTTTGACCTGCTGGTTGCACTAGGGAAACATCAGGGATCGCCAAAGTCAGTAACATTAGTTTATATTTGAGTCTGTACTAAACGACATTTATAACTGTTTATAGAGCCATGATGCATTTCGGGTGCATTGTCTATTTGAGGATAGGTAGTGATCAAACACTAAAATCGATAATGTTGCATCTTTCAGCCTGATATTATACCATAATCTACTAAAAGACACATTTTTCAAATTAAATTACCCATTATTAGTTCACGAAGGTCAATTAATATCATGAAAGCCATTTTCCTAAATGCCACCCTTCCTGAATCAGATATATCAGCTCTAATCTCTCTCTGATCCTCCTCTTTGGCCTGATAATTGGTGTCACTCTCCTGGCTCTGTCTTCTAAATGTTATCTCAAGCAAAAGGCGTCAGAACGTAACAAGATATGGATGCTGGCGGTGCTTATTAGATTACCAGGATAGAGAGTACATTGATTACGATAATGATAGAGGAAGCTCAGTTTAAGTATTAATCTGTAATTCTAGACAGAACAGGGCGGTCGACCCTCAACATGCAGCTGTAAAGGAGAAATTTGAAAGATTTTAAGCAACAAAATGACTCATGTTCCTTTTTATCTTATTAGATTTTTTTCTTCCCATCCTCTACCTCTCAAAGTGTTTTTCCTTAAATCAAGTCAGCGTTGTTTTAACATGAAGAAGACATAAAAGGACTGCGTGAAGCTTTGTCCTTATAAACAGTCATAATGAAACATACCTGACCTGTTAATATAATATGATCTCTCTGGCTTGTCTCGCTAAGTCTGCTAAATGTTATCTGATGCAGATGGAATCAGAGTGTAGTACGACGGATATGGAGCCTGGCGCTGCTTATTAGATTACCAGGACACACAGTGCATTGATTAGCTGTGATAATAATGGATAATGTTCAGTTTAAGTATTAATCCATAGCTGCAGACACAACAAGGCTTGAGAACTGCCACACACAGCTTAGGGAAGGGTTGTTTTTTTTCACAAATTGCTCACAAATATTTACTGTATGCAAGGACAGTTTGTGACAAAAAATTGGTAAGTGTAAATATTTCTAAAACAGCTCAGGGTAATGTTGTGTACATCAAGCACATTCACACAGTATTTTGAATTGTCTGCGTAGATATCCTCTAAGTAAAATTAAATCCATGATACTTGACAATATTTGAATTATGGAACTCTGCAGCATTATTATTTAATTACATATACTGTTTGTTTTCATATTATTGCAAAGTCAGTGAAATAAATAAGCGTTCCTGACATGCTAATGTGTAGTAATCACATACAGCAGGGCCACGGGGCTTCGTCACCTTAATGTTGTGAGCTGCAGCGTGGAGTAACGAGGTTTGCGGGGTGGGACTGTTTATTAGATTATCATTGATTAGCAAGGACAATAATGGAGAAGATAGTGAATATTAATAGGAACAGGGAGCTAATCCATAATTCATAGTAACACAAACAGTTACAGGACCTTTGCATTAGGCTGTACAAGATGGAGGAAGTCAAATGAAGCCAAACTTTGTGTGTTATGTACAGATGCATGTGTTTCAAACTTGAAGAGTAATTTGTGTTTTATTCCTCAGATAAAAGATTTGTTGTAACCAAGGTGATGGTTGGATCTGATGCTTTTGTGTTCCATTTCATGTTGTGTTTTCCATTTTGCTCTACAGGAAATCCCTGTGGGTTCCTTCAATTAATTAACATCACAATTTATTACACCAGCTTCTTGCATGAATTATGTTGAGCCAAGTGGGGGTGACTATATGTGTGTTGTGTGTGGGTGTGTACAAATCTATACTTGTGATAGTCTCTTGAGTGTTGTGTGTGTGTGTGTGTGTGTGTGTGTGTGTGTGTGTGTATGTGCATGTGTGCGTTAATCTAAAGTGCAGTCCAAATCCCTAAATCAGAGGCTTATCAGCTCCTTCCACTTCATTAGCATTATCCACCATTATTAACCTGTAGTACTCACTCTGTCTCTTGCACTCTCTCGCACTCACAAACAAACACACAGGACCACGTGTACAAGCATGTGTACCTGAGCAGAGATCAAACCCGTGTCTTAAAGATGATCCCACATGAGACAGACAGAAGGTGCCTTACTGTAAATACAGTAGGCGAATAACATTCAATAAAACCTTCATGACATGCTGTGCGAAGAATGACTAAGACTTTCTGTATGTTTACATAAAAACCCACTGTTGATTATATGGAAGTAGTACAGTAAAGACACTTAAAAGCACTAAACCTTAAGATGGAAATAACATTCCATCATACTATCACACTTGAACTTGTTCATTTGAAAGATACTAATGCATCACTTGCCTCACACACATTTGCACTAAATTACTATGCTGAAAACCTTGAGAACCTCAGAGGTTTTCATATGTTCATATGTGTATGTGAGAGGAAAATTCTTAATAATGTCTCTAACGGCCCCCCCATAGTTAGCACTGTTAGCCTACTTAGCTTCACAGCGAGAAGGTTCCTGGTTTAAACTCCAGTCAGCTGGGGCCTTTCTGTGTGCACAGTCTCCCTGTGTCTGCGTGGGGAATGTGAGTGTGAATGGTTGTTTGTCTCTATGTGTCAGTCCTGTGATGAACTGGTGAGTTGTACCCCGTCTCTCACCCAATGTCAGCACGACCTCGATAAGGACAAGCAGGAATGGAAAATGGATGGATGGACTTTTTTTATTTATTTATTTATTGAATAAAAAGTTTAAATATGTCTTAAAGAGAAACTGATTTATAATAATATAAATTACACCATAATTTTAAAGCAATACAAAAGAGATATTTATTATTATTGTTATTATTAATGCTATTAGTCATTTACTATTGCTCAGCATTGGATGCTAATTTATTAGCAAGGAGCATCAGGGTGAATGATATACCAGGTACACACTGATGATTCTGGAGCCAATATTCTCCCCCACAAAAGCCAACGATAACACTAGACACAACAACACAACCGCAATTGTTTGTTTAATCCAGCAGAGTGTTTATCGTGCTGTCTGCCAATGATATGCCCCTGGACCTGACATCAGTGGGAATCAATGGGTGCCAGCATGGCTGATATATCAGACGTAGCCTCGTGCTTGTGCGTCTGTCTGCCCACCGAGGCTGACATTTTTATATCTGTCACCAGACGCTGACACCGAGCTGATGGTTTGAACCAGTCACCAAAGGCGACCTCTTCTCAATCAAAGACAGCCTCTTAACCTCCTCTCTCCTTTTTTCGCCCCCCTCCGTTCATCTGAGAATAACTTTCCAGTCGCATTAATCTGTCTTTTCTTTCTTTACTTCTCTTCTCTGGTTTACTGCAGTGTTTGGCTTTCTGTCTTCACATCACACCTGAGTACAATGAACTCACACACACACATACACACTGTCACGACCCGTGTGTCTTGCCTCGGCACATTAATAGAGATTCTGTCAGCGCCTCAGGAAGGAATTACTGCCACTTACTGAGCCCTTACACTCACTGTCTATCACAAATACGCAGAAAGGCCTCCAGTACAAAGTCAACACACACATACACACACACACTTTTAGAACTTCATGCTGTCAGTCCTTTGCTCAGTCATGCATTTTCTATTTCTTCAATTATATCATTTGAAATGACATACACAAAGTTAAATCTTGCTGTTTTAATTAATTTTTTTGATTTTCACAAATAAAATGTGAAGATTTTTGTTTGTTTGTTTGTTTGTCTCTGTCTCTGTCTCTGTCTCTCCGGACCTCATTTATCTCCCTCGCTTGAAATCATCTCTCTCTCACTTCTTCCACCACTTTCTCTACATTGGCTCATCCACTTCATTCACTCAATTCAATTCAATCTCATTCAAGTCAAACGTGCATTATTGGCACGAAAAACTACAGGAGCTACTGCCAAAGAGAAAACATCTCTCTCTCTCTCTCTCTCTCTCTCTCTCTCTCCCCCCTCTCTGACTCCAACAACAGGCCAGACAAAATCTTTATCCTGTCTGTCTCTGCTGGATCTGTTTCCAGACTTAAACTTTAGTTGTGTGCTTCCTGTTGTTTATCATCTAAACCTGAGACATTAATCAACAGTGACTTCTGTCCGCCTACAGGATTAAATTATATTCATACACAAACGCTCAGTCCCTCACTATAATTCAGCAATATTCGATTTTTCCCATTTATGCAGCCAGAAAACTACAACAATCTCTCTTCTGTTGCCCAAATTTACAAAATAAGGACAGACATGAGAAGAAAAAAAAAAAAAAACATCCTCCATATACACACATAAATACACTCATACATACATCTCCTCGTCAAACCTGACCTACCTCAGTGAGGTGCGGGTTGGGGTTGAATCCGCACTGGTTACAGACGGTGGCCTTACACTGGGTGCAGGTGTTGTAGTTGGGTATGGCCGGTGGGTTTGACAGCTCTGTGGTGGTGCACACTGGGCACAGTTTGCTGCTCGGCATTGGTGCGATCTGCGGCACAGAGTAGGGTGATGTGGGTGTCACGCCGCGGTCAGGAGACACAGACGGAGAACGGCCTGTCCTGGAGCCACTGAAGTCGACTTGGAGGTTTCGACGGGAGGCATGTTGACCGGGGCTTTGACCTCCCATGCCTGACCCAGCAGAACTGTGAGCCATCCCATGCCCAGACCCTGGGCCCTGCCCCATGCCAGAACCCTGGCTTGACTGCATATGTCGGGGGGAAACTGGACTCTCATGAGTGGCTAGGCGGTAGGGCTCACCAGCTCTAGACCCTAATCCTCCACCAGTGCCCATTCCTGCTCCTATTCCACCTCCACCCATTCCTCCTCCCATGCCTCCTCCCATGCCTCCTCCTCCTATTCCTCCCATTCCACCTCCTCCTATACCTCCCATTCCTCCTCCATGGCCTCCTTGTTGCATGCCAGGCTTGGGGCTACCCATCTGACCCATTGGACCCCTGGAAGAGCGGGACAAAGCAAAAGAAAAGAGATCAACATCAGATTACAGCTTTCCATTTGCCAGTAAAGTCTATAAAATGGCATTAAAAATCACAATTAAAAGTTCATTCACCCCCAAAAATGATTTCATTCATTTCTTATTACTTTAAAAATGACAATGAAGCAGTTTGACTGTGGACTGTTTCTGTTGTACAAAGTAGTTCTGATAAACATTGTTCACATTGTTCAAGAGTAACTCACTGAGACAATGTTTTGGTAATGATTTCAGTGTTTACTAAATCCCTCCCCTGAACAGCTATTGTTATCATAGATTAGATACTGTAACTAAGCACGGCAGGCCTGTCAAGTTCTGAATTTCATTGTAGTAAAGCAATACTTCATATATAAGGAGTTTGGTTTTGAAAATACCAGAGCAAAAATGTAAACATTAACAACCACCGTGCAGTATTTCCCCCCTGAGTGAGTCTGCCTTGTGTGCTGCCATATCAGTGTAATCATATCCACTGTAAGCTAATGTTAGTGGCTCTGTCCTGCAACACTGAGACTAAATTACTTTACACCACAGTACAAGAACAATGCTGTTTCATTATTTCCATGTCTACATGGATCATCAACTGGTGAGGACGCAGACTTCAAGTATGTAGCCATCGACAGTATATCCAAGACCAGGTTACAGGATTTTCTGTTTAAATATAAATCATCTTGAAATATCTAAAAGTCAACTAATAGACTCATAAACATTAGCTTCGTGCCAATGTTAACTAGCTAACTTGCCAGATAAAAATGAGAAGGCTGTTTATGTCTACTACTGCAACACCCATTGTTTCAAAAATGTCTAAGAATGAGTATTATTGTTGTAAAATATATAGTGTGAGAGAACGGACAGCTTCACTAAGAGGTGCAACTGCAACGTGTTTTCTGTCTCTTTAAACCAAAATGTTTTAATTACTCACAACGAAGACAGATTGACAAACTAATGAATTCTCTCTGACCTAAGAACAGTTTTATTTTACGTCATTTTATAGCGTGAATAGTATTCATTATTTTTTGTGCTGCTGGGGCAGAGTAAATATAATAAGCAGCGTTGGTTGATGCCACCCCAGTGTTTAATGGAAAAAATATCATATCATTTTATTTAATGCATTATTAAATGAATGAGCACTACAGAAGATTTCAACCTGGTAATTGTCTCTGTAGTCTAACAAATTCAATTTTCTTCTCGCTGCCAGAGAAAGAGACACAGAAACGACATTAAAAAAAAAAAGCAGCAAAAATAATTACTGGTTCATTCATTGGTGGCTGCTGAAAGCCGTGGAAGGACCTGCGAAACATCCACAGGCATCAACAAATTAAAGTGGAACATAACAGGCTGCGGCAAGACGGACCACGTACACACACATACACCTCTCTACCATTTGTCAAAGGCGACGTGCACTCATACACCTCAGGCAGAAAATAACACACATGCATGCAACATTCATTCAGCGCAGGCAGACGACACACACACACACACACACACACACCTGAGGGGAAGCAAATCAGTTCAAAACGCTGCCGGAGGACACGAAATTATTAAAAAAATCGACAATGAAATATTCTTCAAAGTTGTTTTTCTGTTCTTTGTACACAGGTGATAAAAACTCAACATGAGTGACTCTTCTTGATAGAATAGTGTGACAAACACAACGTGGTCGTGTTGTAACGTATAAAACCTGTCGCTGCATCCTGTAACTTTTTCTGTTGGGAATACTCTAGTTTTTTTTTCAGCAAATATTTATGCATGACAGAATCGAACTTTCAAAACACACACAACGCTACACATTTAAAAGAACTGAATCAATGCATAATAATGAGCAAAGCTTTTCCCCAAAGCATAAGCTGAAATCATTTTACTTTCAATCTGCAGGCTCAAATGAAACCAGCCCAGTAATACACATCTCCAGCGTCTCTGTGACTGAGAGTTAACATTGCCACCTCTATACAGGTAATGCATTTGGCTGTGCTGCCAAGCTACCTGCACATCTCGAAACATGAAATAACACATGATGGCTATAATTAGATGAAAGACAACCTGCTTCTGTACTCTGTTTTTATCTTTGAAAGTAAAAGAAGAAGGAAACCATCATTCCTTTGACAGCTGATTCGTTGTTTTTTTGTTTTTGTTTGTTTTTTTTGAACAAAATGATCTTGGATTTCTAAGAAAAACTTTACTGGTGTCACACAGTGGTGTGCCTTTGCTGTCATTGAATGAATGAGTCTTAGCTCGGTGTGTTACCAACTTTAAATGGTTATAGCGCACCAAAATTGGAAATGTTGATTTACTGAGCTCCAGTGTCACAATGTTCCAGTCTGCTACTCCTTCCAATGGTTTTTTTTTTTTTGTGGACAGTCTAGCCGTGACAAAATCTTCCTCTCTGTGACTGACTTTTTCTCCTTTTCTTTCTCCATTTTATTTGTCTTCTTCTCTTCAAACTTTCCTTTTTTTCTCCATCACATCCTCCTTTCTTTGCACAACCGCTGCTCTCTTCATTACCTCTTGTCTCTCACCCTTTGTTATCTTTCTCACTCCCCTGATGTTTTCTTTTGTCCTCTGTTAGACTTCATCTTCTTTCGACATTTTTATTTCCGCTCTCGGAAGGGAAGTGAACCTTAGGCGACCCTGTTTGTCTTTCTTATAGGCTACCGAGGCTATCGGTCCAGGAAATGCGCTTGCGGTTACTGAAATGGCAGCGACAAAAAAAATGAATCTTGCAGTATTGAAATTTTTTTAGTGTTGACATTGATTTGAAGTGGATCAAGTAAAGGCTAACAGCTGGCTTTGTAGGGCCAGAGTGATGTCTACAACAAAAAACAAAAAGTACTGGTTTATAAAGTATGGTTTGTGTGTACACTCTCGCAAATAATAGACTACACTTCCATCAAATGTACAGTACACAGAGGGGAAGATGAATCAAAGACACACACTACAACACACACAGCAGTGCAGGAGTTGTACGAGGGTGCATAGCTGCAAATGTGATTTGTGTGATGTGTGCGTGTATGTGTGTTTGAAGGAGAATGGGGTGACTCAACAAAATCCTCAAAGCTTCCCTGATTCACCTGGTGGAGACAGTGAAGAAGAAAGGATAAGAGACTTAAAGCTGGCAGCCAAACTGATGATGGGAAAGGAGGAAGAAGCAGAGGCAAAACAACACGAGCAGTACACTTGTAGAAAAACTGGTTCTACATTTTGCCAGAAATTATTCGGTTTGTATTCGACTACCAACACCTGCTTTCAGTTGGGTGTTGTGTTGATATAGCAACCACTATTGCCACCACTGGCAGTATAAATAATGAACAGCGTATGCGTGGTTTCTTAAGAGCCATTTTGGCCACCATTTTGTCAAGCCTGTGACAAATACTTAAGTGTCTATCTTATGTGGCTCAAATGTGTTATTGAAACATTATCAACATTGTCTGCGGGTGCTTCTTCTTGTTTTTTAATGTAGTTGTTCCTGCTGATTTGTAATTTTTCTATTTTTCTATAGTGCTAAACAAGCTAGCCACATGTTGTTAATTTCTTTCTAATACAACTGTTTATCTTTCAGACTTGCTGTGTTTAACAGATGCTGTATTAGATTTCCTAAGGGGACACTTTATTACTTCCTTGCCTGCGGGACTGCCAATTGTACAATACCTTTAATCTAACTCTTGTGTATGGTATCTCATATTTTTAACTGCTGTCTACAGTTTGTTTACTTCCATAAGATTTTGTCTTGAGTGACTCCACACATAAACACTGCACTACAAAGATCCTTTTTGGTGCTACAAACATTTTAGAGTACGTAAAATTAAAGAAAAAAGCAATATCCAATGAGGGAAATGAGAAAGAAATAGAAAAAAGGAAAGTAAAAAAATATATATAGGGAATGGGAGACAAGAAGAAGACACATACCAGTGAGAGAGCGGGTGATACTCGTTCATTTTCAGGAGGACACCATCACTAATTGTTGTGAGAAACTGAGGCTGATGTAGGTGACAAGCCAAATAATAGGAACAGTCCTTCTCTCCATGTGTTTACATACTTCGCCTCTGCATTGCACTGGGGACATTTATCACTGTCGCATCCAGCCTTTAATGACCCAATACACATGCTTGTTCAGTCAAAGTGATTTCACCCACTCCCATTATAACCCTCAATTTACTCTCTGATTGTGGGAGAGCAGGATAAAGCTTGTCTGCCAATCATACGTAAGTGACAAAGACAGGAACAGATGAATAGAGACGGGAGGAAGGGAGACAAATGGCCAGAGGATGTCGCATTGTCTTAGCCAGGTCTCCACAGTAAGACACTGGGACTTTTTCACAGACTGGAGTTTTAAAGAAGAAGTGCTGTTTGCCTCCGTTCCCAGTATTTTTCCACTCGTTTCTTCCCTCCCCTTGTGTTTGTGTCTATTTTGTCTGTCTCTGTTGTGTGTGTGTGAGTGAGTGTTGTGTGTGTGTGTGTGTGTGTCGCTGGGCGTGGCCTCGAATTATCCTCTCACCTGCCTGATTGTCTCACCACCTGTTCCCTATTGACAATCTACTGCAGTATAAAAGACCAGCTCTTCCACACAGACACTGCCGTTTTGTTCTGTCATCACAGTGGTAATGAGCACTATGGCCAACTTTGTTCCTTTGAACTATGTGATTTTTGACCTTTGGACTAACTCAGTAAAACTCTGTCTGCCATCCTCCCACCTGACCGCTCTGTTTGTTCACTACTGTTCTCTTGGACTCCTGCCACCACCTGGACACCCCTGCCTCTGGATGGCCTTCTCACCTGCATGCTCTCCCTGGTGTTTGCAATAAACCATCTTAAACTGCTTCAGTCTCATGGTTGTGTTTGCATATTCAGTCTGTAATTCTTCACCATAGTGAAGCCTCTTTTTGTTATGCTGGCCATTTTCTCTGACTCATCAGACCTTGTCAAGCTTAGTTCAACATCCATGGTTAGATTTGTGATTAGACTGGAGTTTAAAAGATAAAGTACAGCTATTGTAGACAGGGTCATTCTTGCATGCATTTATTTAAGAACCACATTTTCATCTACACAGATTTCTACAAATGTAATAGTTTAGATTTTACTATATTCTTGCCAAATATGACCGACATTATGGATATATTTATAGTTTTGCTGCTGGGCAACCTCAACTTGTAGGCATCTAAATGATTTTAAATGGCTACACTTTGAGATAATGTTCATAATATTTATGAACATGAAGCACGACACTGTAGCTTGGGTTGACCAATGAACAGGTTTTTTTTTTTTTAAAAAAAGGTTGGTTATCAATTCATGCACTGAGAATGAAGAAGAAAGCCCTGCTACCTGATTTTCACTTGCAATCCCAGAAAATCCCCAGAGAAGGTACTTCACTTTTTGTTGATGTTAGCTTTAGTATCCTCCTCTTCCAGAGCAAACAGAGGTTTGGGGAGGATTTGACCTGATCTTGTTCCCTCTACCTGGGTACATTCCTTATCCCACCTCTAGACCAGAAGCAAAACAAGTCTATTTAGGTTATTGGTGGACCCAAACTAAACATCTCTTTCCTCCTCCTCATATATTCCTCCTCTGCTTCAATTTCTTCCCACTCAGGGCTGTTGACAGAATTGTTTTTGTACGGCCCATTTATTTCCGTCTGCCTCCTCTTCTCTCCACCTCACCTCCCATTATTTCCTGTCCTCTCTTCATCTCCTCTGTTCCCTCTTTTCCACTTTCTACGTTACCCATCTCTCTGTTCACGAGAGTTAGCACAGGTTAGCTCATTAATCCGAATAGAAAAATGTTTTTTTTAAATAATTTTTTTAATCCATTCCTTCACATGACATTCATGGTGTTGGACGGTCAGCAGACTAGCTAGCTATCAGTAGAGAGCTGAGTCTGCTAGTTTGAACAGGTTTAGCTTTGGCAAAGTAACAGATACTGTAACAAGTTGGTTAGCATGCTGTTAGCTTAATGGAGAGCTAGGGCATTAGCGCCTAAGGACAGGCTAGGACAGAGAATAACATCGCTATAGATAAAGGAAGGAGTGAGGAGGAGACACACTTGACCTTTTTCACAGCAGCCATTTTGACATGAAATAGTAGTATCAGCTGCTGCTAACAACAGTTTCTAGAGCTAATGTTCAGTATGCTCTTCCCTTCCTACCTTAATCTGTTTGCAGGACTGAGTCTCTTCCCTCTCTGCTAACTTCAGTGACCTTCCCACTGCGGAGTCACTCCTCAGCTCAGACAGGAAACTCATCTTTTGAACAAGTGCATCAGTAGGTCACTTTCTGAATCATATCTCTGGCTCACTCAGACTGCTCTCACCTCTCTCTCTCTCCTCCCCTTGTTGATGTAATGCTGCATCTCATAGGCATATCAGGTAAAAACAAAACACGTGAAGGCCACCAATCATCATCACTGTTTATTGGTTTCACCTGGGCCAGTGAGCGAATATACTTGGCAGCAGATGCTCTTTTTCTCCTCCTCGCTCCTCTAACAGATGATTCAAAACAACACACGCACACCCTGCTAATGGTTGTTACTATGGGCACCGGGTCTATTGGGTACATCCAAACATGTACTGAATGCATGTGCAAGAGGAGGCAATGTATGCACATAAATCTAAGCACATACATGCATAGATTTTGAATGAGAAATAAATCTTTGAGTCCCATGGGGAAAATGGGCCCTTACCACAACAAATTATAACAGGAAAACTATGGAAGTGAGAAAGAGGAGCGGTGGAAGTTGACAAAGAAAGTATGCCCACATGACCACGCACACATTTTCCCACTAGTGCCTTTCACTGTTTTAAGGAGTGAGTGGGCAGCTCAGCAGGCTATTTTCTGTGTGAAAGGACAAAATAAGTATACACGTGTTTTGCCATACATTTAAAAGAGGGAGGAAGAGAAGATCAAGAGTCAGGAGCTTGTCATTCAGAGGATGTTGATCAAACTAGATTTACAGCAACAAAGTGGAAGTAATGGGTTCTTGAGTGAAAACCTGTATTTTCTTAGCTCTCTGTGGTACAGTTTACGACATGAAATCTATTAGACAGTGACAATGCACTCCTACCTTCGTATTTCTAGCTGATGTGTTTAATACCACTGTAAATGCAGGTAGGTTTTCCTGGTAGACAATACAAGACACCAGAAATAACAATACACCAACAATAATAAATCTTTCAGTGGCACTGTGATCTCACGCATGTCACTTTGCCGTTTGATTCATCTTGCGTTATATAACAGCTGTGTCTGTTCCACACACTCGTGCTCAAAAGTACATAATCCCTTCTTTTACAGTTGGTGGTGATAAAGCTGTGGTGCGGAAGGAATTTGTCATTAAATGGAAAAAGAGAGACAAAAGAGAGGAAGAAGAATATCCATATTCATTTAAGCATATCTAGTAATGCTAAAAAAACACAAGGTGCTGTTTTTTTTGTTAATGATATATGAAACATCTCAGCGCATGGATCGTAAATTCTATTTAAAAGTAGTTAAAGCTTTCGTATCATGGAGCTTTGGACGATAGCATCCATCAGAGACTTTACATTAGTGATACGACATTAGAGAGGCAAAGTTATAATCAGAAGTTCAACGAAAATAAAGTAAAATCAACCTGCTGGAGTATTCTGCAATGCATGATTACAGTATGCAAACACGTGGATAAAACTTTGTTATGTAATCTGTGAGCTGTGCCATTATAATACTCACATCAACACCGACTTAGAGGCCATCCTCTTAATACCCTGCACAAATGCCCATGTACAATGTATGTACTGATGGCAGTTCAGACAGTGCGGTGTGAGAGGCCTTGCTGCAGATCACTTTGTAATGATCCAACACCGTGCTGAGTAAAGACAACAAACACTGGCCATTTAAAAAGACACACATCCTACGAGGCTGAAGAATAAATCTTTTTGCCAAATGTGAAAGTGATATCTGCCCTTCTCCCCAAAAAACTGACGCCTACTCCGACTAAAGTGGCTTTGCAAGGGGGGGAAGATACCTTCAGCGCCACCACGGCTATAACATTTCTCATTTAAATTACATTCAGTGCGATGCAGCATAGGCCCATCACACCAAGTACTTGATGGTTGCTGTTTGATTTACAGCTGCAGAGGCTGGAGACCAGCACTTAAAACACTTAACTGTATTCTACAATACCCAGGTGCCTGTCTATGCTCAGGCATGTGTACACACACACACATGCACTCTTACTGTATTCTACAGCAGTGATACTCTGTCAGCCAGATGTCTTATGCACTCCTCTATCTATTTATGTCTTTAGCCGATATCTTTGTAACCTTCTGATGCATTCTCAGCAGATGGCTGCTATAAATGACAACTTCTGTTCTGTCATCTAAATGTTGTGTATGTCTGTATGAGTGTGTGTGTTTGGACACAGACGCAGGTGTTTGTGTTTCACTTTTATTAATATATGCATCTATGTACATGCAGAGTGTGTACACTGTTTGTGTATGTGTTCTGGCTTTTGTCTTGTATGCAGGTTCCTCTCTGTGCTAAATCTGTCTGCAGCAGATGTGCTATACCACGTGAACAGTGTGACAAAATGACAGTAACCCCGCTCACACTCACACACCCACACACCCACACACACACCTGCATACGTTTACCTCTCTGTGTGAGAACAGGCTCACAGTGTTTTGAGCAGTTAGAGATGTCATCAACGCCCCAGTGCATAACCAACCGTTCATTATGAACCATGAACACACACACACGCACACACACACAGATGCTTGCACCTATGCCTAGAACTTGCAATCATATACAGTAGGCCTATATACAAATTTACACTAATATCTCTGTTTCTCTCACTCACACACTACACACACACACACACACACACACACACACACACACACACACCTGCAGCAGACTGATTGAGATGTATAATGCCTCATCAACTCTCCTCCCAGTCAAATCAAGTCCAAGAAAAGAAAATTGGATTTTGAAAATGATGTCTGTCTGACTGACTAACTGTCTGCCAGTCTGACAGAATTACTTGTTAGCTTACAGTCTCTCTGACTAACTGTCTAACTAGCTGCCTAAATGACTCGCTAACCAGGCTTAGCTGATCTTGACTGGCTGTTTACTGTCTGAATGGCCGGTTTATTGGCTGATGTATTGGCCGGCAGAATGACTGCTGATTGAAAGATTATCTTGCCACCTTGCATGTGGCTGGCTTGCTTAGTTAGGATTAATTGTTTCAGTTGGCTAACTAGTTTAATGGCTGACAGAGAAATGTGAACTGACCAGCCGGTCACCTATCAGTTAACTTACCACTGGGCTACCTAACAAGTTTACAAGGTTACTAGCCGAAAGGCTTGGAGCTAGTTCTGCCTGCCTCGTTGAAAAATTAAGAAATATACTGAATAGTTGGCGGTAAACTATCCAGCATTTTGCCACCACACAGGGACAGATGAGGATAGCAGTATTAATCTGAAGTGTTAAACTGCTCTCATCCAGAGTCTGTGATGTGATTAGCCTAAACAAAGAGGCTCAGTATTTCACACACAGCATACACCGGAGGTACTTGATGTTTTTGTACTAACATATCGCTGGACTCAGAGATGATAGATGGCTAAGATGGCATCCTAAACCTATGGCTGGTTAACCTGTTGGCTGACTGGCTTAAATAACCGACAGATGATTTACAGCACACACTTTGATACCTTACTGACTGGCTGCTTGTCTGAGCGAATGAATAGCTGCCTCACTACCTTACTGGCTGCCTCAGTACCTAGCTGGCTGACTGACTACAGGCGCTGCCTCAATCGGCTCAGACACTGAAATGAAAGAAGCCAAATTCTGACAAATGGAGGCTGGAGTGAAAATGATCAAAGGGAAAAGCAGTGCGATGTAGGGGAGAGAGAGAGAGGAGAGAGGGAATGTCTCAGAGAGGAATTACCCTGCTTAGCATGCTGCTCCACACTTGGAAACATATCCTTCACCCTCCCTTTCCCTCTATCCGCAAATGTATACATATGTATGTCTGCAGACACAAACACACACAGACACACAAATTTAAATCCATTTCAAGGTGTTTCCCCACATGCTGTACCTGGTCACTGAATTCAATCTGACTCTACAACATAAGGAAGGAATATCTACCAATCTAAACCCTCATCAATGTTTAAGTTTACTAATGTTTAATGGACTGATTCAACCTATAAACAACACAGTATGGAGTGATGAACGCAGTGAACAGCAAAGTAAAGAGAATATTTGAAAACTTCAAATATCAAAATGGAAGGACAGATGTTCGTCTCTTACACACATCTGTCTAAATCATAAGGTGTATCATGTAACGTGAAAATGAAACACTACATATCAAACATAGAAAAAGTGTTATTTTATTCCCCCCGCATTTTGGAATAAGAAGCCTCAGCCGAGGATTGCAGTAGTTTCCCTTCACTGCAGAGTGAACTTTAAAAACACCCCAACACATCTCTGCACATTTACTGAAATTCCTATCAGTGGTGTGTCGCTTTAGGAGGAGAGGCGAACAAATGCATTAAACAGAAGAGAGCAAAAACTGTCAGGAGAGGATGGACTGTGCAGGTGTAAACACAGAAATAAGAGTGTGAACAAGTTTGAAAAAAAAAAAAACACTGACAGTTTGAACTAAACCTCAATGCTGAAAAGTAAAATATACATGCAAATATATGCATTAAAAAGTGTGTGCGCGTAATGTAATGAGTCTCTAAGAATATGTTAGCAGGGTATAGTTATGAGAGAGATTTAAATCACGTCCTCCAGATTTGATTGGATCTCTAAAGTAGGTGTAGCTTAGCAAATATGGAGTAAAGGAGCAGTAGGACTGTGAGCGGCAGCCTCTGTGGTTGTAAAGTGAAACCAATGCATAAGTGCCAAAAACTGCAGTTCCTCAAACACCCACTTGAGGCTGGCTACAGAATCTCCATAAGCTCTCATGTTAAAATGTGTACCTTCACAGCAGAAATTAACATGTTTACAGCCTGGTACAAAAAACTGTTTTGGTCTCTAAAGCTAATTTTCCAGTTCATGACAACTGTACTGAGTCTAAATTTCGATTTAACTTACCTGTTCAAATTATGTTAAGGCTTAAAGTTACGCATAATTAAGTGTGGCCACTTTGATTGACAGTTGGGTGTCATTACAGATGGCTTGTTTGAGCACCCAGGCGTCATTCGGGCCACTCGTGATCCACATCTTTGCCAATTTGTAGATGAGGAGGCGGAAGAGACAGGACAACCAACATGGCAGCGGCAAAAGCCACCACATTCTGAGCTTCAAAACAGCTCTGCAGAAACCTGTAGGTTACGTGTACGCCATCCTTTTTTATTAAGTCAGTGTAGGACTGTCGGCCTCCACCCACACATCCCTCATCTATGTTGTTAGATCAGGAGGATTACAGAGAAAGGAGAGCTCAACCACATGCTTTTGAAAATGTAAACCCTTTTGCTTAATGAAATCCAAACACACTTTCAACTATGAATCTGCTAGTGCGGCTTTATATAATAGGTGGGTTAACTGTAACATTTTACAGGGAGAGAAAAATGCACCATTGATATAAAAACACACAAAAAAATGTACCTATATTTGGCATTTAATAAAAGAGCACTGAACAGTTCTTAACAAGGATTATAAACTGTTTTTTTTTTGGTGCTGGTGGTGGTTATGTTTAATGCCTAGGAAATACATCACATCAGTTCAAGGTAAAATATCCAACCAAAAGAAAGCATTTTTTTTCTTGAACTATAAAACATTGAATATATATTTTCTGTCTTTACAAATATAAAAGTTTGACCAAGCCTATGAGTCAGTCTGTTTTGTCTCACTCACTTTTAAATGTCAATTTTAGTGACTAAATCCAGACTTTAACTCTCAAACAAACTACTTTCCTTTCCACTGAACTCCAGCTCAGTTTGACGTATTTCATCAGGAAAACAGAAGGACAAAACCACTAAACATCAAGACATGAGAACAATATTTGAAGATGAAATCTCTATTATATGAGTGCATATGTATACACAGCACACTATTTTTTTCTGTCCACTTCCACTTTTTCCCCATATTGAACACCACCTATTTTCTCATTTTCTTTACAGCTCCTGTCGATGCTCTCATTTGCCCAGTCTCTCCTCTCCTCTCCTCTCTCCCCATCTATGATCTTTGTTTACAGAGCGGCTTGTTTAGCTTTAATAAGAGTCATTTCATAATTACTCTCCTTAAGTCAACCAACAGGCCCACGAGGGGATCAACAAAAACAAAGGCAGCATTGTGTTGCGGGTAAGTGAGCAAAGAGCAAGAACAACATATTTTCACCTTGCAAAATCAGAGATGCACCTGCGTGGAAGATCAGTGAAGGTCTCATTAAAAAGACAGATTGAAGTCAAAATGTGTTCAGATTAGTTATCTAGAGGTCCATTTTCTCTTGTAGACATACACAAACAACAACAAGAGCAGCACATTAATCAAAACCTAAGCTTTATTAACATTAGGACAGCGTTAAAAACCCTAAAACTAAACTTTAGGAGAAACTTTAATTCCATGCAAAAATGTGTAGATGAATGTGAGTAAAATGTGATGTGGGTGATTTGAGTGTGATTAGAGAGAGGCTAAACAATTTCCTGAGTAATTTGACAATTTCAGTTTGATGATCTCTGCAGCTATTTAAGATCACTGAAGGTCACAAGTTAGTACTGATGCATTTTTTATTTTTTTATATTAACAAGAAACACAAATGACAAACTAACTTAGAGGGCTAGAATCACCCTGTAAATGTTATTCTTTATGCTGTGATAACCAGCGCATATATAGTTTTCATCTCAAAAGTCCATATTTTCTCTGGGCTCTGGGCAGCACTTCATATGAAATACTATCCCCCCCAGGCAAGGACTGACCACTGATAACTCTGTGTGTGAGTGTCTGTGTTTGCAATATAACCAGTGCCCACTGTCTCCAATATTAGCGGTTAGTTTTATCCCCCAAGACATTTGTCCCATCCTGTGACTTTTTACTCAGCACTGACAGTAATAGTAGAAGGTACTCTGAGTGAAGCATGATATCTTACAATGTACATTTATAATAAACAAGGAAGAAAAAAATAGATTTTCCCATCAAGGAGACAGAAATAGAATGTACTTTGCCGATAAAGTCGGATCAACTGCGAATTTCAATGGATCAGACCAACATCAGGAATGCCTGTTTTCATTTTCAGGACATAACTAATATAACATACTCGTTTTGAGGAAGATGCTGCAGTATATTGAAATACAGAGGCATACTTTTATTTTTTCACTCTGTTCTGAGAAAATAACTAATAATTTTATATAGTTACCTACAGCCACACTAGCAGCTCTGTGAGGAACCACAGTGCTTCAAGATGAATGACAATATTAATATGATGTTTAGCAGGTATAATGTTTAGCGTGTTCACCATCTTTTCATTATTAATTCTCACCAACATTACTATGATTCATCCTGAGGGGGATCCACATTTCGTGGCAATGCATCCAACAGTTGTTAAAGTCAAGATGAGACATTAGTTAGTTATGATTCAAGAGGTACCATGCCAGTGCCAGGCTGACGGCCGGTAGTACTTCTACTACAGTAGTTGTTTTTGTTTTATTTTGTTCTGTTGCATTTTTTCTGTCTCATAAAAGATCCACTCAGTATAGAAACTGCAGCTGTAACCCTTGAATTTCCCATCAGGGATCAATTTATCTATGAACTTCAGTCTGGACTTGAGCTTTCCTTCCAACAGACCAACATTGCTACCATGGTAAATAAAAGAAACGACTGACATTAGAACAGCAAATGTAAAATAGGGTGTAGCTATGTTCCACTCTATTTATTAGTCTTCTATCACACACAAACGCCTTAAAACCAAGAAGTCCATCCATCTTTACGCATCTTTGAAAAATGCTGAAAGGAAATTTAAAATGTTCAGACATTCATTCATTTCTCATATTGAAGTTTTCTACTAATTGATTCTGGAATAGTTAATAATTACTAATGTAATTTAATTTGGAGTAACTGGAGTTCATTTCCAATGTAGTAATTTGGATGGTTGCCAAGTTGGCTGTTTCTATGGTAATCCAGCCCTCCATCACATTGTCACTGGTCTCAGATTAACATCATGTACACCATCAGTGGTTTTGATAATACTTTGTAAGGTCTACTTTTCTGGATTTTGTTTTTTCTTTTCATCTGACAAACATACATATCTGTCTAATTCTCTCTTCCCTGTTCATTTCTGAATATTATCCCCTCAAGCAGCCATCATTGCTCCACTAGCAGCACCAGCAGGCTATTTCATGCTGCGTGTGTAATAAAAGGATTAATTTGTGATGCTCAGACTCAGAATGGGCAGCAAATGGGACAGAGGGATATAAATAGAGACTACCTCACTCAACACTTTCTATTTCCTGACACAGATTGCTACAAAAAATAAAATAAAATAATTTCTCCACAATCTTCATCATCTTTATCTCTATCGCCATGTTCCTAATTATGCATCTTTACCATGATTTGGCCTTGTGGGTTTTTCTGTTTACTGTGTCTATATCTCTGTTTCTTGTCTGCTGTGAGTGTGTAAATCTGAACTCGGCAGAATAATAACTATGTGATGACGCGTTGAAAACTGGCATGACATGATGAGTAAATACTGACGCAGCGTGCTACAACAGGTCGTGTGTACAGCTTACAAGATGAAACAGGCTGCACAAATGACCCCCAAACTTCTCAGTGTCATCTGTTGAGTTTTCACTGAAGACAGTACTGGGCTTACAAATCTGAAAGTGTTCAATTAACTCCAATGAGTATGAGCTCTGTTACTTTTTCTACACTGAAATACAAATATACAGGTCCACTGACTGACACTTGGCAGCAGTAATGCACAAAGAAACGTAGGCAGGGAGGAAGAAGAAGAATACGAGCTAGCAAACATTAATGTAAACACTACACAATTTGAAATTGTGATTTGGGCAATCCTTATGACAAAATAAATTTCATTTTTTTAGGCCTCATGGATACAGACAGTGCATTTTGGTAGGAAACTCTAAACGTAAAAGAAAATGCTTGTTTTCAAGAACTCCATGAGAGCCCCTTTAAAGCTTGCAAGAAGAGAAATTGTGTTGCCACCCAGATTATGGGGACCTTGAGTTGAGATGATTTAGTCACAAGGTTTTTATGGTTTTATTTAGGCAACTTAAACCACTTAGTTAAGACTGGAAAAAGTCAGTGACTTGAAACACAAGATGAGACATGAACTGTAGTCTCCATATTTTTGAAGTCAGTTACATTGTATACCCAGCAGCCTACCCTGACCTCTTCCCTATATACATTTTTGTTGTTCTACACTACACCACAACGAAACATTGCCAGTGAAGATGAATTACAAATTCAGCTTCAAACATATCTTGTATGCATGGTGCTGCAGTCTGAGTCAGAGATGGAGTTGTTGTTTTTCATTGCTGTTTTTAGATTGTTTTTTTTGTATTTCTACTTTGTCATAATTAAGATGTTTGTTTCTTGTGCCAAAAATGTTTAGACTCCATCTTTTCAGTGTTTTTCTGTATTCCTTTATTTGATTGCATAACATTAGTGGTATGTGCCTTGTTAACTGGATGTCTGCAGTAAAATTAGTAACACAGATCATCTATTATTTTTCCTCTGAATGATTCTAATGAAGTGTTTTCCCGGTATTAGTTGCCTATATGGCTGCAGTACAGTCCTAACAGGCTGGTGGATTAAACTAGAAAAAAAAAAACCTTGCTTCACAGAAACAGATGGGAAACACTGGTGCCAGCCGGAAAATGGTGCCATTAGGCTTTAGGTTGTGGCCGTGAAATATTTACTGCTGATTTGACTTTATCAGATTACTAGCCAAGAGGCTCACAGCTGGCAAAGAACAATTTAGCACTGAGCTGATTTCACTTGTAATCAAACTCGTTGGTTAAAGGCTGTGGTGAAACATTGATCATGTGTTGGGTTTAATGCATCAACCATGTCTGAAATGAGATCCTGGGTTTTAATTGGGCTACAGAGGCCTGAAGGTCAAGAAAGTCGGTGAGCACACAGAGGACTCTGTCACTTCTCAATACAGGGAGAATAAAAATCAATAAGGGCGAGACCGGAGTTATGAGGTTGCTGTGTGACAGAGAGGATGCGCAGCCTGTCCTTGGACGAGCCACAACCTAACAGAAGTGCTGAGCCACAATATGTCCTGCTGGATTTACCTCCCTCTCTCTGTTTCTTCCTCTCACCCTCCGTCACTCTGTCTCTCACTCCTCCCTTTATTAAGCTCATTAACTGTCATACAAGACTGTCAAACAGAATCAGAGACGAGTAGGCAGACTGCTCAGCGAGGCCTTCAGAAACATGGAGGTGTCGTATCAAAAGTTAAGTAGAGCTGCAGGGCCCGCAGACAGCTGCTCACTTCACAGCAGAAACATGCCTCACATTGTCACTTGTAATTTTTATTGTTCTTCATTCATGGCCTTCATTTAGGAGCTCTTTTTCTTTTTTTAATACCAGAGTTTTCTTGGAAAATCTTGGACTATAATCTTGGAGAAAATCAATCTATCAAAACATAGAATCAGATATCACAGAGCAGATATAAATGGCTCAGATTTTATAAATATTGTTATTACATTACTTTCATTACTGTTACACAGATGCAAAATGGGAGAAAGAGTTGGTTTCAGAAATGTTCACCTCTGTGAATTTACTTATGCTTAAGTTTAGTTTAAGTTTACCTTACGTTTAAACCTGCATTAACTGATTTTACGGCCACTTGGGGGCAGCAGAAACAAGCTTTGTGACATATTATCACCTTTTAAACTGATATGAGAACTGTGATGTGAACATCAGCAAACAGTGGCCTATTTATTTAAACATACAGATGTGGAACAACATCATCATTCATTTAGAGGGATGTTTTTGGCCTCAAACATGGAGATGAGGGGAACTGCAGTCAGATCTGTGTCGCTACAAGTCACTCCTTTCGCATACAAGTAGTTTGTGTGAACCCTTGTTAACATAAAAATATTAGTAAAAGTAACTATAATGAAATTCTGAACATAGCATGTTATGCTATCAGTATATGTTTCAGATTATCACTTTTTCTACATAGCATGTTTCAGCATGAACAAGGACTTCAGTACTAATCAGCCCTTAGCGACTGTTGCTATGGTGAAAACACCAGCCAGAGTCAGACCTGTGGCAAATTTTAGCTGCAATTAGGAACAAAACACAACACTATAATTATCTAACTCACCGGTAAAGTGTTTTAAGCTTCTGAGTGTTTTATAATTTTATCTTCGGCCCACTGTTAGCAGCACACACATAACCACACACATAACATGAGTGTTTAGCTCAGTCATTGTAAGCTTCTTGACCAAAATGCTCCTTTGGAGTCCTTGACTTCTCTTCTTTTCATGACTTCTTATCAAAGAATCCCATACTTTTTTACACAGCAATTCTTTTTTTTAATAATGATTAAACCAATATATCCATGTTCAAACAGATGTTTACTTCTGGTAGTTCACGTCTCTGTTAATAACGGCCTAACGCTGTTGACCCCTGATTATTGTAATCTGCCCTCAGATAAAGCACATATGATTTAATTAAATAATATTTTAAAACTGCAATGTCTGAGGACTTTTGAACATAAGTTGGAATTTAGGGACTCTTTATCAACTTTGATTTACTCAGTAGTTGACAGAGATTTTAGGAAAAGACCATTAAATGAGTTATTTCTCATCTTGTGGATGCTGTAAAATATTTGTTACAGGAACAAGCTGCATCCAGGAGGAGAAATATAGACCTACTGTCCTGCTTCTGCTCAGGAACCCAATCCTCTTTGTCTTTTTGTGATATACTATAAACTTTGCATTGGACCGACTCCCAAATAACACTGATGTCTCTCTGAAATCCTCTCTTCTCATCCTACTTCGGCTTTTTCTATTCCGCCCTCTTCCCTCAACGGTCTCTATATTTTCAGCTCAATGTACTTACTTTATTGTGGATCAAAATGAATATAGCCAAGCAAAATAAAAAATGTCTAAACCAACTGTTGGCTGCACACTGTATCTTTATATTGCAGTGACATATGTTTCTAAAAGTGGAGACGTTGAAGCACATCAACCAACGTGACCTACATTCAAAAATCCAATTTTTTCCTAATTTCATGCTGGTAACGAAAACATCCCATTTGAGTGTCTTCACTGTGCCAAACCCCCCCACTGAGTCCAAATGACTGTAGGAGGAGTACTGCGTGTAAAATTACACTGTGGCATCCAGAGGAAACCGCCACTCTACTCGGCTTTGCCAGCAAAAAAACAAAACAAAAGCACAGTATTATGCTGATTTTAAAATCTTTCTGAAATGTCATAAAATTCTGAATGTTGTCACCAACTTTTACTCATATAAAATCAAAGATGATATAGAATCATAAACGAGAGACTGTTGCTGATTTTCTGTATTGAGCAACCATTTTTTTTCATCCACCATCTTTGAATAAACCACAGTGAAGGATAAAGGAGAGAGCAGTAAATCAGTTTAATGCTCTGTACCAAACAAATAGAAAAGGTTGGAACTTATTGACTAAACAAAAGCACCCATTCATCAATAGGCTTCACAATACAGGAGGAAAAGTCTAACATGAGTTGATACACAAACACACACACACACCTACACACACAAACAGCGTGATGCTGTAGTCTGTTCCAGGTGGTGCTGTGTCTGTACTTCTCAGCTTTAACAAACACACACATAAAACGTACAGTGCATGCACACGCACCATATTCAGCCACGGCATCAATACAGGTAACATTTACTGTCAGTTGGCGACAACTTAATGAGAAAACACGGCGTGACCTTCGCTAGTGCAGCAGGGGAAAAATGGCAGAGCACAGCATAATATTCTCTGACAAACAAATGAAAGTCAGAGGAAATGTATCCCCAACTGAACAAGCAAACAGCGAGCCTTTTACCCACAGGCATCATGACTGTATGGAAATATACATTTCAGCAGTGCTGAGTGCCACTATTTACTGTCTCTAAACTGTATGTTAACCTGTATGTTGTTTTTCAAATTGCAGTTAAGTTGTTAAGTCATATAAAATGTACAGAACAGTGCAAACGTTTGTTTTGTTATGTACATGGTGCCCAATTTCTGCATGGTATACATAGAACTGAGACACAATTAACAATAATCTCAGGTCTAACTGAGTGGCAAACCTCCATGACTGTGAAGTGAAGCCAAACAATTGCAGTTGCAGTTGCAGTTCCTCAAACATCCACTTGAGGCTGGCTACAAAACAAGCCAATTTCCATAGCCCCCATATTAAAATCTCATGTTTATATGGTTACAATAACGGTTTTGGTCTCTATAGCTTAGTACAGTTGTCATGAAAGGGGAAATGAGTCTAAATTTTAATTTAACTTACCTGTTCAAATTATATTAAGGTGTAAAGTTATGCAGAATTAACAGTGTGGCCACTTTGATTGGCAGGTAGGTGCCATTACAAGTGGCTTGTTTGAGCACCCAGGCATCACATGACGACTATTCTTTTACTGTCAATGGGTCAAACATTTTTTTTCAGTAGCCTCATAATGGTTACACAGGGCAGATTGGCTAATCACAAGTGAATGAATTCAACAAGTTTACTGACTCGACTTGCAGAATATCAGCTGAACTACAATCTAACATTCTTGAGTCTCTAAATAAAAGAAATGTCCCAGGGATAAATAGATATGTGTTTTTGAAGTCAGATATTTTTGCTGATATTGCATGCCAGTATAGTTTTTCTGAGAATATCAAAAGGTCTTTGACCAGCATTTAGAGCAAAAACCAAGACCAAAAGTAATTAAACTATTCAAGTATTTATAAGCAGGGTGATCACTACACCGTCAGTATTCAATGGTGAATAAATCACGTTGAAATGAAGAACTGGTAAACTATGAAAAATGTGTAAATGGAACTATTTTAATGTTGATGCATGCTGAAGATAGTCAGGAGGGAACCAATCAGTGGAAGTACAACTGAACTGTCTATACATGATGATATGTAAATGATAAATGAAATGGCCAATTGTCAGCCAGTTACATTCATTAAGCCCTGTAATGATGCTAGATTTTGTATAATTAAGATCTAAAAAATAGTTTGTATTCATGTTTTTGACTAAAATCCAACTTCCAACTTGTGTGTGTACCTGTCCTGTACTGTGTTTCTGCTGTTATGTGAAAGATAAGTGTAACATTAAGTATGAGTGTTATCTTTACAACACAGGGGTGAAATAGAGGCCAGACATTCTGGTTCAGATACAAACTGTGTCGTCTGGCAGACATATTACTTGACCTACACTACAGACATAACCAGATATATTGAGGACAGTTCCTCTCTTGAATGTGTCATTGTGCACTGAATGTATTTTAGGAGTGATGTTATTTATAACTTCTCAGTGCAAAGCAATCATCCCCGTACTGTTCCTGCAAAACAGCTCAATGCTTTAGTTTAGCTCAGTATTTAGTGGTGGTGGCTTCGGTTTCCATGCATGGATCTTCAATCCAAGCCTGCAACGTACAGGCCAAGCACCTGTATCCAGGTACATGTCAGGGCAGGCTGCTGTATGTCAGTCTTTGTCTCTGTGTCTGGATAGTTCTTTCTGACCAGAGCTGGCTTATTAATCGTCCCTTGTCGTGTTGGTTTCTGGCAGAGACAGAAGAGCTGTGCAGTTGGGTTATTGACCCTACAGCTGTTCACAATACCAGAGCTTTGCCCAGAAATGATTTTTTGGTGGGGTGAGAGGACAGCTCAACTCACAGTTAGATCACATGACAGTGAAAAGCTCCATGTGAAACCAGTGGTTATGAAATTCACGAAAAATTAAAGTCACACTGTCAAAAAAGGACTAATATAAAGCTTCTGTGTTTTACAGTTAGTGCCTCTCAAAAGTTTCCCTTGTGCATCTATTCTGTATTTTGAACTGCGATGGAGTACAGGAGTATTTTTCCCTCTAGTCCCACTAGAACCAAACTAGCACACAGTGGAAAATATTTGTTATTTCTCAAATATGTAGGTAATGTTTCATAATTTTAATTTGTTCCCTGACTGCTGTACTGAAAGAGGAAAAACTTAATGTTTCCCTGATACTTCCCAGCTTAAATTGACCAGAAATCATAGCCATAGTTCAGAAAGCATGCAGTTGCCCTCTGTTTTCATCCTGCTGCTCTCCTTAAATTGGAGAAAACTATTTAATATGAATGCAAAACCAATATGATTGAGTTCAGGAGCCAGTGACTGATTTAGCAGTTTGGAGGTTAGAAGACGTCTAAACTCAAGAATATAAATGAGCGTGAAGTTTGTATTTAAGACATCTAGCTTGTAGTCTGTAGCATTTAATTGGCTTCAATTCAATGTGTAGTTTGGGCTTGTTCATTCAAAAAATTCTTGTATATGATCAGAAAAAGACGTAACTGATCAAGTGTCATGATCTCGAAAGCCTAACTCTCATTCCAGACACATCAAAAGTAATATGTCTATTTCAGCCGATAGCCCAACAAACAAATGGTCTCTGATGGTGAGATAGAATCTTAATTATGTGGTTTGAGGGGTTATTAAGGAACATGAATGATGATTAAGCTTTGAATAGCCCTTTTCTGGCCTTGAACGGCTAATCAGTGAGCTCTGGATGGAAGAGGTTTTCTCTGTTGTGTAAAAAAGGCAGATGTATTGGCACTGAGTGAAAACAGGAACTAAGTAAACTATTTCCTGACATAAAAAGGAGTTATGTTTTGAAAGATATTTTTGATCTCATAGTGGAGACTAGATTAACTGTGTCTAAGTCCTCAAAAGCCCTGTTTGACCCTGTGGTAGACGCACGACTAATACTGTTTAAGGTGTGAAAACATCATTGTGGAAACCTGCAGTGCTGGCTGCACTTTGTTCACTACATGAGGTCAGGACCGACTACACTGGTGTCTGTTACAAATCCCCGCTGAGCCCTGGAAGAGGACACAGCACTCTGGGACTGACAGCCAAAACCAAGAAGCCTCCGTAATCTGGATTTTTGATCCTTCATTCGCAGAGATTTCAAGGGTGTGGCAAGTTCCAGCCCATCTGTGATATGAGCTATAAAAAAACAAAACCTTATTAACCTTTAATGGTGAAAGCTTGTAACAAATTCAAAATATTGTGACCTTTTGCCTTGGCCAGACAAACAGATCTGTCTTCTAGTCTATTATAATCAATTTCTTAACCTTGTGGGCCCTGAAATAGATTTGAAAGTGAAATTCCACCCCAAAACTTTTAAGTATTAAACACTAAACAGAAGCAAACTGCTTCAAATTCAATGTCAAAAGTTTTCAAATCTTTTCAAAGTTATAACTTATCTGTTGCACATTTATTATTTTACAGTGCAGAATATCAAGCACACATGTTTTCCCTTTTTTTTATTATACAGTATCAAACGCTTCCTGTGGACGTGAAAGTTAAAGTTTTGAGTTTGGTACAATTTTTTGTTTCACTCTTTCAGCCTCACAGCCAAACTTTCACTGGATGGCGGGTTGTTCTGTTTGTCCTAAGCAATAAGCAAGTGACATATCTGTCCTGCTGATGTCATTTTTAGCCAACACGGAAGCTATAATAATCATTTACTAGGAGCAATTAACAATTTTAATAACAATTTAAAAAATGTTAGACTCATAGAGTTTAACAGTTGTTACTTTTGCAAGTTTTTTGCACTTTCAGTTCTTTCTGTTTTTCTCACAGATGCATCCGTGACATTAGCCATAGGTTTCTCAAGAGCCATTTGGATATCAGAGTGTGGTGGCTTTGGCCGCCATCATCTTGGCAGTCTTGTCTCTTTCGGCTGATCTAAAAATAGGCAAATACAAGGATGGAAGTGTGTGGAGCATGGGTAGAGCTAAGGTGGTCTGAATGACGCCTAGCTGCTCAAACAAAACACCTGTGACAGCACCCACCTGTCATTCAAAGTGGCTACACTGTTAATTATGCATAACTTTAAGCCTTAATATAATTTGAACAGGTGACTTGAAAAATTAATAAATAAATAAATAAGACCCAGTACAGTTGTCATGAAAGGGGAAAATACCAAAAGACCAAAACCATTTTTTGTACCATGTTTATTTCTGCTGTGAAGTTGGACATTGTAATATAGGGCCTTATGGAGATTGACTGTGACAAGCCTCAAGTGGACATTTGAGGAACTGCAGTTTTTGGTAGCAAACAAATCTATGAAAGAAGATGATATTCTTAACCCCATCTACAAAGATTTGGTTGTGCAACAAAAAACCTGTATGATGAACTGAGCAAATCAGAACTGTGGCCTGCAATTCAGAGGTCTACTTCAGCCTCAGATCTCATGCTTCACCTCAGGTTTGTAATACGAAGATTGAGCAGAAATGACTTAAGGAATGGCAGGAACCTCTTCAATATTGCACTACTGTAATATACACCCTCCCTCTACATATATCAGGACAAATTCCTACACATTCACTTTGTGACTGCAGTGTTGTTCCTGCCATTTTCGATCCCCTCTTTAAGGAATCTGACAGATAATCCATTGTCCACCAGTGTCTTGCCTGTGATTCTAAAGATTTCACCCCTCGTCCTGCTCAGATAGCTGTATCTTTTCTGTTCAATCTATTTCTGGGTTTCACTCATAAGCTCCGGCGACAGCATCTATTTGCTGAAAACTAATACTGTCTTGGGCTGTGATATTGTGCTTATTGCCATCTTATCTCCTGATGCAGCCACCCAAACACATTTGGTATTTGGAGGCTCCCGCAAACATGGCCTCCTGATAACAGGGCGTGTAAATATATAGAGAGCCTCTGTCTGTCTGTCTCTCGTACATTCAACACACACACACACACAGTTCGCAAAAATCTCACTTTTTGAGCTCATGCACTCACACGCTCACAGACAGGAACACATTCCCTGTTATTTCCATACACAATCACTCTCTAACATGTCCATGTGTAACTTTTGGAGGTCATTTTGAAAATGAGGTCAGTTAATGTTTGAGTGATTAAAGGTGGTGCCCAAGAGTTGCTCTTGGTCCTGCTTTTCCTGGTTCTGAGTCGACCTATAATTTCAAGACAAAGAATTTAGAGTGATGAGATCACATTAGAGAGTGAGAGCTTGAAACAAAATGGGCTGTCTTGTGTTTTCTGGTTAGTAAAGCAAAACCTAACCTGCTGCTGTGTTTTCTTCAGAAACCTTGAGACAGTTGTTGTCCCTCTGTGGGAGTTTGTTGTGTCATTGTGCATTTTCATCCACATATTAGATTTTTTTTCCTTGCCCTCCCATTTGTTTTGTTTCCCTCTGCACTGTAACACACTTTCAAACAACTCTGTTGTGTTTAAAGTGCTGTGCAAATAAAGCTGAGCTGAAATGAAAGACTGCTCTGAAATCTTTCTCTGTTGGTGCATTCATGGACACTCGTGAATATCTGAGAATTCAGATTTACCTGCCAAACAACCATTAATGTAAGAGATGATTCAAATTCATTAGTCCATGTTTGTATATGTTGCTTGTTTTTTGGACTTGATTTCTCCAAAACAAATTTCATAATTGTGATGCCTTAATCGACCAATGTGTAGGATTTTGTGGCATACAGTGTTGAAATTAATTACTACAACCCCCTCATGTCACCCTTTCCTTAGTAGAGTGAAGGAGAAACTATGGCTTTCTGCAATATTGTGGAAATATTAGATGCTGGGCCTTTAAATCAGCCAAAACTCAAGATGTTGGAGTGTCCTTAAAAAATGAAGGACAGTTTTCAAAAGGGTCCCTGCTAAAAAAAATTAAAATAACATAACTTATGTAATCAAATCAACTGATTATTAACTAAATATGTCAAGGTGGAATTCACATTAAACAGTTTTATAACAGTTAAACAGTTTTAACATTTTAAGTCCGTGTAAACACAATTCTGAGATTTCTTTCAAAATACATTAAATATGTTGGAAAATAGTTTCTGAAAACATGTGAAAAGACTTTGAACGATATATTACTGAAATGTGGAGTTAGAGGTTAAAACAGTTTTTCACCAGTTTTCAGTCCAGGATTTTTTGGGCGGTCCTAAAGGGTGACTCCATGACACACTGAGGCCACCCTGAGCATACCCCTGCACCCCTAGCAGAGAGATAGAGATTAATTTGTCTCGCTCGTGTTTCAAAGTTAGTCATGTCATTTTCTGAACTCATCTGACACGTTTCAGTCTTCAGCTTCAAAATTGCTGCTTGACTGCTCCCATGAGTGGGCGTGGCTTCAGCACATTCAGTGGACACACCCCCACAGTCTTGAAGCTGAGAATACTTATTTTTACCTGATTCTGACAGCTAATTTCATAAACTTTTCGAATTTTTAATCATTCAAATTTGGCTGGGTGGTTAATAACACTTTCTTCTTTGGTCTGACAAACTCAAAAGACATTTATTCTTACTTGACACAGACTTTAAGGTATTTGACAAGTGAACATAATTGAAAATATTGGCCTTTTTTCCTGCTGTGCTTACAAATATTATCAAGCAAAACAAAAATGTTGATACTGTATGAAACTGATGTGTTATATGAAAAGGTTTGGTTTGTGTTAACGTTCAACCCTGCAGCTCTACAAAACTTTTTATCTTCTTTTAGCTCCTTGTTTTGGTTTAATAGGACATTTACTGTACTGTACAGTTTAGGTTTAGTCTCCATGTCAATTCAACTTTTTATCCAGCAGCAGGCAGCTGTTTTCCATGATAATTCTCTGATAGCTGATGAATACAGCAAATATAGCTAAAAGCAGAGTGAATATTGGGCTGAGATTCAGGTGGACACAAAGCAATAATGATATTGTTTCTCAGGGCAACTGTTTGCTAACCATAACCGTAGTAACTTTATAAAGCTACAAATATTTCAGGGCTACTTGTCTGTCAGCTTGCTGTTGAGTTCTTGGTCAGATGGTCGGAATATTATACTTATCATCATATTTTCAACATTCATAATTTTGCAGTTGTCATTGTTTGTCCCTGTATTAAAACAGCTGACAGTGTCAGTGTTCCAGTCCTGTGAGTTTTGGTTGTATCGTGCCACTGGAACAGATTCTGTTGCAACAAAGGTTTTTGCGCCATTTGTGAGTTAAGAAGCAAAGCTTGGATGCTGGATAAAAATAGAACAGATCAACGCAAGCAAACATCCACAGTTACAGTATAAACCGTATGTCTCTAACAATGCATCCGTTCAGATTGAAATGGTCTATATTTACCCAGCATCACACCTAATAATTTTATACCTCACCATCGATTTCAGCAACAAAAGACTAAACGACGGCCTGAAATCAACCCAATCAGCACATCAGAAACTGAACTGTATCAGCGTTTGTTCCTCTGCTGATGTGAAAAAAAAAATCACGACAATCTGAGCAGGACTGTCAGCAAAAAGCCTCGATAACAAACTCTGTTGCCCTGTACATTCACACTGAACACAGCAGTGACAGGCTTTGCTGCAAGAGGTGAAAAAAGTCACACTTAAAACACACACACACACACACGCTTCTCTGGAAAGTGAAAATTGGTCTGTGTTGGTGTGCAGCATGTCAGAGAAATATAAAATTCAACAAGAAACTCAATGTTCACACTCTTTCTCTCAGTCACATATTCACACTCTCCTACACAAGTAGGAGTCTCTCTCTTTACTTACACACAGCTTGATAAGTGTGTGTATGGGGAATAAATTGCAATGGCTGCCAAAGGTCGCAAGTCATTGCGCAGCTCTTCACAGTTACTGATCATATACACAAAACAGGGAAGTAGTCATGCAGAACACACACACACACACACACACACACGCTTATATACACACACAAATGTATACACAGCCTGGCCTATATGTGACAAATATGCCTGCAAAGTGTGAGTTGAGTCAGATGTGAAGTGAACATGTGATGCCACAGCAAACGAAGGGTCTGCTCCATATGTGCTGAAGATCTAAGGTTCTCCATGTGTATTTCCTCTATGAACTCTTTGCCTATTCCAGCTTCCACTTCTCTCTCTATTTTCAATTCTTCTCAGTTTCAAGTGCACTTTATTTGCCTGGTTTTGATTAAATTACCCCGTAAGCACAAGAAGACAGAAAAAACTATGGCATGCAAAATGCATTAAACCAAAGCAATGACAACAAATTAGAAATAAAACATTTATGATGCGAGGCATCCAGAAAAAAAGACCATTGACCATCCATTGTTACATTTTGTTGACCTCTTCTGACTATAAGAATACTGACTGTTGTCAATTGGGAATAAAGGCAGAAGCAGAGTGAAGCTTGTGGCTATGAAACTACAGCCATACCAATTTCAATAGAAATGATTGGATCTTAAAGAGGCAGTCCTCCGATAAGTCGTGTGTAGGACTACTACATATGTGAAAAAAATTCTATAAAGCCTTTTCTTGGCTCCAGAGAGAGAGGTGTGAAGTCTGATACACAGCACACACCCAATTTGGGGAACCGGGGATCAAACTGCCAATCATCTGATTAGTGGATTACCCACTCGACTTCCTGATCCAGCCATGTTATATTTTTTTTTTTGTTTTTTTTTAAGATATTTCAGGGGTTTTTTTGAGCCTTTATTGTATAGAGACAGCTGAAGAGTGACAGGAAATGTGGGGAGAGAGATAAGGAATGACATAGCCACAGGTCAGTTTCAAACCCTGGGCTGCCGGGGCAAGGACTAAACCTTTGTACATGGGGCGGCTGCTCTACCGACTGAGCTAAACAACACCCCATCCATGTTATATATGTGAGGCTAAATCTGTGGAGAACTCTTAACCAAGTAGTTTGGTCCTTTTGAAAGATGCAACAAATCATTTAGGTTAGAGCACATTTCTTAAACCCTTGCTTTCTGCAATGTCTGCACAATGCAACTACAATAAAATTATGGATAGAGAAAGATTGTGATTACGGCAAATAAACCATGGTTAGTCAGTCAGTTAGCCAACTATAACACAAGGTGAAAATTATGGTTATCATTAATAAAAAACAAAATATGAATGGCATGTCTGAGATAGGAGGGGAACTCAAGGTGGGAAGCCACCCTAAACTCCACAACCTCAGTGATCTTTGAGGCTGAAAAAAACAACGGGTCTGACTGGCTTTTCAAATGAATGATGCAGCTGTTTACTCAGACTGAAGTCGGGCTGAATGCTGAATGACTTTTGACTTTGCTACATAAAGGACATGCTGCTTCCTGTATTTTTTTATGCATTGAATCGCTCAATACAAATGTAATTCATAGGGATACTGCGCTGCACTGAGGATGGAGTTGAGCTACAACTTAAGTGCTTAAACTGACTGTACCAATTATTGATATGCACGTAGAGATACACATGAGAAATCTATGAAAAATGTAGTCTGATGTGAATCTTTGTCATTTCACATTAGGTATATATCTATATATTAAGTATAGTAAATTTGATTTAACCGTTTTCCTGGTGATATAATGTTTTTTGCTTATGTTGCTGGTTGTTCCTGGATGACCCCTGGCCAGAGCTAACAGTTTTATACACCTTTTGATTTATTACTCCCCATCACTCCCTTCCCCTTCCCCTTCCTTATCCCTTTAGGTTTTATCCCATTGTATAGCCAGTTATAGCCTCTATACTCCTCCTTCTCCAGCTCTCGCTCTCATTATCTTCCCCTTTCTCCTTACTCTCAGTATCTCTCCGCACTGTACTATATCTGTACTCACATACCCTGTATAGCACTAAGGTTGTATCTCATCGTAAAGGCAGAGCCATTTATAGGCTGCTGGTTATTGGCTGAAAAGGGGGTGGGAAGGCAGAGATCAAGATAGAGGGGGGAGGGTTTTTCACAGAAAGAGCAAATGTACAGCGGAGACTCCACTCTCAAGTAGAGTGACAACATTAGCTGTGACACATGTTTATATTCAAGTGACAAAGTCTTTAATTATTCGCTTTTAATTATGACAGGAGCGAAGCAGGAAGTCAGATGATGTTATTATAGAGCAGCAGAGAGCAACAGACATAAAAACACGTCAGATTTCAAGTCACCACAGTTTATAATTGTAACCATGACGATGCAGGTCCCTTTTAACTTTAACAAGAAATTATTTTAGACCATGATGTCTTAAAGCGAACCAAGTTGTTTGTGCCTAAACTTAATTAAATCTTAAAGGTGCAGTGTGTCAGATATAGTGTGTCAGAAATTGATTATAATATTCATAACTATGTTTTCATTAGTGCATAATCACCTGGAATTAAGAATCATTCTGTTTCTACAGTAGCCCAGTAGTGACAAACTAAACACTAGATGGGCATCATTTTGTATGCGTTTTGTGGCCGCTATAGTTTCGCCTTCACCTTAGGAAGGAAAAATTCACCACCTTCCTAAGGAGAATCAGCAACTACACCACTAGATGCCACTAAATTCTTCACACTGATCCTTTAACCATATGCGCTGTCACATCACAGGACATATTTATTCATCAACAATGATGCGTCACCGTTTTGAAAGGCACAGACAAACGATGAACGCTTCTGTCTAATTTTAGAGGGCATTGACAAACATTTATTTTGAGTTAATCCTACATACAATGTCTCTTTGCTGCCTTAAAGAAAATAAAGAATATGAAATTTGTATTCATCCAAAAAGAGGTTTACATGTTCAAAAGGAATCAATGGGTTTGGGACTGAGAGCCGCACATGCAAAAAGAAAGAACCAGGAGACAGACTGACACATTGTTGGTTTTCATGTTTCTGGTTGGTTTTGCTGACAATAATAAAAAAATGAATGCTGGCAGCCTCATCTTTTAAAGAAAACATACCGTTGCCACATTTGCTGCTTTACATTGTCATCGTGAATAGCACAAATAATAACTTGGTGGTATGCAAGTACAGAGGAAGAGAGAGAGCGCAGAAAAAGACAGAGGGAAGAATTTGTAAGCATGGGAATGTTTCGAGATAGAGAGAAAGACAAGAAGCAATGAGAGGGATAGAAAGAAAGAGAGACTTAAGGAAGAGGGGACGAGAGAGAACGACATCCTCTCTCCTATATGGAGAATGCAGAGAGACAGAGTGGGGAAAGGGGAGAGAGAGAAGAAGCAGAGAGAGGCAAAGCATGCAGAGGAGATGGGGAGCGACAGAGCGGGAGAGAGAGTGATAGGAGCAGGCAGAGAGGGAGGGAGGGAGTGTGTTAGAGTAAGAGAGGGGCGGGGGGCGAGCAAACCCGCTCTGCACGTGATTCAATCTGTTCACATGGCCTTGTATTACGCCGTTATAAATACTTAATGTGAGGCGGTGCACGCTGCAAAAAGGCCCTCGCCTTTTATTCAGAGTGAATTTGAATTGTGGGTGGTGATTTTGGTTATAGAAGCAACAAAGAAGAAGAAGACGACATCAACCTGAATCCCAGAAGCAGAGATAATGCATCAGAGATGTTCAGCTCTGTTGTCGTTCATCAGAAGCGAGCTGAAGCTGTCATCTGCTCTCTGAGTCTCGTGTTACATAATGATGGATAGGCTTGTGCCTGTCTGTTCTTCTCTCCTGCAGAGGCATGAATCAAACCCAGGATGTGTCCTAAATATAACCTGTACACACACACACACACACACACACACACACACACTGGTGTGTGTAGGCCAGCTGTAGCCCTACTCATTACAACTCGGCATTATTTCTACAAAACCTCACCTGATTAGGTCTCTGTACAGCAGCCTGGCTGCAGGAGGCTGGATGGATGAGGTGGGACAGTAAGTTGGGATCCCTTGATGTGTACAGTGTGTTTAGTATCTGCATTAGCTGAGCCGAGATAAAAGACAGAGTGGAGCTGCAGGTGCAGTGCTGTATGGGAACTAGGCAGCAGTGGGATGTGTGTCTACTGTACCTATTGTGTCATGATAGGTTCTGTTAGGACACAGAGCATGTCATGGTGTTTGGTTATGTCATTGCATGGTACAGTGTAGTGTGTATGACATGATGAATTTAACCAAGGTATTTGAATACAAAGTCTAAATTTCATATAGCTGTCCTTGAAAAATGCTGACAAGAACTAGGTTGCACATATTGATTAGAAAAACAAAGAAAAACTTTTTTTTTTTGTCATACAAACAAGCATGAATTCACTATGAGATCTGGTCATGTTGCTGGGTTCTGCTCGAGGTTTCTGCCTCTTAAAAGGAAGTTTTTCCTTGCCACTGTCACCAAGTGCTTGCTCATGGTGGGAATTGTTGAGTAATTTGGTGCTTTATATGTAAAAAGAAAAATTCATTGGGGAAAAAAAACATGATTTAGGTATATGCTACATAGTGCTATATTCCATATGATATTTTGGCGTGTAATGGTTATTTTGTAGCCTTTTTTCTCCATCCAGATGGGAGATGCTCAGCATTGATCATATCAGTATTGTAAAATGAGATTAGATATAGATTTGCTGCCATTATCCACCCCCAGGTCCTCAAATTGTGGGTGTCAGGGTATTAATGAGTACACAATAGCAGATTTTCACAGATCAAATAACACCTGCCATAACTTGATGTGGTTCCTATATATATGGCAGAGTAGTAGGCTTCGATTTGGTTCGACACGGTATGGTATGTAAGCACCATCTGTCTGTCAGATGCCTTTACGTCATTAACGGGAAACATTGGCGTTGCTTATAGTACCAGTACTACACACGCATACACACACATACACACCATGACACACACTATGAAACACACGCCTACATCGCCAGGCAAGCCCCTACTAACAGACACACACACACACACACACACACACACACAGCACCCATCTACTCATCCATGCGGAAACAAGCTCGTGTATTTAGGTGCTTCAGCTGCATCAAATATCCAACACAAACCACAAAAAACGTGAAATGGTTTCATGAACGAGAAAATAACGAGGGCTCGGTTGTGTGTGTGTGTTTTTTGTTTTTTTTCTTTAAAGACACGTCCCATATGACACACTACGCCAAAGCACAACCCGAGCAGAAGGAAGGGGGAAATACTATGACAGCACATGACACCGCGGAATAAAACCACGCAGCAGCAGTCGTTACACGAAGCACAGGAGCACAGGGTGGTTGTAAGCCACCTTATCATGCAATGTCAAACCGAGCTGCACGTCCTCAGCACCGCGGACAGCTCCTTCTCATCCCCGCATCCAGAGACGGACGCTGCATGGATGTCACTCCTCTCCTGTTAATAACACCATCAGATGTGCTCCTTAGAGGATGTAACAGCCTGTTAATCCCATCCATGTAGAAATCTGACCCAAACAACATCTGGTCTCGTGTCATCCATCAACCGTTTCCGTGTTAACACACACTCTGGGATACATAGTATACCCAGAGCACTTCATCCGACAACACCTCCACCACTACTACTTCTCCTACCTCGTCATTCCCATCCCCGGGCCGCCGACTCCCATTCCTCCCCCAGCAGCGGCTCCGTTGACCGGCTTCATGTGCTGTCCTACCCCCGGTCCTGTTCCGGGTCCTCCGGGCATGACCGACCCCATCATCCCGGCGGCTCCCGGTTCACCGGGCTGCCCGCCGCCCTCCATGCTCGCTTCGTTCCCCATCTCGGTCTCGGCTCAGGAGACGGGAGGGAGGTGGAGAAAGGTATCAGGTCAAATCGGCGGTGTTGCTTTTATATCGCTGTGTTGTCTCTTGTCAACAATCAAAGAGAATGAATGGAAAAAAGGGGGAGAGAAAAAAAAACCGGGAGAGAGAACTCAGCGTTGCTCCTCCATCACCGCCATCATCATCATCATCATCCTCGTCAGCTTCAGCACCAGTGGGCTGCTGCCTCCTGACGTGATGACGGGAGCGCGCCGCGCGGCCACGGTGGGAGGGCAAAATGGGTCGCAGCAGCAAGATTTGGCTACAAGGAGCAATGTGGAGATGAGTGAAAAGAAATGTACAGGCTGACCTCCAGCTGGCGGCCATCATAAGAACAAATACAGACGGAAAATTCAATAATAGTTCTCAGGGAGGTATTCAGGTTGTTTTATCCCTGAAGATTGGCTCTGTTTATATTGGTTTTATTTACTGTAATGTCTTCTATGAATTCACCACATTCAGATTTATGCTATCATAAACTGAGTTTTGGCTCCTCGTCCCTGAATGTAGCAATAAGTTCAACTAAATTACCCATTAGCCAGATAAACAGATGTTAAGAAAAAATAACAATAAATCACGAATGTTCAGCATGCAGATGATGTAAAAATGTGTGTTTCTGTCATAAAGTTATTTCCCCGAAATGTGGAAATCAATATACATCTATATTTATCTATAGTTCTGTCTGCGTTTGTTCAGACAGAACATGTTCCCATGATCAAATTTACAGTTATGTGAAGTGTAGAAGTGCGCAACCACAGGCGCGAGCATGCACTCTCTGGCTGTCGGTGCGCTGCTGATGCTGAGAAGATGAGAGGAGGGAGCTACAGTGAGCGTGCGCGTTCACGTGGCACTTTCTCACTTAAGGAAAGGCATGAGGGCTGACGTGAACGTGCCGAGGCATCAGGATCGACTGCACCGGCGCATCACGTGTCCAAGAACACTCCATGGTGTTACACACCTGCTGGGTGCTCACTTTCCATTCACAGTGACTTCCCTCCTGGTAGTACACATTAATGCGACGGGAAACGTTGATTGGACATGTTTGATATGAGTTTGACCACATCTGGACAGGCTGCTATTGGCTTTATACAAGAAATATGAGTTATATAAAATAGATAGAAAGAAAGAAAAAATGTCAAAAGCACATTGATGATATGTCTAAGTATTATTATTTCATTTTGGTCAGGCAGACCTCCCAAATATCCCACAGAAACATAAATAACTCCACTCAGCAGGTTTTTTGCATCCATTTGTTTGACCCAGAAAATGTGCTGCAACATTAAGATGGTATGATAGAAATTTAAGCCAAGAACTAATCACAGCATGATTGTGATAAGTGATCGTTGCTGCAGTCTTCAGGTCTGGACCTTTATACTGTGAGTGGTCTGGACCCAGGTGGAGAAAACATTTAACATTCTGATTATTACCAGCATTTTTTTTTTCTTAATTTCCTCATTTCCTTCCTTCCTTATAAACTTCCTTATAAACCACTGCACTCATTTAATGGAAGAAATTGGCATCATCTGTCACCAAAGGTGGATTATCAACTGGGCAAAGAGGTCCCAGAGTCATCTGTTCAACTGTCTTTTCTGTGTTTATCTACCTGGAAGTTGTCTTGATGCTACATGTAACCAATCCTGTTTATTTGTTTTGCATAAACAAAATCTAATCAAATTTAGTCAGTCTAACAAAACAACACATATGTACATGATTGTATGTGAGCCAGTGTTACTCAATGTACCAATGTTCTGCACAAGACCCAGAATAAACTGTATGAATCTGAGACTGCTGCACCAAAATATACATTTTAATTACCATGTTAAAATAAAATATTTGTCTCTACTCAACTATGTAGCATAAACTATGTAGTTAATACATAAATCAAATCAAACATAAAATGAATTTAAAAAATAAACACTGGACTGCAGTCAGGGAGGCTAGTGAAATTGTCAGAAAATAAAATAGGTAAATAATGACTAAACCACCACTACACATGAACCACTTTAAACCAAGACCGTTCTACAACACTCAGTTTACCTTCTGATATCAAGCTTAAACCAAACCATAAAGCAGACCCCACTTCACCACTTAGTCCCCCCCTTTAATACAGAAGATAACAGCACAGGAAAACAAAACAGATAATGGCTCATTCACTGATCATTTAAATGCAAATTAAAAATCCAATAAATCAGGGGGAAATGGTGGTTGGCTCCCCGTAATAGTGTTTGTTGAAAAACTAAAATAAAAAGTGCATTAATATACTAAAGGAAACTTAATAAGAAACATGATACAAGACATGTGTGATGTAAAAGTAAATATTGTGCTCGAATGGAACACAGCTCCTCTCCCCCATGTAGAGACAGATGACTGGAATTAAATAAACATGTTAATATTGTGTTAAAGGGACTAAGAACTAAAAAAATCTCAGTGCCGCTTTAGCGTACCTGTTTCCTGACTGATGTATCTAAACAATAACTCCAAGCTTTAGTTCCTCATCAAATAAAACATTTTTAGATTTTTAGTTAACAAATACTAAAGGAATATATCATGGGTCTACAGTTTCAATTTTAAAATCATACGTTTAAACATTTTTAAAAATGGAGCCTATCAAATTAAACACCAAACAAAAGCCCCAGCTGCTCTCAGGTGTGCCTCAGTGCAGGAAGAAAGGCCCAGGTGAGCTAAGTCCCTCCCTTTTTTATAGTCTCTGTCCCTTTGCCTGGGTCCTAGTGCCTGACAAGCTATTAGCTTCCCTTCCACTACTACTGACTGACATAACCTCTGTGTAAACAGAGGTAACTGCATCCCTCCCTGTGTCAAAATTGATATGGTCCACATATCCAAAATCAATTTGTGTTTAACCACAAACTTGTGGCCAATGTGGGCCCACAAGTCATTTTTGCCTTCAGACTCCTTGATCTTGATCTGGGCTTGTCTGCCACTGTGTTTGTCTCCAAGGAACTCCAGTGGGTAATTAAAGTAATAGGGTAGAGAAAAAGCCAAATGACTAGATACAAAGACAAACATCAAAACAACATGTTACTTTCATAGCTGAGATTTCTTCATTTGTGCCGTCTAAGCGTGTCTCCACTGAGTTATCCAAATTCAAACATGGTCTGTCACCTTCATGTCTTATTTGACGCTCAGCATCAATATCAGAGCAGCAGCAAAGAAAGAACGTAACAACATTAACACCAAATATTTAACAGTAACAAAACCATTTTCAAGAGGAATGGAGAGTTTGCAAAGAACAAAGTGAGAAGAAGGGTATTACATCCGTCCCATGCAACAAAAACAACAAAGTCAGTCAGATAACAGCCTCCATGCAGTGTGTCCCACCCTCTGCCGCTGGGAAAAGTCCACACTCTGTTCCAGTGCCAAGTGTCTCCCTCTGAGGCCAGCCTTTATAGAGATGAATAAACTTTGGCAGCTTACTTCAGTGCTGCATGTATACGAGTATCTCTATCACCGTAGAGGAAAGAGACAAAGCGATGCTGCAGCTACAGAAGACAGAGAGAAACAGTTCTTCCCCAAGCTTCTGTGAGCTTTTAAATAATGCTATTAGTTTGCATTTTACCACACTTTTTGTTAGTCCAGAGCTTAAAATGGTCATGACCTTGTCTCATGTGACACAAGTGTTTTTTACATTAACAACTTTTAAGAAGGTTGCACCAGGAACAAAAAGTACACACACAAAAAATTCATGACTATCACTGTTGCAGAAATGCACTACTGGATAACAGTAAACATGGCTGCAGGAATTCCACATGTACGCAGCAGCCCAAAATCAAGAAGAAGCAACACAGGAACAATCACATACAGTACAAAATACAGCATCATAGAGCCTATGACAGCGCTCTCGATACATAACACCTCATTGTAACATATAATACACACTTGTAAACAGAAACCAGAGTTAAAGAAATTTCAATAAGAACTTTTCCAACAGAACAATGTATTTTTAAAAAAGAAAATTAGGTACACCTGATTTTTAGTATTAAAAATGTGTCCAACTCACTGAAAGCATTTTCTTTTTCACTAGAGGCCTTATAATGAATTGGCAGCTGAGCAGAAAATGGCCACAAACATCATTCTGAAGATCTTGAGGAGAGAGAGAAACAACAAGAAATTACAGAGTTAAAGAGGCACTTAAATGTAACAAAGCCAAATTCATTCAAAGCAATTCAAAAGGCAAGCGAGCACTCCCCAGGGACAACCCAGAGTGCCAGACTTCGTCAGATTTTGGCTTTCTACCAGCATGGTCATAAAATAACTGCTCACTCTGAGTTACTGAGAGCTATTGAGAAATGTTTGTTAGATTATCATCACCTTAGGAACCACAGACGTGTCTATACGTGTTCCACCATTTCTGCTATGAGTGTAAGGTTTATAAAATGTTTCAGATTTGCACTTTAAAAGCACATAAATCACTAAAACAGTCATGCAGATAGTTTTGGCAGGGCGCTGATGCAAGTCAAAAGTCCAGGTCCATTTTTCATTCCCAGTCTGTTGCTGTTTGACAGAAAGATCTGTGGATTACAGCAGATGACTTGGACATTTGATAATGGATGTTCATTCTTGTTCTTTGTGCTTAAATTCTGTTCACAGTATCCCATTCCCAAAGGTCAACTTGCTTCAGAGCTTTCACCCCCTAAAAATATTTTGTGTCACCTGTCTGATTGTCTTCCCTAATCACAGATTGTGTGCACCTGGTGCTCCTTTCCATCCATGTGTTTAAATAGTCTGCGTGTCCCTTGTCTTGTGCCAGTGTGTTCGTCTCTATCGTCATACCAGCCCGTACCCTAGATCTTTGCCACAGCCACAGTTTCAGCCCTGCTTCGCCGCCCTGAGTTTTCACCTCGTAAGAGTGATTTTTCTTTGTAACTTTATAGCTTAGCTTTAGTGTTCAGTTTTATAGTTAAGAGATTGCTGCTTTGTTTTCCTCCGTTTGAAGTGATTTTGTTTATTCAGATTTAATCCTTCTTAGCATTTCCTCCAGTTAGTTCAGAGTGTTTCTTAGTTTTCTATATTTTCCCAACCAGGTTTTGTTTCCTCCCTTTTGGAGCGCCTTTTGTTTGTTAGTTTTTGTTAGTTATTCCCCCTTCTTAGGATAGATTACCTCGATTCTTAGATTAGGACAGGTTAGTTTGTGTCAGGTTCATAGTGTTTTTCCTCCTTTTGGAGCGGCTTTTCTTTTGTAAGATTTCACAGCCATATCAGGAGTTTTTGTAGCACTTTTATTTCCACTCTGTTCAGAGGATTACTCTTGCTGCCGTTCCTGAATAAAGTTCACTTTAATAACATCTGCTCTGCGTCTGAGTCCTGCCTTGAGCCTGTCCTGACACCCACTGCCCATGTCAACACTGATGCAAGATATGAAACAAATTTGACATAAACACAGCATGCTTCAGCCATGAATGTGGAAAAACACGGGTAAATACTGGAGATGCAAGGAGACAGCTTAGAGCCCACAAGGATTCCCTGTAGACCCCATAGGACCTGTTCTGTATTTCACTATATTTCATTTTAAAATCATCACCAGTGAATCAAAAATAAAGACATGAATGTCATATTTTAAATCATTTTGTTGTCATTAATAACAAATATGCATTGTAATGGTGAGACCTGTGATTTCTTTCAGCAGGTTTCTTCTTTTTAATCAAAAATTATCTTTACCATGAGTGTTCCAATCTTTTAAATCTTATGGATGTTGTAAGATTCTGTTGTGAGAGAGACCCTGACCCATAGTGCATCGTGGAAAGTACAAAGACATTGTGAAAGTTTTTCAAAATCACATTACATAGCAACCTATCCAAACTCTGTTTTACAGGGAGGGAGCTTGTTGAAAGGACTTGTCAGGTCGCAGTGACTTTTCCACATATAAATTCAGAAATCCCTTTTCTTCATAAACATTGTCAAAGACATTACCTACAACACCGTCACAGAAAGCTACAAAGACGCAAGTTTTTTTGCTCAAAATCACGCCACACAGTCACTGTCAGTAAACAGCAGGACCTAGACTCTTACTGCCAGAGACCAACCTGTTTTGGACAGGAAGAGTGTTGAGCGGAGAGTAGAGTCAGTAAGTTGCCAAAAACACTACTACCACACATTTGTTGTGAGGGTTGAAGTTTGAGATGTTTTTATTCTCTAGAATTCTAGAGTGTTTATTTGCGCTGAACGTAGCTGCTATGAAACCATCAGAAAATAATGTTTTATTTCTCTGATTCACTGGCTTTCTGACTACCAGTGCTCTATATCCTCTCCTCTTTTTCACTCTCTCAAACAAACGGACACAAACCAAGGAAACTTGGTTCTTGGTGCCATTATTTTGCAGCACAGACTGAAGACAGACTCAGACTTAGAAGCATGGTACATGAAATAAACCATGTTGCGCTTGTTTTGCGCTTGTGAAGGTCCAGCGTTGTCAATCTGACAACCCATTTGAACTTTGAGTCTGAGGAGCAGGGGGTGATGGGAAGACCATTCTCAGTGCTGTCAGTGTTACATATTTCTCCTTTAAACTCTCAGAGCGAGAAGTTAATCTATGTAAATCTTTTGCTTTTTTCTATAACTTCTATAACTCGGACATTGTTTTTGTGAATAGATATTGCTGTGATGTTTTAATGCCAAATAATAATCTGATATTATAGAATCAGTAAATTAAGAGATACCTCTGGTTGTAAGTGGAATTTTATTTTGGGTGGGGGGGCATTTCATTTGGGACTGACCCTTTAAGAAAAAGAAACATAAAGATCACACAAGTGTGCAGGAGTAATAAAAGGTCTTTGTAACACCTTATTAAATGAGTAGCCTCACTTTGATTTGGTCAATCTAATCATTATTTTGGCCCCTGGGCTTCAAACAAGGCAAATGCCTGTTGAGTCTTGGCTGAATAGAGTAAGCAATGGAAACTTGAAATTGGCCCTGGGAGGCTATAAAATAACAGCCAACATTTGTCATTTCTACAGTCCCAGACTGTAATGGCAAGAGTCCAAGCAGTCTCTTTTCAATCTGCTATCATGAAGTGGCTGATGAATTGTGGAATCCAACGTCCAGTTTCTCATCCAGTGCACCGTTTCCTGCTCCAGCAGTGAGTCCTGGCTGCTCAGGAAACCTGCAACACCAGAATCGATCACTTTGACAGACTGACTTATTGACACGAGTGTGGGGGCGAATACTTAAGGAGATTAAAATGAGCAACGTGCCAGCAGTCCACTTCACTCCAAGCAACAGGCAGGGAAACCCTATTGGTCAACTGTGAATGGCTGATTGAATGATTGATAGGCGGGGTAGACCTCACTCAGCACTTTCACTGCCCAAGTCCAGAGGTTAGCAACAGAGGAGACTGTTCTTGTCATTTATCTCTTTCCAGGGTGTCTGCCCTTCCTTTGACTTCACCTCTTCTCTCCAAACAAGTCAGGAAAGAGGCATTAATGACTATTTTTGCTCCTCCCATTGACTAGTTAAAGGGCCATACCACTGTTTTGGCCCATTTCCTGTGTTTCATATACAATATTTTAAATAATGGGATAGTGGGAATGCAATTGTTTGTTTGTTTTCATGTTGTATAATGAAATTAATGGAAACCAATGGCTGCCTGGAAGATAGAAAACATATTAAAACACGTGAAACGCTGTGGTAAACCTTTATAGATGCAAAAACATAAAAATAAAAAAAATCTGAATACAGGTTTCTATAATCTGCAGCACATTAGCACTGCTGCAAACAAATGTATGGATGAAGAACTCAGTGATCAGGTTCCAGTTGTAGCAACAAAAGCATCTCTCAGAGGACATAGTGCAATTAATTACTGCAATAAAAAATAATAATGTAATGAATCGTTTATTCAACTTAAAGCTAAAGAACTGAATTTATATTTATGATGCCTGCAGAATTTGTAGCCTTATACCAAATGGATGGGAGTAACATGCTGTGTCTGTTCTCATTTTGCACATCTCACCTGCTTCATAAATAACAATTGGTTAAATTCAATTAATGTGTATCATCTCCATCAATAGAGGAGTCAGATGAGGAAGTCATTTCTCCTTCCCCCAATAGGAAATTAAGCCAATATATTGCTCCCACAGAAAAAGTCTCTTCAATTTTTTTGAACTGTGAAATGAATTCAAATGAAGCTGTCAGTGGAGGAAGTTATTGGTTGAGGTCTCTTTTTTTGTAACCTCATGGTAAGTCTGCAAAATGACAGAGAGAAATACTTTTATATCTGTTGTGTCATGGACATTTCTTACCTTCCAAGCCATGACAGTGTGACCGTGACCTAGCAGGCATAATGCCGGGACCTTCAAACTGAAGCATCTAAATGGAATCATCAATTTTATCTTTTCACAATCTTTCATTAAAGGCATTTTAACATATCACAGTCAGAAAAAGGCCTAATGTCTGACCCAATAGTCTCCCTGGTGGCTAAAAGCTGAGTGATTTGAGCAAGTGACTTGCAGCATGATGCACAATTCAAGGTGAGCTTTGTCAATGCAATCCAAGTAACCAAGTAAGTAAGTAATAATAGTGACATGTCATCAGCCTGGTGATAGCCAAAGTTAGCAGCTAATGAAATAACTGTATCATTTAAGGTGAATATTAGCCATGTGTTCACATGCTATTGTTTCTGACTTGTTTTACATTAACTTTAGCTTTGTGATGAACAAAGTTAACTGATGATATTATATTATCATTATGTTGCATACATTTACAAGCGTACCACAAGTGTTTTGATAGTCAACAATAGCATTTAATGTTACTAAGCACATTAGTAGAGAGCATTTCTGATGGCCAAAGTTACGACAAGTAGTAACTACTTTTTATGATTTTCTCCTATCATTAATCTTATGATGGCTAACAATAAAAGACCAGCTAATGTCTTACTTTGAGGTCAACGTTAGCTTTGGCCAAAGTTAAATTTCATTTTAATAATCAACTTGTGAAATTGTGTAATCTTCCCTTGCTCAGATTATTGGGCAAAGTTAGCAGCTACTATTACTGACAATTGTTTTATTGCGTTAGCCTCAGAATGGTCAAAGGTAGCCTGAAAAGGAAAGGAGAAGGAAAGATGGCAAGCTACAAAGATAAATTTGATCAAAGTCATAGATTCAGTGTTTTGTCGTCACACCGTAGTTTCTGTCTTCTTCTTGCGTGAAATGAATTAACTGTATACACATTCGAGTCATAGAGGCTACATCAGCAGATTAGTGCCTAGTTTATGTCTTTTTATCCTTCTCAGTAAATGAAGGGTTACAAGCAGAGGCCATGCAATAAGAACACAGAACACTACAGAACAAACTTATGTGGAACAACACATTTATTTCCCTGTGATGTTGCAGGATTGCCAAGATTGTCACCAACAGGATAAATGGGTTCAGTGGTTGTTTACTGTCCACACAACACATGCTGGGTTTTAAAACTAAGCTATGAGAGAAAAGTCTGGGTGTTGGTTTGTTTTGTTGTACCCCAAAGTGCCTTGCATCAAGTCTCAATGACAAGAAAGGAATAACAGAAAAGGCTTGTGGTCGTTATGTGCACTGTTAAATGTGATTTCTTGCATTTCTCTCAGAGGACATAGTGCAATTAATTACTGCAATAAAAAATAATAATGTAATGAATCGTTTATTCAACTTAAAGCTAAAGAACTGAATTTATATTTATGATGCCTGCAGAATTTGTAGCCTTATACCAAAAAGGCTGAGTGCAACAGAATCACCAGTCATCTACTATTTTTTCTCAAACCACCTATGCCTCACAGAAGAGTTGCACCACCTTTTTCATCGTCTGAATGCAGAGTTAATTACGTTAATGTGTGTGATGGGAAAGATTTGGTCCTTGTCAGCATTCTGTTTGGGCAGCGTCCCGACGTGTCCTGCAGCAGAGCGAACGATTGAAATCTATGATGATGACAGTGAAAAAATTTAATTATTAGGGTTGTTGTTTTTATTGTAACCAATGAATATAGGTTTGAATCTGCACTGTAACCTGTTTTGTAGTTGAAGTGGTGAAGCATTTTGGCTCTGATTGCAAAATATTTTGGACACAAAGTGATAGAAAATGAAGAGAAAAGATATTTTTTTAATAGTAGGTAATCAAGGTCATGATGACAACATGGGAAAACTACTGTCATGTATTCTATAGAAATCTTTAATAAAACACAAAGTATCTCATATGTTTATTTGCCAAAGTTGATGGACATGATCGGTGCCATCTGCCTTGGAAAGCTGCCCAGGAAACTGTCCAGCCGTCTGAGTTTGAAAGTTTAATATAAACGCAGAATCTGTGCCAGAGCAATCATCCCTAAAGAGGTCTTCCTAACAGAAGCAATAAAGCAAGGTTGGCAGACCCAGGTGAGATTGTAAAAAAGTTAAACAAAATTATACCTATATTGAATGTGGGTCACATTTACTGTGGCTTTCATATTTTTGTCATGTCATGTGCACCATTTCAGATCAACAGACTGCAGAGCCTGCCAAGCTGCTTCATTGTAAGCTGTGTCAGAACATTATACAGTATTATAAGCTTATCTAATTGAGCGACATGCTTAAAACAGATGGCTGATAATGAAAGAATGAAGCTTGACAATTAAGGAAGACAGAAAGAGAAAAAAAAAAAGGAGAGGCAGGGGAGCCAGATAACACAATTGTAGAAAACAACTGAAGAGAAAATGATTGGAAACCACTGAGCAGAGTTACACAGGGAGAACACAGGTACTGCATACTGCAGACAGAACAGCAACATGCACCTGCAGCTTTCTCTGTAAACATGATGCTGTGCTAACAGTTGGAGGGGGGGTCAGAGTACGTGAGGACATGATGCTTTACAGACAGTGAAGATACCGCCTGTAAAGCATATCTTGCAATAATGCTGGCAGTAAATCTATAAGTTGTTTATACACGTTTTGCTGAAGTTAAGCAGAAGTACCGTTTTAGAGAAAAGTGATTCGCTGCAGTTTTATCAGTTTATTGCTTGTATTAGATTGGACATAAGGCCTCTCAACAAGACTCTGGTTTTACATAAAGCAGCATATGGCAGAGCTGATAAGTGAGCAACCCAGCCCACACGTGATTTCCTCTCTGCTGCAGCACACACACACACACACACTCATGGGTGAGGAGAATGGGGAGAGCGAGCATAGACCTTGAAACAATGGATGATACTGATGCTGAGATAATAAACACCCAAGTCAAGCTCAAAGTGGAGTTAATCAACTTTTCTCGCAGCGGACATTTTGACTTTGTCGTAGCATGAAATGCACAGGTGAAAGACATTTGGTTAACGGTGGCTCTGTTCTTTTAATTAAGTGTCCCAGAAAGCCATGCTCGTTATTTATGTTATTAATCACACCTGTGCTTCTCCTGCAATGACGTGACTGTCAGACAAGAGTAAATCTCTTGTCTGACAGACAGTTTTTAGTCATCAGCAAGAGATTCATGAAATAAAAGGCTAAAAGACAGACACCGAGCCGGGCTTCTTGCTGTTGGACTATTAAGTAAGATTAGCTGGCTGCTATGTCTTGTGTTGTTGCTTTATGCTTGGCTGTTAGCAAAGTTGTTAACTCGCTATAACATCATATATCATAAAACAAATGCACATGTACAGCTGTCTGTATTTACAACGGTTGTATTGCAGTTTAAAACTAGGGCACCAAATCACAAAAACGCCAATTTCTCATGAACTGCATTGTGGGACAGTAGTGTCAATCAGCAGAACACTGAGTAATCAGGCGGTTTCTGTTTGCATAGTAATATCTTTGAGTATGTATTTTCACAGAATTCACATTGTGAACACACTACATGCTTCAAACCTTAAGGTCGCATTACATGGTAAGTGGCTCCATCTAGTGAAGATAAGAGGTCAGCGCAGGTGTCCATACAAACTGCCTCTGCACCTGCTTGACTCTCTCCATCTGATTGCATTGCAGTCACCATCTTGAGCTCACAGTTGACATTAACAGGTTGTTACCACAGGAATCTTTCCTGCCTGTCTCCAGCTGGTTATCCTACATGACGTGGGATGCAGCATGATGTCCATTGCACTGTGAGCATTTGCATATTCAGGGTGTCTTTTTTATTAAAAATAGTCTATTTTGAGGTTTCTGCATTTACAGTTGGAAATCTTTACTAAATTACTTAATTACATATCATTATTATTATATACAGAATTATTAAATGTATTCAAGCAGTATAAAACATTATTAAATAAATGAATAGAAATGTAAATGACAAGTGCCTTAGACTGTTGTTGCTGCTGCTTGTTTACTCACTTTGTGTGTATTCTTGCCTGTTTGCTAGCCAAGAGAGGTGTGTGTGTATGTGTGTGTGTAGGTTTCACTTTACAAGGTATTAAAGCCGTCACAGATGAGCAAAGACCACCTGAAAACTGACTGGAGACTGAAAGAAAGCACACGAGACAAAGAGAGACAAAGAGCTTGTTTTAATTTCCTGAGCAGCCAGTTGCATCCATCTGTCACTCCACAGAAGATATCTCACATCAATCACACACAAATGCACAAACACCTTTATTTCTTCTGCCCTGATGTTTGATTCTGATTCTGTTTTCTGCTTCTTTGTTTCTGTTGCTGCACAGACACGTCTGGTTTCAGAGATACAGAGGACATCAACAAATAGAAGGGAAGGAATTTATGGAAATGTAATCAACAAGGGACAAAGGCAAAAAGAAGAGAGGCTCCAGCATTATTTGGACAGTGCAAAAAATAGAAGGTTGCAAAGAGGGCAGAAAACCTTGCACAGTAGTCATAGAGGCAGAAGAATGGTCTCGAAAGGAGAGCTGCCAATATGTACCAACATCACCAGGACAAATTCCTGCCTCCCTGCTTCTTAAATAATGATAATCACTGTGTCTCTCCTCAGTTCTCCCACCAGCAGAAACCTTGTGTTCCCTCTGATCATTAAAGCAACACACAGCTACTGTAGGTATGTCTCATATTGGAAATGCTGACTCCCATTGACTTTCTTCTTCTCCACTCAAATCGATCACATAATATATTTAAGTTGCAATCGCAAACAGGTCTGTCTCATCCTCAACAGTCTCACCATACTGCTGAAGTTGTATAATCCACCATTATGTAAAGTACTGTGGGTCGCTGGCCAATAGGGGGCACTGCATGAATGCGAGAAAGGCACAATGCAGTACAGGAAGGTTAGATGGATAATTTTACTGTGTGTTCAGTCATCAAGCTACTGAGGTGTGCACCTGCTGATCAGATTCACAACACAGTTTATTAAATCTGTTTAATGTGCATCATATTAAGAATATGAAGCAAACATACAGCTTGATGACGTGTTTTCATGCACACTTGACTCAGTCAGTTTGTTTACCGATGACAACCTGTTATTGTATTAATGTAAATCCTAGCTTCACTTTCAGTCTCACTGATGAGACATACTGTCAGCATGAAAGCATCTCCGTCAAGTTGCAAACAGACAGACAGTGATGAAACAAATACACCTTTTATTCAGAAAAAAACAAGAGAAAGGTGGTTGCATATATGCCTGAGGCTGAATAGTTAGCCAAAATAAGATAAATAATAATAAAATTAAATTTAAGACGAGAGGAAGGTTGCACTTTTTTCAATCTAAAGCGAAGATCAAGCTAAATCTCCAGACGTGTCACAAGATTTTTTTTCTCTGTCACTTCTTGGGACGTTTTCATGTGACTCATCGATGGAAAACAAAGAGAGTGTCATCTCATGAAGATTTTTCCAGGGGAAAAAAAGCTTACTGATCGCTGATCATGACTGAAGTGATTTACTCTAATTTCACAAACTTATTCGAGTAAAGACAGAGTCAAATTTGCTTAATTGTTTACCTCACTGAACAATATATGCCACACATACTTATTTCTTATATGAACTGAATGTAAACTGGTATTCTGTCATTCCTTCTTGTGGTTACCTCCTTATCCAGAGAGGAACAGGGTGACCATGCACCATGATAACATCCAAATCTGTGTAAACCGGAGCTTCTCCTGGACAGTGACACCACCCATTGTAGTTTCTGATAAATACTCAACTGCTGACCTTCTTTGCAACGAATAAAACCATTCAAAGACAGCTTGATTTTTTAATCTTTACTTCAGTCTCACACAAGTTAATAAGTTAATTTACACCAAAACTTTAACTAGTGAAAGAAAGCCCAGGTGTAAGTAATAACACTGATGATGGCTTTTAGTCATAAAACCATAACTCCTCTTCAACCCGAGCACATTTTAACATTAAAATATTTACTAAATAAGAAATGTGTCTTTATTATTACTTAGGTTATTGAATATATTTTGGGTTTCACTCCTATATTTGAACAGTATTTAAAAGTGATGCATTGTGGGTATTTTGTTTGTTTTCTGTCAGGAAAGCAAACAAAGAGGACAACGTGGATTTGCTGGCTGCGTAACATGTAAACCTTGTCATAGGAAAAACTATATAAGACGTATTAATGAATAAATCTATATAAATAAATAAAAACGGAGAGATTAAACATGATTGAAACACAACTTGCAGTGTTTCTCCGCTCTCTTGTTGTGTATGCAGATTTGGTGCCTTCACTAAACCCCCAACAGTTTGGATGCTCGTGCACTTCCGGAACTTTCGTAATGCCTTTTTTGTGCAGAGCGCGTGCAGGGACCAAGAGGACCGACCCTCCTCTTTTTCTTGCAAGAAGAAACTGATGAATGAGTGAAAGCGGCCAAGCCTGCCCTGCATCTCATTACCACTTCACAAATAAAAGCTTTTCACTTGGAGGGACTCGCGGCACAAACGGAGACGGAAGGTGAGAGACACACACCGGCTTTGACTTCCGTTTGAACATGTTTTCTTTCTGTTAAATCATTTTGTTTTTGTTTTTTTGTTCTTTTTGGTACGGAGCGTCAATTAGGCTCCAGACAATAGAGGAGCATGCTGCACTTGTGCACCTCCGCTTCTTCCTGTCTGCATTGCTGTTGCAGCCTCCTTCCGTGTTATGAAACAAGCGAGCACGCTGCTTTCTCTTTCTGTTTTTTTCTGTTTTCATAACGAGCCGTCGGAACAAGCCGTGACCACAGCCGACATGAAACCAGCGGGACAGCAGACACAGCTGACACATCTGCGGGGTTAAATAGTCTCGAATGAACGCCCAATCCGTGGCAGTGTTACGTAACAGACAGTTAGGCTTTGAGGGTAAACCAAAAAGGAAGTGGCTTATGTAAAGAGTTATGTAAATACAGGCTAAAATGTCAAATTAGGTGTTTTACATTTCCATAATCACACAAATGAGTTGTGATCTGTTTGCAGCTGAATCCCTTGGTTGCCAAAATCATTTAGCATGCAGGGAGCAGTCAAATGAAGCCCAAGGTCTGCAGCGGAGGAGTTCAGAGGTTAAAGAGCAGACTCAGGGTGGCTCATGGCTCAATATAGCACCAGCTGAAACACTCACCCACAGCGAGTGCAGTGGTTCAATTCGCTGTGATCACGAAGATTTGAGGCATGTAACAGTAGGAAGTGAGAAGAGCAATACGTTTCACTGTTGGAACATTTCACAGAGTTGATCATATGTCAAGCCACAACAGAGATGTGACTGCTAGTAAGAGCTCAGGGGAAGACCACTTAAAGACCACTTTTTGGTTCAACTAGTTTGATCAAAACTCAAATGCTTGACAGCAAGTCGCACGGAAGAGCTGTAGACTTGGCACCCGAGACTTGTCTCAGACCAGGACGTCAAAACACTTAAAAGGGTACTTCACTGATTCAGAATTGCACTAAAGATGGAAAGTTTGAAGTAGTAGAACCAGTCACATCATCTTTTTTTATTCCATGCGTTTTACTTCTGCAGGTATACAGTCCATGTGACGACCAAAAGAGGCTGACTTCTTTAGCTGAAATGCAATCTCTGAAATCCATCTAGCCGAAATATGTCCTTCGAGTCATTTTCGCATCTAAAGTCACTAATTGAATTTTAAATAATGACAGGCCCATGGAAGGGGAAGTCTTGCCCCAGGTACAGACATCTGATGGTTACACCAAAACTTTGGCCTTCATCCTCAGAGACTAAATCATCGTCTGAATCCAAGATTACCCACAATGCAACTCAGCCACCAATAGTTCAGAAGATTCAAGTGCATTATGCTAGTAGCAGTTAATGTAGCCTTGATTTTCTAGCCTTGAGCAGCAATGAGGAGCAGGTTTAAGAGGTGTTAAACTCACCTACCAGAGGAAACAACACAAATAAAGCTGGACTGCTTTTGAAAGAAAAGAATAAAACTGGAGTTAAAGAGGGCTTCGTATTGTATTTTAGTGGAAATCAGAAGTTGAAAAGCAACAAAAGTTACCCACAAACAGAGGGCAGACTCATGACGGTGATTAAATGAAGTCATTTTAAGACTGACAATGCTCTTACACATTATTGAGACCTTTTACAAGGTTTACACAGCAGGGAAAGCACAGGTGTAACTAATAGCCTTAATTTTGGCTGAGTTCCATTTATGTGTGACTGTACCGCATCCTTGCTATAACACTATAAAGACAGCTGAGCCGTTCTTAATTTTATTAGTTCCAGCATAGCTTCACCAGATTTGACAAGGCAGAATATCTGCTGTAAAAAAAGCAGAAAACATTCCCTTTATATACAGTGAGTTCCTCCATTTCCCAGAATCTCTTTTACAGTACAACCCCCAGAGAAGGCTATGAGCTTGTTATATGCAGGAGGAGAGAGTGATACTGAGAGCTGAAGACTCGTTCCCTTTAATCAATACCCAACATGTCTTCCAGATGCAGTGCATTCTGGTCAGCTGAAGTTACTTAGGATGTTGCCTCCATTATCTGTGTTCTGTCTGTATGACTGTTGAGTGCAAGTCTGAGAGAAATGGTAGCTTTAGACAGAAGTCCTTGTTTGATTTGATCTGCAACAAAATCATTTAGAGTTGAAGCTTTATTTTTTTTCCTACTTCTGCTGCAAAGTTTCATCTGTTACACCAACAGGTAACTAAACAAACCTCCTGTACAAAAACAAGGTCCACCATCTTATCTCTTAAAAGTCTTTAGTGTGTTTTTCCCTTGAATTACTCGATATAATCTGGTAAATTTGTATCAAATATTGTAGCTTTTACAGTTGCTGTCTGTTTTGGGGTTAAAGTTTGTAACACTGATCAGACATTTTGGTTCCAAGTCACATACTGTATGAGGTTGAACATCCCGTGGCAGGCCAGGAAGATTATGTTCTAATAGTCTGATTCTCAGTCTTTTCTGTCTGCCTCCGTTGTCAGTGTTTATTCAGAGACTTTGTACTTTTAATCTGACCTTGGATCAGGTGTCCGGTGAACCACCTCGGCCAGACGCAACCTTAGCTGATGAAACCCTCTCGCTTTCTTTCTTTTTTAAACTCCGGTTCATTCTTTCAGGGAACTTTCAGGGAAGAAAATATGTTGTTTAAAGCGCAGAATGTGTTTACTGTTGTTTGTGCTTGTGTGGCTTCTTAAGTGAAGGTCAGTCTGTCTTTCAAAATCTTAAACCTGCAGTAACTTCAGTGGACCCAGACTGGATTTGTACTGGTGTTACAGTGTTACGAGGTTACAGTGCACACATGTACTGTACATGTACTATCTGCTTACATCAGACTGTAGAGTAAATTCTTTGATGTTGTTAGAGTTATTGCAAACACTGTTCAGACCAGATTTGCCTAGTTTAAAGATTTACACAAGGCTGACACATTTATATATATATATAATATTTTATGGTGTAAATGCCCAAATCCAAGACATAGTTGTCATTTTTGGTTATCTTAAGTTGTATGTGTATTTAACTATCTCTCATTTGCTCTTTAAAAATACTGAATTCCTTGAAATGATAATTTAGTTAAGAATGTTGAAGAAAATTATGTTTGCAGACGTGGCTGGCTCATTCAAACCCTAGTCCTTTGGTCCTTTTTTAGACCCAGGTGATCAATAGACGCTTCTCCCTTTTATCCCTCGCTTCATCCTTACATCATCTTTCAGTCTTTTCCTGCTACCGAGCTCAGCGGGCAGCCGAGTACAGAACCAAAGCACTCAAAGCAGCAGAGGTGGAGTGGTGTAGGGAGTGAGGGCATGAGGAGGGTGGCTACTGCTGGCCTGCTTGACAGTTAGGAATATTAATGCGAGTCAAACATCAGATGAGATTTCATCTGTTTGTCTATGAGAGGGGAGGATCTACGTGTGCACAGCTTGGCAGCATGCTTGGTGATGGCAGTCAATGGGCAAAGCTTGCTACTAGTGACCAGTAAATGAGGACTACTTAGTTTAAAAAAAAAAAGCAGCTTCTCTCGGTGAATTGAGGATGGAGAGAACAATTTAATTAACTGACTTGTATCAATCAGCGTCAAACATACATAAGTGTGAACAAATGATATTTTGCTGTAAACTGTGAGTACACAGCAAATTCAGAAGAGTAAAATTTTTGGTGTTAGTGAAATTTGAGCAAGAGTAGAGTTAATTATACTCTCATAGAGTCAAATCCATTATACTTTAAAAGTAGTTGGTGTCAAAATCGAGTGTAATAACAAAGTGTCACTAAATCAAACCTGTAAGTGTGATTGTGTAAATATTAACTCTGAAGTTCTTACTCTTAACTCTGATACTCGCTTTTACACTTGAGGTGTTCGCATCAGCCGAAGAAGATTTCCCAGCATGCCAAATTACTACAGATGTTGTTTGTTTGCAGTTATGAGTGAAACTGTTCTAATTCTACAATGTTCTAGTAGCTTAAAGTTGCTGTTATGAATCAAGGCATTTTGCACCATGAGTGAAGTTTCGTGCACGGTTAATAACCCCCCTCAGACGCGCAGTGTTACATGTATTCCATGGCAGGTCCCGAGGCATAGGAGTTGTAATTTAAACAGAATTCATCTCATTGCTTGAGTAATTGTTGCAATTTCCAGCCTTTCTATGAAACACTGTCCTGTGCATTTAGTCTTTGTAAAGCAATTTCAAAGTCTTTACATTGCAGATGTCAAAAAAAATGTTAAAAAATATCACCAAACATTATTACTATTATTATTGTTTAATGTTATAGGTCTAACACTTGTGTAGTTAACACATGATCCTCTGAGAGAGTTAATGTCCAACACTATATAGAAGTGTTGAGAAAAGCTAACACTGGTTGTTGGTAATAAGTGTTAAACCCCTAACTCCAAAAAGAGTTAAATTAACACTGGTGGCGTGGACCCATATAGACACTTTAAAAGTGTTGAAATCAACTCTGGCATTGTTAATTTGGGTATGCTGATTTTACTCTGTATTAAACTAGCGAGTAAAGAAAGAAGAGGATGATATCTGTTCTTTGATCGTGGGATAGTTTTCGGGTGTTGCCAAATGGTTGAGCAGAATAATTATCATGTAGTATATATGTCATAACATATGTGAACTCAAAATCACTGTACAGTCTAGGCTACAGACTCACGACTCTAAAGGGTTGAGAAGCACTGCTGTAGATGAGGACAAAAAGGGAGTTCAGAACGGTTTGGATCTCCCTGGTCGTGCATCCCAAAACTGTAGGGAGGGTCTCTTTGACCTACACTCCTTGTAAAACAGCAAGGGAGAGAGTGATGGATGCTGGGCTGTGCAGTCTGACTGGACTCGCCCGTTCGTTTTCAGAGAACACTGACACAACACAGCAGGCAGTGTAGATTTAAGTAGAGATTTAGTAACAGTTTTAACCTCTCTCCTTATGGCCAGAGGGTTTAAACCACCGAAGCAGAAAGAGAGGGAGGAATGTAGGGCGACCGTGACTCTGACCTCCACTGCGTCTCATGTTTTAGTAATTCAAAAAAACACCGCTGTGTATAACCTACTATACTTCGCTAGTTTACTTACTCTATCTTTTAAATCTTTAATGGGTGAAGAATGTCCCAGGTTAGAAATTTGTAGTTTTCCCACTCGTTAAGTTTTCCTTTCTTATCAAGAGATGTGAGATTTGGGGAAAGATTGAGTCCCTGTTTTTTTTATCCTTGTCATAGTCAACAATAAAGTATAAGGGATAAAGGAATAGATGAAGGCATCTGCATCTAACCGCAAATACATGCATGTACCTGTTTAAAACTGGAGTTGGAAGGATAGATCTGAAGGGAAAGTTGGATAAAGTGGATGTAAGTGATCACTGCAGCTGGGTGGCTCAGTTATCAGAGGAATGCTCTCACAACTAAAAGGTTGCAGACTCAGTTCATGTTTCTGAGAAACTGTCCTTAACTGGGACATTTGGCTTGTTGTGAATTGTGTATTAGAAACACCTCTCAATATAAAACAATTTAAGACAAGACTACCTCCAACTACTACCTCCACTCCCGTAACACTCAATGAAAACAGAACCAGCTTCAAAAAGAGAATTTATTATAAAACTGTTGTATTGGGTTGAATTATATTGTACAGATGGACTGATTAATTGTATTCATTCATTATTCAGTTTATCTGAAGTGTGATATATGATGCTTCAGCAGCCTGAGTTGATCAATTTAAGTGGCTATCTTTCAAAGTTTCCGTCTTTTTAATCATGAAATTCCAAATTTGTGTTTCGCGAACAGAAGAAAAGTTCAGCTTTGGTGACCACGGACCAAGTCATCGTGACAGTGCAGACCTCTGAGGAATGGAGAGCTAGAAAGTCCAAAACAGCAGAGACTACCATAACTTAATTAACTGTGTTGCACTACTTCAGTGTAACCTCCCATGTTTAATTATAAACTGCTCCACAGAAGACGAATGGTTTACAGTCAGTTATGAGACGGAAGTTGATGGTACAAATCTGTGTTTTGAATAGCTAAACTGAGTCATCTTGTCCTGTTAGCAGTTAGCTCATTGAGAATTCCTCCCTCTATGTCACTAAAACCCTTTCATTGATTGAAATTATGCACGATTCCAAAAACAAAATGCCGGGGACGATAAACAGCCCAAAGCTTTTGTGAAAGACTGGCATTAGCATATTGACTGCTGGCTAACATGTGAGTGGTTAGCACAGCAGCTACAGTCCTCACCCTGCAAGTAGTAGTAGCAGTTTGAGTCCTGTTTCTGTCTGCCAAATGAATGTACGTTCAATGTTCTTAATATTTAATATTAATGTCTATCAATATCTCTACCAACCCCTAAGAAAAATATCTTTAGCAGTTAAATGTTGAACTGTCTTCATCTGCTGTCTCTTGTTTGGTCATGTTAACTGAGCTGGTGAAGGCAACCTTTTCACATTAGAAGGAACTTTAACATTCACTTTGTCAATCAGAACAATGCAGCAGAAGTAGTTTTGAAGTGTTGAGCGTTGAGTTCCTGCGTGTGTGTGGTGTTAGCACTCAATATAAAGGCATTTGTAACTACTGAAGGTACATGTACACAGATGAGTGTTACACCCCAAGGCTGTGTGAATGCTCTTAGCTGATCTAAGGTAAATGACTAAGCATATGCTTCCCTTTTCTGCCTCAAGACTGTTTTTCCTTTAATGGTTAGACTCGGTGAGGCAGGTGCTGTGGAAAAGAACCTCCTTCCAGGGCCTCATCCTGCGGGGATATGTAAACTTTTAATGATTCAACATCGTCTTTCTAAATACATGCTCGCTCATCTTCCTGCAAGAGACTTTTATTGATGACCGTAAGCCTGTTTGGATTTGTCAAGTTTTTAGTGCTAGAGTTGTCAACACAGCAGTTTGCTGGATAATTTAAGAATACCATACTTTAGGTTCATGTTATGACCACCAGTTTCAATTATTTCAACCAATCAGATGTGCTGATCAGAGTTTCTCCAAATTCAGAACACTTTGCCAGTGAAACTGAAACAAAACAACAAACATGTTTGTTGCATTTACTGTAGCTAAAGATTAAGATTATTGTTCACTTACTTCTCTGAGCCCAAGGCAATGTCTTTTATATATCTTGTTTTGTCTGACTAACAGTCCCAAAGAGATTGAAGGTACAAAAACAGTAAATCCTGACTGGGCAAGTGTTTACTTAAAAAGATAAATGATCATTTAATTGATCAAACTGATGATTTTTGTCCATTGACTAATCAACCAGGTTAGTATAAACACATTTAAAGGTTTGGGAAGTAGTTTTAGATCATTTGCTGCATTTAGTTAGGACAATGTCTCAGAGCAGCTCTGTTTGTGTGGAGGTTGCATAACTGGGTTTGTGCGTGTGTTTTTAGTGTGTTTTTTCGGATTCTTGAATCTGTGTCAGGACTGTAAACTGAATATTTAAGATTCCTGGAGACTTTACGTCACATCTTTACGTGTGTGTGTGTGTGTGTGTGTGTGTGTGTGGATACACCCGCTATTGTTGACATTAGTCACTTGTTGACCAGTATCCACGGCTACACCTCGTGCTCATCTGTCATCTTGTTTATCTACATTTCTGGGTCTCATCTAAATTACAGCTGTGTGTGTGTGTGTGTGTGTGTGTTTGCATGTACCATGTTGTTCTTGTTTGAACTCATTTATTGGTCAGTAACGTCTGTTCAGAGTGACTTTTGTTTTTGTGACTTTTTTTTTTACAGTCACTCAGCAGCCTAAGAGAGCCTGGTGTGAAACTTTAGGTCCTGACACCAAAACAGAAAGCGTTTTGTCGATGTTGGAACTGATTCATCTTATCAAACTGCATGCCTTTGCTTTACATGGAAACTAACACAACTGAGTTGTCGTGGTGATAATTATGTAATAGCAGCCAAACTGCCTGTGCACATGTTTGAGTAGCAGGTTAAATGTGAACTCATTTATCTGTCCTGGACACAATTGGAACAGATCGCTAATAACGCTATTATTTCAGACTCTGTTTTTGTCCCAGTAATGATAAACTCAGGGATCAGAGAGGGTCAGTGTGGATACACAAATTGACACTGATTTGCGATTGTTTGTTTTGCATGATAAAGTGAAGTCAACGCTTTTAATATAACATGATTAAATAAAATATTCAATATACTGTTTGTGTAAGAACAATTGTGTTTATTGTTTTCCATTATTGATCTGAAATCAATAAAATGTCAGAAGATAAGGTGCAAAGCACTTCAAACCCCAAAGAAAAATGATATAAAACAGACAAAACCAGCAAATCTATACATCTGAGGAGCAGAACGCAGTAAATATCTGTTATTTAATTAAATGTAAATTACTTAATCAAATTCTTCTCAAAAAAGGTTGTCAATAAAGTTGATTCATTAATCAATTAATAATTTCAAAACTAGTCTGAAAGGCTATAAGATGCCTAAAAATGACTCATGAAATTCTGTCTGTTCTACAGCATATTTTTTTTTATGAACAACTGTCGGTTCATGTTTTGTTTTTAGATGTTTGATATGTATGCTAAACCTGAGAGGAGAAAAATCAAAGATTGGATGTTTTTTGATAAACATTTGCTGGCTTGGCGACATGGTTTCACTATCAAGTATCTATCAACTCTACTATACTATACAGTATAAATCATATCATTGATCACTGTTAAGGGTCTTCATAAGAAGTTGGAGGGCAGAATTACCTGTGCATATCTTTCCCACACCTCGACAGAATATTTGCTAACGAATGGCAAGCTGTTTTTGTCATTAAGCTTATGAACTTTTCAGTGTCAGTTCAGTCATGGTCTCTTCATTCTTTAGCTGTCAAACTGTTTGTTTTCTTTGTATCTGCAGCCAGCAGAATAAACTGCCTCCTGTTAAGGCCGAGGTTAAGATAGATTATAGGACACCCTTCCCCGCCAGTGTCCCCATTTGAACCCTAAACAACCCCAATGAACCCGCTTAACCCTCACTGATTGGCTGGAGAGCAGCCAGCAGCGTCCAATTGGAGATTATCTTGGCACAACGATTTCTGATCCCTCCCACGCTACTTCTCGCGCCCTCCCAGTTCAACTACACAGACTCAAAGTATTGATTACATGTGTGAGCTCCTGCTTCACTGAGGTGTTAATATCGCTTCATTTGATGCTGTGCAGATCAAAAGAGATCAGTGTTTTGACTTCAGCTGTCAATAACTTTTATAATATTTGTAAGAATTGGTGCCTTCACTGGCTGCTAAAATCTCTGCAACAAGATATATGATCATTGGTGAGTGTGGTTTCTTGATTCTTGTTGTTTTCTTTGTTAAATTGTGCTCTGATGCTGCAAGCCAAAGGAAACTCAGGTGGGCAGAGATTAGATATGACACCCAGGTTGGATTGGCCCGAGGGTTTACCTGTTTAAAAATATCCTCTGTGGTAAACCAGTGCAAGTCAGCATTGTTCACTGATCCAGGTCACTTATTTGTGTGTGTGTATGACCTCTCAGCCAAAGTACTAAATGCAGGCTAATCTAGAGTAAACTTGTACGTGTTGGAGGTATTTACCGCTTCAAAGACAGAATTAGAAAAACTGTTTGTGTCCAAATTAGAATGAGCAGTGAGAAATATGTTACAGGTCAGACACTTTTAGCTTGGCTGAAGCCAAATTTAGATTAACTCTTACACTTGGTTATTTTAATGTCTGTTTAGTATAACGCAAAACAAAGCAAATACCACACATCGAACACGCACAACAAATAAATGTTAAATTTGCTAATTAGTGCTAAACACAAAGTGGAATTTAGTCATAACCCAGAGCTAAACAAACCATAATGCTACTGTGACACTAAACACGCTCTTAGCTGTTGTGAGGAACACCTTTCCGATTTTTGATGACCTCTCTATTGTTTCTATGGACGTTAACAAACACCAAGTGAACCTATGAATGAAATGGAATACTTTGACATTTTATTATGTGAAAGTATATATTTGGATAACCAGGACTCTCTTCTGACTTGTAAGATGTGCAGTCAGTAAGTCAAACACACAAACATGATTTTAAAAAGTCGTGAATCCTCAATAATGTCAAGGAGAGAAATATTTTTCACATCACTGATTTAAATAACAACACAGTGATAATAAGGCATGTAGCCTGCTGAGACTTAAAATTTAACCTAAAAGACTTTAAGTTTAAAAAATAAAATGAGCTGCTCTTACACACATTGGGGGAAGACAGATGATTTTGCAAATGCAGTATGTATTTGAACTGTGTGTGTGTGTATTTGTGTTTAGTTGCTTTTGATTGAAAGCAACCTGACTTGATGGTGGGTTAACCCGCCCCCTGCATCACCAGGTACTGGTATTGTGTAATTCTGTTACACAAGCGAGGGGATGTGATGCAGAACTTCTAAGTCTAGTAAGCCAGTCCGGTATAAAAGGAAGGTGTTATACAATATTCCTTTTCAGAGCCATAAACTGAAGCATTGATGGCTTTTATTATGCTTGCAATTGACCTGCATTTTGGAAACAGGTGGTGCCACAGTCAGCTGACATCAATGTAGTGCGTCATATTATCAAAGGAGGAGGCTGGGGCTGGTCTGTTGTCAGTGGTTGTGAATCTAAGGAAAATATTTTGTCCTCATTTATTTTATATAAACTTCAGAAATTGATGAAAACATGTTCCAGCAGCGTTTATACTTATGTATATCTTATGTATACTCCGTTTTTACTCCCTTTTTTAATAATTCTGCTTTTTTTTATTTTTATTTTTTTAGAAATAGCCTTCAATTCCAAAGATGTTTTGACAGAATGAATCTCAGATTTGCTTGACCTCGAACAGATCATGTCAAATCAGACTACAGTTCATGTTCGCTCTCCCTTTCGATTTGTTTCCTCCATCCCTTTAATTAAAGCTGCCTTGATCTCCTGCAGGGTTTATAATGAGGCCCTAATACACACTGTTTAAGACTAATGACGTATGAACACGGGGTACAAGGCTGTGTGTACCTACAGTACCTCTTTATGAAAACCATTTTCAATCTTTGCAAAAACATTTTTGCAAACTAAAGGAATTTGTCAGGTCCTCACTTAGAATTAGATCTAGGGTAAGATGAGGCTACCTTTCAGGGACACATTTCAGAGCAGACCAGTTAAGAAGGGAAAGTATGTCCAAATCTTTGTCCCCAGCTAGAAAAAAAGTTTTTGCATCAGTGGTGAAGGTTAGGGTTAGGTTAAATCTCCAGGAAATGAATGTAAGTCTATGTATTGTCCCCAAAAGTGACGTTTTGACATTGTATGTGTGTGTGTGGAGTTGATTCAGAAAAAAAGATGATTGGAGGGAGAACTGGTGAAAGTAAAGGGTTGGGTGGGTTGGTGGGTGTGCATCTTGGCATGCATCTTGTATAACTTTTTGTGTGTGTGTGTGTGTGTGTGTGTGTGTGTGTGTGTGTGTGTGTGTGTGTGTGTGTGTGTGTGTGTGTGTGTGTGTGTGTGTGTGTGTGTGTGTGTGTGTGTGCTCAACAGTGGCATTATTAGCCAGATCTTATGTAAGGCAGCTTATGCAAGCAGCTGTCTTCTCACTGCCCCCTTCCTTTATCATTCGCTGGATTTATTTTCTCTGTCTCTCTCTCTTTTTTCAAAAGAGGTAATTACATGGTGTCTGTGGGTGCATATATGTGAAGTGGAAAGTACAGTACAGTATGCAACATTTCATGTGTTCTTTCTTTGTACAGTGTCTATATGTGACCCTATTGAACCACAAAGTACCAAAGGATAAAGTCTGAGGTGTGTGTATGTTATATTACATCATTTCTGATACAGGAAGTACACAATTATGGAAAGGAGGCAGTTACATTCTCAAAAGAACATTTAAACAAAATTGAAAATTTTTAGATTTTATTACTGTTTTCTGGGAGGAATCATTATCCAACAGCACTTAACTAACTGATAATATTAAAGTCAGAGTTTCCCACAGGCATATTATTTATTATGTTGTTGGACAGGCTGGAAAACAACATTCACAAGCTAATTTCTATCAGGCGAGTTACTGCATCTTTATCTTGTTTCTCACTCTGCATCATTCTGGTTAATTTTCAAACCATAAAACATTTTTAAAACAAAGGGGGGGAAATGCAGCATACAAATACAGGTGGGGAATGCTCTGACTAAATAAATATCAAAAGCATACATCCGTCTGAGCCTATATAAAAGGATTACAGTCTAGCCTCCCTCTACAGTCTTCCTGTGGCTGCTGGTATCAGGTTAAGATCCGGATGTTAGACTACAAAGCTCAGAATGTGCTGGGACCTGTCTGCCTCCAGGATGTAGTGAAACCTCACACTGTAGCAAGATCCATCTCCTCTGTTTTTCACCTGCAGCCACCTTCTTACAAAGCGACCAAAGTATCCATCATTCGAGCGAACCAAAACATTTTTGCTGCACAACATGGAATAAATGGACTGCTACCAGTGAAGATGGAACGAATGTAACTTCTTAGTGAAAGTGCAAAATAGTCATAAAACCTATGAATTTTTTATGTGTAATGTTTAAAGACTTGTGTGATATATTTTATACTTTGTAAAAGAGGACATATTAAAGTTGAAACTGATGATAATTCATTAATTTCAACAGAAAATTAATCTTAACAATTTTAATAATAGATTCATCATTATGGTTGTCACAAAAATTATCTGCTTCCAGACTCTCAAATGTGAAGATTTGTATTGAAGGTCTTATCTCGAGCACTGGCATGTTCTACTATGTATATTTCATAGACTTAAAGTTATAGTTTGGGAATTCTGAAGTGGCATTGTATGAGATCCATGGTCAGGGTATTACCTACAGCAGACGGCGGTCAGCGTGCTCCCAGTTTGTAAAAGCAGACTGACATCCTGGCACAGATTTAAAAAATCAATATCTGTTTAAGTATACGCTATATAAGGAATATTTACACCACTTTACCATCAGACAGCCCTTTTCTTTGGCACTAATTGTAGAACTTCTGTATTCCTACATGTAACACGGGGGCTCAAACTCAGCTGTGTGGATGTCTTTAGGTGGGCCTTTTTTATGTGGCTTCCCCTTTCCACATCAGTGCATAGCGCTGCTTCAGTACCGGGATCCCTGTCTGCTTTTTCAAGCTGGGTTCACGCTGACTGCCGTCTGTGGTTAGTGATACACTGACCTCATCATCTCAACTTCATAATGCCCTAACTGTCCTATCAATCGGTGAATCAAAAAAGCAATCGACAGAGTAACTGATAATGAAAATAATTTTAAAGAAGTTAGAAAATAAGAAAAGTTTTTACTATAATAATGAACTGGAGCTTTCTTGTGTCCACGTTTTGTTATATTCAGAGTGGTGGATTTGTCCTCATGACAGCAGACTCCACATGTATGTTGTGATCTCATACTGGTTCAGGCTTCAGTGTTGTCCTGTTTTTTTATGAGGGAAATGTAGGTTATCTCACCCCCTCCCCTCTTTGGTCATGGGGGTGTTTTTAGGACACCAGACAGACCAGACTGCTCCCCTCCCCCCTGCCTCTCCACCCCCCCCTCTCCCACATCTCCTCCTGTCTTTGTCCATCTCTCCCATCATGCTTCATGTCTACCTCTTTTATTTTTATTCTCTCCTCTGTGCTTTTTATATTTTGCCCTCATCAGCATCTTGTTTCCATATTCACTGAATTTAAATTGCTTCTCACTCTGTCTGGCCCAGCCAAAAGTAATGCTGTACTCCTCAATGCAATGTTGGCTGAATCAGACCGGGCTGGAACTCTTTGCCTCTTTGGCCCACTGTGTGAGGTTATATAAGGTAAGATGGCGTATAAAACACAAATGTTACTTGCTTTTTTGGTATGATTTCAAGAGCTTCTTCAAGAGGTTTCGGTCTTGTAAGTTTATGGTAGTGACTTCAGCATAAATTCTCTGTGTGCATATTGAATTTGAAAGTCTTGTCTGTGCATGAATGTATGTGTTGTGATGTCTGTTGACTCAGCTAATTCATCCATTTGATACAACATCAGGTTAAAATCAAAGTATACTCTGGTCAGTGGTTGGTACCTGTAGTTACTGTCACAATAGCAAGCGTGCTGTGTATATATAGTGTACACTGGACACTGTGTTGCAAGATGGTGCCCCAATGAAAGTTGCCAACTTATCCTACAAATGTTTCTCTGGCCTCTTTTGTAAGGGTTTTTGTAAAGTTTTTTTCTGCAATCTTGACTGTGGGCAGGGCGCCAAAATGTTCCTGTTTCCATTGACTTGAGGTGTCAGTGATCAAGTGAATGTTTTGTTTGGTGCTATACTGCCTTTGTTGTTTGTGTTGTACTGTGAACAATAGTTGCATTTAAATTCAGAAAGTGCTCAGGTTCAGGCTTTAACTGACTTTTCACTGATCTCATCTGTAAACTGTCTTGTTCAATGTCAAAACAACAAAGATTCGCCTGTGATGCATCCCGTGGAGCAGGTAGACTATTAGATCAGTGCAGAGCCGACACATTATGAAGTTTGGAAAGAAGCTAGCTTTTACAGAAAGCGGACGCAATAACACCTGCACAGAACGGCATCATGCAATCGGTTGCAAGAGTCATGTAATAAATCCTACATACCTTTCTGAAGTTTCTTTTTGAAACTGTGTCAAGAACTTACTCACCTCTGTGTTTATATTTGAGGCGGAACATTTTTGACAAATGATTTCATTACAATTTAACGCGTTTGTATAATTTTGTACACCCAGTGGACATCCTGCATAGACCTGAATCAGTCTGGAGAAAAGTTGGACATATGCTTTACAGAGTTATTTGAGGTCTAGTAGTTGAAAAGGTTGTCAAGAAGAAGTAAAAAAAAAACAGTCTAACCTACATGCTGGACCAGCATGTAGCTGCTCAGAGAAGCAAACATATATACTATGTTATGTAACTGTTATTTTACAGCCTAAAGGCCGGACGTGAACGGAACAGTTTGGCCTGCTTTATATAAAGTTACATAAAGCTCGATGGCAGTGAATCAAGTGGGTTTTGGCTGAATGTGACTTCCAAGTTATGTAGGGCAGTAACAAGCGGTGCATGTCTGCAGGAGTTTGACCTACGTTTGACTGTGTGTTAGTGAAGTTTGCCTTAAGGATTTCTTTTTTAACAAGACAGATTCTTCAATGGTTTTCAGTTTTTAAAGTAACAAACCTATTTTTAACCCAATATATGGTCCTGTGCTCTGCAATGCAACAGCATTGTCTATTCTAAAGGTAAAATTGTAAGCAGAGTTTAAGGTTTTGTCATGAACTGAATCTACAGCTATCTACTTTTGTACTCGTCATATTTTTGGCAGAGTGACCTCTTGGTGACAGGTTTTTCCATCTCAGTACTAAGATAGTTACTCTGTTCTTCTTTAGGCGTACGTAGATGCACTAACAGTATGTTCACACACCAGTAATAGGCACACATAAAGACCAAAGACTTCCCAGCCAAAATCTGCAGCCAACACTTCTCTGGCATGTACTGTTACGTAAGAAAGTCCCTGATCCAACTACAGTATGTGCTCGGTCCCAAATAACTGTGGTGTGCTTTCCCAACAGTGGTTTGTCTATGGTTGATAACAGTGTCATGATTTCTGGGTGGCTAGTTTTTAAATCAAAACATGAGATTAAGCACCCGTCCTACTAAAGTGTCCTCGGGCAACACACAGAAGTCCTCTTCCAGCAGCAGGAGGGTTGTTTTGTGGCTGATGCAGCATGGCTCTTAGAATGAAAGTGCTGGCCGGTCCACCATTTTTATCCAGACAGAAATATCTCAACTGTTGGACAGATTGCCATGACATTTTGTAGAGACATTGATGGTCCCCTGTCGATGAATCCTAATGACTTTGATCATCCTCTGATTTTTCTTCTATCATACGATGAAGTAGGGATGTCACTATATAACAATATTGATGATAAATCAAAAATGGTAAACATCAGCATGTTCGCATTCTTGCATTAGCATTTATCTCAAAGCACAGGCTCACAGAGTTGCCAGCATGACCTCATGCTCACATAAACTTGTCAGAAGTATTTTGCATCCTGATGTTCGCTCTTTAAATGGAGAATTATAGTAAATGTTTTTCTGCTTTTGAAAACATATTGTCCAGTGCTTGTTTGTAGTGATAGTATATGATTACTTTTAGATTTTTTCCATCTTTTTTGTAGCATTTATCATTTGTTCAAACAATTTTAAGTTTCAAATGACCTCTTGTAGTCATGTTATGATGACTGCCCACTCCAGAAAATAACAGCATGGGTACATTTAAAAAGGAGCATATGTTTATGTTCAGTGGTGTGGGCGGGTAGAGTGTCACATGGTTGCATCAACGGCCACAAAAAAAAGTCCTGAGGTGGTTGTGTAGGATGTTTGGCCAACTGAAACCACGAGTCACCGCCTGTCATCTAACAGCAGTAAACATTGGTTTCCTTTAACCCAGCTTATCTTTCCCTAACCAGCAGTAGGAAACAGGAATCGGCACTGCAGCGATTATTACCTGTGCATGGTCAGGGGGCTCTCCACACAGTCCTGGAGCTGATTTGAGGAGTCTTCACAGGAAAATGAGCAGTAGTTTTATTTCACCCCTTTGAACATGAGTGGAATAAAATGAGAGCGTAATTATTTTGCTTCCGAACTTGCTGCTATCGATTCACATCACGCAGAATTGTAATGACACAATGTAATACAGTAAGTCCTCTCTAACAAAGCTTTTACAAGTTATCAAGCTTCCCTTATATACACATACACATACACTGTGTTTTGGGACATCAGAACGTCAGAGGAAAGGCAAGTTTACCAGGTCCGTGGTTACTGGTTTTCAGCCCAGCAACAAGTCCATGAAGTCTAGCTTGGCTGGATTTGAGGCATATAAAAGCACTTGCTTGGACCAATAAGTCAACTTGGCCGGAGCTACCTGTTGAGTAACGTTGTGCAAGGTGATCAAGAGCAAACTGATACTCTTGTGTGTGTCTGGGCTCATCTGAGGGGGGAGTAAATCCATTGTTTTTAACCGAGTGAGGCCAAAACTTAGGCCAATGCAATGTTTCTAATAACCGAGGCCATGGTGAACATGATTTGAAAAATGCATTTAGAAAGTCTTTGTTTTCTAATTACTACGAATTTCTGTGAAAGTTTTTAATACTGCTGTTAATTATAACATTGTTGTGTTCCCTTTTAGAAACTTCTTTGAAGGGCACAATTTAAATAATGATTATGATTTTTGTTGTACGTAACAGAATTATAGTGCTATGAACAGAAAAGAAACAAAACTTTGCTTTTACCATACCACGGTTGATAATAAAGGGCACGGCTGTAGTCTGTGGTTTCAGTTTATGATTGTTTCACTCTGGCTCAGAGAAAAGCCTGTGAGTAATGTGAGTGTAATTTTCATGCTGCTGAGAGATGGAGCCTTAAAAGCATCCTAGAAACTCTCGAGAGCTCTTCACCTCTCAGTGTGTGTCTGTCAGTCTCTGTGGTACATCTTCCTCTGTCCATCTGCTCTGCAGCTTTGTCTCTCATCTGGGGCGCCCGCCTGTCTTTCTTTTTTCCTAAATCTAACCAAATAGTAAGGCTCCCTGGCAAAAAAATTCTTCCATGTGCCTGCAGGTCATGATCATGATCAAAAACAGCCTTTTTAAAATGTCCTGTCCTTGAAAACCCTCAAGATAAACTGCTCCTATAGAGCAGAAGAAGCAAAAGTATTTGATATTTTACCTTTCCACAAGAGAATACACAAACTACATAAATATGGAGGACAGAGAATGTTGAAATGAATAGTATATGATGCTTGAAGAGTAGACACATACTAAACGGTGTATATTCAACAAAATCCTCTCTGTGATGACTTGGCCATGCAGTCTGTCCCTGTGTGTATTTGTTGCTGGGAATTATTGCCATTTTTACCACACAGAAAAGTAAAAAATTGTAGACTAAACAACCTCCCGTATTTTAGGTAACTCTGAGGTCCTTCGAGGATGTGACTAGTTTTTACTGTGTTACATTCCAGGTACAGGACTTAATTTGTTCTGTCCTAAATATGGGATGTAATTAGTGATGATACGAAGGTGTGTGTGTGTGTGTGTGTGTGTGTGTGTGTATGTGCTTGTATTAATGATGCTGTGGGGACATAAATCTGTACATATGGATTTCAGGGACATTTTGGGGACTTGTCTTTCATCACAGGAAAAATGGCAGCATAGTCCCCTTAGTGTTTTAAACACTTATTTTAGGGTTTGGATTTAGTTTTAGAGTTATATGATGAGGTTAAGGCCAGGATAAGTATTGGGGATTAGTCAGTAAAGGTTCCAGGAAATAGCTGTAACTCTTTGCAAGTGACAAAACCATGTGGCTCATAACTGACCCAGAGTTTTACATGCAGATTTTGAAACTTCTCAAAGCTAAGCAAAGACTAAATTCTAAAAAAAAAAACCCTGCTCAACACACACAAGGATTGTGATAAATGTAATTCGTGCTGTCAGTTTCAGGTTGACTGAAGTTCAGGTGAAGTTTCCTGCTTACTGTTGTCTGTTCTTCATTCGGTTTATGCTGAGAGACAGATGGCAGAACAAAGACAAATCATTTGCTTTTGTGTGTCTGTACTTGTTCATTCATACCTGTGCTCTTTGTTTCAGGTGTGTAGTGTGGCCATGCTGAGGTAGCAGCAGTGTGCAGGTCAGGATGTCTGATGAAGAGGAAGAGCGACTGAATGGGAGTAAAGGGGAGAGAGAGATCTGTTACATCACTGATGAAGACGAAGACAACGATGGCGATGATGAAGATGAAGGGATACCTGGTGAGTCAAAACTAGCAGTGTTCCCATTATGTTAGTTATTAACATATACAAGAAGTTTGGACTAGAAAGCACTATGCAAAGTTAAAAACCAGCCAGCCCAGTCACCATCAGTTAAAAAAAACATCCACCAGACTTAAACCTGGTGATGCATATAACAGGTTATTTTAGAAAATTATAACAAAAGTCAGAAAATTCTATTAGAATAGCCAATTATAGGAAATATGCTTTGTCATATTAAAAACATTTTTTGCCAAATTTGCTGACGATTGAATGAAATTTGTTGGATAAACAAACAAAAAAACTCAAAATGCCAGAAAATCTGTCGACCCAAAATAACCTTAAACTTAATTCATTCATTCATTTGGAGAAAAATCTTTTGCGTGTGTTATGAACGGCTATAAAATTTTCACAGAATTTTATAAAAATCTACCAAGTAGTTTTCAAAATATTCTGCTAGTCACCAAAGAAATAGAGAGACCAAAAACACCCTCCAGCCTCTAATTACTCATCCGTCTGACAGTTGAAATTGTCTTTACAGACAGTTTTCTTTTTTTATATACTGTTATTATTAAATGTAGCTTTTAGAACAAACTGAACCAGTGGCTGTACTGTTCACATGTGTGACCAGACAAGCTCTCCCCACATCAGCCTTTGGCCTTCTGTTCTCCCAAAGGAAACAAACTCCTCTAAACTCTCTCGTCTCCTCCTCTTCTTCTGTTGCCAGTATGTGTTACATAACCCAATGAATCATCTATTAGTTTTATTAGATGCCGAGTTTTGTGTGTGTGTGTGTGTGTGTGTGTGTGTGTGTGTGTGTGTGTGTGTGTGTGTGTGTGTGTGTGTGTGTGTGTGTGTGTGTGTGTGTGTGTGTGTGTGTGTGTGTGTGTGTGTACATGTGTGTAGGAGGTAAGATTTAAACTTTGATTGGATAACTTAAATGGCGTCATTCTTTGGATGACTTTGACCTCATTTCAGAGAGAGAACGGCCTGCTGTTTTTTTTGTTTTGTTTTGTTTTTTTTTGTTTTGTATTTACAGTTTTATGATTAGAGATGAAGAGAGGAGGGGCAGCACAATCAGAAAGCACCTTGTTAATTTGTCGTCTTAAATTTCATAAACTTAATGTGTGTGTGTGTGCGTGTGTGTGTGTATTGTGTTGCACTTCTGTGTTCTGTGCGAATCAACTTGAGTTTTAGACCTTGAAGAAAAACACTGAAGCGCATCTTGTCTGGTTTTCACATCTTCCAAGGACTGTATGAGGAGTAAGGTTAGGTTACTAGAAAACGATCTTCTGACACCTGCGAATTCCTAGCATGCCGTGCAAACACTCTAACCCTAGCTATGTCTGCAACGTCTGCTAAGATTTAAAAAGAAGGGATACAAAAATGCAGCACTTAAATATATATACATCTTAGAATTAGTAGAAGAATATTAGATTAAAATGACTAACAACATTTAGGTTGTATCTGCAGCACTAAATTTAGTGGTCTTGTCAGACAAATGGGTTAAGACTCTTTTGTTGCACTCACTGAATTTGAATTAATTCAGTGCCTCGGGCTGAGATCACACAGAATGTCTTTAAAGTTAAATACTTCAACATTTTTGGAAATTAGTTCATTCACTTTGTTTCCAAGACTAAGATGAGAAGAAACTCATGTCTGTGCATAAAGTATGTAGCTATAGCCAGGATGTAGTTAGTGTAGCTTAGTATAATGACTGAGAGCAGGAACAGCAGCTCGACTGGCCAAAGTTAAAAATACATCTACCTACACCTCTAAAGCTTATAACAGTGCTTCTTCTTTAATTCATACACAAACATAAATATAAAAATGACAATTTGTGGTCTAACTATTTCAAGTTAATCAATCCGCCCATTCACTTCTGTGCAAGATGAGGTTGTTGAGCTCAGTCCAGGCATGATGGTACCAATCCAGGCAACTTCACTATGAAGTCGCTTAGGAACATGTACAATTATATGTTTGTTGTTTGCCAAGAAATCGTTGTTCTAACAACAGAAACAGATTCATTCATGAGCTTTATAGCTGTTGGTAAGTGTCATTTTGAACTTCATAAAGAGCTAGGCTAGCTGTTTCCCTCTGCTTCAGGTCTTTATGCTAAGCTAGGCTAATTGCCTCCTGATTCCAGCTCCATTCTTGACATACAGACATTATACATAGTGGTATCTCAGGAAATGTTGAACTGTTTCCTACTAGACTACATGTTTTTGTTAGTCACTATAGCTGTTCAATCACACATAGCTATCTACAGCAGCTACAGACAGTCAAGAACAGAAACTATGCTAAGCTCAAAGTGTCCCAGTTTTTCCCTGCTTGATGTATTATTTTTTTTTTTTTTATGTTTTAATGATTTTGTCACCTCCAGTTGATCTTTTTTGCAGTTTGAGGTGTCAGCAGTTTTACAGATGTCTCTTTTATACTCGCAGTCTGTAGGGAAACGTCTTTTGGCCACACAAGATTTCTTTATGGTGCATTTATCCAGTTTTTTTGCATTCCTAATAAATCAACAGATGAACCAGTGGTTTTGGTGACATCACAGATTGGGGAGTGGCCAGAAACATAATGCATGAAGTCATCATTGTCAGTCAGCGTTGGATAACCCTTTTAATGTGGCAGATTGCGTGTTATTTTTGATCCTTGGCAGCAGAGACCCGTGAACCTGTGAAGAACTCTTACCACACAAGCTTGTTCTCTATTTCTGACTGTACATGTCATCCTAATTACAGCAGAAGTGCACTGCTTGCTGCCATATAGCTTTAATTGCTGTTATTTTGAATCTCAAAGTGTATATGTGAGAGAGAGGGAAACCAAGAGATGAGGATGATGATGAACCATTAATCATCCAACAAAGCATGGTACAGGTCCTTGTGCTTTCCTGCTTCCTGCCCGGGATTATAAAACATTTTTTATCACAACAGTTGCACAACACTTTGTATAACTGACCCAGCGTAGCAGCAAAAGTGTCAGAAGTCACAGAAGTGGGTTTAGGGGCTGTGAGAATGCCGGTTCGAGGTGGAAAAGTACTGATGGGAGAACGGGCACTGCTAATACATTTCTGTGGTGTTGGGGAAGGCTCCAACACCTGAGATCTGTTAAACCCAGAGGACAAACAGCAAGTAAACACTGAAGTTGTTGGAAAAATAACAGCAGTTTGGCATGTTGGTTGCCGTTTGGTTGCCAAATATTAAACCTTGAATGCGCCAGTGAAAATTAAGAAAAACAAGGACGACTCCTTATGAATCTGTGACAAACACTGAAACGTTCACTGCCTCTGCATGATTATTACGATGCAGTATGAATGAGTGCAAAATCAATCCCAAGACCTCTGGTATGCTTTTAAAAATTGGTGATGTTGCAGTATTGTAAATTATATGCAATATCACAGTGCTGGAGGAACCAACAAGATAAATAATATAGTTTATATCTACATTTTCTCATGTATTTATTTATTTATTTACTTTTTACTTTTTATTCAACATGTAACCATGTCTGTCTTGTTTTTTTGAACATTTGCAGAATTGTCCTGCAATTATTTGCTGTTGCATTTTGAATTTGTAGGATGGTTAAAATTCAGTGAGGTGCTATACATTTTGAGGCACTGAAGGGATCATAAATATCTAAAGCTTTCAAAGTTTGTCGTCTTGGCAGGCAGTGGAAGGAGTGAAAGGTCTGGTGGAGGAAAAAAACACATTTACATCCTTATCTTTCTCACTTTGCCAATCTATTTTGCACTTGTGACATCATCACCCCCTGCCGTCTCCTGCGTCTGTCCCACGGTTACCATAACAACCATCACCAGGACGCCGGCCCCCTCAGAGCTGTGACACGTTCCTCCTCCAGGTTCAGCATCCCCTTCTCTTTTTCCTCTCTCCCCAATTTCCTTTTCTCCCCTTTTATTCTTTTCCATTTCCTCCTCTGCTTTGATCTGAACTTACCTTCATCCCTCTGCCTTCATTGCCTTCTTTCTGTCCCTACATTTTTATTCATTCTTCTTCAAACCACTTTATGTTGTCGTTTTATGTCTGGTGTCACATAAGACAATTACAGATTTGTTTACTGTAAAAAACAATGTTACAGATTACAGTACAGGATTGATAGTATGACTGTCATTTATGATATTCTGTCATATTGATGTTGATTTATTCCAAAAGTGATTTATTCAAATTTTCACATTTGTCATCCTAAACACTCTGTTACACTGAAGACTGTTTCTGGTACCTCAGTCTTTTTTAGAAATTCTCTGACCCACAGGAAATTATACGTTTCATACATTTGGTTTGCTTTTTTGTAAAATGCTGAAGGTCAGGTCTATTTCTAAAAAGATGAATATCTAGTTCACTTGTCAGCGTAGGAGTTTTATCTCTGGAGAGATTTAGGGTTGTCATGGCAATCATTGGTAACACATCCAACACCCCTACATACATAACACACACATGTTGCTATTTGCAGGTATTTATAGAAAAGGAACATATGGGAGAAGTCATTACATAGAACTATTTCCAAAGGTTTCCTGTTTGATATAATTTATTCCTTATTTAGAAGGAAAGACTTGTACCAAAAGATATAGGCCACTTGACTGAGAAATGATAATTGGAGATCTACCTTTTTACCTAATAAACTCCAGACAGACGTGTGTAGCTATATTTTTATTCTCTCTTCATGAAAGTGGAAGTATATTCTCACTTCTATGGGAGAAATCTATATGTTGAGACAATAGACATTAACTATGTCAATCAGTTTTAAGATGCAGTGAAGTGTGTCTGTGTTTTTAAGATGTTTGGATGTATTTGCTTGTTGCAAATAAATGCATAGTACTTTCCATAAGTACAGGAATCATGGGGGTGGGCCTTGCAGCAGTTCAGATTAGTTGAGTAGTTGCAGCTGTTGTTTTTTGATACGTCAATGGACTAATTTGCCTAATCTTCAGGTCTTCAGACTGAGGTGGAAACTACATTTAACTGGTCAAATCTCAGGCAAATAGATGAATAAAATAATTACTAAATTTAGGGCCAGATTCTAAAAAAACACACATTTTTCACCACAGGAAACAAGGAAATGCAAATAAATGCAACACCATGTCTGTGTATGATGTGACTGATACAAGGAAAATAAGATTGGTCCTGGAATTAAACCCTGGGGCACACCATATGTTAGAGTGGAGACACTATCACTGATTAACATGCAAAACCCTACATATATAACAGATATACCAACCCACAGATGAAGAACACATAGTACTATTGATCATGATATTATAATTAAGTGTGTTTTGATAGATTTATCCACATCATCTACCAATATTGGAAGTAATTCTTGTAACTAAAGGACAGCAGTAAGCTGTTCTTTTCAGAAAACAAAGAACTCTTTGATGTAGTGTCCAGAAAATTAGTTTAAGAATCACTTTTAATTGGTGTAATCCTTTAAAAAGCATCTGGAAATTATTTAGTTTAAAAAAACGATGAGCTCACACACACACACACACACACACACACACACACACACACACACGCTTACCCTAGAAAAATCAGGGGGTGTGCATGCATGTGTATGTGTGTGTGAGAGGAAGCAAGGCCATTCGTCAAAAAGTGACATTGAGAAATGGACTCGGGGAGGTGGGACCAGTCTCCTAAAATAAAATCATCCTCCTCAGCAACATGGTGCTGCTGGGATGTCTGTTCTGGGTCAGGTGTGTGTGTGTGTGGCAGTGTGGCAGTGTGAACAGATTGAGGGGTGTGTGTTGCATGTTATTGGCTCTCTGCAGCTCAGATGAGGCTGTCATGAGGTTTAGTCACAGACTCCAGAGAGTAGGAGAGTAATAGTCTGTTAATTAGCCTGTTGCTCCCCTCCCTGCGTGTAGGCGTTGGTAAGCAGAGTACACTCTCACACTCACAAGTTCAAGCTGAAGAAAAACAAGTAAACATGTTTCCTCCTACGAATGTTGCAAACACCTGCTGGTTTAATCAGCGACAAGTTACATCACCCTGTCAACCACAGGTAGAACACCAGGTAGTTCTGAGAGGCTGATTGTTAATGTGTTTTTCATGTCTGACTCCCACCATCCGACCATAAAATGAACAAAGGTAGAAGAACCAGGTGGACGAACACCATGGTCTTCTCAATTCATGATGTTTTATTCAAAGAAAACAAAAGACACGGTGCACATGGCTGGTGCACATAGTGGAACATTTAGCAGCTAAAGACACATGGAGTTGGAGAGTAAACCAGAACAGAAAAGAGAGTAAGTATTAAACTTACATTATTTAAGTAGAAGGAAAAACATGTCCAAATGAATACTCAGACTTTGTGTCAGCTGGATGTACAAACAAGCAACTTTGTGCTTGTAAAGTAGCCCTAAAAACTGACAGCATGATGGTTTTATATCTGACCTGATCACGGCATAAGATCTGAAAATTGTCACATATTTTGAAGCTGGGCTGTGTCTATTAATATTGAGTATCTGCAGATGCAGAGTCTGACCTTATATTAATGTTTGCCTAATAGTTTTCATGCGAAGAAATGAAGTAATAATTATAGAAATCTTTGGGTTATGTAAATAAAGAACCTTCTCTGTTTGGACATCCTTGTCCGTCATCCTTTCGCAGGCTTGCATGAAACTAGAAGACATAAGGCATTCATTGGCATGTTGGGTTTGTCATGAGGGAGGCTAAATAACGCTCCAGAGCTAAGCCAGATTTTGGCTATGTAAAAACTGGCATAGCAGTTTTCAAAGGGGTCTCATGACCTCACAAGGTGAGTCTTTATGTTAAACCCATACAGCTTTGGGCAAAAAACATGTAGCTTTTTGCAGTATAAATCTTATTTTCAACAAGTATATTTTAAAATTTCTGCTTACTGGGGTCTAAACAAATTTGGAATTGCACAACTTGTGTATGACCGGAAAGAGGAAATTTGTGGATTCAGTGAGTCCTATTCAGCAGCAGTTGTCTTCAAGGTCTTGGTGTCTTAATGTGGTGTTTTGGAGGGAGCCTCACCATTTTTGATCAATTTTCGAGTGGTCAGAAAAGGTTACATTTCCCAATCTGTGTACCCAAAAACTGTGGCAACAACATCACAGAAAAAAAACTACATCATCACTGAAGGATGTTTATCACACATGAGCGGTGGAGTGGATGACATTGAACTAACTGAATGTTTTTAGGTTAGAAGTAAAATCTAATAAGGAGTATCACCACTGTCTTGACTTTGGTGGTTTTTGCTGATGCCTTATTCTAACTTATAATCAACACACACGCATAACTGTGTGTGTGTGCGTGTGTGTGACCTGATTAAGGGCTGCACAGAGTGAAGTGTAGGAGGTGATACAGTAACACCAGCTGGTCTACATACTGACACACCAGATTGGTTGCGTGTATTTGTGTGTGTGAGCAGACTTCAGATCAGGTAGTGCTCTGGCTCCATGTCAAAGCTGATTATGAGTTAGAATAACTCATCAGCAAAACCACCTGCCATCTTTGTTCACGTGTTTGCTGTGGACTCATCTTTTTCACATTACTCATCCCGTGGAGTCCTGTTGATGTAATTGACATGTTTATTTATACTCAGATGGCAATCTGCCCTTTTTAGCGGCGATCAGGAGAGAAGAGAATCCCTGATCTCTAGTGGGTGTGAAAAGTCTGAACAGACTCAACATATGTGATATTTTTTCTGTTGAACAGCTTTAATCTAAGAGTGCACCAATAATAGTAAGTTTACAATGAATTTTTTATGAGGTACAAACATACAGAATGAGATGGGATCCGTAGTCCTTCAGTAAATGTAATTAAGCTACTTTTAAAGTAACATTGTATAAATGTATAGAACTTTGAGTGCCCCTCTGCAAAACAAAGCAACCGACTCATTCAACTCAAGCTGAAGAGACATGAGGTAGTTCATAGTCTCAGCTGTCAGACTGTAAACACATGCTGTCAGTTTTGTCTTGAACCAAGGGTTTCTGGGCATTTAACCATGTCAAACTGTTGGGAAAATATTAAGGATGTTGAATAATCCTTCTGTGCAGAGTTCAATTTAATGTTTAGACCAAGAATTAGAATGAGCACAAGGCCTGATTGACTTGATTCAATAGAATTAACAGCATTAACTTAAAAATCTTCAGTGGCATCCTGTTTTTCACATGGAGGACTTGATTTGATTTAATATGGATTTCTTTACTCAACAACCTGACAATGTTATGATTCTCAATAAATCTGTTTTTTTTTTTATTATTATTATTTCATCACTTTAGTAAAAAACAAAAATGGAAACCATACTAGTCATGTATTTTCACCAGTGACTGCTTGAAAAATACAAATTGTCATGCTAAGAACTGACTGGCTCTTCTTGTTATCGTCCACACTATGCTGGAAACAATCTCAGCATAAAGTCAATTTAGCTTTCTGTCATATCACATGACTATCATCAGCAGGTGGAATTTAAAACTTTTTATTTTAAAAAAGAAGTCCTTGAGGGGCTCAAAAAAATTAAACACTTTTATTAAGTAGGGACAGAACATGTATTAAACTGCTATTGTTTATTCAGGTATATATATGTAATAATTCATTAACATTGCAGCGTCTCTTAACTTGGTATGTTCTCTCTAAAACTACTTTAGTTTTGTTAACACAATGAAATTCGTTGTGTCTGAGGTCAGGGTCACTCTAAACGTTGCACGCTTAGCTTCCCTTTCAGTGTTCTTATACCTTCACCTCCTGTTGAAAGCTTCTTGTAACTATGAACATAAATTTGATTTGATTTACAGAGTACGTCATAATTCTTGGGATCACAGCTTAAACCATAACATCATTATAGTCATCAGTGCCATATCACTTTCTACTCAAATACTTCTTAATTTGACAGTAACAATAGTAGCAAATACACCTGACTGCTTCCCGATACACCCACAGTCCATGTTGGTCTGCTGCCTTTTAAATCTTGGTGACCAGTAGCTAGCATGTATTATGTTTTGTCCACAATGACTGGCATGCTTTCTATTCTTCATTTAGTGTGTGAACAGGGAGTGAAGGGCCTTGCTCTAGGGCAATTCGAGAGACACACAGCTTGAAATTATTCAGGTCATACGAGCAAATCTAACAAGGCAACAGCACACTCAGCCAATAATTGAACGCTTGATTGTACCCACCAGTAGCATGTGTTTGACCATTTTAAAAAGCAACAGCATGTTTGATGTGTTTAAGAGCAGAAAACACATTGTGATTGTTGCTGGGCGCTGTTTGTTCCAGGGGATGGATCTAATTACTGCTGTTTTAAGACTGTGTGCTTGAACACTGCATTCTATACTTGATGGTGATTAGGGATGTAACGATGCATCGTGACACGATTAAAAATCGGTACAAATGCGTGACGATTCACACCGGTTGACAGAAAAAATGAATCGCAATTCTTCGCGAATGCGAGAGAAGTAGGATATGTTCTTTTTCTTCTTTTTTTTTTAGAAATAGGTTACGTTATCTTTAAAAAAGTCACTGGTTGGTGATTCATTTGTTCAACGTCAGACGTCAAGTCAGTAGGTACAGAGCACAGAATGAGGGAAGACATGGCGACGGTAGAAAATAGCTTTGAAATAGAGGATGCACCGAGCAGTTTTAAATCACCTGTGTGGCGGCATTTTGGATTCCCTATATACACAAATACAACCGGTGAAAAATGAACAGACAAAACCAAAACAGCATGTAAATATTGCAAGAGACTGCTAACATATAGCGGCAACACGAGCAACATGCAGCAGCATATTAGCTGCCACCACAGTGAGAAGCAAAGTAACGTTACGCAACCTCGTGAGCGAAAATTGCCGAGGGGGCAAACCACCCCGACGAGAGGCTTTGCATCTCCTCTCCCCCATAACAACGCAAGAGCGCAAGAAATTAGAGATTTAGATTTTATATTCTTTTGTTATTTAAGATATTGAATTACACCAGTTAACAGCAGTTTACTTGTGAGATTGTTTCTAAAGAAAGGAGATATTTTTCATGTATTTTGTTGTTTAAGATGACCATGGAAGTTGCACTTAAGAGAATAAGAGAACACAAACTGTTTGAGAGTTTCTGTAAAGAAAGCACCTTTTTTTCCTACAAATAAAGATACTTTTATTTGTTCATAATTTGTCTGTAGCTCATTTTGATAAAAAAATAAAAATCGTGAGAAAATCGTATCGTGAACAAAAAATCATGAACCGTATCGAGTCGTGAGTTGAGTGTATCGTTACATCCCTAATGGTGATGCTTAATGGTATTTTATCGGCACAAGTTTTTTGACTAAGTTAACAGCATTCATTGTTTATCTGTTTTGTGTTGGACCTTCAGGAGTCTATAGTCTCTTTTGGGACAGCCTTACCCACTTTGTTACCACAGTTATCCACAACAGCTCTTCACATTTGGGGTTGTTGTAACTGTTGAGCTGCCGTTTCTGCGGCGACATCAAAAACTTTCCACATATGGTATGTTTAGCTAGCCAGCCATGCTGGTCCCATTTGAGGAGGTGGGTTCTCTGTTCTCTGTCATATGATTGGTTACAAATAGCTTAGTTAGTTGTTAGTACATTGTCAAGTAATGTAATATATTTCTAGTGTATCAAAGTTTCTCATTTTTTTTATCAAGGAAACTTTCTGTTGAATTCACTGTTCATCATTTTGAAGAATGCTTCTCATGCTCTGATGCATGAACGCGCTAAAAAAGCTCGTTCACTGAATTTGCTAATGTTTTTCGGTGAATTGAACGTATCCATTTGCAACTAATCAACGTAACTAAGTGCTGTTTGCAGCCATCTAGGCGTGAGCCTTTAAGAAAACAGGTACAGACACTGTTGAACAAGGAAAATATATATGGCCTAAAGGCTGAACTTTCTGAATAAGTGAATGTGAACTAATTGATTTTTTGTGACTTTGAACTTGATTAAAAATGCGAAATTGTAAACTCATTTAAATCTGTTTGAACTTGCACGACACTGTTGACGATGATACTTGGATACTTTGTTTTTACCTGGCTACATCTTTGAGTATTTTGCTTTTAACAGATTATTTCTGTAATGTAGTTTCAATACTATAACTCAAGCATAGCATCTGAATTCTTCTTTCAGCCACAAGCAAACAGTGCACAAAACCCCAAAACACTGTGACCCTCTCTCTCTCTCTCTCTCTCTCTCTCTCTCTCTCTCTCTCTCTCTCTCTCTCTCACTCTATTGGTCGATCTAGGTTATGTAAACAGTGAAATGTGAGCTTTCCTTCCTCACAGGAGGGGGCGTGGCTGGATACCAGAACTGTGGTAGTGTGGCAAAGGTGAATGTGTGCATATGTGTGAGCGTGTTCATGCATTGCCAGGCCAATCCTCTGCTTCACATTGCTGCTGTCACCGCCTCCCCCTGTCTCCTCCCCCACCTCACTCCACTGCACCTCCCCCAAGCTCTGTAGCAATGTGGGCCATGTAAGACCGGACTCTCACCTTGTGTGTGTGTGTGTGTGTGTGTGTGTGTGTGTGTGTGTGTGTGTGTGTGTGTGTGTGTGTGTGTGTGTGTGTGTGTGTGTGTGTGTGTGTGTGTGTAGAGTGATCTGTATAGGATAAGCCCACACCACCACCCTGGGTTTAAAGGGGTCTTTGGGTTCACAGGGTTGTTTTGAAACAGCCCCCTCCCCTTTTTGTCACAGATTTTTCTCTTTCCTGTTTTGTTTGTTACTCATTGATTTCATAATTTCATCTCTTTGATTGTTCTCTATCCTTTGCATTCTTTTTATTTCCCTTCTTTTAATCTGTTTCTTCTCATTCCTCTTTCCTCTCACCTTTCATGTATTTTTCTGCCATCCTTAACGGTCATCTCAACTCTTTTCTTAGTATTTTTACCCATGATTCCTCTCACCCTCCTCATCATTGATGTTTTTTTTACTTACTTGTTGCTGAAATTTACTATCTGTGGCACTTATGCTGTTTATGATGTGTTTATTGGTATTTACGATGTGCGATAGCCTCCAGTGAAGCCAAACTGAATTTTTTTTTTTCTGCTGCGTGCACTGACCAGAAAGTAGTAGCACATGACTTCATTCATCTCTGAATCCTCCTCACTCTTTATACCATTTTCTTGATTTCCTCCCTCTTCCAGTTACAGTGTTCGTCCCTCTCGCCCCTGTTCTCATTTATGATTGATTTATGATATGATTTATCATTGCAAAACAAAATAACAGGAACATTTTAAAATCATGAAAAGGCATTTACGTCACCACAAAATGAGGCTGAAAAGTTGAGTGAAATCTGTCTGAGCAGTAATTGATTTACCATCAAAAGCTTCACGTAGATACAGTAGATCTTACTTTTAATGCAGAGTTTATCTTAGAGACTTGATATGAAAGACTGGTTGTGAGTTATTCTCTCTGCCTCAGTCCATCCAGGCTCATATTGGGGTTTATATTTTTGATAACAAAATTGAAATTTTAATAATTTTGAGTGATCTTTCTCTTTCAGTCTTTTTCTCTGTTTTATCTTCACCTTTTCAAATTTCAGATGTTATTTCTCCAATAAACTCCTCATCTTTAAAAAATTCCAGTGAAATTGCCACAAATAAACAAGACCAGAAGTTGCCATAAACACTCGGGATTATCATTTTACATCCCGCTCTTCTCCTCTCCTTCCTCTCTCCCAGTCCTCCTCCCTCTGTCTCCTCTTCTGTACATCTTTTCCTGGTTGAACCCTATTACCCCTGTTACCTAAGGCAGCCTCTCTGGAGTGGGCGGGGCTTGCTGACATCACACCCGCTCCTGTGTCAGTTGGTTGGGGGGAGGGGAGAAAGAGGGGGAGGAGGAAGACAGGAAGCAAGCAAACAAGGGAGGTTTCCTACACCCGGCAGGCTGGAGCAGCTTTTAAACGACTCATTGTTTTGTAATTGTCCCAGTGGCCTTCTGTCCTCACTGGAGCGCCGGCAAAGCTGCGAGACGAGAGCTAGATGTTGAGAGCCACACACACACACACACACACGCTCACACACTTTGACACGCTCGGTTTAGACGGGACAGTGAGGAAGTGTGTTAGCAGTATGAAGGAGGAACACACATCAACTGGAGTACGTTTCTAATAGTGAAAGTGTAGAGGAGACATGGGTCTGTCATACGAGTAGGAGGCAAAAAAAACAACAACTTTGAGCCACATGACATGGGTGAGTAGCTGAATTTTTTTTGTTCAGCGTTTCTTTTCTGGCTATACTTTTTTTCACACATGTCTCAGTTTCTTCTCATCTCTGTGTTTGTCACGACATCTTTTCCGCTGTATGTGTTCTTATTTTATGGATGTTTGCAGGCACAAAGGAAGTTTCTATCATACTGACCTACATGTGGTGCAGTGCCAAGTCTGTGGCCAGGACCACTCGGGCAGTGCAGAGCTCAGAGGTTTCATAAGGCGTGTTATGAAATAGATGCAGGAGTTGTCCATGTTCCCAAAAAAAATCTACTCTTGTCTCCCATTCACAAGGACTTTAATATCAATTTATTCTGATATGTTTTTATTCCACTTCATTCAGGTGTTTCCTGTAAGTTTTCGTAACAGTGTTTCCCCAGGCCTGTGGAAATACTAACAAACTGGGTTAATTAATTAACTGTAGAAATCAGATAAATTTGCTTCTGGACACACTGTAATCTCTTGAGATGGGCGTAAAGTCGCCAGTGTGATGTTGTACGTCTTGTACAGATTGTAGAAAAACTTCTTTAAGATTTTCATATTTAGTGAGCGTAGTCTGGTGTGAGTATTACTGATATGATGAAATGGGAGTAGATCTCATTTAGTAAGAAGTTTTAAAGTCACTGACACTTTATTCAAGACGAAGTTTGGATTAAATGACCTCTAAAATGCAGTGTTTGTTCAGTCTTATGCTTGTGTAAGGATTACAGTGCACTTTGTTTCATAAAGAAGGACTCTCTGTGGTTGTGGTGGCTTTTGGAGTCGGTGTGTAGGTATTTCAGGGACCTTGACACAGATTTCAGCAGTCACTTTTATTCCTTTGTGTCCTTCATTCTGCCACAGACATACGAGCTGTCTGTCTGGGTCAACATGCTCGTATGTGTATTAGCTCTCATGTGGGTAGTTAAAGTTTCACACACATTGTCTATGTATTTCTGTGTCCACCACCTTTTTATCAAGCATTTTTCAGATTGAGTAACAATCATCATCGAGGTGTTTAAAGCTGATCGTCTTTCAAAATTCACTTCTTACTGATCAACAAACACATAAACAGGCAGCATGACTGTGTGGGCGGCTGCTTCCGTACATGCTCTGTAGTCCTGTGTGTGTGTGTGTGTGTGTGTGTGTGTGTGTGTGTGTGTGTGTGTGTGTTATGGAGGAGTTTTGGAGGAGGGGTGGTGTTGGTGGTAAGGGGACGATCAGCCGTACAAGTCCCCCCTCAGCGGGCCCCGGCTCCAGCATGAAGGGTTATGTAAGTTTTTCAGCTGCCAGCCCCCTCCTGCCTGCCTCAGCCTCACATTGCTATTGACTAGAGAGTAGCACACAGAGTGGTCGGCCGGTAGTCAGTGAGTCAGTCAGTCACTGTGGCAGTAGATTAAAGTCCAGCTGAGTGTAAAACAAAGCTGAGAGGAGGAGAATTACATCTCCTCTTTACTGTTCATTTTGCCCCGCCGAAAGAGGAGGCGGTTTTGAGAGGTTGATAGGGAGTTCGAGAGCAGGGGATAAGAGAGGCGAGGAAGAAGAAAAGCAGAGAAGACCGGCTCTTCTCTTTACTCGATAACCATGCTGCTCCTGGACGAATCAGAGTCATTCGCAGGTAGGTGACATCATCATCCTGACCCTTGAAGAAGAGATGAATCCCAGATCTCGAGGAAAGGTGGTTGAAAGTTTGCGTGAAACAGAGAGCTGGGTAAAATTTGGAAGTAGCAAAGAGGGGGAAATACGAGGGAGTGCAAAAAGGTTTTAAATGTTTGCGATGCTTTGGGAAGAGGTAGAAAAGCTGCGCAGAAAGCTGCAGAGATACTCAGTAGTTCATCTTATTAGATAATGAACAATGCTTCATAAATGAGGATTAAAGCAGACATGATGAGGTGAAAATCCTCTCAGAAGTGTCCAGAATGTGCAGCAGTAGCTGATTGACGCTTATCAAGTTACTTAACATTGTTGTGTAACACTGGATCCATACCTACTTATGCATGCACGCTCCATCTTTTCTCTCTGCTCTTTCATCTCTCCATGTTTTCTCACCTTTCACTCACACTCATCCATCCCCGCTCCCTCAGTGTTCAGTTCGACCCATTTTCTACCCTTTCTGTACGTCCATCTTTCAGCCGCTCTCTCTCTCCCACTCGTGCCCGACTGTCTCTCTCTCTCGTGTTGTTGTCTCAGGCCCGCCCTCCAGTTGGCTGTTTCTACGGTTACTTAAACCAATGCCGGTGCGTGATTGGTGGATCTGTGTAGGACTGGGCCATGCTGGAAGCGTGAACATGTGGAGGCAGGAAAACATATGGTTCATCAGACCAGTGGGTTAGAGGGGTAAACGTGTGAGGCAGCAGGCAGGGACAGAGCGCAGTCTGTCTGGATGAATGAACGTAAAACCTGAAAATGAAGAGTTGTTTTTTTTATATAATGTGTTTCATGTATTCACTCAGCAAAGGCAAGACACCATGCAAGAGTTCAAAAAAGTGTTATTTTGCCAACATGAAGGGAGAGGGAAGGGTTTATTTTCCATTTTTTTGCTTATTTTTAACAGTTAAATTGTTATACACAGTGATTTGTGCCACAATCTTACTCGATAAAGGTTCATGTTAGTTATTTTTGAGTCAGTTAACCCTGCAATAAATCCTCAGATTGTTTTTTGTTACTTTTTCATCAAACAAGACTTTTCATTTTTTGAGGGTATGTTGTTTAGTGCATCGACTCTGTAGGTTTTATCCACTGATCTTGTCCTGGTTTAAACAGTGATATGTTTTTTGCGTGTTGTCTCTGAACATTGGATTTTAAATAATCGTAAAGTTATGAAGTCGCTTCATGCTAAATGCTGACTCAAGGTGCTTCCATCACTTCAAATGAAAGTGAGTGAAAGAACAGTCTGCCTTTTTGTGGTCAACCGGTGGTTGACTCAGACTCACAGACGCAGACCCTCAGAAGGTGAACTACATGTTCAGGCGGACTAAGATCATGTGACTGACTTTGCCAGGAAAGAAGGTTAAAGTTTGTCCTTTGTCCTGCATTACCTTGTCTATATGATCAGTATCGTTTTTTTTTTTTTGTATTGTCGTAAATTTCCCCCAGAGTTCACTCAATATACATGTGAAGACTGTTAGATTAAAGCTCCAAATCAGCACTAACCGCTATTGTTTCATTTCAAATCCAGAATAATGACACAAAACTGTGAAAAGTGTATAACTGTCCAGACTATTTGCTGTCTGACATTAGGAACAGAGGTATTTATAGCATGAAGGTTCCTAAAGCAAATTGTTTATTTATCTCTGGGCTGTAAAATTAATATTTTAAGAGTTTAAACAAAATAAGTGTGCGTGAAAAGGTCGTCCATTTATTATTCAGCAGCTCTGAACTGATCAGTGAAGGATCCTGTGAAAGTCTGTCATCGTTTGTTTTGGTTTTGCTCGGGGTGCACAGTGTTCTTCTGAGTCTCCCTCCCACTGTTGGCATTTATTTTGAAAAGCATTCACAGGCATCCTTTCTGGAGACACAACTAATGTCTACATGCTCGTAATTCTTGGGATCGCTCTGGGTGCTTGGCTCGCTGTAAAAAAGAGACACTAGATGCCTTGTCATCGCGAATGTGGCACGTCGTCTAGTGATAAAGGCTAAAAGAACACACTGTTCTCCCTCGAATCCATTGTGTAGGTCGTGCGTATGAATGTGTGTGTTTATGCACATCTTCCTGCAAGCACAATCTGTCCATCAGTGACGACCTGCTTATTGTGGAAAGAAAGGAAAAAAGTCAGTTTAACAGCAGCAACACCTCTGTGTTAAGAAAACAGGATGGAGCTTGTTGAACAGATTCTTGTTTTTCTTCGTGCTGTACTGCACTGCAACAGCTCTGTTCAGCTGTGATCAGTCCCGGCACGCCAGGCAGGAGCAACCTGTCCGGTTCAGACCAGCTCCATGGTTCAGGCCAAATGCCGGGTGCACGTGTAGTCTCGCTGCTTTCATAACGCCACAGCGCAGGGAGGATGTAGGCTTCGCTGGGCCGGCCACATGGCTTTCATTCCCACTTTCCTAATGTCGTCTTTGTTGAACATCGGGAGGTTTGATCTCTTCCTGCTGTCAGATCATATAGCTTCTGTCTTTGTTCTCCTTCAATGTAAATTTCCTCCATTTAAGTTCTCTTTGTCAGGCTCGCCGCTGCACAATGCCACTGACTTTGCCCATCCCCTCCTCTCTCTGCTTCTTTTTCTCCTCTTTGTGTTCGTCTCCTCATGCTTTCCAGTCTTATAGATTTATTCCTCATGAGTACAGATTTTATCCCTCATCTCCTCTGTTTATTTTTATCCCTCTGTTACGCTTGTCTCTCTTGTTGGTGCACGAAGAAACTGCTGTTGTCTCTGTCTTACCTAATTCAACCCCATCTCTCTCTTCCTCTCTCTCATTAAATGGATGCAGTGCTGTACAGTGTTACCTTACAGCTGTTTTGTGATCAGAGAGTGAACATCATGAAGACAATGCCTGTCCCATTATTTCACATCACAACCAAATACTGCCAGTACCTTTTTTATAAAGCCTCTGGAACCTTTAAATATGTAAAATCTCAGTCATTGTCATTGGGGAAATTGAACTTTGTACTTCTTTGTACTTTATCTGCCTTGTCATAAGGAGTGAAAACTCAATGGTCTGGTTCAGTTCCAAGAAGCTATAGTCACTGATAACGTTGACATAGTTTGTTCATTTTTTGAGCTGAATGATCACACCACTGTGACGTTAAGCATTCTTCAGAACAGTGCAGTTCGTTTATAGTCTTAAAACAACACTTGAGTGAAAGAAGTAATTCCTGAGTTTTTTAATTAGCTTATTTGACGTCAGGCCATCGTTAAGCCAACAAGAAACTGATGACGCACCAACAACAGACATGGTAAAACGGTCAGAGTCAGTCTGATGCATTATGGCAGACGTTTTGGTGTTGGTTTCTTGGTTGACCATCACAGTAACGATAATAAGTGGCAGCGTCAGACTTGTATTCGTGTGTGTGTTTGTGTCCTCTCTCCTCCTCTTCCTCCCTCCTCAGCTGCAGTGACACACTGGCCTACAAACAGAGCGCTCCACCTTGCTTCACCTCTCTCTCTCTCTCTCTCTCTCTCTCTCTCTCTCTCTCTCTCTCTCTCTCTCTCTCTCTCTCTCTCTCTCTCTCTCTCTCTCTCTCTCTCTCTCTCTATCACCCAGTTGTTCTCTTTTACCTTCTTTCTCTCTCCTCATTCTTTGTCGTGTTTGTCTCTCAACACCTCATAGTTTGTCTGACACGTACGCACAAAAATGCGCTTGCATACACACACATGGAGCCAGCAGGATGGTTTCGTAACTCACATGCTTTGCTCTAATAAAGCAGCCTTAATAACTCATTCAGGACATCATGTTATATAAGTGTGCGTGCGTGCGTGTCATGTTGAGAGCTGTATTATTCTTTCGATATGTATTTTCTCTTTCTCAAAGCACATTATGTAACCCTGATAAATCTTTATTTGTCTTGGCAAGGAAACCACAAGTATTTCTTTTTTTCTTCACCTATGGTGTGCGTCTTTCTTTGTGTCTGATGATTGTGGTATTTTTCCTCAGCTCACCCCTGCAGACACAATGAATAGTTGCAACAAAAAGGTGTGGGAGCAGTAATAGTTGTCAGTGATCTGGACTAAAGATAGATTAGCATACCCCGTTGTCCTGATTGTCAGGACATAAATTGATTAAAAATTTTGGTATTTGATTGATCAAATGTCACTTTTAAAGCAGAAAAGTCCCATTCTCACATGTGAGTATTTCCTTTTCTCAGTCTTGTGTTACTGTATACTGATACTATGTGGGTTTTGGACTAGTTGTCGGACAAAACAAGCAGTTTGGGTTAATAATTGGGAAGTTATGGCAGGCATTCTTCACTACTTTCAGCGATTTAGAAAAATAATTATTCAGAAAAATTATGAATTGTACATCTAATTCCAGCCAAACTGGAAAGATCAGACCCATTGTGTCCAAAGAGAAGAGCAACACAGTGTTCAGAACAATAAACATTCATGAAATCGATGAATTATTGTGTTACATCGATCAATGAGTTAGAAAAGGTCACATCTCTAAGAACTTCAGAGGCTAAATCCACAGTTCTTGACCTTGTGACTGATGAGGTGAAGTCTCTGGCAGGAGATGAGACTTTAATTCTTCAGTCTGTCTTGCTCTCAATTGATTTATTGATTTGTTTATCCCGGAGGCAGTTCACCTGGGTCACTTTTTCCTGTTGCTGCCATTTGAAAAACAGTCATAAAAAAGTAAGAACCGTATAAACTCGGCTAAACAGCAAAAGCGAGGCAGAAAATCCCAACGTCAACATCCCACGTAAACACTGTCTCACACGCAAGACACACTCATCATAACACATGTGCCTGTGTGTGTGTGTGTGTGTGTGTGTGTGTGTGTGTGTGTTTTCTGAGTGTTCTTAGATGTTCTTTAAGTATGTCTGTGTTTGTCTGGGTCCGCCAGCCCTTGTGAGTGTGTGTGTGTGTGTGTGTGTACGTTAAGGACGTACGATGTGTACGTTAAGGACGTAAGGAAGGTTCTTGTGAACATGTTGGTTGTATAACAGCCAGAGGCAGCGGTTACATAAGAGCCCCCCCCCCCTGTCCACCCAGCCTGAGCGTTGGTGGCCTGTCTGTCTGTTAGAGAGCAACTTTCTGTCTGAGTGAGACCCGTGTCTGTCTGTGTGTGTGTGTGTGTGCTTACTAAAGCAGGTCATCGTATTGTGCTGCAGCCTCTTGAGGAGCCATGAGGTGGAAATCCAAGAAAAAATAAGAAGTTTTATGTGCTGCGTGTTGAGCTCAAATTCGGTCCCGTCTCCATATTTTTGTCATGTTGCCAATTTGACCCGCTTCTGACATTTCTGACATAAACACAAACGCCCCATTGAATCGGATGCTGCTGGCTACTGTCAGATAAAATCAGGCTTCCTGTTTTATGACGTCTGTGTTTTGTGTTTTTCCATCATGTCTCAGTATGCACGTTCTCGATTTTATGTCCAACAAAGTGCACGGACGTGTTTGGCTTTGTTCTCTGTCATTCTGTTGGATTTGTCAAGAACTGAAAAAATAGATTAACATGTCAGTGAATTGAAGTCACATTTAAAGGTGATTGCATTTGTCTATGAATGAGGAGTAAATCCAGACTTGATTCTAGATTTACAAGGGAAAAAGTGATGTGTCTTTGTGTTGGAGTAGGTTAGATTATTGATTATCTTGTGCTGGAAGTGCCTTGATGTTTGGATAAGTTACAGTTAAAAGAAACGTGAGACTCGTTCCTTGAAAGTGGGATTTATTGGTGATTTTTCCCCTTATATAGTCAATTGAAATGGAGAGTAACCTCTGTTCCCTAACAGAGATCTCATTTCCTCAAGTTCATCTACAATTATTTGTTTTTTATTCAGTTTTGCTCAAACATTGCAGTATGATTCAGCCTCATCTATAGAAGGTCAATCACTGTATAAGTACAGTGTTTGTCTGTATTGTTGTTCACCATTATTTCATGAACTATTTACTTGAATCATGTGATCCCATAATTATCGATACAAATGTGCATCACTATATTCAGAGTATCTGACTAAACACACTCTGTACAGTATGGTTTCGACAAAATGCAAACCTTCAGTTAACCGCCATTATCAAAGAACATGATGTCAGACTCATGTTGTCAACTCTTCACTTTGTCGATCAGACAGGTGTTATTTAACCGTACTGATGACAGCATGTCGATTGTCTCAAGGTCTTCCAGACCTGTGAGGCATTATTCTGTTTTTCTAACCAAACGTCAGCGGGACGAGGTTATGTAACAAGGAGGGCACGGCTCTAACGTGTACCTGAGCTAGAGGAAAGAAAACTTCACAGAAATAACAGGCAAGATGACAAGATGAGAGGAGTATAAAAGGGAGTTTGGAGTTGAGAGAGGCAGATGGAGAGAGGAGAGGTGTCAAGGAGAAATGAAAGAAGAGGAGTTCAGTAAGTACAGCCAGGTAATTGAGAAGGAGGAGGATGAAGAGGAGAAGGTGTTGGCAGGTAGACACAGAGACAGATAAGAAAAGAGGTGGAGGAGGAAGGAGAACACATAAGATGTGAGTGAGATGAGATGGGAAGGTGAATATGAGACACTGGATGGGTCAGACAAGAGCAGCAGAAACTGTAAATCTCCACGATATTTGATTGCACTGATGTGGATTGGTGTAATTGGGGCAGAGTGATATAATTAGGATAGAAATATGTAGATGAATAGTTGGAGAGGGAATGAAATGTAAAACAAATGATCTCTAAGTTGTAGTATGTATATTTTAGCTATATAAAAGCTTTCACAGAAAGGTACCCAGATTTATTTTTTTTTCTACAACACACCGTAAAGGTTAAAGGTTGTTGTTCTCTGCTACAAGAAGCTCTTTTCCTTCCACCCTAACCCCTGCAGAAGTTCTAAGATGTCAATGGAAAACAATCTCCTAAGCAGATTTCACATTTTTTGATTGTGTTCCTTTTAAAAATGATTAATGCGTCTATGTTAAATGACAAGAGGAGTTTAGCTTCGTTAATCAAAGGTGGTATTGGCAAAGTTAAACCCTTTTCAAGTTTTTTCCAAACATGTTGAATAACTATGACAGAAAAAGTATATTTATGGTTCTTAGTAGAGATTGCACAAAATGAATTTGTGTTTCTCCCTGAAAACATCCAGCTAAGAGTCTGAGAACGTTTTTTGATCAAATATAGATGAATGGTTTCGGTGCTTACATTGACATCAAGCAGAGGACGGGAGAGTGAGCCGCAGACAGACTGTTCACTTCTGCCATTTTATTCTGGGTCAGTGACTCACAAAGAAGAGGAGCAGAGACACTTTAGACATTGAACGATGGATGTTTGTGCAGGAAACCACTGGAAACACACACACACCTGAAAACAGTGGCTCCCATTCATTAGTTTGCTGTGTCTCACTGCTACGTGTTTCAGTATGGGTAAATGACAGTGGACCTGGTATGTAGGTCAAGCACTCATGAGGACTTTATGTTTCCTGTGTGAATGTGTGTGTGTCTCCCAGTTTGCTCCTAGTTATGTGAATTCATGATTTATGGATGCAAATAAATGTCATGAAGGTATCTGTTTTTAAAAAAGCTCTCCAAAGGCTCTTTAAATATCTGATTGTTTCACACCAGCATTATCATGAACAAGAATTTGAGTTTGTAGAATTTGACAGCTGCTGCCATCTGCAAAGATGCAGCTTGGATTCATGATAGTTATGTTGGCCTCCAACGAAAACAAGTTTTCACAGCAGGCAAAAAAAAGCAGCAAAAGTACATAAAACGTTGTCAAAACACTGCATTCTGCATGTGTTACTCACCTCCTGTTTATCCATTGGTCAGATCGTAGCTCACCGATTGGCTAGGCCTGATTAGATCGAGTCTGGCTCATTCGTAAATCAAATTCCTGGACAGTAGCCATTCTGTGGTGCTATGCCACTTTACAGGTTACCTGCAGGAGTTAAACATCAACTGAACTCTTCTCAAAACTTCAAAATCACATCTTAAATCCTTAAACAATTGCTGGCCTTGCTAAAATTGCTGAATTCTGGGTTGTGGCTCATAGTTTTCTAAGAATCCAGATCGCCGAGGGGACGTCACAGTCAGTTCTGTGACAGCCTGTAATAATTATTAATGCAGCAGCTCAAGAAAATGTTGTTGGACTTCACAGATGATAATCTTTACTCGTGTTTTGTGCTCAAGGGCGGACGTTTACTGATCTGTTCCAGAGAAGTCTCTTTTTTTCTCTGAAGGGAAGCCGCTGATAGATTACATGGAAACATTATTCGGTCTGAAGCTTTTCATCACTGTTGGGTGATAATGATGCATCGCTAACAGTTTTTAATGGGTTTTCACACCTAAATGTAACACAAATTTGTCAGACTCTAGAGGAGCTGATGGGAAAACACACTGTAACGTGCGGCTTTTATACATTACTGCTGTTGATACAGTCAGATACAGTCAATCTTTCTCTTTCCTCTTTGACACTGACACACTTAAGGCAGTGGCACTTATTTGAAACGCACATCCACAGAGTGGGGTGTTTGTCAGAGCAATGCGAGGAGTTATATAAACACTTAACATATACGTAGAAGTGGTTACATAACCTTGTGGTTGCAGAAGACATTTCCCCACTGTAACCCCCCTCTGAGACACACACAAACACACACTTGCCATGATTTTGTTGCCTGTGGCCTCACATTCTTTGGAGCCACATATCTCTCAAGTACATGTTGTGTTGTTTGTGAGAAGCAGCAAGTCTTTTACCCACAGGGAGTGTCCAACAGAACAAATTAATGGCGTAGAAATGTTGCTGCAGATGCTCTTTATGGTACTTACTGACTGCTCATGACTCAGCATTTTCACCAAAACACTCATGCTCTCACTTTCTCTGCTCAGTGTGTGTCTGGTGGCGATGAAGGTCAGGAGTTGAAATGCATTCATTGATTCATGTGTCACGTCACGTCATCTCACCTACATGTTGTCTTCATGCTTGCATCTTCTCCTGTCAACTTGAGTTTGACTAGGTTGCCTAGCAACAATCCACTCTCAAGCTCTAATTTTCACCTTAAGATACCTCCGTTGGACTTGGGCACAAGGGAGTGTTTCTTAATGAGGTGGGGAGGCCACAGGAGCTGAATTTAGACCAGAATTTAAAGCAACATGTAGTTACTGCAGTTAAAGTGTGAGCAGTAGTGACGGGTTCATTTATCACTTGTTCTGCCAACCTGTTTGTTTCAGCTGAAGTTAAAACACAGAGATGAAGTTAAAACACAGAGATGAAAGAAGTCACAAAGTTAGCTGATATTATTTTGTGGCAGTGATTTTTCAGAAAATTACAGTCAAACAAAAAGGCATTGGCTTAAAAGTCCAGCATGTAGCATTAAATTGCATCTAGTGATGTAATTGCTGATTGCAACCACTTTGCAAAAGGCCCTATTTTAGAGCCAGTGTTTAGTTTGTCCCTTCTGGGTTACTGTAGAAACATGGCAGACTACGTAGAAGATGACCCACAGCGTCTGTAGATATAAAAGACTCTTCTAAGGTAACAAAAATAAATTATCCTTATTTTCAGGTGATTGTACGCTAATAATAACATAGTTATGCACATTACATTACATTTCTGAGTGCTCTAAATCTGGGGCTTTAAGTCTGTGTTTGGAGAGAAGACATGAGGTCACCTTTGTTAGTTTGACAAGTAAAGTGATACTATCATTAGAATATCAAACACTCTTCTCTTCTTCTGTCCTCTTCTTGCTTGCTTTGGTCATCTTGGATTCATGTTAACAATTAGTTCCATATGTTGCAAGTTTTCATGGAGGGAAAAAAAACACCAAAAGAAACTTTTTGAACCACTCACGCAGTGTAAAACACGTCCGTTCATTAAAATAATGTGTTGCAAACAGTGATCATTTCACAAAATATGGCGAAACACTAGCATCCAATGAATTTTCAAGGAAATCATTAAAGAAGCAGGATCTCAAGTCTTTTATCTGGAAGCCGATATGATCTGTAACTGTTTGTGTGTGAAAACTTTTTGTGTGTACAAGAGGAGTCTTCTCTCTTTGCACACTGACAAAAAAAAGTTTGAGAGTTTCTTCATATATATAAAAAGGCCCCATTTATTAAATATTATATTACATAAAAGGTGAAGAGCAAAAAAAGTGCTGGTCATGTGATCATTGACAGCAGAAACTGAATATAATATGCATTACTATGTTTACTGACTGTTTCAGACCAGGTTATTCTAGAAACTTCTATATTTAAGGCACCTTACCTTGTCTACTTGCACATGACATGCAGTACATTTTGATTGCCTAAGTTGCTTATTGTGGCAACTTTTTCCTTCAACGAGCTCATATGTATATAACATCTTTCAAATGAATGTTTTTAGAATCAGATTGAAAAATCATTGGAAGTTGCCAAAGTTTGATATTTTTAAAACTGACACAAGAGAACAATAGCACTCAAACCATCAGCTACAAACCAAAGGAAACTTCTTGAAGCCAGACACAAACCTAGAAGCTGAGTGCATGAAAAAAACCAGGACACAACTGGTAGAGTATCATAGTTAAGTCAATAAACTCCACCTGTGGCCTTTTCGGACGAAATCCGACACTGTGGCGAAAACACAGGTTTTCCCATTCATTTGAAAAGGGGATAACTACATTTCGACTGCGGCGGTGTGAGCCACAGGGTATGCAGACAATAAGTACATGCCGTGTGACCTGTAGTGGAGAAATTGAGCCAGATTCTTTTGGACATACTTACTGAGTGCTATCCTGATGGAGTGTGTGTGTTTGTTTAGCAAGATTCAAGAAAGGTTTTCAGTTTCCTTGGTCCTCTGTGGGGAGCATGCAGTGATTCATTAGTTATGTAATGTATTTTGTGTATTTGTGTGTGTGCAAGTTGTATAACCTGCTCTCACTGTCTGGTCCTAATTCAGTAAGACTCTCCCCAATGTGTGTGTGTGTGTGTGTGTGTGTGTGTGTGTGTGTGTGTGTGTGTGTGTGTGTGTGTGTGTGTGTGTGTGTGTGTGTGTGTGTGTGTGTGTGTGTGTGTGTGTGTGTACATCTACCTGTATCTATGTGATTGTGTGTGTGTGAGGCACTTCACCTTCACAGCTTCCAAATTGTGAACATAACGTCTCCTCTTACCTTTCGAAGTTGAGTTTCATCCTGACAGGATGTGAGGGAATAGATGTATAGAATATTGACAGGACACGTGTATGTTGAAGGTTATGAAACTTGTTCTTCTATGTGTTTTCTTTAAATGCAGTTCTTGTAAAAGTATTTCTTTCCACTGCGGAACCGAAACAAGTGATTTAATAAAAGCTGGCATTCATCCAAAGTGACAAATGTTACATAAGTGGCTGAGGCTGACGCTACTCTGTCCACACTTTGATATAAAAATCCAACCTCAAAAGAAAGGACATAGCTTTTAGTTCCAGCTTAATCAGCTTAGCGCTCTGTTGCAGTTGTACACATTATTTTCATTATCAGTTGATCTGTTTATTACTCTTGATTCAATGGCTTGTATTGTAATATCAAAAGAAAGACGGGAAAATACCCATTACTATTCCTCTTTGAAGTCTTCCAGTTGCATGTATTCGCAGCTCCCCACCATGATAATGTTCTTCGACTGACCTTTTACACATTAAACAGCAGAAAGGGTGAGATAAATTCAATTAATTAACTGTTAATGTCGATAATGAATCATGGTGGCACTATAGGCAGTTACATGAACACGAGCCAAACAACATAAAATCAGCCCGACACAGATACTTTGTCTCCTCTTCCTGCTGCTCTCACCGCCAACCAGAAGTCCTTATCTTTTTAAAAACTGCTAAATTTCTCTGGTAAAACCATTAAAGTGGTTGTTACTTTGTTATGATCTGCTAATGTCCTGTTCCACTGCATTCCACACTCATTTTCCCCATTAGATTTCCCAGGAAACATAAATCCCGTACAGACTTATAAGAAAACGTGCGCTTCTTATGCAACATCATATTATGTTTATTGTTTTTAAACTTCTTAATTTTCATTTGTTGATTTTGCTTCTTATTTCAAAGGAAAATCTGTTTTTCATATTTGGATTGGATAAAGGCTTCATGCCAAAAAATCAAAACAAAAGTCAGTGGATTTGTCAGGCTATTAGTCTTAAATGAAAACATCATTTTTGGTGTTTTTATCAGTTTCAGGACAAACAAACGTTTGATATATTTGGACATAAACACTACATACAATACAATAAACCATCTTGAAATCAGGTGCTGCATGCATGTGTGGACACTGGCTATGGGCACAAGGTGTGCTTTACAACTAATAAAATCATATTTCGTAACGTGTTTCATAAAAGCCCTGTCTGCATATCTCTCTCTCTCTCTGTCTCTTGGTGAATAATTCCTGGACTTGTTGTCCTCTTAACCCGAACAGAGGAAGCAGTCCTGCTTCCCAGAAACTGTGTGTGTGTGTGTGTGTGTGTGTGTGTGTGTGTGTGTGTGTGTGTGTGTGTGTGTGTGTGTGTGTGTGTGTGTGTGTGTGTGTGTGTGTGTGTGTGTGTGTGTGTGTGTGTGTGTGTGTGTTTCCACCTCCTCTCACTCTCAAGTAAATATCTTTTTCTTTCTCTTTGAATGATGACCTCGCTTTCATCTCTCCCCCCCTCTCCTCTCTCTTTCCTGTCTGCCCCCTCAGTGTCTCTTTTGAGTGCTCCCCGTGTGTGCGCGCATGTGTGTTGTGTCCCCGTGCATTTCAGGAATCGTTATATAACTATTTTGTAAGGTAGAGTTGCACGGTAAACCAGGGTAACATGGTGATTGAGTGAATGTGTTATTTACGTCAAGAAAACTTGTTTTGCTTTCGTATCTCTAATAACTATATATAATAACTAGTAATAAACTGTGTCCAATCTCATGAAAGCTTTCACATTTACTGGTAGCTCATTCTGAGAAAAAAAAATCATCTATGTTTCCTGTGTTTTCGATTGGAATAAGTGGATGGAGGAGGACTGGAGGAGGACCGGGTAATTAGCATGAGCAAAACACTACAGACGTCACAGTGCTGCACATACTGTACTCATATGAAAACCCATTGAAACTCATTTAAAGGAGCCAAAAGAAACATAGTGAAACCTTAAATGTAAGTGCTTATTGTGGATTAAATCCAACCAGGGGACTCTGAGATGAAAAGACACAAAGCAACACGCAGACTTAACCAATTTCCTCACAATGACTCTGCAAGAAACCTCCACACACACACACACACACACACACACACACACACACACACACACACACACACACACACAGAGGAGCTTTAAACCTGGTGGATTGTTGAGAACAAGTCAAGAGTCTACAGCCATGCTGTCGACTAACATTAATGTGCTAACATGATGACATTAATAATGCTAACATGTTAATGTTTAGCCAGTACAATTTAAACCACTATTTGCTAAGCTAATTGCTAATTGGCATCAAACCGCAGAGGCTGATGGGAATGTTTGACGGTGCAATGTTAAAGGTTATGGGATGTCCACTCAGATTGCGTACAGCGTATTATTCAGATTTTTGTCCGATTTTTGTCTTTTCACTCAAAAACACACCTGCTGGTGCTGTCAGAGCAAACGTTAGGGGATCAGCAGAATCAGCAGGATTCATCCTCTGATGACCATGACAAGCCATCCAGTGGTTGTTGAGTTCAGAACAAAGTAGTTGTTTCAATGTGCATAAATTCATTTCAACAAAAAATGATACTGATCTATGGATTTATAGTTTGGACCTGGACCTGATTCAGGGTCAGATCTTGAAAGGAGCTGAGTGAACCTGGGAAAACCTCTAATGTAACACATTTGTCACTGGATGTATTTTTGATGCTGATCCAAAGAACCATTGAACAAGTCATTACCATACCAAAATCTGAGGAGTTTGTGGTCTGAGCAGATATCTGTGTGCTACATGTTTTCTAGTATGCTTGTGATTGAGCTCGGTTCTGTGCTTGTTCATGGTGGGAATTGTTGAGCCTGTAGATAATATTATAAAGAGTATGGTCTAGACCTGCTCTATATGGAAAGTGTCATGAGATAACTTCTGCTGTGATTTCATGCTATATAAATAAAACAAAAAAGTGAATTTAATTGATTTTACACTTTGATGACCTGTCATTAGAATTACTGTTATTATCATTATTACTGTGTTATTAGCAGACACATCAAGAAGTTTGTTATCACGTAGATGGACTGAAGGGGCGTTTTATGTAAGTTGTTTTTCAACACACAGTGAGCTCATCACCAGCCTCCATCCTCCATTATGTTAAGGATCTGTGCGTGTGTGCACGCATTCGTGATTCTGATAATGTGGGAAAATTTAGGTTTTCCAGGTGTCATGCAGTGAACATGTCTTATATGTCTTCCTGTGTGTGTGTGTGTGTGTGTGTGTGTGTGTGTAAACTGAAAATCATGTGTTGGCAGTTTGTCCTTGTTTGTCCAGACATCCCAGGCCGATTCTTGGCTGGACTGGCCTACACATTTGTGTGTGTGTTTGTTTGTGCATGTGTGTGTTGATTTTATATTCTTATGTGAACACTTGTCCTCTGGAATTTGTGTGTGTGTGTGTGTGTGTGTGTGTGTGTGTGTGTGTGTGTGTGTGTGTGTGTGTGTGTGTGGTGTCAGTGTTTGTGTCCTGTCTTGTGTTTCATAAGCCGTCCATATTTATGATCCAGCTCTTACATAAGCTCAGATCTGGTTCAGTGTGTCTCTGCCAGAACAACTGAGAGGGAGAGAGAGAGGAGGAGGAGGAGAAGAGGTGGAGAAGAAGGTGAAAGTGAAATTCAGGCAGATTGAGGGGAGAAGAAACAGAGAGAGAAGTAGAAACGAAAACAAGGTTTAAAAATAGAAATCAGAAGGACAGAACAGAGCTCCATACGTTTTAGTTTTCACGGTTTGGTATTGAAGTATGCTTTGGCTCAGGATGAGAGGACTCTTCTTCAGGGTGTTTTGTAAATGTAGTTGAGTTAAATGTTAATTTGAATAAATTTGAAAACTTAAATTCTTACAGGCTCCGGCTGACAACAGCAGCTGGAATGAGTCAAACCAGTTTGATGGAAGTTTCCATGTCAAACACAGTAAACAGGCGTGTTTGGAAAGATGTCAGCAGCTCGAACAAACAGGTCCTAATGAATTTAAGAAACACTGCTGCGAGAGATATGTGAATATGATGACATTTAACCATTTTGTAAAAATAAAACAGCAAATTTTCTTTGATCTTATACATGACTATAATACTGGAGTTTTTTAAGTAGCAAAGAAGTGAGTTTGGACAAAAATATGATCATTTTTTTAAAATAGAGATTACTTTTATTTTGTCTCTTTTACATAGAAGGATTGTGGCTGGACAGACTTTGAGTAAAAGGGATAAAAATTCAAATATCCAGTTGTACATGGCTACTGTGGGTCCATCTGTTGTAGTGCACACGTAACTTTGCCAAGTCACTGTCCTGTTTTTATGGACAAGGAGTGTCTCATCCACATCATAATGGAAAAAATAATACAGTAATGATACTGAAACACTGTAGACGTGCTTCATGGGAGGATTTGCATATTTGACTTGGGATTGTTCACATAGCGATTCATTTATATAATTTATAATGTCTTCCTGTTCCTACTGCCAGTCATAACAATAGATGTGATGACACGTTTAATCAGTTTTGAGACGCCCAGAAGGCCTTACTATATTCATCTGATGACAAAACCCACTTAGCGTTTAAGGGAGGGGTGTACTGGTTTTGGCAGTTGGGACTCTTTTTGATTATTTTAATTGCTGCTGATTTGTTTAACAACATCTGAAACAGGCTCTTGACTCGTGGTAGCAGTGATTTGAATAAAAGGCCTTCACATAGTATGTACAGGATCAGTAGTTAATATAAAACAGCAGGACGTGCGGATATAAAGTGAGGCTCCCAGGATAGTTAAAAGACGATGGTGGGAATCTTTGGGAATTCAGAATTGATTCTTGAATCTTTCATAATTTTAATTTTGAAATGTTACCATGTATCTTGGGGCAACATTATTCTTTGCAGAAAACTGCCAGTAATATGTTTAAAGCTTTGAGTTAGCTTCAAGATTGGACTAGTTCAAAAGATTTATTGACTTCCATAGCAACACAGAGAGCAGCTCCATCTGACTACAGTGTTGCTAGCATAGCATTTAGTGAAGAGAAACAATAAAGTTTAAGTGTACAGGTACGATTTTATTGTACTTGTCTGTAAATTGATTCAGTAATATTTCCTTTTTTATTACATAATAATAACCACTAATTTTTTCTTTTTGTCACACAGACCAGTCCCACAGTGCCCCCTTCAGCTCCGAGAATGAGGCTCAGGGAGGCGACTCAGCTGCATGGCAGTGCACCCCTCCCCCATCTACCTCACCTTCGGGAGAGACGCCGGCCCACCCTCCTGCCTCCCAGCTGTCCAGACCCAGATCCAGGCCGGTCAGCCAAAGCCCCTCCCCTCCCTCTGTCCTGACAGGAGCCAAAAAGAGGGGCTCCAAACCGACACACATGAGACGTAACATCAGGTACTGTACTCTCACTTGAACTAGGAAGATTGTAAGATCGTCTTCGTGGAGGAGTTCAAATGGATGCACGGCTGTTTATTCTGCAGGGATTTCTTATTAAAGCTTTAGATGAAGAGTTCATTATATTAACATTATATTAAGGTCAGGTTACCACTGAAGTAATGAATCATCTGAAGATCGTTGATCATGAAATACAAGGCGCACTGTGGATAGTCATATGTTTTTTATATTAGATTAGAACACAGTCAAAACAAGTATATTTCTGCTGAGATGCGGAGTACTCAAATTATTCAACACGTTCTGTAATAACATTCATTATTTATTGGATAATATTTCCCTGTGTTCATGCCGATTTTGACTAAAGCACACACCAATTACTGACGAAATCTGTCATTAATTATACTTAAGCATGCTCCTTCTGCAGCTTCATTCCTCCGACTGCCAATAACCACAATGGAGCTCAGCCACAAGTATGCTGTTGCTTTTACATAACGGTGTCAATAACATCAAACGTGTCAGAGATGCAAACTCAGGTTTCAGTGTTTGCGTGGAGTAATTTCCCTCAGTGCTTATATTACATTAAAAGTGCTTATATTATATTATTAGCACTAATTAGTTACCTTCCTTAGTTCTCCTAACCAGAAGGGTTAGAATTTCAACAATGAATTATTTGTTTCATATCAGTCTCTCTCAAATAATGAAATTATGCAGCAGTCAAAATATCGGCAGTTCCCTCTGTTTCTGTAGAAACTTTGCGAGGCTCAGCTGAAGGCAGTGCCAAAATGAAACTAACAATAACAACAAGAGGAAAGAATAAGTTAATAATAATAATGATAAATGCAGCCTATCCATTTGTGCCAGTGTAAAAACAAAGATATACCAAAGTTTTAGGCAGGCTAACTCCCAGCATCCTACAAATATTAGCTATGCTAAATAGGCTACATTTGAGACTACTTTTTATTTATCAAATTTATATATATATATATATATATATATATATATATATATATATATATATATATATATATATATATATATATATATATATATATATATATATATATATATATATATATATATATATATATATATATATAATATATTTTTTTACCAATGTTATTTTTGTCTTGTGTCTGTGTAGGAAGTTACTGAGGGATCATCAGTTGGAGGCAGTGACCAAAGCCGCCCAGCAGGATGAGTTGGAGAGGAGGCGACGTCTGGAGCATCAGAGAAAACAGGAGTTCCCGGTACCACTGCTGCCTGAATACACAACTGGTGAGAGCGTGAACCTCCAAATAAATGCTTCCATTAATACTAACAGTACCCACTGGTCCATCAGACACTAGTACTCAACATGTATCCCAACGTAAGTTACTAATCCCAAAAGCCATGAAAACAGCTTGCTTGGGTATAGGTTGATGTTGTCTCTCCTTCCTAATCATTCCCAATTTTCTGTCTCCTTTTGTCTTTCCTCTTTCCTTTTTCACTGTCTTGTTCCTACCTCCAGGTGATGTGACAAAACATGTGTCGGTATCGTCGGCATCAGCAGCATCACAGCAAGAAGTGAAGTCAGTCAGACAGGAAGTGATCTGCCTGGACTCCAGCAGCACTGGCATCAGCGAGGATGACAGCAAAACTAACATACCCACCTCCATTACCACAGAGCACACACGCAAAACAGGTGAGACACTCATCTCTATTACCCAAAGGCTTGTGCATTTATTCATAATTTTTCAGAATACTTGAAATAACATTTAAAAGATCTTAACAATTGGAGTAAAGGTTTACTTGTTTTATGACTCAAATGTCATCACTTTGAAGCAAAGTGTTTTATTTTGTACTTCCTGTTTTAAGTGGATCCTTAAGTTTAGTATGTGTGCCCTTCAGTAGGGCAGTATGTCCTAATCATGAAGAATCCCAGAATCTGCAGCTTACATTTAATGTTTCATTTTTTTTAAATAGCAAAATAAAGTGGCATGAAACGAGCAGATTAAAATAAGAGACCCTAAAACACTAAAAAAAGAAATCACATTTCCGTGGAGAATCAAGGTTTGAAATCAGGTGCAGCCGTTTTCATGCTAACCGTGCTGCATTTATATCTGTGAATAATGACAGCAGAGTTCAGTCTGTCTGAATTATGCCCCACACGTTGAGCTTCTTCAGAACAGATTGTCGCTTCGACCTTTAATTGTGTAAGTGGGCTAGTAGGTCAGAATGTCATGAAAGCAGAGAGGGACACTGAGCTGTGAAGTTAATACCTGCTGTCCAGTTGTATATTCTCAGCTGTCTGCATAGCTAGGCAAAGTCTTAAATAAACCAGATGCTAATTCTTAAGATGCCTAAATATGTGATTTTCTTCAGATGAAGCTTTAGAAATTTAAGGATAGATTTGCTGTTTTTTAAAACCAGGATTTATTTAAGAATCTTGTTTCCCGTTATTTATAACCATGACTAACATGAATCAGAAAGCTTCGGTCTTGAGTAACTCTGCATTTGTTGGCGGCTTAAGTAGCCCAATATGGCAGTGTTTTAGAGCTCACAGTCAGACATGTCTAGACAGTGTATCCCACTAACAAAGATGTTTGTTTCAAACTATAATTTTCGATCAGTTTGACTGATTTATGACCACGGCAGCAGCAGGAAGTTGTTAGAAGTGCAACTTTGGATGTCTTATGATGCCTTTTTCAGTACAACATATAAAGATGTGTATATAAAGATTGAAACTTCTTCCAGACATGGAATCTGTAATATTGCTGGTTTCATCTATCTGTTAAAGTAATGGGTTTTCAGTTTTCTATTATAGGGAGAATTTCGGTTGAAGGGCTGCTGCAATGATGATATGCATTGGAGTTTTGATGGAAATATGAGCCATAAACAGATAGCATGATAATGATGGTGATAGCTCAAGTGGTCTAGACTGTTTAGTCCTAGTGAGAAACTGCACAATTTTTAAAAATATGAAACATTTTTATGGCTGTCTGGGTTGAGAAAACCTGGAGCCACGGTGTTCAACAAGCTCCTGAAGTTAAACTTGTACAAATCTTAAAGTTTGCCATCTGTCTTTATTGATAACTTTTTGAAAAATGTTTTCAGGACACAGCAGTTTTCACTAGCTAACATTCATTACAGCTTCGTACATTCATACCTTTCAGCTGCCCAGTTCAACCACAGGACATAAAGCCAATCCGCTGGGGCAATCTGATATGCCCAGTTCTAGCACCTCACCTCACATCTCTAAAGCATCAGTCTCCTAGATTAAGCAAAGCAGCCTTAATAGCCTCATGACAGCCATGCAGTTATTAAATTACACACTAGTTTCAAACTGTTTTCTGAACCCAGGGGTCTGGAAAGTCGACGCATTAAAAGGCTGCATCAGCTCCAATTTCCGGGGGGGGACAACGTTGCAAAACAACCCGAAATTGCTGAATGAGGTTTTTACTCAACACGGCAGACATCTGGGCCCGTGTCCCGTGTTCATCTGAGATCATCTGAAGACGCAGGGATGACTTGTAGGAATTAATGTTCACGTCCATAAAAACACATCCTGCTGGTTCACCTTTGTGACATCTGTGCTCACTTCAGCCTTCCTGTCATCTCAGTGAAGATTATATAAAGAAAGCTGGACTGTATTTCAAACAAACTTTGGCGTTCATGCAGTTTTCTTTCAATTTCTTCAAGAGTGACTCCACAGCCTTTTTGGAAACATTTAGTGAAAACCTTCCTGCACAAATTTGAACAAGCAAAGTCAAAAAAGTCCTGTCCCTATTAAGGGTGTGTGTGTTTGTGTGTGGTTTTCGTAGATTAGCTGCCATGTGCATCAGAATATTCAAAACCTCCACAGGGTACATCATGTACCGTTCCCTTATTGCCCAAGTACACACACACACAGTCACTCAAACAGTCAAGGATAAACACACTCTGTTAGAGATAAACACACATACAGTACATTCTGCATTGAAAGCAAATACGGGGAGCAAACTGCAGGCACACACACACACCTGCAACACACACACACACACACACACACACAGATAGAGAGAGAGAGAGAGAGAGACCGATGGGATGGGCAAATGAACAAAGACAGAAAATGTAGATTTGGGAGCTGAGAAAGACAAAAATGAATGAGGCAAAACAAAAAAAACAAAAAAAAAACGAATGGAGAGATGAAAGGCAGAGAGTGTCTGTAGGACAGATCAGAGCAGGTCTGTGGAGCAATAAAGCTGGCTAATCCTGAACACACACACACATAATGAACACACACACACTCTCGCAGTGGCACAGTGACATTTCTAGTTGGGGTTGCATAACCAGTCTCCCCCTCCACTCTAATCCTACTTGTATAACCAGCCATTCACTGCAGTTATATAAGCGCTCTCTCTCTCTCTCTCTCTCTCTCTCTCTCTCTGTCACACACTAACATACTGACACACACACACCTCTCCCTTTCCCATCATGCCCTCGCAGACTGCCAGCTTGTATAACTCTCTCCACTTGATACCGTTGACGTTGAAGTCCTTTTTATCAGATATGGGTTTCATGGTTTTCACACACAAACACACACAATGACGTCCGTGTTTGATGTCACATCACACAAGTTGTGCTCGTGACTGAGCCACAGTTGACCACATCATTTGAGATGAATGTGGGGCCATGTAGTCGAGGGCAATGAAATGATAGTAAGAGTTTTCATAGGAAAAGCTGCTGCCAAGTTTCTTTCCCCCACTAAGATATTTGTAAGTTCACCATTGATGAAGTTTCTTCATCAGAAAGTGTTCAAATCATTGAACTCACTGTTACAAGACATGCAATGTCATTTTCACCCTCCTGTTACTCACACCTCCTCCCCACAGATGTCATCGACCTGAGCTCAGGCGAGGACGACACCGTCGTCCAGGTCAGCAACGAGTCCACCAGTGTGGAAGAGAGTGAACCCAGTGGCTCGCACGCCAATGACGCCCTTAATCAGCCAGACACCCATGGCAGGGTGCTGGTGAACTTGAACCATCCAACCACAGAGAATGATGTTTTCCTGTCACCTCAGCTGGCACGAGCGGTCAAACCTCACCAGGTATTTTTACTGCTGCACTCAAAGCAAATGTTTGCTTCTCCTGTCTGTTCAAGTATATAAGTAGTGGTTTAAGCAAAATTCTGCCTATGTTTTACTTCTTTTCTTATCATGATGGCTCCAACTTTGCCTTTTCTCCAGATCGGTGGAATCCGCTTCCTGTACGACAACCTGGTGGAGTCGGTGGAGAGGTTTAGCAGTAGCACCGGATTCGGCTGTATCCTCGCTCACAGCATGGGCCTGGGCAAAACGCTGCAGGTCATCTCCTTCATCGATGTCCTGTTCAGACACACCCAGGCTCACACAGTGCTCGCCATCGTACCTGTAAGCATCTGTGCAGAAATGCCTCACAAGATACTGCAGCCCAAAATGTCTTAAAGTCGTTTACTTAGTTTGATCAGTTGCTATTTAAATGTAAAATTAAGAAAAGTTACTAATGTCATAGCATTTAAGAAGTCGTGACAACCGTATTTTGGGTGTTTTTACTTCTACGATGAGTGATCCAAGTTGGACTGTAAAATATTCCGTCAATTAACTGGTCAGTTGATCACTTCAGCATTAGATTAGACATGAACAGAATCAATATGGAGACTATGAGGACTGAATCTGATTATTTGCTTCTTGACTTCATCCTAGGTGAACACGTTGCAGAACTGGCTGTCCGAGTTCAACATGTGGGTCCCACCCCCAGAAGCGTTACCTCCAGATACCGATCCAGGACTGGTGACAGCTCGCACCTTCAAGGTTCACATCCTCAACGACGAACACAAGTGAGTGACGGGAACAAGAGTCTGAATCCTTTTCACCCAACTGTGTTTGTGCTTGAGAGCAGATAAAGAGAAACTTCCTAGAAAAACATGAAGTTCGAAAAAAAATACTTTTTAGTCCTGCAAGGCATATCATCTTCCTCAGAGACATCCAACACATGCAGCCGGGTCTTTGGTTCATTTAAAATCCATCTCAGGCAGATGAATGCAGTCACATTCATGTAAAGCAATGTAAAGACTTCCTTCTAAAAAAAAACAGTGCTGATCGTGTGGCCTGCCTCTGCAATTTATCCCCATCTGGCTTGTCCTCTTTTCCATCTTTCCACCATCCTCTTTCTTAACAGCTGCTGCTGCTGCAAAGATTTTCTGACTCGTGTGTTTGAGATTAAGGAGGAATGAAGGAATGCTGCGTGATCAGTGTGCAAATTCAATGATGCAGCCTTGTCTGAAAGTGACACAGTGACCTTATTCTGTCTGTCTGAGCTCAGTTTAAAATGATCTTGCCCTAGAACAACTCCTAGAAACTAAACTGCACTAAAATAAATGTTATATTCTGTTGAAGTTTAGGTAACTTTGTGTATCGTTTTGGGGCAGACTCAGAAGTTTAAATTAAAGTAAAAACAAAAAGTAAAATTAGGAAATAACACAAGAGGCTTTACTTACCTTTTTTTTTTTTTTTGACCCAGGAACACAACAACCAGAGCCAAGGTGGTGGAGGACTGGGCACGGGACGGAGGGGTGCTGCTGATGGGCTACGAGATGTACCGCCTACTGTCGCTAAAGAAGAGCTTTGTGGCTGGGAGGAAGAAGAAGAGCAAGAAAGCAGCGGGACCTGTTGTCATCGACCTGGACGAGGAGGACAGACAGCAGGAACTGCTCAAAGGTGGGAGAGATGAAATGGAGAGAGGTAAAGGGAAGAATGAGAGGGGAGGGGAACAAAGAGGATATGGGGGGTAAATATGGCAAAAAAAAAAAATGCTACTTTTTAGTAGAATCTCACTTTTTTTGCCTGATCTCCTCCCCCAGGTATCGAGAAAGCTTTGGCCCGGCCTGGTCCAGATGTGGTGATTTGTGACGAAGGCCATCGTATCAAGAACTGCCATGCCAGCACATCACAGGCTCTGAAGAACATCCGAACCCGACGCCGTGTGGTCCTAACCGGCTATCCGCTCCAGAACAACCTGATTGAGTACTGGTGCATGGTCGACTTTGTCCGACCCGACTTCTTAGGTATAGGACAAGATCTGCTTTTTGTTGGCAGGTCTTCATGATCAAGATCAAAAGTTTTCTTCTCAGTCTTATAACTACCGTTTTTACATCTACACATATTTCAGGTACTCGGCAGGAGTTCAGTAACATGTTTGAGCGTCCCATTCTGAACGGGCAGTGTGTGGACAGCACACCTCAGGATATCCAGCTGATGAGGTACAGGAGCCACGTCCTGCACAGCCTCCTGGAGGGCTTCGTACAGAGGTTAGACAACACACAACTACTGCCTAGAAAAGAAAAACTTGACTTCCCTTGAACATTTAATAGAGAATACAAAGGTTCTACTAGTCACTTGTCAACTTGACATTTTTCCCACCTATATTTCAATTTTAATAACACTTGTCTTTATTTCAGACGTGGTCATGATGTCTTGAAGGACCAGCTGCCCTCTAAAGAAGAGCATGTGATCCTGGTGCGTCTGTCTCCCCTGCAGAGGGCGCTCTACACAGAGTTCATGAACCGCTTCAGAGAGGCAGGAAACACAGGCTGGCTCAGCCTCAACCCTTTGAAGGCTTTCTGCGTCTGCTGCAAGGTGAGGAGGAGGGCATGTGTGGAACACCACCTAAATACAAAAGGACCACGAGAAAACTGTTTCATACATACAAACCATTTTTATTCATAAAAAGTGAAAAAAAGTCATTTTATCTGCAGTTAGAGGTTAAACTTCAAAACTACTTCTACAAATGTCTTCTCGCTCCTTGTAGTGCCGTTACACAAGTTATTATCTGAGTCAACATGTTTATACACCAAAGATAAACTCTTGCATAATTATCATACTTGACAAATCCATTAATTGTCACCTTAAGAAAGTGTCTTCACTCTGCCCGTCTCCTGTTATCCTTCAGATCTGGAACCATCCAGACGTGCTGTACGAGGCCTTACAGAAGGAAAACCTGGCGAGTGACCAAGACTTGGATCTTGATGACATCACTTCCACAGGTCCGGCCCGTTGTCCAACCGCACCCAACCAAAAGGCAAAGCCCCTGGAGAATCATAACCCCATTGGTGGACTGAGCCTCAACCAGCTGCAGGAGAAAGCCAATCAGGTCGTCACTTATGAATGGGTACGTCAAAAGAGAGTTTAAGAAATCACTTAATATTTTTGTTTGTTGATTATAAGGTTTGCAAATCAACTGGTTTGTGACCTCACTTCTTTTAAGTCAGTTGATTAAATGAGGACATCTAATCTAATCAGCTGAACTATGAACATAAAGTTGCTGTTTAGTAGTACAGTAAATTAACAGTCTCTCTCTCTTCTCACGTGGCCAGGCAAAGGACATCATGTGTGACTACAAGCCCGGCATCCTGGAGAACTCTGCAAAAATGGTGCTGCTGTTCCACCTGATAGAGGAGAGCGTCAGGAAGGAAGACAAGCTCCTCGTCTTCAGGTATAATATCAGACGACATGAGCATGACACGAATTCAAGATGTTTTATCAGCTATTTTTATTATTAGTCATTTTAACAATTGTCACCTAAGTGGGAAAGGGAAGTGTCCTTTTCTCTCATTCAGTTAAATTCTGTTTTGCGTTTCATTTACATGACGCAATCTCTAATTTTGCTCTTTGTCTGCCTCCTGCAGTCAGAGTTTGTCCACACTGACAGTGATCGAGGACTTTCTGCTTAAGAGACCAGTACCTCCGTCGCCCAACACGTCCAGACCTAACCAGAACTGGGTGCGGAACCTCAACTACTACAGTAAGTGATCATTAATTGTTCAGTATTTGGTTCAATAAATAAGCTTAATATCCAAAACACCTAGAAACCTGCTGTTGGGGCCACTAACTACATGACAAGGAGGCTTGAGTAGGAGGAGACAGCTTGAGAAGTTATTTTTAGCACAGAGACAAGTGACACACGGTGCACCGTGTCCACTGTGCTTAATCGATGGTACACAATGTCAGTTTTTCTTCAGGATATTTCTGCGTACAGTGGTTTGGTTGTGCAGTGGTGATACTCCAATCATTGACTTACAATGAGTGCTGCCACCTGCTGGTGTTTCTTGATAACAGCCAGGCTTTTGTTCGTGGTTTGGACACAGGAAAGAAGTTTTTGTAGAGCTGGTGTTTGTGTGTTTCAGTCTTGTAAAACATGAGCTGTATCCATTATCGAAGTCATCTCAGCCATTATCTGATAAATTGATTTGTCAACAAAGTGACCTTACTTAAACAATGTCTTATAAGTTAAACAGTTATCATGTCTTTAGTTGAAACTTTTGAAACATTTTATTTTACCTTTCGATTAAATATAACAGAAGGCGGAGAATCAAATCCACATGGATAAAGTTTACATAACATTGTCCTTGATTTTGTAGATTCTACATGTGAACATGTAAATAACTGAAGAATTAAAATTATATAATAAGATTCTATAAGATTATATTTGTATCACAAAGATGGTGAAAATCCTCTGTTGGTTGTTTGATGTCTTGCAGGACTGGATGGAAGCACAACGGCCTCAGAGAGAGAGAGACTGATAAACCAGTTTAACGATCCGTCCAACACCTCAGCATTGGTCTTCCTGCTGTCAACCAGGTAACACAGATAATAACATGGAAGAAAACACATGTGGAATATTGAGGTCTGGACATTAAATGTCAATAACAGACATTACTTGACTGACCTCTCCGGGTCTTAGGGCTGGTTGTCTGGGCGTAAACCTGATTGGGGCGAACCGTGTGGTGGTGTTCGACGCCTCATGGAACCCGTGCCATGATGCCCAGGCCGTGTGCCGTGTCTACCGCTATGGTCAGAGGAAGCCGTGTCATATCTACCGGCTGGTGTGTGACTTCACTCTGGAGAAGAAGATCTACGACCGACAGATCTCCAAACAGGGCATGTCAGGTGAGTCGAAAAATGCATCAGTGAGATATGTCTATGGGATATTGCCTCAGGTGAGAATTCATCTAATGTGCAGGTGTTTTTCGTTTCCTGTTCACACTAAAGATGTTGTTTAATACTCTCTATTATCATATTTTTGGATATTTTGGGGACAGTTTTGCAATATTTGTTCTAATTTAGTGTTGGTATTTGGTGTCTTTAGAGTACTGGCTGAAATAGCAACATAGTCATGTCACAAAAACCAACACAGGAGCTAAGGAAAGGAACAAGGGGGGAAAAAAAGAAATGACCTACATATGAAATGGATCACAATGGAAAATAAAAAAGCCATGTGTTAAATCACACTAAGCTCAATCCATTTAAATTTCTTCTTAAAAATACAAATATTGCATACTACAGCTGACAGCTGTGTTAAACATCTGCCAGTAACCGGACTTACTGAAAAGCTCTGTCCAGGCTTTTCTGTGTAAACATCAACCAGACAGACCGACCCCCCTCCAAAAATAATCAGCTTTGTGTTGAAACCACAGCCCTTCTGCCAAGAAGCTCTTGTCTGACAGCGTAAACTGTCTCAAGTGTTTGCTGTAAGATTTGACTAGCAAGACAGACACATTAAGACCACTTATTCTTTGGAGAGCTGTTGGAAACCAGTTTATCACAATTTGCTCTCTTTCTGCTTCCTGTCACTTCCATTATCCTCCTCTCTTTCTCCAAACATCCGGGTCCTCTGCACCCTCTTCCTCTTTCCTTGTCTTCTGTCTTTCTCTCTCCTATCCTCCTCCATCAGACCGGGTGGTGGATGATCTGAACCCTGTGCTGACCTTCACCAGGAGGGAAGTGGAGTCTCTTCTTCACTTTGTGGAGGAAGAGCCAGACCCGTCCCAGGTCCAGCTGCTGCCCCATGACAGCATGGAGAGCGTCCTTAGGAAGGCCCTGCACTTCTATCCTCACCTGATTACTAAGGTAGATGAACAGAGACAACATTATTCCTATACGCCCCCTGGAGGCATTTAAAAGAAGGACATGTGGGGATGTTTCACTTTACTGTTGCCCAGCCTACAATTTTTGTATTGTGGTCTTGCGAGGCTTAAAAGTTACTAAAGACAGATCTCATTTTAAATAAGTCTCTGCTCGTTTTAATAATTTATTAGCTGTTATGGTAGCTGTTTAAATAAAAATGGTAATCTTCAAACTTCTCCATAATTATCCCTCTAATTCTACTTGCGGAATGAACCTGAAATGAGAACAACGCCAAGCAGTAGAAATTACACTTTGCTTCATATTTATAACACTCTTTTAGATATCTCATGAGGTTCTGGAGTTCGAGAGGTGGTGTGTCACCTCATAATTAAACCTGGATCCTCAGAGGACTAAACTCTCATCGCCAAAACGGAGCTCACAGATTTTAAACTGGCTTTGTGAGGCACTTTCATGTGTTTTATTGCAGCTAATTCACTGTTATAAGCTAGTTAAAATACATCTTCCACAAGAAAATGGCATCATGCTCCTCTGCTTCTTTCAAAGACAAAAAAAAATGTATGACAAACTATATCACATCTTGTTTCATCTACCCTTTCTCCCTTCCAGCAACCATTCCCCCATGAGTCCCTGCTGATAGACCGCAGGGAGCTGAAGCTGAGCAGTGCTGAGAAGAAAGCAGCGAGGAAGGGTTATGAAGAGGAGAAGAGGGCTTCTATACCATACACACGACCTTCTTACGCTCACTATTATCCTGCCAGCGACCAGAGCCTCACCAACATCCCCGCTTTCAGTCAGAGAAACTGGTCAGTGACTCACAGCAGCGATGGCTGCTAACATAAAAATGACAAACTAATGGAATAAAATCATTTTCCTTGTCTTATTTAGTTTGTTTATAATTTTTCCTTTCAACAGACTCTTGATTAATGAGTACAAGTGACATAATAATACAAGTTGTGTTTAAAGAATTTAGCTTATATTTCAGGGGAACTTCAGTTGGAGATGTAATGTTCTCATGAAGATTTAAAAAAAAAAAGAAAAAGCTTTTATAAGTAATGAACTAATAAAAAATAAACTCTCTGCTCAGGTGTCCACCGCAGAAGAGAGAGTGGCCAGTGTCCGGCCAGTGCAGTCAACTCCAGTTCCTATGATGCCCCGACAGGCGCAGGCTGCAGGCTCTTCCCCAAGCGACGATTCATCAGGATCCAACCTCGGGGGTTTCCCTGTTAACTGCCTGCAAAAAGCTGGGGTGTTTGTGCAAAGGATCGTCACCACTACTGGTATGCAAACTGTCTGTTTTGATTCTTTGAATTTTATTTCATCTTCATTCTGTCTATTTTGCCCCTGAATCATCAACTTCTTATGATATTAGCCGAAGAATGATGAATGTTTCCGCCTACCTTTGGTAAATTTGTCTTTCCTGCTCTCTTTTAGACATAGTTATTCCAGGAACTAACAGCTCAACAGATGTCCAGGCCAGGATCACTGCAGGAGAGAGCATCCACGTCATCAGGGGCACCAAAGGTATAAATACATCTTTGTTTTACTCTTGAAAACTTCTACGTGTTGGACAATAATTGTTAATTAATTGCTGAAACATGTGCGCCTCGAGATTCTCAAATGTTTCTCATGGAGAAAATATCACCTTAATAATCACCAGTTGTAGCTCTAAATGCAAATGCAGTCGGTTAAAGTAAACCTTGTGTGTACTGATCATTTCTTTCACCTTTGTCTGTTTTAGGGACTTACATCAGGACGTCTGATGGCCGAATCTTTGCCATCAGAGCAGCTAATAAGGCCAAGACTGCAGAGGAGAGTACTACAGTGCCACCCAAAGGTAAGATGATTTATTACCAGAACTGAACTCTATTCAAGGCAAACAGTAGCAGAGATGAAAACAGATATCAAGTGAACAAAATATTATTCACAATATGATTATTTAAGCAAATCTAGCCCATCTGATGATAAAAAAATATTAATATCTAAGCCCTTGTTTCTTCTCAGACACCCAGGCCCCACCAAAGGAAGTGTCAACCAATGGCAGTAACGGTTGCCTGTCACCTGACAGGATGCAGCAGGTACCCTCCAAGACAGTGCCACGGCCTCTTTCACCTGACAGCCCAGAGATCATTAGCGAGTTGCAGCGCTACACAGGTGGCACAGGAGCTGGCGGCAATGCAGGCTCCGGAGTTCAACCGGAGAAGGCAGCAGAGAACAACTTGCCTTCCACCAAACCAGTTCAGACCAATGGCAGCAGTGGGAGCAGTTTTGCTAGTGGAAATGTGAGCTACCATGATGCCTCTGTGACTAACATAATCCAACCCAACATGGACACCACTGCTGCTGCCCAAGACCTGAGAACAGGCTCCAAGCGCAAAACCTCCAGCCCGCCCATAGATGAGCGGCCCATTAAGCAGCCCTCTGCAGGCAAACACTCCTCAGCCCCTCTGGCCTCACAAGGCTTCCCCTTCACCGGGGGCTACAGCCTTCCTCCTCTGGGCCTCAACCCCGTCATGTTGAGTGGGTCACTGGGGCACCCACTCTTATTGGGGGCAGGCTCGCCTTACTTCCAGCCCCCCCACACTCAACTTGGGGATACCAGTTACATGTACCCAGATCTGTATGGCTTTGGCGGAGCCAGCCCAGTCCCTACCTCCTCCTCTTCTACAACAACCACTGCTACCGCCGTCTCATCTTCATCTTCTTCATCATCTGCATCTTCATCATCTGCATCATCATCATCTGCATCAGTCAAGGGTGCCAGTTCAGTTCCAGGAGCCCTGCCTCCCTTCATGCTGAGCCCCACTATGGCAGGCATGGCTGGAATGCTCTCGCCGGGCTTCCCTCTCTCTTACAGTCAGTCTCTGGCTAGCCTTTACACAGGGTCGATGCACCCAGGTGGCCTGCCAGGTACAGCTGCTACTCCCGGTCCAGCCGGAGCCAGCTTCCTCTCCCAGTACCCTCCCACTGCTGCCTCCAGTTCGTCCTCATCGTCTCCTTCCTCCTTCTCTCCCTCAGCACGGTCTGAGGGTCACCGGGGCACAGTGCTGGTGAACGGAGGTAATGTTAGCAGCGCCAGCAGCTCAGATGACGACGATGATGTCATTGAGGTGAGGGGACAGTGACAGTTGAATAATGAGGTTGCTTGATTCAATTTAATAATCATCAGAATAGGATGACTCCCTATTTGCCTGGACGCAGGCTTCATAGAGCCTGTGGCCGAGGCTGTGAGGGAAATGGACAAAAAATGAAAGAGAACTGAAGCAACAACGATTGAGCCCCTGCTAAAATGTTTCCTCTGTTCGTCTCTACTGCCTTGGAGAAACAGTCTGAGTGGAGACTGAACACGGACTGGACAAAGAGCAACAAATCTTTATGCTGAATATCAGAAGATAAAACCCGAAGAAGAAAAAGATGGAAGAATCAAATGGACTACTGGCATTGAAATACTAATAATCACTGGACTTAGTACTGCTGAGTGTGGGCCTGCAATGACCACAGATGGCCACTAGTTGTACTGTTGACGTTAGAGATTCTAGTTCTGCAGCTTTGCTTAATGTCATGGCTCTTTTGCTTTTTTCAGCTAATTAAAAAGATGACAGTAGGGTGGAGTTGTTATTAAAAAAAGGTTTGATAATTAAGTTAGCTGGTAGTAATGTTCGTTAAATATCAGTAACTGAAATTGTATTGTTTGTCACTTGTCAAATATTGCTACTGAATTCTTCTTAAAAGAACTCAAACAGAACTTTTAGAGAGCATTTTGATTTAACTCAATAATTCACTGCCAGGACAGGGGGTATTGTACATTTTTGCTCTTGAGGAAGAAATCATCTTGAATTATTGAAAACGAGGCTTATTGAGGATGAGGTTAAAGACAAATACTGAAACCTTAAAACTCTAATGAAAGAATGTATGCTTCATTCAAATGCCTTTTAAATCAGGCCTTTTTGAAAAGACTATTTAGGCATCAGACGTGGGAAGATCTGATTTTTCTTTTATTTTGTGTGAGTATTTTATATTTATGTAATCTCTTTTACTTTTTAAAAAAAAATCAATGCCTAAAAACAGCCAGGTGAAAATGAGAAAAAAAAACTGTTCTTGCGAGGTGTCCTCCTTGTAGCGGAGAAAAACAACCAACAGAAAATGCCTTTTTGCCTCCATCTTTCTGAATGTTAACTGTGAGAGAGGAGAGGTAAAGAGAGACAGGCGGTCACAGCGGCTCTCTGAATCTCACCCAGTCTTACTGTAGCCTAGCGAAAAACGATGCAAAACACTCACTCAAGCCTATATATGTACCCCAGAGGAATTAAGCTCGCAACCCCGAGTTTTGGTTACGCTCGCGTTGTTAACTGTGTTCGTGTCTGTCTGTTGTGTTCTTAAGGGTTACAAAAGGAATCAGTTAAAAAGAAAATCTAAAGTAAATATAAAGTTGTGTTACTGGGTTTGGTAACTTGTTCTGACACAGATTCCACCTCTGCTCTGCTGTGTTTCTTTTTCTTTCTCATTGTGTGAACAGAGGTCATTGTGAAACCAAATTTTTTTTCTTTTTTTGAGAGAGATGGTGTAGCTTTGCCAAAAAAAAAAAAAAAATGAGAAATGCACATCAGAAAACCTCCAGCATAGAGGATTGTGTCTTAAGAGACCAAATAACATTGTCAGACTTAAAAATCCACCGCAGCAGCATGCTCTCTCTACGGCATCCTCACAGCCACAGTCAAGAAATACATATCCATCTCTCTGTATGACCTTGCAGGTAACACTGTACACTGCACTGCACTGTAAAAGAGACACAAATCTGTATACATCTGTAGGCTGGTTGAAAGCTTCATCATGTGACCAAGTTCCCTTTTTGATTAATCATGAATCATCGTTCTGCTGTTCCAATCGATCCGCTCTGATCACACTAACTGATCTACTTTGGTCGCCACTGTCCTTAAGTGGGAAATCTCCTCCTCCAGAAATGGCTGCAGCAAGAGCTTTAAAAACCACCAGCTCTTTAGCTGGAAATATCGTCACAAGTAAAGCCTAAGCATTTCCTGTTTTTTCTTCTTCCGTGTATTTGTTCTTCATACTGAATTTGTCATTGGTTTACTTTTTTTTGTTCTCCTCTTTTTACAATGTTTGAATTTACCAAATTAATTTATTTATGACAGTGCATATTTATTCATTTGTATTTTTATTTTTCTACAATGTTTTTTTGTTTTGTTTTTCTTTTGTTGCTTTTCTTTATCTTATTTGTAAGATTTTTCATTGTCATATTACTATTGTTGTTACCACAGAAAATGTTTTGTTTTATTTGTTTTGTTTTAAAGAAGTGATGATCGGCCAGTCTGACCCAGCTCGTGTGAACTCGTGCACAACTTGCATGTGGACCAACCAATTAATTAATAGCAAGGATAGCATCTCATCAGTAAATCTCGTATCACATTTACACAAAAGCTCTGATCGGCTCTTGATTTTGGGAAACAAAAATAAAGGACATCAGGGATACAGTGATATAAACCGTGATATGAGCTATGTTAAAATGTTTTTTTTATCTTATCTGTCCTTCATCAGAATATCTTGCATGTTGACAGGTGTGTTCGCAATTGGGATGCAGCCTAAGTATTTCATCTGAATACGAGCCATTTGTGTGCATGAAGCTCATGCACAAGTAATGAGTCAGAAAGTGTGGCGGTCCATCAGCTGAAAAGAAAGAAAATAATGATATCAAGTGCTTCTTTCTTTTTTTTTCTCGCTGATTACCGTATCATCAGCATCATCAGAATTGTCCATCTGTGTCATCCTTACGACGGCAAACAAGTGAGTTTCCTCAGTGTTGAACTGTGTGGTGTGTCAGCTCGGCATTCGCTGCGCCGTCTGACTGCTCTTTTTATTTCACAGCTTTCTACTTGAATTTACATATTTATTGATACAAATCGATTTGGTCGGACGAGCCGAGCTGACTGTCTCAATTCCATTTTAGCCGAGGAGAAGATTAAAGCTGCTGTCTTTGATGATTGGATCTAGTCAAAGCCTGTTGTGTAGTTTGTCGATGGATAATGTGTATGACCTTGGATTACTTTTAGATCCTTTTTGTTTTTTTGAAGTTTGTAAATAAAAAGAAACATGTTCTAAATAATACATTTCCTAATTTCTTTACATAAGTAGTAGTAGCAGATGTAGTGCCTACCTCCCCTTTTTCTCAGACACAAACACACACAGGCAATCAATCATGTGTAAAGTTAAGAAAAACTATGTCTCCAAGAAAATGAACCACTTTTACAGTTTAATATAAGAAAATATCTTTTTTTTCTCAACCACGTCCCTATTAAACATAAACAATCGTTGTATTGTTCAGTTTTAACACTGTAATCCACAGTATATTATATTTGTCTTTGCATGCCTATTGTCAGTTAGTACAGGTGTAATCTTACCTCACTTGGTTCCTGTATGTCCTCAGAGTTCATGGTCCATTTTAACATTTCTTTAGTGGTGTGTTTTTCCTCTTTCCTTTGGACAAATATTCATAAATATTCAAACATAATAAAACAGTCAGAAGCTAGAGTCCGCTCCAGAACACACTATAGATAATAACAACACTACACGAAAATCAAATTTTTTATATTTTTGTCCCTTGAAAAAGAGATGAATATGAACGCTACATGAACCAAAACAATATAGGCCAATTCAATATTTAAATCTTATGATACCTACTCTTATAAAAGCTATTTAAGCTATGGATGAAAGAAATTACAAGACACTTTAGAAATAACATTTTGTTTTCAGATGAATACATGATTTACAGCAGAAGTTAGGCCGGCTGAACTTAATTTAGTGCCTTTTGTTGCCTGCTGTTCATTAATTTGCACTCATATAGATGTTCGTTCAATGTTATTGCTTTTGGCAGTATATTTAATTATCCTGTTGCTGTAATGTAGATCAATGGAATGTACCATCGAGGGTGAAATCTGGGTTTGGTTTGTACTGGCCTGCTTTTCATGTCCTACTTTCATGAATGGTCACTCACATAATGGAGTTTCTCAGGTGTATGAGATGATTTAGAGTCATTCAATTAAAAACCTAAAAACTGAAACTAATAAATATGACCATTGTGCAAATCCCAAAAGCCACCATTTTGTAGCCTACTTGAGTTTATTTTACTCACCAAAAAAGGATAAAATGGAAAAAATACTATAGATATATCGACTTCCATTTCTATCCATATATCCATTTGAGAGGTGTAAACATGATCTGAATTGTAACACGGTGTATCTTTTCTTGTCTCATTTAATTAACATCCTACACACACACACACACAGTGATTGCAGAGACAAGCTAACTTGCATGGTTATGAAACTGCAGAGCTCTCTTTCTCTCTTTGTTTGCTCTGTATGTGCACCTGTGCTTTCATTAGATCCCATTTGATCCTAATTATTATATTCTGATTAAACAGCCACAATGACTTGTTAATTACCAAATTCACATCCAGATCACCATAGAACTATGATATACAACTAAAGTGTGCCTCTAAATCAAATTTATGAGTCAGAGTTCTTTCAGCCACAGCCAAAAATAAATCGGTGGTTGGCTGGGGAGCCTGGACAGACTAGCAGAGCTGGTCATTTTTAGACTGCATGGGTCTCCAAGTTAAGTATAAAGGTACACTGTTGCCCATAAAGTTGGAATAAAAAGATTTTTACCTCTTCTCATGAAATGATTGTGATTTGTTCTTGAAAGATAAAGTGTATCTTCTCAAAACTTTATTGATTTACCTCTTCCAAGCATTACATTGTGTAGAAATATGAATAAAAAGAGGAATGTGTCTGTAAACAAAATTATTATTCCAACTTCATGGTCAACAGTGTATTTTATAAGAGTGCTTATAGTTGGGGAAATGAGCACAATGAAAATCATCACGTGTCTCTTTGATTTATTATTTATTTATTTTTCTGTTTATATTTCGTGATGGCCATGATCTTCATATTTCTGTTTCTGTAAGCTCTGAGTGCAGGTTGCTGTTTAGTCTGTGTCCTTGTCCCATGCTTCCTTGTCACAACAACCTCTTTGTATGTGGCTTGTCCTTTTTTTGTAAATGTGATGTGAGTTCTGATTGTCTAGAATAAAATGAATGCATCTAGGTTAATTTTGAGAGTTTCTCGTATAATTGAAATGAGGACAAATAAGGACAGCAGCCTGTTTAAAGACTGAATGTGCAAATGATCTATTTTTAAAGTGAATAATAATATTACTGTATCAAATATCATAATGATAATATCAAAACAGAGCCATAGGAAATGTATTTTAACAGAACAAAGAAGTACTCCTACCACAGTGTAGAACAAGGTCATTATAAATTCACTAACCACCAACTAGAGGAACAGTACCCAACTTACAGAGAGTTAACTAGGCAGCTACCAGTGGTGGGAGAAATATAGACCTTTTTCATAGTAGGGTGTAGGATGAACGCAGGTGTTACCAATGATACTAATTAAGGTTCTGTTCCATTTAGTGCAAGAGAGCTTTTCCAGTGAGCCAACATGCACCACAGCAGCACCCTGACTCTGTTTGACCTGAATGGAACTGAACCTTAATTAGTATCATTGGTAACACCTGTGTTTACACTACTATTTCATGTCAAAATGGCTGCTGTGAAAAAGGTCCCTTTGCTATATGATCCTTCAAGTATAAAAATACTGCAAGTGAAAGTCCTGATTAATTGTATTTTAATTATGTAAAAGTAAATAAGTATTATCAGTATAAAGTAAAGTATTAAAAGTATTAAAGGTAACAGTACTCATTATAGGAATGGCTCCTTAATGTTATATAGCCATTTTTGGCTAGTTCTGCATTTACAGGTAAACAACCATGCTAAAGTAGTCAACTTAATAATTCTAAACAAAGATAATTTATCTGCAAAGTAATTAGTTACTACTGCTGTCAAATTAATGTAAGGCAGTAAACAATGGACTCTAATATTTTCCTCTGAACTGCAGTGGAGTTAAAGTTAAATAAAATTGAGATAGTCAGGTGCAATGTGATATAAGTTGAAGAATAAACCTCAAAATTGTTCTTAGGTAAAATAATTAAACTAATAATAAATGTATTTATCTGCTTTCCACCACAAGGTTCACCTACAGGTTCAAAATATGAACGAAATCACCCCCTAAATCATTTTAACGCAGCAGACTCACCTTTTGTGGAGTACTGTGGCGATGGTCATCTGTTGAGAACTCGGTTTCCCAGCGTGCACTGGTGTCGAAGAGTTACGTGACTTGACGTTTTTTCACCGATTGTTGATGACGGTGGCAGACAGCGCAGGTCAGTAGCTGAGTGGTGTTACTGGGAGGAGGAGTGCCTGCCTACATATTATCATAATTCCTCCGGCGACCTGCTCTCAAAAGACGGAAGAACAATAAAATAAACGAATGGAGCTAAGGTAGTATGAAAAACCCGTGAAGTATACGCGAGTTGACGCTGGTTCAGGAGCCTTTCTAACATTGTTTTGAAGGCCTGTTGCTAGCTACGGGAAATCCTCGGGCTAGCCCTGTAGACACCGGGCCGAGGCAACGCAGAGGACCAGGACGGGAGCTCCGTGGGCTAGTTTGTACTGTCAGTTTTTATGGACGCTAGCTGCCCTGTCTTAGAAGCAAACAAAGACGTAACCTCTCCTGCTCCACCGTGGCGGATATAAATCAGCCTAACTCAAGACTCTTTGACAGCTAGCTAACATTAGCTCCCCTGTGTTTACAAGCTAACTCAGTCAAGATCCTCTGAAGAAGTTGGCACTGAGGTGCGTCTGTTTCAGTTAGGATTTGCATGTTTAGCTCCTACCACCTGCCTGCTACCTGGTGGTGATTTGTAAGCTTGTTCTCCTTCAGTCTACGCCGACTGAAGGTCGCCAGCTAGACAGCTAGATCAGAAGGTCTCCTAGCTAAGGTTATCACATCTTCACGGTTATCTACTGCGGCGCAAAGTTTGTTACCTTGTTTGAACAGGAACAATAGACTTTACTGAGTCGATTACCAAAGCTAACTTTAACCAATTAAAAGACAGTATCCCGAATGAAGGCTCGTAGAGAAGTGTGTTTTTTGATGCGGTCAGGACATACAGGTGTAACCTGTTCTTCTTGGGATTATTAATCTGACACCAGGATCCAACATCTGCTGCACCAGGAGCAACTGATCTGCTTTTTTAGCTCCCTTGAGCTCAATTGCTCAAGAAGGATCCTCTTCAAAACACACCAACAATGAATCGATACCTGCCGGTGGCACGACAGCACTTCCTGGCTGCCCTTGCCAGCACCAGTGTTGTGGTCAAGAGTATAAGTGCCGTGGTGGTCCTCCTCTATCTGTTGTCATGGGCAGTCGACACACCATACGCACTCGGGGTGACCCCAGGCTACCTCTTTCCACCTAATTTCTGGGTGTGGACACTGGTGACCCATGGTGTGGTGGAGCAGCACGTCTGGGGAGTGGCAGCCAACGTGGGGACAGTTATGGCCTGTGGGCGCCTGCTGGAGCCTCTGTGGGGCGCTCTGGAGCTCCTGATCTTTTTTGCAGTGGTCAATGTCTCTGCAGGCCTCCTCGCAGGCCTTTCCTACCTCCTCACCTATGTTGCCACCTTTGACCTGGACTTCTTGTTTGCTGTACGCATCCACGGAGCAGCCGGTTTCCTGGGAGGTGTCTTGGTGGCGCTGAAGCAGACCATGGGGGATACTACAGTGCTTAGAGTGCCACAGGTGAGTCATTTCTGCTGTCTATTGATGCTTATTGGAAAGGGGTGTGCTCCTCCAATAACACCAGACCAGTGAGGAGTTTGACAGCAGCATGTAAACAGCACTGGAAAGCTAAATATTAGTCCTTGAGATGTGAATATAAACAAGCCTGTATCAAACTATGGCCAGCATATGTCAGAGATGCCCCCGGCCATATTCACGTTCATGAAATAGGAGTACATGGAGTACATGGAGTACAGACAGTACCCGCTACCTGTTAGACTACATAAATCAAGAAACCATTTTTGTGTGAAGCTTTTCATATACATTACTGTTTACCTTCAGTAATGGATAGTTAACATTTTCCAGTACATAGGCTTACTTGTGTGGCCCATCCAGGTAGATAAAATCCAAATTCTCTCTATATTTTTTCAGTCAAGACAGGCAGTTGTCATTTTATAATGCACAGACCCCCAAACAGGAATCTTTTCTTTTACTAATGACTGCTGATTTCTTATATTCTCTTTAACTGTTACTCAGAGTGGTCTTTGTCTCTTTCTGCCCTTTCAGTCTGGTTGAACCGTTGCACAGCATTTTGTTCTCCCTATACAAAGTTTAATTTAGTACAGAGTAACCTAAAGTATTTATAAGAACTTCTACAACCTAAAGGTATGAAAGACTGTTCAAAAATAGAGCAGTCCTCTAGAGACTTTAGTGAATCAAGCTTTTATGATCACAGATACCAAACCTTTGAACGCTTGTGTCTGCTGTCTGCTGTAAAGAAAGCATAGGGAGTCTAAAGTGTAGCTTTTAGGTTAATAATATGTTACAGAGTTAAATACTCAAAATACATTCTACCACTAGCAGTGTGTTGGACAGAAATCTATCCGAGGTTTTACAAAATATCAAAAAAAACATTTCACAAAATGGAAATCCACATGTGGTGAAGCCTGTGATGTTTGGTTCTTCTTTTGACATCCAGGGGTGTTGCCTCCAGTCACCTATGAGGCTGTAGTTTGTGGCTCTGCACAAACATCCAGATGCTAATACTTAGCAGGATATACTGTTGTCTTAACAAGACTACAAACCACAGCCTTAAGAAAGACAACAGAAAATAGGCAGAAGAACAACTGTGACAAACACGTGTGTCTGTTGCAGATGTTTTTTGTGTGCCTTTTCAGATTCTTGAACTGTTTTATGCCGTGGGAGTGAAGAAAACACATTGTGTAACAGCGTTTGGTTGTTTGGTTTCTGTGGATCTCTGTTTTTATTGTCATTAACCTGTTCAACAGAAGGTTTTCATTTGTTTTGAGGTTTTTTGCTGCTGTTTTGTTATTACTTACTTGTTACATCCAGATAGCATTTAGTTATTTTGTGGCAGCATGGCATGGTAAGGAATGCTAATCATCTTGTGCAGTCACACATCGGGGAGTCAAACACTGTGATCATGCTATTGTGTTACAGCTATGTAAGCTTTACAGGCCACGGGTTGAGCTGTTTAACGTTTGCTGTATTTGGATGGTGTTCTCATCTCAGGCATGTGACTCTGTTCCATATTTGGACTACAGTGTGATCTGTTAATTTACATTTTAAGATTAAATCTGATGCTTTACTGCAGAGGAGCTTAGAGTGTGCAGATAATGCTTGTTTTCTTTCTAAAGCACACATTTGCTACACATTCCTAATGTGTCTCTTAAACTACCAGGCCACTCTGCTTTAGCCGACTTTATTTTTTTGCTCTTTATGCTCAACATGAGTTTGTCTAAAACTGGGTTACTTCATTCTAATCTCCTTCATCTCAGCTGCGGAGGTTAGAAAATGTACTCTATCAAATCTGGTACATTATGACTATGACTCCCGCCTTCCACCCTGGCATACAACCAGCTATTGTTTGCTGCTCCAATTCCTGAATCTTGCTGACTTGAGTGAATTGTGGGAACTGGCAGCCACGGTTATCTGGTAGCTGTCTTTTTGCCTGATGATTTCCATTAACAAGAACTAAAATCTGTCTCTCCCTGCCATCCCAGGTGAGACTCAAGGCAGCGCCGGCTTTGGTTCTCCTCCTCCTGGCCTTACTGCGCCTGTCTGGGCTGCTCGACAGCTCTGCCGCTCTTGCTTCATACAGCTACGGCGCCCTGTCCGGCTGGGTCTACCTGCGCTTTTACCAGAGGCACAGCAGAGGCCGCGGGGACATGTCAGACCACTTTGCCTTTGCTAGTTTCTTCCCTGAAGCGCTGCAGCCGGCTGTGGGGCTGCTGGCAGGGCTGGTCCATGCCGCCCTGGTGAAGATGAAGGTGTGCAGGAAGATGGTGAAGAGATACGACGTGGGGGCGCCGTCCTCCATCACCATCAGCCTGCCAGGGACAGACCCACAAGACGCAGAGAGGAGGAGGTGAGTCAGAGCAAAAAAGAATTTGAAACATTTACATCTGCATACATACATGCTTATACACTGATCTCATGTAAAGGTCAGTCTGATTTATTGTTGCTTACTTTATCATTAAACATCTAATACTGGCCAATTAGAGTCAAATCAATTAATATTATGGCAAAACTTGTAAAATACTTATTTGTAATATTTCAGACTTATTAGACGAGATTCAACAATTAAACTGTGATTAAGGTTTTGTTAGGTTTAGGTACAAAAACACACTTTGGTATGTTCATGAATTGTCACTTATACACCATAGATAACCCGTTGAACGTTTTCATACAAAAGGAAACTGCTGAAAGTGCTATCTATAAATATTTATTATATTTACACATTGAAAATTAATGCAAAATATTCATCCTTTACCTGGGAAACGGCAGCTCAGAATACAGTCTCACCACAACATTCATTTAGCAGCTGCCCTGGAGCTTTCTGGCATATGACCTGATGTTCAACAGCGAAATATTGTTCAATATTATAAATCCATTGCCATGAGAAGGCTGTATAGGTTAGTCCTGAATGCAGGCAGGTATTAGTAGAGTAATATAAAATATACACGCACACCCATATAATCAAATAAATGCGCCGCTCAGAGAGGAGGCACAGACACAGTGTTGTTTTTAGTTGTGTTTACTCAGGGAGAGTTTGCCGAACCTCTGTGCTCGTTTTGAGTCATGCTCTTCAAACAGTTCGTACATGCTCGTGTCTGAGCTGTGCAACACACCAGCTCTTGCTCACACTCAGTAATATCTACACTCAAGCTGCCGGAGGGTATTTTTCCTCTGGCGCTTTTGTCTAGCAGACACACTTACAAGCTGTCCTACAGATTCAGTTACAGATACAGATGGATATCATCGATCTCTCACACACACACACAAACACACATACACGTGTACAGACCTGTGTCCCTGTAAATGTCACAGGCTTAATTTTTTTTTTTCAGATTCAATATTTTCATTTTGCAGGATTTTGTTGCTGTTTATAAGAATGTTCTTTGTTTATAAGTATTTGCTTAGTGCTCGCACAACTTCCCATGTTTAACAACGTGAAGCTTCCCTTTTGGAAAACGGTCGAGGCATCAAACATTCTTTCAATTTTTATCCACTAACTGGTTAAGCTACATTCTGTCTCTGTATTTGTCTGTCAGTAAATATGGCTGCCACATGAATATAGCTAAGGCCTGTAAATGGTTTTGATTAGCTGTCTGTGGAGGGTCCTGCTTAATGGGAAATTGCTACTTTTCTAGGAAAGATGGAAAGACTGAATCAACAAATGATGGGTTTCACTCTAAAAAGGACTTTGTTTATTTGATTCATTGTTTCTTTTTGATTGCCAGCATGACATGACTATCAGTGGAGAAGTGTATTATTTCTCTAATACTATGGATAATTGTGATTTTACACATTTACCAGTCAGTTATTGTTGTGTAGGATGCTTAACTTCAACTAGAATTGCGTTGGCTGTAGTTTTTTTCTTAGCTGGAGTAGGTGTGATCCAAGCAGAATATGGCAAAGTAAGATTTGCAGTACTATTTTATTATTAGCATTACAGAGCATTTGAAACATGGACACTATATTTGAAATATGATATTTTTTTTATATGGCGTTTAGCGATAGAAATGGCAAACCAACAGCGATTGGTCCCACCATCTGACTCTCTGCACGAGGGCAGCATTGATTCCACAAGTATTTAACATAATGCATGACAACAGTTGAGTTTAAGGGTTAATTCTTGTATGTAAAGGGTTTATTTGATAGGGCTACAGTCCACAGCTCATATATAAACACTTTCTTGTAGTTTCTACCTGTGGAAACAGCTTACTCACCTCAATTACACAAAGGGCAGAAGATAATACTACCATGGGCCATATAAACATTGTAAGTGTAATGTAAATTAATTGGAAGACAAGAGACAGGACATTAACATCAAAAGTCTCAACTGGCACTAAATCGATTGTAGTACAGTCTATTTGACCATCATCTGGGCCAGGTGCAGCCCTTTTGCCTCACTTCCTGTGCTCTGTTTGCCTAACAGATGAGGGACTGCTCACCTTTGTTGTCTCTTAATGTTTTTATAGCTTTATGAGACTTGTTTTATAGCATGCTGATGCTGCAGAAGTATTAGATTACATCTACATGGGAGCACTAAATCAATCAAAATCAATCAGACCTTCCTTGTAGCGCAGCTGTTCCACCCTTTTGGATTAATGCTTCCTTTCCCTCTTCCTTCCAGACAACTGGCCCTCAAAGCCCTGAACGAGCGTCTAAAGCGCGTGGAGGACCAGTCTGCCTGGCCAAGCATGGACGACGAGGAAGACGATGACGACGACGAGGTCAGAACCGACACACAGCCACTTCTCCCGGGCGGACACGACCCTTCCTCTTCAACACTGAGACCAGCAGGGGGAACCATCGGTGCCTCCCTCTCCTCCACCTCCTCATCGCAGAGTAGTGGAGCGACATCCACAGGCGCAACGCAACACCCAGAGTCCAGCATTATCAGCTTCGAGGATGCACCTTCTAGATCGTAACAAATAGAACACACATGTACAGATACGCAAGCTCTGTTCGGTGTCACTGGCAGGTATACTAGTGTAATCGGTGTCCCTGACTAGTATACGAATATATTCAGTGACCGTGATTTGGCACACACTCGATATCACACACGGCAACACACACAACATCTCCGACCAGTTCATACACACGACTTTGCGCCACAAACACTCTGTCGATGTAACCGTGAAGCCCAAAGGGGTGGTAACTGTACAGTGCTTTCAGTTCAGACGTGTTGGTTGTAAACGCTCAGTGTAGTTGGGCAAACTGGATACTTAATACTTCTCCTCTTTCCTGCATACGGCCGAAATTCAACCAGAAATTCTGTCTTGTCCGGACTTAATCCCAACGTGCAGAGCTCTGTCCACTGCTTCATGTGTCTCTTTCTCTTGCTTTCTGAATAAATAACAAAATGGGTGTACAATATTCTTTTTGTAAATCTCTTTCGGAGCAGCCACGGTTGTCCTCTGATTGCCTGCCACGAGAAAGCCGCCAATGACACTCACGCCGAATTCTTGATTCTTGATGAAAGGCCGACTGCGCGCACCAGTTTGATAAGCGCTGACAACAATGGCTGCGATTGACATTAGCTTTTTTGGTTCAGTTCTAAATATGTAACCAAGTGTGTAACGGAGGGAGTGCGCAAAAGCTCTGACTGCTGGACCAGGAGAAAGAAGCTGCTGCAGGTCTGTCCTGTTTATGAACTATGACACAAAACTTCAAGATTTGAAGACGTGCCAGGTGTAAAGGATTTTTCTAGACCAGGTTCATTTGCCGCCTGGTGTCTCTCTGGAACAACAGGCAGAGAAATGGACCCTGTTCTCTCTTTTTTTTTTCATCCCTCGTTTGTTCAGTGGATAACAATTCTGTTTTTTTTCCCCCTTCTGGCTCTGTTCACTAAACAAAATCCCCCCAAAAAACAAAAAAAAACACTGTTTCTGTGCACTAACACCACGTGTTAATGGTGTTTTATTATGATTCTTGTTTTCTGAGTTATGAGTTGTTTTTTTTAAGGTTAACTACTCCTGGAGCATCATCCTGTACCCCTTTACTCTTCCACCTTCTAGGATCTGAAATGATACTGAAAAAAGAATGATACTGAAAGAATCAGCAGTAGCTATTCAATTATCTGGGTGCATATGATGCAGAGAAGAACTCATAATGATTCATGAGTTGCAGATTCCAAGTTTGTATCTGGTGTGTCACACTCTGCTATGATTCCTTGTATCTCTGACACTGACTCATGAGGATATATGACCCCAGAGAAGGAGGACGCCTGCGTTTGTCAGTAGTCAGCCTGGTCAGGGTTTCCCAGTCACTTCCTTTGCATTTGTAACATTTGCAACTTTCATTTCACACACGAGGAAGGAGCATGAGGAATAATTTTCAGGGGGAGGTTGATGGGCAGCTAAATTGTTTCACCTAACAATTCCTCATAAGTTCTATGCAGACCAAAAAGGTCAGTGATTCATTCATTTTGTGGACCTTCATCGCTGCAGATGTCGCAGTCTATTATGGTAATGACCAAATCATTGAATTCCCCATTTACCACCTGTCCTTGTTGATTAAAGTCAGTTGCAGCCAATAAATTATTTCAGACATTGCGATCACGGCGGTGACAATCTATTAAATTATTTTTAAACTTGTGAGCTTATGATCACAAGGTTGACAACGGTTGAAACTTCCAAATAGTGATGAAAGTGAATCACACACTTCTGCTGCACATTTATCAAGGAGGATAAAAGACAAGACTCCATCCCTCACCCCACCCTCCTGGGAAAACTGGCCCAGTAGATTAAGTTTCAGATTGTTCCTGGTCTGACAGCTGTCTTTGTAGGTAACAAATGCTTTTACAAACCATCTCAGAAACTAAGAAAAACTGTAAGATCTCCTCCTGTATCTGCCCAGAAGTAGTGACCCGTATTTTTTCAATTTGGTTTTGCGATTGCAAAGTATGTTCATATTTATTAACAACCTTATTTAATAACCCGGAAATGCTATGTCAAACTTTCATTCATGTGTGGGGAAATGGTGCAAAGAAAGGAAAATATGTAGAGGTCTGTAAGTCTGATTTCCTATCAGCTTCTGGGGAAACCTTCAGCCCACAGACTCTGTCTCAGTGTCTGGACCTGGCTGATACATTTTAAGGTGTAGTTTTGAGGAAGAACATCACAAGATTTGCTTTTTGACAGAAGCAGAAATGGTGCTGTATGACTTGATTGCAGCATTATGTCACCAGTTTTGGAACATGTGCTACTGTGAAAACAGACTCCAACTGATACATTTAAAAAAAGATAACATTAGCAGTCTGATATTCAAATTTAGAATGGTTTTCATTTTGTCTTGCCGTAGATTCCCAACCCATGATAATGTGTTAAGCTAAAGTTATGAAGGGCGAAGTTTAGATTAAATATGTAGATCTTGGGCTCTGAGTTTCAAGCAATGAAACAGTCGCTTTTCACCTGATGGAAACGTGATATGTATGGGAAGTGATAAGCCATATTAGAGTGATGAAATTCTTGTGTGTTCTGTCCTGTGTTTCTTCATGTTCCTTCTGCTCATTTCACTGTGCTCTTATTTTGGCAAGAAGATGTTTACGTTGGATGACTGAGGCCATTCTTTAATTAAATATGTATGAGTGGGTGATGGGATTTACATGAATGACTGGACCCAGGAATGAGAGACTTTCAGACCAGAGCCGAGTCAAATCCAGTTTCAGATTGGAGAAGGTTGAGCTGCACTCAAATAATCTGAAATCTCAAACTGCATTATGCCATCAAGTATTCACAGTAGCAATGGAGGAAAAGTGTCTAAACAAACCTGTATATACAGTAATTACAGTTAGTAACAGTCTCACTTTCATGGTGTCACTCGTACCACTTTATCTGCAAGTTACTCTGGAAATAGCATGATTTTTTTGTAGCTTAGCGGCTGGCACAACACAGCTTGAATCATACAATAAAAATGCAAGCAGCAAAACACATTTCTAACATAGACGCCTGAAGATAACTGAAGTTGTGTAATTTGATCAGTGGAAAGGTGTAGCGATGTTGTAGTTGGCAGTCTGAGATTTCAGATTCAACCCAGCCAAACCTCCACACTCCATTTTTTTGTGTGGGTATGCCCATTTGTTCTGGCTGTAAACATCTTTAAAGAGAAGAAAAGATTGCAGTTACTGTACTGTACGTAATGCCAATTTACAATGGATGTTGACAAGCTAGAAAATCTTGAGGTGACGATAATGAAATGTCGGCACTGTCACTGAGTTTGTCAGTGGCCAAACCCTTTTAGTCAATGAGCAAGTGCTAAAATGCTATCATTGTAATGTGGCTATACACACGGTTCATAAGTGTTCTTCTCCAGTACACCAGTATCTTAAGACACTTCACAGGCAGGTAGACTTTTTAAGTTGCAGCAGGTGCTTTCTCAGTTCTACCCAATCTATTTAATTTCCCTGTCAAAGTGGCTGATAGAGAGGATGGAAAACACAGATTTATCTGCATCTAGCTGCTGATCATGTCCCATTTGGATGTCCAGTTTCTCTAAAATACTAATTTTAAAGTTGTCTGTCTTCATTTGAGGAGGGCTTCATATGTTCCTGTAATGAATAGTGCCTCTGTACTTTTATTTCTCCTGTACTGGTTTTCAGAACCCGTTCCCCCCATTATGAAGTCTCATTTCCTATGTTGTATTTATTTATATAAAGTCGTGAATTGAGTTATGTGACGACATCAGCATAACAGAGTCATAATCACTTGGAGTGGTTGGATTATGAGTTGAAAGGTTTATTCATCTTTCAGCCACTTTGGCAGGCAATAAATCGGATTAAAATGTGATTGTTTGGTGAGTGACACCAGCTTCATGACTTGTGGATGAAAGCTGCTTTCCTGCCCTAAAATGAATGACGGATTACAATTGATTCATTCACAGCAATGTTTTGGGTTTAATTTTATTTTGTTTTTTTTTGTTTTTTTATAGTTTTCACTTCTTTCATTTTCCTTATCTGTCCCTACTTTTGCAGCAACAGATCTTGTTGACACTAATGGCAGTCTATTTCCCTCCCTCTCTCTCTCTCTCTCTCTCTCTCTCTCTCTCTCTCTCTACTGTGGCTGTCGCACAGACTTTTCTGTTTTAGTTTTCAGATATATTTCTTTATCTCTATACGAAATAAAAGACAATTGTATGAAATGAAATCGAGAGTTTGAGTTTTTGTTGCATTACTGTTGTGATATTTGCTGTCATGCTGTGGATGTACGTGTAATTTTACCATAATAAAGATGGTGGGCTGAATTATCTATAACAGGGAATATGAATGTTCTGCCAGAACCTGAATAGTTGTCAAACTGGCATAAAATTCACTTTTTCTTAAGTGGGTAGTTGGCTCAAATTTGATAAAACCAGGATACTTAACATTTTCTGATATTCACAGGTGGGATTTTAAGAAATTACAAAATGAATCAGTCGATACAGAGTCCCTGTTTAACCATGCACTGTTGTATACTTGACATATGTTGCACAAGAGACTGCAGGACAAAATAAAGAGTGCTGGACGGAGTACTAGAATATCCTATTTAAGTCAGGAATCTATATGGAAGACATCTCTAACTATGGTCACAATGAACACCAGCATGACACCCTTTGACTCGGGTTCTCTCTGAACACATAGTTACAATGACCTCTACAGCATATAAACACACCAGTCACCAACAGATTCCTCTGTAATTCATCGATACTGTCAAAAGTGGTGACCACTGTCCGTAATAGCACATAAATTCAACTTAAACCTAAATTCAGTATAGTCATGATTGTATCATAAGCACGAGATCACTGTTATTATTATTATTATTATTGTTAGTATTAGTAATTGAGAACATATCTATAAAATAGTGAGGGCAGAATTGGTCTTACTGATTATAGACTGTTTCAAAAATACATTTAAAAAAAAGTTGCTCAGTCATCCTGCATCCAGCAGTCTCCACCGAGCTTCACAAGATGGATAAGAGACACTATGCATTTCCAAAAGTTAGAAAAAATTAAATTCACATTCAAAGGAACCTCACAATGATTTATTAAGACCCAGGCCCCTTTTATACAATACTACAAGGCCTTATTGACAAAGACCAAGAGGATAATGATGGTCAAAGGAGCCTTCTGTAATCTAACCCTAACCCCATTCATCTTCAACCATTACCTCACCACCCTGTTTTTATTCCTCCTGGTTTAGTTTAGTTTAGTTTGTACTGTTTGTGTTCTCAGTGTATGATATTACCATTTGTCATCAGTGTGACAAGCTTGTAGTGATGTAAACGATATCTGCTGTTCTACATGTGGAGTTGAGCTGATGAGCTGGAGGTTGGGTTTGTGAGAGGAAAAGGGAATAACACAATGTCTAGAATGGAGCAGCATATAGTAGATTAGAGGTATACTACAGATTCTATACATCCATGACAAATGGGCAGATTCAACCTGCTGAGGAGTAGGGATTTGGCTTGGGAACTGGAGGGTGGCCGGTTCAAGTCCAGCATGGAGCAAAGTATGGAATACAGCTGAAGAGGTGCCACTTCACCTCCTGGGCAATGCTAAGATGCCCTTGAGCAAGGTACTGAACCACTAACTGCTCCCGGGGTGCAGCTATGTGTGGCTGCCCATCTCTCCTCATTTGCATGTCTATAAGTACGTCTCCTTGTGTGTGTGTGTTGTATTTCAAGTAAAATGCATATAAAAACTTGAGTGAAAAAAGAATATCTATCTGTTCCACTCTTTGATTTTGTTTATGCTGTGACTTTCATCCAGTGTCTAATTTAATTGTATATAGTTTTTTTTTTTAATCTATATTTGTAGTTCTATTTCTTATTTCTATAAAAAAAAATGTATTTCTATTTTTACTTTTATATAGTTTTCTATTTGTAAAGATCTTAACACATGTTTAACTTTAGCACAGGTTTAATTTCTTAACACATTTTTTTGCGCAGGTTGAACTTAAATGCAGATATCTGTCCATGTCCATCTATCTTGTTTAGTTGCCTAAAGTGTCCACCAGGTGGGGCAGTAAGTCTAGACTTGGCTCACATGCATTTACAACGACAGAAAGTTAGAGCTTCAAGTGTTGGCAGAGCTATAATGGACAATTAACTCTGAATAGGTGAATAATACATCTGGCTTAAAGCTATCTTTATCACAGTGTGAATATAACCCACCATTTATTTTACAATGGGCCAAAATAGTGCCCACTAACTGTCAGTTATCTAGAAGCTTAAATCAGCAATTATTAAAAAAAATAAAAAATACAATACTCCGTCGTAGACTAGCGGTACTTTAGATAAGAGGTAATAGTCAGTGAGTCATTCTGGACCCCGGCTAGTACTTTTAATAACACTCATTTATATTACCTGTAATTATAACCCCAGCATTGCACAACTCTGTTTTAATAGATTCAAAATAGAAACATGTACCGTTAAATTTAAGCACACGTTAGTCCTCTGACCGTTATGATTATGTCACGTCTGAAAATAGACCGTGTTTATAGCTCGCTTTAATTGCAGCAGTGTTGCAGATTTCCATGCAGTTGACGAGCCCGTAACTCCGAGTGCTCGTACACCTCGTGCCCGCGCAGGTGTGGCTCTCAGGCTCGCGCCCGTCACCCCTCCCCCCCAGCTACAAACTACAAACCCTGGCGGCGCGCTCCCGTGAAGTAATTCATTGTATCAGATTGAGACGGGAGGAAGCAGCGAGCGACTCGACTGGTCGGCAAAGCAACTCTGCTCCGGGAAACACAGAAAATTCCGACTGCTAGCCACATAAACTGCAGGTAAACTACTTTCTGGAATACAAGGCTGTTGTGAATTGCTACTTTTCTCGTATTGTTGACTTTAAGAGCGGGGAGGGTTATTTTAAAAGTTGCCCGGAGCTTTGAGAGGCCGAGGCATCGAAGCTAAAAGCTAACGAGGTTAGCTAACGGTAGCTAAGTTAGCTTTCCCCCTAACCGACCTCAATTTCAACGCCGCTTCCGCAGTTGCCACACAGTTGAGTCGAGGAGAAAACTGAGTGTCGGAACTCATTTGACCGAAACACCTTGGTCAGATTAAAGCAAGGACTGTTTGTAAACTGTAAAAAACTTAAGTAAGGATTATAAACTGAACCGTAAAGACTGGCCTAGATTGGCGATTCAGCCGTAGCCAAACAATGAGGCTTTTTCCTGACTTGCCTCGGCTGACCGGGCGGCTTCCCAACGGCTCAGCGGCACTTCTTGAATGGCTGTTAGTGGTTGTTAAATGTTATATGTTAGTTTTCTTTTAGCATGCTTAGCACTGGTAAGGAACAAATAAACCACTACTGTGCGTTATTTCTATACAAAACCAACGTTTCCTCGTTTTTGAGCATGTTGGAGCACATAGTCTCTCCTTGTGTGGTTCAAGTTTTTCGCTTTTGTCACGTACAGTCTTATGAGAAGTCATAAGGTATATAATGCATAATGTTCTCGCTTGGTGTTTAGTTTGGATCAGGGCCACCCACCCATTCTTCCACTGCGGACACACTAGCCATCTGTTGCCTCTGTGATGACGCCATCTTTCTGGTGACCCACCCAGTGGCTAGCTGGTTTAAAAACAATGTTTGACTAAACACTGGGAGCTCTCATAGGCGAGACACACAACTTCTTTCTGTGCCTTGGCTACTGTGGCTAGGATCCAGAAAAACCCTAGCCGTATAAGTGTGAGATATTTGGGCACCAAGGACTGGATGAAGCTGTCAAAATAATCTATCAGTTGGTGTTTTCATACAAGATTGAACCAAAGCTAGAGACTTTGGGTGGGTAGCAGTGATGTACTTGATTGGCAAGCTGGCAGACGCATTTCCCTTTTCACCCAGACAAACAGAAACTTCACCGGTAAAACAAAGGAGAAGACATTTCTTTCATAATGTACAACGATAAGTAAAATTCAAGACCATATCTTGTCTCGTGGCACATTGCAAAGGTCTGCAAATGACATCTAAATCTGGATCAAAGTAAGGGCTGTTTGCTGGCAGACTTGTACACAATTCAACTTTAATTATGTAACATATTGCCAGTGTATAAAAGCTTTAGTCCATCAGAAGATGCTAGCCTGTATCTCCTTTTGCAGCACCTACAGCAGGGGGGGGGTGGAGAAGGTGAGGAAGACTTTATTGCAGGTTTGCACACTGTCACCACTGAAACTGTTTGCCAGAACGATGACAGCGGCTGATATACATTTTAATTAAATGACCAGTTGATAAATTTAGCCATAAACCGTTTAATGGTCACAGGCTTCTTCTAAATACACGACAAAGACAGGCTTAAGACTGACTTGAATTTGTCTGGCTGCTCATACTTATCCAGTAAGCATATTACTTTTAAGTACACTGCCTACCCTGCTTTTTTCTCTGAGGGCGCCGCTCATGCCGAAGAGGTTTGAATTTTTATTTTTTGAATTGTGAAAGCGATTCATTATCCTACATGGATAATTGTATTGTGTCGTGTTTCTCCAACTGGGCCATTTTAAACATTTATCAGTAGTTGGTTTGGACTCATCATAATCTTAACGGTCCACTTGTTTAAGCTATTTTTTTTTTTTTATGATTATAGGGAGGCTTGTTAACAAGGATCTGTTTATTGAGGCTTCAAATTTGGCATCAGTGATCACGCAGGTGGTTTTAAAGGATCCTGGTGGCAGTTTGTCCTGGAGACTGTTTGAATTAATGTCAAGATCAACATGTTCCTGAGCACACATGTTGTAGCTGTCATCTTCATTATGTAGGTTAGATTAAGTCAACAGTCTTATTAGTGTGTACAGATCACCAACCAGATATATTTTGTAGTGTTTTTTTTTGTCTCTTCCTTTCATAATAATGGATTAATTAAAAATTTCACCGCCCACACTGCTTGTCAGGTGTCAGAAACTGAAATATTCGTCAACGGCAGTCAGTCAACCACCATTAATTTTCCACACTGAAGACTGCGTGGGTCATTTCCTGGTGTAAACACACAGGCTTTCAGATGCTGCTGCTGCCTGTGTGGGGTTTTCTAAAGGACACGCCGATGAATCATCAAACACACAGTGAAGCGTTTTAATAATACATTTAAAGCTGTGTCATACAAGGAAGCAAAGCAGGTCGAATTGTTTCGTTAAACACTTTACCGGTCAGTGAAAACACCAATAGTTTTTTTGTTGTTGTGATAAACTGTTTGCGTGGATGCATGAGTGGGTTTGACCGGCAAGGCTGCTGTCAAAAAATACTGCGTGTTTGAAGGGATGACAGTTTGCAAGATACCATCCCAAAAGTGGAGACTAGATTCGAAAGACAAGACCAAGATCAAACACTCTTTGTTTTGTTTTTTTTAAATTGTGTGGTAGCAAAGGAGTGTCGGAGGCTTTGTCAAGTTTAAGAGCATCTGTTTTTTTCAAATGGAGCACAACGATCCTGTTGTGAAAGCCTGCTGTTGAAGTGAATCACAAAATTCGACAAAAAGGCCCAGCGCTGCTGCCAGCTGTCATCCCTCTATTTTCATTGACTGTTTATCACAGGAGCGTTTCCTGTTGCTCTCTCTCGTCTCCCCTCCTCTGTTAATTTGACTGTCCCTCTCCTTATCCGTCGTTTGTCTGTCTCATGGCTAACATGCAGGTAGGTATGTAGCATGATCCTTATCACCTACTGGGATGTCTTCTGATGTACTCAGTTTATTGTTATTTGCCTGCATAGCAGCCATATCTCTAGTCGGCGTAAACATTTTAAACCAAAGGGCGACACTTTAAACATACGGCCATATTGTGGATATCCACAGGCTGCAGTTGGGCTTGTATAATTTCCATCGCTTCACACATGCACCGTTTGCAATGCACGACAGCTCTGTTGAATCTCTGTGTCTAGCAGGTATGACTAACATATTAGCATCAGGCCAAGATGGCGTTGTAATGTGGTTTGTGGTAGTCTACATTCTGTTTGAACTTGAACCATGATCTGTATCTAGAGTGAGCAGTGAACAGAGTGAGCTTTCACTGGGAAGCATCTGGATTTTTTTAGAAAAGGAGTAGTAGTTAGGTTTCACACTGATCAAGGTCACCCAGATTTTACATTCCCACACACCAAATCGCAGCTAAATCCACTCTACTTTCATCCAGATTTCATCATGCATTGTTCACAAATGGCAGACCCTCTCTGGCCTCTGACAAACCCGAGGCTCACGGATGTGTGCAGCACTGAGCCGCTAATTTACATATTTGACTCATATTGGGCAGGTATATCCGACGGAGGCAATCTGGTCAAAAGAAGAACTTTTTTTCAAGCTTGGGGACCACGGACAATTTGAATCAAGTTTTGGACTGGTCTGAAGACCTATTTGAAGCAATAAGACAAAAGAAAATGAGAAACTAAGGTGTGACATGTGGCCTGAAGGCAAGTTTCTGCTACCTTTTAACTGACAGTTGAGTAAGAATAATAACAGACCTACACCACCTGCAGGGCTGTCATCATTGGGCACATTCATAAAATATAGGTTACCTCAGCTTTACATAGTTGCCCTTTTACTTTTGGGGGGAAAAAAAATCATGAGCACAGCTTGTTTTACTGACGATCATGTTGAAATGGGTACTGCGTTCTCGTAATGTTGCGTCGTTTCCTTGTAGTGCCCTTGTTCTGTGGAACAGTGTCTGTGAATTTTCATTGCTATACATTTCCTGGAGTCATTGGCGTTCCTAATGTGTGTTACCGCGCTCCTTTTTGAGGAACGAGCTCAGAGTTCAGACACAACAGTCTTCACCGCTAATGGGGATTTTCCTGTTGTGTTGCTTTTTTTTCATGCACATTGTGTCCCTGGTGTTTTGTCTTGATTGTGTCCCTGTTGAGTGTTTTCCTGTATCATTTTTGGTAAGAAAGGGTTTACATGCATAATGTGGGAATTTATAGGTTGATGATGACCTTATCTGCCCCAAGACTCCTGTTGGCTGCTCTAAAGTAACAATTGATGCCTTTAAATAACTTTCTTATAGGCACCTTGGCATCATATGTTGGAAGGAGGGCACATTGTTATTTCTGGCATTGGTCAACCATTTTACGGACCATACACCTACCTCCAGGCTACAGCTGTCCCCATTTTTGTCTTTTTCCTGAAGTCATGGGGGGGAATGGTCTAATGTTTTTTGACACGGCTGTCCTACTTAGAGTGTTCATCTACCATTTATAGGATGCTTGCAGCACCTCACAGTGCTTTGGTGCATTTCGGGGTCAGAAAGTAATGAGACTCGGCCAAAACAGGACAGTGAAATTGAAAGGCAATTTTATGGAGGAGCAATAACTGACAAGAACTATTAGTCTGCATTAGACAGGTATCTGTATTTTAATCAGTCCAGCGAGTTGTCACATTTTAAGCGTAAATAGTGTGCCCCGTGAGTCACAGCAAGTTGGTATGTCCAAATGTGCTGTGGTTTAGAAAAGGACTGAAGACACAGTCAGAAGCTTATGAATTTATCAAGGCAGCACACCAGTTACTGTAGCTGAAATGCCAGTCACATACAAACTGCTGTATGGGCAAAAAATAAAACAAAAACACAAGGGAAGTAAGACAGACTGTTTTTGGGGGCCAGACCATCCTCTTATGCAAGACCTATGCAACAGATTTTAGGATTTTTATTGTTTTATTTTTTTTACAGCATTATGCCAACAATCAAATTATAACTAACCTCTGACCAGGCCTGCGCCTGCAGATCAAAACTGCAGCTTTGCCGATGGCTTCAGAAGCAGGAGAGGTGTCGGGGAGTTTGCTCTCGAGCTGGCTCCCTGTGATGGAGATAACAGGATAGAAAAACCTGATTGACACTGCACAGAGCTGCACCTTCTCACATCAAGAAGGAAACAACCTGCCAGCAGTGTGATTTATTACCATCTCCATGTGAGGTCCTGCTGTCCTTGTGCTGCTAGTAAGCGCACAGTACACGGACTGTGTTAATGCGAAAGTTGTCTCTGCGGCAGTGCCACCATGACAAACGAGGTGCGTTTGATGTGTACTTTGTGAATAAAGCGATTGTCTCCACACCGACAGACACCAGAGTCTTTTTGGACACAGTTCCTGTTCATGTATGAAGGGAAATCGCTGATTTCCTGTTTTATTTTTTTGATCACACTCTGCTGTTGGTCAAATGTGCCTGTAATTCTGGTTATTTTCAATAGTTTATGCACCGGCGAGAGTTGCATAATTCTGAAGATTGTGGGTCCAATTCAATAGAAAATCCACAAGCTTTACACAGAGTTCCTGTGTTTGTGACTTTTTCGTAGAATGCCATTTCCCAATATGGAGTCATCCACGCTGCTCTCAGCCAATGACACAAGACTATGTGACACTCATTTGGCCCAACTTCCCCTAATTCAGTTAGGCAAACTTGTTCTCTCACACCCATACTGACACGTCTGCCGGGTCTTTTTTACTGTCGCGGCTTACTGGAACCTCAGCTAAATATTACTTCCTGGTAGCTCACGGCTTTTTGCACCGTGCCATAAATCTTACGTCGACAAACTGTATGTTGTTGTGTGAAGGCGGGGCAGGGCACAGAAATGCTGGGTCCCTCGCGTTTACATACTTAATCACCACACCAGACAATTCATTTCATCAGGACCCCCGGACAACAGTTCTGTTTCTCACGTGATACGTCGCATTTTTGCTGTGTTTCAGCTTCCTTCTGGTTTCTTCTGGAGACGCTATTTTGCATATAGTTAGCTGTTTGTCACTCCCCTGACTCATTCTTTACCTTTTTTATATGCAGCTAGCCTGCAGGATGTTTGTGTGATTTCAAGTTTCCATTTACACAAACTGCCCTCATCCTTTTTTGCTTAACATGTCCCCAAATATGAAACAGACTTCTGCCCCTGCGTGGCAACTTTTTTTTTTTGCAATAATTAAAATGCCTCAAGGTTAAAACAACTTCCTTATTTCAAGGAAAAGGCATTCATCACAAACATGAAGACTGTTACGTATCTGTCCTGGAAATGTTTTTTTCAGAATCCATTAATCATCTCGCAGGCCCCTCAGAGGCTTTGAAGCTCCTTTTTTACAGCCATGTGGTTAAATGTATCAAGTATAGTGTTGCACTGTGCACCTGCACTATGCAACACCACTCAACACATACTCTTGCTTTCATGCCTGAAATGTCACACATTGTTTTTAACTTTTGTCTTGATGCTTAAAATGGACATCTGTGCACATAGTTTGCTGTGTATTACCTCCAATGAACACCTGTACGGGCGTTTACAGATAATCAAATGCTGCGCTTCTGATCTACTTCATGTCTCGCCTTTCCTTTGGCTCCTTGATTAAACTCTACCTCCTCCTCCGTGTCTTCCTGCAGGGATGGCAGCCATCCGTAAGAAACTGGTGATAGTGGGGGATGGAGCTTGTGGAAAGACCTGTCTTCTGATTGTCTTCAGCAAGGACCAGTTCCCCGAGGTCTACGTCCCCACCGTGTTCGAGAACTACGTTGCTGACATAGAGGTGGACGGCAAACAGGTGAGACAACTGCAGTGATTCTGTGTTTCCCACACCGTGCTTGATGCACAAATGTCCTGCCACAGATGAATAATTTGCACACATCCCAACATATCCCCGTCACTTTTGGTCTCAGCTATGCTTTTCTGTGCTGGTATCAGGGCTCATTTTGTTCCCTCTGTGCTTAATCATGCTCAACACTTTAATTCTACCTTCAGGGCCAAGTGAGCAAGTGTTGATAAAACTGCAATGTCCCATTTTCACATCGTCCCTCACATTGCAGCATTCAGTGCATAGCAGTGGACACACATTGATGGTGTTCATAGATAGTGTTTAATCCTTGTAAAAATCCACTTTAAGCCAGAAATTAGAAAGATATATTCTCTTCTGGAGTTGGACTTCCAGGTGATGCAGTCTATACGTTCTCTGGATAACTGCAGCACCCAGCCCAGCTCATCAGTCATAAACCCTCCCGACCTCATTCTGGGTTAATGGGATTCTGGGACGTTGAGTCTTTATTGGCTGGTTTGATTTCTAGCCCTGCCGCTTGAAGAGGACTCGGGCTGCTTCTTGTGTCACACTTTTCTAAATGTCCTGATCTGGTTTCCTTTCCCCATTTAGCTCGGAGAGGTTTTTATGTGTCACTGTCACATGTTGTACTGTCAGGGCTGTTAAGTGTGTGGCAGAGTATTTGTTAGGCATGGTGCTAATTTGACACTAGAAAAAAGGCCACACGTGTCAGTTTCAGCCACGTCTTGGCAATGCAGGGGTGCTGACACTAAAACTGACGTTGAGCTAATTGTTAGTCAGTTATACTATTGTTCATATATGCACTGATCGTCTCTGTAATTATTAGATGAATTTTAAAAATGTGAACAGTCGCTCAAACTCAACTTCAAGCACTGAAGTCTCACTTTAACCAAACTATATTGAAATGTTCGTAGTTAAAATAGGACCCTCTGTCTGGTATGACTTTATTTTACCAGTATTACAGAGATACTCCACTTAAAATCTTCATTTCTATGCTTTCCACCTTTTCATATTCATAATTATTCAGCCGTTATGATGTATTATTTTCTATCTGAGGAATTATAAAATAAATGTCCTTTTTATACTTCCTGGTCAGGGCGAGGTCTGCTGCAGTCTGTTTATCTCTTTTATATGCTGGCTTTAACGTGAAAGTTGTGCTTATCAGAGTAGACATGGTGTATTAACTCTCCCTCCCCTTCTTCTTTTTCTCTTCCTCCTCCCTGCCCTCTCTACCCACAATGCATCTGTGTGTCAGGTGGAGTTGGCTCTCTGGGATACTGCGGGTCAGGAGGACTACGACAGGCTGAGACCTCTCTCCTATCCAGACACTGACGTCATCCTCATGTGCTTCTCCATAGACAGCCCTGACAGCTTGGGTGAGTACAAAACACAGACACACACACACAAACACAGACACACACACAGACAGGCAGACCGACACCTATTCAAGCATGACATTAAACCCACGTCTCTTTCCCACACACTCTCCCGTCTCTCCGTTGTTCATAAGAAGTTATTTCCTGGTTCCGTAGTTCGTGTGGTCATCCTGTTGTGACTCTTAATACAGCTTGTAGAGGAACTGCTTACATTTGCACTTACACACCAACACACACACACACACTGGAACAAATCATTTGTCATGCCATGGCATGCAGCCATGCTGTACAACAACAAGCCGTGCCTTTTCTGTCATAATGATTATGAACAGCACTTCCCCGATCGTATGGAAATAGCCAGACATAAATTAAACAGGGTTAAATGAGAGGAAGTCACAATTGTAATAAAACAAAGGCTTATTGTACTAAAGCTTGTAAATGCTCTTACATGAGCTTTCTCCAGACCTTGCATTTTTGTAAGTGTTTTTGCTGACCAAGTTTTTTTTTGTTTTGTTTTTTTAAACACTTGGTGGAGATATGGAGGCTCAGCAGCAGATTTCTATTTGCAGCACCTCACTCACTCAATTTTAAATGAAATTACTATTGTTAAATGTTAGTCTAATCAAAGTGCTGGCATCCTGTGATTTAACTCCTGTTAACTCATTTAAAGATAAGGTTAATTGCTTTGCCATCATGAAGCTTTTATGCAGATGTTTTATTATCAGTTTCTGGCATTAAGACGTAATAGTAGCCAGCAGTTCCTCTGCAGGATTACTCACTTGGTTATTAGCATTTCTTGTTTTTTCTTTAAGTGAGACATACGCAGAGAGGCACAAAAAGATAAGCAAGAATGAGCTCAGTACACAAATTACTGTAAATTGAACAGATGCTGTCCTTTTTTTTTTTTTTTTTAATTTAGCTTTTCAATCAGGCCTCCCATTGATAGAGAGCTGGAAGATTCACCACCTCTGTTGTAAAGGACCCTGCAGTGAATTTTAATCTTGACTGCCGAAATGACCTCAGACATGCACACACACGTACACAAAACAAAATGGAGAGCTCCTGCCAACGATTATTGATCTATTCCCTCTTTCTCCGCTCTTCTTGCTTCACAGAAAACATTCCAGAGAAGTGGACCCCAGAGGTCAAACACTTCTGCCCCAACGTTCCCATCATCCTGGTAGGAAACAAGAAAGATCTGCGCAATGATGAGCACACACGCAGAGAGCTGGCCAAGATGAAGCAGGTACAGAAAATCCTTCTTTTACTTGTCTCAGATGACTTTTTTAGACCTTTAGGCTGATGAACAGAGATCTGCCATTTTGTGTATTTTATTCATTATTTCCACTGTGTTCATTAAGACAGAACAGGTGACTCAGATGGGCATAAAATACCACCATATACCATAGTGTTACCATCAAGCATTCCATGCATGAGCCTAGGTTTAGAAATAGTCGCCTCCCACACAGCTAGTTAATAAAATGTGCAAAAGATCATAGCTTTCACTAGTAACAGCAGCAACACTGTGAATATTCGAGAATACAGTGCATGTGTTCTTTAACCATTGTTTTCCTTGGTCCAATAGGAGCCAGTGAAGTCCGAGGAGGGCCGGGACATGGCCGGCAGGATTGCAGCCTTCGGTTACATGGAGTGCTCTGCTAAGACCAAGGACGGCGTGCGGGAGGTGTTTGAAATGGCCACCAGGGCGGCACTGCAGGCCCGCCGCGGCAAGAAGAACAATAAATGTGTACTGCTGTAAAATGGCCGACATACATGGACAGTTTTCACCCCGGGCTACTGTACCCGGGGCTAGGGTTCGGGAGGGACGGAGGGATTACTAGATGGGAGAGGGAGGGAGGGGGAAGAAAAGAGTGCAGTAAATGACTACCGCTGTAAAATGGCTGTTTGTTGGACTGAATTTACCCTGGGACTTGGATTTGGGAAGCTTTGACGGAACGGGACGGGTGGGTGGAGGAATGGATGGAGTGGGGGGAGGAGGGAGCACAGTAAATGGCCGCTGTAAACCATTGGGCTCTTCACCTGTGGGTTTACCATCAAGGTGGGAAATTTACACCAGCCACCAGCCAAACACTGGTACAAATTGTCTTTTCAACAAGCCACTTACACTGATAAAGATGATTAGGAGATCCTGGTCCTTTAAAAAAAAAAAAAAAAAAGATAAGAAAAAAAAATCTAGCTAACTGCTAAATTTGCTGGTGAATTATGGGATGTGACTGTGTTCAGTGTGGACAACAACAACATAAAAAGGTTTAGTTTCCCGCCTGGATGACTTGACGGATGGATGGGGGCAAACAGACAGCACAGTAAATGAGTACCACTGTAAACAGCCACCAGTGGACTGTTTATCCCCAGGTGTTCATACCTGGAATTAGGGCGAGGGTGGTGTGGAGTTGGACAGGTGAAGGGATGGGAAGACTGAAGCGCAGCGCAGCGCTGAGGTGTGATCACGATGAGACTGCATACGTGCAAGCCAGGGCAAAACTCTGAGTTTCCATTGTTCAGTTTCACATTCAGCTTCCTTGTTACATGCTGTAGTTACCTGGGCAGGTTATATGAACAGCCCCAAAAGTAGACAAATCACTAGTAAACCGTATTAAACAAGTACTCCTCAAAATGGTGCTTTAAACAGGTTTGAGGTCGATTTAGCTTGCAGTTTAATTCAAGAACAAAAAAAATAATAAATATAGCATTTAGAGAAGTCTGTCCTGATGGAGTTGTTATGACGATAAACAAGTGGTCAGGTGCCGTCCGGTGCTCACGGTCGTATTATCAGAGCCGTGGAGCTGCATGCGCACATGTCCAGCTCTCATCTATTTAGTCTATCTGGCTAATCCTGTGCTTACAGATTCAGAGTGACTAACACACTGAGCCCTTCTCTTCCTGAGATGATCTGTTATAGCCACCTAATCATGAATGCTCTATTTGTACACAGACGGACTTGAAATTTGCCCTGAGTGCTGTTTTTTTTTTTGTTTTTTTTTAAAGCACACCGTCATCTGATCTGTAATTCAAAGTGGCTCTTTGCCATCTGTATTTCAGCTTGCTGCTGTAAATATTAGGTATCTTACCATAGCAGTGTTGTAGAGGGCTGTGTAAAGTTTACTTCCAGAGGAGCAGCATTGTGATGGCCTCAGTCTCAGGGCTGGATGTTATAATTTAACCAACATGCTGGTGAATCTTTACTGAGGTTGGTTTGTCTACTTTAGGAGGTGAAGGTTCTTTTTAACATTTAAAACCCTTCTTTGGACTGAATCAGTGGAAGTAGCAGGTGAATTGTGGCCCCACTGGATGACAAAAGTAGCTTCCTGCCCTGCATAGTACAAGAACGTAAGCAAACTCTGCTGTGGCTCAGCTCCCATCCCTTCCTGTTCCACATAGCTGACTGCTGGTGCTCATCTTCCCCTGGTTTTAGACCAGGACAAAGAACAAGGAGAGGAGAGTATTGTTTACATGCACACCACTGATCTCCACATTTGGGATGAACGACTATTAATTTTTTTTTTTTTCTGCGTGTAGGCATGTATAAAGGTCAAATGTACAATAACCAGAACTAGTTCATGTTTGAAGAGAAAAAAAAGGTGCCTGGGATATACCATGTTATCCACCATCTACATGTCAGCCTTTTACTGGTTAACTGTTGGTACCTTCCACCTGCTTTAACACAGTTGAGCTTAAAAAGACAAACATGGCACATGTGACATGACCTTTTTTTTTTCTTTTTTTTTAAATCCAGAGAACTGTGCATGGAAATGCCAGAATTGTCAGGTTGGGCTAAAACATGCTGGTGATCTATAAGAATTAACCACATGCTCTATATTTGAAAATTTTGGGGTATGTCTGTATGTATGTCTGAAAAATGATGAGGGTGGTCAGTCATGTTTGGGATTTAGAAGCCACCAGCTTTCCCTGACTCTTCTGTGTGTTTTACTGTCAGGTTTGGGCTCTCTTGACAGTGTTGTACCCTCCTGTTCTTCTTCCTGGCCAGGGAGGAGCCTGTTCCAGAAACTGAGTCTCGTGTTGTTGTTTTTATACTTTATTTCCTGCTTTTAAAGAAAAAAAAGTCATATGTTGTCTATCAGTATTTAAAATAGGAGGTGGAAGACTAGGGGACTGCTTATGTGTCGTTGCTTTAGTTTATTCTTCTTATGTGCTTTACCTGAATTTTTCTGATGATTTACAATTGGTTGTAACGACTCGTCAATCATCCCTGCCAAACGCTGTTGTTAGGCAGTCAGGAGAAAGGCTGGCCTCTCGGCTGCCTGTCTAGAGCATCGCTAGGACCACATGTGCTGGCTCTTTTTCTGTTTGTTTGTTTTGAACACAAACTTAGCTGAAAAGACAAAAAGGAAAAAAAAAACAATTGTAAGTCTCCTTATTATGTACAAATCATTTTTATTTCTACTTTTTATTGTATTTTTAAATCCTGATTTTGGATGCTGAAACAGTGATGTAAACAAAGGAACAGGAAAACCAAGCTGTATGCAAAGTCTGTAAATATGAAATGTGGGTTTGTTCATACTAGACCATACACACACACAGGACTGGAAACTGTATTTGTAAACTAGCTTTGGTTTGTGTAATAAATTACTTTCTATAACACCCAGCTCATATTCATTGTGGTCTCAGGGGGGCAACTGGGAAGAGCTCTTAAGTTCAATCAATACACATGAAGTATGAATGGAGTGATGTGATTAGTGGCTTCAATAAACTGGCTGTTTAATTTGTGTCTCCAGGCTCAACATGTTGCACAAGTTAACTGGCAAATGATATACACAGTTGAGAGGACAGGTGAAGTTAGTTTAAGTGCCAAATTATGTTTACTGTAATGAATAGTTCATAGAAAAACACATTTAGTTGCAGCTAATTGACTCCAGATTTTCACATTTAAGGTGGTCTTTTTCTTATCAAAGACAATTTGGATTATGGCCTAGTCGTGCATTTGTCTGACCACCTTAACACATCCATGCTTAATACTGTTAATCAGGAATTATTAGTGAGAATTTATTCACATTTTGATGCCCATAGCAGGTGTACATAATAGAGAGTAACATGAACTGGAGATTTATGGTAGAAATGTGTACTCTGCATTTTTACAAACTGATGTATTTGGTGATCATGGGACCAGTCATTAACTGTAACAATGAAAATAGATGATTGCTTCTGTTTTAAATTGATCAGAATTGCATGATAAGTTTAATAGCCTGCTCCCCTCCGTTAAGCCTGGAGCCAGTGTTATCTTTAGTAGTTTAATAGTCAGTTTGTATATCAAATCAGATGATTTTTCATCACTCTCATGCCTTATTGGAGAAATTTATTCATGCTTTTATCTTCTCCAGAACTGATTAATGTAGCTCCCACCTTCAGGTTATACAGAGTGCTGCAGTCAGACTAACTGGAACAGTATACCAACATCAGAGCTCCCATTTTAGCCTTTCTCCATTTGCTTCCAATTTATTGTAGAATTAATCTTAAAGTTTTACTCATTACTATCTGAGCACTCCACAGTCTGGCTACAGCATACATTAGGGAGCTCTGTGCCATAGATCATAATGGCTGCTGTCACTGTATGGATGCTTTTTCTAAGATTTTACATTCAATCTTAGCTCAAGCACCTCCACCAATGTAGACAGACATAGACAGACTTTATTGTTATCCAACTGCACATTTCCAATGTACATTTTGTTTTGTTTGGTGATGTTACATGTTATAAACGGTATATATATATACATATATATACATATATATATATATATATATATATATATATATAAAATTGGGCAATTTGCCATTGCCTCTGCCTTTTTTTCTGTCCAGCAGTGTCTCGTCCAGCTCTTTTTTTTTCATCCCACGCTGTGCTCCCCCACTCCAAACACTCACAGACTTTAGACAGCTCCTCTCTCTGAGAGCTCCTGCTTGAATCTTTTCACCTGCTCTGAGAGCTCCTTCCTGGAGCCCTCTTCTCTCTCTGACAGCTGCTTTAGGCTGAGTTTTTCCTCGAGAGCGTCACGTCATTTTGCTCAGTTCCAGAGCTGAATGTGTGTGTTGTTCAGCTCAGTAAAGGTGTTTCAGCATGAGAATTAGCACAAGCTTTTCTTTCTTCATTGGCCCTTGCTGTTCTGTTGTTTCCAGTGCTGACGTTTAATTTAATTTAATATGTATGGTTCTCAGGTCATGCACAAATTGCAGTGTTCATTAGTGTATCAAATGGAGTGAGTTAATAAATGATTTATAACATATAATGTAGCTGGAAAATGATATAAGGACATTTTCAAGTGATTTTTTATCTATTTGTTAACATCAATAACCCTTCCTACAAAGTATGGAGAGGTGTAACATTGGCATAATCATATTTACATAAGGGACAGCTTGCTGTACATTGTCACACTTATCACGCGGCTGCTCACTAGAGAAGTTTTTTTGTTCTTATAAACAGGAAAGAGGGTGGCACGGTGGTGCAGTGGTTATCGCCTCACAGCAAAAAGGTTCCTGGTTCGAACCTCGGCCAGGGCCGAGTCCCAAGACATGCAGTTTATAGGGTTATTGGTGACTCTAAATTGGCCGTGAGTGTGAATGTGGAGCCTATCCCAGTGAGAGTCAGCTGACTTAAGGTGAGAGTCAGCTGGGATAGGCTCCACATTCAGCCCCACTGTCACCCTGATGAGGATAAGCGGTTACAGAAAATGGATGGATGAACAGGAGAGAAAACAATTTAGATCAGATTTTAAAATGGATCTGAGGCAAGGGGTATTCAGTTGGTTGCCATCTGCAACCTCACCACTATATGCAAAGTCTTACACATTGGACCTTTAAAGCAAGAGCGTAACATTTGAAAGAAGAAGTAACAGAGTCTTGCTCTTAAATTTGTGTAGACTACTGTTTATGTCAGTACACTGTCTGGGGTTTGGCTGCTGCAGTCTTACTTGGTCTTGTATGAGCAGTAGCTAGTGTTAGCAGAATTAAGCCAGATATTGCTCAGTGACTGATTCAGTTTGCTGATTTTCTATCTCTTTTTTTAAAACCTGTGCTACAGTTTCTTGATATTTGAATGTGCCACAAACTGCAATAGTCTAAAGACAAAATGAAAATGAGGTTAAAGAAAGTATTAGCTAGTGTTTACCCAGCTATTCATGGAAATATAATGTGTCATCATGTATTAGCAGCTTCTGTAGTCTTGCTTTAAAACGAAACAGTTTCTCATTCACTTCAGTCACCATAGATAAACTAGCTACAACACTGGTCATTGGGAGGATTGCTGGCTGAAGAGCAGAAAGCAACATCACACTACTAGATGAGCCAGCAGCCTCACGCTGAGGCCTGTGCTGCAGAGAGAACGGAGTGTGTGGGATGCCAAGGTGAGGCAGTTTCAGCCTGTGTGGGATGATGTTGGATGTTGTGGAGTAATATCGAGAAGCTGTGAGAGTGCTCGGAGAGCGTGGAGCTGCTCTGTAACCAACAGTCGTTGTGTAAGGCAGAGCGGAGGAGTGGAAATCCAGGAATAAAATGGATGTATGAGCGGGATGGTGCTTATAACAGGAACAGGCATTTACAGTTTAATTTAGCAACATACATGCAAAGCACATCTAATGCTTTCTAATCAGAGCGGCATAAAGTTACACGGACTTTTACTGACGCGGACCGAATGGTGGCAGAAATCCTTCCGTGTCTGATTCTAGTTTGAGCTGCCAGACACTTTAATTTGAACACTAATTTGTAAACGCTGTCAGAGTAACTGTTAGCATGAAGGACAAGAGGACACAATTACAGAAATGAAGTAAAGCAGGCAATTTGTATTCATAGAAGTAAGTTAATGACACCAAACCTCAAGGCAATGACGGGGGTATTTCAAAGAGCATATAGACACTATAAAGATGTGTTTTTGTGCTACTCTGCAAGCTTGTTTATTTATATTTATAAGTACACCAATCAGGTTAAATTATGGACTAAATACAAACAAGAAGATATATAGTAATAGTAGTAGTATAATATAGAAACTTAGATTCAAAGAAACTCAGATTAGCACTGAGCTGTTGTCTTTTGATAAAAGATGCAAGGGTGAGCCTCTTTTTTAAAAAGTGTTTGGACCACTTAGAACCTACATTTACTACATTTTGACTTTCCTGCTTTTATTCCTTTCATACACCATTCAGATCACAGGTCAAACGGTGTCCAGGGTGACCTTCAGTAGCTGGAGTGTGTGACTTGTGTGGTATGGTAGAGGAGGTGGAGGGATAAGCAGGTATGGAAAATGCATGGAACCAAAATGATGGATTACAAGAAGCGCAGTGGGTGGATTTGAGAGGAAACAAGAAGTCAGCTTGTGCTCCTCTGTCTGAAAACCACTCCCTGCAACGCAACACACCTTTTACCCTTACTGCAAAACACTGGAGCATCAGCCAGGACACTCACTTTTGGCCACTGAGCATTATACTGTATGCAAAGTGACAACATGTTCATAACATCTGCCCTCTAAAAGGAAGCCACATTCAAATATTTAGGCCATTGATCTCAAATGTCGATCAGTTCAAGCTATTAAACAGGTTATGTGGAGAGGCCTCATTTTGAAAGTGACTGATACATTTCTGTGCTTTCATCACCCACTTCAACAGCAGCATGCTAGTTTTGGGTGTCTCAAACTGCTGTTATGCACATTGCTGCACACTGAAAAGGCTATGGTGTCAAGAGACATCATAAGCAGATACCACATTAGCTACATCTCTTTCTGCAGTTAATGGCACAAAGTCTCAACACAATGTGCAGCCGTGTTGGCCATGCTAACATAGCTGTGTCTCAATTCAGATACTTCCATTAGTACTATAAACAGTATAAAACATGGCGTTGTATCCCTGATGTCACCCCTAGATTTCTGAATGAAGATAAGAATGTGGTAGCTATGGCTGCTGCCATCTTGATCCTGATCATTTTTTAACATAGGGGTGTAGTCATTGGCTTCACCTTACGATGGAGGTTGCGTCTTTGTAAAGTACTCTATGTACTTCTTGTCATAGTACACTCGTTTCGACGGGATAGTGTTGTCTCACTTCAAGTTTGGCTGTTGTGCACTCTTCTTCTTCATTGTAGTGAATTGCAACTGAATTAACGCCAAAATTTCACTGCCTGAATATAAATATAACACATATGTACAACTTAGATTGTATATTGCTGTATTCACCACAACCACTTCAGCTTTAGCAGAATGTCATTTTCTCATTTTACGTAGCCAAAATGGCGACCACTAAATGGCGAGAAGTATCCAATGTACCATATTCAACTTTTTGACCGTTTGAAGTGCACCATCCAGGTACTCGCAGTACACTGCATTTTGATATATATTTGACACTTATGGACTCAAAATAGTAAGTATGTGAATTGAGACACAGCATAGGTTTTGAATAGACTTTAACATGGGAGGCAACTTACAGGAACCAGACATTTAGCTCAAAGCAGACAGTACTGTTCACAAACACAGCTACGTGAGATAACATTTACAAAGACATAACATTAAATTCCGCAGTCATTTTATGGTTAATCATCACTCATTTAAAACATGTACTCATGTGTCCACAGAAATGTTAATGCTGTGTTAGGGGAAATGACTGGGCCTCTCGAGAGAGAGACATTCAGAGCGAAACCACAGTTAGAAAGGAAGGAAGGAAGTTCGTCACTGCCTGCTCCACCCAAAACTGGTGGCCGGGCACCATGTAAGACACACAACGCTGCCTCTGGTGCAACACTTGTAGAGGAATGAGCTAGAGGGAGGCAGCTGTGGGTGACGAGCCTGCTCTCTGTTTCTTTCTCTCACTGTGCCTGTGCCTGTGCCTGTGCCTCCTCTCTCTCTCTCTCTCTGTACTCCTCCGGCTGACGGCCGGAGAAGAGTACCGCGCAACGCAGCTGAATCGCCGGCTTTATATACCGGCCTATTTTTAGCCCCTCGCGAGCCCAACTATATTTAACCAATATGAGCTCATCGCCCGTCCGACTTGTCCAATGGGATGAAAGGGAGAAGAAAAGAGCTGTCCAATGAGAGGGGGCGAGAGGAGAGGAGAGGGGGAGGGTTACACAAGAGCCTATCATCTGCGGTGACACAGGCAGCGAGCGAGGAGGCGGCGCAGAGGGAAAAGACACGAGACCTCTCACTCTGCCGCGTTTCCATGGCACCAGACACTTTCCTGCTAATTTTAAGCTAGATGCTCCACTAACCTCAATGAATTACCTCACAGAGGGAAGCTACAATATGAGATCAGGGTTTCCGCCCACATTAAGATAAATTAACACGTTCATAACATAACATAATGCTAACAAATCCTATGTTCTGACAGCCAAGCTGTAGTCATTCCCTCTGGGTGTCTGTGTTTTATAGCTTTATAGCTCGCCTAGCCCAATTTTTAGGCTTGTGTCCTTTGAAGTCTGCAGTACAAAACTGAATATGCCATGATGGCTGACAAGTGTGTCCAATGCCAAAGGCTTCAACACATGCAGCTCCAACAAAAAAAGGTGTGTTTGTAGTCTTCAGCCCTCCCCACCACACACACACAAAATTAATTGTGGCCATCAAGGCTATTTTAAGATGGTGCTAATGAGAGGGAGGTTCAGCCTATGCCAGCCTAGCCTTAAGGTGGACTGACAGCAGAATTCATTCAACCATTTAGTTTTAATGAACATTCAACTTCTTGTCATGAAGAGACCTCATTTCGTGTTGAATCATGAAATGAGGTCCAGTCAATTTCTGGGGGAGCTTGGGAGAACCCCTCAGTCTGGAAGCATTGATCTATTCCTTAGGGTAGGATCCTGTATGGTGTTGAACTAACATTATCATTTTCTGGAAGGCTAATGTTAGCTGGCTATTTATGCAAGCTCTCGTATTTTTTTAGGTTGCCCATGTCAGGCTACAATCAGTGCAAGTCAATTTTACCTTGCCATTTAACCTGAAATGAGATGCTGCAGTGCGTATGATCCCATACAAGCAGGCCAGTGTGTTGGATAAACTCCAAGTGTTGACATATAGCTGTACTAGTGTTGATTGATTGATAATAAATAAAAATAAGGCAAAACATTTAAACATAGAAATACATATTCGAAAGGAGTGAGAAGAATAATAACTTATAGACTCCCACCCCTTCTCTTTAAATAATGAGTCACAATACCAAGCTTCCTTGCAACTTGTTTAAATATTCCTGATACTTATAGATAAATAGAATATATCCCTGACTTTGTATTACAAAAAATAAAATAATAATAATAAAATAAAAAATAATAATAATAATAATAAACCCTGCATATACACTTAATACAATACACACATACCCACACACATGCACGAAGAGAAACAAACAAACAAACAAACAAAAACTGATACAAAACAACAACTGAACTGAAGTGTATTAAAAGAAGACTTTGGCCCATAAATTAATTATCCTAAGCATGTCACATTCCTAAATAATAATGGAAAAAACCTGTTACATCACATCACCTGTTTTTGAAACTGTTTAAAAATCATACTTTTTCTAGCCAAATATCTTCTAAGTGAATGGCTTTTACAATGTGCAGGGAATGAGGAAATGGCAAACACAAGGCTGATTCTCTTTATTAACTCACATGCTGCAGAGGTCAACCACAGTGTAGTTTGTTCCTAATTGTGTGGTGAGCCTTTCTAGACAGTGTTTAACATTTAAACTGAAACGTCTTTGATGAATAATTGCATGAGAAAAGAAAAACCCACAAATGAGAGTGACGACTCATTTAACCACAGTGTTAGTCACCGTGTAAATAGGCGATCTTCGGTGATGACTTTGGACTGGTGGGACTGGCTGCTCTGCCCCTGCCTCTGTCTGAGGTGTATTATTTTGTTATGACTTTGGAATAAGGCCGTGACAAGGATCGCCCCGTGATCGTGAGTCATCCATACACCCACCTATTCTGTTATTTCCCAAAGTTTTATTTTTAGGACGTCCGCACCGAAACACAACGCCCAGTGACCCATCTGTCTCTTGTTTATCCGGTGGGACAAGAGTTTAGTCTTCACAACACATCCCACTTAAAATAAATGAGTAAATACAACAACTTGTGGCTTGTGTTTCCCACAGTCCAGCGCAAAAATCACCTGTTATTTAACTCCACAACCTTGACATTGTTCATCTACAGCTGTATAACGCTCTCTGTAGACTCACTACTGCCTACCGTTTAGCTGCGACCGCGCTCCCGTCAGCCGCGCCCCCACACAAAAGGTTCCACCACATCAAGACGGGAGCGCGCAGGACGGTCAGACCCATACCCTCCAAAACACTCACTCCACCCTGCCATAAACTCCATCACATGTCAGACAATTTAAACCCAAACGGCTATCTGGCATTCAGCCTGATTGGTCAGTGTTAGAAATGTAAAAATTAGAAACATTTATTTACAATAAACTAACTAATAAAATCCATAAACTCTCATTAAATATGTATATTAAAAATATTAAACACTTTTTTTTGTTTTATATATATATAATTTAAAACAGGCAAAACATTTTACATGATATATAATTGCTTTGTAATATTTGTGTGTATTTTCATTTCAAGTGTATTTTCCACCACAATGTAATGGAGCAAAGTTTCACTTAAAACTTCTTAGTTTTGGCCTGTGTGATTCACAGCAAGTAGAGAGCCAATAGGGGGTCATGTGAAGAGTGAAGTTTAATTAGAGGAAGCCTGATGATGTTACTAAACAAGCTGAACAACAGTATTTAATATCAGATCAGTATTTTTTTTTTTCATCCAGGAAAAATTGAAAATAGAAATTGAAAGTTCAACTGATATTTTTTCTGTATGTTTATATTTTTGTTAACAAAATCTATAAATATATTTAAATTTTCTGAACGTCTTCATCTGATCATATTTAATGTATATGTTGCCCTTCTTCTTGGTGCAGTATACTGAATTTACACGATCCCACACTGCCCTCTCGTGGTATACTGCTGTCATTACAGCTTACCTATGATGAATTCAGCCATCCGGTCTCAATTCATAACGGTTTTTCTCTTTTTCTTTGACGCAGCAACACTTTTAGTTTTCAGGGTTTGTTGTCTAGAAAAACGTCTTGTTCACTTTTGGTGTGGAGAAATACTTGTAATCCAAGCAAAAAGGATGAATTTACATACCTCATTACGAGCCAAGTCTTGATACAAGCAAACTCTCGCGGGATTTCATTTTGTGTTCGCAACGCGAGATCAGGGAAGTGGCGCGAAGAAACGCAAGATGGCAGCATCGTCCTATCTGTGGGAAGTGACCTGTGACATTTACATGCAGTTGATTTACCTGCAGGCACAAACGGCCTCAGACCAAAGTTGTATTTTGGTAAGATTTTATTTGCCTAAAATTTTTATGGTGAATTTAGGCTCTCGTTTCACCTAAATGTCTCACAGTGTTTACTCAAACACAGAAAGTAAACAGTTTAAACACAAGTTTAGCTCTAATCAGCTCTAATAAAACAACATTTATTGTGTTTTGAAAACCCTTAATATGAAATTTGGCCCAGAAAAGTTACCTGGGTTAGGAGGGAGGGTTCAAGTCTTACTTATGAAGCCCACTATTATGTGCATTTATATAATAAAACATAAGAAGAGCGTATGATTAATGAAATAAATAATTTTCTCTCTCTGTGTCTCCACTTTTTTAGATTTAGATTTAGACTTCAATTTTCAACACCAATCCATGATCTTTATTTATTTATTTATTTATTTATTTTGGCAAGCAAACAGCCTCTAGTGTCCTAAAACAGCCTCACTGTGTTTTGAGAAACAGCCGAATGAATGCCTTTTTGTCTTGAAAATCAGCCTAAAAAGGAGGACGTAAACTTCATGAAACTAAACAACAGCATGACATAAAGTGCTCATTAACTGATGCATTCTCACTCAACTCATGATACACAGGGAATACGCATGAGTTAATGGATGTGTGTGTGTGTGTGTGTGTGTGTGTGTGTGTGTGTGTGTGTGTGTGTGTGTGTGTGTCTATGTAGTTGGTAGAAAATAGCAGCGGAAAGATCAGAGACCGGTAATGATCCCAGCAGCCAGAGCTCACACACTAATTGACTAATAGATGTCACTTGTCAAAGAGAAATCAGTGGCTTTTTGTTCAAGCTAGGTCATTATTTGTAATTAACAAGCTGACTGATCAGGTAAGACAAGCTTCTAATTATCCCGTGTTCATGACACAAATGTTTAGGAGGTCCTAGTAAGTCAGATTTAAAAGTGAAAGTGACATTTGAGGTTTTTAAACTGACAACACTCCTCAGAGATGTGACGCACAACTTCAGCAACAAGAGCCCCTTTTGTTTTGTTGGCCATAGATTGAACCACCTCAAGAAGAATCTGCTTCTGAGGTAGCACTGTCGAATGACGAGTCAACTTTTTGATTACCTCAGTAGGAAATCGCTTTTGAGATTCTTGCACAATTGCAGGTTTTAGTTACTAACAACCATTAGAGCATGTTGACTCATTGACTCACATGTTCGAATGACGACTGCAGCGTCCATCATTTCCTGCTTTTCCTAATTGCAAAAGTATGATTACAAAATTGGAAAAATATCAAACTTTTAACCTTTACACTTTGTCGGTTTTTCCTAATTATCAGAATCTCAGAAAGAAAGCACTGTCTGGGAACATTATTAAAGCATTTTTGTATTTCTTATATTTCCTGTCATTTCCAGTTCCACCGTACTGTAATTTCTGAATCTTTGGCAGGAAAGGGCAGCACGTCCTTCAATTTGTAAATGTCGTAGCACTGATAAAACACACAGGTAGTAATAATCCATTCTAACTTTTGTTGTTTTAAACGTGCAGTATCTGGCACATCTCTTGGTTGTATAATGCATACAAGAACTGGCCTGAGTGGTTAGTATAAGCAGTAACAGTAACAAAGAAAAGAGTGCCATCTACAGGAACTTCATCAACAGAAAAAGTCAACAAGGTCACAGTACTATCTACACTTTTTGATTGACAGGCGATCCTGGGATTAGGTTTAGGGCCACAGTTGAAACATCACAGCAATGAGAGGTAAGCACTTAAGACTAATACTACTACTACTACTACTACTAATAACTCATTATAATAATGAGTGTTTTGTTAATGAAAATGAGAAATTTTGGAGTCCAAAGATTTAAACAACCGAAGCATTTAGTGTTAATTAGTAAAACATGAAGCCTCAGTAGCATCTTGTTCAAGGTCACTCCAGCAGGGCACAGTGCCATCACTGCAGGAGGTGATGGTCAGTCTGCATAACCACAAGGCTTCTTCTGTTATAATAATTAATATCTTAATTAACAAGCAGGTTTGACCAGATTTGCCCTCATCCAATTAAAAGCTGTATGCGGTTGTGTAAACATCAGGTTATAGGACTATCTAATCATATAATTAAATTGCTAGGTCACATTAAAATAAATTCTGCACCAATTATACAATAGCAAACAAGTGTGGAGAATGAATCATTTACGAATCAGAAGTCCTTGGAGGGAGTATATACTTGTTCATTTGCACGCAACCTAAATTCATTATTTATCCCAGAGAATGAATAAATTGTCCCAGCTAGCCTGTGATTGAACTTGAGCTGGTGAAAAATTCAGCCTGCGCTGCTTTACCCCAGTGAGCTGCTATCTAATGAAAATAACAGAGCAAGAAAGAAGGCACAGGCTCTAATGATTGCATTTGGGTTGGGAGTGGAAACGGTGAAAATAATGAGAAAAGAGGAGGAGGAGAGTTTGGTATTGAGAGAGCGAGCGAGACGGGTTTGTTTTAGAATTGATTTTAAGATTTCACTCATTACTTTTAATGCACTTCATGGCTCGGCCCCAGGTTATATCTCTCTACTCACCCTCTTATCAACGTACACACAGTCTGAGGTCCTGAGGCAGGAGCCTGCTGGCTTCTCCAATGGCAAGACTTCAGAATAAAAGGTGCTGTTGGGTACTTCAGCTTGATTTGTAATCTGCTCACAGAAAACCCATTTTCATATCATTTGATTTTAACTTACTAATAATTATATGTACACATGTGTATGTAGGTGTGTGTACAGACTACTTTTGTTATTGTTGGCTTTTCGATCATTGTTTGTTGTTTTTCTTTTCTCTCATTTTTATTCTTGCTTCCTCCCGGTCTTAGTCTTATTGTTTCATTACTCTGTGCCTTTTGTAAAGTACAGAGTAATCTGTAAACTGGGTTTAAATGTCATATATTATAAGGAAAGAAAGAAGGTAGGGGAAAGAAAGAGAGAAAGTGCAACAAGAAGAAGTGAGAGACTGAGAAAATCAGGGTGAGAAAAATGTGAATAAAGATGAAAGCTGATTTGTCTCTCTCATTTCCACTTTAACTAGGTTTTCCCAGAGCCGTGAATAGGCGTGAGTGTCTGCATTTGTGTGTGTGCAGGGTGGCCACAATGATCTGGATCCTGCTCCCTCCGCCTCCAGAGAGAGAGAGAGAGAGAGAGAGAGAGAGAGAGCACAGTCACATGCAGAGAGGAGCAGGGACGAGAGACAGAACAGAAGAGAGCTGTCAAGCTGCGAGGAGGCAGCGGAGAGACGACTTTCTTGGAATACATTCTCCCCTCCATCTCTGAAGCCCACACACACACTCAAAAAACATAAACACACAAACACACAGATGGTAAAGTGTGTGTGAATGCTGCTGTTACTCCCTCACAAGGAGCGGTGAATTATTTTCTGGATCTGGACTAACTCAAGCCTCACTCACTTGGACTCTAACAGTGTTTGGATTCAGCATCTTTGTGGCTTGGACTTGAACTCAGATCAGATTCATATTGTGTTTTTAACAGTTCAACACTTTGGACTAAGAGTGTGTGTCCCTGTGTGTGTTGGTATTCAACGCCTGAACACTGAAATTTTGACTGAAACTGTGCTTGCTGCCACTTGTTAGTCACCTGAAGAGGAGGAGGATGTGTTGGCCAGTGACAGCGGTTCTGCTAACCTTCTTCGGGGCCACCTTAACCGGGGCATGGAGAGCATCTCAACCAAGACTGCAGTTCACACACTCAGGTAAGAGACAACGTTTAATTTGTTTGTTTTGCTTTTAGTTTCAAGCCTTTGTTTGATCTTACTGTCTAATACATCTTTTGCACTTTCATTGTCCGCACACACTCACGCACACACACATGCAGGTGATGGAAATCACACGCGGCTTCTCATTTTTCACTTTTCTTTCTTTCCTCTTCCATTAATGCCCACACACTGTCATGTGATATGCGGAGCACAAATTATACCTTTGCCTTTCTGTCCCTGTACCTGTCTCCATCTGCTTTTTTTGTTTCCCTCCCGCACCGCCTCACTTCCTCCATCTCTGTAATCACCTGTATTGAATTAATCTTCCTCCAGTAGTCAAGTTTCGCCGCCCACCTCACTTTCTCCTCTCACCATGAGGTCTGTTCAGAAGTGGAATAATTTAAATTTAAGTGCTCATTTTGCCTGTCAAACACAGGCTTAATGTCAGAGCTTTGTTCCTAAATTTACATATTCAGCATTTGCAAATGGATATAGCACATTACAGTAAGTTATTAGACACCTAAAGGAAAATTCAAGTTTAAGTTTAACCTATGTATCATTTTGTTCATCATTTCTGTCTATGATATCATTGTACTCACCAAAAACATTGGTATAAGAAAGTCTGACGGAGTAAGAAGCATAAGTCAGACAATCAGACAGGTTGTAAACAAGTGAATACTTAAGCTGATTGTCTAAAGCACTTTATTTGTAAGTTAAAGTAAAAGTGAGCACACTGGAAATATGCTAATATTCTCTTATTACACTGGAAAACTACACAAACACAACTACAGAAAGAGGAGTCGTTCAAATGAATGAATTTGGTTTTTAATCTGTGGTTGATGTTTTCAAAGGACAGTTTGGCTTTTCACGTTCCTTGCCCTGTTGAACTTCTTTTAAGCGATGCAGACGAATTCCCATTAACTTAAGCACAGCGTGATACGCGCTTGATGCTGATAGGAATAAAAATCATCATCCTTTAAAACTTTTATTTACAGCTTCTTTGGCAGAAATGTATTAACTGAAATATCAATTCAAGTCTTATGAATAGCAGCTGCTAAGCCTAATGATAGCAACAAGAACACAGACAGGAGACCATTTTATTGCCATTAGATTGATTCCCTGGAGAAATCTTTCACCACCATCTTTGAAACAATTTGTCAATTAAGCGTCACACCCAAAAACATCCTCCGTGTCATAAACTGACTTTTTTTGACAGCACAACCCCCCCCCCGCAGGATTTGAAATCAAGTGTCTCTGTCTGTTAGTTTCAGTTATGGCTAACAAAAGAAATAATTATCTGATGGCAGAAATCCCAGATCCAGATCAGCACCAAATTAATTATTTCTTGGCCCCAGGCCGATCTGTCCACCACAGTGAAATCCATGCAGAGGATGTTGAAAAACCCTGCTGACAGACACAACAGAGCTCATTTTAAGTAAAATATGAAACTCCAGCCAAGTTATTTAATACATACTGTGGTGGAGAACTGATTTGTGCATTGGTATGCTGTTTCACCCTCTTTTTCTTCGTGCACTTGCTGCCACTGTGCAGCATGTTGCATAAACACATGTTATTGAATCAACATGCCAGTGTCAGACAGGAGCACAGTCTCTCCCGTTAGTAGGTTTATGTATGGTTGAATTGGAGTCGACAGGACCACTTAAAGGGTGAGGCGGTGCTGCATAAGCATCTGAACGCTGTTGGTGTTTGTTGTAACCTTGTGGGAGCAGCAGTGGGGCGGGGTTTGCCTCACCGGAGAATAGAAGGAGGATTTGACGGACACTGCATTTGAAGTGTTCTCAGGTGTCCTGAAGCAGTAAGCCCCATCAGCCCTCTCCTCCAAATAGGACGGGATTTAAGACTTTGATCCATGTCGGGTGTTTTGTTGTTTGGGTATAACGAATGTGACGGTCAAAAGTAATGAGAAAGCAAAGGCCTGCATCTTCCAATTAACACGGGATTTGGGATTCGATCTTTTGCCTTCTCAGCCTTATTTACGGTGAATCACCCTCAAATTAAAAGCTTTTTGAGGCATGCAGGCCTTTAGTTACGGTGAGATAAACTCATCTCCCTTTAATCATGTTTACAAGAGACACCGTAGAGTAAGAAACCAACTGATTACACGTTCTTACATAAGCCGAAAACACAAATGGTCTGTGGAGTAGATGTGATAAGGCTGTAGTCGACCATTCGTGACCTAGAAAGTACAGAGAGAGAGAGAGTAGGGAAACCTTGTCGGCTTCTCCCAGGTGGGAATTTAGCTCTAATGAAATCTGAATGTGAAAATGTGAAGAGCTGCTAAAGTAGATGCATGCCTGTTTTGTGTGCGTATGTGTGTGTGCGTGTCTTTGTGAGCACACATGAACTTGTTCCTGTATGTCCTTGAGTATGTATGTGCGTGTGGCTGCACATGCTTGAATGTGTGTTTGGGTTTAAGTCACTTTGAAGGTACAAGCTCCTGTGTGTACTTAAATAGAGCCGTTTGAGTTCCAGGATCTCTGCCCACCACAGCCTTTGTTGTGTATTCTGAGGATGCGAATCCTCATGTCTTTGAACCGCAGAGGTTTGTGTGTATTTTATATCCACAGTGACCGGCATGCTCATCTTTGGAAAGCAAACAAAAGGAAAATATGATGTGTGTAGGGATTGTCTTGGGCTACATGTCCACTATCATGCCTGTGTGTGTGTGTGTGCGTTTTTCCTCTCTCTGTGGGAGCTCCATGTTGTGGTCATTTCCTGTCCCATCATCATTTTCACAGACAGAGAGGAAGGAGGTTTTTTTGTCGTGGAATCGCTGTAATTAGAAAAGGATTTCAGCTCCACTTAAACACTTTGACTCCGAGGTCGTTTGACAGATCAGACACGCTGTACACACATTTTGACTGTCCTCAATCTGTACATAGCTGACAACTAATAGGAAAACCAGAAGTCTGACTTTTAAGTGATGTATTTCACCCCGTGTTTAAAGGAAACAGGCTACTATAAAGGGCTGTGAAGCAGAAACCCAACACATCCCAGCGATTTCACTGTCGACCAGCAAAATGATGATACAATGAAGTAAGAGAAAACGAGGACGACAAGAGAGCATCTAAAAAAGAAACAAAACAGTATGTGAGTGTACTAACAAAATCCAATGAAATATGTGCAGTTTGACAGAAGTCAAACTGTTAATTATCACGACGATGACAAATGATTGGAAATAAAAGGATAGAAAGAAAAACAAAATATGAAACTGCAGAGAAATTACTGGTTGATATTTTATAAACACATGAATTTAGAGTGTGACCACTTTTTAATACATGATACTGGAAGAAAACTGTGGTGTACACGTCTGGAGACTTAATAAAAACTAATAATTTAGCTGATTTTCATATTTTAATTTCCTCCGCTGGCTGAGAAACTGCTCCAACCACCATGCTTTTGAAACATGTTCAAAACCACTCTTGAAATCCATCAAGCTGAAAATGAGGCTTCTTTGACATCCAGAGGTTTCACCTGCCAGCAGCAGCGAGCTATTTTATTTCAACCTACCAGCTGAAGCAGGGAGGCTCTCATCAGACTGAAGCTGTGAACCAAGTCTGAGCTACATACCGATTCTAACTATATGTAATGTATTTACTGTGTGTAGTGTGTATAGTCACTCCATGAGATGTCAGCAAGCAGACAAAATTAACTTTATATTTGTTATTTATTCTACTGAATAGTGGTGTGAAAGAATGATGAGTGATTTTAATAGTCACTTTATATGAAACGTGTGTATGATGTCATCTTGTAATCTAGAGTAGCTTTGTCAGTTCTTAGAAAATGACTCGTCATCATCACTTGACCAGTGTCAGCCTATTATTGCAGACTAAGAGAAAGTCTGTGTTTCAAAATGAGTGAAGTTCCTAAATTTTTCTTTTCTTAGATTCCCTGTGGAGTTTTAGACTTTTTGTTCATGTATGGAGCTGTTTTTCTATGAATGAGCAAACACACAGTCCTACAAATGGTGTCACACTATTCCATTGAGTCAACAGCTGGAGGTGACACACAGGAAATGCAGCAATGTCCAGACAAAGTGAGGAAAGAAGAGTGTGTGCTAATAAACATCTATGTCAACAATTAGATCTAAAATACTTTAGAAATCAGCTTTGCAAGTAACACCGAATGTGAACATAGTTTTGTTTGTTTACAAGAAAAACTGTGCAGGGCCCCTTTAACTGATATATCTGAAAGGCTGCGAGTAAAAGGCTTGATAGCAGTTGATGACCTCTGGGTTGTAGGCCCAGCATGCTTTCACTGCACTCTGCTGTCAATCACTCTAGATGGGACTCAAACCCACAATCCCTCACTTAGGAGGCCACTGCCTTATCCATTAGGCCACTGGGGCCTCACAAGCTATGAAATGTCCTGTTCTGTAGACATGCACTGAATTCAACTACAAAGCAACACTATGGGAAGGACAATGACTGTCAATAACACAACAGTGGCCTCTGAGGCAACGGTGCCAGTAACGCTGAGACAATAAAAATGAATAAAGAGGAAACAAAAGAGAAGAGGAGACTGTAAAGCAGCATGTAGAAGTTTTAATCCATAATGAAGTGTTTTGCGTCAGAATGACAATCTTTTTTTCCTGTCATGGCGCTGTGGGGAGGTTTCCAAACTTTTTAAGTCTTAGTTTGGGCTGAGGATTACAATGACAAACTGGGCCCATTGAGCTTGAAAGGCACGGGCATTTACCTGGCAGGGATGGTCTAATGAAAGATGCTATCATACGGCATCATGGGAAGTGTAGGATCCCATGTTTTTGGAGCTTGATCTATCCTATGGACAGCATATCTTGCCCCATGCTGCTTCAATTTTGACAATTTTGTTTTAAATGAATCTGTCTGATCTCTTGCAGCCCCCCATGAGTACAAATAATACAAATACAAATCACTGAGTACAATTAAGTTTAATTGACCGTAACCGTATTGACCGTAATTTTAATGATATCTGTCAAATCATGTACAAATTAGCAGATATTTGGGACACAGCATGATATTTCCCATCTGCTGTTGTTTTAGCTTTTGTGAAACTACATCGTGGAGGCGAAAAAAGGTCCCTTTACTGTCTGAGAGATTTGTTCTGATTGGTGAAGTGTAATCAGTCTGACCGACCAGACAGCTTTATGTGTCTGAAATGGAAAAAAAAAAAAACAGCTTTAAATACTTAAATACATGCCTGATTACCTCCTAACCCCGCAGTCTCCCTCTCTCTAAATTATCCCAGTTATTCACTATAACTTCATGCCGCCCATATGGAGGAGTGGGCTAATACGCTTGAGTGTAATGAGTCGATTATCCTAGCTATTCAGTGGACGGTAGTGTGATTTTCTTGATGAGATGGCAGTTAGTGATACCATTTCTCTACCACACACACACACACACACAAAAGAGACATTTTCCTGCAAAGCATTAGCTGAAACATGTTTAGAGGCCACTGCACACTGAACTATTGAACTAATCACGATGGACACACCACGTTAAAGAACATGCACACAAGGACTGTAGAGCTGTACAAACACAGTCATACAGAAGCAAGAGGCTTCAAGTGAAGCAAGTATGTAAACATGCAAAAATATATTTATGGGAAGGTCCTAAAGAGACACACACACACATACATACATACACACAACCACCTTAACTGCTGTCAAAGTTCATCTGCAGCTACTTCATAAAGTGTCACATGAGAATATAAAGATTCATCGACACAATCACAGAATAAAACTCCATAAATGGTTCAGAGGAGGTTTGGATGGTTTATTAAGTCAGTGTGAATCTATTTCCCCACATGGAGAGTCATGTTTTATTCATACAGCATTCACATTGTGAATTGGTTTGCAATAGACATTTAATGTTAATCAGTCGCTGGAGAATATTTGAATTGAATCCTATGAGTTTGTTTGGTATGAGTGGAGACATTGGGTTTGACCTTTGACCTCTATAGTGCTGATTGCCTGTGATGGCTGTAATCCAGCCGTTTAAACTTATCCTGCTGTTTCCCCTATGTGCCTTTTTGGACAGATGCCTAAATTATAATGTGAATGTAAATGAGTCCTTTTCAGTTTCATGCTATTAGCATGCAAATTGCTTGGTTATACTACACAGTAGATTAGTTCATCAGTGTCCAGATGCATGTTTGCTCATGTGCGTGTTGGTAAAATTCACTTTTAAAAAATGTGTTGCACATATAAAACCTGCTGTTTCAATATATATTCAAGAACCTTCAGTCTTACTATATTCTGTTGCGACTCTACGTTACCCAGACATCCTCTGCAACACACCGGTTGAGGAAATTTAAGCAGTCATAAACAGCTGCTTTCCTACAAAACCCAGGTGAAGCAGCTGTTTTGTATAAGGTCATTGTGTAGCTGTGTTATCGTTGTGTAGCTGTGTTATCTGTGAGAGAAGTGAGCCTACGGACACACATACCAGCAGCTGTCAGCTGATTTGGCCACCGCTGATCCTTCCTTCTCCATCGTAGCCAGATTCAAAAAAATGCAGGTACAACTTTGATCCCCTTCATCGTGGGGGGGATTGAATATAGTTAGAAACAACACGAACATTTCAGCTGCTTTAATTAATTTGTAAAAGGCTACATCAAAATGATCAGCCTGATTATATGGTCTTATTTTCCCCCCAAAACTCACTCTTCAGCTCAGTGTGGATCTCCTTTGGATTTACAGACATGTATTACTGTTCTGGCTTGATATTGCCACTTGGCTAGCTAGCGAAAAGTTTTGCATCACATAGAAAAAGCTTAAACCTTGAAATAAATCGTAGTTTATTTTTAAACATCCAGTTCAAAGAAACAGGAAATACAAACAGTATAAATGCCTCTGTGGTTTTATTTTCCGAAGAAAATTAGATTAGGGATTAAATTAGAATTTCAGAATGGTTGTAAATATTTCATCACCATGAAACACAGGTGTGTTTTTTGGCAGTGCTTTGCTGTAAAAGCTATTCCAACTTGACGGGCCATTTCTTGTCATTTTCATGAAGCGGAAAGTCAAAATTTTCTTTCCAAAATCTTTCCAGCATCTCAAGAACACAGCATGTTTCTGTGCTGTGGCAGTTGTAATCATTCAGCTTTTGGGAAGTACTGATTCAAAGAGCTTGTTATTTTCTCGTCTTGTCTTGGAAACCTACACTTAGATGAGACTATAATCTAATGTAAAGTTCTCAACGGCTGGATATATGTCCCAGGATGTCTATATAAAGCCCAAGCTTTATTTGATCTGTTGAACGTTTATACATTTCTTTGCCATGTTGAGGTTGCAGGTTTTTGGTGTACGTTGTACATCTTCCTTCTTTTTCCCTGACCTCACCTTTCCCTCCTCTCTGTTTACTACTAAAGGACAAAAGCCTTCAGAGTAATATTAAAAATCAAGAGATATTTCATTATTCATTTATTCTTTCAGATCTGTTCCTATCTAGGCCAGTGCTTTCCAGGCTCAGGGCTGGGATGTTGCTGAGATGTGGATTTCACTGGGACGGTTATCTGGCACAGAATCAGGCTATTCTCTATTATTCATTTTAATGGAAACAGTCCCCAACGGTGGCAATTGCTTGTCACTGTTGAAAACGGCAGCTGTTTGCTCATCCCAAACTTCAGAAGAAAAGGCAGCTATTTTCTCTGGAAGAAGACCTTATTTTGCAGGTTGATATAAATGATGATAAAGATATAAAGTATAGCTGTAACCGAGGTTCTGGAAAAAACTTTAGCCTCCCCAGCTGTTTAAAGTCACTTCTCCATATCCTCGAATATTGGGAGGACTTGATGGGATTTTCTTGCAACCAAACTTTAGGTCCTTACTAAGACATAAACCCCCTGATTAAGGGACTGGGTACTTGAGGGTTTTCTCTTCTCTCTGGACAGAGACAGTGAAAGGAGTCTAATTACACCCTTGTTTTGGCAACAACAGTCCCTGACAACAGTGGACATGCTGTAAATTTACCCTCAAGAGGTTTCTGGTGTTAATATTAGAGGCTAGCTTTAGCCTGAAGCCTGTAATTAAGTAAAAAAAAACAACAACCCACAACCTTCATATTTCTTCCATTTCCCTTAAGTATTAATTTGCTCCAATCTGCTCCACTGTCAATAATCTAGAGCTGAGGTTCTCACCTCTTCTCATTTTTTTCCTATATAACATTCAATAGACGTAAGAAAAGTTTTCACTCCTATTACTCAGGTGTACAAATGTCCAGGGGATTTAAGTCAAACGCAATGAAAACTTAAGAGAAATGCCAAAATTAAGAAGAAAATAGAGCCAACTGTTTTTTTTCTGGAAGTCTTAAGTTGTTTCTCTTTGCAGCTTTGTGCAGACATATATTTCTCACTGCATTCCTTTCACTTCAGCTGCATGAGGGAATTTAATCCGTAAAGACACACTTGACTTGTTGGCCAGCTAGAAAAAAACAGAAGTAGATGGGATCAACAATGCTAAGAACAACTTTAACCAGTAGTTTACAGCCTGGAGACGCAAGATATGAGGGTAGACACAATAATCAGAGGGTGAAATATCAAACCGTTACTTTTTCTACAATGGTTGTGAAGAAAGTGGGTATGATGGATGGAAAATGACAGCTTGTAGAGTCCAGTCAAACCTGTGTCTATATATGTGCACAAAACATCTGATCTTTAACCCTTGGTGTTAGCGATCTGAAATTCCCATGGCTGCGTAAACAAGAAGAAGCCACAAGAATTTAATTCTCTGTTTTGTCAGTGATGGAAAGATCAGACAAGTGCCACAAAAGGTTGGAAGTCAAACTTCCCTTTCCTGTTTAAATAGAGCCAGGACTTATCAGAAAATAGAGGATGTACGGTGACAGATAGTGTTTTTTATCAACTGACCAGGCTTTAAAGTAGGGATTCGTCATAAATTTGACCCCCAAGGATGATAAATCTTAACTCACTGTAGACATTGTGACTATCCATAACCTTCACAGGACAGCTACAGTGCTGTTGTCCACCCTTTTTAAGATGTAGAGATATTGTTACTGCCCATTTTCCAAAACAAATGTCCATGAAGCATACCATATGTCAAACGTGCTTTGAGGATGAGCCAAGAAGTAGGAGCCACAGACAATTTAAAGACTGCAGTGATCTTTCTCTCTGAAGGGCGTGGAGGTACAAAACCTCTAGAAAAGTGTTGATTTTACTCTTATGTAGTTAAACTACTCACTGTGAGGAAACAGAGTCATGGTTTTCTTGAGTGTCTGTCACAAATCCAGGCCACTAAGGGTCGATTGTTTCCTCTTGGCAAACGTCAACTTCAGAGTCATAAACCTCAGCCAGTCTCATGTATGACAGACAGATGTGGCACTGACTAAATCTAAAGGTCTTAAATCAAGTTTTTGTCCATTTTGCCAAAGAGATTACATTTTACACTTAAGAATGGGCTGCAAATAAATTTGGTAGACACATTGTTCTTGGACTTAAAAGCAACAGAATTCTTTTAGGAGCCAGGACATGAGATGATTCAATGATTTTATTGCAAATTACGTTATTATTTGGGGAGGTTACGGTTGATGGCCGTTTGCCTAGTTCTACTCAAGAACCTGTTAAAAGGAGTACAGTTGCCAAGTACTTGCTCATGGTGGGAATTGTTGGGTCCATTATGAAGAATATGCATGGTCTACACCCGCTTTATATGAAATATGAGATAACTTCGGTTATGATTTGGCACTATATTAATAAAACTGAGTTGAATTCAAATGTTTTTGATCTCAACAAGTTGTCTTACCTCAGTAGCATATGAGTGTACTGGTAGTATGAAAACACACCACTGTACGTGGCTCAGGAAAACAAATATTGTGTATTCAAATTTTATATGTATTTGAAAGATGAGGTTTAGAAAAAAGGGACAAGCTGTAGCTCCTCATCAGGAACATCTGTCTGGGTAACTGTGGTCAAAACATTTAACCACCAACATTGTTCTTCACTGGGCGGCTCCCACATAAGGCCGTATGTAACTGTGTGAATGCGAAGCAGGGAAAACAATGAGCGTTCTCAGTGAACCCTCTTGGATAAACAAAGATGAAAAAATACATTAGATTAAAAAGTAAATAGCGAATGGACTCTAATGTGTGTGTGCGCGCAGCAGCATGGCAACCCGGTGGGCCAAACAGTCTGATGATGATGAATAATGGTACACACTGAGGTCGAAGGTCAAGCTGTCCACGTGGGTCTGGTCTGCCGGTGACACAGTCCAGATGTAGCTGGTAGTATGTTTGACTATAATTTTGCTGTGGTATGTGGTGTGCTCGTTGTGTGTGTGTGTGTGTGTGTGTGTGTGTGTGTGTTTGTTTAAGATGATTTAAGCCCATATAGAACAGTAAGAAGCAATGAGTTGATTTGACAGACTGCAAGAGATCTCGTCATTTAAAGAAAAAGTTTCAAATGGAATGATCAAATAAGTGTGTAATGCCAGCAACAGATTACAGATATCAGCCCAGTGATGCTCCCACCTGAGAAAAATGGTATTACAAATTGTTGCTGTATCCTGTGAAGTGTGTCATAGTAGGAGACAACTAATTGTACATCTAAAGGGCCCATGTGAGATGTCAGTGTTATAGACGATTGTTCGACACAATCTTAAAAGACATAAATGTAGTGTGGTGTGATCTTGGCACAGTTGTACCTGCATTCATTTGAATCTGGCTAAGATGGAGAAGGAAGGAGTCCAATGGTGGCCAAACCAGCTGACAGCCTGCCTGTGGGCTTCCTTCTCTCACAGGCAACACAAGATTTTACTCTTGTATGCATGGCGACATGTGTGTTAGAAATGATTTTTGTACGTGTCTTAACATGAGTGCCCATCTGTATGCCTATAGGCTTTGTTCCCAGGCTTCTGCAGGCCTCCTGCTGTAATTGCAACAGTAATTGGTGAAGTGATAACCCCATTTCCACAGGAAATGTGCCCCGGTTTCCTCGCCCCCGCCACCATCTTCCCCCCTCTGGTGGTGCAGCCAACAAAGTCCTCCCCTGGGGAAATGTTGCACCAGACAGCTAAAGTTCCCTGGGGCTCGGCGAGTAGACGAACAGACGGACAAAGACACAGACACACAAACAGGCGAAGAAACGAAGCTACACACGTGTGTAGCTTACAAACACGCTCACATGGACGAAGCTGTAGGCTGTGAGAGAATAATTGGATAGATTAATGATAAGTGTAGCTTGTGTGTGTGGATGTGGAAACAAGAATAACTCACTGTAAAACAGCAGGGAAATAACAAAGTTGGACTCCCATGAGTGAGATAACGATTGAAAGAGAGACTTGATTCTTTCATCATCCTTTCTTTCTTTTGTATTTTGTATGTCACTCTCACTGTGCCGCTGCAAACTCCTGCAAGGCTTACAGAACTCTTCTCATTGTTTATTTGATATGTGCTGCAAGTCCTGAACTCAGTTCGGAAAGTTTCCTTCCTAAAACTTGTCACTGTTCATAGACTCTGGAATAAGCCAGCGTATCCTGTTTGCTAACTAAAGTAGCAGACAACCTACCTGTCCAGCAGTATGCAGGACCGCTCATTACCTCAGCCCTGATGTCTTCTTGCAATGCCAGCATGGAAAAGCAGTGCTGACCTTCACCGTATGCTTAAGGGATACTTAGCTGACTTGTTCTGTCTCACTGTTCTCCTCTCTGTCTGCTGTGACGGCCCTGACCCTCGGCTGCCGGCCTCACCTTGGTAGTCACAGCTGATCTCAAAGCTGGTCATGTCTATGAGAAGACATTGTAAACACCAGAGACCTTGAGGTGGAACTAAGACAGGGACAAAGAAATCTTTACTGACCAGTTATGGGTTGTAATCTGTGGCGGTAGTACAGATCGCATTGTATAAAAGAGTGTTCCATGAGTATTCAGTATTTGTGGCGTCCTGCAGCCAATATCCATCTTTGAGGATGGAGGATCTCCTTAAACAATTCACTACTGTTGCTATGGTTATTGCAACCTAAGATACATTCAGTGCTGTTGACCGATGGAACCACTGTATGTTTGAAGCGTCTTGACAGATAATTTCAGCAGATACCAGCTAGCCAAATAGAAACAACTGAAGGCCTGTACATTTGTATGTTTTCCAGCCATTAGATGCCTTTACTTTTAATTAAAATAAATATGTCAGCGATTTTTCCATCTGAACTGCTTCTGTAGACTGTTGGCAGCAGAGGCAGCAGGTCCCTGCTGGTACGGTTTCATTCACTGAATCAATCCTTACAGTGTAGTCATGAATCCTGTAATATATAGCTGCTGAACTATTTATGTAAATTAAATTGGCTTGTAATTGATTCTTTTGAAAATCTACTGTTTTGTATCATTTGATTCATATCTGCACAGCACGCCATGTAAGAAATGAGATAATGCACGCAGAGCTCATCATTAATTTAAAACCAGTCTCGGTTTGATTCGTCTGGGTTTAATCTCAGATAATGACTAGCTTGCTGTATCTTTTCCTTTTTGAACATCTGATTAACAAGTGTCCATGTGAAACTTACCGCACGACTGTAGCCTACATTTTGGAGTAACTGTGTCATGATTAAAAGACACTTACTAACTTTTTTCCCCCAAAAACTAAAACAAAAAAAGCGTCTCAGTCTAAACAACATTGTAAAAACTGTTTTATTAGCACAGAACAGAAGCTTCATCTTGGACTGGCATCCATTATGCAGCCTTTTTGCTTGTGTGCAGGTGTTTTAGTTCATGAGGACGCCAGCACCGGGTGTACATGTGTGTGAAGTATGTGTGTGTGAATGTGAATGTGTGTGTGGGTGTGTGTGTGTGTGTGTGTGAGTGTGGTGCAATGCAGGAATGTTCTGAGCTGCATCACACGCCACACATTTGCTATAATCACATCGAGGTCCATCACAGCTCCCATGACCAGCAGCCTTTAATCTAATGTTCACCATGGATAAAAATACCTACCACTAAAACACACACACACACACACACACACACACACACACACACACACACACACACACATACATACACCTACACATATACACACAGAGATATAAATACACAAACAGTATATAAACAAAAACAGACACTCGCAGACGCAGGCAGACACTTGCATTAATATAAAGGAACTATTCACGCACAGACATTATCAGTGTATGTGTGTGTGTGTGAGAGACTGTGTGTGTGTGTACCAGTAGGATTATGTCTAAGCATTTCTGTTCTTTTACGTCTTAACCTTTTCTGCCTTTGATTCGTAGTGACAGGAGTCAAAGGCCAATTGGCTCTGATCAGAGGTCGCGACCCTCGTTGACCCCGCTGTCAACTTGATGCTGATAAGAATGGCTGCACTCAGTAGGCGCGTGTGTGTGCATGCACGTTTAGATATGTGTGTGAAAAATGAGCAGACTGTGCTGCTTTCATAATCACCTATTTCAGATTTCAATACTCAGTTTTATCATTTTCTTCTATGGCTTCGTATGGCCTTTTATGTTTAAAGTTCTAGATGATCATTTGGCACAATAGTGGCCAGAAGGTCAGAGCTTGTATCATCTGTTGAACTTTGAAAGAAATAAGACAAGTGTGTGCTACTTGCTTCTTGTTGATCACAGCGGTTCCAGAGAAAAATTGTGAAATAGTCTTTAACCTGTTTAACCTCTTTAACACTTCCCATGCAGAGCCACAGTTTGACAGGAAACTATCTCTCAACGAGCTACGGCAAATTAAGCTAAACACTTTGCTATATCCTGTAGGAATCAGTGAAAGTCAGGATTTTGCAATTAAAACTTATCACAAAGAGTTTTCTAGCCAAAGTTTTCAAGTGACATCTGTTTCTTGGATACTGGCAGGAACATGAAAGTTGTAGAGGTTTTTATATGGTCTGTGTCAAACTTAATGTATAAAAATTACAAGCTACAGGGTGGTTAGAGGATGGAACGATCATTTCTGAAAATAATATTGCACCAAAAAGTAACCATGTATAACCCAACCACTTCATAAAATGTAATTATAGCCAATCTTCACTTCTAAACCAGCTTTTCTCACAGTGCAAAGTGGCTTCTAATATTTTTCTGATATTCTTTGCTTTCTGTCCTCGTCTCTGTGCCACATGACACCTTGCTATTTTTGTATCAGATTGATCTTTCAACTATCAATGCAATTTGGAGTAATTTGGCAGCCGAGAGTCATTTTAAAAAACACTTCAACAAACAATTCATAGTTTGTGAAAAGACCGCGCAGTTGGAGAACAGATTGCCTCTGAGTCGATAAAATCATCACAAACTGCCACAGGCGAAGACTGAAAATCTCACCAACACTTTGGCGTCGACTTCTCAAAGCATTCATTCAGAAGTTATTTAAGACTGGGAGGTGAATTGGTTGACCTCTCCTGGCCGTGTTTGGTTAATAATGGTTGAAGATTTAATTTAGTCTTGGCAAGTGTGTGTGTGTTTGTATGTGTGTGTGTGTTAATATCCTGTTGAATGTTGGTAGTGACAGCCAGGCTGCGGGGCGCAGAAGACGCTTTTGTGTCCTGAAATATCTGTGAATGTATGTGGTTGATGGTATGCATGGTATGAATGTGTGTATGTGTGTGTGTGTGTGTGTGTGTGTGTGTGTGTGTGTGTGTGTCTGTGTGTGTGTGTCTGTGTGTGTGTGTCCTCTTATTAACTAAATGGCTTTGATGTCTTGGAAAAATACTTCATTATTCCAAACTGCCCTCTGTATTTTAGCCAAAGCGTTGATAAGAGGTGTGGGCCAAATCATTAATCTGTGTGTGTGTTTGTGTGTGTGTGTGAGACACAGGGGGTGGTGAAGGGCTGAGGAGGCTAGGCCAAGAGACACCCCTCGACACACCACACACCACCCCTCACAAATTATGTCGGCATGGTTGCTGTTGCCAAGGCAACTGTCCCAAGAGTAAGGGTGGGGTGGATGCAGCTGGTGTTTCACGACTGACTCAGGGGTGTGTGTGTGTATGCGCACATGGTGGAGAAAAGAATGTGTGCATGTTTTTTTTTTCATACTGAATAAGAGCCATTCATCATTGTAAGGTCAAGATCAGAGACATTTGACTGGGGCAACATTTTCTGAAAATGTTGAGTGATGGTGTGTGCTGGATATAGAAAGCAAGATGGAGTTGTAACCAAACCAAGAAATTGTGTGTGTGTGTGTGTGTGTGTGTGTGTGGATGCTAAATCTAAATTTATTTCAATATTGAACATGTGCTGCTGACTCACCCTTTCTATCTTTGCAAATGTATATGTCTGTGTGTGTGTGTGTGTGTGTGTGTGTGTGTGTGTGTGTGTGTGTGTGCGCGCGTTTAAAAAAAGCACTCTCAGTTCCTTCTTGCAGATCTGTGTGTCATCCTCGTTGCCATAATGCTGATTTAATGCGCTCCAAGTGGGGATGAGAGCCTTCTGACCCAATAGGATGTTGTGATGGTAACATGCGCTGAATGTCGCTGGTCTTTCCACTGCAGAGGTGGCTTCACATTCACTTAAGCTGAGCTTTTCCCTTTATATTGAATTAAGCGAGGTCACGCTGCTCTTGTGGCGCACACACTGCTATTCAGATGAAGTGCTGGATGCTTGAGTAGGCAGAGCGACGCATAAATTCCACCAGCGTTAGAATACCCGTGAAGAGTGTGGCAGAAACGCCCTGCCTTCAAATTCAAGTGAGTGAGTGCAAACATGCTTGGAACTCGATTAGTTTAACCCGTGAAAACGTTGTCCGAAAACTAACAACAAAAATGGACAACTGACGTTTCCAAAATTGGAATAAATTATTATTTTTTTCAATACAACATTTAGAAACAGTGTAGACATCAAAACTGAGAGAAGAAAAAACTTCATTTCGGAACTATTAGCTATCAGAATTTGTTATTCCACTTAAAAAAAAATCATGATTGCCACAACAGTTAGTCATGCAACTAGCGGGAAAACAGGAAACACAATCCCACATGACAGCACAGAGCATCTACAAAGCAGATATTTCATAGCATGAAAAGCTCAGGTGTCATTAATAACACCAATAATGGCTGCATTGCAATGATGTGTGCTGTTTCAGGGCCTGATATTGTTCATGCTGACTCACAGGCCTACTTGGACATCTAAAGAGAGCTATTGTTAATATTATTACTTAGACCATCGTGGTGGAAAGGTCTGTTGGAAAGATATGACCTTTTCATGACATTAACTTATAGCTGATACTTGTATGACTGTATGTGTTTTAAAGATTGCAGTCAAAACAAGCCTTTTTTAGCAATTTTAAACAGGCATAATCTTCAATAAATGTTCCTAATTGCCTCGGTCATTTGGTTTAAGTTAGGAGTCAGTCAGTGAGTCAACACTGCCTTCGCCTCTATGGCAGGTAGCCATGTTATGACTTTGATGATGCTGTATGAGCTATCCTGATACAGCTATCCACTTAGTGGAGGAAACTTTAATTTCTGTTGTGGAAATCTAGTATTAAAAAATCTGTGCATAGACACACATTGTCAATATCTCTATCATCCTCTGGAGATTTACTTAGATTGAGGTAATTTTGCTCTGGCTAATGCATCGCTGTATCAACTGTGCCAATAACTGCACAGTGCCTGAATAACAATGGGCCGTTCACTTGTTGTGGCACAGATATTATGACATTTGTCTTAGTAGTTTGTCGTTTATGAGCAGTGCTTCTTGCAAGAAGGTTTCACAACTCAGGGACATACAACACAAGCAATTGTTTTGTTATTATTTCCATAGTTGTGGTCATCATTGCTAAAGGTTATCATAACATATAGATGTTAAAATTTATTGCTAAGATATGAGGATGCGGTGACTCTGCTAGACACAACTTAACTGTGTAGTTTATTTGAACAAGCAAATACAAGCCATCAGCCACATTTCACTCTGAGTGTGTGGTCAGCAAATAAAATGTTTTACTGTTCTTTGTTTTTCACATGTTTGATGCACTGCTGCTGCACAGGAATTGTTCAGAAGAAAGTCCTCAGTGAACTGTTTCAACCTGAGGCCAACTGCACATGAAAAGCTCCAACAAAACAAACATTAAAGACACGATTCTGCTGACGCACCCACTGTAATTAACAAAGTGTGAAGCAAAACAATTGTATCTCTCTGACCATTTGCTGAATATTAACATGTATCCAGTGGCTAATAAGCAGAGATTTCCCACTGAGCTTAAGTATAAGTTTCTACCATCTGCCTTTGGTGTGCAGAACTTTCCTCTCCTACTGTGACTGTTTCTCTGTTTCAGATTATCTCTCCATTTCCACTGCGTCATGTCTTCTTCTCTCTTTTTCTCTACTCATTTCCTTTCTGCTCATCCATCTCTTGTGTTTTCGTCTCACTGTCAGCATGTTGTAGTTCCTCTCATTGCTGTCTTTCTTCCTCCTCTTCTTCTTCATCCTGATTTCTCGGCCTTTTTTTCTCCATTAGTCTCTGCCTGTCATTTTTTTCTACTCCTCTCTTCTCCCACAGCCTTTCTGTCTTCCCTGCTCTTTCCCTCACCTGTCATCCGTCCAAGTCCAATCATCATTTTTTAACCCTGCCATCATATCATTTTTCCTCTCACTCTCATCTCACCCTCTTTTTTTTCTGTCTACCTTTCTCACCAGTCTCCCCCTCCTCCTCCTCCTTCTTCTCAATCCACCTATCTATCCATCATTTTCACTCTGTTATTACACTACAATTTTCCCCTCACGCTTTCGGCAACTCTTCCCCTTCATCCTCTTTTCTCACTTCCTCCCCAATCCACCTGTATGCCCATCATTCCCCTCAACCCTGTCATCGCAACATGGCATTTACAGGCGCTCTCTCCTCTCCCCGCATCGACTTTTCCTGCCCAATTCCCACCTGTCTTTTCCTATTCCTCCTCTTCCTGCCCATCCTCATCATCATCTATTAATATTTATTAATTTCTTCCATCCAGATTTCTTTCACTGTGCCCCTCCTCTTCCCTTTCCTCCTCATCTGTCTATCATCGTGTCACGTTTTGACATTTTTCCTATTCTCATCTCGTAGCTGTCTTCACCCATCACACTGTTTTCATCTTGTTGTCACTTTACCATGTCATTTTTCTCATCTCGTCTCCCTGACGCTCCTCTTCCTCCTCCTCCTCCTCCTCCTCCTCTTTTGGACATTATCCACCTTTGCCATTTTACTGACAATTACTTTGTGGTTTATGTGCACAGAGAAAAATACAAATGCAAAGTGTTCATAATGCAACACAATACAAATGTCAAATTCAACGAATTCCTCATTTTTGTGTAACCACAAAGAAGAAAAGTGGAGTCGCAGTATTCGGTTTGGATCATAATACTCGCCAGTCAGGGACTGTAAACAAAAGTCACATGGGCTCACAGCAGGTAGCTTGTTAATTGGGCAGACTTGGGGAAACCTGTCATCCCACCATGTTAAACATTTTGATTAATTTGGATAGGGTCCAAACAAATCCTGTAAATTTAGTTAAGCATGACAGACCTTTCTGCACTGCCTTTGTCTGGTGCTCATATCAGTTGAGAGCACATAAAGAAATGGCTGAATTTGAATGCAAATGAATGCAACACCTGCATTTGCAAGACATGTATGAAGCCTGGGGTTTACTGCTTTCTGGTATATTTAGTTACTAGAGCGAGAAAGTCCATATTTATGAAATGGGGTGAACCAGCAGCACCTGCATTGTCTCAGTGTTAGAGCTGAAGATATCTGTTAATGGAGAACTCCCCTTACTGTTTGGCCTGCAGGACGTTGGCACTATTAAGAACTTTCATTCAGTTTTTCTTTTGTTATTTTGGTGATTTAAAATAAAACTGAGGCCGTAACAATATGGTGGAAATGAAAGTGTTAATGCCTGTTCAGTTCAATAAAACATTATATTTAAAAGCAACTTCCATGACACACAAGTGAACTGACTTTTCTGCCTCTTATATCTGGGTCTGAGTTGTGGTACAGTCAGGTTGAGCTCAACATCCCAGACGTCCATCTTCTAGCTCTCGCTGGGAGATGCCAAAGCGTTACCAGATCAGGTGGAATGTCCAGTATGTTCTGAGTCTGCCCAATAAAGTACGAGTGACTGAACCCGGCCTAAACCTGAAATCATTTGCAAATTTTTTGTCCTGAGGGCACCCGTCAGGCTTGGGTTGGGTACCCACCTTCTACTGCCAAGAGTTACACATTCCCAGAATACCTTCACAGAGAAGTTGCTGGGAGTCATCCTGTTCAAATGCCACTAAGACAGACAAGGGTTTTCCCAGACACTTCAATACAATGCAGAATTATCTTTGCGTCTTTGGACTATGAGAACTTAACCACAACTTCTGTATCAGTTTCATCATTTGTTAATTATGCAATGTTCAGCTGTTGAGATGAAATGTTTCTTGCAGTTTGTTTTTACATTCTTGGCCCTGACAAAGAGCACCACAGTTATCTCGGACTGAAACCTGCTTTTTTATGAATTCATAGTGGTTATTCAGTTTGAACAGTATTAATTTGAACAAAATGTTCACATTGAATTTGCCCTTTTTCTCACCCCAGTTTTCTCTTCATCTGCCCTTGTATTTTTTATCCAGTCTGTCATTATTTCATGGTACTTCTCTGCAACCTTGTCTCCAGAACTTCAACACCTCTGGGTCACTTCTCACCACATCCTTCAATCTCTCCTTTTTCCTGTTTTCCTTCTCTTTCTTTCATTTTTTTTACTCCTCAACACATTTATCCAAAAGTCTCTGCATCTTTTTTAACACTTTCATTTTGCTTTTTCTATTAAACCCACATGCCAACTAACATGATCTAAAGCACACAAAGAACAGATACAGCAGAGTGGTGAAGATATTCAGTCATTTATCACTTTTTTCCTACATCCCACATCTGCTCTAGTGAGCTGTAGTTTAGATCATTGCCACATGTTCGGAGAGGCAAGGCTGTCTGGGCAAAATGTACAGAATAAGGGACAGCCACAGCGATGTGTCAGCAAATAGACTGATGTAGATTTGTGTTGATAGATTGTCTGTTGGGCTGTTGGTAATCACAACATCCTTTTCATTTCTATCTAAATCAAACGTGAGAGTAACTCAACTTGGCAGAACAGACAGTCACGAAGATGTTCAACAGGTTTTAACTTAATCAGATTACATCGAAATCTGATGGAGACAGATACATCAACAACTATGTCTGAACAAACGCAAATGAGTTAGCTTTCTGTTGCTGGTTTATATTGATCCTGGGGAAAAAATGGTCGACATTGGTAGAAAATCAGACTTCAACATCCTGTGTAATTGAGTGCAGTAGAGCTGCTAGGTTTGAATGATTGATACTCACTAAAGCCGCCCATGCTGGGAGTTCACACTTGTGTGATGCTGTAAGGAATAGATTATCTTCTGCATGCTCTGTGCGTCCGTTCAGATTCAGCCGCTTGAAGAAACACACCACGTGTTTGACAGGGGTTATCTGTCGCTGCAAATTAATGGCCACCAGTTGAACCATCCAAAACAATACAGGATCTCTCCTCTAATAAGAGTGAGCTGCTGCAGTGAAAGATGATAAATCATTAATATCTCCTTTAAAATTTCCCCTGAGTGAACCAATATTGTGTGCTGAAGCTACACGGGCAACCATTTATGTTAATTATAAGCATTATTATTATATCCCACATCCCATCACTCCTTAGGGTCTGGTTTATATACTTAGATTGGAAAATTTACTCTTGTGCCTCTCGTCCCTTTGGCATCATTTGGTATGAAGCATGACCAGGTTGCTAAACAAGGATATGCAGTGTGCAGTCTACTAACATTATGAGCCCAGTGTTCCAGGTTTTGAAGTTCAAACAGCTCTTTCTGCCTCTCACTGCTATTTAGAGCTGCCAATGTGTGAAGCCATGCTTGGTGCTGCTTTAAAGTCTATATGTTTATGCGTTTAGCTTTGTGAGCAGATGCCAAGTCCAGTCGACTCAAGAACAGTTGGCAGTTAAAATATGAAAGTTAACACAAGGCAGACGGACGTGCGATGTTCTCATAGTTCTCATAGTTTACATGGTGCAATAGTGTAATCATGTAAAAAACATTTCATCTGCGCACTCGTTATCTGTGCTTTCAGAATCACTTGTTATCATCCAATCTGTCTGGAGATGTAGTTCAGGTGCGGTGCGTCTTAATCTAAGTGTGTGTATCTGCGTTTGTTTGTTCACAGAAGATACATTACAGTTCCTTTTGTTTGACCTGTGTGTGCAGTGTGATAAGAGAAATGAGTCTGCAAGACAAACAACTGACAATTGCATGTGTAAAGGATGCTGTAGGTGTGGGAAAGTTTGTGTCTTTGACCAGTATGTCAGTTTATCTGATTGTCTGTCTGTCGCAAGAGAAAATTGGTTCATACCTGGACTCAAAAACAATGATACTAATTCTTTCATTTTTAATCTTATTCTTTTTGCATGTATTGCTTCTTATTCCTGTGACTGTGTGTAAACCAAATGCCATTGGAACTTGGGAATATTCAAACTCTAATTTGTAGCAAAAATGTGTCATTTTTACAATACATTTGTAATATGTTCTAACCTTGGAGGAAACAGGTTACCTGTTTGGCCTTCCTCTTAATGCTAAGTTGGGCTAAGCTAATCAATTCCTTATTCTAGCTCCATATTTAATGCACAGACGTGACAGTGGAATAAATCTCTCTTAGGGTGGTTGTTTGGTTGGTTGGTTGGTGAAGGAGGAAATGTATTATTGATGTCATATTTTGCAAACATCATTTGGAAAAAGCAAATAGCTAACAAAAAACAAACCCACTGCAGGAGGTACAAGTAGAAGTTATTTTCTTAAATGACCAAACCTTTAAAAGAAGACAAAATATGTGTTGTCTAACATCAGTGTGAAAGTTTTGACTAGCTATAGTGTGTGAACACTGGCAACTGACACCTACATCACAAGATATTTTGATTGCAAACTAGCCATTTTGCATGTCAATTTCATGTTAATATAATTTTCATAAGTGATCAGTCTTCACACTTTTGAATCCCTCACATCATCTTGTTTTCTCTTCATCTCGTCCTTGTCAGAGCTGATCCAGAATGGCCGCCTGCTCACGCTGCCCCTAGTCGCGGGAGACCTCCACTCCCTGATGCCTGACGAAGATGGGAGGCGTCTGTACGTGGCCATGAAAGATAACCTGCTGTCTACCAGTCTGGATGACATAACACAGAACCCACGCAAGGTTAGACATGGATGGCACACACACATTTACATACCATTCATGGAAGCACATGAAACACGGGACATATAAACAACAGTTTGCAGCAGATTGAGATAACTGATGTGTCAGGGCTGTGATGGGACTAATTACTGATGATATGAGGAAGAGGGAAGTCACACACCCTCTGACTAATATCCCCTCTGATTGCCTATCTGTCTCTAGTTTCTTGGTCTTGTCACAGAAATACGTTCCTCTTTTTTCTATTTCTCCCAAATGTTCTCTGCTTTGCACCTTCATGAACTCATTTGTCTTCACTTTCCATGTTGAAACAGTGTTTTAGTAATGGACTCACAGCATCTTCCACTCTGTCATCTTTCCACCTCGCTCAAACTTGGCTGCCTTTGCTACCAGCTGCTCAGCTTTGGTAAAACATCTTTAAAATGTCACCTTTTCCAGTAAAAACAGACTTGTTTACGGCCTGATGTCCATGTGTTTTTAGTTTTAGAACTTTTAGAACTTAAGGCTGATATGTGCTTGTATGGAGGTGGTGGAAGCTCCTTTGTTGCCTAAATATTGATAACTTTGCAAATCAGACAAACAAATAGCAGCATAATAGCTTCCAGTCCAGCTGCAAATTATTTTCTGCACATTTCCCACATTCCTACTTTCACCACTGTCCACGTTTACTGCCGAACTGCACATACGCCTCTCCAGCATTGGGAAGGTAGTCGACAAGAACAGCTGAAATTTTGGACAAAGCCAGAAAACCTGCACTCCACATTCTTGAATCATCAGGAAACACAGCCACCTGTGCGCAGCCTGTAAATGAAATATTTTATTTTCTCTTCTTGATTCAGCTGGTCAAGTTCCCATGATATGCACCAATAATGGCAAAACAAGCCCAACATCAGCCAGACAGTCTGGTTAAGTTCAGGGTCACCGCAAGGACAGAGACAGTGCTGCCTTTTTCATAACTCTGCTGGATCAAATCAATACCCTCATCTGTCAGATGACACACAAGCTATCAGAGATCCAAACAGGTAGGCAAGTGCAGACAAACAGCCAGTGAAACAGACAGACAGCAGTCATGCGGCCAACCACCCACTTAGCCAGGCAGTCAGCCAACAAAAGGATAGATAGTCATAGTCAACTCATAACTCAGCTCCATGCTGGCTGTAAAGTTATATATTTGTACATACCGTATTTATAGTCTGTTTATACCGTTCCAGTTCGTGTGCAGTTTTTTCCCTTGTGGTGTTAAAACCACTCACAGTGCCATTTTCTCTACATTTCTGTTTATTTTCTCCAGCTTCTGACATCCAGAGCTTCTTATCGGTGCAGCCCAAGTCTAAGTTATTCCTACTTTTTCATCTTCATGACTTTAAACACATACATGTGCAGTCCTGGCACAGAGAGATGGACACGTAACCAGTTCCTTTAGTCCATTCCAGTTCAGGACAGAGTGCAGAGCATGACGCTGTTGCCTTCAGTTGCATTTTTCTTTGATCAGGCCAAAAACTGTCAAGGCATTCCTTCTGTGTGAGTCTGCAGCTGGCAACCCACATTACACAAGGGGTCACCACGAGTTTCAGTGTGTGTTTGTGACTTTTTGTTGGATATTTGTTCCTTTTTTCATTCTCACTACTTCTGTTTTTACCATTTACAGCTCTGGTATTCCCTCCCAAATGACAAAAAAGTATCATTTTATTACAGTTTTCTCTTGAGTGATTTGAGTAATTCTTTTTTTCCCAAAAGGACCCACATTCTTGTATTTTGTATAAACTGACAACCAGCACGCCTGTCACACAGGGGTAAATTTCCATTAACCAAAGCCTTTACCTGGTGAGAATCCTTTAGAGGTGGTCCATGTTCCTGTCAGTGTGTGGTATTTAGAGATAAGGGGGACCATGGTCTCTAATCTAATCTGATCGTCTCGGCTCCACACCAGGCTCTGCGGGAATGACTGCATCGGGGAACGATTACTGGACATCCAGGAGAAATCGTTTCCCTGAAAGCACCATCATTTGTCATTAATCACTTTCAAAGAGTTGATGTCACATTTTGTAGATTGAAGCAAATTCAGATTCAGACAAAAAAACGAAAACAGCAGATTGAGAGATTTCTGTTGTTTTTCTGGGCCAACGTCCATGCACAGATCAGATGTCTTCCTTTTACTGTTAATGATCTTTTCATTTTAAAATGATGTGAACTAAAACCAAAGATTTCTTCAATAATCTCTGCAGTTTCTGTGGTATGTAGAGATAAGTAAGGGAGATCACCTATCATATCCATTCGATCTCTGTTTCACCATCCGGGTCTCTGAGGGAATGACTGACTCAGGGAAATATTTAGATTAGTCATATCGCTGCCATTTGACACTAAGCCTCACCTCTCTCTGTTTCTGTCTCTGTCGCTCTCTTTTTCTCTGCCCTCTCTTATTTCATGTGCTGTTGGCTTCAGAGCAGTGGAATAACTCTCTAATTGCAGTGTTTTTATTATTCTCTCATCAAGTATACATGCACACAAACAATGTTGTTTTAATTATATCAGTTCCATTAGTCAGAGTTTTTGAGAAGTTAGTCTATTAGTGAAGTCATCCATGTTCTGATTAAAAATAAGTATTTTCACGGGTGATTATTTTACCTGAACCCAGGATGAACTAACACAAACCTAAACAGGCCCCAAGAAAATGTGATCTGATCCTGAAACAATCTGTGGATTTCATTCAGACAAAGTGACTCAGGCAGTTTAGAAAAGTGAATAAACACTGTCTCGTGCCTTCACAGAAGACTTCAATCTAACATCTGCCCTTCAGCCACAGTTGGAAAAATGTCAGTTTTGTTACATTTGACAGGTTCCATTGCAATTTTTGTTTCTGCATTACAGAGGTTCTAAAAAATTTTTATTTTGGAACAGTGCCATTTAATTTCTTATTTGGCCGCAATGCACATGACAAAGAGCCTGCATACAATATAAATAAAGTAAAATAAAGTATAGTGATCAGGCCTGTGTGCTGGCTGATCAGAATAAGAAACAAGGCATGGACAGTATGAAGGCTTCTGTGTGGGCAAACTTTCTAACCAAAACAAATTAGCCAACATTTTTGCTTGCTATCCAGAGTGCTGTTCCTTTAACATAATCGGCACAAAATCTGAGTTTAATCATTGCTCAGATGTCTTTAACCAAAATTAAATCTAAACTATGGATAGATTCACAAATAATATATATTTTTTAAAACTATGATTGTGGTCTACATTTAGAGGAAATGTAACAGGTATGTGCTAATTCAATCAACAAGGAAATTAGATTGTTTTATACAAAGTAATGACAATAGTTGCATTATTCTGCACATCTAACCATAGTCAAATGGTAGATTAGTCATGTTGTCACCATCACTGCTGCTCTGACAGCTTAGCTAGTCATCAGGGCTCAGCAGCGCTGCCAGTTGGTTTTTATTTCGTCCTCCCTGCCTCACAAAAGGTTTTAAAAACCTTTCTTTTCTCCTCGTGCCCTCTTTTATCTAGATTAGTCATGTTTTGCTGACTCTCCCCGCCTCGCTTCCGCGTAAAGCATCTGCCAAATGCCAAAAGCCTTTTATCGGAAATTTAGAGCGAGCAATAAAAATGTTTTCTTAATTTCTTTCTCTCACTCTTTGTTTTCTTTATTTCTCTCTCTCGCTCTTTGTAGCTCTACTGGCCAGCCAGTCCAGACCGTGTCCAAGAATGCCTCATGGCTGGGAAGGATCCAGAGGTGATTCAACACACACACACACACACACACACACACACACACACACACACACACACACACACACACACACACACACACACACACATAGACACACACACACACATACATACACATTAGATTGCATAAGCAAAGCATCTAGTATCACAGTCAGTACTGTGTGTTACCATGCACATAATCAGTTTTAACAGGAAAGGAAGTACATTTACACAGCTTCCTACACTGATATGAATCAGTGGCTTACAGGTCAGGTTATATCAGCTTTTTTCATCCTTTCAGTCTGCTCACTGCAATGTTACACTCTGCAAGATCTGCGACAATAAAGCAAGACAGTTGCATGATAGACTACAATAGACTAGAGTGGAACTAAAGTTGAATGAATTTGATTCATTCGGGAACAATAAACAAACAAGAGAGCTCTGGTGCTGGCGAGGATATCAAGATTCAGGTTAGCTAGATTTTTTCAGATAACAAAACAAAACATACTGGGCAAAATGGATGGATAGATAGATTTGATAGAGAGGAAAAGACAAACAATTGATGCTCATCGAGCAAACATATCCTGCTTCATGTCTTCTGTGTGAAAACATGTAGACCAGTTTTTTGATGATGTCATACCAAATTAACATAAAATAACCCCTACTTTGTGTATGTAATAAATTCATATACATCCTCCACTATTTTTACATTGTGGTCCCTCTCTCTGTCTTTCCGTGTGTCTGCGTCTCTCTCTACATCCAGATGGAGTGTGCTAACTTCCTGCGAGTTCTGCAGCCTTTCAATCAGTCTCACCTGTACGTTTGTGGCACTGGAGCCTTCAACCCTCGATGTGCTTTCATCTCTACCAGTGTCTTCCAACAGGTATTACTGCAAACACACACTTCCTGTCATAATGACTGGAGGGTGAATCACTGTATTAAAGTAACAACGTTGTGTTTCTTAATCTTTACTTTCTTACTTCATCACTGCAACAACACTGGACAACCACGAGTTTAAGTAATACGTGTACTCTCGAGCTGTTTGCTTCAGTTTTAGAAGTCACATTCTTTCATTCACATCATATCAATCATTTTTAAGATTATAAACTTCATATTTTTCAACCAAGACCTTCAGTCAAGGATGAAGCAGCTTGTGAAAAATATGGTCTGTTGGAGTCATTTTTTGTGTTAACATGTAACTGGCTTTCCTCCCCAACAAATCCACACAGCTGTGGCCCCTTAGCTAGCTAGCCTTTAAGCTCATATTAAGCTTTTACATGTGGTCATACAATATAATATACCCTATTTAAACAACAGTTAAATAAATGACTTGACTGCAGAACACACTTTTGTTTGTTTTTTTAGAAGCAAATGCTGTCCCTGTCACCCACTGTCCCAGACCTAGCCCACATATACAGGTCTATCAGCGGCTGAGATATCGTGTGTGGTGTCTGCCCCTATGCCCATATAGCTACTCTGTGCCATCTGTCTGTAATACATATAATGTACATGTTGTCACTGAGGCTGCACTTCAGTGGCCACTGCAAACTGTAGGTCTTTTTTATGTGAAATGTGATTCCATTGCCCAGGAGTGTCTTCTTTATTACACATGATTAGTTGGTAATTTCTTATAATTTAGACACATATGGGTTATCATTTTCTCAGAATGGTCCTAAATTCCCTCAGTTATGGGTGTCTGTGTGTGTGTGTGTGTGTGTGTGTGTGTGTGTGTGTGTGTGTGTGTGTGCATGCACATGTGTTTTAAACCAGTGCCAGTTGTGTGTGGGATCGGAGACTGTGCTTTTGTGTGTGTGGGTAAATGCATTCTTGCACTTTTTTTTAGGTTGCATGCATGCCATTCAGCAGTGTGTGTGTGTGTGTGTGTGTGTGTGTGTGTGTGTGTGTGTCAGGGAACAGCTAATCCCATGAAAGGCCATGTAAGATCAGAGAGGTTCAGACGTTGTGCTTAGAGGTGATGGTGGTGCTGACTGATTTAAGACTGGACTTCACACATTTCAAATCCTTCCACTTAGCCCGATTACCCTCAATTAGCCGCTCACTCTGTGGGCGTGTGCATGTGTGTGGCGGGCTAGTTCATCTGGCTGGTAAAGTCTTTCTGCTTATTTAACAGAATTAATGGATGAGTCAAATAATTAATGAATTAAAGAGCAGCCTGACAGTCTGCCCAAACAAGTTGTTCTCTTGTCTGTCTTCTTCTGTCCAGCTGCTTTTCTTTGTCTGAGTGACCTCTGTCTCTGTTTTCTTTGCCAGTCAGAGTACCAGACCCTCTCCTACAGCCAGACAGAGTGTGGGAAGGGGAAATGTCCCTACGATCCATTCCAGAAAACAGCCTCCGCTGTCGTTGGTGAGTTAATTGTCTGTTTCTTCAAACCACAATTTACATAAATCATGAATTATGGAAGTTTTCATAGGAACAGTTCCAACTTGCATGTGAGGTTTTAGCTCTCAGTGTGGATGGGCAGTTTTAGAAGACAAACATTTGTAAGACATTTTATGAATCAAATGTACTCAAACAGGATGCATTTTGAAGCTTATTGTAACCTTGAGCAAAATCAATCCTAAAGTTTACCAATAACTTAACCTCAGTCAACTTTTTGACACAACATGTCATGTGTAAATGAATTTCAGTACGTCTGCAACAAGAGTATTGTGAGTTTTCCTTGGAAGTCATATGAAGAGTTTCTCTTCTTCACATATTTTTGGTTGAACCGGTGAGAATATGTTTGAATTTAAAATTCAGGTTGTCAAACCCATCCTGTCTTACCCGAGAATACCTGTTGTTGTTCTGTGTAGACGGAGAGCTGTACGCTGGAATCACCTCAGACTTCATGAGCCGGGACTCTGCCTTCTTCCGAAGCCTTGGCAGCCGTCGCGTCATCCGCACCGAGCAGTACGACTCCAACTGGCTGCAGGGTAAGCTCAAGAAAACATCAAAGAAAGTTAAAAAAAAACTCTCTGCTTATGTGACCTTATAAGACCTTTTAGAAATCAAATATTGGACTTTCGCTTGAGTCATTTTTCATCCAGAAAACACAAGATAAAATAACTATTGTGAGTCTTGGTGTTTCTACGTCTATTTCTTAAGTGTCTCTTTTGCGTCATTAGATTGCTCTAAATGAAAATATTTAACATTTTTTGTTCTTCACGTCTTCACTTTGTAAACTGAATATTCTGAACTGAACTCAATGTCTTTTGCTCCACAGCTCTAAAACCATCTCCTACACACCCGGTTGGTGTTTTATCAGGCCAGTTTGTCGATGTCTGCTGCTGATAACAACAAGATACATGTTGACTCTTTCTGCTGTTTGTAAACTCAGTTGAACCATCGTGCCTTTGCTCTATCTCTATTCCTTGTACACTCTTGCGTTCTCATGCGTAATATGTGCCTATCAGCAGAGGTGGATTGCGTTACAGTTCATTTATACATATTTGACCTGTCTCTCACTCTCCCTCTCTCTCCAGATGCCCAGTTTGTGCGGGTAGCGCCGCTGTCTGAAACTGATAATCCAGAAGATGATAAGGTCTACGTGTTCTTCACCGAGCGCGCTCAGGAGGCAGAGGGGGCCGCTGGCAAGGTGCTCTACTCCAGAGTGGCACGTGTGTGCAAGGTAGGAAGTGTGTTTGTTAGAGAAACACAGAGGCAGAGTTTGTGTCTGTCTGCATGTAGTTTATGTAAACATGTGTTTGTCTGAACAAGCAGAGTATGTACTGTACGTGCTGGTCTGCCACTGGAAGGCTGTGTATAGGGGACTGTTTATGTTTGTCATTATCAGTGTCTTCTGCTGCACTGTGATACTGTGAATGTTTGGACTTTATGCCTCTTTATGTGGATATGTGTAAACATGCATGACCAAAACTCCTAAAATATCATGGTTTCTACATCTCCAATGTGAACATGTGTTGCTTTACAGCATAGTAACTTGAATATCTTTGACTTTGATTGTTTGGAGAACAAAATATTTAAAAAAATATATATAGTATTTTTAGAATAAACCAGTGACTTGTGTGCTTTTTTGAATTTCTTTGAAGTAGGTTGCAACTGTGAACAGGGTTAGGGTTAGTTAGAGAAGAGAAGAATCGAGAGAATGATGTAGTAAATTGATATTTTTTATTAAAACTTTACTTTAACATTTTGTGTAGAATGACATCGGAGGCCAGAGGAGTTTAGTCAACAAGTGGAGTACCTTCCAGAAGGCTCGCATGGTGTGTTCAGTCCCAGGACCAGACGGCCTGCAGACACACTTCGACCAGCTGCGTGAGTACACACACGCATCATATGACAACTGCATTACATACACAGTAAAACTAATCACATCAGACAGGCTCGACAAGTGGTCACATCAACAGCTGGAGCTCTGCCACTGTACGCTGCATAAAAGAGGTACTGACTTCAGACACTCGGCTGGTATGTGTGTGTGTGTGTGTGTTTGTGTTTATGGTTTTGATACACAAAGACGTCTTGCTCAAATATTTCGAGGTGATGAAGGAGAGTTCACAGACTGAAGAAACTTTAGCAGTACTAAAGCACAGCTTCAGTGTGTGTGTGCGTGTGTGTATCTGCATGGCGTTACCACGGTGATCAACAGCCCTGTCGGTCACCTTGGGTCCGTCTTCATGCCTCAGCCTTGGTAACCACGGTAACTGGCCTCAACACTCGGTTGCTGTGGGTTTATTCATTATCAAGGATTCACGCCAGTGTCCACCGCTTGGCTTTGTGTGTGTGTGTGTGTGTGTCTTGGGAGAATATCTATGTAGTCATAAGTCTTTTGATGTGTATTTTGAAGGAATTAGATATCAGCCTTTGTTCACTCTCTCTGTTTGTCAGTCTGATCCCGTAGCTGCAGATGTACCAGATTTTTCTACTTTCACCAGCGCTGCAATCTCAGTAATCAAAGCAGAATTTCTCCTTCTATGCTACAACTACAACATTGTCCCCACCTTACTTGTCTTAAGTAAGGTGGAGGTTAAAATCTTCAATCCCCTTAAATATAGCAGAGGATAGTTTTGATCCAGCAACCTCTGGGTTATGGGCCCAGCACACTTCTGCTGCGCCACTCTGCTATCATTCACCCCAGATGGGACTTGAACCCACAATCCCTGGCTTAGGAGGCCAGTGCCTTATCCATTAGGCCACTGGGGCCGAGGTAATTGGGTTAAAAGAGAGACAATCTAGACAATGTGCAGAGGGAACAGACATGGCACTGCAGAGCACTGACAACACAGACAACATGAAGTGATGTAGTGAGGGAACAATGCTAGTGCTCAGCAGTCTTTAGCTCTTTTTACTCAGAAATGCTGCAATAGCGCCTGAAAAGAATCCCTGCCTTTATGCTGCCTTTGTATTTGTACACTGAACCAAACAGTATTTCTAATGCTGACCTTGACTGATTCTCTGGACTTGCTTTATTCTTTATGGTTGCACAAGTTAGCCCAGGGTGAAATGGTTAACATGGTTCCTCAGATTGGTTGTATTACCAAATTATTTAATTTTTGTGAGCCGTCTTTTATGTACAGCATGTGTGTCTTGTCCGGTTCATGCTTCTCAGTTCTTAAAATCCAGAATGTGCTCAGATGTTTTTAAAATACTTGGTGTGTTTATTATTTGTGATTTACATGAAGTGTAAATGGGGTCATTGGATCTGTTGCTTTGATTTGACCATTACTTTTTAAATACATTTTCTCATAGTACTTGCATTTTTATGGAAGTACAGTACTAAATTGTTTGATTCCCCCTTTAAGTTTTTGAAATGTCCTTAAATCCCATCACTGCCAGTAAAGTACAGATGACATAGTTTCATTTCATTGACCTCTGGGTTATAAGCCTAGCATGCTTCCACTGCTGTCAATCTCAGACCCACAATCCCTGATTTAGTAGGCCTGTGCCTTATATATTAGGCCACTGGGGTATCAAGTGAACTGAAAAAAACATTTGACATAGAGAACATAGAAATACAAGGAGAGCGGTGAGAAGACAGGACTGGTTTTAATCCATCGAACTCTGGGTTATGGGCCCAGCCCTGCTTTCATTAAATACCCCTTGAAAACAGACACAGACAATAGGCTGGACAATGGACAGCTGGTGGGCATATGGTACTGTTTTTAACAACAAACTGAGTGCCTTTATAGGTATATTTGTTCACACTAACAGGGCATTTGAGTTTTCCACCTTTATGGGAGTGTTATACTAATTTGGAGTATTTCAAGTAATGAATTGAAAATTACACATCCAAACACCCCAGATGGGACTCGAACCCACAATCCCTGGCTTAGGAGGCCAGTGCCTTATCCATTAGGCCACTGGGGCTTCAGTGAATACTTTTTTGAGGTTATTATGCAGAGAGAGAACATTGAAACAGGACTCTGAACACAAACACACACCCAGAGGTACCATTTGTGTGAACATATTCAGTAAGATCACACACAAAGTAAATCATACACTGTGTTTCTTTCATATAGTCAATCCTTTATGCAAACACATATAAAACATTAAAAAACATTTCACACACACACACACACACACACACACACACACACACACACACATTCTCGCCTAGCCTCAGCCTGTCTGTGTACACAAGACAGTTCTGACTTGTCGGGAACATAAACATCTCTACCCAGCATGCCTGTGGCCACACATCTGATAAGGGTCCATACAAATTTGTTTGTGAATACACTTCAGTACACACACACACAGACACACTCAGACAAAACCACAAACCCATATACAGGAGATTAAGCCATCAGGTTAAGAATGCTGTCAGTGTTGTGTTTATGCCACGCTCCACCACACAGAAACACTACAAATCCCATAAATCCTTGACAGTCTGCGGGGCCTTAATACCACCAGGCCAAGTGTGTGTGTGTGTGTGTGTGTGTGTGTGTTAAAGTAAAGTAAAGTTGACATTTTGAGGGTGCTGAGTTACAGAAAACATGAAGGAAATCAATCAACTGAGTTCAAATAAAACACCGGGTACCAAGCCTTGCCTCGCTGTGCGTGTATGTAGGTGTGAGTGTGTGTGTTCACAAAAATATGCAAGAAATGCACAAAAGCAGCAGTGTTTGAGTTCAGCTCCTGTCTGCTGTGACACTGTTGCTATTATTAGAGGTGAAAAATATTCAATACCATGTGGGTCAAATCCATCTTAAACTGCATGAATAACACAGTGGATGTCACATCTTGACAACAAATACCCTCGAATGACTATTAATCATAACTAAGCGTTACAGTTTGACAAATGATGTTGTCCTTCTGATAGACGCATCAGATCAGAAAACATGTCTACGTGTTGTTCTGAAGGGTGGTTAAAAAACAAACTATTTTGTGGTTTGATCTGGAGGACCTGTTGTAAATAGTTAATTCCTTCAGTGTATGTTTGTAGTTGTTTACTCACATATTTCATAAAGCTTTCGGATGCCCTCATTTGAACAGAGCATCTGGTCCGTGATGGCCACATGGACTGACTCATGACACAGGATTGCTTGCTGAGTTTATTGTTCAGTTGTTTTTGTGTCTGGAGTTGTAGAGGCTGCTCTACTTTCATTAGCCTCATCTTTAATGCGCCTGGCTCTTGTTGTCAGTGTAAAATTATAGGTCATGCTCCATTGAACCACAGTTATTCAAAAACCCAACAGTTGAGTGGAAGTGGTTCATGGAGGACAAACGTTCCTTGTGCTGCCCGTTTAAGCCAAAATAACTCAGAGAGTCCAGCATCACAGGAGAGGATTCACCGCTGTTGTCATTGTTGTGGTTGTTGTTGTTGTTGTGTAGGAGGAGAGTCATGCTATGAGGTTTTGTAGCTGGAAACAGACCGACCTCTGTGGCCGGATTCAATAACATTACATTGAGGTATTTTCAGGGAAGTTCGTCATCTATTTCGGTCTGTGTGTGAGAGAGTCAATATTCCAGACATAAGGCAGCACCCATATTCTTGTCGCTATGTCACCCACCAACGCTGGAAAGAATATAAAGATGGAGAGGACCTAAAAGGAAAGTATATGGAGGAGTATTTATGTTTAGAAGGACGTCACTGGAGCAGTCTGGGGCCACACTGAATGATGAGTGCTACATCTGAATAAATGAACACTGTCATCTTCACAATCCCTCAGTATGATGAGGTGAAGTCTGCGAAGGTCAGAAAGAAAGAGTTTGGGGGAGAGTTTATGAGGGAGCAGTGGGGATGAAGGAAGGATGTGAAAGATGAGGGTTACAGAGGGGCTGGAAAAAACAATATTCAGAGAAACTAACCAACCAGGTGAGGTAGACAACAGCTGTATTTTCCCTCAGACTGTTATAATAGCTATAAATTAGCTGGTAAATACATAACATGACAGACGTGATAAATATAACTGGAAATTAGTTGTAGTAGTACTACAACAAATAAACCAAGCTATTTTTCCCGCATAGCAAAAGATATCCATCTCAACAAGTCAGTGCATTTTTGAGTCAGAAAAAAATGTGAACATATCACATGTATTTTTTCTTTTCTTGTAACTAAAAACATAACTTTGTACTTTGTCGTACTCTGATGGTCTAACAATTAACCCTACAACAATGATGGATGGGAGCTAAATTCAGGGACAGCAGGTCTGACACATCTGTTGTAGTCCAAAACTGAACCTTTCTTTGGGCCAATTGTATCCTCTTTGGAGCTGTTAGGCATTATAGGATAATAGGAGAAACCAAAACGGTCAAAATAGCGAGTGGAGAGGGAGATAATGTCTGAGAGCACATACAAACATGTATGACTGAGCCAACAAGACGGCCAACTCTGTCAGATTAACCTGACAAATGCTTTTTCCACTATTTACTGCTTAATTACCTCATCAACATAAACACTTTCTGTTTAAAGTGGGTATGAAAACATGTTTTGTGATACTGAGGACAATTAATCATGTTTTGACGCCTCCATTGAGCCTTTCTAATCCATCAAAGTTTGTGTGAAAATACTTGGTTGGAAGCCCAGTTCATCAGAAGGAGAAACAGAGGAGAAAGATAGAGGGGCAGAAGAGGGAGGAGAGGAGCTGCTGGTCGGAAGAGGAGGAGGGGGGGGTTAGAAAGAGGGTGAGTAAAGGGTAAGAGTAAAGAAAAGAAAAGAAGTAGGACAAGTAGGAAGAGGGTAGAGGTTGTGGCACGAGGTGTTGACCAGACAAGAGAAGAAAGGGAGGAGGGGATGGAGGGGGAGACGAGGAAAATAGAGGCAGAGTTGAGTAGAAGCTGTTATCAATGTGTTATCAACCCAACACTGCCAAAGAGAAGGTGCAGGAGGAGGAGATTAGAAAGAGGACTGGAAATAAATTTGGCTTCAGGGAAGGAAAAGTAAAGAAAGTGAGAAACAGATGATGTAGAAAGGATGGAGGGAATTAAGAGAATCTCTTAGAAGTGGCTGGTATTTAAAAGGTTATTTAAGACTTCTAAAGTTGCAGTAGCATGTGCAGATTTTTCCTTCACTTACTCAAGCATCTGCTCCCAGTTTCCTATTCCCCTTTAGCTACGGTGGCCTGAAAGTGACACAAGGAAAGTCAGATTTTTACTACATAAAGAGGAATGAGATAGCTAATTAGTGCAAAAATCTAGAGCAGAAGGCATGAATAAAATAAGTAAGAAAGGTCCTCACTGATCATCTGCAGTACTCTCTACAGTGTCAAAAATTAACATATGCGCTGATGCAACCAAGGAGGAAGTGAAATAAAAATTGGCACAACGAACAGACAGAAGAAGAGAAGGAGAAAACCAGAATAAAGGTGATACTTATGTACAAGGAAATACTACAGCTCAAAGGACATGGAGGGGATGAGTGAGGTGAAGTGAAGCTAAAAGGGTGTGAGGGCGAGAGGGTGGGGAATGGGGTTAATGGGGAAGGATGGAGCAGATAGTGAGGTGGGAAGTGAGGGAAGGGAGGAGAAAACAACAAGGAGGAGATGCAGAGGAGATTTAAGGTTTCACTACGAGATGCAGAAAGCAGAGTGTAATGCAGGTTGTGAGATTAGACTTAAAAGTTATGGCCTCCATAATTATTGGTTTAAGTGCCATTTTACTGCTGGCCAAATTCCCTTCCTTTAAAAGGTATTAAAAGAATTTCAGATAGTATGTTTTAATATATGGATGTAGAGATGCACATCATAGAATTGTCCTTCCACAATGCTACATAATATGTTGTGTTTTTAACATATTTATAATTATCATTTAGATCTGCTGACCAGTAACTCTGAAGAACAAAATAATTTTTTTCCCCCCTGGTGTCCTTCATCACCACCTTGCAAGAGTAGACATCTTTCAAATGGATACCTTAGCCTGGACATGTTAAAATTGAGAGAGACATGAAGATGGGGATAAAAGCAGTGGCTGGAAGGAAAAAAATGTGTCACAGAGAAAAAAATAAAGGTGCAGCGGCTGGAGGAATAGGGCCAATAGCTGAAGGGGTTAAAGGACCAGACAAGATGGAGGCCGGACTATTATTGGCAAATTACTATAAGATGGCGAGGAGGAAATAAAGACAGGGAGTGTGGTCAGAAAGATGACAAAGAGGAGGGAGGAGGTGGATTTGGCATTCAGGGTGGCTGGACAGGGAGGGAGGGAAAGAAGGAACAGCAGAGAAATGAGGAGGATAGGGGTGTTTGCCTGGGGGGCTACGGCCAGACAAATGGGAGGAGGATGAGAAAGATAGGGGCTGCGGTTGCAGGTCTGCGGGCTAGACAAGACTATCTACCCTCAGGGGAAGGCAGCCGCTTTTTGTTTAGAGAAAGAAGAAGACACAAGAACAACCCTCCAGAGAAAATAGGCCAGACAGACAGATGGATGAGGAGATGGAGGGATGGAGAGATGGCAGGAGGGAGGGATGGAGACGGCAAGGGACGGCGAAAGTGAGAAACAAAGAATGAGAGACGCCCAGAGGGACCCTGGGATGTCCAGGTGGATTTAAACAGAATAGAGAGGAGGTGGGGATGAGCACCTGATGAACAGATAAAGAATAGAAAGGGAGAGAAGAAGATTCAGAGAGAGACAAAGAAAAGCAGCTCAGAATGAGGGATTACTGTTAGTGTAAGATGGTGACCAGCTGTCTAACAGTGATGTGTTTAAAAAGATAAAGAGAGGAAAGTAAAGATATGTTTCCTAAAACTGCAACATGATTCAAATGCTCCATTTATGATATTTGATAACTTCACATTTAAATAATGATCTCAAACATTCACCTTGGCTCACCTGGTCAGAATTTTGTTTTGCTTTCCCTCCCGTGTTAAAGATTAACGACATTAAAGCCACTACAGTTTAATAAATCAAACAGACGAGAGATGTAGAAGCGTGGTGGAACTGCACTAAATCTGTCGTAATTTAAACTTGTCACACGGCGATACGACCAAATTTTTTGCCAAGCTGAGCTGTAAATAACAGAGACATCTTCTTCAAAGTCTGGAAAAGAAAAATGTTGTTCTGGCTGCGTCTTCCAGAGATGAACTGTGTCTTAATGTGAATGCACAGGGAGGTGCAGAAGAAAGAGTCTGACTAACTTTTGAGCAGAAGGCAGGGATTGAAAGTTTTCTCTACAAGGTTTTACTGAAGTTTTTACTAAGTTTAGGAGTATATTTACTTCTGTGTGCTCTTTTTAAGCCATACTAGCAGCATAGCTCTGTGAATCAGTCAGTTGGTCCACTTTGCTCCAGATTGAAACATCTCAACAACTATTTAATCAATTGCAATTTAATTCAGTACAGACAATTATGGTGCCCACAGGATGAACCATCTGGTGCCTTTAGCTAGTCAAAGATTTCACATAGTTATAAATAACTGAAAAAGTAAAGATATTCCCTGTCAGACTCTTTGTTTGCTTTTTGTTTAGTGCTAATTAGCCAAAAGTTAGCATGCTTAGATGCTAAATTAGGATGATGATGGTAAATATGGTAAACATTATACTTGCCAAACATCAACATCATCATTGTGAACAGGTTAGCATTTAGCCCAGAGCACTGCTGTGCCTAATTACAGCCTGATATATATAAATAGTGGTTTCTCAACTGATGATTCAAATCATATGTTTAGAGGGGTAGCACTATAAAATACTTTTTGGCTAATCAATAGAGCGGTTTAATTTGATAATTTGATAGTTATGTCTTGTTGCAAGTTGCTCTGCATCAGGGTTAATATATACAATATTATGTAACCTCCACATCAAAACTCCATTCACTCTTCTACCAAATGTTTACATGTTTACCTGCCAACGACCAAATTAGGGCATGTTTGTATCCTTGTCTCAATTTACTGTTAACAGGTGTCTGTCCAAACTGGCTGCTACTTGTTTTTTTTATTTCCTGTCCTTCAGTTCTGCACATGAACGTTTATCATTCCACAGCTCAAACATATGTCCTGCAGACAAACACACTGTCATTAACATAGCCAAATATGGCTTTGATCACCTCTGTAGATGTGGTCTGGGAGGTTCTGGGAGGTTCAGTGCATATTTGGTGCACTTTCAAATGGATTGTATCTGTTGTTTGCTCCGTCTGATCACAATCCGATCACCCGGTAAACATGATCCCGCTAGGTTTAAACAGAGTCTGTGTGTTAACTGTACTGAAATGACTTCCACCAGGCTGACTGATATAAAACTGAGCTCTGCAGGTTTAGATATAAATCTTCTGATGCCCTTTTTTTGACTCATACCTTCTTTGAAAAAAACAAAAACCTAAAGCTGCTTTGGATGAAAGCGTTCACCAAACAGAATATATATCATCCAGAGTAATAAAGCAAAACTGCCATAAAAAAAAAAGCTTTAAGACAAGTAGAAAGGGAGCGAAAAAAGAAAATGGAGAGATGATAAAGGTTTTGATTAATGAAAGGAGTTGAAGAGGGATGGGCATTCTTTGGAAGATGTGAGCAGAAAAGAAACTTGCTAGAAATGATAAGAAGAGTGGTGAAAAAAAGATATGGTAAGGAGGGATGGAGGACAGGAACAGAAGTAAAGGGAGTTATCTGCCGAAAAAGGGAAAAGGGAAGCACTAAAGAAAACTTAATAATGAAGGAGTGATAAATTAAATAAGGGATTGAGGGTATGAGGAATGTGTACGCTGCAGGCTGCAGACTACACATCGTCCTCTCTGCTCTGCTGATTGTGTGCATGTCCATACATACAGTATGTGTGTGTGTGTGTTCATGTGTATGATTTGGTCCCTGCAGTTTTACATTTTGGTGCTTTTAATTCTGTTTGTTTGATGTGTGTGCGCTCCAGAATCTGTCAGGGTGTGTGGCAAGTGTTCGTGTGTGTGTTCGTGTGTGTGTGATGAGATGAGATTAGACTTCCTGCAGGGCTGTAGTTCCTCGGAGGCCACCTGAAGCAGCAGGAACGATGGGAATGTGGGAACAGTGATACGCTTCGCTGTCTCCGTCACCACAACAACATCTCTGCCTCATCGTGGGAAGAAGAAACGAGAGAGAGGAGAGGAGAAGAGAGTAGAATGAAGGCAGAGACGTGTAGAGCACAGCCAAACCTTGTTTTGAACATCCTTCTCCGACCTTTATTGTTGCAAAGGTTTCCAAACTCTTTGTGTCTCAACATCAACCTGAGCACTTTCTGAGTTAAACCTTTTTTAAAGAGTTTCTAAGACTTTTAAAGTTATCTGTCCCACCGTACCCTCAGAGTCGAGTCAAGTCGTGTATTTATAGATTATCACAGCATGCCATGCAGGAAACAATGAGCTCTGTTCTGTACCTTTGTGATGTGATGATAAAAACATTCCCAAACTCTTATCTGAGACAAAAGTGCAAAACAGAAAACCTTTGATTTATTGTGATTTAAATAAACAGTGAAACTCAAGACCCTGTCTGCACTGTGACAGCAGACAACTGAATTATACAATGACGAGCAACACTAGAAATCTGGGGATACAGATGATGAGCATGTGATGAGCTTGAGTTAAAAATCATCTGAACACTGTGCATCAGTTGGGTTTTTAAACACCAGAACTCAAAATTCATCATAGTTTGTCAAAGTGGTGTCTAATATGAAGCACTGAGTAAAAAATGTTGACCTGTGCTGCAAATAATGGACCTACATTTGACTAATGAGAGGGTTTTGTGAGGATGACTGTGTGGGACTGGAGGGAAATGAATCAGAAATACTTTATCAGACCGTGTTGAGTTTCCTTGTAAAATATATTAACTCATTTTGTTTGGCTGAGTTTCTAATTAGAGACTTTTAGAAGACATTTTGGTGACTCCTGCCATCTGTTTGTTTGTTTGTCTGTTTGCTGTCAATCTGTTCATTAATGTTTTCATCTATTTGTGACATGCTTCATTTCCGCTTTAATTTACAGCCCAAGGAGACAAACTGCAGTATATGGAGCAGCAGTTTGCTCTATTTGTTTGTTTGGTGTTTAAGTTTAAGTCCCAACATTAATTATAACCTGTTCAATTTTGATGGACTTGCATTGAAGCTGATGAATTACAAGATGCAAACAGAACGGGATGTGCTCACCAAAGTGTTAATCCATCATGGCACTAGTGGTCAAAAACTCTGCAGGATACCTTTAATTAAACCTTTGTGCGATGTATTCTTTATAGTACATTCATTTCTACCAGTGTTGTAGTTGATTGATTTTGACCTACAGTCCAGGATGTTGCTGTTGTGCCAAGTGGAATTAGTGTCATTTATCAAAACTTCAATGCAAACATCAGACAGTTGGAGTTTGATATTAAAAAATATTTTTATTCAAAATAAAAACATGCCCACTAAGCCAAATTAGTTTAGTCAAACTTGGGCCAGTGGTGTCTGAGATATCAGCTTTTAAAGACAGACAATTGGAAAAAGAGTGAAAATCGACACTCCACCTAATTGCACTGTGTGAAGGACTGCAGTCGCTTCAACGCCGAAGTAAGAAAGACGTATCAAATGATGAAGAGTGAAGACTGAGGTGTGGTGTTACTGTGTGTGACAGCATGTGCTGTTCTCCTGTGGTGGACTCTGCGCTCAGCTCTCCCACTGTGGCTGGTTATTAATGGCTACAGATTCATTACAAGCAGCCAGTCAGCCATGCTGCCAGCATGCCTGACGCTATTAGTCACACAGTCAGACTGATTGATGCACACACATAAACACACATACAGTATACACAAACCTGTTCAGCACTAATCAAAACTTCTGCGGTTTTTCAGACGGTGTTATGATTTTTATTTTGGCTTGACTAATGTTTTACCTCTTTGTCTCCTTCCCCTTCCTATTCCCTGATCCCTCCCTCCTTTCCTTGTTCTCTCAATCCAGAGGACATCTTCATCCTCCACGGGAAAGATAAGAAGAACCCTCTCATCTATGGTCTGTTTACCACTTCAAGGTATGTACCTCTGTAAAGCAGAAGACATGGGAATATACTGTAGTAACTATAAATGGTACTTTATAATCTGTGCTCCTTTGTTTAGGTGTGTGGTGGTAGTTGGGAGGCACTTGGAGTGTCTTGAATTTCCACTGGGTGGAGAGTTTTCATTTCTACAGAGATAGATCATGGTTAAAAAGAAATGCATTGAGTCATTATTGATCAACAACCCCTGCAGATACATTTGGGCTCAGTCGTTTTGTGCTACAGTACATTACAGGACAGCACAAACCTTCTTTCCTTTGAGTGTCACATGAAAGAAAGAATAAAGAAGAAAGATGAACACTATGAAATTTTATTGTAGGGAAAAAAAATAATGGCTTCAAGGGCAAAATATGTAGATGCAATCAATCAATTTTAGCTTGCAGAAATAATCAATATTTATACTGAAAAACAGAATTAAATTCACCTCAGGCACAGCCATTACAGAAGGGAAATGATAGCCAATTATTTGACTCAGTCGCATAAGAAATACTAAACTAGAGATTATCTTGTGATGGGACATGCTGTCTTCTGACCTATGATGACACAGTGTTCATGTATTTGGCCACACAGTTGCACAGTTGTCTCACTCACATCACTCTCACATCACGTTGACAAAATCTGTCCACAGACAGACAGACAGAAAGACAGACAGACACATAAACACCTGCCAAAGTCTTGATAATCACCTCACTGGTAGTTTCCACTACAGTAGGTGGTTGATGACATGATGACTCACACAGACTCACAAGGTGAAAACAATACCAGCTGTCGCTGTCACTGTCGCTGTGGCTGGTAATTACCATATCAGTAGTTAGCAAAGTTGAAGGATTCTGGAGGTTGGCATCATTTAACATTAAATAGATGAACATGTACATCCACAAGCATTTGTTTGAAATATATAACTCAAAAGACACAATATGATCTAACTAAAGTACTAAACCGAGAGTGAGGGTGTGTATGTTTTATGTTTCATGGTGATGATGATTACATTACATTTTGCTCTATGTCACTGTAATGTGTGACACTGGGAGGCCGCAAGCATGCCACTGGGTCCTCTATCACTGTGACTCATGAATGAAACACATTCATTCATGTTAATGAAATGGAGCTCATGTGAACCTTCATCATCACCATCAATGCTCTGACTGTGGCACAGTGTGTGTGTGCGTATATGATGGGATGGGAGAGGCTTGGGTTTCTGTCATGTTTTCCTGACACACAAACACACAGATACCCATCAGGATGATGATTTAAATATAGCAACGTTCATACCAGCTAAATGGGTGTATGTTTGTATGTGTGCTTAATTTAAGGCACAGTCTGTAATGTTTTTGACTAAAAAGACTAAAATGAAGCATCTTTGTTTGATTGCTGCAGGGTATCGATCAGGAGTTACTATAGCTATGAACTATCTGTGTGGTCCTTGGATTATCTTTCTTGAATTTATGTTCTATCTTCACTAACATGTCTTTTTAAGGAGACTACAAGAAACTTTGAGACTAAGAACTTGAGATAAAAAAAACATGAAGAGAAAAATATGAAGACACATTGCAAAATACATGTTCCAGAGGTCAAACCAGAACAACAACATGCTGTGCAACTACTTTATTAAAAACCATGACAAGGAACAAAGAAAATTTGAAGCAGCACTGAAATGGCTTTCATTAGAGTCTGTAGACAATGTGCTTTGTGTTAGTATCTGCAAAATGATCATTTTCTTGCATCTTGGTCAACAGAGAGGGAGTGAAAAACATTTTTCTGCTCCTTCTGGAGCAGAGCACTGACACACACACATTTTTATGTGCTCGATAGAAGGCAGACAGATGGATAGAAAAAAAGGCTGATATTCAAAAAGACAGCCTCTCATTAAGACTGGCTCTCTGAAAGACAGATAACAGGTGAACAGATTCAATACACAGACTGAAAAATAGGCACTTGCTGGTAAAAAAAAAAAAAAAAATGGGGAGAAAAATAAATTGAGTAAAAGCCAGAACAAATGAGCGAGCTAGTAAAAAAACCTAAAAAAGCCTGCAGTTTCTCATTTTCTCCAAACTTAGTGACGGCACCACATGTTCTGAGAATAACCCAGTTTCTGAGGCGGACGCCAGAGCTCTACAGTAGCAGCAGAAGTATGACAACATTTGGCATGGCGGAGCAGGGAGTTGGTCTGTTTTTTGGGTTTTGGAAAGTGTCTGGAATCTCAGTGGGGAACGGATAGAAATCCAAGGCATCACCCAGGGTGGGGTCCTAACCACAGAACTGCGCAGCGCAGAAAGGTCATTTCATCTGAATGGAAATGTCTCTCTCTCTGGTTCACTCATGATTGCACACACAGAACTTTTTGTCCCCAGTGATGAAGTCAAGAGAGTAGGCTGTGATTCTGTCGTCTGTTATTTGCTTTCCATTTGATGACTTCTTAATTTGACTGTAATTTAATTTAATTGAAATAAATTAACAGGAGAAGAGAGTGTGTGTATTCATCTGTCACTCATTCATAGTTATATTCATTTGTTAATTTGATTGCATATTCATTCATACATCCTTTATTTGTTTGTTTTGGGATTTCATCTGAGATCTCAGACATAACTGTCAAATCATTACAAAATATGAGAAATTGAAATTACACTAATTGGGCTAAGGAGTGTGTGGATTCTTGTGGATTCATCACACTTGTTATCTCAGATGCCAGACAGAAGTGATAATATTTCGACAACAGAGTAAAACACCTCGCTGCAGTGTTTAGTTGTTGATGTTTTAGGGGCAGTAGCTCAGTATGTAGTCTGTTGGCTTGGGAACCGGAGGGTGGCCCATTCAAATGTGGACTGGTAGCTGGAGAGGGGCCAGTTCACCTCCTGGTGCCCTAAAGCAACACACCAAACTGCTTATGCTGAAAAGCCTTTTCCTTTCTAAAGTGCCATTGAGCAACACACTCAATTGCCTACCAGCTACAGGGACTCTGACCTGTTCAGCTGAGAGAGAAAATAGAACTTTCCTCCAGAGATGAATTAGACTAAACATACTGTATGTGTCAGCCATGTGAGCTGAGGGAAACCACCATGATGCATCACAACACAGCCTTTCCGTCTGCTCTGTTTCTAGAAGCTCTCCCCATCAAACTGGAATCTTTAACTTGGACACACTCAGCCAAAAATCTTAACCATGATGCTAACTACAGTGGATGGGATATGTTGTGGTGGGGACTGATGTGCTGAAAGCAGCGCATTTATCCAGGCTGGACTTTGGGTTGGAGCGCATTCAGTGAATTGATGCGTTCAAGCTGAAAAGCCACAATGACTCACAGCTATTCGTACAGTACACCACTTTCTTATTTAATTCACGGCTTTAAGGCCCATGCTACTCATCAAGTGGAATCATCAAACACATGCTCAGCTTGTGTTCTTATTCACGCACGCTGGGGGAATAACGGATAGAAAGATTATACGAAGCTGACTATGATGAATGACAGTTCTCCTTTCTTTTATCCCCAGTGATATCCTGAATGGTTCAGCAGTGTGCGTTTACCGAATGGAGGATGTGGTTCGGGCTTTCAAGGGGAACTTCCTACATAAGGAGGGACCTCAGTATAAGTGGGCAGAATTCACAGGCAAGGTGCCCTACCCAAGACCAGGAACTGTAAGTTAATACTCAAAAACTCTTTATAATCACCTTTAGAAACGTGTGAAATGACTAGTTATACAGGAGTAAACATGCACATTGAGAGCTACACTTGGGACACCTTACTTCCATATTAGTATGAGGATGGAAAGTTCTATTTTTAATAAGTGTTAAAATCCAAACATTTTCCTTTTCTTGTTCTCTCTCAGTGTCCGAGCACTACATATGGAAGCTACAGCTCCACCAGAGAGTATCCTGACGACGTCATCTTCTTCAGCAGGACTCATCCTCTGCTGCAGGTTCAACTGATATTTCACTTTATTAAATTACACCAATCTAATTTCATTAGCTGGTGGCCTATTTCGCAGTGGGGTCAAGCAAACTTTCTCACTCTATTTTTGTCCGAATTCTTAAGAGAGATTAAGAAATTAAATAAGCCGACAGTCCTCACCCAAGGGACACCAGTCCAATACTGAGAACTTCAATATATATACGATGAGCAATGTGATTCAACAACTCAATAAAAATAAATCATATGTAACTTATTACATTTTCTACAACACTAAACTTTTGACAGGAAAATGTGCTGCCGCTGGGAGAGCGCCCCCTCCTGGTCAGAGTGGGAGTTCACTACAAGTTCAGCAAACTGCTGGTGGACAGAGTGGAGGCCGTGGACGGCACCTATGACGTCCTGTTCATCGGCACAGGTACAGTATGTCTGTGTCTTAAGTTTTTGAGGTTGTAGAATTGTGCGCTTTGCATTTTAACCCAATGAAACGTTTGTCTTTTTGTTTTGTTGTCTGTTCTGCAGACTCAGGCCTCGTGCTGAAGGCTATTCATCTGCCAAGAGAACACGGTCAGAGTCAGGAGGTCACTTTGGAGCAGCTGCAGGTCTTTCAGGTACATAAAAAAAAAAACACAATATCATCTCTTTGCCAGGTGTTTTTAGTACTGTGTACTTTGCAGTACACCTCTTCATTCTGCAAATAAAGCTCTTTTCCTTCTGCCTTTCATGCACCCATTGGTGTCGGTCCATTTCCTCCTGGTCTGAATTTAAATATCAGACTATTTAAACCTGTAACAGACATAATATTGTGAAAAAAATAATGCAGAACAGATTTTCCAAAATCAATCTGCACTTAAGACTGCATTACCATGTGACAAAAATAAATGCAAGCATGATGTTATGGACAGCCTACTGTTCATTCCACATGGAAATGATTGGAAACCAATGGCTTAAGCAATCGGAAACACTACAGCATTTCTGACATTGGAAATTGGCAGCAATAATGTAAAGCAAGCATAATTGCATTTAAGAAAATACAACTCTTAAATGTGAGTGCACAGAGGAAACAGCTTAATTCAGCATGAATATAATGTCTGCCATTATTCCAACACACATACAGTAAATGTCCTGTAAACCATCACACATGAAATGTAGCAAATGCTTGTTACTGTATCAAGACTCTCAAAACATTTAGCACAAGTACTACAGCTGCAAATAGTTATCAACCACAGTTCAATATTAATATTATTCTTTGTTTGAAATGGTCAGGCTGTGTTTTTCCTGCTCTCTCTTGTGAAGCATGTGCTGTGACATGGAAACATATCTGATTACCAGACTATGAGATCAGTTCTCTGAATTATTTAAAACTGTTGTTGCGGTTTGCAGCCGCACCCAAAGAACTATCTATCTATCTATCTATCTATCTATCTATCTATCTGAGTGACAGATTTCTGTTTGTGTTTCTCAGTTTTCTTTTCCTTCTTCTTCTTCCTCACAGCACAAATCACCCGTGACAGCCATGACACTCTCAAAGAAAAAGGTAACAGATGAGCGAGAGAGACAGAAACTCACTTTTTAAACTTCCAAACTCTGCTACACACACACACACACACACACACACACACACACACACACACACACACACACACACACACACAGATGAACGCACGCGCACATGCACAACATCACACTTATCACTCATCACTCCACCTTGTATCTCCAAGGACAGCTTCATCACCAGTTGCTATGGTTACCCTACCTCAGTCGTAGCAATAATGAAGAGATGCCACACACGCACACACACCCATATATACACACACACACACACACACACACACACAGAAATACACTTTGCATTACTAAAATAGTCTATCTAAAGCTCGCTCACAAAACCAGACACACACACACACACACACATCAAGATTATAAAAAGCAAGTTTATCTCTCACACACACACTGACATTGTTACAGTGTGAGCACGATGTGTGACTCAGAGTGAAAATGAATCTGGTTCAGCTGTTGATTGTCAATGTGTCTCTGTGTTTTACGGGAGCAAACTGAATGCCCTCTTTTTCTCTTTCTCGCTTCATTTGTGACTTTCCTACTTCCTCTTTCTTATTTCAAATTCATCTCTTTTTATATCTTTCACCCCCCTCCTCCTCCTTTTCTGCATCTCCAGCAGTGGTTGTTTGTGGGTTCCAGGGAGGGTGTGTCCCAGCTGGGCCTGTACCAATGTGAGCTGTACGGTCAGGCCTGTGCTGAGTGCTGCCTGGCCAGAGATCCATACTGCACCTGGGACGGACACGCCTGCAGTCCCTACATGCCCACAGTGCGCAGGTAGGGACGATAAATTAGATCTGTGTTCATCCAGACAACATGAATCTGATTATGCTGGATACTCCTTATAACTGTGAACAGGACAAACAGATGGAGTCGATATTCTCAAATCAGATTTGAACCACATTTGTTGATAGTTTGAAATGTGGCTCACGTTACAGCTGCACCCAGATTGTTCTGATTAAATGTTAAGCATTTTTTCCATTTGACCAACAGTTGGTTTGGTTACAAACTATGACAAATGGACATATTTCCATTATATTTACCAATGATAATTTTGTGGCACTCACATCATTCCTCTAGTGTCACCATCATCTCCATCAGCCTTAATTTCCACATTACACAAACCGAAACTCACAACTTTTTTCATTTCGCTGTCCCCATGGCGTTTCCTGTAGCTCCACCCTCTGGACAAACTCTACAATCATCAGTATATTGTTCATTATGTTTAACACTTCCATATTACAGGATGTAATGAGCATTGCAGCCTCTTGAGCGACAGCAGGTTGTGATTCTTTGTTCACTGTCATTTCATGTCTTTCTCTACAGGAGGAATGCTCGTCACTTAGGGGAGGATGAGGACCCACTAACCCAGTGTGTCAGACAGGGAGGTGAGGAGATAATTCACTGTAAAGTGATGATCTTCATGTTGTATGTTGTGCAGACTGTAAAATTCAAAGTTTTCTTGAATAGGCAAAAGTCTAAAATAAATAAATAAAAACTAAGATAGAAAGCAAACAAAGCAAAAATTAATCCTCACATTTTTTTCCTGATTTCATTCAGCCGGGCTGCAGGTGGAGGCGGAGCAAAGGGTGATGATGGTTGCCGAGGGAAACAGCACCTATCTGGAGTGTCTACCCCGATCCAGACATGCTGCTGTTACCTGGTACAAACAAGCTGGAGAGAACAGTCCTGAACTAAACCAGGTACATGCACACCATTCACAAGACCTCATCACCGATTTATGGACGTGACCGCCAACTATAAACACAAGTACTCAGTAATCATGTGATCTCTCTCTCCAGGTGGTAACAGGTGACCAGCTGGTGGTGATCGAGCGGGGTGTCCTGATTCGTAAAGCTGAGTTGTCTCACGGGGGTGTCTACCACTGCCAGGTGGAGGAGCACGGCTACCACTGGACCGCCGTCACCGTCCGCCTCGCCATCTGGAGCCCCTCAGCCAATCGCCTCCTCACTTCCTGGTCCAGCTCATCCTATCAGACCACAGGACCCCAGCCCTGGTACGAGGACGTGATGCCGCTGATTCACCGAGGAAACCTCGCCCAGCACTGCAGGGCTCTGGGATACCGCCCCCCACGCAACCACCGTCGCCACGGTGACATCAAGATGGAGCCGAACAAAGAGAAAGAGAGGGGGGAGAGGCACAAGCACGGGGGAGGAGGAGGAGGAGGAGGGGGAGTAAGGGCAGCAGGGAGGAAGAGCAGGAGCAAGCCGCAGCAGAGGGCACCAAGGAGCGCTTGAATGTGTCGCGGAACAGGAGGGCAGACTTAAACACACACACACACAAACACATATGTTAATGTCTACTTTACGACACACACACACACACACACACACACACACACACACACACACACACACACACACACACACACTTAACTTATACACTGAGACAGACATACTGTATGTACAGAGACTATGACATGCGCATGCACTTATCTACAAACAAAAAAAGGCATCCTTTCATTATCGTGACAAACTAAGCTACACAAACATCTGAAGTATGTACAGGAGGACGTGAACAGCAAAGACTGTTGGACAAAGACTTGTGAATAGAGAAACTAAAGTAGAATACGTTAGGTCGCATAGCATGTTGAATGAAGGATGAACCGCATGTCCAGAGCACTCAGTTTAACTCACTCTGTGTCGTGACAAAGGGTGTGGGAGAGGATTTAAATTTTGGATTCCCTGAGTAGATATTGAACATTTGAAAAAATTATCCAACCATTGTGAAATTAGTGCTGCCTTCAAGGACTATACTGGCTTTGCATGTTCTTGCCCACTAATTACAAATCACATACACACTGCCAATTATTCTCCAAAGCAGAGCAGATGTTTTTAGATTGATTTCTTAACCTTCCAGGCAGTAATTTCAGTACGATATGCAAACCATTACAGTGAACAATATGTTGCCTTTTATTGTTCAAAGTCATGTTATTGCAGTTGCAAGCAGCATTTTTCAAACTTTACAGCTTTAGATTTCACGGACACTCTGTCCTTGGCCTTCGTGGATTTGAGGTTCAACTGCTCAAAAGCTTTTGATGGCCAAGCTGTGTTGTCAGAAAGTGAAAGCAAGGAGACAAACATAGGAAACATGTTGAAAAGGATTTATTTCAGATGTGGGAGCATCCTTGAACACATCAACAGAGGCTGTTCTTGAAACAGTTTTCAGCCTAACAACGGTAGAACTGAAAAACAACAAACACAGACAGGCATTTAAATATTCTCTGTTTGAATCAATCTAAAAACCCTTTTGGAAAATAATCAGCAGTGATAGTTGTTTAAATTATTTACTGTAGATTGTGAATAGCAGTAAATAGCACTGACAAGTTTTCTGCATCTTTTTCCCCCAAACGGATAAATAGCAACAGCTCACCTACAGGGAGAGTTTTGTTTCTTCAGATAGGTGGGGTCTGACCACGAGATGGCTGACCGCAACCACAAACATGAAAGGCAAAGAGAAAAGCACAGGGACGGCTTTGATGAGGTTACAGATCTACTTTCCCAGGACGTTGCAGCCACACAGACACACTGCAGGAGATGTTTCCATTATGTTCTCCTCCAGGTTTAGAAATGTTAGCCGGTATGGTTCACAGACATATCGGGCACTGATTTCATGCCACACAACAGAGAGCTTAGTTTAGGTGTGGGGGGAAAGTGTTGTATCTGGTGTGTTTTAAAACGTCTGAGAAAATGCTCTAAGTGTTGGTTTAGTTTGCCTGGAGTCCCACGTAAAGAGAGTGTACAGATTCAGGAAATGTTTCATTTTTTTCATTTTTGCTTCGTGAATTTCTGGGAAAAAATGTCTTTAGCTGCTATTTAGATTAGGCACAATCCAGCTCAAAAAGAAAAAAAAAAAGAACTTTAAATTTTCCTCTTGACATTCATGACAGAATGTGTTTTAGATGGTTTTAACGAGTCAGGGCCTGAGGCCGCGAAAACGAACAAGAATTTTCGATGCTGTTTGATACAACTTGGACGAGAAAACACGATTCAAAGAGGACCGAATAATGAACTGAACTGCTAAGAGACTTTGTACAGAACATGCATGTTTCTCAACCTATGGCTCAGGACCCACGGTGGGCACAGTGGGTGACTTTGAGTGGGTTCCAGCCCAACTAAAGAAGTGGAGTAATATATTGCTGGTCCTGTAGCTCCAGCTGGTAATGACATCTGGCTGTAAATTATAAAGCAGACCCGATGTATAATGAATAAACCTTTATTGTACAAAGTTGGAACTTGAGAAAGTGCTAAACGGGACTGGCGTCAAATGGCCTGTGGGAAGTGAGCGACTTCAGTGACTTTACAAAGCAGTAAATTGTGATTTGTTCTTAATGTTAAAATGTTAAACCAACACAACATGTTCCACCTCTATTAACTTTATTCTTAGTGGTATTTATTTTGTTTAATCTGGAGTGAAACTGCTTGTTTCAGGAGTTGTGAGGTCAGAGGTTTTTTGGGAAACGCTTCAACCATGATGTCTCACAAACTGTCTATCTATCTGTCTTTGTATGCATGTACTGTATGTTTGTGCCCACACATTGAAGTCTGCACAGTCCTTTTCTTTATTTTTATTTTGGAAGATTTCCGAATGCTAAATGTTCCAAATGTTTCTGTTGATGCACCTTCTCACTCCCACCTGCAGAAATTCAGATGAGTCCTGCCTGTAGTCATCTTTGAGAATCTGGACCATCCTGCAGGCATTTAAATCTAAAAACCGCTTCAGCTCAAGGCAGTTGGAAATAAAAGTGGTATCCCAGAACAATAAATACAAATCCAATGTTGACATCAGAAGTGAGCTGAGCAGAGACAGTGGAGTAGTTTATCAATCAGATTGCATTAGGGATGGAAGAGTAACGTTACTAACATTTAAAATGGAGTGGAAGAAGGAGAAAGACAGACAGACTAACTAGATTAAAACTTAACTTTATTTTCGACAGTTAACTGGAAGAAGATGCATGGTTAAGTCCAATAATAACAGCCTGTCATATTTTCGTATTTAATTTCATTCCACAATGATGATGCTGAGCATGCGAATCCACCTATATTAGACTAAATATATCCCATGCTGGGTCGTGCAAGATCCCAATCTGTTTGCTCTGCTGGTTGTATTTCTGTATGTGTGAGTGTTTGTATAGTATGCGTGTGTGTGTGTGTGTGTGTCCTTGTGTGTGTTTGACATGAGTGGAATCAGAATGAGAGAAGCTGAAATTAAGTTTCAGAGGCCAAGACAGTAAATCTGGCAAATGGGGGACCCAGAAATGGATCAGAGACACTTTTGATGCTGTAAGAAAAACAAGCCAGAACGACTCCAAGCAGAGAGAGAAAATTAACATGGCCTCGGCTCTTTAGCTTTGGCCACATGACAGAGCTAACCAGCGCTGAGTTCTTCAATGTATGTGTTTGAGTAAAGGGAGAGAGTTTATGTGGGAGTGTGTAGCTCCTAGTAACTGTTGAATGTTGAAAGTGTGTGTCAGGTACAGCCATGTCTCAGAAATGAAAGGGTGTGTGGGTGAGTGTGAAGCTGGCAGTAAAATCCAAACGATATCAGGACTTGTGTGTGGTGTGTTTTCAGACTGCTGTCAAGTAAACGGTGTAAGTTCAGTTCTTTAATGGTGTTAACAGCAGATAACACCTGAGAGTCATTTTGTGAGTGCAGAAAGTTAATGCTTTAAAGGTTTTTTTGTCTGTCAAAAGCTTGTCTGTTCATGTTCAGAGCTAAATTAGCGTCCACCACTGTACAGGCCAGTAAAACTTGAACCGCACATCATATTTTATGAGTTGTAGCTACTGACACACTGTCTGTAAGTTTACAGACAGCTAGCTCCTTAGGTAGCTTCTGTTGCACACTAGCATCATGAAGTCAGTAGGTTCTTGCTATACCATTATAGTCATTTCTGTTCATATTTTAAGATAAATGGCTATCCAATTAGTGTAATTAAACATGAACACTATACTACTTTAATCAAGATAAAATGGCATCTATTTTGTTAGCGCTCAGAACAAATTATCCTATGGGTCATATTAGCAAACTGACAAAGCCTTGCAGAAGCTGCGTAGCATTAATGCTAACAAAATAACTGCTGTTATATCTTTTGTTGTCAAAATGTTAAAGAGTAGGCCTACAGTAGCTAATGTATCTTCCAGTACAGTGGTAAATACAACTCTAGCTTAAATTAATAGTTTGACATTATGGAAAATACATTTATTTGCTTTCTTTCCCAGTTTGAGATTAGTAGATGGATACCGTTCCCATGGCAATGCAGGAAAGCTACCACCAGCAGCGTACTACACAGACTAAATCTGAAGATCGAAAATGGGGAATAAAGCTAGCATGTTGACTTATTTCTTTAAAAACTGACATAAATAAATAAATGTAACTTTTCAAAAAGGAACCGTCTAGCCATTACATTACAGAAGCTAGCAGCAGACGCTAGTGGCTAGTGACTTTGGCTCTCTATCTGTGGCTGAAACCATCATATGACATTGCTGACTAGCTTTCAGGCAACATCATGCTGGTTAGTGGAAAATGCATGCTGAGAAAAAATGTTGACATGTTCTGCTAGCCAGAATGCACACACGCAGGCAAACGAAGCCAAATGTGACAGTCCTCAAACCTTCTATTTTCTTATGAGAAGATGCCAACTTTGATTTCATTTTGAGCGCACTGCCAGCTAAAGAGTTTCTATTTTCTCTCTGTTCTCCTGTAAAATCCATCAAATCCAACCACCTAAAAAATTATGAAAATAATCACACTTGTATGGACTCCAGCTTGTGTATATTGTGTGTATATGAGTGTGTGATGTGTGTATATTTGCGTCAGATCCAAACCCCACACGAGTAGGAGGCAGAACTCCTACGAGACATTTTTATGGCAGACCATTTTAAACATTCAGTGTTTCCCTCAAAGACGTGGTGCAGAGCTGCTCCTCATTCATTACAACGGCCTCATGTGTTACACTCTGTTATGCTGTATTTACATCTCAGTGTCAATATTCACCTCTTGTGATTTTCCAGACGACTTCTTTGCAGACGGAATGAAACTGTCTTCAGCTAGCTCTCATGTGTGGAGACTTATTTTTCTTTTGTAAATATGTATAAAGGTCTGCTTTCAAATGAGTATGTTTGTGTTTTGTGTTTTATTGTGCCTATGAGAGATTTATCCAGATACATAACACTGAACACACACACACAGACACAAATAGAAGCTAGATATAACTTACAACACTGTCAAGTGAAAACCATGTTATGTTTTGTTATGCATTGCTCATTTTTTATTATTGAAGTTGAAGTATTTCATACTCTATTATGGTTTAAAATAATTCTCCTACTTTTTAACTTACACAAAGCTTTAAACCCCTTTAAACCTTTAAACAAGCACCCAATTTTTTTGTACCTGAAAATGCTGTATAGCAGCTGGAAGCAGGAGGCTTGAGGCAGACGCTAGGTGCAGACCGCTGACTGTATAAAGAATGGACAGCGTATGCCTGACATCACCCACAGGTTTCTGAAGAGTCATTTTGAAGCTCAGAGTGCGGTCGCTTTGGCTGCTGCCATGTTGGCAGACCTGCCTCTTCCATCTATCTTCAACCAAAAAATTACCACAGACGTGGATCATCAGCCAAGTTGAGACAGGCCAAGTGACGCCTGGATTCTCAAACAAGCCATCTGTAACGACACCCATCTGTCAGTCAAAGTAGCCACGCTGTTAATTATGCATAACTTTAAGCTTTAATATAATTTGAACAGGTGTGTTAAAAAATAAAAAATGTCCCTCAGTACAATTATAATGAACGGGGAAATTAGCTATAGAGACCAAAACTATTTTTTGTACCAGGCTGTAAACATGTTTATCTCTGCTGTGAAGTTGGACGTTTTAATATGGGGGCTTATTGACTCGTTCTGTAGCCATCCTCAAGTGGACGTTTGAGGAACTGCAGCTTTTGGCACCTCTGCATAGGATTCTCTTCACTGTCACGGTGGTTGCCGCTTGATGCAGACCAACCAGGTGTTAATTTTGCCAACACCAAGACATATTACAACAAACAACTCAACAAATACGGTAAAATACATTTACACTATTATACTGTCATTTAGGCTGTATGATCTTATTGTGTGAAACATTACAAAAAGAAATCATCAAACCCCTCATGAACTGATTAAATTATACCCCTCCCACCCTGCACTAATGAGTAGATGGTATGTCTCGAAAATGTTAAATAGTGCTCAGGTACTCTGGGTACTCTTTTCACCGAAACACCGTGAAAAAAAGACAAAAGAGATGAGTGATTTGAATGCACACATATCGTTTATGATACCGCAGAGGCACCTCACATGTAACCTTATCCTTTTGGAAGAACTTCATCACATGTATTTTGTTAAGGCTACAACTGAACAACAAATCAGTCCCAGCTGTGAGGCAACACAAGACCTACAAACACATTGTTAATACAATTAAAGTCAAATAATTTCAATAAAATATTCATCCCATTGATCTGGAGCTCATTTTTTAACGATATTGTTTACTCATTGTGTTACCAAATAACTAGTACTACCAAATGTGAGTAATGAAGAACAAGTGTATGATCCTTTTCACCTCTAAAAAATAACTTCTTGGAGTTTGTTATCAGAAAGTCAGTGTTAGTCTAAATGATACTGAACCAAATTTACAGAGGCATAAACAAACTTCTTTGTCTGCGGAAAAACAATTTCACAAAATAAACAGTAGTTGTAGCAGTGATATTGGAATCTCAAAATGATTTGCAAAGGTTGATTCATGAGGCTTTGTACTTTTAAACAATGCATAGTTTGTCATGGTTGAGTGAAGGTTCGACCCAGTGTGATCCCAGTTAATGTAAACTCTCTCAGGCCCCAAGGTTGTTTTTTATATTTTGGAGATACATGGCTTTAAGCAAAGTAGACCAGTTTACATATACAACATGCACGCAAACAGGTTTGGACACGAATCAATGCACAGTTATATTACAGCCGTTCATTCCAGGCGAGCCACATTTTTCTGTCTTCACTCCAAAACAGTAACATACCATACAATACCAAACCACCGTCCACATGTCTGCCAGTGACCACATACAGTACTTTCTCATTAAATGTTCAACAACTGACATGTTCTGCTGAGCAATCTGATGGCTGAACGTTCCAATCATGCCTGATACCCAGCAGCCTTCGCTTTGGTTGCTTTACGGTTTCCAAAACGTTGAGGTAACCAAGAGGTCAGTAGTACTTCATTGTCTTCCGTTGTTTATTTTTAACGTATGAATGCACACCACTTGACAGGCTGTAGTCAACTATGAGCAACTGTGGCTTTACGTTTTCTTTACTGCCAAAATGAACTTTGTTCGGGTAATCATGGCATGAATCTTCTCAAGGAAATGATTGAGCTGATAGCGTTCCAGAGAAACAGGATATCACAACAGAACAGGAAACCATGCATTAGAGTACATTTCAGTGCTGTATTTTGTTAGGAATTGGACATTCCTTCTTCACTGTTTCCTATGAGGCTCAACTGTTTGACAAAGTATAGATGTGATACCATAATTATATCGCAGACTTTCCTATTATACTGTAATATCAATCGCCAAAGGGTTCCACCTAGCCTCTCAAACTAGACCTCATTTCAATAAATAGACTTTTTGAGTGATTGGTGTCAATTTACTAATTGAGGCCATGCAAAACATATTAAATACTCAGAAGGGGAATTTTTAGAAAACACTATTTTTGTTTTGGCGTGTGAGCGGTGGAAACTTGTGTTCTGAACACTGTCACTATTCATCTGTTCACATGCTCGTCACAGACACGTTAAGACAGAAAGATTTGATGTTCCTGTGTGCGCTGAGAAAGTCCTATTTATAAAAGAGCATTAGAGAAATGAGTTTGGGTTTTTTAAATGAAAAGTGATGACAACATATATATCAACAATCATTATACATATATCAAAATCTTCAATCAACACAAGGTCATTTTGGTTTCTATTCACCAATGTTGACCACCAATAGTATCAAAACAGAGAGAGTTTGGTTACCTTCAGAACCACTGTGAGTTTTCTTGACTCTAGGGATGGCAGTGTGGTCAGTCCACCACTTTGGTTGAGACTGAAATATCTTAACAACTATTAGATGGGTTGCCATGAAATTTGGTACAGACATTCATGGTCCCCAGAGGGAAAATCCTGACTTCTCCTTTAGCTCCATTAGCAGGTCAAAGTTTTTACTTATCCAGTGAAATATCTTGACATTTCTACCAGGCACAGCAGCGATGTGTTCCAGCTGAAAGAAGACACACAAACAGCATAGAGGATCCGGTCAATTTTCAAAATAAAGGGATACAATTGAGCTACGTTGCCTACTTACCCATGGTAGAAGCACATGAACCGAGGCAAAATTACCAAATTTGAGCAAGTTAATAAAGTCTGGTGGGCAAAACTCTCTGCTTCTGAAACTCTCCTAGTAGACTATAAAGTCATGTGAAGAACAGACCAAAACACCATTGTGGCCACAATGTCACAGGGCCGTGCTCGATGGAGGTCAAGGGATAAATAGTCATCAGATTATAGGCAATGGTGACTCAAAAACGCTTTATGTTTACAGGGATTTTTGGTTCCCTCACAATGACTTGATAAAAACATACAGTTTGGTTTAAATATTCACCAAATAACGTAACTTCAGAGCCCTTGAGAATAGTTAACTAGCACTCAGCCACAGAGAGTGACTCATCTACCCAATTGATTTTTTTCCCCCAGTGCTCACTCGACCAGAAAGTTTTCTTTTCACCATTTTGCTCAAAAAAGTGCTTTTTAGGTGTAATAAGATGTTTGTGAACTTCACCACAGTGACGTTCTCATGCTGGATGAAACTCTGTACTCATGCTTAAGATTGAATTTTACAGCTAACTGCTTCAGACAGTTTTCTGTGAATCTCAAACTAATTCCTCTGGACATTTCAGGACATCTTGGTTATTGAATATACACATGTATTACCACAGATGTCTCTCTTTGATGATGTGACTTGTAACATCTGGATCTTCTGGTTGAGCGTTCTTAATGAATTCCATTTTCTTCTACACGAGCTTTGACAACTTTTCAAAAAGTCACTGAAATATCCTCTCAAACCCCCATGACATAAATACAATATGATATAAACATCTAAAAAAGCTAATGTTGAAGATTGTCTTAGCTTTGGAAACACCTATGGTACCCTTCTGAGCGCTTACATCAACTACATTTTCATGAACTCACTTTACCGAGGCCCAAGGTCATGGTACAGCTCTCTGGTGGTCTAGTGGTTAGGATTCGATGCTCTCACCATTGCAGCCAGGGTTTGATTCCTGGTCAGGGAACACTTTGTTTCCCTCCTCTTACCCTATGTCACCTGGGACAAGCTTCAGCCCCACCATGACAAGGATAAGCACTCAGAGATGATGGATGGAAGTTTTCACTGAGGGAATTTGTGCTGAAATGTTCATCTATAGCTAGCATTTAAAACTAAAAGATTACAATCGATCTATGAGTGTGTGGCTTTCTTTATTTTACCCCTTTTTCAGCCATTTGATGGCAACATCCTAGTGTTGCTAGCTGATGAGCATCACCTGAACACAGCATTAGTTTTGGTCTCTGTGAGGATAAACTGTCTTGTTGACCTCAGGTCCTCTGAAGAGCATGAGTGACCCGCCCCTGACCTGGGATGCAATTAAATATTTGTGATTTATGAAAATATGACTTATGGGCCCTCGGTGTAATTTCGATTGCCAATATGCAACATGCAGTCTCCAGCATTTATTATAGAAAAAACCACATCTGTTTGAAGGCACGTGCTTTCAATTAGCTTTGTATCCCTCATTTTCCTAAATGTTGCCTTTCTTGTGGCAGTTACACGTCTGTTAAAATAGCTTCCCACTGACAGTAATCTCATCAAAAAAGAAATGAAAATCTGGTGAGGGTCACGGTGGTTATTGAGCGTTCTATAGGGAAACTCTGGAAACCACCAGCTTATTTCAGAGGTCTAATTGTCTTTAGGTAAATGTCTCAGGCTTTGATGTTTGGCACAAAAGGAAAGGGAACAAATGGGACAAAACAGCTAAATCCTCACCAGGAGAGAGGGAGCAGCTGGCCTGGATTGGGCGGACTAGATTAGAAATTTTACAAGATCTTTAGATGTGGTGACAGTGTGGTTTTGAATCCTTTCTCCTCCTCTGCAACAGTGTTTGTCATTTCTTGCCACATTGGAGGGTTTGAGAAGCCACAGACGTTGGCTCGGTATCCACTGTGGAGGCAAAGGCTGAACCGAAATCTTCTCATTATTTAGGCCTCCTCTCCAGCTTGTTCACCTCAATTTAAATAATTTCAAAAACATTTATCAGATTCATTATGGTTTATGAGGCAAAACCAGAGCAGCAGTTTTGCAGCTCATTTAAAAAGACTGTGTGAAACTGTGAAAACTGCTTTTTCACACAGGAAACTGTGTATGTAACTTAAGTACTGTAAACACAATTTTGAGGTACTTGTACTTTACTTTCTACTTCTACTTTACTACAATTCACAGGGAAAGGAAAGGAAACTGAAGAGCTTAGAAAATATGATGTTTTGTCATTAACCAAACTAATAATAATCTTGTGATATAATATAGAATAGTTTAACTATCACAGGGGGGTATTTTCTAAGTATATTTTACATTACATTAAGTACATTTTCCATTTTCCTTTTCCATTATATTTACATATTTTTACTGAAGCAATACTTATACCTCCACCTGCATCTGCATAGAGCCTGCTCCCTGCTAGTTTTTTGATGTTCAGATGAAATACAGATGTTTTACTACAAGTGCAAAGTGGCTGTCAGAGGCCCTGGTCAGAGATACACTGTTTCTTGAGTTTCCTGACATCGCTGTAAAAGGTGTACAGCTTCCACCCAAATTGTGATTAGAGACACAATAATGTTTCAAAGTCAACAAGCATTAAATATTTCATATTTTATTTGAGGAAATTCATCTGTTACTTGTTTAATGCTGTCAGCAGGAGGTCAGAGGTCAGACTCAGCTACGTGCTTACAGCTGAAAGAGGTTCAGGTCTAGTTCAAGGACCCTTCAGTCTGACCTGCCAACACAGCTGGGAGCTTAACCCTTGTTTTCTTCTGTCTTTGTCCATTCTGCATTATGGAATCACCAATATACAGCTTGTATTCTTGGAGAAGCTGTTGCCTGAGGGGCTGTGGTGTTTGTCTCCATCTGTGGGAGAACAGAGATACATGCAGGATGAGCTGTGATGGTGTGGGTAGAGACAAAATAAAGTCACACATCTTCAACATGCAGGAGTTAAATGTTGCTCAGCAGGAAGCAACACTTCTCTATAAATATTTAGATTTTTTTTTATACAAATGAACAACAATAACATGTAGGTCAGGGTAAAATTAGTTTTACTTATTTGAATAAATGTGTTACTTCCTGATATACTGCTATGACAACAGAACAGACGACGTGGTGTGATTAATTTAACATTTTAAATTGTTTAGCTTGAAACGTTTTTATTTTTGAAAGGCGGAACTATTCTGATGAGCTTCGCGGGGAAGGATTTTTACATCGGACCCGGTTGTTGCTTACATTTTTGTGAATAGGAGCTACACTGGTGAGTGTTTTCTTTATTCAGTGCAGCTCAGTGACTCTGTTGTTTGCCTTTATCAATAGATACATGCGCATTTTACAATTAATTACCTTTAATCACGTGAAAGGGTGAGACAATAAAAAGCCGTGAACACATTGTGAATTAAAGGCCCAGACAGCTAACGTTAGCCAGCTAGGCGGCTAATGACAGCAGTCCACCAACTTCCTCAAAGAAACATTTTATTGAAGTCTTCTTCATTTCTTTGTTCCTGTTTGTCTGCTGTGCAGCGCAGTCTGTGTCCACGGACCTCTGCTTACGGGCGTTGTTTAGATAAACTTCAATGCTAATAATACTTGAGTTTGTTTGGTGTCTGAGCTAATGCTAAGCTAAGCAACCTAAATTAACGTTACGTCATTTCACACACACAAACAAACAACAGCTGCTATTGTGAGCAAATAGTCTTGGACACGATGAAAATAACAGCACACAGGCACGTATAATAATATGTATTATATATGTTAGCCTTGTGTGACAGTCTTCACATTAACACAGCTGGATTAAGACCTCAGGTTCACATCTGGAGGCTGTCCTCACCACTGAATGTACATCTTCCAGTTTTCATGAGACAAACAGTTTTCGTCATTTATTGTTGCTTTAAATAGAAATGAAACACATGTACGTAGAGGACCTGTGTAGGTTTGTGCCATGTGAGAGACTGTGAGATAATGAGAGCACAGTTTACTTTCATGTCTCTGTTTGTGTTGTTGACGACGATGTTACAAACCAGTGAAAATGTAATTCACTTTACCCACCTTGTTATTGTCTCAGATCGTTTCCAGAAAATATACAATGCCACAATAGCTATAGATTACGCAACATAAAATCACATGTAACATAACAGAGGGTTGTACCCAGATCATCTACCACTTCCATCGTCCCTTTTCTTTCCATGGTCTAAGGACAGAGGGTGTCGTATGCTGTACAGATTGTAAATCTCCTTCAGTCAAATTGTGATTCGTTATTCTCTGCTATATCAGTAAAAGTGACTTGACTTGATCCCTAGCCAAGTCGCTGAATCTCAAAATCAATGTACAAATTTCAATAATGAAAACTGTCAGATATTTACAGATTTAAATCAAGAATTATTCATAAATTCAGACTATATCTTATTTTGGTAATATCCTTAATTTAACACTGATTAAAAAACAAATGATACCTGGCCTTAGTAAGCAGTGGTACAGTTGAATTATGGATTAAATGAGGATTTGAACAGCAGAATCTCTTCTTATATTTTCTCTTTCTTCACCAGCAGGTGGAGGGATGAGTCTCTCCCCTGTGATTGGCACAGAGGTGCCAGAAACCGTGAACGGGGTTGTGACACCCATGCCTTCAGAAAACGGCCCTCATGCTCCGGTCTCTGTGAAGTGTGGGGGTAGCAGAGTGCACTGTCCTGGGGAGGCATCCGAGGAGGACAGCGGCCTCGGACACACAGAGAACCACGTAGATGTGGAAAACAGTGTTTACGATGGCGAAGGGCGCTTGGAGACAGAGATGTACAGTAATGAGAGAACATCTAGTTTATCATCACACACCTCTCATGTGACAGACCCCTCCCTCCCTGCTGCCACATGCACAGGAGACTCAGAATCAGGCTCCAAAGACACAGACATTCCTGAGGCCTCTAAAGCTGCTGAGTCTCCTGGCGCAGCTCTGCCGTGGGGCTCGGCACACTCTAAAGACTCATCTCAGCGAGGAGGCCCTGCCACCACATACAGACAGCAGACAGAGGCGGAGACTCTAGATGGAGGTGCTGACAGCCAAGAGGAGGAGGAGGAGGAGGAGGAAGACGGAGAGAAGGAGAAACAGGATGAGGAGGATGATGAGAAGAATGAAAAAAAGTGGATTCATCAGCGCACAGGGGGGAGAACGGAGGCGGAGGTGAGTGGCCTGTAGGGTTATTTTCAGCTTTATTAGATTATGTGTACCAGAGAGAGTGCAAGGAATCATGGGAATGACAGAGGGAACAGTACTATCTGAACTAAAGGCAGGGAGAGAAAATGTTGTAGAGCCATCAGGACTTAACTCTCTGCTGAGACGTCAGAGAACAGAGAGATTATAAACAGCAAGAAGAATGTGTGGCTCCTGGGCTGGTTTCATAATGATTCATCAGCGTGATTTAATAAGCAGTAATTTAACTTCTTTTCTTCACTTCCTCTTCTCCTCCATTCTTCGCTCACCCCCTCGCCTATATTTTAGCCTGCACGACACTACTCATCCTCAGCCCCTGGTCCCAGCACCTCGTCCTCTTCCTCCCCTCCACCTCCTCTTCTGCCCTCAGATGACATCCCCTGCCCTCCGCACGTCATGGCGCAGGTGTGGGTACGCAACGTTCGGGGCATGCAGGACAGCAAGAGCCTGGATGAAATCAGCCAAGCGTGTGGAGGTAAATATCTGTGCAGTCTCACAGACTCATTCTTCATCTCTTTGCTTTCTTGGATTGACAAGTAAAAAACTCTTTCAGTGGAGCAATACATTATCTGAAAAAAATTAAGTAGCTTTAAAACTGTCAGTAATTACCGGCAGTATTTTAAAACTCCATTCTGCTGATGTGGGTGTATTTTCCACAGGTGGTTTGGGGGCCCGGGGAGGGGGCAGAGGTGGCCAGTCAGAGGGCAGACGGGCCACAATCTCCTCGGCTCTGGAGCTCGAAGGGACGGTCAGCCATGAAGGAGACCTGACTAACTTCATCACCAAGAACCTGGAGCAGAAAATCAAGATGAGCTCCAAGCCCAGTCTGGACTGCAGTGACTGTGAGTATGGAGCTGAAACAAACTACACAACATTTTATTTTATTAACAACTGAAGTTAATTTTATTCTTTATTCTAAGTCACAACTCAGTTTGTAGAAGCTTCACTTCATATATTTAAAGTCAATGTAAATGCAGAACATTTAGACTTCCTGTAGGTGTGTGCAGGCTCGTATTGTTGTCTGCATCAGAGAGTGTGTGTATATATATAGTATGTATGTGTTTTTTGTTGTGTTGTATTTAATATGAGCAGAAGAAACACATGCACACAGTTCATGTATGTCCTGGCATAGAGGGTGTACCCAGTCCATCCATGTAGGTTGTGCCCTGAAACTGTTATATTGGCAGTCAGGAGGCTCCAACAGATGAACTCTTTGTATTTTCCTCTGCAGGAGGAGGTGTCAGAAATGGCATTTCAGCAGATTAATAGCTTTTTTTTTATTGGCAGTGCTGCTGAAACTGCAGTGCAGGGTGTATGACTTGCAGTCATATCCACAGCCAGTTTTCCCCCTGCAGAGACTTAACAGGCCCAGCCAGCCACTACTCATCATTTATGCATAACTTTGGTCATGTCTAAACCAGAAGATGTAATAGTGAATGGATGCTATATATATTAAGCAAATGAATTGCTGTGTCTGCTGTCTTATGACGAACTGATGGATGCTTGGTGAATCATCGCCCTGCAGTGCTCACAATGCAGCAGACTAGTCTGGGCAAAAGTGCTTAATTTATTTCACTAAATTTAGAATAGTTTTCCATCTTAGTATTATTTCACCTTTTCTTGATCATACAGTACATCTTTGATTACAGCGAATAATTGTAATGGAGATAAGATTCTTTGATTTCTTTCTATTTAGAGTAGTTTTGCGTGCAGAAGCTCTGAAAAGATGATTCAATTTAACATGTAAATGTGACACAAGTGAAGTTTATCATTCAGTCATCAGTTCATCATCATGATTTCACATGCCAGCTGAGTAAATTATTTAAAAAAAAGTCTTTTGGAGGCAAATGATACCTATAATGAAAGATTAATGAGAAGATATATCAGTTCGGTTAGGAAGTCCACGGTATCTTTTGATAGCTTTGGCTGAAGAAAGAAGAAAAGTGTCGACATGCAGCTGCAAAATTCACATCTTAGTCACATCTTTGTCGGTTGGGCTGGATGGAAACTTGCAATGTAATCAGTAACTTCAACACGAGGTCATAGTGAACATAGAGCACACATGGTATGTAAACCATTTCTTCTATCTGCGCAGACATCTGACCCACATGAGAGATGTAGCAGTTAACCGGACAGACAGACAATCACAGCCTGTTCGATAGCTATCGGACCCTGTCAGACAGCTTTCTGACTCAAACAGTCTTCAAGTCTGTTCTTCAGGTTTTTGTTTGGGGACTATCATTTTTCACATCCTCTCAGGCTGAGATGAATAATAAAAATGTGAGGAAGACACTTTGCCCTCGCTCTCTCAATCTTACTACTTATCTTACTTGTTCCAGGCTGATTAAATTAGCCCTCAGCCCACGTTTTAACGAGCCAGCAGAGACTCCCGCATTTTCCATAAGGTCACACACACACACACATATATATATATATATATATATATATATATATATATATATATATATATATATATATATATATATATATATATATATATATATGTATATGTATATATGTATATATGTATATATGTATATATATATATATATATATGTATATATGTATATATGTATATATATATATATATATATATATATGTATATATATATATATATCATCTCTATACGTTCAGCAGGTTGACTTAGTCCAGCCTGTCCATTAGCAGCTGTCTGTCAAATTTTCCAGGAGAAAGACTCGCTGCCCCTCACTCAGAGGAAAAACCCCTCTGGATTAAAGCGTCAGCTAAACTGGCCACTCAATTTAAACACAGGAACACAGTCAATATGCCCTGTGTGGCAGCTCATTCCCTCTACCTGCTGATTCAATTACAATGGATGACTCATAGACTTTGTTTAGACTGGAGGGGTTTATTACGGAGGTCCTGCTGCAGCCTGACAGGAACCATTTTCAGAGATGGAAACCTTTTTTTTTTTACTTTAAGATTTATTGATTCAAGGCACAAGTGCTTTTTTAGTTAAGTGCCATAATTTGCTTAAATCTGTACAGGCTGTCTTTTACAACAGGTGTTTCTTCAAATGGGGAGTAATCCTTTAGTTGCTCTTGGTCAAACTTGTGTGTCATTTTGTCTGTTTTTCTCTTTTTTTGTTATTTTTAGTCATTTTTAGCTTGTGCATTGCATCACCGACTGTCTGTGTGGTCTGTATGAACATGTGTGCTGAAATAATTTATCAAGTAGTTGTCGACTGAAACTGACTCAACAATTTAGAGCAGTCAGTTCTTTATTTGTTGTTAATCAAACAAAAATGCAACCTGCTGCTGTTTTCTGTTTTAAATAATTATAGATTAGATAATTATATGTGTGTGTTGGACTGTTATGTGAACAAAACAGACTCTTTGCAGAAGGGCTCTGGGAACTTGTGATGACCATTTTTGACTCCTTTTTTTTAGACATGGATTATGGATTATACTTTTTATAGCACAGGTGTCAAACATACGTCCAGAACTGGCTGACTGTCTTGGCAATTTGTCATTAATTCCAATTTTTCAATAATGCACTGCTATTCTTAACAAAGTAAAATACTATATTGTTGTTCACTTCCAAAATACATGTGACTAAACATTTTGTGATTCGCAGTAATAGTAATGCACATGATGACAGTAGACTGAGAGGCTGTAGAAAAAATGTGGAAATTGCACTTTTAAGATAAGATAAACTTTAATGATCCCACATGGGGGAAATTCACTTGTCACAGCGGCTCGTATACACAAGGTGGATAAGAAATTCCTCATAAATAACACATAGAGAGAAAAAAGTCATGAAGTCATGCTGGTCTTAAAGAGTCTGACAGCTGATGGAGTGAAGGACCTGTGGTAGCGCTAAAATTGGTGGCTTTATGTGCCCATAAATTAAATGAGGTTGACACCTCCTGATTTATAGAATTACCGATAGAAAATAAAAAAAGCTCTCAAATTTCACAACTTTTTCTTACCAGCGGACTGTTCAGGTCCCATCTACCGAAGCCGGGGATTGTCACGGAGGCCAGCGGATATCCCCCCCATCGATCCAGCTGTCCTATCGGATCTTCAGAGACACACCCAGGAAGTGGCGCACAGTGTGGAGATGATGATGAGAAGCCTCAATGGAACCATCCAGAACGTGAGACTAAAACTGTCTAACCTTTTTGTCTACCAGAATCTCGTGTTTGTGTCTTTGTCATCGATTGATCTCTCTGTCTGCTCATCCAGATGACAGCTCTGAGTGTCGGATACATCCAGACCTACAGGGACTCAGTTGACAGTCTGGGAGAGTCTGTGGACATGAGTATAAAGGTGACACAGTGTGTGTGTGTGTGTGTGTGTGTGTGTGTGTGTGTGTGTGTGTGTGTGTGTGTGTGTGTGAGACAGAAAGTTAATGCTTGTTCTCTGGGGTTGTTGGGAAAAGTAGGAAATTACAGAGTGAGTTGAGTTGTTCCATCATAAAACATGCATTATAAACTTTCACTACAAAATGGGTCACAGATTGATGATAGCTGAACTTTTTCTTTCAGTTATCTTTTCCACATCCTGTTTGTTGGATATCATGTCATCCTTTAGGAAAACAACAATCAAATGAGGACGCAAAATATTTTTTTAGGTCACCAAAGTAATTCAGCTTTGTTTTAAAGAGAAAGTTACAGAATCTTACATCAGGGCCACAGTGGACCACACTATTCTAGTTGTTATTCTTGTTATGTTACCATCATTTCATTCACTTTGGCTCCAGCGTTTTCATCACCTGCCTTACATTTTGCCTCCCACAGGGCATGTACACTCTGATGGCTCGCTGCGAGGAGTTGGATCGTTCCATGCAGCCCATACACTCCCTCGCTGCACAGATCCGTGACATTAAACGCACCCTGGACGCTCTGGAGGCTATCTGCAAATAACCCCCACCTGACCGGTACGAATATACGTCTGAGCTGCAAAGACCTGACATCAAGCACATGACTGAACGAGGCTGTCTGCAAGTAAAACCCACCTTTCTGCAGGTAGCACACACACACTGCAGCAAATATTAAGTGCTCCTCTGGATTCCTGGAACCATTGCTACTAGGCATGCTGGATGATTGGCGCTCATAGTCCCTCGGCTTGTTCATTTGAAGATGTTCGTGTTGTGAGATCGAATTGGGCTTGATTTGCTCTTGGAGCTGAGCTTTCACTTCCTTTGTTTCTTTTTTTTAAAGCAACCTCACCTCCTCTAATGAAGTTGAAACTAAATCTCACAAACTAACCTGTTTTGGAGACACTTCAGTGCCCTGAGCACACACACGCTCTCACAGACACACACAAACAGATCCTTGAAGATGTGTGGGTAGATGCTCTCTCCACGATCCAGTCTAAGGAGGAATAGTGTGTTATTATCCGTCCAGCCCGCTTGGTTCAGATTGCACTAACCTTTCCTTCCCACATGGGGGCGATGTTTCTCTCTCTGTCTCTCCTCGCTCGTGGAGAGGTCAGTATGAACTGCTCAGAAGACAGTGACTTTTGCACAGGAACAGAAAGTCTATTTTTTAATCTTATGCAACAAAGATCAGATTCTTTCACTGCAGGCTAAATGAGGGGAGGGGATGCATCATGTATGTGTGTATTTTTTTCTGTTAATTTATTCAGCTTTCTCAGCATGCTTGCTTTTTTCAAACTACACTGTTACTCTGTGTCACTGGGAACTGACCAGTCCAGCCAGATGTTTGTTTTTTTCCACTGAACTGCCCCACCGGAGCATCTGGAGTTCAAGCTTGAGGGTTGAAGGCAATGAAAGTGTTTTAAATCACACGTCTTGCTTCTTTTATTTAAAGCTAACCCTAGCCATGTGTCATGAGGTCTAAAATCTCACTTTCCTCGTCTGTGTCAATGCAGTCCAAAGATGTTTTGAAGAACTTAACTGGAAAAATGTTATTTAGCCCGCACAGTGGCTTTTTAAATGTCATCAAAAGTGAAAAACACTTCATGCAAGGTGGATGGAAATGAAATCGTGAAGCTATTGAAAAAAAACATGTAAGTAGCTAATAAACAGTCAATAATTGGATTGTGATGTTTCAATTTGGTTCAGCCAAGAAAGTTTGTACTAGAAGTTCAATTTTGAATGCATTCAATTCTTTGGAACAAACCTCTACATTTGTTCCACTTCATGTTTGAATCTTGAGGGGAAAATGAATCCTGTAAATTAAATTCAGATCAGTTAAGTTGCTCTGCAGCGAAGTGAAAAGATCGGACACACTTGTCTCAACAAAGGAGAATTAAATCTGGGAAACGTCGCTGGATGGAGTCTGGACACGGCCTTTGGATGTGAACTAACGTGGACTATCACTTTTAATTGCTTACAAAGTGAGTATTTGTTTATTTACTCATTGATAAAAGCCACAGAGCGACTGCAGCGTCGCTTGGCTCTTACTTTACCAACCTGAAGCTATTTGCTCTCATGGAGCATTATACATGATTTAATGAAGAGACTGGTACTTCTGTCATTGCACTGGTGGGTAGCCTTGTAGTAGATCAGCGTACATGTACTAGGCTTTCATACTATTACTCGTACGTGTACCTATTACTGACGGCAGGCAATATGTAATTTGGCTTGAGTAGTGTTGGTGTTGTGATGGCTTTCTTAAATTAAACTACTGGAGTGGATTTCATCTATAAAACGTTATCAGAGCAATACTGCAAGCAAAGTAAGTGCACGTTTTAATCTCAGCTCTACATTGTCTGACCTGTCTCTACATGCTGCTCTGCTCCTGTTAACATGTTTTCACCACTATGGGAGAAGATCCATTACTGGCTTCACAAAAAGCTGCATTCAGTGTAAAGTCTGCTCTTTGTCTCATTGCTACTCTCCTCGACCTCGTTAGCAAAACGTTTTGGGGAAAAGTTCATCGATGATTAGAGAGCATCACTAAAAATTTATGTTACAGATTAATATGATCCTGGTTCCCCTTGACGATACTGAAATTTACTCAAATGTGTCCATGGAAAGATGTAAATGTTCTTTTGCAGATGAAGGTAAAAATAAGTGGACAGGAAGCATCATGGGAGATATAAAAGGAAATGTCATTTTCCTGTTCATGATATAAATAAATGTATGATTAATTTTCTGTTGTACAATCAGATGCACCTGTGTACATATGATCTCTTTCTGTAACTAAAAAAATGATTTAGATACCCTTTGTCTTGAGTGTATATTTTAATGAAAAATAACAAATAAATTTACATCAGCTGCAAAAACAAACATTTCAGTCTTTTTTTATATATATACAGTGAACAGCCTCAAGGAGCACTGAAGGGTGTGGATGGGGAAGAAGTCAGACATAAAGAACACTGACATATCTTCAGGTTTCCTATTATGGACTGAAGTACTGAGTGATTTTCTTGGTATGTCCTTTGAATGAACAGATACTGCATTAATAACCACAATAATAATTAAAGGAGCTTTGATTACATGCTGGTGAGACCAATGGGATTTTTTCCACAGCAGACATTTTGGCTCGTTGCAGTAGGAAAAGCACAGATGTTACTAAAAATATTAAAGTGTTTAAGTGTCACACACTGAAGCAGCTAAATGGAATTTGGCCATCACTGGTTTCATTATTTTTTTACACTTTTGTTTTTCCAACTGTGACATGTCAAATGTTGAACGTGCAGGTGCAGTTTCATCCAAAAACAGGCAGAGGATGCTAAAGACTTCAGAGAATTGGTGCTGTACTTCAGCAGAGGAGCCTTTTAAGACAGATTTGTGATATGAAGCCACAGAAGTCTGAATATTCACCACTTCAAGGCCAAAGCTGACATGTATTCAGTTTGTTTGAAATTGCCTCTAGATATGTGACTTATGGCCAACAGCTCTGTAAATCAGATTAAACGGTTGGTCCACTCAAATTCCAAAAGAACACGTTCTTCCTAGAAATGCAGGTCCCAGGATTTTATTTGTCTCACTGCCCAAATACAATAAAGGTGAACGGCTTGCTTTGTTTGTTTCTTCTTTTTGTGAATTGGCCCTTTAACCCAGCACATCTACTGAATGGAAAGAGAAACTCTTGACGACACGAGGCTTTAACATGATAAATCAATAATTTCCACAAAACAAAGCACTGACAAGTATAAACAAAATGTGCAAAGACAATGAAACCTCAGTGAAGGTTTCCTGTATCTGTGGTCAGGTTGAATGTCTGATCATATCAAAGCTGTTATCAGCACACTGGATGGTCGGTTAAATCTAGTATATCACAGCTCAGTTCTCTCAAAATACAGCCAGGAAACTTTAAAAAAAAAAAAAGTGTACATAATACTGTCTCTTGGCACATTCAGTGTTTGAACTTCTAGTTCTGGTCGTAGTTTGTTGTATATTCCATTCAGCAGCACGCCTGCAGCTAGCAGGGATTCAGTGTCTTGCTCAAGGGCACTTCTGAAGGGCTCATATTGCAGTTGTAGCTCAGATCTTGCATGTGAAGGCTGGTTAGTTCACAGTTTAAGGTTCCAGGCATAGACTTCCAGCCACCAGCAACAGCAGAACAGTCAGGTTTGGGGCACTGAGGGGATTCGAACCACCTTCTATAGATACTTCCAGTGAAGGCTTTGGACCAAGGGAACTGCTTTCTCTTAACTCAGTCCCAGAGGCACCTTTTGTTATAGAAGGTGCAGTAGAGGCTGCCGTAGTCCCCATCACATCTTCAGCATTTTCTTCTACTGTACCCCCAACAGATGCTCCATCTTTGAGGGACTGCTGGTCTGAGATGTCCCCGTCTGTAGTCGTGTACCACTGGCACTGGAAGTCTTTCTTCCAGATCTCAGCTGGGTCTGGTACAGGTTGTGTAGTGCTTGTGTCTGGCTGATCTGTGGCTGCATCTGCCTAAAATGTCAGATGGAAAATGTATATGTTAATATAAGCAAACATTTCTGTTGTAATTTTCATGGGGGATATGGAAAGATTTCGTAATTAACTGAAGATGAAATAGCATGGCTCAGATACAAAAGGAAGAGACATTTTCATAGTGTTCTTTCATAGTATTGTGTCGTACTTTTTATGACATTGAATTCTACCAAAGCCTCATGCAGAGATTTCTAAAATGTGATGAGTGTTCCCCGAGAAACACTGTGTTCATTTCTGCAGGATCATATTCCACCCGAACTCTGTCTGTTGTATCTCAGCTACTGTTTTCCTCCCTGCTTTCTTACTGTCTAAACACAGAAGATCCTCAGGCAATTACACTCCCTGCTGTTTTTTCCACCTCTTTCCTTTTTCTTTTTTTTTATAAAGTTAGTTATCTTTGTCCGTCCTGACTCAAAATGAGTTGTTCTCTTTCCAACTTTCTGCACAGATATAACACAGGTTAAACATTTCTGTCTTTCACCTTGTATACACAGGCTTTTGTGAATCAAATCTCCGTAGCAGAAAACGGGGAAAGTCAAAATGGCAATCAGAGCTCATTGTAGTAGCCACAGTCACATACTGTATGTATTTGTTAACCTTTCTACAGTCTTTCTATGATTTCACAGTTACTGCACAGTTTGCTCCTTAGATAATGCACTAACCTGAAGACTAAACTGCAATGTAATATACACTTTATTTGATCAATTTATATAAACTAAACATTAAAAGCGCCACAAACTACAGCCTCCAAAATAACCATCAAGTTGGTTAGCACCACTGTGAAACAATTTCAACAATATTATATCCTTCAAGAAATTAAGCTTTGTTACTGGGCAGTTGTGTTGGACTACAGTAGCTTTATCTACATGTTGCCAGTTAGGTTCAGTGTGAGTTAAGTAAGACTTGTTTCATCTGTCCTAAGTTTTTTAGGGTCACCACAAGTACTGGAGTGTGTCATGGCTTCACATAATAACACAAAACAACTTTAATGGTGTTGCCATTGGTAGACCAAGGACAGAACATGTCTGGTTTATATCTGAACAAGGTTAAACAGACCTCTGTCAACATCTATTTATGACTCACTGTAGGAGTAGGCGTCAAGCTTGTCCACAGGATAAATGATAACCGGAATATATAAGCAGGGCTTTATAAATACTGCACAAATAAATATTGACATAAAACTACTACATTGTCTCATGTTTCCTGTCACCTTCTCCGTCACTTCGGATTGGGGTGGGAGGTGGAGGTAGGCGGAGCTTTCTGGATTTTGACGGACGCATCGGCCCTTTCCCTGGCACAGAGAGGCTGAACACAGTCGAGCTGCCGTGGTGACGTTGACGGAGTAGGGTCCCAGGACCTTACGGACGAACTCTGCCAGGTCCTGACACTCTCTCTGGGAAACAGACAGTTTGATGAAGCAGGAACAGTGGCATGTGCTGATACCGTAGATACAATAGACATTTCCAACACATGGCAATCTTTGGAGATTGCATCAGTGATCAGTGAAATAAAAAATGTGAGATGGTGATGGGTGGCCAGGTACATGTGCAGATGTATTTGTGGGTGTATGCACTTCATGCAAATGTATAGTTCTGTACCTCTGTCTTAGTCTCACTTCTTTCCCAGATGACAACTCCGGCTGTTCCCATGGCAGCGCTCTCCCCTATGGTGCTCACCAGATCTGCCTGTAAAAAATAAATTATACCAAGAAGCTATAAAAGAGTCAGAGCACAGCACGCTCTTTTTCAACTTGTCTCTTTGTACTTGTCTTAGTAGGATACAGTACAAGCACCATTTCACTCGTCATATAGCCTATGTATCTGTTTATTTCACACTAAATCCTCCACATGATGATACAAGTGCGAATCAAAAACACATTTCAGCTTTCTAATTGTTCTCTTTTCCAAATAAAACCATGAGACTTTAGAACCAGAGTATAATTAGCGCTATGATCCTTCCTCTCTGTTTGTTCAGCTTTAGCGATGATCCATATGTAGGGCTCTTGGATCAAATACCAGACGCTGACATCTCACCTGTGACAGGAAATTATTCGTCGAGGCGTAGACGCTCTTGACCAGTGGGAATACAGGAAGATCAAACGATGTCCCAGTCAGAGATGATACTCGTAGTGCTTCTTTGATTTGACTGGACAAATAAAGCCTGGCTCCAGATGTCCCACCCTGTAAAAAAAAAAAAAGGGGGCAGATTGTGCACATTTTTACACATAAACCAGGTGCAAGACAGTTACTGTAAATATACCAAGACTCAGTTTGGTTTACAGTGAAGTGCTTAAACAGCAATACTTTTAACTTTTTAAAAACTTTTACAAAACTTTACTGATAAACCAAACATGGCATTTTTCATTTCACTTGATTTTTTTTTTCCAGCAGTCGTGCGGATGTTGTTAACTGCTCCGGGGACAAGCTTAAGTTTGACAGTAGTTTTCACAATTTTTCGTGATTTGATCTCTCTTTCCTCCTCACTGTTTTGTATCCGCTTATATCGAACCGGTGCTCATGTGGATGTAGGCTTTAAAAAGATAGTTTTCTCTGTTAGGCTACAATCAGGTTTTCTATGCTCCCTCTATAGATTATTGTGATTATAAAACCGAAAACAAATATGTGACAAAGGTAGTATGACCTACCTGCAGCTTCTCCAGGGTGAGGAGAGGGTAGAGGGCAGAGCTTCGTTTCCATAGCCACAGGAGCTCATCGTTAAGGGCCATCTCTGCAGCAGGGCACTCGCCGGTGTAATTGGCTAACACAGTTTGGGCAGGATCGCCGTTGTAGCAGCTGGGGTAAGGGGAGACGCCCCATAATGCTTTGGGCCTTAACCTTTTGACCTCCCGTAGAGTCTCCATCATTACTGACTGGGCTGCTGCCTCAAAGTCCACCTGTGACGAGATCCATAGATCGCCTTTCAGTTCACTTCAGACATTTTATATTTTTGTTATTTAAAGTCATTCAGTTTTTCACGGTTGAATAGTCACATGAAATTATTTTTGCTTAAGAGTTCAAAAGCTTCAAAGCTTTGGGAAGATATTCAGGATCAGATGATATGAGATGATTATTGGATTTATAGGACTATGTTGATTTGTCAGATAGCTCCACACTTGCAAATGCAATTAATCGCTTTCTTGTCAAGACTTAGATGAGAAGATTGATACCATTCTCTTATTTGTCCATTAAAATCAAGCTGGAGCCTGAGGAGGGTTAGCTTAGATTATCTTTCCAACTCACTAATTAACACACTAAATCCTGTTTGTTTAATCTGTACAGACACAGAGGTAATAAAAACAAGTTATTATTTTTTGTTACCGTTGGACAGAGCCAAGCTGTTTCCCGTCCTTACACTAAGCCAGCCAGCTAACGGTAGCTTCATATTTGTGACTTCTTACAATAATACAAAAAAAAAAAAAAAGTATAAACTATTTCTGTAGACAACCCAACATTAGACATTACCATCTGGTTTATTTATCTACAAACATTTTTCAATTGAATTCCCTAAAAATTATATAGATAAATTTAATGGATGTCAGTTAAACTTTGTTGTAACTTTGACACCATAGAAAAAAAATCGTGCAAAGATCCCCTTTGACCGGATAAGTCCTCACTTAAAGTGATTGTACGCTGTTCATCACTCACTTGCTGCAGTGCCCCCTCTTGTTTGCCCTACCTGCCATACAGCTTCCTAATTTTCCTTTCTCACATTTCTTTCTTTGGTACCTTTTAAAAGGTTGGAGGTATAGATACCGTAAGATCAGAACCAACCAAGTAAAAAAACTTACTCATACTAATGGCAATATTTCAATTCAAACAAGATACGGTAACCATGGAGAGTCTGGGGAAGTACATGGACTATGAGATGTGATACATAAGTAAGGCTTTTTATGCTTATGACAAATGTTGCTATACAATTATTGGCATGCGCTTTAAATGCCGCCGACAGACGGTGATGGCATTCATGATGACTGCTACAAATGATGACGTTAGTCTTATTCTCACTATTGTTTTGTTTATCTATGTGTTGTGTTCTGTACTACAAATTTGATGCTCCTATCATAAAGACATATCATTGCCAACATAATTATAATACTTTAGTTGTAATGACTAAAAGCACATGGTACCATAGTAGTCTTATTAGTGAAGTCTCAGTGTATATTTGCATTTTCCATCAAAGATTTTCTCTTGACTAAAGAACAAACTCTTCTGGAAGTGTTTTTTTTCTCCTGTTGGCATCGTGCACGCTCCACCATCTGCCAACAACTTTGAAAGTTTTCTCTCCATCTCATGCTCCCTCAGTCTCTCCCCTATCCATCTTTCTTTTCATGTTCACTTCCTGCTTTTCATTTCTTACAAACTTGTTTTTCCCTCCATTAACCACTTGCCCTTTTTGTTACCACTTTTCCCGAACTCTCTTTACCTGTGACCACTTCTCCACCACCTCTGGAGTCCAGCTTGGAAAGAAAGTCTTCAGCAGGTTCCTCGATGCCTCTGGATACATTGCCTGCCTGTCTCGGTTCCTTGACCACTGGGGGAGCCACTCTGCCCAACGCAGCACCCCCAGCCCAAGGTACCTTGGGGCAGGTAAAGCTGCCTCCAAGTCCTGCTGTGTCTTTTGGAAGTGGTTGTCCAGCCGTGTGTGCTGTGGTAGCCCCCTGTTGATCGGTGTGTCTTTGTCCACAAAATACGGATAGTTCCCCAGTGTGTCCTCGTAAAAGACGGCCACGCGGCCCTCTGGTTCCATCCCGAAAGATCTGAGATCTGGCCGACCAGGGCAGGAAGAGTCAGGGATGCCCCAGAAGATGATAAAAGGCTGTCCGGACAGGAGAGGGGGTCGTGCAGGCTGGGATGGACCAGCAGTACAGAGGTCAGTGAAGGCAACAAGCAGGAGAAGGAGGGGCACTAAAGCTGGAGGCTGGACTTGAAGGATGGCTGATAAAGATGAAGTTGCATGAGTCCTGAGGTTGTAAGGTGTCAGTTTTGGTTCTGGCTTTGGGTCTGGACGTGACCGTAGCTCGGTCCACGCCATTGAAGCGGCCACCTCTCAGGCTCTCACCTCTTCAGGCCTTCACAGGGCATCATGTTCCTATAAAACACAAAACAGGAAGTCAAACCTTCCCTGGATCAACTGTTGCTGATATTGTCAGGAAAACAGTACATATAAATCATTTTCTCATTTTGCTGGAGTCACTCTGTACTTCAGAAAGAGTTGCTCTGTCAACTGTTCAGAGTGAAGTTTGTGGATTACCTTAAGTAACCGAAATATTGAAACTTTAAAGACCACCACCAACAAAATTTAAACCATAACCTCACAATTTTGACTGTCATTGCTTTACTGTGTTCTCACCTTCAAGAATCTCCTGATATTTGCTTCGATCTACTCTTCTATTGAGCTGCACTCTGTTTTATCACCTCACTGTCTTAGTTTAAAGCCTTAAAATGCTTCCTTAAAATGTTCTTATCTTCTATACCAGTGTTTCTCAATCCTGGTCCTCGGGGACCACTGCATGTTTTAGATGTTTCCTCCTCCACCACACCTGATTCAAATCGGTGGCTCGTTATCAGGCCGCTGCAGAGCTTGATGACGAGCTGATCATTTGAATCAGGTGTGGTGGAGGAGGAAACATCTAAAACATGCAGGGCAGTGGTCCCCGAGGACCAGGATTGAGAAACACTGGTCTATGCCATTCCTTCATCTCCCCCCTGTTTTAAGTGTTGTAGTAAAATCAGTGACAGATTATAGATTTCTCAAGGGTTCCTTTAGTCACATGTGTCACGAAGGAAACCAGTGTAGTTAATATTTCATACGCTCAGTGATATAAGATACACTGTGTGTGTACAAGGCTGCACAGTAGTAAAGCAGGATAAATGCTGAGTGGAAGTAATTCCACATCACATGCACACACAGTAAAACAGCATGCAATGACTTAAAGAGTATGAGTAGAAAACATCTTGAGTATGAATTATGGAAGAATCATGCCGTGCAGCACATGCTAACATTATACATCTTTATATATACTTAGAAATCACATAGGTTCATATGCAACATTTCCAAATACATTCTGCATCATTCATGGTTAAAAAAATAAAAATCTGTTTTAACTGAAGAAAATACTGCGTGGTTCTCAGTAAAAGGACACAAAATGAAACAAATATTCTTTGTCACTGAGATGTCCCATCGAACAAATGTGCTTGTTTCAAATTAGAGTGGTAAAATACCAGATACAAATAAAGAACTTTTCTTCTTAGATATATTCTATAACTGTCCAAATACCACATATTCTATCATCCAAATAAAAAAGTTGATATCAGTAGCTTGTTGATACTCTCAGTTAACATTGCGTCTTTTAACAAATTTATGTTTATCTTTTCATTACTAAAAGACACCAAGCACGAAGATCCAATTATTTCTAAGCATATTTTCTTGCACTGGTTCAAACATAGCGACAATAACAGTAATCGATGGAACAATCACTACAACTTGTAACAATAATAAATATTTTCCCGTTTAAGCTGTTATCCTTCTATCATAAAATATATTGCAGTGCCAGTTTTACTCTCACTGTATCATTTTCCATCAATGAGCAGATGACAGTGTAGGCGGTCAGGGGAGTTTCTGTTCTAAAGGAGTGGATTTTAATTTAAAATGTATCCATTAATTTATCTTATCCTTAAATTAATTTATGCCATAAAAACAGTTTCATAAACAGGTGTTTGGCAACCTATGGCTCGCGAGCCAGATGTGGCTCTTTTGATGACTGCATCTGGCTCGCAGACAGGGGAGAAAGTAAGCCGGTATGGTCCGGTACTGCGTACCACTAACACATTCAGTAGCGGTACGCAGTACCAGGAAGATGTGAGAGCGGCTGCCTGCTATAAAGCCCTCATTCAGAACCAGTCACGGCCGCACTCTGGGTCAGACAATAGATCCGCTAGCAATGTGCACCCTTGGCCGGGCATCTCCCTCTCTCCCCTCCCCTCCTGGTGGTCTCCTCTGCGCCCAGCCTTCAAAACGTGTACCACACGTTTAATGTCTTTACGTTCATTGCAAAATGTCCCAATTAAAATCAGTAGGAGAGTAAGCAGTTGTGTTTCGTGTTATTTTGTTCAGTTTTAACGATACAGAACAGCTCGGAAAAGAAACTGCTGATGAGCTAACGACCGGAGTTCACTCAGCAGTACGTGAGTGCGCATGCGCGTCTACATCCGAAACACAGCGGTTGCTATGGGGATCGGTGTACGATCGGGACCATGCAGCACCAGAAGTCGCATTAATGTTAAGAAGTATTTTATTTATTATTGGCTAGCTTTAGTATAACAGTGTTAAAAAATATTATATGGCTCTCACGGAAATACATTTTAAAATATGTGGCTCTCTCAGCCAAAAAGGTTCCCGACCCCTGTTCATAAAGGTTACTCATTTATTGAGCTCACTAGCCATTTGCTTTTATTTTTCTTCACAGCCCAGATGTTACCAGCAGATACATTGTGGCTCTTTGTTATGTTCTGAGACTGTGAAACTCTTGGTTCTCTCTTTTAATAGCACTTGTCTTGTGTTCACTGATCATGTGAGACACTCACTTGGTTATTACTGTAAAAAACATAAAGTTCTCTCGTCTTCCATTTATTTTAAGAGGCTGTTAGTTGACGTGGTGTCACTGTCACATTTATCACACCATTTTAATGAGTCACATTATGATTTCCATTGAACATGACTGACACACAGATGACCACTGTGTGACTCACTCAGCTAATAAGTATAAGATATCATCTATTTTGAGAGTTTAACAAAACAACAATTAGTTAGACCACCTGCAGTTTTAAAATGCCGCATCAATAATTTAACACCAAGACATCAGCAGAGGCAGAAAAACTGACAGACATAAACTTTGAAGACGCGTGTGTGTTCCTGAAGCTTTTAGATTGTTTATTTCACTGTGGATCATACAAGTTTAGTTTGGAGAAGATGAAAAACATACAAATGTACAAACCAGTGCAGAACGGATGGTGTCTGTACTGATGAATGAGAAACTAAAATCCTGAATATCCAGGTGTGTTTTTGACAAATTACATTTTAGGAGAAAAGAAAGTGAAAACTTCACCTCCTGCTGCCTCTTGTTAAATTCGAAGAAATCACACGCTGGAAAAAACTTTTGACAAATAAACCAGTGTTTTTCCAGGATGGTTCGGTAGTTTTGTTGTGTTGCTTGTATCATGATTTGGCTTGTCACTCGGCTGTCGAAAAAAAACAATATCACTGTAGAAGATGATTTATTTGAAACAAAGTTGTGCTCATGTAACAGACAGGCACATGAGGAATCCCTTCCATGGAAGGTAAATAATTGGCCTGTTTTGACCATAACTCTTGTTCATCAGGGAGCACAACAGATGAGAAAGTGAGAACTTGAAGCAGCACTGAATGTTTTTTTCAAATAATAAGTGGCATTTTGCATCTGTGGTAAAATCAGGGAGTGCTGATATAAAAGAACTGATTATGATGAGCAATGAGAGGCTCTTGATGGATTAAAATCACTGGGCAGTAGAGGAAGACAAAAAAGAAAACATAGCTTCATTAACGATGTGAATTAATTATTTATTTTACGTACAGAACATTCATACTAAATAAGGGAAACATGTTACATGAACATCAATTTAAGTGACAGTTTCGCAGTTTTTGGGAGACTCGGTCAATTAAACCAGGTTGAATATTATGAACCTAAACACAAATCCTCCTGTAGCTGTTTCACACATACAGAGACGCTCTACTGGTGTCTACAGATAAGTCACAAAATTAAGAAAACAGCACAGCGTGTCAGTGTGCTGAACACAGTGGAAATCACATTGGGTCTGAAAGGGCCATTAGGCTGCAGGCTACAACTGACAACATCCCTTTTTAACAAGTATTTGCTGACAGTTTGGCAAATTGGTATCATTAAAATATTCTGAAATATCTATTAGCAGTTTCTGTTTGCACTGTATGGATGTACGGACAATGAGCACTGGATTAAATAGATTAAAAATGTGATGATTCCTCAGGCAAGTTCAGAGTTTTTAGGTGGATTCATGCATATTTGTTCACGGTGTATATTATAATTGGAAAGTTACGCTGAATCTAAAAATATGTGCATTATATCAGTGTGTTTACATTTCATGAAGTTATAACTCAGAGTAGAAGGAGTTTAAGTACCCCCATCTCCTCCATCAGCTGTGTGTCACAGGCACCGCTGCAACTGTTGACCATGTTGGTAAATGGACCAAACTACTATGACTGTCTTCCTGCTTTTTCCACAACACTGGCATGCACCTGTTCCTCTCACTCACCCTTTAATCTCCCCTACACCTCACCTCACACTTTGAAAACCTCTGGCTTAGGTTCCCCAAGACTCTACAGTCGGGATAAACGCAGTTTTTATTAAAGATTCGCTCATTTGGTGATTTCTAAAGAGCGATGGGGAGCTCTGTCTAACACTTAGCTCCACAGTCTCCCATAGATGTTCAGTTGGGTTGAGATCAGGTAACTACAAAGGCTCTAGCATACGATTCAAATTATAGTCACATACATCTAAGTAGTCAGTGATGTCTGGTGTCCTCTTTGGAAGAAGCTTGTTATGTGTTCCATTCATTTATTCAGGTTCCTTTTCAGAGAATGGTAAGTTCAATATTTCATGTGAACTCCCCTGTATCACATTGTGTCCCATTCCTCTGGTGTTAAAGAGCTGCAGCATTTTAATGTTTTCCAGCTTATTTTTCTTCACCAGGAACTTGTCACATTTTGGTGAAAAAGCTCCGGCAATTGCTTGTTAGCAGTGCCAACTCTTCTCGACAGCACAGATAGCTGCTTGCTCGCTAACAAGCCATTAAAACAGGAAATCTTACACTGTGTGACGAATGTCTGATAGAGACAAAGTGCAACTCGAAATGCCAAGGGATTCCTGTTTCCTGCGCAAATAAGTACAGTAACTCAAGGAAGGGGGGGAAAAGGAAGATATATCTGCACCCTGATAAAGGCTCTGCACACCCTCACAGGTGTTTTCAATTAGCCTGGTTGATTAGACCTTTAGTCAGGCGGAGGAGAGGCGGAGCCACGTTCGAAATGATGTGATGTCACCAACCTAGCTGACGGGAGAGCGAGGGAGCGATCGGGCAATCAGGTGCCGTCTGTACTCGCCCACACAGTCCTCAGAGGAGGTCTAATCAGGCTAAAGTGAGAACACCTGTGTGGGTGTGCTGGGGCAACATGCTGATTACTCGTGGACTGACCTCTGCAGTACAACTATACTATGTTAACAAGACAAGTGTAATGAAAGCTATTTCACTCCATTATTTGATTTACATGTTTAGTTCAGTTCATTTGCCTCATCATCATCATCATCGTCATCTCAAAATAACAGCCATTAAACTGTAATTATATCTTACGTATGAATGCCTAATTATAACACAGCTTCCGTGATACTGATTAGTTTACACACACCCAGTGGAATCTGTTTAAAAACATTAGATATAAGTAGATGTTAGGTTAGAAATTAAAAGGTCAGTTTTAGAAAATAAATTACAATTTTGTAACGTAACTTTAAGGTCCTGTTTATATTTTTAAAATTGTAAACTTAATCCACAGACTGCCGCCTTGGTTCATTTTAAGCATTGTTCTTATCCTCACAGACTTCCGACCAACATTATAAGCCACTAATACCAAGGAGGTCAAAGGTCACAGAAAGCACAGTCTGCTGCTAATATCCCTGTTTTTCTAAATCGAACATGTGAAACATGTGCATTAAAAACAGGAAAACAATGAGGGGAGAATGCATTTTGTTCTTGTATAATCATTGTTTTTAAGGAGAGATTTTAAGGGTCCTTCTCTTGGAGTTTCTCACTAACAGGCTGAAGTTTGACTGCAATCATCTAAAACATGATCACACAATCACAGAGGGGTATTTCAAGTTATTACAGTCATCCTGTTATTTTCAAAAAGTGCTTTTACTCTCGTCCCTTAACTGACACTTTTTTTTTATCCTAATAACCCCTTCGTACTGTACTTAATTCCTCATTCACTGGTTGTGATGAATGTTAAGCGTGATAGCAAGCTAATCTCTGGTCTGTGTTTACTCGTCTGCCTGGACAGAGGCTGATCCTGAGCCCACCGCCTCCACATCTCAAAGCACATAAAGACACGTCAGCCTTAGAGGTTATACATCATGGAGCCGTGAACGTGTCAGCTTATATATTATACATTAGTTCAGAGATTAACCCGGTTAAATTCACACACATTTTTAATTATTAAATGTAACAACACCATCATTGAGGTATGTCTTTTCAGAAGGGATTAATGAGTATGTAAATCTGGCATTTCTAATTTTTAGTTATTTAATTTTCTAATGTGTTTTTCTCTTCATTTTTATCTCACGGTCCATTTGTCTGCTCCTCTCCCATGAAAGCTGCCATGCTGTGCCAATAACACGAAGAAAGGAAATCTGTTATTTCAACCTGCTGGGACTCTGATTTGATCATCATCATCAAACAGTGTTAAATCAGTTAAAATCAGATTTGACACTTGAGGAGAAAAATATCCATAACAACAAGAAAACCCTACTTGTTATGTTAAATTTAGACCTCGAGATCTCATTTAAAAACTTGGCAACCAGAAGCAGTGAGCTTACGGCTGCGCTGGCTGTTTCTATCTTTGACATTGACTACCGTAAATTAGAGAACTTTGCCCCATGTCCGTTTTCCAATTTTTTCAGAGGGGCTTTTAGGGGGTCACTGTCATGTTTTCTTGTAAAATATAGAGCCTCTAAACGGAAGGATTGGATTGTTGTCACCTAATTGGGGTAAATTAAACGAGTATTCTACATTTCATGTTCTCAGGCCGTGCTGTTTGTGCTGCTAATCAATGAACCGAGAGGAAACGCCAGTATGATCCAGTCAGGTCGCGAAATCAGCTGAGATTAGCCCGATACATGCGTCACTGCAATCCAATGCCCAGAAAAGAACCAGTGCAGCCATGCTACAGCTAGTCACTGCTCAACATACAGTCCATTAGTGCATTCTTAGACAGTTTGGACATAGTCAGGAAGGTGAGAGTTGCTTCTGTTTGCTCAGAAAATGTATGATTGGGTCCAATGACTGATATTAAAACGGAAAGGACTCAGAAACAGTAAGAGTCACCAGTGTTGCCATTTTTGCTCACTGAAACTACATTTTTAGACTGAGGAGTCTGAGGATAGAGACGTCAGTGCAGCATTCATCACATCACTGTCAGGACATACTTTCATCATTCTTGTCTAGCACTTTGGACATTACACCACAAAAACAGAAAGTGTTAGATTCACATAAAATTAGCCATGAACGTCACCATGTCCAATGTCAGCTGGGTTCCTCTCTAACCTCCCTGCAACCCCCTACGAGATAAAGACTAACTAATGGATGGGTGAATGAATGGGTAGTTTATATTAGTTCTTGTTATAATTCTTTTCCAAACCATAAACTCACAGCTGCAATCCTGACTATAAAAAGAAAAATACCTTACTGCCTATTGTATGGTTATAATCATATTCAATAAAGCACCACCACAAATATGACCTCAAAAATAACTATTTTGTTAAATCAAAATCCATCTGGCCTTTTCTTAGCAAAACTAAGACACAACGTGTCTTAGCATAACATCCACAAAGGTGACATTTACTGTAGGACTATTAACTTGAATCACACAGGTGATTGATGTCACTGTTTCTACATCTCTACAGACTTTTTACTGTGTTACTGATTTTTCAGCCAACATACGCTGTTCATACATTCATTTACACCTGTGATGAATCACATATGTCAGTGATGTCTGCAAATTTTCACTGGAAACACAGTTTCAGACGTGCATAGCTACAAAAATATAAGGTGTGTTGACTTGTACATGTGTGAATTTATGACAAAATATGTTCAGATCTTTTATGTCCAAAGTTCAGCAGTTTATCCACTGATATTACTGCAGTTACTGCAGTTTTAATACTTCAACATGCTGAGAATATTTATCGTAAATATGAACCACAATTTTGTTTTTTCCCAATATCCGTAAGTATAGCTTTCTTTAGAAACAGTTCTATTTTATGCAGTTTTATAATAGCAGCTTGTTTCAGTTGTTTATTGACAGGCACAGAGTTTATTTTAAACAGTTTAGGATTTTTAGTTGTGTAGCTGTTTTGAGACAGTAAACCAAACTGTCAGTAACCATAACAACACAGACTAGAGTAAGACAATGCAATGATGCGTCGTAGTTATTTAATTAAAATCAAACAGACAAGCTTCTGGCCTTTACAATCAAGAGGAAGTGTTTAACAGTGACAACGAGATCTTTATTTCCTTAACAGTAGTTGGATTTTGGGTGCAAATTAGCTGTTAAGCTAACCATTGCACATTCACATTGATGCTGTTAAATGTCAGCGTGTGATTAATGTGCACTGTCGCCTCAAAGAACAAACAAATATGCTGAGATTTTAAAATATCAGAGGCCACTCCAATACAGAATGGAGGTAAATGGAATTTGCTCGAAGCACTAAATATTGAGCTGACAGTCAACAGTTATTTTGTACTGAGCATAAAAAAAATGTAAAAATTGTCTACTTGCCTTTGTATTGAACTTTTGTTTTGAAGGCAAAACAAACTCATTCAGCGACTAGTTATATTATTTTATTTTCAGGTTTTCTGTTCACAACTTCACAGAGCTTTTATATCCTCCATAATTGACAATATTTCCTGAAGGCCTGTGATCAAAGAACAAAACCTTACATTTTCCCCCTAAAACATAGAAAAACAAACAAAAAAGTCCCTGATCACTGACAACCGCCCACACCTCACCACCTTTTTTTTTTTTTTTTGATTCAAACAGAATCAATAATAATGACTTGAAACTAAATAGCCTGTCCCTGACCACATGTCATGAATAAAACAGAGCAACAACAGAATACGACTGCTTTTGTTTTAATTAAAAAAATCTGTGGTGTTGTCCTTTATCATATAATTCAACTGTGAATCTATTTCTGTTTTAATTCGGCACTTTGAATATACAATATTTGTATTTATTTTATTTATCGCTTTTGTTTTTTTGTTTTGTTTTGTATTTTTGAACTGAAACATTTTATCATAGCATCATAACTGAATTAAAATCAGCAATAAAAACAATACTTCAGTTGAGTAAGTGCTATCCTGACTAGACAAGACAAGCCACACTTACCAAGGCCCGTGTTGTTCCTGTATTTACTCCTCAGAGTCTGGACATTGTCTGAGTTACTGCTCCTGCTCCTACAGTACTTTACTCCTCCGTCTTCTGTTTTATTTGTTACTCTTCCAGATAGAAAAATGAGGGACTCCTGCTGGATTTGTGAGCGCATGGATGAGCTGTGTATGTATAACATGCAGCAAAAAAAACTGACATCTGGAAGAGAGAGATATATAGAGAGGGAGGGAGATAAAGAGACAGAAATAGATGAGAGAATTAAAAATAGAGATAAAAGTATCAGGGGGAGAGGAGAGGTGGGAAATGAAGAAGGAAAAGACAGAAAACAGGTAAAAAAAAAGTCATAGAGACGTGGAGGAGGAGCTGACAGTGTCCAGGATGTGTGTGTTTGTGTGTGTGTGTGCGCGACCTCACCTTCACAGCCAGGTTAAGCTTCCTTACTGAGAGATGGTAAGCAGGGTCAGTGTCGACCACGCCGACTCACATGACCAACGGCACTGGCCATAATCCCATAATCCTCTGCTCTACCGCTGCTGCTCTTGGCTAAACAAACACCCAAGCTGTGAAGGATCACACCTGCCCCCCTCTTCTTCTTCTTCTTCTTCTTCTTCTTCTTCTTCTTCTTCTTCTTCTTCTTCTTCTTCTTCTTCCTCCCTTCACTCCCTCCTCTCCTCCTCCTCTTCATCTTTTATCTCTTCTCATCTTCCTCTGCCTCTCATTCACTCTCCTCCCCTCTCTCATCAATTACCTTAAAGTTTATTTTCTATGTATCTTTAATTTCCCTCCTCCTCTTCTTCGCTCTCCTCCCCCTCCAGCTCCTTTCCTCCCTCCCAAATCCCTCTCACCCTAATCTTTTTTTCTTCCACACTTGACTCTCTGTTGTTTTATGTTGAACTTTATTTTTTCAAGGATTCAGCAGCCACAAGAAAAAAAAAATCCACCAGCACCGTCTGGGTTGGTGTGACACAGCAATAAAATATGCTCCCTCTTTTACTCTCATCCCTCCATTTTTGCCACCTCTCTTTGTTCAAACACATTTCTCCTCCCTAGTTTCTTGTCCTCCTGTGTCATTTTCTTTAACGCTTGACTTGTTTTATTGTAAACTAGTCACAATCCATATCTCCTGAGTGGATCTTTCCCTCTGTAACACATTTGTATACACACACACACACACACACACATATATATATATATATATATATATATATATATATATATATATATATATATATATATATATATATATGTGCCTCTAGAAAGCTGTCTGCTTTCTAATGAAAATCTCTTGATTTAAGTCCAGAGCCACATTGGCACTGCCATGAGGAGTTAAACAAGAGGTGATTTTGACCTGTTGGTCATGCTTGATAAAAAGTCAGGTGAATTCTCAAAGTAACATACATGTCTGGTCAGATTTCATGGCAGTCTGTTGGGTAGGTTTTGAGATACTTTATTCTGGACTTGAATAAAGGAAAATGACTCAGAGTGAAAACTTAATCTGAATGAGTGAGGTATTAATATCATCGAGTGCTAGATTTTGAGTTGAGATGGTTTAGATTTCACCCAACATGTGAACCTTTGACTTCTCCATCATGTCGTAATATCACGCTACATCAGAGACAGTCAGCGTTGTCTAACAGAAACACGTTTAATGTTAAAATCACAGTAAAATGGATGTAAGAGCTAGTTTAGCGTCTTAGCATCCAGATTGACATGGAGTATGTGGGAGGGTTTAGCTTTGAAAGGGATTTAAATCAAATCCTTCAGATTTGACTGGACTGATCAAAGTGCATTTGGCAGAGTGAATACAGCACGATGTGTAGCTGTAGAGCAATATGTGTCGTGTCGTTTACTCCCTGCAAAATACACACTCAGTAGTTTGCACTAGGATTGACAATTCATACACTATTTCATGCACATTTTCAGTTTGTGGTTGGGTTGGAAAAGTTGGTGTAATGATAAAAGCAAAATGTGACAAACGGCCAAGGAAACAGACTTAGTGAATAAATACTAAGCTACAAGAGGCTGTAACTAAAATGCAATATTTCCATCATGTTTTCTACATTGTTCTTCACCATTTGGGGTTCAACTGGTCTCACTGAGTCATGTCATCTCAAAACATCACAATTTGGTTAGAATTTTCATATATTTGGATTGAAACCTAGCCAGTATGGACTATAGTTGTGCTGGAGGTAAACTTACACAAAATATAGAAAATACAGCTCCACCTTGTCAGGCTTTTGTATAACAAATCACATATTTATATCTGTTTCTATACTCTCTTCTGCCTATATTCTATTCCTGAGTACGTCATCTTTTCCTTCATTTGTTTTGTCTTTTTTTCATTTTGCCTCTTATATTTCCACCTCAGTCCTTTATTTAGGCCCATGCCTTTCACATTCCATCTCTCCACTCTAAGTTGCCTGTCATTTTTTCCATTAGAGCTGTCGCTGCACACAATAGCTAATAACCTGGTCAAAGAATCACACCTGTGCTCCCATGCTTTTTTCTATAAATTCACATTTTTTTTCTCCCCGTTCTTGCTGCAGGTCTTTTCTTTAGATTTTTACCCTGTTAACCATCACAGTTTCAGTTTCCCTTCATGCTGAAAGCAGCAATTTATGTTTATTAAATTTAAAACTATTCTTTTCGTATTTTCTATTGTATCCATTCATTGTCCTGATTCAGTTGTTCGGGTTCAGAGCTGGTAGCCCTTAATGATAGATAATCTCCATTCTCTCCAAGTAATCTAATGTGAAAATGAAACTATGTAGTTTGAGGATCAGGAATAAATCCTTCCCCATTACTTTCAAAGTAAAATCTGTTCCTATTTTATATTCTTAGGCAATTCTGAAACGTTTTCACAATGTCTGACATTTCACATTATTTCATACAGTTTAAAATACAACATAAAGGCAGCCAGCCCTCTTTGTGATGAACTCAATCACCTCTCTGTTGATTTATTCTACTGTTACATACATATATTTTATATATATGGATCCCTTATGTGTTCCCTGAGATTATTTATGTGTATACGTTTGTGGAGTTTGATGTATTCATCACAGTATCCGCATCTAGCTAATACTCGTGGATCTTACATATTCCAACCTTTTATTTCATTCCCACTGAGGCTTCCTGCACTAAAAATACATCGCAGGGAGTTCTAGATAAAAGCATCCACCGCATGCCAAGTGGCAGGCTATATGAGTACTGTGTATCTTTATGTCTGCATTTATGTTGTATCTGTGTCCTTGCATGTTTTCCAGTTCTCTAGTCATTGTGAAGTGGGTCTCCTCTGTATGCATCAGGGTTTTTGTTCTGTATATGTTGCATGATGGTCCAGATATATTGCATCTTTGCTTACCTTTGTGTATTTCCAGGTTAGATCTGTTTCTATGTTAAATAAGCAGGGTAAATGTCCTTTTAACATCACGATACATGTTCACACATACGGAAGCTACCCAGTCAAACCACAGTCTGATCTTTTGTCCAGTGGAGCAGTTTGAGGTCTTGCTTAAGTGCACTTCGGTAAGACGGCAGGCCACTCATCCAGGCAGTCCTTGCAAAAAAAAGAAATTAAATCCTATGTCATAGTTTGTGCCTGAGTTTTATTTAGTGCCTTTATGTTGCAGCCATGTTTGTTTTAGCTCCCTCTGATTCAGTATTTTTGAGTTTATTGTGTGTTTGTTGGTCTGATTGTGTTGTATGTTGTGGGTGTTTTTGCACGTACAGCACGTTGTACCTAGCGTGGCATGAGATCTTCTGCCCTTTTCAAGGTGGAACAGACGGAGCACTCAGAGTACACAGATTATACAAGGGTCACCAACAATACCTTCAGGTTAAATACACACAGACCATCAGAGATGCACACACGCACACCAGCACCAGTCAGATTATATGTATTCAATTCCCTCGGGTCATCCGATTTGTTCTGAGGGCATGTTTTCTCAAAAGCTGGTGTATATAGATAAAGAGCTCAATAATAGATAATAGATAATGAGCTAGGAGGCATGGAACAGCTAGGAGGAAGGTTTTTTGTACAATTAAATCAATTCACCTGTCTGGATGATGACATGTTTGGACTCATATCCTGATTTTTGATTCAAATTATTACTGTTTATTAACGTATATCTGTGCTGATGTCTCAGTTGGTACTCCTGTCATTTTATGTGGCATTTCAACATCACAACAGTCTTCCCCTCTACATCAATGTCAGTGATGTCATACCATGTATCTTGGTGGATAGCAATCAGGAATCTGAACATTCATAAACTCTGAAGAGAACGCTGAACATCCCGTATACTCTCAGCATACTCTCCTGAATAGCTGCAGTAGTTGGTGAAATCCCAGCAGACATTGGAATTGGTGCACACTATCTAAACATCACAGCATTTACAGAAATAGTCCAGTATGTGGAGAAACATCAGCCTTTGGAAACTGGATCAGTTCTTCTAATCCATACTGGCAGGCTTCTCAGTGCAGCCAGAGTTTGCTCAATGATGTGCAGGCACTTCGAGTGATTGTGGGAGGTGATTGCGGGGCTACATTCCAGCTGTTAGATCCCAATTCTTGGCTTGGCCATTGTTGGATGTTGTTGAAATGAGACACAGACTGTATGTTGTAGAGGAGATTCTCTATAAAATGTGAAATTTTTCTCCTCACAGCACGCAGCACAGTGCAAAGAGTTGGAAAACCTTCATGAAGCCACAGTAATCATCATACCATCAGTCTCTAGAATTGACAGTAATGTGAAATTGTGGTTCATTAGACTTGTGAGAAGCTAGTCGCGGGCTTCCCTGACATTGACGATGGTCATTAAGTGAGCCACTGAGCCACCAGTGATTCAACTTAGAGACCATCAGGAATGCAGGCTGAGCACAGGACATCTCCTTTATATCTTTATTCTCTCAAATATCACAACAGCATCGCAGCTCCATCCTAAATCATCCTGTCATGTTTAACTAAAGCCTTCACAGAACATTTGTGTCACAGATATCTGTGTTTGAATGTCACAGCCCATCGCTTTAACAGATAGATGAAGTCAGCGATGTTACAGATGTCTAAAAAAAGACATTTTGTCGATTAAATCTCACTCTTGAGACGTGCATGCCGTATGCAGACCAGACAGTAAAGACACAAGTGGCAAATGATGATTTCTGGCATCATCAACTTCATGGTGATATAATTAACATTTAGGTGGCGTTGTATGGGATGATCCGGTTGCATGAGAGCTCCCTCTGATGGCCGAGAGAGAGAGCGAGAGAGAGAGCAAGTGAAAGAGTAGGGACACACACACACACACACACACGCACACACACACAGAGTGGTATTACAGTTTGGCTGACGTTTGCGGCTCTGAACTGAAAGATTTGCAGTGTGAAAGCACCTCTATTGTGCTTTTTAGTGTGACAGTATCCAGTAGGAATGTGAAGCTAACTGGTCTTTTTTACACACAATAGATACCATCGAGTTCAGCGGGGACACCAGCCGTAGAGTTTAGAGCTGACGTACAAAAAAACGAGAGAAAGCAGAGGGGGGGAAACAGCTTGTGTGTTGTTATCTCACACTAGTAAGAATCAAGATACAAAATGAAATTCACAACAATACTGATCAAATTTAGAGGATGAGGCAGTTGCTGAATTTATTGTGTTTTTACGGTGTTTCTGCTAAAATCCATTTCACATACAATCCTTCATTTTCATCCAAAACAACCTAGAATTTAAAAAATACATTTTATTTGTCCATTTAATTTATTTATTAAGCCACCCGTTTAATTTGACTTCATTTAAACCTGCAAATCATAATTACAAGAAAAAGAAAAACATTACTGATTGCAGCCTTAAAGATGATACTTTGAAGTTTAATTTTAATCCCTGATGAGTTTAATTTTCTGTCTATTGATTATTTTGTAGCAGTACATCTCACTTCTGATTCCTAAGATGCAATCTGCGTGTGTGTGTGAGCGTGCGTGTGTGTGTAGGGGGTTTCTTCATCTTCAGGGGAGTTAGAGAAAAAAAAAAGCTCTTGACACTGTTTGAACTGGTCCGTTAATCCTCAGGGCTCTTCAGGTGGCTCATCCCCATGGAAGCAGTGTGTGTATTCCTGTGTGTGTGTGTGTGTGTGCGTGTGTGTGTGTGTGTGTGTGTGTGTGTGTGTTTAGGTGAAAGAGGTCAATAACCACAGAGAGGTGGGGATGGTGGGTAGTGTTGGAATGAAGATTGTGTGTGTGTGTGTGTGTGTGTGTGTGTGTGTGTGTGTGTGTGTGTGTGTGTGTGTGTGTGTGCACTGCTGTGGAACTGAATGACAACAATAGAGGCGGATGTGGACACGACATGAAACCGGAACACGGCTCTTCAAAAAGAAAGAAGGAACCAAAAGAAAAGAGGGAAAGGAAGAGGGAAAAAAGAAAATGAGGGCAATTTAGCAATGGAGGAAAGAGAGATCTCGGGTTTGAGAAAGAGAGAGGAAGGAGAAAAGAGGTAGAAGTGAAAAAAGGAAGAGGAAGGAAGGAGGAAGGGAAGGAAGGAAAAACTGTTGAGGTACATTGACCAACTTGGAGGAGGGAAAGCATGATGGAGGGAGGGAAGAAAGGAGGAGTCAGTGAAATGGTCTTTGATCTCTGTCTCGTTTAAGCAGAAAAAGGAAAGGAATTACATTGTGTGTGTGTGTGTGTCTGTGTGTGTGTGTGTGCATCCATCCAATAGGCCTCCATCCTGGTTTGCTAAATCCTCGGCTGAAGTAAAGTGAGGAGTTGAGTGTTTGAGTGTGTTCTTACATCTACTGTATGTGTGTGTACTTCAAAGTGTGCATGTGTGTATGTGTGTGTTGAGGCCGAGACGGATGTTTTCGGAGCTCAGCAGCCATGTCGGGGTAAGGACACAGAGAGAGAGAGAGGTAGGTGTAAAAGGGGGGAAAAAAAGAGGGTGGAAAAAAAGCGTGTCCTAGGAATTTACAAATGAAAAGAGAAGGTTTTTCTCTTAATGCGATTAAATTTTTCCATTTCACCGCTTCCCCGGCCGACAGTTTCAGCTCTTTAGGAGCACAGAGCCGCAACGCAACGCTGTCTTCAAGACAGGACGGCAGGGGGGGCGGGGGCTGGCAGGGGGTAAACAGAAGGGAGAGGAGAAAATGGCGAGAGAGGGAGAGAAAGAAAGGCTGGCAGAAATTTTACATTTCATAAACCACTTTGGCAGTGTTTCGTCTAGTTAACAGTCGAGCCAGTGCAGCGATTCAAGCTGAGAAATTAAATTGAGAAAGTGACAGACAGAGACAGACGGAGATGGAAAGAGTGGGGAAAAAAATGCAAAAGGATTAACACTGGATAGACCGAGCATGTTTAGAGTGAATGTGAAGAGGTTTTATTTTAACTTTGGACTGTTTACATGATCAATTTAATTTATTAAACCAGGCGAGGACAATGCAGTTTGAACACGAGGAGTTTAGCTGGTTTGATACAGTGAGAAAAGACACAGATACACCCTAGCTTTGACATCACCAATAACAAAATACATTTTCTGACATGTTTCCACTCTACTACAGTGCTACAATCTACAATCATTATATAGACCATCATTATATAGACCAACAATATTAAAGTACCGATGTGTACTTTTATATTTAGCAGCATTTGGCAGTGAAGTTGCAGATTGCAGCCCCCTCGACTTACCTTCCTGTTTCATTAACAAAAAACTATGATAGTCACAAAAAAATGCAAAATGCCCTAGCTAGAGCCAGTGTTTAGTTTGTCTATTCTGGGCTACTGTAGAGCCACGGTAAACATTGTGCTAGAGCAGTGTCTGTAGATATAAAAGGCTCACTCTAAGGTAACAAAACATAATGATTCTTATTGTCAGATGATCAAACACTAATTATATAGATAGATATTTGTCTCAAAACCAAAACGTCATTGTGGCATTACACTAAAAGTCAGTATGAGTCATCCTCTGAGGACCATGAATATCTCCATAAAATTTCAAAGGTTTGAGTTTTGGACCAAAGCGGTGGACCAACTGACCTAAATATCCATAGTCAGGACCCTAGCATAACTAAAATACATGTTCATCAATACCATCAAAATAATATGTCAGTCTCTAACCTTTTTCATGGATTTATTCCGGACATTTATCAAATGTTGACAGTATAGGCAGCAACGTCTGTCATTCGTTCACATAAACAGCACTATCCTAATGTGATATGTCCATTTAAACACCTGCACCAATTACTGTTAAAGCCCTCTGTTGGTCAGTACACATCATCAAAACAATGTCATGTCAGAGAGTCCTAAGCTTGTGTGTGCCCACAGATTTGTACACTGCAAATGAAACACCTTGTTTATCCCTCACACCGTTAGAAGCTTCAGCTGTCAGAGTTACAAAAAATTACAAAAATACTGTTATATGTACTGTAAAGGTTCAGTAACGTCTGTCTGGATCAAAGAAAACTTGTTTATGAGAACAAAACATAAACCCAATATAAGAAACGACAGGTTGCTGATAATGTGTTTCAACAAATTTCGTCTGTGCAGCGTCGTCAAGTACTTTTTTTTTAGAGAAGTTTAAAAGTGAAGGTTCAAATATTCGCCCTAATGGTGAAAAATGCATTGTGGTGCATCAGTTGCTGTTGGGAGCACTGTAGTGTTTCTATACATCACTGCTCTGTTGGGTTTCACAGAGGATGTATTGGTTTTTTCACTCCCACTGAATGGGAGCAAACAAGGCTGTTACAAAATGGTGTGTGCCACTGGGAGAAAACACTGGAAAAATATTTTCATGTTGAAAACACCCCTGGCTGTCAAGTAATTGTGTAACTGGGCTTAAACAAACCAAGAACATAAATGCAATAAGTTGAAATGATCTACGGTGATCAAAGAAGACAAACTGTCTGTGGGTCTGATTGCCGAGATGAGACCAATGAGGCGTTGCATGAAAAGTCACCACTTGGATAATTTGAGAAATCATAACCGTTGCAATCAATCGTCAATTGAAAGGTGGCTTTTCCTGTGTTAACGCCACAGATCTGAGACACTTTTGGATGAGATGATGTCTGAAATGTACAAATTGTTTCACACAAAAAAGCTGTTTCAGAGAAGGGAAAGAAGAGACAAGCTGAAGAGAGAAATTCTAGTTTCGACAGTAGTTGATCCGTGAGACTTTCGAGAGGCGGTTCGGCTCTTAAGAAACAGGCACTTGAAGACAGAGGCGAGCGATACCCCATCTGTGTGTTTCATGGAGAGGCTCAGCAGCAGCAGCAGCAGCAGACAGAAACCAGACATGGGACAACTTTTCGACAGATGCTGCTTACTTGTGGCACTTTAATGTAATTCGTTGAAGTGTTCTTATATTGATGTATGCTCAGTGGATGACACATTTATGAAGAGAACCAGCGGACCGTTTAACTGTGTCTGTCTTTCTCACTAATTTACAGTGAAGAAAACAAAGATAAGTTTTAAGATTTTTTTATTAAAGTTAGCCACACTCTCTTGTTATTTTTAGCAGGTAGTAATATTTAGCACAAAGTGGTCTCCTCCACAGTGAAATAAACAATCTGAACCTCCACTCACAGTGAGTAGCACGAAGCTCGAGCAGTGCTCAGCTCCAAAGTGCCTGTTTGGCCAGTTTCCCTTCCTCTGCTGCTATTTGCAGTTCTGGCCACTGTGCCCATCTCTGTTGTCAGACAGAAGCCACTTATCTGTAAACAACACAACAGTCTTTTTTTGGTTTAAAGCATCGAAAAGGTCACACAGGGAAACCTTGGTTGAAGTTTCACAGGTCAGCTCTGCATGTATTCATTTCAAGAGACCAACTTCTCCACACAAAGTGGATGCACAAGCCAAATGTAGGTGACATTTTGTGATCCAGAAAAGCCATTTCCAGTGCAAACTTTCCCTTTCCGCAATAGTCACAGTGAATGAAAGAATGTTAACGCATTTTCAGGTTTATAATCAATAAATGTACTGTTGCAGTGATGCTACAACATTTAACGAGTGAAATCCATAGCTGAAATAAAAACACATCTACAGTGAGACTGCAGTAACACTTTGTTCTCCAGGTCCAAGTGAAATCAGTTAAGAGGCAACACTCCTCCCCCCATGGAACCAGGAGATGTATTTGAGGATTATAGAACATGCTTGTTATTGTAGTCACATTTTTCTCCAAGTTTTACATAGATTCTAGGCCTCTTATATACCTGAAATCAGGGCTGTACAACCACCCTAAATGCATAAAACATACCTATCAGCACCAAATAGTTGCTGTTTCCTGTATGTCCAAAATGATGCAGCTCTGACCTGGCCCCTGCTGTGTGTATTAGTAAGTAATTACAGGCTACAGCCAACCTGTCCAGCCTCTATTTAAAAAGGGACAGAAAGAAAATTGAGTGCAGGAATAATGGAGCCCTTTATGAACAGTTTGGACAGATATGAAGAGGAAATATGTCAAATTGTCTGAATCCATTTTTGGCGAGTAAACAGAAAAGCTACAGACATGAAGAGTCATTTTCATCCTGGTGTAAAAGCAGCAAATGTTGTCTGAGACTTTGGCAACAATTAAATGCTTTGTTGCTCTTTAGTGTTGGACCCTGAGCGTCTGGTGTCTACTCTGAGCCACAATTCTGCAATTACAAACACTCCGCATCAGTGCCAGAATGCAGACTGGCACTCATCACGCCAGTCAGCGTAAGCACCCACACTTTGGCCTTTGTACTATTACACGGTAGCCATCTTAGCTCTAAAGTCCTGCTCTGTGGATGTTGCTCAGTAACTTGTGTCTCTGTGCCAGCTGGCTAGCTGGAGCAGCACACATCTAACCATGGCAATGTTAGGGAGGGAAACGCTGTGTGTCTGCAGCCAAAACTTGTTGAGTCCAAAGAGGACGGTACACCAGACCAGTCCAGCAGTGTGTGGCTGTTGGGAAAAGGGCAAATTGGTCTCTATGCTTCTTCTAAATTTCACCCTCTACATCAGTTGAAAAGTCTCTTGTAGCTGTGCTGGAAATATTGGAAGTGTTTTGGCCTGTTGTCATAAAGTCATCAAGAGTGAGAAAAATACATCAGTCCCATATCATGTATTTAGTGGATTCTTCCTGCTTCTGTCAACGCTGGACTCAGTCAGCATAAGTAAGGAGCTGGATGCCCAATTACCAAGGTTTCAGCTAAGAAAAAATCCAATTTATCTGGCTCTGTGCTAATGTAGCAGAGGACAAGTTGCGTGTGACTAAAAAGAAACAAACTGACTGTCCTCAGTGCAATACAGCGCAATTCTTTACCGCTAAAGTGTTGATACAAATGATATTGCAATTTTCAAGGCATACACACACAGCTCTCAGACTATCTTTGCGTCTTTGAGTGATTTGTTGAGCTCAGATGCATAAAACACGAGTCATTACCTCCTAAAGCCAAACCTCACTTTGTGTTGTTATTGTGTGCAGCAGTATATTTCAGACAAAACAGAAACACTCACAATTGCATTTAAATTACAAGGTCGCTTTTCTTGTGTCATTTGTTATTCTCTGCCCCACCCCGAGGCTTCTCCATGCCCACTTTTTTGGCATCTCTGTCCGCCAGAGTGTAACAGCCAGCCATCCAGCCAATGAACCAGGAAGCCAGCTATCCTGCCTGCCTGCCAGCTCTCTCCTCTCAGACCGACAGACAGTGGAGGAATGGGCTGGTCTCTGGAAGCTAATGGTTCATGCCCTCCTCCCAGGGCTGAAAATGGACTGGAATGTTGTTTACCTCAAACACACCAGGCCACCATACAGAAAAAAACATCACAATACAGAAGCTGTAGTCTGAGACTGGTAAATTTCTTGAAGGGTGAGACACACTGAGGTAAAACAATCTCATTGACGCCTTCAGATCATTTATTTCATTTTGTACCAATTTTCTACAGGCCCAACAAAAGTAAACCAAGTGTGACAGCTTGAGAATAGATTCAAATCTAACTCTGGGCTCAAAGTGTTAGTGCTGGCATCACCGACTGAACCGAACAGTGGGAGAATGAAAAGATCAATCCCATTAAGTTAACACAGTCAACAGTGGAGTGGCTTTGGTGCTGAAAAATGAAATAGGATCATTAAAATATCTGCATTGATGTTTATTTACTCCTTTTTAGTACCATGTGTGCTGCTGAAAGTGTGACCCAGTAACCACAAACAAAGCCAGAATGTGCTTGGCGCCTTAAATGACACGAAAGTCAAGTTTTTGATTGACTTTCAGAAATTATCCTCAGTTGAACATCTTTCTTTGAGGGCAGTCGAGGGCCCAGGTGGAGTCATCTTGGCGCCACAAATGACATTTGACTATAACTTCTGATTTGTCTTTTATTTCAAAGAATGCCTACATCTGTCTTGACATGTTAATACTTTACAATATCTGTCACTGAAGACAGGCACTGTGACCCTATAAACACAAAAAAGCTGGCAAAGGGGCCATCTCGGCGCCACCAGAGACATTAGATTTGAGGTCCTTGTCCAAAATTGTAATTGAAGGAGCCTCAAGTGGCATTACACGCCAACTGAGGCATTTTCAGAAAGACTGTTGATGTCTGTGTTGATGTATTTAATGCCTTTCAGTGTCTATCATGCAGTGTGGCCCAAGGTATTCACAGATGGGGCCCGACGTACCATTGAGAGCCTCGATCAAGACTGAATGGAGCGACAATAAAGGTGAAGTGGGAGGTCCATTCAGATCCATTCAAAGGCCTTTCACAACGCATACAAGGGTTTGAGTTTGATGATGAATTATGTCACGGAGGTCAAAGGTCATTTGTAGGGCCGCAGAGTCGTGTGTCAGAGCGGGGTCACGGTCAAGATCAAGAGTGTTCAAGTTCATGTGTAAAGTTGAGAAGATATGACAGTATTTATAACACTAATAAAAAGAATTGTTTGTGTAATTGTTTATTCTAAATCTGCACGTATATTTAATATTAATATGAGCTGAGCCTGTTAAATCACTGAGTAAAATGAAAAAACATCATATGTATTTCTTGTCCTTAATGAAAATACTGTCACAGCAACAAGACTAAGACTCAAGACTGTCTCTTTCCTATATACCTGTCTCCCCACGCGTCAGTCAAAACTGAAGAACCTTTCAGGTTGAAATTATTACACCGATGCAAATGTAAAAAAGACAAAAAGAAATATATTAAACATATATCTCACACTTGCTTGTTCGTACTAAAGGGCCAGTGTGTAGGATTTTGTGGCATCTAGCCGTGTAGTTGCTGATTGCTGATCACCTCATCCTTGCCGACGTCCTAGAAGGAAAAACTATGGTGGGTATCAAATGCATGAAAAACGTGATAGACCCTACCCACAGACAGTGTTTAGTTGGTCCATTCTGGCATACTGGCGTAAACATGGCAGTTCAGCATGGTGGACTTAGTGGTGTTTGTGGAAATATAAAGCAAACAAACAAAAACATCCGTCCATTTCCTGTAACTGCTTATCATTATCAGGGTCATGGGGGGCTGGAGCCTATCCCAGCTGGCATTTCAGGGGATTAAACACTAATGAAAACATAGTACTGCATATTTTATTCCATTTCTGCCATATTCTGTCAGCCTCATACATTTTACATACTGTACCTTTAATAGAAGAAAATGGCAATTTAAACCAATTATGATTTCTACTCTTAAAATATTTTTTCATCAAGCAATTGCGAGAGAATTCTTTTTTTATATAGTTCTCACTAAAGCAGACAAAATCAGTTAAATTGTTCACTTGGTAACACAAATTTTCCTGTCCTTTTGCTCTTTATTATTTAAGTGCTCAATTAATTTTCAGGGTCTGATGTTAAAAAATGAGGTGGAAGTGAGTGAACAATGCAACACTCACTGGAGTAGAAATGTTAAGTCAGAGCTGTAAAGGACAGGAGGTTGAGTACTAGAAGTACTCTGGCTGGCTCAACCAGGCATGCTGTGTATCGCCAGTGACCTTCAAAACACCTCAGACCTACATAAGACGATCCAAGAGCTGGTGAACCTGTTCCACTCCGTCTGTTGATGTTTGTGAATTTATGACCTTTCACAAAGCCTTTTCCGTAGGTCTGCTTTGCCCCCGGGTCATGAAACCTGTTAGTGTTAGATGAACTGATTTTTTCCAGGGTACAAACAGAACATAGCAAGATCATTTATTTAAGGGACACTCTTCTTCTCTGTCAACCACTGAGAAGTCAAACACTCTTCAGCTGGGTGGATGTCTAGCTCAGGTCCTTCTATAGGCATGGCTTGAAACATCACTGCATCACCTGTGTCACTCAGAGCTACAAAATGCAGCTATATACCTTGAGGTGGTGTATTTTGACAATAGCACTCAAAGCATCAGCTTTGACACTGCTTGCTATACTGTAAGATGCCATAGCAAAGTGTCTGACATCTTAACATTTGAGCAGTATACAATCTGTGTGAAGTGTCAGTCCTTTCCATCCCGTCAGAATGTTGAGCTTAAGGTTCGCAAACATATCAGGCAGTTCTGCAGCACACATCCATCGCCAGAAATCAGTGTGATGCACTTTGAGGCTTTTCTAAAATATTCATGACACCAATCAATTGCTAACTTTAACCACGTAGTAGTCCCTAGCTGCCATGTATGGATTTTGTGAGAATAATCAATTGAAAAAAGCCATCACTGAACATAATAAGCTCAGGGTTTATAGATTCCTAGTTGAAGTACGGAAGTATGTCTATGGAGCTGTAACATCATTACACACCACAAAACAAAACAGATGGATGGAAGGGTAATTGTAAGAAGACCTTCTTATACTTAGAAGAAGTTTAAAATTTGGCCTGACAGCCATGTTGCAACCTAATTCAAAAAAGTCTGTCGTCTGTTCTGTGGCCAAAGTTAACTGCTCCGCTTCTGTCCACATTGTCAAACTTGGCCCAGCTCAGTCTGTTATCATATAAACATATCAATGCTGTGCTTCATCCAACATAAATGGTACCATGGTAACTAATATTAGGACAGTAACAGTGACATTTAGTTAATATGTCTATAATTAGAAGGGATGCACCGATCCGATATTGGTATTAGTATTGGTCCCAATATTGAAGAAAATTCCAGATTGGGTATCGGTGACAATGGGCCGATCTATATCGGCCGATCTGTTCAGTCTAATTCTATGGTGTGTGCTGTGAGTGACGTCATATGCAAGCAACACGCAATGCGGAAGCCCACATTGTTTTCAAAATGGAGCGAGCGAAAGGATCGGCTATCTGGAACTTTTTCACACTACCTCAGCCAACAAACTCGACAGCTACTTGCAATACCCGCACAGTAAATGTTCCGAGGGGCAGTGGTAAAACTTCAAGTTATAAGACAACCAACTTAATCAAGCACCTACAGGAATTTCACGCCAGAGAGCACGCAGAGTTCATTGAACTGACTAAACAAAACGTAGGCGGTATGAAGCAGCTAACTTTGAAGGAGATGAAGGAAAGAGGTGAAAAATTTCCACTTTTGTGTTGGATGTTAAAATCATTTTTGCGCTAAACTAAACCATTACAAAGAACTGACTGTTTATTTTGAATGTCTATCAAGCTTGTGAAGCTATTGGTTTTTAAGATTGTTGTACCGGTGCACAGTTATTAAATAAATAAGTAATTCAGTACATGTATGTCGGTTTATTTGTTTTTAAAAAATAGGAAAGAAATGTTTAAGTCAAGTCTGATGTTGCCTTGCATAAAAGAATGATCCCAGTCTTTTCTACACAATGAGACATACCGTTTGTTACCGTAATTCTGCGCTGTTTTTCTGTATTGGTATCGGTATCGGTATCGGCCGATACTAAACGTCAAATATCGGTATCGGAGTTGAAAAAAGCGGATCGGTGCATCCCTAATAATTAGCTTACCATAAGGTATTTTCTTTTAGCTATGCTACTAAAATGGCAACTTGTGCAGCTATGCAGCTAATTAGGTGTGAGAATTATAAGTAGAACTAATGGTACGTAGGTTCAAATGGGAGAAACATCACTAAGAAGCAAACACATTAGAGCACATTAGAGCAGCGTAGTGTGGCATGTTTGCAGCGTGCCTGCATGTCACAGTAACCATGTGAATCATAGTTAAAGCCTAAATGTAGTGGAAAGACGCTGGGAAAATAGTGAGTGAATTTCTTGCTTGAACTTCTGATTTTGTGCTCGGGTGAGCATGTCTGGAGGCGGAGACCTGTGTGTGTGACACTCTGTGAGTTAAACCACCACTTGCAAAAGAAAAAAAAAGAAAAGATTTTGATGTTTTTTTGATACAGAAATGGCAGCACAGCGGTGCATGTTGGTTAACTCCTTGCTGTGATAAACACACACACATACACATTCACACGCTCACACAAACATATACAAAACAGTCAGGCGCCTGCATGTGGTAGCTTCAGTTGAGTCACAGTTGTCTTGTCACGCCCCTCCTTGCTATGAACCTATTTGACCCAACCACACACACACCTACACAAACAAAACACAACACACACCAGATGCAAACATGCATTTGTAACCCTGAAAGGAAGTTTTAAAAAAATGGAAACACACACTCAATGCCTCTTTTTCAATCAGACACACACTCAAAACACACACCTCTTTCCTTACCTCCTGAAGTGTAGACATTCACACCCTTGGTGACTCTGACAACAGGGCTCATCTGTCAGCACACACATGCACACACGCACACACATAACAGAGGGGGAGAAAATAATGACCAGTGTGTGTGCGTGTGTGTACGTGTGTGTGCAAACAGCATGCACATTCCTGGAGCCGCTGACCCGGGCTCTGTGGGTAACCATGACGACCACTGCTTCACCATGGAGACGACCGTTACTCCCTTTACTAGCCCTCCTCCTCTCCTCCTCCTCCTTCTCCTCCTCTCTTGCTCCCTACCTCCCCACCCCCACCCCACCCCACCCTGTTCTCCTCCTCAGCGTCTCTCCGTTCACCAATGACATCAGACGATCCTCAAAACAGGAGTCAGGCGTACTCGCTCCATCACTCTGTTGCTCTTACTTTCCACCTCTCCTCGTCTTCCTTTCAAGGAGTATTGTTAGTAAGCAAAGCCTGATATGTCTTATTCCTCTGTGCCACAGAGCTCCGTTATTCTACAGAGAACATCATTGAGCCACGCTGCTGCACTGGGTGACATGGGGATTCATTACATGAACACTCACACTGTAGTTTATTTTGACTAAATCCACTATCCTCTTGCTGTAAATACTCACTAGAAAACCAAATGTGTATTAATCCACCATTGAAAATAGTTCCCCCCGGGGTGGCATTTAGCTCAGTTGGTAGAGCAGCCGCCCCATGTGCGAAGGCTCAGTCTTTGCTGCGGAAGCCCAGGGTTCGAATCCGACCTGTGGCTCTTTCCCGCATGTCGTTCCCCGTCTCTTTCTCCCCGCATTCCTGTCGCTCTTCAGCTGTCTCTATCAGAAATAAAGCTTGAAAAGACCAAAAAAAATAAAAATCTTTGAAAATAGTCCCCAACAAATGCACAATTTATGGAACAATATTTGCAAAAAAACAACAGTTATTGACAGTAGGAGGAAGATATTTAAGCAATATCACATGATTCAGATGTAAGCACAAGGCCGCGTGCCGAATGCCGAAGATAATCACAGCCGTGCTGATATTCAGTACAACTTCATGACCTCGAGTATGATATTGCTTTTATGCAACATGTTTACAAGCACCATGGATTGCTTTATGATACTAAGTGATGACAGATTATTTGTTTGTTTATTTAATCACACATCAACATTTTCCTGAACAGTAGCTTGCTAGCTTTGAACCCTTGAAGTCTAGAGGTTTGCACTTAAGCATCCAGACTTCTTTTCTCCTCTCCATCCTTTTCTGACATCCAGTCATAGTTTAAGTCAAATGTCATTTGTGGAAAATGTTCATGTTTGCTTTGCAAAGTTTGTTACAATTTAACCGTGTCACTGTGTATGCCTGGCATAGCTAACAAACATGAACAGCTATACTAACTTGAATGGTTTTACATACTAACCAAAATATTTTGTTTCCACAAAACATTTTCTTTTCTTTTCACACAAACTGTTGTAAGTTTCTCAACAAGACTTTTATAAAAAACAGACACTGGGATTTAGTGAGTGGATGCAAACAGCACATTTGTTCAATGGCAGCTCTGAGCATTTGCAGCTCCAAATGGCAATACCAGGTAACAATCTGAGGTGACATTTGTAAACCACAACAAACTCTCTAATGCTTACCAGTCTGGCTGGTCTGTGATTAAATTTATTCAAAAGAAAAACAAAAGGACTTATTCAAAGAAAAACGATCTGGCTCTAGTAAATCCAACCTTCTTTTTGCTTTGTCACTTCCTGTGAGTCAACAAGTTTTCCTACCATAAAGTCATAGCCGACATCTAGGGTGAACACAGCTTCTTAATCAGTGTGAGTGCTGTAGGCTGTAATCTTCTTTTGTAGCCCTAGTTCTTCATTTAGGTAGTTAAATGTGTCTTCTTGCGAAGAAATAAATCATGTTAGCCTTGTATGAAACAGTGGTCACACTACAAAGTGACATAGGTGAGACTAGAAGCTTGATGCGTAGTGACTCTTCCCCACACTAATTGGTGAACTGCTGTTAGTAAGTTAATGGTTAACTCGCTACCTGGTCTGACTGGGCTATCACTAGTCAGCCACAATATCTCCCAGATCTTCTACCTAATCTCTCTCTAATGTTTACTTCCTTTACACATCCTTTATAATCTGTGTGATCACTTTACACAGATTATTAGTGTGATTTTACTCTTCTCCCCACAAACAAATCCACTCGTGGAAATTTCATTGGAATATATTTGTTTTGCAGAAAAATCAAGCTGTTTCCTGACTTAGTATAATCACAAGGAAAAACTGGGTTAAACTGCCAAACTATTGTTAATGATTTTTGTTTTTTAAAAATATGCCTGAGAATACAGATTAACCTTTCATATTCGTAAAATGTATATTATAGTAACTAATAACACCACTGATGATAGGCTACTCATGAATCCTCATGCAATCATGTGATCTTGTACTTTACATGTCATTGTAGGCCCAATTTAATATGCATTACAATTTTATACAATACAACAGAAGGTTGTTGCTCTGTCTCTCTGTCAGTTACAGGATGCCTGGCCTGAAAATTGTTGAATATGCCTGATTCTCCAGATATAGGTACAGATCTGCGACAAATTAAAAGAAAATGAATGAACGAGTGGAAACTCATATCAAATGCAGATACTTTCATACAGGGCACAAAGGTCCCTAAATGGTTTCATGAATATGAAAATGATGTGAATTATATGCTTTGGCCGTCGCAGTCACCTGATCTCAAACTAATTGAACAGTGGTGGAATATGTTGGAGTGACATGTTGGTTATCACCCTCCACCATCATCATCAAAATACCAAATGAGGGAATATCTTTGAAAGTTTGATGTTCATCCCTTCAGTAGAGATCTAGAGATGTGAAGAATTTATTCTGAGGACGATTAAAGCTTACTCAGACACTTGATTTATCTTAATTTTTCATCCACCTCCGCCAAGGCTGCCTTATCCTAAATATACTACTTTAACATTTTAAAAAAGTTCTGACTTGGATGATGATCAAAATACACAAATAGTGACAGACAGACAATTTGTGATCCAGTTTCTCAAAAATAATGCAATATGTCTGAATTCACAATGTTTCGAAATCCTTTGGAAAATTCCTGGATCTGGATCTGAAATATTACTTTTTCATGTTTCCAACAAAACTCTATGACATAGCCTGATAACTGACAGCACTATAAACATTGTCTCCATGACAGAGGCAAATATCAGGCACATTGCTAAAGGGCATCTTGTGGATTTCCTATGTTGCTACTTTGTCTGTGCACGTACACAACCAATCCACCCACACTTAGATGTCACTACGGCTTGAATCACTACTTCCTGGCCTCTACACATTAATGTGACTGATCTGAGTTTTGTGGGTGGTTATGTCTGACCTTCACTCCGTGACGTTTCAGACAGGATGTCCTGGAGGTCTGTTACAGCACAGACAGAGCAGACTGTCAAGGGTGGCTCATAATCATATAGTTATCATCAGAATCCACCCTTAGCAAATGTTAAATAAATGGGGAGTAAGGGAAGCCTTTCCTCAGCTGTCCCCTGAATTGAATTGGTAAGAAGAGTGATGACTCTTATACTCCTTTGTGTGTCTGCTGAGGTGAACACCGTCTCTCTTCACCCGCTGTTTCGCTGTGCTTTCAAAAAGTCAATTTTTCTTAAATTTAGAAAGGCAGGCTCATTTTAAGATTGATGACTACGAATCTTTGAAATCTTATTAAGGATACTGAATGGATTTCGTGGGCCTCAGGGTCAGAAAACTTGCACTACCAATAAAACACCACATAAAAAAACGAAGATCGAAGAATAACCTGAAAATCTGAAATGTGAGGTTTTCTTCCACAGCAGCAACAGCAACCTTTTTTTTTTCTCCAAAGAAAGACAGACTCAACAGCTCTTTTATCAAGCCTGCTGTTTGCCTTTTTGTTGTGCCTCTTTTCAAAATGTTGTTTCAGCAATTAATGTTGCAGCTACTGTATTAACATATGTTCATAGTCATAGAGGATTTATTGCGCCTCATTAAAAACACAGATGGGTTGAAAATCCATTTGGACAGTGCGGTGTTCAGCTTTTACCAACACATGCTGTGTTGATATCTGCTGATATTGACACATCCTTCACACCTTTATGCTGCTGTGACGTGGAAATGACATTGAAAGTGTCAAAAAGTGAACAAGCCTCAGGGTGAATCAGGGTGAGTCAGTGGTTCAAGGCCAGAGCCATGTCGTGACAACACCCATTCTCCACTCATCTCATTTTTTCTGCTTCAGATTGTTGCTTTTCATGTGTATTTTCTCTCTCTTGTGTAGTAGGGTAAATAAATCAATGAGAGGCCAGAAGTAAACTATAAGTAAAGATTTTTAAAATTAAAGTGTTTACCGTTCTCTGTTTGTTATCTGGACACAAATATTTGTTCTGCAACAAGCTGTCAAAACAGAAAAAACAACTTTGAGATCACAGGGCACAAGTTTTAATGCTGAGGTGAGGAGATTACTATTTTGTGATTGCAAGAAAATATTATTGCATGTCCAGCTGTGAAGTGAAGACAAGGTGGAAGTGCCAAAAACTGCAGTTCCTCAAACGGCCACTTGAGGCCGGCTACGAAACAAGTCAATGTCCATAAGCCCCCATGTTAAAATGCCCAACTTCACAGCAGAAATAAACATGTTTACAGCCTGGTATAAAAAAAAAGTTTTGGTCTCTATAGATAATTTCCCCGAGCTTAAACCCCTGAGCTTTACATACTATTCTTCAGAAACATGTGGGTGACGTCAACGATACAACATCTCTATGTATACTGTCTATGTGTCTGAGCAGGCAGTCATGTTTTGCTCACATTGTTTATAGGTTTAAAGTCGGTGAGGGATCATTATCACTGCAGCAGCAACTCTGACTGGTTGTTTGTGGTGCCTGTTCTATGCCTGGCCAACATAGTTAGTGTTGACAAGAACTGCAGTGTGAGGTGAACTGGTCAGTCCAAAATGGGGCGAAAAGAGAAAACCTCACATTGTTTTCTTGTCTTATGTATTATTAATTGACAGGTGTCTCAGCCTGTCACACTCAGCCATGGTAGTTTGGGTTTTCTTGTGCACATTTGATGCAGTAAAATCAAACTCCAAGCTTCAAACATGTTCCATTAAAAACAAATGAGTTTTACTTTTTTTTCCCTGATCCCGAGAGTAAAAAATTCTCCATCGTTGTTCTTTTTCACTCTACTTGAGAGGATCAACATGTTTGAAGTGATATTTAGATCTCCGTGAAACAACTTCCTCCATCTGTTATAGCAGGAAATGAAAATCTTTGCTTGTCTGAACCCTTGTTTTCTTTTGTTTCATAAAACAATCACATTTTCTTCCAAATCCAACCCCACATCACAAAATTTAAAATGCAGTGTAGGTGGCTGTTAAAAGCTTAAAATTGTCTAACCAATGATTTTGTAGGTTAATTACTGTAATATTTCAAAATGAATAATGATTTATTGATGATGAAATGCAGAACATCGCACCACGGAGAATCGTAGCAGCTGTCAACTAAAACCTAATCAAAGTTTCATTACACCAGTTTTATAGCTCAGTTTCAGAACGAATCATCAAACTCATTCGTGATGTGAGGTGAAATTTTTCCTCTGCTGCTCCGTGAACAGTGTGAGCTTTCTTCCTTTTCCTGTTTCTGTCTCACTTCGTCTCCACACTGAAACTGAGCTTTTAATAAAGCACAAACACCGTGAAAGACAAAACCACATACAGCTATATATAGAGCAGGTGAAATTTGGGGATTCGAGACAGCCCACGCTGTCTCCATTCATATTATTGCAGAGCGGTGGCGTCATGCACCAACAAAGGTGACACCACAGGTACTTAAGTCTCCCATCCTTGTATTTTTTCCCCTCTTCTCCCGTCTTTCTTTTATCTCATTACTTCCAGTCCTCGTCTGCATTCATCTTCCCTGTCTGTTCATCTGCACCGTTTCGCTCCTCATCACCTCCTTTTTTTCATCTCATGTCAAATGATCTCTGAGACCAGTTTGATCCCCAGACCTACTCCCTCCTCCTTCCCTCCTGCCGATCTGTCAGTCTTGCTCTATTCCTGATTGTCTGTCTTTTTTTTTACTCTCTCATTCTTATACTCATCTTGCTGCCTTTTTTCTCACTTTGTCTTTTGTTCCTATCCTCTTGTCACTTTACATGTCTTTTCCTCCTCTTCTGACCTTTCTATTATTTTTTTTTGTCCATTCTCATTCCCATCTTCTTCCCTTTAATCTAAACTTCCCCCAATTTTCCTTTTCTCCATTTCCCCGCCGTCGCTCTTCTGTGACATTAACAGCCTTCTTTGACTCTTTCTCTTTTCTGTCTCTCATTTCTTCATCTTCTGCATTTCCATCTGACTTTCTGCATTACGCTACTTGAACTTTTCCATCTGTCATCACAGACGACAGAAATTTGGCTTCTGAGCATTGCTGGCAACCCCCCACACACACAAAGGCCATGACAGTTTATCACATGACAGTCATATGTCAGAAGTTTCCAAATGCTCGGTTTTTCCTCCCCAAAACACCAGCATCATCATATTTAACCAGTTCTGGAATGATCAGAAACATTATCTTGAGTTGAAAAGAGCATTTTTAAATTTTTGTCCGGGTTGTTGTGCACATGATCTTCAAGTCTTCATCGTCTTACTTTTCTTTTACGACCTTTCCACCATTTTTGTCTCATAGCTTGTAATTCTCTCCTTCACTTTCTCCCTTCCCTGAAATGCCAGAACTATTTCCTCACCTCTTACCTGTCATTTCCTTTTGTCTCTACCTTATTGTCTTCTTCTATCAGCTTACCAGTCTGTCTCTCCACTCTTCTGTCAGTTTTTCTTTCAGGCTCTTTGACCCTCTTCCCCTCTTTTCTCTCGACTTTCCACTCTGTTCCTTTTCTCCTCACTCCCTCTCTCATTGACATTTCTCTGTCTCAACATCTCTTTCTTTCCCTCTCTGGGTCTCACTACCGCCAGTCACTCTCTTTGCCCCCCCATCCAACCACCACACACACACACATACACTCTTTCCTCATTCATATTCTACTTGTGTCAGTCTCCTTGGAGTTGCCTGAGGGAATCAAATCCACCTTCAAATTCATCTTTTTATTCTTCTTATTCCCCGTTCGACTCAAGGTCTTGTTTTTTTCTCTATTCTTCTCTTCTCTGTAGTGTGTGTTTGGATGAGTAAGTAAGTATAATAGTCTGTGCAGATTTACTGAAAATATTGTTGTTTACGACATTGCGAAAATCTGAAAAAAATACACATAAATATTGTAGAAAGCATAATCAGTAGATGTATATGCGGTATCTGTATGAATATAGAATTGCATCACTGAGTTTCTTCAGAAGACATTTCACTAAAAGCAAAAGATATAACAGACAAGGACAAGGTGAAATGTAAAAGAAAAAGAAAAACAGGATGAAAAAAGAGGAAAATACTGTCTAGTCTCTGTAGAGGACAGTCAAGGATGCTTGCAGCTTTAAAGGGTATCACCAGTGTTATTTAATTATTTCCCTTTTTCCATTAGGTATCACTGTTACATACTGCTGTTGGCAGTAAAGAGGCAAAACAAACCTCAGAGTGGAGTGAGAGGTAACCTTTCTACATTGAATCTTGCTTTTTCAATGAGATACAATTTTTTAAAGGGCAATGGAAATATGTAATAAAATGACCTGAGAGAAATCTAAGAGGAGTCTGTCCAGTAATGAGCTTTTGTTGCTTTTAACCACATCTCAGTCTTCATCAGCCAGTACAGATAGCTTAAGTATCATCACAAGATGTGACCAAACATCTAAAAATCAAAATCAAAAGAAGTTTTAGGGAGTTTTAGAGGCTTTGCTTCCTGCATTCTGGTGACTTTTAAAGAATGAAAATAAATAGAGAATGACATCCACACACTCAAATCTGTGCTAAAAATCTTCTCTCTTTAGTAAGTTTTGGTCAGAAACTCAAGAAAAACCAGGAAGGTAGACTGCTAAGAACTGAAAGTATCAACATAAAAAGTATACTGCAGCAGCATTTCTATGTTACATACTCATTTTAATTCTTAGAAAGATATACAGAATAATTCACCCTACTGACATGAACTTGCATGTATTTCTGGCATAAACAAATATCCATCAGTTTTCATTGATTTATTTATTTTTGGGGATTATTTGCTCGTGCCCATGTCAGTGTACAGCATGGCACCTGTGGCATGCCTGCAGCAGAGTGCTTCCATTATAATCAACTGAAGCTGCAAACACAGAGTCCGTGTAGCAGGACTAGACATCTAGATAGGCTGCCAATGCATTCAGTGCTTTCTGTCATTATAAAGTTGATGTAAATCTGCCAATCCAAATGTATTTCATGAAATCAGAAACAATAATACCATAGTTGGAAATATATGAGTCCTTTTTTCAGGATTTATGAAACAGACCTGACTTGTTTAGTTCCTGTAGCTGACAATTATTGTTTTCAGTTGGAGAAGAGAGTTTAGCATTTCTTTTGAAGCAGTAACGGTAGTCTCACATATCTGTCACATCTATCTTTCTTCATAGCTTTCACTTGTTTTGCATAAAATCAGCTGGTACATCAGCACTCCCTCGACAGTTTTCCATTCTGTAAGTTTCACCAATTACACATCAGAAGCCAACACATTCTCTGTACATAAAAAAAACAAAATGATTTAAGGTTTGATGAACACCCATCAAACTTTTACAACTGGTAATTGGATTGAATCGTGTTTGGTTAAATGATCACAGTCGTCTCATTTAAAATGACGAATTCAATACAGCTTCATTTCTCTGTATGTTGTTTGTCTTCATGAAGTTTTGAAAGTTGTGATTTCAGAAAGGTTGGGCACAGGAAGTAATGCTTTTATAATATGATTCCAGTTCAAGTTCACTTCACTGTGAATAAAGATAATTAGTCATGAGAGTTGTCATGAGAGGTGCAATGTAAAAATGCCACCGAAGTGAGTACTCACTACAAAGTACTACAAAATTGTCACCAGGTTTAAAGTATCAAAACAACAAGAAATGTACTTAATTATCCCTATAAGTTTTAACCCTCAGCTTTTGATAAAACTTGGTTGGTTTGGTTTGCTGGTTGTCATGCCTACACTTAGTGTAACCAGAGCATTAGTTAGTGATTTCTCATTAAAATGTGAGAGCTGCAGCTCCTCCCCTTCAAATCTTCCCCTCATTTCACACATCACACCAGCTACATTTGGCCTTCCAGCCACGCTAAGCTGGCAAGTTTTACATCCTAAAACTGATGGTCTATGAAGAGTCTACTGGGTGAATAAATCTGAAGACGATTGACTTAATTCATGCATTTGCTCAGACAGTCTGAGGCTTTGTGCTAGTAAAGTAAAGAGGACTGACCTCTAACATATAGAAGCTAAGAATGTTTTTTTAATGCATGTATCTTCTCGAAATAATGACAATAATTTATCACAATAAAATGTTTTCTGGAGATCATGGGATGATTACGGAGAATTCGAAAATGAGTGTGTGGTTCATTTGATCAGGGACGATTCATAACTGAACAGGAAGTCAAGGCAAAATTGTGTTTATTTGTTTTCTTTAGTTAGTCATTAGATCAGACAATCTTTCTTTATAATAGCCAAACATTATAATTAATATGAAGACTCAACTTTTTGCTTTCTTGTGATAACAGGCTCTCATATTAGCTCAAGACAACAAAACTCTCGTGATAATGGCATTAAAAACATTTGTCAGTATATATGGCGATGAAGCACAAATGTTGTCATTAACCTGCCTATGTTTATTTTTGCAAAGTCATGATCCATATAGTAGTTTTGTTGTTTTTTTAATCAAAATAGGAGACATTAAGCCATTTCCTTATCATCTAGTCGTTTCTGTGTAGTGGGAGATCTTTATGAAAACAACCTGAAATCACACTTCATACTCACACACAAATGGTGCTTTCGAATTTAGCTGGCTGAGCATAGGCTGTGCTCCATCATTCCTCCCCCTTCTCGCTCTCTCTCTGACAGGCCGGTGGGTCTCCTGGTGAGAGCTGACCTTTCTCCTGAAGGAGAGAAGGAGAGGGAGAGAGAGGAGCAGCAAACCAAGCGAGAGAGGTAGTGATGTGTGTGTGAATGAGTGAAAGATAATTTACCGGCATAGAAAGATAATTGTTTGTGTGTCATCAGGCGGAGATGTGCATGTACATACACAGTATGTTAGGATGCATGGTGGAGTGAATTATGAGTGTGTATGTGTGTGTGTCTGTGTGTGTCTGCTTCTGTTTTTGAATGTATGTGTGAAAGTGATTGTGTGTTAATGTGTTTGCGTGTGTTGTGTGTCACACTTGGCAAAAATGTGTGAGTGAGAAAGAGAAAAAGTGTGACTGTACGTGTGCGTGCATACCGTATGTCCATGGCTTGTGTGTGTGTGTGTGTGTGTGTCTGTGTGTTTAACTGATGGTAAATAGAGATATTTACAGCATTGTGTCTTCATGTGGTAGCCATGACGACGTCACAGTGGGAGAGGCTGTCTGTCTCAATGCATTATGACATCAATGTTTAACCTACAAAAAACACACACACACACAAATACACACACACACACACACACACACAGACTCTCACTGTTAGTGAATACAGCTGGTAAACACACACACACAGACACACACACACACACACACACACACACACACACACACACACACACACACACACACACAATTGCTGCTTGGTTACACACACAAACCGCACATTTACATAAAAATACATACACAAACACACACATGATGCCAAGCTGCAGGTGTGCGGCACTCCATTCTGAAGTGGAGAAACATGCACAGCTCTTAACCTCACACACACACGCGCGGACGCATACACACTCAAGTGGAGCAGGAAGAAAACCTGTTAACACTCAGAGGGAAGCGTGCAGGTCTCTGAAGTACGCTGTGAACACATTGTAGAATGGTAATGGTCTGTGTGTGTGTGTGTGTGTGTGTGTGTGTGTGTGTGTGTGTGTGTGTGTGTGTGTGTGAGACTGCCTTTTTTGTACATATTTGCAGAACATATTTAGAAACCACATATGTTGATCTTTTTTTTAATGTAATTATACAAGTAGCATATGTATCTAGATCAGGATGCATGTAATGATCACCAAGCACAGAATACATGTGTCAGGTTTTTGAAAATTCAAGTAAAGACACAGGTACAGTATATACCTATACCTACAATAATATGGCGTGTTAATATTAGTATGCAATGTTTAGCATGTTAGCATGCTAAGATTAGTACTGTGTATTGATATTACACTCAGTAGTACAGTAGTACAGCTGAGGTTTGCAGGAATTCAGCCCTTTTTTGGCAATCTTATCATGTCTGGAAGTGTTGGAAAAACTCGATCAGCACAGTCATCGTTATCTGGGCACCATGAATATCTATAACAATGTTCATGGTAATTCACTTGTAGCTATTGTGATTGTGACTTGGACCAGCAGACTGACTGACTGTCATCAACACCCCGAGAGCCAACTGGTGTCAGTTAACCATCTGAAACATAAAGAATAATCACTGTTTATTACAATCTAGGCCTTATTTTCATTGTTTTGGCCATCATTTCTATCAAGTCCAATGGGGTAAGAAACATGAGCAGTCAGACGATCAGACAGGTTAAAAACAAGGCAGCGGTTTATCCTTTAAAACTTTAAGACTCTATGTAAAACCAAGTATAAGTGTGCCTGAAATGTTGATAAGAACAATGTAGACAACTACAGGAAGCATAGTAGGGCAAAGTTAAACCAGTACATCTGGGTAATAATTTGACCTCCTCTTCCGAATAAACATGGCTAAACGGGGGTTTTGTTTACAACCTGTCGGACCATCTAACTGATCGTGTTTCTTACTCCAGCTGTCTGCTTTTAGCAGTGTCGCTGATTCGGTGAATACAAGATTATTACAGATAGGAATAATGGCCCAAACTATGAAAATAAGATCAAAGTTGCAATAAACTGTTTGAAAATCAAGCAGCAGCAACACTTGGCAATCAGATGCTGAAAGCGGGGAGAAATCCGTCACACAAGAGGTAGGCTTTCTGCACCAAGAGTTTCCTTAATGAACCAGAAAGCAATGCAGCAGCAACACATTAGTATTTTAAATGAGAGGAGGCACAACTCTCACCTTTAAAACAAACATCCTTCTTGCTCTTACTACGCTATCACTCTTACTGTCGCTCTTTACACCTGTTATTAATGCAGCTGAATGCATCGTGTAGGAATTAGAGGCAGACAAAGCAGACTTAGGAGAAAAAAAGAAATAAATCTCAGCACTTGATCTGAAAACATCCTCTGGCGTACTGTGAACATATCAGACTGATGAAAGTGTGAAATAATCTAAGGAAGGGTTTTTCCTCTGATGATATTGAGGTAAAAACGCGTTTCCAAATACTATCCATCACCTCACTGTGTGTCTGTGTGACATAATGGGTGAGATACTGCAGGTGTGTGGGTGGTGGAGACAGGAATTGGACGGAGAGAGAGAGAATGAGAAAGTGAACAAGAGGGAGAGAGAGAGAAGAGAGAGAGTGAATCATTCCCTGAACAGACCACTTCGACAGCGTGATATCAGATGCATTATTTGATGATTGGATCGGTGGCTACAAAAGCTGATAGATCTCCGCCTGAAATTGATTTCTGTCTGGATGTGACTCTCTCTCTCACACACACACACACATGCACGCCCACACACACATAGAGGCTATGAGACAGAAAGCCAGGGGAAACTAATTACCAGTTCACGGTGTGTCTGAGAAACCTGAACCTCAATGAAAACACCTGAAGGACTGGCAGCCTGGCAACTAGAGACAAAATAAATTGGGAAATTAATGTTCTATTATTGGACTGAGAATGTGTGTGCGGGCTGGTATTTTCACAGGGTCTGATTATTTGATCGCCTTTGGGGTCACTTTTGGTCCTTAAACTGCAAAAAGTAATACAGTTGCACTGTATATTGACAAGTGAACACAGTGAGTGTGTGAGGCTGAGAGTTCTTTAATTTAAAATAAGTGGATACCAAATTGTAAACATCAACAAGCAAATGATTTTTCTGATGCTTCGGGCTCTGCAGGTTCATTTATTCCCCCCATACTTTTAATTAGTCTTTTATTAATATTAAATAGCAGCCTTGAAGAAAGAAACAGTGCACTGGTGTGCAGCAGAAATAGAAGAAGATACTATTTATGGCTATGACTTTTTGTGTAGTACCACGTGTGTGAGAGAGTATTGTATGTGAGTCTGTGTGTTTACTCTTGTTGTACAGGTGATGATGAATAGTAAGGTGTCTAAAGTTGAGTAACATCAATGTAAATCAGTATAAGACAGACAATCCCAAAGAATCAATCTTAATTTTCAGAGCACTGGTTGCAAACTAGACCTTATTGTCCAGCGTCAGTGACCGACTCCACTAATGCTCTTGTGGCTAAATGGGAACAAACCCTGCAGCCAGGTTAGAAAATCTTATGAAAAGCCTTGCTAGAGGGATGGAGGCTCTTAAAGCAGCATATAAATGCCTAGTATTTTTAAGTGAGCTGGTCAACTATGTCATAGAAAAGGCAGCACTGATAAAATGATTTGGTGTTAGGGGATTTAATCACCAGTAAGCCTTATGGCTGTACCAGCTGCTAAAAGGCCTCAACACAGGCTAGATGCCTGGGGAGTTAACACAAGAAAGGACAGAGGCCTTACCTGAACTCTGGAGAGCTCGACTCGCTACAAGCAGTAATTTCACTTGTCTCCTGCAGCTGCGCTCGCAGTGCAAGTGGCAACCTATAACTTTTGGACAGCTTCCCCTCGTCGTACCACAGATCCGCAAACTGGTAAAGACACTTAAAGGGACAGTTCACCCCAAAAACATAAATACGTATTTTTTCTTTTACGTGTAGTGTTATCCATCTAGAGTTGCAGTGTTTTGGAGATATCATCTGTAGAGAGTAAACTAGATTGCACCCAGAAATATATTTGGAACTATTTTCTTTACTTCGAACTACACAACCGTATCGCTGCACAGAAAGAAGTGAGCAACTACGTATGGACGAGAGGCTGCAGTACTACAGCAGCTAATATTACAGCTCAGCCAAGGAGAACACCATTAATGTTTACATATACTGATGATATAAAAAAAGATGAAAACCAAAATAACCCCACCTTTATCCTTTCAAATTACTGCTGTAGCTCGTAATATTTCATAATAGTTCTGTGCTGTCAAATAAAAGGAAAAACTTCCCAGACATGAACATTTGCTGCCCTTTCTCCCTTTAAAATCATTGTTAATTGGACATCTCTGAGGTTTTGGACTGCTCAGGCTGATCAAACCAAATAAGACCAGATTTATTAGTTGCGGCCTCACATGAAGCAAAAATAGCAAATAGTGCAAATAGTGTGATTTCTAGTCATTTAAAAAGCAGCTAAACATCTCTGCCTCTGCTGCCCGTGTGTAGGAGTAACTTTAGTGGTTGTTACTGGTGTGTGTGTGTGTGTGTGTGTGTGTGTGTGTGTGTGTGTTGGGTTGGGTTGGGGGGTTACCTCTCTGTCAGAACTCTTCTGTCACACTCGGTAATGATCAAAGCCCTCCCTGGGACCCCCTACTGTACACACTCACAGCCAACCAGCCAACTGGACAGGAATTGCTCAGCCATGCAGCCAGCACTCCACACGGCTCATACAGGATCTCTCTCTCACACACACACACACACACACACACACACACACACACATTTATACATGCACACATACATACGCGCTACTTCTCTCCTGTTTCGTGCCTTTCATCCCTCCGGTTCCTTATCCTTTTTTATTTAATTCTTTACATCGTGCTGTGTATTTCTCTGCTGTTTCAGCTCCTTCAGTTCCCAGTTAAAAGCTCTCTGTTTAATGTGTCACCGCTTGTTGTCTCCGTCTCTTCTCCTGCAGGCTCACCTCAGCGTTACACTGCATTTTTCTTTATTCTTCTGGTGCTGGTTTCACAGTTTCTTTTTTTAAAATTCATTCTTACTCTGCTCACTTTGTTGCCAGAGTCGAGGTTTGAGACTTTCAGCTCTCCTGTTGTGTTCATAGGATTTCACTGTTTCAGTCTCTCTCTCGGTTTACTGAGATTATTATAATGAATGCATTTTTGTGACTCCTCAAAGTTTTCACTCTTTATTTCCACTGTCTTTACTATTTTCACCATTTTTCCATAATTTCTGTTTCATGCTGCCTTTCTTTCATTATTCAAATCCTCCTGTTTTATACCATTTATCTCCTTTCTGCAGCATAACTACTCTCCTCAATTCATTAGTTTCTTCCTTTATTCACACATACAGCCATAACGTTACACTACATTACGATCATATTTACAATTTCATATATAACAGACAATCTGATTATGTATCAAACAGGATGTTCATGTGATAAGTAAATTTAAAAAATAAATAAATAGAAAAAGAAAGCTAATGCAATTTGTCTCTCTCTTGACATATCAACATAGCACTAGTGTTTTTTGTTTCTCTCAGTTCCCTTCTACATTCTCGTGCCTTCCCTCTCTTCTGTCTGTCTCTCCTTTCATCTTTTCAGTGGTCCTTTTCATCAAAGACGTATCAGATTTGATAAATTTTGTTTTTACTGTTTTTTAACTTTTGGTGTCTCTGCATGAATCCCAGCCTCAAGACAGTCTTCAAAGGATGATATTAGCCTCACTTTCACCAACAAAATATTGCCATTGCTTAATTATCACTCTCTGAAGACTTTATTTTGTCAATAGGTGACAGCGCTGATGGACCATCGTCCCTGTGATTAAACCCTCCTCGCTTCATCATAAACCACTGATTCATGTTACGTCTCTTTCATTTTAAAGGAGAGCATACATCTCTCCTCACTCCACATCCACATCCCCTCCTCCAGGCCCCGCAACAGCCCACAGAGCCGGGAGACAGGAAATGGAGCAGAGAGACGTGACAACCCAGCACGAGACTGGAACCAAACCCACCCACCCACACACACACACACACATTTACAAACACGCACACACATATGCACTGATACACCAAAATCACCAGGAAGCTCCATTTATTTTCTGACTTGTCATCCCCAGAGATGTTTTTATGCTTCGCTCACAATTGCTTATTCCCCACGCCTGACATGCCGGGATATAGTTTTAAATAAGCCGTAAATGCTTTGGACTGCACATCAGGAACCATTTCTGACCTCTAACTATGTTCTGCTGGACACCGCTGTTAGCTACAGTGCTTCCTCATTTAATAAACCTCCTATTTTTTTCAGCATCTGCCTCAAACTGTATCACAATGTAATAGTTAACTGTTTTAACATGTTAGGGATTGCAGTCTCCCTTACTAGCTGTATATTACTAGTTTAAGCAGCATGCAAACAGCTAAAGCAGGTTTATCAAAGCAGCTGATATTAAATTGTAAACACTGGCACCTACTAAGGTAACAAGCTTATAAAGCTTGGAAAGCCAAAATTATAGCTGACTGAAGCTGAACAAGGTGCTCAAACTGACTTTGAACATTAAATTTCATTTGTTCCCCAGTGCATCAATCAAACAACAGTAGGTAGTCAATAAGCTGTTAAACACCCAAATGGGTGTTGATGTACAACATAGCTGTGAATGTTAAATTTTATGTCCAGCATAAACATGAACCAATCGGCTCTTTAACTCTATTAAAAGGGAACTCCAACAGTTATACACATCAAAGTTTATTTACAGGTCTTGGGGAGTACTACTGCTATTGTGAAAAAAAGTTGGATGAATCCTTTTATGGCTCCAGAGGGAGCCGCATGAAGTCTGATAAATCAAGTGCTGTCACTTGAGTCAGCGTTTGTTTGGAGCTGATAAGTTTGAAAATGGAAAAAAAAAAACAAAAAAAAAAAACTCTGAAGCTGAAGAGTTAGAAAGCAGTGAGTTTACCAGACGTCTGTAGCCCACTCCTCATCTCTGCTTGAGGCTAGCAGCTTGAGACTACTAGCATAACACACCTGGATCTCTGACAGAAGTGAAGTTGCATTGTGGGTAGTGCAGGTGCCAAGCTTTGACAAGGAAGAGGAATGTGTGGAATAAAAAAGACGATATGTCTGGTGTTGCTCGATTAAGTTTGATATTTTTTCCGACAGTGTTGTAGCAGTGCTTTGATAAATCAGTTTTTTAGGTGCTATTTTTGACAATCATGCTTGTGCTGCTGTTCATGGTCAGCTCGTGGTTAATTACTGTAGCTAACAAGCATCATAAAATGAATACGCTAATTTCAACATTCATTTTTCAGTCAAAACTTGTGCGTTTCTACTGAAGTCTATCGAGACAACCAAGAGTCACATTGAGAAACCGGTAAAAGTCAATTTAATAAAAAAACTACAGGGGGCTAAACACACTTCTTTACTGCAAGTAATTTCCTATGAAAGTGAGACTAAAGCCTTGTTTTCCTCATAAAATGAATATCACTGTAAGCTGTATTTCCTTTGACTTCAGATGAGAGCAGATTTAAATCTGATTGTGTCATATCAAATATATTTGCACAGCAGTTTTCTCTGCCACTGGTATTGGTGCGTCACTCCATCTTGAGACACTGCCAACCTACCTGAAAGAATCTCATTAGTATTGGTTTCAGCTGAGACTTGTCTGATGTCTGACAGTCTACATGCTGTTTCAGAAGCTTCTCCACGCTGACGATTTGGCGAGGGGGAGCAGAGCTGTGTAAGTAATAAGAGGATAAGCGTGGATTTTGACAAAAATAGCCTGGTCTATATGAATACAAACTATTTCTCCCTCGCTTGTTAACCTAGACAAAATGGAAAAAAATGTAGCACTGAACTGTCTGTATAATAAGCCGCAGCACATGCCCCACACTAGACATAGGTGTTACCCCAAAACCTAAATCAGACCCCAGAACTGGATCACCAGGCTCGGTCACTCACAGATTACTATACTATAGCTGGCCGGGGCTGACTGTGCACTGCATCCAGAACAAAGCGGAGAGACAGCAAGAAAAGACAGAGGGGATAAAAGAGCAACCCCAGAGAGGACGATTTTGAAAAAAACCTGCATCATCGGCTCTGCGGAGCTGAAATCCCCTCTCTCAGCTCTCTGGCTGGTGAACAGCATGGAGCTACAATGGCCAGCAGATTCCCCCGGATTTGGAGCACAAAGGGTGGGCAATCGTCCACTCAATAACCCTCAAAACCCCCTCCACCCTGCCACATGCATCCCTCCTCTCATCGCCCCATACTCCATCCCTCCATGCACATGGACTTCCATTCAATCTGACCACCAATGGCTGCTACAGCCTCCTGAATCAGTAGCTGGCCAACTGAAACAATACAATACATGTGTGTAAATGTATTTGTGCACCCACACTTTCACAACAAATCCTGGAGGTTTTAGCCAACTGTCACTGTCCTGCCAAACAAGAATGTCAAAGTTGTGGTAATTGGAGTTTTGCTCCAGGCATAAATCACACACACGTTTGAATCCTTTTGGGTGTGAGGACAATTACAGTGCCTGTCTTTATTCCTGGACACTAATTCTAATCTTAACCATGGTTTCACCCTAAAATAAACTTTAATTACCACACTTTGCAGAAATATCAACACCAAAAAACTTGAATGTTTATTTAAGGATTGTGATTCATACACAGACTTTCCATTAGCTGTGAATATGTGTTTATAAAGTTTTAAATCCTGGATTCAAGTTCAGCCTTGTCCAGGGCTCATTAAAAGTTACCTGTTCTCGTCACAGGTGGACCTAGCAGAGGAGAGCCCGTGACCCATTTCCAGTCCCCACCCTTAGCTTAAGAAACTTATGGCTTCAAGTTTATTGCAGCCAGGTGTTTAGTGCACTTGAGTTTGGCATAATCATTAGGTTGGTCTCAGACAATTAAACAATGCGACGATTAAGCTCAATTAATGACTAATGTCTAATGTCTCAGGCACTGTTATGTTCCTGCCTGAAGCGAAGGTACGGAGATGGCAGCAGGTGGCTGAGTGTACCACAGCGATGGAGCATCCACTTAGCCAAGTTACAACTGTGTGTGTGTATGTGTGCATGTGTATGTCTGCATTTCCATGAGACTGAGCCAAAGCCTGACTCTAATCACCAGGATTGTGCCACTTGTGTCTGCCATGACAGTGATAGTAATTGCAGCAGCATTTGGCTCCAGCGCTAATAGAGGTGTGATGAGCAGCCGGGCGGCTGCTGTGACCGATTGCCTCTTCAAAAGTGGACATCAGAAGGTCTTTAATACGACTCAGCAGTGAGTTTTAAAAAACAAACAATTAATTGCAGTTTTGATGTTTTATTTTTCTTTTTTGCGATGAAAATTCATCTGTGACAAAAAAGGTGGAGGAAGGCAAAGATAGACAAGACAAGACTTGTCTAATTCAAAAGAGCATTTATTCAAGCTAGAATCACAAAAATGAGTTATGAAGAGGAGAACTTTTCTTAAAATGAAGAAGAATTTGTAGAATTAAACACACACTGTTTGCCAGTCACTTTATTTTTGGCTTTAAAGAACCACTCCATAGTGCTCAAATGCACTTCATTCACAGGCTGCTCGGACTCACCCTTGGGGACAGGAGTAGAACAACTGAAAAACAAACAGTTACTGTAATATACTGTAGACTGGGAATATGATCAGGATGGTTCTGTGGAGCTATTTATTCTGTTCAACTGGGAGGAGACCTCGAGATTGACCTAGACATATCCTGCCGGGATTATGCATCCCATGTGGCCTTGAAACCTCCCAGGGTGTCCCTGGAGGAGCTGTAGGTCATGGCAGAGGAGAAAGACATCTTGGCTCCCATATTTTACACTTTTCCGATGTTTTATTTTAAGTTCTGATATCCATATCCATCCAAGACATATTTGTGGTTTTAAGTACCAAAAACCATCTCAGTATATTTCCACATCTCTCTAGCAAGAACAGGCGATTTGTTTTGCCTTTTGTCTCATTAATATTAATGAGCCTCTCATCTTATTCGGTGGGCTGTTGTGAGCATGGCTGACGGCGGTGACTGTACAGTTGTGACATCACAACCTTATGAAAGTCCTGAGGTTTAAAAGCAGTTTCTGAATACAGGCTGTGTGCAATTCTCCATGGATTGAGCATTTTGATATTTTTACAGTGTTGTTATGCCACCTAGACCTGTTTTATAATCAAAACTTTATACAATATGGACCTTTACCTTCTGCCAGCATTAACCAGAATGAGTGGTGGATGGCTCATCTGGTTTTGCATCTTTTAACCATGATTAATGCATAACCTACATCAAAGCCAACAATTTCTCCATAGCACAGATGTTGAACTACCTTAGTTTGTTTCCATTTACTTCAGTACACTCTGAAAATGAGGTTGTATAAATTCACACTTTGGTCTGTATGATTAGTGTTAGCTACATTATCCTTGAATGGTAACTGTGACAACCCCGACATCTGATGAACAGCAACTTTTATACAGCAAGCGGGCCAAACTCACATTTGACAAAAGAGTCTGAGATATTTCTCAGGATAAGTGAAAACTTTGACTTTCTGGAGGTGCAAGAGGAAAAGTCAGAGAATCACAAAAATAATTAGGCTTCATCCTTTGGGGACCATAAATGTCTGTACCGAATTTAATGGCAATCCTTCCAGTAGTTGTTGAGATATTTCAGTCTGGACCAAAGTGGTGGACAGGCCGACACTGACATCCCTGGAGCCACGCTGTTAAGATGTTAAGAATGAGACAGACTTGATCTTCAGTTTGACATCTCAAGGACATTTCAGGTCTGTGTAAGTTTTATTTTTTAGATTTTAATGCCACAAAACTGAAGAGACACAAACTACCGAACATCCACCTAAATCAATAATCAAAAGTTCAATAGTCAAAGCGTATAATTAAATATAATATATATAATTTATCAGGCTTGATTTAGTGTAGTTAATAGTATTTTTAATTAAAAATGTGTCAAGATCAAGATATGTGTCCATGACCCAGAGCCTAAACAAACTGTGATGTTATTTATTTTTAAAAATACTTAGTAGGTTATTTTTTTCTATTATATGGTTTTGAACTGAGCATGACACAGCACTGGTCGAGGAAATATTTTCACTGCTCACTCTTTCCTCAGGGATTTTATATACACCAGTTTCATGCAGCTCCAAACATTCAATCAGTCCTAAACCCACAGGTTAACTCAGAAATGTCACACAATTTGTTATTACTGCAGTATTATCAATCAAAAAGTCGAAGGGTACAAGCCGTTTATGGACATTTTTTACAATCAATCCCAACTTTCTTTTTTACAACTGTTCTTTTCAAGGCTGTGGGTTCGGGGACGAGCCGCTCGGCATCTCATTCTCTGCTAAAGAGACATCGGCAAGCGGCTCATCTGACCCACAAAAGGTTAAAAATCTGATTTTCTGCTCTCTTGTAAATGTAACCAGTGACTCATACCACGCTGCCTTCAAACCTGGCTCTCACTTCTAAACAGTTTCTGGGCAAATGACCAATGCTATCAAAGAAAAAAGCTTTGATTCCCATGGCATATTTATTGATCATAACACTGCCCTGTGATATGTGCTGCTAGAAGGGGCGCTCTCCCCTGAATATCAATGAAGTCCCACTGACAGGCAGATAGAGTGGGAATATCATCAAGGGCCTGTTCATATTTCATATTTCATGTTTTTTCTATTGCAACCTATTCTCTACTGTTGTGTTCAATTCTGCCTCGCACTATTCATTTTCTGATGTGTATTTTTTCACTCGCCTATTTCAGTCTTTTCTCACTTCTCCTCCTCTCACCGCTCACCTTCTCTTACCCCACTAATTTTTCGTGTGTAGTCACAGAGCGTGCCACAGTCGGGCGAAGGCAGACAGAGATTGTAGGAAGCGTTAAAAAAATATTCTCTCTGTTCTTTTTTCAAAGAATCAAACGCCTAAAGCAATGATCAAAAAACATCCTTTCTTTTCAACCTTTTTTTTTTTTTTTTTACCGTTTTTCCCCATGCAGTATCATTCTGGTTTATCACTACTGATCATTTGTAACAGTAGCTGTAAATGTAATATATGAAAACATGCAGCCTCAGCTTAAGATTTTTTTTCTCAGCATACCCACCTGTATGATCGATGCATTGAGAAAAAACATTGAAATAGCCAGATCAAAGCCCTGATAGAAATTGTTCCTGAATTTATTAATTTGTTGTTCAAAGTAAGAATACAGACAGTTTTATCAAAATATATCTTTCAAATGAGGTGAACTGACCTTTCTCTCACTTTGTAAGATTTCTTGAAGAGAAAAATCTATATACCATACATACATGTGTTTCATCTAGTTCTCCTAAGATGGGAGTATTTTTCTTTGCAGATGCTGAGGAATTAAAATTCCCATCATCTCCAGGTTGACTACTGTTTGATTACAGTTGTAAAATCTTGGTTACGCTTCAACGCTGCCGGATGACTCATCTTCACATCCATATTCACAATACAGAAGAGCACTCTGCACATTATGGTCTTTTTTACAACAGTTGCCAATGCACATGTGTCAGCTAATAAGTTTTGTTCAGAGTCATTTTCATTTACAAACTCAAAACAAAAAAATGGAAGTAAATGAGAAAAATAACGAACCATGCTTTGCACTGCACGTTTTTGATAAGCCAGATTGCTTGGCGTAAAGTGGCAGTCAATCAGATCTTTTTTTATTTTATTTTTTTTATTTGCCATCCTCATCGCTCTGGGGATGGCAATGCCTGTCAGTTGGTCCACCACTTTGGTCCAGACTGAAATATCTCAACAACTATTTGATGGATTGCCATGAAGTTTGGTACAGACATTTATGGTCCCCAATGGATGAAGCCTAATGACTTTGGTGATACCCTGACTTCTCCTCTTGCACCACTGGCAAGTCAGAGTTTTCACTTATCCTGTGAAATATCCCAACACCTACTTGATGGATTGCCACAAACTTTTGTATGGGCATTCATTGTTCCCAGACAAGAAGTCCTTCAAATTAAACGACAAAAAAAAAAAACATTTGGTCATGCCCTCTGGAACGACACAGCGTTTTCTGATCTGACCTAACTCTCAGGAGGACAACATTGTTTCTCTGTGCCTTCCTAAACCTTTACAAATCACTGGCGTTACCCCAAGAGGTCAACACACTGCAACTTAAGAGAACAAATGCAAATAAACAAAATTGAAACAAATATACTCACAGAAAAAAACAGAACAAGGTGATGAACATGTGAAGAAAAGGCTGTCAACATTACAATTTAGCTCATTTTTTTAACACAGACTTCAATAACTTCATGGGTCACAAACCATGACACATGTCCCAGCCATGTTCATCATTTTTTAATGTTTTGTGTATTTGGTTGTGTTCTCTCACTTTCTTTTTTCTAAATGTCGTCGTACTGTCAGCAGACATATTTGTTGTATTATGTGACAAAAGTTAGGTTTGATTAGATTTGGGCACAAAAACCACTTGATTAGCCTCGGTTTTGGGAAAGATCATGGTATGGGTTGAATTAAGTAATTAGGTTAGGCAGCCTTCATTCTCATGCTTACGATAATAAACTTGTGGTTAAGGTTATGTAACAAGACATACACATGCCTAAAAAACAAAGTTGACTATTGGTTGGAAATGGAAAAGAAACAGTAATATGGCTGCTCAAGGGCTTTGACTTTGTAATATAAACAGACATTCTGGGGCATTTGTTGAAACAACTAATTGTGTCGGTCAACTTGGCAGGACAGTCTCATCCCAGATAATTTATGGTGATCCATTAAGATTTCATTTAGAGCCATCATCTGGTCAACATTTTCATTTGTCCAATACTTACAATAGTTTATGACCAAATACCCTCAAAAGTGTTCCTATCCCATCAGTCTCAGCATTTGTGTTTAATGCTATTAGCAAATATTAGCATGCTAATATTAGCAAATATTAGCATGCTAATATTTGCTAATATTTTAATGGTAAATAACACTGACATCAGCATATTAGCATTGTCACTGTGAGCATCCTAGTGTGCTGATTTTAGCATTTAGCTTAAAACAAGTACAGGCTCACTAAACTGCTAACATGGTTGTACACTCCAAGTTATCCCTTGGTGTGATATTTTATGCACTTTACTCTCCAAAGTCCACCTGTCAACTATTGGTCTCTGCACTTATTTTCTGTTCATAAATGTTTGCTATCGCTGCTATCTTCCCATTTTTCTGTTTATTCCCAAAAAGCTGCTGCTGTTGTTGTTGTCGTTTCCTTAGACATAAAACTCATGGGGGCCCACTGGTATAGCGAGTTCAACCTTTATGGCACGTCATTGCCTCTATCTCCTCCCACTTTCCTGTCTTCTGCTCCTATCTAATATAAATCTAAAGCAAAAACAAAAAAAACAACAACAAAACATTATCCAGAAACACTTACCTGACATCAGGCTTTCAAATGTAATAGCCTGAATCAGTAATACTGAGATCAGCATCAGCTGTTAATACAAACAGCAATACAGCCTCTGTTATCACTACAAAGGCCTGTTTGATAGCACAAATAATCAGGTTGGACTGTTACAGTGACTGATATCTTATCTCTGTTGTGTTCATCCTATTTGCACTTGATCTGTGAAGGGCAACCTAGCTATTTGTTCTGATGAACCCAAGCAAAGGGCTCTCAGACATGTCTATTACTGCTCTAAAGTGACGTTTAAGATGTGAAAGAAATGGCATCTGTCTGCTGTCTTTCAGTGCTATAAAAAAATACTTTTGTTGCTTTATGCATACATATTTCTGCTTGAAACAGCAACTGAGAAACTGCAGAGCATCGCCAACATTTTTAATCAAATCTGTTGCACTTTGTTCACTAATGCAGCCCTGAACATGTCAGAAGTCATTTTATATTTAATTTGGGAATAGCCTTTGGGGTTTGAATGTTTAACACAGCATCAATACTGCAGTTGTAAAGGTTAAAGTTACAGTTAGGGACCTAGTGTCCTAAAGAGTTTAAGGTATAAACTAAGAGCTGGGTTGCAACATTATTTATCATTTGGACATGAGGAAACTCTCATCTGACCTTCTTTTCTTTCTCTATTTTAAACAGCCTCTTATGATTAGAGTGATGTGTCAGCTTGACCATGCTGGGCCATTATTAATAATACCATCATTATTATTATTTGTCTTGTTTTAAAGGGAGTTTTAGCATCATGTTGAAGTCTGACTTTCAAAGACTTGCAAGCTCTGAAAATAAATAACGAAACCTGAATCCTTGTCATAGTCTGTGGAATAAACATGATAAACATTAAAGTCACTGAAAAATATTGGAATCAGTTTTGTCCTTCAACACCTAGATGATGATTTCCCTTTCACACAATCCCCTTTCATCTGCCTCACTTTATTCACCACCCTTGGATCAATAAACACCATTTGCAATAATCCTATTTGCTGTAACACTCCTTGATACCAGATAGAGGTTTTGCTTCGTTACCCCCATCAAAAGTGCACAACATCCATGAATGCTGAGTCCAGTCCATCCAGTGTGGCCATTATGTAGCCCAGAATTAGTCATTAAGGTGGATGGATGTAAACAGTATCTTGGAGATGGACAGTCTGACACAACTGCATGTTTACTTTGTGAAAACATCCTGTTTCTGTTTGTACATGCTTGAGAAGCAAGAGTTATTACTTAGGAGTCCAGCTTAATGACTCAATCAGAGTTGATTTAAGGTTACGAAGAAAGAAGTGTAAGAAAAGTAGCAATTCTTTGTGTCAACTTATTGACCTCCATTACAACAGCAACACCCACATGTGGAGAGGTTTCTAAGAGCTCTTAAGGCGACTGTAATCAATATTTTTACATTAACAAATGTCCACATGACTTTTGTATGTGAAAGCGGTTGTTCTTAGTTCTTAGCTCTGTATCTTCTAGATGTTTTACTATTTAATAAAACATTCGCTAAATCAAGTGATAAAATGTAAGTGCTGGGTTCACATCTTGTTTCTGCTGCCCTCAAGTGGCCACAAAAATCATTTAGTTATTGCAGGTTTAATAAATTACATATAAGGTATTATATTGTTGGCTGTCAGACAGCTGATCTAAATTTATGGTATTATGGAATCATCTAAACTTAGATAATTACATAAACAACACCTTGAATTCATTAAGAGTCAGTTGTTTGATAAGTTATTAACACATCTTTCTGTGCCTCTATAATTCTGTGCCAGGTAGATGTCAGAAACATATTCTGACCTGCCTTGGATCATTTAAACATTCTGACGTGCTTTATTGGCCGACATCCCAACGCCATCACTTTGTGACTGAGACTTGAGCCATGTGTGCTGTGTCACCTCTCAGTCTTCTTTATAGGCCTATCCATCTTTCTCTTTCACTCTATTTAACTCGTTTATTGAACTTTATTAAAGCAGGCAGTTCAGAACAAACCCGTCTGACTATAATGGCCCCGAGAGGAGGAAATGATGCTTAACAGTGATTTTACTTTTAATTTCATTACAATCAGGAATGAGGATGGGGGGAGGGCTGGCTATGTTACGACTTCTACACTCCTTTGATGCTTCATTTTCCATCTTTCTTTTGCATCTCCTCCTCCCACACATAATCGCTCCTCCTTTCTCTCAGTAGTCCTTCCCTCCCTTTCACCAGCTCCTGTCCTCTTTGGCCTTTTCTCTCTCTCATTCTCTCCTTCCCTTCCATCATTCTTCCTCTTCCCCTCTTGTGTCCTCTGGCACGTTCTTCACCTCCTCTCACCTCTCCCTCTGCATTTCCTCACCCTTCTTACACTCTCCTCTACCCTCCTGTTCATCTTATCTCTCTCATGTTTTCCTCTTTGGACTCCTTCCTGCTGTCTTACTCCTTCCTTCCTTCCTTCCTTCCTTCCTTCCTTCCTTCCTTCCTTCCTTCCTTCCTTCCTTCCTTCACCCTCTCCCTCCTCTCCCTCTTACCTCATTACTCACTCCTACTCCCACCTCCCTCCTCCTTCTTACCCATTTTACCATCAATCCTGTCTTCCCCCCCTCTGATGCTCCCACCTTCACCTCCTCCTCCTCCTCCTCCTACTCCCTCCCTCCTCCTCCTCCTCCTGCTCTGCCCGGCATGACGTGGGACCAGATCAAGGAACTGTGTTGCCGGGAGTAACAGGGATTGAGAGCGACACGTTGGAATGCAACTCCAGCCGAGCCCCTGAGAACAGGAGGAGGAGGAGGAGGAAGAAGAAGAGGAGGAGGTGGAGGAAGGGGAGATCGAGAGCAAGTATTTCCACTTCATCCCTGTGAAGTGTTTCTCCTCTTTCTTTTCTCTCTTATCTTTCTATTTCTTGTCCTGGTCTCCCCCTTTTTGTTTTACCCCTTTCATCTCTTATCTTTATGTCTATCCTGTTGTGCTCTTTACCAAAGGCTGTTATTCTCCATGTTTGTCCTTTTTGCAGCTCTGTCCCTCCTTATCTCCTTTCTCTCCTTCATTCACCTGTCTCCCTCCTCATCTTTTACCTCATATCACCCACTAATAACTCAGTTTGGCTTTTCTTTTCTTTATTTTCTCCACTTTCTTGCTTGACTTTGGGGCTTCATGTTTATCGGCTGCCGGTCAGGCTGCACACCCGGCCGTCTTGTTTGTCTGGCTGCTCGCAGTGTAAATGCCAGTGAAAGTGATGGAGAGAGAGAGAGGGCAAACACACAGAGATGCAGATGGACACACACACAGACACAGTCACACAGCTCCAATGTGCCACCACACACACACACACACACACACACACACACACACACACTCTACTTTATCAGCAGAATGAAAGTGCTTTCTGGCGGTATTTGAATGAGACAGAAAAGAACCCTATTCAGCCCCTCTGCCCAGCTTTTATTAACACTGCGCGTCACTGAGGCGACATAAGCCTCCCCTCCCTTACACCCTGTCTGTCTCCACACACACACACACACACACACACACACACACACACACACACACACACACACACACACAAGCAGAGGGAGGTCTCCTGTTCAGGTATGATGATGCCCCCTCCTTGCATTTTTTTTTCTTTCCTGTCCCTTTTCTCTCATCCCTCTTTTTCGTTAGCTCCTCCTCACTCAGGGGCTTTTGTTACCTCAACCCCCTTCTCTCTCCTCTCCTTTTCCACCCCCCCCTCCCTCCTCCACTCTCTCTCTCTCTCCCTCCCTCCCTCTCTCTCTCTCTCTCTCTCTCTCTCTCTCTCTCTCTCTCTCTCTCTCTCTCTCTCTCTCTCTCCCTGCCTGTTTGCCTCTGCCGCTGAATGGAAATACGCACAGATGCGTAAAGGGGCGATCAAACTCCACATATCCACCGGTGGCAGCGGCAGCATCACCGACCCTCTTCTCTTAGGACAAGAGGACTGAGCTGGGGAACAAACTACTATTTTGGACACTTGTTCAGGCCTCAGACAGAAGCGATCAGAAGCACAAGGCTGGAAGCCCACCTGTTTGACGCCGGACTCTTTTTGCGCGGATCACCCGGCGGGGCTGAGGAGCTCCAACACCCCAGCCGGTGGACGCAGCGGAGAAGCGGGTACAGAGACGGAGGAGGGACCTGAGGTCCCAGCTCGGATGCATGGATGCTCTCTTCTTCATCTTCATCTTCGTTTTTTGTTTTTTTTCACGAGCTGCTGTTGCTCGTCTGTGGCGATCCAGAAATAGCAGCAGCCCGTCTAGAGGTTGTGTGAGGGAGCGTCTGATGAGGGTTATTTGCGGCAGTTGTTGTGATTTCAGCGACGTATTTGCCCGTTTTGTGTGATTTTTTTTCTTTGTGTGTCTCTCTCGTCGCCTCTATTTTGAGTTTCCAGCTTTGATGCCACTTAGTCTGCCGGAGTCGTACTAATTAGCAGCTTGATTGACAGCTCGGTAATTGGATTTATTTCATATCCGCTCCTTGAAGTTGTGAAGCCTCTTAAGGCGCGACAGGAATGGTTTCTCAGCCTTTATTTCTGTACAAAACAATAATAACATACCTACTCTAGACTTGTGAGGATTTTGGTAGTGGTTGTGATGTGTGTATGTGTGTGCGTGTGCGTGGAGGGGGGTTATTCTAATTTTAATGCAGTCACCTTCCAAAATCTCTTTTCCAAGTCAATCCTGGAGCTTATGCTGCCCAACAATACAGGACTGAACAGATGTGTATTCCAGTCTGAAGAGAGGGGTTATTTTATATTCTACAAATATATCACACAAAACATAACCATCGGAAATGTTCCTCTTCAGACTTAATATACTTGCTTACTTTCCAGTGTTGATTCAGGAATTGTCCATATGTGGCAGAATGAGGAGGTCATCTCCTGATTAAAGGACTAGTTGGTTGTTCTGTCACTGCTCCCCCTGGCAGTTAAAAAAAAAAAAAACTTGATTTGATAAAAATGTGTTTTCATGTATCTTTTTTGAGTTTGCAGCATCTAGTTTCTATCCAAGAGACAACAGGTGCCACAAAGCTCATTGGTGGAAGACTTGACCCCACCTCTTAAAGAGCAAATTATTTGCTTATATATTTTTTTTTATTCAAAATATTTTAAAGTTATTAAATATTTGCACCACAGCTGTGATATTTTCAAACGAAAAGAAAAGTTATATCTGTTTTTAGACATTCAAACACTTCATTCTTATAAGAAAACCATATTTGCATTAAACTTTTTGTTCGATTTGTAGGTGATATAGATTTGAACTGTATTTCTATTTTTCAGTTTTTTGCATTTTTAACTCAAACTTTTCTTTAACATTTCTGTCTGGAGCTGTTTACCTGTTAGCATAGGTAACTGAATGATTGTTTCTTTTTCTTTCCTTCTCTTTTTTCAAGGTTGCATAAAGGGATGAGGTGAGCAGGTATGAAGATTATAGAATATAGACATGTTGTACTCTCAAACACTTATTATTCTAGAGTACAATATGTAGTACGTACAGTATATATATAAGGATGGGAAAGGACAGACCTTTCCAATCCAAAATGGGACAAAAAAGGACTGCACCATCTAAAACATGGCAGTGTGTGAAGGTTACAAATATTCGTCAAATGTGAAGGAAGAATTCTCATACATCATATACCAGGGTAGTTCTGTCTGATCTCCAAGAGCCAAGAGCTACAGTACACAGTTGGAAATTTAGCTGCCTTGGAGGCAACACTGCAGGGATAAAAAGCCCAATTCTGTGCTTTCTGGGTGGATGTCACCCTGTTGCCACACCTCAACACTGCTTGGAAACTCTCATCCTTGATGAAGCTTGTTGTGCTTTGCCTCACAGATTCTCTTTTGGTCTGTTCGTTGATCAGTCCTTGGTCCAGCATGATGCTGTATTCCCAGTATACTGAGTATACAGGGCATAGTATTGCCGTCTATCAGCTCTGTCTACCTCTTTGTGTGCAATGTCCTTTGCCTCCTGTTTTCCAGTTTTGCTCGCCCCAGGGGTTTTTATTTTAATGTCTTTCCATCTATCATCTGACCGTGTGTGTGTGTGTGTGTGTGTCCTTGCTCCAGTCTTCCCTTTGCCCAGTGCGCTGTATGGCTTTTTATTCCTATCTGACTGTACTGATGGTTCATATAGGGATGGAAGCCATGCACCGCGCTGGGAGCACAGCACACTGGACCATGAACTCAAGCCCTGTCACCTCACACACACACAAATACACACACACAACTATATGTATAAGCACACTCTCAAGAGCGTACATGCTCACAGAAGGCAATAAATGCATGCGCACATCCAGGAGACCGTGAAGTGACAACCTGTCACACAGTCACACAGAAATATGGATGCACATGCACTCCGCACATAAACATGTCTTCATTTATGCGTATGCATGCAATACGTATGCATATGTATGGTGCATGCTTTACACATGCACACACTCAAGACAGAAATGGTCCCCCAAGTCCCATCAAGGCCCCTACTGCAGCGAGCCAGTCTGAAGCTGTCTAACTGTATCAGCTGACAGACAGCTCTCTGAAGTGAAACACACACATCTGCCGCAGAATCCCAACATGATCGATACGGATCACAACGGAGCAGAATGAAAATTAAATTGAACTGAAATAAACCAAATTGATTCAGACTGAAGAGGCAGAACTGGTTGCAGGGGAATCACACAGACCCGTCGTAAAATGACAAGATAAAGAATTCAGTCAGTCATGGTCTTTTACCTACTAATCCCTAACTCTTATTCATGGTCCCAGTGGGATGAAGAGAGCATCCCAGCATTCACTGGGTGGGAGGCAAAGAAACCCCCGGGAAATGGCTGACACACACACACACACACACACGCACTTCTGCCACATTCTGAGGTTTTCCTAATATGGTTTTCGGATGTGAACTAAATTGATGATCTTTTTGTTAGTGATGTGAGACTGAGACATTGTGATGCTCCAGTTAAAAAACAAAACAATATATTCATAATACTTTCATAGCAGAACAGAACCAGGCCTGTATTAGAGAACCCATTTTCCATGAAAAACAGCAAACAAAATTCAGTTCATCCTTAAAAAGTTCAGTTCATCCTTAAAAAGTAAAACATCGCACTTCTATCATGAAATGACCTGCTATACATTAATTACTTATACGTAAAATAGAATATAAATATACACTTAAATCTGTTTCTGCTTTAGATGATCTGAAAACATATTGGTGGAAACGTATATTAACGTTTCAGAACTGGCTACTAACGCTGGTGATCTGGCCAGAGTTGGCTAAAGGTTTCGTGTTCCTGTGGACCCATTAACCATCAGTCAAATGTGCAGGATTGTGCAAGATTCTATAAATTATACAGTTTCCTCATTTGTCTGATAATTATTTTCTTTCAGCATATTCTTCAGGACACAATGACTGTATTAAAAAAATGCATTCGTACTGCAAGAAGTGACTGAAGTGAGTGCATTGTTATTGAATTCCTCATTATATTCTGTTACCTTTGTCATGGGACTGTTTCTCTGACTTTGAGCTCTGTAAAGGATTTTACTGGTGGTTTTGTGTTGCTTTAGTTTGCATCACATTGTACCATTTTTCAAGCATACCATACCCTAGTATTGTACATCAACTTTCCCACACATTCTGAAACATATAATTCAAGGACTTTTCAAGGACTATTGGTCCATTTAACTCAAATTCAAGGACCCTGCATGACCAGACACAGTCAGACATAGATCATGGTTAATTACTTTCCCAACAGAGACAACAATTAAAAAGAGAAAATGCTTGAATGTGTGAATAGGTCTCAGTTGTGCTGTGTTACAGTGATGACAGAAAGAAAAATTCTAAATTCTATTCTCGCACAAAATATATAAATTCAAGCACTTTCAATGACCCATGTCTATAGTCTATTTTCAAAAACTTTCATGGCCTTGATTTTTTCCCCTAAAATTTGCAAATCTTTAAGGGATTCAAGGATTTAACTTTCCATTCTTCCCACATTCAAGACAGCATGGTATGAATATTAACCTGAAATTTGCTTGAGGTAATCCATCACACTGAACACCAGGTCCTGTTTTATTTATATCAAAGTTACATTATCATAATGTGGGAACACAGCTGAAAATGCAGATTTATTTTAAAAAGTGGCGACAGGGGCCTGTTCAGGTGCTGGAGGGGGAGAAAAAAAAAGTCTTTTGTATACATTTGAAATGATTTGCAGGAATGGCAACCATATATGATTAGTACTAAATCAGATCAAACATATATCTGGTATGGCCCTTTAATGCCAGCTGTCTTTAATATAGTGGATCTGGGGTTTTCCTGCTGTTCAACTCACTATTTATGCCAAAATTCTTCAAATCTAAAAATAAACAGACCCTACTGCTGCCAGACGGCTATCAGCTCCTGTGTCTGTTTTATGAAACCCCATGAATGTAGTTATAAATGTGTCACTGCAAAAACTGTCAAAGCTCAGGGTGACATTTTTAATATGAGAACCATGAGGAGCCTAAACAGAGACAATGGCTTCCTCAGTGGTACCATAGCGGAGGGTTACATGTAGCACAACACCGCCCCTCCGCGTCCTAAATGTGGTATTACATCGTTAAAAACACGTCACAGTTTGTATTTAAAGTTGCCTTTCAGTTAAGATAGCAGCAGATATATATGAAATGAACGCGTTGTGTCAGCTTTGAACGTTAAAAAAAGAGATTTTAAAAAGTTTTATAGAAAGTCAATAGTGCTGCTGCAATATTAGCAGCGTAAGAAGGAGCGGAAGTGACGCCAGAGTCCTGCCCACCAAAACAACCGGAGTGCAGGCTGGTGTGTTATGAAAGCAGCTGAAGGAAATGTTGAATAACTCCGGCTTCTCTGCCTTTACACAGCCCCATGAGAGACTTCCGCCAGTCTAGTTTTTCCTCACGACGTTTGAAGAGAGTGGGTTTGATTTGGAGAAGTTTAAAATAGGACAAGGAAAGTCAGCATGGCTAAACGAAGAGAGTGTGCAGAGACAGAGGCCGATACAAAGAAACCGAAGCAGGTGCTGAAGGCAAAGAGCAGCGGAGCAAGAGCAACAGCGAAGAAGAAGAAAGATGCCGGTATGAAAAGTCACGATATTTACTAATGCATGTTTTAATAAATATAATAAACTATCATCTCTCTGTCTGCTGCAAAGGAAGTGTGTTTGTATCCAAAGAATGAATAAGATAACCTAGTTTAGCTCGCTAAGTAGTGTTTATCTGTAAAGTGTGTGTGTGTGATTTTCCCACTAATTGCATCTTGTTAAACTGTTGGTACATGTTTGTAAGGTTATGAATCATAGCTGACTGGCAGTGCAGACTAGAGTGGCATGAAATCGTGGAGCCTACATAACTTATGCTGCTGAACTAGGTTCAGGGATCCAGATCAACGAGAGATGACATACATTACATCAGACCAATCCCACAAAACCCTTCACACGTGCAAAACAAGACATTCAACAATCTGCAATCATGAATTTGGACGACATTTTGTGAAATGATAACATAACATAAATATATCATCACAATATAACTCCCCTGAGAACTGATAGACAATAGTGAATTATTAGAGTTATTCAGTATATTTTGTTTGCTTTGTTAATGTATATGAGCAGTCAGAGTGCAGGTGCATGTATGGGTGATGTGGTTGGTTACTGAAGTGGATCTGCTGGCCCAGATACACAACTGTGCTCCAGTTCATCAAAACATGAAGCATTAAGCATGTTTCTGAGAAAAACGGTTGTTTCTATAAGAGTGTGAGTGTGAGTGTGTGTGTGTGTGTGTGTGTGTGTGTGTGTGTGTGTGTGTGTGATCATGCACCATACATCTTGCATACCAATTACAGTCATATGCTTTGAGCCATGCATTATTATCAGCCATGCGTGTTACATTTGTGTATCTTAAACCAGCTGGTCCGTCTTCCTCTTTTATTTGCTGTTCTGTTTTAATTTGAGTGTTTTTGTTTGTTTTGTTTTTGTCTCTCTCTGCTCATGTCTCATACATGCACAGTTAGGCGTTACTGTGCATTATTCAGTAAACACACAGTAAGTACAGCAGCGGCATTATGCAAATGTGCTCTTTGTAGTGTGTTTCAACAGCGTTATTATTTACACCAGGCTGCACTCACTATAAACAAAAGCGACTTATGGTCAACATGATTGGTAGCCTGTGTTTCATGCCTCTTTATGCCTTTCATGTTTGTGATTTATAAACTGCGACCATAATTCACATAGGCTGCTTTGCTTCCTGTTGTGAGGAGGACTTCAAGCACCACCGCCATTATTCTGTGTGATTTCTTTTGATTAATGTGCTTGTAATTGTGCTCATGTGTTTGGCTTTAATCTTGTAGAAAATTATCTGTTTCTGAAAACAACATCACTTTACTTTTTATAAAACAAGTTTACTTCTAAATGCCGCTCCGAGGTTCACAATATAAGATGCACTGCAGCGGCTGATTGAAGCAAGATGGTCTGTGATGGTGATCTTGTTTGTTTAGGGTGATTATACCTCTGTTTTCCATTAATGTGACTGAGTATTGTTGATTCTGAATTTAGCAGCTACAATTTCAAGACTGAAAACCAAACCAAATCCTTTTAAAGTACTCAGCCTTAATAATTACTCTAACATAGCAGCTTAAAATCATTTCCTTCTGTCTGTCCTTCCAGGTAATGACATTACAGAGGAAGAGGAGAAGCTTGAGAGGAAGGTCAAACCCAAACCGCGTTCCTCCACAAAACGAGCAGCATCCACAACCTCCACTGCTGTTAAAACCAGTAAATACTTCCAGTCACCAGTGAAAGAGGAGGAGACTGACAGTGAGGATGACTTTGACATGGTGACCTCACCACCACGTGCACGTAGAGGGAAGGTGGCCAAGAAAACTGAGAAAGAAGAAAAAAAGGAGGAGGAGGAGGACAGTGAGGAAGACTTTGACATGGTGACCTCACCACCACGTGCACGTAGAGGGAAGGCGGCTAGGAAAACTGAGAAAGAAGGGGAAAAAAAGGAGGAGGAGGAGGAGGAGGACAGTGAGGAAGACTTTGACATGTTGTCCTCACCTCCACATACATGGAAGGCTAAGAAAACAGAGAAAGAAGAAGAGGAGGAGGAGGAGGAGGAGGACAGTGATGAAGAGGAGGATGATTGGGAGGAAGTGGAAGGTAAGTGAGGGAGGAGAAAAAAAACGTGTTAGCTTGTGTAATATACATTAGCAATTCTTCTTAATTTTACATACCAAGGTGAGAAAGAGGTAGAGGTACTTCATAGAGGAAAAAGTATTTCATAGTGCTGGAAACTGGGTAACAGAAGTAATAAAATAATCAAGTATGTCTGTGTTGATCAGAGCTGACTGAGCCGCTGGGTCCAGTTGAACCACCAGACCTCGTCCTGCCATCTCAGCCCGTTGAGATAGAGATTGAGACTCCAGAAATCAGGAAAAAGTAAGTAGATGTTTGTGCATGTGTTACATACTGAATATACACGTGAAAGATTATTTTGAAATATTGTGAATAATTATTATTATTTATATTTACAAAATAATTGAAATCAGTGTAATGAAAAATAAAATGGATAATGGATAAAATAAAATGTCTTCTTCCTGAGAAGTTAGATACAGTATATAATCCATGTAGCATGTAATGAAAGATATGTAACTTGGTGATATTCAGTTGAGGCAAATGTTCTATCCATACTTTACAAATTATTGCCATCCCTTTTTGTGTTTGTTTGTTTTTCTTTTTAAATTGTGATCTGTTTTAGTTTTCACTGGCTAGATTCATGTGCAGATATTCTATTTGAGCATTAACCATCCCGGTGTAGAATTTACAAACGTCCTCAGTCTTCTTCTCAGTCAGGCTTTCTAAGGTAGAACTTTTTTTTTCCATGACTGGTTTTTGCATTTGGTTTTTCCAAAGCACCTCATCGTTCATTACATTACATCTTCATGGAACTTTGCTAATTCTCAAATCTAACTGCAAAAATACACTCAAACAGCCAGTGGGTCCAAGTTTGTATATATGTATTTGCATGTAAGTGTACACTCTGGAGAAATGCTTGTTTTGCTCTAATTATAATTTCTCATTGGCCAGGAAAAAGAGGCAGGCAGAGTTTGAGATGTATCTGAGGCGGATGATGAACCGATACAAGAAGGATCTGCTGGAAGACACACACAAGGTGATAAAACACATATTGTACCCGCCTGTTCTCCTTTTCATTGTTTCTGAATCCTGTGTTTCATTTGAGGTCACCTCGGTGGAATTTTGGTCATTACAAACCTCTGATTGGTCTCTCAGGTCCACCTCATGTGCCTGATAGCCAGCGGGATGTTCCGCAACCGTCTGTGCAATGAACCAGACCTGCTGGCCATCACTCTGTCGCTGCTGCCCACCCACTTTGGCGCGGTCGCCAAGGAACGCATCGACCAGAACTACCTCTCTGGACTGCTCAAATGGTGTGTGCTTGTGAAATATGAAATGTGGCATGTGTAGTGGTGGCTGAAATTCCAGAGTAATCAACATCCCCTTTGCAGTTATTATTAGCTTGGTGTAATCTCCACTGTATCTTTTATGTCCATTTTTCATCTCTCCCTCTCATCTCTGCCCTTCCAGGTTTAGAGCAACGTTCACCCTCAATCCTGATCTTCCCTATGAGGAGCGTCCGGATCTCCGGGCTCTGCTGGAGAGGCGGCTGGCCAGCCTATCCGCCAGAAACCACCAAGAGATGACTCATGTTGGTATTTTGGCACAAGACTAGTCTACCTAATGGAATGAAAAAGAGCCTTTGAGTAAACATACAAAGGTAGAATAGATAAATAATTATGCTCCTGTGTGTTTTGTGTTTGTTTGCAGCTGTTCCTGCTGGTCCTGAGGTCCCTGCAGCTCTTCTGCCGATTGGTTCTTTCTTTGCAGCCGATTCCTCTCAAACTCCCATCAGCCAAGGTACTAACAATCTGTTATTGAGTGCTTTAGAGGACACTGGTGTAATTACAGCAGCCATGCTTCAAGTCAAGTCAAGGACAGCAGTGAAAGTCGTATGAAATCACTCTAATTAACATGCATGGCTTACTCTCATATTGAAAGTGTTGCTCTGGCATAGACAAATCTTGTAATTTTGAAATATGTACACATCTGACTCAAAGAGCATTGTGGTTAAATGTCAACAAAAACAAGTAAAGAACTTTGCTTATTATTCATGTCTGATTAATAATGTTTCAGATGTAACAGAGGTAACTTACAGCTCAGAACCAATAAACCTCTGTATCATTCTACAAAATGTACACGTGTTCTGCTCATTACAGAATTTTAGCTCATATTCTTGTTTTTAGTCTTTTAATCTAAATATCTTTTTGTGCTTTCTCCAGGGCAAAACATCTGCTGGTGGCCCAGAAAAGAGCAGCACAGGCCAGGGAACCTCCAAGAACAGCCCCTCTGAGCTGAAAGTTTCTCCTGGTACCAAAAGAGCAGCAGGAGGGGAAAAGACCAAAGGAGACAGAGGAGGGAAGAAAGCAAAGAGGAAAGAAATCAATGAGGAGGAAGAGGAGAAGGCTGTAACGTCCGTGGGGCAGAGGCCAAAGAACTCGAAACGCCGCAGCATTGCCTCAAAAGTCAGCTACAAGGAGGAGAGCAACAGCGAGGGGGAAAAAGAGGAGGAGGGACTAAGTGATGAAGAGGAATATCAGGCGACCAGTGAGGAGGAGGACAGTGCAGAGTCAGACAGTGGGGCTAAATCTACAAAGATGAAACAGAAGAACAAAACCAAAGTATCCAACAGCAAGAGTACCGCAGCTCCAAAGAGAAGGAGTGGTGGAGGGAAAAAACAGGTAAAGGAGGAGGAAGAGGAGGGGGAGGAAGAGGCGGAAGAAAATAAAGGAGAAGGAAGAATGAGCAATGGAACAAAGAGCAATGGAACAAAACGAAGAAGTGGGAAAAAGAAAGAGGGCCCTGGAGCGGACGAGTGGTTGGAGGTGTATGTGGAAAAAACTTCCTCCTGGATTTGCGTCGATGTGGAACATGGTGTCGGGATGCCTCAGCTCTGCTCCCAGAATGCAACAGCGCCTGTGACGTATGTGATATCGGTGGACGGGAACGGGTTTCTGAAAGACCTGGGAAGGAAGTACGACCCCACCTGGATGACATCATCCAGGAAGAGGCGGGTGGATGAAGACTGGTGGGAGGATATGCTTGAACCGTTCCTGGGACCTGATGACGAGAGGGACAAACAGGAGGACAAGGAGGTGAGACAGACTTATTAGCATAGAGCACTGGACAGATGATCTCCCATCAACACATGGATGATTTTACTCTTTTCATTAGTCATATAATTCATAAAGGGAGTAATAAACTAGACCTGGTATTCCAAATCTAATTACTGTATAAATAGTAAAGATGATGGAGAGAAGGTCACATGTTTGGTATTCAAATCAGTGACAGTGGTGAAAAAAGAAGTATAAAAGTTATAGTCTCATCCAAAGCATGGAAATGTGATTTATTTTCTTGCCCACTGAAAGTGAAATTTTGAAATTAATTTTCAGTAAAATAGATTATTGGTGAGCAGAGAGCTTATAGTTTTCCTCACAACTGATTTAACACTTGTCCACACTGTGTTCGCCACCCAGCTCGAGAACAAGCTGCTGAACAAACCGCTGCCAGTCTCAGTGGGAGAGTATAAGAACCACCCGCTGTACGCTTTAAAGAGACACCTGCTGAAATATGAAGCTATCTACCCTCCAACAGCCACTGTACTGGGATACTGCAGAGGAGAGCCGGTGTACTCCAGGTCAGTAGTGAAACAGTCAGCTGTGAATACAGTTGGAGTAAATTACTTCTTAAGATGCACCGATGACATGCTTTGTAGACACGCTAGTATATTGTGTGAATGCTGATTTGTAGCACACTCTGAAAGGGAAACTAGCAGAGCTCTTATTTGTTGTGAAGTCACCGGCTGTGCTCCAGTTCAGTGGATGGATTCTCCTTAGTCCACATCACAAAAACAAATACAAACAAGTCGATAAGGCCTGTCCCCAATTCAAAAGCAACACCAAATGTGTGAGAAATGCAGTCTTGTTTGGTCTGAATTTGAAAAACACAACAGCCCTCAGGATCCCGCAGGCCATTTGTATATGACAGGGTGTTTAAGCAAGCCTTCTATGGTTTACATGACTTTTTTATTTACTGGGTGTTTGTGCACATGTGGTCATCAGTCAGTGATTAATTTAAAGAAAAAGACCAACAAAAAATAATGTCATTGCAAATTGTACTGCCACTCATACTCTTAACTTGGACGTCATGAAGATTGTCCCACTTTACTGCTGGTGTTTACACCTTCTCACTCACTTAATTGTGACGTCCTGGTCATAAACTTGAAAAATATTTAACTTGAATGCAGTATGAGTTTTGATATCTGGGAAGTTAGACCAGCTCCTAGTGTGAGAAAGAGCCGGTTCAGTTTGATCTTCTGGTCCTCTCGAAGACACATTTAGACCCATTTATGGGGTAGGTGGCAAAATCCTACTCTGATTGGCTTACTCTGATATTCTTACCATAACCAATCTCACTCTTTAAACCTAAACAACTCAACCAACAAAGGCGACGAGTACTAGTTGGTCAGAGGCACAAGGGGTCATGCATTTGCCATACTAGGATTCAGAAATTACTAGATGGTTGCGTTGCGTTGGAAGAACTGAATTGAGACGCAATGTTGACCTGCTGTGTCCCTCAGTGTCCCCCTGGTGGTGCTATTTGATTACTTAAACTGTTTTGTACTTGAAGCTGTGGCGTTCACCTGCAGATAGTGATCTACTAGCTGTGAGTTACATCAATTTGTTATGCACTGTTCACACACAGAATGAACATGCATGTTTATTTGTTTTTTGTTTATTAGTTTGTTTTTTAAACACTGCTGGGGTTTAAGCCATGAGTGAGAACATAAATTCTTGACCGAGTAAGAATTTTTGTATAATTAATAAAATGTGTCTTGTTATTCTTATCATGTGTAAATATTCTTTCTCCACAGGGATTGTGTGCACACCCTCCACTCCAAGGACACATGGCTGAAAGAAGCACAAACTGTCAGACTAGGAGAGGAGCCATACAAGGTGAGAGAGATTACTGTTTGTTTTTCTACTTTTTTCTCTGTTTATTCCATCATTTCTCTTCTTTTAGTTTGCATCTGTGTTTATGTGTGTTTTTTGTTCCCCTCTAACATAATCCCACTTGAGTCTCTGCTTAAATTAGATCAACAGGTTTTTTTTTTTTTTTTGCATGATGCATGACAAAAAAAGAGGAACAAAGTCACGAACAGTTAACGTCAAAATGAAAATGTTGTTATAATCTGTTCATTTAAATGTAAATCAACACTGAGGTTCACATAACCACCAACCACCACAGTTTGAACAGAGCTAACCACCACTTTTCTGTCGTAGATTCCTTCATAAGTTTAAAGTGGATAATGTCTGCTTGATTTGAGCTGTGAAAATGACATACAATCACCAGTGTGTGATTTGTAGGCAAATAATTGAGCGTTCAAAAGAGCAAAGTTTACCTCGCCACAGATTCAAGAGGAAACATACTTGTTTTTCTCCAGTGGAGCTACAAACTTTTTCATGGGACTTTTCAGAAATGTAGTTCATGATATGCAGCTTTTCTGGCTAATATCAACTACCTCTGGATCTAAAACTTGACTGCATGACTTTATGATAAAAGGCTAGCTGTACATATCTGATCTGAACTGAGTCAGTGTGTATAAACATGCCACTGTGTCACTCTCTCTCAGATGGTGAAGGGCTTCTCTAATCGTTCCCGTAAGGCCAGGATGATGTCTGAGCAGAAAGACGAGAATGACCTACCTCTGTTTGGAGAATGGCAGACTGAAGAGTACCAGCCGCCTTTAGCTGTGGATGGGAAGGTAACTGTCTTTGTGGACTAGAATGACAGGAAATAATGTCAATGTAGCAGCAAATATTAGGATAAAACAGAGAAAATGTGAAGAAGAAATCAAATGATAAATTCACATCAATAGTTACCAAAGCTCAGAGTTTTAAAACAGTATTTTTCCCCCTTCAGGTTCCCCGTAACGACTACGGTAATGTCTACCTGTTTAAGCCCTGTATGTTACCGGTGGGCTGTGTTCACCTCAGGCTGGCCAACCTGCACCGTGTGGCCAGGAAGCTGGACATCGATGCTGCTCCTGCAGTCACCGGCTTCGACTTCCACGGAGGATACTCGCACGCTGTGTAAGACAACACTGATAGCTGACAGCTGGGATAGGATCGGTTTAACACAATTGCAGTCACAGTTGCACTGCATTCATTGTGTCTCAGTTCTTGTTTTTTATTGATTGTGATTTTAACAGTTGCTTTTAGCTGATGTATGACATTTTCTATCCCCTGTGAGGACACAGAATCACATTTAAATCATTACTTCATACTAAATATCCTTAAAAAAGATATTAAGTGTTTGTGTGCAAAGAAATAGTGACCTACATACCTGTATCTGCTTTTAATATTCTGTCTAGCTCTAAAGTTCATTGTTGCCTATGGGTTGTGTTGCTCTTTTTATGTCAAAGGTAGGTCAGATGCTCTCTAGATTTAGCTGTATTGTTGTCAGTGAACAAATTTTCATGCCATTAGTTTGTTTTGAGTTACACATTGTAAAAACTGCTGTGCAGATTTGGGGCTTTCTTGTTGTTGTTTGTTTGCTGTTGCCTACCCAAGTTTCCACTTCTTCATTCTTTGTTCTCCAGAGTAGAAATGCTTCACTGTAGACATTTGCATAGTATGTTGTGAATTTTTAAAATCAGTTAAACAAAACCTGTTTAACAAAAACCTGCATATTGTGAAATCTACTCTCAGGGCATTTATAGTTTCCTCTACTCCTGAAGAGAGTAAAATGCAGATGTTAAATGTAGGGTAAAAGTAAATAATTTTTGCTTGTGTTTCAGGACTGACGGTTACATTGTGTGTGAGGAGCACGAGGAGATTCTTCGAGCCGCCTGGGTGGAGGAACAAGAGCTTCAGAAGCAGAAGGAGAAAGAGGTGATTGTGTGTGTTCATGTGCGCGTGTGCGAAAAAGTCTGCTCATTGAGTCGAAGTTCAGTTTGAGTGACTTTGCAAGACTGATTTTGCAGTGATGGTGAGAACTTTCAACTTAAGACAAAACCTGTTACTTAAAACATGTTTGATACCAAAACACCACATCATCGTTTCTTCTGTTCCACTTTCCAGAAAAGAGAAAAGAGGGTGACTTCCAACTGGGCTCTGCTGGTGAAGGGGCTCCTGATCAGAGAAAAACTTAAACAGCGCTATGGCAAAAAGAGCCAGGGCCTCGCTCAAGGAGAGGAGACTGGTGGGCTTTCGTCTGATGAGGAGGCGGTTGAGGGTGGAAGTCCTGGTGCTAAAACTGCGTCTGAAACTCTAGCCATGTCCTGGCCCCAGAACAGACAAGCAGAGGAGGATGGTGGGAGCGTCAGTGGGCTGAAGAAGAAGACGACGACAAAACGGGAAAAGAAAGGACAAGAGAAACATCTGTTCCCCTTTGAGAAAGTGTGATGACGGAGATCCAAAAACTACACTCTAGTTTAGTTAAATCAAGGTTGATTACACTCAGCTCTAAAAAAAAGCACTTGGCTGACTGTTCCTGATTATTACTTTGGAAGATGTTCTCATACCTTCTTAGCAAGATAAAGTGTTTCCTTTGGGTGGAACAAATTTGCAAGTTTGGTAAACACTGGAACATTTGGCTGTAACTCTATAAGCAGGAGATGGAAGATGGAAAGAAGACAGGAGGAGGAGAAGAGAGAGCAGTCTCTCTACTGATTGATCTGTTGCTTTCAGTGGTGATAATGCATGCATTAAACCTGCCCTGTCTCCACCATCAGTGTGTACATTCCCATTAGCTCATATGCTGTATTTGTTTTTTGTATGAGAGCTTAAGGTAACACACATGGTGAATATCAGATCCAATGTGGAGAGCTTAGGTTGTCTTGGAGAGAACAAATTATGAACGTGAGAACAGGGAAGTGTCCTTACAGTTTCACGTGTGTTTAACGTGACATGAAGACACACTGCTCATCATCAGCAGTTAGCCCTCTTGTAAGTTTTCAGTCTGTGTGCTCCAAAACCAGGAGGGCGTTGTTTCCATTGAACAGCACACAAAACAGCAGATGCAGAACTGAACTGTTGAACTGATGGCCTTTATGGCAGGTAAACAGCACTACAAACCAACAACACTACAAACAATACGAGCTAATAAACATATTTCTTATGGCTTGTGTTGACTGAATTGGGGAAAAAAAAAAAAAACTGCCAACGCTTAAAAAATTTGAAACGATCTTCACTGCCAGTTCCTGTTTCATTTCATCACACTCCACATAAGAGGGTTTCCACAACCCGCCATTGTTATTGACTGGACTGTTCCACTATGCAACCTGACACTATGAAAACAGAAACTTGTACTGATGTTGTAAAGTGAAAACGTTGTATCTCCCGGTTGTCACATTTTCAGTCATATTTTTAGCTCTGCTACTGTGCTGTGTGCAGTCATGTTGACCATGTAAGCTCTTGAGGTTTAAACCTGAAAATCTCCTGAACTGCAGTTAAGATGTTGTTAAATTATTTCTTACCTCACACACACTCACATTTAGATTTTTTCACAGATACTACACTTCCCCTTTTTTCTTTATTTCCCTGTTAGGCTGCAACACCCCTGAAGGTTCACTCGTTTCTGCTGTATTCTGTCACATTCAGCTTCATTATCTCTTTCACACTTATGTCACTGTTTCACATCTTGTGTTCATACACAGCACATGACTGCTGGATGTAAAATAGTAAACTGATTTTGTATGAAAAGTATTTTCATAAGAAATGTTTAAATACAAGTTAAAAGCAATGACCAAAATGAATGTTGTAGTCTTTTGTGCGTGTGTCTGCTACATTTATTGGGCTCTTTTTTTCACATTTCCTTCCTCATTTGACCATGATGGGATGTGGGATTTTTGACTTTTGCTGACCGATTACACAGTAGTATTCTTAGCCAGATTCAAGGACACACACATAACATAACATAACATCATTTGCATCTGCTACTTTAACGCAGGCAGTAAAATATGTGTGCAAGATAAGATAAGATAGACTTTGTTTTTCTGACTAGGTTAGGGTTTAATATTTCACTGCAAAATCATGGGGTAAAGAAGAATATATCAAAGTAATGTGTATAATTGTGCATCTCTAACAACTGTCTGAACTGTTGTGAATGACATTTTGCATTAGATGCTGATGCATCTTCCTCCTCAGCAATTCAAGACCAATTAGCAATGCATTAACCCCAGGGGCTCGGCCCACTGCTTCTCTCAGGCGCTGCTGAGAACCATATCACAGCACAGCACAGCACAGCACAGCAGAGGGTAATGCATTGTTTATAAAGCTATTGGTCACATACCTTCAGAGATAAAGCACTTTGAGTTTCCAACCAGCTGCAGAGCTGCAGCACCTGCAGTTATAGCCCAGCCTGTGTCACTTTTATGCAAGGGAAGTTTAGACCTGCAGATTTTGTTGATATAATGACGTCCAAACTCCAAAAGGTTCAGACACATGTTTAAGTTGCTACAGGAACTTTACACTAACCCAAGTGTGAGGCGATGATGTTGCATAATAAAGTAAATGCCAACAGTCAGTACACCATGCTGATGATGTGTCAGTGTATACCAATGAGAGTAACACACATCAACTGTGCCATAGTTCAAGGATCAGTTTGTTGATAATGTGAAACTAATTATCTAATGCCAACAAAGAATGACCGTCATATGGAGCTTAAAGACCCAAAAGCACAGACTACATTCGGACTAAAACCTTTGCATTGTGTGTGTTGAAGTGACTTTGGCCGTGTCATTTTATGAAAATTGTTGCAACATTGATAAAATGATGAAAGATAGGATGTGTGTAGTGTGGGGAAACTGCATTGGGGAAGGAGAGAGTTTGCAAAAATTTTTCCTTCTGTTTTTTGTCATCTAGATGCACAGCGGATGGGAAATAAGTAATGTGATAAAGTCAACAAACCTGCCAGGCCTGCAACTAACTAAAGATAAATCCTGGATGTTGTAAGGTGAGATTCATATGAAATGAGACCCATGAACACTTAAGATGTTGCTGCATCTTGTAATACTGCTGAAGTACTAATGGACAGCATTAATGCATGTAGTCCAAATGCTGCATCTTTGCTAAAAGAGACAGAGACAGAGGAGGCTGGCATGAGAAACGCGGACGTGACGTCATAGATAAGTACCTCTGTAACTGTCTATCTTCCGCCTACCAGCCAGGCGAACACAGTGTAAATCGCTCTTTGGGTTAACCCACACAAAAACCTCTTCTGGCTGTCAACGCGGGCAGAGCCGACGCTGCTCTGAGAGGTAAATAACGCCGGCTTCAACCAGTGGAGATTAATGTTGTGGTTGTTTAAATGTGCTTGTTTACTCCGGAGCTCCAGAGGGCCTTGTTTACATCTCAATCCCCGGACTAGAGTGAATGAGAGGCGTAGGCACAGCGGGAGGGAACGATAAGGGGGTGGCTAACCTGGTTAGCTCTTATGCTGCAAATTCGTACTACAGGACACAATTAACTTTTTTTTCTTGAAAACTTTTAACGAGTCTGTTCTGAAAGTAGCCAACATTTTAACTCGTAAAACTCGTGGGTCTTGACATGCCGTCACTTCGCTGCTGAATGCAACTGCCACAGCACGCTAGCCAGGGAGCTAATCCGGCTAACGGTAACGGTAAGTTAGCCAGCCGATGTATGGATTTGACTTGACTGCTGTTTTTAGTGTACTTTCTTTCAAGTTGAGCTAAAACGCCAATTATCCAGCAGCAACCAAGCCGTGCTTTTACGATGGTTAATCGCTTCGCAGACCTCTTACTCCCCATCCCCCCCAAGACGTGTTATCAAACCTGTGCTGAGTCGCTGTGTTACATTAGCCTAGCAAGATGTGTGTCACCCAGTTTGCTGCCTATTTTTAGCCCGGACCGGGCGGAATGCGTGCAGTCGTCTGTCGCTGGGCTGGCACCGGGCAGGCTTTCCTGGCTAACTTGTTATATATTCACGTGGACATTTGCGATGTCACATTTGAACCCGGTGTATCTAGACCAGTCAGTGGATTTAAAAAAAAAAAAAAAGCCTAACGTGACTTAGGGGGGCCTCTGTGGTGTCAAAGTTTGCATCATCTTCAGAGTATTGTTTAAAGTTGTGGGTTTGTTTAACTCGTTACATGGTGTGTAGACACGTTTGGCAAGGAGAAAACACAACCTACCATATGTATAAAAACACACCATGCGCAGTGATAAAACTGTATGTGGAAGGGGAACCCCATTTTGACATGGACAGACACTGTGTCATGACTCTGGTGCTGCACAGCACAGCAGTGGTGTGGGAACTGACTTTCCACAGTGCAGTTTTTACATGCAAAGGAATTTGATTGCTCTGCCAAAGGGCTGGGTAATGTTAGGGCAAAACAAGGCAATAGATATCACACAAGCTGTTTTTAGGTATGTAAACACGTCATTTTGCAAATTCTCAAGTATTTTTGAAGTCGTCGTAGGAGAAATCTGTGCTTCACGGTATAAAGGAATCCACAAAATGATCACATTTGTAGATAAAAGCCATGTAAAGATGTGTTTGCCAACCCTCTAACTATCATGTAGTTTTTCTGTTGCGTGCTTGCTTGTTATCGTGTTTTAATTCCAGCCGTGACAGGCCTTCTCTTCCTGTTCGGTGTCCAGCGTTACCACCAAGTTAACTGCGGTTATGGTTTGTCCATTTGCCTCATCCCCAAAGCTAACGCATCTAATCCTCTAAACTGTGACATTAAGCCATAACCCGTGCCTTGTGTCCCGCACGTGTTTAACAGATGCACACCGTAGTGGGATCTAAAAATACAGGATATGTGAGCAAGTGCTGATTTTAAAATTCCGCCTTTGTCACATTCAGTCCAGAGCCAGAGGCCAGCGTCAGGAGCAGAAGTAGGGCTGCAGAAACGGATGCAACCAGAGAAAAAAAAGTGGAAATAAGGAGGGGATTTCTAATTGTTCATAGCACAGAAAAACAAGTCAAATGTCGAGGAGGGTTAGATGTAGCTGTGATCTGATAGAGTGCGCAGGCTGGGACCTTGGACCTAATTCAGTCACAGTTCATGGGCTAGCTTGACGTCTAGCCTGCAAAGAAAATTTGTCAAAAGACCACGCTGTCCTGTAAATAAAACAAATTCAGAAACTACATCCTTTGTTAACACTACACTCCAGCGTGGTTTAGTGAATTCAGTATAATCTGAGGCTGAAATGGGCACAGACACTCCAGACTTCACTGCTTACCTGCTGTGTTAGAAATCATAGCTTTTTAAATAAGTCAAAAATGATCGCTACCTGTTATTTGATAGCCCCCTTCCTTTCGTTCTGCGGCCTGACTCAATTTAAGGGAGTAAATTGAACTTTATCGATAGTGGGTACGTTTGGCCGTAAGCGAGAGTAATGGAAAACTACACCGTGCGAAATATAGTCTGCTCTGTGAAATCAAATTCAAAGAGTAAGATTAAAATGTGTTTTTAAGAAATTAGGACCCAAAATACTGAGGAGATCTTGTCACCAAAGACTCTCCCGAGTCTGTAAACCAGCAGCTCTGTTGTTTTGAGTGGCTTTAGTCAGCAAGCTAGCATTTTCATCCACATGCCACAGGGACAAATGAGTATTAAACTCAGCGGCCACTACAGCCTTCCGGTCAAAGTGTTTTAATAACTCTCCTCACAAACAGTGCTCCCTAATGTGATTAGTGGAGTCGGACACCAGCGCTGTATTCTAAGACAGTTACCGCTGTTAATTACTTAAATGTTCGTTTAATAGACTAATACTGTAAGCTATTAAGAAAACACAGTGTGATGCTGGATTGTGGCCATGAACCAAAGAAGACAGGGATTAGGTCTTCTCAGTTTATTGCATGTTTTGCATGTGTTTGCACATATATTTTCCGTCATGGCGTTTTAGTAGAGGAATAGATCTCTAAATATTTTATTTGACCTGTCAACCTAAAAGAAGAGGGCTTTAGGAATGTGTTTATTATTGTTGTTGTTATTGTATATATTGTTTTTTAGTAGACTTGAGGATAATCAGCAGAGGACAGTGTGAATTCACTATGTTGTCTGAGGGGGTGAAGATGTACAGAACAGCGGTACACTATTTCAGTGATATGAGGACACTGTAGATGTCTGACAGCCATCGGGGATCTATGTTGCCCCTTTCTCTCACCTATAAACTATAGCATTTATGTTTTATGATATATTTTTTTCATCGTGCGTGCAGCTGCTGTCTTGGTGAGATCAATCAAATGGAATTAAAAGGAAGTCACAAATTAAATACATTGACGGTTCTTCATAACAGCTAAAAAGGAAACATTTCTTTGGTTAGATATTGTGTCCACGACATTTATTAACAATGTCACCTTTTGTGCCGGTAAATGTGTGGCTGTGAGCTGAAACAACAAATCGATTAATCGATCAGCAAAATGAATTGTCTTTTTTTCCCCCAGCAAAAATGCCAAAGCATTCATTGTTTGCTGCTTTTCATTGTCTTAGTAAACGCTTTAGGAAATTGCGGTCATTTGTCACTATTTTCACATTTTATAGATTTTTATATATTTATATTTATAGTTTGTTGCCGTCCTTGCTGGGTCATGTTTTCTTGGAATATAAAGTGCAAGGTATAAATATACAGTCTCATCTCACTGTATTACATGACATACAGAGGTTAATCATTTTATTTAAGTACTGCTGCTTCTTGTTTACTAATATGTCCTCTTGCTTTTCTGCATCTTTGCTTATTCTCTGTCTTTCCTCCTCTTCAGTCTTTTTTCCTCTTCTCAGATCGGCCTGTGACCAGCTTTCCAAATGGGTGACGGGGAGTGTGACTTCTTCTGCTTCTTCCGCTGCTGCTGAGCGTGGTCTCTACGCAGCTCAGACAGACGGGAAGGCGGGCTGCCTCTGAACCGTGACACAAGCAAGTGCAAAGGTGCGTGGGAGACACGAGGAGGTGGAGCTTCAAACGAGCCATTTCAACTAATCGGACCACTAGGATCCGACAGGTAGGCCAGTTGTCTACCTGTCCGGGTGATTGATTCAATCGACTGGATGTCTGTGGACATGAACAGCCAGGCGTCGGACAGTAATGAGGAAGACTTCGGGGTGAACTCTGAAGAAGAAGAGGATGAGGACGATGGAGGAGAAGAGGAGGATCAGGGCGACATTGCAGGCTACTATGAAGGCGTGGCCAGCGACGTGGAGCAACAGGGAGCTGACTCCTTCGACCCTGAGGAGTACCAGTTCACCTGTCTGACCTACAAAGAAAGCCAGTGGGTGCTGACAGAGGAGGTTAACACTGTGGCTGCTGCACTGAAGGTGAGTTGTTTGATGCTGCACTGTTATAACCCTGAGAATGAAATAAAATATTCCCATCGCGGTATTTGCTGATCTGAAATTATCACTGGGCAAGAACAAGGCGCTGATAAAATGCAGGTCAAAGAAAAGTAGTATCAGGTAAGAACCCAACCGATGTGACTCAGGAAGACGGTGCAAAGAGTAAAACAGATGTGTGTGAGATCTGTTTCATGATTACCAGCGTCGTGTTAAGCTGAACACACTTTGAATTGTTCTTACGGACATATTTTTTTGCTTTTGTCATAAGAGGATTGCATGCGTTATAAAATAGTGATTTCATAACAGCTCAGTAATGCTAATAAAATGATCATTTCTGCACGGAGACTGTTAATTAAATCCCTCTCTCGTGCTTGTGAAAGTGATCACAGAAAAAAAATGGAGGCGACAGAAAGTTTGCCTCTGCTTTATTGCACCCAGCTGTGTTTGTGAAAGGTATACACTGTTGTTGTGAGAGAGCTGACACTTTCACAGTACAGTAGCAGTCAGATATATTGATTTTTTTTTTTAGTGTGTTTCAGAAAATCAAATGCCGCCTGAGTGTCGATGGAAGGTCAAAATAAAGAGGGGAAAATGTTTGTGAGTGGCGATACCTGAATTGGTGATGCAAATTTGAAAAAATTAATCATAATGGCAAGAAGAAAAGTCTAAATTAAATGATCACGTTGCTCTCTAAACACACACAGAAGGTAAAGAGAAATTTTATGGGCTTTATGAAAGCATTTTGCTCATTTCCTGTGTATACCATAAGTTCAGATGTATATCATAACTTGTCTGCAGACTAATTGTAATCTCTGACAGTTCGCATTGCTCAGAGTACACACATTATATTGATGCATTCTTTCAGTGACACTGAAGGAGGCTGACTTACAGTGATCACCAACATCATCTTGAATATGGCCTCTGATACCGCATAATGATCAGTTCACTCTCGTTTGTTTGGAGTAACTTTGCTGAGTGTGCATGCTGTTTTGCAGTAACACCTTATTTCACACTCACAGTTACACATAATCACTCCTGGGAGCTGCACGGCACAAATGACTTGTCTCCTGTTCGTAGCTCCCAGAGGAGCAGTTATGTGTTGATGGCAGAAGATGAAAGAAGGGAGCGCATTTCAGTCATTTTACTTCCAGGCTTTTCTAACCTCATAGTCACCTGGCCTATAGTGCAAGCAGAACATCGCACACTAAAGTGATCCTAGATATCTTCCTTTTTATAGTCAAGTTCCTGCCTCATCTAATATTCACTGTACAATAACAGCTGAGAAAATACAAGAGATGTTAATAGTATTCCATACATTGTTCCAAAACAAGAGACTGACTACATTATTTGCTCCCATGCTTGCTGAATCTGTTAGTCTCTGTAATAATATCACAATCCAAAGTGACGTCTTTGAATGCCTTATTGTCTTGCCAGTGATCAATAAACCAAAAGGTACTCGATTTACAACAGAGTAACAGAAGAGCGAGTAAATCTTTGCGTTTGAGAAGCTGTGTTTAGCAAACGTTTTATGGAAATAATTAATCAGATGATTGTTTCAGTTCTTCTGGGTTTTAGGTGTCCTCCATATTTGGTTATGTTTTGTTGGTTACTCAGTTGTAGCCAAAATATGAGCACATAGGAAGCCTTGCGTTATCAGTGTTTAGCAGGGTTGTGATCATGAAGCATTTCCTTCTCATGAGCAGTATTCTTATCCATCACTGTAAAAACAGACATGACTGCTGTGTGTCCTTACAGATTAGCTGACTTCCAACACAGCCAAGTCAGTCATGAGTCCCTGAAGCAACATTTCTTTGCTTTTAATCTCTCTCTCTCTCTCTCTCTCTCTCTCTCTCTCTCTCTCTCTCTCTCTCTCTCTCTCTCTCTCTCTCTCTCTCTCTCTCTCTCTCTCTCTCTCTCTCTCTCTCTCTCTCTCTCCCCTTCTCTCTCTCTCTCTCTCTCTCTCTCTCTCTCTCTCTCTCTCTCTCTCTCCCCTTCTCTCTCTCTCTCTCTCTCTCTCTCTCTCTCTCTCTCTCTCTCTCTCTCTCTCTCTCTCTCTCTCTCTCTCTCTTCTCTCTCTCTCTCTCTCTCTCTCTCTCTCTCTCTCTCTCTCTCTCTCTCTCTCTCTCTCTCTCTCTCTCCTTCTCTCTCTCTCTCTCTCTCTCTCTCTCCCCCTTCTCTCTCTCTCTCTCCCCCCTTCTCTCTATCTATCGTTCTCTCTCTCAGGTTTTACCAGCGGTAGCAAAATTGATCCTGGTGCATTTTCACTGGCAGGTTACACAAATACTGGACAGGTATGATTTTAATTCTTATGATTCTCTAGTCTCTTTTACTTTTCTATTATAATTCCTCCTCCTCACTCTCTTTATCATATTATCCTTCTTGTCTCTGATTTCCTTGAACTATTTTCTCTAACTCTATAAATCCATTCGTTTATTCTCAGGTTCTTTTTGTCTCTCTCTCTCATTGGTCTGTCTCTCATTGGTCTGCCCATGTCGCCCACAGATATAAGTCCAACTCATCTCTGCTGTTGTCGGACGCTCTGGTCCAGCCCAGCAGCACCTGCAGATCAGTCACTGTGAGTAACAGATCACGTGCAAGAAACCAGACCTTACTTGTACACCTGAACACAAATACCATTTTCATGCTTTGTCCATACCTTTTTATTCAGATTTTTATATCATTCATATCTTGTGGCCAAGCTAAGAACTACTACACAACTGTGTATTGGTTACACACTTATTTACACAGACATCTGTCCTGCATGTGTGAGAGAGCCTTGTGTAAAAGCCACAATAAAGCAATAAAATCCTTGAAGTTCAGTTTGAACCTGGAATCAATGTTCAGTTTTTCTTTGTAACCTCTGATTCACCACTATACATTCACAGCAAAGTAACTTTAAGGACAAATAGTCATCATTATTACTGTAGGTTGTTTGATTATCCCCCCTACACACGTTATTTTAAAAACAACATTTAACAAGCGAGGGTTCTGTACGGAGCTCATCTTCCAGCTCTACTGTGCAGTCTGAGTTTGATGGTGTGTTCGTGATTTATGTGTTTGTGTGTTTCAGGCCCCTCAGTCCCTCCAGTGTGGTGTGTGTCTACAGGTCGTCCGGAGAGACTCTCTGCTGGCACTGCCCTGCCAGCACTCCTTTTGCAAAGCATGCTGGGAGCAGCACTGCACTGTACTGGTCAAAGATGGCATGGGAGTGGGTGAGTAGAGCGTTTATGTATGTATAGTCATCAAAGCTGGTATTGGAGTGGGTGAGTCACACTTTGTAAGCTCACAAGTGTCTGTACATCTGTCCTTGTATTTATGTGTGTGTGTGTGTCTGCTCAGGGTTTGATCCTCTGATCCTTTTGAAGTTTATTTTAGCCTGTGTTTTCTTGCCAAACCAGCAGGGTCTGCAGACTGGTATTGAATTTAATGAGCTGAGGTACATCAGTCACTCCATGATACTGTTAATGACAGAAAACTGTACAGATACTTGCTGGATGATTGTGCACAGGTCCAACAACATTTGTTTACGTATTTGTGTGTGTGTAAAATCCAATCGTGACTTTGAAGATAAGGGAGGTGTAATAGGAGGTTTTGATGACTCCTCTGTGGTGTAAAATGTACCAAGCAGGCATGCACCTACCTCCTGATTATTAGTGCGTGTGTGAATCTGAGAGAGAAAGAGTGCTTGTGTCAGCAGGAGCACAGATGGGTGTGTGGGTGTGTACACGGATATGTATAAGTTTTTGTGCAGTATGCTGTATTTGTGTGGTAAAGTGCATACAGCTTACCAGACTCCCTGTCCTCTTTGAGTGTGTGTGTGTGGGAGAACAAGTACTTTTGTGTGCAAACATATCTGTATGCTGTTGTGTCCCTGTGCTACTTTCCAACTGAGCTTGATAAGTGTCTCTATCAGCTGTACGAAGGACACATTTATGATGACAGATGATCCCAGTCCAGTTTCTGGGTCACTGTAACTAGAAACCAGACCACTTAAACCGAACAACTGCACAGAAACGGTCTCAGTCACGGATTAAGTTAAAATGTTGGATGTACTTTATTGGTGCATAAACATAAACAGCATTTGCTGACTTTGTAGCACAGTGTGTTTATTTGTTTATTTAAAAGGATCCCCATTAGCTGACGCCAAGACGACAGCTATTCTTCCTGGGGTCCAGACAGTAATATTTAATAAAGCACAGCAGGCATTACAATCTCAAGTAAATATAAAAATATATAAAAATGAAAGAAACATTATACATTCATGTATCACATAACCCAACCACACTCAAAAAAGATGATGATATAATTAAGGTGTTGATATCAAGTATATGTTGCTTCTCTCAGTATATCTGTCACTGATTCAGGACTCCTTGTGATAAATTTGTGTGTGTGTGTGTGTGTTCAGGTATCTCGTGTATGGCTCAGGACTGTTCCCTGCAGATGCCAGAAGACCATGTCCTGCCACTGCTGCCAGCAGAGGAGCTGAAAGACAAATACAGACGCTACCTCTTCAGAGATTACGTCGAGGTCTGTGTGTGCTGAATCTGTTTGCTCAGATGCCGCGTCAAGGTCTGCATGTATAGCAGATGAGACGTCCGAGGCATTTGGAAAGGCAGTGAGGAAAAACTCAGTGAGCCCTTGTGTGTTTGTTTCAACGAGTGAACATTTGTGTCTCAGCACTAAATCTGAATCCTCTCTTCACTGTCTGTCACACCAGCTGGGGTTTAAACTAAATATATTCACGAAAACAATTATCTCAAATTAGACAGTCATGCTTTCTTAAAGTATCGTTCATCCAAATTACAAAGAAACACTTTCAGTTTTATTCACTCCTGTTTTGAGATGACTGTCTGCGATTTGTTCATACAGTTGAGCTGAACAGAAAATATTTGTGACGCTTACAATACTGGAAAAATTACATCTAAAAATATAACAGTAACAGGTCTTTCTGGGAACAATATTCTCAGTCACCCAACTATTTTTTGTTCATTTTGACGTTCTTTTATGTATTACTTGATCCCCGTCTCTCTCTGTCCCCCCCCACAGAGTCACTTCCAGTTGCAGTTGTGTCCGGGTGCAGACTGTCCCATTGTCATCAAGGTGCAGGAGCCACGGGCGCGCAGGGTGCAGTGTAGCCGCTGCAGTGAAGTGTTCTGGTAGGACACACACACACACACACACACACACACAGAACATTTTTATTCAGTCCAAGAACAAGTAACATTCTGGACAAAGTGGGAGTAAGAGGAAAACATGTTTTTTTATTCTAAGAGAAGATAAAAATAAATAAAGTTGAATGAGAAAAGCCCATTTGATTCACAGATGGCCACACAGCTGATAGTGCGGTTAAGTAAATTAATTCTTTTCACACACAAAGTTCCCGTAGTAATCTAAGCTCTTTAAGTCACCACAGCTGTTAAACTGTTACTAACTATTATATGATGTCAGAGTCAGTCTAGAGTGCTCTTACAAATCCCATGTGAGTATTAAAATGTCTCTACTGGTGTAAACATTCTAGCATATTGTACTGACAGATGAATCTGGTTTGGTCTGTCTGTTGTTTTCCTCAGTTTCAAATGCCGTCAGATGTACCACGCACCCACAGACTGTGCAACAATCCGGAAATGGCTGACCAAATGTGCAGATGACTCGGAGACGGCAAACTACATCAGCGCGCACACTAAAGATGTATGACTGATTTATATATGTACACATGAAGTCACACACGTACAAAAACACTGGTATTTCAGTGTACTGTGGTTTTGTACACTCATATGGCATTCTCACACAGTTTCACATATTACTTATTATCTGTAATACAGTGCTGTAACCTGTCACTTACCCTAATTCTCCTCTAGTGTCCTAAGTGCAATATCTGCATTGAGAAGAACGGAGGGTGCAATCACATGGTGAGTCAGAGCTGAAAATCACTCTTTCCCAGAACAAAGGAAATGCTAAAAATATATTCTGATTCTGAGAGCTGAAGCGCAACATTTGGATGCTTGATTAAATCACACATGAAGACATCTTTAGTCATATTTTTAACACTTTCTGAGCTGCATGTGAGACACAGCAGGCATGTTAAATCAAGTGTTAAAATGTTTCGTATGAAAACAGTCAGCTGCTGATTTGCTCAGATTTGTTTCTCTAGTTCACTAATTGTTTTTCCCCCTGTGTCTTTCTTTGTTTCAGCAATGCTCCAAGTGCAAACATGGTGAGTAGTTTGTCTCACATCTCCAGCATGATCCAATGAAGGATGAACTTACTAGTGGCACAATACATGACACTAAAAGTAGTCATCAATCATAATTATGAGACCGTGTTTATCTGTTTGTGTTGTGCCCTTTTTTTTTTTTTTTTTTTTTTTTTATATATAAGGAGAAAGTGGGAGGGTAAAAATGCAGCTCATGACTTTATTAATCTGTATTTAGTGATTAAAAAGGAGCGCAGTCCCCCTGCTGGAGCCCCGAGGCATTACTAGCAGATCACTGTTACAGTACATACAGTACATGCTCCGCCTCCAACATTCTACCCGTTAGTGCAAATAAGAGGTTAAACTGTACACCATTAATAAACACACTATGCAACATTTCAGATTTAATCTCATTTGACCTTGTATAGTGCAGTGATATTGACTGGAACTCTTGTCATACATTTCTTCATAGATAGGCAAACACTCAGTGTCCTTTAGTGTCCTTAATAACTCGTGTGGTCCATTTTTAACCTGCGCTGTCCACTTAGTTAGGTATGGTTTCAACACAGTGTGTCAACAGTCCATAGCTGCCCTCTTACCAGCTCTGTCTGTGTAGCACTTCCACATTAACTACACTTTCTCTGTGTAATAACGGTCTCTCTCACATAAAACAGTCCATTTGCATGTCAACTCTGTGTTAAACAGTCCTTTTTATTTTATCCTTTGAGTGTAATGTCTGTGCATCTACTCAGTTCAGTGAGTTCAGTGTTTCTACTGTCCATTTCACTAGTGCCCAAAGTACTAGAAGTGGTACGGCTGTACAGTATATGCCCAAGGTACCTTACAGTTCGTTTGCTGCTGTAGTGTTCCTATGTGGTAACATGCTGGTGTGCCAAGTCTGTCATATGTGAAGAGCTTGGGCCGTCTGTGCAGTCGTCTAGGCCCATGACGTTTATCACAGTCTGGGACACTTTGCACAGGTGATGGGACAGCATTCTCCACAGGTAGATCCTCAACATAACTGTCCTCTCTCTCTGATGAGTCATTTCTTTGGTTTGTTGGTCCTTGTTCTGTCTCTCACTGGCTCAGGTGGCATGTTTTCCTCTGACTGTATGCATTCAAGCTGTGGAGTTGTACTAGCATGTGGGCATGGTTCGGATTGCTGCTGAAGTGCTACTGGATAATACTCATCACCATCGTCCATTTCCTCCGACTAGCCTGCTTCCTCAACTCCTCCCACCCTTCTTTTCCTTACTCATGGCAGTACTGTCTCCATGGGCAAGTGGTCACATGGGAGACTAAGGACATAAGGAGATTACGATGTAGGAACCTTGATCTCCCTTTCCCTTTTTCAGGTCTGAGTTCATCAACGGGTATTTCTTTATTCACTTGGCGCACAGCTGTGTGGACAGTGTCCTCCCAGTTTGCCTGGACCACCACGTGGTGTCATGTTCCTGATTAAAACATGATCACCAGGCTGCAATACTGTGTCTTGCCTGATTTTGGAAGTTGTGGCATATGCCTGGGCAAAGTGTGTAAAGTGGTCAATGATTACAAGGATATATTCATAACCACCCTTACATTTGTCAAGATGCAAGAAGTCAACTGAAACAAGCTCAAAAGGTTGGGCGGTGACGATGTTTGTCCGTGGTGCTCTTGTCTCGTGGCTTGACTTCTTATGTTTGAGGCACACACATCTCCTTGTGACATAAGCCTCTATCTCTCTGTGCATATAGGGCCAGTAAAACCTGGTCCTGTAACAGTGATGTTATCCTGTCCACACCTTGATGGCCCATGATGCACTGCATCATGAAGTTCCTTCAGTACTTTACTTTTATGTTTTTCTGGGAGCGCCAACTGTTTTCTGTTGGCAGTTTTCCTGTACAACACCCCATTCTCATTTATCTCCAACTTGTCCCCCTCTCTCAGGAGACATGTGATCTGTGAACTGAGTTATTTTAGTTCTCGACCTGACAGCTTTTTTTCTGACATTTCTGACTCACTCATATAGACCCCAGGCTGTCACAAAGGCTGTTAGATGTCTACTGTCCTTGGCCATGAACCCTTGATGATATGCCTCTCCCTGGTCCAGTAGTGAGAAGAGAGTGTTCCTTCCCAGAGTGTCCATAATGTCCTGTACTCTGGGGATGGGGTGGCGGTCTGGATGAGTTTTCTTATTGAGCTTCCTATAGTTGATACACAAATGCAGTGTACTAAGTTTTCAACACACCCTTGTGCTATCAAGTCCCGTAAATAATCCTTCATCTCCTTGTACAAAGGACAGAGATATGTTTTCGACACTGGCTCAGCATCTTTGAGTGAAATGTTCATTTGCAGGTTTTCTACACAGCCGATATCACCTGATATCTTAAAATCTTTGCACCACTTGGAGCCAGTGGGTGGTGCTGGGGCCACAGTCTTTGCTGACCTTTACCTCCGTCTGGAGGTTCTCCTGTTCATCAATCTGATTTAGGGTTTCACATTCACTTAAGTACCTCCAAATGTTGTGCCCTTTTTTAAGGGGAATAGTGGGAGAAAAATAAAAATGCAGCTCATGCCTTCATTCATCTGTATTTCGTGATGAAGAGGAGCGCCTTGCTGGAGCCCAGAGGCATTACTAGCAGATCACCATTACATTTGCATCTTGTGGTTATATCGTTGAGTAGAATACCCAAAATAAGCTTTATAAACCAACAAAAGAACAAAAATTATGATTCAGAATAACTTGTAAAGCTCCAGTTTTAGAATTGTTTTTCACTTCACTGTGTGTCCGCTAGTACGCCAATGTCTCCCACAGGTCACCAGCTTCTTCATCATCAGTTAGTTTAGAAACATGAATAAATCATGCCTGTCATCTGAAGAAATATAATGACCAACCACAGCCAGTATCTGTCATCAGACATAAGAACTGAGCTGAGCCTTTTGATGATACAAAACGTGTGTCACTTACTGTCCGTTCATACTGTGTATTGCATGTATGAAGAGCAGAGTCCATAAATGTGTTTTGTGTCTCCTGAAAGACTTCTGCTGGATGTGTCTTGGTGACTGGAAGACTCACGGCAGTGAATACTATGAGTGCAGCCGCTACAAAGAAAACCCTGATATAGTCAACCAGAGCCAGCAGGCTCAGGCCAGAGAGGCCCTCAAGAAATACCTCTTCTACTTCGAGAGGGTGAGTTCTTTGGATCTCCGTTTTACATTATTGCACAGATAACATAAATTAAGCTTAAAGAGCACAAAAGTTGAGATGTGTTTATTTGCGCTGTTGTTTCTTAATTTCTATTTGTCTTTTATCAATCTTTATCCCACCAGTGGGAGAATCACAACAAATCTCTGCAGTTGGAGGCTCAGACATACCAGAGGATCCAGGAGAAGATCCAGGAGAGGGTAATGAACAACCTGGGAACCTGGATCGACTGGCAGTACCTGCATAACGCTGCAAAGCTACTGGCTAAGGTACACAGACAGAGCATGCAGTGTTGGAGCACATCAGTGAAGACGCACGTCTTACACTGATAACAAAGTGTGATAAAATGTTAATCATTCACAATCAAAACCTTTTGTTTATTAACCTCGGCACTCCTCTTTCATGCTGTAGAATGTTCTGTGAAAAAGTAAAATCCAGTAGTTTATGTGTGTAAAATATGCTAAATCTGTTTTTAAGGTGTAATATTTCTATAATCATCTACAATAAATTATAGCAGTGCCTTTCTTAATTTTCAGTCTGGCTTATAGTGAACCTTTTCAAAAAGTTCCTGTGTTAGTACATCATCGTCAGTCTATCCTGTCTTTTTTGTTTCCAGTGTCGTTACACACTGCAGTATACGTATCCTTACGCCTATTACATGGAGTCCGGCCCACGCAAGAAACTGGTGAGAAACAAACATTCATAGTATTTCAAATTTCCTACAGTTTTTTTTTTTTTTATGAGTCTTAACTCAGTAATGTTAATTGTGTTGTCATCTTTGGTTTTCTCGGCAGAGGGGAGGGTGATTACCTGATATTTCTACTTTTTTATTTGTCCTTTTCTCCAGTTTGAGTACCAGCAGGCTCAACTTGAAGCAGAGATAGAAAACCTGTCATGGAAGGTGGAGCGGGCTGACACTTATGAGAGAGGAGTTGTGGGAGGCGAGGGGGAGCTCAGCGCCAGTGACAGAGGGGTAAGGACTGATTGAGACATTCACGTATCCCTCAGGATGAGTTTGCACCATCATCCGGTCAGACATGTAATTTGTCCAATTATTTATTTTTTGACTAAATATCTGCTAAACTAATGACATTCCCACGAGCTTCAGCCATAGTGATTCGTACTAATTTGTAACTGTTAGCATGCTAGAAGAAGGTGAACATGGTAAACATACCTGCTAAACATGAGCATGGTAACATTCCTAATAAAAACCAGTAAAAACTTAGCTAAATATTTAATCTACATTAAATTTTCACTATTATCAGTTGATAGTTTGCCTAATATAAGTCCCAACAGTAAGTTCTCAACATAGCTAAATCCACTGTTGAGTTAATATGATCTTTATTTTTTAAAAATCTTATCAGTCTCTCTTGTTTTATTAGTCTTAGTCACTTGTTTTTGTCCTTTTACAGGATCTGGAGAATCAGATGCACATTGCTGAGCAGAGGCGACGCACGCTGCTGAAGGATTTCCATGACACCTGAAGCTCCATCGCGACTGCAAAGCACCAGCATCTCCCTCCTTACCTCCTACCTTTCTTCCTTGCCTCTTACCTTTGCTTCCTTCCATGTCCATCCCTCGGTGCAGTCATACTGACCCCTTCTTTTTGCTTCTCTACAGTCACTCATTTGCTTCTTTCTTTCTGTCTTTCCCTCCTCTCACTCCCATAATGCTGCAGGGTCACACAATGGCACGATTGTATCTCCCCTTCCTCCACTCGTCCTCACTTACACATTTTGGCTTTCGAACCATCACATTCACCGTGGTTACACCTGTTGCTTCTTCTCAGATCGGTGAAATTTTGAGGTCTTGTCATGTGTGAAAACACTGGGTATATTTTTTATTTTGCATTAATCATTCAGACACTGAAATTAGCAGCTAAAAGCAACATGTTGCCTCTTGAAAAGAGAAGATTGGATTAAACAGAAATGTAAAGGTGCTATGGATGAAGAAGCTTTTGATACTAAGCAGACAAGGAAGATGCGGGCGATGAAATAAATTTTCTTTAAGGAGACTGTTGATTGTGGATCTGTATTTGGGGGTTTCACATGGACCATAATGACTTATCAGGCTGTTCACTGGCAGTTGTACCTGTAACACTTAACTGCATTAGCCTGAACACTTGCAAAGTGGATATTTACATAACTTTTTACACATTTAAATTTCAGTTACATCTCCTAAACTGCAAAAGATTGATTTTTAAAGGAAACTAAGGAAAATGATTACAGCAAAAAGGATGGAGTGATTCTGGAAGAAGCTGCTTGTTTCCATCAGCAGAACACAGAAACTGTGCCAGCTAGTGAAGTGTGATACCTGTGGATGAAACATGTCACTGCCCTGGCTCTGTTTTGAACAAACTTTATCATCAAGCAGGACAGATGCAGTTTGACATGCTAATGATCTGTTCTCGATGGCAGATTATGGAGACCTTTCATTGTAAAAGTGCTTTTTTTAAAAAATAATATATTCTGCCATAAACATGTACATGGTGTGTTTACTGTGGAAAAATGGTGACCTCACAGCTCCACATACTCCTTAATATACTTGAAAAAGAAAAAACAACAATATTTTGCTACGTATGATGCATGTTCATGTACACAAAATACTAATAAAATGAATGTGTGTTTAGATGATAACTTTTTTTAGATTTGGATGCCAGAGTTTCACAATAAACACACCTCTTGTGGCACCATACCTCACCTGTTACAACCACTACTGCCAGCACATAGTTGCTAGTCATTGTGGTCGAAGTAAAACTACTGAATTACTTAGTCCCCTTCTTGTCTCTTTACGTTGTTGCTCGATCATGTTCGGCTAGATCCAGACCAGTGTGAGCAGACCTCCATAAAAACCTAACATCTGTACCTCCACCGATCACATGAAGAAGTTGAAGCAGCAAGTGTAATCTCAGCCATTCACGCACACTACAGCACCACCTATTGACACAGCATTTGCACGCACACATCGACACACTCATGCTCAAACACTCCGCTGCAGAAAATAAACGTTAACCGTTAATTTGTCTCCTTCAGCCATCTCGTGCTCTCTTCTCTTTCTTTACAGTCCCCCTCTCACTTTATTTTGCTCTTTATTTTCTCTTTTCTTCCTGCTCACATTGTTCACTTTTCTTCTGGAAAATGGCTGTTGATAGATAGATCATTTAAAAAAAAAAAAAGAAAAAAAACCTCAACAAAAATACAAAAAAATTGTTGTAATTTTCAACGGTTGTACATTAATACAGAAATAGAGTTACTGAGAGTTTTTAAAACCGGACCCTGTCTCTTGTGTGTTCATTAAACACACACACACACACACACACACACACACAGAGGATCAAACTCTTTAAACAGTTTCAGTCAAGTAAAAATAATATAGTTCCAGAAATGTAATCATGGTGGTTTTCTACAATATTACACAAGTTAATGACAACCTAGTGATGATGATGACTGTATATAAATGCCTGAACATGTCATTCATATTACGCTTTAAGATATAGAGGAGGAATAACATCACAACAAAACCACCTGACCACTCTTGAATGACTTCAGCTTTTAGAGGTAAAAATGCAAGTCCATATTGTGATTATATATTATTAAGGGAAAGATTCTTTATGATTATTAAGATATTTGCCCAGCCCTCTAACACAAGTACTCAATGTGCCAGTCATTAGTCTTATAGGCACTTAAGATCTGTGTGCGTGGTCTCCCTCATCTGCGGTGCAAATGTGAATCACGCATGCATACACTGAATGTATTAAATATTACTCCAAATATCTAGAATGACTTTAATGTAGTCCCTGCGGTGCTGACGCATGTTTTAGAACCCGAGTAACCTCTGACATTATCGGTCTGGCACCTCGTTTGGCACGGGGCCCTGGGTGTCTGCCACAGCCTAACATAGTTAAGAGTAAGAACGTGCCAGGATAGTATTAGCTGCTGTGCTGCTCGGCCTGACCCTTCTGCGCTGACCCACTTTTGCCTTCACACAGTATCATGCAGTGTGGGGAGGATTGCACCCTCAAGTGTTCATTCCATAGTGGGACAGACAAGCACTTCCTGTTATAAACCAGCTCTCTGGGCTGCAGGATGTTTGGAAACCAGGATGAGTTCAGATAAAGTGGGACACGTTTTGTATATTTGACCTCTGAAATCCATCAACTTACTTTCAAATAACAGGTTTGGAGATGTAGTATTTTATATTATATATTATCTTGTATTTTAAGATGCAAACCATTACAATTATGGTAATATCGCAGGTACAGGATCCATCAAGCACTTGTCTTAAATGAATTAATTCAATAAAACTATGATGAAAAGCTGATGACGCAAAGCATGATGGGACCCTGAGTTCTGTTGTATGTGTATGTTCCACTAAACTGCATTTTTCAGATATTGCTGTAAGATAGTCCTAAAAAAATCAGTAACTTAACTCTATTAATTAATAATAAGAATAAAAAACGAGGGGGCGGGTCGCCGGATGTGACGACGCTGTCGGAAACGCTGTCAGACTGGAGTCCTGCACGTGTCGAGCGGAGCCGTTGGAAGAACATGAGCGCTCAGCTCTTGCTGGGGCGGATAGGCCTAAAAAACAACACATAAGCTTTATCACCGACATTTACCGGACACTTTCTATCCGTTAACAGACGGTCAGACAACGGGACACTTCCCGGCTGCTCAAAGGCGCGCGAAGCACGACGACGGTCGGACGGTTAACTGACCGAGAGAGAGAACGCGACAGACCGGGCGAAGGAGGAAAGTTCTCGGTCTCTGCGCGCGGGCCTGTGTGTGTACCAGTTAGTGCATTTCGTACGTTGTCTTAGCAGCGCGTTAAGTTGACTTTTCACCACAGACTGCGGGTCATTTAGACGTCATGGCGGACTACCTGATCAGCGGGCAGACCGGCTACGTCCCCGACGACGGGCTGACGGGACAACAGCTGTTCAACGGAGGAGACGGGCTCACATACAAGTAAAGACACCATGATTATTCCCAGTGCTCTGCCCCCGAGCTAACACGGCCATGCACCGCAACACACTCAACCAAAGTGTAGTTTGTCTTTTAGCATTGTGTGCTAACATTAGCCCGCCGTGTTAGGCTAATTTACACTGTTGTAACATTAAGGTAGGCTAACAACTCCACGCTGACACATACCATTATCAATATTAGATAAATGAATTAATCACTGTGTAAGTCAAGCAAACTGGCGCCTGGGTCTATGTTCTGAGACAGTCGGTGATCAATTAAGTATCAATACTTAATTGATCCTTTATCTGTTGAAAGGAGCCTTTGATATAATACTTTTAAATGGATAACCCCCAGAGAGAGAGTCAAGGTCCAAAAACACTGCTTCCTACATTTCCCACAGAGCAACCAAGAGTATTTTTCATGTTAGTATTTTTGTGACATCAGCAGGATTTCTACAGATCCACATATGAGCTCATTAAACTGCTTCACATGTTGAATAATACCTCTCCTGGCTGTAAACCTTGTGTTTTAAATCACACATTTACATTAGAAACCAGTGTCCAAAGTGGTTCCAGCAATTTGAATTTCTCAATAAATATTATGAATAAACCCAAAGTATGCAATTCATAACATGAAGCTGTTTAAAAAAAATCACTTTTCTGCTCTGATGTGGCAGCTTAATAATATATGAAAACACACATTGCATGGTTCAGGCCCACATGCTCCACTGTCTGGTGTGGTTTTCAGGGCAAAGTTCATACGAGTGCCTCTGTAATGGGAAATCACAGTTGGCAGCAGAACACACACACACACACACGTTTGTATTTTTATCAGTGACACTTTATGACTGCTTTGAACTTGACCTGCAGGCGGTTAATTGTTGTCACGTTTTTAAGCGACTCCTTGCTGGTTAAGTGACATACTTGTCTTAAAAGGTGAAAACATGGGTGAAGTGTGAAGCACAGCCTCTTGAAAATGAAAGGGTGGACACATTCCTTCTGTTCACACAGGTCCTAAATTTAGCTCTTACACAGTCCTGTGTTGTTATGGTGGACTATGTGAACCCTGGTTATATTTAGAGCATCTGCTTGGTAGTCTCCATACTAGAAAGCACAGATAGCTGTGCCATATACTGACTTGTTGATGTTGGCATGTCATCAGTATCTTTTTATATCTACCAGTTCTACAAAGCAGATGTCACCATTGTCTGTTTTATATCATTGTATATTGAATATCTTAGAATACCTTCAAGTTTAAGACAGTTGCAGCTTGAAGATGTCACCTTGGGCTCTGGACAACTGTGATGGATGTTTTTCACTGTCTGACAAACATTTCATTGATAAATCAGAAATAAAAACCGCTAATGAAAATAATCATTATTTGCAACCCTGTTCTAGTAATATCTGTTTATGTCTGGCTACAAATTTGTGTCATGAATCTAACCAACATCCAAAGAGTGTTTAAAACAATTAAATCAACATGAAATGGAGAAAAATGTTAGTAATTGCAATGACGTGCAAAGCAATTATCAGATCAACATTTAATTGTTCTGTTAATGAACTGACTGTTTCAGCACAGTAGTACCAAAGTAAATGTTTTATGATATCATTTATTTAATTCATTATTGGTTTGAATGCTATAAATAGAATATTACAGCAATGACCAACAGTCACATGTCACTCGTGACACACTGCTTTGCTGTCCGTCTCTTCTTGGTGTCCTACGGGCCTCACTGCCACTCACACGCCACGTACATCGACATGCTTTACATTTAAGAAGTTCTCTGGAAAAAAAAAATGTTTCACACAACATGACACCTTCCTGAGAAAGAAATATTAGTCGTTATGTTCTACTCGGAATAGATAAAGTCACAATTTTCCTTGAATAACTTCTTGTTTTTCATCTGCACTAGAAAATATTTACAAGCTTACTGAGCTGCAAAGCTGTTTAGAAGGACATGTCTTGTAAGGACTGCTGTCCTAACCTCTTTCTTGTCTCTCTTTCAGCGACTTCCTGATTCTGCCAGGCTATATCGACTTCACAGCAGACCAAGTGGTGAGTCCTGATGAAGGACAAATGTTTACAGATCAGATTCAGAATCAGATTAACACCACTGTGGTGGTATTAAACTAATCTGAGTCTGGGATGATACCCAGGGTGAGAGTGAGGATTATCGGACGTGTGTGCCAGCCATCCCAAATATTCCCTGAATGGGTTCCCAGAGAGTTGAACCTGGTATTTTCTTTTTAAATCTTTTGTCAAAGCTGCTTAGAAATGTCCCCGATATCTTTTATCCAGGACCTGACCTCAGCGCTCACCAAACAGATCACCATGAAGACTCCCCTGGTCTCCTCTCCCATGGACACTGTTACAGAGGCCAATATGGCCATCGCCATGGCGGTATGTACGATACATAAACATACCAGTTTACTTGGATTATATAGTTTATTGTTCCTGTTATCAGATTAGCACACTATGACGGTCACTCACTTACTCACTCTGATGTATTGTCTCCTCCCAGCTAACGGGTGGCATCGGCTTCATCCACCATAACTGCACTCCAGAGTTTCAAGCTAATGAAGTTCGCAAAGTCAAGGTAGTGATTATGACGAATATCTTTACGCTCCTTCATCCCTTCTTCCATTTTGTTCACCCCCTCATCTTTTTTCTCCCTAAGATTTCTTCCTTTTTTTCAATTTTTCCTGTATATCATCTGTGTTTTTTAATATCCTGTCTTTCATGATTATTTCTTTCTTTTTTTTCCCTCAGTATTTTTGGTTCATCTCACATCAGCTCATTTTTGTCTTTGTTTTTCTCTGTTTCTATTTGCTGCTCTCACTTTGAAAGTAGAAGCATGTGTTTTCCCTGCATCCCTTGCCCCTCTGCTGTAGACTGTAGGCAGTGAAACTCTCATTGGTCATCTAATCTTCCCATAATGTACTCAGTTACACCCTTATCCCTGCTTCTCCCCTCTCCCGTTTCCCATTTCTATTTGTTCTGCACCACTGCCCCTTCTCCTGCTCCTCTTTATTTTTCCTCACCTCCGTCCTTCCCTCCCTCCTCCAGCGTTATGAGCAGGGCTTCATCACAGACCCCGTGGTGATGAGCCCCAACAAGTGCGTACGGGACGTTTTCCAGGCCAAGGCCCGCCACGGCTTCTGTGGAATTCCCATCACAGACAACGGCAAAATGGGCGGCAAACTGGTGGGCATCATCTCTTCCAGAGACATCGACTTCCTGAAGGAAGAGGACCACGACCTGCCACTAAGCGAGGTGTGTGTGTAGACCCAAGCCAGAAGTGGCTAAAATTGTGATGATGTTTAAACTTTTGCAATTAATGAATCAAGATTTAATGGAAAACAGTAGATGTATTTAATGGCCAAGAATTCAAGTCAGAGCTTGATGCATACCAGGAATATTTTACATCTGTGTAATCTATATTAACAAATATAAATAGGGAAATGTAAATATACCTACAAATACTACAAAATACAAAGAGTTAGTAATAAGTAATAATAAAATGGGAGCATAATAGTATCAAAAGTTGTTTTTCTACTTTTAAGGAGTCAGGTGAGATCCTGTTGACAAGTCTGAGCAGGTGTTCAGTGATCTTTGCCCAGGGCTGTACTGCAGCACATCACAACGCTCTGAGTCACTGGTTTAAAAAACAGGATCACTTGTAACTATTGATTAATCATCTTTGGCATTTTTGCAACATATTTCCTGGTTTCAGCTTCTTAAATGTGGATTTGATGCTTCTTTTGTCATTTATAATAGTTATATGGATATATCATTTCAGTCTGTGACAAATAATTATATACTATACACCAGGGGTCGGCAATTAGCGGCCCGCGGGGCAAAATTGGCCCACCATCAATTATATCTGGCCCGCTAGATGACGTCGATTTATTTTAAAATATATATATTTTTTAATATATCTTTTAAACCTCATGTTTTCTGTCAAAAATACAACAATTCCACAGATTTCACAACATTTATTGAAAAGTAGCTGATAAGTAACGTGACAAAACAGCAGCCAGAACATCCTTGCAGCCTCTTTACTTGACGCACAGGTTGGAACGCTAATTGCGCGTGCGAGCGCTGTAACCTGTGGAAAATAAAAGTGTTAAAATAAAAGTATTTTCTGTGTTCGCGCCTCTGTCCCGAGAGGATATGAGACACGTCGGCTTGGCATTAATAAATGCAGGCAGGATGAACGCATACCTTTTGCTTCCTTTCTTCTTTGTAAGTCCTGCATTCGGAATCAACTTTTCTTTTCATGGCTTTTGACAACAACATTTTGCATCGATAGCTAGCAATCTTCAGCTAATGATTTACACGGCATCCAAAACATAAAAAACTGGCAATTGTATACATTAGTTACGGCAGGTTGCCAGGGCAGGTTGCCTGTTTCATGACAGACGCCAGGAGATGCAGCAGTGGGCGTAATAACAGCACATAGAAGTTTAATATTTTAAATTAAATTAAATGCATTTTTAAAGTTAATAACGTTTATTTTTAATATAATAGAAAAAATGGAAAACCTTTTTTTTTTCTAGTAGGAAAGCATGGTCATGGCCCGCGATGGAATTGTCAGAAAAAAAATTGGCCCGGGTCCAAACTTATTTGCCGACCCCTGCTATACACTATGTAAATAACTAAACAGCAAAAACAATAAAGTGTCACATTTTTAAGTATTAAAGTTTTTAGATTCTCTGGAACTTTGCATTGAGTTTACTTTTTATTTACGTCCACGTGTCACTGTCCTGACAGGTGATGACAAAGCGGGAGGATCTAGTAGTCGCCCCTGCTGGAGTGACGCTGAAAGAAGCCAATGAAATCCTCCAGAGGAGTAAGAAAGGTGAGGAGCATATTACTTTTATTTTTCAGTTAAACATGCTATGAACTGGATTAACTCACATCCAGGTGTGAATGTTTAACCTCCCTCCTCTCTTCCTGCAGGTAAGCTGCCCATAGTGAATGAAGAGGGCTCCCTGGTGTCCATCATCGCCCGCACAGACTTGAAGAAGAACAGAGACTTCCCCCTGGCCTCCAAAGACTCCCGCAAGCAGCTGCTGTGTGGCGCCGCCATCGGCACCCACAACGACGACAAGTACCGCCTGGACCTGTTGGCACAGAGCGGCGTGGATGTAATTGTACTGGTAAGGAGGACTTTAGTGCAAGAGGTGGAGACTCTTGTTCACCATGGAGACCAGACTACTGTTATTCCTGAGTAATCAGTGCTGAAACAGGCTATATGTGCTCGTTCACAGATTTAACAGACAGTTGGGTTGTCTACAAATTCACAATAGTAATACTCTGTAAATAACGTGCTCCTTCTGTACCTTCAGGACTCGTCTCAGGGCAACTCAATCTTCCAGATCAACATGATCAAATATGTCAAAGAAAAGTATCCAAACCTACAAGTCATTGGAGGCAACGGTAACTACGTTTACCTTTACCTACACACCAACCATGTCATAATACTAATATGTCGTTGTATTGTTTGGATAATGTTGTGAATGTGTGCGTCTCTAACAGCCTCTCTGTCTCCTCCTGTCTGCTGCAGTGGTGACTGCAGCTCAAGCTAAGAACCTGATCGATGCAGGAGTGGACGCCCTGAGAGTCGGGATGGGCAGCGGCTCCATCTGCATCACGCAAGAAGGTGAGCGACTGAGCAGCAAACTCAACAAAACACCACCAGCCTTGCTCCTACCTGCAGTGCATCATCCAAATCTGGACCTGTTAATATGGTTATGGATATTGTAAAGTTACAGTTATCCTAGTGGACGGTTGTTTGTTTTATTGACTTTGGTTTGGCAGTAGAAAACAGGATTTCCTTGATTTGATCTGAATGTTGGGACCAAGCTACATGATATCGGCTTGATGATGGCACAAAAATGGTGGTTTGGGTTAACGATTAATTTTAGCCTGTGGACTGTGTCTTCGTGGAAGTACAGCCCCAGTAGTCTGTGAGGCGCTGTGTGTGTTGACATTTCTGATCCTCCTGCGAAGTCATACAGTCATACTGTTAAAGAACAGAAGCTCTGATTGGTTCAGCGTGTAGTCCGGCATTTCTCTCAGCCAAGTCACATGATCTCACTGTTGATGGGTTAATTGTGTAGTCTGGGTGGTTGTGTGTCACTTCCCAAGAAAAGTGAAGCTGATTTAAATTAAACAAAAACAGCTAGTTGGGTTTAAATCTTGTCTGGTACAGTTAAGGAGTAAACAGTCGATAGTTTGTCTCTTGCATCTTGTTGCCTCAGACTTGTCCAGGATTTCTCTGAAATCATCAAATATTTGTTGTTTATTTTCTTTTGCTTACAGTTTTTCTTCACTTTGTCTGTCATCTTCATCTTGTTGTCTTCCTACCTGCCTCCCCTCTTATTTCTTTTTTGCTTTCTCCCTCTTAAATTCTCTCCCCTACCTCCCACCCTGGTGTTCGAATGGTGTGTGTTTTTGTGTGTGTGTGTGTGTGCGCTTGCCGAGTGCGTTTGTGTGTGTGTGTGTGTGTGTGTGTGTGTGTGTGTGTGTGTGTGTGTGTGTGTGTCCGTGTCCAGCTCCCCCCAGTGTACCACCAGCAATAAAGCTCCACAGCCCCAAAACCCCAACCACTGTTACGGGATACTCCAGTAAGTTTCCCCCGCCACCTTTTGGCCTGCGCTGGGCTCCCATTGGCTCCACTATCATTAGTGTGCCCGCCCCTTCCCCCCACACACTTCACAGCCTGCTGCATTGATTGATAACAGCTTTGCATCAGTAGCAGACGTAGAGGTAGTCGGTTTTTGGTTTGTTTTGAGAGCTTTTGGGGTTTTGGGGTTTTGCTTGTTCCCGTGTCCTCACTAATCTGTCATTCATCCTCTGTGAATGTTGCTCCACCCACTATACTGACCTTTGGGTCTCGTATCTGGATGATGTCATCAGATTGAGACACTATGCACTTGTGTGCTTTGGATAGCACTGATCAGAACGTGGCTGGTTTAAGTCCAAACCCTCTGTGTGCTGCTTCTGTGACATGATCATGATTCATTACCACACCACCCACTACCCCCAATCATTGTCATTGTCAGACCACAGCTCTCCTCTCATCCCTAACACAAGGCACTGGAACAAGCAAACAGCAGAGAGTGGCTCTGTAATGTAGCTGGCAGCCACAGGGTGTCTCTGTTTAACAGAGGTGGTAAACACGGTGAGCTGTTTGGAACCAGGCAGGTTATATTTCAGCTGGCAGCATTGCTTCAGGACTAAAATATCATAATCATTGTTTTCAAGGAGGAGGCAGCCATGATGCATTTATCTTTGGTCATTTGTTTGTGACATTCTGAAGTCGTCGTCTCCCTTTCTTATAGTCAGCATAGTAAATTCATTCTGCATACAGACATGCAGTTGCACAAAATCGATTGATTGTTGCACCTTCTGGCGCGTCAGCCCTCACCTGCTACTGGTGTAAGAAATTCCGCTTTGTATGTTTTATGAAATAAGACGCATACTGAACAATAAAAAATCGTTTATAATCACTTAGTACACAAAGTAGCAGCAGTCTTGCAACAGCAAATTTTCTAAAGACTTCTAAATTTAGAAGACAGGATCAGGCTGACAGATTTCCCTTCGGGCGCTTGTACTTTAATATTAAAGATTTTCATGAAATCAGTCCCATTTTGATACAATTTATTGTATTATCTTATTTTGCATTATTGAGTCAACAATTGCTCTGAAAGACTTCATCATTCTTATGCTTACTTGCAACATGAGTATGTTCGGTTATGCTGTAAATAAACCAGCTGTTCTTCGGTTGCATTTTTGACAAAGTAGCTACTCATGGAGTGTTTGCTGCCCACTGAATTCTGGGACCTGAAGTATTAAACTGTACTTCCACACACCACCAGTTACCCATGGGTGCCACCAAATCAACAGGAGGATTTTAACTTTAAAGTCACAAATAGTTTATACAGAGAGCCCTTTGCAACATGTCGGTCCGTGTCTTACATCATGTCCTGTCAGTACATAGCAGGATAATTAGGATTACACGTTTGGTAAGTACCGTGCAGCCCCGAGTTCACACGAAACAAAACAACTCTCGTAGTGAAAAAAGGAATTGGGATGTTTGTGTTTGTCAGCACTTGCTGACATTCAGTGCCCTTGTCTCCGTCCACGATGGTGTGAAAGATAATTGGTTGAAATCTTGCAGATGTAATTGAAATCAGTTGATTGGCAGCATTGGGCTGAATAACGAAAGTATACATTTATGTGAGACGGGTGTGGAGTCTTTCTGTGGTGTAATATTCGTCTGCTGATGTGACAAGTTTAACTTCCTCATTCGTACTTTTCTTTAACAGAAAGTCACGTTCCTCGCCTGTCTGCTCATTCACTGTGTGTTTTTTTTTTTTTTTTCTTAACATCACTTGAATCACTGAGTTTTCACCACGCATGCCTGTCAAAATGAACTGATACATTACAGCTGCCATCGGCCAGCTGATGATTTCTGGTTCCAAAGATCATCTGTATTTATGTGAGATTCCTTGTTGGAGTAGTGCCAGTGTCAGAGCCCGGTTCCTGACCACACATAATGATATGATGATATATGATTAGCATTCTGTGAGGTTCGGTTGTGTATTCTCTGGAGAAGGGTCGGTTAATGGTACAAGACTATCTATCCAGCAGTCGTGATGGGACTACAAACATGTAGCAAAGCTTCTACAGCTGTACATGTTTTCTCACATCATTTAAACGTCTTCCGTTCCTCCCTTCAGTGCTGGCATGCGGCAGACCCCAGGCCACAGCGGTCTATAAGGTATCAGAGTACGCCAGGCGTTTTGGTGTGCCGGTCATCGCTGATGGCGGCATCCAGACTGTCGGGCACGTCGCCAAAGCACTGGCACTGGGAGCATCCACAGGTATGTATAAATGGCTGTTTCAGGGTCAGTTTCAGAGAATTATAATTAAAATATTTAGATGATGGATGGATGGGAGATTAAAAATCAAACTACAAGATGGGACTACAAACATGTAGTCAAACTACAAGATCTCTAACAATAAGATTAGTTTCCAGTCTTCCAGCTTACCTTCCACTCACTACCTTCTCTCTCTGTCCATGTGCAGTAATGATGGGCTCTCTGCTAGCTGCCACCAGTGAAGCTCCTGGTGAATATTTCTTCTCTGACGGCATTCGGCTGAAGAAATACCGAGGCATGGGCTCCCTGGATGCTATGGACAAAAACCTGGGCTCCCAGACCAGATACTTCAGGTACAGAGACACAAAAAGTGGTCAAACAGACTGTTGTTCAAATTGAGCCGTTTAAAGTTAGGTGGCAGCACCCTAGAAGTGACTCTATCTGCAGGTGAAATTGTAACAATGAGAGTTTCACTCCGACCCTGAAAGAGGAAAAAAAATAAGAGCACTGCTTCCCATTTCATCAGAGACAAATTGTTTTTCCCCAGATGACAACACTTCTTCAAATTATTTTCAGTGGTTTTAACAAAGTCCACCACGAGCCCAGCGTGACCCGTGTTCCGCTCGAGGTTTCTGCTTCTTAAAAGGAAGTTTTTCTTCCTTTTAAGAAGCAGAAACTGTCTCAAAGTGCTTGCCTATCAAATCAAATCAAATTTTATTTGTATAGCCCAAAGTCACAAAACACATTTTGCCTCCGAGGGCTTTACAATATGTACAGGGAGTGACACCCTCTGTCCTTACACCCTCGGTTCGAGTTTTAACAGAGAAAAAAGGAGGAAGAAACCTCAGGAAGAGCCACAGAGGAGGGATCCCTCTCCCAGGACGGACAGACGTGCAATAGATGTCACGTGTACAGAACAAATGATTACAGTAGCAGTGGAACCTGTGATAGAGATAGATACACAGATGCACAGCAGCAGTAAATCATTAACTAGCTATAAACTGTAATGGAGATATGGTAGCAATAATGACAGTAATGATATATGTAGTGGACGTCGTGCAGGACCAAGTCCCCCGGCCCATGGTGGGAACTATTAGGTCTGTAAATAATGTTGTAAAGAGTACAGTCTAGACCGGCTCTGGAAAGTGTCATGAGATGACTCCTATTGTGATTTGATGCTATATAAAATAAAAATATAATATAAAAATTGGTGGTGTTGAAAAGGAATAACTTTTAAAAAATAATAAAGCTTTATTAATAACATTGTACTTATTTTGTATCAGGGCTTTAGCCACAAGGTGGCAGTACATGTGACTGTCTCCAACAGACAGATGAAGTGTGCTCTCTGTCTATGATACTAACCCCTTTGTGTCTCTCCCCTCCTCTCCTCTCCTCCCTCCCCTCCTCTCCCCTCCTCTCCCCTCCCCTCCTCTTCTCTCCCCTCCTCTCCTCCCCTCCCCTCCCTCCCCTCCCTCCCCTCCCTCCCCTCCTCTCCTCTCCTCTCCTCTCCTCTCCTCTCCTCTCCTCTCCTCTCCTCTCCTCTCCCCTCCCCTCCTCCCCTTCTCTCCTCTCCTCTCCTCTCCTCTCCTCTCCTCTCCTCTCCTCTCACAGTGAGAGCGATAAGATTAAAGTTGCTCAGGGTGTTTCTGGAGCGGTGCAGGACAAAGGCTCCATCCACAAGTTTGTTCCCTACATGCTGGCTGGCGTTCAGCACTCGTGTCAGGACATCGGAGCCAAGAGCCTCACACAGCTCAGGTAAAAACACAACTGCTAAAAAAAACATGATTGACCAACATATTTATACAGCGTCTATGAATGAATGAATGAATCTGACTGTTGATCGGTCTATCGTGCAGCATACAGGATGTAATTCAGAACGTTTTATTCTGACATAAGTTAGTAGTCTGTGCTTTGATTTAGTATGAAATCATTAAAATTGAACCCCTCCCCATATTTGAAGTCTTGACTGAGTGCTCGTTCAAATCATTTTTCCTCTTACAATTTATGAATCTGTGTGTGCACAGATTTCTACATCAATACTTCTTCCATATGACTCAGGGCATGGTGATGTTGGTCATTGGTCCAGACTGAAACATTTCATCAGCTATTGGACAGATTGATATGAAATAATTATATATCATAACTTTGTGACACCAACATAATGTCAGTGTTTTTATTTGTTTCATACTTTGTGACCAAATACCTGCAAAACTATTGAGCTGGACCTTCAGTGTCACACTAAACTTTTGAACTGCTTGCACCTGGGGAAAAAAAAAAACTAGAATAAATTGGTGATGAAGCTCCAGAAACAAGACATTATTCATTATTTGTAAAGGTTGAATGGACTTTGCACAAAGGCATTTTCTTTTAGTATGAAGTTGTTGTTTTTTGTATACTAACTGCTAAAACGGTGTACTGTGACAGAGAGGATGGATTTCCCTTTCTTCCCCTTGTCTGATGAGTAACAGCATGTCTTTCCTCCCGGCAGAGCCATGATGTATTCTGGAGATCTGAAATTCGAAAAGAGAACAGCGTCAGCTCAAATGGAGGGTGGAGTCCACAGCCTGCACAGGTACACACACAGTAACACAGCATAGATCCACTCAACTAAGTGGATATATTGGTTGCTTTGTTTGGTTTCATATTCTATCGTCTTAAAGTTCAGTTTCATGTCTAGCCTCCAACCACACAAGCCTTCAGTTAAACTTCCTCTTTAGCACCTCTCGTCTGTCTTAACAGGAAACCCGGGAGCATCATGGATAGCTGTGTGATCTTTTCCTCACTGACAGACTCTCTTCTTTCTCCCACAGTTATGAGAAACGTCTGTTTTGAGAAAAAGCCAGCCGACAGACGGAGAATCCTTCCAACAGACATATGCAAACACACTACTCGCCAGACCGTCTTCATACTCGACACGCACAACTAACTTCTCATACAAATTAAAAGATCACACACACTCTTCCAAGGATCCATCAGTCTTCCTGCCAGTGTCATCTATGCATTGTCTGTTTAGTATAGCTGTGTGTGTAACGTGGAGGGGAACTAAGCATTTATCAATCAGTGCACGTGTGATTGAATCCTCCAATGCCTTCCATGTTGTGATTTTAAAACAAAATGTCTGGTGTGTCCATTTTAAGGCAAAAAAGTCGTCCGATAATAAAGCTCATGTGTTTTTTCCACGAGCAGCTGTTGTCTGTTTTTCAATTAAGATTTGTTTGTGTGTGTGTGTGTGTGTGTGTGTGTGTGTGTGTGTATAGTAGTTTGAGACATTTTGAAGATTTACTGTTTCAGATAAAAAACAAGCTGATAATAGAACGTGGGGACAATTTCTTAGCTTTCTATCTCTCGATCCTCGTGTTACCTGGAGAGGAGAAACATTCTAAGACATGCTGCAGCTTGTGGCGTTTAATGAGAAACTGTCACCTCAACAACCACGAGATCTAGTTTCATCTGAAGGAAACCAGGGCAGAAAATCCCATCATTTAACTTCCAGTTTTTGAGATGTGACTACCATCCGTTTAATGAAGAATTATTGAATAAATATGTACATCATTTATATCATCTGTGGTTTTCTATCAAATTGCAAGTAATGCTTGTTTCAGGACCTATATTTTCAGTTTCTTAGGGAAAAAAGTGGAAAATATTTTGGCAATAATTATAGGAATCATTGAGACATTTGTTAAATGAACACTACAATATTGCCTTAATCGACAACTTTGATGTGTTTGCTCGACTATAGACACGTTTTTACACGTACATATTCAGCTAACTGCAGAGCATTGACAAAGATTTTCTATGTTGCACCAGGAGTTACTGGCCACACATCAGTTTCCTTTTTAGTAAAATATTACAAAACTATGTGTTTTGCAAAATCCATCTTTTTAAACAGAATAGTCATTAAGACCTTACATGCAAGTGACGGTAAACAGTTTGCATTTTTATAAACTAAACTGAACTTTTAAATCAAAGTTTCTTTAAGAAGGATATCACAGAAACTAAATGCATACACTTTGAATCTAAAGTCTACAGCATGGCCTTCACTTTAGGGAAGTAGAAGCAAGTTTGTTGGCCCAGTCAGACAACACACTGCTAAAATGTTGACTGGTATACATTCAAGGGCAAAGTGTGGGAGTGATGGCTAGACTTCCTCCATCAGAGAACAAGCAGCTATCTTCTCTCCACCCACAGTATCTCCTCACCTTCGCTGCTGCAGGTCTCCGGGGAGGATCAGCTACTCTGCCAAAATTCACCGGACTTTCCAGGCTGAAACCCAGACGGACTGATTGGGCTCATCCGGTCACACTCTGTTGGTCACACCTGTCTCACATCATCCATCATGTCACATGTAGACGTTTCTAATTAACACACAAGGAAGGAGTCAGGTTACAGGCCTCAATTAGCAAAATGAGAGATCAGCCTTTACGTGTGATTCATGGTATATAGTTACCACTATCACTAAAACCACTGTGTTTTAAAACCATATAACCTGTTTAAATTAAATGACTATATTTCAGTTTTGAGCAAGTCCCGACTAACCTTTGAAATAGTATTAAAATTGTTGTTATATGTTTACCTACATGTCTAAAAACTCACTTTTTACTTAAATATCAAGAGATGAAATAAGATGAAATCACCAAATTAAAGCTTAAAGAAAGAAACACTGCTGTCATTGTTATGATCATTATTGATGAAATATTAATGTCACTGCTACTATTACTATACCAGCACTAGAAACAACTAATATCCATAATAATATGTGGTGATGGTTTTTGTATGTCACATATCTAAAAGCAGTTTGAATTAACTGTGCTTAACAATTAAAATATTATATATATATATATATATATATATATATATATATATATATATATATATATATATATATATATATAAAATCAAATAATCATATATATATATATATATATATATATATATATATATATATAAAATCAAATAATCATATATATATATATATATATATATATATAATAAATATAGTGTAAAAATGTTTTGCTATAAAACATAAGCTGTTTAACCATCACAGTATATTATATATTTCAGTGAAATAGTAATCGTTTTATTTTGTTTTGTTTATAAATACATACTGTTTATTCCTATATTTGAACTTATGCAGTATTTAGGTCTTTGAATTTTCTTTTTCTCCTTTCACTTAAAAAATAGATAATAGAAAAAATATTCATTTCTTAATTAATTTGTCCCTTTCCAGTCTTTATCATTGTGTTGTGTCTTATTCTTTGTGTATGTATAACTGTTAAAAAAAATTACAAAAAATTATATGTGCAAAAAAACACAAAAAAACAAAAAGAAAAAATAGAAAAATAAATAATAAGAAATAAAATGAGAAGGGAGTCTGAGAACAAGAATTTCATTGCCAACGACTGCTTCATAGTAATTTTGCATATGACAAATGAAGTTAAGTTAAAAAAAAAAAAAAGAGATGAGATGTCTAAAGTATGTGAAAAAAATTAAGGGTAAAAATATGATTAGTTTTCAAGGCAGTATTAACTACAAAAGCTTAAAACATAAAAACACTACACCTGATTTTATAGTGAATGTCCAAGACCAAAGTTTTCAGGAGAAAACAATTATTATTATTATTACGGAAATAATAAATAACCAAAATCACATCTACACATTTAGGTCAGGAAAACTGAACAAAACAGCAACCCTGAAACAAATTCTAAGTTCTGGTTCAACCAAATCACAAAAAAATAAAAATAAATAAAATAAAACTCCCTTACCTGTAGAATCTCAGCACACACAAAGATTTGGTTTTATTTGTCCACTTTTATCTCTAACGTCTTTGCTCACAGAACTGAACATTTACATTTAGAAAATGTAACAACAGAAATTGTGTCCTCCTTCGTCGGGGTAATTTACTGAACACACGGTCACCCGTTTCCTTAGTTTTAGATTTTTTTGCATAAAGTATTTCAAATGAAAAGTCTTCACACTGGGATCTGTTTTGTCATTTGTTTCATTTAATTTCATTTTATTTTATTTTATTTTATTTCATTTTATTTTTTATCTCAGCAGATCCAAAACCTGAAATATATAAACATATCTAATCATTATAAAATGCACTGACCCTTTATTAAATGTAAATAGATTTAAATCTTGACGTTTACTCAGGCAGACATGTAACGGCTACACTGAGAAAAGAACTGACTACACACAGCTCAGTCAGTGTGCATAACAATAAATACATTTAATTCATAAGACACAAACATAGATCAGTTAACTTGAATGAATTGACTATACTCCACTAATATGTGATATTAAAACTACTATATACTGTATAAATGTCTGAATATGACACATGAAAGGTTTAATTCAAACTAAACCAAGTCAGTACAGTTTTAACAAATAAACTGAAAGAAATACAGCTTTACAACACATTTTTTATAACAAACAAGCAGACTAAAATCAAAAAGTATTTTAAAAAGAGCAGGATGCCATGTGATTGCCTCTGTCCAGCAGGAGAGGAGTCAGGAGAGTGGTGAAAGGAAGGAAAGGAGGAGTTTTGTCTGATCAGGAGAAGTGAAAGTGAAATGATTCTCTAGAGTATTTAAAGAGGAAGTTTGGACTCTCGGAGCTGTTGGCAGACGGGACTACAGAGGTGGACACACTGCTCTGTGATGTTGGTGAGAACGTTTACACATGATTTTTGAAACGTTATGATCACTGTGAACAATCTGTGTTTTTGACAGCTCCTGGTGTACTTTCACTTTTTCGCTTCCCTCTGCTGCCTTTGTTCCTCACCAACCTCTCTTCTCTTTCACCTTGTTTGACTTCTTACTTTTAAACTTTGTGCTCACATTTTCCGCATAAAGTTGTTTTTTTCTTGCTCATCGTGAATGTGTTTGTTCCATTGTTTGTCTAAACAGACTTCAGCCTTTCTTATCAGGGGGTGAAGTCCAGATAACAAACTGAAAGCATGTTGCAGCCTGTTATTTTATAGATTTATATGAGTGCTCTCTCTCTTTCTTTCTTTTCTGAAGATTTTAAAGGGCATGAGCAATAAATGCAGCTTTAAATCAGAGTCTTAAATCTATTTTCAGCTCCACAGGAAGCGCTCCACGATGTAAATCTCTTCCTTAATTTTTTTTTTCTGCTCTCCTTCCTTTTATCGTTCTATCAGTTCTTCCTTGTCATGCTAGACTGACCTCTTATGCCCCGTCTAGCTTGCATGCTTTCTTTTTCCTTTCAGTTGATACACAACAGGTTTTTCAAGATGTGGCACTGCCACACACAGGGGTATTTGTCAGTGTGATACTGTAAGTGATAGGACTACATTCACTGCTGCAATATTTTTAACGGACAAAGCTTGACATGCTGCAGTTGCAGGAATGTTTTCATTGCTTTGATTTTTGATGCTGTAAGCTTGTGACAGATCCTCCTCATCCAGAGTGTTAGTGTAGAATAAGCTGTTGTACTTTTAAGATGCTAAAAATGAACCAGTATTTCCTTAAAGATTCATCTCATTTCTGTTTTAAGTTTTTATTAGTTGCTTAGATGCAGAATTTTGAAACAATGTCAGACGGCAAACTAAGAAATTTACACACATTTACAGTGGCTGTAGTTTTGCTTTACAGAAAATAGACTTTGTTATTTCCTCTTGGCTAAAGGCTTGTCAGTTTAAGTGTCTAATTTTCTTTATTTGTACTCTAAATACACATCTTAAAAATGTCAATTGTAAATATAAAATGTCTTTTTTTAATAGCGAACATTTGTTGAATATTATATTTCCTTTAAGCCATCATAATTTTGGCAAAGATTCTGTTTTAACTGAAAAAACTAGCTCTGCTTACTTTGTGGTTTCACTCAGGAGGGAGTATTAAACTGCAAAGTTCCAGCTGAGTGCATCAGTGATTTTTAATGGTTGTCTTGTTTTATGTTACACCACAATCCAGTGAACTTGGATTCTCTCAAAGCACAGATCTGTTTCTGCAGCTGTTGTAACATGGAAGAAAAGTGAAAAGCTAAAGCTTCTGAAAAGTAACAAATAATGTTTGTAAAGAGCAAATGAGGGCAAAATAAGAGAAAAAAAGAGAATCCAAATGTATTTTTAAGTTTATTTTTAAACTGAGATGCACAGATGTAAGCCACTGAGACAGATTTTCCACCACAGCTCACAGATTTAGTTCATAGACTTTGTGAATCAACCAGAGGACAGAACAAAGCGAGCCAGAGGAAGTGTTTTTACTGTCATAGAATATTTTAACTGAACTTTCTGTAGAGTCCCACACTGGAAACATCGCTCATTTGCAAGCTGTTTAAATCATGTAACAGTTGAGTTAAGCTGCACTTAAAACTGCATTTGTATTTATTCTAACTATAGTTTATGGTGAGTGATTAAAAACAAATGCAACATGCTTGAGACAGTTACTGCAGAAAAAAAAAATGGATAGATTTGTGTTTAGCCGCACTGAACCGGTTTTCAAAATAAAAGTTTGAAGTAAAAACAGCTCAACACTAAACAAAGTGATTTACTGGATGTTAACTCCCTCTTCTTCCCATTCCCATTTTTTCAAATACAAATGCTGCTTGTTTTCTTATTCAGAAAACCTAAGATGAACAGAGCTGATCGTAAAACTGTTTCTTTCAGGACTTTAAGATGAAACCTTTTGGTCGAGCAGTCCCACTCATGTAATGTAAATTCACTTTTTTAACCCTTTTTGATCACCAGCTTTCTTCTTCTTTTCTTTTAGCCATGCTAACCTGCGACCAGACGTGACACAGACCTCTTTTTGTGGGTGGGATTGTAACGGAACCCATAATGCAGCTGTGATTCTGAGCTCCAGCTGGTTATGGGGTCCGTTTCCATCCCACAGTGCGCAGGACATCCTGAGCAGACGGGCTGATGTCGAGCATTTTGTCAACAAGAAGACACTTGAGCATAGATTCTTCCCTCCTACAGATACTTTATCACATTCTCACTTTTCAACTTCAGATTACATTTCTTAAATCAGCGTCTGTTTGATTCATATGATTTCACTTGAAAACTTTATTTATTGTTCCATAAATGAAAAAAACACAATCAATTTTCAGTAATATAAAGAGTAAAACATTTGTACAGTATAAAAGTATCTACAATAAAAAATACACCCCCCAGCTTACTGAGCCTGCCTCACATAAATCATCATAAAATCCATTCTAATGCCCCACAGACGCTTTATTTAAGGTGGAATTACAGTTTTGTTTCTGTCTTATCAATAAGGAAAGTGAAACTAACACCAACTAACTGTTGTGTTGCTGTGGACAGGATATATTGGAGTGTAAAGCCTGAAGTCTGATGTAGAAGGTGTTTTTCCTCAATGACACGTTTTCTCCCGGATTGCTGACGACACTTAACGCAACCGGGAATTTCGTGTCAGCCAAGAATGACACCTAGAACACATTCATTTGTTTTTTTCTGTCTAGCTTTTCTAAATGGATATTTCTAATAAATCTCTTCAACTTTAACAGTTTCTGTTTATAGTTTTCTTACGATGTGCATCACCTTACATTATGTATAACCTGTGGTATAAAATAATCAACCACTGAACAGCAGTTTTTCTTCTATCTGTGTTACAGTGGTATATATAGCTTACTCTGGTTTCCTCTTCCTCTAGCTGAAATGTGATACATCAATCTTTCACACGGTAACGCCTCCTCTAAACAACAGATTTCTACGCATGTTGTCCATTTATTATTCACTGCAGTCACATTTTAGCTCTTACAAGCGTAATGATCCCTCATGAAAGCAAATGCTTAGTAGAGTTTCCTACGACAAAAGGCAGCAGCTGCCGGTGTCAAAGGTCCACTGTTCACACCAACATGTTCAGGTGAGGTGGTAGAAGAGGTACAGTACATCTATCCACCCATCAGACACCACATTAGGGGTTTCTTTTTTTTAATGTTATTTGGAGTCTGTGTTCACACTGCAGCTGTTAAGTCTCCGAATTCTCAATTTCAGCCTCACATGACTCAGATCAGATGTTCTGATTCACAAATTCAGAAGACGTTAAGCACGTTTTGAGTCACAGGAGTGAGAAAATGCACATGAAAAAAAGTCTTATCAGTATATAGTTCTAAATGTTTTATGACTGTTTTAGCTGCCCAATAGCTACTGCCAACATTTTTTTGAAATATTGCATTTAATTAATTATTTCTTGGAGTTGGAATGATTCCACAAGTTAATTATTATGGTGCAGTGTCATTATTCTTTTTACGTTAGTGTTTTATTGTTACCTTTTGTTAAAAGGGTAAACTAAGGCCTGTAGTGTGAACATGGTCTGTGTGAGCAGAACCCAGGTTAAATGAGAGATGATCTTGGTGACTTTTCTTCCATTACATTCTTTAAAACAAAATGAACGTGGAGGTAGGCACTCGTCAGCTGGTGAGAAACCTAGAGAGTATCCTGTCCACGAGTTCAAGGTGTCTCTCGTGGTTTTCTCAGCTGATCCGTTCATGCATGGCTACCAGCTGACTCATTAGATTGTTCTGCATTTCCCTCTCATGGTCCATCAGCCTCTGTAGCCGGGCGTCCTCCTGCACCTGCATGGAAGCGTCCATCTCTCTGAGCTGGGCGACTGTCGCAGACACTAAGGTAGAGACTTGCTCGATCACCGATGTTTTCTTCTTCTTCAATGGAACTGTGTATGCTAACAAAACAAAAGAGACGGTGCAGCCTGTCAGTAACAAGACAGTGGCACATTTTATTATTCATATTATTCAACAAGAAGGTATAGAAAAAGAAATGTACAGACATTTTCCAAGTCATGACAGAAATATGATGCGACATCGGTAAACGGCAGACAGCATTCTCATGTTTACCCACCTGACTGGTCTGTGCGTCTCCTCCACTGTCTGTCACTTTGATGGTCTTATGGATGGCATGGAGAAAAGGAGTTTAAATTATGAGAGGGCTGTGACAGACAGTCATAGTCTTGACAATTTGGAGGTCACTTTAAGACTAAACCTACATGACTAAACTATCACTAGCTCACATATCTAAGACTAACTGTACACAGCTGCTACAAAATATGGAAGCATCTACAGGAAATGTCGCTGCTTTGAGTCTTAAAAAAGTATCACTGCTATTTCATTATCATCACAGTATCCCATTAGTATTGAAACAAAACTGACATGATATACAACAGCACTTTTTGAGGGTTAGAGGGAGAAATTTTCCACATGATTTTGAGGAAGCATGGCCACAAATGCTTCCTCATTGGGGGATGTTTGTCGAAGAAGTGAACAGTTTTAGAAGATTTTGAACCTTAAATATGTGCGATATTTTTCTGAATCCATGTGATAGGATAATACCAACCTTTATACTTTGGGTGTGTGTCTGTTTTAGCCTTATTTTAGTGATAGCACAAAATGTAGTTTTCTAGACAGAAAGTTCATAGGATGTTGCTGCAGCAACCAAATCTTTGCAGCCCAGCTGTCTGTAGATAGTTGCCTCAGAAAGGCGTCCTTGGAGCTGTTAAGGACACTCTGTAAGGTTTGGTTATGGTGGTTAGTTTCACTTTCAAGTTGGTGAAATGTTTGGTTGAATACCAAATATGTCACCTAACTTACAAAACTCCCTCAATGTCAATCTTTGAGTTTTGCTTCTAGTTACATTTAACTTTTGTTCCTTATTAAACCTTTAAATGGGTTTAATAAGGGATTTGAAAGGATTCTGTAAATGTATTCCAGATTTAATCAAATGCTATCATCCCCAGCCGTTGGTGGTGTCTTGGGACCTCAGATCACAAACCCCTGCAGGTGATGGGGTGTCATTTCCTACCACAATAACAACAGAAACACTCACTCATGGGATGTAACTGTTCTGATGGTCTGTGCTGCTCCTCGTCGTCCTCCGCCTTCACTGGACCCAGATGCTTGTTGATCTCCCTCATGTCAACCTCGTCCCAGAGGCCGACTACAACCACCTGATGCTCCTCGCTGACGGCAGGCGGCGGGGGAGGAGGTGAAGGTGAGGATGCAGATGGAGGAGTTGGACTCCTGTTCGTTTCACCGGGTTCCCCGCGGGGGCATTCCCGAATACCCGGTGGCACTGCTGATAAAACGGCCAGTCGACGCGGTCGCTGACGCAGCGGGTCTTCTGCTGATGCTACTTGCTGTACTGCTTCCTTGGCGCCTTCAGTTTGCTGATCACCTGCATGTGAGACCTGTACACCCCCCTCTCCGCCAGCAGTTTGGTCATCCTGTTGTAAACTACAGAGTCCTTCACCGCGCCCGTGATCTGGTTGCGGGTCACCTCCGAGCCCCGGATGGTCAGAAGTTCTTTGATTTCGTTCTCCTGCCAGTTGTGCATTTTCTCTATTTTCTGCAAAATTTTGCAGCTGGAGCGTCCTAACTTATTACAAACGCCTCCCTGTATATATTTGCACTCGCTCCCAGCGTCACATCTCTGCGCCGGAAGAAGGCGTACTCAAAGATAGTTTATCAGAGATCACTCACTCAGGAGTCAAAATAATGGACTGAGCATGAAAGTATAAAAATATGACTATTATTTATGCTTCTGCTCTTTTAAAGAAAATGTTTCTAGTAGTCTTTGTAGCATAAAAGTGTCAGATTGATGGTGCTCTATTTACACATGTCAGAAATGTAATATAACATGCATAGCTATGTTTTCATTAGTTTAAAATCACCTGAACATAACAATTGTTATGTATTTGTTATCTTAGAATTAACCTTAATATTTATAGACCACACAGGTCCTCTTCAACGGAGTCTGCCATGTTGAACCACCTTGTTTCTACAGTGGCCCAGAATGGACAAATGAAACAGCGACTTTAATGTTTTTCTTTATGTTTTGCAGCAACCATAGTTTCTCTTTCATGCTTGCAAGGAGAGAGTGAGGTGAGGGGTTGCAAATGCCACTAAATCCTGCACACTGGTCCTTTAAATCACTGCAATATAATAATAATAAACAGACTGACAATAAACCATTATTTTAATTAATACTAGAATTTATGATCACACTTTATTTAACTGCTGGATGCTGTCTCCTATTTCACTGAAAAAGTTTCAGCTTTCCACGTCACACTTGTGTAAAATGGATATTGAACCATGACTGGCTTCTACGGTAGTTCTGATGTCACAGTTATTCTTGTACACGTCTTAAACTTTCAAAATGAGGTCAGAGAAAGTCTCTAGGGTTTCTGCATATGAGTCGTCCAGCACTGTGAAGCTCAAAAATCCATGTGAAGTAATCATAAGCAGAACATACGTTTTAGTGGAGGGGACTTTAATAATAACCATAATAATAATCTCCATCATCATAAGTTGTAACTGCAACAACTATTATTGCAGCAATTACAACTTCATTGTTGATTAATTGAAATCGTTTGGTCTACCCAAAGCCCATGTTGACAATTCAAAACTGCATGTTTAGTCCAAATCCATAGGTTTATTATCATAAAAACACATATTTAACACTCATATTTGAGAAGCTGGAACTTGTGAACTTTTGGTTCAGACAAGTTGACAAGAAAAGTTTATCTATATAAATATTATATATAAAAAGACATACTTAAATGGGATTTAAAATGAAGTAAAATACAAGGTTAAAATAAAATGACACCGAATAATGCAGATTAAACAGTACAACACACGCTGTCAACTGTAGCAAATGAGGTATGTGCATCAGTATGGCTTTTGGCAATGATGTCAGAGAGTAAAGACTACTTTGCATTTCTCAGTTATGAATACAAAATCTCTCTTTACAGATGTGACCTCCTGCATTTTGCAACAGGCATGTCTCTACTGTATGATGCTTACCTTAGTGGGAGCAGCTACATTAATAACATCTAATCTTAGAACTGAAATGATCTATAAGATCATTGACTGAGACCCGAGCAAAAGCAGGTGTGGAAAAGAAAGCCTGACTGAATAGTTCACGAGTGTTTTCATTTTGTAGTTTACTCTAACTGAGCATCTGTGTGCACAGAGAAAGCCATCTTGAAGAAAACACAGGAATAATCAGAAATAGCAACATCTGCCACCACAACCAAAGAGATGTTCAGACTCTTGGAGTCCAGAGTGTGCCCCCGAATCGTCCAGAATGTGACACCATTCTTTGCCGCTGCTGTCCTGTGGGTCGTCAACCTGAATGTTAAAATCACCAATAATGCGTACACAGTGTAAGTCAATCCATATGATACACAAGAGAAGCACAGAAGTCATTTAAAAAGCTTGCACAATATTTAGGTTGGCCTGTAGATCTAAGCTGTAAAGCAACATATGAATTTGAAATTAAAACATATATTTAAAAAAAATCCTATAACTAATAATAATAATAATAATAATAATTAATAGTACAGCTCAGACTGCAGTTCCTCTACCTCACACTGCATGGTGCTATTACAAACAGGTCCAACACGGAAATTCACCTCGGAAGAAACACGGATTGCACTTCACTAGTTCCGCCGTGAAAAAACAGCCAATGCAGTCCTCCTCTACAGCCAATATCTGACATCGATAGTGATTGACCGTACGGCTGGAAAGCGGCATGTAATTTGACCGTGTTGAAGCTTAGCACAGCCTGTATCAGCACCAACCAGTGGGACCAGCGTTTTAACAGAAGATATGTGCAGGGTGTGGATGTGCTGATAGCCTGGTAGCGAGCTCACCTGTTTGTGTTGTGGTGGTGATGGAGAATATCGAGGAGTCTTCGCCCCTCCGGATCACTCCTACCGTCCGGGCGTTGAGCTCCGCACTGCGGGGGAAGCGTGAAAATGTCCCCGATTCTAGCCGGGAAAACGGCGACAGGATATTCCCCGACCCGGAGAAGCTTTGGTTCAAGGAGAGCAGCGCTAAAAATCTGCGTAACAGGGACTTCTTGTCGCCGACCACGATGCTTAACACGCTGTATGCGGACGGACAGGTTCGTGTGGGTGATACCTGTTGGGTTTGCAACATCTTTAACGACATTAATGCTCATTTCGCGGTGTTTTATGTCTTCTTATGTTCACTTCACGAAAACAGCCTTTAGCTGAAAAGCCCGTTTTGGCTTGACACTCACATTTAACCGTAGATAGTGACACCGCTGACGTTAGACATAGCTGGTCAACACGTAAAACTTCCTATGCTAAGAAACTCTACATTTTGTTTCCTCCGCTAAGCTGTATAGTCCCTGGACAGCTGCTGAAGGTGTTTGCTTATTTTGTTTAGCGGAGTAATATTTAAATGGACGGAAGGTGTTTAAACGGTTTCGAACGTGAGGGCGGAACTATCTGCTTTATGGTGCTCGGAGTCCAACTGCCTGAAAAAAAACAAGGTTAAAACTGACGCGAGCCCTGTCAGTGTTTAATAAAACCATTAATACTACTACTGAGAAACCCAAATATGTGTCTGACTTTGCCCCATCATGATCGACCAGACACTATCAGCCTGCGGCAGTAATTATTAACCCATGAGTGGCGGTGTAATATGGGTCAGACAGACACGCACAGCTGCAAGCCAGAAACACGGAGCTAGCTGTGCTGCAGCTCAGGTGGCCCAAAACATACGAATGTTATAGCTTGTGAATTACAACGTTGTGATTATGTAGGAGTGTAAATTATCTTAACAAATGCATCTTTCATACCCATATCTGGTACTTTGCATCCGTGGGCGTGTTCATGCAGCCTTGTGTAGGAGGATGCTGCCCCCCCCAGTAATAGACTTTTTTTAGCACGTACATGTGGTTTTGTAGTAGATACCAACATCTGATATAGTTCCACTGAATGTGCAAAACAGGTTTTTCTAGCATGTCTTTACATTCATAAAACATCCCCATAAGAAACAGGTTTCCAGTATTTCTGAGTTAAAAGTAATAAATGACACACTAGAAGAAAGAAATCTCAACATAAATAAGAATTTATCTCACAATATCAACTGATTTTCTTATGCTTGGCATGTATGCATGTGTAATTACCTGAAATTCAGTGTTTTCCTCCTCAAAGGCTCACTATGCTTTTGTAATGTTTCACTTTAGGTCCCTCCAGCAGTGATGTCCAGGGTCCTCTCTCTCCGTGGTAGTGGCATTCTCCCTGTGGCTGGCGGGGAGGTAATGGGTGAGGGTTTGAGGGTGAGGGTGGATCGAGCTGCAGCCTTCAAGGCTGTCCTGGCAGGTGGAGCCACAGAGTACCTGAAGCCCTCAAGTCAGCGGCAAGGTTGTGTGGTGCTCAACTGCCCTGCGCTGCACCCCAAGCCCAACACACCCACTCCTGATACACTGACTCTGGGTCAGCTGAGGACTGTTCTGTTGGCTGACCACATGGGGGCACTGTTGAGAAGACAGGGGTGAGTCTGTGGGTTAATTCCAACATGACAGAAGGGGCTTGAGAATTGAAGGAAATGTAGGGCATGGTCTGTAGGGCAGATGTATAGTGTGTTGGCTATAATGACACAAACAAAACCCATTCCTCATTCCTCTTTGCATCATCTTACCTCTCTATAACAATGACTGGTGCTAAAACTATATTCATATACAACTATACGTCATAGATTAAAAATGCTGATCAGTACCAATCTCACCTGTCTCAGATTTGCAGTGTCTTATTGCCCCACGCTTCCCGAAGACAGCGACATCATCACCTTTCTCAGAGCTCTGGGCATCGATTGGCCGACAACCCCAGCTAACTGGACCAACGAGGAGCGGGAAGAGAAGATTCAGGAGGCGCTGGAGAACTCTGTCTACAGGGAGAGGGAAACAGAGAAGAGCAGAAGGACCAGCGGAGGAGGAGGAGGAGGAGGAGGGGGAGGGAAGGTGGAGGAGGAGAACGAAGGAGCGCTCAGGGTCAACCTGAAAAGAGTGTTCCAGGAGGAGGGGCTGCTGGGATACGACCCCAGCCTCGGTACCTGCACAGGTGAGGCCACAAGGAGGTTAGTCTGAGTCACATGTTAATGTTAGAGGCTCAATTTTTGCTGCGGTTAATATTAATGTTGTAATGATTCATGCTGCGCTATTTATGTTCTCAGTCATTTTGCAAGGGGAAAACAGCAGTAGGGGTGGGAAAGAAAACATAGCTTACTACCAAGAAAAATACACTTTCTCACATTGCGTGTCGAAACCATTTTGCTATATTGCCAATCATGCATGTCTGCATATCTGGCCCACAGAGTAGCACAGAAAATGCTGGATATCCGAGATCTGGCCTTTTTACATGTGGTCTGTGGTTTAACGTCAATTAAACTAAATAAATGAAGTTCTATCATCATTTCTTACTTAAAGTACTTCTAATGGTATCTTGAAATCCAGATTTGAGCTTCATGTGCGATGGTTTTGAGATATTGGTTTCTCAGATTTCTGCTTGCTACTCCAAAACAATTGAGGCTTTGAAAATGGCATCTGAGAAACTCAACAGCAACTTTACTGGTTAGTCAAAGAAAAAAAGGACAAGAGTTATTTCTTGGCCAGGCCAGTAACCCCCTGCCCTGGAGTCTTAAGCATGAGGTTACCAGGCAACAAGCAGAGACTCAAGGAAGTCACTGGCCCACAAAAACTCCACAGGGAACCTTTAGTAGACAGATGAGAGTGGTATCACGAAACCATCTGCAAGAAAGCTAATAAGTGAATTTTCATAAATGCTAAAAACTATTCCTTAAACAAACTTGCAGTGGTTTATGTGTTACGGAATCACTGGTAGTTTAACAGATAGTTGGTACTGAATATTTATGGTAAGACTTTGTTGGTATCTGTTTCAGTACACAGAGACAGTGTTTCCCACCTGGCGCAACTGGACCTAGCCACAGCCGACTGCACAGTGAGACACACACATTGATGATCTCTCTTTTTTTCTCATTAAAAACGACACAAACAAACCACTGACTTCTATATTCTTGCTGCCTCTTTTATAGGTAGCCATGGCAACAGCGTTACATGTAACTTCCTGCCAGGATGAGTTCCGCCAGCAGCAGATAGCAGTGCTGTGGAGAGCCAGTGGAGCGACACATACACAGGTACCCCACACACACACACACACACACACACACACACACTAACATGTACTGCATTGTGTTCCTATTTTTACCTGTTTTTGTGTTTTGCAGAGACATTTGGTGTGTGGGCCCGTGAAGACTCCAGGTTCTCACCTCACTGCTGCACAGTACCTGCAGTAAGACACTTTTTATGTCTTCGATTGGATCTCTTCTCTCCTTTCTCACCATTTCTGTGTCTGTCTTTAGGTTTTCTACCTTTTCCTCTTCCCTCTGAATCCACTTGTCTTTCCAGCTCTCCACCTGACAGATGCTCATCATTACAAGAAGACACTCTCACTCGGATCTTTGCACTATAAAATTGCAGTTCCAATTAAGCTAAATTAAAAAAAACACTAGTGGGCGTTGATGGTGCTTTTCTTCATCTCAGTGTTATCGCTGTTTTGTTTTTTTAATGAGGCTGCTGTTGTTTCTCTTTCAGGTTGAGAAGAGGTCAGATGAAGGAGGCCTCAGAGATGAAGTATGGAGATCAAGTAGAAGGTGCGAGCGTTTCTGTGCATGCTCATTGTTAATAATATTCTTTGTCTCCAAGTTAAATAGCGTCTCCTCGTCCTCTTGTAGGTCAGACGTGGGATGACATCATCAGGGTCATGACCTCTGCCACTGTCAGATTTGAGCTGCTGTCAACGGTCCACACCAGTCCTGTGAGTCGTCATTATTTGTCGTCAGTGGTGTGTTGGCACCTGAATGTGTCCCATGGTTCCTTTAAAAGTTTGTGAATTTGAGGGGGGGAAAAATCAAGGCCTTGATACATTGAACATAAATAGACATGGGTCATTGAAAGTGCTTAAATTTATATACAGTTGTCGCTGCGTTCCACTGTCACGTGTGTGCATGAATGATCGAGGTGGAATGATGCAGGTTAAAGCTAACGTTTTATTTTGCTTTTGTAAAGCCTGATAGTTCTCATTATAAAAAGTCTTAATGTTGCAAAAGTAATTAACCTTGATTCATGACTAAAACTATGCCATGTTGGGTCTTTTAAATTTGAGGAAATCGGGCCTGGAATATCCTTGAAAAGTCTTTGAATTTGATGTTTAATAAGGTGTGGGAACCCTGCATGCAGGTGGTGATGCGCTGTGTGTGTCGTATTGATTAATTAAAAACAACTGTGTTTGACTTGATGAGCTTGTCGGTTGTGAACACCCCTCAAATTAATGACAGTTTGCTCTTTGATATAATTAATGGAGTCAAAATGATCAACGGCTGTCTGTTTAGGTGACACTGGACGTCCAGAGGGAAGGCGGTGTGTCCACCAAAGGCCCGAGAGGAGGAGTGTTTGTGATGTACAACTGTGCCAGACTGCACACGCTGTTTGACAGCTATGAGAGAGGAGTGGAGAAGGGTGAGAGTTGTTCTTTGTAAGACATTCCCATTTCATTTCTTGGATCAACATTACAAACAACCAATAACTCCGACAGCTGCAGCCTGGTAGTATTCCCTCGATCTCAGAATGAAAAAGAAAGACAAGGAAACAGTTAATAAAAACTAAGACAACCTTTCAGCTGAAAAGAAGAAGTGACAGGCAGTAGTGTGGTTATATGCTCTGATCAATTACAGCCTGAGTTAATTCAATGTTTTAAACCTTTTCATTTTTAATGTCTGAAATGTCAGTTTACTGCTCACCTCAGAGTAAACTATGAAGTATAAGCAATTACATCCAACTGTGGGCCATTGTTCTTTTTACAATGTTGTTCCATCGGGGGCCAGCAGTTTCACAGGCTAAGCTGTGTACTGTATTGTGTTGGGTATAAGAATAGAATAGATTTATAAAACTGATTGTGGGGTTATGAGAGCTAACAGAGGTATAGCAGCTTATGTTATTATTACATTATTATTACAAATTCATGTGTTATTGCACTATGTAATTGACAGGTTATCTACACTCAATAAATAGTGACCTGTTTTATTTCTGGTTGAATAAAAGTACTGTTGTTGTCACCATGAACCAGCCCACAATCGATCATCAATTCTAAGCAGATGTTATGAGACTGTTTGTTGGGATTTATTTATTCATTTCATATTTTTGTTGGAGGGATTTGCCCCAAAGGCCGCTCCTGGCTGTATAGTGTGTATATGTGTAAAATACTGATTTCAGTTCATGTTCTGAATATTTATCTGCAGGTCTATACCCAGAAATCCCTGAAGGCTCCCAGCTCGACTTCTCTGCTCTGAAAGAAGAGGTACCACCTTTTATCTTCTATGCTCCGTTCTGTCCTTGTCCTGTGTTTTTTTGTTTCTTTGTCTGTTAGACTATTAACTTTCCTCACAGCAACATTAATCTTCTTTGCGTTTTGACTGACAGGGCGAGTGGCTTCTCCTGTTCAATTACCTCATCCCGTTCTCTGAGCTGCTGGACCAATCAGGACAAGCATTAGACTGTGAAGGGGGAGGAGCCAGAGTCAATATTAAGACCGAACAGGTCAGGGGCCTGAGATGAACTGATTATCGATCAATAGGCAACGTGTATTAAATCAGTGTCTGCTGTTTAGATGTCTGTCTAACTCATGTTTGTGTTTGTGTTCCTCAGATCTGTAAATTTCTCGTGTCTCTCAGTAAAGACTTCAGCTCATACTACAACAGAGTCCATGTGCTCGGGGTGAGGATGTATTTACTGTATATATTGATATGTGCTTAGAAATGAAGTAGGTCTTGTGTTTGTAGAGTAATTCTTGTTCTCTTTCTTTAACTTTCCGACACACTTTCTCTTTCTCTTATCTTTCTTCTCAGGAGCCGTTGCCTCATCTCTTTAACCAGATGTTTTGTCGTCTGTACCTGTTAAGAGCGCTGAGAGAGCTCTACCACAGCGCTCTGGACACCCTTAACCTTCCCCCTATAAGGCAACTATAGCCTCGACGTAGTTTATGCATCCTGAGATCACTGTTAACCCCACCTCCCCACCCATCTGACACAAACACACCTATGTTTTGCAATTGTATCACGTCCACACTTCATTTACCAATGAAAATGTATACAATGTACAGTCAAGTATGATGTATGTGTTTACCATCGCGCTACTGTCAGATTCCTGTAGCTGGACATGCTTTTTTTTTTTTTTTTTTTACCCAAAAATCATGTAATGTAACGTCAGGATGAGTTAGAGTAGAAGATTGATAGATGAGACTGAAAGCAAGAAGGAAGAGCTAGTGTTGCTCTCACCCAAGGTGACAAAATCTGCCTAAAGCTCACTAATTTAATTTGTACAAAAACCTTGAGACTCCAGGAAATTAATGGTCCTTGTCGAGAAATAGTCCAACCCCTCTTATAAAACATTAAATTGGTCAATGTTGGCAGATTTTGTTAATCTCTGGACAGATTCAGGCTAGCTCTTTCCCCCTGCTTCCACCCTTTATGCTACGCTAAGCTGCTCATATTCACTGTACATACAGGAGAGTGGTGTAAATCTTATGCTCTAACTCTCTGTGAAAAAGCAAATAAGTGCAGAACTAAATTTGGATTATGGTGGGTGTAGAAGATTTCTCTCCCATAAGAGTACCAGACATCAGAATTTTAACAGCCAAATAGTCCTAATCTCAGTGTCTGGAGTGTGAAGATAGGATGTTTTTTTTTTTCTTTTGAAGCTGGTTTGTCATTTTAAATTCCACTCTAATTATATGACCATATAGTACATTTATATGCATTTGATCTCAACAGACACCTAAGACTTTTATTATGATTTTGATGCCATCCTATCAAAAAAGAAACTTTCTAAATTGCGCCATTATTATCACAGTAACCCTCTATTTAATGCAGCTAAAAGTGTCTGCTCTTTGAAAGACATCAAAGTGTCTTAGTCACTGCCTGAAGGCATTTTAATAAGCCTTGATCAGCTGCTGAAGGTCCCATTTCATGTATGTTACCCACCTTGTATTTATCTATGCCACATGAATATTTATTATAGTTAAAGACAGAGATCTGTACAGAATATATATTCTGCATATGAGTCTTAATTGCTGTGATCATATTATTATTTTTTAGAGCCCTCAGATTAATCACAGTTATCCTGCTTGACAAATCACAAACGTTCAGTATCAATCAGCATATAGCAGATGTTACAGGTGTTCATAAGTTATTTAAAAAAAACAAAAAACTATACATTAGCAGCATTTAGGGCACCATGCCATAACATTAGGAAATGCATGAAATGGCATGAACATAATATATATGAAGAGTTTTATGCCAAAAAAAATGTTATTTATAAATTTTGGTATGGGAAAATAATGACCTAAAATGTGTTGCCATTTCAGTTAATGACTGTTTTAATGTGCCATAGCTTGTTTTCACTTTCTGCTTCACATTATTTTGTAAGTTGGTGTTTTTTTTTTTTTTAAGTGGATATCATGTTGGAACAAAACAGTTAATGTACACAAGTATCGAATATCTTACACTTCTCACTGCATGAAATGTTGTTTGATCCCTGCAAATGTTGCTTGTCTCTGAATGGCCTATGTATTATTTTTAACTGACTTTTTTTTTTTTTTTTACATTTTATTTCCTGTATTAAAGGAACAGGGTGTTTATAAAAATGCTGATTTATTTACAGTGACTGTGTTAACCACTGCTGTAATGACCACAGTATTAAAGCAGGAGAGATGGAGAACAAGGCTTTCATTTTTTCTTTATCCTGTCTCACTGTATCTGTAAACATATGTACAGTGTATAATAGACACAGCATGTTCATTTTAGCCATTGGTATGTTTCTCTTACTGACATGTTTTCGCCCCTCGGGCCTCAACATCTCCGACCTCCTTTATATCCCTTTATTCTTAGCCGTATTATACACTCGCATACAAAGCTTAAGCTTGCCTGTCCTAATTTTAGTGTCACTTGTTTTGGAAGTTCAAGCACTTTCCCATTCATTTTACAGATATCTGATAGCGGTTATAAGATGAGTTAAATGCTTCTAAGAATAGAGTCAAGAGTCCAAAAATAATGATTTTAAAGAAATAAGATGGGTAATTATTAAAATAAAAATCAGTTTACCAATTGCGTACAAGCTGGTAACATTTACAGCTCGACTTCACAGCACATTCCTCCTTATCCAGAACAGTCTCAACACATGCCTCTGACCCTGAAGTGTATTCGTCCGCCTGAATGTAAAGAATACTGTCAAACTCTGCCACACTCATCTGTCCACCTACAGTTTCTGTGTCTTTCCTGTCTGCAGAATTAAAATAACCATGACAGACTCTCTCTGTGTGTTTATCTCTGACCTCAAGAAAGATTTACATAAAACACACATACAGTGTAGATGTACATACTGATACTGTAAATCCCCCCACATTGCCCTCAGGCCAACACAGATCCAATAATAACCCACACACTGCATGCGTATACAGTATATGCTGTTAGGAGTGATCCATCACTATAGAAAGAACTGTGGTAATGTGACGTGCCATCTGTCTTTGCCCTTTATTCTGTTTACATCCCTTCCTCTGCCTTAGATTCCTAACATGCTATTTTTTTCCCTCCCTTCTGTTGATCATTATTTTCCTGTTTGGACCTCATTTATAAAAAGGAAAGAACTCATTAATGGCCAATTACAAGCCAAAGGTTTGCTGAGTTCAATTCCAAACTTGATGGGTTACATCACATTTTTGCTCAGATTTTCTGCAGTTCCTCACAAGTAATTTCTATTAATTATCCAGGGTGATTTTATTTGCTCTAAAATTGTGTTCTAGTGGACTCCAGGAGACAGTTTTGATTAACTTTATATGCTGTTACATACAGATGCATATGTGTGATTATGAGTTTATGAAACACGATATACACTTTATATATGTATATATATACAAGAGACCTTTCCTCATTTCTTTTCTTCCTTATGCAAGTCCTTCTACATCACTCTGCTGCTTGTTACCTTGTTTAAAATAGCTGCCCTACCTATCTACACATTATATGTGTGGCAAATTACACATGCACACACTCGGGCCAATCAACACAGGCTTCTTAGAGTAACTTCAGATATGTATGTATATATTGGAACATTACTTACAGTATATTCTAAATGAATGTGTCCCTTATCTTGTCTTGTCTGGGTTACAATCCCCACCATGTTATAGACAATCAATCAGTCGTTTATATCCTCACATCAATATATCTGTCTAATCCTCTCTGTCTCTCTCTCTCTCTCACACACACACACACACAGTTGTACAATAACACAATGGCAGAAATAATTGGTTCTGTTTTAATTAACTGAGCAGCTCAGGCAAATCAGTTGATTGTCTTAATAATAATAATCTTATTAGTGGAGAATTTCACCATGGTTAAGGTCACTAGCAGCAATTAGCATGTAGCCTACATAGGAGACCATGCAGGCAATTAGTGGACCCTCTACATTTCATGAAGAAGAAGATGGTAACTGAGTGTTATTGGTTAAAGTCTACAGTAATCGTGCTGCACAGCAACTTTGCGCTATTAACTCAACTAAACAATGAAGGAATTCAAATTTTAATTGTCCATTAATAAAGATCATTACAAGCAGCATAATCATACTCCCTGTATGATTATGTTATAGTGGTATCTTGAGCATGATAGATGAAATAAAAGTTCTGTCTAATGCCATGTATGTGTGTGTGGGTGTGAGTTCCGTATTAATTACTCAAATTGCCCAAATTTGTTTTGTTTCTTGTAACTACGAAATCAAAGTATGATTATTGTTTATCGTTTGCAGACAGAACTTTTTTAAAATGGTGTTTTTACAGACAATATACCTTCCACCTGTTCTGGTTGTCAGCTTCTTCTTCTCCCAGACTTTCGACCAAGATGGTGAGGAGAGTGAGAGATGGTCCACATCCATGCAGTCATGATCTTCCTGCCAACACACACAGACTGCTTCAGCGAGATCCAAAGCCAACCTGAGGCGCTCATCCCTGCAGAGTATAAGAGAAAATTGTGCATTAGGGATTAATAAGTTAACTTTTAGATTTAATTTGAAATAATGGTATAAACTCCTGACATTTACAGCCCCAAATGATGAGTGACAACCAATAAATGTAGAGAGAACGCAGTTTAATGATGTGTCTCCTCCTTCCCACAACCTGTCCTGACCTGCAGTAATGAGCTGCAGTCAGCTGTGTCTATCTCTGTTATAGACGGTGCAGTTCACACATGCATGCATGCACGCACACACACACACACACACACACACGCACGCACACAATTCACATACGTTTCAATATTCAACTTATTCAACTCAAACTTTTGGACAAAATAGGCACATGTAAGTTTTAAAGGTGGGCAAAAAAGTGAACAGCTCAAACTAGATTGTTACAAATGTAAACATTTTCCAGATCAAAATATAAAGATACTATATTTCATTAGTCAGCTCTCAACTTGAGACTTGAAAGCAAATACATTCGAGTCAACGAATTTCATGTTGTGACCTTGTAAAATCCTGGAACAATGGAAAAAACTGTGAGGCTGGACTCGGGCACCTGTAAGCTAACATGCTCAGGTTTAACAATTTGTAATGTCTTCAAGGTTTACCATTTTTGTGTGCATTTGCTATTACTAATATTAGGACTAAATATTGGACACATTAAAATTTTGACCTGGTGATGGCACCAGATGAAAAGTCAGGGGATCCCCAAAGTGATTACAATTTATCCTGAGGGGAACATTAATGTCTGAACCAAATTTCATGGCAATCCAATAGACAGTTCAATGAAAGCCAAAAATGTGAACCTCATAATGGCGCTAGAGGAAAGCCAGAGGATGCTGTCGGGGAACCATAAACATCTGTGCCAAGTTACATGGCAATCTATCTGACAGTTGTTGAGACATTTCAGCCTGGGCCAATGTGGTGGATCAAACCATGCTGCGAGCCTGGCTAAAATCACTATTAACACAGCAGTCATTTTAATGGCTGGTATTCAAACTTGACTAGCAGCTTTAATTGCTAATTTACCAACCAAGACCTATGACTTAACTTGAACTTTAAACCCCTTTGATGATGAATGAGGGAAAGACCCCATTTAGACTTTACGCTTCTATCTGATCTCAGAAAGTTACATGGAAATACATCAAAGAAGCACTGAAGACATACTGAAAACCTCAAACCACCTCAGACGGGTATACTGTCTGATGTTAGATCCTGTCACTTCTTCACGACATTCCATGACTGAGAAAATAAAACTGTCAAAAGCAAATTATACTCCAATCTGCTGTTTACAAGTGTAGTTTTCTCATCCTCATGTTTACGTCCTGAATGTATTACACATGCAGTGCATACAGTGTATGTGTACTCAAATCTAGAAGCACCTAATTAGAAAGATAGCATGCTGTCTCATATTTCATATTCCCTCTACATATGAAATTGCTCCCGTTGTATGTTATTATACCCTCAACGCGCTGTGCTCGGGTGCTATGTGTATGTGTGTGTGTGTGAGTGTGTGTGCGCGCACAAATGCATGAGTCAGGTGATAAAGAGGTCAGCATCAGATTTTCTCATTTGGGGAATCATCTGCTCCGGGTCTGTTGTGTGCTCAGTGAGAGTGACAACACAGCTGTCTCTGGAGCTTTTCACTGACTGTTTCTGCATATTTACATGAGTTATATTCACACTGAAGTTTGCTTCATTTTAAATATTTGATTATCAAGCATGGCTGCATAGCAAAAGCTCTCAGTGTTGTGTGCTTCTTTCTTTTCTTTTCTTTTTTTTTTTCAAATTGTGTATATGAGCACAGCAGCTAAGCTTTTACATGCAAGTGTATGTTAGTGAGTTGTTATGTACAGTGCATGCATGCCTTATGTCAGCATGCCCTCCGTTCTTGCTGTGTTTATCTTGTCATATGTGTGTGCCATCTCTGGCTGTCTGATATCTCCAAATGCTTACAGCTCATTACAATAAACAAACTAACTGGAGGGCATGTAGAGCGGTGATGTAATCTGACCACAGTGGACCAGATTCACCACACGGTGGCGATGTTTGGACAGGTTTTTAACCAGTTGACCCCCCCCAACCCTGAACCCAGCCAGACACACTGCAAAAAAAGCCCATTTTAAGATGTGATGTACAGTAGTCTTTTAGTCAACTGTATAATCTAGTCATTGTGTTTCAGATGATATTTTAAATGCACTTTAAATCCATGTTATAATAGCTTAAGATCATGAATATGTATATATAATGGAGTTATCAACACTCTTCGGCATTCAGAAAATTTAAGGTTACATGAAGAAGTTGCTGAATATGAGCATTTATGATTTGGATCCTGAGCTTATTTTTTGTGTGCTCAGGTTTCCAAGCATGAGGAACTGTTGACTGCCAGATGCTAACATCTGTCTCTTTATACCAATAAACCTTTTAGGGTTGTTTCCTATTGTTTGTTATGATCAGTACACTAATTAACTACACCACAGCTGTCTCCAATGAGCTCAGGTGACTCTGCTCAGTGTTGTATGGTTATAGGACTCCATGATGGGAATACATGGCAACTAATATGTTCACATTCAGGTGTTTTATGATCAGGAAATGGTTGATTTGCCATTTATAATAGAGCTTTCCAAGACTGTAATCACTGAGCTTAAGTAAGCAGTCTTTGGCTGTGCTTTGATAGAACTGAATATTGAATGCTGAACTAATTAAGCTATAAAAGAAAGTCAACGCATTTTAAGCTGTGGTTCACTTGTGTTTTGTTTCACAAATAAAAGCCATCAATCAAATCTGCCAATGCAATAAGTGCTAAATTTAATTTGGCACACAACACAAGCAGTAAGGTACACACAAGACAGGCTTGGTGCCCAGTTTGCTGCCTGATGAAGCCAAGCTATTACATTTTTTGCACTTTTTAATTTCGGAGGCTTCTTTGACACAATTTCTGTGTAACAGCAACTCCATTTTCATCGTTGACCAGTTGTATGCCATCTAAATTTTAGATGACATTGTTCTCATCTGGACAAACACATTAAACAACAGCAGTTTACACTGCTGACATCACAGAAGCCACTTCACATGTGCTTGATGCAAATGCACCTTCAGACTGAGCGCAAGATAAATTATACATGATTCGTTTTTTTTGCAGTGCAGTCAGGGCAGGTCCAGGAGGCTTTATCCTTTTCATCTCCCTCACCGCCAATCAGAAACTCTCCTTTACAAGACCCCCGCTTGCTTGTCAATCACTCCCCTCGGGCGATAAGTTGGAGCGAGACAAAAGAGGGAGGAGAGCGAGAGAAAGCGAGAGAGGATAAAACAGGAGGGGGGGTGAAAGTGGTTCGAAAACACACGGATGGGATGTTAGAGTGAGCAGAGCATGTAGAGTAATCGCTGAGAGTGGATCCACTGTCTTGAAGAGAGATGAATGAATGGGGTCAGGGACGCCCCTGAGAATAAAGACAGAGAGAAAAAGAGAGATGGCCTGATAGAGTGAGAGAAAGGGAGGATAACAGAATGCAGGATGGAGTGAATGCATGACGTGGAAATGGACTGAGGGTGACAGCGACGAGGAATTAAATGGAAAGAAAACATGGAAATGAGGAAAGAAAGTGTGCGAGACAGTGGAAAAGAAGAGTGAGCAGGAAAGAAGCAGATAAAAAGGGGAGAAGGGTGAGAGAGCATGAGACGAAGTGTAACTGGGTGGAAGACCAGAAAGAAAGAGGAGATTAACAAAGAAGGGGACAGAGAGAGGAGAGAGAGACAGAGGGAGAGCTTCAGAGTGAAGAGTGAGTATACAGGGAAGAGGGAGAGAAAGAGAGAGGAGCATCCAACCTAAAGAACAAATGATGACAGGTGCCGTATGATGACAAATAGAGCTGTGAAGTGCAGTGAGCCTCCACAAGTGTTTTTTTTTTTTTTTTTTTTTTTTAACACTGCAACTTTTTAGTAGGTTTTCACTTACAAGGAATTTGTCTTGGTGTAATTGGTGCATAACAGACATTAGGTAAAATATAAGGAAGATAATAAAAATGAAGTATTAAAAAATATAAAAATTATAAACAGTATAAACATATATATGTTTTAAAATGAAAAGAGCTGTGCAGTTGTGCAGGAATTTAAAGTGTTTACCAGGTAATGTGCAAATGTTCACAGTGTGCAGAATATTTTAAATGTGCAGGTATTTAAAAGGTCCAGTAACATTTAGGAGGATCTATTTGCAGGAATTGAATATAATATTCATTAGTATAGATATAGAAGGGACAAACCAAACCCTGCTCTACATATGGCCTTTTGCTTTTTATGTGAATTTCGCAGCCAGAGTTTTTCCTACATGCTTGAAAGGAGAGGGTGAGACGCAGGAGAGTATTCATTTGGTTGCAATCTGCAACTTCACTGCTAGGTGGCACTACATCCTACACACTGGACCTTAAAGAAAACAAGGAAATCCAAAAGATGTTAAATAAAGGCTGAGCGGTAATGTAACGCATAAGGTTTGTAGATAATAACACTGGAGTCTCCTGGATATTTTAACTATAGGTTTATGCCAAGGTCATTATTTCAACTGAAAAATCATATATTCTCCAGGTTTTTTTTATGGCCCCAAATAATATAACATATATAAGCCTCAGGCAGCATTACTGCTGAGGGTGTTCCTACATCAGGTCACCTTGGTCTCTAGTACCCAGGGGGCTCCACCTTGGGTCGCATGGCTGGCATTTTCCTGGCCTGCCATTCCTGATCCCCTCCGCTGTACCATTTTGAACCTATCCCCTATAAATTACCCTTCCTCTAACCACAAAACCTACGTCTGTCCCTGACCCCAACGTCCCCTAATCTCTATGCCTAACTCCAACCTGTATTTCCCATCCCATGGGAAGCTCACAGCACTAAAACAAAACTTGGAAAACATAAGCAGGGTTGAACTTGATCACAGCCTGCAGGAGAAGATAATAATAAAAATATATAAATACAGCATGATAGGCTGGGATAATTGTTTATTCCTCCATCGCTAAGGCCTAACCAGCATCTTTTTAATATTTCATTAATGATTTTTTTTTAATAAGATGTTTTATCAGTTGGGAAGTTTTTTATTGAATTTTACTTGTTTTTATGCACCACAAACTACATCCTTTGGGTACTCTCTCTCTCTCTCTTCCCATTTTTTCTTAATCAGCTGACTATGGGCGTTTACTTTTTTTTAGTTAGTTCAAATTTTAAATCTCTTCTCCTCTCTGCTGCTGTCAGCTGTCATTTCAGTGCAAAAATAATTGCAACTCTCGTCCCACCTATTCACCTCCAGTTCATCATATCCCCTGCTCGGGCTGAGCTCATCATATCCAGATATCCAGTATTCTCTTCATCCCATCACCACCACCACCACCAGTGTCTAGATCCCACCAGGGGGGTTTCCCAAACTAATCATGGCTTCAACAAACCCTTTAAATATGATGACCTCGCCATGGGGTCTAATCGCTTTAGACTATTCACAGTTCTCATCTTTTCTGTGAATACTGTCTGTATTGCCACAATAAAGTCTCTCCTGATTGAACGAGGACCCTGGAAGTGCTCCAAGTGCCAGTCACTGAACACTGTCTGTGCAAAGAGTAAAAAAGACTTTTACTTCTGGAAAAACAACCCAAATAACAAAAACTCTTTATTATTTCAACTATTCATTTGCTCCTATTTCAGTCAGTCGAATGAGTTCTCTTGACTTGAGTGTACTTGAGACTACATTCATGAGCATCTATCTGTGTTTGACTCCATACACAACACCTGGTATTACCATTTGATGCGTATCTGAATTATCTGGTTAATTATATCTCAACAGTTATATTTATACCTGGTATTAATAATCAGATCTCATATCTGGTAGCGTAGCTGGCAGACCTGTCAACAAACATACTGCTAATGAGCTGTAGCTTTTTGCTGGGCTCGCTTGAAATAGCAGCTAGAGAAGAAAAGATATGCAGCTACAGATGACTTGTTAATACCAAGTGCTATTGATGTCTGCGAAGGAAGAAGCAGGTCTTTTCAGCAGAGCTGTGTGTGACAGGTATTTGAGAAAGTGTGACTGTGTTTCCCCGTCTACACGACGAATTATCGTGTGTTTCTGAAGCTCAAATGGTAGCAAGTGAAACACAAGATAAAAGAAATAATGACAATACAGTATGGTGGGATGTGAACCATTCATTCCCTCCAATCTGAACCAGCAGCAGATTTATCTCCCCTTTTCCATGTGAGGAGAGAAGCAGCCGGGTGTGACGCCCGCTTCATCTAGGCCTCTGACACATTCACATCAACAGATTTAACACACTACTCAAGATTGCACATAGCTCAGATCTTGGCAGTGCAGAAGTAAGACACACTATTTTGAGCTGTTTCCATCCTCCACAAGCCAAAGAGTTCCTTATTGACTCAGCAGGAAAGCTGAGAATGAGAAAGAGGAGGATAGAAAGACAGGTGGTGATCTGCTGCTGGTTTGGCCGGCCCACACACTTTACATAATGTAGCCTATAACTTGTAATTTTTCTGATTTGCATCTTGAGCCATCCCAACCTCCTATATTGACGACAAAAGATTTAAGAGCGCACAAAACTAACTAATGAGCGCTCTTCCTATGAGCAGAATCAGATTTGAGCGTTCCAACATGCTTGTTTCTGAATCTGCTCTTTCAACTTTCTCCAGCTGTTTTGGCTCTTGAACACAAGACATCACAGGAGGTCGCTTGCCAGCCATTTCTGACTAGCATGCTGCAACACACTAGCATCCAGATGTCAGGTTCATGTTTATTTTAGTCTGCACATGGAAAAAAGTCGCCTTTTAAATATATTGCTTCTCTGTATAAGGAGCATTTGGCAACCATGTGACTATTAAGGACATGCGATTTACATATGTTATGTCTATTTGCCCCATCATTTAGACTAGAATTTCAACTGATTCCCAATTTAATCATCAGTCATTCTGGATGTAGCCACATCCCATTACGATTTTATTATTATTAAGACTGCTGAATTAGCTTCAGAAAGACTTTTGAATTGGATTTTTTAATAGCCAGTCTGGAGGAATGATTACAGCAATCAAAAACTGTTTCAATATTCATGCTTAAGACAGACTTAAAAAAGTGTAAACCAACCCTTTAAGTGTCATATTATTTTTTTACACTACTACTACTACTATAATATTAATAATAATAATAATACATTTATTAATACAGTGCCTTTAAAAACAGTGTTGCTCAAGCTTGCTTTGACAGAAATGCACAAACTGGATACCATTGAAAACAATGGTAAGACAAAATTAAGATTTAAGAACATGGTAGAGAGAAAATCAAAGATAAGAACACAGAGATTGTGAAAAAAACATGACATATAAACAACAAGAGAACAAAGGCCATTAAACAAAAATAAATAAATGAATAAATACATACTCAACATCACATGACAGCAAGTCTACTGGCTCTTCAGAAGTGATATAAAAGAAGTCACTGATTCTGCCAGCTTTATCTCTTCAGGCAGGTCGTTCTAAAGTCGAGGGGCCCTGATGGCAAAATCACGGTCACCTTTAGATTAAAGCCTCGACTTTGGAACAGCCAGAAGGGCCCCACCTGAGGATCTAAGTCTGCCGACTGGCTCATGAGTGGTCTACATGTCTGCTATGTCGCTTGGAGCCAGACCCAGACGTGTTTTGACGATGATCGGTAAAATCTTTTCTAATAGGAAAAGGAAGTCGATGGAGGGGAGGAAGCCACGATGTGATGCTGTTAAAACCAGTAAGAAGCTGCATCACTTATCACATTATTTATCGTTTTCAGACACAGATTAATACATTGGGCGCCTGTGAGTTATCTATGGCTACAGGACAGCGTGTGGAATCAACTCATGGACTTGGTTGATGATAAGAAAAAGGAAGAATATTGCCAGTCTTATCCTGTAATATAAAAATACTCTGCTGTGAATACTAATGGGTTTTCCACAAAAGTTCTATTACCTTGTTAAAAATGGTTAAAATTACATCCATTCCTTCTCCATCATTAAAAAATCTGTCAATATAAAAATATTTTATTTCAAAAATTTAACAAGATGTCTCCTACTTCACTGAAAAGTCCTTTCAGTGTGTTTGCACTGGACGTTTCAAGTTTCCGCATCATACTTACATGAGAACTGAGAAACACTGTAATCTGCAGGTCTTCCACAGTGCTGATATAGAGTTGTTTGGTCTACTGATGCACTGAAGCATGGGCAAAGCTGCGTGACACACATACCTCCACCAACAGCCATTTCTCAAGTTTCTGTGAACAAGCATGAAACACCTCTGCACTTAAATTGATTTAGAGCGAGGATGAGGTTGAGACTGAAGGCGAGCTGCAGATAGTTGTGGCTGCTTGTGTGGAATAATCTCTCTGCAGCAGAGACTCAGCATTCTGCTAGATTCAACATGTGCAGCATTTTGTGTAACCGTGCCCCTTCAATTCATTTCAAAAACAGTTGCAAATGCCCCTGTCAAGAGCAGCAGCGGTGTAAGTGACAGGCAGGAGATTGTTGGGGGTTTGGTCATGACAAGTAGGGAAGAGGGGAGGTTGGGGGTAGACGCAGGGCCTGTGTTATACAATAATTGAATAAATTGAGAATTGAATTAAATTAAATCGTATAAATTAGGATTCTGGGTATACCTAATTGCTGTGAACTGTGGTTGCATGCCCAAGGCTATGGCTCGTGGTTGAGATGGGGGCTGGGTGGAGGAGGAGCAGTGGCAGTGATGCTCTGCCCTTGGGAGAAATTATTCTGTAATTTTTTTTCTTCTTTTATAGGCATCAAAAGACAAAATGAACAGCTTGTCATTCGTCCATTATAGAGTAAATGAGGGTTAAAGGAAAAATCCGCCTCAAACTTCAAATTTGTGTCCTATTTGCACAGATGACACAATGTGGCTAGAAAATAGAAAATGACTCCTGCAGCTACAATGAAATCTGGTTAGCGGAAAAGATTTCAGAAGTCTAAAAAAAAAAATTAGATCTGACCCTTCAAATCAAAGAGCGAGGGCTTTCTGGAGATGCCATTTTGCACTGATGTTTACCAATCATACAGGGAGAAATCCATCAAAAAAAAACAATTTCTGAACAGAATATAGACCAAAATTCAATGCAGACACAAGGACAGGTTGTATTTTGAACGAAGGACAGAGCCTGACTTATTCTTCATTATTATAACCTTCATAAACCAAACTGATAGCAAGCTCATGTGCAGATTATTTAACTGCAGCAGAGGTAAAGAAACTAGGACAGCATCTAATTTGGCACTTGAGAAGAAAATATTGTGGAAGCAGAATTAAACTAAATCTTGTTTAGCGACTTATTTAAAAATCTAAATGATGAAGATAACCTTTGAACTTTTATGAAAAACAAGAAATATGTCAGCCTTTTTGCTGTTGCGGATGTTTGTAGGGCAGTTGTGCTCCCCACAGATGTTAACTGGGTTTGGGGAGACAGCCAAATTTGAACCTGTCTGATTTCATCTGTAGCCGCCGTCCTCAAGAGGGAATGTTTGGCAAGATAAAGATTTGCTCCTGTGTCAGCCATCACAACATATAAGGAACACATGAGTGAGCAACTGGTTGAGATCCACTGAAATCTGGGCTCACGATATTGAAAAAAAATAGTACCCACTGCTGAATGCTGAGATCAGCTAATTAGTTTAATAGTTCAATAGTTTATTGATGGAATCGTGACTGCATTAAATCTATCAGTGACGAAAGAAAGACAAGTGGGTGATCATGACTTCTATAATATCCACATGCTGTATTATGTAATCTGACATCAGGACACAAATCTCATTTTAGAAGGGCTATTGTTTTTCTTTTGCAACCATACTTTGTGATTTATTTCAATTATGATATGATGTGTCAATTTGGCCAAAGCAGCTGAAGTATGAAGTCTAAAACGTGTCCATTGAGGTGTGTGTGTGTGTGTGAGTCTGTCTCTTTGAGGCATCAGTTAACTGGGTCCCTCCCTCCCACAGCGGAGATGGTCAGATTTAATCTGATAAACTCTCGATGCAACAGCTGTCACCCAGACCCGGCCTGTCTATGACCCAATCTCCCTGCCTACCCTCTCTCCCTCTGCTTAATGCCTCTATATCTCGTTTCTCTGTATCCGGGCCTCTTTCAGTATGTCAGACACACACATTAGTGCACCTAGCCAAACATACACACACACATATATTGTACCAGATCTGGTTAAATGGAGCATTGTTTAAACAAAGAAAAACAAACACACAGTCTCATTGTGTACATGTATTGTTGGTGTTTTTTAGCAGATGTTCTCATACAGATCGAATTATGAGTGGGCAGAACGAGCATGCAGTGCTCTGCTGAAGGACAGATTGGCAGCTGATGAACACAACATTCAGTTGTTTCAGAGACCAAACCTTCAACCTTCATCATTATAGCTGCTGTCAGACTCGCTGGGTCGATCAGCCTCCCCATTCTCCCGGTAATCTTTACTTATCTCTGCTTTTGGATTATAGTGCCATTAAATCTATGCTCTATGGTTGCTATAGGATGCGTGAGGAGGTTTTGTTCTGTAACAGACAGAAAGCCACAAATCTTAGTGTCATTAGGGCAATGGAACAGATAAACAAACCTACCCAGCTCAGTATGTGTACTGCTATTATTATTATTTTTACTGTACCTTTTAAACAAGACAAGCTTTCAGTAGTTTTAGAAAAACTCCATCCTTGAACTGAATTGATGGCTGTTCTTGTTGTGTTTGGTCATATTTTGTGAGCCTCGGGGTCACAAATCCACCCATGAAGGTCCTCAGGACACAACAACATGCCGCAATATGTCAAGTCGACTAACTGGACCCTGGGGCTGCCCAGGTGGCTCATCCGATAGACCCACAGTAGTTCCACCTCTCTTTCTCGGCAGTTTCCTGTCGATCTCTGACTGTCACTAACTAAATAAACACATAAAAAAACAAAACAAACTTGGAATTTATTTGGAATTATTATGTATCAGAATATTTTTGTGTCCCCAAGGTGACGAATGAATCTCCATGCTCAAATATTAATGCTCACTGTGAGGCATTTTGATGAAATATACTGCATATCTAATAATATTCAGCACTTTGAATTTTCACTATGGAAGAATAACAGATATATTGCTTGAACGAAAACTTAAAGAGACGCAGTTGATGACGCAGATGTTGTGAACATCTCTATTATCAGTGGTCCAACGGTTTGAGGTGGGTATTCATGTAAAATGTGATTTAATGACTAGTTCCCAGGGGAGGAAACTTTTTGAACGTTTTTGAATTTGCACCAAAGCCTTGAAAAATTAACAACACCTAACAACCCTTTTACATTCATGTTTAGTCAGAGAATGAAAATAGCTCAAGGAAAAGTACAGTCTGTACTTTTAATGTCTTATAGTCAGATAGTAACTTTGTGTTCATTTTTCTACTTGTTTATTTGTCTGAGAAATGTTAACTGAGCTTGCAGAAGCAAAAACAACAGCAGACCTCTGTTTTTTTACAGCGAGCATCTCCTTTGGTGAAGTGAGGCATATCGAAAAGTTCAGGGCTGTTTCTTGGATGTGAAAAAAAAAACAAAAAAAACACCGACTTTTCCCCCGATTTCACTGCTTTAGCACCGATGTAGTCTAACTTCCTGTATTTATTTGGCATTTAACCTGGAAGTGCAGCTCAGTTCTTTTCATTTAGCCTAATTTCAGTCAAGTTCAAATAATCTGTCTGTCCAAACCCATCTTTCTATTAGGCTGTATCTCTAAAAATGCACATGCCAGCACCCTGCCAGCACACACACACAAACACACACACACGATCGCTTTAAAACATGCAAGCTGGCACGCACATATGCTAATGCATTCGTTTTCTCTGTGTCTTTTGCCATCGCGTACACACACACACTCCTATCAAAGTGCATATCCCGCATTAGTGACTGGGAAGCAGCAGCAGGGGGTCGAGGAGTGTGTGTGAGAGTGTAATGAACCCCCATCGAGCTGAAAAAACTCCACAGTTTGGGTTTGCATGTGTGTGTGTCTCTGTATGTGAAAGGAGGAGACTTCTGATCATGGCCTGAAACAGTCGGATGCAACACAGCTCTTGTCAAGCTTATATACATTCTCATATACAAACCCACTTCTACTTTAAGAAGCCACATTTCCAGAAGTAAAACATATGTGTTGACACCAGAGCAATGTGCAAACTGGAGTGAAGGACATGAAGGACATAGGGCAGCACATTATGTGATGCAGTTTGTTTGTGAGTGTACACGCTTGTTCAAAAATCACGTTATGGTTCAGGCATGTGAAATCTTAAACCTAGTACTTGTAGTGTTTGGTCCTGCCACGAGAACAAACTCTCCAACTGTTTCTGTTTCACATAAACTGCCAAGCTGTGTGCATCTCTCTCTCCAGTTTTCTCCTCCTTCTCCTCCCCTCTTTTCACTCTGGCTTCTCTCTGCTCGACCATCAGCCGACCAGGCTCAAGCTGCCGATGCTTCATCCTGACGTTTGGATCTGGATCATCGTCCCCCAGGAGATTTAAGCTTCACTACTTCTCTCCTCTCTCCCTAGTTGCATGTGTGATGTGTGTGCATGTATGTCTCTCCTATCGGTGTGAATGCAGTGATGTCTCACTTGTGTGGTTTATCCAACTCCAGGTCTCCACAGATGAGAGCAGGTCGTGTGGCTCTTTCTGGCGACACCTGAAGGTGCTCAACGTCCTCCTGGATCCATACTCTTACACTTATGTTTTGGCTACATGTATATATTCTGTGGTCTGTCATCTTCCAGGTCTCCATGGTGGAGAGGAGGATGAGGTCCTACTCAGCAACACTTGAAGTTGTTTAATGTCCCCCTGGACCCACATTCCATTTCCATGCATCAGAAATTCTGCCCTCAAAATTTGTTCTGTAAATTTGACATTTGTCTGTCCATCCTAGGAGAGAGATTCCTCCTCCCGCCTTGGGCTATATAAATAAAACTTGACTTGACTTGACATGACAAATGGAAATAAAGAGAGAAAAAAAAGCAGTCACGTAGCAGTGCACATCCTGGTGATAGAAAATGTTGAAACCTCGTCGTCCAGAGTGACGCAATGCAAAAATTAAGTGTGTCCGATTAGGATGGGACTTCCTTGAGTCTCGGTTACATCACTCAGGAACAGCAGGGGGCAAAATGTCTCACAGCAGGGTGGAGACATGGCCCTGGGGTTTTGTCTGTCAAGTCCCACTTGAACATGACAAGAATAAGTCCTGTCTGTTAATGCATGTCTGCTTTTACACACTCTAGCTCTCCCTTCTTTGTCTCTACACACACACTCAGCGATGGCCATTAGGGCTGCAAAGACCGATCTTTGCATTGTGTTAAACCTTTTTCAATTAAAGTCTGTGTAAAGTAAGAATAAATATATGTTTGGAGTTTCTCAGACCAAAGAAGAAAGTGTTACTAACCACTTTAAAAAATAATTTTAAAAAAGTTTATGAAATTAGGTGTCAAAATTTGGTAAAAATTTGTATTCTCAGCTCCAGGACTGTGGGGGCGGGTCCACTGAATGTGTTGAAGCCACACCCACTCGTGGGAGCAGTCAAGCAGCAATTCTGAAGTGACTGAAATGTGTCAGATGAGTTCAGAAAATGACATGACTAACTTTGAAACACTGAGCAAGACAAATTAATCTCTATCTCTCTGCTAGGGGTGCAGGGGTATGCTCAGGGTGGCCTCAGTGTGTCATCGAGCCACCCTTTAGGACCGCCCAAAAAATCCTGGACTGAAAACTGGTGAAAAACTGTAACTCCACATTTCAGTAATATATCGTTCAAAGTTTCAAATTTACATTTCAGTAACTATTTTCCAACATATTTAATATATTTTGTAAGAAATCTCAGAACTGCCTTTACACAAACTTCTCAACGTCCATTGGAAATCTTCAAATTGTTTTTTGTCTGAAACAGAGACAAACATTATGTAATAGAAATACAAGAGAAAAGAAGCAAATCCTCAACTGAAAAATAGGAGTAACTGTTTGGCATTTCTGTTGTATTAAATAATTGTAAATATGAAACAAGATTATTTTTTTTGGAAAATGGAAAATCAGTTATTAGTAATAGACAGTGATATGATTTACTAAAATCATGTCCAATTTTTTCTCTTTCTGTCTTAAGGCTACACACACACACACACACACACACACACACACACGCTCCTCACTTTTCTATATTAGCCTCAATCACAGCGCAGTTCATTTTGTTGCATATTTAACCAGGACATAATTTGCTCCTCAGGACTGGGGCGCACTGGTGTGATTACACCTGCCACAGTTCATACACATCCATTTACACCGGAGGACAGAGTTGGACTTCAGTGTGAATCCAATTGTAAGCACTGATTCATCTGCTCAGCCGCTCATAACAAGTAATGTGTCACATGCATCTTTACTGTAGGAAGACAACACACAGATTTTGTACATGCACCTAGTTTCCGCAGTTATTTATAGGACTACTAACTAAGCGCTGGCTGCATGCATCTGTCCCACATAGGGACAGCATTAAGATCATTTCAGTAATCAGTTCTGTTTTATTAGTATCTGGTGGTTTGCCACACTCAGTGGAAGCACTTAGTGACTGCAATGAATTTCCAGGGTATACTTAAATTGCCTGCAGTCCTTTTTCTTTAACTTTTCAGTCAGAGAAAGCTGCCGTTTATTGATTTCTGTACTCACTATTCCACATTGTTGTTGTTATCCTGACATACCAAACCAATCTTAAAGAACTAACAGCAACAAAGGCCAAATGATCAAAACCTTCGCACTGCCTCACGTTGCCTCAAAACACCTTTCTTTAACACGCGGCAAAGACTGCAGCTGATGCTCAACGTGCACACATGTTCTGCGCCTGTGTGAGTTGAAGATAACTAGACAGATTCTTATCCAAACACAAAAACCTGAAGACCAAAACATGATGAAAAAAGAAACACAAGCAACAAACAAAAACCAATAGCCAGAAACAGTTTTAACAATCGTGATATATACCGAGTGCAAAGTGAGAACATGTCAGATAAAAAGCTGCAACAGTTCTGCTTCGTTTTGTTTTCTGCTTGTGTTGTCAGCCCAGGAAAGAAACAAAAAGCTTGAAAACTAAAGAGAAACAGCACTGAATGATTGAAATCTGCGATTTGTAGACTGATCAGCCAGTCTGAGAGCGCGTTTCAACTTGCTTTATCAGCTGAATGTCTGCCACTTCAAAAACTACAGTCAACTGTTGGTCACCAGTGCTCAACAGTGGCACAGTGATGGTGAACAGAGAGTTTCGTCCTTCAGATACAACCGATCAAAACTGAACTCCTAGACCAAATGATGACAAAGACATGGTTACCCAGACAACCCCCTTACATATGGAGATGGCCATAGGGGTGGTTAGCACCTTTCACTCTTTCATGTGACAAAAGGTGGTGAATGAGGGATAAATGAAGCCACTTTCCTCTCTCGTATTTCCAGGAGAGCTCATTTCTGCGTCCCAATCATCTGTCAAAAAGGGTTTTGTGATAATAATCTTTGGATTTCCACCAAACTCCTGCTGAATGCTCTTATGATAAGTGGCTGTTTGAGGCTAAAATGTAAATGTGGAAATGTAAATGCGCTGGAATGCCTTGCAGTGAAGTGAAACCTATAAAGAATACAAGATGAGACGTTCCATCTGCTCTGCTGAGTAGTCTCTTCTGTTGTGCTCTAATGCACCTCTCAAGGACTTGACTGATTCAGTGATTATGTTACAAGATAAGTCTATTCCTTCTATAGCTCTATAGGGTCGTATTACACCACAGAGGGAACAGTGGCATCAATTAGACTGTCAGCTGAATGATTGACACGTATTGAAATTGTCTGCTATAATAGGAATAATAGGTTGACTATGATAATAGTTTGGTTTTAGCTGTAGCAGAAAAGCACAGGTGCAACTAATAGAGGGTTGGGGGGTTATTAGTGCTCTGCTGAATGCCATCCCGTGATTGGCTGCTGAGTAAAAGAGACTTCCCATTCAGCTCCTCTCCCATCAGATTTGTGACACAAACACTTAAACATCAGAACATCTTTTATATTTTCTGAACAGTTGAAAAGCCTGCCTTCCTTTTTGGATACAAGCGATTGAAATAAGAGTGATAGGTGCAACAAAACATCCCAACGTTACAAATCATACTGTATTTGAGTTGACGTAATACCCAGGACAGTGAGATTTTTATCTGAAGTAGCTCCTCTAGATGTCTCTTCCACTGAAGTCTGACTTTTTGCTGCACACAAGCAGGAGTGCAGTGAAATAATGCTGCATTCCAGTACTGCAGCTCAGAGAAGAGCTGCTGGCAAAATAGATTTCTTCCATCTCACCCTGCGCTCCAGTCAACCAATAAGTATAAATAAAGGTGGCAAAGTAAGGCTTAGAAGGGCCTAGCACTTATTAAAAAGAACTTTTGGACAAAAATCAAATCATTTAAAATGGAACTGCTGCAATCACGGTAATTTCACAGATAAGCAGAGTAAATCCAAGATGAGCTTTCATGCAGAGTTCAAACTGTGGTGAACTTTCATGCATGAAGACAGGCAATGGACCGATTGTAAATCATATATAAACCTCGGACGTTTGAGAGAATGGTGAACTGGAAAATCCAAAATGAAAGAAGCTGTATAAGCTGTGTGGAGTGACCAGATATTAGGCGTGAGATGTCCTAAAATGGCCGCTGTACATGGGATAAACCTTCTTAATTTCCTCTGGTGCCAAACTTTAGTTTTTTTGCCACACTAGTGGTAAATAAATTAGAACAGACAGATGTCTTTTCAGTACAGCCTCATGAGGCTGCTGGCATGACTATAGACTTTAAGTCTTCTTTAGAAAATGCATCATACTATTTTTTGTAACCAGATTTCCAGTAATCCTGTAATCCTATTACACCAAATGAGTGACTTCCTAATTCTGTCCAGTTAGAAGACAGCTGGATTAAATACTGATCCAACAAAGTCTGATTACCGCCTATTGCTTTTTGTCCAACCATGTGAGTAAAATTAGATTGTTAAAGTGTAGTTACCTCTTTTTCTGTGCATTACTGTAATCCTATTGCAGGTAATCAGGATCCTAACTTTCCAATACTGTCCTGTAATAAGACACAGCTCTCCCTCCTGGATTCAATATTGATCCAATTTGGTGTGATTTCCATCTGAGCTCTGGCTTCAGACCGACCCGCCTGATGCCAAACACACAGACTGGGTGATGTAGGAACCAGCGCCAGAGCTGCACAAAGCTACCCTAAGCTGAATACGAATGCAGTCCAGACTGAAACAGATCGAACTTGAACAGGATCCAATGATGAGGGCTACTTAAGAGTCAGATTACAGATTTGGTGTAGAGGTTGATTACCAGTTTGCTTGTCTGATCTGCCGAGTGCCTCTCTTAGTTATTATTGTTTGTGCTGCAGTAGGAGGGATGTGAAGCAATGCTGAATAAAATCCAGGGGGAAATGATGCACTGATCCAAGAGATAGAGAGAAAGAAAGACAGGGAGAGAGATTTGCTGTAAACTGCTGCTCCACAAAAGCTGAACAGGTATAAATAAAGAAAACATTTTGTTCATCTATGGTTATTTTTTATTATGAACAGAGGCTTTTGTTGACTATGGATGTGGAAATAAATTGGACTGAAAAGTGAATAGAAAACAGCTTGTTTCTGTGCAATTCTTTGTTGTAAGAGGGGAAAAGAGGGCGGTATAAAATACTAAAACAAACGGGAACCCAGATTTTGACAAGGGGGACATACCAGTAGTAATCAGGGGAACAAAAACAGGTTTATTTATAGTGCAGCTTTCATTCACAACAAAGTGCTTTACAGGCACAGAGCACTGAAATTGAAGTGACATAAAATCACTGCAGTCTTTGGTTCTGTTATCACCTTTTTTCAAGCCTTATTTTAGCCATCAAATTTGGCTGATCAAAGAAGAGTCCCTGCTGCTGCTGATTTTATGCACATATATGATTTATATGTCTTCTACACTTGCCCATGCCTTATTATGTAGGCATGCTATTGTATAAAAGCCACGCTATGTAGAATATCAAACTGCATCACTGTCGTGTGTATAATTGCACTAAAGATTTCCTTGTCGAGTGTTGTTGCTCTGTCCAACATGGAGGTCTGTCCTTGTAACCATGTGTAACTAATTTACACCCAATCTGGGCTCCTGAATGTCCTGCTGGCTCACAGTGCTGTAAATTGGAACTGGTCTCATGGAAAATGTCATGGGCCTTCCAAACACCCCCCCCCCAATCAGCAGACAATGCACTGACAATGAACAATTGCAAGTGTGTTTGTTGCAGTATGTTTAAGATATGGATAAGGTTATGGAGAGTCAGAAAGAAAGGAACTATTTATCCATCCTGTCCTTCATACCTTTTATTTTTGCTTCACTTTATAAAGGATAGGTACTTCCTGCGTTGGCACTGAATACAAACTACGCATTGCAAAAAGTCCAATAATATGGTAATGAATTTACAACATAAGGTCTGGATTTAATAAATCGTATTATTGGATAATAGTCTCATTGTTGTATTTCATATTACCTTTAACTCTTTCTATTGTGTAATCGCCATCTGGCTGTCTGAGGAGGAGGAAGCGCCCTTTCAATTGCCTCCTGAGGTTCTTACAAGGCCGGAAGGCAAAGCTCTGGATTTTCCAGTCCATCTACATTCCAGTCTTCTCCTATGGTCATGAGCTTTGGGTAGTGACCCAAAGAATGAGATCACGGATACAAGTGGCCGAAATGAGCTTCCTTTGCAGGGTGGCTGGGTTCAAGCCTAAAGATAGGGTTAGAAGCTCGGACATCCAGAGAGAGCTCGGAGTAGAGCTGCTGCTCCTTTGTGTCAAAAATGAGCAGCTGAGGTGGTTCGGACATCTAATTAGGATGCCTCCTGGGTGCCTTCGCTTTGAGGTGTTCCGGCACGTCCAACTGGTAGGAGACCCCGGGGCAGACCCAGAACCCGCTAGAGGGACTACATAGCCCATCTGGCCTGGAAAAGCTTGGAACGCTGGTATGTGTTGCTGGGGAAAGGGACGTCTGGAACGGCCTGCTAAACCTGCTGGCACCACGACCTACGCTGGATAAGCTTTTCCTTGTTTTCTAAGAGGATTTTAGTTGCTAAGAGCCCATTGAAACACTATGGGCTGTACAAATAAAATGAATTGACTATCCTACCTTTGGCTTTGCATTTGTTATTTATTATTCATAATTTGTCTAAAACCTATGCTAACAGAGAATAGTGACATATCTGTTTAGAAGGCAATGAAAGACTTCTTCCCATTTCAAAATTGTCATTTAAGATAATCTGACAATCTATACTTTCTGCATGATCATAATCATCAAAACTTGCACTCACGTAGAACAAATAGTATGTTATCTGCATATTAGTTCAGATTTTTTTATTCTTAAACCACTAAACATGAATATTTATTAGCTATGTTTATATTTATATGATAATTAGTTAAATATCTTATAAGTCCTTCATCTATTGTCTATAGGTCAAGTTATCTAAACCAGTGAACCAGTAAAGTGGGCTATTGCTGTATGTTCAGGAGAAATGCCACTCAGCTAAAAGCATTTTATTACTAATGTTTTCATTGTTTTTTAAAGAGTCTTTTATAACACACTCACCTTTTTTAAGATTGTATGATTTGATAAGATTTCATTTTATGTAATCATATGAATAAAGCCATTGAATTGAATTGGCTTCACTTGATTAAAATTGGATTTGGTTTGAGTGTTTAAAAATCCATCTGTGTTCACAGGCTGTTTTGGACTAATTCCAATCAACGCATTACACAAACTGAACAAAAGGCCTCAATTGGCTCCTTTTACTGAGCAATTATTGAAATCTGTCCAATTAGGTAAGTTTACATCATTTGACCTATCGCCCTGCTGTCTCATTATTAGATGAGCAGTTTTTGTTGGTCATTGAGAAGAACTTAAACATCTTTAAATGAAATCATTTATTTCTATTTAATAAAGTGAATTAAGAAAACATGATTCTCATTTTAAACCACAGTACAGTATATTTCAAAATCTGTAAGTAATATGAAATCTGAAGTGTTGCACACTCAGATTCCTGACAAGAGAAACTGGCAGAAAAAAAATCTATATGTTTGACTGTCTTTGGCCTGATGCTGTCTGTATCATCAGCATCATGCCCCCGAAACATTTAGACAGTGCATGACAACTCAACTGGAAATATGGCAAAGCCAAGCAGAAGTGGGTATGGATTACAATTATGGTTGTTGCCCCCAAGCACTGAATCGGCATTAAAAGCATTACACCGGAACGTCTGTCACATGTGAATGGTCATATTTTATGATGCAGTTTTCAACAGGTGAACAAAAATATTTCAACATAACACAAGGTAATAATGATAATAATAATAATAATAATAATAATAATGATAAAACGTAACCAATAAGGCTCATCAGCCTGATGGATTGTCAACCAATGCTGCATTATGTCACCAATTATGGAGAAATATCTTTGAAGATATTTTTGGAAGAAAGCCGAAGATTATCAGGAGGCCCTGGGTTTGAAACTTTTGAGAGCTTGCAGAGATATGCAGGAAAAAGTTTTGCTGATCAAGCAGACTCTTTTTTTAGCAGCAGCTTGTAGCTCGATACAACACATTCACACCTGGCAGCTGCCCAGGCTGTGGAGTAACCTCAGAGAAAACACTGCGTTTGCAGAAACCATTAAAACTCATTTTTAAGAATCAATAAGAATAATTTTTCTCACTTAATGACTTTCGTTTACTATATGATTTTCTTTTAAAGACGTAGTAAACAACTCTGCATGACAGATGTTTACTTCTTTTGATTAGACTTGAACTGAAACGAACCAATTTCCAGAAAACCTTTACAACAATGTCCATCTGTGATGATTTAAACCAAAGATACCAAAGGAAGTAGACGGATAAAAAACCCTTAAGTTATCAATTGCCAAATTATTTGATATTTTCTTGTATTTTCTCAACATCAGAGTAGAATCTCAAGCTGTGTCTAGTTTCTCAGCATGGCAACATGTTGCCAAAGCACTGCCAGTACTATGGTTCTCAACTGGCAGGGCAGCAAGCAGATGTGAAGCCTGAAAGTGATGCTAATGGACTCTGGCCTTCTTTCTGATCCTTCTTAGTGTGCTTCCCTATTTGACCATGATAATATAATAGATATAACAGATTCTCCCTTTTTCTGATCTGTATATGTTGTGCACTGGTATACTAAAGTATAATGACCCCTACACTCTGCAATTTAATTATTTAAAATGATACATTTGTTCGTTAATTTGCAACAAAGTGATAAATTCTTAATGTGGCATTTTGTATCAAGGACACTTTACTACCCTAATGCAGCTAATTATCCCCCTCTATGTGTCGACTTTACAGCTTGCCATGCTTTGGATATTTATTCTTCCATTATGCATGTTGTGGTGTGATGCTATGTTTAGTACACAGTCACAGGGAAGAAAGCCACGGCTACAGGGAGCGGTTGTGCATTAGTGTAGTGAGCCAGCGTGGCAGTTAGGAAGTTTTTTTACTCTGGAAATGTAAAGCAGGCAAAGACTGAATAACAAGCTTGGGTATTTATATCTGCTGCACAATTTCAGCTTCATACAAATCATCTCTCTCACTCTTTCTTTGCTTTCAACCCCCAACTCTTCCCTCCTTGTCTTTTTTCTCCTCAACCTTTGTCTCATCCTTTTTTTCCTCCTGCTGTCTTTTACTCACTCCTTCTTTTCTTTTCGCTCCCTCCTCATCCCTGAATCTACACCCCCCTCTCTCTCTGTCACACACACTCCTCCTCCTCCTCTCATTCTCTCTCTCTCTCTCTCTCTCTCTCTCTCTATTCTGTGATTTAGGTCACTGACTGACTAAAAGACTACACACAGCTGGCCTATAAACGGCCCTGCCCTCCTCTCTCACACACACACACACACACACACACACACACACACACAGTATGATGAATCACAATCTGGCCCTGAAACACATTTGTTTATTTGGTCCATCGTGTTCTAGACTTCTATCTGTATTGATTTGTTCACCTGAATCTCTGTGTCTTTCACCTTTTTTTACATTTCCCCTCTCTCCTGTCCTCTACTCTTACTTCCTGTATTGATGCCCCTCTTTCATCAGTCATTCCATAAACAAAACTCTGTGACCTGAATAGAAACACAATGCTAGTCTTCATCTTGCCTGCATCATCCTGCATCCTCCTCGGCTGGGGATGTTTGATCTCTGGATGTCACCTTTTGGCTTGTTTTTTTTTGGGGGGGACATTTGTTTGTTTGACTGTTTGCTTGCTTTGCATCAGCAGAATAGCAGTAGGTCAACAATTTAACAAACAAATTGCTCGCACATTCAAGCTCTCCATTCTCATCTGAATCTAATAATGTGGCCACCAGATACAACATACAATAATCACAAATACACTGAGGCATTCACATGCTCTGTGTGCAAGGGCGCACACACACACAGAGGCTTAATCACATAATCTCTACCCAAATAATTAATGACATCATTTTTGGTTGTAGTGTCTACAATGCAGGCCAATTGGACGCCAGAGGTAATAAAGTGGGAGTGAGAGAGAGACAGAATAGGAGAATAGGAACAAAGAAAGCGTGTGTGGAAAAAAAGAAAGAAGGGGGTTGATGAAAAGATCTCACAAACGGGAGAGAAGAAAGGTTGAAATGGAGACGAAATATGGAAACAGAGAGGTAGTGGTTGGAAGAGAAGCCAATTAACATTTTTAATCATCTCTGCTTTTATCATATTGTTAATATTGAGATGTGATACTGGCTAATATACAGTATACACTAGATTTAATAGTGCTTGTTTAAGCCATAGGAAGCACAACACATAAACAGAAATAGAAAAAGGAAAGCTGCAGCACAAATAAAACCTGCATTAAATTAATTTTGATGAGAAGAAGGCAGGAAGAAGAACTCAAAACAATCTTACAACAAACTTGGGTGTAGTTTATCAAGTTCTATTGGACAGCATTACTTACACATCCAGTAGAAACGGAGCAGCATGGGCATCTCACTGGAGTCCTACGCCTCCCACCCTGTTCAAAGACAAGTCCAGTATATTATCTATATTTATCTCTGGCTTGTTCAACCAGATTTTGAGAAAAATGTTGGTCTCCTTTGGCTTCTTTTGCACTTTGCAGGTAACATACATACAACTTGTAGCTTTTTTCACCTGGCTTTGGCTCTGTTGGATTGGACCACCTTTCTCCTGTCTGTCTGGGATTGCCAAAAGTGGCCTCTCTACATGGCACAAAGCCATGTTTCAACAAACGATCCAAAGTTTTATTTGTATTATATGTATTTTTATATCTCTGCACCATACAAACATGACCAAAGGTAAACTAACCCAAGCAAAGCCATTTATATATTTGACTGAATAGCTCTGCATTAAGAGCTCAGGCTTCTGTGATAAAGTGCTTGTATCTGCAGATTATTTTGATTTATTCCACCTTTGCATGTCAGTTCTTTCAGCCCTTATGTTGCGTAGCTTGTTGACTTAGCAGATACTTGACCAGCTTCTGTCATAACTATGAATGGACCGGTTGCACAGCAGGTATTTTGACTTTCAAAGCTGTAAAAACACAGGTGGACTTAATTACAGTGAAGATGGCTCAGTTCCAGGTGTCACAGTAACAGTGACAGTGAACCAGCAGGCACAATAGCAGGACTAAATGGAACGCAGCTATTATTAATGCACTTGTGAGTTATCTGGTATGACATGTCAAAATGTCTGCTGTGCAACCAGACCATTAGCTGGCAAAGTTTGAGATGCTTAATACAAAAAGCACTGTGAAATTGTAGCTAATTAAAAGTGCTCGTGAACTGTAACTGCACACAGAATATACGTTACACTTATGTAAATACATTTGCTTGCATTTAACACTAGCTAGCAGTTATGCTAGTTAGCGAGTGGCGTTAGCTAGTGATTAGCGCCAATGCTAACGTAACAACAGAAATGACAGAAGTGCTATCAAGGTTGACCAGGCTTGTTTTTTGTATACCACACGTTTCAGAAGAAACCAACAACTTGTACAAAGCTTTGTATCACAGGTATGTGAACTAATGTTACTTAATACTCACGGGGATATGTAGTTTTAGAGTTGAGATGAGAGGATGGAGGAACGTTAAAGCTAACTAGCTTGTGAACTTGTTAGTGTCGCTTTGTGGTCCCTTGGGTCGTGTTTAGCTTGCTTAAATGAGTAAATGGTTGTTGCCAGGTTAAAGAGTCAGGACTATACTGACGTTGCAATGTAGAAGTTACCCTTTTAATTATCTTTTACTTATAACCCTTGTTCTGTAGCCTTGTGGGACGCACAGGAGATGAGAACAGTGTTCCGTTTTTTTTTTCAGTCACCTAGCAACAGCAGTTAACTTAAACCTGTTGAACCCCAGACTTATCATGCCATAAATACGACTTTAATTAAATTGCAAATCTATAAAAGTGTGTCTGTACTATTACTCTAAATTTAATAAAGAGTAAATAGTAAGGGAGAAAAAGGTTAGAGAGCACAGTGAGCAAACTCCATTCACTGGTACAGAGAATGGAGTGGTTGAAAGCTCTGCAGAAATCTAGTAAGTGGCCTTTCAGTTAAGATTATCCTGTTAAACTACTTTTTCAAAGCTCAAGAACAATTTTTCATCTTTTCCCCGCCTATACCGTGCACAATGTGTTGATGCTGCTGTGTTAGGGGGTTACTAGAGGACATGACATTTGAAAAGTAACCAGCTAAAAAGGCCCAGAGCCGTCCCTCTTATGCAGTCACACTGAGTTTTGCAGCCTAATCTCCCCCTGAAACCGTTTAAACTGTACAGGAATAAGAAGACATAAGTGAGGACATTTTAAATTGAATGTGAACAAGACAGAGAGTGAGGGGAAGAGGAGCTGAGGATGGAGAGTTTAACGATGAAATGAGTAGCCAGCTGTTAAATCAACAGTTATGGATCACAGGAGGAGAAGCAGCTCTACGGGAGGTTTTCATGTCTTTCCTTACCCATAATTCTTTCATCTTTTCATCATGCGAGGCGCGTCCCCGCGGAGAGGCGAGGCTCATTATTCGGGCGCGCACCACACTGCTTTTCACACAATCACGGCACGCGTCGGGCAGCTGCCGCCATATGCCATCCTCTGTGTGTGTGTGTGTGTGTGTGTGTGTGTGTGTGTGTGGAGAGAGGGCTTTTCCAGCAAGTGGCTCTTCTGTTATTAACTGCCTGTCTGAGTGGCAGGATGTGTCCGCCTCTCTCTCTCTCACACACACACACACACACACACACCCTGTCCCACCTCCGTCACCCTCGCTCTGTGTTGAATATGCATCGCTGCTACATCACTTCCAAACCGGACAGATGAGCAGCAGGCCAACGACCACCTGCTGGTCCTCCGCTCAGGATCTCCCTTGGTTTTTTTTAGTGGGGGATGGAGGGAGATGTGGGGTTATAGACAGCCTGTGGCCTGTCCCTCTGCACCCTCACTCCCCTCCATACCCCCCTGTGGGATGGATCAACGGAGAGGCAAAAGGCCGAGGGCAGCAGGCAATTAAGGGGGAGTGTTATGCGAGAAGGGAAAAGCAACGAGGATGGCCATGTCTGTAAAGACCTCCTTTCTCTTTGTATTCCTGTCTTCTCTTTATGTTGGTTATCTCTTTGTGTGTGTACGTCTGTGTGTGCATGTGTTTTCTGTACTCCTGTTCCCTCTCTTTTTAGCTTTGACTCCCTCAACCTCTCACCTTTTCTTCTCTCTCTCTCTCTCTCTCTCTCTCTCTCTCTCACACACACACACACACACACACACACACACAGTAGCAGCAGTAATCCACCAGTCTCAGTGTACCCCCTGAACCTCACATACACACACACACTTTCACCGACTGTTCCCATGGAAACCCACACCGGCAGAAAGCACGCGGGCCCCTGCCTGGAGGCTCGAAGCAGCAAGGAGACTTCCCGCGAGGAGTCAGCCGGTTATTGATCCCTCAACACACGGAGGCCAGCCGACTGGCCAAGCGTGCTCACACGCAGACAGACAGATTGACACACACACACACACACACACACATTGATGTTCTCTGCACAAAAGCACATGCACTAAAATAGGTCCCTGTAAACACTAAATAGGCACAGTGTAGCCTTTAAAAATCATAATAGCAACAGTTAACACGTCTTCACAGATAAATGCCACCAGCAACAGCATGCGTGACTTTCTAAGCTGTAATCGTAGTTCAAGCTTTTACAGCTGACACGTGAATAAGAAAAGAGAAGCAAAGCCTTGAACAGGTTGATGTTTGCAGTTTGGGAAACTTAAGTACACAGGGGTAAGATCAATCTCACAAAATCCAGCATGCAAACAAACATAATGTCCCTCCCATGAAATGCAAGAAAATATCACAGTTGAGCAACGGAATTAATAATTCCCAGAGGGCTTGTGCAAATCCAATTCACAGCATTTCAGATATTGTGCATGACATACAGGAAATTGTATAAATGTTGTAGGGCCCCCCGAAGCTGAGCAGGTTTTAAAATGCAGATGAAACCTCCTCTGATTTCATGTCAGTACATGGTTGCAATATGCACACTGGCACATCTATCTAAACTGCTTTCATATGGTCTGATCGCCAAGGCTCATCATATTCATCAGCTTAAGTTGATTTGCTTCATTTGCCGTATAATAGTTTATATCAGAAGCCTTTATTTCTGATGCAGTCAGCAGGCCACAGAAGTTAGCAAAACATCTGGTCATTTTAAGCCTGTCAGAAACAGTCAGACAAAGCTGCTGTTTCCCTGTTTGGAGAACAATATTAGATATTCTGTACATGTGTGCATAAATGAGTCTATTAATGGATTGCAGAGCAGACGGCAGCAGAGTGGATCAGCAGCAGGATCCAGCTGTTGCTGACCCACATTACCTCAGCTAAACAGGGAAAAGATTTTCTCATTTGAATTAGGTCTACTTATTTCTGAGTCCACAGCGAGTGGTATTATGGGCAGCACACTGAATCATGAAATTACGTGTGCTCCGAATTCAGACAGTTCATTTTGTTAATATATGCCAAACATCCTGCAACAACCTGTGTGTTTTTCATATTTCTGAACAGAACACTGTATATGATGATGCTATCTCCTTTTAAATGTGAAGGAAAGACAAAGTTAAGTGAAGGTTAGCAAAGTTCAGAAGCCTTATAGTGGTACACTATATTCTACCTTTTAGTGCAAAAATGACATTTAAAAAGTCTTTGCAGCATGTAGCTATCCATGGTCCTGAAAGTGACCAAAAATACACCCCAACTCTTGAACACAGGAACATACGATGTACCCTGCATGGTGTGGTGGTGTATTTCCCTTGTGTATATGGCTGATTAGATACAATAGATAGTATGACATCACTGGAATATTTCCACTAGCTGCTACAATGGACATTGATGGCAGAAAATGTCTCAGCTACCTGAGAAATCAATTTGAACATCAGGTTTTAGAGTCAGGGGCCACCACTTTGCACTGACATGTAAAAATCATAGGGGTTATTATGTACAGAAAAGGCAGATATAGAGCACTCTTCTCCACTGACATGTGAGATAAAATGGAGCATGAATGAATACATCCCTCTAAAGAAACAATCTCACTGCTACTGTCTTCTCCTATAATTAGAGTCCAGTCAGGAAGGAAATAGTAGGAAATAAAGGATTACAGAGCAGAAACTGTTGTTTTTACAATTAAAAAACTGGCAGAATTTTACAGTAATAAATATGGCATAACTTTTTCTAATATACAGTAAAAGGATATTAGTACTGTTGATTTCTCATTTAAGGTTGCCGTTTTACTGTATAATTAACAGTCTCTAATATATATATATATATATATATATATATATATATATCATGCTAGGTCATACAGTTTGAGGGTGGATTTTTTTCTTAAAAATGTTCAGAGTGACCTGAGGGCAGGATGCTGTGAAATAGTCCTTAACCTTCAAAGCCAGCCTCACTGACACTTGTCGTTATATTTGGTCTGGTCAAAAACTGTCAAGGTTTCAATCTGTAAATGGGAGTTTGATAGCTTGGAATTAGATGATTAAATTGCCTAATGTAATTACACAGTCCTGAATGAGATGGCTTGGAGGTTGCTGACACCGTGCTGTTGACGGACTGTTATTTGCACGATGACAGAAATAAGATCAGTGTTTGCTATTAAAGCATTAGTTTTAGACACTTGCTTGCCTCACCTCTCGTTCTAATTTTCTCTCTCTTTCCCTCCCCTCTCCTCACCCCCTCTGTTTCATCTTCTACTTCATCTGTCTCTTTCAACACTTGTCTCCTGTCTCCCTTTTAACAGTGCAGCCTCAAACAAGTCTTTTTCTCATATTTTCTCTGTTTGAGTTGTGTGTTAACAGGCGCTGGAGTTGACGTTCTGGGAATAAAAGGTGATCCAACACCTTTACAGTTACAGTTACCATCAGAGCCAAGTGACATTTCAAAGAATGTTGGCTCAAACACTCCATGGCAGAACAATGTAAAAGGTTATGACATTTTTTTTATGACATAAAACAAATACGGTCAGCAAACCAATCACGAGAAAGTGTGTGTGAATGTATTTCCTTCTGTAGCTTGCTTACGACAAACATTTGTTCGGAGCCATGCATTTGGTGAGCAGATGATTAATAATTTATTTATTTTTTAATTATCTGTTTAATCAAACATTTCTGTAATTATTGTATTGCTCTACTGTTTTATTTCCTGTGTGTTTATAATGCACTTTGTAGCTGTGGTTTACAAAAGTCCTATAGCCAGAAGAAAACCTATGCTGGAGCCAGAAAAACATATTTTTTAACTGTTATATGTTAGAGCAGCTTAACTCTCCCACCTCCCTGTCTCTCCCTCCTCGTCCCCCCATTACTTCTCCTCCTCCTCTTACATTCCCCTCCCCTTCCTTCCTTCCCTCTCTCTCTCTCTCTGATGTCAGAGCCCCACAGGGTGCTGTAGTAACTTTCTGTCAGTCAGTTTCGTTTAGTGTTTATAGTCCATCCAGCCCCTCTGATCCATTATGAATAGCTGTAAGTGGCACAGCACTCCCTCCTCGCAGTCACTCAACACTCTGCCTATCAGACTTTGTACTCAATCTAATTAATCTGACCAGTTGCTCAGAATAAAAATGAAGGTGGACATGAAAGACATATCCTGGATGAAAAATCCCATTAGCCTGGCATTATTATGTAAAAGAATTTTTTTTTTTTTAATGTTTATTTAAATAAGGCACGCTGAATCATTTTGTTTAGACCAACACAGACAAGCAGGGATCGGCCCCAGTCGATTTATGTCAGATTTTTATTTGATTTGACAGACAGAGCTATTTATAATTCAAGAGTTTTCAAGGGTGCATTGGGGATTCTTCAAGGTCTTAAGATCTGTGATGTAATCTGCAGCTAGTGTTTGCAAATGCCAATCAGAATAAATATATTAAAGGCTGAGGGCATTTCACCTCCTTGTAGATACATTTGTGTATTTAATTTTACTTGGCTTGTATGTTTACTGTATGCACTGTATATTTCCAGAGATTTAGGGTAGCTTCGCCTGGTCAATTTCTCTTTATTTGGCTCTCTACTAGCACTGAATAATTTATAAGCCCACACTGATTCTCTATAACAAACAAGTTCTGCTATGTTCTTCAGAACTGCAATGAGACTCATTTACTTTGGGGTTGACAATCTGGGTCTATTTATATCTCAAGTTTCACAGAGACTCTTCAAGTTTTCACACTCTCATATTATTAGTGAGTTCCCATTCGGTGTAATTAACCGTCCAACCTTCAGAATAGGAATCCGAATTACTTCACGCCAGAAATTTTCCCCTGGTGGATTCACTGCTGTCTGGATTTTACTCGCCCTGATACACCCAAGGCTATTAATATCTCAAAGACTTTCAAGGGTGTACAAGGATTAAAGCAATTTTCGTATTTGGTACTGTGGAGTGGGAATATTTTTGATGTGAAATATGCTGTGTAATCCCCTCTGTTATGTGTCCTATGTTCATGTGTTGGAGAGCTAAGTCATTAAACTGTTGAACTGTCACATATTACTTTACTTTTGCATTAAAAATGTGGGATTTCTCAGTTACCTTGCCGGAGACGACAAACAACTTTGAATGCATGTTTTAGCAGGAAGTAAACTTTTTTTTATTCTATCTTATTCCTCATACTCACTCTCATATACTTCACTTTTTGCCTAACTGAACTTCCCTCTCACACTTGGAGGGGATGATAACAATGAGATTTAATTACTGGTACTTATGCTACAATAGCTGAAATTGAAACAGTAATAGCCTGAGACAGTTAATTTCCCAGTGAGGAGCATTGTAACAATATAGTATTTCAATTTCAGTTTCAGAGATTTCGGGGGCAGAGCAGCAAGAAGAAAGACCCTTAATGAAGTGGAGGACTCGATGGAGTGCCCAAGTCACTGAATCAATGACTGCTCCAAATGTCACCTTGACCTCAGACCTCTCTCTGGCAAAGAAAAAGAAAGCCTCCCCTACTTGACCCGAAAAAGGTATCATTACATCTAAACTATCATTACTAAATGGGTAAACTGTGTAATACCTGTCACACTGTTTCACACGCTGCCTTGTCACAACTTGTCTAGACGTCCTCATGCTCCCCCCAACACGCAGCCATTCCAAATCCTGTTAACGCCGCGAGCCAGCGCCACAATAACCTACTTTCCACAGTAATCACACTGGCTGACTGAGGCGTGTGAGGGCGTCAGAGCAACGATAGAAAAGCAGCAGCAAATCCTGGTGACAGAGCACGAAACTGGAGGGAGGCTGCTGACACTCATAGAGGAGGGGGAGAATGTTTTCTTTTGTGTATTCAAATCTTATTTGGAAAAAGAGGATATGCATTTTGCAGCACCATGTTGCTGTGGCTGCGCTCCAAGCTTCTACCAGATCTGAGAAAAAAACAGAGGCAGAGGGATCCAACCAGACTGGGACACACACAGACATAAACACACTGCTGTGTGGTACAGCGGGAACTGCCATTCATAAGACTGAGTTTTCATTTACTTTGTCAAAAAAGTCATAGTTTTATTTAGTTTTAGGTTATACATAGTTTTGGTTACACTAAAAATTAGTTGGTATGGACAGGAGAACAAATTCTGGCTTTTTTCCATTGTTGTTTAAGCACCAAAAGACCATTTGAGTATGTAACAACTTACAATGCAAATATAGATAGAAATGCTAAAAGAATATAATATTCTTATAGCAAACTCTATTGTAAACAGCAAATGGTCGGGATATTGTTAGAGGTTTCTGATACTATAGGGCTGATTTTAGTAACATTTCAACTGCTTTGCTTTGTTGGTAGATGCTTAGCAGATGATATGATGATTATATGTGATGTTATGTGTGATTGTGTTTTTGTACCTAAACCTAACCAAACCTTTACCTGGAGTGGTGTAATATCAGAAAACAGTTTTATTTGTGAAACAGCTGAATTGTTGAATCTCAACCAATAACCTGTGGAAATGGTACAACTCTATAAACTATCTGTCGGCAAACAAATGCAACTGCGTGTGGCAAAAAGTGTTGTCAATCTTTTGATCTATTCAGGAATATTCAGAATGTAATTATGTTTTTTCAGCAAATTCCTTATTCCTTGACATTTAAACAAAGAAGTTCTTAAATGTTGAATGTAAAAAATAGGCAGCTGTTCTAAAATTGGCAAAATTATAGATTAACCTGATAAAGTTAATAATCAAGCAAGCACTTTGATGCTTTGTCTGTTGTCTGTGATATTTTGTGAAAGTGGGCGTTACAACCACATTTTGATAGCAAAAAAAGTCAGGTTCAAGTGAGGTTCAATACTCAGCCCCACAGACAATCATCCCCACATATATGACACTCAGACCTGACCCAGTCAAACCCACACTTAAGCCTGATGGGCCAAACCTGAGATACCTGAACTGAGGTGAGATAGAAATGATCACTGACGCACACAGTAAAACACGAACTGGACACAGTGGGAAATCAAGAACGTGGGATGCGCACACGCGCATGTGCACGCCCAAGCTCGGTCGCGCGGCGCCGGGGTTCACATGTGGCTGCTTCTCTGAGCGCTGATGCACGACGTCCCCGACTGACACGCCTTGTGTATCTCCTCCCATCAGCCACAGGAAGAAATCATATTCAATTCCAGCCGTGTCATTACAAAAACCATACACCAACCCAGCCGGAATTATAAATTGGGATTGAATGGGGGAGATGGTGAATGAATGTTGGAGGAAATTTGAAGCCTACATATTTGCATAATGTGATTTTCAACAAGTATCAGGAAATGGATCTGCCCATTTAGCCATGGGCAAATTAGTGTTAAATTGGGGTGATTGCTGGATTGCGCGCATGTGCCTTACTGAACTGAATCACACTCATACAGAAAATATATGAATCCCTATGGGACTATTACAACCTATGGAATATACTATATCCTTCCACATGACATCATCATTCACAATAAAGTCACTTAATGGAAATTTCTATGAAATGTTCTGTGTGTGTGTGTGTGTGTGTGTGTGAGAGAGAGAGAGAGAGAGAGAGAATTACTCATCGGTGAAATACGGGAGATGACGTCAGTTTTACTAGAGCCATCCTGTCGATTCAGAGCTTACATCACTGCACTTTATTATAACGTGTGCATCTTTATGAAGATGATTTCACAGAATAAGAAAAATCTAATCCTTGCTGGAGAAATGGTTCTGCGAGATTGGAGTTTATGTGTAAAAAGAAATTATGAAATATAATAGACTCAAGTGCTGTATCACAATAGACTGTACTACAATCTTGATAGTGGCGCCTCTTTTGGTAAAGTTTCTAGGAATTGCTTTTCTGTAGTTCATCTAAAAGCCACCCCACTGTTTCATTTCATTTCATTTCATTTTCAAATATCAGCAACTCATTTTAAGGTCTTTTAAGAATCAGCAGCATTGCCGGGTTTGTCTGTGGGTAAGCCCAGTGCTGGGTGACCTGCGGGACTATTTGTTAAGATAATAATTCTTCAGATGATACGGTGATGACGGTGTGATTGTGTAAGATACATGCTATTTCCCCCTCCTATTCCAGTTGTGGATATGGCTGCCGCCGCGGGTGCTGTGTAACAGCCCTGCGCACCGGAGCCGAGAGAGAGAGAGAGAGAGAGGCGGTGGAGATGCAAGCAATAAGGGGGAGGGGTGGAAAAAGGAGAGAGGAGGAGAGTGTGGCTGTGTGTGTGGATGGATGGATAGCCTACCACCGGGTTGTGCCGCCACTGCTAGAAGAGCACGCACACACATACACACACACACATACTCAGAAGGGTAGTGTGTAAGCCAGCCAGCCAGTCAGTCAGTGTGAGTGTGTAAGCCATGTTGGATGTGAATGAACGAAAGGAGAGATGCTGCTGCCGCGCCGCTCCTAACGCTCAGACCTCCAGCTCCACGGACCACAGCGGGTAGATGCCAACTCTCCAGGCCGACGGAGAGACGGGGGAGCCTGGGGGAAGGTGTCGGGCGGTGCCGGCTGGAACTGGCCACCTAGCCGGAACGAAGGAGAGAGAGAAGTAACGGGGGAGAGGGGAAGACGCGCTCGAGAGAGAAAGAGAGAATAGGCTGAGGTGGAAGAGGGAGAAAGGAGGGGAGAGACAGAGAAAGGAAGAGACTAAATGGCTGCACCGCTACCGGGCTTCACCCCGCTCCTGCTCTCGTCTCTGGCACTCCACCTGCTTCTCCTCGGCCCTTTGTTCGCCCTCACCCCGGGGACGGGGAATACAGGAGGGGCATCCAACCGATGGACCCCGGGCCTCTGCTACCGAGACGCCGGTAAAGTGAGCCAGCAGCAACAGCAGCAGCAGTGCGAGGAAGCAGGGGAGTCGCCGAGGGGCAGCTGGAATCTACGCCCAAGCAGGTGGACCGTAGAGCGGATACAGACTGAGGGATGCTCTGGAGTGCTGCGCGCAGGGGGGACGCTGGGAGGATACCACCAGGATGGGACAAGAGGCACAGGGAACGAGAGACTGGAAGGAGTCGGGACGTTTTGGGGGAGTGGAAGCGGCCCTCCAGTACCATCACCTCCTCCTCCTCCTCCTCCTCTCCACCCAGGTATTAGGAACAGGTCGAGCTCTGATGGCGTCGGCGCAGGAGAGGGAGTGGAGAGGGGGAGGATGAGAACGAAGGGCGTTGTTTCTCCCCCCGCTTCACCTGCTTTCACCTCCTCGCCGGTTCAAAACGGCAAAAAACGGGCAGTACAAAGGACTAGAGTGTGCGCGCAACGGTGGCCGGCGTCGAGGCCACACCTCACCAAACGTGGCGCCGGCAGAGCCTTTGTGCGAGCCTCTGGCCTGTGCTGGGTACCCGGAAGTGGAGAGAGGCGAGGGGGAGAGGTGAGGGAGAGGTTTCATGAGGTGAAGAGGGTCTGTACTACATGGTGCTCTATGACACCCGGGCATCTATGCAGGTCGTGCCCAGTCGAACAAGCCCTCTCCTCGGCCAATAACCCCTCACCTGGCCCTTTGCCAACCGGTTGCTCTTGTTGCATTCATTTTCTTTCTGGATACAATTCACCATACAGTGAGGCTTCAAACTACACCTTCAGATTTCATCCACGTCTCAACAACAATTCAGACTGTATCCAGGGATCACAATTGGACTACATTTGTCATTTTTCAACTTCCCAGACCGGCCACATTGATACAATTCAGCCACAGCCAGTCAACAACAGCCAGGCCTGGCGTACTGATGGGGGCTCGGCCAGCGTGGACAGGAGGGCTGTTAATTGTTCTCATTTGGGCAGGCACAATGTTATCGATCCCAGCAGCAACAGAGAGGGGGGTGATGATAGCTGTTTGACTGGGTGCATTAAGAGCAAGGAGAGGGGAGCGAGGAGTGGGGGAGATGAGGGGGAGGTAAAGGAAGCGTACAGATGTAGCGCACCGGCAATGATTAACCCCAGAACCGAGGCGCAGCTGGATTGTTGTTGTCTCCCTGTCTGTAATGCGAGAGCCAGGTACCATCATGCCAGAATTATGGATAAGGGGAGGGAGAGAGATGAGAGGAGAGAGGTAAAGGATGAAAGAGGAGGAGGGATAAACCGCAACAAACACATTAATTCATCTAATTATTCGGATAATCATTTGGCTTTTCCGATTGTGACGCTCCTATGTAGGGTTGATAATGAGCTTCGACAGGGGAAATCAGCACCAGCAACCAGAGGGCAGAGCAGTCAAACCCGGGGAGAAAGCAGGGAGGTTCCCGTTGGTTGCTTTGGTTGTTTGGACAGAATAGAAGTGGGGGATGGATATCTAACCGTGTTTATGGTCCCGGAGGGAGGCATAACTCAGAGGAATCTCCCCATCCAATTTACCCCCAGCAGCATCACAGAGACGCCCGGACAACGTTTTCTTTCCAACAAAAGCGCAATTCCCAAAATCACATTAAAATATCCTGGCCCCGTGCTCACTACGCCCCCTCAAACACAAACAGGCGAGTATGCAAAAAGCGGAAAAGTCTCCAAACCGCTCAGTCTATCTGCTGAAAAAGTAAACGCAACTTCAGAGACACAGTCTGCCGGTGACTCAGGCTTTTTCTCGCTTGCTGAGTTTCCAGTTACATCTCCCGGTGTTGTGTCAGCCTCGTCTCGCTCCGCAGCAGCAATCAAACCACGTCCTCGCACTCAGCCTGATCACGCCACAGCAAAACAGCTCTCGCTTTTCTCGGAAATGAATCTGACCACATGGCAGGATGACTCTGCGCGCTCGCTTCACTTACCCGCTGTGAAGGACGTGATTTCAGCACAACGGACAGCTCCCCTAGACTCTCAGCGCGTGTTTGTGTGGCACAAATACAACACCAACAACAATAACAACAACCAAGAGGAGGGAGGCAAGGAGGTAAATGGATACAGTCATGAATCTGAGACAGAAAAAACGCCGTGGCATGATCAGACACAGCAGCAAGACCTATGGGAGAACGCACTGCGTGAGATGGTCCACGCACGGTGCGCTGACAGCATTTCCCCCGACTGTTCAGCCACCGAGTGGGGGGACCACGCACATATGCAATTAAAATCCGGTAAGCAAGTGCCATTAGAGCCCGCAGGTGTCAGACAGTCAGATAAGCGGCAGATGGGGGGCGAGAGAGAAAGGGAGAGAGATGCAGAGAGGGAGGGAGAGGGCTCGGAGGGGTCCGCTGCTGATGCTGCTACTGTTGGGGGAGGGAAATTACAGGTGGGGGTGGGCGAGAGAGAGGCGCGGCTGATGGGAGGGAGAGAACCAGGGGTAGAAGAGCAAGAGGAGGAGGAGTGGGAGAGGGAAAAGGGAATAACAAAGGCAAGCCAGGCAGAGGAGAGAGAGTCAGAGGGAGGGAAGGGTCAGGATAGGGGCAGTAGGACCACCACCATCACACAGCCTGATAGCGAAAGAGGGAAAAAAGAGACGCAGACTGATGAAAGCCATGAGGCTAGAGAGGGGGATGAGAGGAGGAGGAGGAGAAGGAGAGGCACAGTAAAAGGGGAGAGAGGAGTCTGGAACGACTGATAATAGTAGCAGACGATGAGACCTCACAGGGAGAAAGGGAGAGGAAGATGCTGTGGCCTCGCTCTCGACGTGCGGCCAACAGACATCCCCATTTTTCCCAGTATACCTACCAAGTGCAAGTAGCTGAGAACCAGCCACCCGGCACCTCAGTCATTGTCATGTCTGCCACAGACCCAGATGCAGGAGATGCAGGCAGGGTGAGCTACTCAATAGCCCCGCTGATGAACAGCCGCTCATCTGACTACTTCCACATCCACCCAGACACAGGTCTTATCACCACCACTCAGATTTTAGACAGAGAACACATGGATTTGCATTACTTCCGGGTCACAGCGACTGACTTTGGCTCTTCCCGCCTCTCTGGCACCACAATGGTGGCCATTACTGTTTCAGACCGGAATGATCATTCTCCTGTATTTGAGCAGACAGAGTACAGGGAGACGATCAGGGAGAATGTAGAGGAGGGTTATCCTATCTTACAGCTAAGAGCGACAGACTTAGATTCCCCATCCAATGCCAATATCCGCTACCGTTTTGTTGGTGACACGGCCGCCATGGCACGAGTGGCCTTTGAGATTGACCCACGCTCTGGCCTCATTACAACCCGTGGAACAGTAGACCGGGAATCAAACGAACACTACACTCTTCAAGTGGAGGCTAGTGACCAGGGCAAAGAACCAGGGCCACGCTCTGCCACTGTTAAAGTTTTCATCACCGTTCTGGATGAAAATGACAATGTGCCACAGTTCAGTGAAAAGCGCTATGTGGTAGCAGTGAAGGAGGATGTCCGGCCTCGCACCGAGATTCTCCGCGTGAGTGCCACAGACCGGGACAAGGACAGTAATGCTGCAGTTCACTATAATATCATCAGTGGTAACAGCCGTGGACAGTTTTCAATTGACAGTGTCACTGGTCAGATCGAAGTTGTGGCACCACTAGACTACGAGGCTGAACGGGAGTACACACTCCGGGTTCGTGCACAGGACAGTGGCCGACCACCTCTTTCCAATAACACTGGTATTGTCAGTGTGCAGGTGACAGACGTCAACGACAACCCACCGATCTTTGTGTCTACACCATTCCAGGCGTCAGTGCTTGAAAGTGCCCCAGTTGGTAGTTCCATCCTCCATATTCAGGCCATTGATACAGATTCTGGTGACAATGCTCGCCTGGAGTACAGGTTAACTGGCACCAGCTCTGACACACCATTCATTATCAATTCTGCAACAGGCTGGGTCACTGTGAAGTCCATTCTTGACCGAGAATCTGTAGAGCACTATTTCTTTGGTGTGGAGGCCAGGGATTATGGCATGCCACCACTGTCTGCTACAGCGAGTGTTACAATTACAGTGATGGATGTTAATGACAACCGCCCAGAGTTCCTCCAAAAAGAGTACTATGCTCGCCTGAATGAGGATGCTGCAGTTGGTACCAGTGTTGTGACCGTCACAGCTGTGGACCGTGATGTCAACAGTGCAGTGACCTATCAAATAACAGGAGGAAACACCAGAAACCGCTTTGCCATCAGCACAGCAGGAGGGGCTGGACTTCTCTCATTAGCCCTCCCATTGGACTACAAACAGGAGCGGCGTTACGTTCTAACAGTCACTGCTTCGGACCGCACACTCCACGACACTTGTCAGGTGCACATCAACATTACAGATGCCAACACACATCGGCCTGTGTTCCAGAGTGCCCATTACTCTGTTAGTGTGAATGAGGACCGACCACCTGGAAGCACTGTAGTGGTGATCAGTGCCACAGATGATGATGTTGGGGAAAATGCCCGAATCACATACTTCCTCGAGGATAATATCCCACAGTTCCGCATCGACACAGCCACAGGAGCTATAACACTCCAGGCAGAGCTTGATTATGAGGACCAGATGACCTACACTTTGGCCATAACAGCTAAAGACAATGGCATACCACAGAAATCAGACACTACATATGTTGAGGTGAATGTGAATGATGTCAATGACAACGCACCTCAGTTCCTCAGCCCTAGATATCAGGGAACAGTAAGCGAAGACGCCCCTCCCTTCACCAGTGTCCTCCAAATCTCAGCCACTGACCGCGATGCACACGCTAATGGCCGTGTTCAGTACACCTTCCAAAATGGTGAGGATGGGGATGGAGACTTTACCATTGAACCTACATCTGGTATTGTCCGAACAGTTCGCCGTTTGGACCGTGAGAGTGTGCCATTCTATGAGCTCACAGCCTATGCCGTGGATCGTGGTGTGCCCCCTCAGCGAACCCCAGTCCACATCCAGGTGACAGTCCTAGATGTGAATGACAATGCACCTGTCTTTCCTGCTGATGACTTTGAGGTTCTTGTGAAAGAAAATAGCGCAGTGGGCTCTGTGGTAGCCCAGATCACAGCCACTGACCCAGATGAGGGGCCCAACGCTCAGATCATGTACCAAATCGTGGAGGGTAACATCCCTGAGATCTTCCAGATGGACATCTTTTCAGGGGAGCTCACTTCACTCATTGATCTTGACTATGAGGCTCGCAATGAGTATGTGATTGTAGTTCAGGCCACCTCAGCACCTCTAGTCAGTCGGGCCACTGTCCGCATCCGATTGGTGGACCAGAACGACAACCGGCCCACTCTACAGGACTTCCAAATCATTTTCAACAACTTCGTGTCCAATCGCTCCAACAGTTTCCCCAGTGGGGTAATCGGGAGGGTACCAGCCCATGATCCCGATGTGTCAGACAGGCTGTACTACACCATCGACAGAGGGAACGAACTTCACCTGCTGCTCCTGAATCACACCAGTGGAGAGATCCGACTGAGCCGAAAACTGGATAACAACAGGCCGCTGGTGGCTCCCATGCTGATCACAGTTACAGGTAAGAGACCGTGAAGGGGAAAATAGGAGGGAAGGATGGGAGGGTGTGTGTGTGTGTGTGTGTGTGTGTCTACAGTCAGTTTAGATTCCCCTGGAGCTTTATTCGCTGTAACAAATACTTGGAAGATAAGGACTCAGACGCTACAGGTTTGAGTGAGTGAGAACGGGCTGTGATAAGACTGGATGACATTTGGTTGAGCTCTGGGCATTTTTTCTACCTTTTTGTCTCTATCTCTTGACTTGTGTGCGTGAAGGAATGAGGAATGAACCGCCTCAGCGAGAAAATTAGATTTGTTACTTGTGTCTTAGACATCTGCTACATGTACAGATGTTCCTTAAAGAGTTGTCTCTTGGGCGAAATTGTGTGAGCATGTGTTTGTGAAAGAAATTTAGATGGTGACGGAGCTGTTACTCTTAGTTACTCTCAGTTAGATTTACCTGAAAGCATGTGCACTAAACAGATAGGAGATGGATGCAAGCTGGCTTAGCAGAGTTTCAACATGTGGAAGAGGTGAGAAAGTATGACAAAAGGACGACAAGAACAAAAAGGCATGTGGGATGCTTAGTGTGGATTCTGTGTGAGAAAATGTGACAGTACATATTCCAGAAAGGAAAAAATGTGTGAGAAGTAACAGAAGACATTTACAGATGATAATTATGTTCTTATATTACATTTTCATATCAGTCACCGTGTTGCCAGATTATGAGATGTATTGTTACAAGCAACTAGTGTAAAGCAGGTGTTTTGTTACAGGCATAGCAATAACAATTTTAATTATGGAAAAAGACCTGTGTAACAGGGGTCTGTATCACAGTACCACCCACACTGTTTGATTGACAAATTATCTGGGCTAAGTGCAGTCCAAGTTGCCATAGTGATAGTAAAATTAAAGAAAATCTATTTAGTAGGAAAACAAGGAAGCACACAAATTAACTAGCAAAGCTGATTTCTGTCACTTGCTGTTAAATGTCCCACAAAAATGCTATCAATACTTCCGACTACTTAATGTGATATATTCCCTGGTGGAATTAACCCATGGTCAGTTAGTATGGCTAGAAACACAGTATTTCTCTACAGTATATTGAATCTATACTTTAAGCTGTCTTGAGGCTATGCCTGCCACACAAGAACATTATCATCTACTTTATCTGCCATCCAATTTCTATCTGAGAAATAGTATCTTGACCTTGAGGTCAATCTTATTTTAATTTGTTCTTAGCTGTATTTGGTTTATTTGCTTTCATTTCTAGGCTTTGTCTTTACAATAAAGGCTTCCTAAAAGCTTTGCAGGCTTCTTTGCTGTCAAGTGATCAAAGCCTTAGAAAGCGAATAAGGGGAAAAATGAGAGCAGCATCGTTGCTGTGAAGGTTAGTGTTTGTATTCTGTCACAAAGCTTTAATGGAGGAGTGCGGGCTTGGGAGTGTGTGTGACCTGCTACCCTATTTACACTGTTTTATAGAAACCTCACTGGTGACAATGCAGACACATACATATTCATTTAGGATGAGTGAGTGAGTGAGTGAGTGAGTGAGTGAGTGAGTGAGTGAGTGAGTGAGTGAGTGAGTGAGTGAGTGAGTGAGTGAGTGAGGGGAGATAAGGACTCTGTGAAAGAATGATGGATCCATGAGGTGAGTGATCAAATGAGTGAGGGAGAGAACTGTGGGAATGTGAGAGAGTGTCCAAGTTAGTGAGTGATGATTGAGGGGGTGAGTAAATGAGTGAATGAAAGAGTGAGTGAGTGAGTGAGTGAGTGAGTGAGTGAGTGAGTGAGTGAGTGAGTGAGTGAGTGAAGGACTGACTTTAAAATGAACTATGGCATAGTGTTCAAATGACAGTTTACTGAACAGGTCAAAGAGTGAGTGACCACGTGTGACTGAATGAATTGGCAATTGAGAGTGTTTAAACATTAGAGAGTAAAAAATCATATGAGCGAGTGCATGAGTGATCAAATGACTCAGAACAATTGAGCGAGTGAGAAAGTGAAGGAATGAGAAGGTGAATAAAAGAGAGAGAGAGCGTTAATAAGTGAGCAGGTTTAATACATGGAAGGGCGAGTGAATGAATGCTTAAACTAGAGATTTATTAAAAGGGAGCTAATGAGTGAGTGAATGAGTGAACAGTCAAGCAAACCTAACACATGTGTATGTATGTGCGCATAACATAAGCTGTCTGCTGTATGTATGTATGTATGTATGTATGTATGTGTGTGCACCAACCTTTGTCTCCATTGATTTCTTCCTTTTTGAACCAGACGTGTAGATTCATTTCCAATTTTCTCTGTCTTTGTGTGTGTGTGTGTCTCTGTCTCTCTCTCTGTCTCTGTCTCTGTCTCTGTCTGTCTCTGTCTCTCTCTCTGTCTCTGTCTCTCTCTCTGTCTCTGTCTCTGTCTCTGTCTGTCTCTGTCTCTGTCTCTGTCTCTGTCTCTGTCTCTGTCTGTCTCTCTCTCTCTGTCTCTGTCTCTCTGTCTCTCTCTCTCTCTCTGTCTCTCTCTGTCTCTCTCTCTCTGTGTCTGTCTGTCTGTCTGTCTCTCTCTCCCTCTCTCTCTCTCTCTGTCACTCTCTGTCTCTCTCTCTCTGTGTCTCTGTCTGTCTGTCTGTCTCTCTCTCCTCTCTCTCTCTCTCTCTCTCTCTCTCTCTCTCTCTCTCTCTCGCTCTCTCTCTCTCGCTCTCTCTCCATTGCTTTAGGATTTGACAGTTATGAGATTATAATGAAACAACAGTCAGCCAGAGTCAGGCTCGGAGCAAAGCTGTCACTTTCATTGTGTGCTATGTGTTATCTGTGACTCCCCGTCCCTCCTCTGCACATCACTTTCTCTTCCTCTCCTTTATTCTGCCCTCCTTGAATGGATGGATCAGTGAATTCTACAGTTATATTTATTTCTTGCATTTGTCTTTTTTTTCCCATCATCACTTCTTTCCATTTGTTTCTTTTCTCTTCTGCCCTTTCTCATTTTTTTCCCCCTCTCTCCTCCTTCTGTCCGTCTCCACCCTATTTGTTATTTTCCATGCTTCTCTTCTCTGACTCGCCTCTTTTCCCTCAGCACTTCCCTGTAAATCCTCCCATAACTCTCATGGGCTGTTTCTCTTCCATGGCATATTCCTTTCAACTCTGCTCCTCCTTTCTGCCTTCTTCTCTCCTTATTTCCTCTCCTTGTGTGTATGCATGTGTGTGTCTATGTGTACTCAAGTGCCTGAATGTGTTGTGTATTTGTGTGCATGCCTGATTTTTATGTATGTGTGTGTTTGAGCTGTGTTTCCTTGTAGCAGATAGATTTTTCTCTGTGTGTACGTGCTTGTTCGTGTGTTTGCACATAGTAGTCTCTGTGTGTGTGTGTGTGTGTGTGTGTGTGTGTGTGTGTGTGTGTGTGCTCTCAGGTGGCTGAAAGCATTGCACTTGAGAGTGTATTCATGTCTTTTCAATGAATAATATCTATGCATGCCAGAGAGGGCTGGGACTACACCCCCCTCTCTTTCTGCATGTCAGGCTTCCTTATTTCCTCAGTCTTTCATACTTTCTCCTTTCACACACTCTTTCTCTCCCATTTCTCGTCCTCTCTCCTACTCTCTATCTCTTCTTTCTTGCCCATTCTCCACATGGCACTTAGTTCCACACTATTGAATCTCAGGATAATTCTCATATTTATGGTGCATAGAGATTAAACACTGCATGCATGCTTGTGTTGCCAGCAGTTTAAGCATGCACACATGCAAATTTACAATTACATACATGAAACTGGCTTAAGGTTCAGTTGGTTGAGGCAAGTAATGAAGAAAAAAAATCATTTTAGCTTGGCACCTCAAAATGCATCAGCTCAAGGTGCCCTTTAGCAATGTACACCCCAACAGCTACTGTGACCAGCAGCAAAGACCGTGGTTTCACTGGCAAACTCCCAGTTGTAAATGTATGTAGCAGTTTGAATGTTGAGCAGGTTTTTGCTGGAAAAGAAAACGTGGTTAACTAGATGGGTTGAAACAAAGACTCTGTTGAGGAAACGTTGTGTGAGTGACGCACTGTCAGGACTTCCTGGGACACGTGAATTGTTTGTGTCATTGGCAATGCCTGTGTTTTCCCTACTGTGACAAGTCAAGATGTGAATAAGGCTTTATGGTAGTGAATATGAAAGTAGTTTGAAAGAAGAACATATTTGGTGTCAACACATTTGTCTCAATCTTCTGTTTGAGATATTATACCTCATGAACAAGATTTTTTCTTTGCCAGGAGCTAAATCATCATTACCAACACATCTTGGTCATATGAGGTGTCATGTAATATATAATACACTGTAGATGCCCACTAGTTGGTTTGGACACAAATATGCCTTCTTGCGTTGCTTTGAAAAAGTATCCGTATCGGTATCTGATTGCCCCCTTTCATCATTCTAATATGGCCCACCTGTGTAGATGTGAGTATGATTAGGTTAATGATTAGATAAAGCTATGTAGATTTACACAGGAGAAGAAGAACTTCACACACCTTGTAAGTCTTTGAAAAGTTTCCAGTTCACACATTTGGTGGATACAGAGCAACATAAGCATCATTTGGAGTTGTGTTTGTCCTGGTTTGGTCTCCACTAACTGTACTCCACTAAATATCTTCTTAATGTCACAACATCAGAGCTTTTTAGTTGAAAATAGTCGTCTGTGTTGGAAAAGAGGTTGACGACAGAACCATGGAACAGGAAACATGCTTGAGAAGTAAAACAATCAACTAAAACAGGCTGAAAACCTGTTTTGTGGTTTGTGGTCACTGGGAGCGATGCCTTTCACATGAAGTGCTTTCATCTATTGTTGATAGAAAAATATTGATTAGCAGAGCTCTAAAGATCGTTAGACAATAGACAACATGAAATTAGAGTGGTGTATTCACTGTAGCATTATGTAAGACTGCCAGTTCATTTGTGCATAGTCACTGCACATGTGTGAGTAGGCCTCAGCAGTTCTGTAATGGGGTAAGTGGGGTACGATTACAGTAGTATGGTATCACTTGTTATGACCTATTAGATACATTTAGAGGCTTTTAAAAGAACAGATACATTTACGGAGCAATTTAAAGATGACAAAATGAACACAAAAAATCAAGCACATGCATAAATTTGTGCGCATTCTGCAAATCAGAACAAGACGAGCCAACTCAGCACAAACCAGTCTTTGTGTGTGCTGAGGATTCTGGGAGTTCAGATGGCATTGAGAATGAAGACACATTAGCAGTACATTTACACACGGGTTTACTATATGTGACACAGGTCAGTGCACCATGAGTACACTTACAGTACATACGGGTCATTGCACTTAACTACGCTGATGCTGCATGTATAAGGCAGCTACAGTAAAGTGTGTGTCACTGTCTTGTTTTATTCCTGTTGTTGATGTCATCGTTAGAAATCATCATTCCTATTGATCGAATTTCTTTATATTAGATCAGTGTATCAGAGAAGAAAGAGAAGTATATGTTTCAAAACAGAGATATAGGAAAAGAAGGAGAGCTGAAGGCAGAAAGTAAATGTCATGAACCTGTTTTAATGCCATGTTGAGCTGAAAACATGGTTTACCCCCTGAACCCACAGGAAGCCCCACAGGCATAGTTTCACCGCTAAAACAAAGTGGTTTTATATAATAGCAAGCTGTGCATGTGTGTGTGAGTGTTTTTACCACCCGTCTGCCTTTTACTCTGTATTGATTTGACGAGTCAGAGATCGGAAAGCCCGCCACAGCTTTAGAGAGTGAGAGAGAGCTAATTTCCATGTTTTATCTCAGCAGTAATAATACAAACTAATCTATACAGACATTTTATAGGTCAGTGCACCATAATTAGCACTCTACAGTGTCTATATTGTTCACTGTGATGAATATAAAAAAACAACAACAACTTTATCTTATAATAACTCACAAAATCTACAACTCTAATGTAAATAGTTATTTTATCTTCGTACATACAACTACAACAGCTACTAATTATGCTAAACTACAACTATTAACATACCACTACTTGTTTTATAACTAATAAGAATATCTGGCAGCGCCCTGATACCAAAAATAACCTGCTTCCTTTTCTGTGACAACAACAGTGCTACCACTACCACCTCTACAACTACCTGAATATTAGAGCCCATTACTCCTATTTTGTCTGTATTACATTGGTATCAGGCGTCTGTCAAATGTGAAGATTATTTTAATGACTGCAGCAGTGTAGTATGTCTCTTAACAAGCTACTTAAGCTGTCTACAAATGTACTCTGTCTCTTCTCCACACACTTTTCTTTATCCATTTGTAGGTTGATGTGTTTCTGGTGAGTTCTAACTTGCCTTGTTCATTTTTATGTACCGTTTCCAATTGTTTCAATTGTTCGTGAAGCACTGTAAGGTGCTAATCCCACTTCATCTTGTACTAGCGTCATAAATACTATTTCTGCTGTGGCTATTCTTTATGATCCAATTAATTTCTACCATAAGAAAACACTACACTGATGTGTAATGATTTTAAAAACACAAGATCTTGAAACATTTTGGGCTCTAACCCACAACATGATGACCTACATATAAAGTACATACTGGCCAACCACAATGTAGCACACCATACCACGCTATAGAGAAACTTTTAACAGCCCATTAGATACCATTAGACGTACTCTCTACATCTTCGGCCTGTTGGGGACTAAATGGTTCAGGCCGAGCAGGAAAGGAGCTTGACACACTTTTTTCTCTCCTCAGAGGGATGTAGAGCCAGATGGCAGGTTTCTCTACAGGATAGTTAGAGTCCCGTAACCATGACACCAGCTCTGGGACCAAACCTGTGAACCCAGCAGGTCTTTACATAGACTACATGTACATTTGAAGCTTATGTTAGCACTTAGCTGTGTTGTAATAGTAAATATGGAGCAACAGGGAGTTTGTATGAAATAGTTTTATAAAGTGTAACCAATGTTTCTGACAGATCCAGTGTCTGTTCTCTGGAGAGACATTAATCTGACATTCTGCAGTGGTCTGAGCTCACTGAAGTTGAGAATATTAGGTGGCGGATGGATTGAGGGGGCCATGTCTGTCTAAGACCATAACACCATCACATAGTTAAGTGCTTGACAGTTCAAGGCTTGTGTTAAAAGGAAAGTGGGCTGTCCCCACTGTTTAAGTAAAAGGCTTCTGTTATTTGATGCAAATGGGTCAAAAACTTAACAATGTATTTATCTCTGAGACTTATAGAAAAGAGTCAGAGCGACAGTTAAACATACTGATAAGGTGTCTGTTCCTCAGCTTTCATTTATCCAGGATTTGCACTCAGACTTTTACTGTAATTGCTTCAGTTATTTTGCATCCACACAGGCGTGAACATCCTCATCTGGGAGCTGCCCAGCACATATACAGTCCATTTGATATATTCTTTTCTCTGGCATACTTATATGGTTTAAATGGCACGATGTCTGCTGGGAAATAGTGATAAAAAAGGAAACATTATGCACAGGGGGATATCATGAGGGGATTCAGTGGGGATTCAGGCATGGTGGGCTGTCATGATGAAGTTTTCAGGAAGTTAAGAGAATAACAAATTTGCAGAGAGATTTGCAGTTGAGCAGCTGCTCCTGAAATCTGCTTCCCACCTTTTTTTCCCCCCACCTACATTCTTTCTGCATAGATGTGACATGTCCACTTACAACCTTTAAATAATACTGCGTTATTATAGTGGAGACAAATCGTGATTTTTATCAAATATGACTGTCTGGTGAACAGCTTGAGTTACAGCGATTCTGAGACAACAAACAAACTGCTGGAGATTAACCTTTTGTAAGAGGGAACCGAGTCTCCAACTCAAAATATTTAAAACTGGTTGAGGTTTTTGTTCACGTACAACTTTTTCTTTAGACTGTCTGGCTGTCAAAGCACACCTATGCATTTTTTTTTACATAATCAAATCAGTTTCCTACTTATGACTCCCCGGGAGAATGGCAACACAAAGTTCTCTACACTGCTCTTCTGTGCCCTGACATAGAAAGGCATAAAACTTGCTATATATGTCACTTAGTTGTATTATACAGACTGCTCTGATAGCATATTTAGCCTGCATAATGCATTAAACTCATGGAAAGGTTCAAATAAAATGTTCAAACTCCTGCCAGCAGAAAGAGTTTCATCACAAACTACCTTTTAAAATGGGCTGGATCCGTATAATGAATTGTTTGTGATAAAGAAGCAGTGATTTATTAAATGTCACAAACATGGAGAAAGTGTATGCATCTTTTTTTCGCCCCTCTGTCTGCCTTTCCTACGCTCCAGCACCTTGCAGGATGTATTTGTACTTTGTTTAATTAGAAAGGCTGACATTTATCCATTACATTTTGTTTCCCATTAGCAGCCTGAAATTCACATGGCTGGACAAAAATACCATATGCAGGGTAGAAACCAGGATGCTATTCACATTTTAATGAAACTACTGTAATAATAATGTCTTTGTCCCTTTTTTTTTAAATCGTTAATTATCAAAACCGCCTGGGGTCTGAGGACATTTGATCAAGTCTCAGCAAAACTTTGTCCGCAAACATACAAGTAACAATTGCTTTACAGTCATTTAAAGAAAAATTAGATAAAAATACAAATTAGGACCTGGAGTGCATTACAGACTCGAAGATGCACAAACAGAGGTGCCTTAACCTTTCAGACACCAAAGGGCCAAATGCTGAATGGCAAATGGAAATATAAGTGTTCATAAATAGCATTTTAATGATTTGTTTGTGCTGGTCTGAGGCTAAATGAAAATGAGCTCAGCCCAAATCAGCCACCAGAGAGGAGTGAGAGGCACAATGCAGGGAAAATGAGCAAAAAATCATCAACAGATTGGAACTTCCATGCTATGTTTAGCCTTTTATCATCAATAAATCATTTCAACATTAGCTTTACTACATTAATATGATTATTGCAAACAAACAAGATCACTGCAGAGAGACACAGTAATCAGGACTGTGCAGCATTTTACCTGAGATCTGATCAGTCTGTTGAAGTCGGTCATATTGCTTTTTTTCTTCCAAATGTGATGGAGGACTGCAGTCTTGTTTTGCTTTGAATTGGAGGACACAACTGGTGTATCCTTTGTCGTCCGAAATTAGTAAACGAATTAAATAAACTGTGATTGGTTTATTACACTGTGTTGTGGATAATTTGATGGTATATGTGCATACTTTCCACCCATCTGGACTTCAGCTTTGGTCACGTGTTGCATTAAAATCACAGCAGATGTTTGATTTGTGTATTGAACTATGAAGTTAAGGAAAAATTACATGTCTCGCTGCTCTTTTCAACCGCTGCTGCTGTTGATTGATAGATAAGTTCTCTGTCTCTCTTTGGGTCAGCTTGGGTTGACCACATTTTGGTTCAGGTCTGGCTGTCCTTGGGTACCTTTCAGATCTGGGCTTAATTTCTTCCCCATGGATCTATATTTATTTTGGATAGTGACAGGAGGTAGAGACAGGAAAGGTGGAGGAGAGAGCAGGGAGGACATGCAGCGAAGAGCCCAGGCTGGTGTTGTAAGGAATCAGCTTTGATATGTGGTACACTCTGTAAGGGGAACTACCAGGACACCTTTGCTTTGGATCCCTGATTCAATATTTGGCGATAGTAGAGCTGGACTGATGTTAACATGCTCTGCAGCTACACATGGAACTTCTTCCATTTGTGGTTTGTTGGTTCAGTTTTCTCTCTGTTTTTTCTATTTTCTCTGAGGGAATGGGCTTGATTACGGAAGTTGGATGGTTGCATGTTGTGTTACTGTCTAAAGAAGGAGAGCTGACACAACCAGTGGTGCTCATTGCTGCCCCTGATTGAAAAAGAACAATTAGTGTTCAAATTTTGCCTGAATGCAGGAGATTCATTTCTCAGTTTCTGTTTTGAGCATGATTTCTACAATTTCCATGGTGCGAACACTAATACTCATAATTGAAACATTATTCAGTCGTGTGTACTCTCTCTATGTGTGCTTGAGTGAGTAGCATATACAAGTAAACATCACAGGAGTCCTTTTTGCTGCACATATCATACTGAGCAGACCATTACTGCTGCACTATTACCCCGCCCAACAGGAGCAATTGTTTGGAAAATTTAAATTTGGGACCTTTTCAGGCAACAGAAGGTTCTCGCAGTGATAAGAGCGATGAAAGCTGCCACAGACAGACACACCCTGCCTCAGGTGCTGGAGTAACTGCTGTGATTTACAACTGGGCTGAACTCACAATGTTATGCTCCAAAACACCAAATTATTTAACTCAAAAACAACAATGTCTCACCGCAGATAAGGTGGAGCCCTGTTTACAGAGCCTGTGGCACAGAAATGTTTCTTCTTTTTGCATGAAAAATAAGTAAAAGTGTGGTTTTGTTCTTTTCCCTGTTCTTTTCCCCCAAACGTAATGTCTCAGTGGTTGCACGTTTGAGAGAAAAGATGAACCGCAGCAGCAGCACAAACAGAAGACAAATGCAAGATGGATGATGATGGCTGCTGCTGCAAACAGCTGCTATCATGTCACAGAGGTCAGAGTGTGGATTTGTATTATGCTGTGGATTTGCTTATAAGTACAATAGACATGAGGGTGTGCGTAAATGTGATATGGGTTGAAAGTGAGAGTCTTTACAAGCGAGAGGGCTTTTTGTGTACGAGTTAAGTGTATCTGGTTTAATGTAAAGGATTAGTGCTTCTGTTGGAAAAGGGTGGTTTAAACCATTATGTTGCTGGGTGCTGTGTGTGTGTGTGTGTGTGTGCGTTTGTGCGCGTGTTGCTTCTTTCTACACTGTTCTACTTTGCCCTGAGTATAATGAGTGCTTAGACCTCAGGGGTAGAAAGGCTTTATAAAACAAACAGAGCGCAGAAATCAGCTGTCAAGCCAGCGCCTGGGCTGTGTGCGTTTGTGTGTGTGTGTGTGTGTGTGTGTGTGTTTTGTACTGATGCATTCCCAATATTGTCAACGTTTGTGTTATTAATGTACGGCCTGCCTCTCTCTGTTCACTATCCATTTATTCACTTATTTATACTTATTGGTATGCAGTTGCCACTTGGATGTTTATACTCTGTCTCTCTCGGGAGTTGCAGTCATTACTTTTAGTTGACCGTGCATCAGACGGTCCTTTGTGCGCTTCGTTAACAACTTCAGACAGTTCATCTGTGTTTAAAAAGGGCAGCATACTTGGGCTCTGTTCCTGTTTATTTTCCTGACCTGCAGGCACCTTACGCAGCTGAAAACATAAAATTGCTCACCCTTTTCGTTACACTGCGTTTTGAGAATTCAACCTGCTCATGTCTTTTATTAGGACTTTCCGAGGTCGGTGAACACAGAGGAAAGACAGGAAAAGGACAAACAAAGGGATGTGACAACGCAGTGTGAAATGGGATTTGAACCCATATGATTGTGGGTACATGGACTGTGAGCTTAATGGGCTGAAGGCACCATGACAGAGTTCAGTGTGTTTCACAGTAGCAGCATACGGCTTTTGTTCAGTCTAAATCCAATTTTACTGTTTAGAGGTTTTGCATGCTCGTTGTAATATATCTCCCCTTTCGGGCTTTTTTCCTTTTAATCCCAGCTCCTTACAAAATCAAGAGTACAGACAGCTTGAGTCCAACTCCTAACCATGGCAGTGTCAATGCCATGTGTGAATGACCATTAACCTTGTAGAGATTTGAACTCCTAACCCTGGCAGTGTTAGCCTCCATAGATTAGAGTACAGAGAACCACAATAAATAATAAAAGAAAACAAATAGATATTTGCTGAGAAAATATGAACCCATTCAGAGCAAATTTCAAATAGAAATGGATGCCTGTTGGTAAGATATGAACCTTGATTAATTCATGTAAAACCTACTTAAAGGATATTCAAGGTTTTCCTCCCACAGTAATAGTGAGAGGAAAACCTTGACTGTAATGTTATACAGGAAAGATTTAAATGAACTGAATTGAATACTGATAAGATGCTTTTACAACAATTTGCACCTCTGAGGTCTCAAGTCTGGTGTGTGAATGTGAATGAATTCATCACAGTGACTTTCTCAATACATTTCAAATTCTTGCACAGGCTTCAGGAGGATAGTAAACAAGAAATGAATGTGGTTTACAATTTTGTACTAACAGAAAATGTTATATTGAGAACATTTATAATTATAGAAGTCAAACTTTACAAAGAGAAAGCTAAATGTTAAATTTGTGTGTTTTTTTGGCTCTGACAAAGCTTTTCCTTACATCATTTTGAAATCACAGGCCGTTCCTCCACAAACCACCTCAGTAGTGTCTCCAGATCTTATGATGCTCTGTGACTTTCTTGCTTTCTTCCTCAAAGGAAAATGTCAGGGCTCTGCCTTGTGACCCATCCTCCTGCCCTCTATTGCAGCTTATAAAAATGTTTCTGGGGCTGTTTTCAGCTCCAGCTGTGGGCTTCTATTGTACGCTACTTTGCAGACTATTTCCGTCTGGATTTACAGGGAGCGAGCTTGGGATGCTCTGACATTCAAGAAGCTATGAGTGTGCTATTAGTCAGGCTACCTGGTGCAAGGAGATAGCACTGAACTCCCTCAGCCCTTTGAAACTCCAGGGACCGCATACCCACAAAGCATCTTAGAGCTGAAGAACTGATTGGAGGTCAGCTTCCCTCTCTCGATGCATTGATGTATACGTATCCATGGGACCTCGCTGATGATTCCGGATCAGTGTTTATTCTTAGAGGCTTTATGCACGCCAGCCGCAAGCTCTCCACCCTCTTTGAAGTGCGGACACAAGAAGGGGGGAATGTTGGCTCGAAGCCCACAGGATCTGTGAAAGCTTGCAGAAGCAACTACGAGTTGTTCTTTACGAAAAGCTTTGTTTTCCCAGGGTGCTAAAGATGCCAAAATAACCTTCCATTTGTGTGGTTTTGGGTTTGGAGGTTATTCATTTTTTATTGTTTGCATGCACGCTAACGCAGAGTAGCAAGGAGAAAGGGCGATGCATTAGTTATGACTTCCTGGTTCATGGACAACATCTCCCGTTCTCACCTTTCACAAGGATTCAAAGTAATTCCACAATTCCTCAATGTCTTTATATTCCTCTGAGATGAACCTCTGGATTTACTTCTGGATATGAAGAGCTCCCATCTAAAATGAAAACATCAGCCGTCCAACCTGTGATAAATTCTGACAAAATGAGTGACACCTGAGAGTCCCATAAGCTATGGTAGGGATTAAAAGGATAGAGAAGATTTATGTCATTGTGCACACACTGGATTCTCTCTATTTGTTGAGTGTGAGTGGTATGTATTGGTCACATCACAGTTTTTCTAAATGTTTCGCATTTTGGGGCTAATATGTTCAGATATATTTCAGTTTGCTCTTAAGTGGCCAATTCATCAATAACTATGTCATAATTTTTTCCATTAATAAATAATTTGCTTCACTTTCTCTAAGATACAGGGGTGCATGTGTGGTATCAGACCATTATTGGTGTTTATTTCATTTCAAAATGACCCACATGAGAGCTAGTATCATGATTGTTTAGTTGATAATGTTGTCTGACAGTTTGGAAACTAAAATAATTTAGGTGGAAGATGGATTTTCTTTAGAAGGAAGTCTTCAAAATGATATTCCTTAAAAGTAAAGCGCCTTTGTTTGAGTTATGCATAAAAGTCAAACTTTTGCTGAAGTAAGGAATCCCTGCGTACTATTCCTAACACTCTTTTCCTTACTGAGCTTTTGGTAAAATATGTGCTTCCTATCACAGCAGGAAACATTATAATTAGGTTCAGTGTTGGTACCAGCTTTTTCGTGACAATCCCATGCTGTAACCACAATCCCCAGTTGGGTAACTTACAAAAAATGTGGAAAACTTGGAAAATAATTTCCACTGAAATATTGGTTATGACTTGTATTTTCAGCAGAAATGTAATTATCATGTCAGGGCATGATACCTGTGTAAAATCTGTAGCAGACCTCCAAGGAGGTGGTGGACCAATGATTGACCTGGGCTGCTGGGAAGTGGGCAGATTTTGGTGGTTGTCAGTGCTCAAATGGCCATTTAGCTTGAATTGTAGTTTTTCTTTTCTATTACTGGCCTCCAAATAGCTTCATATGAGTGAAGAGACTAGCTGACACAGGTTGGCCAAATTAGCTGGATTGTAGCCAAGAAGAGAAGCCAAATGAAGACATTTTACTGTGCATGTTTATGTGTGTGTGCCAGGTTTACTGTCAGAATTTAATGGCTGCCTCGGGGCAAAAATACCTCTGAAGGCTGATAAAATCACTGTGAAGTTACAAATTGACATGGTAAACATGGCAATGATATTTAAGAGTATTTGGAGAAGTATTTGTCATTTTAACCTGTTACATGATTTGTTGAGTTGTCAGATATTCCTGTTTGAATGTCACTATTGTCCCCTGTGGGCCCTCTGGGAGCTTGTGACTCAGAGGGAACATTTCCAGCTTTCTCTGAGTCACCAAAAGGAAGTGTAGTATTTTTTTTTCTTACCAGAAAACAGTCAAGCGCACAGTCTGCAGGAGGCTAACATGGCGACAAAAAACATTGTGTCAGTGAAAAAAATAAACAACTTTGCTGCAGATTGATTGTGTGTGTAGGTGTGTGTGTTTGTGTGTTTGTATGTGTGCCTGCGTGTGCCTCTATCTTTTTGACAACTGTTGCTTTTGGAAAGGGTACATTCAATTATTCGAAGGACGGTTTAGATCTGGATTTAGCGTTGCAGGAATAGTTTGATATTTTAGGAAATATGCTTTTTTGCATCCTTGCTGAGAGTTACATGAAAAGATCAACACCACACTCATGTTGGCATGCTAAATACGAAGCTAAAGCCACAAGGTGTTTAGCTTAGCTTAGCATAGAAATGTGAAAACATTTTTTGTTTTAAGGAATTACATGCATGTTTTTACGTTTAGTTTTTTTGTGTGCAGAGGAAACAAGTGTCTGTTTCTCCTGTTTTTAGTCTTCATGCTAAGCTAAGCTAATTGTCGCCTAGCTCTAGCTTTATTTTCTACCAATTTCTGCCATATTCTGTAAATAGAGCCCCCTAAATCTTACACACTGGACTTTAATATGGAAATGTATGGGATTGGACATGCAAATGTGATGACTGACGATGACTGACGCTGTGTTCTCACAAGTGTATTTTTGTATGTGTACAGAATTAAAGATGAATATGTGGATTTGTGATGGACGTGTGTGTGCGATCGGCATTACTCCAGCAGATTATCCTGGCTCTTTCATAGATCCCTGTCTCATTTCAATGACAATGGGAGATCAGCATCAATTACTGCTGCGTCTTTGCATCATGATCCAGAGGGCTGATAATAAAGCTGGCTTTTAACCCCAGAAGACGAGGTGACATTTAATTACTCCACCTAATACTGTATGGTATTTTAAAGTCAACATCTGACATCATGTCATCTAGCTTCTCATCCTGTCATCAATATTTCCATATAATTCCTTTCAAATGTTTCTTAATGATTTTCCGTGGGAGTTTTTCTCCTCTGGCCCTTCATAATGCCACTCCTTCCTCTGGCTGTTCATTTATGTGTGTGTGTGTGTGAGTGTGTGTATGTGTGCTTGTGTATTAGAGGTCAGTGGGGAGTGAGGCTCCTCATAATCCGGTAATCAAACCAGCTGCCACCCGACCCAACCCCATCCCCATCCCCCATCCACCCTTCACTCTTTTCTCTTTCCTCTCCATCTCTCTGTCTCTTTCTCCATTTATTCAGTCTTTCTTTATATTTCTGTCCACATCTTGCTCTTAATAAGAATTACAAATGACTTATTCTTCTTTTGTCTGTTTTTTTCTTATAATTCTGCATTCCCTCCTTCATTTCTGTCTATTTTTATTTTGGAAACACTTTATGTCAACAGGAAATCACAAACAAATTGCAAATTAGGGGAATCAACTGACTAATTTACTTTGGAAAAACAATTTAATCAATTCATTCACCTCTGAAATTATATTTTACAACAGTATTAGCCAAGGAAAATAATTGGGTATCAATAATCAATTCCTTTACAGTATGATTTGTGAGTTACCATAATTATAGGGCTTTACTCTCTCTTTTTTGATTAAGCCCTGGTTAAAGGCTGGTTTCCTTTCTCACTTCTCTCGTCCTTCTCCACAGTCTCTTTTGCTTTTTCCAGTTTTTAATAAACCTCCTTCACCCTCCGTCGCCTCTCTCTTTCACCCCTCACCCTCCATCCATCGCTGCCATGCCCTTTTGTTTCTTTTTTCTTTCTTCCTCTCATTCATTCTTTCTTTCCACCACTTGCCATGCTCTTTTTGCATCAAGACCCCTTGTGTATTGTATTCTTACTCTTCCATTCTCTCTGCCTTATCGTTCACCCTACCTCACCTTCACAATGTCTCTGTGCCACTGCAGAAAATTGCCTCCTCATGCTGATGCGGTCATGTGCATTTATATTCTTTTATAGCTTATTAGCCTGCTTGTCGCACCAAATTACTTGGCAATATACAATACAGCCCAGCACCGGACTGTGTTCTCATTGTAGATGAAACATGTCTCGTGTCTGTTGTTGTGAAAGATATTGTTGTGTTTGTGAGGGTTGTGACCTGCTGTGATTCATCTGAACTCATTTTATAGCAATGGGTTTCAGAGAAAAGGAGCGCTGTGTTGAATTTGTAAACAAAGCTGAATGTGATGAGACAGGGGAGATGGGAATGATGTTTTCTACATGGGAGCAGTCAGTGATACCTCACTCCATCTCGCTCTCTGTGGCTTGTTGTTTATATCATAAATCTCCTGTCAACCACATGTGACACCGTGAAGGTCTGCTGGAGAATTGGCTGTGAGCAGATGATGACTAAATATACAGATGGAAAAACAGAAATACTGCTGTTTATGTGACAGACACTGGTATGGCTGAATTAAGTCACATTTTACAGTAAGCGGAGGTGAACTGAAAAGTCATCGAATGATGACCATTACACAATCAGACCGTGACATGTATGTCTGAAAATACAACTCAGATTGCAAATAACATGAGTTGTGGGGTTGTTGAATGAAAAATCTTATACTGAAACTGGAAAGTGCAGATAAATTCTTCCAAACTTTATGTAAAGAATCCAGTTCAAGTTTGAATAAAACAGACTTGTGTGTGTGTGTGTGTGTGTGTGTGTGTGTGTGTGTGTGTGTGTGTGTGTGTGTGTGTTCTGTGTTTTGACTTTCAGTAGCCTCCAGTATGTTTGTTCACTTCAGTAGCAACATAATTCCTCTTGGCATTGACTGTCAAATGTCATGTTCTTTGTTAAACACAAAGCAATTTTGACAATTCATCCTCGATTTTTCTTTGTTTTTGAAGATGTGAATGTTCTTATATGTGTGAGCCCTGCATGTACAGGTCTAAACTGCATATGTCATGATATTATTGTGATCTCTTCAACCTTTTCACTTCCTCTTTGTAACCCGTCCTCTCTGGCTTCCTTTCATTTATCAGTCTCTTTACCTCTTCCTTTCTGCTCTTTGCTGTTTACCCCTGTCGTCTCAGACTGTTGTCCCTTGTGCCTCCCTCTTCATCTATCTCTCTCTTCTTACTCCTTCACCTGTTCACACCTATGTATCACTCTATGTCCTCTTCCAACCTTCTCTAGCTCCTGCTCCTTCACCTCCTCCTCTAACCTTTTTGTCCATCTTCTATACACCTCATTGAGTCAATTTATTCATTCACATTAAACCTTTTTTCCTCTGTTCTTCTCTTTAACTTTCCAGATGGCGTCCACAGTATTTCAGCCCAGTGCGTTCTCCGCGTCCTCATCATCACTGAGGACATGCTGGGCAGCAGTGTCACCGTACGCCTCCAGAACATGTCCCAGGAGCACTTCCTGTCACCGCTGCTGGGTAACTTCCTGGAGGGCGTGTCAGCGGTGCTCTCGGTACCTGTCGAGGATGTTTTCATTTTTAACATCCAGCCGGACCTGGATGCGGCGCCTGGTGGGATCCTGAATGTCAGCTTCTCTGCGGCGTTGCCGGGCGGACTCTTCTTCCCCTCAGAGGCTCTGGAGGAACAGCTGTACCTGAACAGGCTGAGGCTGACGTCATTGACGCAGATGGAGGTTAGTTCACATTTACAAGTACAAATGCAAATATAAGATGGTATATAAGAAGACTAAGCGCTTAGTGTTGGTGTATGTATGTACTCTGAGAAGGTAACTCATTCAGAGTAATCCAAAGTAAAAAAAAAATGTTAACACACATATTTGAATCATGTTTGAAGGCTCAACCCATAATTTTTTAATATTCACAAGATATACATAAACAAATCAATAAATCATGAGTTCAAAATTTGGGCCTGCTGCTTGGTTTACAGCAATGACACTGATGATTCAAACTGATTTTTGCTGCATCACAAAACATTTAGTTATGAGTGTAGATTTAGTTATTTTCAGGGACGTTGGCTGGACTGTTTACCATCAGGGGATGAGTCCAGATTCTTCTCAACCCAAAAACTTTTAAAAATGGACTTCTAAATAAACCATGCATTTTCTTGCATATGACAGCTACACATTGCTTAAAAATGTAAAAATTGCAGACGAAGGATGGGTTTAGATTCAATATGTATTCTGCACATGAATTTTCCAGTGACTCAGTTGAGTGATATCAGATACCTTCTACCAGGCCTACATGATGGAAGTTTCACATTGTATTATGGGAAGTACAGTGGAAAATGGCTAAATATGCAAAGTGATTGACCTCCATGATTTTGTTGCAAAATCATTGCTGATGGACCTACTTGATATGTATCGGGTGTAGGGATGTTGGAAGTTAGTCACAGTTGGGGGTGCTGAGAGAAGGTCAGTCTAGATAATGAATTCATACTAAATGGTGCGTGATATTCATATTTTTGTTATAATTTGAATGGTTAGGATAATATATAACTCATTAACAGCAATTTTCCACAGTTTGAGAACATTTGACACTATAGCAAACTTGAACACCAATGTCAATCGAAGCAGCAACAGCAGCTACACAGTCAACAACACAGAGATAATGCATGAGACCTGCAGGTAAATAACAAGTAAGAGCGACAGAGCCTTGATGATCCGTGACCAGTTCATCATAGTTTATAATAATGCAACACAGTGATGACACAAACATTTTATAGAGGAGAAATGTGTAGATAATGCAGATCTATTTGTGTTTGTCACTTTAACAGAGACACCAGTCTGCAGTATAGTTCAGTTCATACACTTCACTGATAAACATGCATGCATTCACTGAAAATACAATATTACATCACTGCTGAATGTCCAGGCTAGGCGCTGCCCATGGTTATTATCCAATGTCAGTTGGTGATTTAAAGGATTTATTAATCGCTGCAGAAAGTTTTAGGGCTCTCTTTCATTTTACTTTATGGATTTTTGAATGTGCATTTTAATATTAATTGATAAAAACATGTTTTAAATCCTTATTTTATTTTTGTGAATCATATATGTGATTTATACACACAGAGACGTGACCAAAGATATTATCAAATTCACATCAGATAACATTTAATGAAAAAAAAGTCAGTCACATGCCTGCACACATACGCAGCAGCTGGAAATCACAGTTCCATGTAATAATACATGCAAAGCAAAAGTAGGAAGACACAATGCACAAATGCATCTCAAGTCACCGGGGCATATTGCATGTGAGCTGATAATACTACAATACAGATGCCATACCAGTGCAGCCATATGGCTTTATGCAGCAACACACCGATATGACCACTATATGTTCTCATGCATGAAATCACACACACCTGGACACAGCATCCACATCAGTTACATACATGCATGCACACTTTCAGAGCATCTCTGCACACGCATGACAGAAAGAGATGTTTTCGATAGAAGAGAACAAATGAAACCCCATAGGAAGGAGAAAAGATTTATTAAGGGCAGAGAGAGAGCACAGCAGTGTCAAGAGATACATAGTTTAAGGCTGAATGTATGTGACCTTCTTTCAATGGGCACCGTCACATGAACACACATGCAAACTGAATTTATATCCCCTTATGTCTAAGAAGACACAATCCTGTGAATACATCTGACCCAGTGACCTTAACAGCAAACAGTAACAGTAGAAATCATCTGGAAAGTTAAATACAAAGCAAGCAAGCAAGCAAACAAACAAAAATGTATAAATAAAAGAGTACCAATAGCAGTATGTCTCAGTGTGAAATAGCTGTACACCACTTGTTAATAAATCCAAGGAGGTGTTCATCATAAGATTGAAACCTGGGAAATGTGGAAAGACTGTAGGCAAGAGTTTATCACAAATAGTTTGTTATTATTATTATTATTATTACAAAATATCTCAACAGCTATATTGGATGGATCACTATGAAATCTGTCCTGAAATGTGCTTGCCAAATGTTAGTTTACACGCCTGCACCAATCGTAGGGCTTGGAGCAGCCACTACATGGAGGCTCTGTAGCCTGAGAGGGAGACCCAGGGCCAAAAAGGAACCACAGTCTGGAGCCACAGTAATAACTGAAGGAAAACTATGATAAACATCATTATTTTTTATCAAGTCTCTTTCGTCTGGACTGTGGCAGCCTGAGATGGTAATGAATATACCTGTAGAAGTTTTAGTAAGCAAATCACATTTAAACAAAGAGTTATTATTATTATTATTAGAAGTGTTAGCTACTGTAATGTTTTAGCATTAGCATGATAATGTGTAACATAATGCTAGCATGCTAACATTAGCATGTCAATACCCGGTCAATACTGGAGCTTAAGCTAATTACAGCCACATTAATGTTGTTTAGTTTAATTTACAGTAAGTTATATAAAGTCTTTTTCTGCTGCACTAATGCTGTGTATTTTCTCAGTTTTCCTCAGTATGCTAAAAAGACTATTTTGAGTTTTGAGCTAAGGTTACTGTACTGACAAGTCAAACTGGAACACTTCCTGACTAACAAAAAAACTCATTCATTTGTTAGCATTTTTATTATTTTTGTGCTTTTGTGAATAAAATAATAATATATAATAAAATGATTTCCATCAAACGTCTCTTCATTACTATAGAACTTTACCTGCTGCATACAATAGGCCAGTGTTTCTCAATCCTGGTCCTCGGGGACCACTGCCCTGCATGTTTTAGATGTTTCCTCCTCCACCACACCTGATTCAAATGAGTGGCTCGTTATCAGGCCACTGAGTGGCCTGATAACGAGCCACTCATTTGAATCAGGTGTGGTGGAGGAGGAAACATCTAAAACATGCAGGGCAGTGGTCCCCGAGGACCAGGAAGCACTGCAACAGACTATTTCTCATGGCAGACATTTTGTTTGTAGCAGGTGTAATCAATATTGTTAATCAAGGCTGCAATCAAGTTAGGTGCTACTGTACAAATTCAGGGCCCTGGTATTGGTTATGTTTTCCGAGTAATTTACTCAACTTTTGCACTTGTTTAGCATTTCAAGGTACTTACAGGCTACATCTTTTGAGTATTTTGAATTCATGCTACTTTGCTCTTCTGGTTCAGTTCAGATAAATATTGTACTTTTTACTCCACTGCACAAACTGCTTTTGTCTGACAGCTGTAGTTACTAGTAATTATTCAGATTAAAAATTGCTTAGAAAACAATTAATACGTCTGGAATTAAAATGATAATTTAGCTGATAAGACTTTCACTGAAGTAATATTTAGTATATTTACATTGTTGTATAGGTAAATTCTACATTTTATCGGTCTGAATTCTTCTACTAACTAGCATGGCTACTGGAACACCCACATTGAAAAGAAATAGCATAAATGTATTGTTAGTTAGTAATTGTGCATGTGCTATTACAAGTAAGATTGTGTGTTGTAAGAAGAAGCCCAGTGCTTGTTTCGACTATTCAGAGAGTGGTGGAAAAATGTCCTCAACAACAGTAAATTACTGTGTACAGGTTAACACAGCAATAATGACTACCAGCATCTTTCCTCTCTCCGCTCTTCATCGCTCCAGGTTCTCCCGTTCGACGACAATGTGTGTCTGCGTGAGCCTTGCCAAAACTACATGAAGTGCATCTCGGTGCTGCGCTTCAACAGCTCGGCCCCCTTCATCTCCTCGCCCTCCATCTTGTTCCGGCCCATCCACCCAATCGCAGGCCTTCGCTGTCGCTGCCCAGTTGGCTTCACTGGTGATTACTGCGAGACGGAGATTAACCTGTGTTACTCCAACCCCTGCCTGAATGGAGGGGTCTGTGCCCGCAGAGAGGGAGGGTACACCTGTATCTGCCGTGAAGACTACACTGGTGAGCAGGGAGGGGAATGTGCATGTATTTGCGCTGTTATGGTGAAAATTAGGTCAAATCTCACCAGTTTTGCTGATTTGTTAGTTGAATTTGGATCAAATCTTGTCACGTTTTGAAAACCCACTGATTTATTTTTGAAAATATCTAAACAAATGTATTTATTGCAAATAGCCTAAAACTAAAATCACAAACATCTAACTGAAATATTCTTGATCTTGGTCTCGATCACCCCAATTAACACGCAACATAATCTATTTTTATCTAGAAGTTGCTGTCTGCATCTTATTGGTTTAACTGGTTGACTTTTCTAGTGCACCCACTTTGATGAAACGGTTGAGAGCTTGCCAATTAACACATCTCATAGTAAAAAAGATTCACATGTTTGAAGCAATACTTTTAGTCACTTAGACATGCAAGTTAAAATGTGTAAGCTGAGTAATGTGGCTTACACAACCACAGGGCTATAATAGGAACTATAATAGAACTTAAAACCCACTTAAAAAGTATGAATTCTCAAACAAATATACAAAAGGCTCAGCTGTAAAATCCTTAAAAACATACACAAACATTTTTATGCTGTAAAGAATTAAACACATTGTTTTTTAGATTGAAGTAGCTAAGGAGTGAGCCATCTCGCTTCCTCTGCATGCAAAGACAAAGTCTCTGAGTTAAACAATCAAGCATTTTAATTATTCTGAAACGTGAGTTTAGATGGCTGGCGTAAGAGGATGTGGGCAAAACTGCAACTATGTATTGCACAGTTTACCACATGTTTGAGAGCAAGGCAGATAAAATAGGGTTGTTTTTCAGAGGCACAAGGATTTTTACAAAAGCCAGGAGCATCTCACTTGCATGACAGCTGAGAGTCTAATAAATAATACAATTTGTAAAGGGGAAAGTCAAACTTGGCTTTGGGTAAGTTGGAAAAAAAACATTAATGTTGAACCCTGTGGTGTAGGCTTTAACTCTACCCTGGTAAAATGAAACTGACTGACTGTGCTCTTTTGTTCATGTCCCACACTGGCTTCTTCTGATTCGCTCTGTTTTTGCTCTTTTGTCGTGTTGAGCTGAACAACATGAAAACACACACTCTGCCTCCTGGGAGAGCTTTCTTCTCTTCAGCTCTCTACCTGTTATTTAGTCTTTTACTCACACACACACACATCCACACCACACCACCATAAACGCCTCACTCCTTTTTAATGTCACCAAACTAATTTGTTCCCTTTCACACACGCATGTCATTCTTTGTTACCTTTCCCAATACTCTAGACTAATTTGCTGTCTCTCTTCTTGTCTCTCTCTTTGCCTCTTGCTGTGTTTTCTGCCCCTTTGCGCTGCTGCATTGCTTCAGTCTTCAAGCCATTGAGTGGCTGTAGGAGAGGATAGATGCTATGAATGTCAGTATGCGTGTGTGTATGTGTGCCTGGGGATATTTCACATTGCCTTTTATTTCAAATCAAAAGAGAGCTGGAGGACTGAAGCAACACTTTTCTTTCATGAGAGAGACAGAGTATTTTCTAAACTCCCACAGAGGCAGACAGAAAGAGAGATACAGCGAGAGAAAGAGGAAATGAGCATTGAAGAAATGGAGGTAGAAAGAGACATAAAGTGAGTGGGAGGGAACGAGAGATGGAGGGAGTCGGAAAAGTTTGAGAAATGGAGAAAGAAGATGAAAAGTAGGGAGAGAGGGAATGTGAAGGGGAAGAGGCAATAAAATCACGAGGATGAAGAAAGAGATAGTTAATGGAGAATCCCCTGCTGGATTTTAAACAATACCAATGAAAAGTTGAAAATCAAGAGAGAAATGTGGTGAAATCTTTGATCATCAATCCAAAACGGTGGTCCTAGTTCACACGGTGTGACATCTGCTACAGCCCACGTCTACAAACCAACCAATCAGACTTGAAATGACTCAGACTACATTGGTCACTTGAAAACTGGAAGCTCTACTTTTTAGGTTATAAAACAGCCAAAAACTGTGCCAGAACTATCGCTGAAACTTGGATGACAGATGAAGTGGCTCTGCTTGCAGTTATTTCTGTCTCTGTCATACCGCTCCGGTTCACCATACATTCACAGCACATTTGGACATAGATTTTATTGGAGCCATCTCGCACAGTGTGATATGTAACAAACATGCAAGTGGGGCTGAAACTAAGAACAATGATCAACAATCAGTCAAGGTGATGCCCTCAAATGTCTCATTTTGTGTACAAACCAAAGATATTAGGTTAACTGTCATAGAGGACAGTAGATAATTGATAATAGACAATAGGGAGGAGAGAATAACTGTGGATAGAATAGGAGAGGGACAGAGACAAAATTAGAAGGAGTGAACGATGGGACAGGTGTGGGAGAGAGTGCAACAGCAGAGCATGAGAGATGAAGGAGAGGACGCAGAAGAGACGGCTATGGCAGCAATATGAAGGACGAGGGAGACGGATGAATTCAGAGAGAAAAACATGGAAGCGCGGCTGCAGGGGGAAAATGGGATGAGAGACATCTGAGAGCAATGAGTGAGAGAGGGCTGGAGGATAAGAGGTGATGGGTAGAGTGAGGGAAATCGGATGGGTTCTGGGTAGTCGGTGTTGTGCTTTTCCTGCGTAGGTGTCGGGTGTTGCGGTGTCTTGTCAATGCTCGGGGCTAGTGGGAAGAGGAGGAGGAGGAGGAGAACGGATAAACAGGGACGAATTGATTCTGCAACACATAGAAATCTCCAGACATCTCCCAACCAACTTTGCTTTCTCTCTCCCTCGTTCGTTTTCTTTTTTCCATCCAACCTGCCTTCATCCATCCCCTCATACACTCTTTATGGCTTTGAATTGCTTTTCCCTGAAACTCCATGGATTTCTCTCACAGGCATGAGCTAAGCCCGGGTTTAGACAGAGACTGGAATCTTTGTTTTTCCACTGAGTGAGAAATGTTTTTCAGTCTGGAACAGAAGCTTCCAACAGACTAGGGTCAGATGTGATTTGTGATAAGTCAAATGTTTCATGTAAAAATAGTTTGATCACCTTAAATCATAAAAAGTGAAAGGGAAGAGCATCCAGTCCCCTGATAAAGAGTATTTGTTTGTTAGCTGGTGGAGATTCTTGAAGACTCTAATCTGTAATCTGTAATCTGTAATCGTGTCATATAACATTGATAATAATTTTTACTGTAGCTGTAGAGCACTATTCAATAACTCAAAAAACTGGACCAGATTATTATTATATATTATGTAGTGTTATTAAGACATTTTAAAGATAATACTGAATCGACCCTTCTAGTGTTAAGTAAGTGTACTCATACACTAGCAGCAGGTAGATGCTCCATCTCACTAAAACTGGACTCTTTAGGGATGACTGAACCTCTTCACCTCCTCCACTGCTAAGACAAAAGCAAAGACACACAAAGGATCCCACAACACACCTAACCTCAGGCTAACCCCTCTCTGAACCACACATTTAACCCTAGGATAAGTAAGGTTTGACACAACTGCTTTTTACACACGAGACATTGAACCCTGCTGTGTAGAAAGGTTAAGACTACCTTTGTGATGATAACTCCAGAGATGTAGTGCTAAGAAAATAGTGTGAAACATTGCCTCAGCTGGGGTCATGTACCGTTCAGTACTAAATATCCAGGGTTAGCCCAGGGTTGAAATGAAACTGTGATGTGGTGTATGTTTACAATCCAGATTGTGTTACTATCCAAGGTTAAAGTAAAAATGGTGTGTGAGCGTGAAAAGCTTTTTAGTTTACTGATGTGTTACATTTTCTGAAGTGAAATGAATGAATTGGAAGCATCAGCCAGTGCTCCTTTAATCTGCTCACAGGCCATTTCACAGACATTTTAAATTGTCGGAGTAGGAAAAGCACTGGCGTTAACAGTAACATTAACAATGGCTCTGTTCTATTCATGTGTTTTATAATAGGAGCCTGGAACTGAGACAGCTAATTATAATTGAGCCATCATTCATTTTATCATTTAGACAAAAGGGGGTACACATTAACACAGCTTCAGATAGTTCCATGTACTGTAAGCAGTCAGTTGTCTGCTTGTGTTTCTTCAGCGCATTTCATTTTCATTTGTGGAAAACTAAATAGCCAAACAGAGAATATAAAAGATAAAGTAAGAAATCAACTGATCATGCTTTTGGAATAAATTGTACATTTCATCAGAACCGTAATATGATCCATCCACCATCCATCTAACAACGGAAATAATGATTATGATGATATATCATAATAATATACAATAATAATATTGTACACGACTGCTCAAAATTATGAACATATTCTTGTTGCATGTTGATTTTTTTTTAAACATTTGAAATTTTGCTAATGTGTCGTGACCAGACATCTGTCTCGTTAAGTACATCTGTTTATGGTTATTTTTAAGGGTGTTTTAACTATATAGGAGTGAAAACAGATAACACCCAGTCCGCTGAATGACTGTCAAGGCAATCGTTTCCTCAAAAGCGTCCTGTGAAATCCAACTGCATACCACACAAACTAAAATGTAGTGTAAAGGCTGGTTTAGTCTACTGTTGAAGCTCTTTCACCTTTATTTGACAGCTGAAAGCTGAAGGCAGACAGGAAAGGGGAGAGAGAAGGGTAACATGTAGCAAAGGGCTGCAGGTTGGAATCGAAATGTGGCCAAGCAGGCAAGTAGCAGGAAACATTTATATTCAGTATGCAATAATTAGATCCTGCTTCTCTAAGAAATAACCCCATCTATTTCCAGGGTGCTTTACTTCAGAGGTAATCAAATGTAGGATGGAAGTTGTCTCCCACTGCAACGAGGCTAAACTCAGCTAAAGCTTTGTAGCATGCACTCTTTTAACTTGTAAGAATTTCAATATTTTTAACCTCTAGCACTCACTCAGTAACACTTAGAAACATGCAGTGCAGACAGGAATGTGCAACAGTCATTAACCCTGAAAACAAGAAAAGACCTCAGTGATAAAGAGAGAAGTTCCCTGGACCATCAAGCTTAAAGACAGAGATAGCAGTATACAGAAAGAGAACATATCTAATCATTTTCACAAAGCGAAGGAACTCAGAAGTGATAAAGAAAAACACACATTATGCAGATTATAGTAAGATGTAACACGAAGGAGATAGGAGACAGAGAGAGCGAGAAGCATGGATGTGGACTAAATTAGTTTTGTTAGAAGATAAAATGGAGAGTGGTGAGCTGCGTTTTACGCCAAGCAAAGCTGAGAAAATAGAGGAAGAGTGCAAGTGAAAGAGACAGTTTAGAAATGTGGTAGGTAGAGGTGAGATTAGTTTCGGATGTGATAAATCAGATATGCATGTTACACTGAGAAGTTTAATCCAGCAGATAGGGGGAGATCACACATACAGATCAAATTAGGTTGAGGTAACTAAAACTGTGTGTCTTGTGAAGAATGGTGTTGGTTTTTAAGGTGTGAATGGTTTGAAAGTTACAGACATAAATGAATGGGAAGAGTGGTGGGAATCTGAGAAGAAGAAAGGGAATACATTTTGTAGACTGAGATGAGATTGAAGTATAGGCTGGGAGTCTAAATGAGTTTGGTTAAGGTAAGACGGAGAGGGAATGAAGAAATAACGAGACAGAGAGAAGTAAGAAATGAAAGAGTTTGGGGGTGTGGGATAAACAAGTGAGACGGGTGGTGAACAGAGAGCAAGAGGAGATGAAATAAAGTTGGGCAAGATAAGCTTGAATGTATAGAGGAGGTATAGAGAAAATATGACTAAAGGAAAAAACAAGAAGATGAGGAAACTGAAGGAACTGAATTTTTTGATAATTTTTTTTAGAAGCTCAGTGGAAGATTGGCGTTAGCATCTCTGAGACTCATTACAAATCAATTAATTAGACTATTCAAAACAATAAAGAGGAACTGAGACATGGTTTGGGCTCTACTCCTGGTTCTTTCCTCTAAAACTTTTTTCAAACCTGACAAACTAATGCCACAGACACGAATGTTGAGGAGCATTTAGGACAGCTTTAAAATCAGCACCATGGACAGTAGCCATGGCGCTCTGCTACAGGACAGACTTGTTTCACTGTATCTTATAGTTTAGACTCGCGGTCATTGGAGTTCACTTCTTCCAAAGTAAACAAAGTGAAATTTTATGATACAACTAAGGCTACACACATCTACATCTACCTTTTTCTTACAGTGGACAACATCAGCAGTCTGCAATAAAGAAAAAAAGAATATGCAGCTTAATAACATATGCCCGGTGGCAGAACTGAGCCATGAAATCAGAGCTAATTATTAAGATGATCTGAGCTAATTATGTATTTAGTAACTTACTCCCACGTAAAGCAAAGAAAATTGATGTTGTGAAGCTTTATACTGTGCTGAACTAATAGCAATTTGCAGGATAGAAGCATGCAGGATGTGCTTATTCCAAACAATGGACAGCTTTTGAGGTGGAAACATTTAGTTTTTATAATATTCACTATTTTTTTAGACAAATGCAATTAACCAAAACTCTTAACTGTAAAAAGACATAAGAGAAGACATAAGAATTAAGGACTAAATAAAAGAATAAATTAATTATCCTTCCAGTGATAGCATATAACTTATACATAGCACTTATAAAGAATCATTCAGCTAATTAGTGTAGAATTAATCACAACATGGCAGCAAATATTACTATACCAGTATACTGTGTAGAGAATGGAGTAATTTAAAGTTAGCACATTTGCAGACAAACAGAAGCTCAATTAGTTTAGGAATGATAAGACACAATGTGATGACTGAGAACTGAGAATGAATGTCAGAGACAAGCTCTTGAGTGATAAGACACTGACAGTATTTGAGGAAAAATAGATGAGTGAGGTCCTAAAAGGTGGAATAATGGGAACTTTTGAAATAACATGGTGTGTTGTGTGAAGATATAACTTGCAAGAGATGAGATTAGAAAAAAAAAAAAACTTTTAAAAAGACAGAGTCTGTGGAGAGGGTGAAACTGGGATGGAATTAGAGAGATGAGGCCAGGTTTCATGGGTAAGATAATACCAGGGTGGCTGGGTGAGAGCGGGGAAGTGAAGGAGGGAAGGGAGAGAGATAATGGTATAGTATGGATTCAGAAGTCTCAGTGACATTAATTTTAGAGGTCATTAATAGACTAGATGAGTGTGTGTGTGTGTGTGTGTGTGTGTGTGTGTGTGTGTGTGTAAAAGTGTGTGTGTGTGTGTGTGTGTGTGTGTGTGTGTGTGTGTGTAAAAATGACACCAAATTAGTTGTGGAAAGGGTAACAGCGAATAAGAAGTGTTCGTGTTTGTGTATGTGTGTAAGTAAAAGATAGGTAGACTAAATTACTTTGGGGAAATTAAAAAATAGTGAAGTGTTGGCAGCGGTTGTGTGTGTTCACAAATGTGTGTGTGTGTGTGTAAGAGGGAGAAAGCGGGCTGGACACACAAGGAGAATAAATTACTTTGTGGAGAGTGAAAAAAGAGAAACAGCAAGTGGTGCAAACATCCAGAGCAATGAGACTGCTTAGCTTTCGTGATGAGGTTTGGAAAAAGTGCAGCTTGTGTAGGAGGGTGGAAAACAGAGGAAATGGAGACATCTAAATACATATTAAACATGATTTGGAAATATGCATTTTGTATGAAAAAATGCACTGCAGGGGACATGATTTGCTAAGTTGAGCGGGATAAATGCATTAAACAGTGTGAGAGGAAGGAGAGGAAACTATATGAGTTTTGGAGAGATAAGTTAAAGAGCACGAGGAGAGTACGGAGAGATGGAGGTGAAGAAAAAATTGTACAAGTACCTCAGGCCCCTCTGTGTTTTTTATGGGAAAGATTCAGTGCCTGTAATCACAGTGTACAAGTTGCTCTTGTGCTATTTTGGCCACAGTTTTGCTAGAGTTACTTGTAAAGTATTGAATGTGCTTGAAACATTTGAGATGCTGAGCTGCAGCCTAGTAAGAACATAACCATAATTTCTATCACTCAGTGCCAGCCGAATCAGAATTGGCATAACTGTCTCTCAAAATAACGAGTTTTGACCATGAAAGGTATGATTTTAAAGAGACGGAGTAACATTAACTGATGAGGAGGACGACACAAGTAGGGAATTTTAAAACTAAAATTTCAGTATTAAGATCTGATGCAACATAACATTATAGAACTACGCACACACACTCTGGAGCTGTATGTTTGCCCAAACCTTTTGTTCCAGACACTCTGCATTGCAGACCTTCATCTCATTGGTCTATGCAAAAGTAAGCAAGCAACTAAGCTGCATAATGGAAGTAAAATATACCTAATGACTCACACTTATAACAGACGTAAGTGCATGTCAGAGTCTTTTTAGACTTACAGACTTACTTTACGTGACTAAATGTCGTGTTTTTGTGAATCCATAACAACTCAAATCTGCAGTCTTTGAAATTAATGTAAAATGTTTAGATTTTTGTTATTATTGTCATTTTTATCCAAGGTTAATTGGACATTTCAAGTTTGAAAAGAAAAAAAAAATCAAGTTCAATCTTGGAAATGAAAAAATTATGTAGTAGGAAAGGAGGAATAGAAAATGAGAGATAGAAGGAGTGAGCGAGTGAGAACACAATAATTAAAAAGGAAAAGCTGCGGGGTGAGGAGAGGAAGCTAAAGAGAATCGAAAATAAATGTGGGAGATGATGGTTATCAATATCTACGACCTGATCTTTTGAAAAGGCCAAAAAAAAAAAAAAAAACAGGCAAAAGAGGATTGTGAGCGAGGTTGAGGCAGATGAAAGAGGAGGAGGGAAGAGCACATCAAGAAATTGGAAGGAGAGAGCAGAAGGGAAAATAGGCAGGAGATTTAAAAAGGAAGAGAGGCTTTGAGGTAGATAGAGACTTGTATGGAAAGGGAATACAGAGAAGTGAAACAAAAACAGGTATATAGAAAGGAAATTTAGCAGAGAGAAGATCGGGAACAGGAAGGGAGGTGACTAGAGGAATATGTGAGGGAAAGATTGAAGTGAACAGTGACAGAAGACCAAAACAAAAAGAACATCAAGATGAGGTGTAAAAAGACCTCTAGATAGAGAAAATAACTCAAAGATGAGATTCATAAAAAGGGAAGCAGTGGGAGAGGAATGTAGAGAGAAAAAGAGGTGAGTGAAGAGGCACACAGGGTGGCAAACAGTACAGGAAAATAAAACAGAGGCGCCCAAAGGAAGAAGAGAGGAGATGTTAGGTTAGTGAAGGAAGAGGAGGAGAAAAACTCTGTATGAGGGAAGAAGAGAAGTTCAAATGAAAGTTAATGAGTAAAGACTTAAGAAATAGATCATTTTTACTGCATCGTGCTCAAAGCCTCTTTAGTACAGAATCATTTTAAGCTATATGCTTCAATCAAAGGAGTTATTTCTGGCATAACGTCAACTTCAGTTTGAATGTGTGTGTTTTAACTGATCTATTGATGGACCACAGAGAGACAAACCGTAGTGGTAAATGGAAACTCTTCTTTTAAGTCAAACTCAATTAAATGACACATCTTAAAGAACGTGACCTGAGTGTCACCTGATGACTCTATTCATTTCATTTTCAACTTCAGGAGACAGCGTTGTGTTTATAGATTTCAGCTTTAGCTTTAGGATAATTGATAACGAGCTGTTTGGTTGCTGAAAAATTAACAACAAAATCAAAAAAGCAACTCCACTTTGACCATTGACTTGTGATTTCGCTTTGACTTTAGCTTTTATGACTTAATTTTTCTGACAAATGATTTGATATCATCCCCAAACACCCAATTATCTTTTAAAAAAACGTATGCAGCAAATCAACTATTCATTTTATTTGTTGAGTTAGGTCTGACAGCTGTTTTTAAACTAATTTTTGGGTGCGGAATCCAAAACTGATCTCAGTTTTTCTCTATCACGTCAAGTTTTTGAACTATAGGATCCCCGTTTTCTTAAAAAATATGAAAAATGCTGTACTTAACAGATATGTGCTTGTTTTCACTAAACTAAAGTAACAGTCTGTGCAATGATCTTTTTGCTCTCACCAAACCATGGGGATACCAAATGCCAACTTTTCACGTGTTCCTTTGGTCCACATCTGTAAACTCTCGACACACTGCTTGCACACTTTGTGAGGGGCCCATGGCTTGTCTTGATCACCGAGTTTTACTTTAAAATATGCAAAATATGCTTGTTTGACAAATGCACTGATGTTTGCCCTCTGACTTGGAATGGTGAAACTACCACAAATATAGCAAAAGGAGTCAGGGTTGTTTAGGCATTTCTGACGAGTAGCAGGAGCAGACATGATCTGGAACAAAGGAAATATATACCTATGTAAATATATAAACACTAAGATGGAATAGTTACAAGCTTTGAAAACTACAAAAACAGCATAAAACGAAATAGAACTTACAACGGTATGCCCATGGTTACAAGGTTAAGAGAAAAGCCAGCACAAATCCTCTTAATTCCTACTATGCTAGCTTTCTGTTTGCAGATATTGATAGTACTGACCTATTGGGAGCTGCACACACCTCTCACCGCACTGTCTCAATTGTGACTGCACAAACAAGTTGCCATGTAGCTGTAGATGAGTTCAATCGTAATCAGCTGGCAAGTCTTACTACAGCTAATCAGTGGAATTTTGCTTATCTGGAGGGTAAGCTGTGGAGAAAAAACTTGACGTGCTAGAAAAAAACTGACAATTGCAATTTTGGAATCAGCATGCCAGTTTTCGTTTTAATCCGCATAAAAATCTAACTCAACAGAATTTTTTTTCAAACTGTTCCCCAGTGTAATCAAACCACCAGCAGCTAATCACTAACAAGCAATGCGGAATGGTGCATTTGTTATTTGCCAAGCAGTTACACAAAAACTGACATGTTTAGGACCTTAAACACAAAATTCACTTGGGACTTGACTTGGGATGAAACAGTTCTGCCATCTGACCAATCAGAATCAATGGCTTCTCCATGTCTCTGGTGTAACATCATTTACTGTTAAACTTTGACTTGCCCTTTTATATTTAAAAATAGTAATCCACAATTCCCACACATCCCACACAGGGAAAGCTCTTATAAGATATGGCTTGAATTATGTAGTATTAATTGATGGCAAAGTAGCAAAACAGAGCATTTATTTATATGAAAACATTTAAGATTACTACTTCAATAAATCAGTGCATCTCTGACTCATTACACATCTATCTACTGAGAGCTCAGAATCAGTGTTGCCCTCCAAGGCGCCTTTTTGGGTGAGGGGGTGTATGAGGAAAAAAGAGCATCAGAAAAGGGAGCGAGAACGAGACCTACAGAGGAAAGACAAGAGGAAGGAGCAGAGAGAAGCAAAGGGAGTGTATTGGCCTCTAGGGATGTAGCATGTGTTGGGGTGGAGGAGAGGGGGGCGATGGGGTGGAGCAAACTAAGATGCCGGGGGGGTGGTTGAATAATACTGGCTTTGATGAATAAAACATCTGCGTGAATGAAGGGGTGGTGTGAATGCATTAAGCAAGGCATAGAGGAAGAAAAGAAAGAGAAGAGAGAGGAAGGAGTACGGAACAGTAAAGCATGGAGGGTTTTATAGAGATGTAAGGTGGAGGGAAGATAGAAAAGGAAGGAAGGAACAAGGAGCTAGAGGAGGGAGATGGAGGGAGTGGAGGAAGAATAAGGAAGGACGTGAATGGAAATAGTTTTGCTTTTAAACAGTAAAGGCAAGATGCAAGCAGAGAACAGTCAGTAGTTTACTTGGGATGTATTTTCAAGTTTGTGTGGTTCAGCGTTTTAAAGTATCGCCTCCAAATGTACTTAAGAATCATGTAAGGAGCATTTTAATGCTAATTTTAGCAACGAAATGCTTGATTGAAAATGAATCACTGATTTTACTAATCAAGAATTACGTGTTTATGTTATCAAACTAAATACTTAATAGTCACTGATTCTGATGAACTTCTGTGTGATGATTTGGTGCTTTTTCCTGCTTCATATTGTAAATGGAATAAAGTTTTGGACTTTGGACTGAAACAAGCTACATAAGACGTCAGCTTGGACTTTGTGAACTATTTTCTGAAACAACAATTGGTCGTTCTCATTGAAAAAAGTGATAATTTGTGGCAGCCCTAGTTCAAAAGTTGCATGCAGTGAAGTAAAGTGGAATAAAATGAAAATTATCAAATAATTAATTAATTAAATGCAGTACATAAAATGTACTTGTTACTTTCCACCAGTGGGATTCATGCATGATGAACACAAGTGTATTTATTTCTGGGTGTGTGCGCTTCTTTGTTTGACTGTGTCGAGACATTAAGCGGTATCTTGTGTGTCTGGTGGGCGTGTGCATTTCCATTCTGGTGTGTTCATTAAAAACCATCTGGGTGTGTGTGTGTGTGTACATAAAGTGCTTGTGTGTGTGTATACATAAAGTGCTTGTGTGTGGAGTCTTAAAGTGCTATCTTGCTTTTGGACACTCACCGTTTGTTTAGTAATCACTTGACCTTCGTGTCAGTGTGAGTGTGAACGCTGAGGAGAATGAGGAATTACACACTTAAAGCAACACTCGCCGTGTCCCGCTGTGTCTGTGTGTGCATGTGTGTTTCCTATCACTGATGATCAGTGTAAGTGCCTCAATAAGGTGGACGCCTTCACACCGTCTGGGCAAGAGATGAGAATAAAAAAGATAATCGTTAAGTTAGTCTGAGATCATGTCTGCTCAGCTTTACTTCCTCTAATTACTGTGTGTGTGGGTGTGTGTGTGGATGTGTGTGTGTGACTGTGTGTTGGTTTTTTTGCCTGCAGCTCTTATTTTTGATGCTTCATGTGTGCATGCATAGGTGTGTGCTTTTTGTTTTTCTGTCTGTTGTCTATCATCAATTTATTTACTGCCGGTCTCTCACTCAACCTGTGTGTAAGTGTGTGTGCATAATGAACCAGTATTTGTATTTCTAGGTGTGTGTGTGTGTGTATGTGTCTCACCACACGCATAATTCATGAGTATTAATGTCTATTTATTTATTTTAATATTAATGAGAGGGCCTGAACGGATGAATGGGCACAACAGACAAAGGCAGGGAAATTGGGCTGTGTTAGAGTGCATATATATGTGTGTGTGTGTGTATGTGTGTTTCCCCATTTAATTGGTTCCCTGTTGTGTGCACTTACATAGAAGTATATCTTTAATGTGAGAGGGGAGAGAGGATGAGAGAAAGCTAAACAAGGACAGACAGATGTGATAATTTGAATGTCTTTGGGCTTTGAGCTGGCTGTGTGACGGGGTGTCTTTCTTGTGTGTGTGTGTGTGTGTGTGTGTGTGTGTGTGTGTGTGTGTGTGTGTGTGTGTGTGTCCTCAGGGTGATTTGTTGGTGTGAGAGAGTATGTTTGTCAGCCAATAACTGGCAGATTTCAGCTGCCCGGTGGCATGAGGAGAGAGGTGGCATGGGGACATGGAGTGATGCAGCATAGGATGGGACAAATGAATAAATTACATAAAGTGAGTGTGATGGATGGAGAAATACATTTTTGGATGAACGGAGAGAGAAAACGAGCTGTAATGAGCTGAAATTACTGTAGAGACACAGTGAGATCATGGGATGGATGGAGGTGTTATGCATATGGGAATATGGGATAAATCACCTCAAGGTAAAGTTTAGTTTAAGTATGGAAGCTTGACAAAAATATTGACCAAGCAATTAAGCAATCAGAGAAGATATTAGAGCATGCAGCGGCATTCTTAGCACTGTTGCCTCACAGCAAGAAGGTTCCTGGTTCCTTTCTGTGTGGAGTTTGCGTGTTCTCCCCATGTCTGTGTGGGTTCTCTTCAGGTACTCCGACTTCCTCCCACAGTCCAAAGACTAACCTTAACAGGTTAATTGGTGACTCTAAATTGCCCGTAGGTGCGAATGGTTGTTTGTCTCTATGTGCCCTGTGATGAACTGTTGACTTGTCCAGGGTGTACCCCGCCTCTCGCCCAAAGTCAGCTGGGATAGGCTCCAGCCTCACCATGACTCTGATAAGGATAAGCGGTTACAGATAATGGATGGATGGATGGATGAAACAGAGAGGTCAGAATCGTGGCTGTAATAAAAGCTTCATTTGCTTCTTTTGTCTTCAAAGTTGAACACTTTCAGTTTTTGCGGTTTTGCATCCCTCTCATGGAGGAAGGAGTAGGACGGATGAATGATGGAGAGATGAAGTTGAATCTGTTTATACCATTGATTGCTGTACAAGCTTTAAATAGTTCACCACTTAATAGATGATAACGTGCAGTTCACAGTTTGTGTTGTATGTGTCACAGATATTCAGTAAGAGTATGCATCAAACACAGCGTGTCTGTGTGTGGCTGTGTTTTGACTGTGTGAGAGAAATTGTCTGTGTCTGTGTCTTGTATGTGTCAGATAATATTTGTATCCAAATGATCATGAGGAAATATGAAGGTTTCTATTGACTTACAACAGCAGTACGTCATCTCAATGTGTGTGTGCATGTGTGTGGCTGTTTAGATGTGAGGCCTCTGCTAGTGGGCACGTTGGCATCTAAAAGCAGCACAAACAATGTGCCAACAGAGACAGCTACATGATAAAACCCGACAGCCTCGAGGGCAGGGGCAATGATCCGTATGTGTGTGTGTGTGTGTGTGTGTGTGTGTGTGTATGGTGTGTGTGTGAGTGTACAAAAGGGAGAGAGAGAGAGAAGAAGGGAACATGAGAGAGACTGTTTTTTACAGATTGAATGTGTATTGTATCAATTATTAATGTGTATGAATTTGGGTTTGTTTATTTGTTATCTTCTGAATGTGTGTGTGTGTGTGTGCATGTGTGTATGGCGTCAGCAGGTTCTAGAGTGGGTCCTTAAGGAGCCCTCTGTCTTAAGGCTAGTCTCAAACCCCGTCTGCTCTGTTTATATGGAGGGCATCGGGTGTGGGTGTTTTCTGTGTGCAGCTGCTAAATGTCAGACAATGTGTGTGTCCAAATATGCTCAAGGAAAGGTGAAACCCTAAAAAAAAAAAAGAGTGAGCGTCTACTCCTACACACCTTTTTGTGGGGGCGTGTGTATGTGTGTATTTGTGTGTGTATGTGTTGTGTGGGTGTTTCTGCCTCCTGAGACACTTCAGACTGCCGCTTGTTTGACTGGCAGCCAAATCTGTATTTATTCTCGTCTGCGGATTTGTTGGTGTTTTTTTGTCTTCCACACACTTCTAAAGCAACAGAATCGCAGTTGTCAGGAAAATACTTTTTTTCCCCCTTTTCCCCTGGAAACATACATTTCCAAATACTGTATATCTTATCGCTGTCAACTCTAATGTTTTTGTTTGAGGGATGGTGATGCTTTGTCCTTTATAACAGCTCTTATTCCTGCTTCTGGGGAATCAGCACCCTGTTGCTTAGACCATCTAATCAAGTACAAATTTGCATCTAAAGTGGTGAATGGAGTTCACTGCCTGATGGGGAAGAAAACCAGCAGCTCTCTGTCAAGCTGTTGACATGGGAAAAGAACCACTGCTTTGTAGGTTGGGGCAATTTCAAGACCCTCACGTTAAGTAGCCTCCTACAGAAGGCTCTCAAGTGACATATCACAACCTTTGCTTGAAGGTCCTCAAATCAACAGTGTCTGTGAGTAGTTGATTGCATTTCTGAATGTATAACTTCCATGGCAAAATAACTGGAAAAAACATGGTCAACTTCTGTTTGCTTATGGGGACTGATAATTTACTACCTTGCTGTGAACACATTACACTTGTTCACTGATTCATAGATTTCTGATAGTACTGAGTAAAATCATAGCCTTGCATGTCTTGCCTTCTTAAAGGTTTGCCTCTTTGGAGGTATGTTAGCATATAAAAAGGGTCTTTACAGTAAGTACACTGTGTTGATTGGTTTAGGGAAGAGTCTGCAATTTTATTAATTTAATTTTTGACCTTTATTCACCTCAGCCATGATCGATAACAATAACATTTTCCACACTTCAAGGCACTGTCTGATACATATTCAGTATCCACACCTTCTAGTGCATCATTTAACTTTTAGTATGTCATGCTCATAGCCTAATGAGTAAAATATTAAAATCTTAACAATATTTTATCTCAACCATAATTTAAATTCAGCACGTAAACTTCAGGATCCTGACTGGAATTTCAAGTAAAGCTCTGTGGGTTTGAACAATGGTTGGTTGCACAGCATGGGTTTATTTTGATGGACTTGCCAGTGAGCTCAGTGAGGTCAGAGCTTATGAAAAAGACTCAGACTGGAACAAGACCCAAAATGGCAAAACTGCCCGTTACTGAAGAGAAAATCTGCCTTTTCTTTTGGACTTGCTGGAAAAGTTTAGATGCTAATCGATTGCATGGCTATGTACTGTATGCATAGAGCAGGAGTCTTCAACCTTTTTTAGCCCAAGGACCCCTCGGACGAGAGACAAACAGAACAGGGACCCCTACATGTAATTCATTTTTTAAAATGTGTCACAGCCTGACCTATAATAACTTTTATATTTACTTCATTCACCTTTTACTTCACCTTATTAACCTATTTATATACTTGGTTATTAGCCTATATGTGTTTATGATTGCTAAAAAAGTTCATGCATAATGGAATCATTTATTTTGTAAATAGTTTTTGGTCAAAATGGTCAATGATTATGACAAAAATTGCCGGACCCCCTACAGTCCCTCACGGACCTCTGGTTGAGGACCCCTGACATAGAGTATATCTTAATAGTAGCTAATAACTAGAGTCTTGATTTTTGTGACAGCATTGTTGCAGCTTCTAAAAAGGTTCAACAGAGATTAAAATAATGAATTGTTTCAATTTTTAACCCCCAGGTGATCGATGTGAGTTTGACCAGCAGCAGGGCAGATGTGTGCCAGGTGTGTGTCGTAATGGAGGGACGTGTCGGGAGCTTTCAGGTGGGGGTTTCCGCTGCGAGTGTCCCGCTGGAGGCTATGAGCGTCCATACTGCACAGTCACTGCCCGGTCCTTCCCACCGAAGTCCTTCGCCATGTTCCGGGGCCTCAGACAGAGATTTCACCTGTCTATCTCGTTAACGTAAGTAGATTGAAACTTTATCTTTTCTCAGTTTTATCTTTGCTTTTCCTCAATAAATTTCTATATTTGACAGTTCTTCTGTTTTGTTTTTTGCTATTTTCTTCCTTCTTTTCTTCCTTCGCCTCATCCAGTTGCACTCAACTGGATGACGAGACAGGGATCCCTAACCACAGCTCTTTGATTATCAGTACTCTTCCTCTTATGGAGTCACTCTCCTCTTTGCTTTAATCTATTTATTTCATCTCTGACTCAGAAGATCGATCCTATTATTCATGGTTTCTCTTTCTGCTGCCTCTAGTTCTCTCTCCAGTGAGAAGTGCAGCTTCTCTTCTCTTTCCTCTTTCATCCATCAATTTACTGGTTTCAGTAACATCTCCTTTGCTTTCTCTCTTTGCACTCTCTCTTCTTATCTTACATCTCATCACCACTGTATTCTCCTCTTTCAGTCTTGCCTGATCAAACTCTCCAAAGGCAAATGCATTTCTGCATTTCTTGTGACCCTACGTAAGGGTCAAGTAAACTCCCACTTAACAACCCAGACCTAAAATAGCCTTTTAGTCAGAGTTAGTACATTACTGAAAAGCTAAGTTAAGCATATAACCTTATGTAATGATAGTAATAAGGTTAGGTTAGTTATAAGGTGTTTGTTTTTTTTTGTTTTTTTTTTTTACAAAATCTCTCTTGAGATCAGATTTGTGTGATTGTTTTTGCATTCAGTCTTCAGTCTAAACTTTGCCACAATCCTTCAGCTTGTAACATTATATCACTGCAGAGGTCAGTGATCATCTCCTTTCTCTAGTCCCTTGTCTTTGTCCTTGTCGCCACCATTGACTCTTGACTCACTGAGTGGTTGTCTATGGGAGATCTGAAGTGGTCCTTAAGAGTGGTCAGGCAGGTTTATGGGATGGTTGCCATGGGTGATGTTGTCTAATGATAGTTGCCAAGGTGACATTACCCATGGGGTTGTTGCTAAGCTGATGTGGCTACCATGCAGTGGTTGCTATGAGACATTTCTGTCATGGTATTCTTTCCAAATGAGCTTCTGAGAATTGTTGGTGTGTAAAGTCACCACATGTGAGTCGTTTCATTGATTTGTGACCACTGGTTGGGCAGTGCTGGTAAGTCACTTTATGAGCATTTAAGAGGTTTTGTGGTAGAATTTTTCCCCTGTAAGACTCCAGTGTGGGCAAATGTTGGCAGGAATGGTGGTAGTTGATATTTAAGATTCCCAATCCGGTTGGAAAAATATGGGTGCCCTTGAGAAAGTCAGAAATTTTGTTGAATAGATACTGTGTGGTCTCTATCTGCAATGCCCTGCTCTGCATTCAGTCAAAGACATTGACATCTCAAAGACAGTGAAACCTTGATCTTTTTCCTGTCCTGTTGTTGCTGGTTCAGATAACTTTCATGCTATCTATTGTGTCCAACTGTGGATACACATTACTCTGATTGGCTGTCATTATTTTTCTCCTACAGTAATTGTTTTATTTAGCACCCTGTTTGCTGCCAGCTACACTCCTTGGCCTGGCCTGATTTTCACATCAGGGCTAAACAGGACTTAATTATTATTCGTGTCACTCACTTTCTCCCAGAGCGTTTTATTTCTCCACTGTAAAAAAAAATAATATTTTTTTTTATGTTTCACCCAAAAGGTGCTTCAGAGGTTTTTGTTATTGTAATTCTACCTGAGAAAGTATGAAGGGCAATATAGCTCTGTTGTATAGGGCTGTAACAGTATATGTCCTTACTGTAAAACGATAATGTATGCAAGTCATTTGGGGTTTGTGTGCTGCAGCTATGTTTAGATTGTCTTTGGCTGCTGAGCTGCCTTTGTGAGGTTTATTGCTTTCAAGACAATCAGACACCTTATATTAAATATAATATATATATATATATATTAACATACAGTTCTTTGGACTCAACTAATAAATTCTACAAACAATAAGCACACCAACAAAACAGACATATTGAACATATGCTTCTTTGCTTTTATTTATGCCTCTGCATCTTTCCGTCTAGACTCCTCTCACAGTCTCTTGCAAAGCTCAACTTACACTATTTTTCAGCTATTTCTGGTGGCTTGAAGAGATTCCATCTGCATATTACAAGATATGATGTCATGATGCTGTTGCAACAACAACAGTGCCATGCAAACAAGACACATGTCTGCTATTGAATAACCTTGGGTTTATTTTAGACAATGGCGACATTCTCAGATAACAGGGGTATAAAGTTGACAAGATGGAAATGGTGATAACGTGCTCTTCTCCTAACACTGCTGTTTTGCAGTAATGCATCTATTGTTACAGCCACATTGATTTCTGGTGGATATTTAAATGCTACGTAAGAATGAGTAAGAATATTGTTTTTCAAGGATTTCAGTTTAAGCCACAAGCTCATAAAGTAACAAGCAAGCACATTTAGTTTCAAAATATTATAGGACAGCATGAAAGCATTTTTAAAGTGGACATTTTTTGCAGTGGGAATCTTCCTGCATCTTGTTGCCAGGAGAGAAGATTTGTCATTGGTGCTGCAGTATAAAAAAAAAAAAACTAACAGTGCTTTTGATCGTGTTGTGTTAATATTGGCAGCCTTGGTCTCAGCAGTCCCCCTGGCCTTGCTATAGAAAATAGACTATTGTATGGCTCTTAGCAGCTGGAGGACGTGGAAGGCTTCAGCATTATGGTTTGATGACAGTGTTACAGTTTGAACAGATTTTGTTCGTCCATATTAAGCCTGTATGAGGAGGCTTACAGAGTTGTTTTGTTTTGCCATGTGAAATTAGTCATTGTATATCTCACTGTATCAAGGTCAGATGTTGCATTAATCAAACTAGAATAGAAAATCTCATCCGAAAATGTTTGAATGTGTCATACAGTGTTGTCTAATTTATTTGTACTCTATGTATGCAGAATATAAAATATAAGAACATACAATAGAAATATAATGATTTTCATCAATAAACTTATTTTATTGTTTCTGTGTGTGCATTCTGTAGATTTGCGACCCTGGAGAATAGTGGTCTTCTCTTTTATAATGGACGCTTCAATGAGAAACATGACTTCATCGCCTTGGAGATCCAAGAAGGACAAGTGGTGCTCAAATATTCCACAGGTAGTATATCTGCATCTTTATGTATAATAGTATTTTTCTGTTTATCAGGACAATATGTTCTCACGGGAAAGAAGATGTGGTTTTGCTCTCGAAGGTTGTCTGTCATTTCTTTATGGGAGTAGCAGGGAGGATTTAGACAACATTAGGGGTCAGCCAAGCAGTAAACTGCAGATAAAGTCAAATATAGCGTTGTGAGAAAATTGCTATAACTCACTGTGATATGAAGTCTTTTTGTTTCATTCCACCACCCCCAAGACCATCATTTCACACAATCTTTAGATATACGTCAAACAACATAAAATAAATAATACTTAAGCTGGAGTATTGTATATTATTATATTATATATTACATACAGAACCAGTTCCAGTTTTAAGTTTCAGTTTTCAGTTTTATTGGTCATATGTACGTGACACAGGGTTCACGGTACAATAAGCTCCAGCTGAAGTGCCGTCCTGATGTATTGTTCCCTCTGCTTTTCCAATAAAAACAGATGTAACAGTATCAGACGCATTGCCTCCAAAATCATTACAGTTTCTTTTCTTCTGCCATAGCGGCTCCTAATTAAATACTACGTGCTGAATACTAAATGTGTGTGTGTATATATATGTGAGTGTATGTAAGTGGTTATACAAGTATTTATATTGAGAAAGAGACAAGAATTCATTTACATATGACCATATGTCTACTGTATTTGCATTTGTACGTTTTTCTCATGAGACAGGAACAGATTGCAGATTGTAAAAGCAAATTTCTCTCTTGGGATGATAAAATCTGTTTATTTAGCCACTTGTGGCCTCAGAGACTGAATGCTGTCAGTCAAGGTCCTCAAAAACATAATAATAAGGACAAGTTTGGTACATGCACACATGTGAGGCTGGAAATAAAAGGATGTTTTTTATATATAGTGGCATTTAAAACAAGTAGTAAGCAGCAGTTGATTTTAATAAAAAAAAATCTATTTGTCATGTTATTACCTGCTTATTTTTTGACCCAAACCTCATCAACATCTGCCTGCCTGCAGGTGAATCGTCCACTCAGGTGAGTCCCTTCCTGCCTGGTGGAGTGAGCGATGGCAACTGGCATACTGTTCACATTCACTACTACAACAAGGTGGGTTTACATCTCAGTTTGTTTGTGAGTCTGACTTTGGATCTTACTTTTGAACTTTCATTTTCTGTCTCTGATGTCTGTTTGATGAGTTCATCCTTTGAAGTTTTACATTGTACCTCTGATTACTTGTACTATACTTCTGATTCGTCAGCAGAATAGAGCACTTTGAATTGAGCTTGAAGGGTTTGCGTGTGCATACTGTTATGTGAGTGTTTGCCTGTTACCATTTCATTCATGCATATTCACCACACATCTCCTTTAATTTTCTTCATGTTCTTTCATTCTCCTCCAGCCAGCTATACGCTATGTGAGTATGAGTGTGTGTCAGGGTACACATACACTTCTTTCTTTGTCTCGTCCTCCTTCGTTCTTTTTTTCCTTCTGTCCATCTGTCTTTCTTTCACCAGTAGACAGTAAGTGAAGAGTGAATGTACTGTCTGATTTTACCCCATTATTTTCTACCATAATCCAGTTCCTGTTGTTTCTTACTAACTCCAATTTTCCCCTTTTCTTTCTATGATTTGCAGTAGCCTTGTATATACTGAGTATGGTCTGATGTGCTGGGACTGTTATTTTCTGGTGTAGCGTGTGACTGCAGTGATATAAACTCTAGATTTTGTAAATGCTGCTTTTCTTGCATGTTGTCTGGTGTCATGGTGTTTCTTTGTTTTTTTTTTATTTTGGACTTTGTATTCAATCTTGTGTATTTGTGTGTCAGCCGAAGCGCAGTATGAGCGGCGAGGCCCAGGGTCCATCAGATGAGAAGATTGCTGTGGTGAGCATTGACGACTGTGATACGGCTTTGTCTCTTCGCTTCGGTATGCAGCTCGGAAATTACAGCTGCGCTGCGCAGGGCAAACAAACCAGTAGCAAGAAGTGAGTTCATCTTTCTTTTAGCTTTGTATTGTTTTTTATGTATTGATGGTTTTAACTGTAACATTGATGCTTTTTATTTTACGTTCTTAGTCTGAATATCACATTGTTATAAAGAATTTTACATGCATACATACTCCTTGCATGGTGATGATCATAACATTACTTAGCAATACTTCAAAGCAATGCTCTACTGTAATACCTAGACACTGGCACCAGTACAGTCATGTGTCATTGCTTTCACAGCGCAGGATTGTGGAATCAATTCCGTAGTTTCATGGTTGGCTTTTATTCATAGCTAATGAAATAATAATGATTTAAAATTAAAATGTATTATTAAAATGTATGCAGCTAAATCCTGTAAAATAAATTTGTGTATCCCGTTCAGCAGCTGAAAGACTCTGGATAGTCATTGACTCTGAGCTGTGGGTGGTGTTTACACAGGATGTGCTAACGTCTTTGCAAAGACAACTTTCATTAAACATCATCTGTGACCGAGGCTTAGCAGATATTCAAAGGCAGTTTTCACTGAGCAGAAAACCCAACAAAGCTGGTCAGCCTGTGTAGCAGCACACTGGCCAGCTGGCAGCTGTCGATATGTACAGCAGGTTGCTAAATTACAGGCATAAAAGATAAATACTGTTAATTAGTGCTAGCTTTACAATATTGAGAAATTCTGTCTTTTTAGCATTAAACACATGGCATTATAGTTTATATATGGACATTTATAGCATTTAGAAATTACTCAATCTACTTGAAAAGATTGAATTTTAGATGTATATGTATTTCTATAAATATACAGTAAATTCTTATTTACTCAATGTACTTGAAAAGATTGAATTTTAGATGTATATGTGTATGTATTTCTATAAATATACAGTAAATTCTTATTTAATGTTGTTTATTTTCTCTGTCTTCAAAGTGATGTTTCTCATATTGATCTCAGGTCTCCAAGACAATAGGCTAAGACAAGCTACTTCATCTAAATATGTAGTTTAAATTCTCAGTTTCACAGATTTCAGCATTGGTTTAATCAGTTTGGTAAGATGATCACTGTTTTAAACTCAAAACTCTAAAACTTTAACTGAGGCTGTTGCTGTTCCTTGGAAAAGACTTTTGGGGAACGTCATATCAGGGTGATGAAGTGACTGTAGGAGAAATCTCTGTAGACCTGTGGCTTTAATGAGGCACGACTGCTTGACATCTTCATGCTCCTTCGTGTCTGTCTGTATCTCCCTGCTGGTCTTGTTTCCCGTTGGCTCATTCTGCCAGATGTTTATGTTCATTTGTTTTTATGACTCTCTGCTTCTATCTCTGTCTCTCTCTTACTCTCTGTGTCTGCCTCTCTCCCACTCTTACTCTTATCCGTGACCAAAACATTCAAATTGACAATTTTAAATCTACTGTTTTTACTACTACTGTGTCTAGTAGTTTTCTACTTGCGGTTTGTGTCTACCAAACTAAATGTCTGCATGAACGCCAACAAGTACAAAACACACACACACTCGTAGACACACACATTCACTCAAAAAGCATCCTGTCATGGTGTTGATGTCTGGCCTCGCCTCTGTAAGCTGTAATCACATTGTCTGTATTCTGTCAGCGCTAAGTGTAGCTGAGAGAAGAGAAGACAGATCAAAGAAGGAAGGCCAAAGATGAACACTTCAACACTCTCTCCCTCTGTTCTTTCTCCATTTCTCCATTAACAGCTCGCTCTCCTCTCACTGCATCTTGACATCCTCTTCTACGCTCTCTGTTGATGTTTGCTCTAATTCACATTTAATCTCGTTTATTCGACTCTGGTGTCTTTTGTCTCTCTGGCTTCCTTCAGTTCGTATTCCACCAGTGTTTATTGGCTCATCGGGTGACGCGTCACCAAAGCGAGCTAAAAAGAAAACCCCAACTCGCATTGGTGGAAAAAAAGAAGATAACTCTCTCAAAATGATAACACAACTCTTTGTGTCACCTCGTTTTTTCTCACTCATGAAGTCCCATAACTGTTACTTGCTGTCCCCTACGTCGTCCTCTTCACATTCCTCCTGTTTCTTTGCCTCCACCCATCTTCCATCTGTCTTGTCATCTGCCTTTACTCTCACTCTCTTTTCATATATTCGCTGTAACTCACACTTAATCTCTTGTTTGTTCATCTCCTCCTGGCTGCCTCCACATCTCCCTTTTGTCGTTGCTGTTTTTCGTCTCCTCTTAATGCCTCCGACTCGCTGCTATGTGTTGATGTCCCCTAACAACTACCTTCTTTCATTGTTGGCTCCTGTCTCCTTTCTCCTTCTGCCTTGTCATCCATCTTTACCTCTTCTCCCTTGATATTTGCTGTAACTCATATTTAATCTACTGTTTGTTCATCTGTCTCTCCGCCTGTCTCTTTTTCTTTCACATCTTTTCTATTTCTCTCATCCCCTGCTGTTTCCATTTTTACCCTCAACAACATCATCATGATCATCCTATTTCTCCCCAACATGCACTGTTATTCTCTGATTCTTGTTCCTTTTGAGATTTACCTCTGATGACACATTTAATTTCTGGGTTTCTATAATCCCTTTGCCTCTGTCATGCCCTCTTTTCATGTTTCTCCCTTTCTTAACATCCCTTCTTTCATCCGTTTCCTGCCTGCTCCCCTCCATCCTTAAAAGATAATCCTCCATTGCTGCTTTATCCCCCTTTCCTTTCCTCTCCTCACCTTATTTACTTACTTTCTTCTTTCTCTCCTCCACCCTCAGATCTCTGGACCTGACTGGTCCATTGTTTCTGGGCGGAGTTCCCAACGTACCAGACAACTTCCCGTTTGGCACCAGGGAGTTTATTGGCTGTATGAAGGAGCTGCACATCGACAACAAGCAGCTGGACTTGGCTGGATTCATCGCTAACAATGGAACAATCCCTGGTCAGCACTACTAACCATATTTCACCAACCTAAAAAAGCAGTGACACATTTATGATGTCCACAAATACCATTTGGACCAAATCATTGTTATTAATTAAAGGATCTCGTTATGTGCTATAAATCACTTGTTAAATGTATCCAAATACAACAGTAAACAGTAAAGGACATGAAATTGGATTTTGACTGATGACTGGCCACTAATATTGTTTTTTATGACCATGATAGAAAATTAAAGTGTAAGATATTCTGTCATAATATTTTCTATAGTCTATTAGTTTCCACAATAGTGTAATTGTGTTGATTTGTAGTGTAGTAGTCATGGGACATTTTAAAAATAAGGGTCAGTATCCCATCTTTCTTTATTGTTTTGTACTCATGAACTCATTTGATGCAACATTTCAAGCTTAAGTAATTGTTAATGCAAAATCTGAAATGAGATGCTTCTGTAAAGGCCATTTGAATCTTAAAATCTTTTTATGAAGCTGAACGTTAACATCGTGATCTATCAGCTAACCACTGTGTTATGTGTTTTATTTAATGCCCATGGTGAAACATTTTTGGAAATGTAATTGTCTCTGTTGCTTTTTATAGGCTGCAGCGCCAAGCTCCAGTTCTGTAAGTCCAATCCGTGTCAGAACGGAGGAACCTGCAGGGTGAGCTGGGAGACTTTCTCCTGCGACTGTCCTCTTGGGTACGGAGGGAAGGACTGCAGCCACGGTGAGGCTTTTATTTTTTTTAATTTTGCTTTCCTAACAAATCGCAACCTTTAACAATATCACATTCATTGTGCAATTTTGATATAATTATCAATAACGAGTGAGACTATGGCTGTGATAATTGGCAGGTTCTGTTGTGCTGGTGGTGATGAGAGTGGTCATGTTTTTAAAAATGCAGCTAAATGACTGTGATCTTTAGTGCCCTTTATTTGTCAGCAGTAATTATAATAATGCCTCATTAACTAGTGAATAAATTATTAAAGTTAAAATGCCTCAGGACACACATTTAAACTAGTTCTTTATTATTTACATGTGAACTGCTGTTTTAATGGACGGCTTCATACTTTAATACTTTCATAGTTCAGATTCAGAAGTGCTTTGTCATTCATTCATTCAGATTAATTCCTTAGTCTGCACGTCAGCATTTTTCTCCTCTGTTCAAGTACTTGTAAGTGTATAAATGAAATACATGTTCATGGATGGATGGATTAATGGGTGAGTGAGTGTGGAGCTCTGTGAAGGTATTGACTGAAGGAAAGAGTGGAAACGGATGAGTCACTTTCTGGATACTTACTGGAAACTGCAGCACAACACATTGAGACTAATGGTGATCTATGCATGAGAGGTAATTGTTACATGCTGGATATATTGCTTTATTTCCTGTGTATTGTTGGACCTATATAAACTCGATGTGATTCCCCACACATATGTGGACCTTCTGTAGCCCAGTTTTACTGACATGTCTTGATTGTAAGCACAGATTGTCAATTCTTAGGGGAAATCATGTTACAGAAGACTCTTGTGGGATAATATTAAGTTACTGTCAGTATAACTGTCGGTCCTGAGACAGTTTGTGATATTGCTTGACTGTTTCTTCACTGTCTGTCTCTCACCTTCCACCGCAGTGATGCCACACCCCCATCGCTTTCTGGGTAACAGCGCTCTATGGTGGGACCTGAAGAATGATGTGACCATCTCCACGCCCTGGTATCTCGGTCTAGTGTTCAGGACCAGAGCACGAGAGGGGACGCTGTTGCATGCTCAGGCTGGGCAGTACACCAGCCTGCTGTTTCAGGTGTGCACGCACACAAAAGCGCGAACACACGCAGTTGTCCATTTCCATTAAAATCTGTACTACAGCATATTTGAATTGTTATGGTTTTATCACATAGTTGGGTAGTTGTGTTAGTAAATGAGACCATTGCTGAGATAACTGTGGAATTTCAAATCACAGTGGGGACAATGGTGTTAAAACATTTCCATATTTACCATAAACCTGTTGATTTCTGTGGCAAAGAGGATTGTTGCCTCTCATCCTCTCTGCTAAAGAGGATAAATCTAGCTGTGTTTATCCTCTTCAGCAGAGACAAAAAGAAAAACCACCAGTATTCTGTATTTAACCTGTCTTCAACCATTGCCAGAAGCTCAGAAAGGTTTAGCTGCATTTATGCTAAAATATAAAGGGCAACAGCTCTTATCGTCTTACCATAAACAATTTGATATTGTGCTTTAAATCAATGCTGCACTTTTTAAGCCAAATCTCACCAGGTGGTACACGATGTAAAATCTTGTGTGGGGTGTTAAACTGTGTTAGCAGTAGTCACGTTGATTATGGGAATTATACTTAGGTTAATATGGTTCTTTTTTGTGTTTTAATTTGGCATTCTCATCTTCTTTTTGAGACAAAAATGTCAAAATGCTGGTATTGTCGTTGAAATTATTTACAGTTTACATTTCTAATGCTAAATCCAAAACAACACTCAGTTAGCGACATCTTGGCAGGAGTGCAGCCAAGACGTTGGATTTCACACTCCCACACACAGACACACTCAGTCTATCAAGCAGGTTATTTTATTCCTTCACTGTTTTCAGTGACTCATGTTTCTTCACACTCCCTCTTTTCCTATTTTCATTTTTTCTGGTGTTTGCTTGTGTGCGTGTGTTCCTCCTCCCTTCTCAGGTGATAAATGGTCAGCTGGTGTTCTCGGTGACCCGCGGTTCGACCAGACCGGTGCGTTTGCGGTTGGATCAGGTTCAGGTGGCAGACGGACAGTGGCACGACCTCCAGTTGGAGCTGCGAGACGTTCGCAGTGGCCGTGAGACACGTTACGTCGCCACACTACGACTCGACTTTGGACTCTATCAGGTAATAACACGGTGATACAATGGAACTTTTAAGGGCAGCAAATTTAAGTCCTTAGACACTGTAAATGCAGTTATTGGAAGTCTGATTTGCCCTGATTTAAAATAATTAACAAGGAATTTCCTGGTTTCCCTTTATTTTCAACACTAGCTATAACAGATTCCCACCCTTCAGCTGGAAATAGGCTTTTTTCAGTCTAATCATAATTTATAAGATTCTAATTGGAAATGGAAAGCATTTAATATGAATGAAGGCTTATTTTCATTTAATATCCTCTAACCTAAAATATCTCCATATACAGACTTCTACTTCATTTCCTGTCATGACCCAGTATAGTGAAAACAGAACGCTGCAAAAGATAAAAGATTAATACAAATTAGCAAATCATTTCCATATTAACTTTGATCTTTGAAAATCTCTTTGTCACAGCAGGAAAAAGTCTTTTGGCGTGAAATAATTCCTCTACATGGCTTGAGACATTTTCCATTAACTTGTGTCAGTATTTTAATGATTAGGCAGATCATTTTACCTTTGTCAAGAAAAGATTTAAGAAAGATCTTAAAATGTGCATTTCCATTGGAAATCATTGACATTATCACAGCTAATTGCGGTTAATGACTTGTTTCAAGAAACACACATATTTGTCTCTAAGACGCAAAAATACTTCAAACTGCTTCATAAGAATTCTGAATCTGACATGCCTCTATGTCAGCAGCCATACTGTCGGCTCTCTCCTGTAATATATATACATTGAAATGTTGCAACTGTATGGTAAGCCTAATTCCCTTAATCTGCTGTGGATTAATATGTCGAATTGAACTGGATGATGTCTGTTTGATGTGTGTGCGCGCATGTGTTTATATGAGGTCTGTACATGCGTGCAGTGCACACAGCAAAGCAAATACACGTCCACACTGTGTCTCTGTATGTTTTGTTCTCATGCTGATTTAATTCTTACATTGTCTGCCAGCAAGTTATCGCTTTCATTTTTATTATTGTAGTTCATCAGGCTATTCTTCAAAATGCATCAAGTAACCCACTGAGTAAATGTTTCAGAAAACATTTAAAAATATCAAATGATTAAACATTGTAGCTGTTAATTAAACAGTAATTACCTTTGAAATTGTTTGGCATGTGTGCAGCTATTATCAGCCACATCTCACAATCCATTTTTGCATCTTCCACTGCTGCTGAAATGTTGATAAATGGGGCCCATTGATTTTCTTTTCATGGTTGTTGCAAGCTAAGTTGCCTGTCAACATTGTTTCTCAACACTGTCAGTGTTATCAGTTGAGCATTGACCTACTCCATATTGCATGTTATTGTTTTCTTTTATTTAATAAACTCAATCATTCACTCTGCAGCTCAAAAAATCATTCTCCCCTCATGGCCCTCACAATCCCCTCTCCTCCTCTCGACTGACATAAGCACTATTATAACGTGACTACTCAGTGATATTGTGGTAAATGAAAACATAGAGTCATGACTTCGAAACGATGGGCTGACTAATTTTCTTTCAGTTTAAAAGATTTTATCCGGACTAAACTAATAAATCGTGCATCTCTCATTGTACATTGTACATTTTACTCAAACCTTTGTGAATAATTTTCTTCCTGTGACTCCTTTTTTCATCCATTATTATACCTAATGTAGAGAATTTTATTCATCAATGGTCAGCTCAGGCAGTGGAGAGAAAGTGCACAGGAGTCCAAGATGTCTTATGCTGAAATATTTATTGAAGCTTGGTCGAGGAGCATGGAGGATTTATCAAGTGATTTATCTGAAAAAGCTGTCCCCTCTGGATAGTCTGTATGCCCTCAGGATAGTGCCACAACTACTCTATGTCTATTAATGGTCATACTCAACGCATCTAGAATATGAGGTATTTGCCAATTGGTCATTAGATGGAAATATGTTCACACTTTTAGTGGGTTGACACTGTTACCTGACTCTGTAGAGGCATCTGCATTATTAACTGTTGTTTTATCTGTTGTGTCTAGGGAGTGAGACAACCTTATCCTTTAGCCTTGGTTACCATAGTAATGATCAGGATGGTGCCCTTCATTCCTAAACACAATCATACAGCTGCTCTGTATCACAAGAAAAAGAAGGCAGTGTCTCTTACAACCTAATTTAACAACAATGACCTCAAGTTATATGCCTAACCCTGTGTATCACCCATATGTGGTTTACTAGAATAGAATATTTCCTCACAATATGTGCAGACTACTGAATATTTTTATCGTAAATAAATTACAGAGTTCTTCTTCTTCTTCGTCAAATAATAATATTCAAATGTGCTCCATGTGCATCTCTTTGTTCAGTTATTCAGTTTGCATACAGCTATTAACAATAATAATCTTTGCCCTTCCTGTCTCTATCTGTCCCCTTACCTCTCCCCCTCTTTCTCCCCCATTAGGGAACTGTGATAGTGGGAAATGAGATTCATGGTTTGAAGGTGAAACATCTGCATGTTGGAGGAGTGCTGGGCTCTGGAGAGGTTCAAAACGGGATAAGAGGATGCATACAGGTGAAGATAGATGAGTTGAATTTTTAATGTTTATTGATGGATGGGAAGTGGGAAGCTGGGAATATTGGCACATAAGAGATAGAAGTGAGTTTGGGATAGACACTGAATGAAGCTGCGAGTGTTCTTAACAGAGACCTCTCTCTCTCTCTCGCTCTCTCTCTTTTTCTACAGGGCGTACGGTTGGGTGTACGGCCTGATGCCCCTCCCCTGCCCCGCCCGTCAAAATCTATCAAAGTAGAGATTGGCTGTAATGTTGGCAACCCCTGCGTCTCGTCTCCTTGCCCCGCTCACAGCCGCTGTTCTGACCAATGGGAGCGGCACACCTGTATCTGCGAACCCGGTGAGTGAACAGAGAGATGCTGCTGTGTGTAGACAAGGATGAAGATGCTGTGAATGCTGTTGCTCATGCAGGTTATGGAAACATTCTGGATCCCTCTGAAGGATAAAAATGTAATTTGGATTTTTGATGGTTACAATTTATTCTTCTTTAGATGTTTTATAGAGTAAACAGTTCATTGACTTGCCTTGGAACAATTTGCATGTCTGCTTCCATCTCAAAATGTTTTTATTTGCCAATGAATACATTAAATAAACTGGCCAAGTGACACAGCTAAGAATGATAATCCACTTTAGTCATGCAAGTGAAATTAAATACGTGCTAACCTCTGTGCCAGGAAAGTGGTCCTAATATTTTGCACACTTTGGACATTTGATGTCAAAGGAAAGAGGTGTGAGGGGAAAAGGTGAAAGCAGCCAGCAGACTTAGAGAGTAAAAGGGAATAATTATGAAGTGGCCATATCTGTGCGGGTGTCTGCCAATACTCTAACTGGGTTAACCAGATATTTGGGAATGCATAATGAGTTCTCATCCACTGAGAAAAACTGACTGCAGGCTAACTTCCCAAATCTCCTTAGTCAGGTGAATATAATGAGGCAGAATTAATGTGGAGGAGAAAACCCTGATTAAAACAGGAGAGGATTTGTGAAGAGAGGAGCGTAAACATACATACAGAGAGAAATAGTGAGAGAAAAAGAAGAAAAGAGAACAATAGAAAGATGAAAAAAAGGAACAGAGAGACTGGAAATCTTAATGATTCATGAAGAGGACGAGGCGGGTGACAGAAATAGTGTAAAATCAAACGCTAAAAGTTTTGCAGCAAGAGGAAAGAAGAGAAAAGGCGCAAGAGCGCAAAAAAAACTAAAATCAAACAGCCTGAAAACAGTGGTGACACGTATGGGAATAGAGCCACACGCAACTGGCATGTATGCACACAGAGACACACTTCATAGATGTGAGAGAAAATGAACACGACAGATGCACACAACAAAGGAGGAAGAATGATATTTGATATTTATTTAGAGCTTTATTAGCAGCTACTGATGCGACAGCTGCAGTTCAGGTCACGGCTATTGATTAAACACATAATACCAACCAAGCAGAGATGATTAAAGGAGATTACTCATATTTATGATTAAAGGAGAGACAAGAAACAAGAGCTTGAATAGCAGGTTAAGAGAAAAAGAACCACATGAAAGACAAAATCAGCAGAGAGAGCGAGACAGAGTGGCCAATTCACTTCCTCATATTAGTTTGTCAGGATATTGATACTCTCTTATTCAATATTCATCATGACAGGTGAAACCATTCTCTAGTCCTGTGCTAACTTATCTTTAGGCTGCCTTTAACTCTCACAAAGAGCAGATATTCTGCAGATTCATATCTCCATTGTATCTGCTCAGGCTAAACTTCCTCTTCTGGCTTGATAGGCAGTATTATCTTAATGCTATGGCCCTCTCAGTAGTCCATCCATCATCCTGACTTATCCAGCTCCACTACTGAAATATAAGTCAATCTTTGTGTTTTTTTCTGTTATTGGCTTCTGACATGTACATGTCATGGGTGGTGTGCCATTACATAGTTATTTTACCACAATACATTGTGACCAAACAAATTCCATGTATGTATTTCAGCTGGAAAAGAAATTGGGACAAAGCAGTAATTTGGTTTTGACCATGTAGACTAAGGAAAATTTAAACATTCACAGACTTTCACTTGACTGTGAAACAAAAAACGATAAGCAGCTGTGTTGAAGAAATCAAAGGAAAAGTTTTTCAAGAAAGAAAAGTTTGAAAATGAGAGCATGAGATTAAAGCGGAGGTGGATGGAGTGAAAGAGGAATAAGCGTGTGTTACATGGATATAGCTTGTTAATGTGAGAAAGCCTCAGGTCTGACAGCATGGGAGAGGAAGCGGAGAGGCGCTGCTATGCCTGTAGCATCCTGCACACCAGCCTGCAAGTTAATGCTAACACCTTGACTCATTAACATGGAGCACACACACACATAGGGCACACACTCCGCATACTGCCTTCACACATGGACACACACAAGCACACACACACACACACAGAGCATATGCATAAACTTCGAGTGCATGCACTTATTTGCTGTAATCACACAGACACACTCATTATCATTATCTTTCATCAGCACAATGGACATTAAATATGGAGTCTGCTTTAAATTAATGCTGCTTAGAGATAAATCAAATCAAAGTTTAATAAAAGCAGAGAGAGAGAAAAAAAAAGAAAAGAGACAAGCACTCTAAATAATTCCCTTTCATGTGTGTGTTTGTGTTTGTGTGCTTTGGCCTGGTGCTGAAACTACTGCAGCCCAACGGGCCTCTCAAGGAACTGACAGCACCTCTGTTTCGTGCAATGCAGCCTCCTAGAAAACCCAATATCACTTACACACACGCACACACACACTTACTGAGACATGGTTCTGCATGACAAAACACAGACACATCTGCTCTCTCATCCCCTCGCTGTGTGTGTATGAGTACCCAGCATGTAAACCTGTGTGTGTCTATATGTGTGTTTACGTGACAGTTGCTGCCAGTTGCTACAGGCTAATTCACTGCAGTGAAAAATTTTATTTAATATGATAAATTACAGTCGTGTTGATTTATGTCTGCTTGAGTTCCCTGTTTAAAAACCAACTCAATCTCATATGGAAAACACGTTAAAGGTTTGAGAGCGGGAACCCTCATAATTGCTTTTACTCTTAGTGATGAGTCATTTACCAGTGTTTCCTTTAAAACAGTGATTGAAAACAAATATGTCCACAGGTGTCAGAAAAGTGCGTTATATGAGGCTGTTGATTTCGGGTGTGGTGTGCAGCTGCAGTATATTAAACTCAGACCCTCTGGGACAAAGAGGGAGAAATTTATGAGTTTCCTCTGTTCTGACCTACAGTAGATGCCAGATCCTCAAGGTGCTGAATCAGGGAAAAGTTGTTCCCTATGACAAATAACTTCTCGCCTAGAAATGTCATTTATCGATCAGGTTTGATATCAAACTAGAAATGTACAGGTATTTGGCACTGTACAGCTTTGTGAATGGTTAGTGGTTATGTTTATGTTCAAATGACAAAGCCGCCTGTCTGCTGTAATGTCAGCAGCCAAAGCAGAAGTCAGTTGATGTTATTATAAAGTGGCAAAGTCTGTGTTGGGAGAAGGTTATGCTGGATAGATCAACAAAACATTGGACTTAACAAGGGACACCACTGTTTGTTCCCCCTTTCTTGATGAACATGATCATTCCCTAACTTCAGATACATATTTATAATCTTTCCCTCAACATAATCAAACTTAAACCATAGCTTTGTCACATCATGAAATTGATTTGTAAGGTTTTCAGAAGCAAATTATGTTGTCCTGCCAATAGGGGCATCAGACCAGAAAACTTTTCTATGTGCTGTTCTAGAGGGCATGGGCAAACAACACATTTTGTCAATTAATCTGAAGTACTTGTACATTTTCCATAGAAAACTCCCAGATTACTCCATTGTCTTGAGCACCGGACTTGTTGGATTGTTTGAGCCTTTGTACAAACTCAATATTGGTCTTAAAGCTGCATAAATGAAACTCGCTAAACATCTACAACATCTAAAAATACGACGCTATTTAGACATATATTACAAATTGCATTGATTTGCAGTCATATTTATGATCCACTGATAAATATAAGCAGTTCATTCCATTTTCTTTTAGCTCTGGTTTGTTCTCCACCAACACCTGAGAAACACATCCACCTTTTTCACAGCTAGATGTTCCTTTTTCTTCATCATATAGTTGTGAACTTTGCCTGTCTCCAATTTGGTGCTGGGCACGTAGCGTTCAGTGGGTTTATTAGAGCTTTTTGCTGAAGACAGCTGCCTGCTGCTGCTACTGCAAAGAAGGTTGATTGAAGTGGTGTGAATGAACCATACAGTAAATGTGCCGTAAAATCAAACAATAACAGAAAAAAGGCCAATAGAAAGCTCTATAGAAGTGCATAGTTGGATAATCATTTTAGATGGTTCATCGCTGGGAGCGACCATTTTCATATAACAAATAGTCATTGGACTGCTCACTGCTATCATTCTGTTTTCCCACCAACACATTTTTATGGCATATTTCTGACATGCACAATCTTTCCACTGTCAGAAAGAAGATAGTTGGAGACACAGAGGATGAATGGATGGTTCAGTGAACAGATGACTCGTCTGTCTTTTCCTGATTATAGTCTCGTGGAGAAGTCAAGCTGATGTTGTGTTACAATAAAGTGTCTATAGCCAGGTGTGAAGCTGTGAGTCACCTTGATGTGTGTTCAGCTCAAGAAGCAAAAGTTTTCCCAAGAAAATCTCCTGGACCCTGACTGTGAAATGCACACACACACACACACACACACACACACACACATTTACAACTCTTTGTTCTTACAGGCTCAAACCTCTCTCTCTCTCTCTCTCTCTCTCTCTCTCTCTCTCTCTCTCTCTCTCTCTCTCTCTCTCTCTCTCTCTCTCTCTATCTCTATCTCTCTCTCTATCTCTCTCTCTCTCTCCCATATTGTTGTGACAAGGCCAGTGTCATTATAAGTGTCTGAAAACAGCCAAGGCTGTCGCCGCCTCTCTCTGTCAGTTGCCATGGTGAAAGTGTAAAGATGTATAGGGCTGATAGAACATGATTGAGTGTGTGTGCGTGTGTGTGTGTGTGTGGTGTGTGTGTGTGTGTGTGTGTGTGTGTGTGTGTGTGTGTGTGTGTGTGTGTGTGTGTGTGTGTGTGTGTGTGTGCGCGTGTGTGTGTGTGTTTGAGAGAAATCACGGAGAACAACAGTTTGAGAGTCGGGGATCATGAGAAAACAAAAAGAGAAATTCTGAAATTATTAATTAGAAACTGTTCAATAGCCATGATTATCTTTACTCTTTTGTTTGCATCATTCCTGAAATATTTCCAAGCAATAATAGGGGGAAATAAAAAAATGTGTTTAAGGAGGAGGGAAGCAAGGTCAGTGTTTCTTTTTTCCTCTTTATCTTTTGCAAATTACAGTATGTGTGGATTTCTAGTTTCACAAAGAAAGGAACAAGCCACAGAACGAGAGAGGTTTCAAGAATAAGAGTCAATAGAAACCTGGTGTATATAAACGTCCAGCCAAGGCCACAGGCTTGAAAAGCAGAGTGCCTTCTGTATTTTCTATAGATGAACACGTGAAAGGAGACCTCAGACATATTTGTCAGCCCCAGAGAGAGGGGAATGCAGACCTCAACAAGCTGCACACACACTTCAATCTATAGAGATGTCCTTCAGTTCAGTGCTGTTAAATTAAAAAGGTGGTCTGAAAGCAGAACACGCTCTGGCTGAAGGAGGGATGGTGATTGTATGTAAGGTTGGTGAGAAAGTCAGGGTGATCAGTGCAACACTCAAGATGTAATATCAAGTTTTAAGTTTTGATATGAATATTAATGTGAGTATTCTGTCTTGGAGCAGTTGTAAAAGCGCAAAAGAGTGTTTGGACTGTCTCAAAAAGGCAAATCTGCATTTAAAGCACGTGCTTTTCTTCAAGCCAGTTCAGTTTAATTGTCACATATAATCAAAGGCAGTGCAATCAGGTGAAATGCCACATATGCTGAATGTAAAAACAGAGTTGTCAAAGATCTAATGCTAACATGGATAGCAGAAAATGATGTGCACAGGAAGCAGATGGGCTTCAATTCACATTTTAATGTGACCTTTTCTTGTAAAAAAAAAAAAAAGTATGATTATTGATATTTACTGCAAAGATTACTAAACATGTTATATGTTAATAATGTTGGATGGAGAGATGAAAATCTCAAAGTCTCTCAGAATCTCAGAATATCTTGAAACTAAATTGTAGTTTCTGTGTATATTATCCAAATGGGTCTTTATTAACCATTATGTGGTAAATTTAAGTATTCTTAAATAATTTTTTAAGTAAAAGTGAGCTTTTTATATATGTACTCTAGTATGTGCCTATAGAGAAAGTCTGAATGTGTTTTTATTATTATTTATTTCTTGTATTTCCATCCCTACATGAAAGTGGGGTCTTATGCTGAGGCTAAGTACCATAATATTTTAATTCCAACAATTAAAACAAGCTCATTAAAGACTAAATACAACAGTTCTGTTATTTTAAAAGAAAAGCAGGTCTGGGTGAAAGGCCTCCTTTATATGTGCTAAATACACCCCAAAGTGTGTGAAGCACTCTGCTTTAGTCATTAGATTAAAGAGGGGTTTTATGTGCTGGCCTGTATTACCATATAAGAGGCTGGTGTGTTTTGGAGTGTCTGGGGATTGCATTGAAGTGTATGACGGCTTCTTTCACCGTGCTACACCAGTGCACACTGAAGTGTACAACTGGAATTTGTGTGTGTTGTCCGGTTGTGTTGAAGTGACTCGTTGAAGTGTGCTGTCTTCGCTTTTACAGGGGCAAATTTCTATGCCATTATGGTTGAGAGGTGTTTAAACATTTTCTCCCAATATATCACATCATTTTAAAATCAGATTTTCTTTACCTCTTCCTGACTTTGCATATGCTGCTCCACAGTCACGGTATTGCACAACTTTATAGCGATTATTGAGGGGAATTATCCAAAAGAGAGTTTTGTCATTAGCAATTAATCTTTTTTTTAATATTATTTGATTTACCATTTAGTGTATAAAATAATTAAAAATTGTGAATTTGATTGCTGAAGCTGAAACACCTTGTTTTTCATGTTGCTCATTTAGATTGCAGAAAAGCCTCTTTTTGTGTCGTTCACGATGCTAAGTGTCATTTTTCCTTAATGCTCAGATTATACTCACTTGTGTTATTTTTGGCTGAATTGAAATAAATTGCTGTGTTTGTTTTTTTATTCCTTTCTTAGAGCAGTAATTTTCTTTTAGAGGCAGCGTTGCTTTGTGTTTCAGTAGAAGACAGCATTGTAGTGCTCAGTTGTGGCTTGTTTTCCAGTGGTTTGCCCAGGCCGAGTAAGTGTGTAGTGTGACGTTTGAGATAATCACTGTTTGATGTCTGAGATGTGCGCTTGTGAGCTGACAGGTTATTATGTCTGGTACTTGAATGGGAAATAAGGCACTGTTCTGCATATTCAGATTTGTTGTTGTGTAGTTCATAGCTCTCATTCCATGATAAATGTAAATGCATGGGAAGTTCTTCATGGACATAGTGTCTGCCTGCTATTTTTTAAAATCATATTTTCTGTGTTTTAAATCAAAAATTTAATTTACAGGGGTAAAACACTATATGAAACGGACATTCATATTTATTTTAACTTGATTTCAAGTCTTTTAAATATTTTTAAATAAATATTTATAAGTTTAAATAAAAAGTTCAGCTAATCAGTTATCAGATCAGTGTTGGTGTGGTCTAAGCAGATTAGTTTGACAGTGGCCTGGCAGCATGCAAACAAACCCACAACTGCCGTCACATTTTAAATGAATTGCTGCTCAACTGTGATTGGTGTGTGATATCACTTTTTTCCACATGATCTCTACTCACTTCAAACAAATGAGAAAAGCACAAACAGAAACGTAAATCTCTCTGTAAAATAACGAAAACTCGTGTGAAACTGATTGATTAATTCTGTTTTCAATGCCCTTTTTTGTAGTTATTCTTTAAAAGTTACTCTGTAACACAGTTGGATGTGATCTTTCCTGTGAATAAGAAAAGAAACTCAGACTTGATTCTTTTAAAGGAACAAATTAAACCATAAAAGCATATTATTATTTAATTCTCTGTTTTTGATGCATAAAGAGTCAACAAAACTCTCTACACCCTGCGGTTGTGAAAACATCTAATTACTGAATTAAAGGAGTGTGTGCTGAAGTGCTTCTCCAGTAAAATAACAGAAGTAAATGTAATTTGATGCCACCCATGTGAGTATTTCTTTCATTTTAACAGTGTCTCCTAAAAATGATGTTTATTTATAACTTACTAGCTACTAGTTACTGCTGCCCTGAATATGTTTCCCCAACATAACAATGAGGTGCTTATATTGAACTTTCCTTAAATGTATTTCATTTGTTTTCCATACCATGTCTGTTGTAGGCATGCAAAGTATGTTTTATACAGTAATTCTTTTAGATAACTCAAAGCATTTGGTTAAGGTTAGAGAGAGGTTGTGTTTTTGGTTAAATATTAAAAATATTGCTGACTTGATAAAGCACGAGACAAAGCATAATTCTAATATTTAACCAAAATCAATGTCTCTCTAGCCTCGACTGTTCTTTTGGCAGTCTAAACTCAATAACAAGATTTTTTATTATTATTTATGTCCTACCTTCCACTCAAACCTCGTCCCTTTGACTTCTGTGCAAAACAATTATAAAGCTGTCACTCCTCCTGGACTTGAAAATGCCGTATATTAGCAGTGAATGCTGTAATTTATGTAATTGGTAAAACAAATTAGTTCTATATAAACACATTTTGTAGAGTTGTATATTTTGCTAAGTGATTTTTGTGTTTGACTTGTACATTTTGAGATTAATCATTGACACCATTTCTGTCTCTCTCTCAGGTTACTATGGGAGAGGCTGCACGGACGCTTGCCATCTGAATCCGTGTGAAAATGAGGCTCAGTGCCACAGGAAGCCCAGCTCTTCCCATGGATACATCTGTGACTGTGGAGACAACCATTATGGGCAGTACTGTCAACACAGGTACACACACACACACACACACGCACGCGCACGCACGCACGCACGCACACCTGACTTAACATTTGAACTCTAGTTTACCTGTGTGATGCCAACACAGTCGAAAACTCTTTGGTGTTGTTTGTAGTCCAGCTACGCTCTGTTCAAGTGTGCTTGTGTGTGTGTGTGTGTGTGTGTGTGTGTTGGTAGCCCTGTTGTCCCACATCTCCAGCCTTGCATGTAATCCACTGTGAAATGAATGTAGACTTAACCTAATAAAGCAGACACACACACACCAAGGTTTTCTGTGTGTGTGAACTGTGTGTGAAGGGAGCATGACCCTGACTTTACCCCTTCCTTTCTTGCTGCCTGAGAAATCCACACAGCTTTAATTTTATCTCATGATCTTGTGTGTGTGTGTGTGTGTGTGTGTGTGTGTGTGTGTGTGTGTGTGTGGATCTAGTTGGTGTGTGGAGACACACATTGTTGGCTGCTGATGAAATATATCTCTCTCTCGCCTCTCCTCACTGCTGTGATTTTGTGAAGTTTGACTCATTAATCAACGTCCTACTAAGTCACATCGATTGGTTGAACAAAAGAAAAGATGATAATATATATAAAATATATTATAACATTATGATATAACATTAATAACACGTTAATCATCTTTCGTATAGGTCTATATGTTAAATCTCTCTGAGATTTTTATCCTGGTCAGACAAAATAAGCACTTGTTCTCTGGTTATTTTTTAGCATCTCCACAATGAGACAAATGAGAACTTGTATGAGCTCTGAAGCCAACATGATAAATAATCTTAATTGACCTGGCAGTTTGAACTAATTTCTCATTTGGAAATGTCTATTTATCACAGCACAGCCAGCGCAGCTTCCTGATAAGACCCAGCCTGTTTCTCTGCTCCTCCTTCCACAGTTATAATTAGACGAAACATTTGACTGTCTGGATGTGTTTGCTCTGCCCTTTAAGCCCAAAAATACACAGCAGGGAGAGACTCTTCATTTGGAAAAGTGTTTCTGTCTAAAGATGTAATAAAAAATCTCAGGAGAAATAGAGTCATTCCTGATATTCTTTTCAGATCAATGATATCTGAATTCTCTCTAAACTCCCCATAAGGAGCAATAACGAGATGCACACGAGAATCTGCATCAACTGTGAGAAGCGTTCATCTCCTCAGTTATTCATTAGACACTGAGAACAGGGGAGCACATACAGTGAAATGTGAGCAAAGAGTACTAAAGTGACACGTACAATAAGCCAGACAGTGTTAAACTCTGAGGGGAGTTTATCTGGAGCAGAAATTTAGCAGTTTTAGTTTAAATCCCACACTCGTTTTAAAATGAATGAATAGCTAAAGGTGTTTTTGCTTTAATGTCATTCTTCAGATTTTGGATAATAATGGTTGCCATCTATAACTCAACACATGCTGAAGTATATACTCTTCAACTCGTGTCTGTGCTGACCTCTTAAACTCCCTCATGATTCTTTTTCTCTCTGGTCTCTCGCTTCAGTACCAATATTTTAGTTCAGTCCCTCTCTTTGATTCCTTCATCTCTCCTTTTCTCACTGACTGGCTCTCTCTCTCTTTTGCTTTCATCTCCTTTTCCCAACTCATTAGTTTGTCATTAGTTAGAAATAAAAGGGTGAGATGATTCCTTTGAAGAACAGATACAATTCTTTTGACAAGCTCTGTTGCTTTCGGTCTTTGTCTTGATTTCTTACTGATTTTAACTGTTGGTGTGTGTGTGTAGAATTGACCATCAGTGTCCCAGGGGTTGGTGGGGATCTCCCACCTGTGGACCATGTCACTGTGACACCAATAAAGGCTTCGACCCCAACTGTAACAAGACCAGTGGACACTGTCACTGCAAGGTAAACAGCAAACACACACACACTGCAGCTTCCAGGCATTTGTGAACAGAATACTAATTTGTATATTACTTAGCAAAGTGTATAAAAAGATATTTTGACATGTTTGGCTAAAGTAGAAAAGGGCTGTTTGTTAAACAAGCATCTGAATATTAACAATTACAGATCTGTACCTGCTTTTATTCCCTCAGCTGTAGATGTAGCTTTTATAGCTGGTCAGAGCTCTGTTGAACGGTTACAGCTGCTGGTATGAAGTAGATTTTTTATATCATCACATTGAATACTAATGCTGTTAGGATTAGAAGGACTTTAATGGTGTAACTCTATAGATCACTTTGGCTTTGGTTTAACCCAGACACACAGACAGTAATCGTCTCACAGTCTGATGGTCTGACAGCCTAAGGCCGACATACAAGCTACATGAGCCGTGATACAATGATCATAGACATTTCTGGCTTGTATAAATGTGTGTGTATGTATATTGATATGTTATATGTGTGGCCAGCATGTTTAACCCGTTTTATCCTGACCTTAATCTGATCTTTTGACCTTAATCTTTAATCTCTGTTATTGCCCTTGCAAAAAGGACCTAACCACGTGTTGGCCTGTGCACTCCTTGTCCTTCTTTTTCTTTTTTTTTATAAAGTGAAGCTGCTTGTCATGCTTACAATGTAAGAATGTTTTAATTCAGCCTACATGCATATTTGCATATTACAAGCTGGCTGTCTCCACGTTCAGAAATCTACTTAATACCCTTTAGATAAATTAACTGCGTTGAGCTCACATTTCCCTGTAAATACTGTTGCTCCTTCCCAGGTGTTATTTCAAGTTGTCAAAGATGATTATCTTGTTGAAGCGATTTTCCATCAGCTCTCAATTCCCTTGATCATCTCCATTACTGAGACATAAAAGTCAGAAACCCATAGCTCGTGTGAAGTTTTCGTATTTTGAACCATAAAATAACAACAGATTACTTGTGAATTTCATCTTGTAAAATGCAACATAAAGCCACTAAAGGCTGAGAGCCTCGTCAGAGATAATCTCTGTGTTTGGTAATTACAATCTTTCCTTAAAGACCCCCTCCAGAGTTCCAGATGTTTTATGATATATAACAATACTTAGAAAGCTAAAAAAATGAAAATTGCAACTATTTGTGCAGAGAGAGACATTCCCCCTTCAGCAGATGAATGTGAAACAAACTATAAATTGCACATGCATCATTGTGCACAGTGAAGCTTAAACATCTAAGTAAAGTAACAATAAACAAAATCCATTTTTGAATGGAGGAGTTCTATAGGATGGAAACTGTGATGCTGCACCATCATCCATTTTCCAAAATGCAGCGTTAAATATATAACCTCATACAATTTTAGCAAACTAAATAATTAACTGTTTTCCTTTGTCTCCAGCTCTTTAATACATCATGCATGGATTGTTGCTCTTGTATTTAATGTCTCTATTATACCGTGTCCCCTTTTGTTTTTATTGTATGACTCTTACTGTAATGCATGTGGTGATGTAATCGCTGACACTATTCTTGGTACCGTGACATTTTACATTTGTCTGCCTGAGTTTTGATCTATGTGCCTACTCATGCACACCCTGTCTGTTCGTGTGTGTGTATTCAGGAGTTTCACTATCACCCGCGAGGCTCTGACACCTGCCTGCCGTGTGACTGCTACCCAGTGGGTTCCTTCTCACGCTCATGTGACCCAGAGACAGGCCAGTGTCAGTGCAGGCCAGGTGTGATTGGTCGACAGTGCAACACATGTGATAACCCCTTTGCTGAGGTCACGAATTCAGGTTGTGAAGGTGAGGTGGTTGTCTTCTTTGTCTCAGATGTTTTGATCAAACTTTTGGAAATTCAGTAATTTAGTAAATCTCAGACAATGCAGATTGGATTTCAAAAAAGTCTCACTACTGCATTGTGTTCTTTTTAAAATAACAGTGACTTGTTTAGCAGGAGCCTCTGAGATTACGTGTTAAAACAACATTTACTGACGGGGGACAGAATCATTTGTGAAATCTGACTTTTCCAACAACTTTATTTTGATGGTTAAATGTGTCACAGCTCATTTGTGGTTTGTTGACAAAAAGAAACAAATGATTAACAAAAACTGTCGGCTTTTGAACAATAGTTTTCAAAACTTGATTTGATATTGACGCTTGGAGAACAACACTTCATCAGTGTTGTTCTCCAACAATAGCCAAAATCGTTTATTACCTTCTTTGTTTCTTTAGTAGGATTGTCTCTTGTCAAGTAGTATAGAAAACTTACCTTGTGTAATTTTTAATATTGATTTAAAACCACTCTTCAAACTTAGTAATTTATCTGTAGCAGCAAATAGACATGAATGTAAATAAAGAAGCGCTACTGGGCTTCCACCATATTTAATCATAACTGTGTAATCATAGGATTTCAGTTTTTCTTATATTCTGTTGTTCAAAACAGTCATATTTATCAAACTTGTGTCCAAGCCTAAAATAACAAAGAGACTTTTTATTATATTCATCTTCTTTGTAACAAATTCTCTCTTCATGTTTTTTTTCTTCTCTACTTTGTCACTTTCCAGTTTCCCTTCTGTAATTACTTCCTTTGATTTGTATTTTATTCTCTGACACTCTTTTTAATTTCTTCTCTGAAAGTCAAAAGAAAAACATTTCCATGTCCACGTTTTTAATTTCAAAAGTTAATTGAACTATAAGGATGATATTAAATTGTGTTCTGTCTCTCTGCAGTCATTTATGATGGTTGTCCAAAGACCATCACTCAGGGGATCTGGTGGCCTCGGACCAAGTTCAACCTGCCTGCTGCAGTGCCCTGCCCGAAAGGCTCCGTCGGTCTGTAAACACTAACATGAGTGCACTCAAACACATGGATGTATGGATATACTGAGATACAACCTAATGTCAGTTTTGAACTTCATTTTAATCTATACATACCATGTCCTCTCCTCATTACAGGTGCGGCCATCAGACACTGTGATGTAGAGAGGGGATGGCTGGAGCCAGACCTTTACAACTGTACCTCACCTCCATTTGTGGAGCTCAATGCTGCTGTATGTAAAGTTATACAACTAATGTCATTACATATATGTCTTTATGAGTCACAAAGCTTGTACTAAATCCAGAAGAAGTGCTTAAAACTCACCCTTAACACCTGATTGCTTATTCTGTTGAACATAATAATTGTGCTATTTGCATGCAGATATTCTATATATGTAAACAACTTTGAAAGTAATGAATTGGAGGTACAATGCAATGTCTCAATGCAATACAATACCTCTCTCTATACATTCAGTAGTGTTGCTGTAGATATTAATATTATATAATATAATATTAAACCACAGTAATTGTTGTTAAATACATGTTAAAGGGGGATAGATTTTTCATGTCATGTTGGTGTTTGTATGTTTAGCTTGATTCTCTGGAGCGTAATGAGACAGAGCTGAACACCATCATGGAGAAGAAACTTGCCCATCAGCTCCGTGATGTCACAGAGGCAACCGCCCGACTCTACGGCAATGACTTGCAGATCGCCGAAAGACTGCTGTCCCGCCTCCTGACCTTTGAGACCCAACAGAGTGGCTTTGGACTCACTGCTACTCAGGACGCACATTTCAATGAGGTAAAAAGAAGAATACATAATTAAATTTTCTTTTACTTTGTTTTTCCTTGCAGAGGCCTATTGTGGAACAAATGAAGACATATTTGTCATTAACAAGGGCTGTTTACCAGCTGTTATGATTCACCTCACTGTTCAAATCCAACCTTTGGGAAAATATTGGGTAGTAGCTCATTGCGACAAAAGACACATTCATGGGATAATTAATTACACTTTAACAAACACTAGTAATAGTGTGAGAAAGCGGTTAGAAATATTGATAAGAGATAATTAAAATGATGTTCAAAATACAGCGAACGTGCCAGTTGTAAAAGATAATAATAATTATGATGTGTGAAGCTAATAATCAATTTGTGCTGTTGATATTAATGTGTGAAAATCTAAACATGTTATGAAACTCATAACTGTCACTGTGCCAGCTCTGTTTTGAACAGATTTAATTGGCACTGTCGACCAAGATAAGTGTAACCAACAAGCTGATGAACATTTAGGAATAGTAGTTTATGGAGCATACCTGCAAACCACAATAAATCTGTTAGTTTGGGGGTTTCATATTCTACAATCACAAATTGATATTTGAATGATTGATATAACATTTAAGTTATTCTAGGGATTGAACTGGATTTCCACTATATATGGCTGATAACAACAACCACAGAATGCGACATAAAATAGTTGTTGTTATTTAAAACAGTAGATATGATTGATACCTGGTACCTTTATGGGGCACAGACCGAGTGACTAGATAGTATAAGATGTCGTTTTTGAGAAATGGGAGGTAATGTTGCTATGGTGATGCAGTGACAGCAGCGCATGAAATATTACAACATGTCATTTTCACACATTAACTGACAGATCTTCATTTTACCTGATATGACGGCTTCAGCTGAGGATGCAGGAGTTGACACAGGATCATTTTAGCCTGTTGGATTTTTGACATAAAGGCGCCAACAGACATCTTCATATCATTTTGTTATAAATATTTAGCTTATATATCAAATTTAAGTGACAAGAAATGAGTTGTCCATACATCACAAGTAAGTGGCTGTAGGTACAATGCACCCCCCCCCTTTCCCTTTTAAACTACTTATTCAGTTTACTGGCTCATGTGACAGTAATTGATAAATTGCACATCACTTTGGAAACTGATGTGAACTTGACACCCTGCTTGCTGACGGTACTGTAAATATTTTCATTCATGAATTTTAATATTAAATGTAAACTAGGCTTACTTTTCTGCCTGTCATTCAAACATTGTTACACTTACACATACACTGCTGGTCGACAATGCACATCTTTGTATCGTCGACCAGCAGTACCAGTTGTAGTAGTAGCAGTGGTAACAGTAATAGAAGTAGTCTTAGAAGTAGTAGTATCTAAAGTAAGTCATTTTCATGGTGTGAAATGGTAATCTCACACTACCTGACATTTTAATGCATTCATCTCGAGCTGGTGAGTTGATTGATCACCAGGAGGTGATTCATTCATGTTCAATAGAGGCCATGGTGGGCAGTTAAAAAGCTTTTTTTTTGCTTTCATCATTTTTCTACAGTTGACACAGGGAAGCATTTAATAATTAATGCTAACAGTGAGAATTTAACCACCTGATGACAGCTGTAGCAGAAGTAGCCACACCCTGCAGAGCTGAAACAGACTCAGCCATTTATAATGTCATTGTTATACAGTTAACAACGAGTTGCTATAGAAACTGGACAGTTGTGGTACTAACATCTGCATTTATCGGCAGAGGAATGTCATCTTTGTGTGTGTTTGTGTTTTAAATATTCAGTTTCATTAATAAATATCCATACTACTACTCATAATACTTACATTTTATTACAAATTACAAAACTCCCAGAATAAAAGGCAATTTTTTAAATGTGCCTGCATGAATAGATCCAGCTCCCTTCACTCTGTTTCTCTAGTGGTTCTACAGTAAGAGTAGGTAAAAGGAAGAGTGTAGCTTTCCCTCTGTGGTGAACAATACAATAAAAAGCACTCACATTTATCTGATTTACAGCACACTTGTTGCACACTCTGAATTCCCAGATACACACTGTGGCTGCAGTTATGACATTTAACATAAGCAAGTAGGTATCTATAGTTTCAGCATATCATCCTGTATAAGTGTTTCTTTAACTGAATTATTTCCCTTCTTATAAACAGCATCTGCTGGGTGATGATTCATTAATAAAATGTTATTAACTAACTTTTATTAACTAACTATTATTATTATTATCCTTAAATAAAACCTCATTTACAGCCAATATTAAGTGAATAAAAGCAATTTGTCAGAGCACTCAAAAGCCTCACAGCTGGAGCCTCACATCAAATACAGTACACTGCTTCCTGGGATCAATACATAATATTAGGCTAACAAGGACAGTTGCCATAGCAAGAGTGAAATGAAAACCTTTTCCTGCCTGACATTTCCTCTAACTACTTCACCTGACAGTAAATCAGAAATATGGCCATTAGGGTTTTAACATCTGGTTAGCTGACTCACAGCAGCACGAAACAGCTATATATTCCTGCAATAGGACAGTAATGATTTTTATTGTCATCTTGCAGTTTCTGGAACGAAAAACCTCAACTCGCCTCACTTATAACCTTAATCTCCGACTCTCAAACAGGCGTGCTGCCTACATCTCATCATCTCGAGTTAATGATGCGGCTCTGGTTTACACTGGCAGCACTGAAGTAGAGTTGCAGACAGCCCATTTTTTTCTCAAGAATAAAATATATATATAATAAATCTGATAATTCTTGACATCTCACTTTAAACAGCAGCTATTAGGCCAGACGAACAGGTAATGTTGAACACAGTTACTATAGTAACCCAGCGGTGGTAACAGAGCCCTGTGGCTGCAGGAGAAACAAAAGTAGACAGGGAAGAAAGTGTTTTCACATCAGGAATGAAGCGATGAATAGAGGAAAAGGAGGAAGATGAAAACCTTTCAAGTTCAAGCTGTGATCCAATCCATCTGGATACTACCATACCTCCAGATTGGGCTCATGTCTCAAAACACATCGCTAAAATATACCAAAGGGCAGAGAGCTTCAGATCTAATTTGTTCTTGAATAAAGCATCTGAATTCCTTATAACACAATGTACTGCACAATAGTATTAAAAGGCTGATAATGTAATTATTTCTCAACGTGAGGTCTCAACAGCATTAGGAAGGGTAAGGAAAGTAGACCATTAAAAAAATGTGATGTGAAACGCAATTTGTTTCAAAAAGTTTGGATATGACAACATGTTGCTGTTTGAGTGGCACGTAAAATCTTTTTGTTGAACTGATTGAACTTGCTTTATGTTCCAGCCTGTCATCCATGCTGCTTCTTATTCCTGTGCCTCCTTCTCTGTCTGTAATCCTGTCATCTGCTGCCTTTTTCCTCTTGTTAGTCTTCATTGTTATTCACTTTTTTCTTTTCAGTAGATAAACACAGGCCATATGAGCTCAGTTCACAGCCTGCTTGAGATCCTCAGATCCACCTTAAAATCTTTAATATATTGGTTTCTTTTAAAGCCATTAATGGAAACTGAACTGAACATGTTTAATGTGTATTTTAAGAACAAAGGAATCGTGGATACATGTTTGTTTGATGAAAAAAAAAAATCTTTGTTTAATGCAGTGTTTCTCACCTTCTTTAATCTGTTCAAGCACTCATCCCTATATACTGTATAAATACTGCACAAATAGTATTGCATCATGTGCCACAATGGCTCCTAATTTGTAGTCAACAAGTGAGACATTAGTGTTCATATCAAATCACTGCGGAGGCCAATAAACAATAAGACCATGAAGACTAATAAAAAAAAAGGTACATATAAAAATAACATGATTCAACAAGGTCAGCAAACCTTTTCTTCTGTTTCTTCTTAATCAGCTGACTATGGGCCTTTTCACTTAAACCAACCAGATTTTGCCATGATCTCCATCATCTTTTTTTGTTGTTGTTGTCATCATTTTGTTGTTGTCAAACTTGTCAAAATTGTTGAGGCCCTCCTCCACTCCATTCATCCTCAGTTTATTACATTCAGATCTTCAGATCTTCCTTTTACCACCACCAGTGTCTAGACTCCATTAGGGAGGTATCGCATACTACTCATGGCTTCACTACCTGCTTTATGATGACGTCATTACCTCATCTTTATTGTTAAGTCTCTCTTGATTGAACTATAGCTTCTCATGCTCATTCTCTTTTATTTTTTCCCTCCTCACCACAATCTCTGCTTCAACTCTTCCTTCTTATACAATTCGCTACATTCTCCCCATACTGCACTGTGTTGTTTTTTTCTTGTTTGTCTGAAGGTTTTCTTGTGTATTTTTCTCTCCCCAGAGCCTTATGTGAGATTGCAGTGCTTTATTAGGTTTGGTGCAGTCAGACTGCAAGGAGTAATATTGAGCACTCTCTCTCTCTCTTGCTCTCCTCTCTCTCTCTCTCTCTTGATCTCTGATATTACTCTTTGTTCAGAACACTTTGCAAGACTGTGCCGTCTATGCTATCTCTGACAGGCCTTTAATCAGAGTCACAAATATTCCATGAAAAGCATGGAAATAGAGGCACTGTGCATAAATGGCCACCATGGTAAAACCTGTTAGAATTGGGGTCAAGATTTGTTTGGACGCTACTTTTTTTTTAGCTCTGGTTAGAATTTTTGACCATGTTCTTGTAGTTTCAGTCATGCAGTCAAGCAGCCTGACGAAGAGGCTTTACAGTCCTCGTCTCAACTATAAACTGTAACAAGCTCAAGTTCTGTCATTCTTTTACCCTCTCTGTTAGGCTTTACTGTCTACATCCTCAATTATTATATTTTATACTATTTTACAAGGCTACAGTGTCTCATCAGTTGTATGGCAAGCCCCAAGCCAGACTCTATATCAAGTTACTTATTCACTTGTCTCCCCTCTTCACCACACTGACATCCTTTGCTTCTTCTTGACTTGACGCATAGCTTTAAGGCTTTTTAAAGTCTGGAAAAGTAGACTCTGGCCCTGTGGTGAACCCTGAACTGCAGTCACAACCTCATCATGTCTCCTTTTTCTCACAATATGTTCCTCTTTTCCCTCCTTCCACTTCTTCTCTGCCTTAATCATAACTTAAAAAAAAAAAAAAAAAAAAACTGATCGGATGCTTTCAGCTGTTGGGTACTCATCTACTTATCCTTCCAGTGTTTTGGATAGTTCTAGCTCGTGTCAGTACAAAAAAATATCCCCTTTCTTCTTCACATCTCTCTTTCTCTTTCTTGATCCAGAATTATTTACTTTGACTAATTGTTCGTCTCGCTGCTGCTTCTTCCAGAACATTCTCCGGGGCTGCAGTGTGCTGTTGGGACCTGGTACCTCTGGGCTTTGGCGGGCTCTCGCACAGAGTCAGAACCACATCCCAGGCGGCGGTCCAGCTGAGCTGACGGAGCTGCTGGAGCAGTACGCCCAGAATCTGGCCCGGAACATGAAGCTCACCTACCTCAACCCTGTGGCACTGGTTGCTCCAAACTTGGGTGAGTTCAGAAAGACTACACACACATTCACACACTCAGACACAATACAATAGCTAATCACTAAAGATTAGCAGACGCAATAAAAGAGAATAAGACTTAATCTTTACAGACGATTTGCTGCGGCTTTCTCGTAATACTGTAAATCACTGCTGTGAAATCAGCTATAATAACTTGATTGTAAAACGGGAGATGAACAGTGCTAATGCAAATGATGATGGCACAGCCAGAGCGCTGGCAGCAGCACAGAGAGATGAATTTCACACTCCCACACACAGACAGCAGCTAATGCTTCCAGCACATGCACAAAAACCCTGAAGCGCTGTAGCACTGGCCAACATACATCATTAAGATTTACAGTTGCCAAATACACACACACAATCACACACAAAGAGTAACAGCCACACAGAGAGATGCACACCGATAGGCTGGAATTTAGAATTACAGAACACCATATCCAACTTTTGTTTAGCATTTACTGTAAATGTATAGGGAATATACATAGGTCTGGCCATGTGTCATTTAGTTTCTGGCATCCTGCTCTTTTCTACATTTTTCTGTCATTTTAGTCATGTTGAACATCCTGATAATAAATAATTTGTACTACATACAACAACAGGTGGTGCTGAAGTAGCAGCAGCAAAGGCAGCCCTGGCAGGGATAAAGCCAGACAATGAATTTCACACTCAGTTAATGCTCTTAGCTACACACACAGATTGAATTCCAAAAAAATACGCTCAAATGCATAAAACTCATAAAAGTTACCAACTACTCACCAACTTGTTCCAGCGTAGATTTGTAACACAGTTAATTCCAGATTGTCTGTCCAACATGAATTGGCTGCTTTAATTTCTTTTCCATATAAGTCTCATCTCTCTCCTACATCACTATATGCTTCCCAGTGGAAACCCAAAATGCTATTATATAACCTTAAACTGAGCCTAATGCAGATTTCCAGATGAAGAGCACAGAAGTAGAAGAAGGAGTGAGGAATACAGTCAACGCTAAATTTCATAGCCCTATGGGATGTGAATAACCAGGGAAAGGCTATGTTTGGACCTGACACACATCCGTTAGCTTACATTATATAGTTCATTTTAGGATTTGTTGTTATTGTTTTATTGTCTGTTGTTTGAACGGCAAATCTTCATTTTCACATTACTAATAAACCCCTTGTTTCTTCATCAAAATTGACTTTTAAAATCAGAAAAACAGACTCTTTCTCCGCACACCAACAGGTGTGCACACTCACACACACACACACACTATACTGCTCTGTCTGTATTGAGTGCTGTTCCACTTCTGTTTGCTGGCGATCAAGTGTTCACTCGTTATTGAACACTTCACATTGACTATATACTTCCTGTTTGCCACCTAATTTCCTATAATACGACAGAGCCTGTGCTCCTGTGTTTGTGAGTGTGTGTGTGTGTTTATGGATTTTGTATTGGCTCTTCACACACCCAAATCCACAGAGAATAAATTGGTTTATTGGCACAGGTGGTTCAGGTTTCCTCTTAAATTGGATTTCTAATACTACCCTACACCTAGTAACCAGAATTTGAGTGACATTGGCAAATCAAGTGTTACAATGTTGTCGTGATTTTCAGCTGTCAGAAAGCCAAAAGGCTGCTCTCTAGCTTATGTAGCTTTGGACTAATTAAAAAAAAGCAGGATATTATATAGTGATAGTCTAATTTTTCATCAGCCATTGATTTAGGAGGTTTTCAAATGAGATTTAGTAACAATAAATAATAACCACTTTAATTTTTTAGACATTTATGTTATTAGAATAAACAAAGGGGACAATCGATTAATGTTAGTTACTGTGTGTGCCATGAGGTCATGAAACAGGATGAGGGTGTTGTTCCTCAGATCAGTAGCGAAAGGCTCATCCTGTATTCAGCAAAGAAACCAACTGTGAATAATAACTGACTCTAAGGCTGATGTAGTGAATTTTCTGGACTTCATTCAAAACATTCTCCAGCAGGCATTCAGATGTTTTTAAATGATTTTCCAGTTAGTCGGTTAGCATTTCCGACTGATTTCCCACACTTGGTTCTTGTTACTTAAGGGACAGGATGTGTAGTAATGATATTATAGAGCCACTGCTATGCAATGCAATGAATGTGTTGCGAAATACTAATAGCACTGTCTGTGGTGTGAAATCTAATCTTATTTCAATCAGTCACTTTATGGTAATTATATCAAGGTTATAAGAATTTGGTCAATAACATGTTCCTGTTTATGCCTGTTATGTTGTGTCCAAAAACGTGTGTTCATGTGTGTTCATTACTACCTGTTTGTTCATCAGTCATGAACCTTGATCGTGTGGAGAACCAGACCCATGTGCGGCGACGTTTCCCGCGTTACCACACAACCCTGTTTCGTGGGCAGGCTTTGTGGGATCCCCATACCCATGTGATACTGCCCCCTGCTGCCCTGGTGCCACAACGACAGCAGCAACACAACTGGAAAGAGAAGGAGCGGACAGAGAAAGAACGTAAGAACAGACATACATATACAGTTAAAGGCTTCAGAGTGAATGGCTGAAACTAAAACAATATACTAACACAGACTTATCAATTTCAGCCACGGCCCCTCAGAATGCTGCTACCCCCCGTCAGTATCTCAGCCAACCAGACGGGAGAATACACTGCAGCCAGGCGCACTGTTTCGATGCCTGAGCAGCCCATCACCATTGTCATCTTGTTGATCTATCGCAGTCTGGGCGCTGCCCTCCCTCCCAAGTACCACACAGACAGACGAGGAGTGAGGTGAGAATCAATCACACTCAGAACAATAAAAATCTGATTACAGCAGCTCTGAATCCTCTAAGGAAGGAAACGTGCTGGATGTACGTATCTGGATTAACAATCTCTTTTATTCAGTTATAAAACCAAAACGGCAGACGTTGCATCACATCATTAGAAACAGAATATCTCAGAATATCATTTTAACCAGTAACTTGCCAGTTTTATCAAAAATTCAAAAATTATAATAAATCCCATTAATCATTTTGTCTTTGAAATGTGGAAAATGCTATAGTGACATCTTTCTCTCACTGCATTTTCTCTATCCTCTATCCTATCTTTTTCTCCCCTTCTCCCTCTCTGCTCTTCTTCACCTCACCTCTGGGCTTAATTTCAAAGTAACAGACTGTCCAGTTTTCAGTAGGTGTCAATAAACGTCGTTTCAGTCTTTTCTAGTATACCAATCTTGGTCCTCTGTGCTCATCTTGCCATATCCTTTTTCCACCGTCCTAACCAGGACATCAAACTCTGCTTTCTGTCTGCTGCAGTAGATGTAAAGTAACTCTGCACTTTCTCTCCTCCAGGCTTCCTCGACACCCGGTAATGAACTCCCCAGTGGTCAGTATCTCTGTCTACAACAACCAGACGTTTGTGGGTGGACATTTGGACCAGCCCATCCTGCTTGAGTTCAAACTGCTGGAGACAGCCAATCGCAGCAAGCCACTGTGTGTGCAGTGGAACCACAGCAGTCCGTGAGTACAGACGCTTTTGATAATTCATGATGCTTCACACTGTATTGATACTATTAATACAAATGAAATTTGTTTACATTATTTATTTATTTTGATATATGCCTGTAAGTGACATTTCAATGCATTATTAATCTAGTGTTCTGTGTATTCTGTGTAATGAATCTACATACATGTATTGTAGGTCTGTAATGTGGAGAGTTTAACACAAAAATACTCACACTACAATTCATGTTTATTGTGTTGGGATGAAATTACAGTATTTTAACATTATGTTAAAGTTTTGCTCTTAAGTATCAATATATTCAGCATCTGCCTTTAGACTTCATGGCATCATCATACACTGCAGATCTGTCATAGCAGAAGAACCAGACGTCTAACCAATAATATTAATGATGACTTAGCTCCATGAAGTGTTCAAAAAAGCCAGCATGCTAAATATCAACTGGCTCGCCAGTTTCAGGGTTGATATAAGAACATGGAGTGCAGGCCTTATTAATGTAATTAATCACACATGTTATTACTCGTAAAATGTCTTGTGTGAAAAAAGGTTTATTTACTGAAGCAGTGCTGTGACGTGAACGTTAAGCTTTAAGTGAAATGATAGTTAAGGGACACCTGCTGTCTTTACCACAGTAAAAAATAAATCTGATTAACAGAGTGGGAACCATTGTTCATAATGAAGATCTGCAGGTGTCCCACAAAATATTACAGTGTATTAATGTGTTCATTTTCTACTCATCAGTGTATGCACACTGAGAAAACATGAATTTCTAGATGGATGAACTCACATACACACAACAGTAGACTGTTTTTACTAGCCCTGTTAATGTTGATGGATCATAAACACACATAATATAAAAACATGTTTTTGCATACAGGATACAGTTAGTCTTTTCATCATTAACTCGCTCTCTCCCTCTCTGCAGGTATGAGATTGGAGGTTGTTGGACAGTCAGGGATTGTATGGTGGTGTACAGGAACGCCTCTCATGTTCGCTGTCAGTGCCAGAGACTTGGCACCTTCGGCGTGCTGATGGACAGTTCGCAGAGAGAGGTTGGTGGAGAACTACTCACATATACATGAACCACATATTTAATTCAATTCTTATGCCTCTCTATCAAAATGAGGGATGTGATTTAAATTATAGTGGTCCTGTTGTGTAGACCTACATGCCTGTTTATGCCAGTGTGGAGGTTTTCTTTCTTTTTTTACATTTTAGCGTGTTAGCTGGTAATTGCTGGATTTAGTCGATGTGAAAGTTTGAAATCCGAGAGAATTAAACCCTGACTAACATTCTGAAGGTGAAAGGAAGCCTTGTTACTGCTGTAGAAGATTTTCAAGGTTTAATACAAAACCCCTGCCCATCACAGCCCAGCATACTAAGTGATACTGTACTAGATCTTGATGTACAGAGGTAGAGAGACAGAAAACTAGGAATCAGAAACCTCATTTTTTGTGATGTACATTTCTCCAAACATATGTGATTTACATTAAATTAAGCCCTTAATCAAGATGTTTATTCATCACCATTAGTCCAGTGCAATGAGAAGAGGAGTATCCCATTTCCATTTATATGACATTTTATAGATGTGCCCAATTTTCCCAAATAAAATTCTGGCAGTGTCTGGTGTGTTTACTGGCAGAAAAAGCTTTGTTTTCTCCTGACAGATTGGAAGGGTCTGCTAGTTTGCTTGGTCTGTTTGTCATCTAGAAAGCCCCTTTTCTTGTCTTTCTGGCTTAAATTGCAGTTTAAGTAGTGTAAATACAGATTTCTTTTGCCTCTCTCAGTCTTTGGAAGCCTTTAATATTTAGAATTATATTTCATGATTTGTGGGTATTGATATATTTTTTAATGTGGATGTTTCTTCACTTAATTTCCTTGCTTTCCAAATAATTTAACATCTCTGATAATTGCCAGGCAGAGGAGGGCAGACAGTGACCCGGACTAAAGCAGCAGGATTTATTATGTTAAAATTATTGGGTTTTTTTGTCTCTTTGCTTTATTTCACCATGTGATTCTTCACATTTTGCTCAATATTACTCTAATATTACATCTAAGACACTCACCTGTGTCTGCCTTGCTGTGCCTTCCCGTTCTTCATTTTTTTTCTTCTGCTACTCCCCTCCTTTCTTCTGACCTCCCTTTTCACCATCTCCCATCCACAAATGTTATAAATCCAACAATACCCTCTCTCTATCATCTCTCCACCCTTCCTCCCTTCTCTCTATGAGCAGCAATTGGAAGGAGATCTGGAGACACTGGCCCTGGTCACATACTCCTCTCTGTGCGTCTCCATGCTGGCCCTCCTCCTCACAGTCCTGGTGCTCTCCTGTCTCAGAGGATTGAAGTCCAATACCAGGAGCATCCATTCAAACACAGCAGCAGCCATGTTTTTGTCGGAGCTGGTGTTTCTGCTTGGCGTCAATCAGACTGAACAGCAGGTAGACAGTGGTGGGGGGTTGAGTGTTTCTGTCACCTTCTTTGTTTGTGATGCCTTTAGCTTATTTGTCTTCCTCTTTGCAGCTTTGTGAATGAGAAAAACATTTGCTTTTGTTCTCAACATGTCGTTTTTAGCCACATTTTACACATTAGGATGTGTACCTGCCAAGAGTAGTGAAAAAATACCTTGCCTTCCCATATAGTGTAGTTCTTTACATTCTCTGGTGCAGCACTAAAGGTCATACCAAGATATTTTCCAAAGCAATATCAGAAATTGTTCTCTTTTACAGTTTTGTCTCTATCTTTCTCTTACTTCTCAGCCTCTATATCACTCCTTCTTGCTTGTGTATCTGTTTGTGTATGTGCACATCACATTGGTGTGTTTTTTTTTTTTTGCCTATTTCTTTTACTGTAAGTGATCTTCCTATTCCACTCAGTGTTTATGTGTGTGTATTTAAAGAGCAGCAAATCTTGTAGAGAGGGTACTGGAAATATGTGCTCACTCAGCATGAAATCCAATTAATTAAGCTGTATCCCCACACAGTCGACTGTACGGCTCTTACAGTGCGACTGGTTGCTTCTAGCTGAACAATATGTTCTCTAATTCATGTACATCATGCTTGGGAGAGCATGTTAGTGCTCACAGCTATCGTGTGTGCACACTAGTTTTTACATGCGTAGGTTTTCTATCTTATCGTGTGTAACTTGAAGTGTTTGTATTTTTGTGTGGGAGTGTAAAATTCATCGTCTGGCTGTATTCCTGCCAAGGCTCCTGCTATTTCTGTGTCGACTCTGGTCGTGTCATTAGGAATTTGTACTGAGCTTCTTTTAACCTTCAAATTTGGGACTTCCAAACCTGCATGCCTCAACTTAAAGATGTAGAGTGTTCAGTATGTCTAGAGTGATGTATTTCTCCTTCTTAAGAGTCATGATTGAGAGAGTGGCATGTTTACATTTTAGGTGTTCACCTGCACCTCAGTAATTTATGAGTTTAGTTTGTTTTCTTTTTAATAAACTGAAGTGGAAATGTTTAATTGGATGCATCTCTTTAGACACATCTACATGACCCTTTTGGTGACAGTTATGAATATCTAGGTGTTTAAACAGAGTATTTATTCAACTGCAAACCTTTTGACAGAGAGTTAAATGTGATTTTAGTTCAGTGTAGTTGCAACCGCTTCACCTCACTCTTTCCTGCCTACCGTGAAGGAGAAACCACAGTGGCTAGTGCAAACAGCCCTGTCTGGAGCCAGTGTTTACTTTCTCCATTCTGGGCTACTGTAGACATGGCAGTCTGGGTAAATGATAGCCATAAATTTTCAAAACTCTTGATTTGTATGCATTGTTTAAGCTTCGTAATATCCTTATATTCTCAGTTTGAATCACTCAAATTTGTTGTTTTAAAGGGCAACAAATTGCTTTGTCATAGACTTTGGGAAGTCAGGTGACGTATTATAAATAGATCAGTGTTCCTATGTGAAATCAAAATTAGACTGAGTTGTTAAGACTTTGTTTATACTTTATATTTGGTATTCATGGTATGTCTTTGAAAGCTGTCCCTTGCCAACAAACATATATTTTCGCTCAAAAACCTTTTTTGAATTGTTTTCTGTGTTCGCTTTAGATTTTGCTTTTACTTTTGACACACAGCAGATCTCTTAGAAGACGATGACATGTGCAGGTCCTGTAATTCACTTCCACTTGAGTTTGAATGGCTTCATTCCCATCTGTCCCAACAAACAAAACAGACTAAAGGCTCCAGAGTTCAAATATACCACTCAAGACATGATTGAATGCAGCCTGCAGGGTAATTTCTCAGAAAGCTTAAATGCAAATATTCTGCATTATTCATGCGGACGTTCAGCATCACAGCCAAACCAAACTGCAGCACTTAACTGACTGAAGTGATTTGGAAGTTTATCTCTGCAAAAAGTATTCATCATCATCCCTGATGACATGCAGTCTAAACCATGGTTTTTAGTAGACCTCAAACATCTATGTTAGAACAGATTACACTGATTTGACATCCTCTCAGCATTCATGCTGGATCCCATCGATAAAGATAAAGTTCTCTGTGTACATTTATACTATTTCATGGATATTTCAAAAGATAAAGATAAATAATCAACCATGGTCTTAGATGACATTTTATAAATTTGGTGGTGGTGGTATGATGTAATTCCGAATACGCATTATCAATGCTGTTTGTAGCTGTTCCCCTTAAACCAGGAAACAAGTTAGCCTCTTTAAAATAAATGTATATATATTATGTTACATGAACGCTTACAGACTTTTACACACATAACCTACATTACCTGCAGGGGCATTCTTTACAATGTGTACTTTACTACTTATGGTGCTTACTGTAACTATGATTGCAGTTAAGAACACACTCCTGGGTGTTATTACTATAATTCAGCAAATTAGCAGCACTCATTTACATACATATCAGTATGGTGCGCTTCCTGGAGATATCCTGTAACACGTCGCCATAAACTCTGTTCATTAGTTGCGTTTGTAATTAAATCATGAATGCCACTTACTTCATCGCTGCACCTGCTGTGTGGTAATAAAGACTTGTTCATCGCGTGCTAAGATGTCTGCTCTGCAACTGTCACAAAATCAATACTAAGGATTAGATTTTTTCTCTCAGCTCCTTTTCTCCACATGATTTTTGTGCTCTTCCTCCCCGTCCTTTCTTTTATCTCTGCCTCTCCTCTCTGTCCCTTTTCCGTCTGTACTTTCCTTTTTCCTTCTCTTTTACATCTCTCCATCTCTCTCCTGCTTCCCTTACTTCCTACTTCCTTCCTTTAATTATTCTTTATCTCTCTCTCTTCAGTTCCTGTGTACAGTCGTGGCCATCCTCCTGCATTACTTCTTCATGTCCACCTTTGCCTGGATGTTTGTGGAGGGCCTTCATATCTACCGCATGCAGACAGAGCAACGCAACATCAACTATGGTGCCATGAGATTCTACTACGCCATTGGCTGGGGCGTGCCCGCCATTATCACAGGTAACACACACACACGCAGACACGTTAGATCTCTGTGATGTGTGTCGGAAACGTGTCTATCCATCCACGTATACACACAGTCAACCATGTCGTTGCCACATTCATACACACTCACATATGTGCACAGACGTACATCACACACATTCAGAATTAGTCTGGCTGTGTAGATAAGGTGTCCTTTTGGCACGTGTATTAAACAGGTTTCAGAGACTTTTTAATATAGAGATAGTAAAGCACAGATACACACACACAAGCAATTACTTCCTTGACACATACAGTAATAATATCATCTGCTTTCTTCTCTCTCTCTCCTTATTTTACACACACACATTTGCAGTTTCCATGCTGTCAACACCCCTCTATCTGTAGCTGTTTCCGTCACTGTCTCTCATACACACACACACACACACACACACACACACACATACACACACCGACCGCTGTCTCACCTTGCCTCAAGAATGGATCTGTCTCATACCACATACACACATAAACACCCACACTTGCTGCAAATCTCTTTCCTCGGGTGCAGAGGTGTGTTTGTCTGTCCATCTTTATTTAGACTTTTCCTGTCTGTCAGTCACTGTTCAGCTCAGTTTAAAATGTCTTTCTTCCCATGACTGTCAAAACTTTGACAGCGTTGTCCAAACAATGATACACAAGGGATAGAGACCTCACAGCTCTCAACTGAGTCACAAATCGTCTTGTGTCCCCGTCTGGCACGATCAGGGAGGTCTGGTCATGAAGTGGCTGTGCACAAAGCATGGATGAATAATAAATGCCATGATAAAACAGATACCTGAATACTGTCTATACTATCAGTTCAGTAATGTGCCCTGTAAAATGTATTTAAAAACAAAACCCATAAATGATGAATTTCACGGTTTTTACTCTTAATCTAATCATTAAAAAGACCTAACATTAATTGGGACATATTGTGTTATGTCTTTGACCTTTCCTGCCACTGTCATTCAGATAATTACATGCTGTCACATCCTGCACTGGCTGTCTCTGTCGCCTAGAGATTGTAAAGTAGATGCTGCTGTCTTATCTGACTGCCTTTCTCTTCGCTTCAGGCCTGGCAGTGGGCTTGGACCCAGAGGGTTACGGGAACCCAGACTTCTGTTGGATATCCATCTATGACAAACTCATCTGGAGCTTTGCTGGTCCTATAGGCATCGTCATACTGGTAACTGTCTCCTTGTCTGATATACTGTAGTCAATGCTATATGCACGCAAACCTGAATAGAAATAAAGTGTAAACAGTGATAGAGGGAGAAAGGAAGAGTAGACTGTTGATAAGTGTAAACTGTTTTTTTTAGAGAAACATTGACATTAGTTTTGTTACCCCTTAAATTTGTATAATCATAAAATCTTGCACAGGTAAGCTTAACTCTGCTTACTGGGCTTGATATCAGCCTGAGGTAATCTCTTCTTCAAATCCGTCTGCCTGTAAATCCCCGGCTGGGAGCTCTCCTAAAATGAGCAGAATCACATCGTTAGTCATAAGTGGCAGCACTCCGAGACGACCCATTTGAACTCTGCTAGACCACAATTTTAGGCGCCTTCCACATCAAGTTAGCACCTTTCATTTTACAATTTCACTTCAACATCTTAGACATAAAACTGTGCCAAATTTTATAATGGTTATGAATAATGGAATGATTACATTGCAGTCAGTAATCAGTGCTATTCATATCATACATATTTTTTTACAGTATGTGCCTTCACCTCTATACTTATTATTGATTTTCTTTCTTTCATTCAATAATTGCCCATTTTTCCCTCATAGATGATGATGCGATATTTTATCAGCATTGATTTTGTTGGTTGGTTGCTAACGGCAGTATTTGATTAACTGAAATGTTTTAAAAATGTTGGCTGACATATTGATCTCCCTCTATCCAGATGAATGGAGGGATTTTCATGATTGTAGCCAAGATGTCCTGCAATCCCTCTCAGAAGGAGACCAAGAAGCTCCCTGTCATGTGAGTGCCTACCCACCATGGTTAAATGACTTTTCTTACTTTCAAAAAGTGTGCCCATGTAAGCCTACAGACTTTAGTGACAGACTGGCTTGTGGACGTTTTTGCACAATGGTTGCATCACCTTAAGAGATGATAAACTTTATTAATGACGACTGAATTGTCATAGCCTCAAAATGAAGTTTAAAACAAATGCTGTCTATACCATAGATGATTAACTTAAAACCAGTGCTATTGATATTATGAGCATCTGTTATAGACAGTGTTTATCTGTATGTTTAGCATGTAGATGCTACAACTGCATGTCATTGTGCAATCCTGTATTGTGTCATGTCATATTGAAAAACGCTTTGTGACTAGTGAACTAACAGGGAACAGAGGGGAATATGTTTGTCTCATTCAATCAATGTCGATTTGATAGACAATGATCATATCAGTGCTTGTTATTGATCAAATCATATGTGCACAAGTGACATGGAAATCACTTATGCCTGGTGCTGTCTCTCTCAGTATTCATCCTGTGGTTTCTCTTCCTGTCCTGTCCTTCCTTTCTCACTTCCTGTCACTTGTGTTTTCTGTCTCTTCATTTGTTCATTACTCTAATCATCACATTGTTATTACATCATAAGTAAAAGCATATATTGTTATGTGGCACAAGTGAATTTGTTTTCCAGCGTTACATTCACTTAAGAGCAGGTTAACTAGCCAGCAGGGTAATTAAAGTAATCAGTGTTATTATTGACGTGCTGTTTCCAGTCAAAGCTTAACCACATTATTATCATCAGACATCCAAGTCGAACATGTAGAGATGCAGCATGTGGATGTTGTCTGTTTCCAAAGAACTGCAGATGTCCACTACAGCTGCCTGGGTGTGTGTTATATCACAGAATCATCTTGGTGAATCGAAATCTGACCTTTTCTCCCACACTGCTCTCTGTGTTTGTCTCTCCAGTGCGACTATTCGTAATGCCTTCCTGTTGTTGCTGGTGGCCACCTCCACCTGGCTGTGTGGTCTGATGGCTGTGAACAACAGCATCCTGGCTTTCTACTACATATTCGATGTCCTCTGCCTAGTACAGGTATGAACATAGTGTATGTTTTTGTAGCTGTGGACTTGTTTTTAAGGACTAATTCGCTTAGTTAGTTATTTTTCTTATTGCTGGAATGAACAGAGGAAGAACCAAGTATTGTGTGCCTTAAGGAGAAGCCACCATAAAACAAATGCAAAGATCTTGCAGATTAATACAGATAATGTAGGTGCTTACTTGCTATTTATGGTCTCTGTCTCGCTCTCTTCACCCCTCTCTGTCCCAGGGTCTGTCGGTGATGCTGGTCTTCACTGTGTTCAACTCAGAGGTTAAGGAGGCCTGGAGAGTTGCCTGTTTGGGTAAGAAGAGCCCTGGAGAAGACCCACCAAGACCACCACAGAACACTGTGAGTTACACGCATACAGCCTCCGACTGGGTACTTACACTCCTGCAGCTTGTCTAAACCTAAAATGGTTTTATGTCGTTTGATATTTTGATCTCACATTACGATGAAATAATTTATAAAATAAAATATAAAACATAATGATTGAAACTATTTTAATGATCTACATAATCTATATCATATTAGTGTGATGGACAGTAACAACTTGTAGGGTGAATCCAAAACCCCGAAGCTGTAAATCGCCTCGCTGCATCATCTTAATGCGTTTTCTTCTGTTCTCCAGTATTTTCTTTTCTATGTGCACATTCTCTGTGTCCATTATTAGAAAAGCACAAAAGCCCTCCTGCCCTCCATTCCTCCTTCCCTCTATCCATCCATCCATCTCTCCTGTCCTCCATCTCTGCTCTCCCCTCTCCTTCTGCCTTCAGGGTTTGTCGCTGACCCAGATAAAACAATATACTGACCGGTGGAGCTCTGCCAGCTCTTTAACCCGCTTCTACAAAAGCACTGTGCAATGCTTATTTAAAGAGAGAGAGTGTGTGTTTGTCTGTGTAACTCTATTCTGCCTTCACATCTTTTCTTCACTCTCTCTTCTATTTTGTATGTGTGTTTATCAGTTCACTGCTCACTGCACTCAAACCCCTGTTTTCTTTAGCCTGTCTTTATCTCTCCCCTGTGCCAGTGCCTGCATGTGTGTGTGAGTGTGTGAAGGTGTGTCTGTATGTCCACTGTCCAAAATCTCCTTTTAATCCCCTCTTCTATCAAGTGAACTTCATATGTAGCCTCGATGTATGGGTGAATGATACATTGTGTTGCAGTATGTATGCAGGTGTATGCATTATTATTTCATGCATAGTTCATTTCACCCTTTTAACCCCCATTTCCTCTCAAGGTCTTCCTATCCATCACTGAGTCATCTGGGACAAAATGACTTCCTGACCAAAACTATTATTAGATACACACACTCTGCTGTTTTTACTTCTGATGGACTGTGTTTATAAATGGCCGCATCCTTTCGCCTATCTGACTCATACAGTGTGTGCGTTATTTATGACTACAGTGGCCTAATACAGTATAGAAAGCTGAAGTTGTGCCCCATTTCCAGGTTAGCTTCTGCTCTACGAGCCTAGCCCCCATTCTATTCTATCCAGGTCACCTTTCAGCAGCTGTTATAGCCCCACGAGTCTTGGGAAGCTAGAGTAAAATATGATGGGGGTTGTAGTTTTTGAACCCTACAAATAAAATTATGTTGATGTTAAAATGAAAAAAAAGCCCATTTTTTAAAATATTTTTTTATTTCAACTCTTGATACAGTGCAATTCATGGTTTAAGTACAGCCACGTTCCAAACGCATCAACAGAGGAAATTAGTTTTATTTTTAATTAAAAATATAAAGTTATGTTATGTTTTGTACTATTCATTTGTTTGTGAATGGTTGATGTAATGTTATCTGAATAACGTTGCTTCCTCTCAGTTTTTTGAATTTAACCTTACTCTCTAACCTCTTCTTCTTCTCATGTGTGTGTTCAGGCTCAGAATCCCTATCACAACGCATCACTGTTGGAGCAGAGCGGGCTTCACCGCATCACACTGGGAACCTCCACCATCTCCTCTGTCAGCTCCGCCAGGTATCAATTTGGATGTAGAACCTCTATAAAAGACTATCAGCATTTCTCCTGTAGTTCAAGAGCAAATGGTTTCATGCCAACAATCTATAAATGATAAATTAGCATGCAAACAGGAATCTGTCAGGTTTGATTCATTCTCTGAGCCTCTGGTTCGGGACAAAGTTTCTTCAGGGAGGACATTTCCTGGCTAATAAAACCCTGTTGTGTATTTTGTGGGTCAGTGGGACAAAGATGAAGAAGATTGGATGGAACAATGTACTGTAGTGTATGTGGAGCAACACTAATGTACTGAGACTGGCTGTTGGTGTCTTTATGGCTTAGTGATTGTCTTGCCTGTCCTTATGTGTGTTTGTACTGTATGCACAGTAACACTGTACGTGTGCGTGGATGCTCTCTATTTTAAATCTGTTTTGGCCTCTGTGTGTGTGTGTGTGTGTGTGTGTGTGTGTGTGTGTGTGTGTGTGTGTGTGTGTATAATCACTTCTCTGCTCTCTCTCTTTGTCAGAGAAAATCTTTTGGCTCGTCAGACTCTTGAGCAAAACATCGTCCACACTGGAGCGACAGACCTGGATGTAGCCATGTTCCACAGAGACGGAGGTAAACACACAGACACAAACTTGCTAAGAACAAATGACCATGGGCACAAACAAATTTAACAAGCAGTAGTGACACATAACACGTTTCATCCCCTGTGCTTCACTTCCTTTCCCTTCTCATCACTGTTATTGAATGAATTTTGTTAAAGATTAAACTTTGATGCCAACAAAGAAGAATAACAACCTGTCAACCATTTTTTTTCTCTATTCTTTTTCTCCTTTCCTCCTCTCACGTGTTTCCACTCTGCCTCATTTCTCTCTTTCCCTCTCTGTCCTTCTTCTCCCTCTCTTCTCTCAGGTGAGGACTCAGACTCTGACTCAGACCTCTCCATGGAGGAGGAGCGCAGTCTCTCCATCCCTTCTTCTGAGAGTGAGGACAACGTCCGACTCCGTGGGCGCATTCAGCGGAGATTTAAACGCTCCAATCACAGCGAGCGCCTGCTCACCGAGCCCACCCACAACGGCACCAAAGGTAGTGACTATCAAAGGATTTCTGCTCATAGTTAAAAAGCCAGTAATGATTAAGTGTCTTAGTCACCAACACTTTAACACGGATGATGATTGAAGTTAATGGGATGGTCTCATCAAAAACATGTTAGCAGCAGAAGAAGTCCAACAAAGTCAAACAACCAAGGTTCCCACTGTAGAAAAGTCCACTCCTTTATCTCAGCTATGTAAAAAATTACAACACAAAAACACTCACACGTACAACAAGAGAAAATGTCAGTGGCAGTAGCCGCTAATCAATACCTTCTCTCCTCTGATACCCATGAAAAGATATGATGCATAATATATGAGTTTATGCACTTCACTATGTGATATAAATGTCATGCATGTACAGTGTTCTGTGAAAGGTTTCACTGTGAGAAAAGGCCAGACGTACAAATCTATAAACCAGTATGAGTAATCAATTCTTAACTCAATAAGCCATCTGGATCACATGAACTCTGTTCAGGATACAACATGGACCAGAGCTGTCAGTTGAACAGAGGAGGACAGGATCCAGATGGCCAGTACGGTCCAATCAATTCATCAGTGCAGTCAAAGTGAAGGGCCAGAGCAGCGCTGACGGATGCAGGCTTTTTACTGAAAGGTCACAGTTTGAAGATGGCCGTCTATTTGTTGCGACAAAGCATTAAACACCATCGATTCAGAGAACCGTTGACTGGACAGTGTTGTTGCATTAGTTAAGTAATAAGTATGTTACAGAAGAAAGAAAGGCTTAATGAACTGAACAAAACAGCCATAACAGCCAATATGAAGACGTCACATTGGACATTAAAGATTACTTAACTATGGAAGGAACCTTTGATTTGATGATTTTGTGACTGAATGGTGACCATGATCATTTTATTCGGAACAAGATTACAGTGCCTGATAAAATACATGAGAATAAAACAAATACAAAAGATAAGTAACTATACCCAATATAGTTACATAACATTTTGTGGTGGGATTTTCCAAATAACACTGATAAGTTGTTGTCGTCACACACACAAACTAACATGTATTCTTTGATAAAATAAATGTGGTTCTGCTTGTTTGTAAATCATCTGCACTAGTCTGATACATCCTCTACCAATATGACACATTTACTTCATCCTAGCTGTTATTTCATAATGAACATATGCTGCTGAGACCTGCTATGTGATACAGACATCTGTTTTGTGTTCGTTAGGATACACATGTGGCAACAAAGTGTAGCACAATGCTTGATGTCAAATTAAAAAGATGAATGTGAGGCTGAAGAACACATCAGCAGCTTTTCATAACTGCTGTTTACTGGCTTTTTTAATAAATGATGTGATGACAGTAAAGGTGATCTTGTCCACTTTTCTAAAATGTCTCCTTTTGGATTTCTTAATCACTATTTTTTTTTTGCCTTATCATAAGTGATTGCTTGATAAAGATAAAGTGACTGGTGCTGACACGCATGTTGGTTTTTATGAATATCACTGAAACTGATGTTAAACTCATGAGTGACCAGAAAGTGTTTGTTCTTCCTGTGTGTGACAGATCTGGACGGCAATGACCTTCTGTCCTACTGGCCAGCTTTGGAGGAGTGTGACACACACACCCTGCAGAAATGGGGCTCAGAGCGCCCCTGGGGAGATTACAGCAAGGACGCTGCCAACAACAACCAGACTGATGCAGCCCTGACCAGTGGGGATGAGAACGGCCTCACGCAGCCGCACAGACACCGCAAGGGTGAGAAAAACACACACACATACACAAATACACACAATCTAAGGGCACACTGACATTTAGGATTTGCATTTTATATTATTCCAGTCTTTGTTTTGTTCTTCCCGTATGTATAGTGGGGCAGCAGGTCATAGATGTTTTTTAATGGTGTTGTTGTTGCCAAGGCATTGCTCTTGAATTTAATTTTAATTAAGACAATGAATATGAAACAAACCTTTTAGAAAATTAGATAACAAACGTACAAAATAATGATTATAAAGTCTGAACAATGTAGTGAACAGACTGATATTAACAGACTTGTATCCATAAAGAATACATTTTTGTTCTTCTTTCTTGTTGCTATGTTACATTTGCAACTGCAAGGTCAAAAATCAAGTGTATTCTGGTTTTGCCCGTGCATCTTTGGACATCAGCGTCTGGCCTGAATACTATCAATATATTATTTGTGTTTAACAAAAACCTCCAGACTTCCTGTCTGACTGGTCATCAGAATGAAAATGGGGCATTTTGCCAAGAGGAAGATGGAGGAGATGGAGATGTCAGCTGTGTGAGCTGAATCAGCAAAGCATAATCTAAAACACGGCTCAATAAGACTGCTGTATGTGCAGTCTGTCTGTCATACAGTTTAATTATTTCAATGCACTCTTCATGTGACCTCGCAGTGCCCTCTCTTGTAAGGATGTCCACAAATATCACTTCATCTCTTCTAGTTTTCTTCTTGAATAGTTTGTGTACCCCAACATAAAACTCCAGCCGAGTGGCCTCTGTGCATATAGTAAGACTTAAACAACATAGTGTGGTGCTTCAGTCAAGGTCTAAATCTGCCCCTAAAAGCATGGGTGACAGTTTAATACATACAATATGTATACTCAGAATACATGCATATAAAATTGGCCTTTGCACGCATACACACAGAGGCACACTGAGAGTGAGTGAATAAAAATTGCAGGCAAAGTTGCTCATGTTGCCTCAAAGCATGAGTGACATTTTAGGGGATGTATAAATACACAAAACACATTTACATGCAGTAAAGTGACTGAAAGCAAGAAATGTTGTGTATTTTAGTTTCAAGACTCATTTTGAAGTCTCCCTCAGGATTTCCAGGTTACTCAGATGGTGTTTTGATTCATGAAATGTTAACAGTGAGCATAGAAAGACCTGAAAATGTTATTATTAAGTCCAAAACACGTCTCTCTCCTGCTTTTATCCACTTTTCTTCATCCTTTGATTTTATTTTCGTCTTATCTCCTTCTTCACTCATTACACTTCTTCTGCTTACTGACTCTCCACCCTCACCTTTTTCCTTTTCTGATGCTTGTGCCTTACTCTCTCCTTCTCATGGTCTTATTTTCTCCTCCCAGGTATCCTGAAGAATCGTCTCGGCTGTCCCCCAGCACTGCAGGGTCTTTCCAGCATGGGCCGGGTCCCCAGTGAGCTCAACTGGTACCGAACCTCTACTTTAGGCCACCGGGGTGTTCCTGCTGCCTCCTATGGTCGCATGTATTCTGCCACGGCTGGTGCTGGTGGAGGTTCTGGCTCCCTCTCCCAACCAGCTTCCCGCTACTCTTCTAGGGAGCACCTGGACTCGTTGACCCGGAGGCAGTTGTCCAGGGATCCACTAGGGAGGCAGACAATAGGTGGGTCAAGGGACCGGCTGGACTCCCGTGGTTCTAGGGATAACCTGGATCTTTTACCCAGGAGGAGAGAGCTGGGGCTGGGGCAGGGAGCAGGGCTTGGTGGGCTGGGGCTGGATCACCAGCGGGTCTCATCATCTAGGGAGAACTTGACAGGATCCAGGGACAGACTGGACAACCACCACACAGGCACCATCCACGCCTCGAGGGAGGACTTGAGTGGAAATGGAGGAGCGGGAATGGAGGGATACCTCAGTGGCTCGAGGTCACAGCTGAACACGCTAACTCGGCGACAGGCCTCATCCCGAGAACACCTCGGGGGGGCAATGATGAGCAGCAGGTCGAGAGACCAGCTGGAGACCAACGGAGTCGGTGCCCAGGCTCAACCGTGTCGGGAGTGGCTCCGCACTCTGCCTCCCCGCCAGCCCTCGCATCCCGATCAACCTCCATCCTCCTCCCCTCCTCCCCCGATCTCTGAGGAGCCCCAGCAAGAGCAGCTCCCTGCGTCAGCTCATGTCAGAGGACGACTGGACTCTGCACCTCCATGTAGGTACCCCGTTCAGACTGTCCCCCAGGTCGCAGGTTCAAATCCAAACCCTCTGGGTCGACAACCGTCCAGCGAACACCTGGATATTCTGTCCTCCATCCTGGCATCCTTCAGTTCCACTGTCCTCACTCCTCCCCCTGCTGCCTCTAACCCTGGGCCTAATGGCTCCGCCCATGGACCCTCCCTCCCCGTCTGCCACCTCCCATAGCATATCTGAAGTCTCCCCGACTCCGAGTAAGTTCCTCTGTGTGAATTAATCTGCCTCGACTAACCCTCTCCTCCCGTGCCTCTGTTTCACATCTTCTTCTATCTTCTCGTCATCATCTGTAAACACACTTTTTGCCTTTTTTTGTCCTCCACTCTCAGACTGATTTCCTCTTCCTCAGCAGCTCCATGTCCACACTTTAACTTGTTTCCTTTCTAATTGTTCTTTTTCCATCTTTTTATCTCGGCCTTACACAGCTCCTTCAGTTCCACTTCCTACTTTTTAACTTCTTTATCTTGTCATCATCATCTCATCTCAGTCTGTTGTGTTCTGTTTTGCAGCTTCCTCTCTCTTTGTCCTTGTGCCTCTAACCGTTCATTTCCATTTTACTTCTGTATTTATATTGTCCTCATTATGTTTCAGTGAATTTACAATCAGTGCAGAGTTGACTCAATTTTCCTTCTCTTTACCTCAGAGCCAACAGAAGTGAAGGACAGTCTTGATGACAGCCTGCATATCCTCCTTTATGCATTGCGACAGTGGAACACAAGGGACAAGTTCAGAGGTTATGGATGGTCCTGAACCACTGGGACACCCTGAGGAACATCTGAGGACTAGAAACAAACTTAGGACAGAGGACACACAGAGTTGAAAAGAAAGTTAGACAGAGGGAGTGTCCACTGAGGATAAAAGATGTTGTTTGTGGGCAGTTTGTACTGTAAAATTAAGTTTTTCTAGTCCCACCGCCTACAATGATCTGTGACGTTTCTTTGGATGATGAGTCAACCACCTCTACTACCTAAAAACTAACAAACACAAAGTCCTCAGATTCAAACACAAAAGTCATCTTGATCCAGACGAGATCCGCCTATGAAAAAAAGAAGACTGTAAATAACATTTTTATACATTTTGTATCTTTTTCATTGGAGATGAAGAAGAAATCTCTTGTGATGTTCCTTTTTTTTTTTTTTTTTATGATAGTGTCCGTGTGAGGTTGTGAGTGAGGTCGGTGCGAGTGCAGTCTTGTTCGTTGCTGAGGGAGAGATTTCCCCTACAGAGAAAAAAAAAAAGATCCCCAAAATGTCTCCCAGAAAACAGTTTTCCTCAGAAACTTTTCCTCACACCCATCAACTTTGTGTATAGCGACAGGGGTCCGGCAATAGTATCTGATGAGATTATTGAAACCGTGAGATGGGGTTGAAGGGAACGTAGCAAGAAAAAAGTGATTGTAAATAGAGGAAGGGATTATTATAAGAGAATAGATTTGATGGAACAAGATGATTGTGCAGAGAAAGATGGCCAACGTTAAGCTAAAACACCACATGAAGGTTCAGAGTCCAACTATTAAAGCTCAGTCACAAGTGTCAAAGTATCGGCTCTTTGGGGAGATTGTGCTGTTTTGTGATCCGCTGTATATGAATGTGACCTTGTCATCTGTCTGTGTATCTCTGTGTCTGATGCTGTCTGAACCAGACCATATCAGTCAACTGATATTGCAAGACCATATCTTTAGTGTTCCCGAGACCTGGTGGGTGAGGTTAGATATCAAGTCTGCCTCTCTGTATGAAGTTGTATCACATAACAACCATTTAAAGCCCCTCAAGGTATCTTGCACTTTGATGCATCACGACTCAACCCGCCTCAAGAGACGCTGCAGGAGCAGCCGCAGGAGCAGCCACATCTTTCCTGGCAGCATCCTCGAAACTCATTTTTAAAAGCTTCTCATGCAAATCCAAGCCAAAGGGACAACTGCTTCAAATCAGTACGATACATCAATGTTTCTGTGATGAAAACGATGCTATAGATGTGATTCACAGTTTTGTTTTAATTGTGATTTCTTCTTCAAATAATTGTGACATGAAAACAATTCTTTTTTTATTAATACAACCTGAGATCTGTGCTATAACAGGACATAAAACTGTGGCTGATATATTATTTGGCTCCATACTGTATAAGCAAGTTTTGATTCGGCATGTAGGAGGAGAGCGGATCAGAAGGAAGGCATTTATGAGTCACATCTTAGTGCACTCAAATATTTGTTTGGAGACCTGAAAGCAGACATGCAGCACATATCCAGCATGATATCCGCCTTAATATAGTAGCTTATATCTGTAACACATAACTCCCATGCCAGAGGTTTTTACTTGGTTGGCTGAACACAGAAATAACTTCAGAATATCCATCATATATGAGAAATTTTATAGAAAAGAGACATTAGCTCTAAATCTGTCGAGTCCTGACTTAGCTTGCGAGCTGTCACTGATGAAGAGTTCACACCAGAACACATTAATACAGATTCGTCCTCATTGCTAAGGCTGCTGTACAAAGATGAGGTCTCCTGAAAGATAGAGTGTAAGCTTTTGCTGCACTGTACCATTGCTCAGGAGAAGAGATATCAGTCAGAGCTAAAAGCCTCTAAGTGGTTTTGAGATGCAGGTCTTTCTCACAGCTGTTGGAGCGAGCAGCGAGTACAGGCCTTGGGAGACAGACAGGCATTCTCCAGCAGCCTTCACAGGGATTAAGGGATTGTGGGTAACCGTTTTGTTTTGTGATGAAAAAAGTGCAGTGGGTCATAAAAACTGAAGACAGCCCAAAATATTAACCAGCAAGAGAGGGAGTGGATAAAAAACAAAAACAAACAAGAAGACTGCTAAAGTAGAGCAGAATGAGCATAAGAATAAATCACGAGTTACAAAACCAGACGAGGCTGGGAGGAGAACGAATTGGGTCAGAAACTATGACTGTGTAAAAAATGTAACTGCAGGGAGGAGGGCGTGGTGTTACTCATCGCAGAGAGGAAGAAAAAACAACACAGAGGAACAGATGGAAACACAGACAGTGGAAATACACACTCATTTCATAAATGCTTATCTCCCTGCTCTGACCGCTGCTCTGTCATTGTAACGTCCCCGGGATGTGACAAGTGAACGTATTCGTAAAGTAGTATTGCCAAAAAATGTTACTGCAGGGGAACGTACCCACCTAAAAAACCTGACTGATTCCTTGTCATTCTTTTTGTCCATTTATTATTATTTTTCTGTATGTTATCATCAACGAACAGTACCTTTAACTTGTACAGACATGAGATTTATTTTATTTATTGATAATTTATTGACATTGTATTGATTATTTATGTTGATATTTTGTATGAGAGGCTGTTGTTTCTTTGTCCAATGTTCACTATTTTTCACATGTAATGTTTCTTATGATCTGAGTGTCTCATTAAAACAAATTCACAGATGGAGGACAAGAAAAAGAAAGCAATGGAAAGATAGAAAAGTCTATTTACACCTAGGATTACAACTGATGCAGGACACTTTTCAGCACTTAAATTGGTTTGAATATCCAATCATGGAGGTGAAATCTGGGAAAACAAACTTAGAACTCATTCCTGTATAGTTACATTTATCCTCTTCAGACAGAATGCGAACACATATCCAAATTAAAATGTGAATACTGGGTGTAAATAGGGCAGATATGTCCCAAATTAAACCTTTTCTCCTCCCTGTTCACTGTTATAGATCCAACACTTCACAGGCACAGAATCTGATCATTAACTGGTTATACAACTGCTTGTACACATAACAGTCAGCTGTCAGTATAGTGACAGAAAACTCCAGCTTCAGGTTCATCTGGTTGGGACTAATAGGAGCTACAAAAGTGAGGGGAGACAAAAAGATGAGTTGAAATTAGAGGCTCTGGAAAAAGAAAAAGGAAGGACATGGCAGAAGGAAAGGAACTGAGTGAGAGATAGTCGGGAGGAGGAGGAGGAGGGATGGGAGATTGTCTTCGTTAGATTTGTGTGTTCATTATGGGATGCCTTGTATCCCGCCGTCGGCAAGGGGACGGCGGCATGGAAACAGCTGTTCCCCTGTTACCGCGGAAACAAGAGAAATGTTGGACATTAAAAAAATGACTTATTCCTACACGGCTGTGATTATATTTATTCTGTATGTGTGTGTGTGTTTGTGTGTGTGTGTGACAGAATGAGGTTTGCTGTTTCATATTCATGAGAACAGACATTTCCAGGTGTGAGCAGAGATAACATCCTGACAGAGGGAAGGCTCACACTCTCTCTCTCACTCTGTCTCTAACTTGTTTTGACTGTCAAAGTATTGTCACATCCAGAGTAGTCAGAGACTGCCATCTTGATTCTCAGCAGCTCAGACAGAAGCACCTCGCTGAGACGGTATAATCAGTCCTTAAATAAATCTTACATTTAAACCTGCAGAGGCTGAAACAAAAATTGATCAGTGTTCCTGTTCGATTATTATTGGCTTGACTAAGTCACAGTCCATGAATCATGTTTATGTTTGCAAAAGGCAAAAATTGTTTGCACAGTGACAAATTAAAGGAATATTTTCCTTATCCACTCTCACACCTCTGTGTTGAGGTTAGAGCTGAGGTTAAGACACAGTTAGCTTAGCTTAACAAATGGAAGCAGGGAGAAACAGTTAGCCTGGCTGTGTCCAAAGTTCAGATATATGCCTACCAGTACAAACTAGCTATAATAACAGTTTAAAATTAATAACTAGCAGCAAGCAAAAAAGCAGCAAAAAAATAACGAGTGTTGTTCTTCTAAATAAAGAAAATGAACTCACTTTCGAACCATAGATCATGTGCACACATAAGACAAGATATGCAGTGTTAATAAGTTTTAGAGGTGCTAGTAATGTGTATTCTTTCAACCACAGAGATAACCAGGCTCTTTCTACATTATGCTAAGCTCAGCTAACAGCTTTCTAATTTTATACTTGACGCACAGACATGAGACTGGTATAAATCTTCTTACTTAATTCTCAGCAGGAAAATAAAGAATTATTTCCCAAAATGTCAAACTGTTGTCTTAAAGAAAAAAAGTGTCTTGATCTGGTAATAACAAAGAATCATACTTCCTAAACATATTAGGCGTTAAACTGGGTTTCAAAATGCCATGATGCCTGTATAAAGGACATGGACACTGACACACATTGATTGTGTACTTTTAGTCTGGGTCTGTTTTCCACGTTGGACTAGGACCCTCCTACTAATGTTAATGCTATGACAAACAATGATAATTTAGTGTGCTTCCAACTTTGTGGTCACAGTTTGTAAAATGTCCTGTTTTAACACCCATTCTTTCCAGTTTTGTGTGGAAGAACTTGCAGAGAGCCCTGACCTCAACCCCATCCAACACCTTTGGCCTTTAATGTTCAACATCGGTGGTTGACCTCACTTTAAAGCTCTCGCGTGTCATCCTTTGATTTCTCTGATTTCTAAAGTCACCTCCAACTTTGTATCAAATGCAAATTTATTTACAAAGCCAACAAAAATGTTAAAGTGTACATACTCATGTTACCATGCACTGCAAGAGAATCTTTGTATTTACAATCATATTAAAAGATTGTCAATTTAGGAATGTCATACATCTGTAGTGATTAGATGTAATCTCATTACATTCTTTAAAGTAACATTCTTCATAGAACTGACGATGACCTTTACAGACCTTAAACATCAATGAACATCTTATTTTCAATACTGAAGTCACACTGTGATGGAAAATGGCAGATAAAACAGGATCATTGTCATTTTGATCTCAACCCTTTCACACAGTTCATAGATTGGTTGGTCGTCCTTGTCACCATACGGAGTCTTCAAAAGAGCAATCCAAGTAATCTAACTTCTGCTTTCAAGTAACAGTCGTCATGCTTTTTACAACTTCAGTCTTTCTCAAAAAAACCAAAGAAGAACAGCTGATTAAAGTACAAATCAGTGAATAAAAATAGTAACAGTTCCATAGCATAAAAACAAACAAAAAATACAAGAAAGAAACAGCACTAATAAAAATACAACTATTAAAACAGTTCATCCTGTCAGATCAGGCGTCTTCTCTTCATCGCAGCTGCTGGGAGAAGAGGGCGGCATGTCCTCGCCCATCCTCTTTAGCTTGGCTTTGTAGTAAGCCGTCTTCATCCTGAAGGCCTTCTCCTTCTGCCGCACTGCTTTCCTCTTCTCCCTCACCAGCTCCATCTCCCACGCGAGCACCTTCATCCTGTTCTCCCACTCCAGGATCTTCATTTGCTGCTGCTGCTCCAGAGCTTCCGTCCTCTGCTGATACTCCAGTCTCGACAGATCGCTGGAGTCGTGCTGAGTCGAGGGGTGACCCACTTCCTCCGTCTCGATGTCTGGCGGGTGGAGGCGCTGGCTGATGAGCCTGGAGGTGCCTGTGAGATAAAAAAAAAAAAAGAAAAGTCATAGGATTCAAACAATTTCTCTACCTGAAAAGGTGTTAAACGTTCTCCTCATGCAACCTGAAACTGAGCAAAATATACAAATGCATCCATTTTAATCTGCTCATAGATTTGGTCTGAAATCCAGAAACTATGACAGTCATAGCAGATGATTCACATCCATTACACTAACTCCTGGTGACCCATATGAATGTTTCACCACTCATTTATTTAAGTGTTTGTCACCTATCTGCATCATTCATGACACAAGTTTAAAAGATACTACAGAGATTAGTAGGATTCTTTAGAGTTGACCCAGACATCTATTTATAATTCATTCAGCTACTCTTTGTCCACACCAGAGGTCCTCTGACATTATCTCCAGAGATGGTGTTACATCCCCTGCACCTACTATATGCAGATGTTTCAAACAATATACCACTGGGATGATATTGGGTGGCCACAGGAGAAATCTAGACCTGTGTTTAGACCAGATGAACCTGGGACTAGTATTATATGTAGTGTTTCCAATGGTTCAGGAACTTTAGAGATGGAGTGCAGAGCTTCTATTTGTATCTGCTTCTTATTTGAAGGTACCTGGTGCTGTGAAGAAGGCAGCAGGAAACACATCCTGTAGCTCTGCATTGTGGGATGTGGAGTTTGTAGTGGGGCTGTGGTGCAGATCTGACACTTCACTGCCTGTTATTCTGTCCAAGGAGTCACGCTGGAGGCAGATGGCCACTTGATCCTTGTTGTCTACAGCCTGAGACTGAGAGTGTTTGAAGTTATTATTTTACACTGATGGAACATTTCTCGCATGAATGTTAGTCAATAATCCTAAATGAAGCTGTCCATTAATACGAGCCGCTGCAGATTTATCTTTTTTGCCTCTAAAATAAACGTCAAGCAAAACAAACACTTCAGAATATTTACCCGATTCCCGCTGCCATTCATCTCCCCACTGGAATTTGTCATCATCATTTTTCCTGCTAATAAGAAAAGAGAAAAGGAGACAGTCAGGAGACAGCAGGTAAGGGTGTTTCAGGCAAATAAGCAGAGAGCGCCTCCCTCTGGTGGAAGCAGGTACAACACGCCCTTCACACTAAGACACTCCAGTTCTAGTATAGATGGTACAGACTGTTTGCAACTCACACAACACCAAGAAGCCGTTCAGACTTTGTGAATAATGAAGCACGGCTGTGAATTGATGTACAAGAAACAATTCTGAGATGTAAAACTACGAAAAAGTCAATTAAATGGTCAGTAAAGTGATTTCAGGTTAAGTTCTGTTATGACAATTTCAAGTAGTTCGAAATCCAAAACTTAAACACGTAAACACTGAATTCAGGAACTGTTCGATCAGTGTCTAGAGTTACTCCCTGATAAGTTAAACTGACAAACTGAACATGCTTTGGTGCAGCAGGATGATAAAGCAAGAATGGAGACAGTCTTTAAAATGGAGGTTTTCTGTTCAAGCTCTCCTGGCAACGTAGAGTGAAGTGTCCACCCCGCTGAAGTGTCCTTGAGCAGAATTACTTCCGTATAAAAACATTCCTAGCACCACAATTTTGTAATTTATTCTGATCTCACTGCTGTAAAGGGACCAAGAGAAAAAAGGAACTCTAATATAGCTCCAAACTTAAAGATACTTGGGACTATAAATAAAATGAATCAGTTCCAGATAATGACTGGCAGTCTTAAAAATTGGGAACACTTGAGCAGCTGTTAAAGGCTCAGTTCGCCTTATTTCAATGTTGCAAGGAGCACAAACAAAATCCCCTTCAGCTTTAATTACTGCTACCAATACTACTGAAGTGGAGGCGGCTATCTCAAGACCATAAGGAATAAGAACAAGCCCATCTGTTTGCATAGAGGTGAGCGAGAATTACTTTTTGTAATTTCCAATAAACTGACTCTTTATTATGACGAAACCAAGCTTGGTACTTTCTCAGCATCATGCTCTCAGATCATTTAAAGAAAAGATTTGGTAGAATTAACCAAATACTGTGAAAAGCACACCTGAAGTTGCACCTTAAAACATTAAGATACTTATTCACTGATGCTTTATGTGTTTATTAATCATGGATTCTGATACATTAAGGAGTTATTAATGGGGTTAGCCCATGAACTCACAGGTGTGTTGTTAAAAAAACAAAACAAATATTATTACCACAGTAAAAATTAAGCTACAACCTTTTGAGGTACAAGTTAATGGATGGCTCTCAAGGCTGCTCTGAACTGTGCAGAAAATCCATTAATATACCTGAATATTTTACAATCCATTTATTATTCTCTCTGAAATCCTGTCACACACACCATAATTATGTCATTATTACTTGGTAGATAAATTACATTTTAAGTTCAATAATGGATGTTGAACTACAGCTGCGGGGAAGTGTTGGCTGATTTTTAACTCTTATATTATGGCATATAAAACTTAAAAGATTGTAAATGAATACCATTAAAGGATGTACTGCACCAATATCGCGTGACCCCTGGCTGTGTTGCACTTTATTTTTTTCCCCCCATTTGTTATCTCTATTTGGTCATGGGTTTGTGCTTCCATGTGTGTACTGACTTTGCCCTCATGTTTTGGCACGTCCACTGCCTCTGTTTACATTTGATCATTTCCTGTAATAGACTTTTGTATGTTGTTCATCATGACCTATGTTTTGGAGGGGGGGTGCTCTTTTTCTTATTAAACAAACAATAAATCACATATAAAAAAAAAGCAAAAGGCATTCAATGCAGAAAATGGTCACTGTGACTGTTATACCATTATATATTATATCATTAGATTTTTAATACTCATGTTACTCAAGCAGTTTTGCTGTTGTAGCTGGTTGAGGTGGAGTTCAACTGATTGGACTGTAACTGATTATTATATCAGCTGATTATGAATCCATTAATAAATTGATCTGTTTATATGTTTGTAATAAAAAGGACAACACTTCTCTCTGAGATGTAGCAGACCATAAGTATAAATAAAGTAGCATTAAAAGAAAAGGCTTGCTTAAAGTATCAGTACAAGGACAATACTTGAGTAAATGTACTCAACTACATTCCAGCATTGAACACTATCTCACTCCAACATTACACACACAACACTAGCTACAAAGTGTATTAGTTGATATGAAACATGCACATAAAGAATAACACGGAGGTGAACAGCTGTGGTGGGACAGATGTTTCAACACACACACACACACACACACACACACACACACACAGGTCTGGACTGTTGCCAAATACACACACACCCACACCACTAACTGGCATTTATATCAGCTAAACAAACCACGACGATGACTCAGTTAGCATGGCATGCACGGACAAACCCTTTTTGAGCATGCTTTTCAGGCTGTTTGCTCCGCTTTGAGGTTGAAGCTAAGCTACCTTCCACTAGCTTGCGAACCGCTGCTTTGTGGCCAGCTCCCCCTGCGTGGCTGGTGAGTGCTGCCTCGCCCATGGTCATAAGTTTGATTGATTTACAACAGGCTCTACATCGGGCGAAGTGAATGTCCTGGACGTCCTTTACCAGCCAGTCCTTGTAAATTCCCTTTGAGAGCCAGGAGTCTTTGAATTTACATTTTCCGGGCATAGTTAGCCGTGAAGTATTGCTACTTTCCATTTAGCTGGACGGCTACCGGCCAAGCAACCTACCGTCTATTGCCATGATGCGTTTATGGTCTTCTTGGAAGATGCGATTTTAAATGGTACCATTCTGCATATTGATGATGTTACTCTAAATTTAGGACAATGTCTACATAGAATTGACCTTTATTTGCCGAATATTATTTCCTATGATATTTCTAAAAAAAAAAAAAAAAATCATCTCAATCTCAGCATTAGAAAATAAACTGTATCCGCTGCTGTAGTAAAGGAACAAAAACATACATTTACTTGTCCAAGTAAGTTGTAAAGTTAGAAAAAAAAGGAACCAAGAAACAGAAGAACTAGCCTACTTCTCCTTTTAAAAATCTAAGCTGATGCTAAACAAACTATTTTTTCCAGAAAACACTTAAAGGCAGCAGAACTCAACGGCGTTCAGTCACGTGCGTCGCTTCCTTCAATAAAAATACGACTAACTTATTTTCTAACCAATCAGCGGTCAGGAGGCCTGCAGTGTATCCTGATTGGTTAGAACATGCGGAAGACAGAAGAGAAACACATGGGTACAATCCTGCAGATCGTGGATATAAATAAAAAGACATTTTAAAGCAGATTTAAAACATAATCATGTGGCGTTTGAGACCTCTTGTAAGTTAAGAATGTGGCCGCCTTGTTATGGGTCTAGAAAAACTTTTCTTTTTTTGTACCCACCAAATAACACGAGAAGTGCTCTTGTTCTTAGCTTTTTTGCTATTTTTTCTGACTTTACAATCTTTGACAGGTGTGTAACTTATGTTTCAGGCACCAATGATTCTTCAGTGAAAGCAATTAATCTTAAGAGATGGAGACAGCCGCCCTGGTAGCGCCAGTCACAGCTCTGGAGTTCCTTCAGGATGCATTTCTGCTGACAGGTAGGCAACAATGTTGGAAATCAATAAAGAACAACAAACAAATACAGTTTGAGCCTTAAATGTGGTTTGTAATGTGTCTTCAGTTTTGTAAAGGGGAGTGTGTCTCCTCTTTCTTATTTTGAAAGAAAACTGGATGCTGTAAAAAAAAAAAAATAAATAAATAAAAAATCACACAACACACTTAACTAAAATGTTTGTCACAATTACCTGGCAGGCGAGGGTCCAGTCTTGACAGCGTACAGTCTCAGACCTCGCCCTAAAGCCTGTGCCTCAGTGAGCGTGCTCCACCACTACAGAATCCATGGGATAAGACCTAGAAGTCTGACAGCTGTCCGACCGCAGAGTTCTGCCACAGGAACGTATGGGAAGGAGAAAGGTTTGTACAAGGAGATGTTTGTTTTCACTCTTCTCTTTTGTAATGTCAATTAGATTCATTAATTAATATTAATTAGAGCCTGATTTTCAATGACTCGTGGCAACAGATATAGTGAATTTTAGAGCTGGAATGAAATGTGGATTGTGCACTGATATGACTATGCAGGTACTCAGAAGGCTGCTGTCTTAAAACAAATAAGTTTATCAAAGAATATTTAAGTTAGTAAGAGATAAGCTGAAATTTCACCATTAATTATTAAATAATTCAATATAGAGTCTTGATTCTAAATATTATCTCTGGCTTGTAGGATAACTGTGTAGTGTTGGTGAAGAGTTTGCACTCACCAGCCCTCTTATTATTCTTCTTCTTCTTATTATTATTATTATTTTTTATTTATTTATTTATTTATTTATTTATTTATTTTTACATATATTGTATATATTGTTTTGTGTTTATTCAACTTTTATCTTCTCAATTCTCAGAACTGAGGTCCACCTCAGAGCCCAACTTCTATGACCTAGCAGTGTTTGGAGGCAAGGCTGTGAGGCTGGTGAGGCTCCATGTGGATCTCCATGATGGGGAGCATCTGTGCTTGGAGATTCTGGGTCCCCTCATGGAGCTCCAGGACTGGGCCCTGGATGTCCGCTGGCTCTCAGGAGACAAACACTCACTGCTTTGTGTGGCTGTAGCCCACAACAGTGCTCTCCTCCTAGATGTCATTACAGGAAATGCCCTGGTTCAGCGCTCCTGTCTAGAGGGGTGTCTGCTGTACTCTGCCCTCCTTCTGGTGCATGAATCCTGGGCAGATACTGTCGTAGTAGGAGGGACTGTTTTTAACCAGCTGGTTCTCTGGAAGCCTGGAGGAGGAGACAAAAGTAACGACTCTGAGCACAAAGCTTCAGTTGAGAGACGCCTGCTTGGCCACAGCGGTGTCATTTTCAACATCTCTTACCTTCAGGAGAAAGGATGGCTGGCTTCAGCCTCTGATGACCGCAGCATAAGGGTGTGGGGTGTTGGTCCTTTAGGGGGTCCTGGAGGTAAATGTGGGGACTTGGATCCTGTTTGTTTAAGGGTTCTATATGGACACCAGGCCAGGGTGTTCTCGGTGCGTCTCTCTCCGGGGAATGTTTTCAGTGCTGGGGAGGATGGGGCCTGTTTAGTCTGGGACTGGGCTGGAGGTGGTAAGGTGGTTCGTACATTGAAGGGACACAAAGCAGGGGGCGTTCGTGCACTTGCAGTCAGTGAGGGGACAGAAGATGAAGAGAGATGGGTGGCTACAGGAGGGGCAGATGGAGGGGTCAGGTTGTGGAGGGTGGAAGGTAGAGAGGAGAAGACGGACAAATCGGAGGAAGCAGTGACAGAGAAGCTAAGTGACCTGAAATTTCCTAGTCAAGGCTTACCTAAAGTGGTTTGTATAGCAGGGGAAGAGAATGACAATGCAAGCTGCAGTCAGAGTAAGTTTGTGGTTTGCACTGACCAAGGAATAGTTTACCAATACAGTGATGGGCAGTGGGAGATTGTCTGGCAAGGGTCTCCTGAGTTTCAGTCTTATTGTGTGATGGAGACAATAACTGTCAGTGTGAAGGACTCAACAGCAAAAGTTCATCTGTGTGCTGTGGGAAACCTCAGTGGGTCCATACACGTCTTCCCCATCTCTTATCCTCAGTGTGGGATTCTTCTCACAGGTGGACCAGGGAAGATTCATAGTCTTATTTGGCAAGTGGCAAAAGAAAGGTTATTTTTACTGGCATCAGGCACTGAAGGACTTGTCTATCGCTGGTGTATAGATGTAAAATTAGATGAAAAGCGTTCCTTAGCTCTCAATATAAATCCTCTTCCTTCTTTCCTCCTTCCTTCCTGCGCCAAACGCTGGCTGACAGCTGCAGTGTGCCTCCACTCCATATCTGAAAAGTTGTTGTGGGTGTGTGGGGACAGGAGAGGCTCCCTGCTTTTGTTTCAGGAAGGAGGAAAACTGGAGCAAAAGATGGGAGATGACAAAAGCGTGGATGAAAGCTTGCTGACAGGCAAGGAACAAACTGACCTAACACTGCATCCACTGAGCTGCCTGTTTGGAGTGCATGGAAAACAGGGTGTAACTTCAGTGTGTGAGTACCAGGGGCTGCTGTACAGCGCTGGCAGGGACGGCTGTGTGAGAGTCTTCAGAGTGCATCCAACTCCACCAGAAAAACTTGAAGAAAAGAGTGTAGAGAACAAAGGAGGGCTTCAGCTGGAGGTTCTCAGAGTCCAGCGGGCCTGTAAAGGTATGGAGTGGCTGGAGAGGGTTTTGATTCTTGAACCTGAAATTCCAGGGGAAGAGGACAAGGAGGAATGTGAGAACCACAACAACACAAAGAAACACAACATGACAGAAAAACTGGAGGTTACAGAGGAGGGAGAAGATGAGGGGAGCTTTGGTAAAGAAGAAAAGACAAAAGAGAACAAAGGAAGAGAAGCCAGATTTGTCATCGTTGGCTTTCATGGCATCCACTTTGTGGTTTGGGACCCAGTGAAGCAGGAGAGGCTGCTTGCAGTACCTTGTGGTGGGGGGCATCGCTCCTGGAGTCTCTGGCCGTCCCACAAACAGATTTGGCCCGGATATGGAGCTCTGGTCTTCATCAAGCAGGGGGCTATCATGGCTTCACAACCCCCTGGAGAGACACTGAGTTGGGCTGGGAAAGCAGTAAGGGCTGGAGGATGGGGCCTGAGAGAGGGCGTCCATGGGAGGGGGATTGGGTGTGTATGCAGGCTGGGGAGGATCAGGGGACTCGGGAATGGGACTGAAACAACAAGTACTGGACATGTGACTGAAACTGAGGGAAGGAGTAGACTCAAAGATGAAGTAAAGGAGGTAGAAAGAGAGGAAGGGCACTGGGAGATAGTGGTGACTGGAGGAGAGGACACTAGCTTAACCATCCTCGCAGTACATCCTCACTCGGGCAGAATCAAAGTCCTCTCTGTTATCACTGATCACATCTCAAGTGTTCGGACGGTGACGGCAGTCACGCGTCCGGAGGGAGGGAGTGAAAACCAGACTCAGTCTCTGTCTGCTCTGCTGGTGTCAGCTGGCGGGCGAGCTCAGATGCAGTGTTACCGGCTGTTGATCAGTTGGGACAGGCAGAGACTAGTTCCCTCCTGCCAGGTGATCCAGGTGGCCCATCACCGATTGGACGAGCAGTGGGAGAGGAGGCGGAACCGACACAAGATGGTGAAAATGGATCCAGAAACAAGGCAAGTTAATAGTTGTAATGGAGGAGGCACGAACAGTAATTGATATAAGAGGCTATGTCATCCAGTCACCTGTGTCTTGTTTTCTGTGCATATGTAAAAGGACTGTCACCCATAAAGAGATGGACTTTTTCCAACTCTTTGTCTTCCTTACTTTGTTCCTTCATTCTAGCATCTAGTCTTACCTCTTGTGTCTGTGTATTCTCAGGTACATGTCTGTAGTGGTGGTGGATGAAAAGACAGACTGTTGTCTTCTGGCTCTGGCCTGCAGTGATGGAGCTCTCAGGTTGGTGTCCGTCACACATCCAAAAATCAACATAAAAATGCTTTCCCTTTAAATGCTGGTTCCTCAGTCAAGTTGTGTACTTGATTACTTGTGCTTGTACTTGATTTGAATTTATAATATACTGTCTTGTAGTTGTTCTGGCTCTCTCCTCGTTTTCTGTGTTCTCACATGCATAACTGTCTTTTTCAGACTGTTCTCAGTCAATGAAGTTAAACGTCAGATTGATTTGTTGTGGGAGACGTTTCACCATCAGCGCTGTGTGCTCAGTGTTGCCACCTGCAGCCTGGAGGATGGAAAAGGCAACAGGTGATCCCATGATTAATTTAATTTCCAGAATGTGAATTAGATGAATTTTGGCACCTTCATTACAATGTTATAGTTATCCATCAGAACCAGACCACTAATGGTTTTCTGGTATATATTTCTTGTTTTAAGACTTTTGAAGAAAAGGGTAGTGATTAGCAGATGAGAGGAATACAATATTAAGAGCTCAGTGGATTTAGGCTAACTATCAATTTCCAACATTTTGTTTTGTGAAAATATGAAAGTCTCACATCTGTGTTTGTATTAATGTCTCTTTCTCAGGTATAAGCTGCTGTTTAGTGCTGCGACAGATGGCAAAATTGCAGTGTGGGACCTGACTGAAGCTTCTTTCTTATCGCCCGGTACTTCTTCTACTCCGCCAATCCCCTGCCTCGACATTCCTGCCCACCAGAGCGGCGTCAACGCATTGGCTGTTTGGGTAAATAAACTGGGACAACAAGGCGGCGGTTGCCTGGTAACTGTTGCTAGCGGAGGGGATGATGGGCAGCTGACAGTGTCTATGATAATGGTGCAATACCCAAAAGATGGAAAGGTCCAACCCCCAAACCGGCTTCATCTTCATCTTCACTCCCAGTCTCACATCCCACTGGCTCACGCTGCCCCTCTGACTGCCTTGAAGTTCCTGAGCCCAGCCCTTGTGGTCTCCACTTCTTCAGATCAAAGGGTTTGCATGTGGAGGGTCGGCAGTACCGGCATCAGCCACATCAAGGCGCTGTGCTCCCACGTCGCAGATGCTGCAGGACTCGCAGTTTGGGAGGGGGAATCGACAGAGGAGGAGGAAAAGAGGAAAACAAGGCTTGAGTCTGAGCAGGGAATTGCAATTTGGACAGGGAAGGGGAGTCCAACTGGATTAAAACCAACTCCGGGTGAGACAGGTGGGAGAGTGAGTAAGGATAAAGAAACAGCTGATGAGGTCAAGGGTGAAGAAACTGTTGAAGCTGACTGCGAGACAGGTGACCCAGTTTGTACAAGCAGTGATGAGACGGGAGGTGAGACAGCTAGTGAACATAGAAATCAAACAGAGATAGATGGTACAACTGAGAGTGAGGTGAACAGCGAGACAGATTTAAAGGCTTCCTTTGAGAGCAAGAAGAGAGAGAAGAGGGGATGGTTGCTGGTCTGCGGTCAAGGCTTCCAGCTACTACAAGTCAGAAATCCAGAGGTGGATGCAGAGAAGTGGACTACAAAAAGAGAAAGAGAAAAGGAGGAGGTGAACCACAGAGTTAAAGTGACTCTACAAGAAAAGTCATCATAAGTGGAATCAAAAGATAGCAGCGTTCCAAACAGACACTTTCTCAATGGACACGTTTTAAAGATTATTTATTGATTATCTGTAAAATTTCTTGATTGCAGCTGTATGATTTGATATTAGGTTAATTTCACTTTGGAAATTTTAAAAATGAATTTTTAATAAAGTTTATTTATTCTCCAGTTTTCTTGTCATTCTTACTGTAGTTATCAAGCCATATATTGTCTATGCAGTTCAATGAAGTTTTAATGAAAAGCAAATTCCAAAATGTTAACTATATTTCTCGAAGAGAGACAACAGCTTTTTCTCTTAAGGAGTTGACTGATTAAAGTTTGTTGTGACTAAAGCGTATCCTTCATTTCTGCTTGCCTGAACAGCATTTGGTGCTCATCAAGGAAACATTAAAATCTTAATGGCTATTTCAAGAGAACATTAAAACCAGCTCTGATGTGTTTGGACCATCTGTGGTCTCCTTCAGGGAATAGCACCACACTGCACAAAGATGGCTGAAATGACAGGAATTATTTTTAATACAGCATGTTACATCTCGGCCAGCCAGGAAATAAAGCTGTGTACTTGAAAGACAGCCCTGGGACTCCCATTTTCTTGAAGACCAAGGCAAGCTAGACGACAATGTGATGAAATACATTTAAAATGCCACAATCACTGCAGGAGTTGTTTAGAGATTGATTAAGCAGTGCAGAGTGCAGAGGATCCCCGAGTAGACCAGAGTAGTCCCATGGAGCTGTGGTTCGTAGCCTGAGAGTCAGAAACCCCTGAGGTGTTGCCTGATAAGATGGGAATTTCTTATTTATGGCATCCTCAGACCTATAAAGTTTATTTCATATGACAATCTAGGAAGAATCACTCTGGTTGAACTACTCACAACCCCTATATCCTGTGAGGATGGGCCATTACTGTTTTAAGTGGTCACAACCCAAAAAGGTTTGGCTCTACACTGTAAAAAAAAAAAGGTCTGTAGATTTTACAGTGTTAAACTGCCAAATAATGACAGTAAAAGACCGTAAAATATGCCATGAAGTATGACTGTGTTTTCTTGCATTGTCATATTTCAAAACCTTTATTTTTACATAATTTTCAGGGAATTTATACAAAATAAAGCAGTATTTTATATCAGAGACCGTTAATTGTACAGTAAAACAATATTCAATGGCATATTTTACGGTCTTTTACTGTCATGGTTTGGCAGTTTTTCATCCTAAAATCTACAGACATTTTAAAATATGGAATAAAAGTCCAACCTTAAATGTGAAATCAACAATACTAATATCCTTTTACCGTAATATTAGAAAAGATTGTACTGTATTTATTACGGTAAAATTCAGGCAACTATAGCTTCCAGTTTTTTTACCGTAAAAACAACAGTTTCTTTTTTACAGCGTAAAGAGAGCTTATCTGAATGTTCACCCTTGAGGCTTTGCCTGGTCCTAACTTCTTCAGTTGGTCTGGGGGTTTAAACTTTGTACTAGGCTCAGGGTTACAATTAATTTAGATAAAGGACAAGCTAAGGGCTGGTTAGACGTGCCATTGTGACGGTTAGGGTTACACTTAGCCAGTGAGGGTCCTCACATGTGTATGTCAGTGCATTTACCTGTATTGGACGTGTTTGCTTGTCTAGTCACACCTTGCACTAATGTTTGAAACAGAGCTGTTCATTATTACACACAGTAGAAAAAGACAGTGTATGTATTTGTGCATGCACAGTTTTGTCTATCCAGAAGAGAAGTAGTTTCTAAATTGTTTTGGGATTATTTAAGTTTCTATTTTCATACACACTAAGTGAAGAGTGTGGACTTGGAGTGTGTGTTTGGTCAAAGGTGGGTGTTTGTATAAGCCTGCCCACTCGTACTGTGATTATATTGTGCATGTGTTCTGAAATGCTAATTTTGCGCTGTTGAAGCAGAATGTGTTGTGATATGAAATGCTAATACTGCTTAAGTGGCAGGTTGATATGGGACTGTGTGCATCATTATTTGCATATTTGGTGTGTATGTGTGTTATGTGTGTCTGCCTGGTATGCAAATGTAGCTGTGTCAGATGAAGTGTGGGGCTGCATGTTCACCTGCACCATGTTGTATGTCATACATTGCAGACAAGATGTGTGTGTGTGTGTGTGTGTTGTGACTCACAGTTACCTACCTAGAATTGAAATGTAGATATTAGATCTCTCTCTCTCTCTCTCTCTCTCTCTCTCTCTCTCTCTCTCTCTGTGTGATGGTTTGAGATGCTGATGTTCCCATTGGATAAATGAAATCTGTGTATGTGTGTGTGTGTGTGTGTGTGTGTGTGTGTGTGTGTGTGTGTGTGTGGGGGCTCAGAGCCCATGAAGGGGCAGACTGCAGGTATCCATGAATATTTTAATATTTTAGCCTCGTCTCACATTGCCTTTTGTCAAGCACCGATCTCACCACCTGCCACTCACAAGAGTAGGAAAGAAGGACGAGGATAGAGGAAGAAGGACAGCTAATGTCACCCTGAAAATGAAGAGAGAGACAGAGAGGGGAGAGGAGAAAGGATGAAAAAAGGAAGGATAGGGCCTGAATAAAGCTTTCATGTTCATTACCTCTGCCACTCACAAAAAGAGAAGAAGGTGCGTCTCTTGTTGTTGTGCAAGAGCCAAAAGTACCTCTGTAACCACCACTATCACTTACAGGGGGAAGAAAGGGTGAGAAAAAAGAGAGGGGGAAGAGTGAAAGCACCAGTACTGATAAAGTAAAGGTGAGGCTGGAAAGGAGGGAGTAAAGGGGGGAGACAGAAATGGAGAAGGCACCTGCTGCATTGAGCGTCACAGCTGGTGTTTGTTGGGTTGCAGAAAAGAGCAAGACAGACCAGCAGAGAGGAGTGAGGAAATTACTGGAAGGACGAGTCAGGAAAATGAAGGAAAGGACTGATTGATGTGTGAAGATGAGACACAGAGAGGAAAACGCTTTCCAAGACCAGGATGTGTGTCTGCGATAAAGTTTATACTTTAATGGAAGAGTCTTTTTTTATTTAATATTTGATCTGAGTTAGTGATCTTCAGTCTTCAAACAACATGTCGAGAGACAGGAAGTGACTTCTGTTCTGCTGTCAACGTACAGAAGGAGTGACAACTTACACCCATCACTGAGGTATATACACATTCTCTCACACACACAGAGCTTTTCATCAGTACTTCTAATGATGTGCCATTTATCTCCTGCCTTTTAACCTAATCTACATCTCTGGTTGGTTACATCTTTTTTTTTTTTAGAAACTTAAGATGTCCTTCACTTTAGAGGATTTTTCTTATCTTTCTTTCTTTATCAGAAAGGACAGAGCACTGACTTTTTTTCATATCCCTTTTCAAATTGTCACTCACACATTTGATCCTGAACTTAAAAAAAAAACTCTACACCTCCCTTTGAATGTGTCTATCTACAATCTGATGTGTTCTCTGTGTTAATGTGTTAAAAATGTCATTCTCACACTTTAAAGTTCATCAGTATTTAGTGGACTGATAGGTCATGGGTCAAGGAACAAGTGATTAGTGATAAAGAGTTCTGAAAGAGGATATCATTTAATATTAAAGTGGAAGATAAAGTAACAAGATTAAAGGTCTGCCGTAATGCTACTCGGGCTGTATTTACAGGCACAGTGGTGCATATACAGTTGCATGAAAAAGTTTGGGCACCCTTGACAATTGCCATTATTTTCATTCATAAATCATTGGGTGTTTGGGTCCACAACTTCATTTTGATCTATCAAATAACTGATGGACACAGTAATATTTCAGCAGTGAAATTAGGTTTATTGGATTAACAGAAAATGTACAATATGCATCAAAACGAAGTTAGACCGGTGCATAAATTTAGGCACCTTAACAGAAAAATCATATCAATATTTAGTAGAGCCTCCTTTTGCAAAAATAACAGCCTCTAGAGTCTAGACGCTTCCTATAGCCACTAATGAGTGTCTGGATCCTGAATGATGGTATATTGGACCATTCCTTCTTACAAAACATCTCTAGTTCAGTGAGGTTTGATGGTTCCAATCATCCCACAGATTTTCAATGATATTCAAGTCTGGGGACTTGGATGGCCATTCCAGAACATTGTACTTGTTCCTCTGCATGAATGCCTGAGTAGATTTTGTAGTAGAATCTTTGAGATAGCTTTTTGTAGCCTTCCCCTAAACCATAATGCTGAACAATCTTTGTTTTTAGGTCATTTGAAAGTTGTTTTGAGGCCCCCATGCTGCCACTCTTCAGAGGAGAGTCAAAGAGAAGAAGAACAACTTGCATTTGGCCGCCTTAAATACCTTTTGTCATGATTGGATGCACCTGAAGTTCAAGGCTTAATGAGCTCATCAAACCAATTTTGTGTTCCAATTATTCAGTGTTAATTAGTTACAGGTATTCAAAGCAACAAAATGACAAGGGTGCCCACATTTTTGCACAGCCTATTTTTCACATTTGATTTAATTTCATACAAATGAATATTACTAAAATCTGTGTCTGGAAAACAAACCAGTACTTAGCTTTTATGGGAAATGAATGACATGCCACTGTGATCATTTTCTGTGAAGACAATTATTATGCAACCTCAGAGGGGTGCCCAAACTTTTTCATGCAACTGTATCTAAATGCTAATGTCTGCATGCTAACATGCTCAGTGGCAATGCAAGCAGGACATGTTTACCATGTTTGTGTCAATCTGTTTAGTAGATGAATATTTAGAGTAGAAAATGTTCAGTAGACAATATTTAACTTTATAAAACTTTGAGCTGCTGGTGTTGCTAGAGTAAGAGAGTCAGTTGTGAAACAGAATAAATATTTATTTTTTTACTGTCAGGCTCCTGGATTGGTGATGTCACGTCAACGGCTGCCTCTGATTGGTTCATCTGGGAGCAAAACAACAGGTTATCAACTCATGACCCACTCACCTTTTCGCTGACAGAGGCTATTATGCAGCAGGAGGATGGAGGAGTACTCACAAGCATGTTTTGGAGAAACTTGATCATCAGTTAATGGGTGTCATTTGAAGTTTTATTGTTAGGGTCAAATCCTACAGGGGCTTTGACGTAAAATAATTTATACATTAATAAGCAAATGAAAATATATATATATATATATAATAATATATTTGTGATTATATCCAGTTTTTTCATTGTTTTCTTAATAGTGCCTGTGTAATACTTAAAATAAGTTTTGATTACTAGAATTACAGTATTGTACAGCTTCTTACATTCATTCAAAAACAGTTACAGTACAAAGCACCAACAAGATCAAAATTAATAAGTCTGTGTGAACAAAATATTGTGTTGACAAAATTGTGCAAAACAGTTTAATTCACCCGTTCTTGTGTTGCCTTGTAAACACTTTTATACAGTTTTAAAATATTTCATTACTGAATGTCGATTTATTCGGTCAACAGTTTGAATTAAGGTTCCGCCTCTGATCAACCAGATGGCTGAAGGCACACTAATTAATTCTCAATAATTGCCTCGCAGGAAAGAAGATCTTAACAGCTTTATGCTCATCTCATCTGCTGTTGGCCTTTAATATCTACACATACAAAGAACAAAACATTTATATAGAAGAGAACTGCACATGCAGCAGTCTTCCTCTTTCATAACAAATAACTTTGCAGGCCTTCATCTAAATTTCAACAGCTCCAGGCAAGTATATTATTATTATTATGGTTAAAGGATCAGATATAAATGTTATTATTTCATCATATTTTCCCAAGCTGATGCTGCTGTTTGTAAAAATATTATGTATATAAACTTGTCTTGTCAGCTAAAAGTGGATCTGCAGTAAAGAACATGAAGTCCTTCTAGCTGCAATATATCGGCCAAATACATTCCTTATCCCAATAATACAGATGCATTGACCATATCTATTTTTAGTTTTACTATTAGGCATGTAGCAATTTCACGCAAACAGTGCTGAAGTTTTGACTATGACAATGATATCCCACAATTTAATCTAATACAAATACCACAATTAAGTTTAAAATGGGCAAGAGCATTCTCAAACTGGAGTTTAATGTCGATGTTTGTACCATTTCCTGTTAGTATAAAATAAATAATAGTGCACTGTGAACCACATATTGTATTTAGCATTATATAATATGGAATTAGGATACAACATTGATATTATGTCACATTACTATTTTATATCCCTGCTCCTTGAGGAACTTTCTTTGTGCTGCTTTAAAACTGCCATCAGGAATGTAAATGGGATTCAGTGTATCTTGCTCAAAGACACTTCATCAGGACAGATGTTTGCTTCCATGGGATTTTAAGCCAGATCACCACAGTTTAACTATGCTTCATTGTGTGTTCTTATTTGTTTCCTCTGATCTCGCCTGTCTTACCACAGCCAAGCCACCTCTCTCCTCTCCGGCTCTCCATCAGGCTAAGCACCGAAAACGCAACCAGCGTCAAACATCATCATCCTCTTCCTCCTCTCATCCTCGTCCAGGGCCTCCCTCCATCCTCCTCTCAGACACAACCATGACACCTTGGGGAGGTCTGGCTCTCTCCGAATCCTCCTTTACCTCAATCCCTCCACCTCCTCCTCCACGGCCTCCTGCCCCTCCACCTCCACCCCCTCCTGCTCCTCAACCCACACCATCCACCCCTTATCGTGGGAGACAGAATGTCGAAGTGGAGGAAGTTTCAAGTTCCAGTTTTAACTCTGAGGTCCCATCTCCATCTGCTGCAGTCCATCAGGACAGTGCAAGTACGGCTGGAACAAGAGCCAGAGTCATGTTCTTGTATGACAGTTTAGATATTTCTGTCTGTTTAATTTCTGTCTGTTTATTGTGTTTTTTGCCTTTTCTACTTTTTTCTAATTCTGTAGTGTATGCCACACTTTCCTCTGCTGCTGTAACAAGTAAATTTCCCCATGGTGGGATGAATAAAGTATATCTAATCTAATCTAATCAGTTTTTAAAATAATGTCAGCCTAGTTTATGTTTTCATTTCTGACGTAACGTTTACAATGCCTCACAGGAAAGGGAGAGTTAAATGCAGCTTATAACCAATATTACCAAATATTCTTGATCTTTTTTCTCAACCTTTCTCTAGTTTAGAAGAAAATGTGTTCAGGTACACGTAAAGACTAAAAGATATGCACACTTACAACATAAGCCACATGATTTATTAAACACTATGTCAAACAGGATAACACGAGCTGCACTCACGTAGCTAACAATCATAACTAGCTAACTGTTAGCTATAGCTAGCTAATCCTAGCTAGGTAATATTAAATAGATAATGATAAAATATTTTGTTTTCATAATGGGTGTTTGAATGTTAGCTGACAAACACACTAGCTAAGATTACATTAGGACTAGCTAATGGACTGGTTTCACAGCAGAAACTTACAGGTGAATCAATGATAGCTGCATTCCACTTGGGAGAAGTCTATGTGCTTGTTCACTGTCACTGGGGCACTCAGTGTTTTCTCTGCTGTGACAAGTCAAAATGTCGACCAATCCATTTGACTGGATTTGTCTCACAGAAGTCATTTTAACATGTTACAGTAGGAAAAGCACAGGTGCGAATAATTAAATTAATGTTGGCTTAATTCCATTTAGATGTTTCATTTTCAGAGATCTGGTTTTGTGCATGTTAACTCACTCATCAAGTCACTGTCACTGTCATGACTTACTGGGACAAATCAAACTGAGCTATATTTAATGTTATTAGACACACCTGTGCTATTCCAACCTGGCCTCTTCACTCTAAGTACAAATAAGATGACTTTACGCTTTTAAATTGTGGTGCAGTGCTGAAGCCAAAGTCCAATTTTGCATGCAGGTGATTCACCAAACCTCTGTGGAGCCTTTCACTTGTCATTTTATGAGTTTTGGAAGTGCAGAAATGGAAGAAGCCAGGTAAACTTCATCATTGTGGTAACAATATTAACAGGTGGTTGTCAAAATGTTGCAGTTCGGTACGACTTTGTTAGATTTAGAAAAAGATCAGATCACATAAGTTAATACTTAGTCAACACCAACTTGCATGAGCCATCAATCCTCCATATGCAGACTTTGTAACTCTTTATACAACACCACCTCACAGAGGTTAATGGGAAGGATTGGCATATTACCTGCCTGCAATTTGAAAAGTGCAAAGTCATGTTATTCATTTGGTTTGGAGAGGCTGGGCTGGTTTTTCCTTCTATGACAGATTAAAATGTTGGCCATGGTTGAAGGCTTTGTGAGGTTTGTGTGCAGCTAAAGTAGTTTTATCTTTCACTTAAGTGCAACCTTCCACTTTCAGGTTTTTGATGTCCTTTTTCATAGTTTTGTGATAATGTCTGCATGTGGCATTCGTGGCAGTGTTTTCTGTTTAGAAGTCCACTTACTAGCTTTCTGGAGCATTTTATGGTTATATTTTTATTCCTAACATTTTCCTTCACTTCCCCCATGCTTATCTCTATCTGTCTCTGCAGATGGAGGGGTTAGAGAGTTGCGGACGAGGGGGGGGCGGGCGAAGGTGTTGCCCCAGCATCGGGTGCCCCGTCCTCCCCGCCTCCCACCACTGCGTCCTGTCACTAACCTCAGTTTCTCGCGGAGCTTCACCTTTTCTTTCTTCGAGCTGCCTCTGCACCAGACGCCTCGCTGCCGCGCTGAACGCATCAAAAACCTCATGCTGCTTTTGAGACAGCTACACTACTGAAGAATCAGTGCTGCATGGACAGTTGACAGTTGACAGTTGACAGGAAGCTTTCCTCAAATGTATTATTTTATTTTATTAGGGCTGTATTTTAACCACCACTGTCAAATCAAGAGTGATGAGGATAGATAGATCAGTGTGTCTTATGTTCTGAAATACTACATTTTAGATTTGAACTTTTAAACATTTTGACCTTTTTTGCCCAGTAAAGATGAATACCTCCTCTATAAAATAAAGTTGCTGACAAAACTTTGAGAAGTTGACATCTTATTCTTTAATGTTGTGTTGAAGTTTCTGTAAGGATAATTTAATGACTTGAGGATTATTCAAATTTCTTCTTGTGGTGAGATTAAAAGGACAATAAAAACGTGTAAAAAGCATGTGTTTTTCTTTTTCTTTTATTCTCTTTGGCTTCCTCCCACTACATGTGCCTCTCATTCTTCATTCCTTCATGTCAGTCATTAAATCAATTTCACATTTTCTCAGTTTAATGACTTTCAAAAATGGGAAAAGTGGAATATATTAAACTAGATCAAAAGAGAGAAAATAATTATCTTTCTGATTTACTCTCTTTCTTTGTGTGTGTGTGTGTGTGATAGAGGGAGACTTTGTCTCTGTCTCCCTCTTTCACACACACACACACACACACACACACACACACACACACACACACTCATTCACACTGCATCTCTGAAAGCTGGGCTGTGATAATAGAGCCATTCAGGCGTACTGAAAGGGGGGGTGAAGGGGAGGAGAAAAGGGGCTGTAAACTCGCTGTAATGTGCAGAGTTCAAGGCTGTTCTCTACCTTCCCGTGACTCACGTGTGAGAGCTGTGTGTGTGTTTGCGTGTTATCCTCATACATGCACACTGTCGCACATGTGAACTCTTTGTTCTAGTGCGGCTTCATGCTGATACAGATTCGGTCAGTCACTGCTTTGGTTATCTATACAGTAACTACTACTCGTCCTTTTTCTTTGTCCTCTAACTTACATACAAACATTTTACATACATAAAGAAAAGTGCAGGAGACACATTAAACACACCCTGTATTGAAACAGGAGAAAAGCTGTACTATCAGTAATCTTTGACATTGATTTCAGATGGACAGCGTTGATGGAAGTGGCCTTCCTCACAACAGGCAGCCTCATCTCGCTGTTGCCCTGGACAAATCACAGCTGGATGTCCTTGGGGAGCGAGTAGAAAAGAAGTCCCTGTCATTTTTGGAGAGGGTGAAAGCACGATGTCGGTGAGTCAAAGGATAGGTTTTAGTTTTTGGCCTTGCTACATGCCAGTTTGGGCCTTATCCGGTTTTGAGGGCTAACAGATCTATCTGAAGATAAATGGCCTATAACCCTGTGTGTGCATATGTGTGTGTGTTTCTCCAGGTGTTCTGGTCCCAGGTTGAAGAGCTTCCTGCTGGGCTTTTTTCCTATCCTGTCATGGCTACCTCACTACTCCATCAGAGAAAACGCCATTGGAGACCTTTTGTCTGGAGTCAGTGTTGGGATCATACAGCTGCCACAGGGTGAGAATGCAGCACCAGATGATAATTACATGTAGTCTAGAGTCTTAATGAGGTTTGAACACCCACAAGCTGCCATAATATGATCCAACAATAGGTCATCTGCAGTGTATTTTACAGCTTAAAGGCATAAACATGAAAAACATTAAATCTTTTCCGCTTGACTGATAGCTATGACTACAGATAAGAAAGGTGCAAGCTGAAACAATATAAAAGCGTACCACTGGATGAATACATATGCATAATGTAGCAACTCCAGCTGCAATATATAAGTATACAATACAAAGGTGATGGCTGGTTGGTAGGAAGAGAATGTTTTATGAGTACAGAGACTTTGAAATTCTTTTTCACACATAGCCACCACTCAAATAATGATGGTTTAATACACACTAGCTGTTCATTTAAGGCACACTTCTCACCTTCACCTCTCCTCCTCTATCCCAGGTATGGCGAACGCCATGTTGGTGGGAATTCCTCCAGTGTTTGGTCTCTACACCTCATTCTATCCTCTGATCATCTACTTCATCTTTGGCACTTCCAGACACCTCTCCATTGGTGACTATCAGTCCTTATTTTTCTGGAAGGACATCCATATTTAGAAACTACTTGGCGCAGTCCTCCACAGCTTAAGTGCCTTGCAAACAAAACGCAACCTGGTGAAATTCTCGTATAAAAATCTTAGAGCAGTTCTACAATAATCTGAGCTTCTTATTTCTGTTGCGGTTTAATCAAGGCTAGAACACAATGCGACACACACAATATAAATCCATTAGATAACCCTTGAACCTAGTCACTTAATCAGTGAGTTAAAGACTTCTGTGTTTATTTATGTGTGACAGGTTCGTTTGCCTTCCTGGCCATCATGATTGGGTCTGTGACAGCTAACGTGGAGTTGCTTAGCAACGGTGTTGAAGAGAGTCAGATTGATATGGAAGCAGCCAAAGTGAACGTGGCTATACAGCTCACCTTTCTCTGTGGCCTCATACAGGTACACACACACACACACACACACACACACACACACACACACACACACACACAATAGACAATACATGGACAAACAGTATGCACACACATACTAACACTCCCCTCTGACCTCTGGCCCCATTTTGGAGGGGGAGGTGCAGGGGAGAAAGACATTTTCCCGACAGACATCCACTAAAGGTCGGTGTATATTACTTTTAGGAGGGTCACTGAGAAAAAACACCCCAATAACAGTCCTAGAGTTTGACCTTTCCGGTCTGACACTTCAGGTTAGAGGACAGGTGTTCACTAATGCCAAGCTAGTAATGTTGTCTGACCTATTGAACAGAATCAGTGTTAATTTAGAAGGATCCTTTAAATCAGACCTCATCAATCTGATTCATTTGCCACCAATTTTGGTTAAAGTTGCATAGAGCCATCATCTGAGTTATTGTGTTATTGTGTGCTAATTTACTGATTGCACCAGAGACTGCTGAGCCTGGTCTGTATACACCCATAACATTACTCACATTATTTATATTTATGTTAAAACTATAAGTTCAAAAAGACTGTGGTATAGTGACAACATTTAAAACAGAATCAGTAACTTCCCACGCTGTCTATGCTTTATAAGTTACAGTTATGTAAGGAAATCTCAGAATCATGTATTCACTGTTTAAGCCAGGTTTCTGAAGATATTGGGGTCAGTCTGTGACTGACTGTAAATTGATTACACAGACTTCTGCATTAACTCCAGGCATTTTCTGGATTTCAAAGTATTTGGATTAAATAAGACATGCCCAGAATCACAGGAGGGTTTATTCGCAAGATGACAGCCTGGAGCTTGTTTGGGGTTTGGGTTTCATAATTATAAAATTTTTGGGTTTATAAGAACTTGTACAAGAAATAGGCTGGTGGTGTTTACAAGAGCCAGTAGTGATTAATACAAGAATGTCAAACACAGGAGCAGAGTGAGAATGAAGGGCAGAGGCCATTTGGATGTATAATTGTGTCAGACCTAGCATTAATCACAGATATTTACCAAAACTAATCCGTGTGTGTGCAATCCTTCAGCTCCTGCTGTACCTGCTGGGTGGAGACGGTGTGTGTCGCTGGCTGTCTGATCCTGTAATCAGAGGCTACACCACAGCAGCAGGTCTGCATGTGGGCGTCCTGCAGCTGCCGCTGATGACTGGGATACCTGCACAGAGATACACTGGACTACTGCCTTCAGCTTGGGTCAGTTAAAACACACACATGTACACAAGCACATGCAGTCATGTCAACAAGCTTCAACACTCCTGTAGTATCCTTGGGCAAGACTTTGAATCCATACCATCCATCCTGTTATGTGGCTGGTCTCTGACCTCTGTGGTGGATCTCAAAGCTAGTCTCTCTCCCTCTGGTGATGAGATTCATCAGGTTTTGTCATGTGGGTTTAATCAGTCTACCTGTAAATCTAAAATGTGGTTATTATATTAGCTATATCGATTGTACTATCTTGTAAAATTTTAGCATCAGTTTCTTGATTTTATTCTTGAGCTGATTTGCTCCTGAACAGCCAATATCATAATTGTACAGACATTCAAATAAAATTTAAATCAGATTGTAATTGGTCTATTCGTGACTGGAAGCATATGTGTTTTATCCTGTTTCAGATAGCAATGAATAGAAAGTGAAATATGATCTGACTGCAGTTCTGAGGTTAAAAGGTAGCATGTAACATTTTTGCAGGGAAGGACCCCGGACTGGAGTTTAAGGGTTACAACTTGGAGGGTCAAATTCAAACTACAAGCACACTGCAGGCCAGAGGTTGACAATAATGATGATTTGTGGTTGTTTCATCGAGCTGAAGGTCATATCTGATGTCCTGGTTCAATACTGGACTATCTACTGGACTCACATTACCCTCTGAAGAATTGAAATATCTCGGCAAATATCTTGGCTACCAGACCCTGTCCTGTCTACCCCCCCTTGTCATATTATATGTATTATGTATGGACAGACTGGTGTTGCAATTTCGTTGTACTGTACTTGTACTGCTACAATGACAAATAAAGCTTCCATCCATCCATCCATCCATCCATCCATCCATCCATCCATCCATCCATCCATCCATCCATCCAAAGTGTTGCCTTGGCAATTAAAATCCCCTTCAGACTTTTGCAGGGACTGCTGCTACTGGCTTTTTATTCTTGGCACTCCATAGGGCAAATTCAAAGGTAGCGCCAAACTCCTTCAAGGATGAACCTTGTCACCTTGACATGGACAGGATTTCAAGGTCTTGCTTGGATTTGGAAGGTTTTTATCAGTTATTTGCAGATAGTGGTTTTCCTCCAGCTTCACTGGACCATGACTTCTGATATGCAATGGAGGGGTTCACACCTGAAAATTACACCTCCAGGTCTAAGGATTTAACTGACATGGAGGTGTATGAGGGCACTAGCAGATGTTCATTTACAGTATTAGTAGTTTTTAGTTAAATATGGTAGTTGTATTTTTTGCTTTTAAAGACCAAACAAATTGTTTGAAACTGTGTGTTCCAGGTTTTAAAGGATGTTCTGCATGGAGTGACCGATGTTGTACCAGGAACTCTGTCAGTCTCCGTGGTTTCCATGGTGATACTCTTTGGAGGCAAGATGCTGAATGAGCGCTTTAAGAACAAGCTGCCTGTGGTTATACCGTGGGAACTTATATTGGTGAGGGATGCACACACACACACTTACTTGTAGACTCATGCCCATAAGATGAAACCCAGATGTACAGATGCCACAGTGATGAAGTGGTGAATGACTCATTTACTCATAATTATATAAAAATCTGTTTTTAGCTCCAAAACCTCAATCAGTTATATTTATTAAAGGAATGATCACTTATTTTAGTTACTGTAATGTAAATGAAAAAACATTTTATATATTTATATTATCTTTAAATTCCAAAAGTGTGTTTTTAGTATAATCAATCTGATAAACAAGACAGATTAATACAATCTTGAACCTATGAAACCATAGCAAGATTTTTAATGTGGAGGTATGGTAAACAGAAATGCCAACAAACTGGAGACATCTGAAAGGTCATCTTTAAACCTTTTCCATAATCCTGTGGGATCACGTCATGATAGGAAAATGGCTTTCGACCCACCGCTATTGGCTGTGGATCTGTGAACAGACAGTAGCTGATTCTGATAATATATCTGCTTGTGTGCTTCCATGTGCATGTGTATGAACAGACTGATTGATCTGACATTTAGATCTAAAATACTGTATATTGTTGTTTTCCAAACTGGACCATTTGTGCAGAAAAAGTCACAGCCATTGTTTTGCTCCTACAGATTGTCTTGGGCACCATCCTGTCAGTGCAGATGGATCTGACTGGACAGCACAGAGTCCAGGTGGTGGGACACATACCCAGTGGGTCAGTAGAACTGTATCTGTTTTTCCTTGTCATTCAATTTGATATATATATATATATGTTAACCAATATTAAAGCTCTATGACTCTTCTCTCTTCATCTTTCTGACCTCCTTCTAACCTCTCATTCTTCATACTTCTGCTCTCATCATAGAAAATAAGCCAGTTAGCTTTATTACGTTTCCTTGATAGCTTTAAGAGAATGTTGTGTGTATGTGATGAGTTATTCATGAGGTATGAATTACATTACTTTTCATTATGCTATATATTTTTATTTCTTTTTCTAATGATCAATTAGTCATTCAGTAGATCAAGCTGTCATTTCTCCTTCTTTCCTCCTCATCCTCCTCGTCGTCTCTAGACTGTCTCCCCCAGTCCTTCCCTCTCTTTCTCAGGTCAGAGAGCTGTTTGTTCCAGCTTTATCTCTGGCTCTGGTTGGATTCAGTTTCCACTCAGCCTTGGGCTCAGTGTTTGCCCGCAAACACGGCTATTGCGTGGACCTCAGTCAGGTACATTTGCGGCAGTTTTAACCACATTTCAGCTGAGATTGAGCCTTTGTTGTATGTTCTGCTTTTTTAAATAGCAAAAAAAATAGTGCATAATCATGCACAAGTGCATAATCATTAAACATGTAATATGTAACTTAAGTACACATTGTACAAATTGAAGAAAACAAACAAAATTAATCACATGATCCTGGAGTCAGAAAACAAGAAAATATAAATTATATAGATTCAGTGATGCAACAGGGCTGCCATTCCATTTTCACCACTGATTTTGACTGGTACAAAGTCACAGCTGACACTCTCTATAAAAACTGCTGCAGGGATAACTCTGTCAGTCAGAATTTGCTCTATGTCAGTTTATCTAAGTGAAAGACAAACAAGAAGAACAAGGTCTGGTTAGATGAACATAGTCCAATCAATGATCCTTCATTAACAAAGAGCACAGCAATAGGATGTCGATTATAGAACAGTTTAATGCATATTATGGATGAAGGTAAACCAAGATGATGTAGGAGTGATGATGGAAAGGAGGTGAGGCTTGAGGTTAACTAGAGACTATAGGCTAGAGATTAACAAACCCCTGATTTAGTGCCTTTATCTTAAATCAGAAAATTATTATATTATCATTATTATATCATGCACCCCACCACAGACCATGGCCTTTTAAACCCTGAAATAATGTTTTTTTTCTTTCTTTTTTCTTTCTTTTTTATTATTAACCTTATCCCAAGATATTATTTTAAATGCTGAAAAGATAAAAACTTGATAACCAACAAACTTTTCAAAATTCAGTTTTATTTGTCTTTGCTGCAGGAGCTGTTGGCTCTGGGTTTGTGTAACGCCATTGGAGGAATGTTCCAGTGTTTTGCCGTCAGCTGCTCTTTCTCTCGCAGTATGGTCCAGGATAGTATTGGTGTCAAATCACAGGTACTGTATTATAAACATATATGCATTATACATAAAAACCCAGACCCACATTTGTTCTGTGGACTGTGTAAGGAAGCAGTGTCAACCAATATCTATTTTTTTAAAACTTGTAACCGTCTGTTTTCATTTTCTTATTGTCCTCCTGTTGTATTTTAATCTCTTATTTTAGATGGCAGGTTTGGTATCATCTCTGATGATTCTAACTATCTTGTTGAAGATCGGTCACCTCTTTGAGCAGCTGCCAAAGGTAAAGTGCATATGAGATAACAAGTGTTATTTATGTGCATCATATAAGTTGTGAAGCAAGGGTTGAAATCACCAGAATCTCACCTATTCCATCACTGGACCACTAAAGACTCACATGATGCACAAAAGAGAGAACAAAACAATCTACAGACAAATGCCCAAATGTTGTTGGTAATCCTCCAGTCAGTATGGCTTTCCATAAGGAATTAAAGAGCCTCTCAGTGAAGATGTTTTAAGAAATGTCAAGTCATGCTCCATCTGGACCAGACTCACAGTCAGGATGACTCATGTGTCTTAGCCAGTATTCAGATAGGCATTACTGTGTGTTCCAGGCAGTGTTGGCAGTGATCATCGTGGTCAACCTGCAGGGGATAATGGCTCAGTTCAAAGATGTGTGTGTGCTCTGGAAGTCTGACAGATTAGACCTGGTGAGCTAGACTCTCTCTATCACACACACACACACACACACACATACCATTATTCAAGAATAGCATAGAAACAGTTAACAGTACCAGCCTCTGATCCTGGTCCTCTCTCCTCCCTCTTCTCCTTCAGCTGGTGTGGGTAGCCTCGCTGATTTCCACGCTGATCTTTAACCTGGACCTCGGTCTGGCTGTGGCTGTCGGCTTCTCTCTGCTAACACTCATCTACAGGACACAACAGTCAGTAAATATAATTGAATGTGGCAGATTGTTGCACAGTGCAGACAGATGAAGCTCTGATAGTACACAAATCCACATGTACTCTTCAGTATCCCGTCAACCACACTAATCTGATTTGGAAGTCTACACCTGTCCTGTAGTTACATAATGTCATTATTTCTACAAGTTATTATTGTTTGCTTAGTTTTATTGTATTACACTGTCACCTCACAGAACCCTAGCTGTGGAGTTTACATGTACATCCCCGTGTCTGCGTGGGTTCTCTCCTACAATTTAAAAACACGTTGATTAATCGATGACTCTAAATTGCCCGTAGGGGGGAATGTGAGCGCAAATGTTTATTTGTCTTTATGTATCATGTGATGAACTGCTCAATTTCAGTGAAAGGTATGACTCTGATAAGGATAGGCAGTTATGTAAATTGGAGGATGGATTCAAAACATTGGCAGTTTATGACACGACATATGTGACAGGCAGACAAACTGCAGGGAACACAGATTACAGGAAAAGCTTTACATTACTACTGTTCAACATAAAGAGGGGTTACTTTATAGTACACATCCAAGGGAAGGCTTTGTACCTGAAGGCAAACATTTTACGATAGCACTATAGATTATATAAACCAGATGTTTTTAAAATAAAACAACAACAACAACAACAAAAAGAAGCAATGATGATTTTAGACACAATAGATCAAAGTTGCATGGCTATGGCCATATTTTCTAAAAGAAACATCAATGTATCACAATTAATGTAACACTCGCTCAACAGCGTGTATATTTACTTGTTTATACTGTCTGTCTGTCTGTATTGGGACAAAGACTCTGAATTGTGTTATATATGCATTGAGTGTTAAAGGGGTGTTTGTCTTGTCTTGACTCATCAGTTCATTGACTCATTTCTTCAGATTTTTGTGATACTTCTTAAAAGTTTTGCTTTTACTTCCCTCTTCTCACTCGTCTCCTTGCACTCTCATTAATATTCCACTCTGTCTCTCTGCTGTCTTTCATCTCGTCCTCGTCTTCCAGCTCCTCCACTGTTGTTTTGGGTCATATTCCTGGTACAGACTGTTACAGAGATGTGGGACTCTACACTGAGGTAAACTCAATCTGTCTCATAAGTCTTATTACAACAAGTTTTTGAAAACTGAAACTGTTTGATTAAAAGTTTGATGTTGCACCAAAGTAAGTTGTGTAAAGTCCTGAGGAAATGACATGAAACACAATCCAACCAAACAGCGCTTTGAACACACGCACTGAATTGTCATCATGTTTCTAGCTGTCTGTCTTCAGACTTCATTAAGTTTACATTCATTTTATCTTGTTTGGGTATACATCCTGTTAGAGCTATAAAGAAGAGGCCATAAAGAAAATGGATGACATCACTTATATAAATTCCTGGATGTTACTGCTTGCTGTGATCTCTTTGTTATCCAAGTCTGGAAATCCACATTTGGGTTTTTTTTAATTGGGAACAAAACATACATGAGAAGTGAAATTTGCTTGTTTTGGGAAAAAAATATTGACTTTATACCTCATTGACATTTGTACTGACCAAAATAAAATAATTTTCTTGGAGCCAGCATCTTGTGGCCATTTGAGCAATTTAAAGTACTTCACACATTGCATATATTGTAATGTATAACATTTTAGTAGTTTTAAGTACTTTGTACTTTGCAATTTATGAAATAGGCTTATTTTCTTTCTTACCAAAGTTAGATGAGAAGATTAGAAGATACAGATTAAACAAATCAGATACAACATTCATTAAGGAGCTTTAGAGGTGCTGGTAGCTGGATTTTTTAAACTTTGGACAGCACAGCTTGCTCCACCTGCTCCCAGCTGTTGCTCACGTTGCTCAAAAATAAATCTTTGGCTGAAACCAGAATACACTACTGTTATTAAAGTATAACTACTTCCACAATAACATATTGGTATGGAAAGTAATAATCGGATCATCTGAGAATGAATGCACGGAAAAAGTCCAAGGACTAATGTCTGTCAGCCCGTCTAATTTACCAATAATATGAAGTTTCACGTGTGAATTTAATAACGTGATGATTCATAATTGGGCAGCAAGCCATTATACAACTGCAGTATGCCAAGACCTGACTCTGTTGATGCTTTACTGATTGGTGGAAATGAATTACTCTGACCTTACATGACTCCTGATAATCTTTGCTAAATCCAGGCTGTGGTCTAGCATATCTATAATGCCATCAATGTGAAACACGGTTAATAACAAATTTTCCACAGCTTGTCTTGTATCTGCGCATGAAACACATCCTGATTTCAACTAAATCTCCGCATCTGTTATTTAAATGTGATGCAAATTCAAATAGACACAGCAAGCATTTGATGGTTACCAATGTACTGGATGTAGATCAATGTCAATCTGAATAAATGCCCGTTTTTTTGCATGATGATGCGATGATAAAAGTTGTTCCTACTGTTTATATTAAAACAGGTTTGGAAATGATTCTGAATAATGATATGCCAGCTTTAAAAACTTTAAGGACTTTAAATTACAACATATAAATTAACACAATGAGTTCTCCAGTGAACTTCAGTCTTTTAGAAACTTAATGAACTAGTCTGAACGGTACAACTGTCACGCAGCCAAAACACACTAAAAATAATTCCCTGGCTGAAAACCACCATCTGCCACACATCAAAACACCAAACTGTCGCCAAAGGCAATCTGTCTAGTCTCTGAGCATCAGTGAATTCTTGTCAACTTCTTGCTCTCTGTCCCCTTTTCTTGATTCTCTCCTCAATCTGTTACACTGCTGGCGGCTGCACAACTCCCTTCTGTGTACTTTGTCATGTATCTATCATGCATTAGTGATGGTGGCAGTCTTTGCTGAAGTTGTGTACTTATTCTTTTTTATTTTCTTTGATCCCACACTGTAGGGCCAGATTTGTTAACTAAAACAGATGGTCCATTGTAAATTCTTTTTGCATTTGCACTAATTAAATTGCGTGTACGCTCTTTACTTAGTTAAAATAAAAATGGGTTCAATAGTAATTGCAATCTCTCTCTCTCTCTCTCTCTCTCTCTCTCTCTCTCTCTCTCTCTCTCTCTCTATATATATATATATATATATATATATAATACCAATTTGTTAACTCTGCTGCTGGTTTAATTTCTCTGATTGACAGTTGGTGCTGTTAATGAGCAAAAAGTGCAACAATGTGCTGGCAGGCAGTGAAGGAGAAGACTGCTAACAAGCAAGCATGTTACAGGATGTAATCAATGCACAATTTAAGATATTTAGGTATTTGGTGTCTTATAAGTCCATGTGGTCTGGGTACTTTAATGTACATGGCACACTAACTGTTCAAAAATGTTGGTGTAGTTTGATGTTAGGTCAAGCAGCAGTTATCTTTGCTCAATTTGCGCACAGCCACAGACTAAAAAAATCCATTTTCTTTCAAGTTTGGTTCTTTATAGTGTTTATAGACATTTGTCTTGCAGCAGAGCACAGAAAACAATACAACAGTACAATCTACAAAAAACTGTATTTTTATAGATTAGATAAGATAAAGTGCCAATGCACTAAGAGTGAGCAAAAAAACAGGTACATGATAACAATTACATTTTGTGCATGTTAAACATGTGCATTGCACTAAGAGACAAAGGGAAATTGAAATCTATCTAATCTAATCTTTACCTCGGGAACCCTGAACCTACCATAATACCTGCCGATAAAAGATGTCTGATAGGAAGGACTGCTGCTTGCTAATGATCTTGCTTACCACCTTAACAATGTTACCCAGTTTGTTTTTGACATTTAGGTTGCCATACCAGGATTCTAGTGAAAAGGTTCAAACGTACTCAATCTACAAAATAGCATCAGTAATTTATGGTCAGCATCAAAGACATTAAGTCTCTGTAGGAGATACAGTCCTTGCTGGCCTTTCTTGTCAATGGATGTGCTAAGATACTTGTAGCTCTCAACTATATTGACTCCATGACCTTTGATTGTCTGGGTGAGGATGATGCTAATCTTCTAAAGTCAATGGCCATGGCTTTTGTTTCAGAAGTATTCAGCCACAGAAAATGATCATCACACCAGTGTCCAAAGTTACAGTCTTTAATACAAGATTCACACTTTTGTCCCACCACAGCTTGAGACACTGTCCAGGATAGCACAAAGACAAAGACTATAACTTTGGATGATACCCACTTTATATGACTAGCTTCAGATAAACTATAGAATACATTTTTGCACCGGGAAAGACTGTTTTTTAACTTAGATATTTGTTTCTAAATATCCTCTTTGTATCTGAAATTGTAATCAATATGTCTAAATAAATGTTCTTAGAAATTACAAACAACATCCACTTGTTTGAGGTCTAATGTTAGTTTCTGTAAGCGCACCAGACAGCCGTTGCAGATTCTGACCTTCTGTCCAGGGTGTCACTATTGTGACAGTTATTTACTGTAGGTAGTGTACAATGTTAAGACATGTACTGTGTGTGTGTCTGTTGTTTTGTTTTTGTAACAGGCAAAGCAAGTTCCTGGCATGACTATACTGTCCTATTCCAGTCCTATTTACTTTGCCAACTCTGAACTGGTCTTCACAGAGACAAGAGAGGTGCCAACACACACACACACACACACACACACACACACACACACACACACACACACACACACACACACACACACACACACACAGGGTGGACTGTGATTGACAAGAAGAGAAAAAATAGAGCAGTGAGGGATTAGCATCAGTAAAAAAAAAAAAACATGATTTGAAATTGTGTTTACTAGAATAAATGAATGCAGATTAGCAGCAGGTCATCAGTTCATCTTCTCCTCCTCTGGTTAGAATAGAAAAAATGCACAAGGATGTTTGAAAAAGTTCTGCAATACACCATGTATTACACAGCAACTGATGAAGTTATAAACAATTTTTTCGACTTGTCTAGACGGTGAGTCGTGGTCAGAAGGAGAACCTAGCCGCAGTCCACACTGTTACCTCTTTCTCCTCATCTTCTTCAGCCCAGACATCGACACACACTCATTGCTTGGTTCTGGATCTCAGCTCAGTTAACTTCATGGACTCTGTGGCAATGACAGCACTTTGCAAGGTGAGGAGAGAGAACTGCCTGAAATGCACTGTGTTAACTCATCTTCAGTTTAATTTTGGCTACATTACACCAACACTAACCAACCAATCATCATCACCAGCATTGTTTTGGTGTGTGGCAATCGTTAGTGTGGCATTTAACTGCTCAGACCATCTGTCAATCAGACAGTGTGGGAGGTGCTGTGGCTCCTTTACCTGGAATTTCCTTTTCATTAACTTTGGGTTTGTGCAAGTGTTGTAGTCAGAACCAGCTAAACCAAGACCAAGACCAAGACTTGGACCAAGTAAAAGGCAGGGCGAGACAGAGTCAAGACCATAACCAAAGAGTATTTAGCGTACTTATGTAGCTAACATGTGGCTAATATTCGCCATATCACTTTGGGTGAGGATCACAGACACTGACACAAAGACACTGTTTTACAGATATAGAGATATCTTTGAAGTTTAGGAAGTCACTTTCTAGCAGTGTGTGTGAAGGAGTGCAGTGACAAAGAAAGGGGTCAAGTTATTGGTGTCATTCGAAGCAAGACGTTTTACCTAGTTCATATTCATTTCTTTTTTTAATGACCTGCTTGATAAAATTTAAGTTTAATTTGTTGGAAGAACTTTGCAGCTATTGGCTTGTGGTCTTGGTGTTTAAACCGCTCTGTAACTACAAACAGTAGACAGTTGTAGAACAAAGTATTTTCAGTTATTTATGAAACTGTGGCAGGACAAACTTGACATTATTAAGGGGACCATATTACACTGGTGATATCCCCACAGTTGTGGTCTTGACCAGTCTTGAAATGAAATCCTGAGTCTTCTTTGTCCAAGACTGAGTCAAGACAGAGTAAAAATGCAGTCAATTCCGAGACCAATCTCGAGTACTACAACACTGGTTTGTGCAGGTGTTGCTCTTCTCTTTGTCTCTCCAACAATGTCAACACGTAATCTCTCCTAGTTAGACAAAAAACTATGGAAACATTTTATACTAGGAAAATAACAGATGAAAAGTTATGCATGATAAAAATAAAAAAATACTGTGGCAAGTCAAAACTAGACATACTACAAGTCACTTACTATTTTCTTAGTTGATAGGGCATGTTTAGAGATACAAATGCCATAAACTGTCAAAAAAATGCTGAAAACCTCTGATGATGTATCATGTGACATTAGAAAGTAGCAAAGCAGATGTACATTTATTTGATGTGGTGGTTTATTGCTTTGCATGCTGGCTGTACTACATGACCAGATGCTGAAGATTTACATTTCTGAAAGATTAATCTTTGATAACGTGAAATACAACCTCCCTTTATGTAAAACAAAACAGTGAAACATACTAGTGTAGCACAGAGATTTTAAGACATTGTTTTAAGTCACTTGTACAGCACGAAAGTTATTTTTAGCCTTAACTAAATTTTGCAGTATAATTTGATCTGGTTAGATTACTCCTCCTCCTCTGCCAGTTGGCTATCTTAACTCCTTTCTGCTAATCAATGACAAGAAATTCTTACTTAAGACTAGACTAGACTAGACGTTCATTAATTGCATGTTAGATAATGAAAATATGATACACACCCTCTCATGGTTGCACACACACACCTCTCACAGTGTTAAATAATGAATGAGTTAACAGTCATGCTGATATGACGTTGTTATCTCTTCCTCCACGTTGACCTCAAAGATAACAGAAGAAAATTCATTCATCAGCCTCACAGAGTCAACATGTGCTTGAATATGACTATGCGTGTAAAGAAAGGACATTCATGATGTTTGCGTCATTCACAGGTTGTAGAAACTTTGGAAATCCAGGGTGTCACCGTGTTTCTGGCAGCATGCCCAGGTCAGCTTCATGTTTCATACTCACTTATCTCCTACAGTGTAATTCTCCTTCTATGTCTCTTTCACACACTCATTCAATCACTCATACACTTACACCCACAGTTTCTCTATAGTATTGGGCTGTTATTGTTTCCAGAGGTCAGTTTCCCACCACCTTTCCCATACTGCAGCTCTGCATGAACCTTTTTTTCCTTCCTGAACTTCATGCAGATACAGTAACCTGGGTCTTTTTGTACTTAAAACCAACACATGCAATTAAACACCTTGAATGTTCTCAAACTTTCTTTTCCAAAACTTAGCTGCTATTCTGAATTGTTTATTGTGCATCAAATAAATACTTGAAACTTTAAAAATGAAAACATAATGTGTGTGATACTGATGCTCTTTGTGTGTCAACAGAAAGAGTTTTATCGCAGCTCCAGACTCAGGGTTGTATAGCAGACAGCCTGCCCAGCTCCTGTCTCTTCCCCTCAGTCCACCATGCTGTCCAGCGCTGCCTCAGGACCCTGCCTAAGCCTCTACAGGTATGCAGTATCTCATTTTTAAGTTCATCTGTAGATATACTGAGGAAGTATATCTATAGATATTCCTTTATTATTTTCTATTGGATGGTCTGTGAGCCCTGAGATGATGAAGATGATCATTTTAGGATATATTCTAAAATCAGGAAAGGCTTTTTATTTATTTGTTTTGCTCAACTGGTCCAAGTGAAGGCACATTTAAGGGGAACTTCACCAAGGTTACACATCAAACTCTGTTTACTTGTTTTGCTTTTTAGCTCCAGACGAAGCTGGTGAAGTCATTGCCTCAAGTGATCACTTTATGTCAGCATTGGGTGCGGCTGAAAACTTCAACCCTAAAAATGAAAAAAATCCAAGAGTGTAGAGTTAGAAAAAAAGTCATCTTACCAGACCTCTATATCCCACTTTACATCTCTGCTTGAGGTTCGAGTCTGCGTTAGCTGCTCCTATCCTAACACAGCTGAATCTCAGTGGAATAAATTTTAACCTTTCAATACTCCTTTGGCACCTTTACATGATAGCTCGTTGAATATTCAGTGTAATATATATTTCAAGTTATTTTAATGTTTGTATAATTTGTTTTTATCTCTTCCCAGGAAATCAGCCCAGATACGAGTGAATGTTGAACCTACAATGCGACTGCTACTTTTGAATGTAAATTACAGGACAGATAAGACATCTCACAGTAACAAGAAGACAGAAAGGCTTTAAGATATCAGACAGAACAACCACAGCTTCATTTAATTTTGAAAGAAAGCCATCAACACCTTTCATAGTATGTCTACACTTCTCACACATCTCCAGACAATAAATATAATTGTTCCCAACCATTACTGACCTCCCTGTCATGAAGTATTTTAGATTTTAATTACGACTGCCCAGGTGCCAGTAAAAACCACAGCGTGGTTTCAATTCATTGATCGATCCTTCTGTTGCACCACTCTGCTGTATAAACAGACAGAATTTGAGCTCGCTTGGTGAGACAGGCCCTAGGGATCACTGACCCATTCAGAGTGACTACAAATATTGATTTGTTTCATGTTACTGTGTTAGCCTGACAATAAAACAGCAAGAGAAGAATATGATTTCACCACAGATGGGACTCAAAAACCCACAATCCCTTTCTTCAGAAGCCAGTACCTTATCCATTAGGCTACCAAGGATTCAGTGACATTGATGGTGGACAATGGAAAGAGAAACATAAACAGCAGCGAGCACCCATGACTCTGTAAGTCTGAAAGCACAGGAACACAAGACAAATCATTCCAAATGTATTCGTCATCTACAAGAGATATAATGACCGTCTGTCCTGTTCTGTGCTGTACTGTGTGTGTTTTGGATTAAGTGACAGTGTTGATTGAATGTAGATGACAGAGACAGAAAATATGTGTCTGCCACTCCTTGTCTTTATGCTGTTAAAAGTTTCTCTCCTTCACTTGTAGATGAGTGTACATTGTGCCATTTATTCTTCTGATATATGGTTTAAATAATTAGATTATGTTTTATGAGCACATTTTATGAGCACAAGGCAGCAGTTTGCAGACAACTATAATATTAACTATTTTATTATGTCTAAAGTGTACAGTTATTTTGCTGCACTTGGTTTTATTGAGAACTTTTCAACAGTATGTATAAGTAACATGCAAGCAATGTGTGTTTCTCTTGCATACCATTAATGTTAAAACAAGCAGCAGCCACTGTGTCAGCTATTGCCATCTTATGTTGTACAGCCAAATTTTTCAAACTCACAGAACTTTATTTTAAATTATAGAGAAGAGATTAAAGTTTTCTAAAGTTCCCAAATCTCACTCAGGCTGAAAGTGAATGCATCTCAATTATTTAGCAGCATTTGGGTTTTTCACCTTCATCCTATTGTTGTAAGTAAAAGATCTAAGACTTTTTTTATGCATACAAAATCTTTATTTCTCTCAAATGTTGTTCACAAAATATGTGTCAGTGAGCACTTCTCCTTTTCCAAGATAATCCATCCACCTGATAGGTGCGGCACAATAAAAGTTCTAAAATGTGCAGTTTTATCTTGAGTAAGACAATCATCTTGATATACATTTTTATATTCACAATAAAAGTGAAAAGTTTGGACACACCTTATGGGCTGAAATATGTGCCAAGAGAAACTGAATTTGAATCATTTGTGAACAACATATGTGAGAAATAAAGATTTTGTGTGCATAAAAGAAGTCTTAGATCTTTTATATGGGATGAAATATGTGCCACCAGAAACTGAATTTGAATCATTTGTATTTGAATTTGAATTGCTTAACTTGAATAATTGCATTTAAAAAAAATTATTTGAATCACATAATTTGAATTTGTATTGTTCAATTTGAATCATTGCATTGAAAAACTGAATCTGAATTCTAATTTGAAATTGAATTTATTAGTTTGGAACTGAACAATCAGTTCTCACAATTCAAATTCAGTTCTCAAAATTCAGTTTCAATTTTCTGTGAAAAACATCCGAATAGTTGAGGCAGAGCAATCGAGCGCAGATACACAAGACGCCTCTTCGGCCAATCAGCACCTGTGTGTGTGTGTGTGTGTGTGTGTGCGTGCGTGCGTGCGTGCGTGCGTGCCAGTGGTGTCTAGGGCAGTTACCAGTGCCCTGCCACGGCAACTGCTGCTGTTATGGGCATTTGTTTATTTTTTATTTTATAAAACAGTCGTCAGAGTTGTATTTGACTCGCTGGCAGTAGCATTTCCATTATGTGATTTCTGCATTAATTTTGCGAGGTTTTCTTAATTAATCTCTCAACCGGTGCGTGGTACAGCTGTCACTGACCTGCCACGGCAACTACTGCTGCTTTGATCGTCTGGTTTTATTTTTCATTTTATAAATAATAATTTACTGCGAACGTTTTCCTATATACTCTATCATGATTGCATAATTGAAACATATTTTTTCAAATATATTCAGTGGTAGAAAGCCCTTAGTGCAGGATTTTAAATTAGAATCCTGTGATGCACTGAGAAATGTAGACTAGCAGGCTTTATATACACATTTGGGATTTGGGGTCTATAGGTGTGATTGGCAGTGGCAGCTGCCCCAGACACCAGTAGCAGTTGAGACAGATGTTGAGAGATTAATTAAACCAATGCAAATTAATGCAGAAATCACATGATGGAAATGTTACTTCCAGCGAGTCTAATACAACTCTGACGACTGTTTTATAAATAAAAACTAAAAACAAATGCCCATAACAGCAGCAGTTGCTGTGGCAGGGCACTGGTAACTGCCCCAGACACCGGCAACTGCCGTGGCACACACACACGTAGGTGCTGATTGGCCGAAGAGGCGTCCTGTGTATCTGCGCTCAATTGCTCTGCCTCAACTACCCGGATGTTCGTCACAGAAAATTGAAATTGAATTTTGAGAACTGAAATTGAATTTTGAGAACTGAATCTGAATTGTGAGAACTGAATGTTCAGTTCCAAACTAATAAATTCAATTTCAAATTACAATTCAGTTTTTAAATGCAATGATTCAAATTGAACAATACAAATTCAAATTATGTGATTCAAATTCAGTTTTTTTAATGCAATTATTCAAGTTAAGGAATTTAAATTCAAATATAAATTATTCAAATTCATTTTTTTTAATGCAATTATTCAAGTTAAGCAATTCAAATTCAAATATAAATGATTCAAATTCAGTTTCTGGTCGCACATATTTCATCCCATATAAAAGATCTAATACTTCTTTTATGCACACAAAATCTTTATTTCTCTCATATGTTGTTCACAAAATATGTGTCAGTGAGCACTTTTCCAAGATAATCCATCCAATTGTCCCGATAATGATGGACTGACGTCTCTCTTTACTCAGTTAAGTGGTTATTGCCATGTTTAAATACCCCGCTGATATATATGTATATACAGTATATATATATAAAATGATATATACGTATTAGATGAATAAGATGATTAACAATAATAATAACAACAATACAAAACTACTAAGCAGAAAACAAAAGGAGAAAACTGTATGTTGATGTGTGAGGCTTCAAGGCTTCATGTGACCTTTGGTTATATGAAGCAAGGAAGAAGTTCACATTGTAAACACCAATGGACCACTGTATTTTCTTTTTGGTAAAACAATAATGGACAAAATGTTCTCTCTCAATTGTTCTCAATCTAGGGCTGAAACAGGGAGGTGCATTTATTTTAATGCATGGTTTTCCTTTTTTTGAAAACGGTGAATTTTCAGTGTGTTTTAAATGTCTTATCTATTTTTTTCTGTCTTTCTTTTTGTGTTTCAGTGCCTTACATAATTTTCTTTCATTTATGCAAAATCATTTATATCAAATAACCATCTTGTTTCAGTATATGTTAAATAAGCATCTACTTATTTCATACACAATATAGATTTTAAAATTAATTGGCAGAGCTTCTGTATGTCCTATGAAATCAATATTACAGGTGAGTCATGTTGATAAGAGAATTCACATTTGAGAATCATTATTGATCCCTCCCTCCTATTGGCCTCGTAAATATTAATTAGTTATCTGGTACCAGTGTGTGTCATGCGAAAGAAATAAACACTAGGGGCAGAGATCAAAGGTCACTGCTTAAACCCTGCCAGATTTAAATAGGCATGTTTTCATGGAGGTTTTACATTGAGGCTCAGCTGCCCCTTGAGAGAGACTTTAAACGTGGGTTTAAGTCAGAAGACAGGGGAAGAACCAGTAAAACAGAGGAGGTTTTCTGTCCAGCACGCTACCTCTCTACGATTCTGTTGTCAGTCACCCCAGATGGGACTCGAACCCATAATCCCTGGCTTAGGAGGCCAGTGCCTTATCCATTAGGCCACTGGGGCTTCGAAAGCCACAAAATGACCCTTTCGGTAGACATTCAGTCAGCTCCACTGCACAATGTGTGAGTTTGAATAACATGACAATGGCCCCTGATGCTACTGTGGTACAGTGAAAGAGGAGGGGAAGACAGGTGGAGAAACAGTACAGCTCTGACAGAATAGAGAACTACACACAAAAACTGTGACATAGTGCCAAAATGTTTCAGTCAAAAGAGATAATGAGTAGCTGCTTGACGGTGGATATTGAGGATCAACAATGTTAAGCTCACTCAAGGCAAGTCACCCAAATGGAGCAAGGGAACATATTATACTAGTTGTACAAGTCTCAGACTGAGGAAAGTTAACTCTGGCTGTTGACCTAGTCATTGCACAAGTTGACTCATTCATTGCAAGTATAATGGGGGGGAGGGCGTTGTCGATCGTATTAAGCAGTGGAAGAAAGCCTCCAGACCGTAGACAAAGTCTTATAGCAGAGGATGGTTTCGATCCATCGACCTCTGGGTTATGGGCCCAGCACGCTTCCGCTGCGCCACTCTGCTGTCCGTCTAAGGCCATACGGAGGCTCAGCTGACCCATTCAGAGAGACTACAAACGTGGGTTTAAAAAGCAGTCAGAAGACAGGGGAAGAACCAGTAAAACAGAGGAGGTTTTCTGTCCAGCACGCTACCTCTCCACGATTCTGTTGTCAGTCACCCCAGATGGGACTCGAACCCATAATCCCTGGCTTAGGAGGCCAGTGCCTTATCCATTAGGCCACTGGGGCTTGAAAGCCACAAAATGACCGCTCGGTAGACATTCAGTCAGCTCCACTAGAAAGCAACAACGTGCACAATGTGTGAGTTTGAATAACATGACAATGGCCCTGATGCTACTGTGGTACAGTGAAAGAGGAGGGAAGACAGGTGGAGAAACAGTACAGCTCTGACAGAATAGAGAACTACACACAAAAACTGTGACATAGTGCCAAAATGTTTCAGTCAAAGAGATGACGAGCAGCTGCTTGATGGTGGATATTGAGGATCAACAATGTTAAGCTCACTCAAGGCAAGTCACCCAAATGGAGCAAGGGAACATATTATACTAGTTGTACAAGTCTCAGACTGAGGAAAGTTAACTCTGGCTGTTGACCTAGTCATTGCACAAGTTTACTCATTCATTGCAAGTATAATGGGGAGCGCGTGTCGATCGTATAAGCAGTGGAAGAAAGCCTCCAGACCGTAGACAAAGTCTTATAGCAGAGGATGGTTTCGATCCATCGACCTCTGGGTTATGGGCCCAGCACGCTCGCTGCGCCACTCTGCTGTCCGTCTAAGGCCATACGGAGGCTCAGCTGACCCATTCAGAGAGACTACAAACGTGGGTTTAAAAAGCAGTCAGAAGACAGGGAAGAACCAGTAAAACAGAGGAGGTTTTCTGTCCAGCACGCTACCTCTCCACGATTCTGTTGTCAGTCACCCCAGATGGGACTCGAACCCATAATCCCTGGCTTAGGAGGCCAGTGCCTTATCCATTAGGCCACTGGGGCTTCAAAGCCACAAAATGACCCGTTCGTAGACATTCAGTCAGCTCCACTAGAAAGCAACAACGTGCACAATGTGTGAGTTTGAATAACATGACAATGGCCCCTGATGCTACTGTGGTACAGTGAAAGAGGAGGGGAAGACAGGTGGAGAAACAGTACAGCTCTGACAGAATAGAGAACTACACACAAAAACTGTGACATAGTGCCAAAATGTTTCAGTCAAAAGAGATGACGAGCAGCTGCTTGATGGTGGATATTGAGGATCAACAATGTTAAGCTCACTCAAGGCAAGTCACCCAAATGGAGCAAGGGAACATGGTATACTAGTTGTACAAGTCTCAGACTGAGGAAAGTTAACTCTGGCTGTTGACCTAGTCATTGCACAAGTTGACTCATTCATTGCAAGTATAATGGGGCGTTGTCGATCATATTAAGCAGTGGAAGAAAGCCTCCAGACCGTAGACAAAGTCTTATAGCAGAGGATGGTTTCGATCCATCGACCTCTGGGTTATGGGCCCAGCACGCCGCTGCGCCACTCTGCTGTCCGTCTAAGGCCATACGGAGGCTCAGCTGACCCATTCAGAGAGACTACAAACGTGGGTTTAAAAAGCAGTCAGAAGACAGGGGAAGAACCAGTAAAACAGAGGAGGTTTTCTGTCCAGCACGCTACCTCCCCACGATTCTGTTGTCAGTCACCCCAGATGGGACTCGAACCCATAATCCCTGGCTTAGGAGGCCAGTGCCTTATCCATTAGGCCACTGGGGCTTCGAAAGCCACAAAATGACCCGCTCGTAGACATTCAGTCAGCTCCACTAGAAAGCAACAACGTGCACAATGTGTGAGTTTGAATAACATGACAATGGCCCCTGATGCTACTGTGGTACAGTGAAAGAGGAGGGGAAGACAGGTGGAGAAACAGTACAGCTCTGACAGAATAGAGAACTACACACAAAAACTGTGACATAGTGCCAAAATGTTTCAGTCAAAAGAGATAATGAGTAGCTGCTTGACGGTGGATATTGAGGATCAACAATGTTAAGGTCACTTAAGGCAAGTCACCCAAATGGAGCAAGGGAACATATTATACTAGTTGTACAAGTCTCAGACTGAGGAAAGTTAACTCTGGCTGTTGACCTAGTCATTGCACAAGTTGACTCATTCATTGCAAGTATAATGGGGCGTTGTCGATCGATATAAATGGAAGAAAGCATCCAGACCGTAGACAAAGTCTTATAGCAGAGGATGGTTTCGATCCATCGACCTCTGGGTTATGGGCCCAGCACGCTCGCTGCGCCACTCTGCTGTCCGTCTAAGGCCATACGGAGGCTCAGCTGACCCATTCAGAGGGACTACAAACGTGGGTTTAAAAAGCAGTCAGAAGACAGGGAAGAACCAGTAAAACAGAGGAGGTTTTCTGTCCAGCACGCTACCTCTCCACGATTCTGTTGTCCGTCTAAGGCCATACGGAGGCTCAGCTGACCCATTCAGAGAGACTACAAACGTGGGTTTAAAAAGCAGTCAGAAGACAGGGAAGAACCATTAAAACAGAGGAGGTTTTCTGTCCAGCACGCTACCTCTCCACGATTCTGTTGTCAGTCACCCCAGATGGGACTCGAACCCATAATCCCTGGCTTAGGAGGCCAGTGCCTTATCCATTAGGCCACTGGGGCTTCAAAGCCACAAAATGACCTGCTCGGTAGACATTCAGTCAGCTCCACTAGAAAGCAACAACGTGCACAATGTGTGAGTTTGAATAACATGACAATGGCCCTTGATGCTACTGTGGTACAGTGAAAGAGGAGGGGAAGACAGGTGGAGAAACAGTACAGCTCTGACAGAATAGAGACACACAAAAACTGTGACATAGTGCCAAAATGTTTCAGTCAAAAGAGATGACGAGCAGCTGCTTGATGGTGGATATTGAGGATCAACAATGTTAAGCTCACTCAAGGCAAGTCACCCAAATGGAGCAAGGAACATGTTATACTAGTTGTACAAGTCTCAGACTGAGGAAAGTTAACTCTGGCTGTTGACCTAGTCATTGCAAAGTTGACTCATTCATTGCAAGTATAATGGGGCGCGTTGTCGATCGTATTAAGCAGTGGAAGAAAGCCTCCAGACCGTAGACAAAGTCTTATAGCAGAGGATGGTTTCGATCCATCGACCTCTGGGTTATGGGCCCAGCACGCTCGCTGCGCCACTCTGCTGTCCGTCTAAGGCCATACGGAGGCTCAGCTGACCCATTCAGAGAGACTACAAACGTGGGTTTAAAAAGCAGTCAGAAGACAGGGAAGAACCAGTAAAACAGATGAGGTTTTCTGTCCAGCACGCTACCTCTCCACGATTCTGTTGTCAGTCACCCCAGATGGGACTCGAACCCATAATCCCTGGCTTAGGAGGCCAGTGCCTTATCCATTAGGCCACTGGGGCTTCAAAGCCACAAAATGACCCGCTCGGTAGACATTCAGTCAGCTCCACTAGAAAGCAACAACGTGCACAATGTGTGAGTTTGAATAACATGACAATGGCCCCTGATGCTACTGTGGTACAGTGAAAGAGGAGGGGAAGACAGGTGGAGAAACAGTACAGCTCTGACAGAATAGAGAACTACACACAAAAACTGTGACATAGTGCCAAAATGTTTCAGTCAAAAGAGATGACGAGCAGCTGCTTGATGGTGGATATTGAGGATCAACAATGTTAAGCTCACTCAAGGCAAGTCACCCAAATGGAGCAAGGGAACATGTTATACTAGTTGTACAAGTCTCAGACTGAGGAAAGTTAACTCTGGCTGTTGACCTAGTCATTGCACAAGTTGACTCATTCATTGCAAGTATAATGGGGGGGGGCGTTGTCGATCATATTAAGCAGTGGAAGAAAGCCTCCAGACCGTAGACAAAGTCTTATAGCAGAGGATGGTTTCGATCCATCGACCTCTGGGTTATGGGCCCAGCACGCTCCGCTGCGCCACTCTGCTGTCCGTCAAGGCCACACGGAGGCTCAGCTGACCCATTCAGAGAGACTACAAACGTGGGTTTAAAAAGCAGTCAGAAGACAGGAAGAACCAGTAAAACAGAGGAGGTTTTCTGTCCAGCACGCTACTCTCCACGATTCTGTTGTCAGTCACCCCAGATGGGACTCAACCCATAACCCTGGCTTAGGAGGCCAGTGCCTTATCCATTAGGCCACTGGGGCTTCAAAGCCACAAAATGACCTGCTCGTAGACATTCAGTCAGCTCCACTAGAAAGCAACAACGCACAATGTGTGAGTTTGAATAACATGACAATGGCCCTGATGCTACTGTGGTACAGTGAAAGAGGAGGGGAAGACAGGTGGAGAAACAGTACAGCTCTGACAGAATAGAGAACTACACACAAAAACTGTGACATAGTGCCAAAATGTTTCAGTCAAAAGAGATGACGAGCAGCTGCTTGATGGTGGATATTGAGGATCAACAATGTTAAGCTCACTCAAGGCAAGTCACCCAAATGGAGCAAGGGAACATGTTATACTAGTTGTACAAGTCTCAGACTGAGGAAAGTTAACTCTGGCTGTTGACCTAGTCATTGCACAAGTTGACTCATTCATTGCAAGTATAATGGGGCGTTGTCGATCATATTAAGCAGTGGAAGAAAGCCTCCAGACCGTAGACAAAGTCTTATAGCAGAGGATGGTTTCGATCCATCGACCTCTGGGTTATGGGCCCAGCACGCTTCCGCTGCGCCACTCTGCTGTCCGTCTAAGGCCATACGGAGGCTCAGCTGACCCATTCAGAGAGACTACAAACGTGGGTTTAAAAAGCAGTCAGAAGACAGGGGAAGAACCAGTAAAACAGAGGAGGTTTTCTGTCCAGCACGCTACCTCTCCACGATTCTGTTGTCAGTCACCCCAGATGGGACTCGAACCCATAATCCCTGGCTTAGGAGGCCAGTGCCTTATCCATTAGGCCACTGGGGCTTCGAAAGCCACAAAATGACCCGTTCGGTAGACATTCAGTCAGCTCCACTAGAAAGCAACAACGTGCACAATGTGTGAGTTTGAATAACATGACAATGGCCCCTGATGCTACTGTGGTACAGTGAAAGAGGAGGGGAAGACAGGTGGAGAAACAGTACAGCTCTGACAGAATAGAGAGCTACACACAAAAACTGTGACATAGTGCCAAAATGTTTCAGTCAAAAGAGATGACGAGCAGCTGCTTGATGGTGGATATTGAGGATCAACAATGTTAAGCTCACTCAAGGCAAGTCACCCAAATGGAGCAAGGGAACATGTTATACTAGTTGTACAAGTCTCAGACTAAGGAAAGTTAACTCTGGCTGTTGACCTAGTCATTGCACAAGTTTACTCATTCATTGCAAGTATAATGGGGGGGGGGCGTTGTCGATCATATTAAGCAGTGGAAGAAAGCCTCCAGACCGTAGACAAAGTCTTATAGCAGAGGATGGTTTCGATCCATCGACCTCTGGGTTATGGGCCCAGCACGCCTCGCTGCGCCACTCTGCTGTCCGTCTAAGGCCACGGAGGCTCAGCTGACCCATTCAGAGAGACTACAAACGTGGGTTTAAAAAGCAGTCAGAAGACAGGGGAAGAACCAGTAAAACAGAGGAGGTTTTCTGTCCAGCACGCTACCTCTCACGATTCTGTTGTCAGTCACCCCAGATGGGACTCGAACCCATAATCCCTGGCTTAGGAGGCCAGTGCCTTATCCATTAGGCCACTGGGGCTTCAAAGCCACAAAATGACCCGTTCGTAGACATTCAGTCAGCTCCACTAGAAAGCAACAACGTGCACAATGTGTGAGTTTGAATAACATGACAATGGCCCCTGATGCTACTGTGGTACAGTGAAAGAGGAGGGGAAGACAGGTGGAGAAACAGTACAGCTCTGACAGAATAGAGAACTACACACAAAAACTGTGACATAGTGCCAAAATGTTTCAGTCAAAAGAGATGACGAGCAGCTGCTTGATGGTGGATATTGAGGATCAACAATGTTAAGCTCACTCAAGGCAAGTCACCCAAATGGAGCAAGGGAACATGTTATACTAGTTGTACAAGTCTCAGACTGAGAAAGTTAACTCTGGCTGTTGACCTAGTCATTGCACAAGTTGACTCATTCATTGCAAGTATAATGGGGCGTTGTCGATCGTATTAAGCAGTGGAAGAAAGCCTCCAGACCGTAGACAAAGTCTTATAGCAGAGGATGGTTTCGATCCATCGACCTCTGGGTTATGGGCCCAGCACGCCTGCGCCCACTCTGCTGTCCGTCTAAGGCCATACGGAGGCTCAGCTGACCCATTCAGAGAGACTACAAACGTGGGTTTAAAAAGCAGTCAGAAGACAGGGAAGAACCAGTAAAACAGAGGAGGTTTTCTGTCCAGCACGCTACCTCTCCACGATTCTGTTGTCAGTCACCCCAGATGGGACTCGAACCCATAATCCCTGGCTTAGGAGGCCAGTGCCTTATCCATTAGGCCACTGGGGCTTCAGCCACAAAATGACCCGTTCGGTAGACATTCAGTCAGCTCCACTAGAAAGCAACAACGTGCACAATGTGTGAGTTTGAATAACATGACAATGGCCCTGATGCTACTGTGGTACAGTGAAAGAGGAGGGGAAGACAGGTGGAGAAACAGTACAGCTCTGACAGAATAGAACTACACACAAAAACTGTGACATAGTGCCAAAATGTTTCAGTCAAAAGAGATGACGAGCAGCTGCTTGATGGTGGATATTGAGGATCAACAATGTTAAGCTCACTCAAGGCAAGTCACCCAAATGGAGCAAGGGAACATGGTATACTAGTTGTACAAGTCTCAGACTGAGAAAGTTAACTCTGGCTGTTGACCTAGTCATTGCACAAGTTGACTCATTCATTGCAAGTATAATGGGCGTTGTCGATCGTATTAAGCAGTGGAAGAAAGCCTCCAGACCGTAGACAAAGTCTTATAGCAGAGGATGGTTTCGATCCATCGACCTCTGGGTTATGGGCCCAGCACGCTTCCGCTGCGCCACTCTGCTGTCCGTCTAAGGCCATACGGAGGCTCAGCTGACCCATTCAGAGAGACTACAAGCGTGGGTTTAAAAGCAGTCAGAAGACAGGGAAGAACCAGTAAAACAGAGGAGGTTTTCTGTCCAGCACGCTACCTCTCCACGATTCTGTTGTCAGTCACCCCAGATGGGACTCGAACCCATAATCCCTGGCTTAGGAGGCCAGTGCCTTATCCATTAGGCCACTGGGGCTTGAAAGCCACAAAATGACCCGTTCGGTAGACATTCAGTCAGCTCCACTAGAAAGCAACAACGTGCACAATGTGTGAGTTTGAATAACATGACAATGGCCCCTGATGCTACTGTGGTACAGTGAAAGAGGAGGAAGACAGGTGGAGAAACAGTACAGCTCTGACAGAATAGAGAACTACACACAAAAACTGTGACATAGTGCCAAAATGTTTCAGTCAAAAGAGATGACGAGCAGCTGCTTGATGGTGGATATTGAGGATCAACAATGTTAAGCTCACTCAAGGCAAGTCACCCAAATGGAGCAAGGGAACATGTTATACTAGTTGTACAAGTCTCAGACTGAGGAAAGTTAACTCTGGCTGTTGACCTAGTCATTGCACAAGTTGACTCATTCATTGCAAGTATAATGGGGGGGGGGCGTTGTCGATCATATTAAGCAGTGGAAGAAAGCCTCCAGACCGTAGACAAAGTCTTATAGCAGAGGATGGTTTCGATCCATCGACCTCTGGGTTATGGGCCCAGCACGCTTCCGCTGCGCCACTCTGCTGTCCGTCTAAGGCCATACGGAGGCTCAGCTGACCCATTCAGAGAGACTACAAACGTGGGTTTAAAAAGCAGTCAGAAGACAGGGAAGAACCAGTAAAACAGAGGAGGTTTTCTGTCCAGCACGCTACCTCTCGATTCTGTTGTCAGTCACCCCAGATGGGACTCGAACCCATAATCCCTGGCTTAGGAGGCCAGTGCCTTATCCATTAGGCCACTGGGGCCGAAAGCCACAAAATGACCCGTTCGGTAGACATTCAGTCAGCTCCACTAGAAAGCAACAACGTGCACAATGTGAGTTTGAATAACATGACAATGGCCCCTGATGCTACTGTGGTACAGTGAAGAGGAGGAAGACAGGTGGAGAAACAGTACAGCTCTGACAGAATGAGAACTACACACAAAAACTGTGACATAGTGCCAAAATGTTTCAGTCAAAGGAGATGACGAGCAGCTGCTTGATGGTGGATATTGAGGATCAACAATGTTAAGCTCACTCAAGTCACCCAAATGGAGCAAGGAACATGGTATACTAGTTGTACAAGTCTCAGACTGAGGAAAGTTAACTCTGGCTGTTGACCTAGTCATTGCACAAGTTGACTCATTCATTGCAAGTATAATGGGGCGTTGTCGATCGTATTAAGCAGTGGAAGAAAGCCTCCAGACCGTAGACAAAGTCTTATAGCAGAGGATGGTTTGATCCATCGACCTCTGGGTTATGGGCCCAGCACTTCGCTGCGCCACTCTGCTGTCCGTCTAAGGCCATACGGAGGCTCAGCTGACCCATTCAGAGAGACTACAAGCGTGGGTTTAAAAGCAGTCAGAAGACGGGGAAGAACCAGTAAAACAGAGGAGGTTTTCTGTCCAGCACGCTACCTCTCCACGATTCTGTTGTCAGTCACCCCAGATGGGACTCGAACCCATAATCCCTGGCTTAGGAGGCCAGTGCCTTATCCATTAGGCCACTGGGGCTTGAAAGCCACAAAATGACCCGTTCGGTAGACATTCAGTCAGCTCCACTAGAAAGCAACAACGTGCACAATGTGTGAGTTTGAATAACATGACAATGGCCCTGATGCTACTGTGGTACAGTGAAGAGGAGGAAGACAGGTGGAGAAACAGTACAGCTCTGACAGAATAGAGAGCTACACACAAAAACTGTGACATAGTGCCAAAATGTTTCAGTCAAAAGAGATGACGAGCAGCTGCTTGATGGTGGATATTGAGGATCAACAATGTTAAGCTCACTCAAGGCAAGTCACCCAAATGGAGCAAGGGAACATGTTATACTAGTTGTACAAGTCTCAGACTAAGGAAAGTTAACTCTGGCTGTTGACCTAGTCATTGCACAAGTTTACTCATTCATTGCAAGTATAATGGGGCGGGGCGTTGTCGATCATATTAAGCAGTGGAAGAAAGCATCCAGACCGTAGACAAAGTCTTATAGCAGAGGATGGTTTGATCCATCGACCTCTGGGTTATGGGCCCAGCGCTTCCGCTGCGCCACTCTGCTGTCCGTCTAAGGCCATCACGGAGGCTCAGCTGACCCATTCAGAGAGACTACAAGCGTGGGTTAAAAAGCAGTCAGAAGACAGGAAGAACCAGTAAAACAGAGGAGGTTTTCTGTCAGCACGCTACTGCCTCTCCACGATTCTGTTGTCCGTCTAAGGCCATGCGGAGGCTCAGCTGACCCATTCAGAGAGACTACAAGCGTGGGTTTAAAAGCAGTCAGAAGACAGGGAAGAACCAGTAAAACAGAGGAGGTTTTCTGTCCAGCACGCTACCTCTCCACGATTCTGTTGTCAGTCACCCCAGATGGGACTCGAACCCATAATCCCTGGCTTAGGAGGCCAGTGCCTTATCCATTAGGCCACTGGGGCTTCAAAGCCACAAAATGACCCGTTCGGTAGACATTCAGTCAGCTCCACTAGAAAGCAACAACGTGCACAATGTGTGAGTTTGAATAACATGACAATGGCCCCTGATGCTACTGTGGTACAGTGAAAGAGGAGGGGAAGACAGGTGGAGAAACAGTACAGCTCTGACAGAATGAGAACTACACACAAAAACTGTGACATAGTGCCAAAATGTTTCAGTCAAAAGAGATGACGAGCAGCTGCTTGATGGTGGATATTGAGGATCAACAATGTTAAGCTCACTCAAGGCAAGTCACCCAAATGGAGCAAGGAACATGTTATACTAGTTGTACAAGTCTCAGACTAAGGAAAGTTAACTCTGGCTGTTGACCTAGTCATTGCACAAGTTTACTCATTCATTGCAAGTATAATGGGGCGGGGCGTTGTCGATCATATTAAGCAGTGGAAGAAAGCCTCCAGACCGTAGACAAAGTCTTATAGCAGAGGATGGTTTGATCCATCGACCTCTGGGTTATGGGCCCAGCGCTTCCGCTGCGCCACTCTGCTGTCCGTCTAAGGCCATGCGGAGGCTCAGCTGACCCATTCAGAGAGACTACAAACGTGGGTTTAAAAGCAGTCAGAAGACAGGGAAGAACCAGTAAAACAGAGGAGGTTTTCTGTCCAGCACGCTACCTCTCCACGATTCTGTTGTCAGTCACCCCAGATGGGACTCGAACCCATAATCCCTGGCTTAGGAGGCCAGTGCCTTATCCATTAGGCCACTGGGGCCGAAGCCACAAAATGACCGTTCGGTAGACATTCAGTCAGCTCCACTAGAAAGCAACAACGTGCACAATGTGTGAGTTTGAATAACATGACAATGGCCCCTGATGCTACTGTGGTACAGTGAAAGAGGAGGAAGACAGGTGGAGAAACAGTACAGCTCTGACAGAATGAGAACTACACACAAAAACTGTGACATAGTGCCAAAATGTTTCAGTCAAAAGAGATGACGAGCAGCTGCTTGATGGTGGATATTGAGGATCAACAATGTTAAGCTCACTCAGGCAAGTCACCCAAATGGAGCAAGGAACATGTTATACTAGTTGTACAAGTCTCAGACTGAGGAAAGTTAACTCTGGCTGTTGACCTAGTCATTGCACAAGTTGACTCATTCATTGCAAGTATAATGGGGCGTTTGTCGATCATATTAAGCAGTGGAAGAAAGCTTCCAGACCGTAGACAAAGTCTTATAGCAGAGGATGGTTTGATCCATCGGCCTCTGGGTTATGGGCCCAGCACGCTCGCTGCGCCACTCTGCTGTCCGTCTAAGGCCATACGGAGGCTCAGCTGACCCATTCAGAGAGACTACAAGCGTGGGTTTAAAAAGCAGTCAGAAGACAGGAAGAACCAGTAAAACAGAGAGGTTTTCTGTCCAGCACGCTACCTCTCCACGATTCTGTTGTCAGTCACCCCAGATGGGACTCGAACCCATAATCCCTGGCTTAGGAGGCCAGTGCCTTATCCATTAGGCCACTGGGGCTTGAAAGCCACAAAATGACCCGTTCGGTAGACATTCAGTCAGCTCCACTAGAAAGCAACAACGTGCACAATGTGTGAGTTTGAATAACATGACAATGGCCCTGATGCTACTGTGGTACAGTGAAGAGAGGAAGACAGGTGGAGAAACAGTACAGCTCTGACAGAATGAGAGCTACACACAAAAACTGTGACATAGTGCCAAAATGTTTCAGTCAAAAGAGATGACAGCTGCTTGATGGTGGATATTGAGGATCAACAATGTTAAGCTCACTCAAGGCAAGTCACCCAAATGGAGCAAGGGAACATGTTATACTAGTTGTACAAGTCTCAGACTAAGGAAAGTTAACTCTGGCTGTTGACCTAGTCATTGCACAAGTTTACTCATTCATTGCAAGTATAATGGGGGGGGGCGTTGTCGATCATATTAAGCAGTGGAAGAAAGCCTCCAGACCGTAGACAAAGTCTTATAGCAGAGGATGGTTTCGATCCATCGACCTCTGGGTTATGGGCCCAGCACGCTTCCGCTGCGCCACTCTGCTGTCCGTCTAAGGCCATGCGGAGGCTCAGCTGACCCATTCAGAGAGACTACAAGCGTGGGTTTAAAAGCAGTCAGAAGACAGGGGAAGAACCAGTAAAACAGAGGAGGTTTTCTGTCCAGCACGCTACCTCTCCACGATTCTGTTGTCAGTCACCCCAGATGGGACTCGAACCCATAATCCCTGGCTTAGGAGGCCAGTGCCTTATCCATTAGGCCACTGGGGCTTCGAAAGCCACAAAATGACCCGTTCGGTAGACATTCAGTCAGCTCCACTAGAAAGCAACAACGTGCACAATGTGTGAGTTTGAATAACATGACAATGGCCCCTGATGCTACTGTGGTACAGTGAAAGAGGAGGGGAAGACAGGTGGAGAAACAGTACAGCTCTGACAGAATAGAGAACTACACACAAAAACTGTGACATAGTGCCAAAATGTTTCAGTCAAAAGAGATGACGAGCAGCTGCTTGATGGTGGATATTGAGGATCAACAATGTTAAGCTCACTCAAGTCACCCAAATGGAGCAAGGGAACATGGTATACTAGTTGTACAAGTCTCAGACTGAGGAAAGTTAACTCTGGCTGTTGACCTAGTCATTGCACAAGTTGACTCATTCATTGCAAGTATAAGGGGGCGTTGTCGATCGTATTAAGCAGTGGAAGAAAGCCTCCAGACCGTAGACAAAGTCTTATAGCAGAGGATGGTTTCGATCCATCGACCTCTGGGTTATGGGCCCAGCACGCTTCCGCTGCGCCACTCTGCTGTCCGTCTAAGGCCATACGGAGGCTCAGCTGACCCATTCAGAGAGACTACAAACGTGGGTTTAAAAAGCAGTCAGAAGACAGGGGAAGAACCAGTAAAACAGAGGAGGTTTTCTGTCCAGCACGCTACCTCTCCACGATTCTGTTGTCAGTCACCCCAGATGGGACTCGAACCCATAATCCCTGGCTTAGGAGGCCAGTGCCTTATCCATTAGGCCACTGGGGCCGAAAGCCACAAAATGACCCGTTCGGTAGACATTCAGTCAGCTCCACTAGAAAGCAACAACGTGCACAATGTGTGAGTTTGAATAACATGACAATGGCCCCTGATGCTACTGTGGTACAGTGAAAGGAGGAAGACAGGTGGAGAAACAGTACAGCTCTGACAGAATGAGAGCTACACACAAAAACTGTGACATAGTGCCAAAATGTTTCAGTCAAAAGAGATGAGCAGCAGCTGCTTGATGGTGGATATTGAGGATCAACAATGTTAAGCTCACTCAAGGCAAGTCACCCAAATGGAGCAAGGGAACATGTTATACTAGTTGTACAAGTCTCAGACTAAGGAAAGTTAACTCTGGCTGTTGACCTAGTCATTGCACAAGTTTACTCATTCATTGCAAGTATAATGGGGCGGGCGTTGTCGATCATATTAAGCAGTGGAAGAAAGCATCCAGACCGTAGACAAAGTCTTATAGCAGAGGATGGTTTGATCCATCGACCTCTGGGTTATGGGCCCAGCGCTTCCTGCGCCACTCTGCTGTCCGTCTAAGGCCATACGGAGGCTCAGCTGACCCATTCAGAGAGACTACAAACGTGGGTTTAAAAGCAGTCAGAAGACAGGGGAAGAACCAGTAAAACAGAGGAGGTTTTCTGTCAGCACGCTACCTCTCCACGATTCTGTTGTCCGTCTAAGGCCATACGGAGCTCAGCTGACCCATTCAGAGAGACTACAAACGTGGGTTTAAAAAGCAGTCAGAAGACAGGGGAAGAACCAGTAAAACAGAGGAGGTTTTCTGTCCAGCACGCTACCTCTCCACGATTCTGTTGTCAGTCACCCCAGATGGGACTCGAACCCATAATCCCTGGCTTAGGAGGCCAGTGCCTTATCCATTAGGCCACTGGGGCTTCGAAAGCCACAAAATGACCCGTTCGGTAGACATTCAGTCAGCTCCACTAGAAAGCAACAACGTGCACAATGTGTGAGTTTGAATAACATGACAATGGCCCTGATGCTACTGTGGTACAGTGAAGAGGAGGAAGACAGGTGGAGAAACAGTACAGCTCTGACAGAATGAGAACTACACACAAAAACTGTGACATAGTGCCAAAATGTTTCAGTCAAAAGAGATAATGAGTAGCTGCTTGACGGTGGATATTGAGGATCAACAATGTTAAGCTCACTCAAGGCAAGTCACCCAAATGGAGCAAGGAACATATTATACTAGTTGTACAAGTCTCAGACTGAGAAAGTTAACTCTGGCTGTTAACCTAGTCATTGCACAAGTTGACTCATTCATTGCAAGTATAATGGGGCGTTGTCGATCGTATTAAGCAATGGAAGAAAGCATCCAGACCGTAGACAAAGTCTTATAGCAGAGGATGGTTTCGATCCATCGACCTCTGGGTTATGGGCCTCAGCGCTTCCTGCGCCACTCTGCTGTCCGTCTAAGGCCATACGGAGGCTCAGCTGACCCATTCAGAGACTACAAACGTGGGTTTAAAAAGCAGTCAGAAGACAGGGGAAGAACCAGTAAAACAGAGGAGGTTTTCTGTCCAGCACGCTACCTCTCCACGATTCTGTTGTCCGTCTAAGGCCATACGGAGGCTCAGCTGACCCATTCAGAGAGACTACAAGCGTGGGTTTAAAAGCAGTCAGAAGACAGGGGAAGAACCAGTAAAACAGAGGAGGTTTTCTGTCCAGCACGCTACCTCTTCCACGATTCTGTTGTCAGTCACCCCAGATGGGACTCGAACCCATAATCCCTGGCTTAGGAGGCCAGTGCCTTATCCATTAGGCCACTGGGGCGAAAGCCACAAAATGACCGTTCGGTAGACATTCAGTCAGCTCCACTGAAAGCAACAACGTGCACAATGTGTGAGTTTGAATAACATGACAATGGCCCCTGATGCTACTGTGGTACAGTGAAAGAGGAGGAAGACAGGTGGAGAAACAGTACAGCTCTGACAGAATGAGAGCTACACACAAAAACTGTGACATAGTGCCAAAATGTTTCAGTCAAAAGAGATGACGAGCAGCTGCTTGATGGTGGATATTGAGGATCAACAATGTTAAGCTCACTCAAGGCAAGTCACCCAAATGGAGCAAGGGAACATGTTATACTAGTTGTACAAGTCTCAGACTAAGAAAGTTAACTCTGGCTGTTGACCTAGTCATTGCACAAGTTGACTCATTCATTGCAAGTATAATGGGGGGGGGCGTTGTCGATCATATTAAGCAGTGGAAGAAAGCCTCCAGACCGTAGACAAAGTCTTATAGCAGAGGATGGTTTCGATCCATCGACCTCTGGGTTATGGGCCCAGCGCCTTCGCTGCGCCACTCTGCTGTCCGTCTAAGGCCATGCGGAGGCTCAGCTGACCCATTCAGAGAGACTACAAGCGTGGGTTTAAAAAGCAGTCAGAAGACAGGGAAGAACCAGTAAAACAGAGGAGGTTTTCTGTCCAGCACGCTACCTCTCCACGATTCTGTTGTCAGTCACCCCAGATGGGACTCGAACCCATAATCCCTGGCTTAGGAGGCCAGTGCCTTATCCATTAGGCCACTGGGGCCGAAAGCCACAAAATGACCGTTCGGTAGACATTCAGTCAGCTCCACTGAAAGCAACAACGTGCACAATGTGTGAGTTTGAATAACATGACAATGGCCCCTGATGCTACTGTGGTACAGTGAAGAGAGGGGAAGACAGGTGGAGAAACAGTACAGCTCTGACAGAATGAGAACTACACACAAAAACTGTGACATAGTGCCAAAATGTTTCAGTCAAAAGAGATGACGAGCAGCTGCTTGATGGTGGATATTGAGGATCAACAATGTTAAGCTCACTCAAGTCACCCAAATGGAGCAAGGGAACATGGTATACTAGTTGTACAAGTCTCAGACTGAGGAAAGTTAACTCTGGCTGTTGACCTAGTCATTGCACAAGTTGACTCATTCATTGCAAGTATAATGGGGCGTTGTCGATCGTATTAAGCAGTGGAAGAAAGCCTCCAGACCGTAGACAAAGTCTTATAGCAGAGGATGGTTTCGATCCATCGACCTCTGGGTTATGGGCCCAGCACGCTTCCGCTGCGCCACTCTGCTGTCCGTCTAAGGCCATACGGAGGCTCAGCTGACCCATTCAGAGAGACTACAAGCGTGGGTTTAAAAGCAGTCAGAAGACGGGGAAGAACCAGTAAAACAGAGGAGGTTTTCTGTCAGCACGCTACCTCTCCACGATTCTGTTGTCAGTCACCCCAGATGGGACTCGAACCCATAATCCCTGGCTTGGAGGCCAGTGCCTTATCCATTAGGCCACTGGGGCTTGAAAGCCACAAAATGACCGTTCGGTAGACATTCAGTCAGCTCCACTGAAAGCAACAACGTGCACAATGTGTGAGTTTGAATAACATGACAATGGCCCTGATGCTACTGTGGTACAGTGAAAGAGGAGGGAAGACAGGTGGAGAAACAGTACAGCTCTGACAGAATGAGAGCTACACACAAAAACTGTGACATAGTGCCAAAATGTTTCAGTCAAAAGAGATGACGAGCAGCTGCTTGATGGTGGATATTGAGGATCAACAATGTTAAGCTCACTCAAGGCAAGTCACCCAAATGGAGCAAGGAACATGTTATACTAGTTGTACAAGTCTCAGACTAAGGAAAGTTAACTCTGGCTGTTGACCTAGTCATTGCACAAGTTTACTCATTCATTGCAAGTATAATGGGCGGGGCGTTGTCGATCATATTAAGCAGTGGAAGAAAGCATCCAGACCGTAGACAAAGTCTTATAGCAGAGGATGGTTTCGATCCATCGACCTCTGGGTTATGGGCCCAGCGCTTCCGCTGCGCCACTCTGCTGTCCGTCTAAGGCCATGCGGAGGCTCAGCTGACCCATTCAGAGAGACTACAAGCGTGGGTTTAAAAGCAGTCAGAAGACAGGGAAGAACCAGTAAAACAGAGGAGGTTTTCTGTCCAGCACGCTACCTCTCCACGATTCTGTTGTCCGTCTAAGGCCATACGGAGGCTCAGCTGACCCATTCAGAGAGACTACAAACGTGGGTTTAAAAAGCAGTCAGAAGACAGAACCAGTAAAACAGAGGAGGTTTTCTGTCAGCCGCTACCTCTCCACGATTCTGTTGTCAGTCACCCCAGATGGGACTCGAACCCATAATCCCTGGCTTAGGAGGCCAGTGCCTTATCCATTAGGCCACTGGGGCCGAAAGCCACAAAATGACCGTTCGGTAGACATTCAGTCAGCTCCACTAGAAAGCAACAACGTGCACAATGTGTGAGTTTGAATAACATGACAATGGCCCCTGATGCTACTGTGGTACAGTGAAAGAGGAGGGGAAGACAGGTGGAGAAACAGTACAGCTCTGACAGAATGAGAACTACACACAAAAACTGTGACATAGTGCCAAAATGTTTCAGTCAAAGAGATGACGAGCAGCTGATGGTGGATATTGAGGATCAACAATGTTAAGCTCACTCAAGGCAAGTCACCCAAATGGAGCAAGGGAACATGTTATACTAGTTGTACAAGTCTCAGACTAAGGAAAGTTAACTCTGGCTGTTGACCTAGTCATTGCACAAGTTTACTCATTCATTGCAAGTATAATGGGGCGGGGCGTTATCGATCATATTAAGCAGTGGAAAGCCTCCAGACCGTAGACAAAGTCTTATAGCAGAGGATGGTTTGATCCATCGACCTCTGGGTTATGGGCCCAGCGCCCGCTGCGCCACTCTGCTGTCCGTCTAAGGCCATACGGAGGCTCAGCTGACCCATTCAGAGAGACTACAAGCGTGGGTTTAAAAGCAGTCAGAAGACAGGGGAAGAACCAGTAAAACAGAGGAGGTTTTCTGTCCAGCCGCGCTACCTCTCCACGATTCTGTTGTCAGTCACCCCAGATGGGACTCGAACCCATAATCCCTGGCTTAGGAGGCCAGTGCCTTATCCATTAGGCCACTGGGGCCGAAAGCCACAAAATGACCCGTTCGGTAGACATTCAGTCAGCTCCACTAGAAAGCAACAACGTGCACAATGTGTGAGTTTGAATAACATGACAATGGCCCTGATGCTACTGTGGTACAGTGAAAGAGGAGGAAGACAGGTGGAGAAACAGTACAGCTCTGACAGAATGAGAACTACACACAAAAACTGTGACATAGTGCCAAAATGTTTCAGTCAAAAGAGATGACGAGCAGCTGCTTGATGGTGGATATTGAGGATCAACAATGTTAAGCTCACTCAAGGCAAGTCACCCAAATGGAGCAAGGAACATGTTATACTAGTTGTACAAGTCTCAGACTGAGAAAGTTAACTCTGGCTGTTGACCTAGTCATTGCACAAGTTGACTCATTCATTGCAAGTATAATGGGGCGTTGTCGATCATATTAAGCAGTGGAAGAAAGCTTCCAGACCGTAGACAAAGTCTTATAGCAGAGGATGGTTTGATCCATCGGCCTCTGGGTTATGGGCCCAGCGCTTCCGCTGCGCCACTCTGCTGTCCGTCTAAGGCCATACGGAGGCTCAGCTGACCCATTCAGAGAGACTACAAGCGTGGGTTTAAAAAGCAGTCAGAAGACAGGGGAAGAACCAGTAAAACAGAGGAGGTTTCTGTCCAGCACGCTACCTCTCCACGATTCTGTTGTCAGTCACCCCAGATGGGACTCGAACCCATAATCCCTGGCTTAGGAGGCCAGTGCCTTATCCATTAGGCCACTGGGGCTTGAAAGCCACAAAATGACCGTTCGGTAGACATTCAGTCAGCTCCACTAAAAGCAACAACGTGCACAATGTGTGAGTTTGAATAACATGACAATGGCCTGATGCTACTGTGGTACAGTGAAAGAGGAGGAAGACAGGTGGAGAAACAGTACAGCTCTGACAGAATGAGAGCTACACACAAAAACTGTGACATAGTGCCAAAATGTTTCAGTCAAAAGAGATGACGAGCAGCTGCTTGATGGTGGATATTGAGGATCAACAATGTTAAGCTCACTCAAGGCAAGTCACCCAAATGGAGCAAGGGAACATGTTATACTAGTTGTACAAGTCTCAGACTAAGGAAAGTTAACTCTGGCTGTTGACCTAGTCATTGCACAAGTTTACTCATTCATTGCAAGTATAATGGGGCGGGGCGTTGTCGATCATATTAAGCAGTGGAAGAAAGCCTCCAGACCGTAGACAAAGTCTTATAGCAGAGGATGGTTTGATCCATCGACCTCTGGGTTATGGGCCCAGCGCTTCGCTGCGCCACTCTGCTGTCCGTCTAAGGCCATGCGGAGGCTCAGCTGACCCATTCAGAGAGACTACAAGCGTGGGTTTAAAAAGCAGTCAGAAGACAGGGAAGAACCAGTAAAACAGAGGAGGTTTTCTGTCCAGCACGCTACCTCTCCACGATTCTGTTGTCAGTCACCCCAGATGGGACTCGAACCCATAATCCCTGGCTTAGGAGGCCAGTGCCTTATCCATTAGGCCACTGGGGCCAAAGCCACAAAATGACCCGTTCGGTAGACATTCAGTCAGCTCCACTAGAAAGCAACAACGTGCACAATGTGTGAGTTTGAATAACATGACAATGGCCCCTGATGCTACTGTGGTACAGTGAAAGAGAGAGGAAGACAGGTGGAGAAACAGTACAGCTCTGACAGAATAGAGAACTACACACAAAAACTGTGACATAGTGCCAAAATGTTTCAGTCAAAGAGATGACGAGCAGCTGCTTGATGGTGGATATTGAGGATCAACAATGTTAAGCTCACTCAAGTCACCCAAATGGAGCAAGGAACATGGTATACTAGTTGTACAAGTCTCAGACTGAGAAAGTTAACTCTGGCTGTTGACCTAGTCATTGCACAAGTTGACTCATTCATTGCAAGTATAATGGGGCGTTGTCGATCGTAAAGCAGTGGAAGAAAGCCTCCAGACCGTAGACAAAGTCTTATAGCAGAGGATGGTTTCGATCCATCGACCTCTGGGTTATGGGCCCAGCGCTTCCGCTGCGCCACTCTGCTGTCCGTCTAAGGCCATACGGAGGCTCAGCTGACCCATTCAGAGAGACTACAAGCGTGGGTTTAAAAGCAGTCAGAAGACAGGGAAGAACCAGTAAAACAGAGGAGGTTTTCTGTCCAGCACGCTACCTCTCCACGATTCTGTTGTCAGTCACCCCAGATGGGACTCGAACCCATAATCCCTGGCTTAGGAGGCCAGTGCCTTATCCATTAGGCCACTGGGGCTTGAAAGCCACAAAATGACCGTTCGGTAGACATTCAGTCAGCTCCACTAGAAAGCAACAACGTGCACAATGTGTGAGTTTGAATAACATGACAATGGCCCTGATGCTACTGTGGTACAGTGAAAGAGGAGGGAAGACAGGTGGAGAAACAGTACAGCTCTGACAGAATGAGAGCTACACACAAAAACTGTGACATAGTGCCAAAATGTTTCAGTCAAAAGAGATGACGAGCAGCTGCTTGATGGTGGATATTGAGGATCAACAATGTTAAGCTCACTCAAGGCAAGTCACCCAAATGGAGCAAGGGAACATGTTATACTAGTTGTACAAGTCTCAGACTAAGGAAAGTTAACTCTGGCTGTTGACCTAGTCATTGCACAAGTTTACTCATTCATTGCAAGTATAATGGGGCGGGGCGTTGTCGATCATATTAAGCAGTGGAAGAAAGCATCCAGACCGTAGACAAAGTCTTATAGCAGAGGATGGTTTCGATCCATCGACCTCTGGGTTATGGGCCCAGCTTCCGCTGCGCCACTCTGCTGTCCGTCTAAGGCCATACGGAGGCTCAGCTGACCCATTCAGAGAGACTACAAACGGGTTTAAAAGCAGTCAGAAGACAGGGGAAGAACCAGTAAAACAGAGAGGTTTTCTGTCAGCACGCTACCTCTCCACGATTCTGTTGTCCGTCTAAGGCCATACGGAGGCTCAGCTGACCCATTCAGAGAGACTACAAGCGTGGGTTTAAAAGCAGTCAGAAGACAGGGAAGAACCAGTAAAACAGAGGAGGTTTTCTGTCCAGCACGCTACCTCTCCACGATTCTGTTGTCAGTCACCCCAGATGGGACTCGAACCCATAATCCCTGGCTTAGGAGGCCAGTGCCTTATCCATTAGGCCACTGGGGCTTGAAAGCCACAAAATGACCGTTCGGTAGACATTCAGTCAGCTCCACTAGAAAGCAACAACGTGCACAATGTGTGAGTTTGAATAACATGACAATGGCCCCTGATGCTACTGTGGTACAGTGAAAGAGGAGGAAGACAGGTGGAGAAACAGTACAGCTCTGACAGAATAGAGAACTACACACAAAAACTGTGACATAGTGCCAAAATGTTTCAGTCAAAAGAGATAATGAGTAGCTGCTTGACGGTGGATATTGAGGATCAACAATGTTAAGCTCACTCAAGGCAAGTCACCCAAATGGAGCAAGGGAACATATTATACTAGTTGTACAAGTCTCAGACTGAGGAAAGTTAACTCTGGCTGTTAACCTAGTCATTGCACAAGTTGACTCATTCATTGCAAGTATAATGGGGCGTTGTCGATCGTATTAAGCAATGGAAGAAAGCATCCAGACCGTAGACAAAGTCTTATAGCAGAGGATGGTTTGATCCATCGACCTCTGGGTTATGGGCCCAGCGCTTCCGCTCGCCACTCTGCTGTCCGTCTAAGGCCATGCGGAGGCTCAGCTGACCCATTCAGAGAGACTACAAGCGTGGGTTTAAAAGCAGTCAGAAGACAGGGAAGAACCAGTAAAACAGAGGAGGTTTTCTGTCCAGCACGCTACCTCTCCACGATTCTGTTGTCCGTCTAAGGCCATACGGAGGCTCAGCTGACCCATTCAGAGAGACTACAAGCGTGGGTTTAAAAAGCAGTCAGAAGACAGGGAAGAACCAGTAAAACAGAGGAGGTTTTCTGTCCAGCACGCTACCTCTCCACGATTCTGTTGTCAGTCACCCCAGATGGGACTCGAACCCATAATCCCTGGCTTAGGAGGCCAGTGCCTTATCCATTAGGCCACTGGGGCTTGAAAGCCACAAAATGACCCGTTCAGTAGACATTCAGTCAGCTCCACTAGAAAGCAACAACGTGCACAATGTGTGAGTTTGAATAACATGACAATGGCCCTGATGCTACTGTGGTACAGTGAAAGAGGAGGGGAAGACAGGTGGAGAAACAGTACAGCTCTGACAGAATAGAGAACTACACACAAAAACTGTGACATAGTGCCAAAATGTTTCAGTCAAAGAGATGACGAGCAGCTGCTTGATGGTGGATATTGAGGATCAACAATGTTAAGCTCACTCAAGGCAAGTCACCCAAATGGAGCAAGGGAACATGGTATACTAGTTGTACAAGTCTCAGACTGAGGAAAGTTAACTCTGGCTGTTGACCTAGTCATTGCACAAGTTTACTCATTCATTGCAAGTATAATGGGGAGGCGTTGTCGATCGTATTAAGCAGTGGAAGAAAGCCTCCAGACCGTAGACAAAGTCTTATAGCAGAGGATGGTTTGATCCATCGACCTCTGGGTTATGGGCCCAGCACGCTTCGCTGCGCCACTCTGCTGTCCGTCTAAGGCCATGGAGGCTCAGCTGACCCATTCAGAGAGACTACAAGCGTGGGTTTAAAAGCAGTCAGAAGACAGGGAAGAACCAGTAAAACAGAGGAGGTTTTCTGTCCAGCACGCTACCTCTCCACGATTCTGTTGTCAGTCACCCCAGATGGGACTCGAACCCATAATCCCTGGCTTAGGAGGCCAGTGCCTTATCCATTAGGCCACTGGGGCTTGAAAGCCACAAAATGACCCGTTCGGTAGACATTCAGTCAGCTCCACTAGAAAGCAACAACGTGCACAATGTGTGAGTTTGAATAACATGACAATGGCCCCTGATGCTACTGTGGTACAGTGAAAGAGGAGGGAAGACAGGTGGAGAAACAGTACAGCTCTGACAGAATGAGAACTACACACAAAAACTGTGACATAGTGCCAAAATGTTTCAGTCAAAGAGATGAGCAGCTGCTTGATGGTGGATATTGAGGATCAACAATGTTAAGCTCACTCAAGGCAAGTCACCCAAATGGAGCAAGGAACATGGTATACTAGTTGTACAAGTCTCAGACTGAGGAAAGTTAACTCTGGCTGTTGACCTAGTCATTGCACAAGTTGACTCATTCATTGCAAGTATAATGGGGCGTTGTCGATCATATTAAGCAGTGGAAGAAAGCCTCCAGACCGTAGACAAAGTCTTATAGCAGAGGATGGTTTGATCCATCGACCTCTGGGTTATGGGCCCAGCACTTCCTGCGCCACTCTGCTGTCCGTCTAAGGCCATACGGAGGCTCAGCTGACCCATTCAGAGAGACTACAAGCGTGGGTTTAAAAGCAGTCAGAAGACAGGGAAGAACCAGTAAAACAGGAGGTTTTCTGTCCAGCACGCTACCTCTCCACGATTCTGTTGTCAGTCACCCCAGATGGGACTCGAACCCATAATCCCTGGCTTAGGAGGCCAGTGCCTTATCCATTAGGCCACTGGGGCTTGAAAGCCACAAAATGACCGTTCGGTAGACATTCAGTCAGCTCCACTAGAAAGCAACAACGTGCACAATGTGTGAGTTTGAATAACATGACAATGGCCCTGATGCTACTGTGGTACAGTGAAAGAGGAGGGGAAGACAGGTGGAGAAACAGTACAGCTCTGACAGAATGAGAACTACACACAAAACTGTGACATAGTGCCAAAATGTTTCAGTCAAAGAGATGACGAGCAGCTGCTTGATGGTGGATATTGAGGATCAACAATGTTAAGCTCACTCAAGGCAAGTCACCCAAATGGAGCAAGGGACATGGTATACTAGTTGTACAAGTCTCAGACTGAGAAAGTTAACTCTGGCTGTTGACCTAGTCATTGCACAAGTTGACTCATTCATTGCAAGTATAATGGGGCGTTGTCGATCATATTAAGCAGTGGAAGAAAGCCTCCAGACCGTAGACAAAGTCTTATAGCAGAGGATGGTTTGATCCATCGACCTCTGGGTTATGGGCCCAGCGCTTCCGCTGCGCCACTCTGCTGTCCGTCTAAGGCCATACGGAGGCTCAGCTGACCCATTCAGAGAGACTACAAACGTGGGTTTAAAAGCAGTCAGAAGACAGGGAAGAACCAGTAAAACAGAGGAGGTTTTCTGTCCAGCACGCTACCTCTCCACGATTCTGTTGTCAGTCACCCCAGATGGGACTCGAACCCATAATCCCTGGCTTAGGAGGCCAGTGCCTTATCCATTAGGCCACTGGGGCTTGAAAGCCACAAAATGACCCGTTCGGTAGACATTCAGTCAGCTCCACTAGAAAGCAACAACGTGCACAATGTGTGAGTTTGAATAACATGACAATGGCCCCTGATGCTACTGTGGTACAGTGAAAGAGGAGGAAAGACAGGTGGAGAAACAGTACAGCTCTGACAGAATAGAGAACTACACACAAAAACTGTGACATAGTGCCAAAATGTTTCAGTCAAAAGAGATGAGAGCAGCTGCTTGATGGTGGATATTGAGGATCAACAATGTTAAGCTCACTCAAGGCAAGTCACCCAAATGGAGCAAGGGAACATGGTATACTAGTTGTACAAGTCTCAGACTGAGGAAAGTTAACTCTGGCTGTTGACCTAGTCATTGCACAAGTTGACTCATTCATTGCAAGTATAATGGGGCGTTGTCGATCATATTAAGCAGTGGAAGAAAGCCTCCAGACCGTAGACAAAGTCTTATAGCAGAGGATGGTTTCGATCCATCGACCTCTGGGTTATGGGCCCAGCACGCTTCCGCTGCGCCACTCTGCTGTCCGTCTAAGGCCATCGGAGGCTCAGCTGACCCATTCAGAGAGACTACAAACGTGGGTTTAAAAGCAGTCAGAAGACAGGGAAGAACCAGTAAAACAGAGGAGGTTTCTGTCCAGCACGCTACCTCCCCACGATTCTGTTGTCAGTCACCCCAGATGGGACTCGAACCCATAATCCCTGGCTTAGGAGGCCAGTGCCTTATCCATTAGGCCACTGGGGCCGAAAGCCACAAAATGACCGTTCGGTAGACATTCAGTCAGCTCCACTAGAAAGCAACAACGTGCACAATGTGTGAGTTTGAATAACATGACAATGGCCCCTGATGCTACTGTGGTACAGTGAAAGAGGAGGGAAGACAGGTGGAGAAACAGTACAGCTCTGACAGAATAGAGAACTACACACAAAAACTGTGACATAGTGCCAAAATGTTTCAGTCAAAAGAGATAATGAGTAGCTGCTTGACGGTGGATATTGAGGATCAACAATGTTAAGCTCACTTAAGGCAAGTCACCCAAATGGAGCAAGGGAACATATTATACTAGTTGTACAAGTCTCAGACTGAGGAAAGTTAACTCTGGCTGTTGACCTAGTCATTGCACAAGTTGACTCATTCATTGCAAGTATAATGGGCGTTGTCGTCGTGTATTAAGCAATGGAAGAAAGCATCCAGACCGTAGACAAAGTCTTATAGCAGAGGATGGTTTCGATCCATCGACCTCTGGTTATATGGGCCCAGCACGCTTCCGCTGCGCCACTCTGCTGTCCGTCTAAGGCCATACGGAGGCTCAGCTGACCCATTCAGAGGACTACAAACGTGGGTTTAAAAGCAGTCAGAAGACAGGGAAGAACCAGTAAAACAGAGGAGGTTTTCTGTCCAGCACGCTACCTCTCCGATTCTGTTGTCCGTCTAAGGCCATACGGAGGCTCAGCTGACCCATTCAGAGAGACTACAAACGTGGGTTTAAAAAGCAGTCAGAAGACAGGGAAGAACCATTAAAACAGAGGAGGTTTTCTGTCCAGCACGCTACCTCTCCACGATTCTGTTGTCAGTCACCCCAGATGGGACTCGAACCCATAATCCCTGGCTTAGGAGGCCAGTGCCTTATCCATTAGGCCACTGGGGCTTGAAAGCCACAAAATGACCCGTTCGGTAGACATTCAGTCAGCTCCACTAGAAAGCAACAACGTGCACAATGTGTGAGTTTGAATAACATGACAATGGCCCTTGATGCTACTGTGGTACAGTGAAGAGGAGGGAAGACAGGTGGAGAAACAGTACAGCTCTGACAGAATAGAGAACTACACACAAAAACTGTGACATAGTGCCAAAATGTTTCAGTCAAAAGAGATGTGAGCAGCTGCTTGACGGTGGATATTGAGGATCAACAATGTTAAGCTCACTCAAGGCAAGTCACCCAAATGGAGCAAGGAACATGTTATACTAGTTGTACAAGTCTCAGACTGAGGAAAGTTAACTCTGGCTGTTGACCTAGTCATTGCACAAGTTGACTCATTCATTGCAAGTATAATGGGGCGTTGTCGATCGTATTAAGCAGTGGAAAGCCTCCAGACCGTAGACAAAGTCTTATAGCAGAGGATGGTTTGATCCATCGACCTCTGGGTTATGGGCCCAGCACGCTTCGCTGCGCCACTCTGCTGTCCGTCTAAGGCCATACGGAGCTCAGCTGACCCATTCAGAGAGACTACAAACGTGGGTTTAAAAGCAGTCAGAAGACAGGGAAGAACCAGTAAAACAGATGAGGTTTTCTGTCCAGCACGCTACCTCTCCACGATTCTGTTGTCAGTCACCCCAGATGGGACTCGAACCCATAATCCCTGGCTTAGGAGGCCAGTGCCTTATCCATTAGGCCACTGGGGCCGAAAGCCACAAAATGACCGTTCGGTAGACATTCAGTCAGCTCCACTAGAAAGCAACAACGTGCACAATGTGTGAGTTTGAATAACATGACAATGGCCCTGATGCTACTGTGGTACAGTGAAAGAGGAGGAAGACAGGTGGAGAAACAGTACAGCTCTGACAGAATAGAGAACTACACACAAAAACTGTGACATAGTGCCAAAATGTTTCAGTCAAAGAGATGACGAGCAGCTGCTTGATGGTGGATATTGAGGATCAACAATGTTAAGCTCACTCAAGGCAAGTCACCCAAATGGAGCAAGGGAACATGTTATACTAGTTGTACAAGTCTCAGACTAAGGAAAGTTAACTCTGGCTGTTGACCTAGTCATTGCACAAGTTTACTCATTCATTGCAAGTATAATGGGGCGGGCGTTGTCGATCATATTAAGCAGTGGAAGCCTCCAGACTGTAGACAAAGTCTTATAGCAGAGGATGGTTTGATCCATCGACCTCTGGGTTATGGGCCCAGCGCTTCGCTGCGCCACTCTGCTGTCCGTCTAAGGCCATACGGAGGCTCAGCTGACCCATTCAGAGAGACTACAAACGTGGGTTTAAAAAGCAGTCAGAAGACAGGGAAGAACCAGTAAAACAGAGGAGGTTTTCTGTCCAGCACGCTACCTCTCCACGATTCTGTTGTCAGTCACCCCAGATGGGACTCGAACCCATAATCCCTGGCTTAGGAGGCCAGTGCCTTATCCATTAGGCCACTGGGGCTTCAAAGCCACAAAATGACCGTTCGGTAGACATTCAGTCAGCTCCACTAGAAAGCAACAACGTGCACAATGTGTGAGTTTGAATAACATGACAATGGCCCCTGATGCTACTGTGGTACAGTGAAAGGAGGGGAAGACAGGTGGAGAAACAGTACAGCTCTGACAGAATGAGAACTACACACAAAAACTGTGACATAGTGCCAAAATGTTTCAGTCAAAAGAGATGACAGCTGCTTGATGGTGGATATTGAGGATCAACAATGTTAAGCTCACTCAAGGCAAGTCACCCAAATGGAGCAAGGGAACATGTTATACTAGTTGTACAAGTCTCAGACTAAGGAAAGTTAACTCTGGCTGTTGACCTAGTCATTGCACAAGTTTACTCATTCATTGCAAGTATAATGGGGGCGGGGCGTTGTCGATCATATTAAGCAGTGGAAGAAAGCCTCCAGACCGTAGACAAAGTCTTATAGCAGAGGATGGTTTCGATCCATCGACCTCTGGGTTATGGGCCCAGCGCTTCGCTGCGCCACTCTGCTGTCCGTCTAAGGCCATACGGAGGCTCAGCTGACCCATTCAGAGAGACTACAAACGTGGGTTTAAAAAGCAGTCAGAAGACAGGGAAGAACCAGTAAAACAGAGGAGGTTTTCTGTCCAGCACGCTACCTCTCCACGATTCTGTTGTCAGTCACCCCAGATGGGACTCGAACCCATAATCCCTGGCTTAGGAGGCCAGTGCCTTATCCATTAGGCCACTGGGGCTTGAAAGCCACAAAATGACCCGTTCGGTAGACATTCAGTCAGCTCCACTAGAAAGCAACAACGTGCACAATGTGTGAGTTTGAATAACATGACAATGGCCCCTGATGCTACTGTGGTACAGTGAAAGAGGAGGGGAAGACAGGTGGAGAAACAGTACAGCTCTGACAGAATGAGAACTACACACAAAAACTGTGACATAGTGCCAAAATGTTTCAGTCAAAAGAGATGACGAGCAGCTGCTTGATGGTGGATATTGAGGATCAACAATGTTAAGCTCACTCAAGGCAAGTCACCCAAATGGAGCAAGGGAACATGTTATACTAGTTGTACAAGTCTCAGACTGAGGAAAGTTAACTCTGGCTGTTGACCTAGTCATTGCACAAGTTGACTCATTCATTGCAAGTATAATGGGGCGTTGTCGATCATATTAAGCAGTGGAAGAAAGCCTCCAGACCGTAGACAAAGTCTTATAGCAGAGGATGGTTTCGATCCATCGGCCTCTGGGTTATGGGCCCAGCGCTTCGCTGCGCCACTCTGCTGTCCGTCTAAGGCCATACGGAGGCTCAGCTGACCCATTCAGAGAGACTACAAACGTGGGTTTAAAAGCAGTCAGAAGACAGGGAAGAACCAGTAAAACAGAGGAGGTTTTCTGTCCAGCACGCTACCTCTCCACGATTCTGTTGTCAGTCACCCCAGATGGGACTCGAACCCATAATCCCTGGCTTAGGAGGCCAGTGCCTTATCCATTAGGCCACTGGGGCCGAAAGCCACAAAATGACCCGTTCGGTAGACATTCAGTCAGCTCCACTAGAAAGCAACAACGTGCACAATGTGTGAGTTTGAATAACATGACAATGGCCCCTGATGCTACTGTGGTACAGTGAAAGAGGAGGGAAGACAGGTGGAGAAACAGTACAGCTCTGACAGAATAGAGCTACACACAAAAACTGTGACATAGTGCCAAAATGTTTCAGTCAAAAGAGATGAGCAGCTGCTTGATGGTGGATATTGAGGATCAACAATGTTAAGCTCACTCAAGGCAAGTCACCCAAATGGAGCAAGGGAACATGTTATACTAGTTGTACAAGTCTCAGACTGAGGAAAGTTAACTCTGGCTGTTGACCTAGTCATTGCACAAGTTTACTCATTCATTGCAAGTATAATGGGGGGGGGGCGTTGTCGATCATATTAAGCAGTGGAAGAAAGCCTCCAGACCGTAGACAAAGTCTTATAGCAGAGGATGGTTTCGATCCATCGACCTCTGGGTTATGGGCCCAGCACGCTTCCGCTGCGCCACTCTGCTGTCCGTCTAAGGCCATACGGAGGCTCAGCTGACCCATTCAGAGAGACTACAAACGTGGGTTTAAAAAGCAGTCAGAAGACAGGGGAAGAACCAGTAAAACAGAGGAGGTTTTCTGTCCAGCACGCTACCTCTCCACGATTCTGTTGTCCGTCTAAGGCCATACGGAGGCTCAGCTGACCCATTCAGAGAGACTACAAACGTGGGTTTAAAAAGCAGTCAGAAGACAGGGGAAGAACCAGTAAAACAGAGGAGGTTTTCTGTCCAGCACGCTACCTCTCCACGATTCTGTTGTCAGTCACCCCAGATGGGACTCGAACCCATAATCCCTGGCTTAGGAGGCCAGTGCCTTATCCATTAGGCCACTGGGGCTTGAAGCCACAAAATGACCCGTTCAGTAGACATTCAGTCAGCTCCACTAGAAAGCAACAACGTGCACAATGTGTGAGTTTGAATAACATGACAATGGCCCTGATGCTACTGTGGTACAGTGAAAGAGGAGGGGAAGACAGGTGGAGAAACAGTACAGCTCTGACAGAATAGAACTACACACAAAAACTGTGACATAGTGCCAAAATGTTTCAGTCAAAAGAGATGACGAGCAGCTGCTTGATGGTGGATATTGAGGATCAACAATGTTAAGCTCACTCAAGGCAAGTCACCCAAATGGAGCAAGGGAACATGGTATACTAGTTGTACAAGTCTCAGACTGAGGAAAGTTAACTCTGGCTGTTGACCTAGTCATTGCACAAGTTGACTCATTCATTGCAAGTATAATGGGGGCGTTGTCGATCATATTAAGCAGTGGAAGAAAGCCTCCAGACCGTAGACAAAGTCTTATAGCAGAGGATGGTTTCGATCCATCGACCTCTGGGTTATGGGCCCAGCACGCTTCCGCTGCGCCACTCTGCTGTCCGTCTAAGGCCATACGGAGGCTCAGCTGACCCATTCAGAGAGACTACAAACGTGGGTTTAAAAAGCAGTCAGAAGACAGGGGAAGAACCAGTAAAACAGAGGAGGTTTTCTGTCCAGCACGCTACCTCTCACGATTCTGTTGTCAGTCACCCCAGATGGGACTCGAACCCATAATCCCTGGCTTAGGAGGCCAGTGCCTTATCCATTAGGCCACTGGGGCCGAAAGCCACAAAATGACCCGTTCGGTAGACATTCAGTCAGCTCCACTAGAAAGCAACAACGTGCACAATGTGTGAGTTTGAATAACATGACAATGGCTGATGCTACTGTGGTACAGTGAAGAGGAGGAAGACAGGTGGAGAAACAGTACAGCTCTGACAGAATAGAGAACTACACACAAAAACTGTGACATAGTGCCAAAATGTTTCAGTCAAAAGAGATGACGAGCAGCTGCTTGATGGTGGATATTGAGGATCAACAATGTTAAGCTCACTCAAGGCAAGTCACCCAAATGGAGCAAGGAACATGGTATACTAGTTGTACAAGTCTCAGACTGAGGAAAGTTAACTCTGGCTGTTGACCTAGTCATTGCACAAGTTGACTCATTCATTGCAAGTATAATGGGGCGTTGTCGATCATATTAAGCAGTGGAAGAAAGCCTCCAGACCGTAGACAAAGTCTTATAGCAGAGGATGGTTTCGATCCATCGACCTCTGGGTTATGGGCCCAGCACGCTTCCTGCGCCACTCTGCTGTCCGTCTAAGGCCATGCGGAGGCTCAGCTGACCCATTCAGAGAGACTACAAGTGGGTTTAAAAAGCAGTCAGAAGACAGGGAAGAACCAGTAAAACAGAGGAGGTTTTCTGTCCAGCACGCTACCTCTCCGATTCTGTTGTCCGTCTAAGGCCATACGGAGGCTCAGCTGACCCATTCAGAGAGACTACAAACGTGGGTTTAAAAAGCAGTCAGAAGACAGGGGAAGAACCAGTAAAACAGAGGAGGTTTTCTGTCCAGCACGCTACCTCTCCACGATTCTGTTGTCAGTCACCCCAGATGGGACTCGAACCCATAATCCCTGGCTTAGGAGGCCAGTGCCTTATCCATTAGGCCACTGGGGCTTGAAAGCCACAAAATGACCGTTCGGTAGACATTCAGTCAGCTCCACTGAAAGCAACAACGTGCACAATGTGTGAGTTTGAATAACATGACAATGGCCCCTGATGCTACTGTGGTACAGTGAAAGAGGAGGAAGACAGGTGGAGAAACAGTACAGCTCTGACAGAATAGAGAACTACACACAAAAACTGTGACATAGTGCCAAAATGTTTCAGTCAAAAGAGATAATGAGTAGCTGCTTGACGGTGGATATTGAGGATCAACAATGTTAAGCTCACTCAAGGCAAGTCACCCAAATGGAGCAAGGGAATATTATACTAGTTGTACAAGTCTCAGACTGAGGAAAGTTAAATCTGGCTGTTAACCTAGTCATTGCACAAATTGACTCATTCATTGCAAGTATAATGGGGCGTTGTCGATCATTAAGCAATGGAAGAAAGCATCCAGACCGTAGACAAAGTCTTATAGCAGAGGATGGTTTCGATCCATCGACCTCTGGGTTATGGGCCCAGCACGCTTCCTGCGCCACTCTGCTGTCCGTCTAAGGCCATACGGAGGCTCAGCTGACCCATTCAGAGAGACTACAAACGTGGGTTTAAAAAGCAGTCAGAAGACAGGGAAGCACCAGTAAAACAGAGGAGGTTTTCTGTCCAGCACGCTACCTCTCCACGATTCTGTTGTCCGTCTAAGGCCATACGGAGGCTCAGCTGACCCATTCAGAGAGACTACAAACGTGGGTTTAAAAAGCAGTCAGAAGACAGGGAAGAACCAGTAAAACAGAGGAGGTTTTCTGTCCAGCACGCTACCTCTCCACGATTCTGTTGTCCGTCTAAGGCCATACGGAGGCTCAGCTGACCCATTCAGAGAGACTACAAACGTGGGTTTAAAAGCAGTCAGAAGACAGGGAAGAACCAGTAAAACAGAGGAGGTTTTCTGTCCAGCACGCTACCTCTCCACGATTCTGTTGTCAGTCACCCCAGATGGGACTCGAACCCATAATCCCTGGCTTAGGAGGCCAGTGCCTTATCCATTAGGCCACTGGGGCTTGAAAGCCACAAAATGACCCGTTCGGTAGACATTCAGTCAGCTCCACTAGAAAGCAACAACGTGCACAATGTGTGAGTTTGAATAACATGACAATGGCCCTGATGCTACTGTGGTACAGTGAAAGAGGAGGGAAGACAGGTGGAGAAACAGTACAGCTCTGACAGAATAGAGAACTACACACAAAAACTGTGACATAGTGCCAAAATGTTTCAGTCAAAAGAGATGACGAGCAGCTGCTTGATGGTGGATATTGAGGATCAACAATGTTAAGCTCACTCAAGGCAAGTCACCCAAATGGAGCAAGGAACATGTTATACTAGTTGTACAAGTCTCAGACTAAGGAAAGTTAACTCTGGCTGTTGACCTAGTCATTGCACAAGTTTACTCATTCATTGCAAGTATAATGGGGGGGGGCGTTGTCGATCATATTAAGCAGTGGAAGAAAGCCTCCAGACCGTAGACAAAGTCTTATAGCAGAGGATGGTTTGATCCATCGACCTCTGGGTTATGGGCCCAGCGCTTCGCTGCGCCACTCTGCTGTCCGTCTAAGGCCATACGGAGGCTCAGCTGACCCATTCAGAGAGACTACAAACGTGGGTTTAAAAGCAGTCAGAAGACAGGGAAGAACCAGTAAAACAGAGGAGGTTTTCTGTCCAGCACGCTACCTCTCCACGATTCTGTTGTCAGTCACCCCAGATGGGACTCGAACCCATAATCCCTGGCTTAGGAGGCCAGTGCCTTATCCATTAGGCCACTGGGGCCGAAAGCCACAAAATGACCCGTTCGGTAGACATTCAGTCAGCTCCACTGAAAGCAACAACGTGCACAATGTGTGAGTTTGAATAACATGACAATGGCCCCTGATGCTACTGTGGTACAGTGAAAGAGGAGGGGAAGACAGGTGGAGAAACAGTACAGCTCTGACAGAATAGAGAACTACACACAAAAACTGTGACATAGTGCCAAAATGTTTCAGTCAAAAGAGATGACGAGCAGCTGCTTGATGGTGGATATTGAGGATCAACAATGTTAAGCTCACTCAAGGCAAGTCACCCAAATGGAGCAAGGGAACATGTTATACTAGTTGTACAAGTCTCAGACTGAGGAAAGTTAACTCTGGCTGTTGACCTAGTCATTGCACAAGTTTACTCATTCATTGCAAGTATAATGGGGCGTTGTCGATCATATTAAGCAGTGGAAGCCTCCAGACCGTAGACAAAGTCTTATAGCAGAGGATGGTTTGATCCATCGGCCTCTGGGTTATGGGCCCAGCACGCTTCGCTGCGCCACTCTGCTGTCCGTCTAAGGCCATACGGAGGCTCAGCTGACCCATTCAGAGAGACTACAAACGTGGGTTTAAAAAGCAGTCAGAAGACAGGAAGAACCAGTAAAACAGAGGAGGTTTTCTGTCCAGCACGCTACCTCTCCACGATTCTGTTGTCCGTCTAAGGCCATACGGAGGCTCAGCTGACCCATTCAGAGAGACTACAAACGTGGGTTTAAAAAGCAGTCAGAAGACAGGGAAGAACCAGTAAAACAGAGGAGGTTTTCTGTCCAGCACGCTACCTCTCCACGATTCTGTTGTCAGTCACCCCAGATGGGACTCGAACCCATAATCCCTGGCTTAGGAGGCCAGTGCCTTATCCATTAGGCCACTGGGGCCGAAAGCCACAAAATGACCCGTTCGGTAGACATTCAGTCAGCTCCACTAGAAAGCAACAACGTGCACAATGTGTGAGTTTGAATAACATGACAATGGCCCCTGATACTGTGGTACAGTGAAAGAGGAGGAAGACAGGTGGAGAAACAGTACAGCTCTGACAGAATAGAGAACTACACACAAAAACTGTGACATAGTGCCAAAATGTTTCAGTCAAAAGAGATGACGAGCAGCTGCTTGATGGTGGATATTGAGGATCAACAATGTTAAGCTCACTCAAGGCAAGTCACCCAAATGGAGCAAGGGAACATGGTATACTAGTTGTACAAGTCTCAGACTGAGAAAAGTTAACTCTGGCTGTTGACCTAGTCATTGCACAAGTTGACTCATTCATTGCAAGTATAATGGGGCGTTGTCGATCATATTAAGCAGTGGAAGAAAGCCTCCAGACCGTAGACAAAGTCTTATAGCAGACGATGGTTTCGATCCATCGACCTCTGGGTTATGGGCCCAGCGCTTCCGCTGCGCCACTCTGCTGTCCGTCTAAGGCCATACGGAGGCTCAGCTGACCCATTCAGAGAGACTACAAGCGTGGGTTTAAAAGCAGTCAGAAGACAGGGAAGAACCAGTAAAACAGAGGAGGTTTTCTGTCCAGCACGCTACCTCTCCACGATTCTGTTGTCAGTCACCCCAGATGGGACTCGAACCCATAATCCCTGGCTTAGGAGGCCAGTGCCTTATCCATTAGGCCACTGGGGCTTCGAAAGCCACAAAATGACCCGTTCGGTAGACATTCAGTCAGCTCCACTAGAAAGCAACAACGTGCACAATGTGTGAGTTTGAATAACATGACAATGGCCCTGATGCTACTGTGGTACAGTGAAAGAGGAGGGAAGACAGGTGGAGAAACAGTACAGCTCTGACAGAATAGAGAACTACACACAAAAACTGTGACATAGTGCCAAAATGTTTCAGTCAAAAGAGATGACGAGCAGCTGCTTGATGGTGGATATTGAGGATCAACAATGTTAAGCTCACTCAAGGCAAGTCACCCAAATGGAGCAAGGGAACATGGTATACTAGTTGTACAAGTCTCAGACTGAGGAAAGTTAACTCTGGCTGTTGACCTAGTCATTGCACAAGTTGACTCATTCATTGCAAGTATAATGGGGCGTTGTCGATCATATTAAGCAGTGGAAGAAAGCCTCCAGACCGTAGACAAAGTCTTATAGCAGAGGATGGTTTCGATGCATCGACCTCTGGGTTATGGGCCCAGCACTTCCGCTGCGCCACTCTGCTGTCCGTCTAAGGCCATGCGGAGGCTCAGCTGACCCATTCAGAGAGACTACAAACGTGGGTTTAAAAGCAGTCAGAAGACAGGGAAGAACCAGTAAAACAGAGGAGGTTTTCTGTCCAGCACGCTACCTCTCCACGATTCTGTTGTCCGTCTAAGGCCATACGGAGGCTCAGCTGACCCATTCAGAGAGACTACAAGCGTGGGTTTAAAAAGCAGTCAGAAGACAGGGAAGAACCAGTAAAACAGAGGAGGTTTTCTGTCCAGCACGCTACCTCTCCACGATTCTGTTGTCAGTCACCCCAGATGGGACTCGAACCCATAATCCCTGGCTTAGGAGGCCAGTGCCTTATCCATTAGGCCACTGGGGCTTCGAAAGCCACAAAATGACCCGTTCGGTAGACATTCAGTCAGCTCCACTAGAAAGCAACAACGTGCACAATGTGTGAGTTTGAATAACATGACAATGGCCCCTGATGCTACTGTGGTACAGTGAAAGAGGAGGGGAAGACAGGTGGAGAAACAGTACAGCTCTGACAGAATAGAGAACTACACACAAAAACTGTGACATAGTGCCAAAATGTTTCAGTCAAAAGAGATAATGAGTAGCTGCTTGACGGTGGATATTGAGGATCAACAATGTTAAGCTCACTCAAGGCAAGTCACCCAAATGGAGCAAGGGAACATATTATACTAGTTGTACAAGTCTCAGACTGAGGAAAGTTAAATCTGGCTGTTAACCTAGTCATTGCACAAATTGACTCATTCATTGCAAGTATAATGGGGCGTTGTCGATCGTATTAAGCAATGGAAGAAAGCATCCAGACCGTAGACAAAGTCTTATAGCAGAGGATGGTTTCGATCCATCGACCTCTGGGTTATGGGCCCAGCACGCTTCCGCTGCGCCACTCTGCTGTCCGTCTAAGGCCATACGGAGGCTCAGCTGACCCATTCAGAGAGACTACAAACGTGGGTTTAAAAAGCAGTCAGAAGACAGGAAGCACCAGTAAAACAGAGGAGGTTTTCTGTCCAGCACGCTACCTCTCCACGATTCTGTTGTCCGTCTAAGGCCATACGGAGGCTCAGCTGACCCATTCAGAGAGACTACAAACGTGGGTTTAAAAAGCAGTCAGAAGACAGGGGAAGAACCAGTAAAACAGAGGAGGTTTTCTGTCCAGCACGCTACCTCTCCACGATTCTGTTGTCCGTCTAAGGCCATACGGAGGCTCAGCTGACCCATTCAGAGAGACTACAAACGTGGGTTTAAAAAGCAGTCAGAAGACAGGGGAAGAACCAGTAAAACAGAGGAGGTTTTCTGTCCAGCACGCTACCTCTCCACGATTCTGTTGTCAGTCACCCCAGATGGGACTCGAACCCATAATCCCTGGCTTAGGAGGCCAGTGCCTTATCCATTAGGCCACTGGGGCTTCGAAAGCCACAAAATGACCCGTTCGGTAGACATTCAGTCAGCTCCACTAGAAAGCAACAACGTGCACAATGTGTGAGTTTGAATAACATGACAATGGCCCCTGATGCTACTGTGGTACAGTGAAAGAGGAGGGGAAGACAGGTGGAGAAACAGTACAGCTCTGACAGAATAGAGAACTACACACAAAAACTGTGACATAGTGCCAAAATGTTTCAGTCAAAAGAGATGACGAGCAGCTGCTTGATGGTGGATATTGAGGATCAACAATGTTAAGCTCACTCAAGGCAAGTCACCCAAATGGAGCAAGGGAACATGTTATACTAGTTGTACAAGTCTCAGACTAAGGAAAGTTAACTCTGGCTGTTGACCTAGTCATTGCACAAGTTTACTCATTCATTGCAAGTATAATGGGGGGGGGGCGTTGTCGATCATATTAAGCAGTGGAAGAAAGCCTCCAGACCGTAGACAAAGTCTTATAGCAGAGGATGGTTTCGATCCATCGACCTCTGGGTTATGGGCCCAGCACTTCCGCTGCGCCACTCTGCTGTCCGTCTAAGGCCATACGGAGGCTCAGCTGACCCATTCAGAGAGACTACAAACGTGGGTTTAAAAAGCAGTCAGAAGACAGGGAAGAACCAGTAAAACAGAGGAGGTTTTCTGTCCAGCACGCTACCTCTCCACGATTCTGTTGTCAGTCACCCCAGATGGGACTCGAACCCATAATCCCTGGCTTAGGAGGCCAGTGCCTTATCCATTAGGCCACTGGGGCTTGAAAGCCACAAAATGACCGTTCGGTAGACATTCAGTCAGCTCCACTAGAAAGCAACAACGTGCACAATGTGTGAGTTTGAATAACATGACAATGGCCCTGATGCTACTGTGGTACAGTGAAAGAGGAGGAAGACAGGTGGAGAAACAGTACAGCTCTGACAGAATAGAGAACTACACACAAAAACTGTGACATAGTGCCAAAATGTTTCAGTCAAAAGAGATGAGCAGCTGCTTGATGGTGGATATTGAGGATCAACAATGTTAAGCTCACTCAAGGCAAGTCACCCAAATGGAGCAAGGAACATGTTATACTAGTTGTACAAGTCTCAGACTGAGAAAGTTAACTCTGGCTGTTGACCTAGTCATTGCACAAGTTGACTCATTCATTGCAAGTATAATGGGGCGTTGTCGATCATATTAAGCAGTGGAAGAAAGCCTCCAGACCGTAGACAAAGTCTTATAGCAGAGGATGGTTTGATCCATCGGCCTCTGGGTTATGGGCCCAGCGCTTCCTGCGCCACTCTGCTGTCCGTCTAAGGCCATCGGAGGCTCAGCTGACCCATTCAGAGAGACTACAAACGTGGGTTTAAAAGCAGTCAGAAGACAGGGAAGAACCAGTAAAACAGAGGAGGTTTTCTGTCCAGCACGCTACCTCTCCACGATTCTGTTGTCAGTCACCCCAGATGGGACTCGAACCCATAATCCCTGGCTTAGGAGGCCAGTGCCTTATCCATTAGGCCACTGGGGCTTGAAAGCCACAAAATGACCGTTCGGTAGACATTCAGTCAGCTCCACTAGAAAGCAACAACGTGCACAATGTGTGAGTTTGAATAACATGACAATGGCCCCTGATGCTACTGTGGTACAGTGAAAGAGGAGGAAGACAGGTGGAGAAACAGTACAGCTCTGACAGAATAGAGAACTACACACAAAAACTGTGACATAGTGCCAAAATGTTTCAGTCAAAGAGATGACGAGCAGCTGCTTGATGGTGGATATTGAGGATCAACAATGTTAAGCTCACTCAAGGCAAGTCACCCAAATGGAGCAAGGGAACATGGTATACTAGTTGTACAAGTCTCAGACTGAGGAAAGTTAACTCTGGCTGTTGACCTAGTCATTGCACAAGTTGACTCATTCATTGCAAGTATAATGGGGGGGGGCGTTGTCGATCATATTAAGCAGTGGAAGAAAGCCTCCAGACCGTAGACAAAGTCTTATAGCAGAGGATGGTTTGATCCATCGACCTCTGGGTTATGGGCCCAGCGCTTCGCTGCGCCACTCTGCTGTCCGTCTAAGGCCATACGGAGGCTCAGCTGACCCATTCAGAGAGACTACAAACGTGGGTTTAAAAAGCAGTCAGAAGACAGGGGAAGAACCAGTAAAACAGAGGAGGTTTTCTGTCCAGCACGCTACCTCTCCACGATTCTGTTGTCCGTCTAAGGCCATGGAGGCTCAGCTGACCCATTCAGAGAGACTACAAACGTGGGTTTAAAAGCAGTCAGAAGACAGGGAAGAACCAGTAAAACAGAGGAGGTTTTCTGTCCAGCACGCTACCTCTCCACGATTCTGTTGTCAGTCACCCCAGATGGGACTCGAACCCATAATCCCTGGCTTAGGAGGCCAGTGCCTTATCCATTAGGCCACTGGGGCTTCGAAAGCCACAAAATGACCCGTTCAGTAGACATTCAGTCAGCTCCACTAGAAAGCAACAACGTGCACAATGTGTGAGTTTGAATAACATGACAATGGCTGATGCTACTGTGGTACAGTGAAAGAGGAGGGAAGACAGGTGGAGAAACAGTACAGCTCTGACAGAATAGAGAACTACACACAAAAACTGTGACATAGTGCCAAAATGTTTCAGTCAAAGAGATGACGAGCAGCTGCTTGATGGTGGATATTGAGGATCAACAATGTTAAGCTCACTCAAGTCACCCAAATGGAGCAAGGGAACATATTATACTAGTTGTACAAGTCTCAGACTGAGGAAAGTTAAATCTGGCTGTTAACCTAGTCATTGCACAAATTGACTCATTCATTGCAAGTATAATGGGGCGTTGTCGATCGTATTAAGCAATGGAAGAAAGCCTCCAGACCGTAGACAAAGTCTTATAGCAGAGGATGGTTTCGATCCATCGACCTCTGGGTTATGGGCCCAGCACGCTTCCGCTGCGCCACTCTGCTGTCCGTCTAAGGCCATACGGAGGCTCAGCTGACCCATTCAGAGAGACTACAAACGTGGGTTTAAAAAGCAGTCAGAAGACAGGGAAGCACCAGTAAAACAGAGGAGGTTTTCTGTCCAGCACGCTACCTCTCCACGATTCTGTTGTCCGTCTAAGGCCATACGGAGGCTCAGCTGACCCATTCAGAGAGACTACAAACGTGGGTTTAAAAAGCAGTCAGAAGACAGGGGAAGAACCAGTAAAACAGAGGAGGTTTTCTGTCCAGCACGCTACCTCTCCACGATTCTGTTGTCAGTCACCCCAGATGGGACTCGAACCCATAATCCCTGGCTTAGGAGGCCAGTGCCTTATCCATTAGGCCACTGGGGCTTCGAAAGCCACAAAATGACCCGTTCGGTAGACATTCAGTCAGCTCCACTGCACAATGTGAGTTTGAATAACATGACAATGGCCCCTGATGCTACTGTGGTACAGTGAAAGAGGAGGGGAAGACAGGTGGAGAAACAGTACAGCTCTGACAGAATAGAGAACTACACACAAAAACTGTGACATAGTGCCAAAATGTTTCAGTCAAAAGAGATGACGAGCAGCTGCTTAATGGTGGATATTGAGGATCAACAATGTTAAGCTCACTGGTGGCAAGTCACCCAAATGGAGCAAGGGAACATATTATACTAGTTGTACAAGTCTCAGACTGGGGAAAGGGCGTTGTCTAGCGTCCAGACCGTAGACAAAGTCCTATAGCAGGTTTTCTATTATTGTTAATCATTTTATTCATCAAGTCTGGGCTTCCCTACTGAAGCTGTTGCCCCCGCAACCCGACTTCGGATAAGCGGAAGAAGACGAGACGAGATTTTATTAATCTAATATGTATATATCATTTCACACATATATACTGTATGTACATATATATAAACATATACATGGTAATAACCGCTTAACTAAGTAAAGAGAGACGTCGGCCCATCATTATCGGGACAATTCAAGAACTTTGAATGTGTCTTCATGCGCAGGCACAAAAACCATCGAAGGCTCTTGTGACCCAGGAAAGAAAGACCAAGAATTACCTCTGCTGCAAAGGATACATTCATAACAAAGTGTGTTTTGTTATGACTTTTTTGGTAAAACAATAATGGACAAAATGTTCTCTCTCTTCTAATTTTTTTATCTGTGTTTTTTTTTTGTTCCATGATTTGCTTTCATTTATACCAAATCATTTATATCAAATGACCATCTTGTTTCAGTAAATGTTAAATAAAAAGCTAATTATTTCATACACAGTACAGTAAAATTAATTGGCAGAGTTTCTGTATGTCTGTAAGTCAATATTTCAGCTGAGTCATTGTGATAAGAGAATTCACATTCAAGAGTCATTATTGATCCCTCCCTCCTATTGGCCTCGTAAATATTAATTAGTTATCTGGTACCAGTGTGTGTCATACTAAGGAAATTACTAGGGGTAGAGATCAATGTCACTGCTTACATCCTGCCATATTTAAATAGGCATGTTTTCATGGAAGTTTTATCACACTAGCTGGAAAAACCGAACTGGTCTCCCGCTAGATAAAACATGCAGAACATGACCTCTGATGAAGAACATCAGAGGTTGAGAGGCTGTTTTTTTCTCTCTCTCTCTGGGTGTATTCAATAAACACAGAGGCGGGGGGTGTTGTACATGGCATTAAGCAGTAGAAGAAAGCCTCCAGACTGTTGACAAAGTCTTATAGCAAAGGATGGTTTCTATCCATTGGCTTCTGGGTTTTGGGCCCCGTACTCTTACTCTCACAGACTCTCATTAGACTAGTTGTACCAGCCAACTGACTTGTCAAACAGTCTAGTGACTCTAGTCAAACAGTCTACACCTATAGCAGATAACTCGAAGATTCGCACCCATAATCCCTGGCTGTCGCAGCATTGAATATAAACCTCCTCGAAATTTGCAAAAAATCCAGTCCCAGTCTGAAAATTTGTGATGGTTGTAGTTTATTGTCCAACCCCTCACAGTGAAACAGTGCCATAATTTACAAAACCCAAACAGAGAATTCAAACGAAATAGTCAATATACACGTTTAAAAAAAACAACAAAACAAAACACAAAAGGAAACTCCTGTTATAGTTTATAGCCCCTCCCACTAGGTCTAGTCTTTCTCTTGGAAATTACAAAAACATATTTTCTTTAATTATTTTCTCACAATAAATGTCAAACAAAAAATATATTGTGTTGGTCCCTTCCGTGGAAACACCTTAGTAATAGAACACATTAACATTATTAACAAAAAACATAATTGTGTAAGTCACATGACGAATTAAAGTGCGCGTCATCATCCTATGTAATGTTTTCCCCTCTGAACGCGGTTAGTGGACAGGTAACTCTGTGGAGGGCCCATTTCCACACACCAGGTAAGTTATAATAATCTGTATGAATGTATGCATACCTGAACTTCGAGCTGCCAAGTGTGCACCCTTGGCCGCGCTGTGAGGGAGAAGATGTTGTTAACCATTTAACGAGGAACAGAAGGGAGAGAGAGGGGCGATGCGTATGTGCGTCTGTGTGTGCGCTGCGTCCGAGTGTAGTGCGCTGGTGCGCAGTCAGTGACGGAGCCGCTCCATCACACTGGCTTAGGAGGCGAGTGCCTTATCCATTAGGCCACTGGGGCTTCAAAAGACACAAAATGACCCGTTCTGCAGACATGCAGTCACTCACTTTGATTGCATATGGCTAGCACGCTTCCCACGTGCTCACTATGATGTATTACTATGTCATGGTCAATGAACCCAAAGAAGGCCAGACTAAATTTAACTTACTTGATAATGAGCAGGATGGGAATCATTACCCCTTCTTGCTATCGTGCCAAAATGTTTCCAGAACAGTGAAAAAATAGAACTATAACTCGGAAGTCCCTGGTCGCTTCACAGACCTTGAAATGACCAGCTCTGTATTTTACTTTCTTGTTTGGTGATAGGTGCAGGATAGGAATCATTAACTCTGCTTACATACATGAGGAAGTTGACCCTTGAGTGAAATTCATATAGCTTCTGCCGTCATTCAACCCAGATGGAACCCACAAACCTTATCCATTTGACCACTGTCATTTGTCTCCAAGTCATAAGAATCATGCATTTTCTGTGGATGCTTTCTTTAGTGTCCACTGTGCTGTCTTGCTTTACATGGCCATTGCTGCTGAAACAGTGAATCCTTGGGAGATTCACTGGGGGGAACGAAAGGTGTAAAAACTTTGCAAACAAGAAAAAAATCAATGCTTCTAAAGGAATCTATAAAACACACTGCATCTTTAAGAAAGCATAGTAATTGTTCTACTTAGTTAACCAGTATCTGTTTTTCAACTGATAAACTATGCCTCCCGTTCACTCTCCTGTGCCGCAATCATAAATTAACAAGAGCAATCCTGACTGGGCTGAAATGGTTGACTAATCTAACCACACACAGGTACATGATAAGACATAAAACACACAGACAAGACACATCTCAAACTGTCTACTTTTTTGTCTAGAGTGAAGTGATCATATTATTGTATGTAGATCACTTCGGTCTACATTCATCTGAACTCTCATTTGTTTAGTTTTCTGTCTGCATAGTTGTAAGTTAAGCTGACATTTAGAATATGTTCCTCTTGTTTTGGATACACTTCTTTAACAGCAAAAGCTGAATGACAGTATAAATTAAAAAAAAACTGTGAACTAACTAAGTCTGTAATAGTACATACTGCATCTCTAATCTCTAACTCTTCTGTTCTTTGCACACACAGTTTAGAACTTTGCCCTCTCGCAACAATGTCCAATTTCCTATCTAGATTACTCTTCAAGGTCTCAAGACGCAGAAGTGGACGCACAACACTTACTGTCTGACCCTCAGACAGAGAAGAGGAAACAATATATATGCAGGGCTGTTTTTCTTTGTCTATTTGGTCAGAGAATTTCTGTTCCAAATTCACTTTTCCCATTTAGATCTGATGAAAAACTCTACAGCAGATTCAATTTGAAGTCCGGGAACGACTGCACACAAGAGAGGATTAATTCTTCTTCAAGACCGATGTGGCATATTATGATTGAAGGAACTTTTTCCTCAGTTTAGTTGGAAGATATTTTCTTGGGCAAGCTGGATAGATTTCCTCTGAACTGGAAAAGCATGATAAAAGATGTCAGCATAGAAGAAGAGAGAAAGCTTTCTGAAAGTGTACACTAAACCTGCAGTGTTCGTTTCAAGGCTTCAACATATTCTGGGCTTCTTGTAAAAGCCACAAACAGAATAGACAAACATTTGGAGTTTGAAATCTTGTCAACATAATAACACATTTACTTATACAGCTGGGACATAAAAGGTAATTATTATCCAAAGTTTGAAACTATTGCTCACATGTTGAGATCAACAGCTCACTCCTTGAAGAAATTGTTTTTTTTACCTCTCACTTACCTCTGTCTTGGTTTGTTATATTTATATATTTATTTTACCTGGACTCCTCAGACAGCTTTTGTTATTTTGTGTTAACTACCTGTTCAGTAAGTTATTAAAGTTACCTTATGTTCACTCTACCTACCCGTCTGCTTTTGGGTTAACTTTTTCAAACTTATTGTGCCAAAGCAATGTATGTTTGATATATATATATATATATATATATATATATATATATATATATATATATATATATATATATATATATATATATATATATGATATGGTAAAATCTGATGCTTTTTTAAAGATAGTTTTACTGAAAGCACTATTGAAGTTGTGATGGCAGCATTTGGAAAGAAAAGAAGATTTTTTGTTTTGTTTGTGTTACAGCTAGTTTTAGCCATGGCAGAGAGGAGACGAATGGCCTACAGAGTGCACAGGGAGATCCTGGATGAAGGAGAAGTGGATGAGATGGCAGAGAAGTCTGACTCAAAGGTTCCTCTAACTAAGAAGGTCAAACAGTCAATGAGGTAAAGTTCCCCACATCTAATCTATGATCAATCTCAAATACTCTCTCTATGCATATTAGGTTTTCTGTCTTGTATGTTTTCTTTTTTTTTTAATCAAAAAACAAAGCATACTGTACTAAAGTAGTAGTACTACAGTAAGTACTAAATGTAAGTCCTAGTTCTATTTCAAGCCAAAACCCAACAACTTCCTATTTTATCTACTTCTTGTTTTCTTGCAAAAGTCATACTGGGGTATCCGTCTTAAAAGGTCTTTGGCCTGGTAGATGGATACAACATGCAAGTAAATGATGATATGGGAAAAGTAGTTTCTTGAAATAAGTTGATTGATAAAACAGCAAATACAGGGGGTTAACACCACGTCCATGCCTAAAACCAAAAGAAGCAAATCATGTTTTTCCAAATGCTGTTTGGTGAGTTTCTCATCATCCTAAATGACTCACCATCATTTCTTTCTCCTTGTCCATCCCTCTGACACACAAACTCAGGTGTTCTGGTCCCAGATTGAAGAGCTGCCTGCTGGATAGTGTTCCTCTTCTATCGTGGCTCCCTAAATACTCCCTCAGAGAAAATGCCCTGGGTGACCTGGTCTCTGGAATCAGCGTGGGGATCATGCATTTGCCACAGGGTGAGGATGTAGGTTTAGGAGATGCAGTGAGAGTAGTCTAAATGGTGCATTGCTTTAGTGTTTCTTCACATTACCTTACTACTCAATATATTCCTTGTCATAGCCGTTGTATAATCATTACTATATTGTAGGAAACCATATCTATTCTCTGTTATCCCTGCAGGTATGGCCTATGCCTTGTTAGCATCTGTTCCTCCAGTCTTCGGCCTTTACTCCTCCTTTTACCCGGTTCTCATCTACTTCATCTTCGGCACATCCAAGCACATCTCAGTTGGTTTGTACTTTAAAATTGGCTGTATCTGCGGACTGGGTTATATGGACAAGTGGCAATTAATCCAGCACATGGTTGTGATAGTACTTCAAATAAGAAAAATGTAAAATAACCAATATGCATACAAATGTTGTCACTTTTGTTCTCACTAGAGAGGGTGAATAATGAACAATAACCATGATTTTTAAAAAGGAAATAATTGTTTTAATAATACACATATGATCATATTGTGTAAATTATCCAGTGCCTTTTAAATCATTTCCATATATTTCTGTTCTCACTTTGTGGTTCACACAGTGTAATTGCTACACTTTTGAACAGTTATGGTTAAACACTGTCTCACCTCTGTACACTTGTATTTTGATTTATGTGTTAAAAGAGACAAATAACACAAAAAGTTAAAGATAATCTTTACTTTTCTATTCATATTAGCAGTAATGTTGTTATTGTAAATTCTTAATAATCATGTGAAATAATGTGACAACCCTATTTCAGGAGCAATTCAGGGTTTGAGGAAATTGTCTCTCTGTCTCTCAAAGGAGTTAATATATTTTTATATAGCTGGCAAAAATGTGTGTTTATATCTCCCTTCTCCAGGAACATATGCAGTGATGAGTGTGATGATAGGAGGTGCGATAGAGCGAGTAGCCCCAGACTCAAACTTTATAGTATGGGACAATGTGACCAACTCCAGTATAGTTGATATCCTCACCCGTGATGCAGAGAGGGTCCGAGTGGCTGCAGCTGTCACCTTCTTATCTGGATTATTTCAGGTAAATTAAAGGAAAGTTGACTGGATAATGTGGTATGGGAGTCAAATATTTTGGACATTTTCTCTCATTGGATTTTGATGCTTCTAGTGCAGAAGTGAAAATCTGAATCTGGTCAGGAGTAGTTGAGATACCTAGTCTGGATGGAGAGATGAGCTGTCATCACCATCAATAGAAACCTACTTCTAGCATTGAAAACATCAGTTAATAAAATATTGCACAAATACTGAAAGCTACTCTTTAAAAAACATGAAAGGGGGCTACTTCTTACTATATTTTCTGACCTTTAATTCCATAGATGCCTACATGTACTCCTACTCTTTAACCCAGGCTAAAGGATCAACTTACTTCTGCAGTGATTAAAAGGATAGTTTTTCCTTGTGGAGCTGTAGTGCTACACACTGGCTCACCTATGACTAAACCAGTTTGTTATTACATAAATGTTCGTTTTATGCATAAGACTGAGTGGGTGTCCAATATGAATTGATTTTCTGGTCATCAAACCAAATATTCTTTTGAAGATAAGTGTGCATGGCTCCCCCCTTTGTTAATGTAAACCAGTGTACATTTTTTTCATTCTGTGTGTCATGTACATAGATTCTGCTCGGCATAGTCCAGTTTGGTTTTGTTGTGACCTATCTGTCTGATCCGCTGGTCCGAGGTTACACCACAGGAGCTGCCATCCACGTCATTGTATCCCAGCTCAAATACACCTTTGGCATCAACCCTAAGAGATACAGTGGGCCCATGTCATTGATATATGTACGTATCCTGTTGGGATATTCTTTTGACTCTAATAATTATTTCCAAAGCATTTTTGGATTTTGGATTGGTTGAACAGTGCAGAGTAATTTCTACCGAGTGATAGATTTTGCCTTATGAATAGAAGCCAGTAGAGGCGACAGTCTCAGTGACAGACAAGAATCTGAAATGACTGAAGCATTTAAGCAATAATTATTTTTTCCTTCCAGACTGTGATCGAGGTGTGTTACCTCCTTCCAACGACAAATATTGGTACTCTTGTGGTCAGTATCGTCACTATAATCTCTCTCATCCTCGCTAAGGAGCTCAATGCATACTTAAGTAAAAAACTGCCTGTTCCTATACCTGTGGAGCTGATTGGTGTGAGTATACATTAATACATATATGCACTTAGAATATACTCTAGTTTCTAGTTCCTTACAAAGATAAACACACACATGCACCTGCTCTTACATCACACACTAATACATTTCTTATTATCTGTTTCATCAGATTGTTATTGCTACAATAGTTTCATGGCAAGTTAACTTGGATGAGAAATATGGAGTGGATGTGGTGGGAAAAATTCCTTCAGGGTGAGAAACACACACAGTGAACACACAGGAAAATGTTTTGACTTTTCACATATGAAAAGTAAAGTATTTGTAACGGTCAATGTATTCTTCTCTGTCCATGTCTCCTAGTCTCCAGCCCCCTGTTCTCCCAGATGTCTCTCTGTTTGGTCAGGTGATTGGAGATGCCTTCGCTCTGTCTGTTGTTGGCTATGGCATCGCCATCTCACTGGGCCGAATCTTTGCCCTAAAATATGGCTACAATGTGGACAGCAATCAGGTAGGAAGGTGATGAATGGGATCAAGGATGAACTACTTTTTTAAGATTAATAAATTGTGTACAAGTAGTGTGTTTTTTTCTTGTCCGATTAGGAACTAATCGCTCTGGGTCTGAGTAACTCCTTTGGAGGAATTTTCCAGTGTTTCGCCATTAGCTGCTCCATGTCTCGCACCATGGTTCAGGAGAGCACAGGAGGGAAGACTCAGGTTGGTATGAGTGGACATTATTCTGAAGTGCTCAAAGGCACAGAATAATGTGATTGTGGGTGTAGTATTGTCTCTCAGAGAGCATTTAGTATGATTTTAGAAATCTCTTAGCCCTCCTACTATCCATGCAAAACAAAAAACAAAAACAGTCCACCTCATTATGACACTTTGGGTAAGTAAGAAAATATGAATATTTGTTGTTGTTGTTGTTGTTGTTTCAGTGGACTTACCCTCTAACCAGAGAGATCACAATCAGAGTCTCGCTCAAAATGGCACTATAAACAGAACTAACAAATATGTAAATAAGGATAAAGGCAAAATATTAAAAACCCAGCACTCCCTAAAACTATACATGAATTTTAGCTCCTCGTGTTTGACCTGAAAATGTCTAGTGTATAAATGTTAATAATGATTTCCCCTCAAGAAGAAAGTCGACATATTACAATATCATTATCAACCCAGCTGACAACAACATCTGTTATGCAGCATTTTTTGTATTTACATGTGTCTACTGATGCACCATAAAGTAACATTTCTACAGCTGGCATTGCATGATATTTGCTTCCACACAACTGAAAAGCATTTTAACAACATTTAGAAAAAAGCTTGATATCATTTTTCAGATCTTAATGTTCATCCCATCACTTCACTTTTCCTGTAACTACAAACCTGGGCAATCTTAAAGGTTAAATGGATTGAAAAGCTGGTCATAATTAATGTTACTCTGATAAGTGGCGTCATTAAAAAACACTTAGGGAATCGATTTTCACTCACATCGTCCACCTACACAAACACAGATTTGCTGAAAGGTTAAACCGATTTAGTCTGACAACACCATTAATCAGCTAAAGCCCATTACAGAGAAGAGGAGAGGAGTGGAGAGGCTCGCCTTGAATCCTCTCATAATCATGTAGCAATTCAGCCTAATAACCACTACATCATTCATCTTTTCTATAATCTTTTTTAACTATCTTCCTCTGGTCTCTCTTGTGATTTCTAGTCACCATGCCTCTATCTTCCGTCTCTCTTCACTGCAGGTTGCTGGGGCTCTATCAGCAATAGTTATCCTTTTCATCGTACTCTGGATTGGAGCTCTCTTTGAAGAGTTGCCTAAGGTACAGCGTGTGTCTGTGTGTCTGTGTGTGTGCATGCGTGGGTGAATGAGTGGGTGGGCGTTTGCATGTGTTCACATCTGTGCACAAGCATAAACATACACATGTGTCCAAGTCTGAGAGTGGATGTGTTTGCAAAATTAGAAGCTCTCCTCAGCACTCAGCCAAAGTGAAAAATATAGACAACAGCAGAGATTTTGTTGCTATAAAGCCACCAACAGAGAGATCTTTAGACCTAGGCTATTGGCTACTTTATATATATTTATATCTAAAGTTTAGAGTATGTAAAGCAGAGTTATGATATGGAGATTATGATTATTTATACAGCCTATTTGACTAGAGCACATAAAACTTCCAGGTGACCACATGAGAGGTTCACCTTCTTGTTTGAGGCTTCAAAACTGCAGCGTTCTGTATTAACTGTATTATATTTGACTCACTGTGTAGGCAGTGCTGGGCGCCATCATCTATGTCAACCTCCATGGCATGATGAAGCAATTCATGGACGTCCCTGCACTGTGGAAGAGCAACAAAGTAGATATGGTGAGTGTGCTAAAAAGAAAAAGAAAAGTAAAAGATTCATGTTTTGGAAACACAGGTTCTATTTTGGTAACAAGATGTACAGCACTAATGTACATATCCTTTTCGTCTTAGATTAAAAGTTATCTTAAATTACAGCACTGTACAAGCCTTTTGTGACGACAAAAAATTCTCCAACATAACTACTTCTAAAACTTCATTTCATTTCAGTTTCACCTATTCACTCAGACTGCTGCTAAAATACTGTGGTATTCTAAATTGCTAATGTTAGCATGATAGATGATAGACTGATACATTTTATTTTATATACATGTAAGCTGTTATTTTACTTTGACATTAAAGCAGCATATTACTCTGACTTGCTAATGTCAGCGTGTTAACATGCTAAACTTTACATGATAATACGTTAACATGAGTGCAGAAAATTAGCAAGAAGCTTACAGGACATGCCCAAGGTTGTTAACTATATGCTAGCATGCTAATATGCTAACATTCATATAATAGCTTTAAACTCAGCCAGTGGAATAAACATTTAGACACATACACACCTGAGGCTGAAATTAGCTTAAACTGACTGCACTGAGGATTTACGTTACAGGATGACCTCTTTTGTGTTGCAACAGCCATGTCAAACATTTTTCCTTACTGTATCTAAGAATAGCACAGTTGTACTTTCCATCCAACATTTTTGCTTCTCATGTGTAGTGAACTACATGCTACCTTGCTATATTACTCATAATCACTCTCTTCCCCTCTCTATCTACAGATGGTATGGGTGGCCACCTTCATCTTCACCGTGCTGTTAAACCCTGACATGGGACTGGCTGCTTCCATCGGTTTCTCCATGCTCACAGTCATCTTCAGGACACAGCTGTAGGAATACATGGCCGTGAGGCCCACAATTATACACTAATAAACACACACATGTTCAGTGAGAGGGAGTGTCAAGTTAAGCTATCAATCATCACACCCAACAATTAACTGTCTTTCAGACCACACCTTAACACACACCATTACAAATTATTCATACATTTCTTTGTTTTGTGTGTACTCCAGGCCTAAATACTCCCTATTAGGGCAGGTCCCAGACACTGACATTTACAGACCGCTGGAAGACTACAATCAGGTATGGCACATTATATTTGAATAACCTGAAAGCAAGGATGACCACTGAATGTATAAAGCAGATATTCATGGCAAGTGACTAATACCAGTCACCCAAAAAACATATGAAGGTGAGCAGATTATAAAGCACACCTGTCCCTGTTTTGTCACTGACATTATAACCAAGCCAAGTCAAATTAGAGATGTTAATGGGAATTATGTACCACTCATTGTCAAATCAGACACACACTCCACCTCCACCTCCTAACCAATGATCAGCAACTTAGCTAGTCCCATTGTCCCGCCTTACATATGTGATCTAATAATCACATAACTAATTACATCACATTACAAACAAAATTGATATGTCGAGCTCTGAGATGGTCTGCCGTTCAGTCAACAACTATTAAATGAATTGCCATGAAATTTGGTGCAGATACCCATGATGCCCTGAGGATGAACATTGCTTACTTTGATGATTATCTAGTGTTGCTAGCAGGTAAAAAATTTCCATCTAGCGCCATCATCAGGTCAACATTTTAATGGATCAATACTACAATACACATAGACAACCAAGTTAAAGTTTGACTTTGTGGCGAGAACCTTATTGTTTGGTCAACAAATGCATACAACTTCTAAAAACACCTCAAAAAATGTTCATTTGTCACAGAATAACTAAATTTTAACAGAAATGTCAGACAGAACCTCTATTGTAACTACAGTATAAGATGGCATGTAGCTCTGTTGTCATGTCATTAATATTTGATATTTGAAACATATTGTCCTAGATGTCAATTTTGTTATTCATTAGTGTATTGAAAATGTAGTCATTTATTTGCCTGACTAACTGACTAATTGATTTTAGGTGAGACAGGTGCCACAGATTTTGATCTTCCGTTCCTCTGCCACCCTCTACTTCGCCAATGCTGAGATGTACCTAGATGCACTTAGAGAGAAGGTGACCACACACACACACACACAGACACACACACACACAGTATTAATCTATAACCCTCAAACAGGTCTTTAAGGAAGTGGGCACGGACAAAATGTCTTTCCAGAAATGTCCTCACGCACACACAGAATATTAACAGTATTATTATTAATGTGGATACCCCCAAAAAAGCAGTGTGATACATACAAACACACTGTGATAGACACACAAGCCCAGATTGCACACCACAGCTAGACAGACTGACACACACACACAGCTCCAGCAACTATCTCCCTTGTCACAATTTCCGTGCAATTAACTCCTCTCTTACATATGTTATTTCTGACACACTAATAACTGACCCGACATTTCACCAATTCACGCATCACTACCGTGACAGACATTGTTCAAAATGTCATCCTACCATTTTCTCCTCTCCTTTCTTCCGTTAAACTTTTGTTTAACCCCCTCCCTTTTTCTTCCTCCTCCTCTTCTGTCACGTCTCTTTGGGGCAAATGGGAAGACTGATTGAGGGAAGGTAGAAAAAAAGACGACAAAAGATGTAGGGAGGGTGAGAAGCAGAGATTGAATAAGGGAAGGAGATAATGGAACGTCTCATTCATTAAAATGTCAGCATGTCAAAGCCACAGGGTCGCTCTTTTCTCTCTCATCTTTGATGCACAAATAAGCTTTCATAGAGCTGCTGTTGACTGGCAGGGTCTGCACATTTGTTTATAAGGTGATAAATTGCAACCCGATGAATTCTGGTAATTTTTGGATATTGATGATGAACCGTTTTTACACCACCAGTCATCAAACAGTAAGAGGCTGTGGGGAAATTTGATAATGATAATGAGATAATGCTGATCTGATGGGTTATACTTTCATAAGGGGATGCTAATGGTGTAATTACATCAACTAGGGAAGCAAGAAAAGTTTTTAGAGGTAAATCATACATTGTTTTTGCATCAGTTATCTTTCCTATCAAACTATTACATCGTCTTCATGAGTTAAATGTCCTACAAAGTGATTTTGTGATGCTAATTGCTATCAAATAAGTTTTGGAAAAGGCTTCAATGCCTGTAATCAAATTCTAACCCACTTTGCAATTGTGAGGCAGACATTTTACTCATGGAAAAAAAAATTACAAAAACTAGCAAAGAAAATCCAATTGGCTGTTGGTGACTGATGACCATGACGATTTTTCGCTGACAGTTCCATTTCCTGGTTACTTATTAGTCTTTACACATGTGTTTTCTTGTGTGTTTCCTACACACACTGCATGAAAACAACTTGACTTGAATACAAATAGGATCCCTAAATGATCCAGTGCTTCTTTTGCCACCCTTCAAAAGAAATTCGGAGTCATCTACATGAACTTAGCTATAGATCAAATCCTGACCTGAAATTGTTAGATATTTTTACAGCACTAAAGCTTATCAGCACAAATGGACAGAAATATGTTCTGCCTGTGCCATCCAGCTGAAAAATATCTCTTACAAGTATGGTTTGGTTTGCAACTTACCCTTTTTGGATACACAGATTTTCAGCAGCAACCTATTTCTACTACAAGTCTCCTTGTATACTAATATATATATATATATATATATTAACTGCAGAAAAACTTTGGAATACATGTTGTTTTGCACTGAAGGAAGACACCCATCATTTACATTGGGAGCACACTAGAGAAGGATCACCCGATGTCCAGTATAAACCGAAGTGAGAGGATCCTGTTTACTTAGAGTCTAACAAAGTTCTGTGCACTTGTGTTAGTGAGTTCATGTTGACATCATACAAAAACCCTCAAACAAAAGCACCAAGTATCCTGAGCAAGTAAGACCGGATTCTTTACACATGACACTTCTTTTCTTAAACACCTGCCTCACCCAGTCTAGTTGGACTGGGTACACTGGCTAAAATAAACATTCCTATGACTGGTAATAAGCCGGACTTAAATGTAAATGTAGAAATGACATACGACTGACATCCTTGACTACTTAATTCAACTATTGACTAACTAACTTCAACTATTGACATAACCAGAAAGTGCCTGGGTCAGATAAAATATTGAAAATAATCCTCACTATATGTTTATTGCTAAAAGATATTCAGCTTATTGCTTTAGAAAGAAAAGAATATAAAGATCCAACAGTTGCAAGAGTTTAGGACAAGATGAGAAGAATAAAAACCTAAAACAGTGGTGTATTACAGTCATAATACTTCGGGAGAAATCGGAAGATTTAACTAAGCTGTGTAAAATGAATGTGTTTCTTTTAGTCTGGCATTAACATTACCAAGATCCTGTCGGCAAAGAAGAAACTAGAGGCAAAAAGAAAGAAGCTTGAGGAGGAAAACGCCAAAAAAGCCAAGAAAGCTGCCAAGGAAGCTGCCAAGAACAACACAGCAGACACGGTAAGGATGACCACAGACATGGTGAGAAAATATATAATATATATATATATATATATATATCCCTCTATTAATATTTGTTGCTTTGCTGAAATATTGATACTTTCTTGTGGGCAACAGTCTTCTTATATAGATGCTCTTTGTGAATTCAAGCATTTTCTGTAATAATCTTTGATTGTGATTCATCATTTTTACTGGAATAACCTCTCCTAGGTCTCTTTGCACTCTGTCACATCTCCTCCTGTACATAAGGGGGAGCCAGAGGGGACAGAGCAAAAGGACATTACTTTCATTGAGATGGATCCTGAACCCGACCCCTCACTCCCTAGAGCCATCATCCTCGACCTCAGCCCTGTCAACTTCCTGGATACTGTGGGAGTCAAGACACTACGCAGGGTATGAATACGGCAGTCACAAAATGTACACACAAACGGAGAGAGAGAGAAATACTCGTCAAGTAACACTTTACACATTAAAAATTCAGCTTTTTGTATAGAGCATTTTCATATGCAATACATTACTTATCCGCTGTATAAATCTACCTTTGTGTCTCTAATGTATTGACAAAATTAACAGGTTACTATAAAGAATTTCTACATCATTGTCATTTAAAATGAAGCCAAACACGTCTTTCAAAAAACAAACAGACAGACAGTTGATAACTAGTAATAAAATTCTCCCAAAAAAAGGAGCAATTAGGAGGAGAATAAGGCAAGATTGCTCATTCTTATATTTTTATCTTTGCTGTATTTATGTCTTCCTGTTTAACCATCTCTTGTATCTGCCTTTCTCATCTCTTCCTACAACAACTTATCCTCCATTCATCCTTCCCTTCCCCTATCATTTAGCTCCTCAGGCATTCAATTACTGTAAATTGAATTATCAGGCAAATTAAATGATCCCCAGTCTAACCTTTGCTCTGTGCTTCTGTGTCTGTTTCAGATCTGGACAGATTATGGGGAAATTGGTGTAAAGGTGGTTCTCGCTTGCTGCCAAAGTAAGTCCACCAGAAAATAATAACATAGTCAAACAACTGCAGATGTCTATGTTGTTTTGTGTGTTTACAGCTGTTTGTAAGACTATAGATCTGCTTTCTGTATGTGTTACAAAGAAAATGTATTTTCTTAAATGTAGGTTGGATCTCTTAGAACCCCATCATAGACGTTAGTGATCCCCTGACAGTTTGAACTATTTCATTGATGTTAACTTAGCCATGCACAATTTGAATTCATTCAACAACACTGGATGTTGTTTCAGCTGTTTGCTGATGTTATTGTAACGTTTCTGTGATGGAAGTTGTTCGATCAATAGTTTTCCAGAAAAAACGTTATTCCAGGTTTTCTGATTCTGGTATGATATGCAATAATGGGTCCTTAGGAAAGTTAAAGAAAATACTAAAAATCTGGTGGGTCAGTTGTGTTTTTACTGTGATAAAGCATCTACTCTGTTTATTTTTACATACGAGACTACAAATTTAGATCTGACTTGCTGGTCTTGAGGGAAAAAATCTTAAAACCACAATGTTAGGAGCCATCCAGTTTATTTCAAATAAGCAGCAGCTCTAATTAGCCTGTGCTCGAAAAACTCTTAATTGTGAGTGTTTGGGCTTGCAAAGGGACTGTAAAGACTATTTATATAGGCAGGAATTAGAACAAGGCTCAATTAATACAATTACTCTCTCACTGTCTGTCTCTTATTTACTTTTGGGCCATTTTATTTCTCCTACTTTTCTTTTCCTCTTATACTGACATGCTCATTGTGTTCTTCTATCTTCCTACAACTTCTCGTGTGTGACATACATGCCTGTGTATCCATTATTCATTCTCTTTCTCTCTCTTTTATTAGCTGGTGTTGTAGACAACCTGCAAGCTGGAGGTTTCTTTAATGACACAGTGACAAAGTCCTGTCTCTTCTCCTCCATCCATGATGCCGTTTTGCACTGTCAGTCCTCAGGAAGACTGGGCCAAGATGAGGTAATATACTGTATGAGCACTCGCACATGTACACACACAAACACGTCATCATGCTGTACATCACAACACAGTTGTGCAAAAACAAATTTGCTTTTAGTGATGACATAAATTTTACTTGACACAAGAGGTGATTTAAAAAAATATTCTGTAAGATTTTAGGTTAAGGTTTTGATCCCAAAATTTCTGAGAGAAACATTTGGCTCTTTAGCCTTTAGCCTTTCACCAGCTAGTCGTTAACTGTGTCGATAGATAGATAGCATAAGAAATAAAAAAGGTAGCTGCTGTGGCTGAAAATGACATTTATGAGATCGGCCAAGTGAACCAAAACAGTAAAGTTGAACATAAAACCATATCAATGAGTTAAAAAATACGAGGAGAGTGAGGTGATAATCATCTGTGTTTTAGTCACTATAAGCAGCCCCTTTCACATAGTATTTTAGTTAGGTAGTTTTTTTTTTTAGCATATTAGTGCAAATAAAAATGAATGTATGTGAAAATGTGAATGTAGCCTACACTGACTACAGTCCCCCGGTGAACCTCCTCATAGTTAGATGAGAAGAACAGGATGGTGTCTATAATACTATATAATATATACTATATAATATTATATAATAATATATAATACATACATAAAGTAATTTATTGATTGGGTCATTCATCCCTACTGACCTGGACTGCAAATAGATTTCACAGTAAGATGTTTGGGGGATGGGTATTTCTAAAATGATATATGATGGTGCTATATCAGCATGTATTTTGGGTGCAAATCCCTTGTGTTTTTTTATGCATCATCCCATCTAAGCATCATTCCAGCACACACCATAAATCTCTGTCTGGAGGCAAGTTACGCTTTGCCTTAACACATGTGCATATGTATGTGTTAATCTCATATATGCACCTGTGCCTGCATGCATGACTGCATGTGGTTTTGTTTCTGCCTGTTCTGTTTTAGTATTTAGTTGGGTGCGTGACTTTATGTATCTACTCCCAAAGGAGAAATCTAACAAAGAACAAAGACATGGCACTGGTCCATTAAATACAGGAGCAAAGACTTAATGGGAGAGAACAGGTTCTCACACAACCGAATATAGTCCCTGTAACACACACAAGGAGATTCAAAAATAAAGACAATGTAAGAGATTGTTGGTCAATGGAACTGTGTAAAGAAAACACTTTAACATACATGCAGGCAACGTAATAAATAATTAATGTGCATACACATTCATGTATGCAGGAATACTGTATGAATGTATTTCACATGGAACTGACTTCACATCCGACAGAGCGAGGTTTTCAGAGCAATAGTAAGAGAAGAGGTTGGTTTCTATCTAGGCTGTAGATGAACTGTAGTTCATTTACTATCAAATGTAATGATAATTCCTTTCAGTAAAGTAATATTTATTGGTATGAATGAAAGGGAGACCGTGTTACAGAAGCATTTCAGCATGTCAGCAGACCAGTAGAGCCTTATATTCACCCCAGAGGCCGAAGTTCATAATGCAGTGAATGCAAGAATCCACATGGTGCAAAGTGAAGACATTAGATATAAAATAGTTTGACATTATTTCTGAGATTTTGGCATGCTGAGTGTTTCACACAAAGTGTTTCACACAGTCTTGTTCTGTTCCTCCTCATTAACCTCTTCTGAAACTTTCATGCCATTGGAGAAAAAAACAGAAATCTGGCACATATTTTGAGAATCAGGCTGGTATTTTTCTCTTCCCATTCTCTGTCCCACTTGGTATCTCTCTTCCTCTTCTCTGTTTTGATCTGTCCTGTCTTTCTGTTTTACAGGAGAATAGATTTACACATTTCTGAGTCCTGAGAGCAACGATAGAGAAGACAGCGAAGAAGTACCAGACACTCTTAATCTGTATGAGGATTTTTTATCCAGGGAGCTTCAGAGAACTGGAACTCCCGTCTGTCACAAACACAGACACGCAAACCTGCCAAACCTACAGGCACACACACAATGAAACAAACACAACACATGAGAACAACAGAATGTAAATAAATGACAACATACTACACATTAGGAGTCACACAGTAATATGCCATGATGGAGGAGGATACAACACAAAACAAAACAATAGCACACACTCATACATTTATGCAAAAATAATACAAACACATATGCAGCGGTTAATGCATATTAATACAGATTGATATTCTTCCGTGATATATTTTTGTGCATCTTAGCGTTTTAAAATAAAGTCAGATCAAGCCTTTTAATCACAAACAAGCAAAATACATATCTACATACAAGACTTACATGAATACATTTATGGACTTACATGAATAAATAAACATTATTTTACTTAGTAAAATGCTTCTTTTTATTAACGTCCTTTCTAAACATGAGAGGCTTAATTGGAATTTTCCAAGGAAGACATTTGATTTGTTTGTGCAAAAACAGGATATCTCTAAATACCTCTCAAAAGATCTGGAGCGATGAAACTGTGGCTTCAAGTATGGATGCAGGGTGTTGTCCTTTCCTGTCTCTGGGGCTTGATGCTTTGTTTACACTGTGTCACGGCAGTCCACATTATCCACAAATATGTTCAGTAAATTTGTTCGCACTGTATAAGGAGTTGTTCTCTGAGACATTTTCAGGTCTTCTGCCACATGTTGCAAACGCTCATTATAATAACTCAAGCACAGATAATTTAACAGTTAGGACAAACACAATGGAAATCATACCTATTACCACCACACGTGTTACCACATTGCGGAACACAATGCATCAGGTGTCATTTTGTTTACATGTCTAAAACCTGACTCACTGGTCCAACTCTATATTTACACCATGTTTTGGTGTCTTTTTCCAGTTTAAAGCCACACATTGGCAGTTGAAGAAAAACATCATGCAAGATTAAGTTTCAGTTGCTTGGTCGATGACGGTTTGTTTTGTTGTCAAAGAAAAGAAAATGTCTGTAAGCAGTTAAACAAGTGGGAAGAGATTCATTTCCACAACAACAACCACAGCTGTCCTCTGTTAACTAAAACCAGGTATAATTAGTCAGTATTGGAACAGGATCACTCACATTTGGCAAACAAATTTCCAGTAAAAGATTTCAATAAAATGCTTCTTATGTTACTTGGCACAAAAATTGTTTTTTCTCTGTCGATTCACTTCCAGAGATGATCTAATTTCTCTCAGAAACTATGTTTGCTAAAACAACCCCTGTTTACCTCTACTGGCCATGTAAAAAATACCTATTCAAAAACAGTATATCAAATCCCTCTTGGGGCAAAAGTGTTACACCTGTAACCACAGCCAAAAGTGGTGGTAACCATGTATGGACCACATGCTGGGGTACACTTATACATCACTGGAGCAAGGTGAGAAGTGAAACCACTACAGGTCAGAGAAACAAGCAAGAAAAACACGTTTCAGCTGCATTTAGGTTTCACTATGATGAATATTTTCTCTCACCTGGAAACTTCCTTTTCTTTCCATTTCATTATTCAGTCTTGACACCATGTTAGTTTTTCTATTTGGGAAGAGTTGTAATTTTGCTCTAACCAGTCAGAATACGATGTGGGCAGTGATTCAGATGTCTGGAACCAGGACAAATCTTTTCCTAACCATAAGGCTGCACTAATCAATATTTTTAAATTGGTAATAGATCAAATGACGGTGTGTAAGTTGATAGCAGTTGCTTAGTGGCAAAACAGAGAATTGTCACCAACTCAGCAGCTCCCTTCAACTCTAAGGTGCATTTTAGCTTCTTTGGGCTCATTATTTTAACATCTTATTCACCACTGTCATCAATAATATTACAACCCGCTGTTCACCTACCTACCAAAATGACAGATGGAGACCAAAACGAATAAAAGAAGTGTAACATGGCCAGGAACGTGACTACATGAAAGTGCTAAGTTGTTTTGTGTCCACTGGTCATGTAAATAGGCAACCATTTGCTCAGTGTTCGCCCTTAGGAGTTTATTTTCAGTGTAACTTAACAAAACACATTGTGTGTATCCTTGAGCTCTAACATGTGTTGCATGCAATTCCTCTGTCATAAAACACTTCTTTTTTTTTACATTTTGAATTGCATTGTTTACATCCACCTTTACTAGCTTTCAATTTTCATCTTATCCCCTGCCTTTTGCTGTGTGTGTATATACATAATTTGCTAACACATTCTCAATAACTTTTCTGAATGTCGATGTTTACAGCTTGTTTGCTGCCCCCAAGTGGCCAGAAAAAAAATCAATGAAAGCTGCTTTGACCAAGCAGTTTGCCTAAATCTAACCAAACATGAAACAAACATGAATAGATTTGTTAGATCACAAAAGAGTCATATATTTATTAATTTTGTAAGAGCCATCTGTAATACCACCAATATCCCTCAGTGACCTTTCAATGGGACTAAATCAGAAAACATGAGTCATTCAGGAGGACAATGACAAATGGCCCATCATTTAGCTGGGAGCTGGGGGTCATGTAAGATGGACACATAACAGAAAATAAGGAGTGACAGAGTCATACATGACTAACGTGGGTCTGGTATGTGCACAATGTGAACCATGTGGACTGAACTAGTTTTTACAGTAAATGAGGCTAAACTTGGGCGAGAGAAGAATTGTATCTCCGCCTCTGGGGAAATGTGTAATATGTAATGCGTGTGTGTGTGTGTGTATGTGTGTGTGTGAGTGAGTGAGTGTGAGAGAGAGAGAGAGAGAGAGAGGGTGTGTGAGCGTGAATACTTTTAGCTTCTCACCAAACGTCGCTGAATGCATTCTTCTCTGGCGGGTGGCGAGAGCAGAGCATCTGAAAGAGAGACAGGAGAGGAGAGAGAGAGAGAGTGACATCCTACATACATATATAAGAGAGAGAGAGAGTTAAGAGAGTAAGGGGAGTATTGGAGAGTCCGAGAAGAAGCTTAAAGTTCACTGCACACGCTCCTTCACAGGTTGGTTGCATCTCTATAATATTCTTATGATATACTTAACAGTGCGCCTGCGGGACTCAGTTTTGACCTTGTTATGGAATCTAAATGTCCAGCTCAACTCGGTGTTAATGTAACTTGCAGGCTAGTTTCACAGTGATAATCGCACATGCAGCATCTTCTCAGCTTGCCATCCATTCATCTTTTTACATAAAATCCGCAGACCTTACTATTGATGTTCCAGAGCGCCTTCCACTACTACATGCAGCTGACATCGTTATCAGCAGTGAAAACAGATGAATCGGCTCTTTACTTTGCTTTCATGTCAGCTTAATTGGGGGACACTTTCATTGCAAACGTTTGCTCTTTTTGTGGAAGCGTGCAGCCAATAATCATGTCCGGTTATGTTGGAGTGTTTTCAATGTGCACGAAGATGGAAACGGTTGCAGCAGGGATGAAAACAAAAGGGATTTGCGTTTTTACGCACACATGTCAATGGAGCAATTTGCAATAATGAGTTTAGTGGTAACGATTATTTTCACATGTGTGATGCACACTTTTCTTGTGCCATGATCCTGTCATATGCAGCAGGAATGAGCCATGTTTCCCAGTACAGGATTGGCTGCAAAGGCTAAGGGTATGCACACCAACAGACAGCCATCCATCTCATACCTGACCAGTTATCACTGGCTGAACTGAGGCAGGTCACTAAACCTGAAAGGCAACCCCATAGCTTCACACACAAGGGTTATTTTTACCTCAGGTAGTGTGTCAGGCGCGGCACACAAACACTGTTCTCCTCATTGTAATGCACCACATGTCGTTCACACTTTATATCCAGCTGGACCTGATGCCAGGGGAGCCTCGTGTGTAACGCGAGAGATAGAGAGGAGAAGAGAGGAAGAGAGTGGGGGGTGGGAGGAAGGTTGCTTCAGTGTTGCAGGAAAAAAGAGAAGTAAAAGATTATACATGCGTATGTGAGTGCAGCTTTAGGGTAGAAAAAGAAAGTAAAAACTAGAGAGAGATATTTTATTTTTATTCAGATGTATTTCCTTTGCCAATGAGTAAATCAGCTCAAAGGGACAGATTGACCTGTGAGGGATTTTATACGTTGATGTGCATGATTTGTTTATGTTTTTATTGCAATATATAGTTATTATTATTATTACTATCATTATTTATGTGGATGCAGTGCAGTTTTTGCTCTTTTCTTCTCCATTCTGAATGTTTTATAAACCTCATTAGGTTAAATCCTGCTGCACTTTTAAGTGTCATGATGAGGCTGTAATCATGGCCATGGCAATAAAGCTAATTTGAATTGAGAGAGTGAGTAAGTGAGGAGAGAGAGAGAGAGAGAGAGTGGAAAACAGAGCATATGGTCTGGTGACGTAACGCCGGTCGTCGAGGACGCATTGACCACAGCGCCTGTTGTGTGCGTGTGTGTTTATGTGTTTGTGTGTGTGTGTAGCTAAGGATACAAAGCGTGTCATCTCTGGTTCATTCCTAAAACCCGCACTAAAAATAAACAAACTACCATAAATAATGAACGCTGTGACCGCCGCCACCTGCCTGCTCGTCGCCGGCTTCAGCTATTTCCTCTTCGGCTGCGATGTGTTGTTACCGCTGCTGCGTGCCTCTGTTGCAGACCCCTCCATGCCCGAGGCGGGAGCTGCTCCGCGGCTGAGCCCGCAGGGAGTCCCATACACCGACCTGCAGCACATCGTCAACGCCGACGGACTGCACCTGTTCTGCCGCTACTGGGAGCCCGCCGGCCCGCCAAGGTTAGTGGAGACCGGAGCGGGAAATCTAACGGAAAGAGAGTCTCTATTGCACCGTCCTGTCCCTCTGTATATGTGTACAGAAGGTTGTGTGTGAGAGACCTCACCAAAAGTGTCAAACACGATCCCGTTATTGAGGAAAGTGTAGTCACATGGTTGTTTTTATTCCTGGAATCACATGAGGAGGACTTGTTTTAAAGGTCCTGCGTGTTAATCTGTAAAGTGTGCAGTCCAGGACCAGCTGTAGGCTAATAAAAGTACACATTTGGGTATATATAGTCTCTATCCCTGCCTGCTCAGTACACATGTATCTCTGCACAACCAGCCTGTATGAATCCACACTGACACGATTTGATTCTTCCTTATTGAGCTTTCGCTTTCAAACAGCCCCAGGAGTCATATCCTCTCTGTAACTAGTCAAACAACCAATCAGCATTCATCATCTTCTACATACTGTCACCAGAAAATGTGTTCATTTAAACAATGACTTCTTATTTTAATCTTCATATGGATTACAGAAGCAACGCTGGCTGAAGAGCAGCCTACATTGTTAATTGTTAAAGATTTTAGAGCTGTAACTCAGTAACTCAGCAGTAATAAATGCAGGTAGGTCCACACTCAAAACAATACATCACCCTTACATCAAGGAAGTTTATTGTGAGTCATTTTAAGTTCATGGTCTGACCTCTTAACAATGTGCAACACATAAACATCTCTACGTCAAAATAAGACTGCAAATTGACGTTACTAAGAAAGAATTCAAATCCAATCAGTCTGTGGTAGCCTGTAGCAAATCTGGACAGTTAAGTCTCATTCTGTGACCCAAGCTCGTTAAAAACATAATTATGTTAATCTCCTCATAGTGGCCACTACCAGATGCCCCTGTAACTCATACTGGGTCATGACCTCGTTTAAAAAAAGACCCATGAACAGTTACTTGTTCAAACCATCAAACAGCCATGTTAAAGCCTCTTGAAATGTAGCTTTAAATAGTGAAGATGCATATATGATATCAAAGATGAACATCTCATTAAGCATTCACATTAATCTTAGTGAAACCAAGTGTTCATAACTATTAGAAAATCGAGTTCAAATTTGTTTACTATGGTTGGAGATCCACTTGATCAGCTTTTTGGGGCTGGGAGAGAAAACAGAATGCAGATTGTCACAGATTTTAGCTGTAGCTGACTGCTCACAGTCAAAGGTGTCACCATGGAAAGAAATGTCATTGAAACATGAGAACTGTCTATGAGTGTACACAGAACAGTCTGCAACCAAACCCACCGTGACAAACTGTACTGTGCTGTAATTGAGTATGTTTCTTCAGTCTGAGCTGCAGTGAGAAAGCTAACTTAGTTTCATTTTGTGTACGTGGCTCACTAGATAAAGAACAAACATGGTATCTAAACCTCAATTTATTTTGAAAAACCAACACCCAGGCACAAGGAAATGCTGGCTATCAAATGTCAGCATCTGTTTCCTCATACCTATATCTATGGGTTTTGAGATTGTTTCCAGCAATCTCCTTGACTGTGAAGTGAAGCCAGTGTGCAAGAGTCAAAAACTGCAGGTCCATGAACGGCCACTTGAAGCTGGCTACAGAACGAGTCAATCTCCATAAGCCCCTGTATTAAAATGTCCAACTTCACAGCAGAAATAAACAGCCTGGTACAAAAAAAAAAAACAGTTTTGGTTTTATTATTATTATATTAAGGCTTAAACCTATGCATAATTTAGGGCCACTTTTACTGTCACAGGTGGCTTGTTTGAACAACCAGGCCACCTCAGCTCTATGGCTTTGCCCAGTTTTGGATTAGCTGGGAGCCCTGTAGGCAGGACTGCCAAGATGACCGTCACCGGAGCCACCACACTCTGAGCTATACAACGGCTCTTCAGAAACCTATGGGTGACATCATGGATACTGTAAGAGTCCATTTTTTATAAAGTCAGTCCTTGTAGTTGATTGGAATTACATTCTCAACCCCAAAGAATGGCATCATAGTTCATTTGCAAAAGGCCTGAGATCCTGACTCATCAGGCATTCTGGTGTGTAAATGGAAACGTTGTCTCTTAGCCAAAAAGATATTAAACAACACAACTACATGATTAATGGGTCCAGTTAAAAAAAAGCTCTACTTCTTACTACTTTAATAGTGGTGTGTTCCAGAGTCTGCTGTTAGAGGCCCCCTTGCTATGCACGCTCAGCCGTTTTAAGTCCTCTGCACACATGTGGCTGCAGCAGTGCATTAAACACAACACAGATGTCATACTACGCTCGCTTACAAACCACATAGCTGCATGTAGTGTGAGAGCACAGGAATAAAGAGACAGAACGAGAAGCTCACAAAACATCTGGAGTCAAGATATTACTTATCTCACACACACACACGCACACGCATACAAGACTTACACATCTCAGTAGAGAAGTGACTCATTAACTGACACTGTGTCTGTGCCTCTGCTGTATAATTGCTCCATAAACCGTGGCTGATAGTTTACGATAGCGCGTGTGCATGTATGTGTGTTCATTCGCCTGTCATCTTTGATTCATTCTGTATTTGTACATGTGGGTGTTTGTATACTTGTGTGTGGATATCTGTGTATGCATGTATATTAGGTAGCAAACCATGGGATGTTTATATTTGTGGTTAGACTGAACATCTCTGCCTGCCGGCTCTTGTTAACATGTAAGTGTGCATGATTCAGCACAGGCAATGGGACCAACATTTGACCTTATAATTACAAACAAGCCTGAGGCCTCTCATCCGTAGAAGCCCTTTCCCAGACCCAAGCCCACACTGCCACATGAATGGAAAGCTATGCACCTACCTGCTCATATATTTAAAGCTTGTCAACAGAAAGTCTTGGAGATAAATAACCATATCTAAAACTGTGTCCTGATCTTCCTGCCAAAGGTATCAATAGATGTAATTTCGTTGCCACACCATAACAGCTTTATTTTTTCTCCTGCAAATCATGTTTTTTGGAAGTAGAAAGCTGAATCACTGCAGGCTTAGAATAGCTGCAGATCTTTCAGCATTGTAACTGTTTTAGAGCCAAAGCTTTGGATGGCTTATATAAGACTTTTCTCACTGGAGGGTAGCCAGTGACCATGCTAAAAATGCATGCAGTCATTGCAGAGAGAGGCATGCAAGAATCTTATGCATCCTGATGTGTGTGTGTGTGTGTATATATCTATGTATGTATGTATATATATATATATATACTAATGTGTGTTTAATAGCTGTGAAGTGATGCTGCTGACAGCAGATATTGTCTGTTTTCTGCATTGCATACTCAGATTTGAAGCTGCATTTAGAATTTACAGGACACTTAAATCCTTAATTAAAGCCCAGACTAATGAAATTCTTTTAGCCCGGCTAGCACCTACTACTGTAGAAGCTGGGTGAGGAATGTTTATTGCAAGCTATTACAAGCAGTTAAATAAAATTACACCCTCACCAGCACGTCCCAAAACTCCTGTATAATTATTGGCAGTTGTGGGTTAGATCTTGAACGTGCTACCATTTCAGTCTCTCAGTGCAAAATAAAAGTTACACACAGAATGTTCTCAGAGCGTAAAACAGCTGAGCAAGTGTCACTAATCGAGATACTCCAGCCTGTTGTCTATCGTGCAGCCGACGCTTCACCATGAAAGAAATTCTGTGATGCACATTTCCTGTTTTCACCCAAACTTCCCTTCACAATAAAAAAGTTCTTGGTCTGAATGTGTGCAGCAACCAGACTTGCAGCAAACGTACTCATTGCAGCAGTCAGATTAGTAATTTAACACAGTGTGACACAGTGTTGCTCTGTAAATGTAGTGCAGCCAGAAGCTTTAAAGGGTTTTAGGCTCTTAGCATACAGTGCAGATGCTTTTAAAATACTTACATTATAACTAAACTAAAGTAAAGCGACTAAAATGCTATATTTTATGGTATGTTAAGAAGGGCAGGAACATTTATCTTTTTCACTTTTATATACAGTTTGTGAATGCCGGTTTCATAAAAGACACAGTAGCAGCTGGTGCAGTGATAAGCTTTGATTGACATAAGACATTAAACTCATTATAGTGATGCATAATTATTAAATGAATCTATGCATGATAATGGTAATCTGTGATTGAATATACTTATAAATTTATATCTCATAATATTCTGCTATTGGCAATGTGTCATGTGATTAGTGAGAATATAGTACTGCAACTATCACTTATTTTCATTTTCCTAAAGTAACCTGACCAATGATTGTTTTTAAAAAAAATTTTAACAATTATTTACAGCTTAGAGACTAGAACGAGTGAACGTTTGCTTATCAATTATCAAAGAAGTTGCAGATGACTTACCATCATTGTCAACACCACTAAAGTTGTGATGAGACGTGCTGTAACCATGGTGACGGGCAGCAGTTTGTGAATGCCAGGCTGACATTTATTTACTCAACTAACTGGATCAGCTGTAGGCCAGACAGTTTGTCGCTCGAGTGTTTGTGTAGCATAAAAGCGGAAATTAAGCAGACTGTTTAAACCTCACACTAAGTGGATGGGAAATATGCATGTCACATGTGTTCTTTATGGAAAACGCTACGGAGGAGCTTTGGTGAGGGTTGATGGCTTTGGTTGTTATGTTGTTATGTTAGACATAAGTCTGTGGCGAGAGAAGAGTACCATCCGCCATCAGGCAAATGTGGACATATTATTATCATAAGGTGAATGAAAAAACATTGTAGTAATAGGAGGCGAGTGCAGATGATGTATTAACAACACCCCAATCACATGCTGTGCTGCGTATATAGAAAGTGTTTTTAGGACAAACATCGACTGGTCGAGATTGTAAATCTCCTTCAAGGCCAGTAATGACATCAACAAAGGACAGCATGCGAAGCCTAAATTTCTAACATCCAAAACAACAGCATAACTGTTCTGATATTGATTTTTGTTGTAACACTATCTTTTTGTACAGTTCAGGTCTTATCCTGGAATCCTATAAGTGGCCCTATCAATTGCTTTAGCAATTTAGGGGCGATTGCTCAGACACCAGAGGGTTAAATGTATCTCCTTCCATCTCCTTTCCAAATGTACTCTGTTTGTTGCTTAAACTGGGAAATGGAAATGGATGAAGGAGCATATAGACTGAGAAGGAAACTACATTTTCTCTACTGACATATGTAGATTCCAGAAGAAAAGACTCTTCTGCTATTGGCTTTTTCCTTTCCTTTCTTTGTTTCTAACATGCTGAATATTCAGTATGAATTACATGACAGACAGACAATTGACAAACTTCCAAAATATGGAAATGTTAAAATGTTAAAATGTTGGGGTAACAATGAAACTCCGTCAAAGGTCAGGGGCTCCCGAAAAGCCCTTTCACTAGAACCAGGAAGTAGGTGAAAGGTGGAGGGGTGGAGGGAAGGCACATCAACAATGATTGACAGATCTTCCAACAGACATGCAACTGGGGCACTGAACCCTCAGACCAGCATACCAGCCTTACATGCACCGCACACCTGTGTTTTTACATAGGACAGCTGACAGTCTCAAACACACACGCACACACACACACATAGTTTGTGTAAATAGTTCAGTGCTGTGTTTATTTTTTGCCTGGTAGTATCTAGATTAGTTTCCTTACCATGTGTTCTTATAGTCAGATTATTTAATCTCTCTACTGCTTGCTGCTCTTGCCAGTAGAGGAGATACAAGCTGCCTGCATTTTGGCTGAGTAGTGTATAAAATATTAGAGCCTCTCATGCTCACATAAAATTCACTGAGTAGGTGATTCCAAGTGCCCGCTGGGATCATTTATTGTAAGTTAATGTGAAAAGGAGACAGAGGAAAAGCACTTCAGAGTCAGTTTTCAATTTTCATTCCACTGTTGCTCATATTCACAAGCACTTAACGATTTCATTAACACTGAGTAATAACTCGATCAGGAACATTATCAGCATTAACATTAAAATAAGCAGAGACATGGACTTTTTTTTATCGAGGTATTATATATAATTATGATGATTTTCTTACATTTCATTGATTTCTGCTGCTGTATAGATATGAATATAAAATATAGGACATGTTAAATGTGATCTGATGATACCCATGGAGAAAGTAGCAGGTTGCAACAGTTAACTGATGAGATACATCAAAGAAAAATACAATTATATTGAAAAGAGAAAAAGAGCTATACAAACATGTGCAAATACGTTTCATTATAAGAAGTGGAAAAAGCAGAAGTGCTATCAGAGGTATTCTTTTTCAGTCAGTGTTAGTGCATAATAATAAAAATATCCATTAAATTATATTCTTGTTCTGTCTCTGCACGCTGATATTTCAGGTGTTATTTATCTGTCAAGCCACAGAAGAATGTGTGTTTGTGATGACATTCAAGTTGAAATAATGATGATAAGGTTCCTCACGGATTAATTTTGCATTGGATGCTGAGTCTTCAGTAGCCTATTAGCTTCATACAAATGTGCATCTCATCATGAGAACTTAACTTCCTTCGGCTCTTTTCAGCTCCTTGTTGTGTTGGTAACATACATAACATGCCATGTTTCACAACAAAACAATGGTATGTTATGATTGCAGGAAATGAACAGTGACTGTTAAATAATATTCTGGTGAATTTTAGGTGAACTTATAAAATGTCCATTTCACTGTGCAGTGAATTATTTTCAATATAGCGTGTCTCCTTAGTTTACCTTTTTTGTATCGCTTGTGTAAACTTTTTTGCTGTGGCTGCCCGCTGACAGTTGCCTAAATTTCTCTCCATCGCAAAGTAATTTCTTCTGTCTCTCACTTGTCGGTGTCTTAAACAGTATTGAGATGTCTTGAATTGAACTGATGAGATGAATACACTAGCCAGCTGGGACTTGCTCGCACTAGTATCTCACAGAGCTTCTTTCTTTCTATTTCTCTATACTTTGCTCTATACTCAGAAAAAGTTATTGGGGAGGGACATTAAGCTCCCAGAGATAATACATTTGCTAACTGTCTGTAAACATCCTCCTTAGTCTGGTTGCTAACAAGACAATAAGTTTGTACAATTTATTCAAATGTATAATTGTGTTTATCTCACAGACTCATTTCTCACATCTGCCTGCATGTACTCCAACAGATGAAGTTAAATAGAAGTGGATGGTGACATAAAGCTAATGAGCTACAGTAGTACCGTCTTTTTTCAGACTCTATGGTTCTCTGTTCCCTCAAAGATTATCACTGTGAAGGTCACTTGTTTTCGGTCAACAGCGGATGTGAATTCACAGGTTACTAACGTTAAACCTGACACAAAAACTTTGTGCAGATTATATTTGCCCCTGTGTGTGAATCCACTTATTGTAGCGCCTCCTTTGGAATTAATTGATGTGTTCTGGTCTATAATTAAATATAATCTGTTTCAAGTGCTGTCACTGTCCTTTAGCTGGGAGACTCTTCATTCAGGTTATTTTTGTTTAGTCATAAAAAGTTTCTAAATTTGTCTTTTCAAAGGCTGCTGATGTCCTGTTTCCTGCCTCACGTACAGTATACAGTGTCTTCTTATTCTATCTTTGGTCCTCTCTTTCTCTTTTCCTTTAATCATTGCCTCTATATCTTTATGCTTTATACACCCACTATAACTGTACATTGACGGACTCTGCACTTAACAGCACTGATGTGGTCACCCACCCATATGCAGTACATACAGTATATGTCCACACACACACACACACACACACACACACACACACACAATGTACATCATATCCTTTGGCCAGCTCTTCAAAGAAAGCTCAGTAATTTGTGGATCTTTTTCCCAGACACACCGTGATACACACAAGATTAGAGTCAAGAGACACGTGCATGCACACACACACACACACACACACACACACACACACACACACACACACACACACACACACACACACACACACACACACACACATAATTAAGTTCTGAGTAGTCTAAGTCCATTAATCAGATTAACATGCCAGTGTTCGATCGTTCTGTCTCGTCCTCTGCCTCCTGTTCAGTCTGGACACCAAAATCTCCAGTGTTAATTCAACACTGCTGTATGTTTATATAAGGCCACATCAGTAAAAGCTAATTAAACACAGTCAAATGGCGTCACAGTCCACAATGTGTTACTGAAAATAAACTAGTGAGCCGTGGAAAGTTTGATGTACATCCGAGTCAACAGTTACACTGTTATGCTGATAACTACGCGTACAAGTGTTTATTTAACACTGTGCTTGCTTTTATGTACGGTATATCTGGTCTATATCAGTAGATAAAAATATATTCTGCCTGACTGAGCCAGTTAAATCAACAGATTAACTGTCTAGCACAAACAGGTGCAACAGAACAGGTCTTTTTCACAGCAACTTGTCATAGTAGGGAAATGATGGCTCCATTCTGTTTAATTAAGTCAGCATGACAGTGAGCCAACACGCACAATATCATATACCCTGAAACTGAAGCATCTGAATGGAATTCAGCCATCACTTATTTATGTACAGCTAAATAATTAAGTTAGGAGAAGTTGAGCCTGATTCAGCTTTTGGAGAAACATAACCTGACGTCACACTGTGGTGGCAAATTCAATGATGTCAAACCTGAAATGGGTCTGATGGTTTGCGCACCCACCCCGCACCACCTACACACCACCACACAGCAATTCGTTGCAATGCCTGATTTGGTCTGAATAGGGCCTTAGTTGGCTAGCTAAGCTTAACCTAGACAAATGTGTATCTGCACTAGCTAACCCATTTATGCTTATTATAAGGAAACCGATTGTAAACTGTGTCAAATCTTGAGTGCTAACAAAATGCCTTAAAATTTGAGAAATTTTGACACTCGAGTGAGACTAACATACTTTCCCACTATTTAGATTCCATACTATTTTTCTTTGTTATTCTGGTTGAAATAAATAAAGACAGGACAATTAGTGGGTTCATGTTAATTGGATGATGGTTATGATTTCTGAGCAGTGAGTGCAACTGTGGTGAAAAGCACACCAGTTCTTTGTTACAGAAAAACAAATGAACAAACGGTGTAGGAACAACACATTTAGATGGTTAAAAATATTGATTATGATGTGGAAAATAATGGAAATGTCTTAAGAAGTCTTGCAAAGCAAATATTTCTGTCTCCTTGTCCTAAGTGAGACATAACTAAAATGTCTTGTAGTGTAAAATTCACAGTTGAAGGTGCAGAATGTGACTTTCTAGCACAGTTGGAAGTTTCATCTATAATCTTGGGGTAGTCGGTCAGCATTGCATTAAGAGGATTAAGGCTTTGGCTTTGTTTTGGGCCTGTGGTTGTTTGGAGTAGCTCTTAGTAGAGCCAGAGGAAGGACAAAACTCTCTCTCGCTCCCTCAGAGTGTTTTAATAAGGCTGGTTATAAGCCATGTTGTTCCAGCAACTGAAACTGGTGTGGGAGACAAGTGGGTCTCCAGTTCCCATGAGAGATGGGAGAGAAAGACATAGAAAGTGGTAATGAGAAAAAAATAAATAAATGCAGCTTGTCTTATTACTAGAAGATTAAAGTACTTCAGCTACAAAAATAATCAACAGATCTGTGATGATGCACAGTGAGCCTGGAATGAGCAACACTGTGGGAAAGGTTTAGTGTTAATGTGAAATTGCTCCCACTGTCAAGGCTAAAACCACCTCTGAACAGTACTGTTTGAGCTGAATATATCTGAAGTGTTTTTCCTAACCTATTTTAATCAGTTGTTAACTCATTTATTTCTATGTGTGGGTTTGGGACTGTTGGTTGGACAAAACAAGCAATTATAAGACATCGCCTTGGGAACTGGGAATGTGGGAAGGGCAACTATTGCATAATTTAATGTTTAGGGAATTAAAATTTAATTTTATTTAAGTTTAGTGAGTAAATTCATTCAGAAACATGATGGCATCCATAGCAACAGAGTCAACCCCGTCCCTTGTCTTAGCTTGAGAGTTCTCTCTGTAGAAGTGTGTATGCTTTCAGCTTTAGTCTGTCTAAGAATTAGCTGAGTCCGGCAGCTAGAAGTCATACCAATGACAAACCATGAGAGTGTGGGGGGTGTTGTAGATGATATCACTCACAACTTCTTTAAACAAACATTGTGGGCCTTATTTCAGTTACTGTAGGTGTTCAAGATACAAAATAAAGCATTGGCAACAGCATGTCCTACTATTTGTTTGGAATGTATCCAGAAACCAATTTTGGTGGAACATTTAAAAGACATTTGACATTTTCACAGCTGCCATGTTTCAATAAGTCTTTTTAATAGAGCTGTCATTGGTCGTCTCTGAAGCAAAGACTTATGAGAGCCCACGGTGTAGTGCATTTGTAAACCCAGGTCAAGGAAGGATTCAGGTTGATCTCTAAGTAAAGTAGTAAAATGTCACAACCTATTGAGGTAACACTTGTTCTCAGCAAATGCCTCTTGAGATTTACCAGACCACTTTTAGCAAAGTGGAAACTGGGCTGGCTTTGCACGGCTGAGCCAACATACTGATGATGCCTGAATATTATCACTTGTCTGCCAGATGCCTGTCGCTGAATGAATACAGACATCTGTTAATGATTCAAATTCTGGGTAATTAAATCCATGATACTTGCTTTATATCACCTACTATTAGCTGTCAGATGTATTTATCATATCTTTTCCCTCTTTTTGGCAGCTCAGATAACCTTAAAACAAAAATTGATAAGAGGAAGCAAAGACGAAGAAAAGAGAAAAGATTATCAAGTAGACCAAAGAGGCATTTAGAGAATGGTGGATGGAGAGAATCTAAGAGAAAGAAAGACAGTAAATTACAAATGTCACATTACAACTCTGGTTTTCAGTGGAGTGTGTGCTGTGTTGTTCACTGTACAGGCCTCTCTACAATGAACCCAGATTAGCCCCATTAATCCCCTGCTGCCCCTCAGCATGTGTGTTACAGAACATTGTTCCTATACAAAGACACTCTTTCATACACACACACATGTATAGACACATTCGTTCTGAGCCAGCAAGTGCAGAGGAAGTCTTAGCCCGAGCCGATGGCGCTCTAAAAGGAGGGAAAAGCAGCAAGTGAAATCAGAGCGATTTGCTAATGAAGTCTGATGAACAGCTACTTATATGCTATTCTTATATACCCCGCCTCAGCCCCTGTTTCACTCCATTCCCTTTCCCTCTGTCACTGAATACATTCAGGCTAATTGTCTGCTGCTGCTGCTGCTGCTGCTGCTGATTGAAGCGCTCACAGGCGTCTCAGCACTGCTGCTGCTTAGATAGAAGAACACCGGAGTGTTTCACTGCTGCTCCACTACTTTATATGCACAGATAGAAGAAGTAAAACCTTAAAAAAAAACCTTGTCTCAGAGCTGGTGCTTTAATGAGCAATGGGTATCTCTTTCTGATTAACATGAAGTTATTTGAAGAATATACTTTACATGATACCTTCTTAACACCTCTTCTCTCTGTGATCACCTCTCTAGCCTGACTGAAATGAATTTAGTAGGTGAAAATTAACAAGGAATTTGTGTTGGTTTCACCTTATGGGCACGTTTGATTGCTGATTGCATACTATGTAATGAGACTGTTAAGTTACCTCAGAGACCTAACTGTCTCAGTAGCCAACCACTCGTTATTTGGACGTCATGGTTATTTCTAGTATCACATATCACAGAACATTGGCATATTTGCAAGATTGAAAGGCACAAAAAGCAGTCAGTACTAACTACATACTACTACATACACACTGACAATTATAGCTCAGTGAGACATTACTAGGCTCTTCTCATATATATTTGCACAGCTACCTATACAATGTAGAAGGCACAATGGCCTAATTGCAATGTACATAACTTATATATTATTTGTTCTTTATCTGTTTCCTGCTTCTTTAGGTGGTGAATTGTACTGCTGTAACGTGAATTTCCCTCTTGGGATCAATAAAAATGTTACAGCTGCTAAATGTTCCATTGTGTTCATCAGCTAATTGCTAACTGTGTCTGTCTGCTGTTTGGTGCCGAGCAAGTAGTTTACAATATGCTATTAGCTGCCTTCTGTGGCTGAAAACAAGAGCAGTGAGAATAGACCAAAACAGTAACTAAAGCTATAAAGCCTGTAAAGCTGAGGGTAGATGCAGATTCGGGTGATAAACGTCTCTAGATTCGCTACAAGCAACTCTTTTTACAGTCTTCAAGGTCTAATCATGATTAGTGATTAATTATAGCTGAATGCAATCAGCACAAGTATATCGCAACATGGGGAGAAACACAACACAAAGTCTACTCACTTCTTAAGAAACAAGCAAAATGAAATCTCCTCAGTCATCCCACTGAGAGTGAGGCTATCACGAAAGTGTATCCAATACGCCTCCCTTTGGAGAAGCATTCTGCCCCTATTACATTCTGTTATGAAAAAACAGTTCAGCTGCATTAATGTGTCTGTTTCATAACACTGCATAAACTCCACTTTCTCCTCTTTGAAAACTGGCTTTGCTTTGCTGTGATAAAATACATCTTAATGAGTTGGGACAAACAAAACTTTGGCCTGTTTAACATAAACACAGCTTCTCTGCATCAGGAAACAAGTCACAAGATAGTGCAAATAGCAATGTTTATGTGAGAAATGAAATTCTAGTGCAATTTACTGTATAATTTCCTCATCGATAAAATGGTTCTGCCTCAAACCAGCAGGAAAACGTCAGGATATTTAAAGTGTTTGTCTCCACGCAGCCTTACAGAGTGAATACATCTACAAACTGAGAGACTGAATGTACTGTTCTGATGAAATATTAGCATACTGTCTCCATTATCCTCATGAAACCAAATCATAGTTTCCATCGTCATAGTTATTTTATATATAACTATCCACTGTCAAAGCTGTTTTCTGTATATTAATGGATCACATTGTGTTTCACTGGATTCCCTCAGAGTCTGTTTGGTGTCGGGCAGGCAGGGATGTGCCGAGGTAGATAGAGGGACAGATGGATGATAGCTGCTATCTCTGAAAACATTTTGATCTTTTTTAAATTTTTTTATCATCCTGCTGCTTAATTTCTGTCTCTCACACATGCACACACACACACAGAGTCAAAGCAATGATGCACGATCCCACATCAGCCCGTCAGTGAGGATCTTTTCAGGTTATCATTGCGTTACATTTCTCCTTCAAGCTCGTCTCCACCTCATCGGTTCCTCCATCTTCATCTCCCTCAGTTTATAAATAAAGAAAAGATGATGCTCCAGTCGTAAAAATGCAAACATTTGTTTGTCTGAGAGACTTGGCTCTGCGTTTGCAAGCACTTGAATAAACTTTTTCCTCTCCTCTCCTCCTCTCAGGGCGCTGGTGTTTATTGCCCATGGGGCCGGAGAGCATTGTGGGCCGTATGATGAGATTGGACAGAAACTGAAGGAACTGTCCCTGCTGGTATTTGCACATGACCACGGTGAGTCACCAAACACACATTACACTACATTAATGCATGCATACATTACCACCTACACTCATGGTTGCCCTCGTGTTCACCATTAGTTCAAACACAGAATAGCTTGTGCATAAGAAAGAAAGAAAACCCATCGTCCCCCTCTATGATAACAGCCCTTGTTAATTGTTGAGTGAGCGGAGCCTGTTAGGGAAAATGAATTAGGCTCGGTGGTACATTGCTCTATTGTTCTGCCGCAGTGCCTCTGTGTGTGTAAGTGTGTAGGTGGTGTGCTTTTGATGCACTGTCAAGGAAAACTTCACCAAGTGTTAGTTTACCAAGTGTGAATGAAACTTCCTGTTCTGCTCAGGTTTCACTGAAACTCTGTCGTGCTGACCCCTCAGCACTGGGACAACCAGACCGACCAGTCACAGTAAACTGTTCAGGCTTTTAGCTGGTCCTCATTGCCAGAGTGAAAAACCATAAGCAGGTAAAGGTTCAAGGTCACATCCAGGCAAGTTTATTTGTATGCAGCAATCTGTCTGAATCAATGAGACCAAAACCATTGTCTTAATAGGCTGACATGGCAGAGGCAGACCAAGATCTGTAAGACAAAGAAAAACACTAAAAAGTCCTGAAAACATCAAGAAAAAAGTGGATAAAAGTGTAGGAGAGGCAAGTGATAGAGAGATCCACCTTCATTGATGGGTGGCAACTGGAAATTCCAAAAGTGAAAAGAACAGAGACACAAACATTGTTGTTTGTGCATCCACTGATCAGTACAGTTTGATATTCAAATGATCACAGTGAACATACTTATCACTTTTATTTTTTTAACACTTATCCTTGACCTGTGGTAAAGTAATCGCAATCTGACTTTGCTGCCAAAAAACTTTTAATTTACACATTTATAGCCATTAAAAAATGTCATCGTATGGTTGAAATCATGTTTTTAGCCGTAGCAGCACACCATAGCTCAGTCAGTCCACACTGAAATATCTCCACAAATACTGGATCAATTATTATGAAATTTGGTACAGACATTCAGGAATGAATCCTACTGACTTAGAAAAGTAACTGCAAAACATTACTATCAGCCTCAGCACTAGGCCTGTTTGTGTTTTAGCAAGCTAACACGTCATTTGTTCATTGTCAGCATGTTAGCATGTGATATTAGCATCTAGCTCAAAGTATTTTTGTGTTATATATTTTCAGGATGTGACAATGTGGAGATGGCAGAGTAATAGTTTTAGTGATGAGTCAGGTGTGCTGTCATGCTGATTCTAAATGTCTAGTTGACCAGTCAGATTGCTCGGTCAGACCTTCGATCTGATGTTTTCTTTAATGTAATTTTTACACTTTGCAAAGTCATCTCGCAGGCTGGATTGGACCCACTAGCGGGCCCGCGGGCCGTATGTTTGACACCCCTGATGTATAGCCTCAAAGAGCCACTAGCATGAAGGGGATAAAGAGGCATAAAACAAAGTGTTAGTGTGATAGTAAATACAAATTAGGTAATAGCAATCTCTTTTCTGATACATACCCCCGCCACCAGCCCATTGTGTGTTGTTGTACTTGGCAGGTCTTAGATACAACAGGAATGTGTGAACTCATGTGACTGTGCAGCAGAGTCTCGCTGTAAAAGAGCAGCATGTGTGTTCAGTAAACTCTTCGACTGACAAACAGGAGAGGGAGAGAGACACACACACACACACAGAGCATGAGAAGACAAAGAAATCAAGTCTCAGCTGTACTAAGTGGAAATATTTACAGAGGTGGCGATCACAATGTAGAGCTGGCAGAGATGATAAAAAAGGAGAGTGTGAATGATGAGGATGACTGAGGCTGCTCACACAGGAGCAGTTTGTTCACTGACTCGCAGTAAAATGTCACACTGAACCGGAACAAGTCCCTGTAGACACTCGTTTTTCATCTGTCACACACACACACACACACACACACACACACACACACACACACACACACACACACACACACACACACACACACACCTTGTGCAGCTCCAGATAGAGAGTAGAGATCTTTCACTTGTTATTCCTCAGTCACACTTTCTTCAGCCTTTCGTGTATTTTGAGGTCATTTAAGTCTTTTTCATTCACAGTTCTCACAGACAGGAGGTTTCTTCCAACTGGCACACATTACATCTATTTACTAGAGAACAACAAAATTTAACACAAAATACAAAACTTGCACCAGCACCAGCTACAGTATAAAGAATGGACGCAGTATGAGTGGTGTCACCGAAAAGCTTCGCAAAGTGTTGTTTTGAAGCTGAAAATATGCGGCACTGGCCGTCGCCATGTTGGATGTTCCGCTATTCTAAATATCGGCAAAGATGTGGATCATCAGCGGACCTGAGGTGGGTCAAATTACGCCTGGGTGCTCTAATAAGCCATCTGTAATAGCACTTACCTGTCAATCAAAGCGGCAATGCTCTTAATTGTGCGTAAGTTTAAGCCATAATATCATCATTAATATCATTAATATCATTCCCCGTCATGAACGGGGAAATTAGCTATAGAGAACAAAAACATTGTTTGAACCAGGCTGTAAACATGTTTATTTCTGCTGTGAAGTTGGACATTTTAATACGAGCGCTTATGGAGATTGACTTGTTCTGTAGCCAGCCTCAAGTAGTCGTTTGAGGAATTACAGTTTTTAGCACTTCCACATTGGCTTCATTTCCCAGCATTGGAGGTTGCAACTTGATCAGCACTGACATTTTTTTATCAGGCAGAAGTGAAATATTCATGTTAGATTGTCTGTGAGAGGCAAAGACAACAGAGCAACGAACAGGAAGAAACTAATGTTGTTTGGTGATGCTCAAATTACGTTTGTCTTCTCATTATATTATAGGAGAATAATGTTGACTTTTAATTAGATCAGTGCTTGCACGGTTTCTGAATTCATCAGTTAAGATTGTTTTTCCTGGTCATTATGAGGAAATATAATGACCAGTGTCAACAAAAGGTGAGAGATAACATTGCACACACCATTAAACAGCTGTCATTTGCACCATTATATACACCAAGAACTTAATACATCATGAAACACACGTTGTTACGGCCGCCGCCGTTTCGCCCCAGCATATGTTTGTGTGTAGTAAAAAAACAAGTCATTTAAATGAAATGATTTGGTGTTTATGTCAGTAACACTTGAAGTTAAGTTATAATGTTTGTATCATTCTTGGAAATGTCACCTTGGGAAATAGCAGTGGAAACTTTTCATTAATTTGTGATATTTTAGAAACAACTAATCAATTCATCAAAAAATCAAAAGAAAAGTAATCATTCTTTAATAAGCCATTGTTACACCTAAATGCTCCTGTGAGATGTTATGTTGCTCTGGTTGTGTCACCAGTGATGTCAATTGTGCACCTATTTTCCAAAATGTCAGTACACTTGTATGTAATGAGCCCAACCAATTGATTTTAATCCTGCAGCAGATCATTTGAGTGACCTGGACTTTCAAAATTGCAACATTGATTAGTCTTCTTACTGATGCAGCTCTTCCAGTCATACGGCAGTGGATCTGTGTTCTGCACTGTTTATATATGTTTGTGTGTCAGTTGTCTGAAAGGCTAATTGTGCTCATTTATGTGTGTGTGTGTTTGATTGAGTGCAATAACAAAGGATGTGGATTCAGCGGAGTGACAGGTCATTGATCTGACGTGGGAGAGGATGTAGCGTGCATTGATCTGAAGTTTGCAGTGCTCCATCACTCACTGCTGCTCTAAATGGACATTGATTTCCACCCTGTGATGATCGCTTCAGTGTTGATGAAGGAGAAAAACATACAGTGTGAAGACGTCCTCATACATACAGCACACACATATACAGTATTTATAAATGCACGCACGCACACACACACACTTAAGAATTACGGCGCGAGAGCGGGAAGGTGTGAGCTGCGCTTGTTGTGAATGTTTAGGAGCGCTGTGGTGTTATTGGTTCAATGGTCGCCATGGCAACCCCCCTCACCTCTCAGCCACTGCTACAGGAAGCTCAAGGAGAAGACACACAATATATGAATTCATACACACATACATATTCAGATATTTTTCCTCCTCTCCAACTGTCAGTCACATTTTTCTCATCTGCCTCTTCTTGTCTTTCCCTCGTCCTCTCACTCCTCCTCCACTCCTCCCTTCCCTTTGTTTTTCACTTCTGAATTGTGTCTTCTTGTGTCTTCTACTCACTCTCTTTCTGCTTCTTCCTCTTGTTGAAAGGGTGGGAGTGTGGGTCACTCTTTGCCATCCTTTTCATCCTCCTTATCCAGGAGTACATGCCAATTTCCTTAATTGATTCCTCTCTCCTCGCTTGACCCGATAATCGTTCTGCCATCATGAAGGCTATTTCAATGCTCTTGTTTCTGCTCTGAGGATTGACGAGGGATCTCTGAGGAGACATGAACGAGGATAAACTAGACCAAGCAGCCAGATGGAAAAAAATATTCTCTTTAAGTCTGATTTACAAAAAAAACTATAAACAACTTTCTCCATTCATGACAAAGATTTTTCTCTTCATCATCTGTTATTTTTTCCTTTTAATCTGAGTAATGAGTAATGATATTAGTCACATACAGTAAGTGAGGCAGAAAATTCCAGTGTGTCAGATAGAAATAGTTGAAGGTGGTATGTATTTACATATTTTACACTTTGTCTAAAAGAAGGAAAAGAGACAAGCGAGGGAAATGTGGATGCAATTAAGGGAATTAAGGGAGTGTAGGTTTCTTCTACCTCCTCCTTATATTTTCTCCTCTTAAGACTTTCTTTGTCCCTCATTTCCTCCATCCTCCCCCTCTTTCCTCCTTATTCTCCTTTGCAATCTCACACTTTTATCCCTCCTTCCCTTCTCTCTTGTACACCTCTCCTCTCTGCTGTCCCTCCTCTCCTAAGGGTTTTAAAGATGAGGATAGATCAGTGTTCAGAAATCACCACCACTGGGAGAGAATATCCTCAAATGTTATGTTTACTCTGTTGGCTGCGATTCAAGGAAAGCCTTGATTGCATTTCCTCTTGGCCTCTCTTGCTACAGACATTTTTTTCCCACTGGAGGTATTAAAAAGGTCTTCATGACTCATAAAATTACAAATTTTGCAAATATAGCAGTAGCCGTTTCCTCACATTATGCCTTTTCCCTCCACAGTTGGGCATGGCCAGAGTGAAGGCGACAGGATGAACATCAAAGACTTCCAAATCTACATCAGAGACTCCCTGCAGCACGTTGACCTGATGAAGTCCCACCACCCTGACCTGCCTGTCTTCATTGTGGGTCACTCCATGGTAGGACATTTTCCATGCACTATTCTGCTGATTTATTTGAATCATATTATTGCATTTTAAAAAAAAACTCTAAAGATAGTGCAACTCTCGCTGTCATCAAGTTTTTACTGGTTTGTTTGGTGCAAAATTACATAATATTGTTTTCAGAGGCACAGTGTGCTTGAAGCACACAGAGAGAGAGACAGCAGCATGATAGTGAAGGGCAAGCCCTGTTCAAGCACAGGAATGAAAAGTACCGAGATGAGTGATGAGAGGTTTTCTGCGACACAGTGACATTCAAATGAAAGAAATGGCACACACACACTCACACACTCTTCTTTCAGTATGAAGTGGTTTTATGTCCCAAAATAGCTAACCATAGTTAACCAGAGTGCATGAGTGCAAAGTGCATAACAACAGAATCAGGGTGTTATATTACTGCCTCGTTTTAATGACATTTTATCTATTTTTCTGGCTCCTAGCACCAGGTCTATATGGTGGATAAATGCCATGTTTCTGTAAGCGGTAAGGTTTACTGTTGTCCTTTCCCAGAAAACTCCTGCTTACCTTTTACATAGTGACACAGATCCTGCACAGTCTGTTGCAGCTGCTAGTCACTGAAAACCTTCAACACAGCAGGAAGGTTCAGTGACCTGCTGAAGGACAATTTGGCTGCGCAGTGTTTGTTAACAGGGAGGAGAGAGTATGTTCACTTCACTGCAACAGTCTAGGAGTCTATGTAATTTTTCATGTAATGTTCTACTGACCTTCTATGGTAGTGACTGTGTGTTATTCGTTACCTTTACCCTCAATTTCTCTGAGAATGTCAGAGATCCACTAATATTAAAATGTTATGTTGTCTTCAGTGAGAATATAGGCTGCAATTAAGAATCCATAGATTTATTTTTCAATGAAGTGATTCATTACTTAGTTTTAAAGGCAAAGTTAGACGTTTTGGTTACACAAGGCGTCCAATACCCCTCTTATCTTTCTACTACTTGACTATAAAGCTACAGCCATCAGCTGCTTAGCTTAGCTTAGCACAAGCACTGAAAACATCTGTCCTGACTCTGTTCAGTGGTAATTAATGGTTAATTAGTGAGCTAGCTGAGCTAAAAGGCTGCCGGCTGTAGCTGTATATTTAATGTGCAGACTTGAGAGTGGTATAAATCTTCTCAACTAACTCTTTGCCAAAAAGCAGTAAGCGTATCTCCCAAAAGGTTGAACTTTTGTTTTATTTTTTCACTATAGCCGGAGGCACTCAGGCACACAGAAGTGCTTCCAACATGTAACTCCAACTGAAAACACAAATTGCCATTTTTACATTGAATCTTTATATGGATTTTGAACTTTGGAGGAAGCCAGGCTTTATGCTAAGCTAAGCTAAACGCCTCCTGACTCTGCCTCTGTACTGTTATTTATATATTTAGTGTGCTGCATACTGTTAGCATACTGTTATATATAGTGAACATGGTTTTTCATACAGATATTCATTTCCCATTTGCTTGAGCTTTCCTTCAATTTCATCAGAGCTTCTATCAGTTTGATAAAGAGAGTTTTTGAGAGTTAAAATGCAGACAGCATCAAACAGACTTTGAAGAGTCTTATGAAATCTACAGACACACAGTTTAACTCAAATTCTCATTGAGAAAAAATACTTAACACTAGGATGCAAAAAGCATCAAGGCCAGTCAGGGAACTATTTTTAACGGATCAATTTATTCAGTTTCACAAAGCTGCATTCAACATCTCAGCCTCTCACGGTTGTGCTCTGTGACCCACTAACTCTTAGTACAGCTAACAGAACACAAACAGTAGTGACAAGTTATGTAATAAATGATTACTATCAATGTTTTGTAGGTTGAGTCAATGTGTATGTGCATTTATCTGTAGTATTATATGAGGAAGAAGCTAATTTCACTCTGATAAAACATTCACGGAACAAGAATGCAGTCAGCACCTGTGTGAACCTTACAGGTCAAACACAAATACACAGTTTTTAGGCTTTTAGCTCGCAGCTGGACTTTTTTCAAGCGGAGAACTGTTCTGCTGCAAGAAGCCTTGTTATCTTGCAGCACAGCAGTGAGTCAGTGGGCATGTGGGATTGAACAGAAAAAAAGGGGTTTAGAGCAGATATGGAGAACTTTGTGAAAAAATTAGATCAACATTGTTTGAATATATATATGTTCTATTTGTGCAGAAAAGTTGGCAGTGAAAGTACTTTAAATACAGTAAGAACACTGACACGTTTGAGACATTGAGTCTCAAAACAAGAAGACATTTATACATGTGCCTTTATTTTTATTTATTTATTGAGCTTTATTTGATAGAGACAGCTTGCAGAGTGACAGGAAATGTGGGGAGAGAGAGATGGGGAATGACATGCGTGAAAGAGCCACAGGTCGTATTCGAACCCTGGGCCACCGCGGAAAGTACTGAGCCTTTGTACATGGGGCTCTACCAACTGAGCTAAACAACACCCAACATGTGCTTTTATTAATGTTAATGAATAATTTATTAATACTTTAGTTTAGTAATGATTCCTTAATAGGAACAATGTTTGGGTTCAGGGGAAATGCCTTTTCCTGCATGTGCTCTCTCAGAATGACACTTGCTTTGACTTCATAGCTTTTGTTATTTATCAGGAAGATAAATGCAGCACAGGCTGTTCCATCACTCAAGATCTTGCAATCAAAAAAATGAAAGATATTCCTTTTCTCAAATTTTCATATTGAAATAACGTGCCAGTTTTACTAATCACCAAACTGTTTCTGCATAAAATTCATTTCTGTTAGAAACACTTTTACAAGCCATGGTCAAATAAAATTTAAACCTCTGTCTTCTGGGAAGAACTTTGTTGGACTTGCTAGAGTTGCCAAACTCTAGTGAGATCCCAGAGGACGGGGGCTGACTCAGTATTAACAACTGCAGTATTTTATATTGGTATTTTGTAGTGAAAGAACCCTTTATTTATTACTCACTAACAACTAAGTTTATGATCTAATGGGAAATGAGAAACCGATTAGATATCATGAATAGATTAATTTATGAATTTACCACATCGTTTAGTGATTTAAGGGGGGTGGTTAGCACTGTCGGCTCACAACAAGAAGGTTCGACCCCGGCTGGTGCCTGGATGGATGGATTGACGATTTGATAAAAGACTGCATATTTTTGCTACCACAGCATCTCTTTTCATGATAGAAACATTTTTTGTGGATTCAGACAGTTCAAAACTATGTTCAACATTGTTTTTTTCAAGCCAATTAATAATTTCTGCCTTTAGGCTGTGTTCTTTATAACAAACTGTCCTCTGTTCAAGACAACAGCTTCTCCTCCCTAAAATAGGTCACATTAAACAGCATCATTCGGGCTTATACATACTTTAACCAGCACTATTTTAATTCATGAGTCTGTTTTTGCAGACCTTTTTAGGCTCACGCTTTACCGGGCACCAGTACCATATTTATATAAAGACTGAGGCTGCTTTCAAAACAATCTGAGGTTGCAGACGTAAATAGTTTTGTGTAAATCAAATTATGGGATCCCAGATGGAGGTTGAGCGCCTGTTTAGACATCCGACTCTGTAAATATTAAGGCAGAACTGACTGACGCCACAGTTTCTCATCCCCTCTTCCCCCTTTTCTTTCCTACCTTCTGTCAGTCTCTCCATCTGTGTCATTTCATCTTCCTTCTATGCTGTCATTATAAGCCAATTCACCTGTCCTGCCATCATCTGCTTTCATTTCCTGTCATCTTTTTCCTCCATGGTACCTTCCAGATTTCTTACTTTCATTTGTTTTACTTTAATGAAATTTTCTCATTTTCTTTCTACCCCGTCTTTCATCCTAGTCCACTTTTGTCCTCCTTGTGCTTCCCTTTTCCTTTCTTCCTTTTCATATCCTTGACTCTCCTTTCCTTGGAAATAAATAAAAACAGACCTCAAGTGTGGGAGCCAAATCAAATGTTGTTTCACTGTGTTTTTACAGGCCTCATTTCCCAGCTTCCCTGTGTTATGACTCCTCATCCTGTTTCTGTCAGGCTGTTCCTCTGCTGCTGCGTTTGTATGGATCTCTGTTTAACAGGGCCAAGATGACGCAAAAACGAAAAAACAATGGAAACCACCTGTGGATTGTACAATATTTACCCTAATGATAACATCCTGAAGAGACAGTAGAGCAGTCAGCAGTGTAGAGAAAGATTTCCCGCTCATCACTCATCACCTGCTTCACTGCCGCTAGCTGTTTTTAGCAAAAAGTTGATTCTTTCACCCTGTGCATTCATAATGCAAATAGAAACAAGGATGTATGTATTGTTACAACTGGGTTAGGTACATATAGATTTAAATGCATTTTTGAAGCACTGTGTTATTTTACCACTTTAGCCCAGAGTGAAATAATTCAACAGCTATTTGATGGATTAGCATGACATGAATGGCACCCAGAAGATGAATCTGCTGAATGGTGATCACCTGGCTTTTCATCTACAACCAGCAGCAGCTTCCAGTGCATCCATGACTGACCAAATTATTTCCAAAGACATTATCATCAGCCTGAGCTGTAGTTTGCATATAGTCTTAATTAGCATTAGCATGTGTTAGCAAGATAACACAATAAAGTCAGCTGTTGAACATTATAGATTTGCCTGAAACAGACAGTAGGCTATCGTACAAGACAATGACGCTGCTTTATGCATTTCATGGTGGTTTTTCTGATGGCACTGTTTACTGGATAGTAAATTGAAGTAACACATTCAAAAAATGGCATGTTAGCATTATAATTGTGAGCATGTTAGCATACTGATGTTAAATCAAAGTATCGCTGTGCCAAAGTACAGCCTTACAGAATCGCCAGCATCCAACTATCAATTGTTTTCTATCTATAATAATTATTCCAGTAACAACTAGCCTGCCATATGTAATTCTGAACGCAATGCAAGCTGATGCGAAATAATTCAAACTACAGTCACACATTTGTAGCTTCCATGTCAGATACAACACACTGACTGTTTCTGTTCTTTCTGCATCTTGTTTGGTTAACCAGTAATTCATGATCTGTTGTATCAGCTCATGGGAATACTGACAAAAGCTTTGTGCTTTGGTTCCTCGTCACGCTTCCTCGTTTCTTTTCTTCTCCATCAGTATTTTTTTGTCCCACTTCCTTAGTGACAGAGGGGTTTGTCCCTGTTTTGGGCCTGCTGTGTATTTGTTCAGCTTTTCAACTCTCAATACTAGTACTCATTCAGGTCTTCTTATGCTAACCCATATTTCACTTGCTATTTTTTGACCTCTTCACTAAGTTCTGTTTATTATTGTTTACTTTTTACTGAATAATTTGATCCTGTTTAATGGTTGAATTTGAGAGAGCTGAATCCACTGGACTTTTTTTTTTTTTATTATTAAACATGAATAAACAAACAGTTGCACATATTTTAATCAAAACTCCAGTCCAGTGAATTTAACTTTCTCTGGACATTAGTCCAGTAGTACCACTTGGATGATTGAGATAAATCATAGCAAACATTACTACTGAATTAGATCCAGACACATGTTTTCTACATATTAATTAATCAAGGATCACTTATTATTTAGGGATATCCTGCTGCAGCCTGGCAGGGTCATTTGTCTGCCATCTCCATACATTTCCATAAGACCTCATTCAAATTCTAACTGGGAGGAGTAGTTTTATTACCAGCCCGTTGAACAGTACTGACTGCACTATGTCAATGTATCAACCAATTACTTTATTTATTAGCTGTTTAGTCAATATAATGTCCATTAACCAGCAGCCTAGTTCATATAGTGTTTGTGTTTTAGCTGTTCAGTTCAGTGAATTCACTATTTAGACCTTGAAATGTCAGTATGGTGGCTGCTGTATAGAATATAATGTAAGTATGTGAGCTCCTCAGGCAATTTTTGACAGTCCAAGTCCACCCACTGTCAGAGGACAGACAACATACAATACCAGTATTCATCCTCTCAACCAGAGTTCAGAGAGAGAAAGTGTATGGCGGCCTCTAATCAGCTTCTTAAAGGGCTCCTCTGTCCTCCGTCCTCCCGTTCTCTCTCTCTTCAGTTCCCTATTCACACTTATCTCTCTCTATCACTGGAACTCACCAGACAAAATGTATGTGTGTGTGTGTGTGTGTAAGTCATGGCCCAAAATGGCCCCAGTGCACCAAATTACATTCAGTCATCATTTTATATTTAACCGGAAAGCAAAAGTGTTGAACCAGTCAGCCAGTTTGAGCAGCTTAAATCACCACTGATCGAGCAACACTTCCGTGACTCTATGTGTGTGCGTGTTTGTGTCATGGTGTTCACACGTGGATATTTTAGTTTAACCTCATCTTTCAGTATGTGTGCTGGAATGTGTGTATAAAGGAGAGGCACGAAAATGAGAAGAAACAAGAGCTCGAGCTAGCCAGCCTCTTTTTTCGAAGTCTGTGTGGGCATATGCATGCAGGAAGCAGTGAGTGAGTGTGTGCTTTAGAAAGTGAGATTTTCTGGTGGGAAATGTTTTGTCTTTTAGTGCCTCTTTTCATGAAGTGAGTCTGTCATTGGCCCCAGCCTGATGAATATTCACACAAGTGACAAAGAACGCTCACATAAACAAAGTTGAAGCCAATTAGGCTCCAGAGAAAACGAGAGGGACAGAGAGACTCAGCAATGCACTGTGCACTTGTGTGTGTGTGTGTGTGTGTGTGTGTGTGTGTGTGTGTGTGTGTGTGTGTGTGTGTGTGTGTGTGTGTCTGTCTGTCTGACACTTGCACTTGTTGCATATGAGAAGAGAAACCACGACAAAGTGAAGCATGGCAAATCGATTTAAGTCTTGGCCACCACAGAGCTGCTAATTATCATGGCCCTACATCCCAGGATTTAAATCACAATCCCAAATGTCAGCATGGGGGCTAAGGTGTGGCCTTGTACTGCTGTTAGCCGCAGCTACACAGTGCACGTCGTGCCCCTAAGGGCCGTGGGTTCACATTCACATTTCTCTCCCAGTCTGTGTAGAGCAGCAGCAACAAAAGGGCAGGGTGGAAATTCACGCCCATCTAAACAAAAGACAGTTTGTTTTATGTTCATCTTGACCTCTGAGGAGTTTTCCCACTGCTCCCCGCATCAGAACCTCTCACCTACTTTTCTAAGACCTTGCCACTCCTGTAAGAGGTGGAAAGACACTCCCTTCAGTCATATATCGCATATCAAACATGTTCTTTCTTCTATTTTCAAATTGCTTTCATGTGCTTTTATCTTTATCTCTTGTCTCCAGGAGGCATGCTCCTTTTTTTATTGTTTTGTTATTTCTTTCTCCATCATCAGTCGGGTCACAGGAATACTTTATTCCTCAGTACTGAATGAGTACAATGAAAGTCCTCCTTATTATAAGAACTCTTTGTTTGCAACAACATGGTATAAATTATATAGTTTGCGTCTTATAAATGAACAAGTATGAAATAATTGCAGAAACTGTGTCTTGGCTGGAACCATTTCACTTATCTATGTTTGTGTGTGTTTGTTGGTGAAATATGTGGTACGTCTACAACTCACTTCTGACCCAAAACTCCTGCATTGATAATCCATCCATGAAATCTGTGCACTGTGTAAAAAGATCACACATTTTTTAAAAAGAAAAATACCTCATGATTCAATTTCTAGTTCATTTACAAAATATCTTTTCCTGTGCTGTTTCTTACTCAGGGTGGTGCAATCTCCATCCTGACAGCCTGTGAGAGGCCCAGTGATTTTGCTGGAGTGGTTCTGATTGCTCCGATGGTCCAGATGAACCCAGACTCGGCCACACCGTTCAAGGTTCCACATAATGTTCACTCATTTTCTCTACTGCTCTCCACTTTTGTTCTGTCTTTTCCTTTTAAATTGAGTCACACTATTAAGTACCTAGTTAAGTACTTCAGTTAACCCAGGAGCTAGTCATCTTACTCTACTCAGTCCTGCTGCAGGTGGTGATTGTAATACACTTTTTCTTTTGTGTCTTTTGAGAATCAGTGTAAGTACCATTTGAGCAGCATTCGCCGTCTCTTACTGTTTCACAGATACAAGTATGTCCAATTCTCAAGGCCACTGATAAAGCTGGTGTCAAAATCTGCATGGGAGGAGAAGAGATGTGTTTTCCTAATCATTGGCCTGTTTTAACAAGAAGAAATGTGTTTTTTAGAACCTGCACTGACATAAACATACAGTAGAAACACACAGGGTGCAAGCAGGTGAATTATACAGAACACACTCTTCAACACACAATTTCATGACTGTGTCTCTTTGTAACACTAGGCAGATGGCGAGAAAAAAAAAAGAGCGAGAAAGATAGAAACATTCTTCGGGGAGCTGTTGATGTGTGAAAATAAACTGAGTGTGTTTCGTTTTTTCGCCGTTTGCAGGTTTTTCTGGCGAAGGTCCTGAACCACATGCTGCCCAGCCTCACTCTGGGCTCCATCGAGTCCAAATGGGTCTCACGGGACAAGAAGCAGGTGAGAGACAAACGTCGGTGGGAGAGCTGTAATTTGTGATTGAAATATCAGGTATGGGCTTGGCTGAAAATAGAATTTACAAGGTCTCAAGGGGGGAAATGTGCGACAGTCCCTGGATGGAATCAGTGCTCAGTACTTACTTTGAATCCTTTCCAAACCATAAATGGTTTGTCTTATCTTGCCAAGTTTGTCACTGTGTTTGTGTGTGTGTGTGTGTGTGTGCATGTGTGCATGTGTGCGTGCGTGTTAGTTGTTGTTGTTGTCTTGGGTGGGTTGTATTGTGTTGTTTCTAATGATAAAAACAGGTATATGTAATGTGTCATCTACAGGACGTGGGTTGACGAGGACTCAACAAACAAAATAGTGTTTTAGTTTGTATTTAGTTGTGTATGTGTGTGTGTTCATGCTCCCACATTTCTTGTATAACTCTGAATACCCAAATGTACAAAGGTAGAACACATGCAGGTCTTCAGGACAAAGTTGACTAATCTCATATTTATTCTGGCCGTGTCAATAAACATGCTCCCGTTACGGCCTACTGGTCTTGGAGGAAAATGGAAGTCATTTATATACAGGAGTTGGCAAGTAATTGGTTTAAAGTTTCCCATGATGATCAACTTCCTTATATTACATATTCATCTTGTCTGAAAGATATGACAATGACTAAATACAGGTAAAATGGAAACAAAGTACTGCAAAGGTCTATCATCTCAAAGATCTAATTTCATGTATAGAAAACACAAAACACACCTGTGGGCATGTCCAGACACCTCTGTTGGCATACTCTTCTGTTCTGTAGTTTTTGTACAGTTGGGGTGGTGTGTAAACACAAAGTACTTCATACATGTGTGTGTCTGCAAGTATTGACACACAAAAGCTGGCCTTTCAGAAGCAGTCTGTAGTAACAATAGGATCCCACATCCTGCTGCTTCTGCTTCCCACAGTCTGTTGGAGGAAGTGGTGTAAACATGTTGGCCAGGTACAATAATAGATAGACACAGCAGATTCAATAGATACCTACATGAATTACTGAAGAATTTAATTATTCTGTTTTTCTTTTAGGAGATAGTTAACAGCAGAGAAAGATGAAATGTGACATCCTGACAGGATTTGGTCAAAGTTAAACTAGATTTATACCTGATACAAGGGGTTAACGGGAGACCCCTGCAGCACTAGATGGGCGTGTCCCACTTGATTGGAACTATTGTGATCTAATTGTGCTCCCCACAGTACTCGTGTTTGCATTTTTCATGTGCTTTGGAATGTAAAAATCCACCTTGTTGCATCACTGAGTATGAGATTGTTCTGTGCAGTTGCTTTATTTATGCTGTTTCATGCGCAGTTACAGTGAGCGTGGGCCATTTCTCTAAGTCTCTAAGATGGTTTCATTAACATAACTGTTGAAGGCCTAAAGCTGTTTAGCCTACACACACAGGTATAACTACAATGTAAGTCAACCCTTTCTTGCAGAACTATAAATAAGGTGTAACATAAGGATATATTGTGCAGCACCATCTAAATAAGCCGCTAAGATGCTCAATATAACTAAATAACATATAAACGAGTAAGTATGTCCTGATACAAACACAATAAATAATTTATTTTACAAGAAACTTCTAAAGCTCCAACTTTACCTTTCCACATTGAGATAAAATGTAGAACTATGAGTCTAGCAACAAAAGGTTTTATAATGATTTGCATTTATGCCTTTTCTGGTACAGTGTTATCTCAATGTCACAGCTCAGCTTACAGTTTTTATTCAAAGCAGCAGCACATGTAATGTGAGAGAAGCTACTTCTGTTAGATGGGGCCGTCAGCTGTGTTTATATATAAGCTGGACAGAAATGAGAGTGTGTGTGACATGTGTGAGAGCACGTATGGAACTTGAAAGTATTCATGTGTAATGTTAGAGAAAAAGGACGTGTCGTCTGTTGTTCAACTTTGATTTAAACTAACATAAAGTGTAACATAAAGTATCACATCTACTTTTATGTTTCTGTAGCTCTCCCTTCCTCTCACTATTATTTCTCTTTCTACAACAGCCCCTCATCCATTTATTTACAACTGTTATTCCAACTTGCCAACTCTCATGTTTTTTTCCCAGAAATCTTCTCTATTTCTCCCATGGAGGCACTCCTCTTGGCTTTCTTCCATATTTGGATTAAGAGTTCGAAGTGAAAGAGATATGTTTGCACATTTCAGTCATTACCACATGATAAATGAATCTATGGAGCAGTTTTAGCAGGAATGTTTTAGCCCTGTTGAGTTGATTCTGTGTGTGAGACTTTAAAATGAAGTCTGTGAACTCAAACAAACAGATGAGCAGCAGAAAAAAGAACTTAAGAACAGTCCTGCATCAAAGGGAGATATGTGATGAACTAGCCCATAACTCTTTCTCTCTCTCTCTCTCTCTCTCTCTACTGCCAGGTGGAGGCATATGACTCAGATGAGCTGATTTTCCATGGTGGCATGCGGGTGTCGTTCGGCATGCAGCTCATGGGGGCGGCGGCACGCATTGAGAGGGAGATCCCATCCATCAACTGGCCCTTCCTGCTCCTGCACGGCGACGCTGACAAACTGTGCGACATCAGAGGCTCCAGGATGATGCACGAGAACGCTCAGAGCTCTGACAAGAAAATCACGGTGGGGATAATGCCTTCAGCTGCACTGTGAAATAATGGTGAAAAAAAAGTAAAGTAAAAGCTGGCAGAAACTTTAAGCTGTGTAAAACCGTTTACTGTCGCCTCTGAAAACACAGTTCAATATAATCAGCTTATGTTCAAAAGTTCATTGCCTAAGGTAAGCTGGTTTGGCAGTAAATTATATGTTTGGATTTGTAACAGTTTTAAATTATTAAAAAAAAAATTCAGTTCAATTTTCTCACACACATAGAGCTGACTCTAGTAGGTTGCTTTTACTGAAACAGACCACAGGCTGTTTGAACTCTGTAAGTTCTGCTCTGCATAATGGTGTGTGTATTTGCAAGGAAGGAAGTTCAAACACTGTTTAATCACATGAACTGCACGAGTGACAGAGAAAAAAAATGAAATGAACGGTGAGAGAAGTGAAAAGAGAGAAGAGAGTTTGCGCTCACTTCTCATCTTTGTGGATGATTGTCTTTTCTGTTTGCAGCATCATGGGACATTTGTAACCAATAACGTGATGCTCATGAGGAGCAGAGACTGCTTTATCACATGTCGTATCAGAAAGATGATTGGTGTCCCAAATGTCTGCAGTTCTTTTTGTATCAGGAAATCAGAAAATGTATTATTATTATTTTCTTTTATAGTATTTCCCTGTAGATTTAGCTAATTGAATTCAATGAATTTCTGCACTGCAGTTTGTTTAAAAGAAGAAGAAGATTAACTTTATTGATCTCTCAATGGGGAAATTCTTTGAGGCCAGAAATTCGCTATTTATTTGGCGTTCTCTGCATAGGTCAAATTTATAAATAACCCTTTTTGAATTCAAACCGGTCTCTCTGGCCATCTCTTCCTCTTTGCTCCTGTTCAGATCTATGAGGGAGGCTACCACGCTCTTCACCACGACCTCCCAGAAGTGGCCGAGTCTGTGCTGACGGAAGTGACCAGCTGGATCACAGAGCGCCTCCCTGCCACGACATCGCCACAACCACAAGGCTCGTAGGAAACGTGATTTGGTGAAACCATGGTTAGCGCGCCAAGGCAACTGCCAATCTTGTACCAAGAGGCTGGCTCACTTTCCAGTAGCCTGTCAGGCATAACAATACTACTACACTCTCTGGTGGGAAATACTTTTGGGCATATAGACTTACATTTTTTTGTGTGTAAAATGTTTACTGACTTTATCCTCTGGGCACATACTGTACAATATATCCACCGCTCCTGTGTACCTTTCAATCTGCACAAGTTGCACTGATTTAAATTGATGGTGAGGTCAAAAACCACTTATTATTGTAGAAGAAAACATATGATCAGGGATATGTATTTTGGGCAGAGGGTTTATTTGGTCATCATTTCATGATCTCCATTAGACCTACAACTAAAGTGCAGCTCAACTAAAGTTAAATTTAATCTAAAGTATGCTGGGGTTCAAAGTGCAATAATGAAGTTTCCATCTTGTTTGTGATACATTGTTGATCTGGGCAGGGGCATTTCCTTTTTTTCTCATTATTCAGTCAGGGCAGAGGTCAGGATCAGCAGGAGGACAGTGCCTCTGGAGCTGCTGTAGGTTCAGTACAGGGTCAATACTAGCTAGGTCCTCACACTGCTTCGCTGCCTTTGCGGTATCAGTGGATAAAATACACATTTTCAGTGAGACTGTTTGGTGAGCGCTTGCTTAGAAGCAGTTTCCATTCCTGATTCAGATTTGGTGGCTCAAAAGAAACTTTCATCTTCTCAGAAATCACAATCTCTCCCATCTCCTCCTTTATTGCACTGTTTAATTGCATGCAGCTCTCACAGAGTCAGTCTGAAACTGATACTGTAGGTGACCGTGCATATAGAACAAATCTTTTCTTCTCTTGACTTCCTCCAAATGTCCCTTTTTTCTTAGCAATCATACATTACATATGAAAATATTCATAATAATTGCATTGATTTGGCATGATGATTCTGAGACAATATTTTAAGTCTTATATATTTTTATGACCCATATTTGAATTCTTTTCTTATAGCCAATGAAGGGACCAATAGAAAAACTCACTTTCCATATAAAGTACTACATTTCATTCAGTGAGTGTAGGGAAATGAAAATCAAATTAACCAGGGGACGCTGCTCTGTCTCTCTCTGCAGGTGGGAATTAGATGAAAAGGACAAAGGTCAAAAGGTCTCTCCTCTATGTGAACTTTAACCTTTGGGGTCACAATTGACTTCACTGTTAGGGTCTTTCTCTGAAGCTATAACTTCATTAAGCTTAGACTGCACAGCCAGGGGCCCAGCTGGAGAACGAGAGAGAACATATCGCTCTGTTACTGTGAACAAAAGAGTAGATCTCCTCTGGTCACGTCTTCCATTTGGTGGACACATTTCATCCAAACACACCCTAAAGTAATATGGCTGCATATGTAGCATGGGTGGCCACAACGGAATCCAACCTCTTTCTCAGAGCGATGCCGTGATTATCTTTTTTCTTCTTTGAGAGAGAACAGGAGAAAGGAGTGCATTTGATTTTGTATGTTAAAAATTGACATGCTGTATGCAGTGCAATTGCTGCCACTTTATAGTTTTATAAAGTTTTTCCAAACCTCTAAATCTCACATACAGTGGCTAAAGCACCAGTCAAGCACACACTACATTTTTTCTTTATGTTTTCAAAGTAAATTCTCAAAGTTTTAGCAGCTGTGTTCGCCACTTAAAGTCAAACCTGTCAAAGTCAGGTCAGTCAAAAGGTTTTCAGCTAAAACTATAGCAATAATGTCATGGTAGCCTATATTTTTGGAGCTGTTAATTATAAGCTAGACAGATGCACACTGAGCTCGCCTTTTTATATTGTCAGGTAGACTGTAATTAGCAGGTATTGCTACACGCGCCAAGCTTTTCCCGCCTGTTCATCAAGCCTGAGAAAGTTTCAGCAGCACGAGTCGAGAGTTTTCAAGTTACCCGTGTTTGTCCACCCCCAAGATTAAAAACAGAAAGGGATCAAACATTTGGATGTTTGTTTCTCTGTTTATTGACTTCAGGCATCAATTATGTCCTATAGAAAATACATCTAGTGTGCAGCTCTTGGACAGAGACACCCTGGCTTTTTAGAGTATTTTGAATCATTATCACCCAGAGTTCAAAGGGATTCATGCAGAGAGAGTAGAGGAAGCAGGGAGCAGTATCCACGGAGACCGTTACTCACGTGTAACCACGACAGCAGGCCGGCGGCAGGGTAGAATTGTTTTTATTCTATTTTACATGTGTAGTAACCAGGGTGATCACAGCAAGACTGATAGAATGAGATGAATTTCTGGCTTCATGCCTGCTCTATAACTCTTTTTCTAAATTTCTGTTTCCTCACTCTTAGCCTCTCTCTGCCCCGTGTCACCCTGTTTCACAACCTTTTTTTTTTGTTGTTGTTGCTGTGGTGACCAGCGCTCTTTGTTCTGTCCATCACAGAGCCCGTTTGTTCTAATACAGATTCAAACATCTTCTACTGTCAGCCACTCATGCTGCCCCAAGTGGTCAATTATCATAGCAGCACCAAGTCACATTATAATTGTCATTTGGCTTTTATCTTGTTCTTTTGACCATGGAACTGCTACTCATTTAAAATGAAGACACATCACTTAACCTGCCACAGACTGAGCTTAATGCTGTATCTTACCCACTTCAGGAACGGGAAAATCCGTGTCTGTATGCAAGACTGTGACTGAAAATTGCTCGCCTGCTGACACTTTCCAGCTCTGATGTGTTTTTCTCATTTTATTTATCATCTCTGATGTTTGCAAACTGTTCTCTGGTCTTCGCACAGAGTGAACCTGCTGGGTTTCATTTGAAAATGAGATATTAACGAGTTCAACAGGGAAAATAAAGCAAGGCAAGTTTAAATAGCACATTCTTCCACAAAACTTAATTTAAAGTGCTTTACATCAAATGCATTAAATAAGAAATTAATCATAAGACATTAAGAACAATAAACAGAAGGGAGTTCAGAATGTAAGTGCATCATCTTCGCTGTTTTCTCAGGCGTCAGAAGACATTTAGACCAAATATCAGGTTACATTTTTATTGGTTCAGACGCAGACTGAGATGTAATGTGTTCATCAGTCCCAGTGGGAGTCAGACCCTTAACCTCAACCAGAACTGCAGTTCATATCACGAGTACTTCAAACACAATGGACTCCTGATTGCGCTGCAGCAGGCACACCACACACACAAAGGCTACACAGTCCCAGTTGTATTCAAACTCTTAATAGCACCCTTGCTATGTAACAGTAAATTTCAAAAGCTCTACCTGTCAGAATACATGAGTGCATTTTACTGCATCATTAGCTATGGGGGCGGAGAGAGGTGGAGATGGAGTGAGAAGAGAAGAGAGAGAAAAAGACAGGAGAGAAGCTGTCAGTAACCATGGCAGCAGATTTATATATATATTAATATATATATATATGTATATATATATATACAGCGCAAAAATGCGTATTTATTAACGGTGCAGGATGCAAAGCAGACGTTGCTGCGCTTTCAGAGCTGGTTGTCCATTTTGCTGCTCTGAGGATTCCCTTTTGTCTGAGCGTTGTGATAAGAGAGCAATCAATTATAGTCAGAATAATAAGAGCTGCACACACTCACTGAATTCAAATCAGGCTGGTCTGCTGTTTGTACTGAAAATGCACTTTTTCCATTTTAGCAAAGACTCATTTCAAGGCCAAAATTTTTCTTTTCTTTCTAGAGAGCTTGTCTTGATTTAAAAAGTGGTGGACAAATGAGTGAAAACAAGCAGAAACCCACCACTTCTTTACTAGATTTCATTCCTACTCCCCTGTCTTTAAGGTGTGTAATCCCTCACACAATCCTCACATCTTATAAAGCCTTGTACTGTAAGCCTCCCCTGTCCATGCCAGTATAATTTCTACTGGCTCGTATATTTATACAAGCATGAATTGTATGCGGGTTTGCCATACTGAGAGATAGCCATGTACAGATGCATTGTCTGTTAATATGTAATAATCCACTGGACTGTTAATATCTTTTTTATTTAGTTCTATGTTAAGTCAAGGAGTGAAAATACTGAAGGCAGGAAGCCGCTGAATCTAATTGGTCTGCGGATTTTCTAACAAACTGAAATACAATTGGCCTGTTGGTTTCTCAATGGGGCTGTTGTTTTTTTTGTTTTGTTTTTTTAACTCGACTTTATGACTGTTTCTAAGAAAAGAGCTGTTATATATAATGCAGACTGATGGACACAGGCCAGTCTTTCTGTAATTTTATGAGATTAAAGTGTACTGGAAAGATACAGTGCAGGGTTCGCTTAAATTAAATCTTGAGTCAGTGATCAATTGTATAGCAAGAATTGAAGAGGTCTTCTCCAAAATGCTGTGAATGCATGAATAAATAAATTGTACATTAAGTTCAAAATCATGTATGTAAAATACAGAAGATCCAGGTTGTTACAGTGTCATCATCTCCCCTGAGAACTTAAGTTACACCTTAGTCTATAAAAAAGATTGCTACTGCATTTTGGAACAAAACCACAATTCAAATCTTGCTGATTTTAGCAACAATGTTGATTGATTTGATTCATGTCTAATGGACAGACTGCTTGATTACTGAACATAATTAATACACTGTATAATAGCATAACAACACTTGACGGAAATACAAAAATCAAGAAGGCAATGTATTTTACAAATATATTTATCTTGTCTAGAATATTTATAGGAATTAATTTTATGTATAGGCTACTATATATTGATTACACATCATGACAAGGCACTTTTTATACCATAAACCAGTCATATTATGTCATTTTTACTGTTGATACTGCTCAGCTACATGAAGCTCCATACTAGTTTTTGAGATGGAAAGTGATTCAAGCATGTACCGTCAGCAATCCCAAAAAATGTATGACAATGTTTCTGATATGGTTTTGCATAGAGAGTATTTTACTACTGTCTGTTTAAGTCGGCTTTGTGTTGAAAAAACTGAAGTCTTGTTGGAGTTTGTCAGAGAAAAATGAATGTTTAAACCATCTGATATTAAATGTTCTTTTGTTTCATAACAGAATTTTAACAACCAGGGTGTTATTGCCACGAGTTTGGGAAAATATTTCCAAAATTAGCTTTTCAGGAATTTACTTCCACTTCACTACCTTGTATAATTCTTCTTAAAAAAAAGATAAATTAAACATGAGTGAGAGATTTCATGTAGCTCTCTCTGTTACATTTCAGATCAAAGACAATTTAGTCAAAATATATTTGAGGACTAAATTGCAGGTATCAGGTTTTCTCCCAACAGCAGTATGTTTCTAGGGAAAATAAGCCTTGGATTTATTTGACTAAGAATTCCACAAAATTTTAGAGATTTTTATGGGAATATAATATTATACGTTTATTTTTGGATCGTGGTCTAGTCTTGTTTGTGCCTTATTACTATAATGAATGTATCTCTGTGTGTGAATGTGTGTTTTGATATAGATTACTTGTGCAGAGCTGCATTAAGCAGATCTGTTACTCTGGTTTTCTGGCTGTCCGTTGTCACATCTGTTTCTGGTTCAGTAATCGTGTCTGTATGCTTGTCTTCTTCCTGGCTGTCTCTTTCTATTTATGTCTGTCTGAATTTCTGTCCGGTCAGGGGTCTGAGCAGACTTGGGTCAAAAAACTGTTCTCTAAATCTTTCAGGCTGAGTTACAGCTCATAAAATACCTCCCAGCTCCTTTAAACACCTGTTTTGTTTTAGTCTGCCTAAGGAAACTTGCATCTCAAGAAACATTATACTTGACATTAAAGATAAGGCTTTGGCCCTGCTGGGGTTGCTATAAAGGCAGAATGACTGTATAATATTTGGAATTTATGTGTTTTTTTTGCATTGGTTTCCAACAGAAAACAGGTATCTCAGACCATAATAATACAAGAATTTGTAATATCACAAGAACCAGATGTCCATCAAGACTGTTCTGTGTTGAATGATTTCATTTTTTGTCCTTGGTTGTATTTGTATATGTTGAGATACTGAGCAGCTGTTGTAAAAAAAAAAAAAAAAATTGGACCACCCTGAAAATGAAAAGGCTGTATGTGTACTTTTCCTTTGTTTTTTTCTATGTTGAAACCATAATTTAGATTTCATCCAAGCAAAAACTATACAGTTAACATCATGAACAAACTAATTCTTCTACAGCTAACAGTTACTGGTAAAGATCTACAGTACATCTGTCGCAGTTGTCTGTGAAATGCTTCAATGTATCGTCATGTGAGAATGTAGAAATGTAGGAACTAGGAAGATAGTGGAAGACAGTACTAGGAAGTGTGAATTGTTGTCAGGGAAAGCAATGCTAATCCCATCAAGACATGCAGTATAAATGTGATGGAGAAAAGAGAACGAAGAATGTTTTTAATTACATTATAGGAAAACAGTGTAAACCAAACCCCACCATGATCATGCATTGACGTAAAGTGTCAAGTCAACTGGAGTTGGTGTTTATAGGCAGCCCACCATCGACCACATAATGTTATGTTGAAGCATCACACTCTTGAGTCTTCCTTGTAAAGAAATGTGTTGTTTGTTTTAAAAGCTCACTGCATTTATCAATTTAATTCAAGTGTGACAAAATATGGTATATAAGATGTATATAACATGTAATAATGGAAAAACTCCTGAATCACTGAAAGTCAAACTCCCTGTTACTAGATGATTCATAATGTCCATAATCTCTTACAGAATAAACTAAATGACTGTTTAACTGTACAGTCTGACTGGAATTCTTTCACAGCCTATAAACACACATGCAAACTACAAATAAGCAAATAATTTAAGTATTTATCGTTTGTAATAATAAAGGAAACTGTTATTACTGGCATACTTTTTAAGGGACCAATCATTGGATGCAGATCAGCTCCCATTGCAGGTAAAATGAGTTGTGAAAAGTTCATTTTCATGCTGTAATTAATACATACAGAAGAGTGACATCAGGTTTGATACATGTCAGTATGCCTGTGGCCCGGGTACACCTGGTTTCTGTGGTGTTTCATGTTGGGACATTTAAGGACGGTGCAGAGTAAACAGTATACCCAGATGGTTGTAATCATTTTAGCTGTTGAGTTGGTTGGTCATCCAGCAGGTGGTGATACTGCACCACAAAATTCATCAAAGGCAGCCTGGGTGGTATGAATGTAGTGTATGCAGACCAGTGCACGCATACACATAGGGCATGAATGAAGGAAGGTTAAGGAGATTTGTTTTTATTCTCACATGGTTTTATTTAGTTTTGTGGGACTCAAACTTAGGACCCAAACATGACTTTACTCTCATCGAAACAGTGAAATCTCCCATCTTTCTGCTGGCATGTAGATTAATACTACTTAACTGGAAGCAGACAATAGCCCCTACTCATGCATTCTAATAAAATTATCATTAAAAGGACATCACGGTAAGTTCTACAAAACATGGTTCCCTTTTATAAATTACTGCAACCAGACCACAAAATTGAAACTTAAGGAAACATAAATACCACCATGTTCACTGGTCACTTTTCTGCTTCTATAATCAAGTATAATGAAGTGTATGCATTTGATTATACTTAATTGTTTGATTATAGTAGCAGAAAGCGGACAGACCTCCTGTAGAAACATCAGCTGGTATTACTGTTGGTAGGACAATACACTTTTTGTACTGTAAATTTGTTTTTTGTTTTTTAATTATAAAAACCAATATTGTTTTTATGTTATACTGTGCCGTTTAATGTGGAGAGTTTTTTTTTTTTTTTTTTTACAAATATTACAGTTATAATCTGGAGGAATTAGACATTGGTGTTATTTGAGGTGATTTCTTGAGTCATTACTGCTTTTATTTGGCTCCATACAGAAGAGTGACTGTGGCAGTGAGGATGAAATGCATCAAGCTTTACAAACCGGATGACCCATTTCACCTCAAGTATTCATCATCACTCTGTTTTCTCTCATCCTCCTCCCTCTTGTTCATCCTCATGTCAACACCTGATAAGTAGCCTACTGAAGAGAAAACTGCCCGTCCACGTGGATGTTTGGAGAAAAAAAAAAAAAAAACACTACACACAATCACATATAGTACACGCTATCTATTTCACTCTGTCCCATTTTCTCTCTCCTCCTCCTCCGTCTCTCTGAAAATGTAGGCTAGCAGCTCTCCTTGAGACATTTTTGGAGTTTGCTGGAACCACATCAGCAGCAACTCCCAAAGGATGGGACTTCTTGGAAAGCCAAGTCCAGAGTCTCAGCCGTAATGTGAATATTCATCTGTCATTTCAGTAAAGGTTGTAGTAGTGCCTATGGTTAGTGTGCCTGTGGGTCCACTGGGAAATGCACTCCCATGGGAGACATGAGTATTTTTGTGGGCCAAGTCGCATACAGTATATATAGTGTGATTACTTATGACAAGGGAGACCAGGAATGTTCACAGGCTAATTGATTTCAGTAGTGCAATCATCCTCCATCATCTACCCTGTTAAACTGAGAAATGTCATACTGATGATGAAGGCTGCAAACTCTGTTCATTTTTTTTAAAGGATGTTATTTTTGAAGTTTACTCTCCCAGCAGAGGGAGCCTGGAAGTCTGTTTTTCCACTGTGTTTATTGAAAACAAAGACCTAAACCAATCAGAAACCAGTTTGAGGAATTAAATCCTGGCTCCCTGTGGCCATGGCAACGGCTTTACCTCTGTGACAGCCGAGGAATGGAAATGGAAGAGAGAAGACTGTGGACTGTGGTGATGCTTGGCAAACCTCTCAGAAAAAGGTACCTATAGATCCAACCTTCGTGACCCCGCTCTTCTCCGACTGGCTAATTTCTGCAGGGGAAAACTAACTGTGGACCTAGATTCAAATTAAGCAAACAAGAGCAGGAAGAGGAAAAGGGCAAACAGAAGCATAAGGAATAATTCACTGAAGCTGTGTATACAAAAAAAAAATCAGAAGGAAAGAGGGAAAACGAACGAACGAAAAAAGATAAACAGACAAATACAACTTTAGTTTTAGTTTAATACAACCTACTAAATACAATTTAGGGTTATATGAAGGTCTGATATTCAGATGATAAGAGAAGAATGTGCAGAATGTTCTTTCTTTATCTTATCTTTTTAAACTTAATACCGGAGAAGTTTCCAGCTTTTAAAAAATTCTGCAATCTGTTACGTGTTATGTGAGTCTGTAATTCAGTCAATAATCAATACCTGTGCAAAGCTGTAATCAAAGCAAAATGTGTCTACTTTAAAAAAATATAAACCATAGTTTGCTTTGTTTACACATTTTTGTTTACCACATAATTCCACGTGTGTTATTTCATAGTTTTGAGATCTTCAGTGTGAATCAACACTGTACATAATAATAAAATGAATTAACACTGACTGACAAGCTGAGTCCAAACTTTTTACTGGTACTGTATAAAAACAACACTTGTGTTGATGTGATTGGATCCTCGGGTTAAAATGGAACAAAGTGGACCATTTTCCATTTAGATGTCAGCTATATGACTGTTTTCTTCATATATGTTAAGCAGACATCCTACTGATTGCAACACAAATGCAAGTACTCTGAACACAAATATGTGAAGACACAAAATCATGCACCATACATGGATTTAATTGAGCTCTTTAGAATTTCTAGAGCTCTCTACCAAAGCCACTCTGTGGGTGTGGTCCTATTCTGGCTGTACAAATGAGTTGTCTTTGAACCCGCCTCAACTTACAGAACTATCTCCAATTGGTTGGTGTATTCTAAACTTCCATTTTGATTGGTCGAGCTTCCTGTCGATCAATGTCAAACGCCTTCTGCTCACTGGGTGAACACGCCTCCTCACGCTTGCCGGAGTGGTCCATTCGTGCGTGTAGAACTGTGGAGTGCCTCGCCGGGAGGGAGGAAACGTGTTTTCAGTTAATTTTTGCATGTTTCTCACGTTGTAATTAGCCGTCACACTGTTTGAATAACGTTAAATAAGCGTTCGGGTTGTACTCAAACGGCGGTGTGGCGCAACACTGTAAACGCTGAGCTTTTAAGGATTTTTCACCTGGCTGCAGCAGCTGACTTACTTGTGTCTTAAGGAGAGTGGAGTCGCTAGGTAGTTGCCAAAGGAAAACAGGCAGGTGCTAACAAGTAGTTAGCAAGTCAGCCAGTTAGCCTGCCATCTAGCCACCTCTCCCTACTGCCACAGCAAGTCCCACCCTCAGCAAGTGCGTGGACGTCGCAAGAAGCTGCACCGGTGAAGTCGAGTGCTCTTTCCTCTCAACTTAGCCAGCATCGCTGTACAGCTGGCTGGCAAGCTAAAATAGCCGTCTAAACCTTAGCTAGGTGAAGCCAACGTGAGATTGTTGGCTTTAACGTTGGATAAGTGTCTTCTGTGGAGGGATACGGTCGCTACACTGGCAAAGAGACTGGCTAAAAAGAAGAGGCGAAATAAGAGAGAACAAGGAAGACACCGAGAAGGAGGGGACTGGCTAGTTTAGCCGGGGAGACACAATCTCACGTAAGTGACACACAGTTGGTAACGTTAAGTTAGCTTACCAAACGGCTTACCGGCCGTGTACAACTTGCTGGGCTTGCTTGGCAACGTTTATCCAGCCAGGCACTTAGCTTTATCTGTGGCTTAACGCTAGCTCCTGCAGCCAGTGCGCCATACTGGAGCATGAGCTAACGGTAAAGGCTTCCTTGAAGGTGGCACACCAGCTAGCGAGATAGCTAATGCCCGATGGGCTGAAAGTGAGGCTGCACTTGATTCGCAGCTCGACCAGCACACGTTTGCTACACACATTCATTGTTAGCCAAGTTAGATAACTTTAGTCAAGTGGTCATATCGTGTGTTTGTGGACCGAACGGCGCAGTAAACCAGTTGTCATGAGTATTAGCTAATTAGCTGCTTTGCTAGCTAGTTCCAGCCGGCCACCCACCCAAGTTAACAGTTCAGTTTCTGACGATGCCGGAGCAGCAATGTTGCTGAAACCCAGCGAGTGTCTCTGGTTATCTGCTCCCTCTCATAGTAAATGTTCATATCTGTGTGGTGCAGCTGCAGGAACTGTGTGTTCCCTGGCTCAATCCATGATAAAGTGGCCGCTCAGTGACAATGTCAAAGCAGCACTTCATACACGGCATAAACGTTAGACTACGTTGCTTATAGATGGCAGTGCGGTGTCTGTTTGGCTGTCAAACTTGATGGTTATTTCTTCAGTTACTTTGGGTGTCCCAGTACATTTCAGTCGCCATGCAAAGCTGTCATCGTCCTCTCTGGCTACACTCAGTGCACTTGCATAGTAAAAGTCAAAGTCAGCTGTTCAAACTAACAACTAGGCAATCCTTAACCACATCACAACTCAAACACAAATATGTATCTGACCCAAAACAAATTCTGACTCATTTTCTCTCCCTCTGTAGATAGATAGCAAACGCCGCCACTGAGCCACGCACAGCCATGAGTATTGAGATACCGGTGGGGTTGACAGAACTGCTGCAGGGGTACACTGTGGAAGTGCTGCGACAAAGGCCGTCAGACCTGGTGGATTTTGCAGTACAGTACTTCACCCGTTTGCGGGATACCAGAAGTCAGGATGGGGCCGGTGCCGGTGGCAAGACGGGGAAAGGTGTGATGTTTGATGGGGAGCCAATGCAAACAGAGTCCAACGGAGAGGACGACGAAGACGATGATTCTGACTTTGAACGTAAGTTGATGTTATGTTGTTGAACGGTTGTCATCTGTTGCGTCAGACATGTCTGTGTGAGTGAGACTGCACAGAATGAAAGATAGTGTTTGTGTGGAGGTGAGGCTTGGAGCCTTGTGACTGGGTCACAATCTGTCTCATCTCTTCCTGAGAGACAGAAGTGTGTGAAGCCTGCTATATTTGCATACACACACTTGCATCCAGAAAATCCCATTGAGCAGACAGTTCAGTTAGGCAGCCCTCATCTGCCTCTCATCTAATCTAGGTCTTTTCCATTCTCATTATCTATCTGGCTGTCAGGATCTGAAGTAGTTCGTAATGTGTTTTTAATTTGAAGTAGCAAGTTTTAAGGCCTTTTAATTTAGTTAAATATAGCTTTCCAATCAAAGTGTTTTAGAAACTGGAAATATTACACTGTGAAAAGTGAAAATTAGGCTCAACCACAGACGTTGATGAACACTTTCTTGCATTGTAGTGTAACAAGAGGTAACTTGCACATGGACTGTGAGCAAAGCATTAAAAAAATGTTTTTGAAGCTGAACCAAATTTTTCAGTGACTCTTGGCAAGCTGTCTGTCTTTACCATTTTAATGTGATACGTTGATACTTGTACCATTTTTAACAAGGTATGAAAAAAACAGAAATAGGCTCACACATGACAGTCAAAGTAGAGTTGGAATTAAAAGACATAAATTTGCCTGATAAAATACAGATGTATACTTCTCAGCTACGGTACAGTGTAAAAGTGCCATGCTTTTTTTCGCATCACTCCCCTGTGTTTGACAGACTGGCAGAAGATGTAAGCTTTCAGAGCTAAACTCTCCACTGTGCTGCTGAGAGCAGGGGGAGGCTGTTACCTTGTGAATGGGGGTTCTGTGTTTTCTCAATGAGTTTATCCATTGTGAGGATTTCTGAATCTATTTTAGGCATATCTTCTGAAATTCAGTGATATACAGGAAGCATTTGTTTTAAACTAATGACAGAATTAAACACAATTTTAAGTATGATTGTGGCTTGCACAGTTTCTCTCCTGTCAGTATCTTTGGCAGATACTAGAGCATCGGTGGAGTGTAACTTCTAGGTCTGCTTGGTAAAATAATAAACATTGTTGTGACTTTTACAGTCTGTCAGACATGTTTCCTGTTTTTAAAACTTAGTTTTACATGCCCATTATACAAATGGTTATCTCTGCAGAAAGCAATATTGGCCCACCTTGTAGACTGGTACAATTGGTACAAGCTGGCTCAGGGTGAAAGGGGGATTACAGTTTCTGTTTCTCTGCTCACACAAGTGGGGTTTGGCTGCTGTGAAACAGCTGTGACCTCAGCTGAAGGACCAGTGTGTATGTCCGTGCGCATGTTGTGTCTGTGTGCGCTTGTGAGGGCAAACAGATGTGTTATGACTTGATTTTACGCCCGTTCAAATTCCAACCTAGTGACGCCATGAAACTGTTCTTCATAGGAACATTCTGATTAGCGATCAGTTGTTAAGCATTTTCCACGCCTCATCCAAGGTGGCAATAAGGACAGGGAGCTGATACTGCTGTGCTCCACGGATAAGCTTTTTTTTTTTTTTTGCCTGGATGCTGTGGGTCACACACATGACAGCCATGACAGCAGATTATCCAGTCAGCCTTGTGTATGCTGCCTCAGGACATTTATTTCTGTGGGGAACAACACTGGCCTGTATAATCAAAGACATCATGTGCTCTTGCCTGACCACTGTTTATAGCCTTTAGGTATAAAGAGTTAGATAGTGCTACCAGTTCAACAGCACATGCTCCAAAACAGTTTGATCTTGTGAAAAAGACAAAATAACTTTTTAAATTCAGGATTTCAAAACGAGGATGTCTATTCTTAGTTATTTCCACAGATGACACATACCCGACCTGGTTGTAAAAGTTTCAACCGTTGGAAACTGAACACTCTACAGACAATAAGACATTACAGTCACAGTACTTTGACCGCTAACGCTGGACTACAAAGGGCATACCTCTGTATGCAACTGATCAGAATCAGTAATTGTTTTTGGGGGCTTAGTTGTAGTTTTAAGGTGTTGACCATATAATATTTGAAATATAAAATATAAGTTTTACATGTCAGAATTCTAGTGCCTGACTTTGACACACTCTTCTAAAGGTTTGGAAAATAATTAGCTGAAGACTTCAGCGAAAGTCATTCTGTCTTTAGAGCACATCACATTAAAACATAATCCTGCTGCACTAAAAGTAGGCCAATGACTCATTTTGGGCTTTGACCCCTTGATTAAGAAATATGGCTGTTGTGAAATCTTTCTTTGAGCTGAGTGCACAGTCTCTGCATGGGAAAAGTAGTTTTATTGGACCGCTCTGATTAAGAATGAATTTGCTTAAAGAGTCTAGAGAATTTCAAGGTGAAATGCCAGGTGTGTAACATGAACATGATCTTTATCTTATGTTATCTGATGATATGTATAAAATCTTGTCACTCATGTTAGCGTCTTTTATTAGGCTGCTTACAGTTATGATGATTCACCAGTGTGCTCTTCACCTTTCCTTTGCGCCGCAGGAAATCTCTGTGTACAAGTGTTCTGGCTAAACACCTAATATGTAAATGAGTTGGATATCTGGTAATATATTCCCATGGATAATACAGTACACTCTTAAAACATGACGTCCTATTTTACGTGCTTTGTTTTCCTAGCTCTTACTGCCTAAATCCACAGCAGGATCACTACCGTGGCCTAAGCTGCTTAACAAAAGGAGATACTGTTTTGAATACAAACTGTTGTACCTCCATCATATCTACTGATGTCAGGACAAAGATTTTAAAGTAACCCTTTCTGTGTTGAGGTTGAACTTCAGTTAAGAAATGCCACATTTAAAAAATTCAGAACAGTTGAGACTAAAGCACAGCCTCTGCTAGAAATGTCAGAATAAATGTAGTTGTAACCGAGCGCTCTTAATATCAGGATCACCTGTTGCGTTCTTTTAATAGACTGACCCGGTGAATCCAGGTGAAATGTTTGAACTTTCCATTTTACTCAGCATTCAGTGGAGTTACAAAGGGTACAAATGGTAGATGAAGGCAAGTATAGGCTTTATGCATAAAAAATATGCAATACAAATATGTGTCCTAATATGTGCATGTTTTTTCTCTCCTTCGAGCTGGCCAGTCTAATGTCAGTCTGGCAGTACGTGTTCACAGAGAGAAACAGGAGGGGATGAATGGCTCCCTCTGTGACTGAAATGAGCGGGGCTTTTTATTAAAAGATGGATGGATGGAGGGACAGATGAGTCCCAGGGATGATAATAGAAGTGAATTAAATGTGTTTTTATAGGAAAGACAGCAGGGATAAAGCATAGGCTATATGAAAAAGTGATTGAGGGAGGAGAGAGCCTTTTTAGAAAAAGAAAAAAAAATCAGCTCATGCTAACTCTCAACAGAACATAACAAAGCTTTGCAGCTATATGACGAGTCACATTGGTACATAACAGACTTTAAGCCCAGTTCTTATTCATCCTGGAGGGTGCAGTTTTCACCAAAGACGAATGTAAAATTTCAGCCAACTTTATTTGTCGAGGAACTTTGGAAGATTTACCTCCAAAATGCTGTAATCTCTTTGGGGGAGTGTTTTGCATCAGCCAGTATTTTCAAAATCCTAACTAGGTGTGTTGTGTTGATTATTTATAAGCGCTGGTATTTTGAAAGCAGAGGTCCTGGGAAGATACATAACATCAACACAAGCCTGTAAAGTGTTTCCTTTTCATCACAGTGGCCCTCTTGCGCCAGTAAGTGCAAATTTTCCCAGATGGTCGGTGTTCATTTTGGACTGCCGTTCTACTGTCGGTGTTAAACGCTCATGTAAATTATAACATAAGGCCCATTGCATGGTGAATAAAACCAGTGCTGACATAACCCTGATTTATGGAAAACTCCCTACGCAGGGTGTCTGCAAGCGCTGGAGAAGTTTTCAAATGTCTGAAAGTTTAACTAGGTTGAATGCCTTACATGAGCTAAATACATTATGTGCCTTCAAGTTCTTTCCATTAATTTTTTTCCAGTAATAATTTTCAGTGATTTTCTTTCAACTAAATCGAAGAAAATTTTGTGTACCCTCAGGCTTAACTGCCTTTGTATGTGGATTTATGTACCAGAGAGTGCACACAGGAAACATCTGTCACTGTCTCCCTATATCTTTCACCAAATCAGCCATACTGACGTTAACATTAATTATGTTTCATTTTAATTTAATCGTTTTTGAGAAACCTTTGTGTTAACTTGTGTCCACCATCATCAATATTACAAAGTCAAGAGTCGGTAGATGCTCTGCGTCCATGAGGGTTCGTGTGATCGACGGATTTGTCACCCACCTGTGAGTGTGTGTGCGCACTGTATGCAGACCACAGTGTATTTGTGTGTGGTCTAGATAAATATTCTTCTGTGTCTGGTTGTTGTTATGGCTTGGGGCATGATCACATACACAACGTGGTGAAATTCTGCCCCTCTGACCTCTCCGCCCTCATTCTATAATAGCCTCATCATTGTTGCTGTCTCTTAATTTGTTTCTGTCACCCTGGCACACTCTCTGTCCCTCCCTTCACCCCCTGTTGTTCTGCCTCTCTCTCCCTCTTCCTTTCTCTCGCTGATTTCCCCTTTACCTCTCCAACATGGTAATGATTAGGCTATGTGTTCAGTAAATACAGTCACTCATAACTGTCATAATATACATAGAAAGGGCAGAGAGAGCCTTGTATTTTTGTTGTGTACTATTTTCTCTTTCCTGCTCTGTTCTCATTGTATCCTAGTGTAATTCACATGTGCACGTTCTTCAGTTTTTTACTCTAGACTATTTAATTAATCCAATTTTGTTTTGTGGCATTTTCCTTTCAGTTGTACGTGATAAATGGACATTATACTCATCTCCTATGGGCACTGGTAATTAGTGCAAAGAGCTGAAATGTCCATATCCATAATCCTGCAGGGCGTGTGTTCACAGTGACAGGCATCTATGCATGCATGCACTACCTCTGTGTGTGTGTGTGTGTGTGTGTGTGTGTGTGGCAGGTCTCCGTGCATCGTTGTGCAACAGGTGACCTGATTAGCAGGCTGCAGTGTGTGTCCAGTGTGCTTTTAGCCTGCAGGCAAATCTAATGCAGCCTAGCATCCCTACAGAGACCTGCTGGACTGGCTGACTGACAGCGCTAAGTGGAAAAGCCCTCAGACAACTCATGCTACTCAGTCTGGCTTTCTGACTGGTTTTTAATACACTACCTATCTGTCTGCCTGACTTATCCATTACGGCCTTGTCTTTCTTTCTCTCTGCTTGTATTTAATTTTTTTAACAATCATTTTGGCTGTTTGCCCAGTTGACTGTCTTACTTGTATGTCTGTCTACTGATCTTGCTCTCTCACTCTCTTTGTGTGTGTTTGTTTTTCTCTACCTGTTTATCATCATCTCTATTTTACTGTCCTATTCGTCATTCCTTTGAAAGCCAGTCTGCTGGTATGTCTCCTTCCCTGCCTACCTGCCTGGTGTCATCCTACTTTGCCTTTCTTATCTTTTTGAGTATCCCTGTAGCTTTATCTCCCTGCTTCTGTGTACCTGTTTCTCAGCAGCCCTCTTTGTCTTTTTTCTGTATTTTTCTGTCACATTTTCCTTCATCTTCCTGTTAGCATATGTCTGAACATATGACTCTTTGGATCAAATGTGTTTGTATTCCTTTTCACAGTTCAAGTCACAAAGACACTTTACGTGCACATAAGAAAGTCTGTGTCAATCTGTAGCCGTTCTTATCTAATGTTCATGGTAGGCGACGTGTCTGCGCATCTGCAGACACATTTTTGTGGTTGACACAAGGACATAAAAAGAGCAGTGTATTTATTTGTTCTATTAAAATGCCACAGTGGCAAGCTGGTCTTCATTTGCAAGAGTGCAGAGACAAAACTAGAAGACAGGGAAAGCAGAAATGCGTAGACAGATATCTGAGCCAATGAAAGAAGAAATGGAAATAGGGGGGAAAAAAACAAAAGAGAACAAAAACAAGAACACAAACCACATCATGGAACAGGAGAAAAGACAGATGAGGCAGTGATAGAGCAGGCTACAACTGATCTGCTTTACTGATACGTGTCATTTAAACTTTGGTGACTTGAGCACAAAGAATGAGGAAGTACCTCATTTTTTGTGCTTAAGCCATCTTTAGTGACACTGCAGAAAAATAAAGAAATGGAGGGGGTTGGCCAACCTATAGCCACTGGCTGTACATCCTCATCAGTTCACACACTGCCTTGCTCCAACACACATTATCTTTCTAAACTGAGACTGGAACAAGGACTGGATAAAAGCCACATGTCCCATTCAATAATAAATAATACAAATAAAACATTACCACTCATATGCAATGGTGATTTTTTTTTTTTTTTTTTTTTAGAGTAATGTGAAGAATCAGGGTATGAAATGTGTGCTTTCAATACTACATTCAGATGGAGATCTGTGAAAACAAGGGCAGCAAAGCGTTTTTCATCAAAGCCTCTTAAAGTGGCTGATCCCGTCTGTACAGAGAGAGGAAGCGGAGGGAGTAAAAAAACAGGGACATTTATTGGATGGATGGGGTGATAATGATAGGAGGGTGCAAAAACGGTCACATTAGAAGATGAAGTATGTAAGAATTCTTTAAGCTAAACTTAAAATTCAGTATTTTGAAACTGTTGGAGTCAAATACAGAAACAAAAAGCTTTTTACTCCATAGATACTTTTATTTTATAGATTTTATGGGAAATACGTATGTGACATAAGTTGAGAAAGATGCTAATTCAAGAATCGGTCAGATAAGAGCCATAAAAACCAACATTGGGCTGAAGTAATACTTTTACACTATTGGTATTGGAGGTAATGCCCATGTAATGATGCATCTCTCAGGAGAGAAGTGGGAGAGGGGTGAAGAAAGAAGGGCATGGGATAGTTAAGGAAGCAGAAGACTGAGGAGGGGGAGGAGGATGATCTGGGCTGAGAGTGGTCCGATTACAGAGGATGTGGGAATCTGTCCTCCAGTGATCAATGTAGTGACTGGCTCCACATTCGGGTCAGAGCGTGTCAACGGGGGTAATTCAGGAGAGAGTTGAGGACTCTCCGTTATTCCTGAGAAGAAAACTTTTGTTTTTTCTTTACGCTATCCTGTTGGCACTGTTTGTAATAGAGGTTATTCAAGTTGTGTTTTCATGACCAACAGCTACAACAATATTACAGTATTCACCCAGTTAGGATGATACTTTAGCTTAAGTAAGGACCCCTGTGTATCCTGTGTTCGTGGTTCCACAGCATTTTGTCAAACATTTGGCAGTTGAACTGTCTTACAATGCATGCCAAAGATGTCCCCTTGCGGAAACATGTCACACTAGATATCTTCTACTTACAAGCACTCTTTGCCAGTGTTTAATTCTCTGCAAACATGCTTCCTGTGTGGCCATTTGCCAAGTACTGTGTCTCCTTGGGGCAACAATCTTTGAGCTTCATCTCCCAGTTGAATCTACTCATGTATATATGTGTTTTAAAAAGAAGCTCGGAGCAATGTTTTTGCATAATGGCCATGGAGGGAGTAAACCATGGTAATAAATGATAAATGATAAATGAAGCTGAGTACTGGATGGAAACTGAGATCTTGTATTGTAGAGATAGTGGCCTCATTCATCAGGCTGTGCTCATGAGCATGAATATGAATGGAATAGTTCTATAAGAAATCCATGTATACATCTTACAAATAGGCCTATTTAGAATATGATCCACAGTTGGATCATTGCAGGCAATGCAAATATAGTCAGTGATTGGATTCAAGCATTTATCAGTCCTATATCCTGCTTTATCAGGCCACCACATCTTTTTAAATTAAACAATGGTTGGTTACTCAACATGGTGTCTGTAAGAGTAGATAAACTTACCACCGACAGTTCTTGTTTGCTAACCTAGCAGTGTGAGATAAGAGTGAATTGGCCAAGGTTTTGGGACTAGTGGGTTACCTAGCATTCCTTTTTTATCATTTTCTACCTGACACTTGCACAAAAAAAGCTTGTGAAACCAGGTCACGTAATACGTTCAGTTTGTCCTCCTTTTAATGTTGTTTGTACTGGTCTTAACCATGGTCAGGGTGACAGAATGACAATACATATCATATCTCCTTTGTAAATTCAGCCTGCATACATGTTTAAATCTCTACTATTACTATTCCAAAGCTTCGGTCACCACATCTTTGTTTTTAATCTGTCAGCCTGTCATTATATGTCAGCCATCACTCTCTCATCCTGTTTCCTCTGAACCTACTCTCTCATCCTCTCAATCCCCTTGTCTCCCTTGCTGTGCATGTGTTGTTCTAGATGTACAGGGCCAATCTCATTAGACAAGATAGCTTAGAGGGAGAAGGGGTTATAAGGGCGGTTTAGCAAAACCGTCTTTGGCACGGTAAGAAAGAGAGAATTAACAATGGGGAGAAGTGTAGAGAAGAAAGGGGAAAGAAACCATGAATGAGAAAAGACTGAATGGGAGAGAAACTAGTGGGTTAGAGCCAGTATTAATTACCAGCCAAACACAGTTCATTTTTGACTGTTGGTTTGTCTTACCCTTTCAGCAACTTTGGCAGACAGGATCTAGATTTTGTTAAGTGGTGTTCGCAAAAATATTTTAGTCTTGTAAACTGTGAAAAGTGAATATTGGTTTTTGGAGTACCTCTTAACCTTCCTGGATACACACTTGTTTACTTTTAAGAGTGACATGCAGACAACAAGTGAGACAACCAGCCAGTTACTGCAGCCAAATGAGGTCCATTTCCTTCAAGTACCTGCAGAGCAAAACACGGTGCTTGAAGAGACGTTAGTCTAGACATTTCTAGAAACCCAGCCTCGAGAAGCAGACTGATCACATCATTTCTGAGACAATGGCCTGGTTCTGTTAAATTCTTCAAAACAAGCTTTTTCAGATTTGTCAAATCTGTCTACACTTGCAAAAAAACAAAATGGGTCTCATGCTATAATAGGGAATGGTGATTAATTTTTATTACCTCTTTGACTGCACCTGTTTAGAGAAACCCAAGACCAGGGCGATAAACGTACTACAGTGTTCACCTGTGATTGTGTTGCGTGAACAAAAGAGTTTCCCAGCCCTCAGCTAGTACGAGTTTTAGAAAAGGGATGATGGTTGGTTTCCTGCCAAATTGGCTGTTAGAGCAGACAGCTGAACAGACAAAGACCAGCGTGTCACTGGTGGTTGTATCACACCCTGTCTCAGACATCACTCTGACTCGTCGACTGAACAGTTGAATGCACATGTGAAAATAGGGTGTATTTTATAAATTCTGCACCTTTGTTGTAATTTCTTTGTTGCTTGTATAACACTGCACTTGTTACACATGGTTTATGTCCTGTTGAACCAAAATCTGTACACTAGAAACTAATGTTTGCCCAACAATATGGCCTATTTTTCCACCAGGTGTTTTTGAGATATCTTACTAATACACACAGACAAACATAATTGAAAATGTTACCTCCTTTCTGGAGGCAATAAGAGGCTCTACTTCTCATTTAATTTCTCAGTTTAATGTGGGTTATGACTGGGCTCCACATAGCAGAGTTACTGTTTCTTTCCAGCTATTTGAGGGGCATTCTAATACTGTGTACGTTGTGGGTTTTACATGGTGGCCTAACGTGGCACAGCCATGGTCACCATAGAAACGACTGACATTGAAACTGCTCTTAGCCAAGTGACAGTGATGGGCAGCGGCCTTGCTTAATCATGATTTAGATAAAAAAAAAAAAAAGTCAGAAGGTTACAAGTAGTTCACAGCCCTCCGCTCTTTAACAAGTACTGTATCTTTATCAGTGTGTTTGCATAGCCTTGATATGACAGACATTCATATCGCTGTCTTTGTATTGCCGTTCTGATAATGTGTGTTTATGCAACCCTCTTATTTATCTTCTTATAGGGCAGCAGCACTGTTTATTGTCTATCAGGTGAGGGATAAAGTTGTCAGTCAGGGAGAGTGATGAAAATTGCAAGAGAGGAAGAGCACAAACTCACTTTTTTGTCCCTCCTTTTAGGTTGCATATTTATAACGATGTTGTACAAACCACACTTCTTCCTGTACTAGCTTATGTTACTTGAGACCCAATTAGCATGACATATACAACATTTGACATGTTCACCAAACTTAAGTACCTGGTCAAATGTTACTGTTTATGGCGGCAGTAATGGTCAAATTTTACATAAGTGTACAAGTATACATGCTTAGTTTCCATTGCACAGCGAGTAGTACCCACAAGCTCCAAGTCAAATGGTATTGCATGCATTTAATGACCCAACTCTAAACACAGGCTTGAGAATGTGGAGGTTTGGAGTTCTTTTGTGACTGTAAATGGTCACGTAATGGGAGACCAGATTGGCCTTGTTTACGTTACACCCCAGTGGTTTGATGAGAGCATGTTGCGCTCTCCTACCCGCAGGCTGGCCACTAATGTTATTCTGCAGTTTGACATTTTGCCACCACACAGGACTTTTGGCTGATATTGTGCTGGACTTGTGTTAATGCCATTCAGTTTCTACCATGTGCAATTCTAAACTTTTTTAACCCTGGAAACTGAAAATGAATAAATGACGCCTCGTCCTGGGTATATGAAAACATCTCGTTGTACTTGTCATGTGGAGACTTGATGCTTTAGACAGATATTGAGGCCTGAGATATTATTATTATTATTTATTATTATTTATTATTATTATTATTATTATTATTATTATTATTATTTATTTTATTTTTTTAACTTTTCCAAACAAATTTTCTACATCCATGGGATAATACTGGTGTGTCTGGACCCCAAAATCATGACAGAACCATCTCTTGTGGGTTCCCCTTATGGCAAAAGAGACAATATATTTTAATGAAACAAGCTCCTGGGAGTATAGCTAAATTACCTGTTGGGTCTGACACTGTAAATGTTGCAGAAAACTTTCGGCATCTAGTTTCGTATGCAAAATAAAGTCAGGAAGAGGATTCCTTTCGCCCACATTCTGCAATGTCACATTCTTCAGGTGAAACATTCCTCAAGTTCATCAGGTCTTTCATCATAGAAGCCGTCGCTAGTAACATGGTGGACTATGTAAACAGGACCTGTGCCAAGATCGCCATCAAGAGTGCGTGCTACAGAGGAGAGAGTCTATGGACGAATACAATTTAGTGCTCAAAACAAGCTCCAGACTCAGATGTAGCAAGAGGCTTTTGCCTGCGTCACACCATACAACAAAGAATCACAAATAAGGAAGGAGATAAAAGCTGCTATTGCAACTTAGATTTGCAAAGACTTTTCTAAGTGTCAAAATATATTAAGAAAAATGCCTTTCTATGTGGTCATAAACTATTGAAGATAAGATGTACTTTAATTTAATTGTCCAGAGGGGAAATTTGGCTTGGGCAGTAGTGCTACACACAGCTGTAATCAAACTGTAACATCGGTACACCAATGACGTAATGAACTATATACAACAAAAAAAATAAGGATTATATAAAATACTGCACATGCCTTGTGCGATATAAATGTATAGACATAAAAATGAGGAGTGAAATCATGAAAATCATAAAATTATATTCATTCATTACATTTAGAGAAAATGTGCTCCATCATGATATGAAACGTTTTCTATATCATATCTACCTATATCATAATATGAGCTTTCAGTCTTAGCTGGTGTACAGTTTTGTAGTTTTTCTTCCCCATTTACAAATGTTAGCGAGTGCAGATGATTATCCCTTGTTTTATTTATTTTCATACATCTTATTTAGTATTTATATTTATTTATACATTTTTTTGTCATCAAAACTGGAATTAATTAACTTAAAAATTTACAAGATGAAATGCTATAGTGCTAAGATCTAAAAGGGGGAATTAATGGGGTAAGTAACCGCTGGTGAATTAAGTTGAAGTTGTTTAGTCTTGCGTCCATGCAGCATATCAAATATCATAGCCACAATCACTTCTGCTTCTTTCACTGTAATCACAGCTGGCCTGTATAACTTACTGGGGGATATTATTGCATAATATTAACACCACCAGGGACATGCGGGAATTTCCACTTACACTAAATAAGCACTTTCTCATGGCGCTCTAAGATGCTTTGAAAAAGCCTCTGCTAAACTGCATATGCATTTTTGTGTACTGCCTTTACTGCTCCTACCAAAGCATAAAACAGTAACCACTGGACTGATAATGTGTGGGCTATACAACCTGTGGAATGTCTGTTTGAAAATTGTGATGACTTAGTTGACTCGTGTAAACACCTTAATCGGATTATTTCCCATAAAGGACGTACTCGAAGCATAAGTTATTTAGCTATACTGGTATTTGTACTACTTGGTCAGATTTGAGTGTGAGTGTGTTGTGTTAGCACCACACAGTAAACCATGTGCTAATAAGAAGAATATGGCCACAAGCAAATGAAAAAAATAGAGACAGAGACATTGATTGAGCTTCCTTTAGTACGTATCCTTACCAATATTTTTAGATTAAAAATCTATAGAGTGATTTAAAAAAAAAGACTTTTATACAAGGATTGATCATGCTGCAGATACCACTGAACCACTGAGACCTGAACAGATAATAAGGTTAATAAGGTTAAGTTCTGCAAGTTTATTTTGCAAGTATCTACTCCCCAGTGGTCAAAGCTACTTAGAAATGTGTTTATTGTGGAAGTTGGGTTAGTGCAGATGCTTTGATCATAGCGTTACTTTTACACTGTTGACGTCAACCTCTGCATGTGATAAACACAAGAAAGGTTGTCAGGTCAAGTCAGGCTTAAAGTGGTTAAGAGGCATCAGCAAACCTGGTGACGCTGGGAAAGGGTTAACAGCAATGCAGCTATAAGCAGGACAGGCTACTTCCTTTTAAGGGCTTAAGTCCTGTGAAGAGTGCAATAGACGGGAAGAGAGAGAGAGGGAGAGAGGGAGAGATAGTGGAAAAGGGAGAGAGTCAGATATGGGGCAATGGGAGAGAAGGAACAAGAGACAGTTTTTGTGGGAGGGAAATGGACAGAGTTAGATAATAGGAAAGGTAAAGAGAGTGAGAAGGGAGTTGTGTGGTGGGAAACGAGGACTGGAACAGAGCAGAGCGTGAGAATAATGGTGGAAGCTTGATGACTTAGGAAGAGAGAGGTATAAGCTGTGAGACGGGGAAAAAGATGTACAAAGGTTACAGCAAACAAGAAAACAAACAGCATGAGGAATGAGAGGAAAAAGCCAGAGCAGCCGAGCTGGAAAAATTCACCCAAGAAAGTTCTCCATTAAAGAGACATGCTATTTTTTTTGTTGAATAATCTAAGGTACCCCTGTTGTACATCTGTCACAGAGGAAACCCAAAGTGTGCGTCTGTGTAAATGTTTTGTGATGTATAGGCATAAAGTGCACATATCGTGTGCGCGTGCACATTTCCCTTCCTCCGAGTTGCTGACATCTTGAAACCTCATATCTGTTTGCTTACAACTTCTGTGTAATAAATTCAACATTCAAACAAGTTCTCACTACCATAAATCACAGCTGAGAAACTTTAGATCGGTACACAGTAGCTAATTTAACTCATGTACGTTCTCCATATATCATGCTTGGCTTCCGCTTTTAGGTTCAGCCTTATGTTTGTGTCCCAGCGAGAGAGTGATCTCTGCTCTTATTATCCTATTATTTTAAGTGACTATACAGGACAGGGAGTGTAAGGTATACCGTGACCTGTTGATCTGTTCCACCATTTAACACTACCAGTTTATCCTGTTGGCTGTGTATAAAACAGAAAAGGGTGTCACTATGGCAGACAATATGTACTTAAGTTGTCAAAGGTATTTCTCCTGGAGACATGCTTGTCAAAAAATCTTTGCAGATCACGGTATCTGATTGTTTATATCTAGCTACGCTGTCGTTTCTTTGTCTCAAGTCCATGCAGTCCACCAGAGGAGCATGTTAAAATGTAGTTCATTCACTAAGATCTTATATGTAGTACAGTACACCAGTACTTTTAAGTGCTTCACTGCTTCATGAGTTTTCCTCATTTTTGCATCTTTGCTCTTGAAATGTTTCTTTCAAATCTTAGATTTCGTAGTAGCCTTGATACATGATTCATAGGTCTTTAATGAGGAATAATTTCTTACCCTACATACAGATTCCTTTGTTCATTTTACTTTCTTATGTAGTCCTCCAACAGTGTTTTTAAATTGGTAGCCAATCAGCTCTACAACATTAGATACAAAGTTGTAAACTCAATATAACCACAGTCCTTAAAGGAGCTCCACTGAACTTAGTGCCTTGCTCTAAGCTGTCTCAAAGGTAGTTGCCATAATGCCCCCTGCTTGTTTAAGGATTTCAACTGGTTAAGAATAAGGTCAGAGGCTTGCGCTCTGCCACCCACATTACAATGTATTATTTCTTAAGAGCAGACTCCAATGATATGTCATCTATTTTCCCAGCTGACTCTCATATGATACAAACTGCCTCTGGTGTGAAACAGCCAGCACTGATGACACACATTAGACGTTTGTGTTTATGATAAAGGAGAATTCCACCACAAAATATGATCCTGTTGATTTTGTCTAACATATAGTTTAGTAATAATATAATATATTCAATATTTTGAGTGTGTCCTCGATCCATTTGGTGAGGCGCCAATTTGCCGGAAGCAATAATTGACATGCTGTTTGACACTCATAATTTGACTCTGGTCTGACGCATCACAACTGGCAGACATGATACGTCAGCAGCCCTGATTCTTGCATTGCACTACATATTTTACCTGGAATTACACGAAGGATATCATTATTATTTAAATGTGTATTATCTACTGTCTGCTTCCTGTCTTGGATACATCACAGTGGTGAAAGTATGTCTCAATCTTGACATTTGTGTCGTCGTAGTTAAATTGTCCGCAGATCCAGAAAGCATAGAAGTTCACCTGTTTGCCAGAACTGATCTCTCAGGTTGATTGTAACACTGTGTGGTGTATTTATTGTACACTTTAACAATAAAGACTATTTTAAGACTTGATTAGATCAGTTTTTTCAAATTGGAAACAAAATGATGCCCAAACTAATTCTTTCACTAGAGACATTAAATCTAAGTGAGAATCAATTTTCATTCATTTAATTTAAAAAAAAAAAAATTACGTTTCAGTGACTGGAAATGGTGAGCAGCTTAACAATGCAATCTCAAACAACTTTGTGAGGTACACCGAGGTTTCTGTGCTACAGTCATTCATGTGCTGTGAGCTGCCACATCCAAATTTTTATTTCAAAAGATGTATTTTATTCAACAAAACACACAACTATCAGTTAAATGTATTAATTTTTGTCATTCTAATTTTGTCCTTCATGTCCCTACCTAAATTGAGTTGACATGCGTGTAAAATCTCTTCTGGAGTCGACAGTTTCATTTAAAGAAAGCAGTAATAGATTGTGGTGGTATTGTGTGCATTTATGAATCATGCCGTGTGTGTATTTGTGTACCTCCTCTGCTGTCTGTGTCTCCACAAACACTGCTAGTTTGCAGCCTGCATATTCAATTGTGTGCAGATTTGTATGACTTGTAATACATTGTAGACATTAGACCTGTGTGTTTTCTGATTAGATTTCCACATTAACCTGGTATTGTACTGTAAGCTGTAGAGCCTGCAAATAATGCTGCTTAGGTCAGCACTTCAGCACACATGGACTGCTGACATATAGAGCCAGACTATACAGTATATCTTCTCTCGGGAGGAGGACATGCAGGGGATACGATTTATGCTTGTTCCTCTTGGTATGAGTCTTGGGGAGAGATGAAACAGGGCAGAAGGGAAACAAATGAGGAGAGAGACTTGGAAAGATACATTGATTTAAAAAAAAAAAATTGGCTCAAAGTTGTAGGAATGTAAGTTACTGATCAGATTGCTGGCGATAAAAGCTCTTGGAGAGGGTTAGAAAGTGATGACAACAACTGCTAGTTTCAACAATTTCCCCTCGAGGGATTAATAAAAGTATCTCCTCTTCTTCTTCAATCAAGTTTCCTTCAGGAAATTATTAATGTTACTTTTGTTTGTCACACAAACAATTGTTTCACGATCAGTCACTGTGCCACATATAGTAGAGGAAACACTGCCACAAAATCCTCGCTGAACAAGCTGCCCATGTGCATTTTGAAGCATGAATCTGGGGGGATTTCTATGTATACGTGGGTGTGCAGTAGGAGACTGGAGCTGATGTTGCGCTTTATTGAGTCTGCTTTCGAGCTTGCCAGTCGTTGTGTGTCTTTCACCTCCTCTGTGTGTATGAGGTTGCACATGTAAACTTGTACTGTATGTTTGTGGCCATGTGCTTGATTAAGCTGCTCTGTGTGTGTGTGCGTGTGTGCATGTGAGTACGTTCGTGTGAGTGCATGCCAGCAGAGGCTGACAATGACATCTGAGGCTGCTAGCTCTGGAGGAGAGGCAACACGTGAGGGAAGCTCCCTGATCCACATCTGACCCTGCTGTTATCAATCAGACCTTAGTAGGAGGAGGAGGACGAGGAGGAGGAGGAGGAGTAAGCAGAGAGAGAGGCTGAGAGGAAAGGAGGAAAAGAGATGGAGAGACAGAGTTGGATGATAGAAGAGGAGGAACAGATGGTGGGGGCTGTTGTTAAGGAAGAGAAATGTTGGGGGGCGGGGGGAAGAGGAAGGGAGAGAGATAACTATGTGTTAAAGTAACTTGATCAAATCATTTAGTCTTTAAAATGTTAAAAACAACATGCCGAAATACGCTATATGCCATAAGTTAAAAGAGAATAAAGGGATATCTGTAAATTGCTTGCTTGATCCCACCAGCAGCCAAAAAAAATACATTTTTATAATATGAAATAGAGACAATAAAAGCTTTGTGTTGCAATTGTGCACCTAAACCTTTTAAATTTCTCAGTAAATAAAAGTTGCAAAAATGGAAGAACAATGAATGACTGGAAAACTAGCTGCCCCCTGATGCTCGGAATGGACACAAATTGGCCATTTAGGTGACAGAAATGTCACTGAGTCGGCTGCTGATGCAATGGGAGAGTGCCTCCACTCCTCACACGCTCGTGTTTATGATATTTGACATCTAAAATGAATTATTCTCAGAAGAATGTCCATGTGTTTGGGAATTCAAACCTCTTAATTTTCAACATTTAATGCAACAGATGAATAGGCAGGCACCATTCATAGTCTACATGACTATTTTCAGTGATGGGCTGAAAAACTGCCAACAGCACACCCATCCCCAAATACAATCCAGCCCCTGTCACAATTCTATTCTGCCAAATTCATCCTGTCGACTATATTAAAGGCTCCAAATGGTGGTTGACGCACTGCCAAAGTGGCTAATGTAATGGACAGACTTGTCCTTTTTAAAAGACAAAATCTTCCTGCATTCATGCCGTTTCTATTCCAGGAAGGAGAGTGGTAAGAAGGAAACCAGGAGGTGTGAGCAGCAACAGGTGGGCGGACAAATAACAGACCTGTCCAAACTTAGTTTATGTCGCCTATGTTCCTTTTAACTCTCCCACTTGAAAGCCAGCCGTCGCTTCCGCAGTTTAGGTTAGGGTTTATTTAATCCTTACCAACTGTGTCACCGGATCTGTCTTTCTGTCCTGCATCTGTTCCCCCTGTCTCATCCGTCTTACCAGTCTAACCGCTCTGTAGCCATTTTGGCAGGAAAAAATATCAGAATGTAAAATATTGAAGTCTGATGTGGAGTGGCCACATTGATGCTTTGGTCTCCCCTCCAGCTAACTGGCTGATGTATTGACGGGCCAGGCAGCCAGACAGCCACACACTGAAAATGGCCGTAAGAGAAATCAATGGAAAACGCCATGCAGGGACGGATGAATTGCTCCCTTCTTTTTCCTCCTTCACTTATTCACTCAGTGGGCTTTCTCTCTCTCTCTCTCTCTTTCCCTCAATGATCTCTCTCTCTCTCTCTATCTCTCTCTCTCTCTCTCTCTCTCCCCCTTTGTGATTGGTTTATCTGCATGTTTTTCTCAATCACCGGTTATCACATGCTATAGTCACCCTCTTTTCCTTTGTCTACCTCTTTCTGTATGTACACACATAACACATCTCTAGTTCATTTCTATCCATCTTTCAGTCCCTTTTTCTTTCCCTCTCTTTTTTCTATATCAACAGGCACGTGCGGTAGCTTACTACTCATCACTACCATCATATTGGCGTTTGCTATCATTTGTTTTTTTCTTTTCTCAGTTTCTGTCTATTCTTTTTTTTTATCACACCGCAGTAGATCTTTCCCTGTCACCCCTTCTGGTCTATCTTTTTGTTTCTCCCCCTCTGGCTCTCCCTCTGTCCTCCCTTCTCTCATTTCTCTCCCCCTCTATCTGTCTCTTCTCTCCATCTGTTAATGCTGTTATGGCAGTGAGTGGGTGTATATGGAGGGATGGAGAGAGATAGAAAGAGAGAGAGAGAGCAAGCGAGGGGGGTGGAGGGGGGGTGATCTGCCACTTGGATAGAGGAGAAGGGGGGAGGAGGGGGGGTGAAGGGGATAGAGTTGTTATGGTGATGAGATCTTTGTGTTAGGTTGCCAAGGCAACTTCAGGCGTACACTTGATACGGAAACCATCACCCCCAAGCACTTCACACATTGCACACTCAGACTTGTGCACCCACACAAACACAACACACAAAAGCACGTGCACACACACACGCACACAATGTTTTATTTTGTCCACCTGTTCTTGACAGACAAAACTGCATTTTATGTGACTACTGGAGACAATACATGATTCATTTTCAAACTGGCCGAAACTGCTCAAGCTATTTTAGTTCTGTTGTTGGTTTACAGTGCTCCGCTATTTTCTTTTACTTTTATTTATATTCCCCGAAGCATTGGACTAAAGTGTTGAGGTGATTCACTTGTTGTATAATATGTGCTTAGGTAAAAGTTTTAGAGCTACAAAGTTTAAGGTAACCTGTGCCGTAGGTCTAGACTGGGAAACATTTGGAACTGAAACAAGAAGAGCCCCACAACCACTGTATACTTCAACTGTGATGTTGTTTTACAGCAGTATAAAAAGAAGCACAAAACAACAAACACCAACAATGATATGAAAGTCTGTATACAGATCAAAATATCAATGATGAACAGTAGTAGTGGATTTCTTTGGGTCTTGTGTAGATCTTCAGCTCTGTGTGCACATTTTTTTTTTTTTTTGGTCATTGTGCCTCTTGTGCAGTACCTGCAGTGATTTGACCCATTCATGAGTTTGGATCAGAACAAATCTTTTTAAGCAGTTTGGAATGTGTACTCCTGGTATGTGGTTCAGATAATAGTTTTGCAGGGGGTGGGGGGTTGAAAGAAACAATAAAGTGAAATTAGGGATGGATAAAAATGAGGTAATTATCAGGGTCAGGCTGATAATGGCATATAGCTAAAACATGTTACATTTTTGTCCATAATAAATGAGAAGATATTTGCCTGAGTTCCTGTATCCTGTTTGTTTTATACCTTTTGAAGCAGCCACTGTTTCCAGCAAATATCATCGATGTGTGAAGAATCAACTTTCTGCTTAGATGGGTAATTAATCACACCGAATAGCATGTTGCCTTTCCTTGGACCTGACATGACATGCAACAAAGGTCTCAGTCCAGACACAAACCAGGGATGATGCAGTTCATGGTTGCTGCCTTTACCCTATTTGGACCTGTTTTCACCCCAGTTCTGAATGACTAGTCCCCTTGTACCGTGATGTTTGTCACTTCTAAACTCCACTGTTTGTATTGTTAATCCTCACGTACTTATGTTGTCACTTGTTGCTGTTTTTTACCTGCCAACAAAGATGTAACTCACAGGAAGAGAAGCAGAAACTGAAAGATGCTTAGAATGGAAAGGTTAAAGGGGGGTGTACAGAAAAAAAGAGAGAATTACTATGTTCATATGAAAGAGAATACATAGTGTAAATAGATTTATTAGTAGTGAAGGAGGAAGAGCGGTTTAGGTTGGGAATGGGAGTCATGGGGAATAGGCATCAGGGAATAGATAACTGGTAATTAATGGTGGAAGGTTCAGTGATGTTGCTGTATATTATTTAGGACACATGACTCATTCATTTTCCCATGGAAATTTAAGCTACATCCATATTTATCTGATTGTTTTTTTGTGCGGAACTTGAATCAAGCAAACGTATGACAGATAGTGTGGTTTAATCTAACCCACACCTTCTTTTATTACTTTTTCTTTGTCCAGACTCGTCTTTGTCCAGACTCGTATCTTTTTGATGGCCTTTGACCTCCTTGACATGTAAAAAGAACAAGTCCTAATTTTGGCGCCATACTGCCCCACTGGGCATTACAACAAGAGTACAACAAGACACATGGGAGGACAACTGTTCAAAAATAGTTCATTTGATTGCTATTTAGTAAGATACCTCATTCAGACATGAACTGACATTAGAAATAAAAAGATGTTATTGTAATTTTTCCTCTAGTTTCTTTGCCGTTGTTGAAAATCCAGTACATGTACAAGTAGCATTTTGTAGCTGAGCATGAGGGCCTGCAGTGTAAACACAGAGGAAAGTGGCCTGCCAAAGTGTTTCGTAGAGTAAACAACTTTACCGTGCATCAGCAGCATTGAACAGGGATTTGAATTTGGATGTTGAATTTCATCTCGGTCATTAACTGGTTAAGAAACATGTGTCAGGCAGTACAGCAGTCTCTGTTTTATATCTATCTTGTTACAGTCCCCAACAAGCAGCAACAAAGGGCTGATCTATGTCTTGAGGTTAAGGAGATAAAGTAAGAAACCAGGCTCAGATGCACAAGAGAAGATGGAGGGAGGGGAGAGGAGTCATGAAGCTTTGGGAGCAATACGGGGGAGGAAGGTCTGTTCCTTTGAGACAGCTGAGGGGGCGAGGTATACAATAAATGACAGAGAGGAGGGAGCGAGAGAAACTGAGAATAGTGTTGAACTCATTGAAGTGTAGTACTACTACTGTGCCCCTTTGTAGAAAGAGGGTTGGAACTGACACATTAATGGAAAGACGAAGCTGAGATCCTCTTTATGCACAAGAAGGACCGTGCTGAAGGAGAATTAAATCTATATCTGTATGTTCCTGAGTGGGGTTCAGTAAAAGAAAGGGCTAAAAGGGAGACAAAGACTCGCAGGTCGAAGAGTTGACTCATTTCCTACTCCATTTTGGCTATGGCTGGTAGGTTTGTATGCCAATCTTGTTGGCAGGCAAACAAGCATGGTTCTGAGATTGTTTCCATCCTTAAATCAATCGAGTAGTTATACGTGAAGATCTCTTCAATTCCACCCCAGTGATACAGAGTTGCAAACATGATATAGATGAAATGGCTTGTTCTGAATTAAAAAAAAAAGAGATCAGAGTGATGAAGAAATGAAAATGTATGCTGCTACGTTTTGAATTATTTGAAGTGTCTCTTTATTTTTACTCTCTTAAGACATTTTGCCTTGTCCCAAATATTGCTATTATTGCATCAACCTCATATGGACTGTAAACACTGACTCTGGATATGGCATCTCATGTTTTTCTGGCTTTGGGTGGTTATCATAGCTTTCTTCATGCTAGGAAGGAGAGGGTGAGGGCAGAGGGTTGCAATCAGACACTACACTGTTGGATGTCATTAAATCCTACACACTGGTCCTTTTTTAAACAACATTAAAAAGTCCAATATGTGGGCAGGGTGAATGAAAGTTCAGGTGTGTAATGCAGATGCCAAACTAGCCTGAATGTGTGGTCCCCATGTGAGAGTTAACACATGCATACAAATAGAGCTGAAATGCAGAAGTCACTCTTAAAGCATTTTTCCTAGACTAGACTAAAAAGAGAGACACACTTGTTTTGTGAAAAATGTCCTTTGCAGATGCAATAAATGTCAGTGCAGCAGTAGATGAGATCATCCTGTTGTTTGATCTGTGCTGAGTGATAGCAAGATTGATCTCCATGGAGAGTAGAGTGTTAAACTCTGTCCATCTCCCCAGGTGACCGGGGCAAAGTGGTGTGTATGTGTGAGTTTCCCCCAGGCTCCCGTCTTCACAGTCTAGATCTAATGAGCTCTGACAGGATGATAATAAGGTAGCAATGGACACATACTGAGCGTGTGTGTATCTGTGTGGCAGCAGTGAGCCATGTCCATGCTGGCTAGTAACAGCCCAGCGTTAGAAAGCAGGTGTTCAGGACCCCGACCTCACCCTGTGTGTGTGTGTGTGTGTGTGTCTGTGTGTCACAAGGTGAGGGTGCACACAAATGCTGCACAAGGCCAGAATGCAGGCATAAACTGTGTTGACTGTGCAACCACATACTCAAAGCGTGTGTGTGCACACACACACACACACAGTACATTCTCTCTTGACTTGCCTCTTTATTAGTCCTGATGCATAATCATATTCAGCAGTGTCCTTCCAGCGTGCCTCTGCTATGATGAATATTGTCTAGTGTCAGCACTGAAATCATGGCCAGAAATTAAACTCAATTACAGCTGCTGTTTAGAGATTTCCAGGAAGCGTCCTCTGCCATGCACAGGATGTTTTTCCTGTGTTTGTTTTGATGATGTTACAAACATTAGTTCTCGCTCGATTCTTGCAAAGAAAAATGCAAAATGCATGAAAACAATGATTTATTGCAGAAATACAGCTCCACCGACTGATTGCTGACATATTAAAGCCAATGTACTTCACAGTATTTACAGTGTGTGCTTTTACAAACATAGAACCCACCACCCTCAGTATTTTACTCACAAACTAAACCCTTGTAAATGGGCCAGGTGAGCAAGAGTCCCCTCGCCAGGTCTGTGGAAAGCTTTTCAGGCAAAAAGCTGGTGTCTTGGCCTGTACTCACGGGGCTCAGTCAAGCAAAGCTTGAAAAACTGAAGTGGAGCTGTTGCCATTTGGGCCCAAGACCAGCAAAAGGAAGTGGTTGCTCTGCGTTAGCCTGGATAAGCAGCAGAAAATGGATGGATGGATTGAACTAGACTTTTTAACAGCATACAATAGGTTACCTAAAAAAATAAAAATGCACACGTCAAGGAATATCTGTTGTGGATGCTAGTATTTTCACCTGTTAGTATTTAGATTTGGGTTATGCTAGTAATCAGATTAATATCCTAGTTCCCTGCTGGAATATTCTGTATTTCCACTGCTCTTATATCACGATAATACATTATGGCTGTTCTTTCCTGGCTAATATCAGCGCCTTCCTGTTATATTTCACCTAATGTCACTCTGCTAGCCAAGTGTTAGCGGCACGTGGCGTTCTAATGGGCCAACACTTAAATAGATTAGCATCTTGAGCAATATGTAAGTATTAATGTGAATATAAACACTGGCACAACGTTTGCTTTCTGAACAAACTCAACAGTGTGATTAGCTATGGTCTTTTGTTAGAAAGGACATTTCATTTTTCACGTACCAAGTCCGACCTAGGTGTGAAAGAGCGTGCAGCAGTGCCCAGTAATAAGTATTTACAGAGGCAACATGCATTTGATGATATTTTACTTTATTTTACGTACTTGTAATGCTAGTAATCTCTCGGGCCAGAGATCTACAAGGTTGTCACTCAACAGCTCTCTTGGTTTAGTGTTTTGCATAAGGAAACACTTCAGTTGGACAGGTGCCTGCTGTTGTGAGTCCTTCAGTGCTGGATGTTAAAGCAGAGAGACATCAAATGTGTCCCAACAGCATCTGCGAATCCAAACGGTGTATTGCAACAGCTCGAGGCTCGCTACACTGGCACAGACAAGTCTGCTTGTCGAGTCAGAACGTAAACAAACCATGAACCTCTGTCCGTTTGTAATGAACACAGAAACACGGTTGACACTGGCACCAGAAATAAAGATAGGGTTCCTGTCAATATTTGCTCCGTTTGTGTTGCTTGTTTGGAGAGTCTAATTGATTATATGTAATGTGAGCTGTTAGAACATAACTGTCATGGCCCTTTCAACCTTTCTCTCTCCTAATACATTATTCATTAGAAATATTTTCATTGTAAATATGTAACTATGAGGACTTTCATTAAGTTGTTAATCCACTCATATCTGCCTGGCTTCAGGGCATCATGCGATTATTGCTGCTCAGTTTGATCACTTTTTTATTGTATTAGTTTTCAATTTGCAGTCATGAAAAAAATGATAGTGCCATTTGTTAAAGAGAAAGTGTGTGTGTCTGTCTGTGTCTGTCTGTGTGTGTGTGTGTGTGTGCAACACTGAAAATACAGTTTTTTCCTTTCCCAACTCTTTTTGAGTTCACGTCTTCTTCCCAGGTCACACTTTGTCTCTCTCTCTTCATGTCGGCCTATATCTTTGAGTGTGTCCTACTTTTTATCTCTTCACCTTTTGTCGCCTTTATCTGTTTGACTGTCTGTATCTTTCTCTCTTTCTCCAGTGCTGACTGTCACTCTGACTCACTGTCTGCCTTTCGGTCTCTTTTTCTCTTTCTCTCTCTCTCTCTCTCTCTCTCTCTCTCTCTCTCTCTCTCTCTCTCTCTCTCTCTTTATTGTCATGTACACCGTCTGTTCAGAGCAGATAATGAGGATTTCAAAGCAATCACAAAATTGTATTAAATGTCATTATGTCATTATGTAAAAACAATGATGTTAATTTCACCCCTCTCTCTTTTTCTCTCTCCACAGCTCCACCACCCAGCAGATTCAACAGGAGAGTGTCAGGTAAGGTGTATGTGTGTGTGTGTTTAGATGCATGCGTTTGACGTCATGCCCCTTAAGTGTAATCCACACCACGGACAACATTGCATACATCACTGCCTAAGTAGCCCGCCAGCAGCTTGTGTGTGTGTGTTTATTGTGTGTGTCATGGATGTTGAGGCCAAGTGTTAGACTGACTGATTTGTGTCTGTCTCTGTTGTTGATGTCAAACACTGTCGAGGCAGTGTTTTCATAATGAGTGCATTTGCGTATGGCAAGCATGTAAAACAGCATTAAGAAGCATCACAGCAGTGTGTTTTGGGGTTTTGGCTTTGTGTGTGTGTGTGTGTGTCTGTGTCTGTGTTTTCTCTGCTCCTGTGGTCTTGTGTGTACAATGCTCTTGTTTTCTCACGCTTGGTCGTACCCGTCTAGTGTTTACATATGAGTAATTGAATGTCGTCAGCCGTCACAGAGAGCTGCACTTTGGTTAGGCTCTGGGTGTGTCAGCCGATGTTTATCTTTACTGCTGTCCTACCGTCACCGTTGACCCCGCCACCATACCGCAGCGCCATAAAGGTTTGTAGTAGAGTATGTGTTGTTAATTTGTGCAAGTTGTCAACTTTGTTGTACTTGCACTTCCTATTTTATAGCATTCAGTTGCGTTGAGTTCCTTGTTGTCACAGTGTCGTGGACAGAAAGGTTTGACGTTTCTTTGTTGGCAAAAATGTGGTTCACAAGCAAGTTCTTCTTTGTAGTGGTAATGTTGTAAGACGTAATGATTCTTTTTGAGCTCTGAAGAGAAATTGTGTTAATACAACAACAAAGAGAGCGTCACTGTGATGTTTGTTGCACTTTTCCCAGAGATGTTACTACAAAGGGCCTCTTTTGAGTTAATTAAAAAGATTCCCGTATGTAGTTTGCGGTTGGTATAAAGTAGTTTTCTTTTGCAGGTGTTTCGTGTGTGTTTTCTCAGAGAGACGCATTTGAGCTTCTCCCAAGGGACAAAAGCTCATTAAGGTTTGAAGGGAAAATCCATCCTTTTATCACCATAACAGTTTCAATAAAAGGGAAAATGCTTTGTGTTATGTCCCATGTTTTTCTGGGTTTATTGAGTTTGGTGTGTTTTTCATATTGATTGATATTTGATATTAAGATGTCACAAGGTTTCCATCCAAATATAGTGCACATTTTTAACCAAATTATGAGAAATGGCAAAAGATAATGTGAATTAATGTACATTTACATTCACTACTGTAATGTAATTATTAAGATGTGGTTCATTGAGATAAAACAGTTGATGGTGCTAATTTTCCTGTTGGCTTTGAATGGTGGGAAAACAATGGTAGAAAACATCATGGAAATATCACATTTATGTTTGCTTCATGTATTGATTTGAGGAATGTTGTAGTCTCGTCATTGGTCCACACAAATCAGATGATTTCATCTGCCAACATATTTCACCTCCTCAAGCCACATGTTGTAGGTCATGGTTTATTTGCTGAATCTTTTTCCGCAAGTTTCTTTTATCAATACACCGGTTTTTCCACCTCAACTCAACTAAAAATATTTGAGATATTTTGCAATTAGTTGTTTGATCTTGATCTTCCAGTGACACTTTGAGTGCAGTTACAACAGAAACATGAAAGCCCTTGATCATTGTAAGGCAATCCAAGTTCAACAAGTTTGTAGCACTACTGTAATGGATGCATGATATTCCAAGTTTGTTTCAAAACCTTTTGCTCGTCCATATACAGTTTAAATAAACACCTTTCAATACACTGCATAAAAGAACAGCACAACTAACTACTTATCACTGATAAGGGTGGTTGGATGTCGTCAGAAGTGTACTTTGATGCACCTATAACTATAACCTGTAGTGATGTCACAGGGCACTGGAGTGCACCTGTACATCACTGCAGCAAGATAAGAGGTTAAACCTCTGGCAGTCAGCAAAAACAGGATTTTCAGTGGGTGTCAAGTCTCTCTTTGATGTGGGTAGTAATCAATGCAGGCCACTGTGTTGTATTGCATTACATTGCCAGGTGTTTCTGTTTTTCTGGACTCTTAATGTACAGTAAAGTGTAGTGAGTAATAGTTTGCACAGCAGTTCCTCTGAGTTAATGCAGGTGCTTCTTTCTACACGTTGTTTTTTATGTCTGTATAATATAAAAAAAAAGGAAAAAAAAGAAATAATAACATAGCATTAATAACAACTACAAATAGTTTACATTCGGGGTTATCTTAAAACATGAGTTTCTTTTTAGGAGCTTTACTGCTTTTATAGCGTTGTTGTGACCCAGTGGGACAGTTGAGCTCTTGACGTGGTTGAAAATATTGGTTTAAATATTTCCATATCCTGTCCAGCTCCTCTATTTTTAAGAGTTATCCGAATGCTGTGTTCAGCTAAACTTGTGATCAGGGCCGCCCCCGGAAAATGGATGATTTGAGTCATCTGTCGAGAAGACCCCGAGTCGACATGCAATTTGTCAGTCTAATCTCTGAACTTTTTTTTTTTCTTTGCGTCATTGTACAAAATAGCTACAAGTCACAAACTAACTGTAACAGAAGTGGATAAGGGTGATGGAAACGTGGGGCAGTGTGACACCAGAGAGCGTGAAGCAAGGCAGCACTGCTGTTAGCTGTTCAGACACTCTCTGCTCCTGTCAGTGAAGTCAGCTAAACCACTTTTGAACCAGACTGTGGCACAACCACTGCGATTGACTCCTCGGCTGATAGTGCTGTCAGAGACACTTTGTGGTGCGCTGGATTTTTCTAACTGAACTATGAGCAGAATACACACTTTTACTTTCTCAGATTGTGTTTTCACATCAGATGCCAAAGAAAGACATTAAAATGTGAGGTAGGCCAAATCTTCGTATTGAACAGCCCTACTCGTGCTGCATCTTGACAAAGTAACACAGGGCTAATTAATTATTGACATGTAGAGGAAAAATCTGCTTTGCAATCCTCATCTTGAGACATGCACACTGCATTCATGAAGGAGGACAGCATCAACGTCATTAGGAATCAGTGCTTTCTCACAAATCACATTCACAATTTATTTTCTTTGGCTGAAAACGGGCTGGAAATGATGACTTGATTACATATTTGCATTACATTAGATCACACAAACAAAAGCATGATTTTGGCTGATGTTTTAGTATTCTGTCATCCTGCCAGGCAGAGATAGACGTTTTGGCATTGAGGAAGTAGCAAATCTGATTCCTGCAGCTTAAAGTCCGTGTAAAGGCAATTCCATGTTTTCTTTCAAAACACATTAAATATGTTGGAAAATAGTTGCTGAAAACATGTGAAAAGACTTTGAACGATGTATTACTGAAATGTGGAGTTAGAGGCTCAGACAGTTTTTCACCAGTTTTCAGTCCAAGATTTTGTGGGCGGTCCTAAAACGAGGCTGCATGATGTCATGTGGTGATCATTAACATAAAATTAGAATAGCTCCACCCCCTAGCGCAACGGTATAGAAGCCTTAACGTACAGATTGTGGTTCTGGTGGCTCAAACATATAGGGCTGAACAATACCAATAATACTGCTAGCTGTAGCATCCATTTTGTGCTTGTTACAGTCCTAAAACGAGATCGCGTGACATCACGTGGTGATCATTAACATAAAATTTGCATATTGTGCTTGCTCTGCCGCGTGGGCGAGGCTTCGTCATTCAGTGGACACGCCCACACAGTCCTGGAGCTGATACTGCTCATTTTTACACCTGATTTCATAAACTTGTCGTTATTTTTGATCATTCAAATTTGGCTGGGTGGTTAATAACACTTTCTTCTTTAGTCTGACAAACTCAGAGCACAAATTTATTTTGACTTTACACGGACTTTAAGCTAAGCGTGATGGACCTGCATGCACTCTCTGCCTTATCTGATATATTTTATGCCGTTCACACCAGGGAACACACCAAGCTGAATATTTATACTAACATCTGTGTTTTCATACTCATGAAACCCCGTATCTCGACATTGGTTGAGATTGTTTAATTTATGTTCTCGCCCCCAATTAACCGCATCGCATTCTGCTTGGCAGAGCACTGAGGCTGACTGTTTTTTTTTTTTACTCGGCCCATTGTATTTACCTGCCTGATCGAGCTGAACTAAAGGAGTTAACACGTTGACACTCCAAAGGTCACACTGCTCCAAACATGATTGGTATGAATGCTGAGAGATAAGATGTCACACTCATGATTACACACACACACACACACACACACTTAGAGACTTCCATGCGTTTTGCGATAAATGTCATGTGAGAAGTGGAGAGTGTCTACAGAGTTTGGAGGCAACACAGATACATAGTGACACTATGAAATGACCTTGTCAGTGTTTGTCATCCAGCATGGTAAAACATGTCGCTGTGCATGTGTCATTTCCTCACTTGTGGGCTCCTTCAGCGTCATCCAGTAATGATGTCCTCTCTTCCCCTCTCCACTCCTGCAGGCCATAGCTTCCCTTTTGTGTTACAATGTCTTCCTCTCCGCTTGTGTAACATCTTACCTTTACCTGTACTCTGTGTGAGTGTGTATGGAAACATTTAACCCAGATGAAGTGGATACAGTGTCTGTGTTAGCATCCCAGTGGTTTTCTTTACTCATCTGCTTGCGTGTGTGTTGGAAATGTAACCTGATCCTTTTTTTTCCCCTTTTGCAACTGTAGTTATAATATAGAGCTGCCTGCAGTTTATTGGCTGGCTTGTTTTATGTTTTTTCTTTTATCCTTTTTAGCCATTACACTTTCTGAACATGTCCATAGAATATTTTCTTACCAGGATTGTTTGCTCTGTCATTGTTATCACACAGAACATGTTGATGCCATATGTAAAGTGAGTTTACATGTCTTCCCTCCAGTGTGTGCGGAGGCATTCAACCCAGACGAGGACGATGAGGACACGGAGCCCAGAGTGGTTCACCCAAAAACAGATGAACAGCGCTGCAGACTGCAGGAGGCCTGTCGAGACATCCTGCTCTTCAAAACACTAGATCAGGTAAATAAAACCAACAAAGAAGAGACATGCACACCAAGAGTCATAATGTCTGTTTCTGTGACTTCCCGGTTAGTTGCCCACCCCTATCTTGCAATACGTACTATGTGCTTTTAGAGCAGATTAATGGACTACATTATACAGGAGGTGCTTCTAATACTTTCTCACTTCATCTACATATTCTATAAATATTTTTCAAATAATGTAATCCAATACAACAGCACCACAAATTACAGTTTTAAGAGCAAGGTCAACGTTTCATGAAAGTAGTATTTATTGCAGATTTGGTGGATTTACGGACAAAGTACAGTTTCCCTTCTGGTCATTCAGTGTATAAAATCACTCCTCAGAAACCACACACACACACACACACATACAGCAATTGCTCTTGGGGTAGATCAGATGGTACATTTGTAAAAACCTTTTAGTAGAACAGTGTCAGAACAGCAGAGCAAAGGAACAAAGAAGTACTTTATAAAAAATATTTGCGTAACATAAATCAGTACAGTTTCTACTCTTTTATTATTAGCTAGAAACCAGAAGTCATAGTCATTTTGTGGTGTTCGGATTTTGTGCTTGATTTTTGTTACCGTTGTAAAACTACTTTACTTTAGGAGGCTTTAACCTCCTTTATTTGGGCACAAGTAGATCATCTTGTGTGTTTTCCAAAAATCATATATCTGTGTGATGTTACCTCACTTGATTTATCCGCGTTTGTTTTGGCCGAGGAGATGCACTTCAAATGAATTTGGTATTTTTACCCATTGTGGACCATGTAGCACTTACGTCATCTACTATGATAAATCTATGACATTATGATGAACTGAAATTGCAGATCCTGATAAAACATGGAGAGAGTGTCATGATATGAAACAAAATGTCCCCTCTTCTTTCCACTGTGCACTTTCTCACACAGTTTCTCCTCTGGGATAATTAGATTTAATCTCGTCTTCCTTCAGGAGCAGCGCTCACATGAGCTAGATACCATTTTGAGCTGCTAGTTGAATTCCACATACACATTTCCACTGTTGCTCCTTGTTTCTCCACCTCATCTGTGTCTACATCCTTCCTCTCATCCACCCCCCATCCAGGAACAGTTCTCAGAGGTCCTCGACGCCATGTTTGAGTCGAGGGTTCAGCCCCAGGAACACGTCATTGACCAGGGAGACGATGGAGACAACTTCTACGTCATAGAGAGGTAGGAGGCAGACAGTGTTTGGGTCAAATTTGGATAAATTTGTTTATTCAAATGCTGCCAGTTTGTTTTAGCAAGCTTAGATTACAGAAAGGCTAGAGATAACAAAGTTTTACCATACAGTTATACAAATATTAACCCTATTTCATTTTTGACTCAGCTCTGTTGTTTTGTTTGAGGCATTTTTAGGATATTTACATACACCAAGAGATTTAAAGATATTAGAAACAACAGCCTCAAAAAAATGGTTGAATCTGACAGCATCAACAACAATTTCTTAATTACAGCACTGTTTGAATGATTTTTTTCAATTATATTTGAACGCAATAAATAATAGTGCAGACATCTAAAAGTGTGGCCATTTTGCTGGTCTTTACAGCTGTCACACTGTTTATGATTATGGTAGTGTGTGTTCATGTATACAGCCCCTATGAAGGCTGTGTGTAATTTTCCTGCCATATCGCTAATGTAAACTGCTGCTGTGTACACAGGTCTTTACAGCACAAGCTTCGTCGCCTGGGCTGGAATACAGCGTTTGTTCGTAGGAACTTTGAAATGGGGCTCTTCATTATACTTGATGAATAACACATTTTGACTGGAAAACTATAATTATGCATCAAGCTGCAGGCGGTTGTGTTAATCGCTATAATAACATTCCCAGGTCCTTGTAGTGTAAAAAGGTCAAATGAAAACATTGTAGGTTCAATCAATTATTTTTAAATAATGGAGGCAAGTTTGATCATCTGAGACTGCACTGAGGGGAATTATCATTTCACTGTTGTTTACATTGCTAGCCCATGTGACTACTTAGCATACTAAAAGACCTTGAGGTGGCAGTTTTTAACCTCTGCCACCAAAGAGGAAACAGACCTACCAGTGTTCGGCTGGTCATTGTTTATCCCACCCTGGCTTCTATTCATTCTTGGCTTGGCACATATCCGTTCAGTAAAGTAGTTTGGTTCCACTTGTTCTATGCTATCTTACCATCTACATGCACACTTTCTAACACAGCGTGCTCCCTTTATATGAGACATGCGGTGACCTTTAAGAGCAGCACGCCTGCCTGGTTATATACTATCCCGGGGTTTTCCCTGGCCTGTAAAAAGCGTAGGTGGTAGCTAATGTCACCAGCAGGGTGGGGTGTGAGCATGGACACACACAGAGATGGAGAGACTTAGAGACCAAAAGACAAAAGCAGGAAAGAAAATGGGACACATTGTTCAAACTTTTCCTATTTAAACTTTTTATGTGTGTATCTGAACCATACTGTATGTATACATCTCTCCTGCATTTCTGTTAGCATATGATAATGTTAACCGTTAACTTAAAAATGGCACTTCTTCAAGTTGTTCATCAAGCATAACAGTGTTGGCCTGCAGCCTGCAGCTATATGGTTCACAAGCAAGCCTCAACAATCCGGTCCTAAATCCTTGAACACAGGAAGTAACTGTACATTACTCACAGGCCCTCAGGGACGAGGAGAAAATGTATAATAGGAGGGGTGCTGTGTATGATGTGAAAAGGATGTCCTCAGTTCTGATTGGTTGAAACATGTTTGAAGCAGCTATAATCACACCCAAACATAATCAATAGATCCATTATTATCATCTTCATTGTTATTCCTCTATTTTTCTTTTCTGTCTTCCTGTTATTTAATGAAGAATGAACTACCTAGTTGGCTTTCTCGATTTCAGTTTCAAAATCAATAACCCACTCTATCTTGCATTTGTCATTTTCTCACAGCTGTAGTGCTTGCATTTTTCCTAACGCTGAAACATATTAGTTGCTTATGAATCACTATGAAGCTCAGTCCCCCCTAGACAGATTTCTTTTTGAGATTTCTTGATATTGAGATGTTGCATCTTCCATCTTAAGAGGTTGAACGTCGCAAAAGGCACTGCCTAAGGGTCGACTAGGCAGAGACAACCCTTGTTACACCTTGCAGTGCAGGAAGGCATGTTCGTCCTCCGGCTACAGTTTTACACTTCATTTTCCAACTAACTAGTAAGATCTCAAAAATCTGGCAACTGTTTATTGATGATGGCTGAGTTGCCTGTTTTACCAAGAAGTAAAAATGTTTATTTAAAGAAACCTGGCTCTTTTTTACTTCTTCTACATCTGTCCTTCTTGGCTCAGGCTGCTTTATTGTGTGAAATATATCAGTGATTACAGTTTTTACACCAGCTTAATTTCTCTAGTAAAGAGAAAGTGGCACAGTATTTTAAACAGTGCGTAGATCACCTCGCTTTAGCTGTGCTCAGGTAGGCGACGACACAAGTGATCATCGTTCCCATCGTCATGGTAATCCAGTCAAACTAAGTTAATACTCCACCAGCGATAAGGGTTTTAGCCCCACTATTCAGCCAATGGGAGAACAGGCTATCTTACAAAACGACTGGTTAATCCTGCCAAGCAACAACGCTGCAAATTACCTTCCCCAGGTTTAATCCTCGTGCAGAGACAGAGCTGCACAGCTGAAGTACTGCCTGTCAGAAACGTATAAAAACCATCAAAACATGCTGATACTATACATGCTCATATAAAACAATGTTCACAGAGAAGATACATTTCTCTCAGCTTTAAATATTGCCACACAAACTTGCAGATGTATGAAAAACATCTACTTGAACACAACTATACACACCAGTGCTCTCACACACAATGATTTTCTCACCCAGTGTGCCAAACTAACGGGGTCCTGTCCAGAGGCTACAGATAATCTGTAATTACATGTCAATTTAAAACCAGTCAGTAGGTCAATAAACAGAACACTGACCACCTCCTAACTTTTGGCTCAATTAAACAAATCAAAGTCATTCTTGTTGATGGATTTATGTCTCTTCTCTCTTTCCCCATTTGCTGTTTATTTGTTTTTCTCTTTCTCAAACGCTCTCTCCCCCCCTTCTCTCTGCAGGGGTGTGTATGACATAGTGGTATCGGGAACATGCGTGGGTCAGTATAACAATAAGGGCAGCTTCGGGGAGCTGGCACTCATGTACAACACGCCACGTGCCGCCACCATCATTGCCACCCAGGAGGGGGCACTATGGGGACTGGTAAGAACACACAAACAGACATTTGTAGATTTTAATGGGATGTGTTATGCCTGTGTGCGTTTTTACAATATCTTATAATCATCATGAGTTAAAGTTAAACGCTCTCTAGCCATTTTTGTGTTACATCACACTGGCTTCTCGTCTCTAAGGAAAGGATTGAGAGTAGGTTTAGGGACGATTTCTCTCAACCAAATACGAGTACACTGAGCTGTGATGCTCAAACATGTTAAGAATGGAGCTGTGTTATCTGTGAATGGAGCTGGTGTGCCACTCTGACGCTCTTACGCTGCCGCAGCACCTCCCTGTGGCCGAGCAGAGGAGGACCACCAAAGAAACTGCCTTCAGGAGGTGTTTGTTTACTCGCGTTTGTTTTCCCTAGGACCGTGCCACTTTCCGTAGACTCATTGTGAAGAACAATGCCAAGAAGAGGAGGATGTACGAGTGTTTCATTGAGTCTGTGCCCTTACTCAAATCACTGGAGGTGAGTTTAGTAAAATCCTCTTACTGTCTCCAGCAGTTTTTAGCTCTCTCCCTCCCCCTCAGCTAACTCTCTCTCAAAAACAAGCCGTATATATAGTTCAGATGATAGCTAAAAATGAACTTTCTTCTGCATACATGTTATGTTTTTGAGGTCTCCCACCCTTTTCTTGGACCAACAAGCTTAAAAAGTACAGGACACAGAAGTAGTCCAGAGCACAGTAGATGAGTTGCCATAATGTGCATGCATATTCAGTGATTCTCTGTGTCATCTTTTTCTGTCCAGGCAACAGAGAGGATGAAGATAGTGGATGTACTAGGAGTGAAGCAGTTCTCAGATGGGGAGCGCATCATCACACAGGTAAGACAAGGATATAGCTGATGTGGTGACTCTGATTAAATGTTTGATTTTGTCATACACACATACAAGTACAGCACATAACTACTTTGAAACGTTTTATAAGGTCACTGTTTTCTTCCTCCTCAGGGTGACAAGGCTGACTGCTTCTATGTTGTAGAATCTGGGGAGGTGAAGATCATGATGAAGAGTAAAGTAAGAAACTCCTCCTCACCTTCTAAATTCTCTGTTTCACCACTTTTTACTGTGAGGTTGGATTTATTTCACCCTGTGTACATGTTTCCAGTAGTCACTTCTCTGTCAGTTCAGCTGTAATGCAAATACCTGATTGGTTTAAAAAAAAAAAAAAAAAGGCCAGAACAAATAAATATCAGGCAGAAAAGATTGAGATGTTCTGAGACTCATGAATATTTGAAAAATAAGAATATGCACATATATTAAAGCTGATTATATTCTTCTACCAGCTAGTGTCTGTGCAGAACAATTAGAGAATGCCAACCCCAGTGAAAAACACCAGTGTTTCCTTGTTTTGCCTAGCAACAGCAGGAATTACACAAGTCTGCTCAGCCGCTGAATGCTCCTTGTTGGGGGGAGAACAAAAAACAAAACGAAGCACTCAGTGGTTCCTAACCTTTAATCCTCTCCTCTCCTCTCTGCAGACGAAGGCGGACCATGCAGACAATGCGGAGGTGGAGATAACACGCTGTAGCAGGGGTCATTACTTTGGGGAGCTGGCCCTGGTCACCAACAAGCCCCGGGCTGCCTCAGCCTACGCGGTGGGCGATATCAAGTGTTTGGGTAAGATGAAATACACTCCAAAACACACTTGTTAGACACATTTGATTCTGACGCTAACGTTTGTACCAACGTTTGATTTCCACCAACATTGAGGAATGTGATTCCAGCAGCCAAAGAAGTGTGAACATTTTCATGTGATCGTGTTGCTATCAGTCAATTCATTCTCAGTTTTTTATAATGTAAAATATTCAATAAATGTCATTAAACCTTTAGTTAATAAGCAGTATCTACACCACTTATCCTTACCGCAGTTTCTGAGGTATTCATTTTCCACTATTTGAACTGTTACAAGCAGGTTGTCATGAGATATCAAGTGGCATTTGATATTTGTTTAATTCCCAATTGGAGTTCATCTCATCTGTCATCACCTTGCATTTTTTGTTGATTTAAAGGCCGTTGGGTAATTATTTTTGCTTTTAAAGTGGGCGCACTAATTCAGCTCTACAGCGATCAGCAGCTCTTCACTTTTGAAAACGAACGCAGGATTTTTAACAGCTGCTTGTGTTTCTGTCACCTCTCCTCTCTTTTTTTATAGCTCCAATTGCACAGATTGTATTTGTTTATTCACACAGGTTATTTCTGTATAGTAGATGTACTGTCGGTCAGTTTGTGCTCTCCTATGTTTTGACATACTGTCAGTGGACACGCTCACCTGTCTGTCTCATCTTTGAGTGTACTTTGTGTACTTACTGTACGCACAGTACAACAGCCTGTCTTGAACATCTGATCGGCTTTAGAGCAGAGAGAAATGTCACTCAACTGTACTGCAGCAACAGATGCTGTCATTCTCTCTTCAAGGGTCCTATGGGACCCTGTAAGGACATCTAAGACAGGAGCAGGAAATATCTTCTTGTTGTATTAAAATCTGAACAATTAATAAAAATAAAGCAGTGTAGCTTGTCCGAGCAACATAGAGGACTTTACACAGACGTACCTAACATCTCTCTTTCCCTCTCTCTGCAGTAATAGACGTGCAGGCGTTTGAACGCCTCCTGGGCTCCTGTAAGGAGATCATGAAGAGGAACATCGCCCACTATGAGGAGCAGCTGGTGGCCCTGTTCGGCTCCAGCATGGACCTGAGAGACTGAGCCTCCCACACCACCCTCCGTGCCTTCTACCACATACACACACACACACACACACACACACACACACACACACACACACACACACACACACACACACACACACACACACACACACACACACATAAACACACATAAACACACACACACACATACTGTATGTCCTCTCTCACATCCTGCAGTGGCCATACAGACCCATAGTAAGCTTTACACAGGTTGTACAAACACATGAGAAATTGGCTCACCTGCAAGTACATAAATGCCCACACAGTATGAACAGACCCTCACTCATACACATACATGTACACTGACACATATGTAGGCACTGAGAGACACCCACTTCACTTAGTCTGCTCACCCTTGTGCACATACTAGCTCAACACACTCCTTGATAAGCTCACTTTGTAGATGCACACACATCATGTTGATTGAGCCAGCTTCAACCTCTCAGTATGAATGTCTTTGCTGCAGTGACCTGACCACAGGTAATGCAGTGTATGGACATAAAACACACACAGACATATGCACACACTTCATACATGTTTAAAAACACATCATCATGCTTCATTCGTACAGGCTTTTGCATTCACATTGCACTTCAACAACTCAAAGTTGTTCCAACAAGCCTCAGTAAAGGACACAACATACAAACACACACACACACACACAGACAGGGGTACAGATACTCAAAAACACATAGGTTACCACACTTGCAAAAACGGACACATTGTGGTAAAATGGAGACGAAAAACTTTCAAAATCTATGAAAAGGAAATTGAATCAAAAATGCAAAAAAAAAAAGAGAGAGAGAGAAAAGTTTAAAGAAGACATAAGTTTTAGAAACATTTTATGAAGATACAAAAACAGAAGCTTTGATAAAATATTATTTAAATAAAAAAAAAAGTGTTTCCTCTTTGTGGGGGCCGGGGTGCAGAACTTTGTGGGTGCGCTCCATTTCTTCCTCTACTGTTGTTGATTGAGTTGAGTTGAGTTAGTGCTGGTGATTATTGCAGTACCACAGAAGAAGCAGTGAAAACAATAACAACCCTACGTTTTCTGGGCCATTGTTATTCTATCATTGACGCCACACTTCATCGTATTGAATTAATTATTAATGTATTGTTATTATATATTCATTTATTATTTTTTGTTTTACTTTGACCAATTCTGATAAAATTCACCATCCATCTCTGACAAAATGTAAAAACAGAAAAAAAAATTCTAATAAAAACAGTAGTGCTTATTTCTCCTTGATTATCCTTGAATGAGTTGTCCTGGATAAAAAAAAGAAAAAGAAAAAATAAAGCAAACATTTTGTTAAAAATCTTTCCTCTTTGTTGAATTTCTACTCAAACTCTACTAACAACTTCAGTGCTGTGTGTGCAAAATGTGATAAAACTGTCATTTTGATGATTCATACACCAGGGATGGACAAAACACCTCATGTTTCAATACAACTAACTTCCAATAAATGTGGATTGTTAAAGACATAAGATTTACTATTTGTTGACTGTCAGAGGTGATTGATCTTTGTGATGCAACAGTTTGTAGTGATTGTAAATCAAATATCCTGTTAAATGTGTTTCAGACAGTGTTGGTAAGGGACAATAGCAGACAACTGCACTGTTTAAGGCAGTTTCCTTATTAATCCTAATCCCTAGATTAGTTTTAAATGCAGCAACATAGATGAGTCACATTTAGTAAATAACAATTGTACAATATGTTTCAGCTTTAACAGATGATTACCATATTTTGTAAATACGTAACACTCAATATAGTTTATGGATTTACTGCTAGGGTATTGTTTTTTTCCACAGTGTCAACATGTTAGTTATGTTTTAATGTAATTACACTCCAAGCCGCAAGGTGGCAGATATGAGCATTCAGACCAGTGAGAGGATCAACAGCAAACATTCTGCATCAGAGGAGGCAGTGTTCGGGGTTAGAAACTGATCGTGGAACAGTTTTCATTGACGGTCATCACCAGCTGCTCTGCGTCTCAAGATTTAAGACCTGACCACAGATCAGCTGTGAGTCAACCACGAGCTCCCGCAAGAGGACGAACGCCGGCCACGAACCGCGAGACTGAAAATGTAGGTAACGTCAGTTAGTGTGGTGAGAAACGACCGAGAATGTCGAGTTTTGTTCGCCAGTGAGCAGTAAAGTTGTGCTTTGTAACTAACGTCTCACAAATGTCTCATATTGCGTGCATGTCTAATAAGCTGAAAGTAAGCAGACGAACTAGCTAGCATGCGGGACCGGCTTCCAACTGTCACTTTTGTAGTCTTACCTTACATGGAAGGGCAGATGGCTCACGGTGTGTGTTAGGGTTGTTGATTGGTTTCCTTACTACAGGAAGCACACATACGAGTAGCAAACTATAAAGAAAGAATAGACATTTTGATATCTAGTGTATACTTAGTGTGCTCGCTTACTATTAGGTTATTTGGTAAAGCTTGATTAAAAACGCAGATGCTTACATAGTGTGTGATATGGATGAACAGGTGAAAAGATTAACTGATCTCCATTCATTAGAAATACGTATACACGAAATGAGACCTGGTAAAATACCACACAGGTAGAATATGCACTGCAAATGTTTATTTTGGCTTACATTTCCAGAATATAACAATACATGAGTTAGAGGTTGATATGTAAACTCCGCAAGCTGGTCAACGGACTAATAACTGCCTGTTAACTAGCTTGGATAGCTAGTAAGTCGTTACCGCTGTCCCCTCCTGTCATACTACGCATGTGCGAAATGGAGTACAAAACATGTTTTTCTCAGAGTAAAGTTTTAAATTCAGAATATGTCGTCACTTTATCTGAAGTAAAGCACGTGGTGCCCCGGGACAGAGTTATGATTTTCAACCGAAGACATTTAGCTCGACTTTTAAGTTTCCGCTCAGGCGGAACGGAAGGCGAGTACTCTCTTGATAATGTTTTATCTTTGGAGCGTTTAATGCGCATGCGTGGATCGTCTTACAGTTTTAGCGCATAAGTGGACAAAATATCGCTTTTCAGAAGTCCAGTGTAAACACGCCAGCGCTTCGTCGAAACGTATAATCATAAAGTTTCTATCGATAAAAGCTTTTATAACTAAAGAAACAAGTTCAAGAGTTAGAGGCGTGGCCATCGTCGCCATGGCCCCATAATGCATTGCGTCCGTGTAGCAAATTCCGTATATTCTAAACTATTTATACTTATATCACACTTTACAGCACGATACAGTACAATTTATAGAGTGTACGAGTGCTTTGTGTATCTAACACAATTGAATCCGTGTGTGTTTTTAAACATGTATTCTTAAACCATAACAGAGGGCGGTAAGACGGAGAATGGGGTCCGGCACTCCGACTCTGTCTCTTCAGTACACTCTTGTTTCTCTTCAGATCGTATAAATCTTTCGCCTTTTACTAAAGATTTCCGTGGAGAGGAACAATAAGAGTTTCAACTAATTTTTTGATGCCCTGCTTAAGTGCGGGGCTTCCTACCTATGTTCAAAAGTAAATATCAGCCTCTAAATACGGCAAAATTGATACATGTATGTGTACTTAATGAAACATACATACTTTACTGTTTCTTAAGATGCCCGTCTCATGACAATATCCACTTGTGCTTCCATTTGGGTCTTTGTTGACGTTTAAGCACATAATACTTAAATTTATTTAATGATCAAGTCACTCACAAAAAAACAAAAAAACATTATTCAAACTAGACAGTTAGTCAATAACACGTGTTTTTAGAAAATAACTTGATAATTAAATCTGTCTTCTACAATTTGTTTTCATCCCAAAGCTTAAAAATACTGTATGTTTCATCTGAATACTATGTTTAGCCACAGTTTTCAGTTGTATCTGTCATATGTAGATTAACACAGGGTGAATGGTATAGCAGAATCTGTTGGATGAGAGCAGCTCAGCTCTGCATTAATAGCACTAGTTGTGGTAACAGCACTAGACATAGAGGACGCAAACAAGCTAATGAAATAAAATACAATAAAATGTTAGGTAACAAATAGACTGGAGTGACATAAATAAAGCGACCGTGCCAAAGGTGACAAACTGGGAAGTTCAATGTGAAAATACCACAATATTACAATAGCAGTAAATGTTGTAATAATAAAATGACTTTATTGGTCTCTTGTTCAAGAGCCCTGAATTGCAGTGGAACTTTAAAAGGTCTTTTTCACAGTAGGAACTGCCCATGACATGTGTCATGTGTCATGAATTAATGTCACTCTTGACAAATATATAGTCAGTTTCTCTTGTGTTTACATTTTATCTCTTGTCATTATCAGTCAACACCAGTTTCCTGTTGTGTTTGTTCGAATGTCAAATGTTGTTGAGTAGGCAGTACTAAGTTCAAAACTGTTTGAGCGTCGTGTGGCTTTAGCGTCTCTCTCTTGGTGAGTTTGTACTTTTTCCCCGTATTTTTGCAATACAAATTAACCCCCTACACCCTAGACCCTTACATCACACTAAAAACATCGCATTTATAGGCAGTGTGAACACTTTGTGTCTAACACAATTGGATTGACACGTGTACTTGTGTAACGTGTATCTGTAAACCATAACAAAGGGAGGTAAGACAGAGAATGGGATCCGGCACTCAGACTCTCTGTCTTCAGTACACTCTTGTTTCTCCTCAGATCGTATAAAGCTTTCATCTTTTACTCAAGATTTCCATGAAGTGGAGCAACTAATTAACTAATTTTTCGATGCCTTGCTTTACTGTGGGACTTCCTACTTATGTGCAAAAATAACATTATCACGACTGTAGTTATGTAGAAGAAGACTACATGAACATATATTACAAGTAAACATAGACAGTCAATGACGTGTTTTTCGAAAATATCTTCATAAACTTGATAAAGTCAACCCAAAATTTTAGGTAAAAAACATGTTCAGTTGGAAAATAACACAGTATTAAATCTTATTAGCACTAAATGTTGTAATAATAAAATGACTTTACTGATGCCTTGCTAGCATCACATGAATGGGAGGGAGCTGGTGCGTTAAAAGGCCTTTTTCACAACAGACACTTTGATATGTCACAGTAGGAACACACACAGGCGTAAATAATAAAGTGAATGATGGCTGAATTCCATTTAGCTGCTGGCTTAGTGGGGCACTTCGACAGAATGGCACTGTTGTTAATGATAACGAGGTAAAGAGAAACTTTTAATGTGGATGTAACCAGCCTATCTGCAGTGTCATGTTCATAGCAGTGGTCATCATCTCAAAGGAAACGCAGTTTGAGGTTGATGATGAATTGACATTTTACCTTCCATGTCATTATCAACTACCGGTTTCCTGTTGCATCTTTGTAACATCCTTTTTTTGTGTGTGTGTTGTCTGAATGTGAAATTGCGTTGAGTAGGCAGTACCAAGTTCATAACTGTTTGACAGTCAGGCTCGTGGCTTCAGCTTCTCTCTCTTGGTGAGTTTGTACTTTTCAGTTTGTTTGTTTGTTTGTTTTATTTCTGCAATACATATTAATCCCTCAAAATAATCCCAGACTATTTGGACCATGACAGTTTGTTCTAAACATTTTAGACTTGCATTGTTTCTTCTTTTAACATCCGCAGACCCTGTGAAAATAGAAAAACTCATCAGCGCTTCTTTAAAGCTGAGCTCTGCGCTTCCGGCTCTTAAATATAATTTTTTTGGCCTTTTTCAAGCTTTATTTTTGACAGAGACAGCTGAAGAGTGACAGGAAGAGAGATGGGTCACAGGTCGGATTCAAACACTGGGCCGCTGCATAGCCTTTGTAAATGGGGCGGATGCTCTACCAACTGAGCCAGTCGACACCCCTCTTAAAGATAATTTTAAGGCCTAATCGACTTAATGTAACTTAATCGAGTTTGAGATTTTAACTTGTGAAAAAACTCCATAACAGAGTTGTTGACGTCTTTGCGATGTATGATAGTGTTAACTTTCGCAAATACAGCTATCAGCCACCATGTGTTGGCTCACTTTGCACTACAACATGCCAGCTTTTAATTGACATCATGGTCTTACAACATAATATTACGTGTCAATACGAAGACTGTGTGAACTGAGTTCACAATTTTGAGGAACTTTTCTATGGACTAAAATCACCAAACCAAACCAAATAAAATCCTAAACAATTAGCAAAACAAACAAAAAAACAAAAAAAACAAATAGAGTATAATTTATGGTTTGAGCTTAATAAGGGCGTCCACTACATTGCAGTTCAGCTGTCTCAACAAACTGGATGCAAGATGTGTTAGATAGTTAGATGGAGTTCCCCATTCATGATGACATTGTGTAATGACTTGACTCTATAATACATGCACAGATGTATGCACAGAAATAAGTACATATAGGTACATAGTACATAGTGGTGAGGGATACAGTATATCAGTAAAGTTAAATTATATTAATGTTAAATAATAATCTTTTTAATTGTGATGGGCTTCTGTAAACAGTGAGTGAAGTCAGTACAACAAATCGACTATATAAATGGTTTCACGAGTTCAGCTGACTTTAAAAGAATAGTTTAAAACTCTGTCAGTATTTTATACTCACTGTTCTTGTATTAGAAAAGTTTGATTTTCATCTTCTTCAAGGAACACACCAGTTTTCCTCTAACAGTTAAAACCAGTGTGTATGGTGGTGTATTATAGAATTACAAGGGACAAATACGGAATATTACAGTTTTTATTACTAAATCAGGAACCTTCTGTCCTCAGCCTCATAGCTATGTAAGCAGTCACAGTATGAAGCAAATACGGAATGTAAAATACAATTTATAATTTGTGCTACATGAACAGCTGTTAAAAGTTCTCAACAAACAGTACCTCAAGACATCATATCTGCGATCACCAATGCAATCAGTCGTCAATATGCATGTGCCGTAAGGGCCAACTCATTGGCGGGAGTCAGTTTTCTGAAGATGAAATGTGTGACTTTTCATTGGATGTTGGTCCTAAAAACAAGGGTGGTTAACAGTAGAGGGTGGGTGCACATTAATGAAACAACACAGACAAACATGTCTCAGTGCTGAGGCGTATATATAGTCATGTCCCCATTAATGCATGCATTGTTGGGCTGTAGCTGTAATTACACACCAGAAATGGATGGATAAAAATACTGAGACATCTTTGCGTAGGTGCTGCATCTATCCATTTGCTGCATCTACATCTACATTCCATTCACAGTGCATGTCTTTGGACTGTGGGAGGAAGTACCCAGAGAGAAGAGAACATGCAAGCTGCACGAAAAGTCGAGGTTCAAACCAGGAACCTTCATGCTGTGATCGGCATCAGTGCTAACCAGTGCACCACTGTGCCGCCTGTCTTTGTAACATGTAGCAAAAAAAAAAAAACACCAGAGAAAAGTCCACGTTACTCCCTAAATGAGAAGAGTTTGTCCTGTGCGCAGTCGTCATTATAGGCCCATCTCTACATTGTCAGACTTGGCTTAAGTTCTTTCAGGCTCAGCTTTCTCAGTGTCAGGTTGCACTTAACTTATCTTTAATAGTAATGCAACTTACTAATTATTTCCATGTAACAATTAATTGATAAGAAAATCATTCAGGAAGTCCTCAAAAAGTCATGAGTTTTGGATTAGAGCTTGAAACTACAATGAATAGAAAGTTAATCTCTTAACCTAAACTATTTTGATCATTTAAGATCTTTTTGTTGAAGGAAATAAAAGGTGTGTTGGTTCTTGACTTCTTTTTTTGACTATTTGCGGGTTTCTTGATGACATAAAACTGAACACGTTTGGGTTTTGAAAACTGTTGGTTGGACAAAATAAGCTATTTAAAAATGTCAGCTTGGAAAGAGTCACACTAGACCTGCATGGAAAATGAATGGCTCACTCCTAAACAGAACACTGACCCCTTTCTCTGTATCCACTAATAGTGTCCATGAGCAAGGCACACAGCTCCCAACAATCTAATCACAGTCTGTCACAGAAACAGGAGAGGTGGACAGTAAAGGTTGCAGTGGAAATAGGGAGTACAGACAGAGATTAGAAGGAGATCAACACTAGTTTTATCCTCCTGCATGTGTCTCTACTTACAACAGCACTTAGGTTAGGACCTGACCTGTCAGATCTAACTGTGCTGCTTTCAAGATGATGAAAGTCTGGCCTATCTGTGAGGTTTGTTGCAAAAGCCATCGTCTCATCTTGGCTTAGACTACCGGTTGTGTAATACAGGGGTGTGATCAGACTAACCCACGAAATTGAGGAACTGCATGTTGAAAACTTTTTCTAACATTTCAAACTTACCTTAGGAGTTAAATGACGACTGACAAGTTAAACCCTGATCACCACAGGTCTGAACCATTAACATCAACGAGAGAAGGTGAGCTGAACCTTGATCCTCACACCATCTCAACATCGGACTGTCAGACACAAAATGTTGAGAAAAACTCTGGACAACCAAAGAAGATCCATGCGGTTCCGATTCACCGTCGTCCAGACCTGCTGGTACCCTGTGCAGACCTGGTCAACTCTGAGTGGCAGAGGAGCCAGGCCGCCCGGGTTCACTCCTCCAGAAGTCCTGTCCAGAGTTCCCCGTCTGCCTGATTCTCCTGCAAGGCCACAAAGAGACAGAGCAGCTCCTCGGCCACGCCCGTCTGTCCCGGGTCGTAGGTCACACCAGCAGCCTGTTCGTCGAGTCAGTGGTTGTGTCCAAGGCAGAGCGAGGAAAAGGCTATGGCCGGACTCTGATGGAGGAGATTGAGCGCTATGCCAAAAGCAGAGGGTTCAAGCGCCTTTGCCTGACCACCCACGATAAGCAGCACTTCTATGCCCACATCGGTTACACGCTGTCGACACCGGTGCAGAACGCAGGAGCCATGACTGCCTTTGTTCCCATGGAGATGCTTTTGAGGTTCTGCAGAATGCCGAACGATGAGTCGAACATGCAGAAAGAAACACAGACAAAGATGGATGCTCAAGAAAACAGAGACTCAGGTGGTGCTTTTCCTGTAGGGTCACCTCAGCCTTCTAGTTTACCACCTCCTCCTCCTCCTCCTCCTCCTCCTCCTCCTCCTTCTATTCCTCCTCCACCACCTCTCCCTTCCATCCCTCCTGCTCCACCCCCTCCCCCTTCTCCTTCCATTCTTCCTCCACCAGCGCCTCCTCCTTCTATCCCTCCCCCTTCTCCTTCCATCCCTCTTCCACCACCTCCCCCATCTCAGTCTGCAGGGCAGCTTGTAGTTCAGAGTCTGACTCAAACTCCCTACAGAGACGCCAAAGGAGTTCCCATCTATTGGATGCACAAAGACATTTGACGGAAACACAATCAGACACACTGGGGAATGCATCACATGAATGCAGATATGTATGTTTATATGTGCACGCATCAAAAGGCAGGAATATACTGTATGTATAATATAAAAAGAACACACACCATTAATGCTCTTTCAAACACACAGAAATCAAGTGCTCGAAGAAATACAGTGTGGAAAATGTCAGAGAGACAATAATGTTGTAGTCAACCAAAGAAATAACACAGTTTCTTAAACACATTTTATGAATCTATCTTGGACTGAAGCACAAGACAAAAATATCACATGAAAATTACAAGACACTTGACTTTAGTCATTCTTTTATTTTGATAGTTTTGATAGGTCCATCACTCTTATTGGATATTTTTTGATGTGAATAAGATGAAGGTGCCCGCTGGTGATACTGTAGTTTGGAGACACTCAACCCTTCTTTTCACTTCCACATTCACTTTAATGACTGGTTAAGATAATTAAATAAATACAGATTGATCTGAAATCACTGAGCAGTGAGTAAAATAGAAGTGGTGGCCAACACTATGAAGATAAGAACCAGATGGTAAAATGAGTGGAACATTTTTTTTAAATTAGTATTATGTATGATTTTGCAATGTCAAGCCAGTCATAGTTCAGTATGCTAAAACTAAAACAAATGTGATGCTGTGATGTGGGAACCTGAAACCTCATGTAACAAACAGTGAGAATGGACTAGTAGGAGAAATGAAAAATTCTTGATTTTTCAATGTGGAAAATGAGTAGAGGTAATTCATATTTTGTGTGGGGGAAAAAAATATTACACGTTACACAGTCTTAAAATATGTTTGGTGGGATTGTGACAGAATGTCTGTTGAAGTTATAGTTTCACTGTGAAAGCTTAGTAAATATGATTTAGAAACAACCTAATTTGGGTCATCTAAACAACTCAACCAATTAAATTACTTGAACTTGAGGTGTGCCTTGTTGAACTGCCAGAGAACTGAAGCCTTATTCAAGACGTGTTATATTGATGAAAATGATGCATCTTATTACATCTGATGTTGAAATTCTCAAAAATTATGAAAATAAAGAGAATTTAAATAAATATTCTATTGACTTGTGTTTATTTTGTTTCCAGTTTATGAACTGATCTGTCTGTATCCCGGTGCAGAAAAGTCCTCATCAGTAAATCTCACCAGTCCATCTCTCTCCCCTGTCAGGAAGGACACTTCAGTGGCTGAGTGGCCATGGTGCTGCCTCACCTTCCTCTCTACTTTCTCCTCCTCTTCCTCTCTTCCACCCTTGCCGTCCCCCATGACCCCTGGCCTACTGTGGCTGCGGCAGGTCCTATCATGGAGGACCGGCCCTTCGTGGTGGTGTGGAACATGCCCACGGCACAGTGTCGAAACCGCTACAACATCCACCTGGACCTGAGAGACTTTGATATCGTGGAGAACCGAGAGCAGCTCTTCCAGGGACAGGTGATGGATCTCAGTGGGTGAAGTACGGTGCCTCCAGTGGGACGTGATCATTTACTGCAAATTTACTATAAGTTGGCCACACTATATGTTTTAGATGGGCATAGCAGCACATTTGAAATTAATTTCCAGTATGTTTTTAGGAAATTGATAACACAATTATTTGTATTTTAAATGTATTCCCAATATTCTTGCTCCAAGACCGAAGCAAACAGTAAATGTGCCATAAAACCAAAACAACGGGCTAAAAGATGCTAAAATGTATTGTAGAGCTGCAGAATTTGGCAATAATCTTCTTTTGTTTTCTGTTTAAATTTTCCAGAAAATTACCATCTTCTACCGTGACCGCCTGGGACAGTATCCGTACATCTCCCGAGATGGCAGGAAGATGAATGGAGGGATACCGCAGCTTGGAGACCTCTCAGCTCACCTTGCCCTTGCAATGTCGCAGATGTCCACCTTGCTGCAACCAAACTTCAGCGGTTTAGCGGTTATCGACTGGGAAGAATGGCAGCCATTGTGGGAGAGAAACTTCGGAGACAAGATGGAGTACCGGAGGCTGTCCAAGATGCTAGTTAGACAGGAGAGACCCGATTTGTCAGAAATGGCCATAAAATCGTTGGCAAAGCAAAGGTTTGAGGAGAGCGCTCGGAAGTTCATGGAGGAGACGCTGCGGTTGATGATCAGAGAGCGTCCGAAGGGGCTCTGGGGCTTTTATGGTTTTCCTGCCTGCTTAAATGAGCATAAGAGACAGAGAGGTAGGACATAAAGACATAAAGTTTGAGTCTTAAAACTTAAGATAAAAACTAACTTTTTGTGTTTCTCGTGTGTGAACAGATAAACGCTACACAGGACACTGCCACAGGGGTACCAAAAGACAAAACAACCGGCTGTCCTGGCTCTGGTCTCAGTCCACCGCTCTCTATCCCAGCATCTACCTGCCAAAGAGGCTGGCAGGATCCACAAAGGCAGCTCTGATGGTCAGGTACAGATAACTGAGAAACATGAGGAAACGTGAAACTATTTAAAAAATAATAAAAACAGTCCACCAAACCTCTATGAAACTGAGGATAAAAATCATGTTATTCTTCTACAGTTTAAATATATGACCATTTCCGTCTCCTTCACTCAGACACAGACTGCTTGAGGCTTTGAGGGTAGCGTCACATTGGCGCCATGGCAACAGCACCAGTCATGCCACACCAGTTCTTCCATACGCCCGGCTAGCATTCACACGCACTCTCAAGTTTCTTAATAAGGTGGGTTTTGTTGCAGAAATGTACACACTCATACAAACACATACCAGTATATTGGCTATTTAGCATAGACACACATGTCATTCAAAAAAAGCTATTGTGAGTGTTTGCGTGTCTGCAGACAGACCTGATGCACACACTGGGGGAGAGTGCGGCGCTGGGAGCTGCTGGAGTGGTGCTGTGGGGAGAGCTGAAATTTGCCAAATCCGAGGTATGTAATGTTTGTGAGAGAGTTCTTTATGAGTGTGTGTGTTTTGGTGTGTAACCCTCTCCCCTCCTCCCACCCTCCAGCGTCAGTGCATCATTCTCAGAGACTACATACGCACTGTCTTGGGTCCCTTCACAAGGTCACTGAGGTCTGACACCCACCGCTGCAGCCTCCAACTTTGCCATGGCAATGGGCGCTGCGCTAGGCAGCACCCCACCTCTGGTCACATGCTCTCTGACCCTAATGAAGAAGTCAGTGGCAAACTTTTTCAGGACCACTTCATGTGTCAGTGCTACCCAGGGTGGACTGGACAGGAGTGTGAAGAGAAGAAGAAAGACGAAGAAGGACAGAATAACTCAAACGTTTCTTTCAAGGTGCCGTCAGTCAGCGTTCATGGAAGACCAAGTACATTTTCAGAGATGTGAGGCCTCCACATTATTAGACTTAATAGATTGACAGGTCCCTGTAGTAATGTCAAAATAAAAAAATGAATAAGTGCAAGAAGTGTCTTGTTTTCACTGCAGTGAACCGTATCATTTTGCAGCAAGAGTCGCAACAAAATTGCTGTAGCCTGCTCGCTTTAAAAGAAAACGTGATTCTTTGTGAAAATCTGTAAACAGAATGAGACAAGTACAACTTCTGACATAATTACTCAGTTTATGGACAGGTGAGCAACTTATTATACATTAAAATGCTAAAATTGATGGTTGAAGTCATCAACCTTTGCTTAATCTAACTTTTTAAAATCATGACAGAACAACAAGAATACAAACAGGCGAACAGATACATTCTTGTCTTTGTTGTTGCATTTATTGATTTGCATTTGTGATCAAAGGCCCTACTTTTTGTCAGTGCAGCACATTTTGACTTTGAGTTTGTCCGTGATTCCACCTGTTACTTTTTCAGTGATGCACAATGTTAAATATATGTATATTTAAGTATGCCGACAGGTACTCACACAACATGACAGGCAGCACAAAATAGACACAGTTGGTAGATTTTAAGTCTCACACTTTGACACAATGAAAAAAAAAAATTGAAGAACAATACTGAATAAGCATTTTACTTAAGACATCCAATGTGTATTATGCAATGTAATGTTATGACATAGACTGCCTCCGTTTATTTAATCTGACCAGTACTACTGCTTTAATGAGCGTGCCATAAATAAAGCAAAAACTGTCTCAAAAGTTCTTTTCACATAATGACTATGGCACATTTTGACAAAATGCTTCAAGGAAAATCCACAAAGAATCTCGTTTTTAATATTACAAGTGTATAAGTGTCTATGTATACATGTGCATATTTGTTTTTCTGTGCATAGCGTCCTCATGTCCCTCCTCTTATGGCTGTCAGGTTGTATCTCAGCGCTTGCAGTTCTTGGATCAGTAAGGACAACTCTGCGGCTGCAGCCTCTTTCTCCCTCATCGCCTCAGTCAGCATCCGGACTGCGCCGCCCTGCTGGACTGGAGGAGACACAGAAACAAAATCATATTGCCAGTTTGTCTATCATGGGTTTCACTAAGCAAGATTCCCTATTGTTAGATTTACAGAGATGTTTTTTTTAAATGTCTAATGATTATGTGGCATAGCATGAAGTATAAATATGAAGCAGAAATCACAAATAACATGACAACAACACATCATACATACATAGAAGAAATAGGAAATATCCAGGAAATATCAGGGGAAACAAATAAAAATGTGTGAATATAATATCTCACCTAAAAAGTAGAAGATGAGTAACACTGTTAGCAGAAGCAAAGTGATAATAGCACAGCCCATGGCATAGGCACGCGATGAACTGGGTGTCAACATGTCCTGTAGACGGCTCTGCCATTTACAGCTGGCTGGACGGCCTCTTTGATTGACAGCTGTCATGTCACATGTGTAGAGATTCCCATTTGGGGAGGGTGTGTAAGCAGGACGAGGAGGCCTCATCACTGAAATCATAAACAGCAGAGTCCATCGGTGTCAGTGCATGGTGGCTGTGTCCTGTGTGTGTGTGTGTGTGAGCTGTGTTTGAGGTGTGCGTATACCATCATGGTTGTGGCTTTGTAGTGTGTGTGTGTACCCTTGTGTCTGCGTCAGGGTGCGTGTGTACATTCATGGCTTTGTTTAGGGGGTGTGTGTATACAGTAGGCTGTATTCATGGTGTGTGTAACTTTGTGGCTGTGTCTATGGTACGTGTGTGTTTACCTTTGGCTGTGTGCAGGGTATGTGTGTGTACCTTTGTGGTTGTTTCATGATTTGTATATATTTGTGGCAATATTCATGGTGTATGTGTGTGTAGCTTTATGGCTGTGTTCATGGTGTGTGTGTGTACCTTTGGCTATGTGCAGGGTATGTGTGTGTACCCTTGTGGCTGTGTTCATGGTATGTGTGTGTACCTTGGCGGCTGTGTTCAGGGTGTGTGTACCTTTGTTGCTGTGTCTGGAGAATGTGTACCTTTGTGGCTGTATTCATGGTGTGTGTGTGTACCTTTGGCTATCTGAAGGGTATGTGTGTGTACCTTTGTGGCTGTGGTCATGGTATGTGTGTGTACCTTGGTGGCTGTGTTCAGGGTGTGTGTACCTTTGTTGCTGTGTCTGGAGTGTGAGTACCTTTGTGGCTGTGTTCATGGTGTGTTCGGTGGAGGTCGTTGATGGAGTCCACAGAATGGAGCTCGATCTCAGTGAGGTCTCTTTCACTGACCCTTTGGAACTGAGGTGTGGTCTGAGAAGGAGGCCTCGACATCTTGCCTTCTCTTGAGGGATGAACAGATAGTTAGACTGCCAGATGGCACAAGCGATCAACTAGTCAACACTTCCTTTCTATCCACAGTATATATACACACACAGTATTAGTTTCTAAAGGCCATTTGAGGCAACTTTTATTATAATTATCAATAATAATCAATCTACAAAGTATTTTCAGCAATAATTAGTTTAACAACAAGCCTTCACAGTAAAGAGAGGGACTGATTTCTCAAGAGCTGGCAGATTTTTATCATGTGATAATAGACAAACCGGCAAAAAGCACTTTCTGCCTAAGTACGTATCACTCGCTTCATAGGAAACGCTGCAGCAGCTACTGCTTTTGTCTGTGCTGTGCTGATTTACTTGCCTTACATTAGCAAATGGAATTGTTAGCTCTATTGGGTTTTTGTTTCATATAAATCGCTTTAAGTTGGTAATTAATAGACATGAGGATATGGTGGGTTGACTCTGGAAAGAGAAGAGAGAGGAAAAAAGGAATCAGGAGTAATAAATAGAGCAGTGAGTTGGCATGCATCATGCGAGAGGGCAAGAAAACAGATCATCTTGGTTTCTATTTGAAGACAAACAAACGGGTCATATGAATGGCTGATTTATCAGAGCTATTAATAGAGCTGGTTTCAAATCCATAAAGGCACAAAGTCTCTGGAATTTGAATCAGAGACCAAAGGACATGAAAGAACAGGCTCCCACTATTGACTGACTGAATGAATGAATGGATGATTAACTGTCTGACTACCTGATTGTACTCACAGTGCTGCCAGACCAGATCTGTTGTAATGGATAAAATAGATTTCCAACGTACCTTCTGACACCACGTGTGTCTGTTTCTTTGTTCTTGTCTAACTGTCGCTCTTCTTGTTCACCCAGTCTCTTCACATTCAGACACCCGATTGCCAAAACATGTGTCTGCACCCACAGGAGCAACAGAGTCTTACATCAAAGATCCATACAGGTCATCCACTGTGACAAAAGTAATCCAAGCGAGCTCAAATAAAATCCCAAAAAAGTAAATTTCAACAAAATCCTTGATGTATGAAAACAAAAGGGAACATCCAAGCTTTGCCTCAGGGTCCTACTCCTCCTTGTGAGCGTGTTTGTGTCACGGAACTAGGTAGGACGCCCCCTCATACCAAGTATGTTTGTGTGTGTCTATGTTCTGATTTAGCCCACCCTAACTGAGGGAGGTAGTGACATGGAGAGAGAGAGAGGGAGTCTTCACAGCCCTGTCACCCCCCCTCCCAAACATGCTCACACACACACCCAACCCTAAGCCTAAAATAGCAGCAGAGACATGGTGGTATTAATAGGTTCTCGGCCCAAAGGATGACTCAATGATCTGGGTGGTGGGCATGATGGGGTACATTGGGATAAACACAGGCACAAATACTCACATGGACAAATGTCATGGGGTGCACAGTCAGGTGGGCAACTTTATCTGACCGAAAACACCTCTTAAGTTTTCTGGAACTGGAAAATCAATGATGTTTTCTGAGTAACAGACATATGAGCATAATGGAGACTTATGATCTGATACCTGCTTTAATATTAAACCAGCACGCTGGTAAAGGACAAAACAGTTCTGCTTGCCCAGTGCAGCATGAAGCAAAACATGCTGCTTTCCAAAAATATAGTGTGTGACGATCCTGTTAGCTCAGCAATCTATAAGCACAGAACGTTTAACACCCTCCACTCACTCTTCCCTTTTGGTCCTCACTTTTTGAAGGCCAAAAAAGTGTGCAGTGTGCAAAATACTTGTGCTTCTTTATGTGAAATGAACAGTTGAGATGAATAAGTAATTGGTTTGTGTTTTGTCCTTGTTGACTCATTGAGAGCCACTGCCCTGAACAGCTAATGGGTGTAATAGTAGTCTGCTAAGACCAGCTGCCACATTCCCAGGCCTCCATCATGGGATGCCTCAATCCTTTTTCATATCAGCTTTAGTTTCCCTCCAGACTTCACAACCGTACATTAGGATCTATTTGGTATTGCTATTAATTAAACCTTTTTTTTTTTTTACCCGTTTGCGTGGCGGAGCTGGGGTTATCAGTGTTGTCTCATAGCAGTTCAAACCCCCAGCCGGCTGAGCCTGTGAGGAGTTTGCGTGTTCTCCCTCTGCCTGCGGGTATTCTGGCTTCCTTCCACAGTTCAAAGACAATAGGTTAACTGGTGACTCTAAATCACACCAATGGATACGAATGTGAGTAGATGTTTGTCACTATGTGTGAGCCCTGTGATGAGCTGGTGACTTTTCCGTGGTGTACCCCGCCTCTTGACCAGTGTCAGCTGGGATCAGCTCCAGCCAGTGACACTGATAAGGATAAGGTTATAAGGATAGATGGACTCCCAGAACACAGCATATGTGGTCCAGGTTAGGATTGGACCAAATGTGTAAACATGTTTTCTAAATTTGAATAAGCTAATAAGCCATGATTATGGGAACACATTAAAAGAGTTCAGCTTCCTGAACAAATGTAACAACAACAACAAACAAACTGTTTAATACTACTAAGGCTCTTTGCAGATGTGCAACCAATATCATCTGATATATGATCAGCCGATATGCCTCATATTATGTGTGGCTGGGACATTATGCCTAAAACCAAATTAATAATAATAATAATTCTGAGTTTGACATGATGAGGCACGGAGTAATAGCATCAACCAGTGAACACCTGCAGAGAAAATTGACTCATCAACTACATTTCCCACAAGCCTTTGCTCCTTCCTCCAATCGCTACCGCTTCGTTTGTTTTTGCCAGGAAAGCAGAAATTCCAGAGAGGGCTGTCCAAAGAGTTTAGTAACACAGCGGAAGTGTTAACCGTCAGGAGTGCGTGTGTGTGTGTGTGTGTGAGAGACTTCAGCGGGGACTCAGGTGGCATGATGTGGGCTCGGTTGATGGTCGGGGTCGGGGGTTCGGGGCTCGGGTTGCGGGCTTCCAGGGACGGTTTACTGCGGGTTGCAGGAGTTGGATGTACAGGCAAGCAGCAGCAGCAGAGACAGGCTTCAAGTGCAGAGGTATGTGGAGCTGCACGGTCAACTTCTGTCTACAAGTGATCCAAAGTGCTTTTGCATAACTTTTTAATGAAATAAACTTTTTTTCTTTGGACAGACATTATATCTTTGGTACAAAGTTGCATTTGCATTTTCCAATAACCTCACCCCTAAAGTTTTCATCTCTCATCTTATCAGTATAATATTCCAATAATACTTCGGTCTTACAGTATCTGTGGCCCTCTAGTGAGTTGCTATAGCCATGCTTATGCTTCATTCTTTTCATAAGAGATGACCGTGAAACTGAAATAATATTCTTTTTGAATAAATGTTTTATACTTATATGTGTTAATTGTCCTAGTAATACAAAATATAAATAATTTTTATGTTTCATGCCAGATTTTAGGCTAATCCCTGGATCATGAAATTGTGGTTGTAAAAATCCTATATGCTATATTTTGGCATTGTATATGAATCACTAGCTCTACTAATGATACTGCATATTGCAGTAATAACATTCAGCAGCAGTCAGTTCATGCAGGCATAATGTGCATCTGTCCCAGCAGACTGTCCCAGCCTCCCTCCCCCCCGGCCTACCTCACTTCACTGAGCTGCACAAGATGATTTTATTAAAACCACGAGTGACTGACTCTACAGTCCTGTCAGCACTGTCTTCATGTGTGACCTTACCCAGATTCATTGATTCAAATCAAAGGAGGTTATGAATGAAATAAGATGGCGGACATCAAGTTCATATCTGTGGGAACCTCGAAATTATTAATTCTCTTTTAAAGTATATGATTTAAAACAGGTAAAAAGATTTAAGTCCTAACCACGTGTCTCCTGATCTATTCTGTAGTAGTTCACTCAAGTGTGTGTGTGTGTGTGTGTGTGTGTGTGTGCACGCATATTTCAACCAGAACTATCACCTCAACTCTGTCCATTCAAATTAATAGTTGACTTTGGACTTTAACAGTTTAATAAAAAGCAATTGAGTCTTACGACACACTCTGTCCCATCATGCATTTCTGCTGCTGCGCTGATAAGCCCCCTTCACTGGTTGGTTCAAAGGTCAGAAGTTAGGGCAGAAAGAACACTCAGCCCTTTGACTGTGTGATAGCTCAGACAAGAAACTGTATATTCAACAAAGATGTCTTATAATGACTGTGGTATTTGCAGAACATACTGCATACTTACTTTAGTATATGCATCACATCATAGAAGTGGTTAGATTGTTGTTATTACACTGAAACAGACACCATATAACAATAAGAATATTTCAGCCATGGTTCTTCTATTTCCCGTGTTTCTATTTTTTGCACACTCAGTACAGTGTTTTACTTCCCCCAGGCTGCCTTGAAGAAGACTCCGCTGTTTGACTTCCACAGGGACCAAGGTGGAAAGATGGTGGACTTTGCAGGCTGGAGTATGCCTGTCCAGTACAAAGATAGCCACATCGTCTCACACATGCACACCAGAGAGCACTGCTCCATCTTTGACGTCAGCCACATGCTGCAGGTGAGATGAGGAAACAATTATACAGTATACATAGTGCACTCCTGAACACATAGACAAATACACATGTACAAACTCACTGTCATAGTAAAATGCTTTATCAATTAAAGGGCGTTAATTAGATGTGTTCTACAAACCTCCCATAAGAAGAGACTGCATTGCTATGTTCAAATACTTTCTTTTGTTTTTCTTTCAGACCAAAGTCCATGGCAAAGACAGGGTGAAGTTCATGGAGTCTCTTGTAGTAGCAGATATTGAAGACCTCAAGGACAACCAGGTGAGATGAAGGATTGTTTTCTGCTGAACCTGCAGTAACTTCTGTGTTCACTTATCGGAAGCAAGCTGTAAACAGCTGGATATTTACACATCCAGCAGATACAAGCAAAATGTGAAAAATGCAAAATATCTGAGCTGCAAATGTATAAAATGTGTTTACACACATTTTTAAAGTCCAGTTTCCCACCTTTTCTTTATTTAAAATAAATACTGGCTAATAAATTCACAGATAACGAGTTTTAAAAAAATCACCAAAGATCAACTAATCATCTCTTTCTCTCCTCTTCCTCACCATCAGGGGACATTGACCCTCTTCACCACCCAGAAAGGAGGGATTATTGATGACCTCATAGTGACAAAGACAGACCAGGGTTACCTCTACGTCGTTTCCAACGCTGGCTGCTCCGACAAGGACACGGCTCATATGAAGGTAAATAGAGACAGAGTGTATGTGTATGGAGTCTGATAGACTGATATAAAGTGTCTGATGTGTGTGTGTCTGTAGGACAGACTGGCAGAGTTCAAAGGTGCAGGTTTTGATGTGGATCTGGAGTTCCTTGATGAAGCACTGATTGCTCTGCAAGGTAAATTATTCTTCCTCTTCCTTTCTTCCTTTCCTCCACTCCCTGTTGTTCTTTCTTTTCTTCTCTTATGTTTTCTTTCCCTCCTTCCTCTTTTTTCCTCCCATATGTCAGTCCAAGCACATCATTCTTTACCTTTTTGTCTTTCTTTCATTCTTTCTTCCCTCCTTCATCCTACCTTCCTCTCTCCATCTCCTCTTTTCAGTATCACAGTTGCTTTCCTTGCTCTTGTTTTTGCCCTTGCCAAAATCTTGTCACTTCATGTTTGTATTTCACTCTTTCTTTCATCTTAGTAAATGAAGATCATTTTGTTGTGCTGTATGTTGTCAGGTCCATCCATGTCTCGGGTGCTCCAGGAGGGGCTGAAGGAAGACCTCAGTAAGCTGACCTTTATGACTTCCACCTTGGCCACTGTGTTTGGTATTCCTGGCTGCAGGGTCACCCGCTGTGGATACACTGGAGAGGACGGGGTGGAGGTCAGCGCTCTCTCTCTCTCTCTTTGCTTACTTCCTTTGCTCTTTTTCTGCTTTTTCTGGCAGTGACATTTGTAGATTTTTGCATGGCCTTGCACAACTTTCAGTGATAAGGTCTCATTTATGGTGTTTGTCACAGCATATTTTAAAAATTGGTTTTGACGTGGCCACAGAAAATATTAATTTCTGATTGGGTAGGAGGGTGAACATCTCCATTCGACAGTTTAACCTTAAAGTTTTAAATCTGTGTGCAAGATACACAACTTTGCGTGTGTTCACTGTTACTTTTGGATATCAGGACACCTACTCTTTTAATATTGCTTACTTACAATGGACAAGTGGCAAAAAAACAAGACTACAAGTCTACAGGCTAGATTCTCTTTGAGGCTGTATTAAGGCACAATGGGGCTTTGAAGGAAGTCTTGGATTTTCTTTGTGTCTGGTCGTTGAGTCAGGATTTACTTGCCCATGAATTAAGCGCATAATATCTTTAAACACACACAGTTGTATTACATTTTTTGTTCTAGTATTTTGCCACCTGAACATTTTTTCCTTTTGTTGTTAACATGGTGATATGTCTCTTGTTAACACTGTTAAACACAAACTCTGTTTGTGAGGAACCTGCTGCCAGATTCCAGGTTAATTGTTTACTACTTGGTTTTATCTTTTCTATTTTTTCTCTCTCTATCAGCCCACTCTGTTGGTGCTTTATAGATAGCAGCATGGATGTGGGTGCATCTCTCTCTGACAGAGTGAACGTGGAAGTTTACTTCTCTTTGTTTGCATTTTCTTTGCGTCAGTTCTAAGACCCACAAAATTAGTCTACACACTATGTAATTACTTGTTTTCCTCATCTGTTTAATACTTTTATATGTTTACTGGAAAACAAATGTGTTTTTTAATATTAAATGGTGAAAATATGCTGTTTCCAGTTGTTCATCATTTCCATAAAAACTCCTTGAATGGAGACCCAGCTCTACAATCTGTTTTCATTTCTGTGCCCCAGATCTCCGTTCCTCAGTCCAGAGTGGTGGAGCTGACGGAGAAACTGCTGGCTAACAGTGAGGTGAAGCTGGCTGGTCTTGGTGCCAGGGACAGTCTGCGTCTGGAGGCGGGGCTTTGTCTCTATGGAAATGACATAGATGAGACCACCACGCCTGTGGAAGCCACCCTAGTCTGGACCATTGGTAAGATTTTAGTGTTTCTGGAAAAGGCTTTGGTGGAATGTGTCATTTTAAGACAAGTCAGTCTTTCTCTCTATATCTGGACTCGTCAAGCTGAAAGTTAGATGAGAAGACTGACAGAGAGAGCTCACTAATTACCATGTTACAAAAATGACAATTTGCTGTCTTATGGAGGCTGCGATTCAGAATATATTTTTTTGGGACCAGTTGCCAGGCAACCAGCAGAGACCAGCCAAGAAATATTCTGGCATATCGCCCTAACTCTGGTTATTGTAAGAATTAAACAAATTATGTGTCATATGTTAAATCCTAAACTATCCTAAGTACCTAAGTAATGAACCTACAGAGAATTATCACCTCAGTGTGCTGCCCCGCTTGACTAAAGGACCTTCAGTTTAGCAGGTTTCAGCTCATTGTGTAGCTGTTCAGCCAACAACTTTATTGTTTTGGTTCACTCTCACATCTCATAATTTTTGGCTGCAGCAGCCAGCTGTTTTCAGTGTAAAAGCTCTAAAAAGTAACTGTACACATCTACTCAGCACCAAATAACAATCGGACACAGTTAGTGACCAGCTGGTGAACATTTTGTGGCTAAAGAGCCAGACATTTCCTTTAGGAGTTAGTTCATGTGGAGAATTTTGCTCATCAATGGTCAGCTTAGTCAGTGGAGAAAAAGTGCACGGGAGTCCAAGATGTCTTATGCTGAAATATTTATTGAAGCTTGGCCAAGGAGAATGGAGGATTTAGCAATACACTTGTCATGACATGATGCCGCCTCAGTTCTGAAGAATCTGTCCTCTCTGGCTTGTCTATATGCCCCCAGGACAGGATTGTTATCTGACTCTGTAGAGGCTATCTGTTGTGTCTAGGAAAGCCCTATCCTCTGACCTCAGCTACCATAATAGTGATCAGAGTGGCACCTGATTTCCTAAACTCAAACATGCAGCTGCTCTGTATCTCAAGGAGAAGAAGTCAGTGTCCTCATAACAATTTAAAATTTAATATTGACTCTACAGTGTCCTCAAGACATGTGTCAATCTCTCTGTGTAACTGCCCATATGTGACATGCTAGAAGATAAAATTCCCTCATATTCATAGAGTGCAAAAATGCAGCTAGAAGTGAATCAATACTGGACTTTCGCCAGGTGGCCAGAAACACCAAATAAATAAAATTTTACTTGAGACAGACGCTCGTGCATGCATTGCACCCTGAGAGTGAAATTGAAAAAAGTGAACTCAGAGTCTTTTCCCCTTTCCTCAAAAATTTCCTTTAGCGTACCTTTGCACCTTTACTCTTTACTGTTGAATTCAGGTGTAACGATGAGGATGTGTTATTGAGAAAGACCATTGTCATCAAACCTTAATTATTTTATGCATGTTGTTGTTTCTCTATACGTTAGCACTGAATATAGAGTACAACCTGTGCATTAACTCTATTACTCTGTTTTCTCTCACACAGGAAAGCGTCGACGTCAGAACAGGGATTTCCCTGGTGCTGACATCATCGTACCTCAGATCAAAGCCAAGACAGCCAGGAAGAGAGTCGGTCTGGTGTCCACCGGCCCCCCCGTCAGACAACACACACCCATACTTGGCCCTGATGGAAAGGTCATAGGTCAGAAAGCAAACACTGTGAACAGGAGAGACCTGACCTGTGGTTTACGATTTAATATTAAAGCAATATGTGAAAGATTTTTACATGCACTGTTGCCTGCCAGTGTCTTTTATGGTACTGCCACTTGAGGTCGCCAAAGTCAAATAGTCAAACACACAAAAGAAACTGATATATATTCAAGTATGCCATTCCAAGCATTTAGTGATTGAATGAATAAATGAAGTCAGACAGAGATTTCTCAGGAAAGACCTATTGTTTGCTTTGTTGTTTAGGTGAGGTGACCAGCGGCTGCCCCTCTCCCTGCCTGAAAAAGAACATCGCCATGGGTTACGTGGATGCTGCATTCGCTAAGAATGGAACAGCTATCCAGGTCGAGGTCAGGAAAAAAGCAGTGCCCGCCACCGTCAGCAAGATGCCCTTTGTCCCCACCAACTACTATTCTGGATAGGAGGGACACACACAATACACACACAAACATGCACATACATACACTCACACTGGATCATTCCTCCACTCTGTCCCATATTGACCAATGCTGCCCCCATCTGTTTACGTCCAGCAATGCAACACTCGTAACACTGCGAATCTCCATTGGTGAGTCCTTTTAAATGCATTAAATGCATCATAGTTTTATTTGAGACACAATAGCAAAGTGTACAGTAAACTGACATGTGGTTCGAGGACAACAGGACATAATGCTTTGAGCGGGACATTTTAGACAGCAGCTGTCAGTATTCTACCTGTGTTTTTTTAAGCAACACAGCATCCAGTCACATGGTTTCACTTGTGTATGTGTGCGCATGAAATAAATAACAAGCAGTATTCTTGAGTTTGAGTATGTATGTATGATGGTATGGGCCTAGATACTCTGTTAACACATTTCACAGACCAAGTTCTGTTTTCTCTTTTTCTATTTTAGCAAGTTGAATTAGATTTACTGCACTTTCAGTAAGAGCACTGTAAGAAAACTGGGGATGTGTGGGTCCATTAAACGTTTAATTAAGTCGTAGAACTAGGTTTAATTAGGTTTTGCTAATGAAACGTGACTGCATGTACGTTGTCACTGCTGGACCAAAAAAAAGACATTCCAAAACTTTCTCCTGATGTTAAATCACTGCATGTTTTTTTCTTCTTTCAAATACCACAGAGCCAAACTTCTATTCGTATAATTGTTAGTAGTAAACAGCCTAATCAAGGGAGGTCAAACAGGGCCAGCTCACAATCCAACACAAAAGTCCGACCTGAAATATGTCAACACAAATCTACCAGTTCATTTTATCAAATTGACATTCTTGAGTTAATTGCCAGATTTTTTTCATCAAGTTCTTGCTTGGAGGGATTTTGAGGAAGTTCTGGTTTGCTCTTTTGATTAATAACAACCTGATCTCCACATCAGATAAAACTTGACTACACTGCTGTTTTTCAGACTGTTTATAATATAATAATATGATGAACCTGAAGGAAAAATTTATACCACATGAGGTACAATGATAACCTAACTTGAAAAGATGTTATTTGTCATTATGTGTGTTCTGTCTGGCAACTAATGAAATGTAATTTTTGTATTAAACTAAGAAATAATCTTTCTGTGGAGCTCTGAATGTCTTATTTGATGAAAATACTACTTAATGTAGAAATAATACTACTGATTTATAGGTTGTCAGTTTTTGTCAACACTTGTGCATCACTGTGGATTTCAACTTGACTGAATTTCCTTGTAAACATTTTAAATAACATTGTTTATTTGATTAGAAAATATATTCTCTTTATTAAAGACAATTTGCTTTTCATTTTTCCATGACTCGTGACATGTCTTTTCACATAACTGTGTGGCTGTGGCTGTGTGGCTTTTAAAGAACGGTTGGAGTGGTCCTAAAATCAGACTTTTTACCAAAAGTCTAATTGTGGCACATACCATATGTACAATGTCTGTTTGAAAGCATTTGATTTTTGAAGTATAAACTAGAATACAGATATTAAAGTTATTATATAATAATTAATCACAAATGTGTTAAGTTTGAGAATTCACTACTTTAGTTTTAATGTAAATTTCATCAGACTGCGAGTCTTGACTGTATTTCATTACCAAACAACTGACACAAATTTCCCTTAGAGTTAATTTAATCACAGAAGTCACACTAAAGTCTAAAAACAGTTGTTTCATTCATGAGATCTGGGGTTTGTTGTTTTAGACATACCGGAAACGGGGGATGCTAGCAGAACTAACCTGGCAACCCCGCTGCCGGTCTGTTCAGTAGTTACTGAGAGGAAGATGGTGGACTTGATGATAGCAGCGTGCTCAAAACTCCGTCCCAAACACTTTGGCAAATACTTAATATCTCAACCTGGTATTAGATATAGATTACCCGGGGACAATCATAGATAATACATCCTGAAAACCGTTGAGGAAAGTGACTTTTCCGCCACCGGACAACTCTTTATTCCAAGACTGAAGAAAGCGGGGAGTTGCGGAGCGTGGTGGTGGTTGGTGGTGCTGGTAAAGGGCGCTAGCCAACGTTAGCCAAAGTGTCAACAAAACGCGTGGAAAGAAGGTGGAATTGTGGGAGCTTTTTTTTCAAACCACGGAGACCAATCAACCCTGTGCTGCTGCTGCCGCTGCCTTCACACCAGCTGTCAAACCTGCGAGGAGAAGACTTTGACAGTTGGACTGGAAAACAGGCTAACTTTAGCTGGCTAACCTGAGCTAGCTTTGTTGTGAACTGTGGATCAAAATGCCTCGGAGTAAAAAGGGGAAACGTGGCTCCAGCAAGCCGGGTAAGTAGCACTATAGCAGCCATGCTAATTCACCATTCAGCTTCTGACAAGAGACCAGCCGTAATGTTATGACTGGATTAAAACAGTTTGACCGCCACACCTAAGCCAGAGTAAGTGTTAGCAGTTTGGGAGCTTGTTGCTCCTCTAACTTTAGCTACCTGACATGCACACTGTTACACTCTCTGCCATATACAGCCATGTGGCTTATAATTAGTGCACGTGACACTTCACTCACTTAAACGACTTTATATACGTGTAAAATCACTGAAGAAAGATTTAAGCTAACACTCGTGATGACGCCGGCTTACTAGAGCTGCACTTGTTGGGGTTTAAGTTGACCACATGTTATTTTTTAGCTGCAACGCCATGCCACTAAATACATGTAGGTGAAAACCGTGAAGACGAACAGCCAAGTGCAACAAGTGCAACAGGGTCTGTCAGTGCATGTACACATGCACATTTATGTTGCTGTACACAGCTACACGTTTTTCCAACAGTAGTGCTGAGGACCGTGCATGTGCCTGTGAGGGTGTTACAGCCCGCTCACGTTTTATGGAGTGATGTCATCTGGGAAGCACACACGTGCCAGCACACATACACACATTGTTGTTGTATGTGTGGATTTGTACTGAAGGTTAAAGAGAGAGGGACATGAAGGAATGCATTAACAGGTGGTGTTTTCAGTATATTTGCTAATCTTGATACTTTAATGTAAAGTAGCTTCTAGTTTTTGTATTTTGCATTGCAAAGTGAATTTGGGGGATGGAAACTTATGACGATGTCTTCTCCATCATGGTCATTACTGCATCCTTCCCTATCTTTTCATTCATTCATACGTCACTCTGCCATTCTTCCTCCAATCTATACACCCTTTATTTCGTCCCTCCGTACATACGTCATCTGCAGGGTCTCTTCGTCAGGAGGTTCTTCAGCTGCAGCTGTCGGCTAAAGCCTCGCTGAAAGGTAACTCTTCTGAGCCTTGACCTCAGCTTCGTGTCCTGCTCAAGGCTTGTCAAGAAGCTCTTGAACCTCACTGCGACGCATGCAGCAAACCCAGCAGCCACTCTCAAACTAAATACAATTATTTTTTTATCTTTATTTTACAGCTGCACTGAAAAGTCTTAACTCTTCCTCCTCACACATTACCTGCCCAGGCTGCACTGCATACTGTATTGACTGATTGACTGGCTGACTTCACCACAGCCTCTTTAATGTCTTAGTTTCTTCAGCCCTCATGCATGTCACGCTTGAACACCACGAGTTAACGCTCCACCTCCAATCCTGAAATTGATGGCTGACATCACATGACTACAAAGGAAGTTTATTCACACCTGATCCCATCCACCCAGCCTTTGCACTTACAAGTGGCTGCTAACATCTACTCTTGCTTCATCACCGTTGTACTTTGCCTAAGTCTGAGTGTGCTCCTCATACCATCAGCCTGATTTTCTTATCTGCACTGACATCATGCAGGCAGTCATCGCTTCCTGGAGTGACTTTGTCCTCTTCCTCTTATGACATTACAAACACATATGCATGTCAGTGTAACACTCTTGACACTGTTTAAAACATGACACTGCATGATACACCGAGGAGCCAGTTTGTAATTATGTCATCATTACTCTTCGTGGCTTTCCCGTGCCACAACGCCTTACGTTTATTTATTCTAAACATGTTATGGTTCATTGATTGGTTCTGCAACTTTCCACAAATCTCTACGTACAGCAAACCTCTCTGATGAATCTGATGTCACATCTCGGAAGTTATAGTCAGGCAACAAGTTCCTCTGTTGCTCGACCTTTGTTTCCGCAGAGAAACACCCTGCTTTTCAAAGTAAATGCTTTCTTACACAACATCTCCTGCAGGTTTATTTATGAAGGTATTTTATTTTCAGGACCTGGATTTATTCCGAGACCTGTTGAAGGAGTTGTTGCAATGGGAGTTGTAGTTTTAGAGGGCTCTTAATTGGATCTTTAGAGGACTAAAGAAGCCAGACAATGTTCACATTTGGAGGATCAAAACAGAGAATTTTTACACTTTTCCTTAAAATATGACTCAAAACAATTAATCTGTTATCAGAATAGTTGGAGATTAATTCAGTAGTTCACAGTTGATAAATTATCTAATCATTGCTGCTGTAGCTAATTTAGTTTTGCGTTTAAAGCTTGTACTATCGGTCTCAAAGCAGCCCCACCCTGTTGGCTCGGAGTTCTGATTCGTCCGTAAGCGGAGCCTCTTCTTCAGGGCTGGACTGACTGCAGGAGCAGAGGGAGAGATTGTGGAGCGGAGACGACACGTGAGTCGTGGCAGGGAGCTCACACTTACCATAAATGAGCTGTGTGTGGGCAGGTCTGCGTGGGAAGGTGTGTAGCTGTGTGTTTCTGTTTGTGTGTGTGTGTGTGTGTGTGTGTGTGTGTGTGTGTGTGTGTGTGTGTGTGTGTGTGTTTGGTTACAGGAGAGTAGCTTGTGGCCGGGGGTTCAAGGATGATGACTGGGAAATAAATGACTGATACAGGCTCGCAGGGCGTGTTGTCTCTGCTGTGAAGCCTGCAGGCTGTTCTGTCAGAGAAATCAGATTATTAGATGGAAAAAAGCAGGCTGCGTTCAGGTTTATCTTGTAAGGATTAAAAGCTGTGTGAGGTTATCGCACAATCGAATGAATTAACCTCTAAACAACTGAATTTCATTTATACATGCTAGCACAGAAGAATTCTTTTACCACTGCAGCAATTAAAAAAAAAAAAAAGAAGTTATAAAAGATGATCAGATTTTGAAGCTATTTCCTGTGCTTGCTTTCATGCACGATTATTTTCTATTACAGCTCTAAGATAGCTGAAAATCTGATTTGAAAAAAATGCGACTGCAGATGTTTCTGCCTTGAGTGGCTTGATTTTTATACAAAGTCTTTCGATCAGCCAGATGTCAGCTGTTTCCCCAGAAACTGCAACTTTTCTCATTTCCAAGTACGACCAGAGACTTAACTTTGTATGGCCAGTTCAGCACTGCAAGCACCTACACGCCTAGTTTTACAACTGACTGTGTAATATACCGACATGTGTGAAAAGGTAGCTGTTAATTGTTAGTCATTATTAGAGCACAGGTTTTATTATTAAAGTGTAATTGCAGCACATAATTGAGCTGAATGATTCAGCTCAGCTGTAAAATATTAGACCAGCAGCGGGGAACAGTAAGACGTGAATAGTTAAAGCTACAATGGCCGAACAAACATTAGGTGTAATAAATGGTACTGCTGCTGTCAACATTTTGTCACGCAGTAGCATTTTCAGATGAATAGCGATCCTTTATATGACAGTCTGGTACACAGTGGCATGTTTGACAACCACAGCATAAATTCAGCAGCATGTGGCTGAAGATAACTTCCACCCTGAATGCTTCACTCCGTCAGTGTAAAGAAAAGGCAGAACAGCAGATCAGACAACGACGACTCCACAGTTGGTTTTGCTTAAATCAAATGGCTGAACTTTAGCCCAGTTCACTCAGTTTACACATGCTGAGCTCACATGTATGGATCCAATTACTCATTCAGCTAAATTTGAATTCCTCCCTGGAATTTTCTTATCTGAGCTCAGGTGGAAGCCTGAATGCTATCTGTTCATGTGTTGCTAGAGTTGCCATATTTACTGTACAATGCAGGCGTTGTAGCTTGTAGGGCGGGATGAATAGAACGTGCTACTGCTGCAGGTCGTCTGCATTCAAAAGTTTTCATTGAGAAAGTAACCGCTTCCACGTTGCATCGCTGCAACAATGACAGCGACCTCTGGATTACCTCGACTGTCCTGGTTGACCTGAACATGAAGTGTGACCGTTCTGGATCGTACACACCGACTGACTGACTGACTGAATGAATGTATAAATGAATGGCCTCTCTGGTTTCCAGTAATCCCACCAACAGTAGAAAGTCCTGAGCCAGCAGGACGAGAGAGAGTTAGCTTAGCTTAGCTTGCCCGGCTCTTATCCCCTGTTCTGTTTTAGGCACCGTGTAACAAAACTGTCCCACTCCGTCTCACACACACAGTGAAGAGCTTTGTTAAAAAATTAACACACTACTTAACTAATTACCATGTCAGTACTAATAAAAACATTATAGATGACAGAGAATAGTAAAGTCCTCCCATAACCTGATATGTCATTATTTAAGAGGACATCAGCTGATATGTGAGTGAGATTGATAATCAGACATGAAGGTGGTATATTGGAGATTGAGTGTGTCCGTATGAACTCTGCTGGTGTAAAGTTACTGACAAAAAAAGACAGCTGAGCTGAGTAGGCCTAGTCAGCTTCCTTAAACTTGCTTATTAGTCAGTGCTGGGGAATGGCCTCCAGCCAGATCCTGGTTAAATTGGGATGATTCCTATTAGCATTTTTATTTCTCTCCCAGTTAACCAGCTGCCTCTTATTCTGAGGCTATTAAACTATTTTAGAGAGATCGCAACTGGCTCGATTTACAAAAGAATTTAAGTTTCCCCTATCTCCAGAAAAGTTGTTGCCCAACAACACTGCAGCTTCTTGTTTGGAAAATTTATTTTTGACCTAGTGTTGCTCATTATTTCCTGTTCCTACAAGCTTTTTTTGTACTCTGTCACTGACTGCATAACTACTGGTAGTGAGCTTGTCAGTCCTCACCATACCTGTCATAATCGAGATGCTTGGCATCGCCTGGATCCGTTCATTTTAAGTCACCTTTCACACAGTAGCAGCCGTGCAGCGGAACATGGCTGCCACTGAAAACAGCCTTGTGTTTGTCAATGTGCATTTGCTCTCGTGACATAATCTAAAGAGACACTGAAGTTTGAGTTTTCAGTTGAATCGGTATTAATGTAAAAGTTGCACACCTCTTGCTCTCTGTTCCCCCTCCATCATCATGTCCCTCCATCGTCTTACTGTTTCCCCGTCTGCCTTTTTTTTTTTTTTTTCTATCTCTAGGTTTAAAAAATGGTGTAAAAGGAGAGTCGGGTGCCAGCGACGATGAGCTGACGTCTGATGTTCTCAGCCACTACAGCAGTGCCAGCGAAACGACCTCCGTGCTGGAAGAAGGCACAGGTTTGTACTTAAATGCAGATAATGCATACACACGCTTCTCAGGATCATAGTTACTTTGGATAACAGCCAAAGTACTGCTTACATACACCTTTAGCAACTTTTTTTTGCGGTGTTACTTGATATTTTCCCCCTAAACTGAAACATTAAACGTGTGTGTGTGTGTGTGTGTGTGTGTGTGTGTGTGTGTGTGTGTGTGTGTGTGTGTGTGTGTGTGTGTGTGTGTGTGTTTGTGTGTGTGTGTGTTGATTGGCCAAACACAGGAGGGGAGCAGGTGGATGAGCAGACTGCACAGGAGGAAACAGAAGACAAACTCAAGCAGTGTATAGACAACCTGATGGATAAGAGGTGAGGTTATTATTGTTTTATTATTGTTTTGTTCTTTTGCTGTCGTCCATTCATTATCAATAATGAACACAGGACATGTGAGTAATATACAGGAAAGCAAATGCTTTGTGCAACACCAGGTCGTGGGAGATATTGCAGGAAGTGACATTTAAAAAAAAAAAGCCTTAACCTTATTTTCTCTCTTTCTCTCTCAGTGCTAAGACACGTCTAGCAGGTCTCGAGTCGTTGCGACAGGCCTTCTCCTCAAGACTGCTGTACGACTTCTTGACAGAGAGACGCCTCACCGTCAGCGACTGCCTGGAAAGGAGCCTTAAAAAAGGTAAGCTGATGTCCAAGTGTTGCCTTCCTTCAAGCACTTGTGCAGAAAACACGCAGTCCTGTCAACAACAAGTCAACAACAGCTGCAGTTACTGATGGTACGCAGACAAATAGTAACTATGGTTTGTCTTCAGGCAGTGGAGAGGAGCAGGCAGCAGCAGCCACGGTCTTCTCCCTGCTCTGTATCCAGCTGGGGGGTGGCGATGAGGCAGAGGAGGGTTTCAAGATGCTTCGCCCAATCCTCACCGCCATTCTGATTGACAACAGCGCCAGCATAGCAGCCCGCCAGAGTGTGAGTAATGCCATAAACCCACTCAGATATTGTGCAAAACCTACACATGAAATGCATATGCTTTTATGTCGGGACATGTATAAATGCTGGATGAAAATGAACAACATGAAAGGAAAAGCTCCTTAAACATATGATATTGTCAGCTTGTGATTTTGAGCAGATGAGGTTTTAAGGTGGACTGTCTCTGCCTGTCGAAGTGTTGTAACGCCCTTTGCTGCTGTTTTCAGCAAACTGTGTCAATTTTGGAAACAAACAGAAGACCCAGAAACACAACACTAGTGTTTAGGGGACTCTTGAGGATCACTCTCACAGGGTGACAATAATAGCAGCCGTTTTGGACTTGCAGGGTTTGGAATAGTCATTTAACAGTTGCCCAGCACAAAACCAAGTTATTCACACACCAAGACAGAATCCTAATAACATCACATTAGGATCATAGTTGCAATTATCTCATCAGTTTTGAAACCTGAAGATTGCATCAGGGGAATCACAGCTTCACTTTACAGCTTGAATTTTCTTGCATCTGTCTTCATCAGTGTGCCAGAGCTTTGGGGATGTGCTGTTACGTCTCTGCTGCTGAAGACGGAGAGGTGAGAACAGCTTGATCTCAATGACTGAATCCATCATCAAATCATGCAGGGGATTAGAATATAATATTAGCAGATAGTTTGACTGTTGGTAGTTCAGAGGTTTCAGTTTACCATTTATTACCTTCACACCTAATGTATGAACCAAAATATATCAAGCAACACAAGCCTTCCCACGTATAATTGTATCAAATGTTTTCTTATTATCTGTTGGTATCCAGGATGTTTATCTTCATTTCATTTCTCTCTCTCTCTCTTTTTCCCCTTAACATCATCACTGAACCCTCCCAGGACTTGATCAAGTCATTGGCCCTTCTGGAGAGCGTGTTCATGTCTTCCTACCCTAACAGAGAGGGAACACTGCCCACACCCAAACCCGGCACTTCAGGCCTCCACACCGCCGCCCTGCAGGCCTGGTCGCTGCTGGTCACCCTCTGTCCTGCTTCTAGATTGACTGTGCTGCTCGACCTGTGAGTGAGACAAACTAAAATGAAAGTTAAAGATCTAACCAGTAACCAGTAATAAGAGTAATTCTCATGTCACCTGTCCCTGTAGTCACCTTCCCAAACTCCAGGCATGTCTTGAGAGCAGTGATGTCAACTATAGGATTGCGGTGGGAGAGACCATCGCCCTGCTGGTGGAGCTGGGGCGGGATATAGATGAGGTAAACACACACACACATACGGACAACTGTGTACCTTAAGGAACACACACACAAATTCTGCCCATACTTTCTTTACTATTACACCCACATCTCCGGTTTTCTTGTTTTAATGTTGTTCTGGTTTTCATATTTGCCGTATGTGCTATAATTCTGTCGCTGGCGTGTGCAGGGATTCGAGGTGGATGACAGTGAGAGTTTGTGTCAGTGTCTGAAGAGTTTAGCCACAGATGGCAACAAGCACCGAGCCAAGAACGACAGGCGGAAACAACGCTCCATCTTCAGGGAGGTGCTACATTACATAGAGGTATGTTTTATAGCTCTGATGATAATATTTGTTATTAATAGTGCCTCTTAGAAGTGAGAACATCGCTGCGAAAGGTTTATTCTTGTTCCCCTCTTTGACTTTGTCATGTCCCCTTTCTTCTCCCTCAGAACGAAGACTTCACAGAGGAGAAGATCAGATTTGGAGTAGAGGGCGTTTACATCGACAGCTGGATGAGGAGAAGAATCTATGATGCCTTCAAAGAGATCATGGAGTCCGGCGTCCGACATCATCTACAGGTTGGAAAACACACTGAAGCCAGCAGTATATTTCGAATGTGTTCGCACAGCTAATTTTCCATCACTTGCACCTGGTCAACAGCGTCATGTGACTGCTTTTGAGCCACGGATGTTTTCTGCTACTACCATAGAGTGATACTTGTTTTAGTTTTTATCTCTTCTGTTCTGGTATGGACGAGGTCAGTTGGACGTGTGTGTTAATTGTAGTGTGTGTTTTTGTTTTTGGTGCAGTTCAACCCACTACTGAGAGACATCTTTGGCCTTGGCCCTCCACTCATCCTGGACGCTACAGTCAAAGGCAACAAGATCTCTCGATTTGAGAAGGTAACAGCTGCTCTCCTGTCCTTGAATTGGAGTGTACAATTCCATTTTTCAATATTTTTCTACTCATCCTGCATTCATGCTGCTGCACGGGAAGTTCAGCTACAAGATATAAAAAAAAGTCATCCTGTGTGATTACAGCCTGAGAAATATAAATATTCTTGCATTCATCTCTTTATCTTTTCTGTTCAACAGCATCTCTTCAACTCAGCTGCCTTCAAGGCCAGGACTAAACAGAGGAACAAAGTCAGGGACAAACGGGCCGACGTCATGTAAGAGAAGGGCGAGGATGGAGTGAACATCCGAGTAAGCGAGGAACTCCCCGAGCTGCATTGAGACTGATACAAAATGATGCCTTCAGCTGTCAGACAAACAAAGACTCGACAAACTCTAAACAGGGCTTTTTCACTCTTGCAAATTATAATCTCCAGATATTCAAGATGGCATTGACAACATTTACACTTAGCTCCCACAGTCGAAGGTAACCTCGCTGAGGAATAGTTTTACTGCTCCTCATAGCAGGCTCGTGCTTTTCACTCATTTTTGCATTAAAGTGGAAACCAACCGTACGATGCTAAACCTCTTTTATGTGGGATTAAAACGATTACGCAGGAGAGTAAATTTTCTGCTACACAAGAAATATGATGTCTTTTATCCATTTTATCAAGAACATACAGAAAGTAAAGTATTAAGTCTGTTTTGATTGTAGGATCCAGATATTTTTAAACCTTTATGGAGATCAGTGAAAGCCTTCCATGAAACCCCTTTTTGGTGCTGATGGGTATTGTTTTTGATACTCCTCTTGAACTGCTGCTCTGTGGGTTGACAGTCAAATCCAGTCTTTTTTAAAATCCTAATTTCAGTATCCACATGATGCCACTCTTCCAGGAATGTAACCAGTCCTGATTAATCTCTGAAGTTTAATGTTCAAGCATCCGTTTCTATAAAAAACAACAAGAAAAGCAAAAATAGAGCCATGGAAATATTCTGTAAACTCTCCTCTACTCTGGACCCCCCATGATTCCTCGTTGTTCCCCTCAGTCGTCCTCTGTTTCTACACCCAGAGTGGCTCCTTCAGCTGCCAAACTAGAAACTGACTTTACAAAACAATGCAAGCTAAAAGAAAATGTGTGTGGTGTTTTGCGTGAGTGTGTTTCATTTGAATTTTTATTTAACATCATGAATTAAAACACCACATAAACAAGAAGATGCCTGATTAAAATAAGAAAACAAAGAGTTAATATTGTCATCTTTGTATTACAACTTTTTTGAGAGGAAAAATACGTTTTAACCTTTTCTGGTGGATAATTGTATTTGACTTTCTAATTTATTAAAACAGCAGTACTGTGTGATTTTTAAGGAATTTAAAAATGCTAAGAACTGTTTACAGACACAATTATGGGATGATGATGATGACAAGAAGAATTTCTATTTTTTTTTCATGTATATTTTTAATGTGGGTTGGTGGGTCACACAATCTATCCATGTGTATGTACTGCAGATCGACTGTACATAGGGATTTATGGAAAGATGTGTACTTGAATCATTAGATATTTTTGAATGACTTTCCCTATGATGAGAAACCAATACATACAGGCCACTAACCAGAGCTGCTGATCAGAAGAGTTTGGTGTTGGTAACGGTGGTCAGGTTGGCATCTAAAATTCAGTCAACACTTTTACTGTTTTATTGATTATAATGAATTAAAGCACATTTGACAGCTGTGTAAATTTCAGTAACTTGGTAAAAACGTCTCATCAGCTTTCACGTTTTCCTGCCGCCTCCCATATTACAACCTCACCAAACGGTGTTATCAGTGGTTCTGGTGCTGCAGCACATAGACGAACGATGGATCAAATATAATAAAGATTATTTGAGCACTTTTTTTTGTCTCTTTTGTAATCTCCAAAAAGTTTGTTCTTAATGATGCACAGTCATTGTTTCTGTCCTGGAAAGACTAGATATGGGGAAAAAGGGAATGCTGAAGATATAAGTTAATGTGGGGTAGAAAGTAATCAGATTACTACAATGATAAGCTTCAGTCAATGTTAGCCTGAGGCAAAGACGTGACAGACTTTAGTCTGGACTGTCTTTGCTTTTATTTTTCCCTTTTTAAAAAAAAAAAAAAAAATTAAATTTTAAAAGGTGAAAGGATAAATTATTATTATTCCATAAAACACATTGACATCCATTTTATTCAGTTACAGCTTATTGGTTCTTCTCTGCCACAGTTAATTTAAATATAACTAATAACTTAAGACCCCCTCCAAGAGAAGTCAGACAGGTTTTCTTTTTTCATACATGATTTAACGTAGAAACCATGGTTAATAATTAATAAATGTCATCAGTAGTAACAAATGTTTACAACTAAAATCACGTTATCAAACTGTGCGGTCCTTTTCTGCCCCCTTGCGGTCACATTCTTCCACTACACCCCTCCACACTGAACCAAAGTGGTATCGCCCTCATGAATCCAACATGGACGCCCTGATTCAGCTAAAATCATTGTTGTGAACTTTTGAATGAGCCGTAAAGTGTTGAATCAACACTGAATAGCTTCAGATAGAGGCTGTTCAACCATTGGCAGACTAATGTGGATGAATTAATGGACGGAGCCGAGCCTGACGACTGTTTTAATCCTCCGAGCGGGTTGACATCCGTGTCTGGTGCATAAGTCAGCGCCTGAATCTGAGCTGCTGCTGGTGTTCACCGTGCAAGTTTGTGACATATTGGTGACTCACATGTGAGCTCTGCGCGTGTGTATTTATGGAAGAAGACACACAGATGGATCTCGGACAAATCAACGGGGTGTACGGAGAGGTCGGCGGCCTCCCCACGCCTGTCTCTGCCTATGTGAGTGAGGAGCAGCTCCCAGAGCTCCGGATATACACTGTGTCTGCAGGTGAGCTGCTGGAGACAGTCTCTCTTACACACACAACTGTTTACACACACGTGCACAAGCCTTAACATCACTGCATACATCTGAAACTCTACAAGATGAGTTGGGAAATGATCAGCAGTGATATAAGGGGCTAAAATGGTGGTATACTCCTTTAAACAGAGAGGATCATGGGGGTTTTAGGGCGTTTTCTGGCAGCTGGAAATTGTGCTGTTAAAGCTATGCCATAATAAACTGAAGAAATCAATAAAACATAGATAAACAGGACGTTAAGCTCCCAATGAGGTTAATACCAGTCTGTAGGTAGGAAAATAACTCATTTTAATAGAGTGTAAGCTCAGAGTCTGCAAAGTTCTTTGATATCAAGTTGAATGGCAGTTTGCACAACAAAGCAGATATTGTTAAGATGAAAAAACTAAAAATAGTTCATCAGGCTGTTTATATATGTGTAAATTTCTTGATATGTCCATGTGAAACAGAAAGTCGATCAGACTTTTATTTGTATAGCACTTTTCATACAAATAAAATGTAACACAAAGTGCTTCACACATTAACCCCCCAAATCTCCACCTCACTCCATTAAAAAGCAAAAGCACGACACAAACTGAGGAAGTGCCATCTCATCATCATCAACACTGGAGGCAGGTTAAAAATGAACAAATATTCAAATTAGATAAAGAATAATACAAAATAAATAAAATAAAAGCCATTAAAATGTATAAATAGTTAGATAAAAGCATAATAAAATAGATAGATAGCCAAAAATAAAGGTTAAGATATATAAATAAATAAAAGTGAAAATGATGTAACAGATTAAAATATATAAACAGCAAAGTGTATAAATATAGTTCAAGTAAAAGCCAGATTAAAATGAGTCTTAAGTTTGCTCTTAAAAATATGAACATGAATTAACCTGAATCGGCAGGTAAACAATGCAGGAAAAGAAGAAAGATCTAGCATGACAACACAAAATGACATTCAGCTATTCTTTGAATTTTGTTACAGCCAGCTGGTCAAAGTCACTCTGGGAGTGACACCAGTGATCGTGTCTTAAGGGTTTAAAAAGATTTACGGAGTAAAACCATCTGTTTGTCTCATGTGGGCTGAGGAGGGGCACGCATGTCATTCAGGAAGCTGTTTAAACTTTAAATAACATAATACATTATATAATGTGATGACATGAGAATTTTTGCAATCATCCTTAAAGAGTTGTCATAATGATATGAAGCAAGATATTTTAAAAATAGAACAATAAACATTTAAATCAAAGATGACAGCATAACAACAAATTTAAGTAAACCATTCTGGATGTTTTATTATTCATAACAATAATTTTCAGCAATTTCCTTTTGCATATCTGCCAACATGTACGCCAAAAATAACCGAGCGTCTCTTTATTTAACTAAACTTCTGTGTCCACATCCAGAGTGGAGTCAGCGCGACCCGGTCCGAGGCTCCAGACTTCATTTTTCACAGCAGTGGACTGTGATCGCAGACAGCAACAACCACAAGAGCATCAAGACTGTCCTCCCACCAGGACCCTGTGTACATGTGTGCGCAGAGTGAGTGCACACACACACACACACACACACACACACACACACACACACACACACACACACACACACACACACACACACAGGTGTAACAGACTGTTAAACTTTTAACCAGAGAGGGCAGTGAAACATGAATTTTCAGCCTGAAGTTGAGTTTCACTTTAACCAAGAGCTTTTCTTTTGCTCCCACTCTTCAGGTTACTGAGTGCGCTCTCTCCCATCCGAGGACTGAGGGCCTTGATCAGAGAAACATGTGGCCACCAGCTTCTCGAGGTAAGAAAAACACACTGCAGTATCCTCTGTAAGATCAATATTTGAACATTTTGACAGACTGTTGTTCTCTATGGTTCAGATATGGGACCATTATGGCCTCAGGAAATGCCTCAACCTGACAGCTCTCGACAAACACGGCAGAGTGTACGACGACGGTAAGACACGTTTCACATCCTTACACTGACTTACATCAACCTATATAGTGTTTTCAACATTGGCAGGTTATTGCGTTCATGTTCATGTATTTGTGTGTGTGCGTGTGTTTCCAGCCCAGTTTGGCTGTCTGTCATGGTCGGACTGTGAGAACAGACTGCTGTACGTAGCTGAGAAGAACAAGTTCATGGAAACAAATGATGGGGAATCTTTATGTGGGAAGGTATTACACACACACATACGCACACTTACATGAAACAGAAGATTACATTCATGTCATTAACTACACTGAAAAAAGTTCTTGTGTACACGTGTGTGTTATTGTGCTCAAACAGGACAGGAGAGTGTACTGTGAAGACTGGGGTGAAGGCCTGTCCAATAAGAGTGTTGCGGTGATTTGTGTGGTGAATCTGCAGAACGGCCACATTAACGTGCTGCAGGGAGTCCCACCTGATGTTTCCCCTGGACAGGTGAGGACAGTAGAAGGTTTTTAGGCTCTTCCATTGTGACTTTAATAACAGTGATACAAACTCACAACTTGGTCTTTTACACATGCTGGTTTATATAGATAGATTTTCCTGTAATTATCAGTGTGTGTCTGTGTGTGTTTGTTGTCCTCCAGGCTCTGTGGGCTCTCAGCAGTCAGTCAGTGATTTTTGTTGGTTGGTACCACGAACCGTTCAGGCTCGGACTGAAGTTCTGCTCCAACCGCAGGTTAGAGAGCTGCTTTGTTTTCAGCATGAAAAACAGCAACAGCAGCAACTTCAGCACTAAAATAAACAGAAATGATGTCAAGTGAAATTTATTTATATGGCCCAACAAAAAAAGTTTTGGATCAGGAATAAAAAAGAAACTATGAGGGGGAAAAAGACAAAAATATTTATATATATATATATATAAAAATATATATTTGTGAAGCATATTGCTGCTGACAATTCTTTATATCAGTTTCCACGTTATAACATGACAAGTTTCACGTTTTAAAGTGATAAGTTTGACGTTGCAACGTGATAAGTTTCCTGTTATATATCACATTATAACGTGATAAGTTTTAACGTTAATGTGACATGTTTCACGTGGTAATGTGTTACGCTTAACATTATCACGTTAAAACGTGAAACCTGATGCATTTTTTTGTCTGGCATGGCAGCAATACGTTTCCGTAATATATGTATATAAAAAAAGGAAAATTACTCTTTGACCCCTACTATATATAAAAGCAGTATAAATTCAGTATATCAGTCACTTACTATTGTTATTATTACAGTATGATGGTGCCACAGGAGATTTTCTTGTGCTGAATTGAGCCTGAAAAGGAAAATGGAAAACAGCAGCGACTGTAAACTTTGTTTCTGTTTCCAGGCATCAGGAAGAAAACATTTAGCTCATTGAGTCATTTAAAAATCTGGTTTATTTGTATAACAGTCCTCAGACTAAACAGTGGAAATTACAGCTTGCAGTTTCATTTTGTAAAATTCTGTTTCAGGTCCGCGTTATTCAAGCTCGACCTGGATGGAAACTGTGGTGAGCATGTCGTCTTTTTCTCTTTGTTAACAAACCAAACTCTCTCTGCTCTGCTCATCCGATCCTTGTGTTGTCCTCCTCCCTCCAAACCAGAGTGTCTGTCTGGGGACAACCTGTCCGTGTCCTGTCCCAGGCTGAGTCCAGACGGGTCCACGCTGATCTACAGGCAGGGTAGAGTGTTTGGTCCTCACAGCCAGTGCCTCAGTCTGCAGCAGGTACTGTGTGGGTATTGTGCATACGTTTGTGTGTTTGTGCATGTGTATCTGTGTTTGTCTTCTGTTAACAGTGACTCTTAATCCTCCACAGTTGGACCTGAGGAGCGGGAAGACATCTACACTGTTGGATGTTGTCAACAGACCACAGGCGGGTGGGTTACATATTGATTTTTTATCTTAAACACACAATAATGGTCCCCAGAGGATCAACCCTACTGGTTTTATGTCCTCTGACTTTTCCTCTATGACGTTGACTTTTGTTGTTATGAGTAAAATGTCAACTATTGGATGGATTGTTTTGAAACGATGGTACAGACATGAAGATTGAATGAATGAAGAATAAGAAGCTCTGTGGAAGATTAGAGTTAAAAGATATCAAAAATAAAAAGGTCTCTCCATGTTTTTGTTCCAGGTGAGTTTGCAGGTGTCTATGAAGCTCTGCCGTCCTCCTGTTGGTCTGAAGACAGTCAGAGAATAGTGTTCAGCAGCCCTCGCAGAAACTGGAAGGTAACCATAGTTAAGAAACAGTTTGACATCACTAATTAACATGTTTTATCAAATTCATGTAATCTGTACACAAGCTAGCAGTTTCCCTTCACTTCTAGTCTTTATGCTAAGCTAAGATAATCACCTCCTCCTGCAACCAAAACACACCCAGAAGTATTTTTTTGATTATTTTGTTTTTCACTTCATCTCTCTCTCTCTCTCTCTCTCTCTCTCTCTCTCTCTCTCTCTCTCTCTCTCTCTCTCTCTCACTCCCTCTCTCCCTCAGGATCTCTTTATGGTTGACAGGAGATCAAGCAAAGTTACCTCCCTCTCTGATAGTAAGAGTCCATCCTCTCCTCCACCTCCTCCTCTCCCTCTCTTGTCCTCATCTCCATCTCTTCTTTTCCCTCCACCTCCTCCTTCTCCCTGTTGGCCTCCCTACCCTCCCCCATCTCCTGCTTTTTGTCCTTCTCCTCATTTTCCTCCTCCTCCTCCCCCCCCTCCTCCTCCTCCTGCTGTTCCCACATCCCTCTTCTTCCACCTCCACCATCTCCTCTTCCTTCACTTCCTTCATTCTCTCATCTTCCTCCTCCTCCTCCTCTTCCTCCTGCACCAGATCCTCTTCCTGATCCTCCTCTCCTCCCTTCTCCTCCTCCTCCTCCACCTCACCTTCATCATCAGGAGCACAAGAGAGAACAGGAAGGTATGACAAGACCAACAGGCTTAATGTTGCCACCAACATCCTATTGGGGAATTTCAAAAGAAAAGTTAAAGGTTGCAGAAACACCACAGAAGTGAGAGCCAAAGACGACACAAAATGAAAGTTAATACGGTTTATAGGGTTCAGCTTTCAGCATCTTTGATTTAGATATACAAAGTTTGGACATAATATTCTCTACACCTGTAGAATCTAATATGTATATACATGTCATTTAAATATGACGGTTATCTCTGTGCTTGTTTCCCTGCTATCATATCTCTACCGTGTTTCACCTCTTTCTCTCTCTCTGCGTTGTCTTTTCTCCTCTGCAGGTCTTTCTGGTCTTCCCAGACTTTATGGCAGCTGGAAGCTGCTGACCATACAGAACGACCTGATGGTTGTCTGCTGCTCGAGTCCCAACATACCTCCCACTCTGGTCAGCAAACACACAAACACACACACACACACACATATAGAGACACAACACCAGGCACTATACTAAAATGTTGTTTTATGCATTGCTAAGCAAGATTAGATTTGTAGATTTGTATCATTTACATGTGATTTGTGTGTGTGTGTGTGTGTGTGTGTGTGTGTGTGTGTGTGTGTGTGTGTGTGTGTGCGTGTGTGTGTGCAGTTGGTGGGTTTTCTTCCCTTGGCAGGTGAAGCTGTGACGTGGCGAACCCTGCAGCCACCCATCAGGACCTTTGATTTCCACTGGACAGTTCTAGATGTTACACCACCACCAGAGGAGGACAACACACACTACTGTGAGCATGACACACACACAGTGGGTCAAAATGATCAATCACTCCTTTAATATAAAACTGGTGAACTTGTGTAATATCAAAATCTATTCTTACTTTTGCCCTTCTCTTTCTGTCAGCTGGTTTAGACTTCGGGGCTATCCTGGTGAAACCGTCTCGTTACCTTCATGAAGCAAAGATACCTCTGGTGGTCTACATCCACGGTCTGTGTTTACTCCACTTTTGTGTGGTCGCTGTATTTCTGGTACAGAATGGAAACATTGAAACATTTTCATTTTTCATATTGTGATTTTAATTTGTTCGCTCCCCCAGGTGGCCCCCACTCCCAGTTCCCAGTCGAGTGGAACTGCACCACAGCTGGACTCGCTAAACTCGGCTTTGCTGTGCTCATGGGTAAGATGCCTGTTTTCTCTCAGACACACACATGCACACACACATGCACACACACACACACTTAAAGAATTAGTGTGACGTTTTGTCAATCAGCAGCTGGCTAGCTTACGAGGGATGTGTGGCAGAGAGAAGGAAAAGGAAAAAGTGGTAATGTTATAGTAGTGGTGAATATATGACGTAACAGCAATAGCATCATAACATTATCATTATCATTATTATATGCAATACAATATAATAATAACCCGTAATTAACATTACGTAATACAGTGATGCACCACCAGAGAGGCGAGCGAGAGGCACTCCCATCTGAAAATCTCTTTATGTCTCTCTACTTAGTGAACTACCGTGGATCCACAGGGTTTGGCCAGGACAGCATTTTGTCCCTGATCAGTCAGATCGGAAGCCAGGATGTAAAAGATGTGCAGGTAGAAGGCTTTCACACTTTTTCGGTCAGTCATGTGTTCATTCATAAACGGCTCACTCTGCAACGGAAAATAATTTGAGTGTCTTTACCCAGAGGGCCGTGCTCACTGCGCTGCAGACGGACAACACCCTTGACCCTAAACGCTTGGCTGTGATTGGTGGTTCTCACGGGGGTTTCCTATCTTGTCATCTGGTTGGTCAGTACCCAGAGTTCTACAGAGCGTGTGCGGCTAGGAACCCTGTCATTAATGCCGCTACTTTGTTGGGCACCAGCGACATAGTAGACTGGTGAGTCACATGCACGTGCACAGCAAGTGGCAACACATCCAAACCACTTTAAAGTTTGAATCTTTCATCCTCTCTCCGTGTCTTGAGGCGTTACAGCAGTATGGGGTTTCAGTACTCGTATGACCAGATTCCCACAGCTGAAGCCCTTGCTGCTATGTTAGAGAAGTCACCCATCATACATGCTGCCCAGGTCAGACTTTAAAGATTTTAATCATGATGTACAAATTCTTACACCGGATGTTATTTCTATTCTGCAGTTTATAAAGCTGCCTTAGTAACAAGTTTGTGTGTTTTATTTGTAGATCAAGGCTCCAGTGCTGCTGATGCTGGGGGGCAGAGACAAGCGAGTGTCTCCTCACCAGGGTCTGGAGCTCTATAAAGCGCTGAAGAGCAGAGCGTTACCTGTCAGGTACAACATAACATTAATTTAACTCATGCATTCTGTCATCAAGATTAAAAAATGTGATGCAGGAAGTCTCAAAATATGAAAATGAGTCAGCATTTATGCATTTCCGGTTCCCTCGTCTTGAAGTTAGTGAGTGTGTGTTTAACACAGGCTAAAGAGATTTTCACATTTTGTTCTATGAGATAAAATGTGTCAGTAAATACCCACTGTATTGGCTTCACACAGGAGCTTAGTGGTGGTAATGCTTAGCTGCTAAGTCATGCGACTGTGGTGTAGTTTTTATAGCATGGCGATTGCATTTTTGCTTCAGAAATCATAAACGTAGTGCTCGTTTATGTCATCGTCGTCATCTTGCTGAATGAACCTGAGACTGATTTTTAGTTTTGCTCATCTTTCTATTTGTCCTTCCAGATTGTTGTGGTTTCCAGAAGATGGACACTCTCTGTCCAGAGTGGACACACAGGCAGATTGCTTCCTCAACACAGTGCTATGGCTGCAGCAGCATGTCTAAACACACACACACACACACACATACAAGAAACAAGTGTTTCTGAGCGAGTCTGCTGCTGAACATTCTCAAAAGAGGATAAATTAATTCAGTGTTACAGTAGTTGACGATCTTGAATACATCACTGCCTTTTTAACGACAAAAACACATTCTGCATGTTACAATGTACTGAATTTTGTAAAAACATTTCCATATCGAAGCATAAAATAAAGAAAATGTTACAAATCTGTACTGATGTTTCGATTTTGTCATGTCTGGTTACTCAGTGCTACACCCTAAAGGTGTCTCAAACTATTATTGTGACATATATTAACTAATTTCCCCCCACAATGATTAAAACTCAAAAACAATTTTTCAGTGTCCAGCAGATGGCAGTCTCTGTCTGTTGTACCAATTTTCCTTTTTTCTGAACATTTATTCCATTAAAAATCAAACCTTTAATCATACCAGCTTAATTATGTGTGTGTACATGGCTGTTTTAGATCTCTTTAACAAAATATAATGTACATGGACGCATATGCATAAGATCAACTGCGCATTTAAGTCTCTTCTAAGCATGACCCTCCTATATATCATCACTAACTTTTGATCTTTCCCAAAAAAGAAGAGACCCATAGCTCAAAATGTTACATGAAACTTTAACAGCCACATTTCAAAATGTGACATTTGAAGCCTTTTAACCACACAGACCCGCTACAGAGCTGTAAACCATCCAGACCGCACGAAACCTCATCTGGAGTCTTTAATTGCTGTTCTTGACCACCTTCTTCACGGGGCTGCCGAAACAAATAATTTACTGCAACCCTTTAGCCAAGTTAAGACTTATAGACAAGATCTGACAAAGCAATTTCTTCCTGTCCCTTTCCCTCAGTTCTGGATTTCGCGTCATGGTGATCAACTCTTGATCAACTTCTCTACCCAGACATTTGTTTTACCTCATCTTTCCGTTTGGCACTGGGCTAGACAAATTCTGTGGGCAACATCACAGATTTTCTCATACAACCCTCCGTGCAAATCTCAAAGCTTTATTCTCACAAACAAACCCTGTCCTACTTGTACGTTGGTGGTCTTGTTGAGACTTCCCACCACTTTAATTTCCCAGACGAGACAAGTGGGCATTCTTTCAGCTGATAGCAACGACATATGAAATTCAGATTTAGATTTTAAAAGATTAAATGCCACACATGACAAATTGAGGTTGTTGATATCTTCCAGAAGTTTCCCTCTCAGTAATCTCACTCTGGTGTCCCAGACACAGCGTTGGTGTTAATTGTCCCCTCCGCCAACACTTTGCTCTGTAGCCTTGACTGCAGCTGCTGCCTGATGAAGTCACAGCAATGTGGGTGTTGGGTGAGGTCACCAATTTGAGACATAGAGGGAGAAAAGGATGGAGATTGAGAGTGAGACAGACTGCGTTGATGAGGAAGCGACAGATAAAGAAAAGAGGAGTGAGACAGAGGCCAGAGACAGAAGTTCATGGCGTCCTGTTGTGGTATTCTGGTGTGTGGGCTGGGGCACAGAGATGAAGCATTGTTGAAAGCTGAAGACAGGGGAAAGACTCATGCTCATGCTGGGTGTATGTAGGAGGTAGACAGACAAAGGGAGGAAAGAGTGCAAGTGTGCTTTCTGACGCTGGGGGACAAAGAGGCTTTTCGAGTTGGTTTGTTCTGGTGCTTCCCCTCTCCAGCCGGCTGCAAAGAAAGATGGAGAAAACACAGCACAGCAGCGGACCATGGAAAAGAGCAGAACAGATGAAAACAGAAGAGAGCCAGGTTAGGTTAAATTGTCCAACAAACAGACATCAGTGAGTGAAGGCCTCTTTCCCAAGGGGATGTGAATTCACTCAGCAAATTTCGTGGAGAAGACATTTTGGCCTGAGGATGGTGCTAGAGCGGAGTTCATGGAACGTGCAAATGGAAAGTATTCGATCTTTGAGCAACTCAAATGCACTTGGAACATCAAATCTGCAAATTAGATTTTCCTTCCTGTTCATTTTCATTTTATTTTTTGTGTAAGTGGAAACTGTCCACATGCCGACACTAGAGGGATCAACAAAAATGTCAGGATTCATCCACTACTACTATGTAGTATTATGTATACATACACCAAACATGTCCTAGAAAGAAATTTAGATCAAACAGTTTTCTTTTTAATTAAATAAATAATTTGACATTTTGGAAAATACACTTTCTTGTCAGGTGGGAGGATTAATATAATTCTCTTGTAAGCTAAATATAAAGCTACCACCAGCGGCTGTTTAGCTTAGCTTAGCATAAATTCTGGAAACATCTAGCCTAGCTGAGTTCAATGGTAACAAAATCAGACCACCTAAGCAAAAACTTATATCTTGTTTGTTCAAAGGCTCAAAACAGAATCCTACGGAGCCCGTCTGGTGACATGGGTGGAAAAAAAAAAATTCCGCAGCCACGAATTAACGCGTGGGAACGAGATCCTATTCCGTGGTCATGATTTGCTTAATGCGTGGGAACGAGATGATTATTAGATGGCCATGAATGAATAAGGCGTGGTAATTTTGCGTGGCCACAAGGAATGTTAGTCATTGCATCAGTGAGACTGATGACTGCTGACTGAATTACAATGATATTCTTAAGTCACTTGCAGTTAGACATTTTCATTCATACAATAATGTACTACAATTATCATCTAAAGTGAAGGATAACTTTAACACACATGAGCCACTGGCCTGATCAGGTCAACAGAGCCATGGCAACTGTTGCAGGCATTTGTTTTTATTTTTTATTTTATAAAACAGTCATCAGTGTTGTATTTGACTCGTTGGCAGTAGCACCGCCAAGGCACGGCTGCCACCGGCAGCTGCCGCGGCATGTTAGTAGCAGCTTCCCCACACAGCGGCAGTGGTTGAGAGACTAAATAAGAAAACCTTGCAAAATGATGCAGAAATCACGTAATGGAAATGCTACTGCCAGCAAGTCTAATGCAACACTGACGACTGTTTTATAAAATAAAAACTAAAAACAAATGCCCATAACAGCAGCAGTTGCCGTAGCAGGGCAGTGGTAACTGCCTCAGACACCGGCAGCTGCCCCAGAAACCGGCAAGTGCACTAGCTGCTGCTGCCACAAATTGAGTCAGCCCTTTCTCCTGCATTTACTGCACAACTGACGACCGCTCCAAAACTAGACACCATCCTATCATAGGAATAGGATAGAATAGGATCTCGTTCCCGCGCGTTATTAATTCGTGGCCACGGAATTTTTTTTTTCCACCCATGTCACCAGACGGGCTCGGTAGAATCCACCTATGTTTTTGTACAGATTAAACAGAGACATGCTAGCTGTTGTTTCCAGTCTTTGGGCCAAGCTAAGCTAAAGTATAGAGATACAGAAAAATTAAATGAAAAAAGGCTGTAACTATATGTATTCTTGAAATTTATCTTGGCTGTGATTTTATTTCATCAGATTAATGCAGTTGACTTAAGAAGTGAATTGTCCAGTCTAAGGTCTTATAGTGGACACTCCCATTAGTGCTTGAGGGTTCAAACAGGCTGTAATCCTTGACTGAGTTTTACTCCTCTGTGTGCTGTCTTGCTAAAGGAAATGGGCCTTAAAGACCTCATCATGTTACGGGGTTGAGAAAGTGATGTACTGTTCTGCTGGAGTCCACTGAACTAAAACTGCACACTTTGACAGAAATGGGCTGAAATTGGATTTGGAGGGCGTATGACTTATTTTCAAGCTGTGAAGCGCTGTTCAAACTTCAGTTTCCTGGTTAACAAATGTAAAAATTGGTTTTACGAGGGAAATAAATCAAATTCTCAACCGTAAAGTTCCAACATCTGCATCGCACTGCACTTCTTAATAGCAACTTCCCCTGTTCTCCTCCAAACCCTTGAGCCATGACCTTCACCTGTGGACACTGGGTGTGCGCCAAGACGTTACGTCTTTACACAAGTGTGTGTTTTTGAAAAGGTTCTTGATTCTTTTACAGTCTGACTTCACACCATTCATTAAAATGTCAACTTTAGCTTCTAGTTCCTGGTTACATTGTCCCTCTCCTCTGGACTCTCTTCCTGCCCTCCATCCCTGTTATTTTCTTTGTCTCCCTATTTTTGAAACAGCATTTGGGTGTATATACCGGGTTCATTCACAAGCTTGTGAACACAAAAGTTAATGGGGGGAAGCAGCATTTTTACAATCACCCTTTTGATTCACCCTTTTACTGTTATAAGTTGTTTGAACAGCGAGGGCCCCGCTCAGGAATGGATGGGATGATCCTTTATGTCAGCACTACGTGTGTTGTGACCTTTCACTTTTTTTCTTATCGTTCTTTCTCTCTGATCTATTCCCTCTCTGCCCTTCTGTCTCTTTCTCTCATTTTTGTAAATCTCTGGATTCAAATGGTTTTATAATGCAGCTGGCTGAGCCTATGATGGCTTTGGGTTAGTCATCTTTAACAGGTGGAGCTACTGTCTCTATAGTGAGGGGGTGTGGTGTGTTTACCGTGATGAGCATGCTCTAAAGACTTTGCGGTCTGCTTTGTGTTTGCTTTCAGATTCTGTAGATGTGTGTGACAGCTTTGTATTGATGTGTGCATGTTGGGCAAAAATATATCTTTATTCCTTTAAAAGTGAGCAAGTCTACCAATGTAGTGAAACCATCCTTTCCAATATAAATCAAGATGTCTCATAAATGTGTGAAAAAAAATGAAAAGCAAGTGTTACATTTTCTTTATTTTGGAAACAGGATGAAATAACTCACCGCAGTGCCAAATTGTCTGCTGGTTTTAAGGTAAGTTTGTTTTACACGTTTTAATGGACATGTTCAATTTTCAAAATGCTAAAGGTTTGAAGAAATGGGCCAAAAAAAAATATTACATTAAAGGTTTTATGCTTGGCTGAGATGGAAAAAAATCATAATGCACATGAAGGACAGCAGAAGATGAAAGCATCAGATATGTGTAGGGCAATAAGGAGTTTTATGTTTTATGTAATCATTTCTTCTGGTTTAATGGCACCCAACTGGAAAGTTAGGAATATTAATAGTAATATTCACATAATGGTAGTGTGGGCTGCTGTGGGGCAACAGTGCTAACACCACAATTAATGCTTGGCATATTGATTGTGTAGTTTCAAGTCCACAGTATCCAGCAGATCATGGGAATATTCCCTCTCTGCTCTTCTTTAGCTGTGGGAGCCATCTGAACCCCATCACACACACACACACACACGTCTTTCATCTCTCCTCCTCCATCCACTTGGCTCGCCCCCATCTTCTTTTTGTCACATTTATCTATCTCCCTATTCCCATGCTGTGTCCTAAGCTACTTTTGTACCAGTGCCATGCAGGATAATATGGGGGAGGGGTACATTTCTTGGCTTCTGCTTACAGTTTTGGCTTTGAGCATGACGCTCTTATCCGAAGAACAACTTACACCAAAATAAGGACAGCTGCAGATTGCGGTGATACATTTCTCTCTCTCGACCTCACTGTTATCGCTGTTGTTTTTGTTGTTGGTGAGGTTACTAGATGGTGCAAGTGTGTGAATGAACGGTTGGTTAGAGAATTCATGATAATCGAAGGTAGAGCCACGTTTGTTTATATGCAACATTCCTTCACCTGAATTTGTTGATATAGGTCATGAGGGCCTTTATCTGGTGTAAATGAAGAAACAGATGGATGATGGGAGAGGTTAACAACAGTTCAAGGTGTGTTATCGAGGGCAATTAAAGGTGCACTCCACTAAATTTACACATCAGTTTACTTGCCTGTGGCTGTGGAGGGAACTGTCACAAGTTTGAGAAAACAATCATTTTATGAAAATTATCTTGGCTTGGGGCCTTCAAATTCATAAAAGGAAGGTGAGTTACGAACTGAGGGCATAGAGTTCGAAATACATGGGTGTTTACCAGTCAGAGAGCATCTAATAAAAGAGGCCAATGCATGATGGGATGACAAGTTTCTCACAAGTTCCTCGATTTTACAGAGTTGCAATACTAAATGTCTGGAGAGCCTCTCTAAAGGAGTGCCTGGACATTATGAACTTTAGTGTGTTCTTTGTTAATATTTTTGTTATAATATGGAGAACAGAAGACAATATTATAACACAGGGTTTCATGTAACTCAGTCTAGTCATATTAGAGACTTTTGGGCGCAGCAGACCTCAAAATATTGTTACAAAGTCCAAACTTGGGTGAATTTATTATTTGTTTAGGAGCGGCAGAGTCATTATTGTGGTTTTGTGTTCACACACAAAAATCCATTTGAATTTTAGATAATTTGCAAAACGGTGCACAATCAACGTTTGGAGAACAGAAGTTTAGATCATTCTAAATGAATTATCATAATGATGTTGCTTTCTTCCCACTAACACACAAACAGTGATGTAAACCAGTCCAGCCTGAGACACTCAAACAGCACCTTCAACCCAAACTGAAGATGGTCTTTCACATTATGCACGTTTTATTTTTAAATAATGATTAATTAATTGTAACCAGTAAGAAAGCAAAATTTGAATCATAATCAATAAAACTGAAACGTCTAGCTGATTTTATTGATCATTTGTGAAGCATAAGAAAGCCTGTACATGAATCAAAACTCAAGTGGAAAAATACCCATTTCATTTCACAATAGGTGCCACCGAAATTCACCAAGTTACATTCATTCTGAATCTGCCCATTAACTGTCATTCATTTGTCTGTTGTGTTGCAACTTCTCTATCCAGCTGTCAGCTCCGCTGAAAACAAATATGACTTGTGACTGCGAGACTACTGCCATGATTCTGCTGTCAGGCAATAACTTTTAAACCTCCAAAATGTCAATGTCAAGAGTCAGGCATGACAAGAATTTGGAATAATATTTTCCGTGACTTCTGGAGTTGAGACTTGCTTTACTTTATGTTTAACTCAAAAATATATGTTATGCAATCCCCTCAACTCACCAGTAGCTAAGAAAATGAAACTTGTCACCATTACTCAAACATACACTCTTTCAGTCTAACACGACCCCTGCCAAGTTCAAATATCACAACACACCTGTAACTGCAGAAAAATACGACTTCACTTTGAGTTCAGGGAGTTTATTCCCATCTCAGTGCAGTGGAAGCTAAAAAGTAAGTCGGTAGTGACCCTATGATGTTGCTGTCAGATCTTGTGCCAGTACGGAGAAAACGTTCCCTGTGTGTAAACACCTATAAACACTGTGTGCCTGGCGTACCTCTCTGTCACTGTAGGACTTTCCAATGGTTTGACATTTCTTTATTACCACAAACAGAAAGCATTCACTTCATGTACACATCTTAGATAGTTAGGTGTTTTTCTCTGCTCAACGTCTTTCATATATGCATCACTTTGGTGTCTCAACATGTTATTAGGCCTTTCTTAAACTCAACCCACATTGGCCATCTGTTCAAACTACTGAAAGCTAATAAACATGTCCACAAACACTCATAAAAATACTTCAATGCAGATGTGTCGATGAAGCTGCATTTTATTGTAGAGTTTAAACTGTCTTACCTGATGCACTTTGCTGACTGTTGCTTTAGTAGTGTTTTTCCAACCCGGTCTCACCAACCTGCATAAAGATACTTTCAAACTGCACGCAGTGCAAAAGTCCAATTGACCTTTTTCACAGCAGCCATTTTGACACGAAATAGTGTGTAAACACAGGTGTTACCAATGATACTAATCAAAGTTCAGTTCCATTCAGGTCAAAGAGAGTCAGGGCGCTGCTGTGGTGCATGTTGGGTCACTGGAAAGTCTCTGTTGTAATAAATGGAACTGGACCTTTGAAACAATCAGGAAATAACTTTTTATTTCACTGATTAATAACAGCTTTATCGAGGCCGGCGCTCGCTCTCTCTATTGTTATGTCTCTCTACCTCTACCTCTTTATCTCTTCTAAGTTCTCTCTCTCTCTCTCTATCTGTAATCATCGGACACAAATCAAATTAAACTTCTTCGTGTCACTATATTTTGCGGCGTAAATTGTGAGTTGGACTCAGATTCAGAAACTGGGTACATGAAATAAACACGTGGGGCTCCATTTCCCCAAAAGTTAAATCTGGCTCAACTTCTCTCCCGGACGCTGGCGACGTTCTTTGCGGCCTGCATTGTGGGCTGCCGGTTCGGAAACGCACGACCCCCACTGAAATTTGGTTTGCCTGTCCCTGTCTGAACGCCCACTTAACAGGTACATTTTTACCTGAGGTAGTCCTGTAGATGTAACAATATCCATTAGTCTGGATAACTGCTTTTCTGGTGATATGTTGCAGCTGTTGTTGTTGTCACATGTTACTTCTGTAACATTACCAGAAGAGACATGCCACTTTTGAGGACAGAGAGATATTTTGGGTAGCAGTTAGACAACATCAGCAGCATACAGTTTATGACTTTTGTACAGGTTGTATAAAAAACCCCAAACATTATCACTGGTCTAATTTAAATGCATTTCATTATTACAATGAATGATGAATGCACTGTAGTTTGTACAGTCTGTAATTGTGTAACCTGTACTGTGTACCTGTACAAATTCTGGTGGTAAAATATGGCCAAGTACATAAATTCTCTTTGACACAAATCATCTCAGGTATGCTTTCTCTGTTCTGCTTTAACTCTTCTTATGACAGCACTCAATAGTTTCATCATTAACCTTTTGTCCAGTGAACGTCTGTAAAGCATGCTGAGACTCACCACAGGTGATTCATAAAAACATACATCTTCCAAAGGTCTTTTCAGGTCTTCGTATGGCATACGAGAAAGCTTTTTATCTTTAGCCTAATGATTCATAATAAATTATAACATAGTAACTAATACAAAATATTAGTAGTAAAATTGGTGAGTATTAAGAACATATTCATAAACAGCAGATTGGATTATGCTAATGCAGTGGTTGACTTACGGATTCCTCATTGTGGTTGTTGCTGTGGTTGTTCAACAATTGTGTGACACTGGAGACATAACAATATTTTTCCTGAGGTTGGGAATCTTCAGTGTCATTCTATCTGAGAACTGATGTTGTCTTCTGTCTGAACATTTTACTGTCCTGTGCAGATATCCTGGGATATAAACAGATATCTCATGGGACGGGACTTCACTCAAAGAGGACAGACTGTACTGCACAGTTCACATACTTAGCAGAGAGCCTATAAAGCGTGTCAGACTTTAAGTTCAGTTAAATAATGCTTTTCATCATGTTCACCATGAAGGATACTGCTACAATCAGTGCAGTTGTGATGGACAACAGTATTTCTCAGTACAATGGGTCCTGTATACAGAAGGAATTGCTGGAATTCAGTGGCCTGTCCAACTCAAGGGCTTTTGCAAAGACCCAGGTGGCATCATGTCTCTCATCTTAAGTTTCTCTCTCAGATTTCTGTCTTACAGACAGCCTGAACAATTTGGGGTCAGAAAAAAACATACTGTATATGCTAAAAGAGTGTAACGGTATGTTTTAGTACCAAATACCTGAGGGGTTTACTGTACTCTTCAGATCTAGTTTCCTTTGACTTGGCTGATTGACCATGGATGACTAAACCAGAACGTTCATTTTGTGGTGCAATTTTCAACCTGACATCCCAGTGAACTACACTCCAGTGTGCCTTCTATTCTCTTTTAGCTAATCATCACTTTCAGCAAGCTGCAGTATTAAAAACATCAAAACCTTCATTAACCTTCATTAGGCACTTTTTACTTTTGTTGTTTGCGCAGTTTTTGTTTGTTTCAGCATTTTGTGTCAGTATGTGTGTCTGTCTATACATGTATGCAGTGTGTGTGTGTGTGTGTGTGTGTGTGTGTTTGTATTAATAATCTATGCAGTGGAGCATTTTGAATATGCGTGATGCATAATTCATTGATAGGAGATGGGATGCTCTTTCATTAGTCAAACCAATCTGAATGCTGTCCTAGACACACCTATCATTACACTGCTCAGTGATTCATACCGCGCGTGTGTGTGTGTGTGTGTGTGTGTGTCTATTGATCTATGTGCAAGTAAAATAGAAATACATTTTAGGCCTGTTGTGTTTAGGATTATGCAGTGGATACTTTTTTGGCTTGTATAGTAATGTCAGTAAGAAGGCCCTAAAAATCCATATTTTGTGCACAGAGAGTATCTGGGAACATGCATTGCTGAATAACAGCCAACATGTATGGCTCGCCATTTGCAAAGTGTAATCTGCCCTTTTCTTTTGCCAAATTTAGCTCCAAACAGTGATAAAAGATTATGAAAAATATCTTTTCACAAAGATTTACGGTTAAATTTGAAGCCATGTGATGAACTAAATATATTTCTAAATGTTACATCCTTGTAGGTAAATATGGCTTGCTTGTCTTGGCTGCGAATGCCAAGAACAAATTTTGATTTTGAGGCATTTCTAGAGCACCCAACTAACCAGATCACTCTGACCATATAGCTGGTCTCAATCTTGACGGATATTAAACATTGCAATTTTAATGCTTCTTTGGTTATGTTATATAGTACATCATATGAGTGACAGATATGGATTAAACCCTCTTAGAAAATGTGATTTTATATTACAATGTTGAACTGATTACTAAATTTGTTGGGATGCATTTGTTCACTGTATAATTTTAGTGATAAATAAAATAATTTCTCTGCATGCAAACTACAGTCTGACTGATACTTCATCATAGATTATGTGCTGATATTAGATATTGGTATGTATACAGTACATTGCCTGATATTTAACAAGAAATTACTGAACAGAAATGTTAAAGATATGTCAGAGGTATAGTGTCCATCTGAGAGAACTAAGTAGCAAGTTACTGTAATGTGCCCGACTTACAAGGTAGGATTTATAGAATGTAAAAAAAAAAAAAAAACAGATATATTGTTATGCATTTTTTGACGTTCTTAAATATATGGTTGGGCTCTAACAAAACAAACAATTTAACAAATGTAGCACTGAACACTCTTGCTTTATTTTAAATATGCAGTTACAGATTTCAGGTTTGTGGTTAAGATTTTTTGCTTCTGTCTCTCTTTTCTCTCTCTGCCATTCTTTATTCATTTTTTTCTTCTCTCTCTTTTTCTCCTCTCTACCGTAATAGTATAGTCTATTGTTTGGTCTGGCTGGAGATTAACCTGCTATTGGCTGCTGAAGCCAAAGGCTTGGGATGTGTATTTGCACTCTAGTGCACTTTCATACGTGCATGTGCATTTGTGCGGATCTGTGTGTGTGTGTGTGTGTGTGTGTATCTTCACTTTGGCTGGTGTTGGCTCATACAGGGTGTGTTTCAGACAGTGAGGGTGTGTGAGGACGTTATGTGTGTGTGTCTTTCATAAATGCAGGATTACCCTGTTGCCCCTTTCTGCACAAAGGCAAACAGTCCGGAGCTGAGTTCCACTTAATGAAACACACACAACTATTATATCTCTACAGTGTGTGTGCCATGTTTCTGGTCTCTGTGGTGTATAAATGTGCACTGAAAGATAAGATTCAGCAGGCAGCGCACGTGCAGCAGTGGTGTTTATGTACTTAAAGAGATGTGTGTGTGTGTGCGTTGCATAAATGTCCCTCCTCATGTTTATTCATCAGCTGCTGAAACTTCACTGCAGTGTTCGTCTAACTCTCTGCACTTTGATCTCTGGATCGCTCAAACAGCTGAGTCAGGGGAAAACTAAGGACACACACACAAACACACACAAACTGCTGAACACAGATGCTGAACATGGACTCACTAAATTGGTACAAATATACACTGGTACACACTGCACAGGCATTTACTGTCGACACATTTTAAAATTCACACACAGACACACAGCCATGTTAACGAGGCATGAAACATACTGATGTAAGACTGTTTATACAAAAGTTACACTCACATGCAGGGCATAAACACAAATATTCGTGTATTATGAATTCACACACACCCACACACAACTCAGCACTGTGCTAAAATTGCTGATGTGATAAAGTCAAACTGCTCAAAACTGAATATTAAAGCAGAGTATACTCAACTCAAAGTACCTGGATTCAGAGAAGAGAAAGGTGAGTTCAAATGTGTTTCTTTATGCTTTTATTACGTTTAGCTTTTTGCTTGGTGTTTCCAGTTGTCTCTTTGTCGGTGGGTATACTGTGGCTTCTAATCTAATGTAAGCAAGTTGCAGTACCTGCTTCCTTTAGTGCATAAGTGTGCATTTGTATGTGCCTATGTGTTACTCAGCATGCGTGTGTTTGTGTGTGGGAGGATGGTGTTTCTGCGTAGTGTCCCCTGCTGCTTTTATTTTCAGTGAAAGGTTGCATGGTCGGTCCAGTCAGCAGGGTGGTCCAAACTAATGGCCTTGACCCAGGAGCAAGGAAAGCACTCAGTGACATTGACAACTCTGCTGTGTGCTTTTGTGTCTGTGTTTATTCCTCTATATATTCAGTGTTTGTAAAAAAAAAAAAAAAAAGACCAGACTGGCAAAGTGATGGATAGCGTAGGGTTTTAGTGAGGCAGACCTCTGAGTTAACTGGTTTTACTGATTGAGGTCTTGACTGAACGGAAATGACAGGACACTGAGGATAAAGAAATGTCTGTGTCTATGTGTGTGAGAGACTCCTACTTGTCTGCCATTGGACTTCAAGTTCCATGAGGGTATTCGGTAGCCTGAATATGTGGATGAAACCAGCTTCAAATTTCAAAATTGATTGTTTATTGTAGCTGCTTAGTTTGGTCTCTCTGTTGCATATTATTGTTAGTATCTTTATGCCTATAACTTTTCTCATGATGAAGCTGCTAAGAAATCCGTTGCCTGCTTAATGTCTAAATGTGGACTTATGTTGCACATTTCTTTGAGCTATATTCAATATAGTACACAATAATAATATAGTGTATTGTGAACCTGTGATGTAGCTGGCTGTTGTTGTTGTCTGGACTTGCTGGTTGGTCTTTGAAATGCATGTGGTTGGCTCTTGTGCATGCTCGCTCAGAAACCTATAGAACTAGACTTTTTTTTCTTCTTCTTGTGCACAATATGAAATATAATCCTACCGGCGCCACTGGCAATTATATCAAATTGTTAAAGCAATAGTATACAAGTATCTTGAAAATAAATGCAGTTTTTGTGAAACATAGTTGATTTGTGATACTTCACTGTCAAGGGGAGATTTCAACCTGATGGTGACACGTGCTGAGAGGCCAGATTTATGTTTGTTGAGATATTTGGCAACAGTTAGACTAACATTGCCTTCCTTGCCTCCTCACACAGAGTAACATGGATATTTTTAGTCACCTTTTGAGAATGCCGAGTTTTCAGTGTCCACAGATTGTTTATTTCTATCCTGTATGCCTTGCAGCTCTCTGAGTCAGCAAGAAGATAGATTTTGTCCTTTCAAGGAGATTTGTTGCCACAATCTGTACATAGCCTCACATAAATAGACAGGTACATAGATATATTATACACCAGCTGTACAGACAATGTCGTCGCAGCAGTGCATTCATTATATGTGATTTGTCTTTGCCAAACACCTGAGGGCTCAGCCTCTTGAACTTGGCAAGAGGAGGGAAGGTGAGTGTGTTTATTGAAACACACAACACAATTCATCCTTTGGCATCAATACAATTTCATTTTATCATGTAGGTGTCTCGTGTTTTTACATGCATTTGTATTAATCTAATTCTTTCGTGTCTGCACAAGCTTAGCATTTGTAGTTGGTTTAATGTTACTGTTAGCCATTTGTGCGTGGCATCAGGTGAAACTCTATATAGAGATTAACAGATCCTGGGGTTGTGACTTGTTTTTCCTCAATGGAGGTTGCGATGAGCCCCTGCCAGCTGGCATGAGAGGCCCTGTATCATCAGCATTTTGGTGTGAGTTTCATCTGTCTGGGGATTCAGTGAAGGTGCCCGTCATGCTCGGCAAACACACGTCTGCACCATAAAATACACTCTCCTGCTTTTTTCAGTCCACAGGCGTACTCATATGCATACATACAGGTTGACTGTAACATTTGTGACATGTACTGTAGCTGCAGACATGGAAAAGAAGTTTATAAATATCTAAGCAAGTCAATGAATTTTAAACTTTTGTTGCTTTTTTCACAGGAAAAGTCTCATATCTGAGGTGCCATCGAACAAACTAAACTGCTCCAGGAGAAAACAGCATCTGTAGCATGCAGAGTTGCTGAGTGCATGTGATGCATGGAAATAGGACTAAATGGTCAATAAAAAAATCCTTCCAGAGAACATATGGTTGGGTTTGATGCTCATTTGTGTCGCAGGTAGATGGATGGTCTCATTTCTCTTCCAAGATGCTCGCTGGTTACACCTGGCAGCACCGTTCAGGGTGTCAGCTGTAATGGCAAATAAATATTGATACAGGACAGAATAATGCAGTATTGTATTGTAATAGAGAACTTGCTCAGGTTCCTCGTCCCTTTTCAATGTCTTGTGAATTATTATTTCACCAATATTTAGAGGTAAAATGTGTGCTGTTTTTTATATCTTCTTTCCTTGTCTCATACTTCCTTAAAAGCACATCCCTCAATAAAACAACAACAACAAAGGAACAAGGGAGCTTTAACCTGGATAAACCTGGTCTGGCCTTTTCATTATTCATATTTTTTCAGATTGAAAGCATTACATTACATTAGCCAGCCAAAAGTAAGAAGAGAAAGGGTAAAAAACAACATGGCTCAATGCAGAAGAAGTAAAAAATAAAAATGTTATATGACAATAAAATTTGAGTATTACAGTAAAGTATGTGCCTATGTCCCTGGAATATCATTTTAGGAAAGACACAATGGAAACTAAAGCCACAAAGAATATTTTCTTCTAAAACAGTCCAGAGTTATAAAGTTGAACAAACAAGCCTAGTGTACTCATTTAAGGGGCATTTAAGGATGATGATATTATTATAGACATTACTTTTTTTCTATTGCCGGCACATTCTTCTGGCCCACGTTTTTGAACAGTCGTCAGGCCTAGAGCGATATCTGTCCTCCACTGCTCCCCTGTCTCTCTGTCCTGCAAGTGAGATTCTCCTGTCTCTCTCTCTCTCTCTGTATGTATGTTTTTTAAAAGACAAAGAAAGAGAGACACTGAAAAGAAATAATAGCCCCAGAAGCAGCCTCTCCGGCATGTTGTTTAAAATAACTTCTGCACAGAGATGCCCATTTCATGAGCGATAACAAGAGTTATGTCAGAATTTATACAGCCACAGAGAGTATGATTTGATCATCTCATGTAGTACTTTTTACATATAGTCCAATAAAAAAAACAATTTCTTTTTAAATTTATGATTCTGCTGGAATACCAAGAGAGTTTCATATTGCTTACTTTTCTAAATACAAAATATTTCCATGAGCCATTTGAGTTGTGAGCGGTATTTTACAGACTCTCTCGCCAACACTTCAGACCATGGGCTTTCAAAGTCTCCTTGGGTCCCTTGAATCTAAAAGATTCAGTGTGACTTGCACTTTTACGTGTGTGAGTCATAGCTTCAAATAAGGGGCACAAATTTTGATGCAATTTGTGGCAAAAATGGGTGCACATGGTTTTATAGCTAATATTTGACTCCCTTTCACTTCACACAGCATCTTTGCCTCACCTCATTCTCTCCTGCATTTAAAGTTTTTTGGGTCAAATAACCATAATAGCGTCAAGACTCTGTACCACTAACCTTTTCAAGCATTAAAAGTTTTAACACCATGTGTCATTTGATGACCTGCATTTTTGTGTAACAGGTTTTCAGTTTTATTTTTCTGTCAACACTTTGGACATTTACAAAATACATTTGCAGTTTTGCTATTCCACCATAAACAAAATACCCTTCTTCAACTTTTTGCCCTCGAGTCAGCTGTTTCTTTCCCCAACTGGTGTTTGTGTAACACATGACCTCCCACATGATCTTCTTTTTTGCCATTCCTCACTCCATCCATCACACCTTCCCTTCCCCTGACAGGTCAGCGAGCTGTGAAGAGATTTACTGCTTACAAACACGAACATAGTTTACAGCACATTCACATCCATCCATGCCAGTGTCAGCCTCACCGGCTTCTTGTATTTTCTGCATGAGGAACACAACTTTCAAATTTGATATGTCAGACCAAATGCCATGCCATGCTTTTATGGATGGTGTAATTGCTGATAAGGTCAGCTAGGAGACATGAGTGGACACGAAAATGTTTTTCGCTTATGAGAATTTATGATTTCACTTCCTGAGATCAGTCAGAGGCTAAGGTGTCATACAAACACACATTTTGCACATAGCAGCCAGTGTGTACTGGTAGCTGGTATAAGCTAGCTACAGCCAACATTGGCATAGTCAGTGTTTTGGCTGTAGCAGGCGGTTAAAGTTGAATACAAAAATATATAATTGAAAAAAATATATATAATTGAACTGAATATAAAGGAAATAAAAAGCGTTAATTATGCTTTCACACCTACCTCGTTTGGTCCGAAACTGTTCATTTCTATTGTGTGAGTTTTTTTGGTGGTTCAGACTTAGGGACCAATTACATGAAGTTACACCAGAAGCAACATGAGGGGACGAGGAGATCAAATTTTTAACTGAAAACTGGACTCCAGATAATTCACTGAAGCTGTTAAAACAAACTGATCCTGTATCTTTCAAATTAAAAGCCTTGTAGCATGTTCAGTGGACAGAATCCATTCTTTTCCTATGATGCTTTTATTGCGACATTAGCAACACGTTCAGTGATTTGCACAGTTCTCATATGGTATGGCTAATCTACTGCCATCTTAGTTATTAGAATGACTAAAATAGTAATCATAATATTACTATAGTGGCAACAAAATCTGTCTACAAACCAATTGGTGTCAAGTATAGAGAGACACAGCCACAGATACAGTAGGTGATGACTACAGGGCATAACTTTGTGCTGAGTGGTGCAAATTTATGAGCCAATTAAAAAAAAAAAAACATTTTCTCTGTGCATTACTTATAACAGTGATAGATAGATTTGGAAATGTGTTAGAATTATTATGTCTTTAATGCTTAAGAAAATATCATTGCTACTGTACAGGAGTTATGATCTATGACTTGCCAGGTGTGTGGAAACAGGCCATCGACTGACGTAATGTGTAACAGCAGGATTTATAGGCTCAGAGGAAAAATGGAGATGAAGAAAAATTGTTTCAGCAGACAAAAAGAAGAACTTCCCCCTCTCTTTCTCTCTCGGTATGTCAATTCCTTTACAGAAACGTCATGGCACGGCATGTACCAGGTTATTTATCCACTCACAGCCTGAACAGAAGTGACAGTTATTACTCTGAAGTGCATTACAGACAACAGTTTCTAGGATGTGCTTTCTGAGAAGCTGTGGGGCACACAGCTGAACAACACAGCTGTGTGTGTGTGTTTTTCTGTGTGTGTTTTAATACCTGCATACATTTTTATACATGTACCACATACCTGCCTGTTTGTGTGTGTACATATGGATACGTGTTGGATATGTAGGGACAGAAAATCAATACCAATTTCTGTTTTTATCAATCTGTGGATTATTTAGTGAATGAATATGGTCATGGAGATAAATATGTAAGCTATCTATAGATGGTTTTAAAGCAATGCAGTGTTCTGCCTGGTGGCCATTAATTGGAGGTCCCCAGCTTTTGTTAGCTAACCAAGGTTTAGTTTAGTTGACTGGGGGGATTTCCAAGATTGCCAAGTAAATAACTGATTTCATGGAGGATGTTATTGTTCATACTTTATTTGCATGTGTACACAACCTCATTGACAACCAGATACACAAATGCAGAGGTGTAGTTGTGTTTATATACAACCTTTACCCACTTTCTACCCAATCTCTGAGGTAATCTATGATGCTAACTGTGCATTTGTTCCCTGACTTTAACCTTCCTGGGTGAGCAACCTCCAAGCTGCTCTCCAGGCTGCCTCTGAAAGAAGTATCCAACTGTGGCATTATCCTAAGATTGTCCACACAGCTTCAGAGTCTGCAGGGTACCTGTGGTAAAGTAAACAATGCTGTCTTTGCCCTGTAAATGTGGATAATGTCATTCCAGAACCTGCAGGCTTTTTGAAGGGGAATAAAATGGATGAGTATGGTTAAAACTACCAGCGACCCCATCCTGCACATGCACTACAACTGTGCTACAAATATGAAGCAAACACTTAAGTCATTTGTCATTCAGTCATCTGACTCTGTAAGTGAGTCTGTATAGGATATCCCACAAGGAGACAAAAAAAGTTATGTTGAATTAAATAGGCTGGTCATCCTTAAACTGAATATGTACCTTGTGCTTCTTCCATCTTTTGTTTTGGAGGTTTTTAAGCAGTTAAATATGTGAAACATTTCACTGAGGACACAGAAAGTAAGCCTAAAATATACTGCATAACTGTGGCACATGTATGCGTTATATAAACATGTTTTCCAGCCACACAGCTTTATTCTTGTGGTCATTTCTTTGCACAGAGCAAATCCCCCAGTGGACTTAAGTGATGGCGTCAGATGTGGTTTATTGGAGATTTGTGACACAAATGCAAAGCTTTAATGAAGTGCATACGTCTCATGTACTCCATGTGATCAAGTAAATCCTATTTAGATTGAGGAGTGGAGGTGAGAAGGCCTGTCTGAACCCGCCTCTCCGCGCACCCCAGTAGACAGTGACCAGAGGTGGTGAGGGGGGGAAGGAGGCCTCCTGGATAGATGGATAAATGAGGAAAGAGAAAGAAGTTGAAGTGTTAGACAGAAAGAGAGCGGTGTTGGAGTGAAAGGCCTGGAGCTGTGATGAGACGGAATGATGGAGGAGGCAGCTATTTCCATGTGAGGACAGATTAACTGAGGGGTTAAGTGAAAAGTCTTCACTCTTCATTTTCTCCATTCGCCTCTCAGCTTATTATCTAAAAGGCTGCAGATTTATGTGACAGTGTTTCTGTTCCTCATTCCTCGCCTCCTGCTCTTGTGGTGTTCTTTTCCCCCTCAATTTAATTTAGCTGATGTTGCTCTTGACTGTTGCTCCCCTTCACTGACTTCTTCCCACACTATCCCCACAATTCACTCCCTTGTTACTCCCCATGACTTGCCTCTGCAGATTAAGTGCATTAAGTCTAGAGTATGATCATTATGAAACCACAATTTCAGCCCATATTGTCTTATCGGCCAATACAGGAAAGACTTTGCAAGACCTAGAAGAAGTCTTGCTTCACTTTAAGATTAAGAAATAACTTTTTTAATCTCACACTCTAACTCTGCATTTTTTTTTTGGTTTTCAACACATCATGAAAGGTGTGCATATGTAAATGTATGTATATTTATATAAATTATATAAATTTATATAAATTTCTTTTTTCGTTTCTCAAAGATGCAGCATCTTCTAAAAATGTTAAGATGTCCCTCTAACTGTGCCCCTGGCTGTTGCAGATAATGTGCTAAAGTGCACGAGTCAGTGTATCTTTCATCTTATCAGTGACGGAGCTTATGTAGTGTGTTGGAGAGCTGCTACAGGTGATAAGAATCAGGTTGAGGTAATGCAGGTAATCCGCCAACCCATATCCGGAAAAAACTTAACATCAGCACCCTTACCACGGCAGAATTTGATACACACCTGATAGACGGACACAGTCAGGTGGGCTCTCATAAACACAAACATGAACAACAACTGGGCACGTAGGCACTCTCAGATTGGTTTGTAAGGTGAGCTTTATACAACTTTGAGAGCTGCTGACAATTTCTTGTTTAACACACTTAGCCACTAAAATCGATTGGATGGGAGTTAATGGGAACAATCACAAAGTACTTAGAGTACACACCAACACATTTACAGAAGGATCTTAAACCAGACTTATAGCTAAACAAGTAGAAGCAAAGTTAAAAATGTAGCTTCTATATACAGACGAGAGGTTTTAAAGATCATAGTTACTGTTCACACTGATGGTACAGGGTAATGCAACACTACATGGACCTATTATCCATACTATGAAATACCATACTATAATAGTTACTCTTTATATGATTATATGTGCACGTATACATGTGAAGTATACACAGTCTGTTTAGACAGTATATTATCTGCATGCTATTGCACATTGTCCATCCTACTGCCTATCATTATCAGGGTTGCGAGGGGCTGCAGCCAATCTCAGCTGACACTGTAGCTACTATACACAGTAGCACTTAACCTGGACTTTGGAAGGAAGCTGTAGTACCCACAGAGAACCCATGCAGACATGCCCTAGCCAGGACCTGTGCCTCTTTCCCGCATGTCATTCCCCATCTCTCTCTCCACATTTCCTGTCACCCCTCAAGCTGTCTCTGTCAAATAAAGCTCAAAAAAAAAAAAAAAAATCTTTTGCAAATTAGTTTTCCATATCAACTTTAAAAGTTAATAAAGTCATTGTTGAGTTTAGTTTTAGCTAGTTATTGCAGGTTTAACTGTTTAACTTTCTAAATGCAAACTAAGAGTAATGGCCTGTAGAAAGGCATAAAGTGTTCTGTAGATGTAAGGAGGCTGCAGTGAGGGCACAGATTTGAAGAATTGTTGAGCGTAGCTTTTTCAGTGGCAGATTTTTCTACCATTCATAGCTGTAATTTGATTGTGTTATTCCCAGATGGATGTGCATTTTCATCACAAAGTCACAGAATGACTATCATATAGACACGAAGGGTCAGTATGATCACACGTTTACACACGGGGAATGATAGGCAGGTGCACACGGACACATAGAGGTACCCCCACACACTCTGCAGGCTCACCCACATGCTAATCACAGCGGACTGTATCAGAAGTAGAATGCGATGCTGGACTGTAAGCAGGATGTTGACCCACATACTGATTATAACACTGCAGCTCCAACCACAGCAAAAAAAAAAAATGAGCGCTGAGCACTTTTGCTACTGTTTTTCATTACTTGTGCACTTTTCATCCAGGAATTATTTAGACATCCAATATATTTTTTTGCTGGCTACACATTTGAAATATGTTTAGTGTTTTATTATTTCTCCCATCTCTTGTTTTTTTTTCTTTGTTTGGTTGCCTTCATTATATTTGAACTAAGGGACACAGAAAAGCCTCAGAAATGCTTTCAACTTCAGCTGCTTACCATTTAACCTTGATCCCCGATTTAACTTCTGAACTTCTGCACTATTCTCTGTGCAATTAGCCATTCATCTCCATTTTCACTCACATTTTTAACAGCCACTAACATGACAGTTTAATGTACTTTATCTGTTTGTAGCTTCTCACAGTACTTTGATTTCCACATCAAAGCCTGTCGGCACCATCTCCGCCTGCATCCGACTGTGTGCCAGCAAAACCTGTTGGTATGTGTGTTTGTGTGTGTGTGTGTTTGTGTGTGTGTGTGTGTGTTTAATGCATACAACTATGTGTGCATGAAATGTATTTTTTAAGGGCTGAAAATCTTTTGTTGGCAACATAAACTTAATATTAACCATAAAAAACAAGTATTCAATATCAAACAGTTAACAGATGGTGCATTCCAGTCCTTCCCGTAAAGACTCTGCAGATTATAGTACACGTGTCCCCTGTTCTTAAAGAGCAGCTCCACTTTATTTGTCCTGTCGACGTGATGGATGGAGGGGTGTGTTGTTTGGTCATGTCTGTTCACACACACACATAGACCTCTCTCTGTTGTGATGAAGCCCTGTCTTCATAACATTGTTGACAGATGCACTAGGCTTGATTAAAGACATGGTTCTCTCTCTGCTGTGTGTGTTGTCCATTTTTGTTTACAACCATGTGAAAGCTGTATCTTGATATGTGTGTTCATGTGAGAATTTGTATCCACCTACTGACCTCAGGTGTCACTGTTTTCCAGGTTCCTGGATATCTGCCTATTTGTGTGTCAGCTCTGTAGCTGGACTGTATGCAGTAATTTTCTATAGAGTTTCTTCAGTCATTTTCTGTGTGAGTGACAGACTCTCTTTGTACAGAGTTGAAGCACCTGCCAAGTCAGGAAAAGAGATTTTCCACCATCACTCAGCTCCACTTATCTTCTCCATTTGTAGCATATCGCACACCTTGTTTGTGTTGTGGTTGGCTTCATGTGTGGGCACTTAGATTTTGCATGTGTGTATTTGGTGGGTGGGTGTGTAGCAGTGTTAGATTACCTGCTTGCTTCATAAAACTAACAATTAATAATATGACCCTTACACAAACAAGAATAGATTCAGAAACATGTTTCATATCTTACAGATGAAATAACAGCGTAACAAATAAAGAAGGCTTCCAACACCTCTACACCTGCCTTTACATTTAAACATAAAGTAGTTTGTAGATCAATCATGTAGTTTATTGCTGAACGTGGCTATGATTAGCTTTAATTCATCCAGTTACTGTAGATTACAGGGTCCAATTGTGAAGTAAAGTGTACAGCTAATTTCAGTTTGCAGGGTTGATAGCTAATTAGCTTGTCACATTAAACAACATGTAATCATACCTGCAAATATCAATTCAGTCCATTTAGATGCGGGTGTGGTCCTCATTTACTTTTCAATACCACTACTACAACAAACTGACCACCCATGACATGTAAACTAGAGCGTATGTCTGGTGCTCAGCCTGCCAGCTGCTGTCAATCAAACCCAGACACTGACATGCCCCTCCAGCTGTACAGAGCAAAGTATCAGAGGTATTTCTGATAATTCCCCAAAGACCATTTATTTCTTCCTTTTAATAAAAAACCATTAACAAATTAAAATATAAATGTGTGTTTTTGACTGCAAAACCTGCATAATTTCAGGTGGCTCAGGTGGTAAAATGAAGGGCAGTATCTGATGAAGAAGCTCACTTGGATTTTTTAATTGTCAAGCTAGGCTATTTTTTTTTTTTTACCCAAGTACAATTAGAATGACATGTGACTGACGTAACTCCAAGAATTTACAGATGTACAAGCAAACTTTTCTATTCTACAGTGAAACTGGCGCCACCATATTGTCCTTTGTCTGTCAATGCTGGAACACCATTAGTGGGGTGCTTCAAAGGTCAGCAAGTTTGAGTTCAGAGTTCAATTTAGTTGAACTTGGGCTGGAAAAATCAGGGCAGTGTGCAGTGCTATGGTTCACACGGCCACCCTTGTGAATGCAACCACTTTTTCTAGTGACCTCGCTCTGCACAATGTTACAGTTGCACATTTGGTGTGAAAGCAGGCATTGTCAGTGTCTCAGGAAAGGTGATAAAACATTATTAAAAATTCACCATTTTGCTAATACCATTAAAAAGCCAGGTGACCTTAGTAATTCAAATGGGAAATTATTCAATAGCTTGACCAAAGTGTTTAACCAACCAACACTTCCATGGAGTCACTGCTGTAGCAGACACTGTGACTTTGTATTTGGCTCTACAACTGCTTGTGCTTGTGCGTCTGTGTGCCAGCTGAGGACAGGTATTTCCTATAGCAATGAGCCAAGGGGGTGAAACCAAGGAAGGATGTTGGCTGAATAGAGAGAGAGGGTGATTTAGAAAGAGAATAACTTTTGGTTTTTACATTCATATAAAAAGATCAAGGTTTAAAATCAAGGTTTAAAATCAAGCACAAAGATACTTTTCAACTGCAACTGTCCACTATAGAAATCAAACATATCAGCTTTTACAAGAGCACATATATATGGAGCTGCGATGCATCCTCATGAGAGATGAGAAAGGTTGGGGGGCGAGTTTTGGATAATGAAAGCAAGAGATATGTGAGGTGAAGAAAGAAAAAGTGGTGGGGAGAAGAGGAATGTGATAAAAAGACAGCTGTTGTAGTGTGTCTATCCATTCCTTGTTGTGCTCTACTAGCCTCAACACATTTAGACTGAAAACCACCTGGAGACTGATGGTCACATTTAGGCATTTATGTGCATGTTGTTACAGATGGAGGGACACATCGGCTGTTAAAGATGTTTGTGTGTGTATTCTTCTTGATGTGGCCTGAGATGGATGTTGAATCTGATGTCATTAGAGAATGAACAAGGCTTTAGCTGACAGACTGTGACCAGCTGGGTTTGCCTGCCACAGTTTGTCCTTGGGACTCAGAGACAATGAGACTAGAGATAAAGCACTTAGAAAGCTGTCCAAGAAAACTAATGTCTCTCTTTCTCTCCCTTCCTGTCATCTTGAAAACATCTGAAAGCCAATTTAAAAAAATGGATACATGCTAACTGGACCACCCTCAGCACGTCAGAGTCACTTCTGGAATTGTTGTGATATTATACATTTAAAAAAACACTAAGAAATGGCATCAATACTACACATACACATGGAAATAATATTTAGAATAAAGACCCACATAAATATTTTATTTGTTTTATGGGTTCATATACCAGCCTATGATATTTTTTTTCTGTCAGGTGGAAGTAAGTTACAGAGCTGTCAGAGCCTCATGATGATGAACAGAAGTCCAATCGGAGCACTGTGGAAATGCCAGGTGCAAAACAAACACTTCAAAAGTGCACCGAAATTATATATATGAATGTTTATTCTTGTGGCCTTGATTATGGGAGTGTAATTGAGTAACTCTCAAAACTGGTTGTTTTGAACTATGGATGTTTTTTTTGTTGTTTTTTTTTGTGTGTAGAAATAAAACTAAAAGATATTTCATTTGCATAAACAGAAAACAAAAGAAAAAAAAAAGAAGCCCAAAATGGTTACAATATACGTGGTCATGCAATTTGCCGCACCTTATTGTGGTCTGTTGTGAATGTGATGCGTTTTTCACCTGATTTAATACTATTTTTTATTTCAAAATACCTACAGAGTTATGTAAGTATAACAAATGAACATGAGTTACTTTTGGAAACATGAATGTACTTTATTCACAAAAAAATATATTTGTAATAAAATTATAATACTATGTTTTCATAGTCATTGCTACAGACCTTAATAAAACATCTTAATGCATGTTAAAATGACCAGTGAGTAAAATTTACTCAGAAATTTTAAAAGGCACATTCTAAGGTAACAACAACACAGCAATTAATATTTGAGGTGATTATACATTATGTCTACAGAGAGTGTGGTCCTTTCCACACTCCACATGTTCCATGCTGACATGTACAGTTGTTCATGTAGATGTACATGTTACATGACAGTACTGCCCAGAGTTTTTTTGTGAGTTTCACGGCCATTGTAGGTTCTCCTACTTGGCTTAGAAAGGGGTGGTGATGTGAGGAGTATTCAGTTGGTTGCCATCTGCAACCTCACTGCCAGAGGCCAATAAACCCCATATTTTGAATATCTTGAAAGTATAGTGTATACATTCTCATCCTACAACTAAACCATCCCTCTCTTTTTTTTTTCATCCCTTGTGTCATTGGGATACCAAAATGAACTGTGACAGATGACTAGAGGGACGATCAGAAGAAAGCGTTCTTAAATTTAACTGTAAATGTAACTAATAATTGTAATTTAAATGTAAATTTTCCAGGCAAGTTCAGTCTACAGGTATGATAACCATTGTTCTCCATTCAACTATACTTTCAGGTCAGTTGTTTTGTTCCCTGTCTCTCTGGTACTGATCAATGATCTCCTGTGGAAGGAAGTTATTGAAACTCCTGCAAATTAGTTCACATAAGAAGCTGTCTTAGAGTTATTGTGTTCACAGTTGCATTGTTTTTGTAATTTTTTTTTTAATTTTTCAGGCAAATAGAATTATGAAGAATGTAAATGGAGCCAAGTATAATCAGTGCTGCATCCACATAACAGGGGTAACACCATTATTCACAGTAATGCAAGAATTTCATCGCATACCTTTTCTTTTATGCAAATCCTTTGACAGGACACTGCTGGCTGCACTAAAACTGCTGCACCTCAGAGTTTCCCCCAGTTCTCCATGCCTGTCAGTCTGCCCTTAATGCATCTTTAAGCTGAAAACCAGTATTTAAGGACTTACTCAGATTAATTTAATGATATTTTGATTGGGAATGAAAGCCCACCCAAGACCTCATTGGTGGCCACTAGTGGATTAAACAATGCTCATAACTGTCACAACTTCAGCCAGGCTTTAGTTTTTTCATTTGTCTGTCTCCTGTTTTGCCACACTAACTCTCATGTCATTTCAGACTCTGCCACTCCCTCCTGCTCTGCATTACTTGCTGATGTCATTCACCTGGCCTGCCCCACCTCCGCACTCACCTGCTCCTCATCAGCTAATCAGCCCCTCAGTATATGTACCGGTCCATTTCCCTCAGTTCTTTGCCAGATTGTCTAGTGTGTTTCCCTAGCTATCCAGCAACTTATTCTGATTCTGATCCTGATCCTGCCTGTTCGTGTTTTGACCTGCCCTTTTGGACTTTGGACCTTCCCTTTTGCCTGCTCTTATTGTATTTGTTTGCCACGCGGGTTACTACCTGGTTTTGACCTCTGCTGATTTATTAAATACTGTTTCTTCACCGGAACTGTTTTCTGTGTCGTGCTATTGGGTTCTTGCCTGCCGTTTTGTGACTCCTGACAATAACACCACAATCAGATACTTGTAGCATGTTGCTAACACTGTCAGCCTCCTGTTTTTCATTCACTAATAAATGCCGACCAACTGCAGGAAAACAATGCAAAACATTTTCCCACAGAGTAAGAGGTTCCTGTTGAAAAACACTTAAAATTCAAAACGCTGAGGTATTTCTTTCATTTAACCTCTCAACTATGAACTAGTGTGGAGTACCAGTTCATAAGAACACTACATGCACACTAAACAAGGGCACTTAGACCTAATTACTGCAGGAACAGTTTCCCAGTATTATGGGATGGAGTGTGGAATAAAGGAATAATCCCCCTAATTCATCCCAGAGATAAGGGCATCCGCTAAACAAAGAAGTCATAATAATAAGACAATTTCTCTGGGCAAATTCTCACTAAGCTCCTCAGAATCCGATTAGGCTGCATCATAAGAGTTTTGTGAAGGTTTTTTGGGAGCAAATTCACTGCCTCCCCCCCCGCTGTACTTTCCTCTGATTGGATCAGCCCACACACAGGCTGGACGTTGACCTTGTGTGCCATTGGTCCATTTGGGGACGCAAGGTATGAAACCACCAGCAGAGCTTCATTATGGGTTGGATCAAAGTAGCAAGTATTTTCTCACACACACATGCACACACAGCAATTCTTGTCATTCCCAGGTCTTTAGGAGAGTTTAGTTGAACTTAAACACTGGGATTAGTTGAGACGTGAGACATTTTTAACCAACAATTAATCCTTTTCTTTTCCATCTGGCATGATCCCTCAGTCATTTCCCTTTTCACAGGAGTGCAAGGAAAAGGAGCCTGAAGAGGGAAGGGAGGACAGAGAAGTAGTTTTTTAAACCTCCACAGAATAAAGCAGAAAGTTGCAACACCTTACTTTATCACAGATTAAAAAAACATGTAGAAACATTCAGTAACTCCTACAACACTGTATTTATATAATTATTGTGCTGCCTTTTAAGTGAGAGGTCAGTTTACCTCTCAGATATACGTAGTTTTACACTAACTTGCTGGTACAAAGTAATAATAATAATAGTTCCCACCAAGCACATTTTACTATGAATTTCTATTTGCTTGTACTCTACTCTCTACTGTATTATTAGACTGTCTTATTGTTGATAAATCCACATTTGATTATCAGGTTAGGTGTTTCAGGTAGACTGAAACTAGAGGGTACTGCGTCTGCCTGCCAGATTTTTCATTTGGTTTGTGTCATCACCATCAGGTGTGTTTGTTCTGCCAGGTTACTCTGTATGTGTGTGACGGTGTGTTCACAGCTGTGTTTGCAGTACCAGGGAAGTGTTGGCAGTGAATTCCACCACGTGGAGGTGAGCCAGCTTGTGGTTTGTGTGCTCTGAGGGCGAAGTAGCATCATGCAATTTGCCGCACCTTATTGAATAAATACACACACACACTCTCCATCACAATGAGTCATGTTCATATACCAGGCTAACCATTATGCCTTACCAACACACGTGTAAACCTATCATTTACCTCAGTGTTAACCTTAATTGTTAACACTTTGGTTAATGCATCTGTCCAATTAAATGTGAAGTAACTGACAAACTTCTGAAGTGTTAAATCATGTGTTTTTGCAGGTTTGGTGTGGGCCCTAATTCATAACATTATCATGTTTTGATGAGTTAATATGAAAAGCTAACAGGTGCTAATTGCATGACGCAGTTTTATGAGAACCATCTAACAAAAAAAAGCACATCCATAAGACATCATCAATTTCATCCTTCCAAAATAAGGTGCAGAGCAAAAATCCAAGAATAGATGGATGAATCAACAAAACATCAGACTTTAAAATGGGAGCCTGCTTTTCTTTTCCAACTGTACATCGTTCAAACAATATTTTTTTAAGTATGATCGTTCCTTAACATTAAACACATGTTTATTATTGCAGCCATGATGACAAAGTTCTCTCAACCTCAGCAAGTACTTATTTTAAACCATTTAAGTTGTTTTTGTGCCTAACCCCTGCATCCCACAGGGCATGGCTCTGTGACGTCACAGCCGTAATGCTGTTTGGGTCCATTCTCCATGCGGCTTCATACCCTACCAGAAGCGTTTTGCTTGCCAGACTTTGTTAACTTGTTCAGATTTTTTCCATCCGTCATTTTTTCTTGGTGTATGTGCTTCTATCATGAGTGAACAGGTAATGTAGTTAAAAAGTTTGGGCTGTTTTTACAGTGTGTTTCATTTTGAAAATTGACCAGATTCTCTACGCTCTTTCTGTGTCTAACTTCTGGCCAGCTTGATCTGCTCTTTGCTGTTTGATGCTGGCATTCGTCAAAAATAAAAGCGGCCACATATTCTCCACAGAGCAGAGCAGAGCGCTGCTTCTGGGGTGCGTCTTAAACATGGTGCACTTCTGGTGGAATCACAAACATTGTCAAGAACGGCGGCGATCAGCTCTGGCGGTGCCTGGTGGATTGAGATGTAAACCTACTCAACTGTAGCGTTGTCACATTGTACAACAGATTTATTTTTCAGCAGTGAAGCTACATGGAAGATACAGACAAATTATGTCATCCTGATGATTCTTGTAGGATAAAAAAAATGATTTTAATATGGAATTTGAGGGACTTAAACAATAGATCCATCATTTTTCATCTTGGTTTTAGCATTCTTTCACTGTTTTATTGTTGTCTGTTTTGGTGAAACTGATTGTTGACACTAAGTTAACGTCTTGTTAAAAGTAGCTCTGTACAGCTTTTCTTGGCCGACGTTCTTTGGCTGAGTCTGATCTTACCACTCATTGTCAGCTGTGATCATAACCCACACCCTTAACCCTTTATGTGCTCCTCCTTCATGTTAGAGGTCGGATTAGTCATCGAAGTGAGTAATCAAAGAATATATACAGAGTGAACAACACATAGTCTCAAGAATACATTGAAGTCAAGCACTATGTTATCGCACATCAAGGCGGAGGGATATCGTGGTTAGATTACTAATCCCAGCCCCATTATGCACTAATCTCTCCTCTCTGCATCTCAGCATGGATCAACACCCTCACACACGCACTTCCTAACAGCTTGTCTATCACTGCCTGTCAGTTACAGCCAGCAGTGTCAGCGCCTGTCAGTCACCGCGGTGACCTGTCAGTTGTCTCGGTTAGGTTGCCGTTGTCCCGTCAGTCACTGCTGTTTTCTCAGTCATGGGGATCAGACTAAGTGTTTACAGGCCCCACAGGGTCACCAAGAGACCATAACCTTTGACCTTGTGCACCCTAGTTGCTTTAAGGATGTCTGTGTGTCTGTGGTTTTTCTTCTGTCTGTTCACCTGTTTGCCTTTCCCTTTATCTGTCTGCTGTGTGCACATTTAACGTTTTTATAGGGTATTTTTCTCGCAATTATCAGCTGAACACGGCCTTTATCACTGAAAGGCATTTAAAGCTCTTTGGAAGACACAGGCATGTCTTCACACCTACTTCAAATGAAATGTGAGAAGTGTATATACTTGGCAGCAAACTCAAATCCCTTATTTGTTCTCGACACATATTCGTCTCTACATGACCTGCTTGTGGTTAATGTTACACGTGTCAACTTGTCAGTTTTATGAATGGGATTGTTAATATTGTTTATATTTTTATATGGGTGTATCTATGGGTGAATGTGTGTACAGTACAAGTCCGTGTGTGACTGTGTGTGTGTATTTTCCAGGACATAGTTGATCCATGATGACTGTTCGTTTACAGACAGGCCCTGACAACAGCAGCCTGCAGGTCCTCTCTGGACATGTCTCCCTGTCTGTATCAGTCCTGTGGTTTAAAATAATAGTTGCTATCTGAGCAGTTAATAAAAAATGTAAAGTAGCTGCTGCACAGTTGTCTAAATGTGATGGATATTGAACAGGTTGCCACAAGCTCCATCTTAACTGAACACCAATATATTGGAAAAGCTGTATAGATACAGTAACATGCAGTTAACATTATGCTTGTGTCTCATTATTTAATTTAGTTTATCACAAATAAAAGAAAAATGGAATACATTTCATGTATTTGGCTGACACTTTTATCCAAAGAGGCTTACAATGAGTGCATTCAACCCGAAAATCACAAGAATCATGTAAGTACAATAACTTCATCAAATAAGCTGAATCTTCCTAAGTCCAGATCTTTGGATTCACCCACTCTACCAGGTGGACTGGTGTTGGTCTTACATTATGACATGAAACTCCACTCTTAAAACCCCAGAGAAATCAGTATGTTGGTATGGCTACACATCACTGTAGACTTAGATTCAGGCTAACATTCCCATAATGACATGCCAATATGCTTGTGATTAAGTGGTATAAGGTTTACAATATTTACCAGTATTTATGTTAAATACTAAAATAACAGCACTAAACACAAAGTAGAGCTGAAACTGATGGGAATGTAATTGGTTTATGACCAAATACTGTCAAGAAGGCTTAAGATTTTGGCACTTAGAAGAAAGGTTATCATAAAATCAGATTTTTTTTTTAATCATCTGAAATTTTATAATAAATCATACCTGAAGGCTGGAGATAAAATAAATAATAATCATATAAATACATTGCAGCAAAGTTTAGTTTTTCAATGCATGGGAACATAACATGTGGATGTGAATAACTTTAACCCAGTCTGCTTGTTTTTAAATTTCTTAATAATTTCAAATACTGGAAAATGTAGTTCGGTGTCATACAAGAAAATTTGCTGTACTTCTACATCTCACGGCAACAAAACTTTTAGTCTCTTCCTCTCTTTGCCACTGTATATTATAATGTGTCTCCCTCTGTGTCTCAGAAAGTAAAGTAGGAAGAAAAAAACAATTCTAATCACCCTTTGTTACTGTATATTATAATGTATTCATTTTGTCCTCCCTCTGTGTCAAAGAAAGTAAAGCAGAAAGAAAGAAACACCTTTTTAAATCACCCTTTGTTTGACCTCTATGTCCCATATGGGGGAAGAATAAACCACAAAACCCCACATGGAGCAAAAGAGAAGTACAAACTGAAGGGAAAGAAGTGAAGAAGAGTGTGATGTTGACTATATAGACATGTTGGAAGTCATGCGAATATTTTAATGCAAGGCTAATGCTTGTGCTTTCTTTTCAACGTGTTTGTACCCATCTTTGTAGTGTGTGTGTGTCTCTGGGCATTGGGTCATACAAAATACATGTGCTTCACATACTGTGTCTGTGTTTACAGAATAAACATGATATCAGGCCCTGAGGGTGCAGAGGCAGGCTTGTGCAGATCTCTTTCTTTACTGCTCTGCTCATCTCTCTGGCCCCTAACCCTTAACCTTTGACCTTTACCCCTCATCATATATATACTGACAGCCAAACAACAGGTTATCCTTACAGACTATAGGTTAGTTTAACAGTATGGCATTTTGGTAAACAGGAAGTTTGTCTGTTTTTACATGTACATGAAGCTATAGCTAATATTTTACAATAATACAAGCTAATGTGAGTGTGTCAGTTCATAAAATATAGATACTGTTCAGGCCACATTTTATGTAATATAATGTTGACACTGCAGGATTGATCAGAGAATCAAATGTCACGGGTGTCCTCAAACTGTTTTTTTTCAATTCTTTTTACACCCCCATCACTTCTCTTTCCTCTTTACCTTGACATCTGCTACCCCCTCTCCTTTATGTTGAGTTTCGACCACGCTGCCTGGGGCAAGATGAGCTCACAGGTAACTTCACCCCAGTCCTGCCTCCTCGTTCTCCCCTTCCTGTCAGCCAAACAGGTTTCTACCTGTCCAAGTTAGCCAATAGCCCCCGTCACTCCTACATACAACACTGTTTTTTTTTGATAGTGTTTCTTTTGTTCCCTTTGGAGCTCAGTGAGGGGTGTCATTCTTTTCATTAATATTTTTTTTTACAAAATACAGTTCCACTGACAAACAGTGACTTGTGTGGTCTTGGCTATGATTAGCTTATTCTGTGATTATTCTGTGGAAGTGTGAGATCCTGTATCATTTAAGAGCAGTATATTAAAATGTAAATTATATGTGCAATCTGTTTTTTGGGTTTAGTTTTCAATTATCTAATTTAATAGTGAGAGAACACAGATTAGGTAACTGAATAAAGAGATTATATTTAAATCCAACTAGTATAAAGTTTGCCAATATCTAGTTTAAAATGATGCATTGACTGTGCTTGCACAAGTCAAATAGACTTCAATGATGAATATTTTTTTTAACACACCTATATGTCATTTTATCCTCAGTGATACTGTGTTTATACCGTCTTTGTATTCAGACATTGATTCCATTAAGTTATTACATTTCAAGACCAGAGGCCAACTCAATCTGCTGAAATCTGAGGACTAGCCCACTGTTTGAATTTGCAACCTTTCTTTAAAGTTTTCCACGCTAAAGGTTTTCTACTTTCATCCGTGATTGGCATCTGGCCTGAATACAGAGTAAAATGATCTGTTTTCCTTTATCATTCATGCTGTTGGAAGTAACCCCAGTCATTTTTCCAGATCTTGTTTCTAGTTCTTTTATTTCACAGTGGTTGTAAATGTGACATTGAAGATTTGTTTGATGATTGGCATGTGGCCTAAATAAAGTGTAAATGGATCCTCAGTCTACCTAAACAACCTGTACTGTTAAGTGCCTGGGACAAAAAAGTGTCATAAATCCTTTTGGTTGCTTTCCCTGCTTATTTTTATAAGTGCTGTCTTTCACACGTGCTCAGACTTCATGCACAGGCATATCAGTAACACGCTGTAGGGAAAAACCTCTCTGTCCTTTTGACAGGTGTTGGTGATGAATGTTAGTAAGTCTGCTGCTGTATCAATCTTTAAATAATGATGAACTAAAAGGAAACAGATAATATCAAGACACAAAACAGGAGCAATTTCCAAACATGAACTTGACAACCATCGAGTGAACACAGACAAAACCATTAAAGGCCAGGTTCACCTTCACAACTCTCTTACTATAAACAATATATACACACACACATTGTCAAATACAGCAACTTGGTCAGTGGCCTTAAGCTTCAAGCTAAGATGCTGTAGGTACCCCTGTCATTTGTAGGTGCATGTGTGTGATTTTTATGTCGTTGAAGTCAGGTGACCTGGTATAAAGAGTAAGAAAGTCTGCATATGGAGGAGGTTAGGGTGAGTTGATGGGTCTTAGGTGAAAGGTTACGTCACTTAAGATACATACTTATTTTAATCTTTTCCTAAACCTAAACCAACTTGTTTCTGGCAAGCTTTATTTTGAAAGTCTAACTAGATGTAGCGTATTTATTGTTGCCAGTGTTAGGGTAAAAGAGTTACAAGTAAAAGTCCTGCTTTCAAAATCTTACTTGATGAGACTTGATAAATGTACTTAGTTACATTCCCCACTGGTTAGTCTTCAACAACCTGCATGTATCTTTGGATATGGCCCTGCGGCATCTGTAGATATAAAAGGGTAATTTATATAACAAAAGCATAATGATTCTTATTTTCAGGTGATTATACACTAATAAAAACAGTTATGGAATTTATATTCAGCTACTGCCATATTATATAAATAGAGACCCCTATATCACACACTGGTCCTTGTGTGACTTAAATATGAGAACTTATCCTTTAAACCATTTTAACACAACCTTAAACCTGCTTGCAATTCCTCAAAAGTGACTGACTACTTTGCTCTGATGTGAGAAGTAGGAGGATAAAGGTGACAAGTTTACACTTCATTCACAGTATCAAATGCTGCAGCTCTGGCCTACTTGCAGGATTTTACTTCACCTCTAAAATAAAAAACAACACAGCCTTTGAGGTGGTTTTTGCTGCAGTGTTATTTTCAGTGTGAGAGCGCCTTAAATGTTCTTGGCTGCTAAGTTACAAACACAGATTTTAAAGTGCATGTACCCGCTCCACCCTATTTATCAATCATGTTCACCCTTCTCCATCACAGGAAGATTTATCATCGTGTCAGTGGTGACAGGTTTATGGAGACTTGTGGCTCAGCCCAGCTCATTCCATGATGAAATAAGCTGGATGAGTAAGAGGATGTATCTGAATAGGATCGCAGGAACATTTACACATGTAGAAGCCTGCAGGTTTCTGTGCAGGACTGGAATGTATGATGTGATGAATTATGATAAGGTTTGGTGAATTCAGTGACAATTCAAAATAGTTTATACAAGATAACACTGGTATGGGATTTTGTTTTGAGTAGTTTGCTTGAGTCCTTTTCTACCTCCATCTCCCCCTCAGTTTTTTTCCCCCTTATTCCATTTCCTTGACTTTCTGTCATTATAATGTATAGAAACTTTAAACTCACCGGCCACCGGTACACCTGTATAATCTAATGTCATCCAATCCAATCCAATTTCATGTTCTGCATTGCTACCTCATTGGATCCCAGATACAAGGGTAGCTACTTTGATGAGGATGTTAAACAACGCGCACGAGCAATACTTGACACGCACTTGTTGCCTGCTGCCGGTGCCGAGGATGTGCGATGGAAAGAGCGCGTTTTGAAAGTTATTTTTCAGAAAAGAACTTGTCATGTGAATTAAGGTTATATTAAATGTCAACTAAAAATTGACATTAAAGGTTGTTTTTGTTTCATAAATTTGTCTGATTGAATTTGTGCTCGTTCAAGGATAGTATGATGAAGAGCTGAAAGACTTTTAAAACAGTTCAGAAATGTTTCCGTGGCACAAAAGAGGGAATAAATAACAAAAAGAAAAACACATCGGTATCGGCCATCGGCCAAGTTGTTATTTTAAACATCGGTATCGGTATCGGCCCATAATTTCACAATCGTGCATCCCTAGCTGCTTTCATAAACAAATTTTAAAAAATTCATTCTTGTGTGTGAGATCAAGTTATTTATACTAGGTCATACTGTAAGATAGTGGTGTTTGATACCAGTACTGTTTATAAATAGTTGTCACAAAGGAATGGATGTAACAGCTCTGCCATGAACTCTACTTTGACGAGGCTGATAGTCAGCTTCAGTCAGTAAACATAATTCTATTTTATTTTTATTATTAATGTTGTAGTGGGTGGTGGTGTACTGGATAATTGGCCCTCATGTATGTAAATGGGATGGCCAAAATATTAGAAACTCCTCAGTCCACCACTGCAAACTATAACCTCAGTAATAAACGTGGTAAATTAATGCCTCTGACAGTGCCAGTCAAAGCTGAATATCATCTTTGTAAAATGATTTATAGTGGAGCTGCTATATTGGATCACATGAGATTGCATGATGTACCTAATGAAGTGACTGCTGAGTGCCTGTGTATACATAAAAACACACAGAATATCATATAATGTAATAAGGTTTTGTTGTGATGGATAGCTTCAGGCTATAAAGGGAGAGAAAAACAGAAGTGGATAATGCAGAGGAAGAAGAAGAAGAAAATACTTTGTTTTAATTTCATACTTGAGAAGCTATGGATCATCTGTGCTACGTAGGGGATTGAGATTTAACTTACACGCAGTAAAAATTACCTGAGGTGATTTGTCCTCCCTAATCTTAACCCTTCCTGCTAGGTCTGTCATGGAAAGAAGACCTAGTAGAACCCTAACTTACCATAACCTGCAGGTATAGCTGCTCACTTAAATTACATTTGTGTACTTATTTCTCACTATCCTGTTGATTGAACTCATGTCATGTCAGTAATATACTAATTTTGCCTGCAAGGGGTAAAAAACTAAGCTCATGCGAGTGAAGTGAACTTGTATTCCTGAAGTGAACTAGCGTAAACGCAGCGCGTGGCTTTGCACATGCTCAGTAGAGCAGGACTTGCGTGGAACGAAACTTTTGGAAGAAGCAGCAAGCGTTTTGAGTCTCTAGGTAAGTTATTTAATTTCACTGAGTATTTACATTTGTCAGCTATGATTTCATTATTCACAACTGAACTTTACTTTTACTTTCACGCACACATTGAATTTTTTTGTTAAAATGCTGTTTTTAGGGATGCACCGATGCATCGGCTGAACATCAGTATCGGCCGATATTCGCCTCCTTAACTGCCATCGGCTATCGGCAAATAAAGATGACATCCACCGATGACAGCGGCCTATGATTATTTGTTGATTTACATGTCGCATGAACGGAGAGCTTGCTGGAACAGCCTATAATAATGCACTTGCTACATATGCCGCAGACTACGACCTCCCCGCCACCCTAAGTGCGCACCAGTGGCAATTAATTGAAAACTTTATAACACTCCTTTCCCCGTTTGAACAATTGACAAGAGAAGTTAGCTCATCAGAGGCATCAGCTACCAACATCATCCCCTCTGTTAGAACCCTGAGATGTCTTCTGAGCAAGCAGGCTGACAAAGACCACGGCATTAAAACAACAAAGACTGCATTATTATAGGCTGTAAATAAACGCTTCGATCAAATCGAGTATGATCCCATGTTCTGCATTGCTACCTCATTGGATCCCATATACAAGGGTCGCTACTTTGATGAGGATGTTAAACAATGCGCACGAGCAATACTTGACACGCATTTGTTGCCTGCTGCCGGTGCCGAGAATGGGACGTGCGATGGAAAGAGCGCGTTTTGAAAGTTATTTTTCAGAAAAGAACTTGTCATGTGAATTAAGGTTATATTAAATGTCAACTAAAAATTGACATTAAAGGTTGTTTTTGTTTCATAAATTTGTCTGATTGAATTTGTGCTCGTTCAAGGATAGTATGATGAAGAGCTGAAAGACTTTTAAAACAGTTCAGAAATGTTTCTGTGGCACAAAAGAGGGAATAAATAACAAAAAAAAGTAAAGTAACAAAATAGTTGTCACAAAGGAAACGTGTATGTATATATATATATATATAGAAATATACATATATAAATGCTTGTTTTATGAGATACATTTTACCACAGGTGTCAGTACTGTATTTAAATCCACAACTCTTTTTGTGACTTTTCTAGCTGAGGAGTTGTTTTTGCAGCTTGAAGACTGACTACCAACTCTGATGCAGTGGATTTGAAGTTTTGCAACTTTGCATGTGAAAAAAGAGCGCAGCTACTTAAACATTATAGATTGAAACATGGTGGTTACACAAGAACGTCACAATTACCATGTGTTCAAAAGAGTTTGTGTTCTGTTTTGTCTTTGAAGGTTTTTGCAGAATTCACAAGAGTAGCAAGCAAAGATCTTGAGCAAGACTTTTTTGAGTCCTTGGACCACCATAGTTTTAAAAATGGATCACTACTGGAACATTTTGGACTGCATTTTAATACTTGAAACACATAACATTTCCATGTTTCAAGCTATGGTTGATTTCAACACACAAGGTTATGTTGATTCATGTCTCTTGTCTTTGGCAACACCAGCTGCCCCTGTTTAACTTACAGCAGTGTGATTAACTGGAGATACTGCACAGGAGATATAATTAGGCTAAATCAAATCACTCTGTTCTACATCTTGCCAGGCCAGCAGGCTGCAGCCTACAGTAAGTTGTCAGAATCAGAGAGAAATATAGAGGAAAAACAACTTGACATGAATCTTGATGTAAAGTGCTTCCTGACACTGGTTTACACTGGAGGGCCTGTCCACTCCATCCCCATTAAGTACTCTGGTGTGTGTGAGAAAGAGAGTGCTGACTCTGCTGGAAGAGCCTGACCTATATTTAAACTCATGAGGAGTGGTGCATTTTTACCAACTCAACTCACCACAGTGTGTGTATGTGTGTGTGTCTGTGTGTGTGTGGTGTGGTATGTGGGTTTTTCTTGGGATATCAGGCTATCATTCGAAATGATGACATTCATATTGCCAAATTCCTCCCAAATCTTCCAAACTCTTTCCTTTTTGTTTCTCTCTCTAACATGCAGTACATGAAGAAGTTAGTAGCTGGGATCAATGCTTCAGTTGCCTTACTGAAGTGAATACTGGTCTGAGAAAGCCCTTTAGATACATCCAATATTTTCCATTTTCATCGTCCTGGGCTCGTACTTTAATCTAACTGCCCCAGATGGTTTGTTAGACAGAACCATCAGTGAAGTCATTGTTGGAAACTGTTTGGAAAAGGGCAGACAAACCCAAAAATACAAGCCAGGTCATTAGATGAACCACCTATCACCGTCTATCATGGGTAAAGTCAGAGAGAGTGAAAACATCTACCAAGAAAAGCCTTCAGTTCTGTCCTTTGCACATTTTTCATTGAAGAAAAACTGCCATTGTTTTTTTTAAGATATTTTTTTGGACTTTTTTAAGCTTTATTTGACAGAGACAGCTTGAAGAGTGACAGGAAATGTGGGGAGAGAGAAATGGGGAACGACATGCGGGAAAGAGCCACAGGTCAGATTCGAACCCTGAGCTGCCACAGCAAGGACTGAACCTTTGTACGTGGGGCGGATGCTCTACCGACTGAACTAAACGACACCCTCTGCCATTGTTTTTTTGATCAAACACAACATCGTCACACAGGCTGTTGCTGCCAGCACTTCCTCATAGGATGCTGATTGATATGTAACTATGCTCACAAGTGCATAGCTTGAAGCTTGGCAAGACGGATTCTCTAGTGAACTTGCAATTCAACTGCCTCACAAGTTTACCCGTACTTAAGTATCTCAGCTGACATTTAACTGACATCTAGTCCTAAAAGGACAAAAAAAAAAATAGATTTTTATGTGTGAGCTCAACTTTGTTAATTTAGGGAATTTAGATGTCCAGTGGTGTCTTAATTTGTAAGTCAGTGTAACTAAAAGTGAAAACAAGTTTATCTAAACCCTCAAACCACTTTTTACAGATGAAAACCAATGTATATAGGGATTTAGTATTGCTGTTGATTGATTAGGTGTTATAGCCATTTTGTGTCATATGTTTGTGTTCTGGACCTCTGACCTCTGTGTTTGTGTGAGGATCCTTGCCTAGGTGGTGATCAACCACAACTGATTCCAATCCAGGTGATCAGGGTGTGGCCTACTTAAGACCCAGTTTCTACCAGAGACCATGGCAACCTGAGAGTGCAGCTTTGATCTCCTCTGCATGCTTGCTTTTTAGTCTTTTGTGTCACTAGTCACTTTTGTATGTTGTCACCCTGGATTTCACCACACTTGTAAATAGACACTGTTAAGCCTGACACAGTAAGAGTGCACTGCCTTTTCTGTTACATTTTTGTCCTGTTTTTGGTTACGTTTAGGAAGTTAGGTTTAGCAATTGTCTCTGTTTGTTTTGGTATAGGGTTTAGGTAGCTCCCGTTAGCTAATTTGTTTTGTTTATTGTATTGTTGTATTTATAGCAGCAATAAACTGCCTGTGTTTTTGGACTATCAACAAGTGTGGACTCATTTATGTTTCACTCCCTACACCCTAGACAGGGATATAACATTAGGGTAAGAATCTTGACATTTTAGTGTAAAGTATTCTACATATTGTGCTATATAATATGCATAGTGACCTTCTTTTACAGGTTGAAACTTTGCTCCCCCAAAAAACACTTACCACAGCCCATGAATGTGCTTCTAGTGACTATAAAAGCTCGAGTGTGTGTGTCCAGTGCCGACAGAGAGTCTGACAGCAGCTGCTCTTGACTGGTTAGCTCTTCCTCTCTGGGCCGCTAGCTCTCAGCAAACATTTCAACACATTTACCACACAAACTTTTATAAAACAGCTGTGATTGTGCTTCAAAGCTCCAGCTGAGTTTCTGTGTGTCCAGTGCAGACAAGGAGAGCCTAACAACAGATGCCCATAGCTGATAAGTTTGATTCACTGTCTACCAGCAGCTGTATTCCTGCTACACAGAGCAGTGGTCAGTCTGTCACTCTGATCAGTGTTATCTCCTGTGTCTGCTGCATTTTTAACCAAAACCAAGGAGTTTGGCAACAAAACGATCTTTTATGCACTGCAGTGTTTTCAAGCCCAGCATATCTTGGTGACAGGTTTGCAGAAATGAACTGACAACTTTACAGAGTCTTTATATAGTCCCAGAGTTCATGCAGAGGATAAATGACAGAACCTCACATAAAGCACATTCAAAGATCATAACACACAGCATGGGATGGAAGTGCATTTACTTTTACACCCTATGCTTCATTGGCTTTCAGAGAGGTCTCGCTTACTTGGCTAATAATCATGCTTGACATTTCTTTTTTTCTCTTCAGGAAGTGAGCATCAGCATGTCAATGTGTAGTTACACCCCGCTGTTAAAGCTCCACTGCCACACAGCAGCCCTGCAGGACTGATGACAGGGTTTAAGGATGGTGTGTGTGTTTGCTAGGGTTTAAAAATATTCATTTTAGGATTGGTTTTAGGGTTAATATTAGAAGGTTAAGCTTTAAATTTTGACTGCCAGCAAGACAAGACTGACAACAGAAAAATGCACACCAGATGCAACCAACTTCAACAAAAGATTATTTTTAGTGATCTTAAAGTTTTCACATCCTTTCCCACCTGGATACTCACCTCTCTGTTTGGTCTGTGCAAGAAATTATACACCATAAACATATTTTCCTTATAATCCGTTAACTGAAGTTTAAGGTTTTGAGGTTTAGGGTCGGTCAGATTTGCACATCTAAAATTTGGACCAGTGTCCCAGTAAAGTGCCTTATCTCTAGTAATTAAAAAATGTTTTTATTGAAACATTTTCTCACTAACTACAGAGATGTATGCATATTTATTTTATTTTGGTAGTCTAAAATTCATTTGTTTATTCTCTTTGGATCCAGCAGAAACTTGATGTCACATTTATATTTTGTACATGAAACGTTTTAATTTTTCATACCTCTCGGGCACCTTTATGACTGAGCTCATGCTGTACCTAATGCAGCTTCCACTACCACTTAGATGATGTCTTTATTTTATTCTGATTTGTTGAATCAATGCAACATTAAACAGTCGTGCAAGCTTTGGATTCCACTCCTCATTTCAACTTTGACCATGCTGTATGTCATGTCATCATAATGTAAATGACAATGGTCCTCAATGAGACTAGATTAGAAGGTACATTCCCAAGACCATGTGACATTACAGAAATAACAATTCTTCCCCAGAAGTATCAAGGAGTGTAACTGAAAGGGGAACCGGCCTGTGAAAAAGAAGATGCTGTGTTCTTTATGGACTGGTACGCCATGTGATGAGCAAGATGCAGCACTTTTATGGGAATTATAAAAAGATATCTTTGATCTGGCTGATTTTACACAGCTGAATGATCTACCATTTTGAATATACTTCAGGTAGCCTACATAAAAAAACACACAATAAGAAACGTACAATTAATAAAGTTGTACTAGTTTTCACACTTTCAGTTTCAGAATACAAACATCATAATTTCTACTTTGCAGCTGAGTGTCAAAACAGTGAGTCAGTGTAGGGAGCGTCAAAAACTAGTCTCAACTAATACTCTGAGGGAGGAGTATATTTAGCCCTATAGGTGCAGTTATTTTAGGTCATCAATGGACCCAGAATATTGTTTTGATTTAAATATCTTCATAAAAGAAATGTCAGCACTACAACAAAGCGGATACTATAAAAACACTTTAATAAAGCTACTTTGTTATCTGCTATCTAACACACATGAATGCAAGCAGGTGCAGCCTTTACTAAATTAACATATTGTGAGTCGTTTGTGGTTCGCTGGTCTCTCTCTCTCTCTCACACACACACAGCCAGGCTTTACACGCACCACGACAGGAAAAGTTTCTTTTCAATCACTATAAGAAAATGGCCGCTGTTTGTTTGGAAAAGAAATGAAGCGGAGCAGAACGACTGGCTGAATAGCCAACCAGAAAAGAAAGGGTAGAGAGGTGAAAGCAGCGACAGGAGAGGCAGGAGGTGTGTGTTTTAGGGGTGAGAGCAGGAACTTAGGGTCAGGGCCCCCAAGTAGCTCTACAGACCACACAGACTACAATAGATCCTGACAAATCACATATTTGAAATAGCTTCCGATTTGAAAAATGGAGGAGTTGGTTGGCTTTTTGGCTGTCCTGGTATGTGATGTTTTTGCTTCTGAGGCCGTTTGAGTGGGAAGATAATTCAAAGACTTCTTCAGAACCATTTAGCCTACAGTAGAGGGGACATAAGGTCATGACTTCCTTCATCGCCTCCGTTTAAATAAGAACCTCCAGTGATAAATTGACTTTCTTTCCTCCCTCACAGGAAGAGTAATTGCTGCACGGAAGATACTGAAAAAATATAAAATTGTCTGGATGGAAGGGATTTAACAATAACTGCTTGAAGAAAAGCATTTAGATCACCTGTGCAGCAATGGAGAATTTTTAATGAATACATCTTGATCAGGAATGTCTGTAAATATTGTACATATCTTGGAGAGAAATTAGGATAAGTTTGAGGTTGTTAATATAGTAACTCCCACCATCCTCCATTTCTGTCCAGTTTGTATTTACTTAGTAGTTGCTTATTTACACCTCCAGAAGATTTATTTGGAGTCTTTTGTCGGGCCTCCCAATAAATAGTGCAATATTTGCTCTCTCACCCTTAACTCTGTTGTTAGTCTTCAACAAATCCTGTGGGACATATCAGGCTCTTTGGCTGCTAAATGCTTCACTTGCTTCACTAGATAGTTGCTAACTGTCTGTTTGTCACTGAGTAGGTTCACTGTTTTTTAACTGAAAACAGTGGCTAACATTAGCAGACAAGGTCAAACAAGTCTCAAACTAATGCAAAGAGATGAAATTGATAAACCCTCCCATCTAGCTCATCGTAAGACAGCAAAATATTGTAGTAATGGAGTGTTACTGAGAATAGTATGTAATGCAATTACTGAATTTCAGTTTTCAGTCCCTTAATGTACACTTATTACTGAAAAATATAAGCCTGACCATATTACTGAATTGTGTTACAAATGAATGCACCAACACTCAACACTGGTTTTGGGGAAGTTTCATATTCCCTACAATGTAGGCATTTATACAGTCATTAAAGTCAACCTTCATTATTTGACTTGACATGTCACACTAACTGTGAGACAAAGTGAACATATACATCAATGGACCTGTCAAATAAAACCGACTGGATGGATGAAGAAGGACAAAAATTGCCTGAAGAAAGAGGAACATCAATCACTTCATTCTGGATGTTAACTATGCATTAGCAGATTCTTGCCTTTCTCCTGAAAACACCTCATTTAGTACTTTCTCTGCTGCAGACACAACGTGTTAGTTCACAGAGTCTGATTTTCTACACCTGCACAGGTCATTTCTTTCAGACTGTGATGGGCAGTTAACACTGAATAATGTGCATGTTGTACACACTTGCTCATGCATGTGTCTATTAGTCGAGCAATTCTGTGCAAATGTTCAAAAAGTGGACAGCATGAGTGAAAACAGGATGTAGGAAAAGATGGAGATAGAGTGTGTCTGTACTGCTCCATTATAGGCGCTGCAAGACATTTTAGAAGCTGAGGATTAAAAAATTTTGATTTAATATTATACATTTTTCTCCAGGTACACAAGTGGTTGGACAGTGAGTGATATAGTTCAGTTTTGAGGGCAAAGTGAAAACACTAAAAGATTAATTTATTAAAAGATTAAAAACATGGGTAGTTACTCTCCGGAGTATTAATGTAATGTAATCATTAATTTATGTGTGCTCTACATGGAGTGCAAATATAGCAGTGGCCTTGGATGTGGAGAGACAGCTAGAGAAATGTACATCATTGAAAGTTCACCAGGTTACATTCCGAATGATAGATAGAATTGAGTGTAGAAATGAAATCAAAATGAGTTTTCCAAGGACGCTAATCTGTATAGCTGGAGGATAGACTGATGTGAGGCTTGAACGAGTAAAAGTGAGGTTAGAGGTGTAATGAACAAGTGATTGAGGAGAAGAAAGGAAAACAGAAAAAAGTAAATTGTGAAATGGGCCGATGGTTATACAGTGAGGAAGTCAACCTCATGGTTGAGAGAAAGGCAAAAGGGGATTAAGGGGTGAAAAATTGATACAAAAAAAAAAAAAAAGGAGGGGAAACATACACACACACACCCAGACTGTAGTCTAGACGGGATGATTTGTTTGTGAGATACAGTAGCTTGTTTGTCTGAATGTCACATTTACCCAAGGTTGTTGTTCACGTTTGAATTCATGTATGGGTGTATGTATGAATGAATCTGTCTGGCATAAAATATTCAGTCATCATATACATCTGTCTGCATGCTGTCTATATGCATGTGTGCACTCAGGTTTGTGTGCAAGATTACACAGAAACATAACATGCACCAATGTGTTTAAAAAATATTTTCTAATCAAGAAATTTCATTCCAGTTTTGCAAAAATAATAATAATAATCTCTCGTCCATCCATTTCCTTCCCTCTTCCAGCAATGCATTCCAAGTCCCTCAACTTGGATGAATCCCAAGGTGTTCCCAGGCCAGATTGGTTATATAGTCCCTCCAGCGAGTTCTGGGTTTAACCTGAGGTCTTCTGCCAGTTGGATGAAGGAAGGCGCCCAGGAGGCATCCTTATCACCAAACCACCTCAGCTGGCCTCTCCTTCTTGACTGCCTTAGTAACCACTGCCAGAGATCTGTGCAAAGCTTCCTGAGTCTTCAAACTCTGCTCTTTCCATCACCCAACAATCCAGGTTAGCAGTTCTCCACCCAGAACCCACCCTGAGCCAAACCCTGCTTTCTCTTCCCAAGTCAAACAGTTTGCCCGAACTTCCTTGAGTCCAACTGAAAGTCCCTCTATATGTCCTCCCCACAGATTTCTGAGTCACAACTACTGAAGCTGCAGCCCTGCTATCTTCCCAATACCAGTCTGCTGCCTCAGGAGACCCCTGGGCCAATCAAGCCTCCTACTTCACCTTGACGAACACCTTCACTGCTTGTATTCATCAGCAGGTTCTTAGGTTACTGCCACGATGACCTTCTGACCACAGCTCCTACCAGTCACCTTGACGATGGAGGCTCCCACAAGAAATTCTTCCAGAGGTGTGCGTTGAAGACCTCACGGACAGGGGCCTCTGATGTTCCCAGTTCACCCTCACATGTTTGGGTTTAGGTCAGGTCTGTCCAGCATTCTCACCCGCTACCTGATCCAACTCACAACCAGCTGGTGATTAGCTGACATCTCTGCTCTTCTCTTTACCTCCAAGACATATGGGTGCAGATCTGATGACATGACCACAAAGTTGATCATCGACCTGTGCCCTAGGGTGCTCTGGTACCAAGTGCATTTATGAACACACTCATGCTTGAACATGGTGTTCATTATGGCCAATCCATGACTAGCACAGAAGTCCAATAACAAAGCACTGCTTGGATTCAGATCAGGTAGACAGCATTGAAGTCACCCAACAGAACTACTGTATGGAGTCACCGGGTGGAATCCCTTCCAGGACCCCACCCAGACTCTAAGAAGGCTCGGTAATCTAATCCAGCCCATCTCCAGGATTTTGGTTCAGGAACCAGTGCTATGCATTGAGGTGAGCCCAACTATATCTATCTGATGATGTACCACCTCCCACTCCAGCTCTGGTTCCTTTCCTGCCAGCAAGGTGATATTGCAGCTCGTTGTATGCTGTGAAATGGGTGTCTTTGTGAATCGCATTTTGTCTGAACCCTCCCCTGGGAACAATCCCTTGGGAGACCCTACCAGGGGCTATTGCCCCAGATAACACAGCGCCTAGGATCATGGAGATACGAAAACCCCACCACTACACTAAGGTAGCGATTCTTTGGGGGATAGCTGGAACTCCAAGAAGGCTAAATATCTCTGAATTGCTGTTTGGTGCATGAGCAGAATGCTTCCCGTACCAAAATCTGAGACGCTTTCCTACAGATTCGACATTCATATGCAGATATCAGTTTGTTCAGATTACATGTTATTGGCAGTCAACTCCATGAAAAATAAAAGAAGTGGACATTGAGGTTGTAGATTTACCATTTTGCAAAGAATCACAAAAACAGGTGGATTGTTCTTCTGTGACAAGTACATATTTCTGTAAATTAACTATTAGATGTAACTTGAGTACTGTGTCATTGTTAATGTGCAGGCCAGCTCATTTTCCATTTGTTTTCTCTATGACCATTGGTAATGGTAATGAGCCATGTTGGCAGTTAATGCAGTCTGACTCAGTCTTGTGGCTAAGATCAGCAGAGCCTGGTGTGCATTCTTGTCCGTGGGGCTTTTTTGTTTAAGGTGATGGTTGTCCAGTGACAGTGGTTGTTATGATTTGTGAATTACTCTCAGACCAAAAACCTATTGACATGCTTTATCCCAATTCAGTTAAAAGCCAATGAGGAGCTACTTTTAGCCTTGTGTTTTGTAAATATAGCTCTGATACAGATGACTCACTGTCATATGGTCACTGGTCAACACAGAAAGAGTTTGGGGAGACAGAAGCAAAGTGTGAGAGGGAAATGGGGGAAGGAAAAATTCACAGAAAGAGCGACTGGTGGCGGATGGAATTTTGCCATTACTGGTAATGGATGGAGCAGGCGGACATCTGCTTTGGGGGTCACAGTGCAGGTTAACTGTTAAAACACTGAGATGCCGCCATATGGAGAGGGAGTGTGAAAATTTAGGAACACACTGGCTGTTAAAACACACACCAGAGCTGCCATATGGGGAGAGAAGAGAATATATATATAAAAAAAACAAATATTAATGGCAGGGAACTGGTTAACAGTTAAACCATCTGAAGCCTGTTCAGCATGTAAAACTGTCAAAAGTACATAGTCAAAACTTTTAAAGGACAGGAGACAAAATTATACAAACGTCTGTGTGACAGCTACATACGTGGAACAATATGAGAATCAGAATCAAACCTGACACCATATTTTACAGTGACACCAATGGGAACCTGTCCTGAACCAAACAAGGGATTTGAAAGAAGAAAAACAAGGGGAGAGAAGAGGGCAGGAGTGAGGTCATGTCTATTTTTTCTTCTCACTGTTTTAACAAGTTAACTATGAAAACAATGATGCTAGAGTCATATTCAGAAACACAAAAGGAGGATGGACACGTGGAAAGTTGACTAGGAGGGGAGGAATGCAAAGTAAATGGGAGCAGTGAGGAGGAGGAGGAGAGAGAAGGTAGTACAGTGAAGAGAGAAAAACATGCAGGGGACAATAGAAATAAGTAAAAGCAAAAAACTGATTCATAATCCAGGAGAAGGAGTGGTGACCAGTACGCTCTGCCGGGAAAATTCCAGTTTCACTTTCATAATCATGGTATTTGTTCAAGCCATACTGTGTTGCAAAACTTTATTAGAAATATCACTCCGCACCTAATCTACTATGCCTGTTATATGATCTGCACACAGGTTATTTAATGTACTTGTTAACATATAGTATATCCCAAGGACATGAATGTCTGCTGCTCTTCTAGCAAAAAACAGGGTTTGCCCTGAAAAAGAAACACTATAATTAAAAAAAAAGCTGATTCTGCTGATATAAGGCTACATTCAGATGTAGCCTCTAACACTGATCTGTTTGATTTCTGAGGCTAAACAGCAACAACCATGGAAGCCAAGAGTAAATGGCATTTGGATTCACAGTTCGATTGATCTGCCCACAAGTGGCCAATTGTGGTAAGCAGCGCCTGGCGGCCTCACTGTGTTCGGTCTGGCTTTACTCTTAAGAACGAAATGGGAAGAAAACACGTGGAAAGAGTGACATAAACCAAAGGACAGAGGCAAAAAAAACCCCCAAAAAAACAGGAATGAGCTTAACAGGTTTAAAATGAAAGATCCAAGGAAAGCATAAAGATGGAATACCCCGCTATGTCTCAAACATGATGTGCAGCTCCAAATATGCAGTTTACCGAACGAGTTTAACATGTCATGAGATATGTTAAAAGTCAAAGCATGTCACCAATGTTGGTGTGTTAAGTCATTTCTTGTCTTCTCACTGACCATCTGGTGTTCTGTCTCATTTGGATTGTGGACATTTAGCACCTGTGATTATGTGATTGGCTAGAAGAGAAGACACGGTGAAGAGAAACGTGTTTTTAGAGGCATTGTGGTGCAGGTTGTTAATTAGTAAGTTGTTGGGAAATTAAGGGGATGTCTCTGCCAGGAATTCAGATTTTAGGGCTGTGGTCATACGTTTGTATGTCAGTATGTCTTGAACAGAAAAGATGTGTAGGATAATTTACAAGGACTCATAAAGGAATAAAAGTGGTGCTTAGAAAATCTGCCTGCTTTTAAAGGGTCTTTCCATCTTAAAACTTTAAAACACATACAGTGACAAACTCAGTGGTGTACAATTTAAGGTTTACTGTCCAAAATTACACTTCCTACGAAAGAGAGATTTCAATTATATTTCAATTAATACAAAGGCTATATTATACCTATTACTCAAAGGAAGTAACAACAAAATAGATATAGCAGAAAAAAAGATTTAAATGCTGAATTAATATAAACAAAGAATATACAAGTAGGCTGAAATTTAAACACTTTCAAGTGGTATAAAACCTGTATATGACCCTTGTTTGCTGGACTACTACTGAACTTTTACTCCATTTAGTAATAAGAGAAAGCACAACCAATAATGAGTTGATTGGGAAATGTGACCAAAGGGAAACAAGGAAGACTGCACTAAAAGAAATACGCTACTACAGTGTATATTAATATCATCAACCATACATGTTACTACCCCAATTATAAAAGTCCAAAGTAAAACCAAGTTGTTATGACAAAACGAAAGATATGATTTGAGAGTGAAACAGTAAATGGTGTGTTAAATAAGATTAATGTGGTGTTTTCTTAGAAAGCTTGGAGAAAAGTACAGCTTGAATGAAAAATCGAAGGTTTGGTTGAAGCTGCTGACTGTGGACAAATTTTAGATCTGCAGCCAGTAACTACCGAAGCGTGTAAAAGCATCATACTGCAACAGATTAGGGTGAGTGTTACGGTCATCTCAGTGTCAGGTATCCCACAAGGCCATCTGAACAGATTTACACGTATTTACTGTACATTTGTCAGTGTCAGTGGGAGACAGTTAGCATACAGTAGGATCATTTCCTGTACGTGTAGATTTATAGCATGTTACACTCTGTTAAACCTTACTGTTAAACTGCATGTCGGCTTTATCTGGATCATAATAAAGACTTGAAGTTCAGCCTTCTTGAATATTGTTTAAATTTCAATAAAGAGAATCACTTTTGTCACACAATATATTATTCATTAGCATGACGCTAACATCTACAAGACTAGATGCAGGACAAAGTTTTAACTTTGCTAATGCAAAGATTTGTTTTATGAGTAACTTAAAGTCATCCTTTCTTTGATAAAGACAGAGGTATGCATAGTTTCTCATGCATAGCTTCTCAAATTAAGCTACATGACAAATCAGAGATAAAAAAAAAAAAAAAGCCCAGTTCAGTTGCTGTGATTGGTTTCTTTCCACTGCTGGGTGAGACGGGGTGAAACAAGGGTGAAGCAGAGGAAGAGGCTGCTGAGTGAGTAGTTTCCAGAGAAGAGCAGCATTTCTTTCATCACAGAAAATACTGGCAAAAGATAAAGAAGCTGAGATGATGGGAAGAGCCCAGGAAAAGATCCAGTTGGGGGAAACAGCAGAGAAGAGAAAGGTTAGCGAAAGGTTGCTGACTAAAGTTATCCAGAACAGGACCAGCTGAACATAGCATCACTCACAATATGAAACAAGGTAGCCAAGAATCCAGGGACAAGTACCTGCAGCTTATTAAATTTTGGTATAGTTGAGACAGAAACAGTGATTCACAATGTAGGGCTTTTAGTACACAGTGCGGGTGGTCAACACTGGCTGTACAACAAATGTGGCTCTGTTGTTGCTCACAGGTTCATACAGCAGGAATTACTTGCACAAATCATTTATCAACACAACTTCAAAGGAAAAAAGAGAGATGAGAGTCCACATCTGTGGATGTTAATTTTCAGGTTTTTAATATAAAAAAAAAAGGAGAAACAAACACAACCAAACCAAACACAGACACAAGACTTCTGTAAAAGAAACTTTTCACTTTCACTGTGAAATCATGTATATGTATTGAGAAATTGTGTATATGTATATAGACATTTATAAACAGAAAATATCTATAAATTCTGATATATCAGTCATAGTACTAATAATAATATAATAAGCAGAGGAGAAGGGGTAGGAATATATAAGTGTACAGCTCTTCCTAATCCCTTTTGAACATGTATGATTTAATTTGCACTGGTTAAGAGAAATTAACAATTGAGTTGCTGCGTGTACAGGTTTGACCTATTTTCGTTTTCTTTTCTTTTTTTCTCATTGTATATTTCTTGCAGGTTAACCTGAAATGGAATATATAAAATAAAAAAAATTAAAAAATGAATGCTAAAAATCTCTCAATATGCTGCATCATTTCTTGTTCTGAAAACACTTCACAAACTATCTTCTCCTGCTGGCCATAAAACTAAATATACAGGCTGAACTACACAACTGAATTCGATGTTACTGAATATTTTACCATTTTCAAATCTAATAAATTCAGTGTTTTGAACCATGCTGCAGTCAGGATCAAAATGGGTAAGTCAGAGTGAGGTGCAGGGCTTTGGATGTCATTTCCAGAACTCCAGCAGTGTAAACCAGCTAACAGATCCCCTCTGGAAGAGATTAGGAAATACAGATCAAAGAAAAAGAAAGGAAGAAAAAAATACCATGCTGGGTAATCGAAGGAAAGAATGAAAGCAACAGGGAGGGAAAGGCAAGTGGTAAAAATAAAGGGTGCAATAAGTGAGAAAGAAATGTTAATAGTTTGACAGAAGAAAGGAAACTAAGCAAAAAATTGAAATAACAGGGGGAGGTGATGAAGGAGCGGCTAATGTTCAGCTAGATGATTGGGGGAGAACACTGTGGGTGAGACATGACCTGAAGGTCCCAGAGAGGCTTTATTACGATATGGGGTCACAGACCTTTTCACCTACAGGACATACAGATTGAAGGAAAACTGCTGAAGCAGATGAAAGGAGCATGAGGGAAGCCAGAGTGAATTTAAAAAGAGTTGAAAGGAGTAGTACAGATAGATGAGGAGAAATATACAGTAGGTATAAAGTAAAGAGTAGATTTGGGAAAGTACGTAGAAAATAGAGATTCAGTCTACAGATTGGGTTTGTTGTTTGCCACAAAAAATGATTATTGAAGCCGTGAAATCTCAATTTGGACAAAAATCTGACTCTCAGTGGAGGTGATGTGTGCCAAATAACTGGCAGCCACCACAGCCGAGGGTAATAGCCTTTTATGGCCCCGTTAGAATAAATGCATCTAAAAAAAATGGCTCTTGAAAGCGTAATGTTCACCTAAGACAGACACAGAAAGATATATAGTATAGATATATAGTATTTCTTTTGAGTTCATTTAAGTCTATGCATTAGAAGGTGTACTTTTTAAAAGGACCAATGTACAGGATTTAGTGTCATCTAGCAGTGTAGCTGCCCCCCTTCCTAGTGTGAGTTAGAAACTAAGCCTTATCCAGAGTCAGTGTTTAGTTTGTCTGTTCTGGGCTACTATAGAAACATGGCGACACTGTAGAAGAGGACCTGTGACATTTGTAGATATAAAAGGTTGATCCTAAGACAACAAAACCATAACGATTTTTATTTTCAGGTGCTTTTAGACTAATGACATCATAGTTTGTGCGTATTATATTTGAAAATTTTAAATTGAGCACACTGTGCAAAAGATGCTGCTCCAGTTGTTACAAATGTAGTAAAGGTGCCGCTTGTTGTAACATTGAAGAGGCTACCTTGTGATATAACCACTTTCATTTTGTCATCTGTACACTCACTCAAACAGATGTTGTTTTGGGGCCTTTGCTGAAACAACTGATATCATTTTCCCTTGCAGGACAATCTCAAAAGTATATCTAAAACACCTGCTGTCTAAGTACAACAGTGGTTTTCAATTTGTGGGGTAGTGGGGGCATGGATGACCCCACAAAATGGAAAAATGAAAAATGAGTGTCAGTTGAATGAAGTTCAAGTTGAATGAATATGACTTATGTCCTTTTAACCAAACAATGATCTTTCCCTAAAACTAACTTGTACTTGTACCTAAATCTAACCAAACCTAACACAAATTTATCGATTTTTCGACCGTGATGAGTAACTGTTTTGAAAGGCAGAGACAATTGTTGTTATCCTGCTGATAGGGGGATCTTGCTGTTTATTTCGAAGATTGCTTTTATCATTTAAAATATCAATTGTCAGCATTGCATTTTCGTAATTTCCGTAAAGAAAACATGGATGACAAAACAAAATGAAATTTACACATTTTTGACCAGTCTGATTTGTGTAAACATGATTGTTTATGTAAACAGGACTGAACATGGGGTTTGTTTACGACCTGTAAAACTATCTGACTGCTTGTATTCCTTTCCTGTTTTTCCATGCCACTGGCACCAAATACTTACTCATGGTGAGAATTGTTGGGTCTCTGTAAATAATATTATAAACAGTACAGTGTCATGTGATAACTTCTCTTATCATCTTGCACTATATAAATAAAACTGAACTGAATTTCAGGTGGGTGGATAATCTGAAGGTATAGAAACTGGACATTTGCTGCTTCAGGACTTCCTACAGCTCTCCATTTAGTTCCTGTGCTGATAGATACAGCAGGTGGGCCATTATGCTAACTTGATGAACATGCCATATTGAATGTCTAAATTTGTATTATATTATACGGAACTCTGGGCTTTGGTTAGGGCTTGTTAAAAGCAGTAGGCTCCAACACAGGCTCACACAGGAGGTGTTAGTGTTCTGGTTGGGCCTGGACCAAATTTTCAGGCCTGTCAAACTCCAAAAGGAAATGATTGTTATGGGGTCTTGTTAAGCAGTTACAAATCTGTCATCTGGAATTGTGTTTTAGGATTAAAAGCTGCATTTGCCTTTATGTGGTGAGTATAATATGGCACACACACATGGGGACACACATGGCTCTCTCCCTGACAGGCTGCAGGCAGAGAAAGAGTGACCTTGAGCGAATTACAGAAATGAAGAGATGTAAATTAAAATATAAAAGCGGTGTGAAATGAGTTACAGTGAGAGCCAAAACAGAAAGACGCTTGATTTCTTTCAATGAATCATTGTTCCCTCAATTTGCCGTGGACACACGATAGTTATGACAGAGTCTCATGGGTCAAGAATGAAGTGGGTGGCACTGACTAATAACTGGGTCAGACCTCTGTGATGGGTGATTGTCTGTATTGTTTTTTGAGATATTTATGGGATATTGTCATCATTGATCAGCACTGCTATTGATGTTAGAAGATGCCAGACCTAAGGTGTGTCTCTTCATGACACTGACAACAGTCTCTCTTGTTTTGTAGCTTTAGGAAACATTCTTGTTCATAAATACAGGCTGTGCAGTTCAAAATTACAGGTTTAAAATGATGACTTCCCCCCTTCACCCATTTAATTTGTCTTGAGTGTTACTTTGTCATCTGTTACTTGGCCAGTGGTGTTAGTTTGTCATTATGAGTCCCACTGTGTATTAGCAGATGACATCAGTGTCAGTAGTGCATGTCTAGTTCACAAAAGGATGAGCTCACTGCTGCACATGACATGAGAACACAAGTTCTTTCTGTTGTTGTGTCATTTATTCTGCTCATCGCGCTCTCTTCTCGTTCTATCTTTTCTATCTGGACATCTTTTGAGATGGTAAATACAGGGTTTGTGTTTGTGTGTGCGTGAGAGAGAGAAAAAGCCTGGGTGAATGAGTATGATAGCTATTGCTGATACTGATCTAACTACCTCTAACTGTCATGTAATCCACATGGACCTCCATAAGAAGGTGCTCTCCACTTCTTCCCACTGTGCAAAAATTAAGCCTATATATCCTGGATATGACTGCAGCCATCTTTTTTTAAAATTATTTATTTAATTTGGCTAAGGCCACGGGTGCTCGGTGGGAGTTTCTCCAGGTTTTTCTCCAGTTTCTTCCTCCATTGAATGGATTGTATGGCATGACGTAGTACAGGTATGGCAATACGACTAAGACAAACCATATGCGAATCAGCAGAAACAGTTGAAAAAAATCATCAGCTGACGTAAGCTCAAAAGTAGCGAGTAACGAGAGCATCAATAGAAATGTAGTGGAGTAAAAAGTACAATATTTGTCCTTCAAATGTAGTGGAGTGAAAGTAAAAGTATCCCCCCAAAATAATACTCAAGTAAAGTACAGATACTCAAAAACTGTACTTAAGTACAGTACTCAAGTAAATTTACTTTGTGACTGTCCACCACAGAAAAAGACAGCAACAAACACCCGACAATAGGTAAACGGGTATAAAGGACAGTTTAAGCGGTTTAATAAAAAACAGGCAGCTGAATGTTTTCTCCAATGTGGATGAAAAAATGGTTCAATAATTTGTAAAATTTGTTTTGTGGAAATTTGTGGATAATGTCATTTTCCCTAATTTAATAAAGAACAATAAGCCATGGATGGACCCGTTGTGTGAATCTGGTTGGAAAGGTATTTATTTAAAAAAGATCAGACGTTGGTCAAGAAACGTGGCTAAGGCAACATAATCTGCCTCTGCTTTTGAGAAGGAAAGTGTAGACCAAAAATGGCCATCTATGGCCAGGGGACATAGATGAACTAATTTCCAGAGACAGGTGGAAATTATTGAAAAGATTAAAGCCAGATTTCCTTGATTTTTCTGCATGCAGGGTTGATTTGCAGTGGTTACAGTCTTTGCTGCTATCTTCTGTCTAGAGTCGGAGCAGTAGTGATCAGAGTTGGAGTATCAAGGTCCCATCCTTACACCCTGCTGACTCAGTCACGAGCAGGACTCATGACGTGAAACACCCTTTTTATATCATCAACTAATTAAAAACAAACTTACTGCAAAAATGAACTCTTGAACTACATTATAAGAATTACATAAAATGTAGTTGACGTGTGCTTTAATTTTTTTATTTGACTTACGTCCCATCTGCTAACATGGAGGGGGGTTGGATTTATGAGGCAGCGAGGCTCCAGGGAGTAATTGAAATGTTTTGGTGTCACTTTTGGGGAGCTGTCATGTCAGCCATCTTTATATGTTTAACACCTGCAGTTCAGTTTATTTGGCTCAGACTAAGGGGAAATTTATTGCTTTTTAGTTCTGGTCCGGTTTGTGTTCACACTGAATTTTTGCAAACTAACCAAGAGGAGTAAACTTGAAGTTATACAGGGATGGTTTAGGCGATTGCCATTTTGTGTCAACAGTGCATCATCAGGGCCCACATGTGTTACCATGGTTATCAAATGATTTAAATAAACACAGATCAATTAAGACCATTTTCTGAAGAGATTTCACAACCAGCAGATAGATTTATTAGCAGTTTAGTTTTTGAAATCATGCTAAGATCACAGCTGCTAAAATCCTGTGGTTGTTTTGTTTGCTTTCACAGCAGCACTAATGAATGTCAACAGAGTTTGCTTGGAAGTGGGCTGAGGACCACATTTTCAAGTGGATTGGGTATGCTTGTTTTTTCCGCACCAGTGTTGACAAATGACAGCTTTCACAGCAGCACAAATGAACTGTATGAACGAACCTGAGTTTGTTTTAACTGAAGCAAACAGGTCAGGGATGAACACTATTACTGGCTAATGAATAGCATTCTCTGATATACATGAAAAATGACATCACTCACTCCTGCTCTGTTTTTATTTTCTTTGTCGGAGCTTGTCATGCGGCTGTGTCTGTGTGTCAGTGTGTGAGAACATTTGATGTGGAAACGATGGTGTTTGTCTCTATGATGGAAACTTTCTCTTGGTATTGTACAGTGGTCACTGGTTTGCATATTTTATTGTACATCTGCTACTTAACCAAATAAACTGTTTTTAATCAAATCATTTTGAATCATCTGTCTTTCCCTCCAGCTGTCAAACAATATTTATGCCCCTGAATTGTCAGTGAACGAAACTATTGCCATGGTAGTGCCCCTGTGAGACAGTGATGCTACAAAACAGAACACAAATTTATTTGAAGGATGTTAAATGGAGAGAGAACCTTGCTGTTCTGCAGTAAATTTACAGCAAGGCTGATCTGCTACATACTTGACTTTATTCATTTTAGAACATCTCAGACTCAGCTTGACGTACCTGTATCAATGGTGCCAGTATGCAACAACCGAAGTTCTGGTCTAATGGTCGAAAAGCATGTGAAATCCATCTATGCAATCTCTTGTGGGATGAGGGCAAAGCAGGATGTGGGTCCGTCTGGTAGCCACAAGCACAAACACACTGAAGCAGCTATAAACACTTGCCTTCCGACGTGCTTTTCGGGTATACTCCAGCCTCGATTCTCTGCTATGCTTAATGTTAGTTTGCTGACATAATAACATTAGCATACTATGCCTGGAGTGAAAAAGCACAATCTTAAACACTATTGAAAGTAACAGTAGCAAGATGTTTAGTGTGTACATTAAAAATTGAACATCAAAATTAAAAAATTCTTAATGGAGAAAGACCACAAAATCACAGAGAAAAAGTTCTAAAATTAAAGCTAACATCTTGAGGAAAGAATGTTTGGCCTTACTGTGTTTTTTGTTTTCTTTGTGACTTCAGTTTACTTTGGAGTTAACATGTGGCAGTCATAAAAAGGAACTCTTTCAGCACTTCACTCTTTTCAACACGCCACTTGAGAAATGCACATGAGAAGTTGCCACAGTTCGGTGATGATTTGTGGGATTTTCCAGGTTTCAAAACCCTTCATTATAACCCACTCTTACTGGCTGCACCTGCACCTCTATCCCCTTTGCTTTTTTGCCTTTTTCGTCTCTAAAAAGTTCTGCAGGTGTTTCAGTTTATGACAGGATTAACCATTTAACAGTAGCTCTGTGTGACCTCTGTGCCGGTGAGGAAATGAGGTAGAATGGTTAGTACAGATTTGAGAAAGGAACCCTTTAAGACATGGGACAGAAGAGGAAATGGTAAACTATGGATGTTAGTTCTGTGATCTATTTCTTTTAGCCAACATACAAGCATAGTGCATACAGAAATAATCTGCTAACCTTTCTTGCATGACATCAACTGCATGTGTAGCAGTAAAAGTAATAAATGGAAGAGACTTTCCATAAACAAAATCTATCACATTATGTCCAATCCTGATAACGATTGTACTCAAAAAGCTTTTCCTAAACCGCTTGTAAACCAAAAGCTGACTCAACTTTAAATAACTTAAAAAGAATTGTTTGTTGTGGTTTTCTTTGATTCTTCTCTGACCTTTGAATAGATATATTTTATCTTTAGTCAGTTATTGTACACAGAAGATACGTTTTTGTCCAAACTAAGACTTTATTTAATGTAAATCTTGAGGTTTGGGGTTAATCCATGCATGGGAACCTCGTCCAGTTTATCTACTTGTTATTCCATTATCATACCATAGATATATATTCTACGTCTTTACTGTCTCTGTGTATCAGCATTTATGTTTGTGTTTACAGAGTGTGTCTGCAGATCCAGGCCTTTGTCTGAGTGTGCCAGTGTGTACATATAATCAGGGGAGATGTCTGGGACACTTGCCAGCATGTCACTGGGTCTGTGTGTTTGTGTGTGTGTGTGTGTGTGTGCATTTCAACAGAAGTACACGGCCATGACTCTCGTCTGTCTCTGCAGGGCCCTTACATAAGCCTATTTAGCCTCCTAAGGGGATCCTCACCTTCCTCCTTGTCTTCCTCACCCCTTCCTCCTCTTCATCCTCTTCTCTCCTCTCTTTCTGTCTTGATCCTACTAACCCGCCCACTCATCCCTTTAGTGCTCAGACTTCAGCAAAGGGTTTTACCCGTGCTTAAGGGTTTTTTGGCCAAGTCTTTAATCATGTCTGGCACAAGTTCACAGTCTTGAACAATGGTTATATCTATCCTCAAAACCTCTATCAATCTCTCTCTCCTACTCTGTCTCAATGCTCACTTCATCTTTTCTTCCGTCTCAATCTCTCATCCGATCTGTCTGGCACCCATTCACTCCCCTTCAGTCACTTTCTTATCCCCTCTGCACACATTCAAGTTCTCCTCCATAAAACCCCATTCATCCTACCTTTGCCTCTATCGCATCACCCTCCCACCCAGCATTTACCTTCCTCCTTTCCCTCCAGCACTTAGACTCAAACCCTACATCCTCTCCTCTCCCTGCAGCACACCCATTCAATCCCTCCATCCAGTTGCTCCCCCATTCCCCCCCTTTGTCTTTCTTTTTAGGATCATTTGAATCCCTGCTTATGTCTATTCATTCTTCTAGCCTGGATGTATGTATTCCATTTAGGGGTCTTACACATAATAAACATCAACCCTTTCTTTCTCTCCTAACTTTCTATATTTGTTCCCTATCCTTCCATTTGTCCTCAATATTTTGTTTAAACCTTTGGCATCTTCCAACGACACAAAATGTTCTCCACAGTGCATTTTATTTCTTATACAATCCCTTATTTCCTATATAAAAGTGTTCATGATGGTTCAACATTTTCAACTTGCCGTCATGGCTTGCCATGTGACCATTGCGACCACAGAAACCACAGTGATACTGGAGAACAGACAGATCAATTAAGAGAAACCATACTGGAGCAACATCAGTGTCAAAGTTAAATTATCTTGTCTGGAATGATAAACAATGGTCATTAGCAAAAGTTGCAGCATTAAATGAACCACATTGCGAACCACTTCTTCCTTTTAAAATACAATCAGCTCTGTTTAGGTGTGTAATGAGATAGCAGCCTGGCTGATTGAAAGTGGTGGCTCCTGGTTACCTCCCGATGTTCTTTTTTAAACCAGCTTTGTCAGCAATCCAGAATAAATGACACCTTTATTGCTCCTGTGGGGACATTTGCTTTGCACAAGAGCATATAGAAGGTCAAAAAGAATATGAACTACCAAACCTGACAGCACATAATGCAATTTGTATGAAATAAAAACATAAGTATCATAAGGCCATCATAACAAAGAACAAAATGGGAATTGATAGACATCAAGTACAAATACAAAAAAGTGCCAGATCCATATCATGGCATGTTATACCTGAAGGTGAACATGTATATTCAGACCAAACAGGGTGCAGTGAGTCTGCTATGATTGTCTAAGCTAAATTCATGGTGTACTGTTCTGTCATATTATCTTGCCGGTCCAGTTTGTTCTTGTTTGGTGCAGACAATGCCCCTACCCAGCACTGAATACAAAAGGTCAATATCCTCGGCGTAAAGGTCTTGCAAAACAAAACTGGCATAGTTATGCCCACATTAAAACTTTAAGTTTTTCTGACAAGTAGAGACACTCTTGAGCTTTTGCAAACCTTGCAACGGTGTTACAGTCCATGTCAGTGCTCAGGTATTTGTATTCCTGTACATTTTTAATAGTTATTATGTCATTCATAGTTACAGGGGACAGAATGGAGTTTCTTCTGAAATCAATGATCATTACTTTTATTTTGTTTTAAATCAGTGAGTTATCTGAACACCAACTGTAGCTCATCACTGGTTAAAAGGCCTATTAGAGACACATCATCTGCTCATTTTATCACCATACACTTTGTCCTGATGACCTACGCAATCCTTGATATACACTGAGACCAACAAAGGTGAAAAGATACAACCTTGTGGTACCCCAGTCTGAGTGCTCATGACAGATGACTGTCCTCCATGGACTCCATGAACTTACAGCTGCATCTCAGTGAGAACGTAGTATAACCATGGTATGAGGGTCTGATTTACATCCATACTGTCCAGCTTCACTATCAATAGATCTCCCTGGACAAATATTAAAGTCAGATGAAACATCATCAAACAGGATGCACACATACGATGATGGGGTTTCCAGGTGTTTGCAAGTCTTGCATGTTAAATGTGTCTTAAGATACTTTCAGAGAGAAAGTTTACAAAGAATAAATTGATTTCAAACAAAACAAACGTCAGCTTTACTCTTTCATTTTTTTTCACCAAATGGTGTACGATTATATGAAACGTGTTTTTGGACATAACTGATTGGTAAGCATAAAACTACCCAATTCTGAATTACACATAGTAGTTTAAGATTATGTACTGTCCACTCCCCTTTGTCCTCATACTGCAACCATTTGACAATATTTTCAAAGAAATTACTTTTGAATTGCCAGTAGTTGAGTGGAGCATTTTTACTTAACTGTTATTTTAAGAGTTCGATATATATACAGTCCAGTATATACAGTAGTTCTTAATACTTTGAACATTCTGTTCTCTCTTCTCACACACATTTCATGCCCCTTCCTCCCTCTCCTGTTTGAAGTTATTCAGACCTCCACATGTGCTCAAGCACACAGACAAATACACACCCTTTGTTCCTGTAATAAACCAACACACAGTGCCCATGGAGGTTGTATATGGAGATAAAGTATGGAAGGCAGACAGATAGATAAAAAAAAAAAGCCGCGGATGATAATAGTAACAGACAGAACAGAAAGCGAAGGACGAGGGCCAAGGGCAGGACAGAGAGAGAGAGAGAGAATGAAGGAGACAGTGATATAAGAAAAGACAGAGAGGGACAGATAAAAGCCAAGGACAGGAGAGAGACGAAGAATAGAAATGAGAGGAAATAATGAAATGGGTGGAAACGGAGAGAGAAAAGGAGAGGGAGAGCAGAATGTCACCTTCTGTATGTGTTTATGCATTTTATTGTTTCATATTAAGTCAGTTTTAGCTATTAACCACTATGTGTGTGTCTGTGTGTGTGCATGCTTTATATATACTACTGTCCCATCTTGTCGCTTTCAATTTGTGTTTCATTTATCTACCATTTTCAACCTATTTTTAACCATAATTGTGTGTGTGTGTGTGTGTGTGTGTGTGTGTGTGTTTATCTGTTAGCTTGTGAGACACTTTGGCTGACTGCTCTCAAGGTTTCTAGGTGTGGGCTGTTGTGTCGTGCCACTTATCAACGTTAAAGTGTCCTTGAATGACACTAAAACACACACTCTCTCTCTCTTACACACACACCCATATGCATGTTTGTGTCCGTGTGTTGAGGTAAATCGACATGTATTTCTGTTGTAAAAAGAGGTGACACATGAAGAAAAAAAAAAGATGGGAAGTATATGAAGATATACACACACACATGCATGTGGTTGGACAGAGGAAAATTAAGAAACATAGACCTGAATTTTTATGCACACACACAGACACACGGATGCTTGTACAATCATATACACACACTCTTGTTTCCCACGGTGCAGTGTGAGTGTATTTGGTCTGCAAGCGCCAGGCTTATCTGTCTGTCGTGTAATAACAGCTCTCTCTCTCTCTCTCTCTCTCTCTCTCTGTGTGTGTGTGTGTGTGTGTGTGGTGTGTATGCAGGGCAGGTACATGTATACATACACACATACATGAACAAAAGCTTGGTCACATAAAAGTCAAATTGACCTCACATGGGAAGTAATATTACTGCAAAAGATAACTGCACTTCCGGACAAGATCTGCCGATGTACACACACACACACACACACACACACACACACACACACACACGGATGCACACATACTCAATGTTCTTAATATTTCTGTCTACATTTTATTTCTGTAGTTATTTAACTGAATTTCTTACACATACTGACTTAGTGCTGAAGATGGTGATGGTGTTTGACCCTGTTAATTTTCTCCAGTGACACCAGTGAGTCATCTCTTAAAGAACGTTGGGATAGCAGATGATTGGGGACAGACTAGTGACAGAAACAAAGGGAGAGGTCTGAAGTTGAAATGTAAATTAAAGCAAATGAGGCAGAAATTGCCTTAAAGTCTATTTTACTCGTAGGGGACCATGTGCAATATCAAGCATAAATGGTATAATTTGACGAATTGTTAGTTAAAGCCTAAAGCTATTTTATAATCTGCAGTCACAATTAAAACATACGCACATGTGAGAGACCAGAACAAACAAACTACACAAAAGACACAGAAATACAATTCCACATAGTAGTAGATGACAGACACTCACTATGTCAACAAGTTTATGCTAGACAAATTAAAAGCTAGGCTAATTGTATACAAAGCAAAACCAATAAAATACAGAGCGGTCACAGTGTTGAGTGGCTTTTAGTAGACTTTTCAATTTGGCTTAAAAGCTACTGATAGAACTGCAGCTCTAAATGTCGTTGGGTTGGGCGTTCCGCTGAATGTGGCTTTTTACAGAGAAATGTAATGTGACAAGTGTGGGTACAGGGTACAGCACAATCTTTTCTAGAAGATCTTGAGGTTCTCAGAATAAGAGTTAACAAAAACATGTAATGGGGGACGGGCCAAGTCATTTAGAATTTAAACATAATCTAATATTCAAACTGGTGCTACATAAATCATACACAAATCACAACAATCCAGATTACAGCACATTTAGGGAGCATGGCTGTAATTCATTCCATTGACCACATTTAGGACACGAATGGGGAATCCCCAGTCATTTATAGCTTGTCACAATTCTCTAAATCACAGCACCTCTGTACTTATTAGTTTACTGCTCTTCATTAGTTGATTGCCTCAGTTAGATATTCTCAAAATGTAGTTGAAAACACGTGTTTTGTCAATATTCAGTTGGGGAAAGAATGCACATACTTGCAGTCCTGTGATTCAGACCTCCTTAGAGCTCAGCATTAACTAACAGTACTTGTAAAGGCGTTTTCATACAAATTTATTTTCATTATTGTTTATTTTGAAGTTTTTTCACTATTACCAGCTCATAAAAAATGACACTAGTGATTGTATCTGAAGGTTGCAAAACACAGGAATGCATGCACATCTTCTATAATCAGGCTGTGGCGAAGTGTTTTTGTTTTTTGTGTCATTTTAGGATTTTTGCTTGCCTTTTAATGTGAAATCATGGATAGTTGAGTGCATGTATTAGGGGGGGTATCCTTGGTTAGCAGCGAAACACAATCCTTTCTCCTTTTGTCATTAAACTGAAAGAACAAGGTCACTTCCAATTTAAACAGGTCATTGTGGTAGTGTTGGTGGTTGTGTTATCTAGAAGGTCACTGTAGTAGACTTCCTGTCTCTTGGCAGTGCTGCTGCATAGTAACAGAATACTTCTAACTGCTAGGCATTATAAAAAAAATAATGTGTCTTTCCTAGATTAAAAAAAGGCCATAAGAACTAGTAATTCAAAACAAACATACTTTTTGTCTCTACTTTGTGATTACTGTGCCTCTCAAGGTTTAAAAATTAGGGTTAAAATTGAACGATCACTTGCATTATGGTTACATTACCAAGTAACTGTTTGAAGGGAACCTGAGATCCAGGAACTGACCCAGGCTATAGAGAGACTTTCTCTTTTACTCGTCTTTTTCACTTCCTCTCTTTCACTTAGATAGAGTTTCTTGTTTTCCATCTCACTCAGTGAAATTAAAGGAAAATTCAGTCAAAGATAAGAGGAAGAAGAGTAAGTCAAGATTACAGGAAGAGGTTAGGAGTGACACCTGAAACTGTTGCACTACTGTGTGGTGAGGAACTGATGGAAAATGAAGCTCCCAGCAACGACAAGGGGCAGTGAGAGTCCTCAGGCTCATGTTGCACCATCAGGTCAGTGTCCTACTTGGCGCTGATGCCCTGTCAGCATTCCTGCAATGGAAATAAGGAATTTAAATGGCAAAGAAGAGGGAGGGTGGGATGAAACAATGAGTGAGAAACGAGAAAGAAAGGGGATGGTTTGAAGAAATCTAACTTCAGGCTTAATACTGTTATAAAACTAATATCGAACTGTGGAAAAGTTAGACAGTAGGTGAATGTGAAATTATAGCTTAATTCATGGTTTTATATGATTATTCAATTTCCTTTGGATCTGCTTTGACAAACACAGTCATCATGTGCCTAAACTGCTTATTTCCTGCATCTTTTGTTCATTTCTAGTTTCAAAGCAAATGCACGGCTCAAATGGAAACACTCAATTTTGAAAGAATTTCATGTGCAATCAAATGAAATATATAATCAAAAAAAGATTTTAAAAGGAATGGATGGGAAGGAAGAGATTTGAAGAGAAAAGGGACAACAGACTCTAGCTGCCTGTTTTTAAGCACTTTTTCAGTCTGAGCATAAGAAAAAATACTGAAAATGTGGTGGAAAAGTCAATGTATCAATAAAAGCAAAAAGCAATAAACAAACTTAGCAAACAAATCAAGCATGTGACTTAAACCACTCTACTGGAGAGGCAAAAGGCTGGAGAGCAGACAAAAACATCAGTTCTGTAGGCTGAGGACACTGTAACCTTCACATTAATGTAATGTTTCCATTATGTTTTGCACATTGTTTTCCTTTGTTTGAGGTTTGAATGGTGCTCCTTTAATTACATAATCTGATTGCATTCATTTATTTTGCAGTGGTTTAATGGTAATGGCCTGACTAGAGAAATGGTGGCGCCAGCTCCTGATATTCACGTAACAGTAGCAGATGAATTTTTGGAAATTTGATTAAAATTTGCACTACATTTGGATAGAAACCGAAAGAGGAAGGCAAAGAGTTGTATAGACATAGGGTGACTGTGATGGATGGATGAGTGAGGGAGTGTGGGAGATAAAGAGGTCTACAGTGATGGGCAGAGCCGAGCCGTCCAGTCTACCAGATCTAGAAGAACAACAGATAACCAACATAGTTGGAGGGGAGGAGAATGCAGGTCTCGTTCACATCACAAACAATATTTTGGTTGTTTTTGATACGACGCTGAAGGTTTGGAGTACAGTTTTGTATGTTTTAAGTCTTTGAAACTAGAGTGGATTTGATTTAATTGTATTTATTGTTCTTGTGGTGATTATTGGCTCAAAATAGGAAACTCATAAACTCTGCAAATGGAAAAATAATGACTGGGATTTCAAAATGTTTTTGTATACTGCTGATTCACATTTTCCCTCCGTTTTGTCTTTTTTTACCGTGTTTTTGCATTTTCTTTTTATCTGTTTACCGCAGACAACACATGAGGGTGATGATGCATGATAAGAAAAGCAAGTTCTCCACATTAAACACCCAAATACACTGTCTGGCCATGTTATTTAGAATGGAATATTGTTACAAACCATTACACATCAAGCTTAAGGCTCTGGCTCAGGCTCGAAAACAACTTAGGTTTAAGATAGTTTGGGCTTAGGTTAGGGAAGCATTGTAAAAAGACCACTTTGTTAAGATTAAGCAATTTTTGTTGTCATGGTTACCATAATAAAGGCTTTGTTAAGGTCAGGGAATGATTGCAAACATTCACTGTCGGTTGGAAACAGGAAACAAACAGCAGTCTCGTGTATTAAAGTCCGATGCTTTGTTGACCTATCCAGCCAGCCCGACCTCCTCCCTATGTGGACTTTGTCACTCTATAATAACATCACATTACTTCCTTTGCTTCTGTCATAATTACTACAGCCTCTAGAGGACTTAGACATAATCACAAGTAGTTTTTGGGCACTTGCTGAAACGACTGAAAAAAGACAGTCCTGATGAGAGGAACAGTTAGTGAGAAATAATGGGTTAGAGGTTGAACTGAGAAGAAAATTTAAGAGAGTACAAATGAAGACAGATGAGGAGAGGACAGGGGAAGGGTGAAGTTTAGATACCCGAGCTACTGATTTCAGTGTTTGGACAGGCAGTTTATCCAATTAGAGAGGCCCGGTGCAGTGAGCGATGGAGGGAGTGAATGATGATCAGTCGGGTGTGTTTACCTTCAGACGCTCCTGGATTCCTGTCATGGGAGGTTCGGACACAGAGATAGTGAGAAATGAGAGATAAAGTGCCTCTGGCGCGTGTGAACATCTGATATTATACTTGTTTGTTTCCAAGTAAAATGTGTCTGTATTAAAATGATTTCCAATAACACACAGCAACATTTCCTCCACAGTCACTTAGCTCTGGCTCTTTGGACCTCATGTGCTCTGACAATGTGTATTTTTGCTTAAGTTTCATTATCATTCAGTCCTGTGCTGTGGCTCACTGGCTCCTGGTTCTGGTACTTGGTTGACCTGCAATCCTGGGAGTGTCGCCCAGAATTTTTGGATTCATAACGCAGCACAGGGAACACATTGTCTCTCTCTCTCTCTCTCTCTCTCTCTCTCTCCTTCTCATCCTTTCATTTTCATTTCTCCAAGTGTGTCTTTTTCTCTCTTGCTAACTTTTTTTTGTCTTTTCATGGATTACTGTTTCCCATCTCAAAGAGAGAGAGAGAGAAAGCAAGAGAGAGAGAGAGACATTGCCGCATTGCTGTGGGCTTAAATGTCAGGAAGTCAAAGGTTTCCCAGCCAGGCAATTACACAGAGTGCAGGACAACAGTAACACACACACACATACATATGCACACACATATGTATGCAACATCACACATACGAGCAGACTCACACTTTCCGAAAATTTCAAAGTCTACGCAAACGCATACTTTCCAGTTGCCACCTGTCACTCACATTAAGGGCTGTATACACACACACACACACACACACACACACACACACACACACACACACACACACACACACACACACACTCAGGGAGGTCAGGTGGTTTTCCAATTTCAATTTTCAAATTCAGCTGTGCGCTCTCCAGAGCAGTAAAATGGTTTTAGGTCCAGTGTTGGCAGGCTTTGATGTGTCTGACACACCACTGAGTTCTGGTTCATTCTATCTGCCTACAAAGACTGTGAGAGACGGCTGCTTGACTGTTATTAGACACTGCAACTGCACCTGCTGGATGTGTTTGAGCACACACACAAACAGACCCACACAAGCACACACAGTCGAGTAGTTTTTCTGCATACGTTTACAGGGCATGAGAGAGAAGAGTACAAAGGAAAATGGACTGGGTTTCCACTGGCCTTGAAAATGTCCTTTCCTAGCCAGAGAAGAAATTCAAAAAGGCCTTGAAAGTTTTTGAAAATAAATAGATAGTTTCAAAAGTAATAATAGATAGTAGAAATAGCAGAGCTGTTTTTACATGAGACAGCTCTCAAATTCTTAATGGCAAGAAAATCACTGTTCTTCACAAGGAAATTGTAAGTTAGTAACGCTTTGAGGTCAAATCAACATGTGAATATTTTGCTTTCAGTACTGTGTTAATAGCATATTTTTAACCATGGATTGCTATCCCCAAGCTCTACGAATGGAAATGCTGATCTATTGTTGGTCATTTGGTCCACCGCTTGTCTGGAACAGACTGAAATATCTCAACATCTACTTGATGGATTGCCATAATTAATTTTTTTTTTTTTTTTTACAGATAATCATGTTCAAGAAAGTTCTGGGTTCTAACCTACCAGCCGAATGAGGCCTTTCAGTGCCTGGGGAGTTTGGAGCTGGGGCCTTTCTGTGTGGAGCTTGCATGTTCTACCCGTGTCTGTGTGGGTTCTCTTCGGGCTCTCCGGCTTCTTCCACAGTCCGGAGACATGCAGGTTAATTGGTGACTCTAAACTGTGAATGTGAGTGAGTCTCTATGTGTCAGCCCTGTGATGAACTGGTGACCTGTCCAACCTTAGTCAACTGGGGTGGCTCCAGCCCCCCGCGACCCTGCAAAGGATAAATGGTTATGGTAGTGGTAAATGGACTAGCACTTTTATAGTTCTCCGACCACTTAAAGTGCTTTTAAACTACATATCTCATTCACCCATTCACACACATTCATACACTGATGGCATTGGTTGCCATGCAAGGTGTCAACTGCTCATCAGTTTTTTTAGGAGCTAACCATTCATACACATTCACACACCGATGGTGCAGCCTTTAGGGGCAACTTGGGGTTCAGTATCTTGCCCAAGGACACTTCAACATGCAGACTAGAGAAGTTGGGGATCGAACTGCCGATCATCTGATTAGTGGATGACCCGCTCTACCTCCTCAGCCACAGCTGCTAAAATTAGCTATTAGCTTTTTGTGCTATTTCTGCCTATGGAGTTCATTCTGTAGCCAGCCTCAAGTGGCCATTCATGAAACTGCAGGTTTTGGCACTTCTGCATTGTTTTCTTTTTACTGGCTTCCAAGTTTTGCTACTTGGCCAGACCTAAGAAAAAAACTAATAAGTGGAGAAAGGTTTTTTTTTTATATTATTATTTTGGCAGTGAAGTCAAAATGTTGGCTCTGTCAGCTCTGGTCTACTAAATCAAGTCTAATTTTTTCCCCTCATGCTAGGCCCTAAACCATATGCTGTGCCATATAACCGTATGCAACATTACAGAAGTGAGGAAATCATATTTTCAAAACTCAAAATAAACCAATTTTGACTTTAAGACTAAAGTCACTAAAATCATATTTCATGGCCAATCAGAGAATTTTTCTTGTCCAGTGTCTGCTAATGTGATGAATGTTTTTTTTTTCAGTATTGAATCAATGTGTGTAATTATAGGAGAGGCGCAGAAGAAAATGAATTCTTTCCGGACTGTTTGGCCTCCTGTGCAACATGACCCTCATTTCCCAGAGTCCTAAATATAACCTGTTCACTGGATTTTCTTACTAATGCAGTATCCAAATATGAAACTCTTTAAAATGACCAGCTTTATGTGCTGCACCACTCAAAGAGCCTCCCAAATCTCTTTTATGCTTTCATTTGGTCAAAACAAGAAGCCTTTTTTTGTTTGTTGTCTAATCAAATCTAAAATTGCAGATCTATTAAAGGATACTTGCTTATTAATTTTTAGGTGATACACTGGCCTCTTTTGATATTTAAGTGAATATACATGAGACCCTTGGCAGTATCCATGTTTTGGTCAAACAGGAAGCTATAGGAGTGTTTTGGAGAGCAGAATCTATCAGCTCCTCTCATCCTCATGACATAAATCATTAATGAGGTGTGGGTATCTGCCTGCACCTCTCCCTGGTCAGTCCTGGGCCTGCTGTGCACACAAGTGTATGTATGTGTGTGTGCTAATCCCCATTTTATATGTGAAAATGTGTTCATATACCTGCATATACCTGTTAATGTGTGTTTGTATGTGTGAGTATGAATTTGGCATGCTACTGCTGATGCACTGTGTATGTGAGTATTATTATGTGTATGCGTGTTTGTATCTGGTGTGTGAGCACGCATGTGTGTACTGGGGTCTTTGAAGTGTAAAGTACCATGCTTTTTTAAGTTTTGGATGTGAAATATTGATATGAGCAGGAGTGCTGCTTTGGCAGGATGAGTTAAGAGAAAGAGAGACGAGGACAGAGGGATGAACATGTTTAGACAATATTTAAACGAAAGATTCATGGTGCCTTTTGGAGGCAGTCCATTATAAAAATGATGATCATGTCCTGTCACATACTATTGCTATGTATTATATCATTATTATGGTCTATATACACCATTCATTGCCACTAGTTGTTGCACTGGAGTACCAGCATCTCAGACCAAAATGAGTGCTGTGGCCCACCATTGACTAAAACCATGTTACTCACTCGAGTTTACTCGGTAAATCATTTGTTAAAGGATGAATCATTTATCTGGCAAGTAATCAGAATAAATATTTGTCCTTATACATCATGATGCAGATTTGTCAGATTTAATTTTTTTTGCTTTATCAGGTCTGTCCACAAGACAACAAGCAACTTTTAAAGTGCTAATTTTCTGAATGGAGTCAGAAAAGTCATTTCTTTTATGTCCAGTCTTTGTATAAATACAAAGTAGTATCATAGATCTCTGGGTGCCCACAGACGGCTACAGTAACAACAGTGGAAGTCAGCACCTCCGTGGCTTATTTCTGCAGACAGGTTGGGAAGCGAGAGTGAAGATAAATCCATTTTTTAATCCCAAAGGTTTCAAAAATAAACTGATCTGCTCTGATTCAGAGCTGTTTACTCGAGGGAGGAGAGCTCGGAGCAGAGGCGTTCATTCCTCCAGAAGCTCTGACTCTGTCCTTGGTTTTCTCCTCAAGAGCTCTCTGGTGCTCGGCAGCTGTCTGTCAGCAAGCAGCAGCTTTGTCAGTCCACCCTGCCTGATCTTCCCTACACAACACTCTACAAAGCCCTATGAAGTTCAATTTGTGTATTAGCATCATTCTTGATGCCATATTCGTGACTATTCACGTCCTGACAATGTATGAAATCGCGTTGCATGGAAAATCTGTGTGAACATGCCTTTCCACTGTTACAACAATCACCAACTGGTTTATACAAAATAATACTTCCACATGCAAGTTAGGGATTAAAAACAGACTGGCTCATCGATCAGAATCAAAGCCCTAGCAAAGGTGTCCTATCTTTGGCTACTGTCCAGCCTACAGCTGCCCCTGTAGCCAAACAGCTACTACCCAAAACTCTTGGGCCATCCAATGTGAACATTGCTGCACACATGCAACATGTGCCACACATGGTGATTGGAACACCCCAGAGGCCCACAGTATCCAATACCATTTTGGTAAACAGTCCACACACACCCAGCTCGCAGTTCCTCACTCAACAATGAGAGTCAACAATGTATAAAACAATTGAAATGATGATTTATGTTTTAAAAAGCACAATGAGCTGAAGTGGTTTAACGTTTTGTTAAAGTTAGGGAAATATTTTGGTAACAGTCATAAAAAACTTATAGTGGTGCCCATTCTATTTTCATGCACTGAACTGAGTACACAACAAATGCACAAATTTTGAATGTTTCTTTCAATATGTGTTCATGTTCATTAAGTGTTCTCTGCCAGAGGCTGTGAGTTCACAGTCTGTGTCAAGCTATAACACAAACAGACCCACACTGCCAAACTCAAAAGTGTTATTATTGTTGCACTAATTGAGTATCCTTACAGAGCTGCAGATGATGATTTTGGGATGCTTACTTCAGTGTGAACTTTTATGGTAGCTTTTGGTTTTCAAGGACAAAGTTTAAATTTTCCTCCATCACTGCCACGTGCAAACGGCATGCTGCCTCTGCATTACAATGTCCTGTCAATCTGAATCAATGAATACAGGCCTGAAAACTGGAGGAGATCTGGTGAACTTGGCACTCCTTCTGTGTGTGTGTGTGTGTGCATGTGTGTTGAGGGAGTGTTAAAGGCTAAACTGAGCGATTAGAGGACAGGACAAAGGACAGAAGAGGCTGAGACCTTTATAGAGAGCCATGTGTACTTTTGGGTGCATGTTTATGAGTCTGTGGGTTTGTGTGTTCACGCTCGCCTATGAGTCTCAGTGTGTGTGTGTGTGTATGTAGGTGTATGTGTGTGTGTGTGTGTGAGAGAGAGAGAGAGAGAGAGAGAGAGGCCAGACGTCAGTATTGACAATAGCCTGTTGAGACCTGGGAGGAGGCTGGCTTCGTTAAAAGAGGCCTTGAACAAACAGAGAATAGAGACGGAAGGATAGAGGAAGGGAAGGAGGGTGGGAGGAAGGGAGGGATGCGTGCAGGGGCAACGTTTGGTGGGGAATAGGAGAAAGAGAGGGAGAACAAATGGAGGGAAAGTGAGGGACAATGTGGATGTATTGAGTTAAGGGGAATTGTGGAAGGAGAAAAACAAGCATGGACGTGTGTGTGAGGGTAAAAATGGAGAAAAATCCAAACAAAGGCTAATTGGAGGCAAAGGGAAGAGAAAAAGGGGATTAGGGAGGTAGTAACGCTGCAAAGAGGAGAGGCATAGAATGGGAAAATGAAGTCAGAATATGAAACAAAATGATTAAAGATGGAGAAGGAGGGACAAAAGATGGGTGGGGTGAAGAAGAACAGGAGTTGGATGAGAGGGGATTGGGACTGGGGCAGATGGATGGAGAAATGGAAGGATTTAAAGGGGTGGAGGCAATTTTAGATAAAGGTAAAAGGAATTGAAAGCAAAACCACAGGCTTCTCTGAGTAAAGGTTAGCTGTGACGGAGGAAAAAGGCAGCAGGGTCAAATGTGTGTGTGTCTGTTCTGTGTGACACACACAGAGACACGCAGACAGAAACACAAAGAGAAGAGAATTTGCTTTGCCTTGCACGTTTCCCTGTTTCTATGTGAATGAAAAAGTGAGAGAAAGGGCTTGTAGCATGTGTGTGTGTGTGTGTGTGTGTGTGTGTGTGTGTTAGTGTAGTAGGAGAAGCAAATCAATAACTGATAAATAAATTATAAGCCACAAAATTTCAAAAGGCACCAGCAAAAACAAATGATTCGAGTACTCAAGCTACAAGAGGGAAAAGATGGAGGGCAGTGTGTGTGTGTGTGTGTGTGTGTGTGTGTGTGTGTGTGTGTGTGTGTATGTGTGTGTGTTCATGATGTTGCAACGGAAAATGTGTGTGCTGTTATTGAGGTGTTGATGTTGTCAACGTGGCGTGACACGGTTTGTCCGGCTTGTGACATCAGAGAGTGTTTTACAGGCTTATCGGTCTTTGTGTCCGGTGTCACATATCAGTTTATGTGAAAAGCCTCATTCACGCACATGCAGCCAAGTGCAATTACACATGTGCTAAAAAAAAGGGGAGGGCGGAAGGAAGGAAGGTAACCAACAACAAACCCACCACCATGATGGAAACCATGGTGGAGGAGAGCTGAACAGATCCTTTAAAGATGCTTCTTTTTATATTTTAGAATTATTATTTAATTTTTGCACACTTATTTCTTTTCTCTTCTTATTTCTTATTTGTAAAACATTAATACAATTCATTGTAAGAGATTGATGTCATTTTCATAAACATTTCTGCTGATCTGCTTTTTGTATGTTTTTGTCCTTACAGCCATTAATTACTACTCACATCAGCATACTAAGACTCACCTTGAATAGACTAAATATTCATTTGATGATGGGTAATCCATCATTGTAGACATCATGCTAGCATAAATGTTTACCTATGGTTGCTTATGTTGAACGTGCAAGTGCAAATTAGGAAGGGGGCGCAACAATAATGTCACTCAGAAAAGCCATCTCAAGCAAGTCTCTGAATGTTTATGTTCATAGATTAAAATCATTTTTTAAAAGTTAATTTTTTCCCCGGAGACTAACAAAAGAGACTAAAAAAAATGTCTCAAATAAAATAGTCAGCAGAAATTATGCATGATTTTATGTAAGGTCAATCAATGCAAATGGTATTTTAAAATCCAATTCTTACCTGGATCCCTTTTTAGCATTAATTTTTTATATCAAATTTTCAAAATAAAATGGATTAAAGAACACTATGAATAAAACATGCATAAAAACGGTATGGTCTCTTAAAGGAAATAATGAGATATATTGGAGGAAGGATGGAGAGGGTTCATAGAAAATAGCTTGATTTTCTGACTCCATTCTACTGCCTGGTGGAGAGTCACACATACTATATTATATACATAATATAATGAATATGATATAATTAAAACCTCCGTTCCAATAAACAGAAAGGCTGGTTGAACTGTGAGCACAGCTGGATGAAAACAGACAGTCATCATCATCAGCTAACTGAGGGCACATCTGTTAAAAACACAGTATCATAGCAGTCCTTATTTGTCTGTAATTTTATTTTCTTAAGCTCTTTCTTTAGTTTGATTCTACTCACTAGTAACAAGGGAGACACGAGCAGCAGGAGATCTCCAATTCACACACATACACACACACATTTCTTCTCCCAGTTTGGAGTCTCCAAGGACTGTGTGTGTGTGTATATGTGTGTGTGTGATAATGAATGCTGCTGACTGGCAGCTGTGATTGGCTACCTCTGCAGCCTCAAGAGATAGCCGTCTGAGTGGCTCCAGCTAGACGCCAGACAGACGGCACACACTGTGTTTAGGTGTGTGTGTGTGTGTGAGTTTTGTGTGAGTGAGTTTGTTTGCATGTATTTGTGCTTACATGAACATACCTTCAGCAGGTGTTTGTGTGCACACGCAGGAGTGTGGTGTGTGAGTGAGAATGCCCTCATGGGTAGTGTCTACATGACCTGTGTGTGTGTGTGCACATCACTGATACTGTGCCACGCCCCGCTGTCTGGGCCCTGATTATAAATACAATAAATTAGTCCATGTTTTGTGTGAGTGAGTCCTATAAGGTGTAGATTTTCACCCTGGTTGTATGTACTCTGTTTCACTATGTTTGTTTGTACAGGTGTACTGTAGAGTCAGACACTGCCTCCATGCCATCACTTTAAAGTAAGCATACTGAAAGCTAAAAGGCTTATTACCTTTTTGTTTTTTCTGCTATTTTATTCCTTATTTGTCATTTTACTCCATCTGTTGTGTTTCTATACCATTTTAAATGTTCACATTCACATTTCTATTCTAGTTAAGTGCGGTGTTCGTGGGAACATCAGCTGATGCAGAAGGACAGGAGAGTTTGGGATTCTGCCTGGTTTTTAAAATGTCAAAATTTCACGATGTAGTCAATCACATCCCCGATTCCAAAAAAAGTTGGGACTCTGTGTGCATGAATTTTACCCAGAGGACGCTATGTACTGTACATAATTTCCAACAACAATTTAAAACTTGGACTCATCAGGTTTGTAGATGCAGCAACAGACTGTGTTTACTGACAACGGTTTTCAGAAGTGTTCCTGAGGCCATGTTGGAATATCCCTTACACACTCATGTCAGTTTTTAATGCAGAAACAATGGCACAGAAGACATGCATGAGTCTTTTTCTTCTCTTGTGTTGTGTAACAGCAGCAAAACTATTTTTAAAGGCGATTTGCAAGGTGTTATGGGTAGCCTCCAATGCCAAGTGTGGCTGAAAGGAAGAAATGGGCTATAGCTTTCCCAGAAGGTGCAGGATTCAGAGAAGCAACTTTTTCTGCTTAAAGCAAATTCCTCAAAACCCCTAATCATGCATCTGTTCTGCATCAGTTCTGCATGCAACCAATGTAGCTTGTTTTTTCTTCATCAAGCTGCACAGCATAAGTTAAAAGATCAAGGATATCAGTGTTTAGGGCTTGATTATTACGGTCTGGACCTTGAACTCAGCCATATATATGTTTCAGCTATATAAAAGACAAACACCTAATGTGTTGAACAATGAACTTGTGGTTGAGTTGACATTTCAAAGAGTGTGTGAACTTTGTGAGGGAACTTCAAATTGAAATAAAATCCAAGTGTTAAGTGCACCCTTATCCCAGTTGCCCCTTGATCCTTATCGCCACTAGATGAGCCAAAAAAACAATTTTCCGGATCACAAAGAAACACACAGACAAATGGACGCACACACAACTAAACCTCTGAGGATAAAGTATGTTGAATCATAACAGGAGAAAGACACTGCGGCTGGGTGACACACAGAAAAGGAGTGACTTTACCTCTGGACTGTGGCAGAGGGAGTGGCGCTGAAAGAAAGAGGAGTGAGTGTGTGTGTGTGTGTGTGAGTGTGTATGACAGGGAGAGCTTTGCTTTCACGCCTTGCTGAGCAATGAAAGAGTATCTGTCACAGAGAACAAGCCAAAAGACAGAGCGTAAAAAAGTTAGTCAAAAAGAAAGGGACGCAGGGAAAAGGACACAGGAAGCGAAGGAGAGGGAGAGAAAGAACAGAGTTGGCTGAAAGCAGCTTCTGTCTTCTGTCCCACCCCCTGACTGTCTTCCCCTCCTCTCTGCCTGGCCGGGAGCGAGAGGAAAAAGAAAAGAAGTGCAGATAGAGAGAGAGAGAGAGAGAGAGAGGGAGCTCAACCACGCTTGCTCTTTAGCGCAGGACTCAGGAATTCCAGGACCTTTGGAGTTGAGCACACACATACACACACACAAACTCACACTTACACACAAACATGCTGCTTTTCTCGTAGTGATACAGGACTCAGAGAGGGAGTATAAGAAAGAGAGGGAGAGAGACAGAGATAATTAGACAATAGCCCTTTCCAGCCCTTTCCTGTGGACTATTTGACCATGATGGCACCTGCCAAGGGGAAAGTGACTAGGAGGGGCTGAGGACTGAAACGGGACGCAGACGGAGGAAGCTGCTGATGAAGGTGAGATTTTTTAATTTTTGACAGAATCCCTGTGGCCCCAGTGTCTTTTTTTTGTTTTTGTTTTTTCTGTCAGGATCTATGTCCATATCAGTGAAGATTTAATTTGAGTAACTGATATATGATTTTAATGAGTAACTGATGTAGGAAGTAGTTTGTGTGTTTGACTGTTAATATATTAATTTACTCAATTATTAACTGAACCAACAAAAGTGAAATGACTTCAATTTCTTGAAACAAAAGTGGGGATTACCCTGTGTAGGTGTCTGTGTTGGAATTACACAGCTCTCAATGTATGTCAAGTCTACTGCATTTGTGGTTTCATATCTGTGCTGATCATTAGATGATTTCCTTGAGGAACCCGACAGCCTGGTTGGACAGAATGAGTGTGGACTTTGTTAGAGGAAGTATATGCAAGTGAGAACATTATGTGGGTTTTGTTAATTGGATTTGATCAGGGGGTGATTCATCTGGGCATAAATCAGGAAGGGAGAAAGAGTTTACGTGCATGTGGGAGAGTGTCTATCTTGGATGCTGAATTTCCTGACGGTCCACCAGTGGAAGTGGGGGATTTAAAGAGATTTATTATTGCTTTTGCAGAGAATCTGTCTTTCTCAATTGGCACTGAAGTTATGTTTTTATATTGACAACATGATGAGGTTTGGATAAATGTTACAGCTGTGATGTGACCAGTTTTAACCTTGCACTTGAACAATGAAGCATTATATGAATTTTAAATCAGTGGTGGATAAAGGAACCAGTGGACATATAAAAGATTAGAAGTCTTTGGTCCTTTTACACCTGCAGTTATTGTGTATCTCATCCCCCATTCCTCTCTCTAACCCTCATCCTGCCACACTCTTGTTCTTTAATCTCATTTACTTCTGCCTTTTCTGCAGGTTTTTGCTGAAATCCCACAACTAATGACAGAGGCTTATCCCATACCACTCTGCCTTGTTCTCATCCTTTCTCCCACCCCTCGCTTTTCTCTTCCTCATCCTCTTTATGACAATTCGTCTGCCTTTATAAAGCTTTAAATATCTCATTTTCTCTTGTAGCATCAGCATCTTCTCTTTTTTTTTAATACCCAGCTATCACCAAAATGTTTTGTGTGTAAGTGGGTGTGTACGTGTTTTCAAGCTCACAGGTGTGCATTTTGTCTGTCATCTCACCTATTCAGTCTTGTAATCCTAGGTCTCACTGGTCTTTATAACCCCTCCACCCCAAACCCATCTTAGCTTGCACAGAAACCCTTCCATTACCATACCATTGAGCCACACATTAACCTTTAATTTACCTTTGCAGTGAGCAGATGGTCCAACAAGGTGTCACATGAAGTTGTGTTAATTATAATGTGGTCATACACAAAGGTCTTATTCTTTTATCTGGGTGATATCTTATTATCTTATTGTGGAGTTTAGCTACAGCTTGCTTTTATTTCTTGATGGCTTTCATGTGACCCTCCGCTTGTGATTATGATCATAACTGATGGTATTTTCTTGAACAAGTTTTTTTTTTACATCTGATGGCTCTTCTTTAAAGGGGGAATGTGTGAAAACATGTTGTATAAAGCCTTTTGTGGCTCGAGGGGGTGTCTGAAGAGTACAAGTCTGAAAATGTTAAAAACATCTGCAGGTGCAGAGTTAGAAAGAACTGAGCTTACCAGATCACTACTAACACACCTCAATCTGCTACTGAGCTATTGGTGACCATGTTGCATTGTGGGTAATGTTGGCTCCTGGTTTTGACAAGGAAATCTGCTCACATCCAACAAAATCTGGACATAAAAGGAGCCACAAAAGTGATATCTTCACATTGTCAGACCTCATTAGGATCCATAATTGGACTGCTGTTAAGTATAAATGTTTTTTGAAAGTCTAATTAGTGAACTAGCAAACTTAAATGACAACAAATTTTAACAAAAAAATGTGGCAATGGTGTCATGATTTTTCTGTCATGAGGTCAGCAGTGTAGTTATCTTAAAAAAAAAAAAAAAGCTATCCTGTATAGATGTGTGCACACGTCAGCACACTTTTATGGTTTGATAAAGTTTTATCAGCAGGAACTCCCAGTTCATAATACTATCCTGTCTGTTGCTTACCTCTTTTAACCTTTTCTCTGATCTTTAGTCTAATGTTAGCTCACTTGGCCAGAAAAGTAGCTCATCATTACAACCAGCAACATTATTCCACCCTTCAGAGTCGATTTGCCTCAGAGAAATGTTTTAATTATTGAAAAATTCAATCTGTGTCTGTGTTTGGAATACACTTTAGAAACACTTTAGATTGTGGCACATGTCCTTTCTTCACAGTGCTGCCACAGTGTGGAGATTTTGGTGGAGTGACTAAGGTCTAACTTCAGGTCATGTCCAATATTTGAAATCCACCAAAAATTGAATCAGTGTTTTCTGTCTTTCATCTTGAATGTCCCTGTCTGAAGGTGTCATTCTTTCCATTGTTTGTTCAGCCACAGTGGTAATTGCTGCTCATGCTAATTACCCAGCTCTATGTATTCAAAACACGATGCTGCTGATGCAAATTTAAAACACTTCCTGTGCATGAGGATTTTTCCCAGGACAGACACGGTGTATAGAACAGCGTGCGTATAATAGCTTCCACCACCTGGTCACATTCGCTCTTGTGTTCAATCATTTTACATCAGAGAGCAGCAAAGTGGACATTTATTTAACGAAACAGCTCCTGTGGGTTCAAGGTGGGTCTGCTGATTGCCTGGTGATGAATCGACCACCAAGGTAACTTCATGGTTAAGATGGCTGTACACTGATCCACTGCCACACCTTGAAACCCATTAACCCCCATCTCAACCCTTCCACAGCGGAAAAACCCATTAACCTTCCTCTTAACCCTTTCCTCAGCCTGAAATATCTACTAGGTCAGCAGAAAGTAGGTGAAAAATGTGTAAAACAGAACCTAACAAGTATGGTACAGTAACTGATGTGTCTGTAGACCAAAGGATTAATCTTCCTTGGACTGTCAGTGTTAGTGCTGTCTAGGTTTGCCCTACTCTCTCTTTATGTGTATTAAGTATGGAGTGAAGAAAGTAAAAAGATAAGCTTCAGAGAGCTGATGAGGCTAGGTAGAGAGAGAGAGGGAGGCTGGGCAGCAATGTTAGTTTTCCTTTGTTTGAAATATTTAATGAGTGTCTCTGCTCTCTTGAAATATTGACTTTTTCCCATATAGCTAGAGGGGACAGACGGGAGCGGAGGTTGTTCCCTCATTCAAATAAAAAGCAAAAGGCTGTTCGCATCAAACTTTTATCAGTTTCTTTTATTTATTTATTTATTTTGTTTTCTTTTTCAATCCTTTGATTAAAAAAAAAGAGAAACATGATTCTGACCTTGATTTGGAAGTCACTGCTTAATGAAGGCTAAAATGTGTGTGTGGGTGTGTGTGTACCAGTGAGAGAGAGGAACCCTATCTTGGTATTTCTGTTCAAGATGTAAAGAAAAAAATAAACAAAGAATGCTGAAAGTCTTCCTATAGAATACACTATATACTGCAGTATATGCTGCACAATACATGCAAACTGATCACCAGTAAGTAACAAAGCAGGTATCATTAAACATTTCATGAAAGATTAGATTTTTTTTTTCATGTTTTACCAACAGGACTTACAGAATACTGTGTAAGATGATCTGATGTTTTAAAGGTGTCATTTGATATGTGTAGATAACCTTAACACATGGATGGATGGAAGGATAACAAAAGAGTTGAACCTGAGGTCAGCAAAGATAGTTTCCCTAATTCATCACTGTGTTAAAAAGGCAGATAAAGGATGTTCGATACTCTAGCATGGAAAAAGTGTAGATAACCTCTCGACTGATGTTCAAGCTCAACCTTTTAAGGTGAAGAGGTCTTAGATAATAGAGAAAATGAGTAAGCTGCGCTAAAAATAAATACATTTGTGAAAGAGTGATAAAGCCAAACTTGCACATGTGTAAGGACACATGAAAGAATGTAAAAGGTGGAGCTTTGACTTCCTCTATAAGGTTCTGGGAAATATGTTGATTTTCAGCAGACAAAAGATTTATTTTCAATGAATCAGGCAAGAAAAGGTAAGAAAAGACAACACTTCTTTGGTAATAATGACATGTTTTTTGTTTTTTTTTAGCATGCAGGCTGATTAGAGAAGCCAAAGACAAATAATTGAACTGATCAATCTGTAGTATTCAATTGAAGTTTCTTACAATGTTTCAAAGAATACTTAGTTAGCACAGTACAATATCTGATCCAAGAATAAGTAAACAAGATGAAACCAAAGAAACAAAAAAAGATTTTCGGCTTCACATAGGTGAAAAGTTAAGTGATGATGTTTGACTAACTGTGTAGACTGAGTGAATTTAGCATTTAATTGGTTTAATCTGATGACCTCTGGCTACTGATCCAGCAGCGACTCAGAGAACATGGAAATGAGGTTAATTAGGATTACGCGTCTGCACAGATGTTGTATATGCGGGATGGTAAATGGTAACATGGCTCCATGTTATCAGATAAAAGCAGATCACTTAAACTGATGATGGCCTGAAGTAAAGGTGAGGCTGAGGACGGGGCGGTCAATCTCAGTTCACGATCAGTGGACTGTTCAAAGTGAATGGATGGTTGCGTTAGCTGGACAACTGTGTTTGTGATCAGGTTGTTATTCCCCGGGCAGGTTTGAAGGCTGTTCAGGGGGACGAAATATGTATGCAATGTTCTTTCTCTTTAGTTTTTGTATATGTAAAAACTGCAATTAAGTCTACATTAAAATATTATAAGAATTTAGAAAGTAATAAACAGTGTCAAGCTGCTTTCTTTATTGTACACAAATTAACTGCTCTTTAAAAAGACATTATTAACCCCCAAAGGCCTCTAACGATTTCTCCAGCGCTCTTGGTGCTCCCCTTCTTACCTTTCCTTTCCTTTGACTGTCTGACTGCCCTACCATCACCCTCTTCTTACACACACACACACACACACACACACACACACACACACACACACACACACACACTCCCTGTCCTTCCTAATTTCTTATGTCTTCCTCCAATGCCCAGGTCTGTCCAGCACTGTTGCAGAACAGCCTCTCCTTTGCCAGGCTGACCTGTAATTGCACTCTTGATTTGTGTAGATGCGTGCATGTGCGTGTGCGTGCATATGTGTGTGAGTTTGGACTCTGAGCCTGTCTCGTCCTTCCACCTTGGGCGGTCATGCAGTGTTGAAGGTGAGGTGGAATTAGGAGGCTTTACACAGGAAGATGGGAAAATAACGAGATTCTCACTATCACTGTCTTTCTCTCTCACACACACAAACTGACAAACACACATTATCACACACATACAAGCACCGTTATAGTTTCAGAAACTGTCTCCGTCTCTACACAGACACACACACAGACACAGTGTCCCATGGGAGTGCTCGAGGGGCTTATGCAGGGGATTTTGCTGTTCTGCAGTGTGCCTGTCAGATAAGGAAGGAGACGCAGGCATGCCTGGTGACACGCTATGAGCGTGTGCAGTACAGCCTCCTCTCCTTTCCCTTCCCTCTTTAACCTGTCACTCAAGTCACCTGCCACCCTCTGCTACCACTGGTGATGATACCACACTGACACACACACACACACACACACACACACACACACACACACACACACACACACACACACACACACTGTCTGGTATCTCATTTGGTAAACTCATAAGCATACACGCACGCTGGCAGGGATTTTTCTGTTCACACCTACTCGATCTCTGTCAGACTGGTTTGGCTGGGACCAGCATGCTCTAATGAGAAGACCACTGGAGAGGCCGCAAAGCTGCACACCCATAAGAAATCTGGTTTTCTATATCCAGACTTATGTTTTAAGCAGTCCTGATTTAAAAGTGGGTTAATGATTTATAGTTTTAGACGGTTCCCTTTGCTCTTCCTTTTTTCCTTTGATACTGTACTCTCTTCTCTTCTTTCCTTTTTATTTCCTTCGCCTTGTCCCGCCGCCTCCCTAACAACCCCCTACTCCTCAGTATACGCCAACCATTTCTTCTCCTCCCTCCCTTCCTTGGTCTGTTCCATCCCTCTCCTTTATGTAACCCCCTTCTTTCCCCCCTCCTCTCCTCTCACCACCTGTAATCCTGCTTACCGCTGTTCTGCAGCTGCTCAGGATCACAGTAGGAAAGAGAAAGAGTTATAGAAATCATAGAGAGATTTTTTTTTTGACTGTGCATAAATGCAAGGGTCTGTTTTTCAGGACTGCTGCACTTTCCTCAAAATTATTACATATTACGACATTATTTATACTCTTAGTTTGATGCCAATTCATGACTGAGGTTAGCCTCCTATAGCCAGTAGTGATTTGGTGCATTAATGATTGATCTGGTCTATGGATGGTAAGAGAATGGCATTTTGCCAGCACTTCCAGCCTCCCATCATCCTCTCTACATCCACCCCTGTTAAATTCTGCAGTACAGCTGCTGTCAGGCGCACCTTCGCCAACAGCCCCTCATTCTCTTGTTTTTCATCATTTCTTTCTTGTGTCTTCCAGTTAGTCCCTCTACCCCAGTTTTTATGTCCAAGTCTAGCAATCTGAGCAAGTGTGATAGTTTAAGAGCAGTGTAATGGTAAAAGTGTGACAAAAGTAGTGAGTAATTCTTGTTTCTGTTAAATTTTGCTGGACAATTTGCAATAAGGAGGATGGGTGGCCGGTTGTGAAAAATATCAAAGGTTATCATGACTTAAAGCCAAACAGGTGACCAGGATGCCCTGGAAGGCAGAGCTTAACTTATTTATTTATTATCTTTGATTAACTGATTAATTGTTTGGTGTACAATATAAGTAGTGGAAAATGTCACTCACAAACAGCCAAAGGTGATGTCTGTCCTCTAAGAACTCAATATTCAATATAATATAACATAAAACATCTGAATGTTTGAGAAGCTGACAGAGAAATGGCAAATGGACTTTATTTACACAGTGCTTTTATGCAAAATTCTTTACAAGTTGGGTCTATTCACTCATTCACACTGTCACTCCAATGGCAGCGAGCTTCCATGAGTGAGTAATTTGGGGTTTAGTAACTTGCACAAGGACACTTTGGTGTGGACAAGACGACCAACTCTGTGATTAGTGGACCTGCTCTACCTGCTGAGCCACAGACACAGATGTTTAACATCCTGATGATTAAATGAAAGGATTAATTGAAAATACTTTGTTGACATGCCTAAAAATGTATAAAATAGTATAATTAATAAACAAATGCAGTTGTGTTTAGGCTTGATAAGATCTGCAGGTATTAACGACCTATGGAAATACTTCACTTTTTTACATTATTGTATTTAATAGCACAATATTAGCCAGTTTTCCTTCACATCCACCCACCCTACCATTAAAAACCCTTTTGCCTACGCCCTTGGCCTCTTCTGTCTCCACTAGTCACCCACCACCACCACCACCACTACCTCCTTTACTCCTTTACTGACACCATCCCCCAGCCTCTTGGCAGCTCCTCCAGGCAGGCTAATTGACTCAGTCCCAGGAGGGGGGGATCATGCCACATTTCTAATTTGGCTCCCCTCCTCCAGATAAAAGCTACATCCCTCCATCCTTCAACCCCCCCTTTCAACCCTCGGTCTCGATCAACCTATCTCTTTTTTGGTTGTTTTTAATTATATACTTTCTGTATTGTTTACAGTTCAGACTGAGCGACTTGGATTAATGCATGAAAAACATTTTTTGAATTTGATTGTCTGCTTCTACATCTTTCTTTTTGTCTCTTTTTTTTCTTTAGCAGGCTGTCTACATGACTACTAGCCTCAAATACAGACATAATAGACAACTGAATACATAAAAGGACAGACACACACACACTCACAGAGCACAGCACCTCGCCTTTGCTCACCATGGGGTTCACCTTCAGAGAGCCTCCATCTCCACAAACCGCACCTGGGGACTACAATAGGCATATCTCAATGTGTGTGCGTGTTTGTGTGAGTACATGTGTGTGCCTATAAACCAAGCCTACCAACCTGCTAACAAGCAGACAGATGGAGAACAAAGACATTCTGTTATTGATTGTATCACACTTCAGAATCAGAAGAAATAATCAAAAAAGTCTCCAATGTGCCCAGATTGGGAATTTTACACTTGTGTATAACAAAAAACTGAAAGAAAAACAAGAGTTTACACTCACACTGCTATTTATACTATACTGTTTTGTCTGTTTGAATGCAATTATGGGTTCTGTGTGTGTCTGTGCATGCATCACAAATCCAATGCATATGATTTAAATGGAGTGTGTGTGCATTTCCAGACTGCAGCGATACTTAAGAAAGGCATTTAAGGTGCTGAGTATTAATATCTCAAGAGCATTGACCCAAGGAGGAGTTTCACGATACAGTGGCTAAAATTAAACAACAAATAGACACACACACCCCAGGTATACACACAATAACACAGCAGCACAGTGCAAGTCAGGCATCCTGACAGGTTCTGTGCAAGAGGCATGTTTGGTATGTAGCAGTAGCTGTGGCCATTAGTAAAATGGTATTTTCAGATGGACAGATAAGGTATTTTAGCGGGAGGCTCGGGGTCGACTGGTCTTGTGGAAAAGACATTTGACACGTAGAGAGTTGTTACCTACAGTACAGTATGTGGAAAGATTTCAGGTCTGTTTTTTGTATTTGTTGAAGAGTGGAAAAGGCATCCCTGTTTTTAAATAACAAGTGAGAGCTGGACTGGTGCACATTTCCTTTTGCTTTATACTCAAACAGATGGACAGGAGAAGTACATTTTTGAAATAAATTTTCCCCAGATGTAACAGAAATATGATGATTCCCATATGTCTTTACCTTTTGATCCAGCTTTTGGGCAGTTTGGTTTGATCTGAAAGGTACAGTTTCTAAATTCACCATGATGTGGTGCAGGGAAATAAACCTTGACCAGAGACCCAGAGTCAATTCCAGAAGTGGTACTTTTAACATAACTAATTGGTACTGTTCAAGGTTGGGAGGCCAGTGAGGGATCATGAACTTGTATAAATACTTCTAATTCTGTACAGTACAGTACAGTACAGTATAGCATAATGATCATGATGCTATAAATGGTGTCAGTGTGTCTGGGCTCAGCCTTCTTATTGAACAGAGACCATTCAGGTGGTTTCCTATCTGATTAGGATACCATGCTTCATTGTGAACCCACTGTGGGTAGGTTCAAATGGAAGGAAATCCCGAGGCAGAACAGGATGGAGAGATTATGTCCCATCTGACATTAGAGCGCCTTGTGATCCCCCAGGAGGAACTGGAGTCTAGGGAGCCTAGACAATTTTGCTTCATCATATACTGTAGTGACTCTGACCCATGAGAGTGGTTTAGAATTGATTAAGGATAGATACATGAATTTACTTGACATTAAAAGGAATAGGTACACTTTTTATTGACCCTGACTTCCTTTTATTTTTTCGCTAAACTGAGCTGAAGTTACAATAGCATCATGAGCTGACATATTGTTGGACTTTTACCAGAATAAAAGCATATTTATGTATAATATGTGGCTGGTTATTGTCTCATCTGAGAATGTTCATACCTTCTGTTGCTCGTGGCAAAGAACTACAAACACATTGAAGTTAGATAGAAATTCAAACCTGTTTTTATTGGCAGGAATGAAAAGTTACCATCCTGAAATATAGGGCTGACAGTCTCTAATGTGACCACTGATTATGAACTGGAACTGAAGAGAATTGGCTGGTGTCTCATGTGTGGGTGAGGGGCTTCAAACAGCAGTCTTTCATGCTTCAGACCCCATATGCTTATATACTGCTCACTGCATCCCTCATTAGCCGTGGTTTTGTGTGTGTGTGTGTGTGTGTGTGTGTGTGTGTGTCTTTTGATGACCACCTAGAATGTGAATTCTCATGTTGATTAAAGAGGGATAGTCTGTTCCTGCATGCTGCATATATTTATATACACACACATTTGATTGTGCACATATATCAACTGCATGCATTTTAATGCATGTGTTTGTGATGTGGGACAATACATTTGATTGATTACTTAAACATTGAATGTGACTGCTAGTTGAAGCAGAGAGGAATGAAGAGGAGAAAGAATGAAAAGAAGAATCGTAGGTAAAAGAAAGAGTGGGGAAAGCAGGAAAAGTTTACGAAGACAGAAATGGACAAATGTGAAATGTGCTACAGCAGGTTGTCCCTTATTATCCATTTCTAGTCATTTATCATAAAATGAAACAGACAAGTAAGCAATAATTAGAGCTACTGGTCTGAGGTAACAGATCACATTACTCACTGTTTAGATATTTATTACACTTCCCATCCTCTACTTATTCCCTTTTACTTATTCTTGCCTCCACTTTTAGTCTTCCTCCCATAATTCAATTTGCAATTTTTTTCTAAAAATAGTTTGAAATATTTACAAAAATGGCTGGGACAACCGAAGAAAGGTTAAAGAAAGGAAAATGGAGGTAGTAAGGGAGGTCAAATCTGCATTTGCTGATAAGGTCAGAGTCAGAGATTAGCAAATGGTGATAGTATCTACCTGAGGGCAACATAAACACACCCATGTCCCTCATTTATACCCCCTCTCCTTTATTTGCTGATTTGTCTACCATTTTCTCTTCAGTCTTTGTGCACATGTAGTTTTTTAAGTCTAGTTTGTGGTTTTTGATCTACTATTTGTGCAAACACTATGTACTTGATGTCTAGATGTAGTTTAAGATACATTCAATAAACACATACTGTACATCATCATAAAGTTGAAAGTTAAACACTGTGTGGATGCCTGCTGAGCAAAGATGTTTTCTGAATTCCTGAAAAGCATCTGTATTTGGTGTTATGAGGTATTCTTTGTGTGTGTTTAAGTGTGTGTTCCCATGTGTGTAGGTATGGCTCTGTCTGTCCTTTGACAGCAATGGTGATAGACGAAAGCCAGAGACATTATTAGTGACCAGCATACTGCAGGGAGTTTAGTCTGTGTGCTGGAAATATATGTGGAGGAAGGAAAAGAGCAGGCTGTGACATGTTGAACAACAGTTGGTTTCACCTACATACCTGGACACACCTTCACTACAAACAAAATGTATACTTATACGTAAAGCTGGCAGTGCTTTGACTTTCAGTAAACTGAATCCATATATCTGTATGTATATAAAAAAAGAAAGAATTGTATGAAAACCTGTAAGATCATTTTTTTTCAAACACAAAAAGATGGACTCATACCTGAGTCACATCAACACCAGCCAAGGTACATTGGGTTTGAACACTGCACTGTACCAAAGACACAATATATAAATTGTCTTTACATCGTTATACATATACATTGTTTCATACCATAATAAAACTGTACTCAAAAGTAAATATTAGCACACATCAAAATATATTTTGTAGTGATAACTGTCATGTTTGTGCAATATGGTAACTCAAAAGGAGAAGCCCAAATACAGACATTACAGGAAACAAAAATAAGCTAATCACACAAAATAAGGACTACAGGCAGACAACGATCAAAATGTCCAAATGAAAAGGAAAGGTCCAGAAAAGATCCAAAAACACAAGGGCAGAACACAGAGTGAGGTCGCCTGACACAAAGTATGACGACAAACTGACACCGAAACCAAGAGACATGTGCACTAAATACACAAGTAAAGGCAGGATAATTATCTGCATAATTATCTTATGGTAAAATATATATATAATATAAAATGAAAAGAGCAATGTTCATCCTGGATTCCTGGATGATGATGATGATATGAAACAACCAGAGAACCAAAATTGGTGTCTTGTTTCCTCCAGTTCCTGAGTCTTCCTCTATTCCTAGCCTAGAAGCAAACTACCCTGTTGCTCCAGCTCCACAACCTATGACTCTTACTGGATGGTGGGGATATGAGTAAGAAGACCACCATAGAACCAGACTCTGTTGTTGCTTCAGCTCCACCACCTCCAGTGGTACCTGCTGATAAACCTCCTGCTGTCATTGCTGTCTAGGATGATTTGACTCAGCCAGACTGAACTAGTGGAGTAGCCTGCACCTACCTAAGAACCAGACTTTGCTACAAAAACACAACAGCTCTGCTGAACCCCAGGTCATTACTAAGGAGCCCAGCAGGGTACAAAGGACTGCTGTGACTCTGACTCTTTCAATTCCTGATGATGAACCTCTTGTCATAACTGCAGCACAGGATGACCTGAGTATCAGACATGGTGAGGTCAAAATGAAGAGTGGAATCTAAAGCTTCTTCAGTTGGTTCAGAAAAATACACTCTGCCGCTGTTGCCTGTTTAACCACACAGTTAAACACAGTTTGAGCCTTCACGTCAAGGTTATAAGGATTAATCCTTAGTAAGTAATCAGATTTAATCCAAACTTAAACTGCAATTTAAACTTCAATTAAAACCAATTTTATAGTTGATTTGATTTAATCCACTTCTAAAGTTTGATTAGTTTAAACTGTAAACCTTGATTTAAGACTTAATCCTTGAATCTCATTTGACACAATCAATGAGCGGTGATGCTATCAAGCCTGTCCACCTCCTTGAAAAGATTCAACTCCATCCATGTGAGATTAATTTATTATGACAAGAGATAAAGAAAACTGAATGAAAAGGAAAGCAAGAAGGTAGACTCAAATCTGCTGAATCCTGTCCTGTATTCAGTTTCTGGCTTCTCGTCCTCCCCTCTGCTCTTCCTCTCATCCTGACATGAAATAGTCATTAGGTGTAGTGGTAATTCAGCCCAGCCGTCTTTCCACATTAGCTAATGTGCATCAGAAATGTCAGGGATGTATGTGTGTGTGTGTGTGGTGTGTGTTCATGTATCTGAACCCCTGTGTATGTGGGTCTGCGCGTGTCTGTATTCGGAAGTGTGTGGTTCTGTCAGGACACTTTCGTGTGTGTGTGCATGTTTCTACATCAACGTTTTCTGTTCTACGGTCGACAGGTGCTAAATAATAAAAGCAGAGAGAACAAGTAAGAGGAGAGGAAAAGGCAAGATAGAAGTACAAGAAGAAGAGATGAGGAGAGGCAAGAATAGAAGAAAGATGTGGATTGGAGGAGGAAAAGAAAGTGGGAAAAGGAAACAGAAAATAAGAGGACAGAACTGATGAGAAAAGTACAGTTTGTTCAACTCTGAAACACCACTTTCTCCTCTGAATGTCCTTCCTTTGTTTAGGTTATCTCTCCTCCACTCATGAAAAAACAAAAAAACAATCTTTATTTCTCTCTTAGCAGTGCAGCAGAGCTCTCCTCATTATGGAAGAGAGCAGAGGTTTGAAGACGTAGAGGGAAAAGCAGCGCTGTAGGGCATGACTGATGGTTTGTTGGTATTGTGTGTCTTGTGTATGAATAAGGTAATTTCCCCCTTTGAAACACGAACTCCTGCGACAATGCGTAAGAGATAGTAGAGGGGATGTATGGCAGAAAATGGAAAACAGACAGACACAAAGGAGAGAGAGACATCACAAGGTGACATCTGATGTCAGGTTTCTGCGACTGTCGCCTCTGTGTCTATACTGTATGTGTGTGAGTGTGTGTGTTCATGTATTTGTATAACAGATTTGTATCTTTTAACATATGACGTACAGGTGCATGCATCTTTTCTTTCACTGGACATTCACAATTTATGTTCGAACTGTAACTTTAAAACAGTAAATGTTATTAAATGGATGTGCTCTGCTCAGTATTAAGCTGAGTGTATAATGACAGTGTGTCAACAGAAATTGTCAGCTATCTGCCAGTGTTGCGTTTCATTGATTCAACCAGATCTGAGACAGCTGTACTCAGGGGCCCCTCAGTAACTCTATACATAGCACGCACGCACACACACACACACATGCACATACACCTGGGCACAGTGAATCCAATTGCAAGGGCAGCTTTGAGGAGGACAGCTGTGAATGGAAAGGGAGGCCAAGATAAACTACAGGAAAAGCTAAAGAGAAAGTCAGCAGCGACCACACTTCAGTGCTACTGTGTGACGGCTGATCAGAGCCAGTTGACTGCTGGTTGTAGCATGAATACATCGAAGATGTTGATTAAAGATGATTGAAGATGCTGACTTATTTTCTTTAACCTCAATGATTCCTTATTGCATCACTGACAGCCTTTTAATGTTTCACTGATTTATGATCTGAGCATATTTTATGGAGTAAGAAGTACGACAGCAAAAGGCGGGAAAGAAGAAGAAGCCAATATTTTTTGGGAGCATATTTGCGATTGTTTACAACTAGTCAAAATAGTCAAAAATACAAATCTACAAATACAAAATTAAAAATAAAATTCTCTTCAACAGACTTCGTAACAGTCTTGTAAATTTAATTAATGGACTTTGAGGAAAAAACTCAGTTAGTCAGAAGAATAGCAGTTAGCAGAAACACTTCAGTCAACCTTCCTGTGCCTTTTGATGAACTTGTTGCATTAGGAGAGTTACATAAATCAGTTTGACTGCGCTTGGATGTGGCCATGGAAAAAATATTTCATTACGTCACTTTTGTTAGTAGTGTCCAGAGCTGAGAGCGCAGGTTGGCCAGGAAAAGCAGCTAGAATATGGAGTCTTATGAGGGTTGGAAATGGAGCATTGTGCAGACAGAATGACTGGTATGTGTATGTATATGCTACAGTGTGTGTGTGTGAGTGTGTGTGTCCGGACGGGTGAGTAGGCTAAGCATTGAGGCGGAGTTTGGACAATTAAAAGAATTCCTGACTGCATTCTTTCTCCCATGAAAGACTCCCATACACACCACTGTTACCGTGCTCTCTCTCTCTCTCTCTCTCTCTCTCTCTCTCTCTCTCTCTCTCTTTCTCAGCTCTCTTATTCACACGTTCACACTCTTCACTTCTCTCGGCCATTTAAACTGTCACTGTGTCTCATGATATGGCTCTCTGTCTCACACTCTCTATTTAGCTTGTTTTATTGTGGAGTAAGCATTTTGTACAACCTCTACTGTCTTTGACAGAGAGAGAGGGGGTAGATGTGACACCCAATATCCTCTAATCCGTTCCCCTCTATGTGTGTGTGTGTGAATCCTCTCACTATGACAGCATCACACACAGTGACGCTTATTACCTCTCTTGGTGTGTGTCCTGAATTCCTCAGTGACTGTTTGTTCACATGCACCTTTCTTTAGGGTATCTTTGTGTGTGTGTGTGTGCGTGTGTGTGTGCACTGCATGTATGCAAAAACTAGCAGGGGACTTCAGATCCCTTCACAGTAAATGTCTAAGGTGACTTTATCTTTAAACGCATGTTCATCTTCTACACCCCGCATATTCCCAAACTGCTGACAGCAGACAGCAGCAAACTCTGTATTGTTGCTGAATTGCAAGTGTGAATATTCTGATGTAGGATCCCATGTTTTTCATCTAATTCACAAAACTCATGCGTCAAATGTTGCTTTGCTTTAACTTCATGTCTCGCTACAACAGTTCAGTCATGTTGACACTTATGGAAATGAATTGAGTTGAGGGATAAGGGGATTTGTTACCAATCCCATCTGTCATCTTCCTAAGTGGTCTCAAATCCGGGATTATACGCTAGTTCTTCTTAGAGGATGATGAGCTGAAGCCTTTTACAGGTACTGGTTTCACTTTCTACTTATACTTACTACCACTGGAATCTGACTCCCTCACCCAAACCTTGTAGGAACCCAAACAGCTGTTTTAAAGTTTTGTTACAATGAATTCAGTTTAAACACACAGAGTTGTGTATGTGCTCATAATTCATCACCCTCCTGGGTCAGATCTCACATAGAGTAACTTCTCAGAAGACGACAATACTTCAGATATGCTGTCACTCTGGGAAAATGAAGTGAGCCAAAGCTGCCTTGGATTTGTAACCAATCCCATCTGTCTTCTTAAGTGTCGTCAAATCCTAATCTGTTGATCCTTGCTAAAGTAATTAAATTTTTATGCTCTTGTGAACTTGGGACCATAATTTTGTTGTTGTTTTTACAGTTGTAGACTATAGTCACTTTTTATGTATGTTTACAGACTACTGCTGCAAATGTTTGGAATGATTACATTACGAATATTGGCTACTGTGATACAATTTCCTGAAAGATGTACAGACACTGAAACATTGACTTAGTGCTGATAATGCAGACAGTGTAGAGACTAGTGTTGAAGCCATTACACTAATTTGTGTTTCACCTATACTATATATGACATTATGCCTATCATAATGAAATATTCTTGAGTGTGATATTGCTGCAGTGATTATGATGATGATTATGCAATGATGACGTCAGGGGGTGTTAACTTTAGATGTAGATGTCACCTGAGGATTGTAATGCAGCACAGGTGAACAGGTGTTTGGCTAGAGAGCGGAAGGGCAAACAATTTTTCCAACCGCATTTGTGAGAAAAAGATAGTTTTTCTGTTTGAAGATGAGTGTTGTTTATTTTTTTGTTGCTGTTATGTAATAAAAGGATGTATTATTGTGACACTACGAAATAATGTTTATTTACTGACCGCTCCTACAGTCAAGTTGAAAAATAGGATTATTTGACAGTGCAATGAAGAGGACACACCATTATCACATTTGTTTTGTGAGAAGGAAATTATGGAAATGTTGTGAATGTTAGTTTGGATTTTTTCATTACATTGAATCTTAAAAACCTCTCACAATAGACCAGGCCAATGAAATGTAAGGTACTTACATTACATTACATTTTACTTTATTTTGGGATAATGAGCTGAAATATCGACCACAGAAATATGAAGAGAATTCTTAACAGGGGTGTGTTCAGCATGAAAGGGATCGCACACATTTCACAATGTGTTTCTACATTGTGCCACTTCTGGCCACAAGTATCAACAGTTGACCTTCAGTTTGCCTACAAAGGCTTGTTCTCATTGTTAGCATTCCTCATGGTGACCAAAGGGACAGTTGGGCTATGTTATCTTCTAGCTGTCCCATTTGCTGTCAATAAGGAATCTTGATAATGTTTGATGTAAACATTTTCATGTTTCCCTCTCAGAAGTTGGCTGCCGGTGTAAGGATTTAAACTGCTGACTATAAAGAACAAGGACTTTGCTAACCTTTGGACCCATTCCTTTCCCTTCCCACTGCTCCCTCTCTCTTTCCTATACATTATTAAGCCAGCACTCTCATTTACCACAAAAGTGAGTGAAAATTTAGCTGTGTCTGTGTTCTTGGTGTCGTGCTCAACCTCTAATATAGCAACAGGATGGCAGCACATCTTTAGTGAGTTATTTTTGTCCTCTCTTTACAGCTTTACTTTGGCAGACACACAGTGGTTTTCTAATCTTTCCTCACCAGTGCCTGATCCACCCAAAATCAGACCCATAAGCCACAGTGAGACTCAACTGGCAGACTGAAGTGGTTAATTGACTAATTAACTCTATGAAGCCCCAATCAAAGAGACAATTAGCATGGGACACATGCAGTTTGACAGGGCCAATTAGTGGGAGTGTTCAGGCTGAACTTGTTAACTATGAACTTGTTAAGTGTGTTAATTAATTAGGCAGGGTGAATGTGGGGAGCGGTGTGGATGGTGAGCCACTCCCACTGCTGTGTCTGGTTGTCCCCCTCTCTGTGTTCTTATATTTATATCAGATATATATATATTTTTTCTTTGATATTTTTCTTGGACAGTAAACCTTATGTTTCAAGAGCTACTGATGCTGATAGAGTGTCTGCTCCACCATTTTATCACTTCCTAGTAGTTGCACGTAAAGTCAGACATTTCATGTGCTCTCATCTTCAGTAGTTTAATAATGGAAAGTATTGACTTTATATTCAGTATGGGAAATATATTTAATCTAATTTTATTATTCCTGTCTAACTTTTAGTATATTTATGTGCAATTCTATAACAGGATTAGGTGTTAGGGAATATAATGGACCTGAAATATGTAGTAAGGACATTTAATTGCATTATGAAGCCAAAGATAAGTTCATCTGTACATAAAGTCACGATGTGGGGACTTACATCTGGGGACAAAAAAAAGTGGTTCCCACCAGATTATCCATTTAAGTTTTAGGTTGGTTTTAGGTTAATAAATAAAATAAAATAAAATAAATAAACTATAAGATTCCGGCTAGTGACTTTCTTTGTGAACTACTCATGTGGAGAGAAATATGTCTGTTTTCTTCTCTGATCTGTGTGTGTTGTGTTTAGTTTACTGGGTTAATGATGAGGTGGCCACTAGAATAGCTTAGCCATATCAGGTCATATTGGGGTTTCTCCCCTCTGTTCTTGGTAGTGAGTGTTTGGGATAAACACTCCACTGGTAATACTACTGTCTTCCAGGAACGAAAAGAAAGAAAGAAAAAAAATAAAACTGGAGCTACTGGTCAGATTAAAGGAACGCATGCACAAGAGAAATGTGTGAATTTATGGGCACCAAGCGCTGACATGATTTTTTTTTTTAATGAGAAAACAGGTTATTATGATTATGATGATGATGATATATGTTTTCTTTTAATCAAACTTGTGGTTTTGCCATCCCTGCTTTTCTTCTTGTGTTCTAGCGAGGTGTCCATCTCATCTTATTCTTTGTATCCCAAGTAAAATCCAGTGCTTCCTTTGAAGACCTTTTCCCTAGAAAAACAACCAGACCTACTAGAAACCTTGAAACCACTGAACTGACAACTTATCATTGTACTAAAATTGCAAAATGTTGTTTTCTTTGATACTGTGGCAATGTGTGAGATTTTCACTTGCCAGCAAAGACAATAATTTTTGTGTCCCACAGGTGTAGCATGAGACGAGTTGATTCAATGACTGCTTTAGCAGTCGCTGAAAGAAAGTAGGAATCCAGACATTTACAATATACAGTAAAATGTCACAGATCGTTACTGTAACTGATGTAATTATGTGACGTTCCAAGTGGGACTCTGGTATTTGGCAACCTGAGAGCAGCAGGATGGCAAAGGAGTGGGAAGTGTCGTCAGGAGGGCAAAAAAATGAAAGAAATGAAATGATTTATGAGCTGGCAGTATTATTCTTTCCTCAGTTATTCCTCTGGGTCATGCCTCCCTCTTCTCTTTCGCTACTTCTTTCTTTCTTGGTTTTATTATCCGTCCCTCTTCTCTCTGTCTTGTCCTCCAGCGCCACGTCTTTGTCGTCTCCCCTTTCTGGCTAATAGTGCACATGTTGTTTGACTAACCTAATTAGCTGTGTCTGGCCTACAGCTCAGATTCTTCTTGAAACACACTCTCCAGTGAGTATTCACAGTAGTTCCATTATATCACCCATCCGCCACTACAAAACAGGCATGGGTAATCAAATTACAGAGAAAAGCGATGATTAGTATTTATGACCATAGAGGGAAAATAATTATAACATACAGTGAATTGTCCTGATCCAAGACTGCGTGGCCTTCAACTGAAACAATTGACACTCACACTTAGGAAATGATTGAGTGCACCAATTCACAATAATTATGGTGCACTTACAAGCTGTCCAAGATTTAGAGAGGCCTGACCATTATTCTCATGGCAGCCATAATTTTTGCCACAATCCCGGTACTTGATTTTCATGAATATAACAATACTTTGACACATAATGAAGACTTCAACTAACAGCTAGCTCTCTTTTGAAATTGATATTTAGCAACACCCAAGAGGTCTGTGGAAGTTCGAGTTTGTCAGAAAAGGGTGAAAACCTTGGATGTCTTTATAGTCAACATTAAAACAGTACAGTTATGTTGCATTTTATTAAAATTTTTATAGATTTATTGCTTTTAAACTATTGCTATTGTTGTTATTGTGGTTTGTTTTATTGTATTTTATTTTATTGTAAAGCACTTTGTAACTGTGTTTTGAAAGGTGCTGTGTAAATAAAGTTTATTATTATTATTATTATTAGATGTCTGACTGTGTGAGATTAACACCAACACCAAGTAAGTTACCGACCATAGCTACTGGCTGGATTAGCTACAGAAAGAAGTTGTCATAGTAAAAAAGATCCCTTGGCTTGGTTCCCTTAATGCTTAAACAACTAGTTCCCTTTGGCACCAGTAAAGTAGGAAAAGCATAGACACATACTACATTAAGACAGCCTGTCTGCAATACAGGGTGTTTGCCATATGTATTAGTCCCTATGTAATCCTGCACACTAGCTGTGGCCAGGTGAACATCAGCATGGGCAAATGCAGAGAATTACGACCGTCCTTATTTTCATTTTCAACGTTATTCCAGAAAAGCATAATTTCCTAATTCTGAATTGATCCCTAAATTGGCACATCTGTCCATGACTTCTTCTGTCATGAAAAGTTGGATTAACCAAATCAATAGATATGGAAAAGTCATTGTTGAAGCATATACATAACCTGAGCCAGGATTATAAAGATAATTTAAAAAGCTAAGGAGTTATAGTAGGAGATATTTGTTGAGGAAAGTGAATAACACTCAAAGCTCTCTTGTCATATATATATATTACTCATATTCTGCATGCTGTGTGCACCTTCAGTGTGAGGTAGGGACATCAAATAATGTGTGCTAAATGTACACTACTGAAAAGTGTCTACATGGTGTGCCAGTTTATGGTAAAAAGACAAACTTTTACTAAATCGTTTTGGGGGTTTAGCAAAACGAAAATATGTATGTTTTTACACTGAGACCTCCAGTATAGAAGATGATTTTTCCCATTTCCATTTATGTCTTATCTTGGTTGTGATAACGTTTCCAGGTCAGTCATTAAGAGAGAAAAGTTTATAGGAAACTCTTGCTCGCTCTCTCTCCTGAATATTCATCCACTTGGATCCAGTTCAGTCTTTGCATATAAAGCACAAACAGCTCAGCATATGTTACACTTTCCATGTGACTTAATGTGATCTGAGTTACTTACTTTGCTTTTACAACACATTGCAGGCCAAGTAAAGCCAGTGTGGAAGTCACAAAATCTCTGACTTATTTGAGCTGAATTACTGAGAGATCTTTCCATCTCATGTTGATTTCCCAGACAGATCTCTGCTGCAGGTGCAGTGTGTTTATCCAGCTTTAGACAGTGTGCAGATACAACCGGTTGTCAGTGTGAGCAGATCTTATGGTGTCTGATGTATTTCCCATCTGAGGGATCAACTGGATGTGCTGGCAGGAGGCTACAGTAGGGGAAATCCGTGGCAATGAGGAAGACAAAAATAATTAACCGCAATGGGTATGGGCTGCCTTCACAGTTAGTTTAATTTCAGCTTATTTTATTTCATTTGATTTTATTATCTTTTTTAGAGGGAAAAAAAACGAGGGGGAGGAGATAAAGGTCATGAAAGATGGAAAGTTTAGTAGGGGTAGAGGAGAAACATGGAGAGAGGAAGATGAAGGGAAAAGTGAGTGAAAGGAAAAACTGAGAAAGACATGGAGCAAAGGAATAGGGCAATTCATGACAAATAGATGCTGAAGGAAGATGAAATTAATGAAGTGGCTGAGGAGGAAAACAACAGGAACACGAAGAGGAGAAGGGAGGCAATCCCTTTCAGAGCTCCTCCAAATGGCATCATGCTGTTGTGGTTGTGGGCTGCTGCCAAACTCTGCATGTGTGTGTGAGTGTGAGCGTGGCTTCCGTGACCAGTGCACAACTTATTCACAACTTTGCTCCCTCATATTTTCCTCTAAACAGCACTCAGTGAAGTGCTGACCACATTATTTACAATGTCGAAAGGCACCACCTATTTTACAAAAACACAAGGCAAAACAACAGTTTGCTGCTGAGTCTCCACTGACTGTAAGGTTCACTTGACAAATATCTCCCATCATGCATCTGTCTTGCATAAGGAATCAACCCACTGTGTGTTGATTTAGCTACAGATACAGGAGATGCAAGAAAGAACGGGGGGAAAACATTAACATGCTAACATGCTAACATACTTTTTCACTGTTTATTGGGTACCCGACCAGCCAAACCACTTGTTTCTGCTGGCAGACCTAATGTAAACGCTTATCCATCTATAAAAGTGGAAATAAAGATTGAAATCACCGAACAATTTGATGCCAAAAGAAAAAAGAAAAACAAAGACCTGAGCAAGCGAAATAAGCACTCACCACAACTTTGCTTTACATGAAAAGTTTGTGGTAAAAGGAAGAACATCTACAGTATGTTGGCTCATTACTTCTGTATTCAAAAGTCACAATTTTTCTTTCAAGTGCTCTGGCCAAGGCTTGGTAAACCACAGGCAATTTTCTTTCAGTGTCCTAATACACTCTTAGTCCAGCCCTTTGCTAGGGTTATATGAGGTTGCATGTAACACACACATGCTCGCACGTACATATTTACAGTATGCACACACACCACTGGTCACTGGAAACTGTTTGATAATGGGAGTTGCTGAGACACACATGCATTCACTCATTTTATGATAGAATAAGATTTGTGAGAGCTGCACTGCTTATACGTTATGATATCTTCCGAAAGCCTGAGTGGAAACTTTAAAATTACCACCTCTGGGCTTCCGGCAATTATTTATCAACTGAAAAAGCCTGAAATGGGAAATTAAAAAATCATCTTGTGCATCGCATTTCATTCTGTGTGTGGTTACCTACGTCAGGCGGCTTCAAGATGGTATTCCACCAAAGATTCTTAGAAACCTGTACTGAATATTTTCCTTGGTGCTCCTTCCTGAGATTCATCACAACAGATTGAGGTTTGGGGCAGAGCACAAGGGAAGAGGAAAAATTAAGAGGTAGGGGGAAATAGAACTTAAGAGAAAAGAAAATATTTAAATATGACATCACCGATTAAAGTGATTTAAATATGATGATAAATGAAAATCTTGATGCCAAAGGGGGAAAGTGAGGCCAGAAAGCAAACAGAGAAGCAAGCAAGGAGACAGAAACCAGGACTGAGGGAGACAGTATCAGAGGAAGAATCCCACTAATGATCAACAGATGTAAGAGTCACGCAGATCTCAGGTCAGTTTTAAACTGAGAACAGTCAGCTGCCTACACACACACCCTCACACATACATACACAAACATACACCCACTGAGGAACTAATTTAACAAACGTATTACTTCCATTTTTGCTACTGATTTGCTACTGGGTAGCCTCTTAAGTTTCAAAGTTATTTTTTAGGATGCTTTAGCATTAACTTCCATATTAAAATGGCCTAGAAGCATGTGTGTTGTCATAACATTTTATAAGAATGTTGTTTGCATCAGATTAACACTGTTTTCTTGTTTTGTTGTCAAAGCTCTAGAACATAACCATTATGAGAAAATGAATCAAAGTATTACACATTTTAAAGTGTAACTAAGCCAAACATCAAGCAAGTGCAACAACACAAGATCAAGCAGCCAGCTAATATTACTTACTAGTCCAACAGCAAGAAGCCCAGCTTAGCGTCTGTCTTTTATTTCACAAATCTCAACAACTATTCTAACTAATCTAATCTCAGAAGGCCATTTCTGAGATTTAATTTTGTCTAGTGGACTTCTTGCTTTTCTATTTTTAGTTTCCTCCATCAACATCCTCTTCTATCTCTTTGCCTCTGCCATTATGTCCACAGAGACTGCTGCTGGTTACATTTCCCACTTGCCAAGCTCCAGTTCTGTCATGACACAGCTCGCGCCGTTTGCATTTCTCCACAATCTGAACCTGAAAACTCCCCTTCCCAATGGTCCAAAAGGCCTGTGGTACAAACACTAACTTCCCCAGTCAGGCAGCCTGGCTAACAAACTGATCTAGCATTAACAGCAGTTGTAGCTCACAACAGCTGTTTGTAGAAAAGTTGAGCTTTGCAGCTAGATATTTACCTCGGGAGTTGGACCAAACAGTTAAAAGAGAGTGAATATTGGACTTAAATTTGTCAGCTGACAAGAAACATAACCCCAAATAAATGCTAATGTTGTTCTGTGTCATGTCAGCATATCAACTTGAAAGTTGAGACTATGTCAATGCTGCAATTCTACACCCCCAAAGTTGACATAAAAATAATTTTATGGCCAGTTTAAGAACTCTAGAGAGGTGACCTGAATACCATGCTGGGTTTCACAGCACGTTTCCAAACATTATTCTTTATACAGCCATTAATATCCCAAAAGCAAACACACAAATTGACTGCCTTATCCTGCCTGTTTAGTACTGTGCATGTGCAACTCTCAACAGAGAAAAAAACAATGTCAATATGTTTAATTCAGAATTTTATTGATTAAGACTTTTCTTCTGGATGCAGTCCAATATGATATAATGTATCTCGTATGTACATCTCTTCACACATATGTGTGTCTTTAAGCAAAACCCAGATCTTCAACCTCGTGCAGATCAGCTTTTTGACCTCCGATGGGAGATGAATCCACAAAATGTGATTAAGCGCACACACATATGTTCATTTGTATGCAAGTTCCCTCTTTGAAAAAATCCTGTGCATTGCTTTAACCTGAATCTAAACTTAATCTGTCCTTCACTGTAAAAAAGATGCAAAAAAAGTCTGCAAAAGTGTAAAACTGATCCTCACAGAGATACATGTAAAGTTCCTACACACACACACGTGTCTTCTTTTCCACGTCATCGTCTCTATCTCTATCTCTCATGTTATTTCAGTCAAATTGTTTGCCTCTTTTTTGAGCAGATTTAGCGATTCAGCCAACATGGCAATTCATATTTAAGTAATAACACATGTGCAGAAGTATACTGTTGTCTTTTTTTCTTTCTTTTTTTTTTTTTTTTTTTTTATTGGAGCGGGTGTGCTGCGGTCACAGGAGGGAGGTTGCAGGCTACACATTTAATGTGTTCGGGAGTAGTCACGTTAGCCAAGATGGCTATACTGTCTTGGCAAAAATGGCCTTGTGGTTTCATTTACACAGAGAAAGGGAACGTGTGTCTTTTATTTGCTGTATTGGGCAGCCCTGCTGGAAGGCCTCTTGATTAATCACTGTCTGTGGTTAAAACCAGGTGTCCATCTGAGATAGTTGATGCATCCTTGTATTATGTCACAAATTAGGGGGAAATTTGAAGCAATGGGGAATTAGATTTAAGGGGGAAGCAACCATCTACCAAGGGTAGATGTTTTCATTAGAACTTCTTTCTACAGAAGGAATACTTCCTACAGTTTTTGTGAATTATCAAGAATAAAAGGGACAAGGGACACAGAGATAACACCAAGATCAAAGATAGATCTAATCCTTTGTGGTAACAGTTTTGCTGCAGCTGCTGGATGAAGAAAAGCCTCTGTACAAGTTCTGAGAGACTGTACAGATAATACAGAACATTGCCCTACATGTACCACATGTTTACACTGCAGAGAGCAGACCAAGGCACAAGCTTAGAGTCATAAAGACTGAGTAATTAATCTTTTTTAAGAGCTAAAAGCAAAAAGAGAGCAGTGTGTGTTTGTGTGTGTGTGACTTGGCAGATGTTTATAGAGAATTTGCTTGAGCCATCCTGTCAGTGACAGCAAGTGTATGTGCACTGTTTTCCAGGTTCGATGTGTCCTGTTCCAGTGTGGATGTACTGTACTTGTTAATCAGTGCCGGCTTCTCATCAGTGTCTTAAATGACTTCACTGTTTTCATCTTCTCCCCCTCTGGACTGCAGCATTTTTTCTTTCTAATTTCTTTTTACATTGTTATATACATTCATGTTCAAGACCAAGATGCTGCCTTATGATTTGGATTACCGCTCATATTGTAAGATGCAATGAGAGATGCTTTCATGTGGTGTAATGATTATGATGATCTAAACCACAACAAACATTGAAAACAAGATCATTCAGTGGATAAGGCAGGGTTTGTCATGTTTGTGGAAAGTTACAAAGTTATTTTAAATCTTATGCTTGTCCATGATTTGTTGAACAGATTTGATAATGATGATGAAAGTGTATAATTCTATTCAAACTGGCTTTAAAACGTACGACCATTAGTTAAGATTGTGACCATCATCTGCAATTCAAACACCATCTGTCTCTAACTTTTCATCAGAGCCTTTCCTTCATCCTTCCCTCTCTACCTTCCTCCCTCCCTCCAGCGTTTCATGCTGCTCAGAGTTTAAACAGCTTTGTTTTTTCCCCTTGACACGTTGGCTCCAAGAAGAGGGGAGGAGCGGAGGGAGGGAAGGAAAGTAGGGGTGGAAGGAGAAGAAGAGCTGAGCCAAAACAGAGGGAAATGACAGTTTGTTTGGTCAGGACAGCCTATTACTTAGAACACTCTAATCTTCCACCACTTGGCCGACTACCTGTAACCTCAAAAAAGATGGATGGAGGGAGCTTGGAGACAGAGGCTGTGGTGTATAAATGGTTTCATTATATTTGTGGACTAACTTGTATATTTGACCCAGTTTAGCACCATAAATAGAATAAACTACCAGGTTCTGCTTGAAATAGGCACAGCACATATTTCCATAAATTTTGGTCCTAAAATAGATGACACACATCTACCAACTGGGTAGCATTTAGAGATTAAATCTCAGCAAATATTTAACATTTTAATAATCAGAGGGAGACAAAGATGACAGACTAATGTAGAAGCACCAGAAGATATGTGAACATTTTCAGATAAGCTCCAGTGTGTTGCGTGATGCGATAATAATGCCTCCTGTCAGCCAGCTGTGACTGGACATCTTGATGTGCTTGTACTGTCTAAATTAGAACAGGTTTTTCTATCTTTAGCTAAGGTTGGCATCAGATGAAAATAAAAGTCATTGCATATTTCATCAAGAATATATAGAATCCAGATTTTGTTTTAGTGAGACATTTATACATACATTTTGTGTCTGTGTGTGTGTGTGTCTGCGTGTGTGTGTTTTCTCTCTGTGATTTCAGGGCCATGTTAATAACAGCTGTTGCCTCTGTGATAACGAGGTGATTTCCCATGTTTCCCTGGCAACCTCAAATCACACCCTGTATCATCTACAGTCGGTGCGTGTACATGTGTGAGACTGGCAGACAGAGGCCTTTTTGCCCTGCTTTGTGTCTGGAATGAATATGAGCTCAGTTCCTCAAAAGCTTTGCCATTCAGCTGAGTGCCGTTGTTAAAATGTCTTTGTTCTCCAATCAGGATTTGTGTAAGGGCTTTGGATTTTAGTGGCATTAAAAATCTTAAATACCTTAGACTTTCCTGCTTGAGGGCCAAATTCGCATTATGACTTGGAAAATTTGTTTCCATTGTTCAAGTTGGTCTTTGCCCGTGTGCAGGTCAACAGAAAATGTTCAAATGTGACATAGCACTTTTTCCTGTGCTGTAAATGTATTGTTGTAAAATCTAACAGGAAAAGGTTAAAAGGCACTTTACTCTATTTCACCACAATAATCAACTCAATGTGCTGCCTTCCAGTCCTGGTACATGCATCAGAACAAACAAGAAAATAATTAAAGACATATAACAGTTAGTACAGTGCCTGATGTCCAGATTTTGGTTTACTTCGGTTCTTGAAATCATGCAGCATTTTTGACTTTTTGAAAACTGTGGTTTGATTCGTGGCATTCTAATCTCCAGCTTTGTTGTGTGTTTGAACAGGCAGGTGAGGGATCATGTTCTTGTCTCTGCATTGGTGCCTTATGTGGTTTGGTTAGAACACCTGCACAGTTGTAGGTAGAGCTCAGTTGGATAGTGCCAAGGTGAAAGTCTGTCTGTCATGTAGGAACACATCTTCCCTGGGATAACAGTGGAGTTAACAGTGACTAAAGTCCCTAATCCGAATTGAGGGCCTAAGGACAGAGGGTGTTGTACGCTGTATAGATTGTAAAGCCCTCTGAGGCAAATTATAATCTTTTTGGGTCATATAAATCAAATTTGACTTGACTGCAGTCATGAGGGAAGTGGAAATTTGAAATTGAAACAACACAGGAATAAAGATCTGGTACAAATTAAAATAAAGGGTTAAAAAAAGATGGTAGAAGGAGTGTGTGTGGGCTCTGTGGTTTTCTTTATATCCTGTCCTCTCTTGCCATCTCCTCATCATCTAATCATTTTAAGTTTTATGTTTATGAGATTTCCTGTTCCACTCCATTATCATCCTCCCTGTTCTTTGCTTCCAGTCTTAGCTTTAAGAACTGATCAGGTACTTTATGGGTGGCCTCAATGGGGAATCCTTTAACCTGGCAGTTTCTATAACTTTTTAGCCAGCGATACTGTGCATAAACCCCTACATTAATGGATGCTATACATCCACAGAAGCACCTCACCTTTCACTCATCCATCACTGCTCCTCTCATGGGTGTTTATTCATTCATTCATTCATGTGCCCTTTTTATTCTCCCCCTCTAACTGTCTTCAATTACTAGTTGATGGTGGGGATTTCTTGCCCGCCAGACACAGACAGCTCTCAATACACTTAAGAAATATGTGCGTGTGTGTGTGTGCGTGTTTGTGAACAGCTGTTTTGACAGCCTAAATTTAAAAGTGAAATCACAATTATGGCGAAGCTGAAAGTACTTCAACCACTTGTGTAATCCACTGTAGCAGTTATGATCACAGGTTGTGTGTTTGATGAACATCTGCAGGAGTGTGTGTGTGTGTGTGTGTGTGTGTTGTTGCTCGGCTTGTCTGGCAGAGAAAAGTGAGCAGCTGCATATTTTGCATGCTTCACTTTGGGAAAGTGATTGTAAGTGAGGGTTGACATGGTCTGTACTTACAGGTTTTGCTGATAGCTTGTTGTGTACAAGGAGTCCAAAATGGGCAGTTATTTCTTCTCAGCAGTGTGATAAATCTCTGTTGTTTTGTTTTGACACATTTTGTAACTAAAAGAACTTCAAATTAAAAAATGTGATCCCAGAAAAATCTCACTGATTGGTTTGACAGTATGAGACAGACTCTAATTGACCTGTTTTTGCTCCCAACTTGGTTTTAAGGACATTGACTGCCTTCACAAAACATGCATGTGAAGCAGACTAATGAACATTCTAAGTATGGCTGGATATAGATTTTTTAGATGGTTGCAAAAGCTCAGAGCTTCATTAAATTAGCTCCTGTACTTCCATTTTTCTTCACTGAGCTTCATTCAAAAACTCTTTCTGTGAGATTTACCTCACCAGTAGGATTATTTCTGTCTCCAGAGCAGCTTAGTCTCTGAGAAATGTGATATACACCGAATCCACACATTTCTGCACGACGCATGACAGGTCTTACTTTGTAAGATTTAGTTGAAAAGCTAAAAAGGAAAATGGTGAATTATAGAAAATGTAATTCAGTACAAACTGGTTTTAAAAATAAATAATACATTTTCATATGACGTGATTTATAACTCTACCCACTGTACTAACGCTGGTAGTGTCAGACAGTGTGTGTCTGCATGTTACATACTGCGACAAGTACACTCACCTGTGTGTGTCAAAACCCCTAATGTTCTCATGAAATGTGCTCATTGCTGAGCATGTCTCAGATTTCCCCCGAGGGTGTCTATGCGCACTCACACACTAATAACTGCACAATCGAGTTGTCTCAACAACCCCTTGGGTAGTGTGTGCCTCTATGCACGTGTGTGTGTCTGTGTGTGTATCATTAATCCCCGATGGTGCTGAGAGCAGCCTGTCTGGTTGGATCAGTGCCCATCAGGATCAGGAATCATTTCGTTAGGTCTGCTCACTGCTATCATGTCTCGGGCCTTAATGAGGCACTGCAGTGCCTGTGTGTGTGTGTGTGTGTGTGTGTGTGTGTGTGTGTGTGTGTCATACATATGCTCTGTGTCTGCTTTTCAGCAAAAAATTTCCTTACAAATCCAAGAGATTCCAAATCCGAACGTTTTAACGACTGTTTCGATTTTGACTTTAAAATTATTCAAATAAGAAAATGTCTGTCAGTTAATATTACACATTTCAGAGCTTTAAATCCACTGCACACACTTTTTATGTTGCATCCAGTACAAATTGTGGTGCTGGAACCTAAACACTGTAGCAGATATATAACCCCCAAATGTCAACATGTTGAAAAAGTTTGCTGAAATGAGCATTCACAGATAGTAGCCCATCAGAATATGCCCTTACTCTAGGAGAAAACTATTGAAAAACATTGAAGAATACGTTAGAAACAGATCACATCTCATGAGAGAGCGATATCAGTCAAGGTAATATGTTGGCCTGATATAGTTAGCCAGCTAAGAAGCCATAAAACGAACGCACATGCAGAAATCAAGCAGTTATTGTCGTTATAGTTATTCCAGAGATGTTTGTTAGGCTTGATAATTTGTTATTAAGCAGATGCTGCATTCCATTTCATGAGCAGCACAATTCCATAGTATTAAGGGAATATGTTGAAACCCTCTGCGTGAATAGAAACAAGAACTTGGCTGATTTAGTGGCATACAGGAACTGATACATGTGTGGGCTTTTAAAAACAGTAAATTTTCACTGCGCTCTCTATGTGCGGGCTGAAATTTAAAGCTTCTGTCTTTTTAGTAGGTGATTTCCCCACTTTTTGTCTTTCATCCATCCTCACACTGATCTGTTCTGGATTCTCTCAGAAATAGCAGCAGTGTACCAACAGCACAGGTTTGATTAAAGTGAAGCTCAGAATTACAGGGCACATTGCAGTCGCTTGAAACCAGCCTCTGCCTGCTCTGACTCTTGTCTACATTTGATAGAAATAAAAATAAATGTATAACATTGCAATCTTTAAGATTTGGGTTAGTTTAATTTATATGGGCCTTCATGATTTCTACTTTTTTTGGTTTGTCTTTTTGCCCATGTCTAGTAGAAACAGACCTTCATTATCTAGTGATCAGCCAGCTAGATATAATAGTGGTGGGAACTAGCACAGCAATGTGCAGTCCACCGACAAATACTGCTTATTGCAAGTGTATGTGTATGTGTGTGTGTGTGTGAAAGAGACAAAGCCGTGATCATGCAAGGTGCTGTAATCCACTCAGTGACCTTCAGAACCTGCTCTGAGATGTGTGTGTGTGTGTGTGTGTGTGTGTGTGTGTGTGTGTGTGTGTGTGTGTGTGTGTGTGTGTGTGTGAAAATGTGTCACTAAAAGCCAAGCTTATGCTTGAAGGTGGTCTTATCCACCCAGTGACCCTCTGAGCCAGATGGTGTGTGACTGTGTGCCTGTGAGTGTGTTCCTCCACCTCTGAGCCTCCTGGCACCACCGTCAGTCCCCTCACCCACCCACACATACTGCCCTCCTGACATTTCAAGCTACCAACCCCTCCTTATCATCCATCCTTTCAGTTGGGTGTGATCACATCAAAGTGAAACAGGGAGGATTACAGGTTCCTGTGACCCTAGGCTTCCCAAGCAAGACCTCTCTTTCTCCCTAACTGTAACACTCTCTCTCGCTTTTTCGTTCCTGCCACTCTCCTATGGGGCCCCTATAATCCCTGTGGTGTCAGGAGGTCAGGGGACTGTGTATCGGACAGCCTGTCAGGACACATATCGTAGCTGGATATGGATAGCTGGGTAGATGAGCATGAATAAAAAGACTAGATGTCTTATGTCCTTCCTTTCTTCCTTCCTTCCTCTTTCTTTATCCAGCCTCCAGCCCTTTTAGATTTCTTGTTGTGCAGACACAGCCAAACCCTACTTTACCAAAAAGCCCCCAAAAACGCCAAAATTGCCTTTTGTTCTGCCTTATCTAAACTACACTGGCCCAATACCGTGGACACTATTAATAGACAAATTCACTTCACACACGCACAAACACACACACACACACACACACACACACACACACACACACATAGATGAGATTAGCATGTGGTTACAGCTGGCAGAATGAGCTCCATAGCTACACTGATGCTAATGATCCACTTAGTACTGGTATTTGTTTTATGTTGGGTCAGTTTGAAACACCCACACAGCCCAGAAAACATACAGCGAAAGAGAAAGAGAAAAGTTGTTTGGTCGCCTCAGTGGTATTTCATGCTCCTAATTTTACAGGCATGGCATCTAGGCTGGGATATTTTCTGCATCTGTTGAGCAAATGTTTTAAATGCAACACTTGTAATGATAGCAGTTGTCTCACTACCTCAACGTCACTCACTCACTTTGCTGCTATGATTGGCCTGTTGTGAATACATACCCTTTGAATCCATTGTTCCTCTCTCGCTTTTAAGAATCAGCCTGCACCTGTCCTGTAAGATTAAAAAAAAAGTCCTTGTTCAGGGGCAGCAACACGTGCAGATTTATGTCAGTTATCCAGTAAAATTGAAAGGAAGCATACAGAACATCAAACTGAAATAACCGATAATAATCAAAGATGGAAGCATGTCTTTAGCAAAGCCAGTTTGGCCCAGAAACAGGGGCATCACCAGAAGGAAGCAACGGATGCCAAATAGTGCTGTATGTTGCCTACTGAATGGATTTTTCAACATCCATGGGGAGGTGTGGCATCTCTGCAGAAATGAATGCCCAGTTTCTCCAGTCTGACATCGGAATTCCAGATTAATTTAGATGAACACCCTCAACCATCTGTTAACCAGTCCTGTGGATTGATCTCAACTTTGTTTGACAATCTAGTGTCATTAATTTAGCATATTCAAAGTCTTCAAAAGCCTTGTTCAAATCCCTACACCAAAATTCATTGTCTGTTGGATATTAAATTCTTTGCTACAATGTGCACTCCTATGCCAGACAGTAGAGGATCAAACTGGTAAATGCCACAGCCACATACCAGAACACATCTTGAGATGTTGAAATTGCTATTTGAATCCAATATTTTGCTTAGAGATTCTCTTCCAACAACAACACTGTGCTCCTTCAGCACTTGTGTTAGTAGGTGCAGTTTTTAAAGTCAATATGGTATCATTAACTTCAATGAAGCATGACCTTCCAACACTGCGGCTCCTTTATTTTCCTTTTATTCTGGGTGTGTTTGAGGTTGCCTTCAAAATGATTCATTGCTACATTAATATTGGTATAATATGCCCTCACAGTTGGAATACCTAATGCTAAACACCTGATAGACCTATTCTGAGGTCTGGCCCTTATGACCCTTTTGGCCCAGTAAAGTCAAAGGTAGCTGAGCTTCTTTGTGTGGCTACACTCAGGTTAGTATTACTGTGGCTGCTGAGTAGATTATAGCAGTTTCCCTGGAGAAATGTTTGTATATCTTCTGGAATATGTGCATGTTTATGTAATGAAATAAACAGTAGTGTTTTTGCAGGACTGATGTAATCCTGCGGTAGAATGTGTGTCTTTGGTGGTGCTAGCGTACGATGTTGCATTGTGCATACTGTTATATAACACATATGGTTAAGTTAATCATCTTAAGAGAACAACAGTCAAATACATATGCACTGAGCTTGGCTGATGTTGAGAATTGGCTCAGTTTTAGATGTTGTTGATGCCCATTGATCATGCTGAGATATTAGCCTTTTGGAATTTCTCTGTGTCTGTCTTAAAATGAACAAATTTCCATTACGAACCAGTTCAGGCATGAAAATAAAATCTACTTAAGAGAAAGTCAATGATGGTGATGATAATGATGGTAAAAAAACACACTGAGTGGTGACATAGACTTGTCACGTGAGCATTAAAACTCATAAAACACATGACAAAAAAACAATATCAATCACTTTATGAAAGCAGTGAGGTCTTTTTTGTGCTCTACAGTGTGAAGTAAATATAAAATAGATGCATGTCTCAAGCCAAAGTCAAAGTCCAAGCATTCCTGTGACATTCCCTCTCTCACTGACGTTATACAAACCAGTAGAGCACTATTCAACAATAAGCAATTAATTAAAAGAAAGGTGATTCAAGCTGTACTCAAAAGTGAGCAAGAGCTCGCAAGAATCCATCTTGCCAAACTATGAGCTTGTATCCAAACATGGTATCATTATGGACCAATCAGCATCCTATGAGAAACTACTGGCAGCCACGGCATAACTGTACACTGACAATTAAGGACTAAAATATGAAATTAACCTTAACTTGGCAATGATTTCTTCACCATACTAAAGAACATAATATTCATATTACTTGACTAATTTAATTGTAGACCTGCCGTAGGCCCGAGTGTAAAGATGACTCACTGTAAGTTGAAAAATAAAAGAAAATAAATATCAGATTTAGAATTTTATTGATTATTTTCTATTCTATATATTTTTTCTGGAATACCTGAATAATAAATAGACCACAGGGGGAGACTCAAACGTGGGAGACGTGGGTCGCACTGCAATCAAAGATCATTTCGGTTCATTGACTTGCAATAAAACAAAGATCCACTAAGACGCTATTAGGAAACTGAGCCCTCATCTGTTTCAAAAGCACAGAGGCTTTAGCTGAGACAAAAGCCTTTGTCAGGATCACAGTGCTCACTCTGCAGCCTGTAGAGACATCAGACTGGTTTATGACAGACAGGTCAGCAGGAGGTGGGCAATGGGCTGAAAACATACTGCACAAGCACACACAGATTCTCTTACATAGCTTTAATTGTGCACATGCCCATCTGAGTTAAAGTGTTTAAAGCACTGAAACCAAGTGTGCATTGTGTGTAAAAATGCAGACAATGTTATAGACAACACACACAAACACACACACGCACACACACACACACACACACACACACACACACACACACACACACACACACACACACACACACACATACTGAAGTGAACCTCCTAATGTGAGACCCATGACCTCTCTGTATGGGGACCCCACCCCTAGTGGTATTGTAGGTGTGTGTCTGTGTGTAAGTGTGTGTGAGTGTGTGTATGTCAGTGTTGCCAGGCACAGCACTGCGCATGCCATTGGAATGAAGACTAAAAGAGTGGGGCAAGTGGGAAAAAGATGGGCACACACACACATAACAACAGTGTAATTGTGAGTAAAATACTGTCCCTAAGATTTTGGCAGCAGAACTGCCTGTAATGTGAATAAAAACTCATATTTTGGAGTTTGATTCATTAAAAAACCCACTCTGTGGTGGTGTACAGCTCTGGTGTCACGTCCCACAATCCTACAAAGCAGAAAAACTGTACACCAAGTGAGGATGTGGACTTGATGATTTAAACTTGTTGACGTGTGATCATTTGAGTGGATAGCTGAGCTATCGACTCATGTCTTTTAGATGTTATTCTCCACCCTGTCCTAGTGTTCAGGGCATATCAATGGACAATAGAAGACCAGATTATGCTGCAGGAGTTATTTGACAAATTGAATGGATGCTTTGATACTTTTTTTCCCTCGTGAAAACTTGTCATCAAAGGAAAACATTGTAGTTGACTGTTCTGAGCCGAACCACAGCAAATGTTCTCTGTTAAAAAAAACAGAAAAGAAAACTTTGACAACCACCTAGCAAGTCCACAGGGGTAAGTGATACCTACTCAAAATCTTTTGGCTAAAATATAAACACAGATGAATTCTTAAAAAGTTGCTAAACTTTAAGTGTGCACTTAACTTTTAACTTTTAACTTTTTTCCTTCCTTCACATGCTTTTCATGTTGTCAGGACCTGGTTGTCATGAATAGGTGACTCATACTTCAACTTTGATATGTGCAGGATGATGTAAACCCTCATATGTTATAAATGCCAATTACTGTATGTATAGTATCTTATCAGCTGTCCACACCAGCATACAGTCATAATCTGGAAATCTTTTTCTCTCTGGATAAAAATCACTACAAACACATACAAACTGCTCTGGTATTGAAATCCCCTATGTCAGATCCGGTTTTAAGTCTTTTGCGACACTTATCAAGGCTCACCTCAAGTCAAGTCACTCCTCACAGCAGTTACAAGTCTGAAACCTTACATACATACACTGTGCAACAATAGTGATCTTGGCTCATCCCAGGTCACACAGAAGAGTCCAATATATTCTTTATTGCAATCTGTGTCAGATTGTTTAAAGGAGTGTTAGATTGTGCAATTAATGTCCAGTGAATCATAGCAGGATAATGTAGAGTCACTGAGTCAGTTTTTCATTGCACTTTATCACATGTTGTTTATCACCAATCATTGTGAAAATTTCGTTTTGAGGCTTTAAAACAGGATTTTGTGGCATGCTGTCTTTGGTCAAGATCAGCCAACAGTGTGATATGGGATCAGTGTTTTGGATTGATAACCAAAGAGGTCATGTTACTCTCACGATTGTCAGCTTTCAACTGGAACAACCCAAAATCACACAGTGAATAGAGGCCAAGTTTGTATTGTGGAGTGAGTCTTTCCAGCTGTATTTAGTCTCAGTAGATGTTAGTTGAAGTCACTGATCACAATGAGGGACTGTACCGATAATATGCAATAGCATACACACATGCATACACACACATTGAGAACAGCACAGTGCGTGTCCCTGCCCCTTTCCACTCCCCTCCTCTCACCTCCCACCTTTCCCTCTTCTCTTCAACCCCTCCCTCTCTCTCCCTCTCTCCCCTCTTGAATTAAGTCCATTATTCCTGCCTGCTCTCCCTCTGAGCACTTCTACTCCGCTCAGCTCCTGTGAAAACTCTGTGTATATGTGCGTGTGCGAAGTCCTCGCGTGTGTGTGTTAAGAACAGTTTTATGTGTGTGCAAAGGGTTGTGTGTTTTTCTAAGTGGAGCTGGAGTGCAGCCGTTCATCAGTGGAGTTGACTGCAGACAGGGGAATACTCAGATCTCACTGCGCCGCTTTTTAACTCACACACCGGCTGTTTTTCTGACTTTTTAAAGACTCATTGGACTTTTTCGTACAAAAGTGGGACTGCTCTCTTTCTGCCCTCCAGGCACCATTCCCATTTCTGGAATTACTCACTTTTTTTCTTTTTTTTTCCTTTTTTTCCAGTTTTCTGATAAGAATTTTTGCAGGAATTTTTACCTGCTTACTTTAATTTATGGACTTTTAAGATTCAGCATCACTTGTCTCCACCTGTTTCCAGACAAACTTTTCTGTGCATTCTCAGTGAATTTAGACATGGATAAGCCTGAGAATGGGTGTGTTGCAAGCACATAACAACAGCTTAGTGAGTGTGTGTAGTTGTGTATCCAGAACTCTCTATACTGTGAGTATATAATCAAGAGGGTTTGCCACATATGGACATTTTTATTCATATTGCTATGGAAAGAGGTCAAACAGAAAAAAGCAGCAGAGTAACTATGGAAACGGTCAGTGCTGTCAGAGGCATGTTGGGCTCAGGTAGACGCTGATCCTGACCCGGAATGTTCTGAACTCTTTTGGAATTCGGTCCCCCTGGAAACGGATGGACAGGTGAGTTCATTGTGACTGCAGTCCAGTCAGGAGCATTTAGGGTCAGTGCTTACATCCCTGAAAGGTTTTCATTTTAAGTTATAATCAAGATAATCATATGGCTCAAAAATATTTGGGGTTTTTCTGACAATACTATACTATAATCAATTTTGTGGTGTGCACTTAAATAACATATTCGTGTCACTGTGTATTCCAAAAATGATTCTCATATGGCTGAAAAGAACTGACACATTCAATCAGAAACAAACTTCAGAGAGTAGGTGATGGTGAAATAATAACTGCTGTTCAGCTTCAAAGTTGATATTTTTCTCAGCCTGCTGTGTGAGTGCTCTTCCTGAGGCATTACAAACCCAAATATCTTTTAACAAGTCATGCTGATGACATGTGGGCTTCCTCCTCAGAGAGTTGGGTTGAAATCAGCTCTGTTGTTACATTCAGGAGAGTAGAGTGAGTTGTCTTCCCCCAGAGAGCTGCTTGGAGTAGCTCCAGTCAGGAGACCAGAGGCAGCTCTGTAAGGTCCTGACTTACTGCTGCTCCTGGGTTTAACACGGCCAAATGGCCGGCTACCAGCTACCAGCAGGCTGTCCTCGCCTATGTGGCTCCTTCATTGTCTCTTTTTTCAGAGTTTCTTATACTAGACAAGAGGTTTAAGCCTTCCTATGACCAGAGTAAGGCTGTTCTACAGTAACATTTTTATATATTTCTAACTTGCAATATATCACATTGTTTACAGTAATATTAGTCCACTCCTTACTCTGGCTGTGCAGGCTAAACTGATAAAACAAGATTAAAAAGATATCCATAAATCACGAGTAAGACAGCTCAGATTTTGCACTTTGCATTTTGGACCAGCCAAGCACATTTAGTTGATTTGTTTTTTTTTAGTTATTTTCCCAAATCTTTGAAACACTGACTAGTGAGAATAATTTAGCCAAACTGAACAAATGTTAGCCACGGGTTCGCAGACTGGGAAACTTTCCATTCATGATGCTAGGCCAGATGGCTCGGTACCAGAGACCAGCAGAGCACTGTAGCCTCCCCGGCTCCTTCATTCACTCTGTGTCTTTCAGAACAACTATGCTTTGCAAGTCCCGGATCGTCTCGCTTTCTCTGTCCCACCTTGTTTTTTCAGCTTAAATCCCATAAAGACTAGTAGTCACTTTTGGCTTACAGCTGCTTTACTTTGCCGGTTGAGTGTGTGTATGGGTGAGTGTGAAACTTTCATTGGCTCTCGTAACTAGCTTTGTCCCAAGACCCTCCACTGAAAACAAGACTGTACTTCTAATCCACATTGCACAGAGGAAAGAGGATAGAGGATAGCCTGCTTTTGAATTCTTTTCTGAACCTTCATATGACTGAGCTTTTTACTTTGTGTGCCTGTAAATCACTGTAACGCTTATTTTCTAAATGAATAACACTCATGGATCATTTCTATCACAATTATAACACAGAAATGTTTCTTCCTAAACTTTCCTTTTAGTTTAAACTGAGTCCTTCTCTCCATTGGTGGTCTGTCTTCATCAATGTTTGTTTCTTCTACTAGTTTACAAGGAAATTGAAGCACTGCTCAGCTCTGTGTTTTGCAAAAGCATGACGCCCTCATATTTCAATCCAATAACCAATCACAGCTGTAGTCATTGTAAAAGAGCTACTTATTACATGCTAACTACTTTTTGCTTCTGCTCCCTCCAAAAAAATGTTTGTATAAGTCTGCAGCGTGTTGACGTACGGCCACGCCGTCCAGCATCACCTGCTTTTCCTCTCTTATTTATTGCTTTGCTGCCTTCATGTGTTTTTTTCCTGGAAATGAAGCAATCAGACCCGCAAGCCATGCTGATTTTTATCTGAGCTGAAACAAAACACCAACTTTTCTAACTTTTTGCATGCTTGCTGCACTTCTACGGCACTTACCCATCACAATTACATGTTGAACACCAACCCTTTCTTTAAACTAGTTATTTCTAACCTCAAGGCTTAACAAATAGTTAACCTTGTGGGGATCAAACCAAAAATTGCCCCCAGATGCAAGTTAGCCTTGACAATGTGATGAATACACAGCATGCACACACACACACACACAAGCACCATTAGCCCTTTCCAGTCTGATATACTGCATATTATGTGCACTTTTTATGATACGCGTATCAGATTTATAGCAAAGCAATTTATCAACTTCAAATAGCAGTAAATTGCCAGACTGAAAACAGCTAGTGGCACGAAACTTGTGACTGCAATTTCAATGCATTTCAGATGTGTTTTATTAACATTGAAATGACACAGTTTGATAAGAATTTAGCAATTTAACTCTTTCTGATGTGGTTACATGGATCAAAAATTTTACATTATTTGATGGTATCGCTTTCAGTGTAGTAGTTGATAAAATCCACCTGGAGCAACGCCCCACCTCTTCCTGTTTCTGCTTTGTCCAATCCAACTCACCTTTTGCATCCCCTCCTGTTTCTTCCCTCCTGTTCAATTGAGGAAGACAGTGTACATATGATAATAAATACCTTATAGAAATAGCAAAAAACTTAATTTCTTTTCCTGAGGATGTATTGTTGCATTTTGATTTCTCCATAATTTGCTTAATCTTTCACCTTCTCTTCACCCCTCTTTCTCTCCCCTATCAGACAAACTGGGCTAAAGCCACCAGTAACCTGCTGTTTCACTCATTTTGCTCTATAAAGCTGAGAGCCCCCCTTCTCCTCATTCTTCTTCTTTCCTTCCATCCATCCCTCTCTCCTTTCATTTCTCTGTCGCAGGGAGGCTTAGACTTGTTGGTCACAGGCCAGGGGAACTCTTTTCTCCCTGCCGTCGAAACAATTGGCTCCTTTCTCTCCCCCACCTCTTGCCTAGCTCATTTTCTTCTCCATCCCTCCCTCTCTGTCGCATTCTCTCTTTCCGTGGGACAGGGCTGCAGTGGTATAATATCTGTTATTCTCGGTCCCCTACTGTGTTTCTCTTGTCCTTAATGTCTCAGTCTGTTTCATTCACCTTTTGTTACTGCTCCATCCACAGTTCCTCTTCAAGCTTCAGCCTCAACCTTCCCACCTTCCTACCTCACCCTTCCTTCTCTTTGCCTTCCCCTCTTCTCCTTCTTTTGCTTTTTGTCCTGATATCTCACTTCACCACCCTAATATCAACTTCTCTCCCTTCTTCTCATCTCATTTTACCTTCCTTGCTTACTATCTGTCCTTTCCAATCTCACTTTGCCCTCTACCATACATCCTGACTATCCTTTTCTCCTCCTAGCAGCTTTATTTCTCACCACCTGCCTTTCTCATTGTCTTTCATCATTGACTTGTTTTGTATCTCCCTCCTCTCTATTCGACCCTCAGTGTCTCTTACTCTACCTCCTTCATCTCTCCTCTAACCTGCGGTAGTAGAGGGCTACAGGTTAAACTTCTGATATCCGTTCATTCATTAGTGTGTGCTGTACTATGGGATTGCACTCTAACCTCGCTTTGAAAAGCCCGTCTTACCCTGGAGGCAGGCCGCTTTGTCTGCCCATGCCTATTTAGGCTGGTTTTTGACGGGACAGCTTGCCCCCCCCCCCTTCTAAAGAATCTCTCTCTCTGTCTTTATTTTTAATCCACTCCCTCTTGGCATGCCGCTGCTCTGTGTCTATTGAAGCTGAACTGAATGCAAGTGTCAGCGGGAGCAATGGCTTTTTTATTAAGATGCATTATGGAGCATGTGAGGAGTTTGTGTATTTCTAAGTGTATGTGTGTGCACATTGCAGATCTAAGTGCTAAGTTTATAGATCAGTATACTGTATATGCTCCTGCAGTGTTTATATAGGTATATGAGTGTGTGTGAATGTGTGTGTGCCTGCTTGGGGCTATGGGATAAGACAAGGATGTGCAAAGAACAATAATGATGCCCTCTTCAACTCATGATGGCAGATTTAGAAACACTCACACACGCACACACATGCTGAGACACACACACAGCTCTGGGAGGCTCAGAGGAACAATGGGACCAGCCGTTCCTTTTATAGCAGCCGACAGGAGTTTAAGGGTTTCAGTGCTGCCCCTGTCGCTCCCAGGGGTTGTGACGTGAAATGTGTGTGTGTGTCTGTGTGTGTGTGTGTGTGTGTGTGTGTGTGTGTGTGTGTGTGTGTGTGTGTGTGTGTGTGTGTGTGTGTGTGTGTGTGAGAGAGAGATGGAGCTGCAGCTGACAGGAGCCCTGACGTCCTTCTCCTTGAAATACTGCAGCGCCTTTGCAGCTCAGTGCAGAACCTTGAGTCAGACTGTCTTTCACTCTGCACGCACACATGAACACACAGAATTTATTTATGAATTTTACACACATAATCACTTCTTTGACATGGTAGAAATACTGATTTCTGCTTCACACCTGAACTTAGCAGACCAGAGCTGTAAAAGTTTCCCAGAGGATTCACACCTCACAACATGTCTCTGTGCACGTCTGAAACAATGAGTTGTGGCAGAGTCAGGTTGTGTGCTGTTCAAGGCTTGCATGTGCGCTTTTGTCCATTCACGAGTGTGTATGCATCTATGTGTGTGTGTGTGTGTGTGTTTACATACTGCTGGGTATGTGTGAGTTTATGTTCCTGTTCAGCTCCATCCTGTTGTGTTGCGGCCTGGGAGATGTGAGCTTATGAGAGCTCTCCTGTCTCCACGCCTCAATAGCTCCATTATTCATAAAACTCTATGCCAACAGCCTGGACCGGGATGTGTGTGTGTGTATGTGTGTAGATTTTTTGTGTATATTCTCATCTTTGTGTATTTTGGTTTGGATAAGTGTGATCACTGCAGCTTTCAGCTGTACCTAATGTAAAGATTAAGCATAAAACAAACAGACAGGAATTTTGTGGGGTTTATTTGAATGTTCAGAATCTTTTAAAGGCGGTGGAGATGATAGTGAGCCAGTGTGAAAACCACACTTCATCCATTTGTCCTCAAACAGCATAACTGGAGTCCATCAAATTTCAATTCTGGTAACCATCATTACTTTAAGCCAAGATATGTTCAGAGTTTCCCAACATATCTAAGATTTACCACCAATATACATGTACAAAATGCATGTTTTATTATGATAAACAAAGCAAATCTATGGCAACTTGAGGGACCGTCTTCTCTGTTGGAAAACCGCTCTGTAGTTATTCTCATAGGACAGGTGTGATGTAACGTAACATTAAAGTAACTTGGAAGCCCACCATCAATGGCGGAGTGGGGATAAGAGGAGCAGTGTTGGCGTTGATGCTCTATCACCAGAATTTTCATTTGGATATGTTCTGTGGGTGCATATTTGGGCCAATCTGGGCTGAGAATCAGGCTTTGGCTAATTTTGGGCAAGTGCAAGTGTACCAAGTTTAGGTTTCTGTTGGGCCAATTTTGTCCACATGGACTTTTTCTTCTTCTTTTTTTCTCGTCATAAGTGTCAAGATAATAACTGTTATTTTATGTGTGACATTGCCCCGGTGCCTGACAGGCAGATCCAGTCTGCAGTCCACAGCAGAGTTGAGCTTCCGATTGGCCAAGTAGCTGAATTCACTCCTAGACATGAGAGACGTTTTTACAGAGAAGAACAGATGAAGAGCAGTGGTAGATGTACTTGTCAGGAAGAGGGGAGAAGAGGCAAACATTGAAAGTGAAAAGGTGGAAAAGCAGACTGTCTGCCTATTACTGACTGAGTGCCAACTGTGAGGTGTAATATAATAAAGGAGACTGTTTCTACTGAAAGGCTTTATTGTTATAGCTGACCACAGAGTCCAAAGTACTGAAAGAGAGGTGTGTGTGTGTGTGTGTCCCTGCGCACTTTTTCGCTACACAACATTCATATACATCCAGACTTGCAAACCAGTGACCTCATTCCTGCTCCTGCTGTGGTGGAGTTGTGGTTTACAACAACCGAGGCACCAAGTTATTGGGGATTTTTCCGAAACAATAACAAATCTGTCACTTTAAATCCGACTCCAGTTCGCAAATAACTTTATAAAACGTTCTTTCTCTATACTCCCTGACCATGCTCAATTGACTGCAAGTCCCCATACAAGATTATAGAAGCCGCGTGTAAACAAGATTATAAAAACCAACATTTTAAATTCTGGATAACTTGTAATGACATTTATCTACTGCTGTGTAACTCAATATTGACACCAAATCTCATTACATAAATAAACAGTTTTGTGCTTTGTGCTGCCGAACTCACTCACAAGTGACTTTCTGTTGAGCATCAATGCACTCACCCCTCCATTCATACATCCACCTCACTGTCGGCTCATTAGTCCTCAGCAATGAAGAGATCTCATCTGGTGACACAGTCTGCCAGTGTGGAGGGACTGAGAGAGAGTGTGAGCAGGAAAGAGAGAGAGGGAGAGAGAAAGAGGGGGAAGCCACTTTGAGTTGGCAGTGCCACAGACATGGAGAGACTGTGCTTGGCTTGGCAGTGGGCATGGCATATCTCTATTGCACACACACAGTCTTCATCACTCTGGTCAGTGTGTCTGTGTGTGTGTTTTGGATACTGTCCCTGAGTCCTGCTTTAATGTGAAGAGATTATAGTGTTGTTGCCATAATGGAGGCTGGCATTAACACAGCCTGGCAGGGGCAACATTCTGACTCTCACTAAATATACTTCAGACGCCAGCGTTAGTGTGTGTGTGTGTGTGTGTGTGTGTGTGTGTGTCTGTCGAGGGGCATCCCTGGTACAAGCACATGTAGGCTATTACTTTCCATTTCTAAATGTTCTCCCTATCTGTCTCTATTTTTAGGTATCTATGCCCAAGTGTGACGTTTTTGTCCCGTCTTGGATTTGAGAGGTGAACTTGTTCGTCCTTCGCTGGAGGAGCAGTGGACCTGCCGAGAAAACTCTTCAGAACCAAGCAGGACATTATAAAGATTACACTGAATATTAAGAACTTGAACGGCAAGAGACTGACACTTCGATAAAGCAAAACTCCAAGGGGGATAATCTGTTTTGGGTTTGCAAAGGCAGGTGGGCTTGTCAAAAACAAGGGAAATTTTGGGTATTGCTGTTAAGTGGATTCTAAAAATAGGCCACAATCCACCTGAAGGCACATTTACGTCTGACTCTGAACTCTGAGTCAGGTCAAGTCGACTTTTGAAAAGAAGAAGTTTGTTCTAAACGTGTCAAGATGATGACCATGATGATGATGATGGCAGCCACGATGGTCACCTGCAGCTCTCTGTTCCTGCTGGGTCTGGCCGCCGCCCATGCCTCCTCTGACACCGTGACCCGCACTTCATCTTCATCGCCCACATCCTCCTCTTCCTCCTCCACATCCTCCTCATCATCCTCACCACGCATGAAGCTCTCATACAAAGGTAAGAACCAAAGCTTTGAGGAGGAAAGTTTCTGTCTAAAAAAGGCAATTTGGCTTCTGTGTGGTGGTTGGTTCATGCGGGTGTACGTGTGTGAGTCTTTGTCTACTGCACACAATGTACTGTATTTTAATGTATTGTGTGTGTACACACAGACACACACTTTCTCTGTTTCATGAGATTATTTCACCATATCCTTTTCAAAGTAAACAGTCTTGAACAGTAGCCAGGCGTAATTTGTGGTTGCTGTGATTCAGAGCCACACTCATACAGAAACAGATGCACACACACACATGGCTTAAACACATAGTGGCAGGGTTTTGTGTTTCATCTCGAGCATTGTAAGTTAGAAGAAGGCAGCTCAATGCCCAACACAACCACATAAACCAGGGATGTGTTCCATCATTGAAAGCTGGCAATTACAGCCTGAACTAACTCACAAGGACGTGAGGCTCTCTGAAGGCTGTCTGCCCAGCTGAGATATGTGCTCCCTTTAATTTAGGCTGAAGGTAACATGTAGCATGCAGTACAGGAGGGGAAGACTGCAGAATATTTTAGTTTTAGTTGACACATGAAGGACTCAAAGAGATCTTGTTGACCTCAGGCATCGCTGAAATGACTTTGGACTTTAATTATCCTGTAGCAGGTAGGCATAACACATCAAACAGCAGGAGTCTGTCTGGCTGATGAACAGGTTTACTGTAAGGCTGATTTAATGTCTTGTGTCTTTCATACTAAGCCAAATATCAAGAAGGATAGTGTACAAGTTGGTGAGTCAGCTGATCCATTCAAAAGTTATCAACTACATAATTCTTTAAACATGTATTAAAGAAATGTATCTTGAAAAAGTGTCATTTGCAGTGCTCACTTTGGGCTCAAAGTTATTGTCAAGCTATTGCATGGTGGAACTAAATAATAAAACCATTTGCTGAAAATGGCACATTAATATAAAACAAGAACAGTAGACCCAAAGTCCTGATGTCATGCCGGCAGCTGTTGGGTGGCGTCAGGGTCTTAAATAAAGTCATAAATTCCCATTAGAACAATGGCAGACTAATAAAGCCATTTTAATGTTTAAATGAAGAGGGCCTTGGTCTTGTTTTCTTAAGCTCCTGCTTTAAGCCAGGCCAGCAGGGGAGGATGCAGTCCCTTTATTTCATCAGCTTCTTAGGCCAGGAACACAGTTTTTTTTTTTTTTTTTTTTTTTCCACTGGCTATTATAGCTTAAGTTTACAAATACAAGCTGAATTTTCCTGGGCACTGTTCCCCCCACTTGTTCTTGCCAGTTTGGAAACAGCAAGGACGCTCAATCTTTCCATTGAAACCAATATAGTGTCACTACTGTCAGAGGATTTTGTCCTGTCTGTTCACAAGTCACTGGCCTGAGGAATCAGAAATATTATTTAAATAGGAAAATTAAGCAGTAATCTTGTTGCAGTCTTGTGGCCAACTAACTGATTTGGATGTGAATACTCTGATGACTTGAGGTTATTTTGGCATTGAAGCATTGATCACAACATCATACTTATGTCATTGTTTTTGTTACTTGTTGCTTTATTCAAGATTTACTCTAAAAACAACAAACACATGAATAATAGCATTAGTATATTTATTTCTATTCTGTCTTCTGTCCAGCTTGTGATCACTGACATGTGGCGTACAATAGGAGGATGCAACATGTCACATGTAACAGAAGACAGATTGAGGGGTGCGTTCCTCTTTAATCTTTAATGTGCAATTTCAGAGTTGCAACAGTTCCATGGAGTGCGGCGGTTCGATCTGGAGCGTTCCTGCTGCTTCAGCGCTCTGCTGTTGGATGAAGAGAGAGGCCGTCTCTTTGTTGGGGCAAAGAACTTCCTGCTGTCACTATCATTAGACAACATCGCCAAGCAGGAACACAAGGTCAGTCGGAACCAGAATCAGTAAAAAATACAAGAAATCAGGAACTACTTTTGTTGGGCAGACATCATATTAACTCTTAATATATAAATGTTTTACTGCCCCACAACAGCAACAACAGCAATGAACAGTTTGTTGATTAGTATTAATGACTCAGTCATTACTGTGCTGAGGTTTTATACACTTACATTTATCTGAACTGTGCTCATAAGTGGCCATTATGTATCTCTGTCATAAAATTACTTTATTACTTGTGTTAATTACAAACTAGATCAAGCAGATTATATTGGCATGGGATCAAAATAAGGAAGTGTTTTTTTTTTAATTTGTTTTTTACAACCAGCGCCATAATGTCTGATTCCCAAGAAACGTGTATTACTGTTGTTATCATTGTCCATATAGTCCATAAAAGCTTTATGAGTGTGGACAAAGAGACAGAAAAAGAAATGTTCAAAAGTATGGACACATATTACCAACATGCCCCTTTGAAAATGACTGCATTGCAGCTTGAGGGAATTTTCTATTCCAGCACGCCACATGTGGGAGTTACACAGGTTCAAGCATACGTCTTGAGGTCACTGTAGAGATAGTGTTTAATCTTAGATTGTTATGGGACACTGCCTTCTTCTCCTTGTGATACAGAGCAGCTGCATGTAGGAAAGCAGGCACCATCCTAATCATATGGTAACCAAGGTCAGAGAATAGGGCTGCCTCACTCCCTAGACACAACACAGAATGTAGACAATCAGAAGTCAGACCAGTAAAAGGGTAAATATATTTTCTTGTTTGTAGACTAATGACCAATACTAATGGCAAATACCTTGTACTGAAAATTGTGACCATTTATAGACATAGAGTAGTTGGAGCATCGTGCAACAAGTGTATGGATAAACCTTCCATTTTCCTTGGCCAAACTTCAGTAAACCTTTTAGACATCTTGGACTCCTGTGCACTTTCTCTCCACTGACTGAACTGACCGTTGATGAATAAAATTCTCCACAGAACATACATACACATGTGAGACCACTCAAGTGAGTAGCCTCACATGTAAGAGAACAAAGAGAAATGTGGAATTAATGAAAAAGGTAGACAATCAAAGACGTGGACAGAGATGAAAAGAGAGCATTCCTCCAAAGAACATTGTGATTGATATTTAAATGACATACTTTGATTGGCTTTGGAGTATATAGTAGTCATAGCAGCTTTTTTGTGGAAGAACACTGCAGGCTTGAATATACAGTACGCACTCATACGCCAATGTACATACTGGTAAAAACACAAAGTGCACTTGAGTTTATAGATACAAAAAAGCCATAGATAGAAAAAAAATACAGCCTGCTACAAACATCTGTTCACAGCTGTTTGGAGTAAATTACATGCTTGGTGCGTTAGACCTGAAGCCTCTGTTTTAGGTATATGGGCGAGTCTGATTTATGACCTGGGCGTGCAGATTCACAATAGCTGGAGCTGTTTTTCAGTATGGTTGGGTCATCATCCTTTACAATGAGAAGGGAGGATGTGGAGGCGAGGATAGAGGAGAAAGAACCGGATGGGAAAGGACAGGAGAGCGATGAAGACACAAAAAGGAAGAGAAGTTGGATAAACAAATTGAGAGGCCTCAGGGAAGTGAGATGAAAACTTTTATTAACCTCCAGGTATCTCATCTGAGGTGTGCCTGCCTCAAGAGCATATTATTACTTTCAAAGGAACACACTATATACACTGAGCAGATTAGTAATCTAAACCAGATAATAAATAGCCTTCAGCAACAGGATCATCTGACCTTTGCCTGCTGTTTTTCAGATCTACTGGCCTGCTCCTGTTGACTGGAGGGAGGAGTGTAACTGGGCTGGAAAGGATATCACTGTAAGTCTTTGCATACAATTCAACTTGATCTAACCTCACTTCATCCCATTTCCTTCTCTCTTAATTTAGCTTACAAAAAGTTTTACGGACCAAAAAAATTCTCATCTTCATCTCTCCTCTCACAATTGATGATGGATAGTGTTCTGTGAGAAAAAATAAATCATACCTCAACATAATAATGCAAAAGCATAATGCAGAACATAACATCCTTTATTAATAACCATTCCTCCTCAGCCCGAGACACACAGAGTTAAACAAGGTCCTTGTGGAGGAGGTAACTGTCCACTCCTATCCAGCACAACACAATGCTACCTTTTAATCCACTGGAGTCATGGGAGTCATCACGAGACAGAAACACCACATTTAAACAGATAACATGTAATAATGGGTGCAACACTCCTACATCAGGACCTGCCCTTTGGTGAGATCACTTCCTCAAGCTCCTGACTGTTTCAAACCCTATCTGAGTGAGATCCACTCAAGTTTGACGCTAAACCAAAGATATTTGTGTTTTTCCACAGCAGTTTACAATCAGTGTGCATTTTACGGCTTTCTGCAGTAAACACATTTCTTAACCATCAAGTAAATGAGAAACTTTAATGCTGTTAAAGGAATTAGATAAACCCAGTTAGTACAGCTAGATTTCTGCTGGTTAAAATCTAAAGGCATATAAGGGAAGATTGTTAATCTTAGCGATGCTTCCTTCAATAATTTACTTAAACTGTACTAGCTTAAACGGAAATTAGCACTAATATAGGAGCGTTTTGTATCATTAATACACTTATAATACAATAATTACAGTAGTTTGGAGGTAGGAATGGGAATCTGTTTACTGATCCACTGAATGTAAACATGTGTATTACTTTAGGTTGCAGTGTACGTTAGACCCTTTTTTTAACAAGGAAGGTCTGATTAAGGTTAAAAATCTGTATCCGAGCCATGGTAGGCAGCAATAACAATAAGTTATAGACAAATGAAAAAGTAGAGTAGAAAATATGTCACAAGATCAGAATTTTTATTTATGATTTTATAATTTGTATTTTTTTTAATGGTTTTCTGTGTGCTTGTAAAGTGAGTGAAGACTGAACTCATGACCCTCGTGATGCTCTCAGGACTGTTTCTCTAAACATAGGCCACACTCTTACCTCCCTCTGTCTTTTCATTGGCTGCCAAAAAAAGTCAAGAAATTAAAAGTCGAGATTTTTCTATCTTTATCTACAGAAGAGTAAATTTAGTTTCCAAAAATAGGTCGTGTAAATACTGTATGTGATGATTATGTTTCTAAATGTGATGTTCTGTACGTGGATGGAGTCTGGGCAGAGCAAGCTCTGCTTCACTGACCGACATGTCGAGGCCACCAAGAGCCTATAGACCACCCAGGATTACATCACAAACAATTAGCTAACTCTACATATATGTGTGTGCGCATAGGTGTGTACATGTGTGTATAAAACAGTAACTTCAATGTGTGCTGACATACTACAAATCTGTCTATATATATACTGTATTTAAGCTCATGTGTTTACACATTTGTTCATGTATGTTTAAGTATCTAGTATATGTGTGTCTTTCTTTGTGTGTGTGTGTAAAACAAACCCTTCATCAGTGTGATTACACAGCTGTAGCAGACAGACAACGAGCTCCATTCATAGAAAACTCCAGTTTCCAGTTTCACCTGACCAGGAGTCTGTCTGAGTGTGTGTGTGCTCAGGTTTCTATGTGTGTGTGTGGTGTGTGTGTGTGTGTGTGTGTGTGTGTGTGTGTGTGTGTGTGTGTGTGTGTGTGTGTGAGAGAGAGTAGTAGTGGAGACAGGGAGTAGTGGAGAGAATTAGTAAAATTAATCTGTAGGAAGAAGGGAATATAGAAAGAGATAAAGACAAATTTAGGGGATTTTTAAAGAAATGTTACACTATAGTCTATAAGGAGTTTCCCTCTGGCCTGTTCCTGCCTCTTTGGCCTTTGAAATGTTATTTTTATCCTTTGTTAAACATTCACTCCCTTCTTATTCATCTTGACTTTTAGTTTTTTTGTGAACACACTCACCCAGAACTGAGCTGACCTCACACCGTTGACCCTAATTACAGACAAGTGTGTTTCTCTGTTGGAAGAGGCCAACATCTCTCTCCCTCACTGGATCTATTCTCTCCTACTTTCCTTGCTCTCTTTCTCCCAGTGCTTCTCTCTTCCCAGGCTCTCCCTGTATATCATATTATTTTGTCTGTGGGAACCAGAAGTTTATCATGTTGTTTCTGATAACCTGAGTTCTTCCATTGTCTTTATGAACTTTTTTGTTTGTCTCCATTTAAAGAGCAGACATCTATTCTCTTTCTCTCATATTACCTTTTCACTCTGATGTATGCTGTTAATTTGCAAAAAGTCACATGGGCTACACAAGTAAACACATTATAACACACTGTACATACACACAAGTATTGAGGAATGCTAACTGTATGTTGTTAATTAGCTCCAATGCATGTATTTACATCACACTGTAGTGACTTTATATTACATTAATACTATTTATTAGATGAGTCTTCACAACACATGGATGTTTTTTTGGAAAACACCACAGGAATTTAGACTAGACACTGGCAGGGTCTAGTTTGAAACACAGCCTTCAGTGTTTTCAGGTGGGAAGCCAGTAAGGGATCAGATCCTTGTAATTGCAGTGATTCCTATACTCAGCCTGGTATTCATATGAATTGTGTCACATATGGGAGTTACACAGGGTCAAACATATGTCTTGAAGTCGATGTAGGGATATTGTAAATCTTAGATTGTTATGGGGCGACTGACTTCTCTCTTTGAGATACAGAGCAGCTGTATGTTTATGTTTAGGAAAGCAGGAGACATTCTGATTATTACTATGGTAACTAAGGTCAGAGGACAGGGCTTTCTCACGCACTAGACACAACAGATAGGTACACACGTAGAAGCCTTTATAGAGTCAGAGAGCAATGTTGGACTGCTAAAAGTGTAAACATATTTCCTTGTTTGTAGACTAATGACAAATTGGCAAATACCGTATACTGTAGATGCGCTGAGTGTGACCATTTATAGACATGGGGTAGTTGGGCCAGCTTCTTCAGAATCGAGGCAGCAAGTGTATTGATAAATCCTCCATTCTCCTTGGCCAAGCTTCAATAAACATTTCGACGTAAGACATCTTAGATTCCTGTGTACTTTCTCTCCACTGACTTAACTGACCAATGGTGAATAAAAGTCTCCATAACACACATGTGGACAGTGAATCAGAGGTCTGGTTGGCCAGGGGCAAACGTGGGGGGGAGTGGCATCACTAACTTACTCACTATATTCACTGGTTTAAAAAAACATATAATGCAGACTTAAACATAAGAAACCAAAGTTTTTTTTTAGCTGGAAGCTTCCCGGTGATGACAATAAGTCACGGAGCCTGACCAAGAAATAATCTAGCCCTTTAAGTCCCATAAAACCACAGCTTGTCATGTTTACACTTTCTCCATGGATTAAACAAGCAATATATATCATGTTGATCATTTTTTGCCAGGCTGTGACAGGCTGAATGTTTCCCCCTGTTTCCAGTCACGCTAAGCTAAAGAAGCCAAGCATCTCCTGGCTGTAGCTTCATGTCCCAAACTGTTCCTTTAGAAGTAGAACAAGGTTTGCAGGCTTGACTAGTATACAGTACACTACGTCACATTTTTACCCATCAGTCTATCTCTTTTGTATTACTTAAGTCAAACTCATTTAATGCAATACTAACTTCCTCAAAAATGAGTTCTCCAGGAAGTGTAGACTATCATGGTAACTCAAAAAATGCTTGCTCACACATGCTTAAAAGGTGCCCACATAAAGACAAGTAATAAACGCTCACACTCACACACACACACACACACACACACACACACACATACACACACACTGACCACAGGAAAGCCACCTAACATGCACACAGACACACTAACACAAACATAGACACATGCACATAAACACAGTCAGACAGTGGCAGTAAACAATTGACACTTCACCCAGACACTCAGTCTGAGTCAGCACTTTGACGGGGGCATCACTGCAGAGCTGAAACTGTATTTAAACCTATAGAAGTGATGGACCGTGTGTTTACACAGTCATGTTAGCACAAATTAAAAGAAGTACAGCAGTTAAAATCTATTGACTGACTGGGAAATTGTGACTGGGGAAAGACTCATGTTGTGGTTGAGCGACAGTGAATTCTTAAAGCCTGAAACAGCCCTCACCACAAAAACACCAGCATTGGTCATTTGTTTTAATGGCTCTGATTGCTGACCAATGCTGAAGTTTTCTTGGCAACAAAAGATTCTGCATATATTGGCCATGGCAGCAATGTTCATTTGTTCTAGCATCTGAAAAGACCTATATGTTTCCAAACAGGAATTACATGTATCACCTCAACATGGCTGAGGTGGATAAATGGATGGATATGTAGGTTTGTTTCCTCTTTTCTACAGTCAGTGTTGGTTTCTTTTATTGTGTAATTACTGTAGGCAGATGACTGTTTTACATGGTAAATAGGACCTATAGAGAATGTTAAATGCTAACATGAACATGCTAATATGCTTAGTTTTAGCAGGCATAATGTTTATCACGTTCACCATAGTTTAGTTTGTTAACATTTCATCTAGTTGAAAGTTTTACAGTGTTGAATATTTTCATTTAGTGCTAATTAGCAAATGTTAAGTGGTTACTAAACAATTCTTGCTGAGAAAGACAGTGAATAGTTTTACCAAATTTCATAGTAAAACATCTAATATTTTTTTTTAAACAATTCCCTCAAAACAAAAAATGTCAGCCTCATAGTGGTGCTGAAAGTTTATAGGACTTCTCCTCTCAAGACCATCGCTGTGTGTGCAAAATGTTAATGGAAGTCCGTCCAGGAATGGCAGAGATATTTCTGTCTGGACCAAAGCAGTGGACCAACCAAGCAGCCAACTAAACTAAACAGTACCATCCATAGAAACATGCAGCTAGCATTGCACCAGACCAAAATACTCATATTGGTTGTTTTATAAGGCACTAACAAAAGGCTTTTCATTTAGGTATTAGGACTTGAAGTTGCTCTTATGCAAGAGACATAGCCCTTAATCATTGAGTGAAGCAGCTTAGTTGATAAATGTGTGAATCTGAACTAGCATGCTCCTGAAAACTATCAAACATAATCATTCAACTTTCAATGTGTAAACTGATGTCGATCATCGTTATGTGGGGATTACACAGAAAAAAGAACAGTTACTGAAACAATTGAACATTTCCATCCCAGTGTTTGGAAAAAGAATATCCCACCCTGCCTCGATGGGTTCCTCTGACCTTCTACACTGTACAGCTACAATAATATCACAGAGTCCAGAAATCAGTCTGTTGCAAGAGATGTACGTCAGACAAATGTCAACGCTGCTACATTGTCCTGTTCAGGAGATGCGATCAAAGGCATTCTTGGTATATTACACTGTGCTGTGTTGAGTATATAATGGTTGTCCACTGTGTGCCATCATTCTGTGTGTTCTGTCAGAGACTCTCAGCTCTTGACGTTATTAAAGTTTGTTGGATCACAGAGGGTCTTTGCTGTCAACTGCAATCATAACAGAGAAAGAAGGATAAACAGTAGCTCTGTTTCTATCTAGACGTTTATAATGATGCAATAAAATAGCTGGAAATATGTGTTTAGATAGGTTGGAAAAAAGTCAGTGCCAGATAAATGTGGAAAAAATGAGGGAGGTTATTAAAAATCAGCAGATTTTGGGGAAATGAGCTGTATAAACATTATAATTACATTTATTATATAAATAATCTGATTCTAGAAATCATCAAATGCACTTACTAATGGCTATTTAAGTATGACCGGGTCCTAATATATTAAAAAAAACAACAACACTTGGATGGAAAAAAATGCAATGAACGCCCAATTCTTTCAGCTCTAAGTGTTTAGTAAGGGAATAAATCGTCCTTTTATAACTCATTACATAACGCTTAACTCAAAACTTTGTTTATGTGAGGCATGGAGAGAAGTAGCAGAAAGACAGATAATGGCGGAAACGATAAAAGATAGATGGAGTTAATAATTTCTAGAATGGAAGGGTAAAGAGAGAAAAGGGAAAAAAGACATCCACTGAGGAACAATACAATACAATACAGCTTTATAAGACATGAAGGCAAGGCCTAAAGCTCAGGCCACAGTGAGGTCACAGCCTGCGCTTTGCTCACTGTTTCAGCTAATGAGTCAGTGGTAGGTCAAAGGTTGGCCGGTGAACCCTTCAACACACACACACAGAAAATGTGACTGCTGGCATAATTCACCTCCCTCATTCTCCCCCTTCCTTTGTGATCTTTTCAAAGTCTTTTAAGCATCTTTTCTCTTCTTACCTCTTTCTCTTTTGTCACATCAAAGAGTTGACTTTGTCAAACGGCATCTCTGCTGACACCTCTCACCGCTGCCCTCTCACAAACACACACACACACACACAGACTAATGGCTTAAAATACAATGGCAGTTATATTGAGGAGGAGCTTGTTTCAGATACACACTAGAATCATGAGAAAAAGGTTAAATGAAACTTGGCACAAGTATTTTTTATCAAAGGAACATTGGAAGCTGGTGAGGTGTGTGTGTTTTGGAGTGTGTGTACATGTTCACTCATTGTGTAAGTACGTGTGTCAGCCTGAGGGTGGAGGCAAAAGTGAAGTGTGTGTTTCCCTTTCTTTCATGGGAAACAGAGGTCTCCTGTGTTTGTCAACAGCTTAATCGGCCTTTCGATTGGTTGAACACCTTCACTTGTGCATGCACACAAAAACACACCCACATGAAGGCATGTATGGATTCACACACCAACAACTCCAACTCTAACCCCTTGGTGGTTTTCAAAAGCTGAAAGGCAGCCCTTTGTTCTAAACCACTGAGGGCCGTGTGTGTGTGTGTGTGTGTGTGTGTGTGTGTGTTGGGCCTAATGAGCCACAGTTCCGCTTCTGTCACTGCTTTCACAACCTGGCCTGTCTGTCTGTCACCCTCGGGCGAGGCTGAAAGACTGAGCAGGCGTATGAAGAAAGACACTTGATTAAGTCGATTAACGAAGAGATTAAAGGTGAAAATAATAAAGCAATGGAGAAACAGATCAATCTTTATCTTGAAGGAACTTTGGACAACAGTCATAATCCATCAGTTAAACATAAAAGGAGTATAAAATATAAATATGAAGAGAAGAACATGCTATGTTCATTTGATGAAGCCAACAGTTCTAGTATCTTGGGCAAAATTGGAAGATTAACACCAAAACAAAACAAAATGTTGTACAAGGTCATTTAGGCACAAATGTAACTTGGAATAAAGTTGAAACAACAAATTAAATTAGGCAGAATGTGCAGACTTTGTACACAGGGTAATCATCGGTTATCCCAGCCTGCAGCTGATGGTCAGATTCATGTCTTTATAAACCTCTTCTCCAGTGCCCCCCAGGGGTCCAACATTGTTTGTAACTTGATCAACAGACAGATGTTGTTGTGGCCTGTATGGGGAAAAGTAGACAGGAGAGAAAGAAATCTTACTCTAAGATGTGTGTGTGTGTTAAAGTAGTGTGTAAAGACAGCAAGACCTCATGGAGGTTTTGACTGGTTTTGTAGTGACATCACAGACATTTATAAGCATCATATTAGCTCATCATATGATATAAAACCCTGGGGCTCCAGAGCACAGATAAGCACGGTTATAATCATAATAACGATGGTGTCCATGTTGTCTTTACTTAATGGAGTGCTTTTAAAACAAGCTAATCTCCTCAAAGCCTGGTGTTAAGACCAGAACTCTGGCTATAAAAGGAGTGTGTACTATCCAGTCTATTAGTATACAGAAAATCTTTTCTCCAGCAGTCTCCTGGGATCCAGCTTACTGTAACCTGACTCTGAGATGGACAGATGTGACTGTGGCTCAATAACATGCTCTCTAGATAAGAAGAGCAGGGAACACAGACAGAATGGGATAACGATACTGAAAGCTGTTTATGTGAAGGAGGATAGGCCTAAAAGATGAAGGGAAATGGTATCACAAGTAGTCTGTTATATAAAAAACAAAAAAACTGAGATAATTAAATTCCTCTGCTCTGATACAGAGATAAAAGGCTTTAAAATGGGAAGCAAATAGCCAAATGTCAAGCAAACATGTTGTTATTAAAACCTAAGACGATTAAGAAGACATGGTTGTACATTTTGGGAACAACACTTTTTTCTTGTGAATATCCATACCATTCTTATAAATGGACGCTAAATGCAACAGCCACCAGCTGGTTATCTTAGCTTAGCATAAAGACTGAAAGCAGGGGGAATGGTTAACCTGACTGTGTCTTCAACAACAACGTCTGGCTACCAGAACCTCTAAAGTTCATTCATTAACTTAACATGTTTTACCTCCTTTGTTTAATTTGTACAAAGTTTAAAACGTTTCTATACATTTGACTGTTCTGTGTGCTGACAGGAATGTTCATATGACCATTTTACCCTTAGTAGACACACACATATACCCACACACTGTAGGCATGTGTGTGTGCAGCCAGGAAACAAAGGCTGCCACAACAGTGTGTTTGAGGTGGAGCTGAGGACTCGACAGTGTTGTCACAAGCAAGACAGGGTGAGAGGAGCTATGTGAGGAATGTACATCACTAAACCAAAAGAGGGAGAGTGTCCAAGTTTTGGTCGATCATGGATTAACAGTGTGTGTTTTTCTCGTGTTGTGTTTTTACACTCTTAACTGGTCTGCAGCTATCTAAGGTCACATTCATGGCATTTTTTCTGTGAATTTCATACGTTTTAATGACATGTATAGTTGACACTGTACAAGTAAAAGCTAAACACAAAGGGTTTAGATTATATCTGAATCGGACCATTTTAGTCATAATAAATGAGGGAAAACTTCAATATTTCACTTCTGTTGGTGTATAATACCCTGAAGCAGCATTTACATCATGTATGTAGAGAAAAAAAGAAAATTCCAAATGAACTACTTAAACTGAACCTTTGTATCTGTGTGTGTCTTGCAGTCAGACTGTGTGAACTACGTGAAGATCGTGCACCACTATAACCGCACCCACCTGTATGCCTGTGGGACCGGTGCCTTCCACCCTACCTGTGCTTTTGTAGAGGTGGGACACAGGATGGAGGTGAGTAATACACAAAACAAAAGCAACACTAACACACACACTTCAAGCATGCATACACGCACACACACCACTTATTTTCCCTTGCATCAGAAGATCTCCTCAATGTTTCCTTTGTTTGTTCTCACCTGCCCAAACAAAAAGTTATTAAAATTGACTTTGACTGTGTTCAGGTACATGAAAGTGTGAGCCTCAGTCCTCTGCCAACCAAATAACTTTTTTTGTTATAAGTGAGAACATAATCTGGACAAACTGCATGAAAAAACTCAAAACAAAAGATTTATGTGTATAATGAGATGAATGTTGATATCTGATATCCAGCAGTTATCCAGCATTGAAACCTTAGCATAACAAACTTGCCAGAAGGTTAACTGTCTAGACTGATGCAGAGAAGGTAAATTATGGCCAAGAGTGGAGACAAATACATTGTGGTTAGCTCAAGTTTCAAATTTATTCCCTCTCAAACCTGAAATCTCATCCTAAAAATGACTGTTATATTCATGAATCATAGAAAGTGTATGCATGATCACACCTTAAATCCATTCTCTCTCCATCAGGACCATGTGTTCAGGATTGACCCCTCTAAGGTGGAGGACGGGAAAGGGAAGAGTCCGTATGATCCTCGCCACAATGCTGCATCTGTACTTGTTGGTGAGCTGATTAACTTTAGGTCTATACTTGAGGTCTTACTTGCTTAAAATTTGGCTTGTGTAGGAAAACTTTATCATCATTGATTCATTGAGTGGCTTATTTAAAGATTAGATGATGCTGCTTCAAAAGTGTGTGATTGGAAATATATGAGTTATGTTCATTTTTCTAGCAGAATTTAAGATGATTTCAGTGGATAGTATACACCCTGCCATCAGTGAAGATCATATAATCAGTTAGTTATTGATTTCTTTTGTCTCCTAGGTGATGAGCTATATGCAGGCGTGGCCACAGACCTAATGGGAAGAGACTTCACCATCTTTAGGAGCCTGGGGAAACGCCCCTCCATCCGTACTGAACAGCATGACTCACGCTGGCTTAATGGTCTGTTTGTGGGATTATGTGTCACCTTAGACATCAATTTTTTTCACTTCATATTATAACTAACCTCAGTCTGGTTGTGTTTTAGAACAAAACTCACATTTTACCTGTGTAACTGACCTTGATCCTGTTTGTGTCTACTAGAACCAAAGTTTGTTGGTTCGTTTTGGGTCCCAGAAAGTGAAAACCCAGATGATGACAAGGTATTCTTCTTCTTCCGTGAGACTGCGGTTGAAGCCCAGGGGCTGGGAAAGTCCACTTACTCCCGCATCGGACAACTCTGCAGGGTGAGAGATTGTTTCATCACTTTTAAATTTTAAATGAACTGGGTGTCATTAAAAAACACCATCTGCACCAGTATGGGCTGAAATATGTGCCACCAGAAACTGAATTTGAATCATTTATATTTGAATTTGAATTGCTTAACTTGAATAATTGCATTAAAAAGCTGAATCTGAATTGTAATTTGAAATTGTATTCAATAGTTTGGAACTGAACATTCAGTTCTCACAATTCAATTTCAATTTTCTGTGACAAACATCCGGGTAGTTGAGGCAGAGCAATCGAGCACAGATACACAGGACGCCTCTTCGGCCAATCAGCACCTACGTTTTTGAGCACATAACATAGTGGTCATTTGTTGCCACCCACCATGAAACAGAGGAAGAACTGCTTTATGGTGTTATATTTGAGTATTTGAGTCTAGTGTTGCCACCGTCCTGTTTTTCCCAGAATTGTTCTCTTTTTTCATCAGCTATCCCAGGAAAAAAAAAATCTCCCCCGGGACACAATTTGTCCCGTTTTTTTTGGGAAAATGTAAAAACTTTATTTGGTTTCCTTCGTTCTGTAGTCCAGAAAGGTTCCCATGCTTCTGTAGCTATTTAATCACATCATCTGGGATGATCCGCCTAATCCGCCTCGTAAGTTTTACATATCTGTGAATATCTCTGAAATGGTTTATAATAGAGAGATGTGTTTTGTTGCACAAAGTGAGGTCATATATAAAAATTTAATTTGGTTAGGTGGTGAAAGTCGCAGGTTCCTAATTTATAACACTGCTCTTACAATGTTCCTTCACACTGAAACTAATTTAAATGTGATATCCTGTTAAATAACTGTTTTGTCTTGAACCAGAATGACATGGGCGGTCAACGAAGTCTGGTGAACAAATGGACAACTTTCCTCAAGACCCGTCTGATCTGCTCAGTACCAGGAGCAGATGGCAGCGACACATACTTTGACGAGCTGCGTAAGTTGACTTATTTCTGACTATAATTCTGTCAGGTAAAAGTATGATATAACATAACTGATGTGTAAAGTAAAGGTCATGTCTGATACGCTTGAAGAAATCACACTTTTGACCTGACTCGCCTCACAACAGATGTCCTAATGTCATTTGAACTTAACTCAAATAACAAAAGGTCTAGGATTTCTTTACCCAACATTATGGTACAGAATAATGTTTTCAATAGATGAAGTAATCCTTCAATTTTTCAAAAGAAAGAAAACAAAGAATTGAAATTTAGGCTGATTTTCCAACCTTGCTTTGTCCATTGGATTTTAACCCAGATGCACAGTTTATGGGTGCAAAGGGAGAAAAACTGGAAGAAAGCATAATAAATTTAACAGGATTTCTGACCTTAATTGTAGATTATCATTCAGCCTCACATTCCTGCAGATGTGGAGAAAGCATGAGTGAGAGATTAATTGGTAATAGATTCTGCCCTGATCCATGGCCAGTATTTTTGCTGTGGGTTCAGAGTAAGTTGCAGGCTTGTCTCTGGTGAGTGTTCGTATGACAAAAGGCAATAATATGTTTTCATTAGACCTGATCCAGAAGCAAGGCTTCATTTCTAAAGCCTGGATTGTGGGCAAAAGAAATATTTTATGATAAAGACATAATTTCACTTAAACTCACTCAGATTGTTCCACAGACGCCTGGTGTCAGTTCACCCAAGCACTGTGCAACTTAAATTGATTTAATCGTCCTGACCTTGATGTATGATTTTATTAAAAAAAAGACTGCATACATGAAAAAAAAAAAAAAAGTCTGGGAGGAATCCCTGAACTTGTAGAAGTGTAAATCATGTTTGTCCCTCCCTGTCCATTTATAACTTAGCATGAGAGTGACAATCCTGCTGTGGTAGGTTGTTTTTTGGGGTGGTGAAACACCCAAAAAACAATCTACCACTGCCAACTGTCATTTCAGCTGACAAAATTGACAGAATTGATCTGCCACATTTACCATTATTAAACTGCATGTTTTGTACGAGAATGGAATGACTGGCTTACCCATAATTTTGCAAAAGAACCGTATTCTATAAATAAAACTATGGATATCAGACCTAAAGAAAGTCCATTAAACATCTTCCTTCCAATGCCACGACGTTGAGGAATCATTGAACTTTGAAAGGAATGCAGAATTTCTGATTAAAACCATCAGCACATGACCATTTTTCAGAAACACCGAACCCCCAGTCATGTGGGTTGCACAGCAGAAACTCTAAAGATGTTTTTGATCTCTGGCCATATCTGTAGGCAATAATATGATCCGTCTTTTCTCGTAACATAGTAAAAGGTGAACCAAGTGGAAAGATTTGTCCAAATTCTAACCTTACCTGAGGCTAAATCTGTCCGTCACATTCCTTCATATGAATAATGAGTCCCTTATCTTAAAGAGTTTACTGACCATACCTGAGGACAAATCTTTAGAAAGGACCTCCCTGTAAAACCATGTGATCTGAACCTGATGAAATAAGTCTACTGACATACCTACACCACGTTACTTTTAATACTTTCAATAGTTTAATACTAGCACATTTTTTATCTGCAGTATTTAATTTACTATAGGCCAAAATGTTTTAAAATCATGATCATTAATTTTACAAACCACTGCTCGAAGCTGTAATGGTTTTAATTCCATGTCATGACCCTCAGTTATTAGTGAAATGTCCCTTTAAAGTAGTTAGACATGGCCAGTGGGCTTTGCTTATCTTTCTCTCAACCTTTGACCTCTAGACTACCACCACCTGACCTCAGTATGTGTGTGTGTGTGTGTGTGTGTCCGTCCTCAGGCGACGTGTTTCTGCTGCAGACAAGGGACAGAAAGAACCCTCTGGTCTACACAGTCTTCTCTACTTCCAGGTCAGAGTCCATTCATATTGTGTGTGTGTGTGTGTGTGTGTGTATAAAAAAGAGAGAGGAAGGAGAGAAAGACAAAAGTGTGTGTGCATGTGTGTCAGTGTATGTTTTGATGTTTCTAACCCAGCTCCCCCTGTCCCCCAGCAGCAGTGTATTTAAAGGCTCAGCTGTGTGTCTCTACTCCATGAATGACATCCGGAGGGCCTTCCTGGGGCCCTTTGCTCACAAAGAGGGGCCCAACTACCAGTGGGTCCCCTTCCAGGGAAAAGTCCCCTATCCTCGCCCAGGAATGGTATGTCAATAACAGTCGAGATCCGTAATATCAAGAGCTTCTAACCCCAGTGAAGTGAAGTGCATTTACTTTAGTAAATACTGTATATTGAACTGAGTGTTTTTCCCTACAATTGCTGTAGCAATATCACAATGTTTGTTTCAAGTAACAGATCTAAATACTTTGGCCCTCTGGTTTCTAATATTTCCATTTGGGGCACTGAACTGTAAAAATACAAAGTCAGATCAATACAAATACATTAATCTCATATAATATTCTTGCGGTATAAGGCTTCTAGGCACTTCAGACACTTGTAGTACTCAGTATAAGACTTCATTTCATCCAAAAGCTCTCCACAATCCTCCCAATCAATATGTGCTTATCAGGGCTCTTACATTCTGCTAAGCACACAAGTGTAGTGTCAGCAGGATTTGTTATGCAGAGCTTCAGCTGTTACAGCCACAGCAGAACAATTTCCATTGTATTACTGCAGAATAGTAATTGTATTTGGCCTACAGTAAACCCTCTCTCACGCCAACATCACCTCATTGGGTTGTAAACTTTGCAAGACAAATCAAATTAAAAGAAAATGATCATGCTGAATTATGCAAGACTGCACAGAAAGCAGACTTAGTGTTTCAAATGCATAAACAAGACCAAAAGTTTTTCACTTCTTGAGAAAACTAAATCTACTGTACAAGCCATTAAAAAGTAGAAAATCTGCTTGATGTTTTAGTAAAGGTTAGCATCCTTGAATGAAAGTCCAAGACTGGTATTGTAATTAGAGAGGGAGGCTGGACTCTCACATCCCTGTGACCCATCACACCATAATGACCTCACTGTGAACTGCTGAACCGTGGCTTTGGCATATTATACCAGTTTACATGCAGAGCAAACACAAAACAAATTGCCCATGCAATACAGACTCACAATGCAACGTTTGAGTCCAAACATAGCAAAGGGTCCCTGAATCAATCAGTCCTGTTCTGCAGAGCTATAATTTATAATCCTTTACTGTGCAAGTGGAGAGGCTGGATTATAAAAGTATTTTGCATTGCTGCATAGTGGCCAAATTCTTTTAGAAATATGAAATTATTATTTACAGACTTAATTTGTTTCAAATTTACTTGTACCATTTTGCATCCCCATTAAAGTAAAGTAAATTGTTTACCACAATGGAATGAAAAAATGCCCCTGCCAAATAACTTCAAATGAGAGTTTACCTCTACATGTAAGCAACAATCTTTACCAAAGCTTATTTTTGTGTTGTATTACTTGACTTACAGCAGCTTTTCTATATTGTCCTCCTTTAGTGTCCCAGCAAGACATTCGGCAGTTTTGAGTCAACAAAGGGTTTCCCAGACGATGTGATCCAGTTTGCTCGTCACCACCCTCTGATGTATAACCCAGTCTACCCAATGAGCCGAAAGCCTGTCTTCGTCAGGACTAATGTGGACTACAGCTTCACACAGATTGCAGTGGACCGAGTCAGCGCTGCCGATGGGCAGTATGATGTCATGTTTATTGGCACAGGTGAATGACATGTTTTGTGTTCTAATTCTTAATTTTATATTTAACCATGAACATAAAATGATGTATGAAAAGTGACTTGATGGACTACATTTTTTTTATTTCAGACAAAGGGACAGTACTTAAAGTGATCAATGTTCCCAAAGAGAGCTGGAACAACATGGAGGAACTTCTACTGGAAGAGCTGGAGGTCTTCAAAGTAAGAAAACTATGTTACAGTTATAAGCACCTACTGTATGTACTGACATTATATTAAGAGAGAACACATGGCAATTCATGTGTGGCAGATTATCTTAATTTTAATTCATGCTTATTAATTTAATATGTAACAACATTCATTTGTTGTATCTTCTCTGCTTCTCAGGACGCCTCATCCATCATCAACATGCAGATCTCCTCAAAACGGGTATGTTTGTTTTCTACCTATATCCATTGAGGAAAGAAAATTTAATATTCTTGCTCAATATTGTTGAGAACAATGATTACTGCTTCACTAAGATGTCCTCTTTAGTTTCATGAAAACGGTAAGTGTCTTATAATGGTAGTCCCAGGTCAGGATCACCACTGAAACTGATCTACATGTTCACCTACTCAGAAACCTACTACAAAAATACTGTATACTAAAATGCAGAAAACAGAAATGTAGTGCATTGCCAGCTGTCTCAGCAGGGAGGAAGTAGAACCTCACTTTTACATACTCACTGCATGCAAAAGGAAACAGTGTTACATAATTTAACATGAATACTGGGCTTCCATAAGAATGCTCACCCAACTATTTGCACATTTTACTGTGTATTGACAACTGTCAACAATGCAACCTCACAGGGGGGCGTCATAAATTGTAAAAAGTGTTAAGACACGCTGATTTTAACTGAGCACAGTCCTAAAAGCCCCTGTTTAAACTTACCCCTCTACTCTGCGTCCTCACAACAGCAACAGCTATATCTGGGCTCAGACACAGGCATTGCCCAGGTTCCCCTTCACCGCTGCAGTGTGTACGGGAAGGCCTGTGCTGAGTGCTGCCTGGCCAGAGACCCGTACTGTGCCTGGGATGGAACATCCTGTACTCGCTACCTGCCAAACACCAAGAGGTCTGTGACATAAACACCAAAGACACATGCCAGTTGATGATCCAGTTCACTGAGCAAGAAAAGCACAATGAAACTATTATATTTGCAAGTGTATTCAAATACTTTTGAAATTCTTTATTTAAAAATGAAATTGTAATATGCTCTTATTAAACATTTACAGACGTTTCCGTCGTCAGGATGTAAGGAACGGCGATCCCAACACCCTCTGCTCTGGAGGTAATATTAAAAAAAAATTGTTTTATCTGGTTCTGGGACTAGTTTTGTAGACTGACTGCTGCAGATGTATATTCAGTAGAAAAGAACAAAGCCTCACTCTGACTCAAAGAGACTCTGACACCTCACTGTCCCTGTGCCATAAAATCTTAAACACTTCCACCCTTCAACCCTGGTGAACTCTGTACCCCCCCGGACCACAATGCCAGCATTTTATCGCTATCTGTCTTTCTGCCACATAACTGAATCAGGCTAATCGCTCAAACTGAAGGAGCTCCTGGGTAATACGATTACATCATGTGGCATGCAAGCTGGGTTGTGTAAAACTAATGAAGGTCAGAGTAATTGTCTCTGATGAGAGTGACATTACCATTTGGCAGCACATACACCACTGTTTCCCCAATTCTGATGGAAAGGCATTGATTTTATTCTAACCCAATCAGTCTTAATGTTTATTATAATATTGCTAATCAAATAGGAATTTGAGTATATGTACTTCCTCTCAGGGCCAAGGTAAAGATTTGCGGTTTAGTAATGACAAAGGATCATTGTCTGTAACCCATCACTCATATTGGCAACATACATGACTAAGCAGTGCCAGGACCATAAGAGTCCTTGTTTGGTGCTAAAGATCAAACATGTGACCAAATGTTCAAATTAACCCCCTTAAGTTCTGAAAAATAATCACCAGTGCTGTCATTATGTATGAATGTAGTGAACCAATCTGCAGCCACACAGAGGCTGCCTTTAATCAGTGTTGACTAAGACTATTGTGCTATTGTTTTAATGCTATTATAAACTGGGTTACATATTTTTCTTATGAATAAATATATTTATACAATGGCGTCACAGAACTGAAAAACACTCAATAACTGTTTTATAAGTTTCACAATAAGTTTGATTTCTTAGCCAAACACTGTCATCAATTTGTTTCTGTTCCATATTATCCTGTCTATTCTTTTTCTGTCCTTTTGGTTTGTCCAGTATTTTCTCTTCTGTCCTTTTTGTACTGCTCTATCCTGTCTATCCTGTCCTGTTCTTCCTTTTTTTTTTTTTCCATTTGGACCCTGTATCGGATTGTCGTAATTGAGCGACTGTCCTGAGTTACAGTAGACCCATAATGTCCTTGTCTCTGCTGCCCCCTGCAGACCACCACAAGTACCGTGTTGCAGAGAGGAAGCTTTATGGAGTGGAGGGAAGCAGCACTTTCTTGGAGTGTATCCCCAAATCACTTCAGGCCAGAGTAACCTGGACTTTCCAGAAACATCCACAAAACCCAAGAGAAGAGGTGAGCGGGATGGTAGAGAGTGGAGGGAGAACTAAGAGATCTGATAAAGACATTGTCCAAAAAGGTTTTACAGGTGTAAACACAAAGTTTAGTTACAAAACTATTCTTTTTCAATGTACAATATTAATATAATAATTTATTATGACTGATATACTCACTCATTTTCATATATTCATCATGAAAATGTAAATTTTATCCAGACTGAATCATTTTCCCACCTGCATGACATTCTTAAGCAAGGTCAAGTCAGTATCTTCTGAAAGTAACTGTAAAGAAATCGTGACACAATATTGGCATTAATAATAATCACCAAGAAGTCAGAACAGAAACAAAATGTCACTTAGGTCTTACTCAGGGTTAGAATCAGAATCACCTTTGCATGTGTATGTTGACTTTACTAATTATACTGGTGCTAAGACACACACACCTGTACAAGCAACGCACATTGTTTAGCTCCAACATTTAGGTGAAATTTATTTATGTTTTTCCAGGTGCGTCTAGATGACCGCATCCTTCAGACAGACAGAGGCCTTCTTATTCGCCGTGTTTTGAAGAGAGATATCGGCATCTACCAGTGCCACGCCATGGAACACGGTTTCACCCAAACCTTATTGGGCATCACCTTGGAAGTTGTACCTTCAACATCTTCCTCAGTCTCCAATGTACCCTCTGATGCTCCTGTACGATTAGACCCCCGTAGCGGAGGTGGGCCCCCAATGACCAATCAAAAGCTTTGGTACCGGGACTTCATGCAGCTGGTAGACCACCCTAACCTGAGCACCGTCGACCAGATTTGTGAGCAAGTTTGGGCACGGAAGAATGCTGGCAGTGACCAAGTGGATAAGAGCTTTCCTGCTCAAGGGAAGGATGTCCCACCTCTGGGCCCCGCTGTCCGCCCAGCTAACAAGAAGTGGAAGCATCTTCAGGAGATAAGGAAGGGGCGAAACCGCCGGACCCATGATGGGAAACCGAATCCTCGGGCGCCTCGCAGTGCTGGGGAGTAACAACCTAGAGAAAGAGATGGAGAGATAAAAGAATGACTGATACAAGGAGAAAGAAAGAGAATGATAGAAAGAGACTGAGAGACCATGAACTCCTGGAGGTGTTCACACATACAGATACACACATAAAAACACATGCACACACATACACACACAACACCTCCTCTATTGTGTATATTTATCTATGGATGCCCCCACTATATGGTACCCCAATCCCAGAGTCCTCGTCCCAATGGCCAGCCCCTGCATGTGCTGCCTTACTGCCCAAAATGATTCTGCACGATCCCTTTACACTGTTCCAAAAGCGTAGTCGACTGTGCAAGTGCAACTGCGCAATAAATGTACTCACCTGTCATTCCCTTTGCCTCTGACTGTATATGGAAGATGGGTTCACAGCACAGGATTTCCACATCTTTTGGTGGGTATTAAAGTTTGCCTACTGCATGTCATCTACAGATGTTATGCAACTGGATAGTTGCTCACAATATGAACATCTGGACTACAACACTCAAAACAAAAACAGCCCCAAAGTTTTGGAACTCTCCTTATAGCTTTTCTTAGCTGAAGATTTCATAAAAATGTAGAAAATTTGTGGACTTGAGTGCTGCGCAAAATGGGAATGAATGGAGAAAATGTGACAACTGGAATATACTGCAAAGTAATGGTCTCTAACTGGAAACACATTTAACAGTTTATGTGCAATTGCACGAGCATGCAAACAAACACTTTTCTACACAAACATTATTTCTACATAAGCAGATGAATTTATCAACTTCCTGTGGTGCTCTGGTTGCACATATTTCAAGTAACCTCACTTTTCACGTGGTTTTGTGTGCATATTACATAATGCAGTCACTGAATAGGTAGAAATGCCAGCAGTGTGGGGCAGCCTGTGGAACAGATCAGCATGTTGCAGAACTGGTATATTATATAGTAGGTTTTTTAGTGGTTTCCTTAGGCACATTGAGGCATGTTGCAGCAAAATAAATCACACAATACAATGTAGTCATGGTTAGAGAACAGTTGCATCTGGCCAGATATGATTATATTGCGTTACTGGTCCAAACCACTAGAGAATGAGGGGTGGAAAAACTACTGGCATTCCATGATGTGAGAGAAAGATGAGATGTTTACAGTACACAGACAAAGCTGGAGCACAAAGAAGTCAAATCTCTAAAAGCAAATAAAACCAGGATTACATCGAAACAAGTTTTAGTTTAGTAGGTTTTATACGGCATCCTGAACACACACAAATATATATAAGCATTGGAATGACAGAAAAAGAGCTTCGACATGATACAAAACCTCACTCTAAATCTTGTTATTTATTGGTTTTATTTTTGGGTGTTTAACGTTTTGTACATTAACATTAAGAAGAAGTCATGAACATGGTGGTTTGAGTGGGAAGCATTAATATGATGCAAAGGTAGAGGAAAGATCTTAGTGGACTCTAATATGACAACCCATGTTTCTGGGCTACAATACACACACACACACACACATATACACACACTATATACTATATTAGCATGATATTTATGAGTTCTATGATTTTTGTATTCTACGCGGTACAACCTTTCTCTTTTACACTGTTCTTGCATATGTTGTTTGTGATAAATAGATATATGCAAATAATATGAGTAAGTCGCTGATTCCTCATTCAGCACGGTAAAATGCACAGAAAGCTCTTCTTTGGCGCTACCCACAATGTATTTTACTGTCTGCAAAGAACAAACAAAGACCTTCCATCTGACTCCATACACTGTTGAAATCACTTCTCAGCCTAGTGTTACAGTCATTAACATCATTACTTTTGCTGCTTAACGATGTCATCTCTTCTTAATGGACAATTAGTATGATAAGATCTTCCTCCTCTCTGTCTTTAGTCTGATCTCTCTGTGTGTATTATCTGTAAAGAAATCTTGTTTGTTGTCTGTGCTAACATGGTGTGTGTAGCCTGCCCCCTAGTGTCTATTGTGTGTACAGGCTCGAAACTGCAAGAGCCTACCTGTCATATGACACTTCATTATATCATAGTCTATCCACGTTAAAGAAAGCGACTGGCCTTGTAAGATAAAACATGCATTTATGTCATGAATTCATGAAATCTAAATATGATTTTTATGATGAATATATGATCTAATTTGTGTTGCTGCCACATATTTCTCAGAAGTGTCGTTTTAAAGACATTCAGTATACTGAAATTGGCTAAATCTGGCTTTTGTGGGTTCATTAATTCACACAGGTCACGATTACAGGAGGCAACACAAAGTAGGTCTGTGAGTGGATTTTAGATGTATGGAATCATTGTTGTTGTTATTTATATACCTTCCTTTTAGAGATGTAATTAACTCTTTAAACTGAACTGAACTGACTGACTCCTATAAAAGGGACACTCAGGGACATTTTGACCCCACATCCAGGATTTACAGTAAAAATGATGATGAGGGTTTAAATGTAGATGCTGTCTAAACATGCACACATCTGCATTTAAACCACAGAACTAAATGAATGAATTCACTAAATAGAGGTTCAATTTATTATTCAGTTTTCTTTAATAAAAGGTTATTTACATTGGTAGTGATGTCAGACTTGACTGTGTTTCCCTTTTAAGTCAGCAGTTGTTTTGTGCTCTTTTGAAATTGCATGACCAATGTTGGTGGGTAACGCGTTTGACAATGGTGCAGTGGCGAGAAAAGAGCAAGAGAAAGAAAGCACAATGTTGAATATTATTATTATTCCTATGTATTTATGTGCAAAGATAAGCTGATATGTTGTGGTGGATTTTTATTTTTCTTATAAATGTAGATTTTCGTCTGTATTGTTCATGTTCTGCTGAAAAGGACTCATCCTCAACATATTTTGGACATTACAGCCAATGGGAAAGCTCCTTCTGAACACAGTTTCTAATTAGAGTCTTTGTTGTTCACACAGCCCTCCAATCAACACCCCTGTTGTATCCCATGCCATGTGACGCACCCCTGTACGATAGCTCACAAGGAGAGGCTTGTGTATGTATGTGTGTATGTGTGAATAAGAGAGAAATGTGTGCTTGTGGATTATGTGTAAGTGTGTGTGTGTGTGAGAGAGAGTTTTGGGGGGAAAGCAGAGCTCTGTATATAATGGCAAAGGAACAGTGTGTGTGTGTGTGTGTGTGTGTATGTGTGTAGAGAAGGTCTGTAGGTGCAAGGCCAAAGTTAACGTGGTGCACTGTAATACTCCCAGAGGTCTTTGTGAAATGTCATGTCAGATTGTTTTTGATTAACACAATAAAAATATGCAGTTACTTAAAAATTAAATTCATGAATTCATGAATCTGCCTGAATGGGTTTATTTTGCATTAATTAACCTGTGTATTATTCATTGATTAAAAATGCTGGTCAAGTTGAAACGAGCGAATAACTAAACAAAAACTATATCATAATGAGAGTTCACCAAAGAAAAAGTTCCAAAGGCTGAGCATTGAAAATATGCCTGATATATTGATTTCTTTGAGATGTGTCAAAAATACATTTTTCCACTGACCCTGTCCACAACACTGCGCATCTCTGCTTCTGAGTTGGGATTCCAGTGGTGGTGGAATGACCATGATAACATCAGGTTCATACCTTGTGTTGACCTTGTGGTATGAAACACTGAGCCTCTCTGCTTCATCTTGAAGAAGCTTGTTCTTATCCTTCTACACCTGGAGCTCATCTTTGAAGTTGGCTGATATATGAGCCACTTGCAGATCCTTGTAGTCTACTTCTTCCTCCTCTTGGTATTGTTTCTTACCTGAGTGGAAATCTTTGTGGTGCTGAGAGTTTCTGGATTAGTGTACCAGCTCTGGATTCTAAAATATGTAATCTGCATCTTGACCACATGGTGGCAGTCATGCTACAATGTAAGGTGCATGAGAAATCTCAATGAAGTACTTTGTCAAATGAACTTTGTCCATTCCACAATGTTATTAATGTATTGCTGACAATCGATATACAGGGCTGTATATGCTGTTTGGTACTGGAAAACTTTAAAGGAAATCTTCAATCTTAATAAAACAAAAGTAAAAATCCCAAGCAGCGCAGCTACTGAAAGCGAGAAACAAGAACAGGAATGCTCAACAAATACACCCACAGCAAGCTGTCATTCACTTTTATACTACCACCACAGAGGGTGGTGACTGATCTAAACCATCTGTTTAGGTATCAAACAAAGCCAGTTGTTAGTGTGTATTCTAGTTATTGCATCATTATCAAAACACCTTGGTACAATGTTACATTATAGTTAGCCTTTTTTTTCATTTTATGTTTTGCCTTTGAATGCCCTGGTCTCTTTTTTGACAAAATCTATGACAAATCTTCTTTTTGTTTTGTGAGTATTTGAATGAGTGTGGTATGTATGTGTTTATGACATAATCAAATTAAATCAATGATTAACCATAAAAACCTTCTCATGCTGGAAGTGATAATACAAATAGTGACAGAAATAAAGAAAAAAGGAAATAGCCTTTTCACCGTTACAATCAGATATTTCACTGTTAGATATCTACACAATCACCTGGTCATCATTTCCCACTGGGTCTTCTGACAAATGGCATAAATCAATTTTTTTTGTCTCCTCCTGAAGTGCTCAAAGTGAAACTCAGAGTGGGATTGTTAATAAATCAAAAACACTGTATGAATATAAAGACACATAAAAAAGAAAGAAAACAGAAAATTTATCTAAATACCTCCTTGAAACAAAATGGCATATACAGTACAACTTTATTCATGGGATCCATACGCTGCCCTCCCTGTCTCCATCTCACCCCACCCCCTTCTATCTGTATATCAGTGTCTCCATCTTTGACATTAAGACCCACATTCTTCATACTAATATCATCATGACCTGCCTGTCAGCAGGGAACACAGATCTGGGAACACAGATCCACACAGGAACATGCAACGAAGTACACACACACACACACAAATAAGTGGGGCCACTTGCATTCCTTTACGCACAAAGACATTCACATGTGTTTAAGTATTTGGACATACACACACACATATGCAGTATGTGGTCACCAGTCATAAATACTAAATGAAATTGGGCCTATATTACTCAAACTGGCAACCCATTAGTTCCTCAGTGTTTTCAATGGCCTTCATTTTTCTGTATACATTTGTGTGTGTGTGTGTGTGTGTGTGTGTGTGTGTGTGTGTGTGTGTGTGTGTGTGTGTGTGTGTGTGTGTGTGTGTGTGTGTGCATGTTAAAATGGGTCTGCAGTGGTCCATGGGGTCCCAATTGAGGGCTCATTTCCGTATGCTGATTTTATTGGGTACCACTTACGTGTGTGTGTTCTTGTACTTCTATCTTTGTGAGGACTCAGTTTTTATTCTTTTTTATTTGTGAGGACATGTTGTCAGTTCTCGCTTTTTCTTCAAAGGGCTGTTTTATGCTCAAAAATTTAAAATTTAGAATCAGATTTAGACTAAAGTAAAGCTTAGTGTTGTCTGCCCAGAATTTACCAAGACTTTCTAAGACAAACTCTTTTTTGTTGGCAAAGAATTAGACCTCCTGATGGGATATGAGGAGTCTGACCTCATCTTGAAACACTAAAACAGTTTACAAACATGTAACATTTTATAATAGTCATAAAAAGATGCAATACGAGCATCTTTGAGACAAGAGATGATCATAACCAAAAAGAGAAAAACATGAAACCAGGGACAGGGAAGGACAGAGTCAGTGGACATATGGACACTCACACAAACACACTGGGTTTTGGGGTGTTTTTGATCAGTACCTTTTTCAGTCACATATCTCTCTAACTGGAATAATGTAGTAATGAGAACACCCTGTCCCAGTTTTGAACCATCACATAACCATGACTGAAAGTAAAGTAGTCTGTACTAGCTATTCGGGGCATTACATCAGTCAGGGTCCCCACAAGTACAAACGTGTGTCTCTGTATATGTACTGAATCTTAATCCTTATGTGTCCAAGTGCTTATTTGTGTGTGTTGGTGTGTGATGCAGGTGCCTTTCTCTCTCCTGTAATTACATTTCCATACATAGTTGAGTGTATCATAACAGGGGAAGGTAACTTTGGCACACAGTGGCCTCTATATGAAACATGAGATCACTAAGAGCCCAACATACACACACATACACACACTGAATTCCATCTATATACACCACTATGTTTACATTCAATTTGTTGCACCAGAAAATGAGAATAAAGAAGGCTTTTTCAAGTCATTCCCATGCCATTCAATACAATGTCAAACATAGACATATACAGAGACTTTAAGACTGTAGATTACAAAGAGTAATTCCATCAACACAGTTATAACAACACAAAGCTTTGTGTTTTTTGCTGGTCAAGTATTGGGACTTTTTGCAGTTTGAAATGTGTTCATACAAATGCTGCAAATATTACCGTGAGCACACATGTAGATTCAGTCTTCACAAGAAGGGCACATCAGAAGGACCCATATGTTCTCACAGGACTGAACTCACAGTTTCATCCAACACAAATGCTTAGCTTGAAGCCTGACAAGATGGATTTTTGCATGATTTCATCATCTTGCAAATCCAGCTGCCTCATGAGCTTATGGCTCAGGCCCATTTTACATCCAGGACATGCTCAAACAATACACCTCAGTCTGTCCAGTACAGTCTGCTACTGGCAGCTTACTATGAACAGGGCCCAGCTACCGCTCAACAAAATCACAAATGTTTCAATCAGGATAGCAGAAACTCTGAACACACACACACACACACACACACTGTTGCAGACTGAACCTTGACCCATAACCAAAAACTTAAAAATCTTTTTTTGTTTCTAAATGTGAAGCAGTTCGGCATATTTGATGAAGTTAAAGTTGAAGTTAATGTTCTTGTAGGATAGCACTGAATTGGCCGTAGTTTATACAAATCCTGTGAGAATGTGAATATAGCTTTGTCATCATGTCAGCCAACAAGATATAAAATGTCAAATGCCAGACTCCCATAAGCAGATGAGTGGGTGGTAAAAACCTGTCCAACAAAGATTTACTTGAAAATCAGATTATTGTTATGGCATGGCAGTCTCATGATGTGCAAAAAGGACAAAAAGGAAGGTATCATATCCAACAAACATTCTGATTTTGTTTTCAATCTTTCAACATTGTGACCATACATCACCCACAGATTAAATAATATAAGAGGATGTTTAGAGTCTAAGCTGCAGAGAGGATTTAACTGTATCTGTCACATGGATAAACATTTGACTACATACAGAACTGTTTATGGTGAGATTTAAACGAGAAACAGAAGAATGTGTATTCCTGTGATTGCATCAATCTCTTGCACAGTAAACACATCATATGGTAAATGTAAAGCATTTTCAATGAACCATTATAACTGCTACCATGCTATTGCTATGAAAGTTACAGTAGTTATCCCATCGAGCTGTAGTGTGTGTAGATCATTTCAGAATAAACAGAAGAATTATATTCTTCCAGTGGACCTCTTATGTTTCATGTTGGAGAAATAAAGTCACATTAAAGTTGCCATCATTCAAAACAAACAATAACTTTTTTGTTCATAGATTCTGTACAGCCAAACCACTAGCTTTTTCTGTAACTCGATAAATTGATTCATCGATTCTCTGCCATGGAAAATTCTTCATTTACTTTGTCTTTTTTGATTATCCTTTCAAAACAAAATGTAGAATTTTGTAATTGAAACAAGATTGACCCCATATGGCCTGTCCGTTACTTGCCTATACAATATGCACACCACCACCACGCACACACACCAGCTATCAGGCAGTGAAACAGACTGACAGGTCTAATGATTAATGAGCCTAATTAACCGTAATTACCTCGGTGATTAGCCTGAGCAAGTTAAAGAGCCTGTTGACACAAAGGAGACAGGGTTCCCATTAACTTACCATGGTCACCCATTCATACACACGCACACAAACACACACATAGACTTCTGACCAGTGCATGATTTGAGGTGATGGAAGCCTACCACCTTGACAACCCGAACCTCCCCAGCAAATTGTTTCTATAGAGAACAAATAGCTCAGACACAAGAAAGAAAAGAAAAAACACAGTAAAGAAAATCAGACAAAAAAACAAAATAGAGAAAAAAGAGAGACAAAAGCTAGGCAGATACACTTTGATAGATATATGAAAGAAGAAAGGATAAAAAAGGGTTTCAACCTAAAGTGTTTAGACAGTTAGCCGACAGTATGGGACATTTTATTCTGCTCAGACATAAACATACCTCGATCTATCTCAAATTACTAAATACCAGCAGCCAAGTCATTCAATTAGAGTTTTACCAGCGTTATACTACAAACCCACAGACAGTGTAATGAATCGGCTTGTCTAATACCAGCACCTCCCGGTCTTTGTTATGTCAGGTGTTGGAACATGTGCAAGTAGAGAGCAGGAAGCTTGAATATTACTGTTATTGAGCTCTCTTTAAATGGTATATGGACTTTTAATGTACATGTTCTGCCAAACTGAAATGTCCCCTGAGCAAAATCAGGATATTCAGTCATCTGTGTAAGTGGAGGCGCTGCTGTGTCCCCGAATCACATGTCATTTAATCACCTCTTTACACAGAAGAGCTGGCGTAGTGAGGAGTTCATACCTCATACTTAAATGACAAAATGATGTAGGTTGGTTAGTCGTCAGTACTTCCAAAACTGTCCCATATGACTGAGTCAGAAGTGAGTCTTGTGAGAGTTTTCAGCCACCGTTATGGTTGGCAATTAAAACTACCTCATCAAGGCTGGGATAAAGAACAGCATGTTGAAAGAGACCACTAATAAAGAACAGCATGTTGAAAGAGACCACTAATTATTGATAGAATGCAGTTAAGGTTTTTTGGCACTACAGCAACATCGCACCTGAGAAATCTCATGATCATGAGGAAAATGCAAACCTTTTTTAAGCATTTGAACAAACAAAGAAGAGGACAGACACTACAAAGGCTAATGAGAGTAGTAGCACTATGAGACTATGCTTGGGCACATCTGTGTTTTAAGCTAAACACTATCTTTACATTTGCTAATTAGTGCAAAACACAAACTAATGATGAGAATGCTATTTGGCCATGAGTTAGTAGGATAGTAGTTAGTAGGATTCATTCTCTGGGGACCATTAATGTCTGAACAAATGTTTGTGCCAATTCACTTGCTACATGTTCAGGGCCCAAGGACAAAGGTTGTCGCATCCTGTACAGATTTGTAAAGCCTGTTGAGAAAAATCTGTGATTTGTGATATTAGACTAGTAAATTCAATTGATCTGACTTGTCCACATGTGCAATATTTCACAGTAGAAGTAAAACCTTTAAGTTGTTCCTGGTGCTAAAGGAAAAGTCAAGGGATCACCAGAGTAAGTAGGCTTCATTCTCTGGGAACAATGAATGACTGTACACAATTTATAATCTTATTTTTAAATTGGGTACCGAAACCTCCAAGTAACAAAATGTACAGCAATCAAAAGATTCTTTGGAATAATGACTTGATGAAAGACTTACATGAGTAATATACACAGTACTTATACATGTTGTATATACCGTATGACCTGCTCTGTATCAGTATGAGGTACAGTTACATGAAACCAAGCAGTAACAGAAACTTCAAAGTGAGTGTTTTCTTTATCAGGCTGTTTTATTAAAACAGATACAATGTCCAGTCACACAGAGATCATGGTGGAGTTCTTGAAAATGCAGCTTTGTTCTGTATAAAAATAAAAAAAATAAATGGTATATTCGATAAAGTTCAAGAATGTAAAACCTGAAGAAATATTGAGCTTGGAAAGTCAACAAATAACATACACGCACCTGCTCACATGCATACACAGACACACAGGAAGTTGGACAGTTGACAATGCGTTAGTCAGACCACATGTGTGCCCACAGGGAGCATGGCTTCCTGCTGGTCTAGGTGTGACCACACCTTTAGGAAGGAAGTAGCCAAGTGACCACTGCATTTAATGCAGGACACTTCCTCTGACAGACACACACAAATACACGCAGTTCTCTACTCTAACCTGTAGAATTAAACACCTTGATTACACAAAATAAATGAAGTTTAATCCTTAATAAACACACAGTATTACTAATCGTTCACTCCACTACAATATGAAGACAATTCTCCACATACAGGTAGGAGCAGTGTGATGGTTCCCTGGGTAATTTGAATGTGTGTTTCCATGCCCAGCTGATTGTAGGTGGAAACACCTGGCAGTTAGGAAGAGTATAAAGCTCCACCCATTAACTCTGTCTCTCTCTCTGGCAGGCTCCACTCTCCTCTCCAGGCTGCCTCATGGTTTTTTGGTTTCTTTCTTTTCATGGCACACAACACATCGCATCTACACATTTTTACTCATGCATACATGCACCTTCACCACTGATTGACTGATTAACACACCCCATTGTTTCTTTGGCTTGTTTTTGGTCAAAGTTGTTTGTGTTTCTGAGTTCCTTACAATAAATTACTTTAATTTTGGCTTTCAACCCGCGTCTCCCTTTGTGTTTGTCATGGCTTTAGAGCCGGGTTTGACAGCAGCAAGTATAATGTGTATGTGCGTTTGTGGCGGCAGCAGAGAGAGAGAGAAATAAATTAAATCAATATGTGCATGATAGAAACCACCAGAGGCAAAGGGATACAATTGGAGGAAAAGTGGGATAAGTCTGGCAAATAAAGAGTCTGAAAGACTCACAATGAACTTATGAACTTTCTTTATAGTTTCTAATTTTAACCATTCACCGTTGTAGTTTCATTTTTTGTTTTATATGCATACATAGAGAAAGAGAGAGAGAGATGGTCTCAGGTGGGAACTTCCAGAGGTGCCTGCTCTGTTACCCAGTACAGCAGCCGTTGCACACACACACACACACACACACACACACACAGACACACACACGCATGGACTTCAGCAGGTCATTACCTCTGACATAATCAAGGCAGTCTGGTAAAGGTCCAAATCCAGCTTTAGCACTGTTCATAAACAGGAAAAGAACAGGAAGTGAACCATGTGTGACGGTAAACAACCATTGGTATGTGTGATATTGACCCGACTTCCCAGCAACATTCAATTAACATTTGGCATGTAACTGTGTGTTTACTTCCATCTTTAAATAACCAGGTGTCCGTCCTCTTTTAGTTCCTCTTCAGTTGTTTATTCCGCTCTGGGTAAAAACAGCACCTCTTTGTCTCTCTCTCTCCCCATCAGTTTCTAATACCTAAAGGATGACTCTTTCAGCAACACCACATGAAAACACATGTTCTCCTCTGTGTTGCATCAAACATCTGCTTACAGCTACAGTAATGTTCTTGTATTTGTTGAAAAGGATCTTGCTAATGCCAGGAAATTACAGGTCCAAATATCATCAGCTGCAGTTCCCGACGACAGGCTGCATCCTGAAAATGATGACAACGCACCAGCAGCAAGTGGATTGTGTGCATGGTAGACACAAGTGCAAATGACGCCAGTGGTGAGTCATCACTTCATAAATGACGGTCAGATATACAGGGAGAGGGTAAATATACAGTTTGGCTCCTTGACAAACAACAATCATCTGTATTGCTTTAAACTCCAAACATTAATATGTTCTCTATTGTATGTGACTTCACAAGGAAAAGCAACAAGGGAAAGTTATAAATTATATAAAGAACCATTATAAAATCATTATAAAAGAACCAGTTAAGAACTCAACTAATCAGGGATAGGAAAAGCACTCCTTGATCATTCTTCCGGTTAATCACTGTGGTTCAACATGCCTCAGTGCCAGCCTTCTTCTATCCTCTGTGCAGGATAACATCATCCATTATACTGCACACTGGATCAAGTGACATTTTACTGCAACCATAAGAAAAACTAAAACTGGATTACACATCTCTGATCAACACTGTCCTGAACCCTGGACTCTGGCCATGTATTATTTCTGGCTTTTTGCCTGCCTACTGTTATAGAGACTTCATGTTTGACAGAATGTGCCAGTTTTATCCATGGTTCAAACACCACTGCTGAGCACTGGGCCTGCCTGTGGACAATTTTAAGGCTTTTCTGGGCTGTGGGGGCCTAATATGAAGAGATGGACTTCACCCAAACAGGAAGAGAGCCAGATTACTGTATCTGAACATATGCCTTATTGCCTCATCCAGTAAAATAATGTTCAAAGTGACATTTGGTGAGCCAACCACACTCCAATGACTGTTACTTCAACCATTCACCTCTACAAGTCCTGGAAGAACTACAGACCTGTCAGTGTGACACTAGAACAGTCATCAGTAATCAACTCACTGTCATTGTCATTTCAATTTTTAACCTGCAGATCATATGCCTCAGTGCAGTGCTCCTGTTATGCATCATTTGTACACATTTAGAATTCAGCTTTCACTTCAGACAAAATTCGCTCAGTATGGAAGACTGATCTGTGCTCTCTGATAAAGATGGTGACACTTGTGACCTAAACAATGTCAACTTACATCCAAACTGTCCCATCTGTCCAAAATCCTACTACATGGCTTCTTGGAGGATGATGTAGTCCCTGCTAAATATTTTCATCCACTGCATTTTAAAGCTACATGGTTCTCCATAAACACGTGCAATCATGAGTATCTCTCAAAAAAAAAAAAAAAAAGAAGAAAAAGTGTGATTATATCATAAAAGAATGATGTCATTTTGATTTAGAGCCAGCCCACATTTGGGAAACCTTGACTACTTTCGTATGATTTCCAGGCAAAAGATTTCTGTTGTGGTTTGTGCATTACATGATAAAATTAACAAAAGCAAAAAACAAAAACAACATTCTTCCCTGAGTTTACCATGCATATAAGTAAACAAATGACTGCAGTTCCACAGTGCAACAATTGATCTATGTTAAACACACCTTTTTGTGTTACATCATACTGAAATATTTATAACCATACGAGATAAAGAATACACACTTACTGCTGAGGATACTTGCTTTTGTAATGCCCGTGCCTAAAGGAGAGCACATGTGCACACATAAATCTTATTGAATTGACATGTTTAGATATTCAGAAATCTTTGTATTTAATCAAGTGTAATTAAAGCACTGTAAGAGTGCATAGTTTGTTTGATTACAAGACCGTACTGTCTCTCTATATTATGACAAGACGATAAGATTTTTTCTTCTGTGATTGTAAATGAGAATCCCCAAGAGGGTTCAACAATGCAAAACATTTAAGCTCTTGGCTTTGTGGTTGGATATTATGCACAAACATGAATCATATTTTAAGCTTTTGTTGTCACTGTGAAGCTGTTGTAACTTTAGGGTTCAAGATTCTGTCAAACAGAAATCATTTTGGCAATTGAGACGTGTTTTTCATGGCATAAGTTACAATAATCACTCTATTCCCAATATTGGATACATTGTTGTATTGAAGGGAAGCATCTGTTGGAAGTTATGTTGCTGTGAAAGTAGAAATTCGAACCAATAAATAATTGTTATTCATCATATCAAATGAAAGTCTAACATTTTGGAAGAACTGTTGACGGGCTAATCTTATTAAACGAGGAAAATTCATATAAATATACTGTTTTATTTTCATGGAAAAAGTATGTTTTCGCATTTCTACACTACTGTCACTAGGGACTAAGTTAACAATTTGACTTAGGTTCACTAATCATTAAAGTCAAAAAGCATACAACTGTGCGTTCTTCTTTACACCTTATTTTTTTTGCTACGTGTAAGAAATGTTTTCATCCTGAAACAAAGCTAGACAAATCGGTTATGAACTTTGGAGCTTTAAGAAAGTCTTTGAAACTTTTTATGGGACTCAGTTGTAAATAAATCAGATAATTTGTCTACTCTCACTGGTGAATATAAATATACATCAATACATTTGGATAAATCCCCTTCAGAACGTGGTTCCTTTTCAAAGAAATATCTTCATGGTGGATTTAAAATGTCCACACCATTTTCATTAAGCCTTGTTTCAAGCTGCAATGTGAATTTTTTTCTGTGGTTTTTGTGAAAGACGCCTGGAAGAGCACACACATTCAGACCTTCGACATGAAGGAGAGTGAAGTTTTTGTGGTTGTGCGGAACATCAAGGGGTCAGCGAGTGATGAACGACGCTGGTCTGAATACTGAAAGATAAATAATACACAGTTCTGCTGAAAGTGGATCATATAATGTTTGAGCTTGTGTATTGTCCTGTGAGATTGTGGTGTAATGACACTATCTACCTAATGAGTAATGATTTGTATTATTGAGACGGAAATACATGCCTTAACCGCTCTAGTTCAGACTCCTAACAGGCTGTGACACTCCGAGCAATCGTTCATTTTTTTCCCCCAGAGGAATATACTTGTGACTGAATGTAAGAGATTAATGACCAAACTCGCTTTCTCTCCCCGTGAGGTTTCTTCGGATCTCCAGTCAGAGATTTCCCTTCAACTTCCTGTTTCTCTGCCTTCATCATCATCATCATCAATTTTCCTCCACATCTATTCAAAATTTTTACCCTTTTTTACTCCTTTCTTTCCCAATTTTCTCCTCATTCTTTCAATCTTCTCCTCTTTCTCTCCTGTACCAATGCCCCACTCTCACTTTTTTGTCATCCACCACTTCAGCACTTCTATCCTTGTTACTTGCTCCGCACTCCCTGTGCTGGTCCCCATTCGTTTCCCACACTGGAGATTAAAAGTGCTGTATACAGCATTTTTCAACAATTTGTTTTTGAATTAAATATAATACCTTGGCATAATTACCATAAATACGTTGAAGCTATTAGTCATCATAACCATTGCCCCAAATTTCCCTTGTGAGAAGGATTTTTGTCCAATCAAAGGTTTTTTTTTCCTTTGGTTGTGTTTGCGCTGAGAAAGGAGCCGATTCTGTGCTTTTGTGCTATCAAAATTTCGCAGATTTGACACAAGTTTGGAACCTAGTAGGCTGCAAATGTTCTTGGTTATCATTTACTGTAAAAAGTAAGATGTTGCACCCTGATTATTGTCTACTTTATACCTTTATTTTCTTACCTTTAACTGTATCTAAAGTGACAAAAATTTGTTTCATTTTTATTGGGGGGTTATATAAAAGAAAAAGTAATCATCCGCAGCCCATATGTCATGCATACCATGTCGGCATGCTTCTGCACAAGCAAAAGTCTGAAAAAGTCTCTGTGGATGTCTGTTTGGACAACCTTTCAAAATGTTACTGATACTTTAAGAAAGTGGAAATCCTTTGTAAGTAAGAAAGAATCAGGCCAATAATTGTGGGTGGATAACGTTTAAAAAACATGGAAGTCTTTAACTGCATCAGTAAGAAGGTGGCCATACATGTCTCTGTTGCTGCACATTATGACTGACAATAACTGACAGTAAACAAGAAAAAAAGCGGCTTTGAATTGAATGCTGTGTTAGCCATGTTGTATTGCGATTTGTTTTAAACAAAAATCAAGGTGATTTCCAGATTATAGAGGAATTATAAAAAGGTGAAAAAGCCATCTCTCAAGTGTGTGAGTCAAAATAGAGTCCAAGTAAAATAATTAAACACATGCAGTGGAAATTATAACACTATTGGGCAGGGCAGGGTCTGCAGTCAGTCAATGTGAGAGTGAGTCTTTCCAGCACACAGACATAAAAAGAAAAACCTCATGCCTCCGATCAGGATCAATGAGTTCAACAGTGCTCCAGCGAGTACGATCAAATCCAGAACAGAAAACACCGAACAAGAGAAAACTTTGTCTGTAGTTGACAAGAAATAAGTCCAACAGAGGCCAAAAGACCAGTGGGAAAACTGCCTCTGAGGCAATAACACTGTTCTGAGGTGCTGTAATAAACTTAAATCAGAGGTTATAAAACTGCTTTGTTCCGCAACTTTGAATGTAAAATATACTTGAATGCATTTAAACTGACAGTGGGACACAGGACTTTGGCCTCGGTCTTGAGAATGCACCGCAGACAGGAACACAACATATTTTAGGTCTTAGCAAAGGAAACAGTAGAGGCGAAAAAGAAGAAGGGTGAACCACTGCTGAGTTAATATACACATGCAACATTTGGAATTGCATGTTTTGTCACTTTAACAACTTTCATGAGATGTTTATTATCCTGGGAACATCCAGCTTTCAGCAACAGTTGATATTAAACATCATTATATATATATTTAACGACTGTTGTTGTCAAGTATTATTCCATAAACAATTTCACCCTTTCTTATCAGGCTTTTCGTTGGCAAAAGACCCATATACTGCTAAACAATTTATTTGCTACTTACGTCCATTCAGTTCAGGCCATTATGTCTATTAAATGTATCCAAATAGACTAATTTAATACCATTACATCTAGAAATGAAAGCTATCCTAATAGAGCTTTGGCTGTGTTTACATGCGACTCTGTAAACAGTACGAGTGTGTTTCCATATGGTTTATTACAGTTTATAGAGCCACAAGAGGACTGGGCATTAGCACAAAAAGTTTAAAATAAGTCGTTACCTGGATGTATGGCCCCAAAAAAAGTTTGAGCTTTCCAGTCCAAACAAGTCTGTAATGTATGTAATGACAAAAAGTACTTACTGTAATAGAAAGAACTAAAAATAATTTGGCTGACTTCCACATAAGTAATACATAAAGCAAAGTAAGTAGATAAAGAAATCCCAGTATGCTTGTATTCTGGATGTAGTCTGTTGCTGTTGTTGTTCTTCAGTTAAAGTATCTGTGAGTGCACAGCCACAAACCTGTTTTGTGCTGGATACAAAACATTCTTATCTGTAGAAATTATATTTGATGTTCAGTTGTGATAAGTCAAGGAAGACTGTGGGGCTAAAATATAAAATAAAAATAAAAAATATCCGATACCCACCACATTATATGTTATTATGTTATACAGTATACCAATTATATTTAGATTTGTTTTAAAAAGGTGTGACCTGTTTGAATTCATCAAAATATATGCAAACATGCAACCCATTCATCATTCATCATCAAATCAAGCATAAAAAGAGTCATAGACTCAAGCATCTCATATGATGCAAATTTTCTTTATACCTATTAAAATTTATGGTGGAAATTGGCCCCTTAAAGTTACAAATTTAAATTTAAATGCTCATTCCAAATCATGACAGCCCAGCATTAAAAAAAACAACAACAACAAACAAACAAACAAAAAAAAACAAACAAACAAAAGAAACTTACTGCAGGAATTTTGTGCCTTTTCTCAGACAATTTAAGTGGTGATGAATAGTAAAAAACAAAAATGGAAAATAAAAATATCCTTACAGGAACCTCAGGATTGTGGACAGGAAATCCCCTTCTTAACCCAAATTGGGCTCCAATCAACCTCTGAAGCTTTGGATGGATTTACACTGCCCTGTGGTCCTGGGTTTTCTGAAGAAGAGTTTTATCATGCACATCCAAATTCTAAAGTTTACTAGTTTCTACTGAGGGCACAAGAAAAAACAAGCATAACCAAAAGCAAATCAACTGTAGGGTGTGTTGGTCTTGCTTAGTGTGTAACTCTGTTAGAAGTAATTGTGGTCACATGTTTTATTTTTTATGTGCATGTGGTTGAACATGCGTTTGTTTATGTATATAAAACATTTTACAGAGTTGAGGATTGTGGGATAGCTTTGTATTGTGTGCCTGCCAGCAGGAGACTGTTAGCTGTTCTTGTTCCTCATGAACAATGAAGCTGTGTGTCTATACATTTAATGCATGACCTGTGTATTCTTGGAAGAAAAGAATGAATAGAAGATTTCAGTGTTGATCAGTTACCTGCAATTCAGTATTACCTGTGATATATTGGTTAAACATCCTTAAGAGGTCAGCATAAATACAAGGGTTCTATAGATACATCTATGGTCTCCACAGGATACGAGTTTGGTCATTAATTTCTTATGCTCAGTCCCACTCATCCTCTGGGAAAAACAAATGAACGATTGCTCAGAGTGTCACAGCCTGTTAGGAGTCTGAGCTTGGGCCGTTGAGGCATGCATTTCAGTCTCAATAATACAACCCATTACTCATTAGGTAGATAGTGTCATTACACCACAGTCTCAGAGGACACAGAAGCACAAGTACAAGCTTAAACATTGTATGAGCCACTTTCAACAGGAACTGTGATTTTCTATAGTACATGATGTGTTACTGTGATTTTCTACATTGAATGTTATTACTGTTGGGATACTGTGATTTTCTACAGTATGTACACAAAAATGTAATAATTATGGAAATCACTCACTTATTGTAAATTAGTTTTCAATACTTTGTTATGTTATGTAATGTCAGCACTACACACAGGGTTGATGGTTCACCAAAATTATGAACATGAATCTTCTGGATAAATTATTAGACAAACACTGATATTTAGAAAAAATGTTCATTTTGACAAAGAAAATCTGTGCCTCCAAACACCTGCATAAACCCAGTCCTGCTGCTGCCTAATGAAGTGTGACTAACACGCAGAGCACCAATTATTAGAATTAAAGCCACAGGTCATTCTGCATTAGCACACTTCACTGAGGTGGCTGAGATAAATGAACAAATGTAGATGTCTGAACCAGGCTTTGTTTGTCCAGTTCACTTCACTTTATAGTTTCAATGCTCGGAAAGTCATGTTGAGTCTGTTTCTAGTCCAGCTGCTGTTTGTACAAAGAAAATGATACAGGCACCATTTTGTGTATGCTATATTTCAAGATCATGCCCAGCGACAGATCAAAGGAGCGAATAACATACTGAGATAAGTAAAGAATTAAAGAAACACGATGTTGTAATGTTAAGGTTAGAAGAGCAAGAAGGAAAGGAAGGAAGAATTAATACAGTCTTAAAAACGACCATGTTCCACATGATTAAACGTTTGGTCACACCAGCATTCAAGACAAATGAATTACTGCAATCAGTAGATTAGTTTGCAGTAAATCCATGACAATTTTTTTTTTTGTGAGCTTCAACTTTGGTGAACTTATTCATGCAAATCTGTGCCATTGACTAACAACAAGCAGTCTTGTATAGTAGGTTTGCTGGAGAAAGATATAAAATTTTAGTTATGTTTGCTCCTCTTGAGTGTGGACAAATATATGCCAATTATGAGTCTATGGTACAATCAAGTCTTTTGAATAGTGTGAATGTACTGTCCAGTTAGTTAACAATGAAATCCAACAAATTGCCAGTACAGAGAAAATACAAACAACCTTGGTGAGCCTTTCAGTGAGCTTGTTAGCAGTTAGTAGTTTACCAACTAGTACCATGAGCAGTCTGTTATGTAGCTGAAAACTATTTTTGGTCATAATTGTTCCTCTTCAAAATCTACTTTCATTATTTTGTGCAAAATGCGTGAATGAGTTCAATTTAAACCGAAGAGGCTTTAACAATTCCTCTGTGTAAAAATCCTTTAACTTTAGAAGACACCACCACCAGCTTGCATGCAGTGAAAAGACTTGGACCCATAAATTCTTATTTTAGATGAGACTAAATTAGATGACTTGAATAAGGAATATGGCTCCAGTATTATGTCATACAAGGTAGCTCACAGGTGTATTAATGATAGCTTCATTTTATCTAGGGGAGATCATGTGATTGAATTATATGAGACACTCAGTGGAGCCTTCATTACTGTGTTTTTTGTGTGTGTCCGTTTTTTCAGCTTTGAGTCAAAATCTCTGCTGTGCAATCAGTACATTAGCATACTAAAGTTTATACAGGTGTGTGTTGTGGGTCTTTATCCATACACATCTTTACATCTGTGTGTGCAAAGCATGTGCACAGATTCATCCTGCCTTTGTGTGCACTTATGTGGTTGCAGTAATTGTCAGGGTGTGAAGTCGTTTAGTGGGTTCAGTTGCAGGTTTGGTTTTTATGAGATGGTCTGTTTGCTAAACCTACAAGCAGCCATTGTTGCTGCAGTTTTCCACAAGTGTAACAGCCCAATTACCCTCCAATCACATGCATGGTCAGACCCAGTAACCCAGGGTAACATAATGGGCTAACACTAGGTCTGTAAATCTGCACATTCATGCCAAAGTACAAAAGCCAGTAATTTTGCACTGAGACACATTTGTGTTGTTATACTTAGAATACAGGGACATTCAGTGTCAGCATTATTTTCTAACACCATGGTTATTACCTGAAACCTAACCTAATCCTAGGTGTAATCCTAACCCATGTCTTAACATTAAAACCGCTCTCAAAAGCCAATGAAGGTAAAATGTCTTGATTTTGTAACCTTTAGCCAAAAACATTTTGGATAGTAGGTTTAACAGGAAACAAAAACAGACATAGGACATACAGCCAGTCTTTTCCAGCCTGACATTAAAAGCCTTGTTGCAGGTGTGCAGTCTTCATGTTGTTGATTCAGTATTAAATAGAGCATGCCTTTGTTCAGTGCAGTAAAAGCTATGGTTTATGAAAGTGGCTCATTTCAGGGCACCGCTGTTTATGTCACTGGCGCCATTAGCCTTGTCCTGCCAAAACACTACATAGACTCTCCCCTAAAAAAACTTGACATAAAATTCTTTAAAACATGCAGTCAGGGGTCACCTCCTTTAAGTTAGAAAATCAACTTTTAATGCTGTTAAATAGCATACAAGTACATAGCATGCATGGTAGAGAGACACTTAAATAAAACATAAATACACATTTAAATTAGGCTCTGTCAGAGATCCCACAACCAGCACAGTAAGGGACAGTTCAACAAGTTCATATTTTTGAATTCAAGGACCCTAACACTTTACAGCCTGAAATCAACACTGAGTGTTGTTGCCTGTATGTTCAGTAAAAAGTGTTTTCTGCAGGAAAGTCTTGTTGAGCCCTTAAAGTGCCAAATGTGATGACCATGATGTGTTTGTTGGACTGTGACCTTCCAAGTCAATGGATGCACTAGGTAGAGCATTAAAAAAAAATTTACTGCAGTTACGTTTCTCACTGACTGATCCTGCTTGAGTAGCTGTGGTGATGTGGAGGAGCAGCTAATCAGTGAAACCAACTGGTGTAGTCTGACTCAAGTGAAACCTTGCCCTAGTTGTACAAAAGTTATCACAATACATCAACCATATTGATGAATGTCTGAGTCTTTGTTCTCATATAAATACTGTAAAATACAACAATTGAACATTAAGGCAGGATAAGGGCTGTAAATTCAACATGTGTTTTAGATAAAGATTAAGAACTACTGTCAAACGCATTAAACTAGCTATAGAGAGTGGACAGCTTATGAGTTAGATTAAAAAACGAAACAAGCAATACCACAGCACAACTGAAATGTATTTGGATGCTTTACAGTGTGTGTTTTGAACATGCACAAATAACTAACATTTAATCAGTGATGCACATATTAAATTAAACAAATTACTGATATCCTGATTTTTGTAATTTTAAGCTTCAACACACTGTCTAGCACAAAAAAGTGTCAGGGCATACATCTACTGTAAAATGGAAACTTCTTACACAAGTTTACACACTGTAAGTTTACAATCAATCACAAAAGTCATACCTCAAACACCTTTTATGTTCTGATGACACTCTTCATAGACCAGAGAACAGACACGTGTAGCTGTTTCCACAAAAATATGACAATATTCAAATCTTAAATTGTTACAGACAAAATGAGCTTTTGAGGAAGGTTTATTTTAAGAAAAATCAAGTTTTAAACTCTGTTTTACCTTTCTGACTGTCTGTCTCTTTGTTTCATGCATACTGTTCTCCTGTCATTCTATCATTTTCTCTCAGTTTAGATACACATCAGGAGCAATATTTTTAGACAAAACACCATAAGTGGAGCCTAATGGCCGGTCTCACAATCCTCAAACTAAGAAAATAAACTTTGCTAGAGTAAAACATGTGCTTAAGTGTGCTGTGCAAACAGGGGAAAAATGTGTCACCTTTTTAAAATACTTCATGCTGATGAATTGTGGGAAATGGGTTTTAATAGGGATTAGGAATTTTTTCAATAAATTGCAACTACAACCTTCACAAGATGCTTATAGTACCTTATTGTTTTAATCTCTCACTCTTCTTCACTCCTCCTCTTTTCATTCATTTCAGCCATTCACACGCCACAAAGGTTACAAAAAGGTCACCAAGTTCACTGGCGTTAGTGTTGCTTCCTGGCTAATTTTAAACAATGAACATAAACCATATGTACAAGTATTACATGGATTTCATCCCCTGGCAGCCATACTGGAGGTCTTCACTTCCTTGGCAACAACAGGCTATTTATGAACAGCTGATTTCTGTTTCTAAATGTGTGTAGCTGTGTCCAAAACAATTCAAAAAGCAGGGTTAACTTTTGTACAGTTTATGATCAGAAACTGTTTTTTTTAACAACTTGAATGTTAAAGTGATTGCAGAGAAATGCAGATAATATCATCTTGGATTTCTTACAAATACAAACTTGTACAGGGATGAAGATTAAAGATGTAAGATTAAATAAATATCAAATGTTTAATCTGAACATTTTTAACTATAGACACATTATAGGCACATCTTTTCTATTGTTTATTAGGTGTACTATGTGTAGTCATGATTTGCACAGTTGGAACCAGAGGATGTAAGTAGATTAGTGACGCAACTTCAAAGCATCCATTAATGTATTCTAATTGTTACATAAGTGATACAGTTGAAAATAACTTTCAAAACTAATTTCAGTAAAAAAAAAAATCAGTTTACATATCATTTTTCCTCTTCAGGTTGTGATTTTTTTAAAATATTTTATATTATATTACTGAAGGTCCGAAAGATCTCACTTCAATCCACTCACAGCCCGTCAAAACTGAAGCTGAAACTTGGCATCCACTCTTGCTTTTCTGTCTCTTCACTCCACTTTTTCTACATCTGAAGCCAAATAATAATAATTCGTCTTATTAATTAACTCAACCCTCTGTTCTCTTGTTCACCTGTTACCTGTGAAAGGAAAACCTTTACTTTTTTCACTAAGTGTCAAAGAGTTATATTTTAACAACAAAACTGAAGACAATAACAATGTGGATTATCATGTGTTTAAACCATGAACCGTCTTAAAACCAGTGTTTACAAAGCAGAAAGCACAAGAGGACTCCATTACATGCTATAAGGTCATTACAGCTGACCCCTTCTATTGTTCCTTTTATTGTCACTAGAGAGCTACAGCACACACAGAGGAACTGTGGGAAATGAGTGTAGTTGATGATTTAAGTGTGAGGTGAAGTTACTGCAGATGTAACATGTAAGTTTTTGACCGGTTGGAAATAAAAAATCTATTTAAAGATGTCACCTTGGGCTGTGGCAAATTCTGATGTTTTACACTAAATTAAGTAAATAAAAAATGAATGAACAAATTATTTGAAAATATCATTCTTTGTAGGCCTGGATATAGTTTTTCTCAATTTGTGGTACATGAGATCCCCAAGGAAGCAAAAATCAGAGCTTGACTGCGGTCATTAGGTACATTCTCAGAGGTGTTACGGTATGTACCCAAAAGCATGGAAATAAGCCTCTGTGAAATATATCTTTAAGGGTCGGTGGGGAGTTTGATCTGTAGCTGGTGTTTAATGGAACGTTCAACCCACAGCAGTAAAAACAAAGCAATGTGCCTTTAATCTGTTGAACCATCAACAGTCGTCTCACGGTAGCTTCCAGTTTGAGCTAGTTGAACTTTCAGTGTGGTATGTGAGTGAGATTTCAGTTCATGTAAAAGTGTGTGTGTGTGTGTGTGTCTATGTAGACTGATCAGATACAGTGAGTGTTTAAGCTTGTGTGTATGAGCTAGATATACCTCTTATAAATATACTGCAGGGCCAGTATCGTCTTAAACTGAAGTCACACATGAATATTTCATTTAAACAAAGTCAAATGCAGAGACAGGCAAAAGACCATTAAATACCAAGTGATGAATCCAGTGATTGCGTTGTGTGAAATATGACATTGCCCAGCTTGGTGAAAAAAAAGGTAGTGAGAAAAACAAGTGGAAAGTAAGTGTGTTTAAGTGTTTGTCAGAGCGACATTTGGCTAACATACTATTTTGTAGTCCAAAGATGCAAAGTATGTAAAAGTAGTGTTCCTCTCTTTTTAAGCTCCAGTTTGACGGGAGCCAATGCAAACTGTTCATCAAAGAATCCATGATGCTGTCGGTAAAGTCAGTCCACAAGCATGCACACATTTAATAAATCTCAGATTTGTGAAGTTTTGAAGGTTTTCTTTGACTTGATGAAATGGAAGCAGTGTCTCTCGTTTCAATAACAGTGAAAGTATACAAGGGCTAAAGTGTGAGAGGGGGAGGAGTCCTTGATAAGCATCCTTCAGAGTGTATTTGAAAGATTGCCTCTCATATCCTCTTTATCAAACATCATTACCTCAGCAACAACCTGTTCAGTTCAGTAGCAGTCTCTTTTTGTGCTGTCTTTCCAGACAACCAAACACTTTTTGGGCCATATTCAGAACCAACCCCTCGCACCTCACCTACACATACACTGATTTTATCAAATCCACTCTGTTTGGTTCAACTCTGATCTACCTCATTTTAGGAAGTCCCAAAGTTTAAACTTTTAGGAGATGATGCTTGTCTTGACTAATTCATATTGTCCTATACTGTAGTCTTAATCCCTTTTTCTTCTTTCATTTTCTTCTTCTTTACCTCCTCTCGCTTTCTCTCCATTATTCCTCCCATGCGCTGAGATCCCTCGGCGTCCGGTTACGTTCACCAGAGCTCTTGCTGCGAGCCTTCCTGGCGCTCTCCTGCGCTTGCCGGTATTTCTCCAGCATGCTCTTGTGTTTCCTCCTCAGCTTGTCGTTGCACCACATCCTCTCACAGTACTCCTCCACGTGCGGCAGGTTCGACGGCCCAATCAGCTGCATGATATCCTTGAACCACGTACGTGTTTGGCCGATTTGGCTTGATGAGCCGCCCCTGCTGTATGCACTACAAGGCATCCAAGCCCTGTAGCCTCCTGTAGACCGGTCTTTGAACGAGTCAGAGATGCCGGCATTGTCACGTGCCATGAGCTCGTCCACAGTCTCCCCCTGGAGGACTTCGAGGGTGAGGCGAGCCAGGGTCTGTGTGAAGCCGTGCTCTCTGGAGTGGCAGATGTACACGCCTTCATCCTGGCGGAAGAGACGACGAAACAGGAGGCCTTGCTCTGTAGACATTACACGATCGTCCAGCTTCACCTGAGTGAGGCAGAGAGAGAATATGTGTCTATTCTTAACTTTAATGTATAATAGAGCAAAATTAAGTTTCTATGACATGATTCAGAGAAAAGAATTAGAGAAAGAATTGCTGACAAAGCCATTGTATGCGATTATGGCATGTGAAAATTGTGCTATTTTTTTTTTCAGCCCATTCATCACACTGATGCAAACAAAGTATATAAAAGAAACCAGCATTATTTGAGGTCGTCCCTCAGGAGACACCAATAACTAGGCACCAGGCTGAGGCTATAGCATTCTCCACTCTATTGGCTCGACGTCTGATACTCCTTAGTTGGCGTTGGCCCTCTCATAGGCGTTGGGTGGAGGAGGTGATGTCCCATCTCAAACTTGAACAACTTAAATACACTGCACCATAGATATTATAAAGTTCGGCAACCATTTCTATCGTATTTGGATAATGAACTCCCTTCCCTCAATATAGTGTAGCCCCCCCCCCTTTGTGTTTATATGTAGCTATGCAGTTATGTGTGTATGCATATATGTGTATGTATGTATGTATGTATGCATAGCTACTTTGTGTATACTGAGTAATTTCTCTGTTTTATTCTCTTGATTTTTTATTTATTTTGTTTTTATTACTTTTATTTTCTTTTCCCCTTGTCTGGGGTATTGAGTACTACTATGAGTGTAAAATGTGAAAATCAATAAAAATATTTGAATAATAATAATAAAAGAAATCAGGAAAATGTGGTCAAAGAACATGTAATCCAAGAGAAAAGAACAAGCAAGAACTGGGGTCTCCGCACTGTTCTCTCAGCTTGGATTGAAACAGCAAGAATGTACTATGAAATCCAGTCACTGTTAGTTTTTACTCGTTCTCTAGTTTTTTCTTTCCTCTCATTCTCATTTTCTTTCCTTACCTACCTCCACCCCAAGCTTCTCCTTTATTCAATTATACCTCTCTTTTCTCAGTCTACCTTCTGTACCTTCCCCCTCTGCAGATTCTCCCTCTGTTGCCAACACAAACATGGCAGCCTTGTCAGCTGGAGTGGCAGCCAAATGTTTATTTGCAAGGAAATGGAGAGGGTTGGTAATGCTTTAATACTTGCATGGCTGACCGAGGCACACGGTAAGGCTTGGAGAAATATACCCTCAAACAAATGAATGATTACTGTGGGTGTGGGCAACATAATTTTCTAAGTAGCGCTTTAAAAGGACTTTTTCAGCACCGTGTTTCAGTCACAGTAACCAGTAGACATTGAGTGACACTTTAGCTTTCAGAGACATGTGGTCAAGGTTTACAAAGAATTCAGTGTTTATCCAAGAGAACGAGCAGTTGTACATTTTCCTTTGAAATATAACTGCTTAATTTCAACCATATGTCAAATGGCTGTCAAATGTGTCAACCACGTGCCAAATTCACATGCAAGTCTCACTTTTAAAAGTAGTTACTCAGGCGACTTTTGGCCACAAGTTTCATTCCTCCCCTCATCTCTCTCCAAAAGCTTCCCCATGTTACTCCCATCTTAAGCTGCTTTTACACAGCCTTATTCTGCCTCGCTGATATAAAATGTACAAACACAGATTGTTGATTTTGATATGATGGCTATTTACTGATCATCTTACCTCTTCCTTGCGGTCGTCACGTTGGACGAGCCAGGTAACGGTGGCTTGCGGAGAGCGAGGAACACACTCCAGGAAGGTGCTGTTGTTCTCAGTCGCATACACCACTTTGTCCTCTGTCACATCAAGCTCTTCTGTTTGAGAGGAATATATTTTGAAAGATTGTGAATTAATGAAAATGAAGACTGTCAGTCTGCAGAGCTCTGCAAAAGTATAGGATGTAACAAGTCTTGTTATGAGTAAGATTCTTTTTACACTTTATGACAGTAAAGTATGATTATCAATCTGTAAACAATGAATCCCTCAGCTGAGGGCTAGATGAGAAGATTCCAGTCTTGGTTCACTTTTCAATGGAAACAGCTAGCCAGGCTCTGTCCGATGGTAAGAAAATACACCTACCAGGAAGTCACTGCTCAGGCCAGGGATTAGTTTCACATTTAACCACAACTTGCCTTTTTTACAATCCAGTTTTTCTTGCCATCTAACTTTCAGAATGAAAGTGTATTTTTCAAATAGCAAAACGATTTCTTTAAGGAGGTCAATCTAAAATGCTATCTGCTATACACAAGGAAAAGCTGCAATCTGAACTGCAAACCTCAGAAAACAAACAGAGATGATGTCAGGCTGATTATAATGGTGATTTTAGTTTCAAGTAAACCAGGCAGCATCTTTGCCATTTACTATAGATGAATTGTACTTTAACAACAACTTGACACCTTGGCACAAAGAAACCTTGTAAAAAAGGCCCTTAGCACCATACCTACATTCAGGTGAGCAAACACACATCTAACACACGGACACACACCCCTTTCTCTGCCTCTCCACAGCCTCACTTTGTTTCTTTGTCTGTCTTCACACTTTTTACTTACTCTTGCATCCCCTTTATCCATTTTCTCCTGTTCACTTGCCATTCTACTTGGTTTGTTCTTGCTTTTCATATGATAGCTGATGACTGATAGTTGAAGCTTATGTGTCAATATCTGTGTCCCACACACATACGTATATCATCATCTTTCATTCAGTCTTCCTATCGTCTTAACCGAGGTTGTTAAGGGGCAGTGATGGCAAAAATATGAAGCACTATTTATAAAAATGGACTCATCATGTCTCATCTCCTATTATTACAAATAGAGGATAAGATTTGGTTGGTTGGTTGTGTTCTATGTGCACTGAATGTGTAATCACACATGTGGTGTTGAGGAGTTAACATGTAATATCTGTCTAATATACTGTACAACATCTGTTTCACACAGCTGTGATGAACCGACAGACTTTGTACAAATTGGACTTCTCACATAAACACTCTTAGGCTTCCATCCTGAGAAAGAGGCACAAAGACATACACTGACCCTTACAAACACAAACACACACATACAATCTTCATTCAAACACAGGCTGGCACATGTCCAATAGCATCTTCCCCTGGACCTCAGGTGTTTACAGACTCACGTTCAGTATACACAAGAGAAGAGCCCGCTGGTCTTCTTCCCATCTGCAGCTAAATAGTTTAGTGTGTTAGGAGAGCACCACCCTTGTCTAGACCATTGAAGAAGTAATGCTTATCCACAGTATCCTGGGAAGAATGTGCTAATCTTTGCTAACAGAGAGAAGAAAGTTTCGAACATGACTTTGAAACCAGGACAACTCATAAAACAGTTCTAAAAAGTGTGGATAAATCTGCATTATTTGTGATATCAATGATTCTCTATGAAGAGTCGGTCATCTGTTTAACAGTTTTAGTAAAATGTTTATTGTTTGATTACTTGAAAATGGAGCATCATAACCTGAACCTTCCCAGCATAATACAACTACAATGTTTGGTCACTTTCTTAAAATTATTTCTATCAGCTAAAGGCATAAATAGACATTTCGTAAAATATGCTAATTCACCATCTTGCCAAGAGTTAGGTGAGAAGATTGTTACCGCTCTCATATTTTACAGCCAGCACCCCATTATCTCAGCTAAGCATAAAGACTGGAAGTAAGGGGAAATAGCTAGCCTGGCTTGGTAACAAAATCAGCCTGTCAACACCTCTAAAGCTTGCTAATGGACTGATTACACAGAAGACATTTTGACATGTCATAGCAGGAAGCTCTAGGGTGTATTAATGATAGCTGCACTCCACTTAGGGGAGGTCTTGCTATTGTATGTGACGGTTCACTGTCACTGTTACTGGGACACTTATTGGAACCGAGCCGTTGTTTCTGTTAAGTCCACCTGTGTTTTTCCTGCTGTGACAAGTTAAAAATGTCTGCTGTGCTATCAGTCCATTAAAAGATTCATTCTTGTTTGTTTAATCTGTACAAAAACAAAAGTGTAAAAACTAAAGGTTGCAGTTTCAGGAGTCATGTCCCTGCACCTGGCCAAGAAATCGTCCTACATCATGAACAAATAGGGCACAAAAGAAGTAAGTAGTCATGCTTACCACTTAGATTCTGATCCATACACTGCAGCACAGGGTTTCCATGCCTGATGTCTTGTCTGCGGTAGCGGCGTTTGCTGTTGGGCACATATCGTGCGCACAGTGATCCATCCCAGGCGCAGTAAGGGTCTCTAGCCAGGCAGCACTCAGCACAGGCTTTCCCATAAGTCTCACAGCGATGCAGCTTCACCTGCGCCACACCTGCTGGAGACCCCACATACAGGGCTTGCTGTTTGAAATGATGAGAGAAGAAGAAAGGGAATAAGTTATTATGAAGATAACAGTTAGTTTAGGTTAATAGAAGTGAGGTTTAAAGTTAGCAATTAAGTCATACCAACTTACCCTTTTTACAGATATGTCCATTGATGTAATTGGAGTGGGAACCTGCAATAATGAAAATAATTGATCTCAGATGTTTCACAATGTGTCAAAAAGCTTACAATAAGAAAAGTTGAAGCAAATGCGATAGAGAGGACATTAAAGAAGAAAATGAGTCTTTGAAATGAGGAGGAAAACATTTTATTAGGTTTTGAAACAAGTTTCCTTCTTCTTTGTAAGTCTTATCTGACAACTACACAGAGGGTTTAAAAGACACTGTGAAAGAAATAATATCTGGATAATGCGTAATGGCAGTTTCTTTGTTATGACCTTAAAAAAACAGACACACTGAGAGAATTACTAAGACGTTTGATGGAGTAAAACTTACTTTAAAGACTTGTAGCTCCTCCAGTGTGACCTCCTCTGTCTCCAGACTGTTTCCACTGTGCAGAGCAATGACCTTCAACACTGTACCAACATCTGAAAGACAAGTAAACACATACGGTAAGGCAAAAGGTTACAGAACAGGAACATAAAGTCTACATCATTTCATCCCCAGAACCACAGTTCATAACAGCTAAGTGAACAGATGAAGTCCAACTTAAAAATATGTGTAGACGATACAAATTTCTGATTTTGAAAAGGCTTACCTGTGCCAATGAACATCACGTCATACTGCCCGTCCTCTGCCTCGACCCGGTCCACCACGATTTGTTTCAGCTTGTAAGGAATGTTGGCCTTTACAAGCACAGGTTGGCGCAGCGCAGGATGCACTGGCCGCCACATCAACGGGTGGTTGCGGGCAAACTGCAACACTGAATCAGGATAGTCTTTTGTGCTTCCAAACTCTCTGCCTGGCTGGTTGGTGATTTTACTAGGGCACTGGAGAGATGGAAGGGAAGGAGGAGAAAGTTGTGAAGAAACAAAGGAAAAAGAGATGGGTCATTAAAAACAAAGCTATTTTGGCATAATCCTTGTCTGACTAACTGATGATGGTGATGATGAACATGGTAATGGCAGAGACAAACAGAAGTGAGACAGAAGGAAGAGTTTAATGCAAAGTGCTGGCCATTTTCCACTTTGACTCCGCATTCCCACCATTTCCCATGACTGGAGGTGTGCTTTTGGCCTAATTATGGTCTTAAAGTCTCTTAAAGAACCCTCATTAGAAGTTTTATTGTGCCTGAAAACTTTGGATGAAAGTTCACAACCACTGTTGTAAAGTTCTGTTTGGAAACGGATCTATAGAAGCAGAATTTGCTGTTAGTTAAAAATCCTCCCATTTGTGTCACTGTAGTAATGAATAAATGAATGTGCGGGTACTTGGCCAAGATACTGTATAACTCAAATAATTAAGAGAGCTGAATATTATCCTATTATATGAGAACCATATGACCTTTGGGTTTTCTCATGATTCAGATAAGCAATACTTTGCAAAGAAGGCAAAGTCTTTGTCACACACAGCTCTTTTTTTCTTAGTTTTCACTGCAACTGTTTTACACATTTTGAACACAAAGAACATGTTGTTTGTCTGTTCCTGCGATCCCCTTCCTGTTACAATTAAAGGATGATGTAAGCCGCAGTTCTGTACAATTAAAATCAATGACTGCAGCAATGAAAGAGAGAAGGGCAGACTTTTTCTTTACAGAGCTCCTTCCGGGGTTCACAAGACTCCAATCTCGTCTTATTTGGCCAGAGCACACAAAAAGAACAATATAAAGGGTTCTTTTGAGGTTGAGTGTCTCAGTGGTGAATGATAGTTTTACTCAAAAGACAAGTAAGGAGAGTACAGAGAAAGGATATTCCTTTAAAATAACCTGTGAAACTAAGAAGCAGGCAAGCTGATCATTTCATGAAGGGGAATCTTGGCAGGCAGAGAGATTTGGATGAGAGAAGCTCCATCAGTAAAGAAAAGTAAAATTGCAGAAACAAATGACTAAACTGAAAGCATACGTCAAAGTCATGAGGCTGACAACTTCACCAAGTATCATAATTTAAGGCTCAGAAACATTTAATTGAGATCAAGTCTCTTACACATATGAGATTCTTGAGAGAGCATTTGGTCGTTTGACCATTTTGTATTTGTGTAAATCTCATTGCCTGATATTGTTATTCTAGACTCTACATCCATATGGTAGAAATATTGTTACTCCTGCTTATCACAACAGTAACTGATCCACACACTGGCCCTGTAATGGTCTGGATTCAATTTCAGAGAAGGAATCTGAACTGTGTAGGGACGTTCGACTCAAACTATTGATGTATAATAGAGCATTCCTCTGAGTATGGTTTGCTACATGTTAATGGCATCAATTATAATTTATTCCAGAAGGTGTGGAATGTGTTCGCAAATCCAAGCTCAACTCAAATAATTCCCAAAAATGTACATTCGTTTACATTTGTTTTAAATATGAGTGCAAGAATTGCGATGTTTTTACACACAAAAACAAAACAACATATTTCCTTTCCTTTTGGAAGTATAGGGACTTTTTTTCAATGTCTTTAGTTAAGTTCTTCTTCCACACTCATACTTGTGCAGGTTCCAATGCACATCCTTGATATGTGAGTTCACTATACTATCCCTCATCTGTTTGTCCAGCACATAAAACCAAAATTGGAACAGCTCCAAAATCTATTGTCAACTCATCCAAACTTTGCTGCAGCAGGTCAACTGCTTTTAATCTCTAACTGAGAGCCAAGTCAGAATAAATGAGATAGAGAAGAGGTGAGCATATTTGGCAGACATCTATTCACGTCCATTATTACTGTGAGTGTGTTTGCATGTATGTGTATTAAGCACAGTATACATTGTGTAAGCTCTGCATAAAGGAAATTGATCCATTATAACAAAGAGTCCCAACAGAGGAGGGGAGAATAGCTGACATTCAAATTCTGGAAAATTACTTTCCCTGGTTCTGTATCAGCCTCTCTGGTTTAACTCACAATCTGACAAAAGATACTGAACATCCCCAAATATATGTCAAACACAACAGAATGCCTTTTTGGCAACATTTTATAATACGGCCCACGATCTGTCATTTCATTGTGAAGCCAGTGTAAGAAAGCATAAAACAGCTGTTGTTTGAGCATTTAAAGCAGACCTGCAGTGTTAAGGTATTATAATGTCAATGTAACAACTTTTTGAAAGTTAAAAAAATAAAAAAAATATCTAAATTAACACAGAACTTCAATGAGATTAGTTAAGTATTGGGCAACTGGACTTGATTATAGATTCACAAGGCTTCTTCAGTTAAGAATTGTTCTTGGATGAGAGGTGACATGTCTTCACTGATCTACAACCAAGTCCAGTTGTCCCAGATTTAACTCTTTTCCCTGAAAGATTACCTTGATGACTGAGAACCTTCACAGACATCAAACTTGACAAAGTTATGAAGCTACGAAAACTGGTCTTTCATCAAGTCATCCAGGTGATCTGACAACGATGATCTGCTGCTGCTGATGTCAAACTATCAAGCCTAAAAACTTTTATGACAAAAGACAAAAAGTCTATAATCTTATCTGAATTCAAGTTAGCAGAAACCTTTATTCGAATTAAAAACACAAATTATTATTTACTAATTACATCCTGTAATATCCTGTCTCAAAGTAAAGTAAACAGTTGACAATCACTAAACAGATCTGGTCTGGAAAAGACTCAAAACCTGACTCAGTCAGGTAAACAAAGGATATTCAAGTACCATCTTTATGATAAAAGCTGACCTTTCAAATAAATGAACTATCACATTGAAAACAATCTAAACTGAAACTGGCCACAAATATGATTTTTATGCTGTATTCTGCATGGATTATCAAGGATAAAATTTGTGGTAGCAACTCAAAAGCTCAATATTAAAGTATCAAACACAAGGCTTTTATTATGACAATGCACGTCAGTGTGGATGGCAGAGACAGGCAAACAAATACATCACAAAGTAAATGAAATGAAATGCCAAAGTCCAGGTAGGATTACCACCAAAGCTCTGGTAAATCAGCAATAAAGAGACTGTACCATCCTCCTCTCTATTACAGAATGAGGTCTGACACAAATTTAAACAATGTGCAATAATATTTCAATCCACGATAAATGGATACCCTCTAGGGAGGGTAAATCCACCAAATCTCTCTCAAATGAACTCTTACAGAAGGTGAAACTGAACTTTTATTTTCCATTCCTGTGTGAGTTTTGACAAGCGAGAAAGGAGACATGATGGATACAGAAAAGCTTACATCTTGTTGAAAATGAAATGAAAAATAGAGGAAAATAAAATAGACTTTAATATTCTGATCAGTGCAAGTGAGAAAATCTGGGTCATTTTAAGAATAGAATATTTTCACTCCTTAAACAGCAGATAGGATAACACCCCCCCTATCTTCTCACTCCTGTCTCTTTCCCCTCTCCTACACTTCTTTCCATCTGTGCTCTTTCATCCTGAGTCATCACATTTGTCCCTGTTTCCTCTCTCCCTCCATTTCTTTCTTCTCTCTCTCCCTCATACTCTCAGTTACGGGCCAAACATTCCTGTTAATCAGAAAGTCAGTAGAGTGAAACCACAAAGGTGTCCGCTCTGTTCTCACATTATTCATATTCCTTCTGGCTCCATACGCTCTCCTTCACTCTGGTAATGAGGTGAAATTACACGTGAGACGGGATTGTGTGTATGTGTGTTGCCTACACACGTCTGTTTGTGTCTGAATTACAGTGATGTGGTTGAGAGAACATGACAGGGCTCCACTGAGAGTCAGGATGGAAAACAGAAGAAGGGTCTGTACTGTATACAGTAACCACAGCTGCACTACCACATACAGTAGTTTGAGCTAAGTGCTTCCCTTAAGAATTACATTTGTACACAACTGTATTACGTTAGCTAAAGGTGTATTTTGGGGGAAAAATCCAGCTAAGCTCTGAGTAAAATAGTATAGCTAGTTTTCTCTGTGGTCTCCACAACCACCAATAGGGACAATCTACTGTTAAATTATAATACAATAGCCCCGCAATAATGGTTATGGTTATAATGTTTGTTTTAAAGGTCTTCATGAGCATTTTGGAGGCTGGCGTTATGCTGCCACTGCTGTGTTTTAAAAGAAGCTCAAGCCTCCCCACTGGTGTGTTTTAAATGAATGCATTAATAAATTTCACAGGGTCAGTTTGAGATATGAACGAATATAACTTCATGTTCTTCAAGTAAAAGTAGCCTTTTGGCTAAATCTGACACAAGTAAGTGATTAGCATTAAAAACAACTCTGAGGTTCCTGACCTGCTGACTGTGTTTTGGATTTGGTGTCTTTGTTTAATTCCATGTCTCCAGTTTTTAGAATCTGTGGCTTAAGTATCTTAACTTGTTAACTTGTCAGTTTACGAGATTTAGATTAGCAGAGGATCGAGAAATATAAAACAGTGTGTCATCTGCATATAAAGGGTACGACATCTGTGTTTCTTTATATATTTCCTTATGTTTCCAAGCAGAAGTATGTGTAATGGGAAGTAGTGAGGTCAAATGTACAGCTGAGGTTGGGCACCTAAAAGATTTGAGTAAATTTAGAAATTTAGAGGTAAATTACTTGATGAACAATCACTCACCACGCCTGGTCTTGGATAAGGGACCCTGCCTTCATAGGCCCCCCACTGGTAGTCGGGTCCCTCTTTATGAGCAAATGGTCCGTTGAAGGCTTCTCTGATGTCAGCCATACGGTAAACACACACGGCAAAACCCTGGAACACATTACTGTGGAGCAGAGAGGGGGGATGTATGTTTGAACATGTTTACAAATAATTTCATTATTTAGATTAAATATTTGACAAGAAACAGATATCAGGCTTCATGGTTTTTCACCTGATAGTGCTGAAGATCGCATAAACATCAGGGTTCCTCTCATCCTTGGTCCTCAGCAGGAACACATCCTCTGTTTTACGTAAAAGAGAATTTATGATTTATGTTAAAGAGGACAATAGTGAGCAGGTACATAAGCAAAACCTTGTAAAAAATCTCACCCAGTTGGTTGAAGTGTGTGTCAATGCCATGAGGTCCTGGTACAGAGCAGACCAGTCTAGCTTTGATGAAGGTACTCCATTTGTTCACAAGCACTCTCTGGCCTCCAACATCATTCTGGCAGGAAAGACAGAAATACAGTACACACAATCTTTAAAACACAGCTGCATATTCATTTCCAAATACTCTGTTTCATTGTGTTGGCTCTGTACCCCAGCACCCTGGACTTGGATTCAAACAATCTGAAGTTAAAGCAGTTTGAAGTGGGTGAAACTAAAGAATTTAGTTCAAGCTTTACTTAACTTAAACAGAGGTGAAGATGGCTCTTAAATTTAACACACTATGTATAAAAAGTCTGTCTGATATGGACCTTCAAAATAAAGGTCAGCACTTGATCATTTCAAATCCAGCGTGTTGGAGTACAGACAAAAAACTATATTAACTCGTAGATATTGAGGGAGTGTGTGCATCTGTGTGTATGTGTGTCCCTTTTACATCAAATTTGAAGAAATCATCTATGTGTGTCAGTCTATGCATAACAGCATGCATGGACATTTGTGTGTGTGTATGTGTGTGTGGATCAGCAGTGATAATTGGCTTCTTGGCAAGAAGCACCACAGGGGAAGTGATGACAACTATTGAGATTCGCCTGAGGGAGAAAAAGATGGCTGAAGTGAAGATACTCTAATATGTGACAGATGGGGAGAGAGAGGAGTAGGAGATTTGAAGACAAAGAAGACAAAGAAAATTTAAATTTGAAAGTTTAGGTTGGATTTTGTCTGAGAAGTCTGCACAAACTTTTCTGGCACAGCTGAACAGTGTCAAAGGAAATTCTGCAGCTGTGTGTATGTGTGTATTCTACGCATACCTTTATTTGTGTGTTGCGCACACAGGCAACATATGGTTTTATAAGACAAATCAATGCGTGAAAGAATGTAAGAGAGCGTGCAGAGCACATGGGGATCACAGTTGGGCAATTTGACAGCTGTGTGTGTTTTGGAAGGAGAAAGGATTCATATGATTCTGCATATCATGATGCCTTCACAGTCCTTTGGGGAAATGTAAATATTCGTTTGCCCCAAAAGACATTTGTCTTTTCCACAAGAGGGTTTTTTAACTGCCATAACAGTAGAATAAAACCATAAAACCTCTACCTTCCATCCCGGGAAATTTATCCTGCAGACATTTGTATGCGACCATGCAGAAAAGGACCTTTAAATCAAATTACTGTCTCTTTATATCTCACTTTTTCTCTGTATTCATCTCATATAACCTTTTTCCATGGGGCGGGGGGGGGAGTGTGAATCTATACATCAGACTGAAAGGCCTGGCGTAGACTCAAAATTTGAGACCTATAAGAGATCCTCCAGAAAACAAGAGAGCCCAAATGGACTCCCAGCTCACAACTCCACCACCTCTTGCTCAAATGAAACACCCCTGCAGATGTCTCATTCCTGGGACTGGATATTTATATGGCCATAAGGACGTGCTTTGTGTAGCTCACCTGACCATCTGGCTTCACTCATTCTTCACACTACCTGCCAACAGAAAATCTCTCAATCTTTCTGTGTATATCTGTATCTGACTGATGTTTTGGGATTATCCAGAGTAAGTGGGACATTGTGTCTGGAGATATTTTCATGCAATTTTTTAATTCTTTGTGCACCATCAACATTCACTTCCACAAAAATTTGGTGACAGCACAAAACTCAATGATAGATATCTCAAAACTTCGGTCAGTAACACAAAGTTGTCCAGTTTCCTAGTGTAGCCTTAATAGAAATATTATCTTTTACAGTATCCAAAATAAATGTCAAACAACAAACAAACAATTCATAAAGCATCTCACCGCACACACTCGTCCGACACGTGTATGTATGGCCCCCTCCCTGTCACCGGCCTCTGTGGCCTTCTCAGTGAAGAAGAAATACACTTTATCATTGTCTCTGTCATCATTGTCTGGGATGAGGTGGGCAGCGATGAACTTAGGGTCTGCAAAAAAGGATGTAAGAGATGTGGATGTAAACATACCATACAACTTACCATCGAAATGCTTAGTAGTCTTTCTTTAACTGCAGAGGTCTTCTTACTGATAGTGTTTTTAAAATTTTACATAATTCCAACAGATCTGCTTTCTGAAACTAAAACAATATGGCATCTTTCTTTCTTCCTTGCATGACACAGCTTAATGTGCACTTATGGTGATAAATATGTTATTATTGCCACCATTTTTTTTTACTCCTTTCAGCAAAGACATCCAAAAAAGTCCAAAAAATTCCCTGCCAAATTTTGATCTTGTAACAGATGATGTCAAAGTGGTAGTTTGTTTTTCATGATCATACTAATGTCCATTACTTTTTGATATGGCTATCTTGCACTATAGCATTCCTATAGCACTTTTAATTTCAGTCTTATCTTATATTTAGAGTAAAGATGTATAGAAGTATTGTACCATGGCCTGGGAAAAACACCAATTTTTTGTTTTGTTTTCAAAGTCTCATTCATAAAATAGGCCTGACCTGGTCTGAATGCAGCCTTTCTTTTTGCCTGTGATAAGAGACCAGTATAATAATGATAACACACACATCAGGTGTCCTACATGTAATATAAAAATAATATTTACTTTATCTCTTATTTCTGTATTGAATGCAACAGGTTAATAAAAGAGTGAAACATTACCATGGAGCAGTTTTTGGTCAGTCTCTGTCCTCATGGTGGAGCGACCTCCCATACTTCTGAAGATTACGGAGTCTCTACCCAGGAAATCTGCCGTCAGTCCTGTATACAGCTCTCCACCTATAGCTAGCAGGGAGAGAGGTGGCAGGGGGAAGGAGAATATGTTTAACCGGAAAATGTACAACAGGAAATACTGTGGATAGAAAGGAGGGGAAATTTGAAAAAAGTGGAGGGGAAGTTAAGGAACAGCAGTGATAAAGGCAAGGCAAAGAGATTAGGTACAGTAAAAATGTCTGGAATAGGAGAACAATAAGGAAATCATGGATAACAGAGAAAAAAAATACAGTTCATGCAAATGAGGTGGAGGAAGAGGAAGGAAAGAAGAAATCAAACAAATCCAATAAAGAACACTGGGAGGGTTATCTAAACCCCAAACTGAAACTCACTTCATACTGTACACCCTCCGCTGAGACTATAGGTATGGACTCACTTTACATTTCAACAACTCAGAAAACTGATTTTCCTGCAAATAGAAATAAAATATTTCCTGTTGCACATTTAGTGAATGAACCTTGAAAAAACCTTTAGCAACCAGGGTTATCTGTCATTTGTCAAGACAGAAACCTCAGCAAGCTTGGAATCAGCTCATGACAGAAATCACTACAACAACTTTCAGATAATGAAGAATTATGAGAGGTAGTTTTTCAGCATAATCCTATTTCCTTTTATTAAACACACAACTGTTTTGAATTTTTCCCAGCGTCATGACCAATTTCTAGTCACAGACTGTTTCAGTGATGTCATGGGGTTAAATGAGTTCTTCTTATCCTATTTTGCTGTAAGAATGGTTAAAAAAACACACACATACACACATGCACATCATTCTTTACCTGACAAGCAGACGCAAACACACACAGTCAACTCAAACTCATGTCCACATAGGCAAATATTAACGGACACTTGTATATACAGTAACTGGTGATGACAGAATCTGCTGAGATTTCTTTATTTTGGGAAAAGTTCCTGAAATTGAAGATGGGAGATGGGAGAACATTACTGGGTTGATAGCTGATGATTAGAACTTTCATCATCTTTTACTGCTTCTTTCTTGGCCTCTCTTTTTCTCTTTTTTTATTTTCTCATCATGTTGGTCAAGGTCTATTTATATGCTCGTGCCTGAATGAGACTGGGAATGTAGATATACAACATAGTACAATAAGAACCATTTTGCTTTTTGCACAACACTGATCCCTGATGGGGGAAATCCATGGAGCGGTCAGTGGTCATAATCAGAGACAGATCTTGATTATGGTAGTCAGTCAGACTCAGGTACAGTCGTGAAACGGGAGAGTAAACTCCAGCTGTCTGGTCATCTTATGCAACACTGTTGACTTTGAGGAGGTTGACAGATCTGCTGAGTTTTCCACTTTCTCTATGTTGAAACTGCTGCAGGTGTACAAACCGTCAATAAATCACCATCCTCCCCCTACAATGCGTTTCTCCAGGCCTGATGGCATTCCTCAACAGCTTTGTATTGTACTGTATCTGTGTGTCCACTAATCTCTGCTGAGGTCCTGTCTGGCAATAATTTAATGTTTTCTTGCCAGATATGATGCAATATGGGATGAATTCTGGTGATGAAAGCACCCAGCTGCAGGGAGAGGAAGGTGGGATAGAGGGATGCAAACACCTCTCCACCCTTAGTGGCTCCCAGGATTGTCTGTCACTGGTATAAATCAGCATTATTTCACAAAGTAAATACCTCATGACATTCAGACAAAAACATCCATAACTATTTCACCTTGTCAGTACAGAGTGTGTACATGTGTTTATGTGTCAGAGCCAAATAGGTTTCCCTGGTTGCTGTTCTTAAAGTTATTATCATTTCAAAACAGAGATCTGTGTTTGGTTTTTAAGTAGTTAGATTTGGCAGATAATGAATACCGAGCTACAAGAAGGACAATGTTAATTTGACAGCTTTGTAGCAGCAGGTCAACTTGAAATTGATATTTTGTTTTTAAAGACTTTGTGCAAAGGGATAGGGACAGCACACCCATCTCTTTGGATCGTATATCCTCTGTTTTATTTTGCTTTTATTTTCTGAGTGATAGTGATAGAGATTTATTTTGACAATGAAAAGTGAGACAGGAAACAAGAGGAGTTACCTGGTGAAACCAGTTCCCTAGTCATATTAGCTCCATAAACCACTGGGGATATTGTTTAGAAATATAGACAAAACAACATGGGACTTACCACTGAAGGTGCTAGCAAAGGGGAGGCTGGGGTCATGTGGAACCTTCCCTCGTCCATTCTCCACATTTGTAGGGTCCATCGTGAACACATGCTGGAGAAGAAAAAGACACATGGAGGGTTATAAGTCGTTCATTCCAGAAATATCAACTTGCTTCAGACTATAGACTTGAAATGAAGAACTGAAGTATATTTTCTTCATTAATCCTTCCATGTGGAAAGTCTTCTACATTAGGAACAGGTCTACTCAGTCAGCTGGAGCACCTGACATTAATTATCTTAGCACAAGAAAAGTCTAGCTCATATAGCCACACAGTGGACCAATCCAGACCTTTTATGAGGACTTAACTTAAGTAATAAGTGAAAGGCATTCATCTGCGTTTATGTCCTGTTGTTCACAAAAAAGTGCTGTGAGTAAGTAAAAAAGATGTTTTCAGTTTCAGCCTGTGTTTCAGATTTGTTTGTCCTTCCACTGAACTCTACATCTGTCTGAGAACTAAGACGCTGTCTGAGAAACGAGGAAATGCAGGATCAGTGTAGTTGCCAGAGTTGAGACAAGTTTCCCACCCAGGTCAGGTCAACCTTTAGAGCTGACTATTCTGGATGCAGAAGGGTAACGAAGGAAAAGAATAATAAAACACTGTTATCAAATAAAAGATACAGTTAAAATCCAATACTTATCAACAGAAAAATATCTTTGACGGTTTATATGAGAACAGATTCTTTGGGTCATAACTTCACTCACATAGTGTGCAGTAACTGACCAAGTAAATATAAAAGCAAATATCAGTCCTGGTTGACAGAACCAGTACCCTATTCATTATGACTCATGAAGTTCCCTCTTTTTTGGTACTGTTAGCAGTGAAATGCCTCCAAACTTAAAAGGGGGGAAAAAATACATATTTTATGGATCACAATTCTACATCAAAGTGCACCAAATCCTCTTTCCTGACTCCAGCAGTGAGGAAGCAAGGAATCAATTAAAGTTAAACAGATTGGCTCTTTCTTCGTCATTCACCAGTTAGTCAAGTTCACCTGACAAACACTAGCCACATCCTTGGATTGCGTGATTTGTTGGGTCAAAACAGGGTCACTGTGGACAAAAGCCCTTTTGTTTTTAGCCTTCCTACTCCCACATCAGTGACATTGGTGTACCAGTCTGTCTGTGCCAGAGCAGCCTGGGTGTGATCAATGCGAATTTCCAGGATAAAAAAAGGAATGGAAGTCGACAGGACCTACAGTAAGACCTCATGTTTGATTCAAGTCCATATTACTGATTTAATTGTCCTTACAGTGAACTCAGTGTGCATGAGTCTCTGTTCCTCTCATAGACAATGGGGTATTGTTACTGGGAGGGTGAGTCTTCGACTGAACAGAGATCACAGGGGAGATGATGACATTGAAGTCAGCGGGATAAAAATACCGTAAGAAACACAGTGGACAATACGCACAACCACGCACGTGAAGTTCTGTACGTGCACCGATACAAACTCACTCGTGCAAAAGTACGTGCTGAGTAACATGGACACAGCAAATTGCTACTGTCAGAAACACACAGAAAGATTAAATATACACTGACATATCCAACAGGTCTGAGGAAATGAGGAGAGACGGTTCATTTGTTATTTGATCCACATGTAGATTTTTGACTTTTCACAAAATGGTTTGAATGAGATTTACAGGTGTGGTGAGCATAAGAATGCTTATACACACACTCATGCTACTTTAAATTTGAGATTTTGAGGTATATTCAAAAAGTAGTCTGTATCTTGTCTTCATTTTTTCCAGTCTTGTATATCAAATTTATGAAGACTATTTATTTATATACAATTTAAACAGAAGATGATGTTCTTTGTGCAGGCACCATAAAAATTTCTATCATAGAAATACTGAACTGAATATCATTTTGTAAAATGTGTTCTTTGGCCCCTTTTTTGCCAAGTGAACCCTTTCCCTCTTTTCTCCCATCTAAGTCATCGCTTTCATTTTCTCTCTATCTTGAATTTCTTTTGCTTTGTTTCCTGCTCTCCATCTCTTTCTCTGCCGACCACTTTAAATTCGCTCATTAGTCATCCTTATTCTTTCAGCACCTCTTTGCTCTCTTGTTAACGTCACTACATCTCTGCATTCTCCAACAGTGAGTGTGTCTCTGGATTGACACACTCTGACTATCTGTATGCGTGTGTTTATGCACTGCTGTGCCCAGATTTTCACTGCACACTTGTGCGTCTTATATATGAAAGGACCTGTGCAGTTTGGGGGTTATTTGTGTGTGTGCGTGTGTGTGTGTGTGTGCATGTGTGTGTCTGTGTTATCTCATTATGATCCGGAGGAATGGTACAGCTGCCTGTGCGGCTGATTAGACTGTCAGAGTCACTTTGGCCAAACTCTGCCAAGACAAATACACACAAGTGCTGTGATACAGAGAGCGAGAGACATCCAGGCCACTTTGTACTACGCTGCGCCAAGCAAAATACATCAGGACCCCCACTACAAAACCATGGAGACAATTGACTGCTGACACACATACATGCACCTTTGTATCATTTAACAATTTTGACCCTAAATCAGTGAGTCTGTGTACATTCTAAAAGACAAAATATCATTGATTCCTCTCACAAATGAAAAGTTGGACTTCATTAACAATTAAATACATTTAATACACTCAGCCTTATTTGGTCTGGTAAGACCACTACCACTATGGTGGCTAATGTTTTGTCGTTAAGGTTAGCATTTTTGTCCATAGTCGTCACTGCTCTGCAAAGTTAAGTTAAATTTAGTTCAAATAAACTCCTTGATTGCACTTCACATACCAGATTATAACATTAAAGTGAATCAACTACTCTGTTACGTGTCAGCTGAGCTACATGTTAAACTAAGATGCAAGTACATGTTTCATCTCACATGATTTTCTATGGACTGAGGCGGCAGAAGTAGCAACTTGTTTTGTCTTTTGATCGTTGTGAGAACATTTGGCCATCATCAGTACAAGAAACAAAGAACACAGTGTGTGTGGCAGGAGAAAAAAGTGAGACTTTCAGTTTTAATGACATCATAACCCAGTTGCAAAACAACTTCTTGACTTCTGTCTCTGTCCCATTGCTCTTCCTCTCTTCTACTGAGTTGAACAAAACAGACATCCACCTTTTGTACTCCCAGCTCCTTCCAGCCTCTCATCTTCTTTCTTCATCTTCCTCCCCTCTTGTCCTCCACCACTGTTAATGTTTGCATTAAGTAGTACAATTGTACAACTTTATGCAAAAATGAACCAGGGCAGCCCTTTTAAATTTGATAATTTCTGTCAAGGGCCCCAAGTTTAAATCCTATCTCTTTATTTAATTGTCCAGGCTTTAACATTTGCAGTTCAACACTGGATAAAAGTAAGTTGCACATTTAGTGTAGTAATCTGGTTTTAAAGCATCTTAAATATCTAAATGTCTACAGTTTGGACTCACTTCAAGCATCTTAGAGGCAACTTGGCCAACCGACAAACCTCATTTGAAATGATGTTGTACTTGGCTTTTTCCTCAGTGTCCAGTCAAAGGATGGCTGCGCTCCCTCTCTCACCACTCGACTCTCACTGTAGTGAAAGCATGGGAAGCTCGCCCTCTCATTTAATCTTTCTTTGCTTTTCATTCTCTTCCGTTAAAAGAAAGTGAAAGACAGTAAAAAGGTAACAACAGAGATGAAGTAGAGAACAAGGGTTGAGACAGAGTGACACAGCACAAGAGCTGATTAAGAGTTATGATAATAATTAGAGATATAAATTGCCAAGTAAAAGGACTAGAAACTGATCAAAAATGACAGGAAAGGCAGAAGCAGTAAAATAAGAGGCTTCATTCATCTCCAGTTTGTAGGAATTTGATCCAAAGGCAACATGCGTGGGAAAAAAAGAGATTTATTAGCAATTAATTTTTTATTATGCTTTCAATCTTTTTAGTCCAGTTTTTATCCACATTAATGCTGTTGGCTCTGCTTAAGTGCTTTTTTCCCCACTGGACTTGAAAAGTGTCCCATGTGTAGCACTTACAAAGGTTGTCATGGAAGTCTGCCATCACAGTGAGAGGAAGTGTGTTACTCAGCAAGTTACTTTCTAAGAGCCAGAAAGCAGAACTGTGAGGTAAATGTGGGCTTTTACTGGAAAAATGGAGCATCTAAACTGCTTCAGTCTACAATATAGCTTTGCTGAGGAGGCCCGTTGGCTATTTGTGTCTTCTAATGTGTTCAATCTGTCAGTTGTTGTTGTCAGTTGTTGTGTCGCTGTGTGTATGTCGATCTGTGCCTTTCTACACATTTGTTTCTATATATTTCTATTTATGTTTGAAAGCGCATGTCTTTCATCATGTTTGTGTGTGTTTCTGTCTATATCGTTGCATATTTATATGTTCAACGTTGTGTCATTTGTTTTGTTTGATTACACGTGTTTGCATGAGTGTGAGTGTGTGTGTGTGGTCCTCTGTATGTCGTCAGTGTAAGTATGGTGGTTTATTTTCACGTCTATGACACTGCTCAGGCAGCTGTGTCACTCACCATGAGGACTACAGTTTGCCTGTGTGGGTGAGAAAGATGCAGTGAAGCAGAAACACAAAGACACAGATTATAGCTTTATATTTTAGGAGCTGATCTGAGCGTCATGTGGTGAAACATTGTTTTCACACTCAAAGTAAGAAACTGTTTTTGACAAGAAATAGCGACATTTTTATTCAATGAACTAATACAACAGATGAAATGAAATATCATTGCTCAACAATTTCAACATAGTTTTGGTGATTCAGAAAGCTTTTAATGACCTCCCAGAAATATGAAAACTACTGACTCTTTTTTCCATCCAAAGTGCACGTCATTTGATCCGTGTACTAGAATATTGTTGAATACATTTCTTTGTTCTCATCTTTGGATGAAATCATGAAATACAGTTGGGATTAGATGACACTACAGAACAATAGCAGCTTGTCCAATACTAATAAATTTTCAAAACATTGTTTGGCAATAAGAGAGCCTATTTTTTTCACTTTGACACAGCTGATGTAAGATGGGCCTAAGATGACATTTATTTGCTACATTCAGATTTTTTGGGTAAAATCTGTGTGGTAATACAAGAGAGGAAGATGGCATGAAAGGTGGCCCCTAACTGAGATGAAACACCTAGAGGGTCAAAGGTCATCCCACCCAGAGACCGGTCCGAAGGCTCGCAGACTTGGTCCCTTCGAGAGGTCAGACAAACAGAAAGGTGTGTGTTCTCCGCCTGTTAACGATTGGTTAAATAAATGGACACGCTCCCTGTGGTGTCGTCCATTCAGACAGACACTCCGACGAGCTGAAAGGACACGGTTGTGGTGTGAGTGATGGTGGGACACACACACACACACACACACACAGAAGCGGGAGGACAACTCGTATCTTAACATCAGTTAGGACACTGACACAACCTGGGAGTCATTTCATACACACCTGCACATCTATCTATCATAAGCGCATACACACATTCGCTGGGGTAAGTAAAACAAATGCTGCAGTGTTTGTGAGGACAGCTGCACTATTTTCACCATCATAAAAAAGTCAGCAACAGAAGATTTTACACACTTAAGCTCATGGCAGAAACTCCTTAATATATAAAGATTATGAGTTGCTTCAAACTGTGCGTGTCAATCTAGTTTTTTCCTCCTGTACCTGCAGACATCTGCAAGTGTAATGCAACACAGACCTACACTTAGGGCACTGAACCATCACTCCGAAAATCAGCCTTGTTTTGTGGTTGGTTATGGCTGAATAACTGCACCACAATACAGATACACATACAGTTTGACTGGTTGCCAGCAATAGATTAGTTGAAGTGCTTTGCTAAAAAGCAGATCTGAGGATTCAGATTCAGAACAGGTGACCTACTTTTCATACCATGGCTGCTCAGTATCACCCATCAAGGATTCAGCTGACTTGTTTTTGTATCTCCAGTTTTTGTTTTCCCAGCTCTCATTCATGCAGACCACTATATATTGTTGTTTATCACTAGCAGAGGAAGACATTTGCTGCTTTTCATGATGTGCCATAAAACCTGGAGTCCAAAAACCACAGATTGAGCGGGAGGCAGCATCACCTAAATCCACAAGATTCAGAAAAATGCTGCAATGCACCTTCTGTACTCATGCACACATAATCCAGCAAACACACACATTCTTCCGACTAAAAAGCTGGTACTCTCCCACCCCTCTGTCTCCTTTCCTTTCCTTAGCTCTTTGCCAACATCCAGCTTCCCTCTCTCTTCATGCCCAGTTTGACCCCCCCCTCCTGCTGGGAAAGGCAAGGCGGCACAGTGGGCTGCGATCTGGAGGACCGCCGTGAAATAGCGAACTAGTCTGTCTTAATGGCTCCATTCATTGATTCTTGTCTTTCAAATGGCTCCAAGTGCGAGACTCTGCAGAGGGTCCCACTGAGCTGAGTGGCTGTGTAGAGAGCCAGCCTGTGCGGTTGAAAAGATGTATAGAGGGCCCAACTCTGCGGCTGAGTAGCTCTACAGAAAGACTCATGGCAGAGCTGCCTGCTGAGGCTTAACCTTGAGCCCCAGGGATGTGAGCACAGAGCAGGGCCAGTGTGATCTGTGTTTTTCTAAGAAGAAACATCTTGGCACCAACCATATCTGTTCCACTGGCTGGGTTTCCTCCACCAGATTGCTTAGAGGCCACCCATTCATTCCTTACTGTTCACACTACAATCATTCCTCATAACTTTACATAGACTTTTATCGCCTTTGTATTAACTGATCATCAGCTCAGTTTTACTTTAGTCTGTATTGACATACTTAGTGTCTGGTGTTGCAGTAACTTTAAACACCACTGAGGCATATATTTGGCTTAAACATAAACTAAATCAGAATCAGAAAAAGCCTTCTTGTAATGCCAAACCACAGAAAATGATCACCAAACCTTTTAAACTGTTTCAGCCCTTTGTTTGTGTTTTCTGGTCTGCACGTCACTCACAGTCCAGTCTGCCAGCTTTCACCAATTCCCCAATACACCATAAATCCATGTAGACAGCTTTTTCCAACAAACACAAGTTAACTGTGTGCTTTATTTACCCAACACCAACAAGCAGGTCGACAAGGTTAGTGACAGACTGGTGAACATAGTGGAGCATGTAGCTAAAGACAGCGCTAAGAGCGAATATTTCTTTCCTTCTGTCATCTGGTGGATGGAAATGCAATTCTAAATAAATGCTAATGTTGCTCTGGATGTCTGAGTAAACAGATGTTTGATAACATTAGCCAAAAGTATGCCAGATGCAACTTAAAGATTTTCAGTTCTCTGAATAAATCAGTGTCTATATCAACTTGCAGTTGTTCACTAATTACACAATGCTACTTCTCAAGTTCTTCTCATCTCACTGTCATTTGAGATTTACAGATATTTATTGCTGCTAAAGTTAGTTTGTGACTGATAATGTAAAAGAATAACACTGTAAAAGTTCAGAGTAATGCAGTAGTAAAACTCAATATCAGCAGTCTTTCTAAAGGCTGCACAGTGCATAAAAAGTGAATATAATTTACAGTGCAGCAATACAGTAAAATATGAGTCTGCCTCAAAACACCAACTAATTGTTATGTTTCACATATACTTGCCAACACATAGGAGTTATGTGTTTATATGTCTTCATGGGTGTGTATGTGCATTTGTCTGTGAGTGTATGTGCGTGTTTTTTTGTATGACAGATGTGCTGAGATATTCCTCCTCCCAAGACACTTTGTAGGGCCCCACAGTTTTCCCCAACAGGTGCCCCTCCCCTCCAAACTCTTCACCCTGGCTTACCTCTCCTCTGTGCCCCACGTTGATGAAGGCACACATGGGCTGGAAGGCACCGGTGCCACAGGCAAGAAGGTGGGTGCGGTTGTAGGGCTGCAGGAGGCGAACAAAGTTGGCACACTCCGTCTGCAAAACACAGATACATATACATACATTAAAACCTTGTATCTTAAAGAAATATGTGAAAAGGTATGATATATTTTTTATGAAATGTTTCGTGATTTAAACAGAAAGTTCACTCAGAGAGTACTTTTGAAGTCCTTTGTGAATAAACTGCATTATGTTCTCAATTTGGGTACTGACCCTACAGATAAAGAACCGTGTATAACTTCCCATTTCACAGGTGCAGGATGTGAACATTCACTCTTGCACGCATGTTTTACACATGTATTATAGTGTACAAATGCACACACACACACCAGACAAGGCCTCATAAATAAATCAAATCACACAGTGCAACCATAACTGTCATCCAAATGCAGATAAGTTGACTTTCAGGGTAGTGAAGAAAACCAAAACGATTTCTTAACAAGGCTTATTAATCCCACATGTTTTTAATGAGAAAAGAGCTTTATTAGATGAAACGTGATAGCCTCAGTGTCCCATATAGGACTCGTATCTCCAATTTTTGGATTTCAGCCAAAGTGACATGTTGATATTGTAGAACAAGTTTCATCAAGTTCGGGTCAAGGGAACTTCAGAACATCAGAAATGCCTGGATGCCAAAATGAAAATGTGACGATGTGTGAGTTTTGAGTAACGATAATTCAGAGTTTAACTTTGAGCATTAAAAAAGAAGTAATAAAATACTACCATTTCATTAGGCATTTGTTAAAGCTGAATGGAAACAAAAAAGGAGTTCAAGTGGACATTGTTAAAAGGCCAGACACGCACACTGAAATACACATACTGTATGAGTGAGAACAAAAGAAGTGGTGACTGAGGAAATAAGTATCAAGACATTTCTGTACTACACAGAGGTCCAGAGGAAGCAGAGGGCATGAATACTTCCTTTTTCCTGTCTGTAGTAACAGCAGATGACAAAAAGGGTGTCAGCTGAGAAGGAAGGGATCGGCTGGGTGTCATTTACTCAAGTTAACAAGGTCAAACTCATATGTGCACAATGAGCGTCTGGTGTGTGACTGCACAATGTGTACAGTACTAATGTGTCCAAAATATCAAACACGATGATTTCATCATGATCCATACGTATCTGTGCGTGTTGTGTCGTGTGTGAATGTCTTTTCCTGATCACCACACATGAGCGCATTCACGTACAAATATTTTTGTGTTTTTACAAGTGCACGTGTTGCGTGTGTGAGTCTCATAAATGAGTCTAGTAAATCTGTCATTTTGCGTTTGTGTGTGGCCCAGGTCCCTCTCAAAGTCGCAGTGAGACGCTCAAATGTTGTTGATCATTTCCTCGAGTGCTTTGAGGCGCTGTAGACCTGATGTAAACCATGTCACTGCAGTACGAGACATAGTTTACATCATCGTATTGACCTTCCCCCGTGGCTCATGGCTCTGCGCAAACAAAACCAGACCAGTAAAAAACTAAACGGAAACACATTTGTATTAAGAATGTTTTCAATAAATCCAAATTTGCTGCTAATTATTCAGTCTACACAAAAATGGAGCATCTGGGTTTCGCATTTGCTGGTATATTTCTGTTGCTTTACTTGTGACAAACTAGTATAAAATTTATCTCCAGCATACTGGAATCATCTTCTGGAGTGAAAAAAAATTAAAGGCTGGACTTTACTTTATGTCTTTATTCATTACAGAGGATATAGGAGGTCTAGGAAATCTGAAAAAAGTGGACTGAGAATGCATAGAAATCTGTCTCTACAATGTTTCCGCTCTATTACTCAGGGAGTCGTCTTAGAGATCTGTGTGGCCGAGGAAGGCAAAGAGTGGAATGAAATGTTGATAGGAGGAAATATGTCTATGCGCTCCCACCCTGGGATTTGGGGTTTTACATGTCTGTGTGGTCTTACTGAGATTAAGTGGCAATAAAAGGAGTGGTGTTAAACACAAAATGAAGTGGTTTGATTACTAAACCTGGTTCCTCACGTTGGGAGATTTCAGGGAGTTGTCTTAACATCTCGCCAGAATTGAAAATGGAGATATTTTATCGCTGCGTAAATAGCCAAGGTCAGGGCTTTTTGTTGGAAACAAAAGCTCACAATGTTCATCTATTAACCTTTTGAATATCAAGGGGAGAATGGCTGACCACTAATACGCTTTCCCAGCAATGGCAAGCTGCTCATTCAGTTCAAACCTTAAAACTGCCCACACAAACCACAGTTTTGTTCCTTGGGGGTTAAAATTGGTATGCACAGCATTTTAAACATCCAATTATTACTACATTGGCTCTGGGACATATGTATCATTAACATAAACAAATAAGGACATTGCCAAGACCTCTGGCAGCCTATCCCGGCCTTTAAGATTTGAAATACTAAGACTGATTTCCCATGGAGTATGGTGATTTTGTAGCATATAACAGGAGGACACTGTGCTTCCAAACAAAGATTTCAAAGTTAAACAGCAAAATCACATCCCTCATGTCCAACAGCATTCAAGAAATTGTACTACTGGATGAAGAACCATATCCAGTCCAATGGATTAATTAAACGTTTATTTGATGCGACAACTTGGATAAAGAATCTATAGACTCTTCCAATGTGTTTTTCAGTCCATTGAAAGAGAAAAACTTGGGCTGAAGAAGAAGAGAACTAGAGGTAACTCCAGAGAGCGGGAATGGAGACAAATGTCTTTTTTGTCACAGAAAGAAATAGTTTATGGCTAAATGTGGTCTTTATTTTGAGAAATATGAGCAGTACAAGTACCACAGGCTGCAAATCACAGTCTGATTTGTTTACGGTACGTCTAACACAGCATCACAATTTGGCGGCGATACATTAATGTTTAAATATACATACAGTAGATGCATTCAAGAAATTTGTTCAAGGCCCAGGAAAATGTTTCTCATAATATTTCTTCTCCAAGTTTGCTTATAGTTCCATCCTCTTTGGCACATTGTGGAACGCACGTTGCTGATATTTTAGAGAATTTAAAGTTGTTGTTTCTTTAATAGTGCATTGATAAATTGCTGTGAGCCAGACCATGTTTACTAGCCAAAAAAAAGACATACAGGAAAAGATGCCATTATTATTGACGTGCCAGGTCAGAATTGGACTTTAATTCTGACAGATCAGCATGTCAAGGGTGTGCTATCAGCAAGCTTGTATTAGATCAATTCTAATTATCACTTTGTTTTGAGAGAACACTAAAGATGAATGGTAGAAGTTTGGGCCAACAATGACCAGCTGCTTTGTTAATTTTACTTTGTAGAAATTCACTTTCGTCATCCTAGACAGTTTATTAGCAATGTCAATGGAGACAGTGCTAGAGCTATCATTAAGCTAACAGTAGAGAAGGCTCCAGCAGCCGAACTTGTTCTACGATGACTGAGCCGGGGAGGGAGAGGCAAGTTTGGACACGGAGAACAATTTCCAGTGTAAACAGCCAATGTTCAGTGGAGAGAAATCAGATTCCGTAATACTAACAGGATATGAGGGCCAACATATTCATGTACACACACACAAATATGCACATGCACAAGACTACAGTGAATAGGACATCATAGACAAACACACACACAAACATCATAAAAGCAGTTCAAAGCCGGACGAACTGGCCTCTCTCAGTCTTTGGTCGCTCGGCAGCTGTTTGATCTTCAAGAAGAAACCAGCTTTCTCTGATTGATTTCCACACAGAACTGAAAACATTCAGTCATGGCAAGAAAGCCTCGCCAAAGTGCATGAGATGATTTTTCCAAAATATCTACCAAATATCTCCTCCCATCAAGTAACCAATCAAATATTAACTTTAGGATAGAAAACCACAGTCACCTACTTGACAGCCTGGCAGGCGTGACAGCTGTGACCAACATTTACCAACACTTTGGCAACAAAAGGAGTCCCAGACGGGCAGAGACAGACCGCACTGTGTCTCTGTGTCTCCAGCCTCTGCGTCATCTTTTTCTCATTAATATTATACGAAAAACATTAGGGACCCATAAAGAGGAGCTGCTGTATCCTCCCAAATCTGGAGTCCACATGTTTTACTGTTTAGCTCTGTACAGTCTAAAAAGTAAAGTTTACTTTCAAATTAACAGATTAACAGCCTTTTAGCTTGAAACAAAACATTTACTAATGCGCAAGTTAATATAGAGAATTATATTGTATACAGAGTACTTTAGTTCCAAATAATTGGAGGAATTATATTTAGGTACCATTCTTAAATGGAAAGAGGAAGTTTTCAAATTGTAGTGCTACTGTGTTGTTTACTGATGTTGGAGAGATGTACTGATTTCTAGTGTGACTTATAGACAGTTTAGCCACATTATATTTTCACTCCTGTATTCTTTCCATAAATTCCATCCATCCATTTTCCATAAGCGCTTATCCTTATCAAGGCCGCAGGGGGCTCCCAGCTGACATTGGACAAGAGGTGGATACACCCTAGGCAAGTTGCCACTTCATCTTAGGGCTGACACATAGAGACAAACAACCATCCAAGCTCACATTAACTCCTACGGGCAATTTAGAGTCACCAATTAACCTGCATGTCTTTGGACTGTGGGAGGAAGCACTCAGAGAGAAGCCACACAGACACAGGGAGAACATGCAAACTCTACAAACAGAAAGGCTCCAACCGACTGGATGGTTTGAACCAGGAACCTCCACTTTCATAAATTGGGGGTTTAAATTACATCTAAATCACTTTATTCTCAGTTTATTCACCTGTGGTATTAATCCAAATACCAAAGAAGTAGTTTGTCAGTGCTTTGTTTCAAATGACTAAATCTACCTTGTTAAGAATAGGGATACATCACCTTCATGGTTAAAAGAACCCAACAACAGAGGACACAAACCGCAACCTTCTTAAGACTCTGAGCTTAGCATAAGCTCAGATCATTTTTCTAGACAGGACAGTCTATTACTTCCTTACACTTAGACAGAAAATGCCAAGATTCAAAGTGGAACAGATCACAGCTCCGATAAAGCCATTAGAGACGCCAGATTACAGAAAGAACAAAGCAGAGAACTGTGCCCACAAATCAATTTTTTGGAGTTCACAGAGATGTAAAAAACAATGTCTTCACTTGTTTTCTCAAAGTAAAATTAGGCAAACATTAAAATGCCTAACTTGCCTGCTCTTTCAAAAAGTTTGTGCTCAACATGCGCAGCATTATAATGTATAAATGTATGTACAGTAATGCACCATTTTAGCATACTAGAGATGGAAGAAGTGACTAGCTGATCAGATAATCACTCTAACTGTGAGCAGAAGATGCAGATAGATGTGTTAACAGCCAGAACAAGACACTGCATGCTTGGCAGAAGTCACAGAGTTCCTCCCCTCAGCCTGTTATTTATTTGTCGAGCTGTAATTAATGATGTTGAAGGTCATGAGGTTGTGACTCTGGGAGGAAACGCTATCAGTAAAAACATGTTTAAGGTGGTATAGACACTTGTCAGAAGAAAGCTGTCTAGGCAGAGGCTTTCATTGTAGAGATAAAAAAGACATCCCCCTGCTTTTGTTATTTTTCACACATTTAATGTCAAGGCATGTTTGAGGACAGCCATGCAGCAACAGTATAAAGTATAAATTTTATCGTCTTTCCATAATTTGCCCAGAACCCTCCGTCACTTTCTCTTTTTGTCCCACATGTATGTTATTCTCTCTATCACCAAACACACATGCGTGCTCGCACACACGCACAAGTCAAAAAACAATGTGAAGACCTCTCACCTTTCAACCTCTACCACTCTTTGTCAAACTCAGTTATGTTTAACAGGCGCAGACAGCAAACATATGAGCGAGAACGTGTGTGTGCGTGTGTGTCTTTTGCTTTGTAGATGGGATGCAGCAGTAATCCATCTAGTTTGACACCAAAAAACTGAGAAACGTCGAGAAACGTGAAGGAATGTGGAAATATTTCTGTGTAGTTTAACATGAGCAGACAAACATCTCTATCTCTTACTCACAGAATTTCACACATAGACACACACATACACACACACACACACACACACACACACACACTCTTTATGACTCCTTTGGCACAAGTAAGGTAGACTTACACACATCCTGTTTTAAGACCTATCTAATAATGCATTAGGAGTCCTCCTCTCCACTGTGGACAGTAGCACACACACACACACACACACGTAGCGACGTGTGAGCCGTGTGAGCAGCACGCAGAGGAAACACCTAATAAAACTGATATAAGACACCCAAGACACACCTGCCACTTCAAACACAGAAACATACATGTACACACACACACACACACACACACATGCACACATGCACACACACACACACACACACACACACACACACACACACACACACGCACACACCTTCTAAACAGTTCCAGATGGCTGTCCGGCTGTTAGACCTCTTGCAATGAGCACAAGAAGGCACAAAATTCATAGTAGTTTTATGACTCTTGCAGCAGTGTGATCCTTTTGAGTGTGTGTGTTTGTAAATCAGTAATTAGTGTGAGTGTATGCTGAGCACCACGTAAACCACTGGGAGCTTCTTCTCCAACTGGGATCAAACTTAACGATGTCTCAGTACTTCAAGGAAAAGAAACTTCATTACTGAATCTCTTCTAGCACTGAACACAAAGTGCAGCTGAGGCTGATGGATGTCAGCAGTTTTGCAGGTATTTGGTGATGAACTGAGTAAAACTTTGACCTGATGATGGCGCTCAAAGAAAAGTTCAGGGATCACAAAACTAATTACAAGTCCTGAGGGGAACATGAATGTCAAATAACATGACAATCAGTCCAACAGTTGTTGAGACATTTGACGCAAAACCACAAATGTGAACCTGCTGGGGGCAAATTCAAGTCAATGGGTTTCATCTGGTGGGGACAATGAATGTCTGCACAAAATTTTATGGCAATCCATCCAGAAATTGTTTGGGTATTTCAGTTTGGAGCAAAGTGGTGGACTGACCAACAGACTGCCACTGCCATTCCATGACAGCCTCATGGCTAAAGACTCACTCCTGTAGACGTTTGCATTAACTGCTTCACTTTATCAGGCCTCTTTTTGTGTTCTTCTCTTTGCTCCATCCACATCTGTCTCTTTCCTTTTCAGTGCTGTGAAGTTGGCTTTCTAACCTCCTTCAGGCATACAAACTGAATCAGTTTGTGAGAAGGTAAACAACTTACAGTGTTGACACATTCCTGAGTGCTGGTTCTGTTCATTATAGTAGTATTTTCTGAAGCTGAAAATGTATTCTGAAATGGTTTGTTTCTTGACATTTTTGATGTGGTTTCTTCAGAAATTCCCTTACCACTTATCTGTTGTTGTAAACATGGTCATAATTAGATCAACACTGTCTTCCGTTGTGTTTCTCTCTCTCTCTCTCCTCCTGTATTTACATTTGCCTCCTTGTCGCCTTCTATTTTTCCATTATTAATTCCATCTCCTCCTTCCTCCCACTGTATTTTGAGCGCCCATTAAGAGATGCAGTCCTGCCTCCCTTTCCTCCTTCACAGAACCAATAAAAGTCTTCATTTACAGCTATAATCTTCTAAAAGCCTTCTCTTTCTCTGCACCTCTCTGTCTTTGCCCTTTCTCTTCAGTAAAGAAAGATTATTTATGCCAACTTTAAAAGTAGTTTTTAAAGTATTAAATCATCTTGATAGATATTAAAGTAATTTATGGTCTATAGTTTATAGTTTACTGTAGCTTTTTGATGATATGAGGAAGCAGAGACTAGAGTACCAGTTGCTGCAGGGTAGGAAACTGAAGTGTAAACTGTGTAAGTCATTTACAGTATACTTACTTTGTTATACTGCTAGAGGCACATTCTTCACTTCCCAGCACAACATGTGCCACTTGGGGACTGCTGTTAAAAAAAATAGGGCCTTGTAGTGCCACGAGTGCATAAATATTTTGTACCGTTCTCCAGCATCTTTCAATGAATTAGAACTGGAAAAAGTCAAGCAGGGAGTGGAAGATAGAGGAAAACCACAGAGAGAGGAGCAGCGTAGAGACTGACACGGCTATAGGATTTAGCTGGTGAGCAGCCAAAAGTCTCTGAAAGCCCATACACCAACATGACAAGCCAGGATTTGGAGGACACAAGTGCCATGCTGAGAGCTGCTTCTCTGCTCTTAACAGGAGCCATTTTTGGCAACAAAAAAAAGTTTGGAGCTGCTCAACAGCATAGGTCAAAGCAGTCACCATATTTATGGAAAAAGCAGGGTCTATTGGGTTCATTTTTGACCACGTTGTACTGACAGAGTAACTGGAAACAGGATTGAGTATTAAACTGCAGGGCTCAGCTGGTAGAATGAAAAGCTTACAAAAAAAGACAGGCGGTGAAGCCAGGCAAACAAATTAAAAAATCAGCAAACAGACAGGACATTGGCAACAGAGCTGGTAACAAAACAGGTATTCAGGAAACAGGTTTTGAAGGCTAAAGCAGCAAAGCAACAGAGAAAATCATCCAAAGACAGGCTGGCTAAAAAGTGGCCTATACTGTACATGCTGCTTAAGCTGGGGATCTCTAGAGAATGGAAACTCGAGGACAACTAGAGGGCAGGTGAAGCAGGACAGGATATGGAAACTCCCAGAACAGACAGACTGGGAATGGAAAGAGAAAAGGTGTCTCTGTGTGTGTTCAGACTGAATATTAAGCAAACTTTACGAACAGAGTAAAAACATAGTCAATAGAAAGGCATATGTGGATGTGTGAGTTGAGTATAGAACAGATTTGAGAGAGTTTCAAATGTTTCGACTTGCTATGAAGAAGTGAAAAAGAATTTTCCATAAGATGAACTAACACGATCTAACAATGACACATTCAGGATTTTAATAAAAGGTGTTAAAAAAAGCTGGAGTTAGCTGGCAGTCTTACCTGTGGTTCCTTCCCAGTTTGAATGCATTCCTCTCTTGTGCCGGGTAACGGGGGCCAGTAGATCTACGAAGAAAGAGAAAAAGAGAAAGAAGAAAACAAATGAGATGATTAATGACCTCATAACTGTGAAGAAATGCCAACAACTACCTTTTCAGCCATATTACAAAATGCAATCGGTTCTATGTACCCACACAGGCTTTGTGTGACTCTGTTAATGCAATCAAAACATGATAATCAGCCTCTGTGTCGTTAAATTTGAATTATTTTTCCTGCAATTACAGGCTAATTGAGCAGTGCAGATCCTCTACATGTGATGAAACAATTAAGGACAAAGAGCCAAAGTTAACTTTTGACTTGGAAAGCTGAAACCTTGATTGAGACATGACAGACACATTTATCATTCCACTTTTATATTTTAAAACGTTCAGTTGACCCAAATTACGAATAAACATATTGGCCATAATGGCCAATGTCTAATGTCTCTGCCATTCTGGATAACTTGTTGTCTTGACCAGTTTTCATTGGAACTCATTCTGAATAATAAAAAGTTCCTATGAAAGATGTTCTGTGAGTAATCCGGAGTGGTGGGACATTAAGTTTTTTGGAAATCGATGTTGCTGTGGACACCAGAAACAAGATTTCTTTCACTTTCATAATGTTGGTGTGAAGTTGGATATCTCAGAGACAGATATGTATCTCACAATTTTGGCAGATTGAGGTTGACGTCTAAAACAAACTTTAAATATGTGAAATAAATGAAGTTTTTGTTATTTTTACACAGAAGAATAGGCTACATGATTTTGCTGCTCAGATATGTGATTATCCTTTCTTCCATACCACTTAACAATCTAAATTACACCACCATGCAATTTATATTAATTTCACCCACATTGATTAACCATATGTTCCAAGAAAAGTCATTTACAGTAAAAAAAAATAAATAAATAATAAAAAAAAATCTTTATGTCTGGAATCAACACCTTTACATTTACTGTAGCCAAGTACATTTAGTCCATAGTAAACAAAGAAAGTTCCTTTCAGTATAAATTTTCTGTTTAGTCTGAAGAAATTAAATTAGACTTTTTGCTTTAAACAAACGGGAAAGTTGTGTTCGGCTAAACCCTCAGAGTATCCTAACAAGACCATCTGGTGCTTAAAAAAAGAAAAATGTAAATAAATAAATAAAAATCTCTTCAATTTTCAGCTCAAGTTCTCACAGTATAAATCCATGAATGCCTGATTAGGAAAGTCCCAAAGTCTTCCTCTCATTCTGGCAATTCATTGAGGAGAAGAGCTGAATCTCTAATAGGCATGAAATAAAATTTGTAGCTGAAACAATGGGATTTGTTTTCACACTGCTTTCAGCAAATGACAAATGAAATGATATTGCTACTGAAGAGGAAAGCCTGGCTCAGTATTCGGTTAATGACGTATGTAATACTGTAGTTTTCATGCAGTAGTCCGGAGGGTTTCTCTGAGACAATAAGTCTTTGTCTGCTCCAGTAGGACTCTGGCTTTGTTTTGGCTAACGGGGAGAATAGAGACCAGAGAAGAAAACAAATGTCTCTGACTTGCATTACTATGCCTGATTATGTTCGGTTTATATGGTGAGCATGTGTGTGTGTGTGTGTGTCAAGGGGCGACGGCTATTTAGTGGGTATGAATGGGAAGTGATAAAGTGATATAAACACAGAGATGATGTAAATTGAGTTTAAAGAATGAGTAAATGTTTCTGCCTTTTTGGCTCGAAACTGAACCACGTTCTGCTGTTTCACATCTTAAATCTCATATCAGCAGTACAAGTTTAGGACAGATTTTATCTCCACTGTCATAAATCCCAATTCATCACAGCTTGAATTTCTCTGACAAGTCCTGTTTGGATGAAGGATGTGATATTGAAGAGCCTGGAAATACTTAACCTTTCTAATATACTAAAATATGGTGTATTGTGTAGTAGTATAAGCAGTCTAAGTTTGCAAAGAAGAGTGCAAAAAATGTATATCTTCATGGTTAGCAAAATGTATTTCATATCAACTCTGTTTTGTTATGTAGGATTCAAACTTCTGTATGTTCTCAAAGAGTTTTTAATATATGTTGAGGTTTTCCCATAATTTGTTAATGTCCGTTTTCTATGTATTTTCTTACTTACACTATATGTTATTTATTACCACTTTTAATCCTTCAAACAGAATAATAGGTCTATTTTTAAATCATCTTTGTAATTTATGTTTTCTTTTGGCATAGTCACCCAACAACACATGCTCCCTTTAATTTATGTTATTTTTAAAAAACATCATTTTGGAAAAAACAAACTTGGAAGAGCCACAAAATTGACCAGGTTTCTCAGCATATTATGGACACCATTACACATTTGATACATAACTCCACCTTCACACCATCTGATTCGGGCCTACTTTTGTCTAAAAGCTGGCTTGTATTTGTGGGAATCCATTAGAAATGATCACTTGTTTCATGCCTGACTAAAATGCATAATAAATGGTCTAGATCTCTGGACCGGTTTCTTTGGCACGATGCTGGACTGATGTAAATGTTTGTCCCTGTCTAAAGGTCTAGCTCGCACACACAGTCTGTGCTAAAGCAGCTTGATAGCATGTCTGGCTGATACTGATATACTGTGAAATCAGGCCTTGCCTAAAACCTGGCTGGCAGTGTTTTGAGTCAGTGTGCTGCAATACTCCACCCACAGTCCAGGAGTCTCATTACGCACGTTTTAGGAAGTATGGTCGACCTCCAACAGCCATCAGTGTTCCGCCCTCTGTTTAACTGTTTCTTGACACTTCATCAGTGTCATTCTGCTTCTTCAAAGTGCTCTTTAATTTCTAATCCATCCTCAGACATAATTCACGTTTCTTATGTCTTTGATCTTTGAACTTGGAACAGTGTTTATTTTAACTGTGAAAAAATCTATTCAGAGCTGGAAACAAGTGTGACAAGCAGGATGGTCCTGTCCTTTAAGTTTGAAGCTGAAATTGATCATATCTTTTAAATCTAACGTTTGAAACTAAACAGGAACCTTCAGCAGCGTCAGTACAGTAGCTACAGACACAATACTTTAGAAGTCAGCCAAGATCGTGGAAAGACATCGTTAAACAACGTCTTTGTTCATGAGCCAGCTGCCAAACAACCAGCAATAAATACAAAACCCTGCAGTACACTTGACACAAATAAATTAGTTGTTTTTTACAATCTATGCGTAGAATACGTAAAATATATTTCTAATTCCCTGTAAACATTGTACTTTTGTTCATATTATTCATGAGCATTCTACTATAACTCCACTACTTAAAAGCGGTAAAATATCTGTGACACAAGTTACGATATGAAGCAAACTTTACGCTGCATGCTAATGTAATCAAGTGAGTTTTTTTCTATTTTGGTCAACAAAGATAAAATTCCTGCAAATAATCATCTGTCTTTTTGTCAGTTCAATGTTGCTGAGCCAAAGCCAAAATTTGACAGAATCATGGGGAGCTATGAGTTTATTTTTGACTGAATCGCGACACAAGTCAAGAATTGTCTGATTTACTGGTCTAAAACATTGTAAGAACCTTTGAACTCTTAAATCTTAAAACTAACTCAGAAAAAATGTAGTCCCTGAGGAAAAGGTTTAGATTTCAACACAACCTCTGCTTTTATCAACACGACACTTTATACGTTGTATTCTTTTGAGGCCAAAGAGATTAGTCTAGAATTAAGTGAACTGGGCTAGAAGCCATTTCCAAAATCACCAAGGGAGCACAGCAACACAACGTGCACTGCAGATAACAAACACTGAGTAAAATACACCCGTTGTCTGAACATGTTGAAGCATATGACAAAGCCACATTTCCAGGCCAAAAAAAACAATAAGAACCTAAATACCAATCATTCCTGTTTATGTTTTAGCCAGGATGAAGTGGAATATTTACTCTATCATATGAAACATTTATATGACCTAAATGCATATTTGTTTTAGTTTTTCCTTGGTAATTATCATTAAACGAACTGTTCCACTTTCCAGATTTGATTCAGAATTCTGGATCCAGTTTGGGCAGAAACATGCTGGGTACACTGATTCACTGCCATCTGGCTGGTTTTCAACCAAAGCCTTGCGTTTTTCACCTTACTCCTATTTCAAATTTTACTACACTGTAGGTAAGAGCTTTAGTGGGAAGGGTGGCAAGTTTATATGCCAAAGAAATGTTGTAAACTCTGATGGGCAGAGTTTGAACTGGAAAACTAAGCTTGCGTGTTTGATTTCACAGTGGTTTACATCTTCATTGTACTTCGTTCAAAGCATCAACCCAATCTTTAAATTTAAACCAACCCTCCATTTAAAGGAAAAGTTTAACATTTTGGCATTTGAAGGTATTCATTTACTTTCCAGAAGAGATTTGAGAGTATCGATAAACCAAATCTCTGAAGAAGTAGAACATGGTTAGCCGAGCTTAACAAGAAGAACTGAAGAGTTTAATCCATGCCAAAATAAAAATATAAAATATCATTTGTGTTTTTCAGGGTGGTTTTGTGGTGTTGGAGGGCGTATGAGAGAGCCAGGCTAGCTGTTTGCTCCTGCTTTCAGTAATTGTGCTAAGGTAGGCTAATTGCTCCTGGCCCATGAGTTTTTTAAAATCACTAATTGATTCAACAATGTTTTCTTGGAGTGATAATTTCTCTTGTGAAGGCAAGCGCTTTCATTTTCTCCTTCTGTGCGCACTGGTTTATGGAGTATTTGGCAGATGTGTGTCATCTTGTAAACCTTTCTTTAATTAAACTGGCATCTCTGATAGACTTCACAACGGCTGGCTCTGATAGAAGCATGGGGCAAATAGCTTGCAGCTCACTTGAATATCAGCAAGCTTCACGTGTGATTGTCAGCCAAGACAGAGAACAGCGAGAGGAGGCTGTGAGGGGGATGAAGAAGAATTAAAGGGAAGATAAGGTGGGCGACATCTGGCTCTCTGTGTACGTAAATTCCCTGTTCAACCATTCACTTTGTGTCCTTGCGGTCTCTTTGACCACGGCATGAACACATGCACACACACGCACACACCGCTGCACTTAACTAAAATGCTGAAGCACATCAAGGTTTTCTGTTTTAAAGTTATTTTTGTTCTGCTGACTGGAAACCAGTTTAATGGAACACAGATTCTACTGGGCACCCTACTGAAAGGTGCAAAAAAAAAAAGCATAAATGTGCTTTTTTCCCAGAACTATCCGTCTACAGATACACATGGAGATGAAATGAAATCCTGTTTTAATTTAAATCTGCTCATTTCCCTGGTGTCAAAGTGTTCCAAAAAAAGCTCATAAAATATAACTCAAATAACCCTCTAATTCCAAAAATCACAGAAAAAAACGTATATCTGTATCTTCTGCTCCACCGAATAAATTACAATAATATGAATTCCATTCAGATATGAGATACATTTTTCCACAATATTTAACACACTGTGTCTGGTCTTCTTGACCTAAACAAGATGTTCATTACACTGATGAAGCACTGCATCACAGTGACATAAACCCTGCCGTTCTTCCCAAAATTAATAAACTTTATTTAAACAGTGATGTTTCAAAATCAAAAATCCAATATTTATGAATGAAAGAAAACAAAGCTTTGAATCTGATATGATGATAATTACATGAGAGCGTTATATCTCTCTCTGTTAGTCAGACTCTCAGTGTTTGCTGACAGAGAAAATCTGCAGCACAGTTAACATATCTGACTTCTAGGTCGTAATTCATCTGTCATGTCTCTCTGATGAGCCAACGAAACTGTAACTCTCACAGCACAACCGTTTGACAAGCCTTAATGACAAATTAATGTACAGATGGTGCAGATGGAAAAACAGCGCTTGATTTACGACAAGCTGCACTTTTACTGGTGTTCCTGCTCTGCAGTGGGCATGAGATTGTAGAAATGTTTTGGCAGAGGAAGCATGTGAATGTTTAGGTGGAAGTAACAAGAGCATGAGGTGCAAACAAACCAAAAAAACACACAGTTGAAATTTACCCCAGAAAACAGGTGTTTTTTCTGAAAACTGACCTTTCTTTAAGCTTCATTTCATATTTTCATCACTGTTTTCTGTTACCAAAAGATGATGCAACAGCATTCATATAAAATAAAAAGGCTGTTCAGGTTTGAGTCACCACGTTTATAGTTGATTTATGACACAAAGTGCTCTAACAGATGTTCTCCAAAGGGGGAATTCTGGAACAACACAAAATCCTACGCCTATCTCTTCAAGTCATATATCACCTTCAATAGATTGAAACCCCTTGCAGAGTCACTGCAACCTAAATCAAAATGGAATGATGGATGTAGGCTGTACAGTTAACTGACCTTTCACAAAACATATCCATCAACAGAGCGGAGCAGAATACATAGCAGTTCTTCAATAACTCAACTTTACCTGGTATTGTTTAATGTCTCCAAAAAGAGCAAAACAAAACAAACAAAAAAAACCTCACCTCTTTGGACTCGCTGCTGGCAGGTCCCAGCAGGAGAGAATACAAGACATCTTTCCCTCCCAGGAAGAGGCGGTCACGGTACTCATCGAGGAAGACAGCCGTAAGAGAGAGCTGGCCATGATGACCGCTGAAGATGGACGACCTGTTGGTGGACAGCAGGTCTGCAGAAAGAGGAGAGAAAGGAGTATGAAATCAGGGTGGAGTGGAGATGAAGCAAGGAACCAAAGGGATAAAATAGTTTTATGTCTGCAGTATTTTTTACAGAACTTTCCCTTTAAGCAACAAAGCCTAAAATCTGAGCAGGAGAAAACACAAATCACATCAAAAAAGAAGAAAAAAAGAAACAGATGAAAGAGACAAAACAATGAATATCATTAAAAGCCATATCATTATGGAGAATTACCCTGAAATGCCTGAGTTTGTATTAACAAAGAGGTTTATGATCAAAGCTTTCAGCAGTTTACAGTTTCTTAGAAGTTCAGGGAGGTTTGTGAGAACATTTTTGTTTCATGTACGAAGAGCTGAGAGTTCTCCACAAACCAACTAATGATGTTTTCAGATTATAACTGGCCAGGTGAAACTTAAACCCTTTTCATGGAATATTCAATATAATTTCTGGCTTCATCTATCTGTTAAACATCTGGAAGGGGCTTTTTTTTGCTTGCTGTGCTGAAAAACAGGCAAGCTGAACATACACCTTTTGTACCCTTTTACACTTTATTTGTCTTTAGCCTCCATCCCTGCACTCACAGCATGTAGCATCCTTCTATTGTGCGTGCTGGATCAATGAGCATGTACACTGAGTGTCCTACTTTTCCTCTGAATATTTCCTGAATGAGATGTCAGCTGCTTTATTTCCCTTAATATGGTTTGATTTTTTATTAAATAAAGTGTGGTATGTTTGCAAAAAGAATTCATAGTCTTTTTATCTACTTAATTGGTACTGACATTCTGTGGTAACACCGGGATTACAGCTGATGTTGTAACTTCACTGCCACATGGCAGAGAAACTTGAATACCAGTGCAACATAGGCTGCATCACACTTTTGAGATTAATAGGTCCCTAATGATCTTTATACTCATGATAGGATTTTCCAGTACTGCAAAAATCCCATGTCTCCTGTGGGAATCCCCATGTAACATCACCTTTTGTTCCACTATATTCGTCTCCAAACCCGCTCCTGTTGCTGCTGTCGACACATCATGTCTGCACATTAAAGGATGTTCCTTGAAAAGGCCAACAGTACCGACCAGAACAGGAAATGTCAAGACTGTGATAGACTGCAGCAAAAACAGTAATTCATGCTACTCAAATCAATACGTCTGATCGCAGTAACTACTGTATTTGAATCCAGTGACGCTAAACAAGATGAAAACCACTGCTGTTAAGTTTCCGAAGTGCATGACTTTATGCAGACACACACCCACGCAATACACACTCCCATACAAATAAACATGTATCAGTGGGAGGTCAGGGGTTTGTCTGTACACACAGCCTGCACCTGGCTCTCCTCCCTGATCTGGCAGCAGCTTCAAAGTCAAAAGGTTGATGCAACGACTCTGCAGGAGTGATAGAGACCGGGTTGAACTCAAGTTCAGATAGATGCAACTGTTAAAGATGTGTCTTACACAGACACACACACACACACACACACACACACACACACACACATATATTCATCAGTATAGAAACAACAACAAACTTGCTGCTTCTCAGCCTCTTAGCTTCCCACAGGTTCAAAATCTTCCACTTTTTCACATAAACACCTCTTACATCTGCTTCACCTACCTTTCCTTTTTTTGTCCTGACTCCTCTCTCTCTCTCTCTCTCTCTCTCTCTCTCTCTTTCTCTCTCTCTCTCTCTCCCTCTCTAAGGTAACAACACAGTGAAGGAAATATGTGTGTGAGAAGACGTCTCCGGTATGCCAAACTCTCGGTGGAGGAGTCTCTCTCGCCTGAATCGGCTTTCCGTCTACCTCTCATCACTCGTCTGTCACACTCATTATTCCTCACTCTCTCTTTTTCACCCGGTCACACACACACACTAACCTGCACACATACAAACACACACGGTGAGAAAGTGGGCTCAGTCACTCACCACTCAGCAAGGGTATTAACTGAATGAAGCACAGGGGCCCCATGTACCAGTGACACCTTGTCCATCACTGGGCACACACACACACACACACATGCATACTGTTTTTATTGGAAAACTCAATTTTTCAAACTCCACACACATCTGCATACAGTAGGTCTCCATGTAAGAATTATCTTCTTTATCGATGTCCAATCCAAACACCAGAGAGACTTTAATGTGATGCAAAACAGATTTGAAAAGCTGAAAGCGACATTTTTACTCGATAAATTATTTCAGTGATTAATCAATAATTAATTTTCTCTCCATTGATTCCAATTTCTGTGGCTCATTATTTCAGCATTACTCAGGCACATACACACATACACATGAATAGATGTAATTCTTTACTCTTTGTTCAGCCTTGCTTTGGCTGCAGGGACACTCACACTGCCACACCCTAGATTACCCTCATTACCAGTGCAGAAGAAACTTTTACAGTGAGGGCAGAACACTTTCAACAGTTTAACACTTTATCATGTTTTCTCTGTATACTTCCTGATACGGTCTTTGCAGCAGCCAAATCAAAACCAGCATTAAATTGGCAACTCTGCTGAAACACTCTCCTCCAGTGAGGCCAACCAACATCGAAGCCTGTTAAATGTTGTTTCACCGAAGACAGTGATGAGGAGAATAGTTTAATAAGGGCTGGATGTAAAACGGTAAAAGCTGCTGGCAAGAGAATAACGAGGAGACACACACATGAGAAGACATCGGGGATATACTGTTGGGAGAGAGGGAGTTTGAAGAAGTCAGAGAAAGAAAGATAAAGTTGGAGATGGAAGAGAGGAGGACGGCTGAGGGGGTTGTGGCTTTTAGCAGCTGGTAAAAGTCAAAAAATAATGAGTAGGGAAAGAGACAGGCAGAGAAAGCCACAAGACAGACAGAGAGTGTGGTGATGTATGATGGATTTACTGGGAATGACAGAGTAAGCAGAAAAAATATGACAAGGAGACAGAAGAAGATAAGCTTTAGAACTGTTTTACATTAGGTACTGGAGATCTGTGCATCATATGATATGCATTTCCAATCCAAATGTTTTATTTTCTCAGTGTTTGAATTGATTCTTTATTGCAACTTCTGTTCAGCACCTCAAACAAATCAAACTTTAACATGCATACACTAAAACATATATATTTGAGCTGCAGGGAGGAATCTGTGTTATCATGACAGTTTATCAGCAGAACATGCACACAGGTCTACACATCGTCAGCTGATGACCGCCTGTCTCCACAAGTTCAACTTTTTCCACGTAGCTCTGAGCCCTGAGATGACCTCCGGCTGGAGATCAAGTGATGACTGATGACTGATAAAGAATGACATGTGGTGTGTGCTGAGAACAGATACTGTAGGTATTAGGGTGGGATTTAATGTTCATGGCACACCTCTTTGTTTTGACAGGAAGAGATTGCAGAGGATGGATACTGTCAGGTTACGCTGGCATGTTATCAAATTTTATATAATCAAATATGAGGATGCACAACGATTATCTGGCCCCTGTGTCAGCTATATATTTATTTATTTAAATTATTTCCAGAGTAAGATTTTTTTAAAAGGAAATGTCGAATCAGGTCCTTTTGAACTGTGGCGTGTCTGATGGTGTCAAGATGCAAACAGCACTGAGGAAAAATTTCATGGTAATGCATCCAAGAAGAGACATTTAGAAGACACTTAGAAGAAAACTCACCAAAGTCAGCAGGTTTCATCCTCTGGGGACTATACATATATGTGCCAAGTTTCATTGCAATTGATCAAATATACTGACCGACCGATAGACCAACACAGCCAACTCGGTAGCATGGCTAAACAGGTCCAGGTCCTCCACATGTACAGTCAGTGTTGGTGTTCATTCTTGCCCTCGAGTCAGACCAGAGGGGTGTTTTTGATTCTGTTTTAAAAGAAGAAACTTTGGCACTCAAAAAGGAACAAGGATGTGGCAGACTACAATTTAAAATATAGTTCTGAGTCTCTAGACAATGACTGGCTGCTTAACACACAGAATTACATTATCACAACTCTGTCAGTATTTGTTTGGCAACTCTCATTTTGATAGATTGTTTGATGCTTGATCTATGCTGTGGGCTTCAACTTTGATCCAACTTTGATCGAGTAATTATCTAAGTCTCTCTGTAAAGCTCAACATTTTTTGTCTTTTATTTAGTTTCCAACTTTATGCTGTATACATACTCGGGCCTGGAAGCAGATTCCTGTTTGATGTCTCTTTCTCTTCTTTCTTTCTACCTTTATAACTCGTAAATCACACACAAATCTAACTCAAATGACAACAAGAATGTAAGCACATAAATACCACAGCCACACACACTCTCTCACACACACACACACAGGGGGAAAGGTGAGCTAACAGCTTCCATCTGCAGCTTGTTATCACTCCAGCAGCTCATCGGCTCACTGTGGAAACCACACCACTGTCTCACCTCTCACCAACCTCTCTCCTGTTCTCTATCCATCTTCACATCTCTTCCATCCATCCGTTTAACCTCTCTCCACTCTCCATCATCCTCTTTCTCCTCTGTCTATCCATCTTTAACTCCTTCTGTGGTGCTGTTTTTCCTTTCTCGAAGCCACTTCTAAATATGTCTTCAATTTCATCTCTTATGCCTGTCCATCTGTCTTCCTGTCTCTTTCCCCTTTCTCGCTCGATCTTTCTCTCTTGTCTCTCATTTTATCCATCTTGTGTCTCAAGACCCTATACATCTACAGACTTCCTCACAGCATCCATAGGGAAAACCTCTACATCTGTCTCCAATGTGTCCTGTTTCCCTGGGGGCAGCCAGCCGACGCTGCATTGACAAACAGCAGCCGTGCCAAACCAAAGCGACACGCGAGAGAGCATCTGGTTTCGCTGCACGTGTCAAACCTCAGCTATCGCATCACGCAGCCTCAGCCACATCAAAGATATGTATGCTATAATCTACTGTGAGATTTGTTTACATTGTCAATGGTCCGCTTAGTCAAGATTCCCTGGTGTCAGTCAAATCTGAGACATTCAGACTCTGCAATCAATAGCTGTTAAAAGGCCGTTTACGTATTGCATATTTCTGTTTGATCTAGGTTTGATTTTTGTTTCATCACCCAAGGACCCATGAAACATAATCAAACTTCTGATTAAAGATGAAAAAGATGAAGCAGAGGGCAGCATTTTTGCATTTGGTGATAAAATATACACCACAGTGGTTAAAAATAAGATTTGCACTGACAGGTCTGGAAATGAGTGAAAGTGGGTTCAAGAGAAGAAAAGGATTTACAAAGAATGAGGCGGAGAATTGAAAAAGTTTGCCTCCAAATCTCATGCTGACATCTCTAATGTACAAATTGGGCAAAGGCAGAGTGTAAGCTATGTTAAGCTGCCGACACACACATATATGTGCGTGCACACACACACACACACACACACAATAGTATCAGTGTTACTGTTGGCTCAGTGGGAGAGGGGGACACATCTGAAGCCTATTAGACCCCCTGTGCTATGAAATGCATGCCAGAAACAACACACACACACACACACACACACACATCATCGTTAATTTATGAGCCCCTGGTTCAGTCACACCTATTCCCATCTCAGCTGACAAAACTCACTGTCTCCGTCTCTAAATATTTCTCCTTGACATTTTGTTTTCATGAGCTCCGACACACAAACACACACACTCACGCACAAATAAAGACCCATTAGACTCATTACACCTCTGACAGGCTTGCCAGGGTATCATTAGATCTCGGCTGTATATTGTTGCAGTGTGCCAAGTATTTCTGGAATCTGCCGCATGCACAAAAAGTCATCTCACAGTGGGTCTCCTCCTCTCACCATTCCCACCCCTCCTCCTCTCACAGGTCTCTTATTCCCTCTCATCCTCTTCATTTGCCTCCTTGTGTGGTTCTATGGGAGATTTCTATTATGGTTTGACAAATTACCTACAGCATTTTTTTCTTTATGACCTAAATTGACTCGTTTTTTAAAATGTTTCTTACATACTGTAAAAGAAGAAAATTAAAAGAAAAAACGTTGTATGTAGTTGCATTCAATCTTATCAAGGTTAATGTGACAATTTGTCCTTATCTAGGATTGATGTCATATCATTCATATCAGAGTAGTAGCAATGTTTTTCTGGATACCAGCAGTACTGCAATGTCAGTTGGTCTTCCAGTTGCTCATCAACTTGGTCTACAAAATTTCAACACTGTTAGATGGATTGCCATAAAATTAGTTACAGATATTTATGCAGCACAAGGTATGAATTTTAATGATTATGATGTTCACTTGACTTTTTCCTCTAGTGCCTCCAGCATATCCCAATTATCACATATTCAGAGAAATATCCCAATATTTGTTGGACGCATCGCCACAGTCTTTTCAGACAATGAATCCAAATAACTTGGTCATTCCCTGTAATATCTTTAGTGATCTCCTGACTTTTCCTCTTGAGCCATCATCAAACTCGTCTATTGTATATTATTGCAATACTTAGATATACAGTAACTATGGTAACAAAAGATACCAAATAAATTGGGACAATTCTGTTTAACAAGCAGCTTCACAGGCATCTCACTGAAAAGGGGTTTTCCCATCCATTTTCTGTAACCGCTTGTTCTTAACAGGGTTGTGGAGGGCTGGAGTATATCCCAGCTGACTTTGGGCGAGAGGCAGAGTACACCCTGGACGAGTCACCAGTTCATCACAGAGCCAACAACCCTTCACACTCACATTCACACCTATGGGCAATTTTGAGTCACCAATTAACCTGCATGTCTTCGGATGCCCATGATAACCCACGCAGACACGGAGAGAACATGCAAACTCCAGCAGGGACCTTCTTGCTGCGAGTGCTACAGTGCTAATCACTGCACCATCGTGCTGCCCTGAAAAGGGGATTTTAACTTTGGAAAATATTTTACAAAAAAAACATTTTTTTCAAATGACCATTATGAAATATGTCACCAGGGGTAGATTAAATAAACCAGGACAACAAACATCTTGGATTACTTTCAGACTAAAAGCCTTCATTCTCTATCTCTTGTGTAAGAAACAAAACAGCGTCAGATGAAGGAAGGCACAGCTGCAGCCTGTCAGAACAGAGTAACGGTGACACAATGGCAAAGTTCACAAAGTTCAGGCTTTCATATGAATTTTATAATGAATTGGTTATTGTTGTCTTTTCTGCACTGACAATCTGGTGTTTCTTTCTGATGATGGTGTTTTTTTCTTACCATGTTTCTGTATTCAGGTTGCTCTATTCAAAACCTTTTGTAACAGAGAATAGTCTTGACCACCATCACCATAGTTGTGCATAGGCCTCTATTGTTAGTGTTATTATGCTATTATTATCGACCAAAGTATTCATTCACTGCTATTAGACCTCCAGATATCTGTCTTTTTATTGTTTAAACTCACAAGGATTTGTCCTGGCAGAGACACCACAGGCCTTATAGAGTAAATCCTGGGATTTCCTGTCAACCTGTTACTGCTCCTCACTGGACATGTCATCTTGCCCACACAGCTCACATTTTTAACACACTTGATCATGTGATAAAACCGTGCAAAGTGAGTTGAGCGCCAAAAACGGAGCGCACACAAAAACTGTTCTCTCTCTCACACACACACACACACACACACTGAGGATGTCTCAGGATGCCTATCAGAGTTTGTGTTACCCGATCTTCCCTGTTGGGCCAATCAAAACACAGCACAGGGTGTTACCTCATCACCCTCAATTCTCATCAACCCTCACCCTCCACTGCCTCCCCTGTCTCCCTCATTTCATCACCCCTTCCTCCCCTTTTTCTCTCCTTATCTTCCTCCCTCCCTGACGGCCAGTTGCTTTCTCTCTATCCATCTTTCTCCTTCAACCACTTTCATCTTTTTTTTCCTCCCATTTTTTAATCAACTCTTGCTCCATTACTCACCCGTACCACACACCACTCTCATTTTATCTCTCTCTTACAAAATGATCCATGACAAACCCAACTTCTCCTAACACAAGCTTTCCTCTGTCCTTTTCCTCATCCCTGCTTCTTTCCTTTCTTAATCTCACCCTTCCTCCCTTTTGACTGAGAGATTTGTCATCCTCCATCCTCGCTTCTTCTTTATCCTTCATCCTCTTTCACTACATCAGTCCTTCCCATACTGTATGTTTCATTTTAAAGAAAGACCAATAGACCAATGATATTTCTCTCCCTCATTCATTCTCTCTTTAAACTTTTTTTTTTTTTTTATCATTGTACTTTCACCCCTTACCCCATCCATGCTTCATCCAAGACCCCCAGCTCTCTATAAAGTTATGTGATGGCTGTTGTGTGTTTCAGCACAAACGGTTCTCTCTCTGCTTGAGTCACACACACTTTGTTAATACAGCAAAGTACAGACACACAAATCTGTGCAGGACATTCCAGTTCTTTTTTTGTGTGTTAGTTATAAAGTGTTAGTTCTAAACCAAGAACTACAATAATGAAGATTCTATATCACAGAGATGAGGACGAGTGGCTAAATTAACATAAACAAATGCAGTGCCAAAAATCTTCTTCTTTTTTTTTTTGTATGTTATTGAAAAAAGAGGGGGGGGAAAGGTACATTTTTAAAAACTGGTTTCGATTAAACTTGTGTCTTGAAACAAGTATTAGAAAAAAACTTGTATTGGAACAGACTGAAATGAACTCAAGATTTTTGGTTAACTGTATGAAACTGATGTTCTGTGTTCTGCAGCAAATTAAGTGAATGCATCAGAGGCCAATAAGACACGTGGTTGCAAAGGCAGCAGCACTCTTTTTCAGTTAACATACAAAAACACAGATGCACCCAAGTATGCACACACTGAACTGAGCTTTTTCTTGTGGTATCAGTTCACTGTGATGTTTGTGTGTCTTTGTGTTTGTCAGCTGCTGTCTAATAGATACATCAGTCCACACTAGAGTCCCTTGTGCTCAGCTCTTCTTGTCAGTAGCTCCAGTGGAACTAATTGATTGCTGCAAGAGCGGATGTGTTTGTTTCGGTGGCAAGGGGTGCAGCACCTCAGTGTCTGTGACATGGTATGTCTCCCATCCTGCACTGAAGAGAGTTCCCATCACCTCTGGCCTGTTTCTCTATCACTTTGCATTGGTTCTGAGCCAAAGCGCCAAATGGTAGGACACTGAATTGACATGAAAAGACAAGAGGAACTTCCTTTGTATTTGCACGGTTTGTGTGTGTGTTTAATCATCCTAGTAGTTTTCTTTTTCTTTCTGTTTTGCTTTCTTTGTGGGCTTGCTGCTCTCTGCAGGAAGGTCCAGCTGGGCTACATGTAATGCTTCATAATCCTTTAATGTGCCCAGTGAAAAAATTCACAAGCAGAGCTGAGGATGTTTATCTATCTCATAGAGAGAGGGTGGCGGAGACAGTTTTTTCTCAAGTTGGAACAATAAGACTTACTATAAAACACTGGCAAGGCATCTGTCCTTTCAACACCACGACCCAGCACGCTCTTTGGCGCATGGTGACTTAGAGGAAGATGCCAAGTTCAACATTAGTCCAAGTGAGTACAGAGTTTTCACAAGGTGTTATTATGAGACTGTGATTTGTTGAAAGTATTAAAAGCTTTGGGTGGACATGTACAGCAGACGACCATGAAAGTTTCACTTTAATACTACATTACATTTTTAATATCAGCATTTTTTCCTTGTCCAAATGTTTTTTTGGCCCGTTATTTTTCAAACCAGGGGTTCATTTCTAGCACTGTTTAAACATGCATGTGTCCTGAGAAGATCATTTGTTTTGATGAATAAAACACATCAAAATGACTAGCAATTCACATGTTTTGGGTGAAACAAATCTCAGTCTCTCATCGTTTTGGTGCAGGGATTTCAATTTGGGGGACTGTAATGGTTCAGTGCCAATGTGGTAAGTAGTGCTATGTTCATGTGGAGCAGCAGTGATCGCAGATGGGCCTGTTTCCTGTTGCGTGGGCTTTTGTTTCAACATTTGTGGCTCAGTTTGCATCACAGTTTGCCATGCTAGCAGCATCGGTCTAACAATGGCAATGTCGGTCTATTAGTCTGTCGATCAATCGATTCACCATGTTGGTGCAGAATGAAATACCTTGGCAATTTCTCAATGGATTTTCATCAAATTTTGGTTTGGTTTGACTACATTACATAGTTGACAGGGACCCAGAAAACATGGGGAAATGGACGATAAAAGATTTGGAAATGAGCCGGCGACACAACAGGTACGTGTTCTGGACTGCAGGTACACCAGGACACCCCAACTAAACTGAAAAGAGTTGACAGCATTCTACATTGTGATGTATATGGCATTAACTTTCCCCAAAACATGATTGCTTACAATAAATGGTTACACACAGGCACTTTAGCTAAAACATGGAAATCATAGGAACAGAACAGACCAGAGAGATACCAATATCTCAGATCAGTAAAAGCAGACCCTCGAGGATGTCGGGGACAGCAGGGAGGGAGGCTGCTGTGTATGTTCAGTCTTCAGGGTGTGGCGGAGTGTAGAAAGTTTAGACAAATAGTTTTTCAGGACTTGAACCCCCCTTGGTGAACGTCCACTGCTGTGATTTGTAACACTCATGTTAAAACAACGGCCATTGCTGTGGGCACTGCTGGTTTTGGATTGCCTCTCAACATATACACAGACATACACGCACATGAATGCACACACACATACACACACATCTATTCTTTAACATGGACTAGGCTTGTCAAACAACACTGAATAGACGTAAAGACACAAAGGAAAGAGATACGGGATACTCCTGCTATGTGAGGCACAGAGACACACACATCTCCACTAACTCCTGTGTGTAATCTACATGACAGACGGTCAAAGCCACATTGTTGGGACTTGAACCCTCAACCTTCTTGAACCCAAAGCTTCTCAAAGGGACCAGTGTCTTTGAGCCTTCAGGTTCGCTTCTTTCTTCCTTTAATCAGTCTGTCTGTCATTCTTCCATCTCCCTCATCTTTCTCTCCACTCTTTCAACCTCCTGTCTTTTCATTTTCATTTTCTTAGCCCCTGTCTGTGTGTTTTTTTCATCCATTAATCTCTCTCCACCATGGTACATGACCTGTCATCTATTATCAGCCTTTCTCCGGTGTTTCCATCGCTGTCTAAAACTCGCCTTTTCCTCTCTTCATTCACTCTCTTCCTCTCTTTCTTTTCCATTTGTGGATCCATCATTTGCTTTCTCTCCACATTCACAGATCTTTCATTCATTACTTCTCTCTCTTTAACCTCCGTCCTCTTCTTACACTGTTCTTTGGAATTCATTGATGTTTCCTCTCTTTCATGGACATTCCCCTTTTTTCCATTCATCTTTCAGCCAGTTGGCTCAGGCCTGTCCTAGTGGCACATGTTTTAATTCACAGTGCTGTCCTGGTTCAGGCAGTTGAACCTAGTAAAGGCCTGTGTGCTTTGACCTTTAAGGGGTATCAATGCGGTGTTTATCTTGTCATGTTTTGCAGCAAAGTTAAGCCGTTTGAATCCAGCAGGGGTTTATCAGCCTATCCTTGGACTTGGTGGGGTGTTAGTTCCCAATGTTAGGTCTCCCAGTGGAAGCGAGGTGTTCACCCTTAAAATTTATACTAAAATTTTTACAATTGACAACTTATACTATTGCAGGGGCTATTTCCTGCTTTGTGTACAGCAACCATTCAAAAGTAGCCATCTCAGGAGTCTAAAACCTAAACTCATGCTTTGTTATAATACAAGATGAAATGTTCTGATATATGAAATTAATGAATGATTGCATATAACTATTATCACAGTTATATCAAAGCTGTCTATCTGAGGCTTTGAGGAAGTTGTAATCACATCATGAGCCAGTTTTAAAAGTTTTTCTTCTGTGTATTCTGTTTTACCATGATTAGATTAATTTCACTATTGACACTTGACTGTTAATGTCAATGTACACATTAATGTAGCAGAATTGTTGTTTAATATATCTTTCCAACTGCAAAGAAACAAGTATTTTCTATGGCAATGGTCTAAAATCATCAATCAAACTTTTTGTTGCACATTTTCTTTCATATATTAAATAATAGGTCAGGTGTAATGTCTCCACCATCTCCTTGATAATAATAATAATGATACATTATCCATCAATATTTGGGTTGATGGAGATAAAACACTTGAACTATCAAACTGTCCCAGGTTCATTTCAAATCTGCTCTGCCAAGAAATGAGCCTCAACCTCATCTTTAATCTAATTTCCTTCATAAATGGCTGCATTAAACAGGAGAAACAATAGGAACAGTCAAATGTGGGCTTACTCTTTATTGGCATGACAAGCTGTGGTTCAGTCCCAGCCAACAGAAACAATTTTCATCCACTGTGTTTAGAAAGGATTTATTACGCAAAAGTTTTCTTATCTTGGACCTTCTCATGGCTTTCTGACGTGTGAATTATTTTCTCTTGCTTTGTTTCTTTATTTTTTCATTCACACTGTCCTTTCTTTTCCCTCAAACATCCCCATCACCTTTTCTATTCTCACCCCTGCTTCCTCTCCATCTGTGCTCTCTGATCTGATCCCTGTGTTCATCCCAATCCCTTTTCCAGGTCCCCGTCTTTCACACTCTGACTGTCAATCCTCCCACCCCTTGTCACTAGTTCTTCCATCTGTGTTGTATGTGATAGCCGGGCCGCCATCTGAGGGTTGTCACGTGAGAGATTCTGTTGACACAGTACCCAAGTGACACCTTAAGACACAGAGATGTCTACAATATATGCCGCTGCTCTCTCTCTTTGTCAAAAACACACGGTTAACTTCAAACACATACACACAGTAATGGGTCAGTACTCACAGATGTTAGATCAGAAGCAATACATCTCTTTTCTTTCACCCACATGCACATTTTCCACGCCTACACAGACGCACACAATAAAAGCTTTACAGATCAAAACCGCCTACAAGCAAACATTTAAGCACACACAGATATCTACTGTATATCCAACATACTCACTGTGCTCTTTTCTTTCTCACACACAGACTTGTTCTTCACCCCTCACATCATGGTGTCAGAAACATGTAGTGTGTTTCCTCTGTCAGCAGGTCTACATACCAGGCTGGAAACCTCTCTATGGTGTCTCTGTAGCCTCCAAACTAAATATGGGTGATTTTCATGGACTGGACAAAGCACTTTTGTGCCACTTTCATGTGTCTGCTATTATTTATAAAAACACAAATGTTTTAACAAAACATATTCTATGTATATGACCAGTCTTACAATAATGATATATCATTGTTTTTTTAAAGAAAAAAATCTTCTTGATTTCTTTTATTCCAATCACTGAATTAAGTAAACAAAAGCAAAGATTTTGGACGCGATTTTCTATTCAAACCTCAATACTGAATTACAGTGACATACATAGCCAGTATGTTTTGTATGTATGGTTGAACTTTGGACACATGTTTAATATACGTTTGATATAAGTATAAATTGAAGCATTTAAGTAGTAATGAGTATCACTGCAATTACCAAATAAAGGCATATTTCTCTCTATATATGAAGTGTTTTTTCTAATAACTGCATGGGTTAGAGTGGGTTATCCCCTTATACCACGCACAATCCCCAGCAATCAAAAAACAAATATTGTTTTAGAATATTCAAGGAATTCAAAAACAAGACTTATTAAAGGACCAGTGTGTAGGATTTAGTGGCATCTAGCTGTGTAGTTGCTGATTGTAACCGGGTCATCCAGGAGGAGCTAGAATGCACTGAGAGATGTCTGGAACATCCTGCTAAACCCAGATAAGCAGAAGGAAATGGATTTATGGATGGATGGATAGATTTTCAGGTGATTATACACGAATGAAAACATAGTTATGCATATTATACTAAATTTCTTCACAGCAAAGCGCACCCTGTGGCCTTCCTGTGTGGAGTTTGAATGTCCTTGCTGTGCAACCTTTCCCACCTCTCGCCCACTGTCAACTGGGATCCTGTCCCCCTTTACCCCCTACAGGTAAAGAAGGTATAATGTATGGATGGATGGATGGATGGATGGATGGATATATGAGTGACTAAAAAGCAGATATTTTTAATTTGATTACATATTACACATTATGTATAGTGGTTCTTAGCCCGCATGCCATTCATTACAATATGGGAACCTAGAACTTGTCAGTTCTTATCCCTCACATAATACGCTCCACCTAGATATATAGCCTATATTTCAAAGACATGCATATTAAATGTACTGCAAAATGGACACAAACTTGCACACAAAATAATTACCTCACATTACAGAAAATTACATTATTAACATTAACAAAAATGTCCTTCCATGTTCAGTTGAAATCTTAAATCTTATCAACCTGTTACAACTTCTATAAAGTGGATTTTACAGCTGAATTCAATAAAGGATTACAACTTTCACCTGGAGCAGGACGTTATTTTCAGAACGTTTCTTATGATTTCTACTTTTTCTTTCTCTTATTGAACTATTTGGACTATTGTTCATGTACTGTAAACTTTAAATATCAGCTATTGAGCCTGCGGGCTAAAGACCCCCTTGACTATATGTTAAGAACTTACATAAACATTTGAAATTTAAACACATGTCAACCATTACTAAAACACTGAAAACCCTAAAACCCTCTCTTCTTTCCAATATTTCTTAGACCCAAAGTTATATCCTAGTAAAAAAACATGTGTTTGGCTTGAATGCTAAACCTTCAAGTTTCTCTCTTTTGTTTCTTTGCTCCCCTTTGCTGGGTTTTAGATTGTTCCCGAGGCCTGGGAGCACTTAAACTGAACTCTGAAAAAGCAGGAAAGAGGAAGATTGCAATGTAAGAGCTATTACATGGAGCAGGGAGGGAGTGATGGATGCAAAAGGAAAGAAAGATGAAAAAGAATGGACAAAGAAAGGAAAAGAGCTGAAAGATGAAAGGATGGGAGACGCCCTAGATTCGAGTGGCTCCGGAGTCTCCAATAGCCTCCCGGTGACAGATTACTCCGCACCGCCTAAAAACAACTAATGCCGACTGAGAAAACAAACTCATTAATTCACAGGCTGTAAGCGAAAACAAACAGACCCCTTCACTCCGAGAACTAATGCAATCAGATCAAAATAGGACGCTGATGTGTGCACTGGTGTTTTCAAGTGCCCCCCTGCCTTTAGAGAGACAAAGTGAATATTGTATCATGACATTGTGTGAGTGTCTTAAGTCAGTGTGTGTTGCACACAAACAGACACACGGAATTCAAATGAATAAATGAAGCGGGCAGACTCAAAATAGAGGAAGACAAATGAAAGACATACAGAGACAGAAAGAGAAAGGCAGAGAGAGATGCATGATGGGAGGTTGGTATAGATGCTTGGCAGAGGGCTGGGAGCCCAGCCAACCACACACACACACACACACACACACACACACACAAACACATCACATACCTCAACGCCTCAATGTCACCTCGTAAAATGTGCACGCAGACATTCTCACTTTGTTGTTGAGAGTTTGAATAACAAATTAGGTATTTAAAAAATGAAAATGAAAGTACAATCCCAGAAAGGACTGATTTGTAAAAGTGGTCTAAATTTGATGGAAAAGACACTTAGGCTACATATAACAATTTCAACAGCAATTAACAAGAACAGATAGCTAGAACTTACTTTAGGACCTGCAAATCTCTAAATCATTTCTGGCTAGTACACAGAGGACAGAAGAGCAGAGAAGTGCACATGCTTTAATAGTTAAGAGGTAGAAGTGGCCTTCTTCCTGTTTGAACTTCTACCCACTAATTGATTGAAATGAGATAATGACAGCTTTTCCTGTCACTAAATTACCTCTACATCCTCCCGGGAATACAAACACCCTCTGGGCTTCTCTGGGTTATAATGAGAAAGAGGGTGATAGAGGAAGAGACACACAAACAGACGGAAACGAAAGAACACTGAGGTGAGACAGCTGAGTGAGAAATTAGACTGAAGAGTAAGAAGATGAAACATATGGAGACGTATGGAACGATTTACTGCTGAAAGTCAAAGAAGGAAAAGAGAGACTTGAGTCAAGGAGGGAAATTATGTAAAAGAGGGCAAACTGTGGGGTCAAATGTGAGGTCACCTAGACAGGAAGCGAGAAACTGGTTGGTCACTAATGAGAATCTTATAGGCAGAGTTTCTTCCCACACTCTGGATAATGCTCGCAAAATCAGACTTGAGTGTTTTTGGCAAGTGGCAACATGGCAAGTAATGAAGAGAAACGGTTTTATGTGGTGCTGTTTATTGCTCGACCAAAGTGAAAATGGATCTATGTAATACTGAAAAAGGGGCAAACAATGACTCACAATTTTGGGCACTGTTTTTCCCACTTCTAGTGTTTGCCCAGGACATGACTGTATGTGCTCAATGCGGAGTTTCCCTGCACTCTGCATCTACTACTCAATAGTGTTGCGGATGTTATCTCGTGAAGGCGATGTTCCTACAGTCATAGTTTCACTTCCACCTTCTCAAAGCCGGTCAAAATCCAATTAATTTTCTGGAATAAAGTGGAACAATGAACATTGTCTCTGACGATATTACACGTTTATATGGAAATAAAAAGTCTGTCACACCCAACTAACTGTGTTGGAAATGCATTAATGTAACTGTAATATTACACCTCAATTTTGCTATTCAGCCACAGAGGTGGGGCTTAAAATGACCCAAGAAGGTCAATCACATTAAAAGGGTTAATCACATGGCAGCATAAACACGCTCAGGAAATTTCACGGTAATCTACTAATTATGAGGTATATACTGTGCAAAGTTTACATTTCAGCTGAAAAGAGAAAAGCTTTGAGTGTTAAACAAAAGGAACATGGTTATCCTCCGGGGAGCATGAATGTGCTCATGTTTCATTGTGATTTATGGTTTAGATTTACATATTCTTGTACGCAAGTGGAGATTTGGGCCTGATGGTATCAATAGAGAAAAGGTCAGGGGTTACCTAAAGCACTAGGGTTCATCCTCTGCAGGACCATGAATATAACAGGCAGCTTTCAAGATATCATGTTGTTGGCAGACCAACAGACAAATCACCCACCAACATTTCCATCCACAGGCCTTAAGCAAAACACAAGGGCAAAAACATATATCAATATAAAATGAATAATCTAGTTGTTAAATTACCAAATGACCAGAAACAAGTATGTAAAAGTTCAGATTCCTCTGTTGCCACATATGCATTCAAAAATCCCTTCAGAGTAATTCTCTCTCATTTCATTATCAGTCTCTTTCTATCCCCTAATGAACAGAGTATTTCCAGTCCAGCCAACAGGAAGAGCAGTAAACTCAGATGGTGACTTTTCTCCTGAAAACATGGAGCTGAACAGGAGGAAATCCTGTGTGATATCAATCGCTGATGATGATTGCAGACCCACTTCGGCCTGAGTGAAACGAAACAATGAGCCGGGTCTGGCAACAACACTTAAACACACACACACACACACACTGGGTCCTTTACTGCCTTATTATCATTAAACCTGAATGAGTCATTGCCAACAACAGCGCTCAGATTAGAGAGGGTGTGTGCGTTGTTGGGGAGGTGAGGTTATACTATGTCAACTGGTCAAAGAGATATTGTGTATAGAAATGTTTCTACACTGACAATGTGAGCAGGCTATTGTGTAAGGGCCAAAACTACTTAGAGGTCATTTTTAAGGTCTGTACAATCTGAACCTTGTGTAACGGACAAAATTTCAGTGAATACATCCAATAAAATATGACCTTTGTTGTACTTTAAAATAACCTGTGCTGTTTTTTTTTAAGTCTTTTAGACCTAATGACATAATGCTAATAACCATGCTGCAGTATAAAAGATAATTATGTAACATCCTTCCTGTTTATTCCGTTGCTGGTGCCGTTTCTAATAAACTAATAATGAGACCATCGCACCCCGGTGTATCCCACCGCAGAACCATGAACCTCAGCCAAAACCTCCTCTGGCTGGACACCCCGCCTGCACTGCGGTGCAGTTTCAACCTGGAAGCCAGCAAATGAACGTATGTCTGCCCTCTAAAACATATAAACCCTAAAAACAGTAGCCAAAAACATCGGTCCGGATTTAACGCTTCCAGCTCAGACCACCGCGAAGAAAATACGTGGTTTGAGATAAATGTACAAATAAAACTTTGAGCTGCGTTAACAGAAGTGAAAAGAACAGAATTATTAATATTATAGTCACACAGAAAACAGATATCTGTCGAAAAGAGGAGGGAAGAGTCCAAACACTAAGCACGAGGCGGTCAAGATCACCAAATGCCACCTGTGGGGCACGCGCGCGCATGAAAAAGGGTAATAGAGTATTTGCGTGAAGATAGATAGATAGATAGATAGATAGATAGATAGATAGATAGATAGATAGATAGATAGATAGATAGATAGATAGATAGACTTAATTACCTTTGTATGGCAGTTTCAGTCGCGGTACATTTAACTTGGTCGCTGAAACGGTGGCGACAAGTAGCGCAACAAGAATCATGTTGAAGAAAGGTTTAAATCCCTTCATTCTGCTGAGGAGCTCTGCTCCGGCTTTGAACTGATAATTTCAAAATGTGTCACTAACAATCAACCAGAATATTCCAGGTGAATTTAGGGGAATTAAACTGCTGGGTCCTTCTTGTTTTTTAAGATGCCAACATGTATGTTTTCAGGGAGCTTCCCCCCAGTGCGTAAAATTGTCTCTGTCCGAGCAGCTGGGTGTCCTCTCCGCAGAGTGACTGCCGCTCTGCCCGGGCTGATGAGGTGATTCACTGACTCCGCTGTAAAGGCTTCGGTTCAGCTCCAACAGCTGCCAACAGAAGTCTGAGAGAGAGAGAGAGAGAGAGAGAGAGAGAGAGAGCAGTAGCGCTCCAAGTGGCCTGACCCTCCTTTACGCACAACAGATTCTCTCCAAATAGGCGCACTTAGAGGTACGCTCCTACAGTCGATTCATAACACAATTTCAACATCAAGCAAAGTGCATTTAGGAAGTGTTAAGAACTTTTATAGAGACAGTACAGTGTTCTGATCAGCAGATATAAGGACATTGTAAATGTTTGTTTGTCAGCTCCCAAAACATCTCAGCATCACAAAATACATTAAAACAATTAAATGTTGAAGGCTGAATTTTAAAGGGGTTCAAGACAAACTAGAAGATTCCTTGGTCAAAAAGAAATGTTGTTTCAGGTTTTATAATATAGCTTAATGCACAGTTTACCTAAATTATATTGTATTTCTGGGTGAACTGACCCTTTAAGCAAGATGCAGTTGCAATCCTGTAAGAGGAAGACTTCCCTCCAGCTGACTTCTTTTAAGATAATGGAAACACAAGAATCTCTATAGCTTATGCACTCTAAATGAATACAGACTAAAAAAACCCCAAACTACATTCCCATCTCCACGTTTCTCTCTGCTGCTGAGCTATGTGCATACTCGGCCTTGCTTAGCCCCTTCACTGCCAATGGGACATTCAGTAGTTCAGTAATTTAATTAAGTTGTGGGTTATCCTCTGAACACCCCCTCCTGTGTGCATATATTCAAAAGCAAGCCTACACATGAACACAGGGACCACAGCAGGGTCATGGAGAGCCATTCAAGGTGTCAGTGTTACTGCAACCCCTAGACTTTGGGGAACACTTGTTTGTTCCAGGGAAGAGGTTGTGCTGAAGGGACTCCTGTGTGCAAGTCCTGGTTTCATTGAAGAATTTGTCATGTCCAGATCAGTCCATCATCTGATTCCTCTTAGCTTTGGTCACATCACGGTGTTAAGATTTTATTGTAATTTAATCTTTTGGTACATAGTTTCTAGTATCTTGGAGACATCCAATCTAGTAAACAAAGACATACCTTTTAAACAGCAAGATATCAAATGTCTTATTCATGGACATATACTAAAAGTGCATTTTTTGGCTATATACGGCATATACTAACAAAACCTCAAATATGCAGTTGGAAATGCATTTTTTCACTCTAGAATAACAGAGATATCTAATCGTACCATGACTGAAATGTTTTTGAGCTCTTATCAGCCTCCACTATTTAGTAGAGAGTGACTTCAAAATGCTACATGAAATATTTAAAACATTAATATGTCAAAAATACCCATATATAATTACTGTAGACAAACAAGACCACAGCACTGACAATGGGTAGCCTCCATCTCATTCCAGTGGTATTGTACTTCTTGAAATGAAGATTGTGTTTCAAGTAAACACTGATGCTTACTGATGAAATAAAGATGTTGCTACTTGTCCCTGTCTTCGGGCGCATGTTTTTTTGGTATCCTTTAGACGACAAACATGTTTGAAAGGATTTTTCCATCTGCTATTCTCTGGTTTCATGATATGCCATTGCCAGAAACTCTGAAATACAATCTGTGTTTACTCCTGCCCTTTTTATTGCCATAGACCAGTACAGCAGATTTCTAACAAAATCAGATACAGTGAAACATAATGTTAAACATTGTGCAGAGACCGGTAGAGGTTGTCAGTGATGGTGTTGTGACTGTTTATTTTTTTTCTTGTCATTTGTCACAGTTAATTTGTCATAATTTGTCAAATAACTGGTTAAAAATGCAGCCTTCAAGTTTAATTGCATGACATTGCATAACAAATGTTGTCTGTGTTTACATGTTGATTATACATTCATAAACCACACCACATGTGGCTTTTTGCTGTCTCTCTGTTATAAAAAGCATTGATCAAAATGATGTGGTTACAATAAAACCACAATTGGCCGTTTTTCTCATTAATTTGAACCATGGAATCAATTTTAAAAAACATTGCACGTGCAACACCAAGAAAACATTGCAAATCAAGTGTGCAACTGCATTTAATACAAATAACAGCATTGGTTATGCTAATAAATTCAAAAGACAAAATGTATTAAATTTCTTTTATCAAAAGCAAACAACACACCAACTGATTTTACAAGTTTGTGACCAGTACCGCCCTGGTCGGTGTTTTTGTTGGAGTGAAGTGCTCTCAGTTCTCAGTGGCTCACAATTGGACAACACTTGTCCAATGGCAGAATCTTTTTGAAGGACAAACAGACGTGGGAAAGCATGAGAAAAGGCCACAGGCAGTGTTCAAGAGCAGAGTTAATTAATCTGTACCATCCTTGTGAATGAGTGTTCCCTGTATTGTACTGGTAATTGGAAATGGCCAGGGAGAAGAAAGATTGTAAGAGGAACATGAGGAGCTGGGCTGATTAAACAAAATGAATTTCCTCTGTTTCACTTGTCCTTTCTCTAACTAAATTCCTCAATGTCATTGCCAATCACAGACAACTCATATGGGTTTCAAATATGGTGGTTGCTCTTAAAATCCCACAAAGGATTTTTATTCAGCCTTGCCATCCAAACTCTTAAACAATGTAATTCACTCTGTGAGGAACACAATACTTCTCAGAATTTCCTATGTTTAAGAATTGTGGTCAATTGTCTGATTGAATTGTTCTGTGTGAGTGAAGGACCATCTTTGCGCCTCACAAGATCCTCCAGGGACCGAGTTATGCTCTTCAAACTGTCAGTGGAGATGAAATGTAAGACCACTTACCGGCATCTTGACATTGCGTCACTTTGACAAATCAGACTGGCGCTCTTTGAGTGGTGATTGGGGATGGCAGGGCAGAAGTTCATGAATTCACAATGTGGGAGGTATGGCAGAAATAGCGGCTGGAGAACAATTTTGCGGCACAAGGCAAGGAGACAGCTGGTGTTTGTGTATGTGCCTGTGGGTTCATGAATGTTTCATCTTTCCTGGCAATAAGAGTAGAAACCCAGATAATGGAGTTGACATCAGTACAGACACAAGGACAAAGTGAAGAAAGGAAATTCAGAATGAGTTGAGAGAGCAAGGAGGAATACTGAGCATCTGTGTATGTACGGGAAGCCGCACTTTGTTTTAAAAATTGTATAATGGGATTGTAGCACAGTAAAGGTTTCATTCAAGAGCTTCAAGAGAAAAGGTCTGTGTTACAACCATGCCCCTGATACCTTTATCCTGGTTGTTCCTTTTGACTGAAGATCCAGTATATAACAAGCTTAAAGAGAATGGACGGTACAAATCATCATCATCATTTTGGGAGGTGACTACATCAGATGCTGAACTATGAAAGTCTATATGCAACAGTTTTCAGTGGTCATTATTCTAACCGTTTTTGTTACCTTGCTAAACTCGCAAAGTAGAATTTAATGCAAGCCCATAACTTTCCCAAGATTCTCCTGAGCTCACTGTTGAATAGACCTTTTGGCTCTGTTCTATTCAAGTGTCCCAGTACAGCATGACACTGTGACAGTGAGCCAACATGCAGAGTACCAGGAGACTGAAACTGAAGCAGCTAAATGGAATTAAGTCATCATTCATTTTATTATTTACAACTGCAACATGGCAAAATGTCTGGTGAGCTGACTAACCTGTTTTCTAGCATCGTACAGCAAAGTTTAGTTCTTGCACGATGAAATGATTGAAATATTTATCTGTCACACGCTAAAATGCGGCAAAGCAGTAGCGCAAGAGCAACACAAGCTAACATTAGCCAACTTTCACACTACCAAGTAAAAGTGTACACAAACATTTTCAAAGGTTTTCAAATAAACTTGTATAAATCCAAACCAAGAACACACATTGGTTTGGTCCTTTTTCAGGTTCCAGTCAGATGTTTGGTAAAGCTGACTTAGAAGAAGTTGCATACAAGCTTTGCTTAAGAGGCATTTATCAAGAAGGAACAGCAATCTGAAAAAAATAAATAAATCAATTGAGATACTTGTGCAACAGCTGCTGCCTCTGTTTACGGGACTGACCCAGTTTCCACATAGCCGAACATGTTTGCCCACATACTCAGCAGTCTATCTTCGACTGTGTTAGAGTGCTTGTTGTTATTTTTATGGTTTTCATTTGTTTGTTTCTGATTTTTTCAAAGTTATTTAAACATTTTCTTTGTCAGTGGTATTATTTCCACTCTAATACCAAATGCATACAGAGAACTTTTCTCACACCATTTCACTGGAGGTCTTGGACCAAGCCTCTGTGATGATAATGATAATTTTAAGCATCATTCACTTTGTGTTCTGGTTTATTATTTTCCTAATTTAATTTGGCCCAAAGGGCTGGAAAACGTAATCTGGAAATTATGCTTTCCTTAAGCAAGCCAGCCAGCTGAGTGGACAGCTATTTGGAAGTGATGGAATAGAGAAGCTAACAAGCCAACAATGATTCCTTTTTTAAATATTTCGAGTTTATGTTAACAGTGCACATACGTAAAGTTACACACCAGCAAGACCAACAACCTCCTGGATTATTTGGCTTTTCAGAAACTTTATATGCTGTTAGGGATAGGTCATAAAATTTAAGAAATCCCACCTCAAACACAGCTGTAATAATTCTCTCCTCCATCTTCCAAGTTGAGGAAATGCAACAAAAATTCATAACACAACTGTAAACTTAAACTCTGCAGTGGGGCTGTCAGTTGCCTCAGCTGATTGGTCCACCATTTTGTTCCAGAGTGCAACATCTCCAATGGATTGAAATTAAATTTGAAATCCATGGTCCATAGAAGATCAATCCTAAACATTCAAGTGATCCCCTGACTTTAGCTTTAGTGTTATCATATGGTAAAACATTTTGAGGTTGTTCAGTGTTTATGACCAAATACCTGCCAAACTAATAACATTTCCATCTGTCATGTCATCCCGTCCCTAGCTCTGCTTTCTGTAAACTCTTTATACTATTTCACCAGACGTTATAACAAAACAGCTTGAGGGGTACCTACAGTGTCGTAGTTTGTCGTAGTTAGCGTGTAGTTTGAAGCGTAGGGCATGACTACTACATTAATGTAAACATCTTTACAAAGCTGCTAGTAAGGGGAATGGAAAGTACTCAGAAAGGAGTACACACAGACATTTGGTTTTTAACACATGCTCCCTGTGCAGTACAAGGGCAGACATTTTAATTTGGTTTGCGACCTTTCTGCAAGTGAACACACACACACACACACACACACAAAATACAGGTCCATTGTAGGCCTTTATGTGCCCTGAGTCTCAGTTTAGACTGATTAGAGCGTGACCTTAGATGTGAACTCACACACACACACACTTGCTCACACATGTCTCCTGCCTTTCCTGATTAAGCTGTGACCCTCCTGCCACTGACCACTGGACACTAAACACTCCCAGACCAGGATAAAACACAGCTGACCTACTGGAGAGACCACATGGGGACTTCCATTATGCAGAAAAAGAAAAACCTAAGCTGTGGAACTGCATGAGGAAGTCATTTAAAGCTCCTTGTTCTGCTTAAACTGGGCGTAATTTCAGTTCACTACAGCAGGATTCAGAAGTTTCCTACTATGATGACACTTTGACTGTCATCAGTTTCACATTCAGAACCCTTTTTTGTTACAACATAGTTTCATTTTAATTACAATTGTTCGATAATACACAGTATTTTATTGTCTTCAGAGTTTTTTTCAACCTCAGTGTTTTGCTATGTTAGATCTGAATATATTCAAAATTAAATAAAATACAGTTAATTCAAAAAAAATATGAAACACTTTAATGCATTTCTTTTCCAGCCTTTAGTTTTTCTTGAAAAGCTTTGGCATCATTTTCATACAGATGTCAACACCATAGAAGTTCCCCATGTGTGCATTATGTGATTGTTGCAGTTCTGCTGTTGCTCAACATCTGATAAAAGTATATTTTATTTAACAAATATCCTATTAGGTGATGTTTTCATTTAGTGAGCAACACTTGATAAAGATAATAAATAAATATAAAGATAAAGATAATTTAAAGCATACACCATTTTTTTCAGCGGTCTCACTTAAATTATATATATAAATATATAACATACAGATTGATTATTATATTTTTCTTCTCTGCTCTTTAATATCTGTTTATTACCCTATTATTGGTATAATTTTGCACCTTTGTAAAATATTGTTAATAATACTACTACTAATACTAACAACATTATGTAAAATTTCTCAGTGTATAGTTTTTTTGGCTCTTGCACTCTCTCTCCACATTGTAAAACTGAAAGAAATGTTAACTTCACAGAGATAATTACCTCTATTTAATTTATAATTTACTACAGGGTTTCCCAGAATCCAACTGGGTTGTATCCTGTGGTGGGAGGTCAAAACGATGAACGTCTTTATTCTGCTGCCAAACACCTACACACTTTACAAAGACACAGGAACACACTTATATGTTAGGAGAGAGTCCTGTCCCTAACGTATACCTCATTTATTTAATTCTCATGTTGAATCCCACCTTTAAAATAACCTCCTAAAGTGAGAACCAACAAAAATGGTTTCACTTAATATGCGTGTTTCACTCTCTTGCTGTGGAAACCAGGTTCTTGTAAGGACACAAATCCAAGAATAAATGCACACATGCACACACAGATAGCTTTATCCTGGGTTAAATCCCAACAGAGCAACCTCTCCTGTCTTCACCCTCCTCTCCCTCTTCTAAATCATCCACCTCTCTCTCCTCTCCCCTACAGTGAGTTAGTTTCCAGTCGAATGTATAAAACAGCCTGTGAGCACAAAAACTACTTCATTATCAGCAGAAATGCCAACATAAATTGTATGAAAATCTTGTTGGCATGGGTTTTCCTGTACCTAGCATTCCTCACTGTACTGTAGCAATTTAGTATTTAAAACCCAGATTCCCAGAGTGCACTGTAGATGTACATGCATTATGACAGTATTGATAACAGAGTTATTGCAGGAAAGTGATTAATGTAGTTCCTTATAAAATGTTGTGTTGTAATAATTAATGAGCCAACCAGTATTTCATAAGAAAGTCTTCTATTAGGGAAAAAAGCAGGAAAGTCCAAAGTTGGAATGGCTTCAATTCTTGAATTTTGTAAAACTCTTGCAGTCTTCATGGACATACTTTCTGGGCCGCAGGAGGTTTTGTACTAATGCATGGTTTTACTGCTCATCCCAACTAGTTTCCTAGTAACATACATGTTTTTTCCTCCTATACAATCGCTTTAAGCTCTCCTGCCAGTGGTTCCAGTCACTCATCACCGTTTACCATCCACTAAAGATGAACAGACTTAACCAATAATCACTAAATTAAAACAAACAGCGCGGTCGTGTGCGTCCACTCTGTGAGGACAAAGTGATGACTGTTGTGTGGTTCCTACAGCACGCGCAGGTCATGACCTTGCACTAAAGGTTACGATCTCTTAATGTGGTTAATCAGTATGATGTAGTCATTAACACTCACACTCTTTCTCATGCACACACACACACACACACATACAGACATTGACCATGGTCTATAACCCCTTGACCCATAGATCATGGTGCCAGATGTTTATTTGTTGATTCCCTCCATGCTTAAAGACATCCATCATCACTGTCAGAGTGGAGAAGGAGAGTGTGTGTTTTGTGTGTGTGTGAGAGAGTGTGACTGTAGCATTATGGGTGCTGAGTGATATGCTGTGTGTCAATATTTAGCTCTAATAAAATCTAAGAGATGACATGGGTGGTCGTGGTGTGTGCATGTGCTCTTGGACTTGACTCATGAGGATATCTCTGGACTGCTGAAGGGTCAAGATTTAGGATTAAGATTCAAATTATTCTTAGGTCAAAGTTTGGGTAAGTGTTAGGGATTAAATTAGCAGTTAAAAAAATGCATTATGTTAACGGAGGTTGAAGTACAGATGTGTGTATAAAATAATTTCACATATGTTAATCTCGTTTAGCAGTGTCACCTTTACAACTCCCCTGCTGACAACGAACACACATACACTTATAAGCAGTCTACACACTCCCAAAAGACTAAACACACACTCCTCACAAAATGTTAATACTCCCTGATGATTAGTGAAAAACTGAAACATGCCAGAACGACAAAAAAAAGAAAAAGAAACACGATGTCATGTGTATTTATGTCGTGTTTAAAGAAAATAGCACTTTTGTCCACTCTTAAAACTGCTGCACTCTTTTGTGTTGTGTTTCACTTTTTAATTTTAAGTCTGTTTATGCTGTACCTATACAGTATATTTCATTAGTTGGACTAATCTACCTTAATCAGTGAAACACAGTGAAAGATGAAAATCAAGTATTAACTACCTAAATGTTTTGGACCACACAATGCCTTTATCTGGGTGGTATCTGATGTTGGTTATAATATACCGCCCACTGTTGTTATCAATTCAATAATTAAAGACAAAACCATACAAAAAATATTACATTATTTCAAAGCACAATGCATGAACTCAGTTTAGTGCAAATATTTCAAAACACACCTTTTTCTGTTCTCAATTTATTTTACCCAACTAGAATTAATAAATGTCCTTTAGGTTAAAAATTTGTTATTCTTCTGTGGCTATCTTCACGTCCTCAGTTTGTCAAAGATTTGTAGTCATCATAAACATTTCAAGCTACATCACCAGCAGCTTTTTTTAACAGCATCCATTTTGAGTGAATTTGTCCTTTAACAAGCATACTTGAACATTACCCTTATGTCCCCACCAGACTAGAACTATTATGTCTCTGTTATTAAAATGATTGTTTCATTTGGGTGTTTTAAGTAATGGTGTTTTTATGTGATTTGTCAGTGTGCTACCAACACTGGCTCTGTTGTTAATGAGCAGTGATGTCACCTGCTAGCTTTTTTGGTATATGGAAGTATACTGGAAGTCACATATCCAAAACCAACAACTAAAGTGGATTGACTGAAATAATATTTTTCCGGGTTGCATATTACATTTTTCAAGACTCGCCGCACAAACAGTGAACACACACACCAGACGCAGCTTCGCCGCCAGAGGTTACTGGCCAACAAAATCAAACTGGCTGATTGTATTGACAAATGAAAACATTCAATTTAGAACAAACATTTCACTTTCGATTAAAAGGAAAATCTCGAGCCAAATTTCTAACATTTCTTTTCAAATTTATTATTTTGCCATGAGATGATAAACACCAGCCCTGCTGCTGCTGCGGTCCTACTCCAGGCTTTAAAGGTGGGCTGTTTAATGTCCTGTAACCCTCAACGCGTAATGGTTTTCAAACTTCTGAAACAAGGAAAAACAAGGTGCCACCTTAAAATTTATGAGACATTAAATTTCTTTCCATTAAATCTCAGTCAATCCATCATCATTAAGGCTTATCAAAATAATCACTAAGCCTGTAAAACAACTTAACTGGTGTTTCTGCTGAAGCGCAAGGAAAAGGTGTGTGTGTGTGAGAGAGAGAGAAACAGAGAGAGAGAAACAGAGAGAGAGAAACAGAGAGAGAGAGAGAGAGAGAGAGAGAGAGAGAGAAAGAGTTTACGTATGCGTCAGTTTTGGGAAGGAATAAGTTATGCTTTTTTCTGTGTGTCTGGGTTAGATGTCTTGTTCTTATCTTCACGCATTTCTCTTTGTTCTCCACTTATTTCCATCGTCACTATCTTTAATAGGTCTCTAATCTCCCTGTGTGTGTGTGTGTGGGTCAATAGCATATGTAAAGTGTGATGATATGAGCCCCACACACACACACACACACACACACACTTATTTGTCTTTAATTCTTCCTCCACATAATTAGATACATTTATATCCTCCCCCGTCCAGCCAGAATTCTAAAAGGAATCACTGTTTCAAATTAGATGTAATATTTCCCATAGGGAGTCTGGACTGCTGCTGCAGCAGGTAATAACAGACAGAAGCCGCATATTAATGAGAACAGATAAAGTGCAGGGTTTCATACTTCAGACATAAAATGTGAAATGTGCATAGAAATTATGTTAAGTATAGAATCAGAAGCAATGTTAACTTCTGAAATAGAAACAGATATTAAAAATTGTTATGCAAATACGATCTATGAAAATCTATCTATAAAAAAACAATATCACTGCAGAATATAACAGGATGTACCCTCATATTGACATTAGTAGATATTACTGGGTGGTGTGCATATTTAATAAGGCTACACATCTCAGATGGTGATAACTTATCACATGAAGCACATTTCATACAATGGAATGTGAATGTTTTGACATGAAGTTAGGTGCTAAAAATACATCTTGTTAAAGCAAAGCTGTGACTTGGTGGTAGAAGGCGGTCAAGGGAACTACCTCTACATAACTTGACAGGACTGGACCACTCGCCGACGCAAATTCAAAATTTGCCACAAATCACTCACATGTGCCACTTAAGAATGAATTGCTTGTACGAGCGGTTCTTGCAGGACCAATGTGCTTCACAACAGATGAAAATGCAGATGTAAAAAGTAGAGGCATTTGTTTGACAGCAACACTAGATTTAACACTGTAATGATTATAGTTTTCATCTCTTCTTCTGTTGTGCAGGATGTTTGTTCAGTGGTTGGAACAATAGGAAACACATGGGAGAGAGTGGAGGTTGAATTAAACAGCAGTAACAGTCCAAAGACATGCTCTTTGGATGGCTTGGATATTTTGTTTTTGGACTCCTGAAAGACAGAGGTTACTGATGGTGATCTAATGCAGAAATAAAGTTCCTTCTCTTCGTGTTTCACGTTCCCACCCTCCTCTTTTCTCAGTTCAGAACACATTATATGAAAGTCTCTACGCTTCGCTGATGCTCAGTCGAGCGCTCCGGCCTTTCCTCTCCTCTTAAAAGCATACACCACCTTTCCCTGTCGACAAACTGAGCCAGTGGATGCTACAGAGCGTGCCCAGTGGAGCCTGATTACAGCCTCCAATGGTTTCTGCCTGGCAGATCACAGCTTCACTAAGACGTTAAATCAGTTTCTAAAAGTCCAGCTCATTGTAGCTCTGCTTAGAAGTCGTCATCTCTACATTTCCTGCCAAGATTTACTCAACACTTTTTTTTTTAATCATTTTATGACACGATTACACTGCTCTGTTTCCAAAAGTACAGGGGCAAGCAACAGTCAGAACCCTGATCAGAGACATGTTTATGTTAATAATGTGTAAACGCTCAAAGTGCAACTTGTTTCCTCTTTCTCTGACAACAAAATAAATCCTTGGCAATATTCTCCAAAGACTCCAAGACCAATTCTGACCCAAAAGAAGCAACGCATTTAGCTTTGATCACAATTCACAGTCTTATTTGACAGCCAAGTTCTCCATAGGCCAAAGCGATTATTTTTGGTTTATTTTACTAGTCTTATATAACTTTGTATACTTGTATATCTGCTCCTACCACAGCTGGCAGCTTCCTCGCGTGACTTGGACCCAGATCTGGACTCACAGTGAGTATTGGGACATTCTCTTGCAGAGCTGTTCTCAGCGTTGACATTATTTGTCAGTGTGTGGGGGCATAAAAGTCAAGTGAATATTTCAAAAGCTAATGAGATGCAGGATTCTCTTTGGATATTAAACACAAGCAGCACCCTAACATAACCCTAACCCTAATCCTTGCAGCATTTATATCAATAACTGAACGACAATCTCATTAATACCAGCCAATGTGTTTAACCTGCAGACATGCCTGAAGGCATCACAACATTTACCCCATGCTGTGTGAATGGTATGACTCTGTCTTATGATGTTTCTATGACTAATCACCATAACATTTAACTCAATTTATATGTTGAATTTGACATTGAATCTCTCAACATTATTCAGTATGATTCAGATAATCAACAGGTAGTGTGTGAGGTGATTTTTTAAATTTGGGTTTTGATTGTTTTCTCCCTCTGTCTGTCTGACTGTCTCTTTTTCTCACTGATTAAACACAATAACAATCTGTGTCAACCCCATACAATGAACATCAAGGTTTCAACCCAAACAAAAATCAGGGAGTGTGAACATTAGTCTGCATCTTTGAAAATGCACGTGAAAGTGTTGGCAGTAGCAGACAGAAGGAGCAAAGAGCTGATGAAAAAAAATCCTCGTCAGAAAAGCCAAAGACAGGAATGATGAAGTTCATGTAACCATGTTAACATAAGGCAACAAAGTTTAAAGAAATGTGGTCTTAATTTTGGTGGTCTTATCCACTGCTGTGACATAAAGGCTGACAAATTGTATCATTGGCACTTTTAGCTCTTTTTCACTCAGTCAGTTTTTCTTCTTTTGGGGCTGAAAGTTTATCTTCTTTATCTCCCGCTGTCTCCGTTTAGTTTTCAAAAGCAATCTTTCTTTCATCTTTGTCACTGCCAGCCTCTCTATGACCCCATTCATCTCCCACGTCCCTCTTTCCTTTCATCGCTGTTGTCTTCAGTATTTCCTTCCTACCTCTGTCTGTTCTCCTTTTTTCTTTTATCTCCACACTTTCCTTTTTTCTGTTCTTATTAGTCTGTCTTAATGTATTCCTCTTCACCTGTCTAACATCTACCAGGTCCGTCTGTCTGTCTAAATACACACATACATACACACATGCACACACACACACACACGTTTCTGTTTCTCTTGACGTTTTTGTCATATCTAGTTTTTCTTTTCTTTCTCTCTGTGTCCCGCTGTCTCTTCTGACCACCCGAACTAATTATTTGCTCTGCATGGTACCAATGTGCTAAACATTACACCACTTTGTGTGTGCATGTGTTCTCACACATACAGACTCTGAAAGTGAGATGGTCCCATTATGAGAGCCTAAACCCTCAGTGATTTACAACAGGTGTCTAGTCCAATTACCTCTTCCATATCCTCAACTTTACTGCAACTCTCACTACACCTGAGAGACCTGGGTCACAAGGTTTACAGCTTGAGGTAAAGAAGGGCGGCGAGAGGAATGGCAGAACAGAAGAATGGAGAAGAAAAAAAGGTGAGTGGAAGTAAAAAATGAGAACTGAGAAGTGATGTAAAAAGATAGATGGAGGAGCAGAGAAATGGAGCCAGAGAGGAGACGTGAAAATGGAACAGGAGAGAGGGGGAGGGAGGAAGATGTAGAAGAAAGACAAGTGAGGTAAGGAACTGAAGAAAAAAATTAAGAGGAAGGAAATGCTGAAGAGATGAAGGCAATAATAATAAAGGGATGTATGGAGGTGGGATACGTATAACTAGCGGCATGTAATTTTTCTTCTGCTGTCAAATAGAAACACCGTTAGTAGCAAAGCTGCTGCTGAATTGGCTGTTCACTCTCTTTGCACTCTGAGACTCTATTAATGACTCTGCATTTAGTTGCATATTTAAAAATACTGCAAAGGTTTGAAATAAAAGCATAAGTTGAGTTAACCCTTGGATGCACAAGTTACTGGACCCTACACTCTTCCATAAGTGGGTCAAAAATGATGTTAGAATGTTAGAATCAATGTGTTTTTATACCACTTTTGTCATTTTGATTAAGAATAATCATTTGTATTATATTTTGTATAAAATTTTTGGTCCACACAAGAATGATTTCATGAATGTATTTTTCACTTTTTTCACAAAAAATTTAATGGCATGATATCAATAACATGTTTTTTTTTTTTGAGGAATAGCTGGACTATGAAATGATAACAACTTTTTATTACGAGGATATTGCAAAAAAAAACAACCTCACCGGGTCATTTTTTACCCACTTTCTGCAGAACTAAGAATATTAAAATGTATGAAAATTTGGACTTTTATCCTGTGCAGCAGTTTATTATAAGTCACGTTTGGATGCTCATTCCAACTTCACTTCCACTTCCAGTAACTTCAGACTCCCTCATTTAGATCTTGGGAGTCGAGTGTTCCTCGCTCAAGAGTTCTGCAAAAGTTGATTGTTGAGAGATGGCGTTTCCCCACCTGCACCTTTCTCTTGCTGCTTCACAGGTTTCAACTTTCTGTATCCCAAAGTTTGGCAGCAGGATGGCAACATAAATCAAGCAATGCTGAATTATATATGTTTATATTTTAAACATCTATTTCTAATATAACATAATAATATAATATAATATAATAATGTGACTGGAACTATAATCTATACTATTTGAACAAAAACCTGAACAAAAAAAACAACAACAACAGAGACAAATATGTGGAGTACTCGTCCTTTTGGTGGTAGGCTCTGATAACTGCCTTTAAAACCTTAAGTGGTCATTATAAACTCCCATAAACACAAATGAGCGTTCTTTAATGGCTGATTTACCCAAATAAGCTACACTGTTATATTTAACGATGATGTTTTTTTCTCATCCAAACACCCAAACAGTATGTGATTTAATGAGCAGCTTTACCCACATAAACATAAATGTGTTTTTAATGCCAAGCTTTGATTGCATAAATATGGCTTTGTTTTTTCTGCAGTTCTGACACTTCATCTGATCCTGCCACTCTTGATGAAGCACAGACCATCCCTTTAATCCCTCACAGCGCCCCCACCTCACCTTTAAGTCTGGCTTTTATTGTACGGCAAACATAACTCACAGCTTAGTATTTCATGTGATAAAGTGAATGTTGTGAAGCTCAAGCTGAAGTTTATAGTCTACATGCACTCACACAAACATCAAACATGAATGCAAACCCAAAGCTCTCACCATATGCACAACAAAAACACCCTGCAGCTAACGCTGCCTGCTACAAATTATGTTTATATGCAGGTATTCTGCATAGGTGATTTAGGTTAGAAGTGGTCTGATATTATGGAGCAGTTAAAAAAGGTGGCAGATGAATGTGTAAGGGATGACCTTTGACACAAATGTTTAGTGTTTAGTGTGTTTTAGTGTCTACTCTTCCAGTAGGTTAAAAAGTTTTAGCCCATGAACTATAAATCATGTTTTTGTTTGGCCATTTTTCAAATGTATATTGTGCTATATATTTTTTTGTTTCTATTAGGCAGCTATTAGTTTCTTTTCATTTCTCTGTGGAAAGAAAATTCTAGGTCTAACACCTGTCATGAAAAAATGCAATTGGTCAGCTACAATTTGTGGCAGCAGAAGCAAGTTATGAATGCTACATTGACCTTTGACCTCTTATGTTGACATGGCAAACTTGTTTGCAATATGGGTTTCTTATTTACACATCCAGCTGTTACTGAGCAATATTTGGAGTTGTATTTCTGGCCTCCTGATGACTGTAAATCGAATATTCACTTTCTTTAAGCTGTTTTTGGTATCTGTTAAATGCTCCTATATGTCGACCAGCTGTCTGTCATTTGGGACTGAGCAGATAGTGGGGTTTTTTTTACCTGCTGTGGCAGAAAACAAAACTATAAGAGCAGTAAGAGTGAGCTGTGACAAAGTGATGACGACAATAATTCTCTGCAGATTCATCATTATCAGTGACCTCTTCACATTTTCATGTTATGTTCACATTCTATTTTTATACAAAGTACTATAATATATATATATTATAGCTACTTCAAGTTTAGCTTGATCCTTTGCTACATCCTGTAACTAATACTGGTAAAATCTTTCATGCATGAAACCGTCTGATGTGAAAAAGTGAACATGCTGGATGTTTGTTCTGTATTAAAATTCTAGTCTGAAGAAAAATTTTATCCTGTGGCGATGTATTTTGATAATACATAATAACTGCACTCCCTGTGCATCTTATTCTTCTGATTCTTAATCACAACTCTGGAGCCAATCTACTGCATGATTCGACAATGTCTGTGGAGTAGGACCTCTGCACTGAAATGGCTGAAAACATGCTGATTCACATTTAAGAAGAGCAAGCAGCAGTGCTCCTTGAAGATAAATCAGATGCAGAACACTACAGCTGTAAAACTGGCTCCAGGTCTGTTTGTGATGCAGAACGAACAGTAATCATGGACACTTGACAAACATCAGCAGTGTCAGAGGTCTGGAGCCCCTCAGTTAAACCTGTGTGAGGTGATTTACATCCACGGTCTTCAAGTGCAGCAGAAAAATTGCAACAACAGTTTTGTATTTTTATTTCATTTTTTAGGAGGAAATATACACTTTGACGTCTGCTAACACACATGCACTTACACACACACACACACACACACACACTTCAGCCCACACATCAGTTTCATTCATCTGCTTTCACACACACACACACACACACACACAAACCCTCTTCAGCCCTCAGGCTAATTTCCTATTTCCACGCGGCGCCTTGTCCTAATCCTTGGTTTGAAATGACTCCTGAAGCTAAACCATACACACACAAACACACTCTTACACATACAAACACACACACAATGACTGCAACCTTCCCACCAGCAGCCCTGAGGAAGCCCCGAAGGCCTGTTCAACCTCCGCTCACAGATTCAGATGTGTTCAGGTCTGTGAGGTCATTGTAAGTGTATATATTATCATGGACTTTGCTTTGACGGTTACTGATATGTTGATTAATGATCATTTACTTTTTTAAATTTGTTTTTATATCATTTAGAAGACACACTGTATAATTTTTAGCACACAGTGATACCACACAAAATTAGCTTGTGTGTGACATTTTAAAGTTGTTGTAACAAACTCCTGAGAAGAAACGCCTGAAATTAGTAGCAGCGTATGCACAAAAACAGAAATATGCATACACAATATTGGCATCAGATTTATAAACTCCTTCACATGTGTAATTCCATATAAGACATCTCTGTCATCATAGAGAGTGCACGCATCTTGTGCCCTGCTCACAATTATCCATAGATGTTGACATGCTTTTGTTTGGATATAAACCAGGCTCTATCTGTCTGTCCTTGATCAAAGCAGCATTGTGTACCAGAAGATGATGTGGGCTGTATGTCTTTTGATTGGTGGATGAGGAAGCCAAATTTAGAATTTATTATTTAATTGATTAAACTGCATTTTTACCATGAAAAAATAATGACATTTATAAACACAGTGCAAGTGTTAATTTGTGTTACGTTGTTGAGATCTATAACATCCTGAAATCATGACAGTTCCAAACTTTTTGTTGTCACCCAGAATCTTTGTTTTGATTCTCTATAACCTCTGCTCACTAACAAAAGTTTGTTCGGAAGGGGTTAAAAGGAGACAACCATAATCTTAAAGTAGGTGTTTTTTTGTTTCTGTTTGGAAAGCGGCACGTTTTGGAAAGCGGCACGTTTAATCACGTTTAATGTGTAGACTAATCATCTTTGCACTGACTGGTATTTTTGTTATTTTCTGTTGATCCTCTGATGAAAAGAAAGTAATGAATGGAATTTAAAAAATGAAATTTCCAAAAGTAACAACATTAAAAAAAAAAAAAAATATCAGAAGATGTTTCAGTTAGTGTGAGCAGCAGCAACCATAAAACAATGAACAAAAACTTCATGGAAAAAGAAGACACCATCCCAAGAGTGCTTAATTGACAGTTTAACTCTACCTATCTATCTAACTCTAGAACCTTGTGGACTGCCTTTTACTTAATACAGATGGTTTGAATGCAATACTATAACCTTTTCATTTCTCCCTTTCATCTGTGTCTCTACAGAAATGAAATGTTTTTAGCAGCTGAGCTCCTCAGTGTGACATCTCGCCCACTTTGCACATTCAACAGAGACAGAAATAAAAATAAAAAAAGATTCCACCATTTATGAAACAAATTCAAATTGATTTGATTCAGTCCCAAAACATCAGAGAGGAATAATGCTGTCTGTTGCAAGGCAAAGACGCTGGCGATGACCCCAAAATAGAGAGTGCAGATATAGAAACTAACACACACATACTGTGTACATAGATTTGGTATTTCACTTCCTGATGTGATAAGTCTTAATCACAACTCAATGGAGCAGTCAGAGTGAGGGAGGCAGCTTGGTGTGCACAGTAGTTGGTCTGACACACACACATATAATTCATACAATTCATTCCACAAACTCAGTTCAGTGGTGGGCCCTGCAGACTCCCTGGGGACACGCAGATTAGCCTTGGCCAAAGCCACTAATCCCTTCACATACCTAGACACACACACAAAGTGAACCAAGCCCAGCCTCAGTCAGTACCTCTGCCCTGTGCTGGCCACATGCAGTCTCATTCAAACGAGTCACTGAAAGGTGAGGGGGATCTACTTCAGAGTGGTCTTCTACACACACACACACACACACAGAAGAAATAAGGGATTGAAACGAAGAGAGAGGTGAGGGGGTTTGTCTCTAGAGGGTTTACTGAAACCACCCTTTAACCTTTCTGTTCTTTCTGCCATGAAAGAACCAATATGAGGAAAAAAAGAAAATGTTTTCTGTTTTTCTTTGTTCATCAGCAAAACCAATCCCTCAAGTCTCTGTACGAATGCACGGGAGGGGCAAGATTATGCCCAGTGTAAGATTTCAAGTCCAAAATGATGTCCTATTTGGCAGAACAGCATGCATTCTGGGGTATTCACAACTTGCAAATGTAAAGTTGTTGATAAAAATCCCACATCTTGATTTGTCAGTATGTCTCTCCTCACCCAAAACATAAATCAAGCGTTTGCACGTTTGTCAAGGTGTTGTTTTAATGGGTGGATGAGTGCCTGCAAAACTCATGCACATGCAATGCACTACGTAAAATGAACAACAGAGCCATTCAACGGCACTAAATTCAGGTAGGTGATTAAACAACATATAATCACTCCCAGGGTAAAACCTTTCCACAAGTATCTGATGGTTTCACAGCTGCTAAGCTAACTGCGCAGTAACTAAGATGAGGTCATGAGGTCAAAGGTTAAAACCACACTGGCTTCTACTGGGAGATTTAGTTTCCTAATGTGTGTCTGTGTGTGTGTGTCTGTGCACGTCTTGTTTAGCCACTTCAACACACCGTAACAATCACTCTCCTCCTGCTGACCACCAACTCAATATCCTGTGTGGTTCAGTATGTTGGTTCAGAGATGTTTGCTTCTTTTCTTCTCCGTCTTTTTACCCGTAAACATTTTTTTCCTATTTACTTTGTCTTTCTTTGACTCATATCTTATTACTTTTAATCTATTCCTCATTATTCCTTTCTATGCTCAGTTTTTTTGTGAGATGTTTCATTAAAATTATCCACAGTCTCTCTCTCGCTTTCTATTCTGTTTCACTTTTATTGTGTTTGTTTCTTGCATGCTCTCTCCTTCTCTCTGCCGCTTTCTTTTCTTTACAATAGGCTTTTTAAATTTGTCCACTTATGCACTCAATCCATCATCTAGACCGGCTCTCAGATCCTCAGATGCCTGTTGTGGGACGAATCCAGCACCAAACTAAAAGCAGATTACGCGTCCTTCTTAAAACTGAAAGATGAAGAGAGAGAGAACAAGAGCTGGTCCACTTTTAAAGGATTATTGGTTTTAGCCCCTAAGAAAGAAAGGGATACCCTTCCAATTTTAAAGGATTTACCTTTCTGCCCTGAAAAATGGATAATGCCCAAGAAGAAGGAAAAAAACACCCTGTGGGTTAGAGTTTACTAACGAGAATCTGTGCACTTTGCTTCAGGATTATCATTGCATTACACCTCTTCAGCAGCTTGTTGGTGGTCTGTTATTAAAGCTGATCCTGACAAAAGGACATCAGAGGGAAAACCAGAAAACCATTTTCTCATGATACAGTTTTACTAAAATCAGTGACATATTGCTGGCGTGTCACTTACTTCTGCAAAGCATTATGCACTTCTTATAGAAGATTGTACACGGATCAACCAAGTTACATAGTACAAGAACAGGCGTATGGGGTGCAGAGTGGGAATGACAGCGCTACTATTCACCTGATTAGAAGGTGTAGCATTAAAATTATTGCTCAGCTGTTATTTTAAAGGTAGAAAAGTTACATAATGTTGCTTTAATCCTGTATTTTTTTCTATCTTATTAACCATCACCTACAAAGACAATAATAAGCACAACTTTTTGTAACCAAACAGCATAACTGGACATCTATGATGCTGTATGCTAAATATAAAGCTACAGCTAGCCAATGAGCCTATCTTAGCATAACAATACCACTGTAAACAGCTAACATCACCGTTCTGTTTTCATAACAGTACAATCCACTGTAGAAACAAAGAGAGAAAAGGGAGGAGAGAGGAAAATAAAAATGACCAAGAAGAAAAGTTACGTAACAGAGAATGAAACAGTGAAAAAGAAAGAAGAGATTAAAAACAGTGAATTTGTAGAGGGAATGGAGGCAAACATGAAAGAAGAGAACATAGTCAAAAGAGTGAAAATAGAAGAATAATGGTAGAGGAGAAAAGAAGGACGAGAAAGGAGAATATAAAGACAGTGGGAGGGCTCTTGGTATCCATGGAGGTAAATAATGAGAATCTCATGACATGGGGCCTCCAGGAGAGTGTCCCACTTTTCTTTATCCTCCTCCCTTTCTCTTCCTCCTTTTCTCTCATTCCACCCCTCCTCTTCTTCTCCTCTCCCCGTTGTTTTCATCCGTGCCCCTCTTAACCGACTCCCTTTTCTCTTCTAAAATCCTCCCTGCCTTTCTCTCAAGCAGCAGCAGCACACATGTATGAATTAATCTCAGCTTGATTTGCATAAGAAGAGGAAAGACTTTTTTTTTTTTTATTATTCCTCATGGAGCAGATCCGAGACGGTCATTAATGATTAAACAGTGATTACTGATGTGTCTTGCCTTTTGACTTTCCCCTGTCTGGAATGTCATGAATAAAAAGCTAATCTGTGACACAAATTAGCTCTGCTGATATCCGTGCCTCTCTGGAGGAATGTAAATGCTGCTGCTTTTCCCCTTGTGTAACCTTTATATCTTTACGTATTACCTTTCATTTAATTTTCAATGAAAGAATGAATCTTATTTATGTACTTGCATATTTGCTGCAAGCACATCTAAAAGTTTACAGCTGCACACAAAACAGTGACCCCAAACTATAAAACTTCCCTGTAGCTCACTGTGGTTTAAACATGAACTGTAACTTGTGTTTGATTACAGATTTTACAGATATTAAGACCCTATTGGACACAAAATTGTGGAGTGCACCAGAGAAGGAAGAAGAAAAGGAGAACAGGAAGAATCAAACAATTTGATTTCAATAAAAATTAAATATTTTTGACCACTAGGGGGCAGGAAGACTTCATAGCAGTGAACAGATTTTATGGTTTTATTGTGACACAAACACCTGCTTAACATTTAATCAATCAAAGGTTCAAACAACAATTTGGACATCCCTATGGACTTCATAAACTTAGAATTTTAAAGCTTTATAGCTCTGGTTTGATCTACCAAACTGGGAGTGGCTGCCTAGTTTTAACTTGTATTGGTGCGGTTTTGTTGCTTCAGATAATAAACTGTTGAGCTGAAAGTAGGCTGTGAAATCTCTGCAATTGTGTCAGAGAGAGGACACTCTTTCATCCTGCTGGACAGAGCAGAAACAAGAATTCACTGGCCGGCTCTCGTATGTTCATTTCCATTTTCTATGAATTCAGGTCAGAAAGAGGAACATCAGCCATATGGTAAATCGATAAAGCTGAGGTCTTTGTTTACAACCGCCCTAACCAGCTCTCAATCCCATCTGTCCAGTGTCCCCCAAGCTTTATTTCCTTCCCTCTCATCTCCACATATGTTGCATGAACCCTTTCTTCTTTGGGGACCCCTCTTCTCTAAACCTCCTCACCCCCTCACCTCCTCCTCCCCAATATCCCTCTCTATTATAAAATTCCTTTGGGCTGCTTGGGTGATAATCAGACCGAGGACGCTCACTCTCTGTGTGTGGTTGTGTGTATTTCTTCATGTTTCTGTGTCCATGTGTGCTGATGAGATCATGTGATGACTGAGTGTTTATACTATTGGATTGACTTCAGAGTCAAACCATGGGTTGACTCAACATAAACCTTCCGGAAACATCCCCAGACCTTACAAATGTGTATGTGTGTGTGTGTGTGTGTTGTCACTACAAGTGCAATCCTACACAAACACACACAGACACACACAAATCCATACACGTGTTTATTGTTAAAGGTTTTCTGCTGTGTTGAGGAACATTATCCTTGTTTTTCTCACTTGCTTGTGTTCATTCAGAATGGTTTGGGGTGATTAACACTCCTTTATCACATTGTAGATGTTACATCAGAGATGTGTACGACTCAGTCCATGGAGAACTTTTAAAAAATTACAATGTTGCTTTAAATCTGCTTTCCCTGTGCTTCAGTAACTCCTGCCATTCATTCCCCTGCCACATCCAAGTCAGTCTCGTCCTCGCACCTGCTCCTGAAAACCACCACCACCGTTCTGGATCTTCTGCCTTCAAGACCTCAATTAGTCACCGCGTTCCTGAGCTTTACCTGTGGTTTCATCTGATTCTGGACTCCACAGTTGGTGTTTATATCTTGGATCCGCTACCACTCATTGTAACAAAGGCCTTCTCTCATGTGTGGGTGGGTGTGTTTGTGCATAAAGAGCATTCCCCTTACATGTCCAGCAGTGTGTCAACAAGCATTACACCCACCATCACTCGGCCATGCACTACTGTCACTACACATTACAAGCTACACACTGACACACATGCACATACATACTGTATATGCACAGTATTCTCATATGCAAAAACAAGCATTCACACTTTTAGTGAATACATTAGCAGACACCCATTCTTTCATGTCATGTTACTAACACATGCACACATCCTAAGAGAGTGTCTCATCACCTGCAGTACATACACTCTTTATTTCCCCCTCTCTCTCATCACCTCCAGAACTGAACGCAACTTTGTTTAGTGTGTGTGTGTGTGTGTGTGTGTGTGTGTGTGTGTGTGTGTGTGTGTGTGTGTGTGTGTGTGTGTGTGTGTGTTTTAACCGTGGTCTCCCCTGCTGAGTGACAAATCTCTCTGCCAAAGAGGCAATCCGTCAAGCCTACACAAACACACATACTGTGTGTTAGAAAGATTGAATATCACAGTAGCCTCAGATGATCCAAACCAATTCTCATCCTGAATTCTTGTACGAACCTGCAGCTGATGCACAGATCACAGCAGGAATGCGTGTTAAAAATTATCCAGACCAGAGTCAAGTTGATGTGTGTGTCTGAACTGTACACACACAAAGAGCCAGGGGTACACACACAGTACAACACACATGCTCTTGCACATGCTAACACACACAGTTGGACGAGAGCTCTCTGATTTGGTCCGCTCAGCATGGAGTCTATTGTCACAGTAAGGTTTCCCATGGCTGGACTTTAAAGCTACTATTACGTTCACATCCTCTAGCACAGGGACAAACACTGAGCCTCACACACTGCCTGGCATCGACAGGGAAACTGCGTACAACATACAATTTATGCCAAAACCCTACAGCTACGGGTCAGGATTGGGGAATGTAAATGGTCGATTTCTTTCGGTAAATCCAATTTACATGCATTTTTATTTTGGGCCGATACGCTGTAGGGGATATAAATATTACATACTTTCACACATACTGTACAGTGAACAAATTCTTCAGATTATGATGCTGCTATGTATGTCTTTCTGTCGAACTGAAATTGGTACTTCTTGAAAAGGTGGTAGATGTTGCTTTTTATAATAAATCATAGCTGAGAGTCACTCAGAGTGAGTCCTGGTAGTTCAAATGTATTCTGTGACTCCAAAGTGACAAAGTGTTCTGTTAACTTGTGTTGTTTAGTTGGGGAATACAGAACAGACAAACCAAACCCTTTCATGGTTTTCACAAGTTTCACGGCCACCATTTCCTTCACGCTTGGAAGGGGAGGGTGAGGCAAGGGGTATTCAGTTGCAGCCTCAACCCTAGATGACACTAAATCCTACAAAATGGACCAATAAATTCAATAAATTAAGCTAAATCAGCCAACTCAAATCTGGAGTGTAAATGCTGGCCGCAGTGAAGGAGTGAAGAAAAGTCTATAAGTGGACGTGATCTGAAGCGATATTGTTGATATGCTCATTAGGAGGACTCGGTGAAAAGCTGTTTCTGATGAAAACTGGAGGTACATGTGGAGGAGTTGGAGGGCATAAACTGCTGAGAGCTGCAGAGAAAGTGTTGACAGCAACAAGATGATTGGCTCACAGAGAATGTGGCAAAATCTGAAGTGAAAAAAGTGAGCGCCCTCAAGTCAGCTGATTTATTCTCTGACAGACTACCGCATGATTCTCTGAGGATCAATCCAAGAGCTAAAAGTACAGCTGCAGTCAGAAGCCCCACTGAATGTAAAGTTTAGACAAGCATTTCCCACAGGATCAGTCTCCCATTTAGTATTGGCAGAACAGCTCCAGGTTAAGACATCTTAATGATATTACATTTTTCTGCTCGTCCCCTCTGGCTTGTGGCTTTGGAAGAGAGTCATTCATGTTCACAGAGGCTAAACGGTCTGTCCCAAAGACCCAGCAATAACAAATTTCAAAGCTGGTATGTGCCTTTCTAAGTTCAGCTGGTATTTGCCTTTAAGCTCTTACCAACATTTATATATACAAAACACTGCAGAGGGGCAGAAACCTCCCCAAGAGTTTATTTGTGTATAAGAGGAGCGGCATGGTCTCACAGCTCACTTTATAAGCCTCGTAGATTCTGTAATCTTTCCATCACTGTCCAGCACAGAGGAATCAGTCTGTATGTTTTCTCTCTCTTCAGACATAAATGAAAATACCTGACCTCCACCTTCAGTAGGCATATATTGTTTATACAGATACACACTCTCTCAGTTATAACCCAATTATCTACAGCACCACTGCTGCATTAAGCCTGCAGGTATGTCAGAATCTAAGTGATTTGCAGTGTATGTTTGAACATTTTTAACATTAATCACACTTTTAGAAACATGATAATCCTTCCCTGGGTATGTTGGTCTGTTCTGCGGGGAAATTTGTAAAGGGTTTGGAAAACGTTTTGTGGGATTTTAGTCCTGCATACCGAATCAATGATTAGTGTAGCTGATTCACATCCCAAGAGTCAGAAAACTTATGTTGGACATATGAACTTGCTGCTGCTCCATATATCTTTTGTTTCCAGGGGTTTTATGCCGGTCAACTTTGATTTAAATCTCCACATTTATTGTGAACTTTTTTTTGCATTGTGTTTTGTATAGTAATTTATTACATCAATAAACGGTTATATAGCCAGAATATGTTGGCCACGAAGTGACTGGTGGAAGTGAAGTGATTTGTCTTCATTTATTTCTCAGTGAGTTCAGTTCTTGTTCACCACTTCAAACACATTTAAATAACAGCCAGCTTTTGATGCATTGCTTTAAACATCTTGTATGCTGAGCATCTAAAAATGTCTTTTTGAAAAATTTTGCTTTTATGTCCATTTTAAGTTCATTTAATGGTTCCCTTTTCTTATTGAAATCTGTGCATTTATTTCAAACTTGTATCATGACATTTTTATGATGAATATGACCTGATTTCTATTCTTCCTTTACAATATTATATGTATTTTCAGGTTTTTTCCCTGCTCTTTTCACTGTATACGTTATGCAGGACTAAAAGAATAAACCCAAACGCAGGACAAAGACACAAGAAACTGGGAGGCTGAGCCAGAGTCCCCGGGATTAGGGCCCAACGTTAGGCAGGTGGAGGAAATGGGCAGAGAGTTTCTAGAGATCTAGGGAAAGTGAGTTCAGGTCCAGGAGAACAATGGAGGCAGGTCAGGATGGCCATGGGCACAGGAGAAGAAAAGTTAGTGACAAAGCTTAACAAAAAGGGTGGACGAGACTGAGTGGATAACAGAGTCTACGATTTGGCACTGTGCTGGAGTTTAACCCAGTTCCAGCTTGATGCCTGCCACCCACACACCTGACTCCACTCCTGCAATCAAGCACAAACACACACACACACACACACACACACACAAAGAAAAAAAAGCTCATAAGGAACAAAGTGTGTGACGGTCATAGTCTAAAATCATCAAGCTATACTGGGCAATATGTTTATGTAAAAATACACGTTTAAAAAGTTTGTTCTTACTGCAGATAATGGGGTGCTGAAATAACAGATGCATGAATGATTTCATGAATTGGAAAATTACTTTTTTGAAGGATGTAGGAGGCAAAGTTGATTGCATGCTGTCAAAGTCGCAGTGCTCCCTTCAGTACTTCACACTGCTGCTGTCATTGACTTCTGGTGAAATTTTGAAGTAAGGGTTGAGACAGGCACTCACTGGTCCATTTCCTGCAAGTGCTTGTGGTCGCTTTATTCCCACAGCACTGCTTCCCAAGTTCAGACAGCAGTGTGGCTTTTCTTCAGGCTTTTCTTCTGTCTCATCTTTTTTTTTTTTTTTTTGCAATCTGTCCAAAGTAAATCAAGAAGTTACTCGGTCACTAAAAAACACTATTCTGACACTGATTTAATGCTTTAAAACTCTGATGATGTGATGATAAACACTGCCTTTGAAAATGTAAAAAAAAAAAAAAACAATGAAAGTTGACAGGATGCTCTTAATATTTTGTGTTTTGATGTGTTGCTTTTGGCTTTCTCTTTCACTTCACCGTCAAATTCGTGCAGGAATGAACTGAGCCTGAATAAAATCTTTATCCTACAAATCACTATAATTTAACCAAACCATCCGTGGTCTTCAGCTGACTTTGCAGCTATCATGTCTCTGACCTCTACACTAACCCATTAAATATAAAACATAAAACCAGCTGAAGAGACAAAAAAAGGGGGAAATAGCTGAAAAGATGTGAGACTAAGAGACAAAAAAAGAGACAGATGGAGAGAATGAGACAGAATACTGTCGGTGGTATATTGAATCTGGAGGTCCCAATGGGAGTAACAGAGAAGAGGGTTCCCAGGGCGCTGACCCTCAACACTGTTCTTCCACACCGCTTCACTTCTTCTGATTTATCACCCCATGATTCATCTTTCCACAGCAGCGGAGGAGAAGAAGGGAGGGAACTGTGAAACAAAACAGAAGAGGAAGGAGAATATTACACAAAAGAAGGAAACATTAAAGGTAAAACGCAAAGACAAAGAAGTTTGTTGGGAAAAGTGAGAAGGAAGACAAGGAGAAGAAGGAGGACGTATCCACAGAAGTATTTTCTTTGGTAATGAAGTTTGAATTGATGTGGGTCGCGGTCATCACTGCTAACTACACGGCTCTTCTAAACAAACAGCGGCTGATGCAGTAAGATACATTCCTCCAGACCACCAAAAGATTTGAGGGGGAACTCCCAGAAAATGAGTAGCTGCAGAGTTTGCATAGAGAACAGCAAAACAGATGTTTATTTTGAAAGGAAATGCAGAATCTGACTACAATAAGAAGTGACATCACTAAATGAGCAATACATTAGACTAGCGAGTAACGAGACTAACATGGGGGTGAAGATAGGAAAAATGGGCAAAAAAAGAAAATCCACAGGGGAAGAGATGAAGGCAGGAGGTAGGGATGAAAAGAAATGAGGATGGCGCTCGGGGAACAGCAACTGTTTCAGAGGTGATAAATGTTGTTTTGACACGTGTGTATCCACAGGCCCGAAGGTCACGGTTTAACAGAAGGAACGAAGGTCAGTTTAAAGTCTGGGTCAAGTCAAATATGATTCCCTAACTGACATGGTGTATGGAGTGTAGCTCCATAGGTGAAGCATGGCATGAGAGCTCAGGTTTTTGGGTTTAGGTTTGGGATTACCTAAAAGGTCAAAATGAAATAATGACTGATAATGTGGTTAAACTGTGTGTAGATACAGGGAAAGAAAGGATTTTAAAAAAGGTATATGTTGTTTTTGTGTATTTGAAATTGTGAGTTTCTCAGGCGTGAATGTACACAATGTAGGAAATATAGACACTAACAAAATGAAACTATTACCCTTCATCATAACTGTGCTATCTAAATGCTAATTGTTGTTGCACTTTTGACCGGCTGACACAGATGTCAACATACACACGCACACACACACACGCAATCTGGAAACAATTACTGTTTACCTGCAGGCTGCAGGCGACCCTCATCGAACATGTTGTGTTTGGACACGGGTAATCAACACTACCCTGTGTATGTAGTTTGTATGTGTGTGTGTGTGTGTGTGAGGGAGAAAGACAGGAAAAGAGTTTCCACGATGCAGAGCAGTTGCCATGGAAAGACATGTAATTGTTAAATCTGATGTAAGCTACCTGCAGGAAACACAGACACACACAATGTGGAAAGTACTGATGGCCCACAAACACACAAGGTGACTCTACAATACATGGCAGTACTAATGTAAATACGTTGATATCATGTCTGACCGCAGGGGAGATGAGACAGATTACTGAGACTCAACACATGCTACGAGACTCTGACATGAGTCCAACATGTCAAGACCACATAGATGTAGTTGATTGTTCTTTGTCTCCAACTAAATTTATTTTGGTCTGGCCTCTGATATTTTTTGTGTTTTTGGCTTGTATTTGAGCCAAAGGCTAACACAAATAAGCTCAAAGAATTGCATCGGAGTCACAACATTCACTGTTTCCATTTTGTTGAAAATTTACTGTCAGATATCAGGTTTAAAACCACTTTTGAAGTACTTTGGTTTTGGTGTTGACACCGACTAAAGTTTGCCCTGTCTCCATCTTGACTTGGCCTTGGAACTTAGTTTTGGCAGGAAACTCAACTGCACAAATGAAACTGGCTCATCTTGAAATCAGCAGCAGGTGATTACAGTTCAAGATCACACACATCACGTCTGTCCGCAGCGGAGACGGCATAAAGCTCTTGAGGAAAAAAAAAAACAATTACACATCTTCTGTATTCACTACAATTAAATCACTGTTTCGAAACATTGTTTTGTTAAAAAGGACTTAATAACTTTAGAGCAAAATGTCACTTCAAAATGTTCTTATTTCAGTCTAATCTGACCTCTAAGCTGTTCATCCAAGGATTTATTGCTCTTAATATAAAGTGTTTGCTGCGGCAACACGTCCTGGACCGAGTGTCTACCACATGTGTATTAGATAACATTTAGTTTGACTACTTGGGCTGAATGCCTAATCCACCATATCCAGAGCGGCTGCGTTGCTCACATCCTCTGATCTTACAGAAAGGATGAAATAAACGTTCCTAAAGGATCAAGTGTATCATATTATTATTAATCTTGACAGCCTTTCAAGACTGTTGTGGTTTAAAAACTTCACACACAAATGTATGACTCAATCTTCACATCAGGTTTCATCTAAATATGTTCACAACAACGTAATTGGGGCTAAACTTCACCCAAAGCTTTCACTGTACGTTTGTGTTGTTTAGGAAATTAATGCACTCCTCCAGGGTTTCCTGTCCTTGGCAAGACTGTAAGCTTCATCTCTCCCCAGGAGACACTCATGTGGGTCAGTTTGTCAGCGACAGATCTTGGCCATGTGTGCTATCTGAATGGATGAACTGAACTCAGTCACAACAAAGAGAATCAGACGAGCTAAGCACACAATTTATGCATAAATATGATACTGCAGCACACATATGAGGCTTTAGAATATCCCTGCTCCCAAAATACAACCTCCCTAAGAGTCATCATTGTTTTTTGTATCTTTATGTATATGCTGAAGATCTCATCATGACATATTTGTCATGATAAATAAAAATAAATAAACTGTTTTACTTCACCTGTTCCCTGCTGTTCTCTACCTTGACGTTAACTCTTCTTTTATGCCACAGCCTGCCACACCCACACCTGTCCTCCAGTCCCCTCATCACCCCCGCAACCCCTGCAGCCTGCCATTCGGACTCTTCCAACCTGTTATTTTCTGTGTATTTTGTCTGCTGTCAATAAACTTCTCCAATTCTACACCGATCTGTCTTTGAGTGTGATCAACCCAAAAAATTATTCATATTCTTAATCTCCCATCTGGGTCTAACCATTTTAGATTTATTTGTAATTGAGTGTGACTGATCAAGTGTAATTTAAAATGTAATTGTCAAAAAAAACTCACTAACTTACTACCATCTTGATTTATTTCACGTTTGACCTCATCAGTCATGAAGAAATCTACAAAATACATTTCAATAAATGTTTTTTTTATTATTATTTATTAAAAAAAATATATATAGAGAATGTGTAAATGTCCTGCAAAAAACATTACTTGGAAATTGCCTTTTGAGAAACATTTTTTAAAATTATTTTCCTGTTACATTTTGTCCTTACCCATGCATGAAATGGATTAGTGTGCGTGTTTGTAACAATGAGTTTGTGTAGATTTTCTGTGACAGGACTGGTCATATATCCTTCACCACTCCTCGTCTCTCATCCTGACTGTCTGCACTCTGTCTCTCAGCAAGTGTGTATGTGTGTGTGCATGGAGAGAGAGAGAAAACAGGCCGATGGTGGATCATAAATAAAGGGTTACTGCTGTATGCTCTTAGCGTGTGCTTAACATGAAAGGGGGAGCCGATACACGGAAACACATGTTGGCACTGTGATAACCTCTGTCATAAATTTACAGAGAAAACGAAAAAAAATACGGAAGAGACGGAGAGTGAGCGAGACAATGAGATGAGAGAAGCAGATGCACTTAATGCATTATGAATCAATCATAATTTAGATCTTTCCAGACATTAAATATGTGTGATGAGCCTATAAAAACCCACCAGTGCAAGAAATAAAGTGGGTCATATAACAAAAAGACACAGGCGGGCTTCCCCATCCATGTGTCAGGAGATAAATGAGGAAATAGACATATTAGATTAGAAGCTTTCAGTAGAATACAATACAATAGATTGTAACAGAATGAGGAGAGCAAAGACAGAAAAAGATTTACATGCTCTTTATCTCTCAACTCTTTTCTGATTTTGACCCTCCTAAGTGCTTCTCTGGCTTCAACCCAAATTCAAAATCACAAGTGCATAGTTCTTCCCATTATATGTCTATAAGGATCTACTGGTGTTACGTATTATCATTTATGTTCCAGATACTCTTGGATAAATTATATGTAGTCAGCAGTGGCATATCAGATTTAGCTCATTCAAGTGGATCTTAAACTTTCAATATTCCAAAATAGTTCACAATGTTAAATGACAGAGGAGAGTAGAAGTGCTGCTCCTTTGCATTAAAAAAAGTCAGTTGAGTTCACTATCTGATCATGATGCCTCCAGGATGTCTCCCTGTGGCAGTAAAGAGGAGGCCCTGGGGGCCACTGAGAACATGCTGGAGGGACTACATGGACAGGATCCATCAGATAGACATGCAGAATGCGGATGAGGAGAAGGACGTCAGGGCTCTCTTGCTTGCATTGATGAGTTAGCTCTATTTCAAAGTTTTTACTTATATAGTAAAATAACTCATCATGTGTTTGTTTTTTTACGTTTTCTATTTAAAAGATCCTACTCCTCCTAGTACTGTATACTGGATACTATCTATACTGTTTTGTAGTGTGTGAAAGTTGTCTTAGCTTGTTTATGTTGTTTGGAGAGTAGTAGACAGAGCATTACACACACCTGGATCAGGTGAATCTCAGTGAAGCACTTGTTAGGGTTGGGGGAGAATGTAGATGTTTAAAAACAATGTTAAAGTTGCAAGACTTTCAACAGAAGTCTGTAAATATTTTCCATTTGCATCTATTATTCACAGTAAGCTTCAACAGGACATTGAAAACATGGTGGCAGTGATATAGATCTTCTTTAGTGACACGGTGAATAATACAGTGCTTCAATTGAGGTACAATGATGAACTGAACCATGCCATGAATGGATAGCTGCTAGTGGTAAAGCGGGGGCGTGTCCGCTGAATGTGCTGAAGCCACGCCCTCTCGTGAGAGCAGTCAAACAGCAATTTTGAAGCGACTGAAACGTGTCAGATGAGTTCAGAAAATGACATGACTAACTTTGAAACACTCTGAGAGAGATGAATTATTCTCTATCTCTCTGCTAGTGGTGCAGGGGTATGCTCAGAGTGGCCTCAGTGTGTCATCGAGCCACCCTTTAGGACCGCCCAAAAAATCCTGGACTGAAAACTGGTGAAAAACTGTTTTAACCTCTAACTCCACATTTCAGTAATATATCGTTCAAAGTCTTTTCACATGTTTTCAGAAACTATTTTCCAACATATTTAATGTATTTTGAAAGAAATCTCAGAATTGCTTTTATATGGACTAAAGGGTTAAAGTTCAGGCTTAATGGTTGGTGTCAGGCATTATGTTGGCAAATTCATTATGACAAGGAGAGTTCTCAAAGTCATTGATGTATAAATGCATGTGTGTGTGTGTATGTGTGCGCACACACTCAAAAAACATACAAATGTTTTAATGGAGGGTGTTCCTCCATCCCTCCCTCTCTTTCTCTCTTTATCCCTTCCTATCTAACCCCATCAGCTCTCATCTAATCACTGAAGTACCAAAGGGGGGTGACCTCATCACCCCAACACCATGGTAACGCCCTGCAGCCGTGCACCCTGGGTCCCTGGGATCCTGGGAAGGTGGAGGAATGTGGAATGTGATTGGTCTGTGAGACGTGCAGGGTGAGAGCGGAGCAACCTGAGGATGGATGGATTAAATGACAGCTACACACACACACACAATAACACAACTCACAAACAGTGCTAATACAATACACACAGGAAAACACACAATACGTTACCTCTGTTGGATAAAGTATTAAATGACATAACACTTTGGACCCTAGAGCTACACACATTCATGCACGCATTATTACACAAATGTGATACCTGCAAAGCAGCAGCTATCAGAGACTAATTCACTTTGTCTGTCCAGGCTGCAGGGCAGAGGTATGGAGAGGTGGAAATGAAGGGTGGTGAAAGCCCTTATTTCCCTTCATTCACACAATGTCAGAGTTGAAATATTTTAAATACTTGAGTTGCACTTGCTTGGCTGCAGCACAGCACAATTACAGCCTTCTTTTGAACTGTTAAAGCAGCTCTGATGTGCCTGACAATGTAAATAAAGCGCACCTCACATGGCTGACCCTGCCGGTGAATGGTGTTGGAGAACGTCGGAGAACAAAACAGCCGGGTATAAGGAGACACATGGCACAAAGTCACAAATCACTGTTCTGAATGAATGTTCAGGTTAATATTTAGAGATACTGTTTAAAATATATAGTTTTGACTCAAACAGATGAAGAAGAGAGAAGTCACAAACAGAAAGTCGGCTGTGTTAAAGTAAATAGTATATATATATACATAGCTGTTATTGCTGTATATCAGATGTATATAATGAGGGTACTCATATTAAGACATGAATGTACAAATTCTAACTAAGAGCCAATTGGATTTTCCCAGCTGGTTCAACAATCGATACTGGCATCAATCAGCCAGTCAAATGATCTGTGATCTGTCTGATTAAAGGCTCTATTAGCTGACAGTCATCTAAATTACTAAAGATAACAGCTACAAAAAGCACTTAACATATTTTAAAAAGCACACGAGGTGTTGCAATAGATTTTAAAACATTTATTTATGACTGAAAGAGAAAAACTTTTTTCATTTCTAAGCCGTGACATTCACCCACTCATGTACACACACACACACACACACAAACACACACACACAGTCCCTTGTCTCCATTCAGCACACCCACACAAACACTTATTCATTCAACTCAAGGCCTGCAAAGGCAGCTCTCTAATCAAAACAAATCCTCAGAGACAGAGGTGGAGTGAGACAGAGGCAGACTGAGACAGAAAGAGCGTGAGGCGCTCTGAATGTGTTGTCAATTAGCAGCAGCTGATCAATGGTACGGAGTGAAAGAAGCCTGAAACAGGAAAAATCCTTAATGAATCAAACAGGTCTGTTGTTTTTATGAGGTCTCTGATGTTGACCCAGAACTAAATGTTCAATTGTTGAGTTTTTCTGCCTCTTCAAAGTTTTAGTCAAGAATTAGGTTAATAGAAACAATGAGGCAGCTTGTGCAAAAAACGCCTTCAGTGTGCTGGTTGCTACATTGTCCCCGGACATTTCCTTTCAGTACTCATTTTCCCCTCCTTGTGCTCCAGCTTTCATTCCAGCCTGTCATTCACTGGTGTAATTCATTACCGCCTACAATCAGACACTCACACACATGCCAGCATACACATACATTTGGCTGTGAGAGAGATACAAGTCTGTGCGTGCGTGTGTTTTAGAGGAATCATGTATAGTTATGACTGCTTGTGTATGTGTGTATGTCTATAATATGAAAATGTGTGTTGGTCCTGTGCACTACCATGTTCAGGGCAGTATGTGAATTGGCCCCAAGACGAGAACCAGAGTTTCTAATTTGAGTTGCTAAGTTGAAATGATTGAATAATGTATTTCACGTTGTCTCTCAAAGTTTGGTTTGGAGAAAGAAGGGTTAGATGTGGGAAGGTTAAAATTGCCAAATTATTCAGAGGAAACTGGTGTGAAAATCTAAGAGGTAAAATATGAGGGGCCTCTGTTCTCCTCTCTTCTCTTCTCTTCTCTTCTCTTCTCTTCTCTTCTCTTCTCTTCTCTTCTCTTCTCTTCACTTCTCCCTAAAATGTGAAAGACTGATGGAAATAATGTCTTCAATCAGGCTCAATAACCATAACTGTACTGTATCAGTCAATCTAAATATGTTTTTTTTTTCCTGGATCAGGAGAATAAACACTGCAGCTGCATTCATTCGCTGCTCTCCATATATTTCTCTTCACTGACCGGGCTTCCTCACTACGTAACATGCTAAAACAAAACCCAAAGCACTCTTTCATTTAGGTCCAGATGTAGGGAAAGGTAAATCGGTCGTGTCTGACAGCTGCTTGACTGTTCACAAAGTGAGGAAGAGAGAGAGTTAGAGGAAGACCAACATGAGGAGAGAATGAAGAAAGGAGGAGACTGAACAAAGGAAGACTAAAGGTGACACCTTTACAACATCAGAAATAGGGTTTTAATGCTGTATATGTCATGTAACGATCTCTGGAAGGGGTGTGGGTTAGCTCAGTTGGTAGAGCATCCGCCCCATGTACAAAGGCTCAGTCCTTGCTGCAGCGGCACAGGGTTTGAATCCAACCTGCAGCCCTTTGTTGCATGTCATTCCCCATCTCTGTCCCCCCATATTCCTGTCACTCGTCAGCTGTCTCTGTACAATAAAAGTCTCAAAAAAAAAAAAAAAACGATCTCTGGAACTTTCCAACACTAGCAATCCTACATTCACGCCCATTTCATGCAGCGATTGGCCAGCTGTACCTGGATGAGAAATTGAGCTGGATTTTGACTTAACTTTCAAATCTCAAGCTGTCTTACCAATTCTTTTCATCTGTCACTTGTGACACGGACAAACAAGTGCAGCACTATGAATGTCTGCCCATATTCATAAAAAGGTTTCGTAATAAAGGAAGGACTCATCACATCTCGCTTCTGATAGCTGACTTTTCACTTAATATTTAATACAACATCTAACTCAAAACAGTTCAGAATATGATACTGTGTATGTACTTGCAGGATTCTTGCAATTTTCAAGTTTTATCCATTTACACATTATAAGTCCCTTTGGATCAAAGTTTCAGCTAAATAAATGTAATGTGAGACCTTCAAAGACCCCAAAAACAAATAAAACATAAACATAAACAGGAGCAATGGTTACAGAGAGCAAAAACTTCAGATGTTGTTGTAAACCCATCAGTACTTCACACACAAAATGAGACCAGAAAGGAAGATTAGAATAGGATAAAAACTAAAATAGGTAACAAAACAGAACAAGGTACAACAAGTGATAAAATAAAGACTTTAGTAACACTGAAGGCAGAATACTATGAGTACTGTACAGTTATGTGTATATGTTCATATGTTCTATATACTGGACATATATACATATAGGTCAGTTTAGTTCAATAGAAGATTTTTTGTTCCAGCAGACATTTTACTGGCACAACAGAAATGAACAGAAACCAACATATTTTCCAGACACTGGCATCACAATCATTAGTTAGCATGTTTTATATAAGTAAAAAAAAAAAAAAAGCATGTAATACATTACATTAAATTGCAAAAATCTAAAATGAATTTGTGAAACAAAAATAGGAGAAGTGAAGCTGTTCAAATTATGTACATTTGCTCCTTTCTGTACCTGTGGTACAGTGGTTAGCCCTGTGGCACAGCAAGAAGGTTCCTGGTTCACACCTCAGCTGGGGCTTTGTTCTCCCGGTGTCTGTGTGGGTTCTCACCGGGTACTCCAGCTTCCTTCCACAGTCCAAAGACATGCACTTAATAGGTTAATTGGTGACTCTAAATTGCTGATAGGTGTAAATGATTGTTTGTCTCTATGTGCCCTGTGATGCACTGCTGACACGTCCAGGGTGTACCCCGCCACTCATTCTAAATCAGCTGGAATAGGCTTTAGTCCCTGTGAACCTAATAAGTGTGTACAGATAATGGATGGATGTATATGTGGTCATATCTGGACCATGTTTGTCTCTTCTGTTTTGACAAGGAACTGCATAATACATTCATCAATTTAAAATGTGATCACTTCGTCACATTTTTCCACATCACAGAAGGGTTCAGTCTATCTCACATAAAGTCACACAGCCCTTCTGAAACCAGAAGCATGGAAAGAGGGGCTCTGTGAATGTGGCATGAAAGGTGTGTATGAGGCTCAGCTTTCCTGATGTGACACTGTAATAAGTCAGAGTGCCACCTTCCCAATCCAGTAACACTGCTATTTTTTGGCAAGGGTGCACTTCCCATTTAATACTTTCGGACATCTTGTCATGCATCACAGTGTATCCCTTCTTTGAGCAGATCAGACTCCAGGACTTCTCATTGCAGCCGAGGCCACCCTCTCTGTCCCATTTTCTACCCACCCCTTTATATGCCACTGCGATGCCAACTTTCCCTTTCCACTCCACCTCCCAGTAGCAGAGACCTTTCTGACCCTCCTCACAAAACACCTGAGACCTACTGAACCTCTCCTCCTTTTTAGGTCGTTTAACAGACTCCTCCACCTTCTGTACAGTTTTTACTTTCCTGTTTCCATCAGACAGAACAAGCCGCCTGCTAGCTGTGCTTTCATCAAGCTTCAGGTCTGCACCATCTGATAGAGAAAAGATTACACATAATTCAGTGTGTGTGTTAGTGTGTGTTCAGTGTTTCTGCAGTTAAACGACTACAACATAAAACATTGTAACTGAAATCCAACAACAACATGAATTCAAGATAAAAAGAAAAGTGAATATGCATGAATTGTTTGTCATTTGGAATTTTGTTTTAAAAGTTTTGAACATGACATAGTATAACTACTGCCACTACAGTAACACTAAGACTATAGTAAGCATGTAACAAATGTCTCATGGTAAATAGTGTTTTCATTATTAAAAAACTATAATACAAATAAAGTTAGAGAACTGACATATTTTTTGACCCTCACTTCAAATGTATCAGGCATTAAAAGTCTAAGATTAGCATTAACAAAGTCTAAGATTAGTGTCTAAGGCTATACTGAAGTGATAAAATATCAGTTCCAGAAAAAGACTTACACTTCTTCAGTCCTGGCTTTAAACGATGTTCTCCACCATGGTCCAAACTGTACAAATGGATAATAAAATTTCAATTTACAAAGCAATACATTTTGCATGTTAAAACACCTAAAATAAAAAACGAAATGTTCTTTGGTCAAACGATAATTGCAATCTGTGGCAAGTGGTCAAACACAAGCAAAAAAAGAGTTCTGAGGCACTGCAATAGAGTAACACTGGTTGCAAAGGCTTTGCAGCTGAGAAGAGGTACGACTGCTGCTTAAGTGTTTAGAAGCAGTGCAGAGCTCTTCTCTCATTAACACCAAGGTAACCCTGGTTACTAATTACATAAAAGATTTAGTTAAGATTGGTCTACTTAGTGTAAATGTAGTCACATTATAACTCAAACTCACATTAATTACTCACATTATAACCAGCTATACTACTACAAATATACACACTTAAATACATATCTTGACAGTTGAACATACCACAGTGTCTTCAGGCTCATATTTGGATCTGCAGCTATAGCAGAGAGCATCGCCACCCCTTTCTCTCCTGCGTGATTGTAACTCAGATCCAGATATTTCAGGGAGGGCATTTTGTTGGTCCTGAGAGCTGAGGCCAGGTATGAGCAGCCTTCCTCTGTCACCTGACAACCTGACAACCTGCAGAACAGAATATTTTAATGGACAATTGTCAGCCAATCAAACATTTCTGAAATCAACAAAGGACTATATATACTACTATACTACATATAAGAACCCCCCATTCCTGTATATGATATTATGTCTGGGTTTTCTGTTGCAAACTATAAAATGTAATGTACACTTACTTGAGAATCTCCAGTTTACAGTGTATACTCTTTAGGCCATCAGCAAGTTCCTGCACACCTGAATCCTTCAGGTCATTATGACTCAGGTCCAGCTCTGTGAGATTACAGGATGCAGAGCTGAGGACTGAGGACAAACCTTTGCAGGATTCTTCAGAGAGCTCACACCAACTCAGCCTGTGAAGATATTTGTATTATATTTATATCAGAAATCAGAAATATCTGCAGTGGCAAAGTCACAGAGTCACAAGTTGAACAGTAAAATAATGAATCCTAATCTTAACACTGTAACTGAAACACCACAGATATGTAGCGATTCTCAACTACTGTTTTACTGGTCTTTAATTCTTTGGCTTTTGGATAATGGCAATTGTGAAGACAGTGAGGGATCATATGTATACTCTGATTCTCATCTGAAATGAGCAACAGCATGTTCACGTCACATCAATCCCACAACTGATTAGTCACATTTATCTTCCTACTGACACAAGGGACACACTGCTGCTGCCTCATTCATTTATTTTATCTCAGGCCATTTAGATTTTATTCTTTATCCTTTCTTCTTCTGGACTTGTTGGGTTTTCATATTCTGTGTGTGTCCTTCAGAAATTGAGTACAGTATTGAGTTTGTTTAGTTTGATGTTGCTGTGTGTTTTTTTTTTTATCACTTTATATCACTTTATATCATTGTATATTATTACTGTACTTTGTTTCCATATATATAATTATTAGATAGTTAATGTCTGACCTTTACTCATTTATTGGCAGTGTGAGCGACGATGGGTCGTTAAGAGACCGTCACGCAATTACATACTAAATTAATTATTGTTTATATTATTTATATATTTAATTATATTCAGAGTTTGCCATTTCCCACGGCTCTTCTTCTGCAGAGCGCCAGTAGCTCATTAGCAATGCGCCTCTGAGTCATGGGCGGAGACAGCGCTGCTCTGCACCCACCCCCATTGACATTATTCTTACTCATTTACTTCATATCATATTGTTGATGTTAATTACTATTTCAGATGTTTAAATCTTCATACTTTGTTTATTCTCTTCTTACAGTAACCACACACACCCAAATAACCCACACACATAAAAGAATACACACAGGATTTCAATTACTGACAATAAACGTGGCAATTCAGAAAACAATTCAGAAGCGAGTCTTATAAGTGGTGCCTCATGTAAATTTCACATACTGTATTATACACAGACAAGCGCTTGCAAGTAAAACACTCGACCCAGAACTTAAATGTGTTCTTTAGACTGTGGTTAAAATCGACAACTACATAAAAGCATGTCCACTCCATATCAGGCTTTTTGCCACCCTCTGTGACAAACTGGGGTCAGAGCATGAAGGCCTGCTGCACCATACAGAAGTCAGGTGGCTTTCACAAAGAATGTGCTCAACCACCTGTATGAGCTGCAGGGCAAAGTGCACCTAACTGAACCTGACTGTTTAAAAAGGCTAGCGTATTTGTCTTACATATTTGAAAAACTGAATGGTCTTAATATGTAATTGCAGGTGAAAACACAAGCATCATGTCGCTGAATCATAAAATCCATGCATTCACAAGAAAACTCGAGCACTGGACTGAGCGAGTTGAAATGGGTGGGATTGATATGTTTTCTGAGCTGGAGGAATCATTGAGGAAAATGGAGTTAAGGAGTGCCATTTGACACTACTTGTGCAAAAATACTTTCTCAGCAATCACCTACCTTAAATAATAAATACAGATCATGACTGAATGTTGAGGATCTCAAAATCAAACCAAGAATGGACTTGCTGTGCTCCAAGCATAGTTCCCACCCATCTCATTAGGTGAGGTTAACATTAAAATAAAAGTATTGAATAAATAATATTATGGTTGTCAGGGTGTTATGTTCTTTTGTGGTGTTATGCTTGTGTTTTGATAGGCCTATTAGTGCGTATGCGCTGTTGCGTGCAACGTTTGTATACTTCTACCACCTCAGGGGACAGTGGGGGTTGCAAGTCACTGGCATTGTCATTTTGGGGGTCTTGAACTGAAAAGTTTGAGAACCCCTGCACTAGAGAATAGGCCACCTGTTAAAGGGCTAAAAAATTTATGATAGCATAACATGATGCCTACTGTACAGCCTATTAATAGGCCTTTTTTTTTTTTTTTTTTTACAAATTTTAATTTTCATTGGAAGACGTATCTAATTTATGACACATTATACTATGTGTATTAATAAAATGTGTGCTCAGTCTGTAGCCCAACTTTGCCAGAAAGAAAGAAGCCCAAACAGGACATATTTTAGCCCATTATGGCTATTTTCTTTTAGCATTTTACCATATTATGTAAAAGATGAACAGAATTCAGTACCTTTACTTTAAATGCAGTGTATAGCACAATTAAAATTGTTAAATAGATTTTTTAAAGTACTTACAGAGCAGTTTTGGAGACTTTGAGCACTGGCAGCATTCCTAGAAGAACTTTCTCTGATTTCAGGTACTTTTTCAGATCAAACACATCAAGCTTCTCATCTGATGTCAGCAGTACAAAAGTCAGAGCTGACCACTGGGAGGCAGAGAAGTTTTCAAATGTGAGTGTATCCGAGTGCAGGTACTTTTTGACTTCTTCCATGAGAGAGTGGTCATTCAGTTCATTCAGACAGTAGAAAAGATTTATTTTTTTATCAGCATCACTGTTCTCTTCCCTAATCTTTTCTTTGATGTATTCAATTGTTGCCTTGTTGATCTCCTCGTTATTGTCTTTCTTGTTAAGCAGGTCTTGCAGTAGTTCCTGATTAGTTTCCAGAGAGAGGCCTAGCAGGAAGCGGAGAAACAGATCCCAGTCTCCAGTTTTGCTGTCTAAAGCCTTGTCCACTGCTATCTTGAAGAAGTCTGATGCAGGTAAGTCTGCAACTGTGGAGGCAGGTTTCGTAAGAAGATTTTCACCTTTGTTGTTGAATGTGTAGAAGGCATAAAAAGCTGCCAGGAACTCTTGAATGCTGAGATGGACAAAGCAGAACAATTTCTGGCCGTACAGCCCATGGCCTTCTCGTTTAATCTGAGTGAATAATCCAGAGAAGATTGCAGTCTCTGTGATGTCAACACCACGCTCTGTCAAGTCGTCTTCACTGAAGAGAAGGTTGCCTTCCTCTAGGCCTTTGAAGGCCAGTTTCCCCAGAGACATGATTGTTTCCTTGTTCCTTGTATTCCAGCATGAATCTGTCTCAGAACTCTCACCTGTCTCATTTCCACTATACTTCACATTAGCCTGTCTGCACTGTAACAAAAGGAAGTATATGTACATGTCAGTCAGAGTCTTGGGCATCCTGCCTTCCTGGTTTCTGTTCACAACATCTTCCAGAACCTTTGATGTGATCCAACAAAAGACAGGGATGTGACACATGATATAAAGGCTCCTTGATTTCTTGACATGTGACAAGATTTTTTCAGCCAAATTCTTGTCACTGAATCTCCTCTTGAAGTACTCCTCCTTCTGCTCATCATTGAATCCTCGCACCTCCGTAACTCGGTCAACTTTACCAGCAGGGATACGGTTGGATGCTGCAGGTCGGGAGGTGATCCAGATTTGAGCTTCAGAAAGCAGATTTCCTTGGATGAGGTTTGTCAGCAGATAATTCACTGTGTTCTTCTCTCTCACATCTGTGCATTTGTTACTTTCACTGAAGTCAAGGTCAAGGCGACATTCATCAAAACCATCCAGGACAATCAGAATTTTGTACTTGTCATAGTCTTCTATTTCTGATGTCTTCATACCCGGAAAAAAAGAATGAATGAGCTCCTCCAAGCTGTTACTTTCGTCTTTTCTCAAATTCAGCTCCCGGAATGAAAGTGGAAACATATAAAATATGTCTTTGTTGCCCGTACCCTCAGCCCAGTCCAGCATGTACTTCATTGTAGCAAAAGACTTTCCAATGCCTGCCACTCCGATTGTTAGCACAGTTCTAATGGATTTATTTTCTCCAGATGTTGGTTTGAAGATGTCGTGATATTTAATTGATGTTTCTTGTGTCACTGTTTTGAACTTTGCATAATGAACCTGTCTGGTCTCATTCTGATCATTGACCTCTCCCCTCTCAGCCTCGACGATGTAGAGGTCTGTGTAGATTTCATTCAGAAGAGCAGAGGTTTTCTGCATATCCACCCCCTCAGATACATGGGTGAACTGCTGCTCCAGCTGAGTTTTGAGTTTCTGTTGGCTTGCAAAATCAGGCTTGCCTGTAGAAAAATATTTATCAAAGTTATGGTGGACAGTAATTGCCAATAGCTATGATATATCACAGTGCAGTTTGTTAAATGCAAATGTAAAAACTTTTAAGTTGTTTTTGTTACTTTCACTGTTTGAAATACCAAATGGCAGAAGTAACAGATCATATCAGCTGTTGCATTAATGCTAATTCAATGACAAACTTGTTTACAGTCCAAAATTAAACTTGTTTGTTGTCTAGTTAAGTGATCTCTACAGCTGGTGTCTGTACTTCTCAGAGGTTCTTTGTGAGGAAAGAAGCTCCACTCACATACCAGTGTGTACACTGAAATGATGGGTCTTCTCTCTAGCACTTAAACTTCAAGGATCATTTCTTGCCAGTGTTCATTCATATTCTATCAGTAATTTAAATTTCATAAACCTGATAGCTTTTGTTTGGATGAAAAATTTCAGATTTCTTGGCTGCAGTTGGTATTTCACTGAGTCAGATACATATTAATCAACATTTAGCTTAATATCAAGTGACATCAACTTGGATATGACATATACTGTAAACCTTGCCCGTCTCATGTATCTAAAAGGAGATGGCCAAATCTCCTTTGACATAGTGTCGATGTTATAAGCTTCAGTATGAAAGCATTTTTTTCAGGGTTATCAGTTTTCATATAGCAGTTTTGAGTATTTTTGATTGTTTGATTGCACACTTATTTATACATCTTACTTTAACAGCCTTCATTCACACCCATGAGCTTACATCGTATTTCTGTCATCCTGTTGACAAAGGTGTCGGGCAGCTTCAGTCGGGAGGTTATCCAGAGCCTGGCAGAAGGAAGAAGGTTTCCTCTGATGAGATTTGTCAGTAGCACATCCACTGATGCTGAATCTGTGACATCAGTCAAGGTGTCGCTGCTGTCGAAGTCAAGTGGAGGTTGATAAGCATCCAATCCGTCCAAGACAAATAAAACTTTGATTTTTTCAAAGTCAGAGATCACAAGTTTCTTTGTTCCCTCGAAGAAATGATTAAGAAGATCAACCAAACTGACTTTTTCTCCTTTTATCAAATTAACCTTTGAAACATTAAGCGGAAATATAATTTGAAATGACTTCTTGTCCTTATCTTCAGCCCACTCTTTTATGAATTTCTGCACATGGAAGGATTTTCCAATCCCGGCTTCTCCAATAGTCAGCACAGTTCTGATTTGTTTTCCTTTTGGCTCTTTGAAAATATCAGATATTGCATTCACTCGTGTCACTGATTTGGCCGCAGTACGTCCATTTTTCTCTTCATCATTGTCCTCAGTGCTGCTGTCTTCTCTCATGATGTGTTCAGTGTTTTTCTGGTTAGGATGATTTTTGTCTTCATCTTGAGTGTTTTCTTGAAGAAATGTCTTTCTCAGAGTTGATACCAGTTTCTCCATTAGTGAGGTCTCTGAATAAACAGAAAACAGTTCAGCATATTATTGATGATGAAGGATAGATGGAGCATCAATAAGTCAGTCATTTACAATATAATACAGTGAAAAGGAAACACCAAAAATCAAGATTTTAAAGTTACCAGTGTTAAAAAAAAATATATTTCACTTCTGTTGAAAGATAATGTTTCCAATTGAATGAAACTTGAAAGTTTGTAAACCATTTTCCATAACTGTCATCTATGCATTTCTTAATCAAAATGTATCAGAATATGATCTATGAAAAGATGTTACTGTCATTGTTTCATACCTCGACATTCTGTCACTTTCTCGATATATTGTCGGGAATCTTATCGACTCCTGAAGGTTGAGAGATGATCCAGAGGAGAGCTGAGGGAAGCAGATTTCCCTTGATGAGGTTTGTTAGCAGCACATCCATCGAGGCTGGCTCTTCCAAATCAGTTAGCTCTTTGTTATTTTCAAAATCCAGAGGAAGTTCACATTTTTCCAAACCGTCAAGGACAAAAGTTACTTTACAGTCATTGTACTTGCAAACTCTTTTGTGTTCATTATCATTGAGGGAGTGACGAAGCAGATCCTTCATGTTTTGAACTTCATCTCTTTTTGAATTCAGTTCACTGAAATTAAATAACACTATAAAGTCTATCTTTTTGTTGGACTTTCCTTTTACCCAGTCTGCCATGAATCTCTTTGCTTGAAATGTTTTACCAATACCAGCAACTCCCTTCATTAGCACTGTTCGCACTTTCTTCTTTGACTTCAGAAATAATTTATCATACGTTTGTTTTGTATCTTGCTTGTTTCCTTCTCTTATCTCATAGAGTTCTGTATCAGGTTCAGGTTTTCCCAGCTTCTCTTCATGCTGACTGAGGATTGTCCTCTTCAGGGCTGCTGTGAGTTGCCTGGCTTTTTTGGGGTCTAGACTGTACACAGACAAAACATTTCTTACATAATTGTGAAAGAAAGAAAAAAACATTTACTGTGACAAAGATGAGGATAATTGTTCATGTATGAGGTAAAATGCATCTTTTGGGCTTTCTTATTTTCTCTCTGTATCAAAGTAAGCAAAGCAAACAACCAAAATATCTTACCCTGATTCTTCATTATTGAAGCTGATTGGTGGATTCTTGGACCGGTCACTTTTCAGAGAAGCACAGCTAGGTGTAGGAGAGTCTGGTCTTTCAGCCTCAGGCCATCTTTAACACAGATTATAATTACAATTTTCAAAATTTTTTAACATCTTTGACATTAGTGTTGAACTCTGAATCAGACTTACAATATGTCTCCTTTTTGTCTTTGAATTGCTTCAATTTAATTTCTCTTCAATTAATTTTCTCTCTGTATCAAAGCACCAACACAACCAAAATATCTTACCCTGATTCTTCATTATTGAAGCTGATTGGTGGATTCTTGGACCGGTCACTTTTCAGAGAAGGGCAGCTAGGTGTAGGAGAGTCTGGTCTTTCAGCCTCAGGCCATCTTTAACACAGATTATAATAAGCTTTTACGGTCCAGTCACACCAGCATTTAAATAGCAAAATTTTAAAATGTCATCAATTAATTTTAACAGAATATATGAAATATATTACTGAGCCAACTGAAAAAACACATCTACTTACTTGTGTGTTGATGTGGACTCAGCCTGTTCCTCATTCATGTTGATTTTATAGTAGTTTGACTTTGTTGGGATACAATGGTTGCATCTTGTTCTTTTGTTACAGAATTACATTATTTCCAGCTCCTTGTCTTTTTCAGCAGAATATCGCCTTCTCCATAACACACAGTAGGTTTTAGGGTAGTCTGTCTCCACACAGACTATCTATATAATATCTAGATCCTCTCGGTCCCCGTTGGATGACATTTTTGCTGAGTTCAGTTTAATGGCACCTAGTTGTCTGACAGGGGCTGGGGATAGATAACAATCAGATCAGACCTGATAATAATTATTTTGTTATTTCAATAAAACAGCATGTGGAAACGTATTTTCATCAGGGGGGTTTCTTGCCCTAGATACGTGTATTCAGGATATATTTTATGTCAAACAACTGACAGATGTTATGCAGTGAATTTTCTAGACTTAACGGAACAATGTGTAAGTAATTTACTATATTAAATCTTAAAATTACCATGCTATGTCATTAGTGATTAATAAAACATGGTAAATTGGAATACAACTTTCTTAATAACAATACTACACCCAGTATGTGTATGTATACAGAAATTTCCATTCCAGAATGTCTGTTTGTGTTTTGTCCTGTGCGATCCCACACACTTCCCATGTCAACACCCCAGGTTGCCAGATATGAAACAAATTTGATGCAAACACAGCATGCTACAGTCATGGAACCAAGCAAAATGAAGTGGATCAACTAATGTTCAATTCGCCCCAACCAAAAAAGGTCCATGACCATAAACATGGTAAAGCATGGTTAAATGTTGGTTCAGAAGCATTTGAAAGCGACAGTTTAGAGCCCAGAAGGGTTGCCATTCTATATTTCACTATATTTCATTTTAAAATCATGATCATCATCGTTAACGTTTAAACAGACAACAGTGGCTCCAGACAAGATTGTGCTGATGGGTAAAAACATTCTCTTTGACTATTTTGGGGCGTATAGTATTTGCGGTGTTATATGTAGGGGTTTAAAGTCTGACCACCAGCATGAGTTTGGCAGAATGTGAGACCGACTTAGGCACTTATGATGTACTTTGAGAGTGTCTTTATTTCTCCTTGGCCAAGCTTAAATAAATATTAAAAACACTTTCTTCCCTCCTGATCTCACCATTGGCCACTGATTTCAGCAATTTCTCCACAACACACAGGATATAAAGTCATAAACTTTGCATTTTAGATCATTCAAGCTGTCATCAATAACCTGAAGTATACATCTTAATGTTGAGATCTGTGATTTTTTTTCAGCAGGTTTCCACCAGGTTTCCTCTTGTAAATCAAAATATATCTCCACCATAATCATCTCTGTTTTTTGGGAGGGTTTTTTTTTATCTCATGGGTGCTGTTTGTTGTGAGAGAGATCCTGACCCACAGTGCATCGTGTAAAGTGACAAAGACATTGTAAAAGTTATTGTCCCTTCTCGGCTCTCACTGTGGGAGGTGGGAGCTGTTTTCCAGGAGGGAAGGTGCTGTGTTAGGGAAGACTGGCCACATTGTGGTGACTCTTCTTCTACATATAAATTCATTGATTTTTCATATTGACACTCCCTACAACACCACTGTGGGAAGCTACAAAGACAGTGAGTTCAAAATCAGAATCATATTTCATAATCATTGTCAGTCAACAGTGGGGCCTTCTAGACTCTTACTGCCAGAGATGGCTGCTTTTTGGAGGGAAGTGAGCCATAAAGTCTGTAGGGAGGACTGACCAGGTCAAGGCAGATTATAGCTCTACATTAGCTGATATTTTTCTCAGCTCAAATTGTCAAAAACATGATCTACTACAACATTAAGCGGGGTTTAATTGTGCTGAATGTAACCACTGTGAAACAATCAGAAAATCAGAAAAAGATAAACTTTTTTTAACTCTTAGATAAGTTACTAGATCAGTGTTACACATAAAGTTACATATTGTCCCTTCAAATGTGAAACTTTTCATAATATTACAACACTGTAGCATAGTGGCTCTCAGGGAATGTAGGTCTGCATGATTGCAACAACCAACCACAAAGGATTACAGTACTAATAAATGCAGATTTTATTACCATGCTTTATACAAAACTATACTTATTGCATGACAAGATAAGATACCTCAGTGGTCTGTGTACATATGAAGCTACCAGTCTGCGTAACAGTAAAAACAGCTTTGGCAGTGTCGTTAGAGCTGAAGATGTCCCCACATTCATTTAAATAAAAATCACTATCTCTTGAAAACCATCTATATTTCAGCCCCAGTAGTCCGCTCTCCCACTTCCTAATGCTTTTATCTCATTGGCACAAGTTTTGTAATCTCGTGATCACAGGATAATTAACTTGTGATCTTCAGATAGCGGAATTAAACAACAAACATTTTCATGTCAGCCCATCCACCAGACGTTGTCGTATTGAAGACCAAAGTTAATGAGATGAATGACGATGAACGGCAATCGATGTGAACATAGCTGCCAATTACAGAAATACATTAAAGTACATGATTAAGCACACAGTCTGCATTAGACTGAGCATAACATGACGTTAAAATCCTTCAGTCGATTGTAATTCACACAGCTGCTGTCTGTCCTTCATTTGTTTTCATTTTAAGTCAGCAGCAACTGGCATTTCCCTCCCCTTTGCGAGTTAGCGAGGTTTACCCACTGATTATCGATTCAGTTAGATAGAAATGTGGAGAGAATGGGTTTTTTTTCTTTCTCTCTGGCCCATTGGAAGCCATTGCTGAGTTAAATTTGTCCAAATTGATGTGGCGGTGCCGTCTTCACTGATTTGTTGTCTACGTGGGGCCTTTTTAATATATTTTGAATTTTTTTTTTTTACATTGAATGCAAAGTTGATGTATTGCGGATTTGTGCAATCATCAGTTGCTCTCTTACTCGGTTTTCTTGTTTATCATGACACAAGTTCAGTCATCTATAACCACTTTAGTGCAGACTGAAATATCTAACTATGAGATGGATTGCCATGAAATTTCATGGAGGCGTCCATCATCCCCACAGGATGAATACTACTGACCTTCATGATTCTCTCACTTATCCTCCAGTGCTACTATGATGTTAACATTTAGCGGTTTTGTATGATGTAGGGGGGGCGTGGTGCATCAGCTGCGGGAGAGAGGTGTGGGGAGGGCTCGGGAGAGCAGCACCAGGTGAGAGTGATTGGCACACCGGTTTCCTATTGAGCTAATCACTCTCTCCTTTTAAAACACAGTACCGTGCTGGACCTGGGAGGAAGGAACGCACAGACACACGAGTGTGGACGCTCACGGCTGTCGGCAGCACCAAGGAGACGCCTGCGAACGACATTAACGGAGCTGATTGTGTGTCTATAAAAGAAATAAACTAAAATTAAAAGTTATACTGATTGTGTCTTACCTGTGGAGAACCCACCGTGGCATCAGACCACGCCACATATGATATTTCTGGAAAAATATTAAACGGACTACCATGTGAATTGTGATAACTTAAATTACAGACTATAACATAAATCATATATGTTTAGCACTTTGGTTTGCTATATTAAGATGGTAAACTTGATAGACACATATAAAGCAGCAACATATAAATTGGTCTTTTTGAGGTTTAGTACCACCAGTTTCAGAGTGCAATGCCATTGTTGTAAACATTGACAAGTGCACATATGATTTACATTACTTATGATCAAAAACTAGTGAGTCAACAACATTAGGAACAGCCCAACAAGCAAGTGCAACAGCACAAGACATAGCAGACAGCTAATATGACTTACTTGTCCAGCAGCAAGAAGTTCGGCACCTGTCTTTCAGCCTTTTTTTTTTTAAACAAAGCTCTCACCTACAAGCGTTCTGTGGCTCGGTCACTTTCTCTTTGTTATGTTGAGGCTGTCTGCCTTCTAGCTTCCAGTGTTTTCCCCTTATCTTCTCTTTCCTTGTGTTTCTCTCTGCCTTGTCTGTCTCTCTGTGTTGTGTGTGTCACGGGGCCAACTCAATTTTTTTAACCTTGTTCTCCCTGTACTTCAGAATATCTGCATGCCATCCACCAGCCACGTCCAGCCCTGTCTCACTGGAGTACTACCAAACTGATTTTTATTATGTGTGAACTTTCAACTGTGGGTGGAACATTCTGTCATGTGATGCAGCTTTGTTCGTAAATGTCATATAACTTAACTGTCACATCGATAGCAGTAACATGGTTAATGAAAAAACTGGGTGATAAAGTTGGCACTTGGCAGGAAAGTCATTTTGTAAATCAAGACATTTGCTGCAAGCATGAATCTAAGTATCACAATGTGGACCTCTATACCCTTTTCACAGTGGTCATTTGGACATGAAATAGTAGGGTCAACAGGTGTTTCCAATGATACTAATTAAGGTTCTGTTCCATTTAGTGCAGCAGAGCCTTTCCAACATGCACCACAGCAGCACCCTGACTATCTTTGACCTGAATAGAACGGAGCCTTGTGTTTACCTACTATCTTATGTGAAAATGATTGCCATGAAAAAGGTCTTTTGGTCGATTGGCCACTTGGTTAATCAAATGGTCAATTAGTCCTGACTGTTGGATGGAGAGCAGTGAAACTGTGTATAGACATTCATGCTTCCCGGAGGATGAAATAATTTTAAAGATCCCCTGACTATTCCTCTAGTGCCAACATGAGGTTGATATTTGAGTGAGATTTTGAGTAAACCAACTATTGAATGTCCCCCAGGATGAATTGTGATAACTTTGATTATTCTAACTCGCATTGTACCTTGATTGTTCCCTTCACTGTAAGTCGTTTTGGATAAAAGCATCAGCTAAATGACTAAATGTAAATGTAATGCTATGCGAGTTCAGAGTTAAATGTGGCCATGTCCTGTACATAAAGTGAAAATGTAATCTTTCTTATGGGACACAGGTACATGGTTGGGCCTGACCCAAGAGCTCTTGATCTTATCAAAACAACTGTAGGTATGGAGGGTAAAGATGAAAATGTTCATTGTCAGTGCTCCAGAACGCTAATCGGTGTCATTTTTAAATTTGGAGTTTTCACAAACCCAACCTGCCCATTCAGACAGAGGTAACCTCCCCTTTCTCTCCTCTAACATTTTGTCTTTGTTCTTTTTAAATCTCTGTGACTTCCTTTTCTGCCATACTGCGTTTACTTTCTTTATTCTTTTGTCAAATACTCCTTCTCATAGGTAAAGTTTGGTTAATGAGGCAGTTGGGTCTCACAGCCTGCAACACAAAGAAACATATAACACACACTTATGGATATGGCTCCCTCTGAGGCTAAAACACAAACACATACATGCACCAAGGCCATGGTTGATCTATGATAGAAGACCACAGTATTTAAGCAAAACAGCAATCAGATTACATTGTTGAGAATTCTTGGTAATGTTCCTGAAATTTAATGGAACTGGAAAAAATGGTGCCATTGAAATATTATAGTGGAGTAAAAATAGTCATCATCTTTGGACCCTTTTATTTATCCAAGAATATAGACGCTACTGGACCTTTGCTGGACAAAGTCTAAAAGAAGAGCGGGAAATGAAACAAAGAAAAATAAAACAGTTCATTATGTGTGTACTTTGAACTGTGGATGGAAGATTATATCTTGTGATTCAGCTTTGATTGTCAGTGTCATATAACTTAAATGTCACGTCGATTGCAGTAATATGGTTAATAAATAAACTAGGTAATACATTTTGGACTTGAGTGGAAGGTTATTTTGTAAATCAAGACTCTTGCTGCTAGCATGAATCTAAAAATCACAATGTTGGCCTATTGGTCGATTGACTACTTTGGTCCTGGCTGTTGGATGGATTGTAGTAAAACTACGTATTTCTACTTTTTATTAAATCAGCTGTATCAACATCATATGCCAAAAGATGACAAATTATGTGTAAAACAAACAAACAAACAAACAAAAAAATTTAGTGGAGTTCCTTTCTCATGTCCTTTCCGCTCAGCATGCTTTGTGGTGATGAAGCTGCAACCAATGAGAACTCAAGGTTACCTGATGAGTAATTTCTGGGTTTCACAACAGGAAATCGTGTAGCATTAAAAAATAACACCTCAAACACATAGTGTAGAGACAACACTATCGACACCAGGTTTCTGTATCTAGTGCTGAATTACTGTTGGACAGATCATCTTCCCCGAACAGACATTAGTTACTTTCAGATACTTTTTCTGTTGTCAGGAATAACTACAAAATTAAGTTAGCAGGTAGCTCAGAGACAAAAGCTACAGGACTGGATATGCAGTCATCTGGTGATGCTTTTTGAGACTGTAGTATTATTAGGTATAAAGACTGGTGTCTGAAGTTTTGTGATATCTATCATTTTGTCTTTTCAATGCACACCAAACACAAGCAATACATATATTATATGTAACTAACCAACACTGTTCACATTGTTTCTAACGTGACAGTTTCTGCTCTCCAGATTTATCGTCAGTACTTCCTGTCTTTTTATTATCCTGATCACATCACTGGAACAGCAGACCTGTCAGATTCAGCCTGTGTCCCTGGACACTTATTATGGTGAACTGCAAGGTGATTAGTGGATCATCAGCCACCTGTACTCCCATTCTATGAGGGCTGGGGCAGCTCTGAATGGACAAACCAGTCTGGATTTACTCACATCCAGGACATTATTTAGCTAGGTGGTGCGTTAGCAAGCTGCTCTGCTTTTTATTTGTGTGTGTGTGTGTGTGGGGGGGGTGCCTGAAAGAATTTTGAGTGTCTAAATGTTTCCAGTGAAAGAATTTAACCTCTGAACTCCAAAGGAAAATGCTTTTCATTCATCAGTCAGAAACTAGATGCACACTCAATACAGTCCTGAGCTAATGCACTAATAAGTGCATATGGGAATACTACACACACATACACTTAGTTATAAGCTGCCATGATGATTCATGAGGGCATGGTGCATGATCATTTCCCTAAAGGCTGGACTCTGACCTTTGACCCCACCAGTGGCAAAAAGCAGTTTGGTTCTCCCTCAGAGAGGTCACATCCGTACAGTCATCTCTCCTCTTCTTCTTTCACCTCAGTTTGTCCCATCCATCGCTCTTCACCTTCTCCTTACCTTTACTCTTTGCCTTCTTGAAATTTCCTCACAACGTTTTCTTCCAAGCCACCTCACCTACGCAGAGAGGATGCATTCAAACAGAGAGCTGATAAGACTTATGAACTCCTAAAACATTTGTCACAGAGAAATTCACAACTATTCTTTAAGTTAAAATGTAATTTCCTCTCTCAACGTCTGCCTGTTTTATGCTGACAGACCTGATGGATGAACTGAACATAAACATGCAGCATGCATGTCCCCCAGTGGTGGAATGTAACTAAAGCACATCAAATGCAGCAGTTATGTACACTTTTTTAAGTGTGTGTGAAGTGAAGGATTTTTATTTAAACATCATCGTTATAAAATATGAAAGTACTCATCACTATACGAAGTATTTAAACTTCACTCCACCATGACCATCTGCAGCATTAAAATGTTACTTTCATGTGAATGCATCAATAATAATAATCCAATAAAATCATGTAAAACTATGAATACATTTTGTTTAGATACTTAACATGCATTTGTTGATATTAATAGTTCTGTGCTTTAATCCAAAAGTTTGAAGCAGGACTGTTATCTGCAGGAATACTAGTAGTATTTCAAGATTGTAGTACAACTATGGCTGCTTAGGTAAAAGGTTTCTTCTGTTCTTATTTGGATGAAGTGGGTTAGGTCAAAAAGAGATCAAAGCACAGATAACAGACAGTAATAAAAATATAAGCAGCCAAAACAAAACATGTCTTTTTCCAAGAACTATAATAAATTAGATATGTTAAATGTGACTTTGTTGACACATTTAGTATCCATTAACTCTTACTAACTGCTACTTTTAATTATTAACATTATGGAGGTCAGCATTTCCATGAAGAGCTTTTCAGGCTTCACGACTTCCTTAAAAAATGTTTAAAATTAATTAATTAATTAATTAATTAAACAGACAACATTTTTTCTTTATTTCTTTCTCTCTGACTCTTCCTTTTTCGTTCCTGCCTGTCAATCTTCTTCTTTTCTTTCTTCTTAATTTGTAATGACATAATTTGTCCACTGTTTTCTATAGGCTATAATTACCCTTATGTATACACACAGACCAATCCCAATCTCTCCTGGCATTTTCCTTTCTTTTCTTTTATCAACTGGAGCCAAATATTAAGTCTAGATACACATATTGTCAGCCAAGCACAGTCTCATATCTAATCTCCAGTAACCATTAACATCTGAAACTCGCTCAGCTGCAGTAATTTGGGAGGGAAATTAGGGAAATGGAAGGGGTGAAAGAAAGCTCAACAGCTTGCTAACATTTCTCACTCTGTGCTCCTCTTTCCTCATCATTTTCCCGTTGTTACTCATTTTTCCATCCTAATTCCCCCTTCTCTTTATCCTTTTCAATTGTCTCCAGCAGACCTCTGATGAAATGCAGACTAGATAAATAATCTCAGCTGTCAATAATTACACTCAGTCCTTCAAAAGAAAACCTGCCCAAAATATACAAACTCATCTATGTATGCTCACACACATATTTGTGTTTCCTATTTCCGGACACATGATTAGGTTACAGGTAGACATGCCAATGCTGACACATGCACATGATACACGCAGTACTTTCTATCACTTTCACACACTATAGCCTCATTGTCAACACCTAATCTTAGTTAAACACCCAGATGCTGAAAGAAAATGTCACTTGTCTGCAACAAAAAAAGTATTTCCACTTATTCTCTGCATAGGAGTGCATTTTAACATCTCAGACTCCATACTTAATGTATGTTAACAGATGTTGTATAACTGAAAGAATAAAAGGATGACCTGCGAGAGTGGAAAAACAGACAGTGTGTAAGCTTGTTTCCATATATTTCATCATGTGAAGTGATGACCATGTTGAGAGCTCCTCTTATTGTAAGAGGGCCGGCCTACTTTTGGCCAAGTGAGGGTGTGAAAAACAGCTGACCCCACTCTTTAACACTAATGGACTCATCCATTACCGTCCTGTGAAAACACAGTCTAAGTGGAGGAACATTAGCAATAGGGGTCTGCTCGTGTGTGTGTGTACGTGTGTGTGACCAACAAGGGATTTTCCAAATGATGGATGAGTGTTTGCATGCAAACCTGTGTGTGTTTTTGCATGTATGTGTTTGTGTGTTAAATTGAGGTGTGTTACAAATTGATGTATGTGTCCACAGTTATTCAGTTGTTTTTCCTGTTAATAAACCAGACAAAGTATAAAGAAATTAGGAGGACAACAGCAAGTCAGAGTCCTGGTGTACACACACACACACATACATTTGTTTGTCATTTAAAATCAGCCAAGTGGTGACTGGTGTGTGTGGTCATTAAACACACCAGTGTGTGGTCATTATAAAAATACAAAAATGCAATAGAAAATTTACTTAACCTGCCCACCATTTCTTAAGGAAACATGAGAAGGCAAAATTTCCATGCCAAGTTCTAGTTAATTTTTACAGAGAAGTGATAGAAAGCATCCTGACTGGAAACAGTATGAATTCTAATGGTTTATGCATGGCCCAGGCCTGGAGGGCTGTGCAGCAGGGGATTGGTACCCATCTACCAAGCGCCAGTGATATCAGTGAGGTAAGGTGCCCATGCAGAACCCAAAGGATAGTAAAATACAATATCCTCCCTAGCCACAGCCTGTTCACCCTGCTGTCTAGCAAGAGATACAAAAGTATCAACTGCTGTACCATCAGCAGGGCAGCATCTTACCTCAGGCCGTGAGACTCCTCAACTCATCCATTTAGAGTCACCAATTAACTTGCATGTTTTTGGACAGTGAGTGGAAATCAGAGTACCCAGAGAAAACCCACAGAGGAAGAATATGCAAACTCCACACAGAAAGGCCCCACCCGTTTGAACCAAGAGCCTGCTTGCTGTGAGGCAACAGTGCAAGCAACAGTTTGAGGTACTTTTAAAAAAAAGATGTATTAAGTGAATGCTTGTATTTGGTTTATATTTATATTTTTATTTTTATTTTTTTCTTTATTTGTCAGTAAAGTAAACATATTTCCAGCATGTATTTTTTTCTGTTGATTATCTAAATGTGTTCCTGTGGACAGGTGACAACACCAATAACTCTCTGACCTCTGTGAAACACTCATCTCATCTGACTATACTTGAATTCCCCACAATTTACATTTCATACCTAATCACAAAAACACACACATACATCACACTTAAGCTGATTGCCAGGTCTCTGAACCACAAACCTGTATACATTACACATAATAAACACACACATGGTGAACAGACCAGCCTCTATTTGCATTCTGTTCCTTCACATCCTCACGCATGACCAATAACTTCCAGGAAGATTGGTGCGTGACTAACAGTATATGTGAACAGATAATAGCAGCATCAACAAGTTTGATGTAACACCTCCCGTCTCATTCTTGTCAGTTCACTCCTTTCTTGTTCTCCCATCTTCCCGCTTACTATTTAATTTTTCTGTCTTCATTCTTTCACTTTTCTTCTCACCTATAACTGCCCTCAATCAAGTTGATGGAACCTCCTCATCTGCTCCATATATTACTGTACAACCATTGTTGCAGCTATGGACATCAGGTACATGATCAAGTTATCAACCACAAAAACAAGACTTACATTGTAAATTTAAATAATTTATATTTTTATAAATGTATTATAACAGTGTGATGGCAGCCATTCTGAACTCTAATTCCCTCATTCCCATGACAAAACCAAAACTGTTAGGCAGCAATCTTTCAAAGTAATAATAATAATAATATATACATTAATAACAACAACAACAACAATAATAATAAAAACAAAGAAAGAGAAAGAGAGAGTGATGAATAAAGAGAAAATCCACACAGCACATTCCAACAGTCAACAAGCTGAGAGTGTTTCCCTGTGGAGCTTTACTGACATTAGCTGACATTAAGCTGACAACTGCACACTGGCTGCAATCCACCAGGTCTTCATGTATCTGTTTTTGGGTGTGCCTGAAGAATTTGTATTCGTGAGTGGGTTGATATGGGTTCAAAGAGAACACTTGGAAAGGACTGAAGAGAAGAAGGAGAAATGCTGACTGTGGAAGAGGAAAGGAAAGGAGTTATCCAGCTGAAGGGAACAATTTTATCTCACTGTGTGGGCTTTAGTGTTAGCTGAATGTCATAACAAATAAATGCACATTTTAATAAGGAAAGAAACACTTTGTTAATATTGTGTTACTCTGTGGGGTCACTGTTCTGTTAGGCTGCTATTGTGTATGATCTTTGACCCCTCAGAGGGTCAGTGCTCAGAAGTACAGCCCTGTTTGGTCTAAACTATTGGCCCTTTGACCTTCAGTCCAGGGTCATGGCCATCTGCAGCAGCAGCAGAAGAACGCCAATGTGGTTTCAAGCTGCTTCAAAGAACCTTCGAGCTGTTTCTTTTTAATTCATTAGTCTTTCCCAAAGGGAGGCCTGGGAATGCTGTGGGGTCCCTATCAAAATAAGGAATCATATATTATCACTCTTGGTTTGTTAATGAGAAGTCATTGCTACCAGACTCTCTGTTTATCTTGTATCTCGCTCCAATTTTTTAATCATTCTACAGTCTCTGCTGCCCTCTGGTGCTCCTAAAGAGGAAATCATTCCCTGTGAAACAGAGCTAGTTCTGTCATTTACAATACAATGGACACTTCTAGTCTCAAAACACAACATTTATTATATTGTTCACTCGTGAATCTTATCTAAGATCACAATTTTTCCTGTCAGATTACTTCACTGATTTAAAGAGACAAGAAAAAGACGGCGAATATGTTGGCTGTTTGTTTGTGTTATACCTCTGTCTGAGAGCTTTAGTTTATATACTGTACAGAATCAAGATTCAAGTTTATCTGAATGAAATGTCCCCATGACCTATATATATATATATATATATATATATATATATATATATATATATATATATATATATATATGACATAGAAACATCTTTAGTGTGTGGGTGCTTCACAACCATAGTGTTCAAGTAGAGCTCTCAGGTGCCTAATAGAGACCTAAGTTGAATGAGTTTCTTATGATCTGACATAAGCTACATCATATGATTTAAGTAAAGATGAAACTACTCTCCATCACAGAGAAGTTTACAGGCTGTTTAAGGGGCAGGGTGAAAAAAGGAGCATACACCTGGTGAAACAGTTACAAACCCTGGATAAGATTAAAGTTGTTTTATGATGTGAGAATAATTACTACACTTTTCTAATAAAACACAGACGCAACGTTTAACTTTTTAACTGGAGGGTCACTCCAACCCCGAGGCATGGCGCTTTTATTTTGAAATACTCGTACCGGACGTGTCAGTTTTATTGTGCGCAGTGAAACACAAACAGCCCGGTGACAAAGTATCGGTGAACAGGCTGGATATAATACAGTTCTAGATGTAAGTACAACACAGATAACCAGAACACAAGCTTGTGTGTTTTATTTGTCATTAAATAACATTTAAAATGGCAATACTATATTTTAAAAACACATTTTGTTGAAGGAAGCTAAACTAGTAGCTTGCTACCTGGATAGCCTAAATGAGAGCATCCATGGAGTTAATTAACTAACTCTAATGAGGCTTTCTGCTGTCTGTGTGTTACCTGCTGTTGGGTTGTTGCACTGTACTGCAAGGTGTTTATTTTATCCAGCCCCTATAGTTGTGTTTGCTTGCTTCAGATAACGTTAGCTCCCTTGCTGGGTTTAATAAAGACTCACTTGGTAGAGCATCCGCCCCATGTATGAAGTCTCAGTCCCTACCGCAGCGGCCCTTTGCCGCATGTCATTCCCCATCTCTCTCTCCTGTCACTTGTTCAGCTGTCTCTGTCAAATAAAAGCTTGAAAAGGCCAAAAGAATGTCTTTAAAAAACAACAACAACATCTGCATGCATGCAGCTGGGTGTTTCAAACACATATAATGCTTTTAAATGTGAATTTCAGGTGTTTCCCTCTTTCCATCCATTTACAGACCAACGAGGAGATCACAGCTACAGAGGCAGCTGCTCAGTTATTAGGTTGATTTACAGTCTGCAAGCATCAGAGGAGACAGTCAACACCTCCACGTCGAGGATGAGTGAGTTGACAGACTTTGACAGAGGCCAAATAGTTGGTGCACAAGTTGCAGGTCTGTCGGTCACAAAAACAGCCCAGTTATGTGACGTATCAAGTCGGACCGTCCTCAAAGTCATGGGTGCTTACGACAAACACGGATGTACAGCTTCAGCAAAGAAGAACAGTAGGCACAAACCACAGATGAAAAGGAAAAGGCAGACAAAAGCTGGTGCGAATGAAGGCATTTCATCTGGGAAACAAGTATCTGACCCTCTGATCGGCGCACAAACCCCAGATGAGAGCAATGGACCTGAATCCCAGACTAAAGACATGGAGTAAAATGGTCTGATACGCTGCATTCCTGTTACTGCTGGACTGGATGGTGTGTGCATAAACCCACAGGGTGGCCACAATTTCACTTTAGTTTGAATTAAACCAATGTCATCAGTCTGTGTTTAGGGGCAACTTTCAAACTTATTGATGAGGGGAAAGCAGATATGGAAAATAATTGTGGTAGATTTCACTTCAGCTTTGAATAAAGCACATTCCAGTGTTACAGAAGCAGTCCCTTTTTCCATAATGTGATGCATGCTGGCTGCCTTCCTGGTCCATGTGCTGGTGTACGATTAAGGGTTTCTGAATGACGAGACTTCTTTAGTTGACAAGAATGTAAGAAGAAGTAACAGACAGTGGAGAGAAAGATTTGAGAGAGAAGTGGAGCTGTTTAAGTGGACTTGTTAAATTCCAATTCACAAAACTGTGCTGTATTTTTCTGTATCTATGGAGCAAATTCGTCTATATTGTGCAATGATTTCACTAAGAGAAAATACATGTTGTTCTCCTGCCAGTGTCTGTCAACCATATTTGTTCTGTGTTAGATCGCTGCCCTGGCCACCGGTGTATGACCCTCTGAAAAACACTTGTCATATTTTAGTCTGTGTCATGAGATAATGAAAATGATTAGTTGCTGTTTTAATTTGGTGACCTCGGACCTAAGTACATTTACATGTTCACAGGATTTTATCTACCATGTACAATCAAAGACAGATGGAAGATTTAGAAAATGCTTCTCCCAAAGGGAGTATAAAGTAAATAGTTTACTGCTCAATTGTCTTATTTTCACACTTTAGCTGAGTGATGTGAAGCAGTAGTCTTTGGACTTTTATTCTGAAAAGCTGACCAGAAGTAGTGCTTCTCTCCGCGGTGAACCACAAACACTGCTCGGTGATAAAGTGGCGGTGGACAGACTGACTTCGCTGTACAATTTTAGTTGTAAGTACAACAGCTCATAGTCGGTGCACATGCTGATGTGTTTTATTTGTCTTTGAGTGACATTAAAATGGCAGCTTTATATTCTGAATACGTATTTTGTTGATGGAAGCTAATCTAGTAGCTTGCTACCTGGCTAGCCTAAATTACATAATCGTGAATTACCATGGAGTGGACTGAACACCTTTGACTGTCAACAAAAACCAAGCTAACGCTAATGAAGCTCTCTAAATGTGTGTAAGGTGCTGCTGGGTTATTGCACCGTACTGTAAAGTGTTTCGGTTATTTTGTCCAGCCCCTCTAGTTGCATTTACCTGCCTCAGGTAACGTTAGCTCCCTCACGGTGGTCCTGTGAGTCTTGAATCCAGATTAATACACAACATCTGTATATGTATACAATACAAAACTGCTGCTGTTAAAATGTTGATTTCTTATTATCCCCTTTTCATCCATTCATAGACTCAGTGCACCTCAACGACTTCTCAGCAGTGGATCCTCTCCCACCCTGGATCTCCTGCTTCAGTGTACAAAATATGACAGACGACTTTGGAGCAGCCAAGTGGCATCTACATAGCCTGCTGCTTGCCTGTTAGTCGGGATTATCTGTTCGCTCCGCAGCAATATGAGCGACTTGACAGAGTTTGAAAGATGCCAAATAGTTGCAGCACGACTATCAGGTGCATCTGTCACAAAAACTGCACAGATGTTTAATGTGGCGAGAGGAACAGTCTCCAGAGTCATGACTATTTACGTCAAACATGGACGAACAGCATCAGCCAAGAACAACTGTGGGCGCAAGTCAAAGCTCACCGAAAAGGATAGACAGACACTTCTCAGGATAGTTGATGAACACCCCGAGTATACAGCCTCAAAAATAACCACAGAGTTGAACAGACACTTGTCCCACACCGTCTCGGTAAAGACTATAAGGCGTGAGCTTCACAAAGCTGGTATTTTTAGAGGAGCAACCATTTGGAAACCAGAGATCGAGACTGACGCACAAAAGCCAGATGGAAAGAACACTGAAATAGATAGAAAAAAACCTGATGGAGAGAGCACAAGACCAGAAATTCTAAGAAATGACAAAGAGTGTGGCTCAAGACTTTCTAGGGAAGACAAAACAATATCTGAATCCCAGGCTGGTGTTGAAGAGTACGACACAGAAAAATCTGTCAGTGAAGAAGAGCACAGCACTCAAAAGCCTGTGCAGAGAGCACCGCAGCTGAACCCTAGACTCGTGAAAAGGACATAAGGACCATAACATGGTCTGATCTTGTATTTCAGCCTTCAAATGTCCAGATTGGTCATGTTAAGGGAAAACCACAGAATGCCTTCCCCTTTTAATGTCACAGATTATCCAATGATCTATAATAACATTTAAGTTTTTAGATTTGATTATTATTACTCTTGCGAATTCCCCTAAATTCCTAAATAGTTGAAATATCTATTTTCTGGTTCAAAATGCTCATTCAATACAGTTAATGTCCTTAACTTGCAGACAAAGCCATGTCGAGATCTGGAGTTATACACCATATCCAATGTGTGTGTTGTACTATAAAGCATGGCCTTTTTGACGTGTTTTGTACCAGAAAAACCTTGTATATAACGTGCAATAACTGCAATCCTGTAATAGTCTTAAAATATAGTCCATCTACTCTCTCAAAATTTTTTACTGCATTAAAGTCACTGTGAAACCCTAATTTTTGAAATATTAAGCTAATTTTATTCCTCACAATGTTAAGTTCTTAGTAGCAGATCTTGATAATGTGTCTTCTAACATGTCTTAGTGGTGATTTTGAAAAAATATATATCTGTGCTTAATTATGAGGACATAAAGAGAAGTACTATATGTTTTGGGGCTCTGTTGACAGATTTCTAATGCTGTCATGCTCAGCTGCAGTGTTCTTGCTCTTCCTATGTCTGTTTCACCCAGGCTTTACCCAAACTCCAGGTTTCTAAACAACCCTTCACAACCCATGGAATGGCACAGATAAAGCACTTTTGTCTACTTTATAAAATGTAAAATTAAACTTTCACCTGCACTATTTACTTTTGCTCCAAATGCATTCATTGTTAATGGATCTCAATCATCACATCCCATACTTTGTATACTAAATTTGACATTTGTAACACTTGCATTTGCAAAGCTGTGCAGTGATGGGAGCTGCACAAAAAGCATCAGACATGCATTGTTTGTACCACATATTAAAGTATTACACGGAAAAGTACAAAAGTTGTCCGTCCTTTTGTTGTTTAAGTAGAAATACATGATGAATGAATGGTCATTGTTGCATAACACACTGCGCTAAAACCTACTATACAGGACGACATGCTTATTTATTTTTGATTAAACATACATTGTGAAGACAAGGTGGTTGAGGCTCAGTAATAATAAGTAGTGGATTTAATTGCTAACTGCTGGTTGATAGACATCCTCAAGCAAACACCAGCGCCATGTACTGCATCAAGTGTGTGAAATTCCTATAAATCAGTAGTGGAAGAAGTATTCAGATCTTTTACTGAAGTAAAAGTGTATAAGTACGTTAGGTTTTAAAAGTAAAAGCATCCGTTGTATATACTGGTCCCTGTCAGCGTTTCACTATTACATCATGTTTCTGGATTAATAAAACTGGTTTAGTTGCCATATACTGTTAGTTTAGTGTAGTTTATTTAGAAAGAAAATTTTCTCAACCCATGAAGAAACACTTCTAATTTGCAGACACATAGTTTACTAGACAGAACGGGTGTGAAAAATTGCAATCTGAAAAAATAATTAGTAACTACAGTTTGCAGACAAATATAATGCAGTAAAAAGTACATATTTTGCCTCTGAGAAGTAGAAGTTTACAGTTGTTTAGAATGAAAATACTCAAGTACAAGTACTTCGAATTAGTATTAAACTAAATCTAATTAATCATATTTATATCCCACCACTGTAATTCAGCGGGAAAATACAGCTTCCAAAAAAAGCATAAAGAGTTAACATACCTGTAAACCGTTTCAACAAAAACTTTTAACTTTATTTCAGTGCTGTTGTTGTAAGTGGTATATTAAAATGCATGAGAGAAATGGCAGTTAAATATATTTTATTACAGAAAAAAGCGCTCGGGAGTATATTTCATTTTATTTTGCCACGACTGCGCATGCGCATCCGAGACTGACGCAACAACAATGACCCGGAAGTGAAGCGCCAGTAGTAAACACAGCTGTGAAAGCTGTGTGATTTTTTTAAAGATGGTGTACGTGTCTAACGGTGAGTGGTTTCTCTTGCGTCTTCAACGATTTTTCTCATCTTGAGAACGAATATGTAGCTTTTTGTATTTATAGTTGCCTGTTGAACATGTTTAGTTAACACACACTTCACTATAACTTAATTATAGCACAGCGTTTGGCTAAATTAGCCAGCGATGTTGTTAGCAAGCTTAGCCTGTCTAGATCTGCGTAGCAGGAAGAGCTGCTGAATTAATCAAGCGAGACTTCTTCTACCGGTGTTCCCTCCATTAATCAGCATATAATTGCAGCATTTTATTGAGTGTGTTGTGTTGAATATAAAACAAACACAGGCCCTGTTTCTCAAAAGTATCTGAAGACTGAGATGATCTTAGCTCCCAGAGTTACAATGGACCAAGATTATCATTGCCTTTAGATGCTCTTGGGAATTCTGGCCTCTGTGTCGTGTCTCGCTTTAGTCTACGTGCACTGGGCGCCTGTTTCAGGAGAGTAAAGCCGCTTTATGTTTTTTTACCAGGTAAACCGAGGATTTCTGTGTTTCATAGCCTGATCCCTTTCCTCTCACTCAAATCTCTCTATGCATCTGTCTCTCTCAGGTCAGGTCCTGGACAGCAGGACCCAGTCACCATGGCGACTGTCCTTTCTGGTCGATCTCTTCTGGGGAGCAGTGGAGTTTATCGGCCTGTTGTAAGTCAACCAGTCACACGAGCTAAAATGAATGTGTGACCCTTTAAACAGTGTAATCTACACGTGAACTCCTGTTGTCACCTCTGATTAGAAAAGGTGCTGTAATTCTTCCTTGAGTGATCAGAAGAGCCATATTTTCATTTCTTTTGCTTAATATTGTAAACCTGTTGCTGGTAAAACAGATGGAAAGTGGCAGAATAGTACGATACTGACAGGACTATGAGTTTAAAGCCATGCTAGCTGCTTTGTGAGGAAAATACTAATGTCAGCAATCACAATGACAACTCTAACACTGATCTTCTTTGTCCTCTGCCAGTTTTAAGACAATCATTCACCCGGACATGACAAAGAATGGAAACTGTGGTTCATCAAGCTTTACTGATGGCAGAGGGTAGGTGCCTGGGCCGCAGTCATTTTTCTACTGTCATGCACACATGCCTGATATGTCCCTCTGTCCTAAATACTGAATGTAACCTAATCTGATAGTGGGGGTGCGGTCTCTGTGGGTGGTAATATGTACACCGATGGTACTAGCAAGGGTTTTATGTGGAACAGGGTATTGTGTGAAACAAGTGAAGTAAAGACAAAAGTTTTTCTGTCTTTACTTGGATCCATGAAATCCGCTCATAACTAGAAACTAATTTAAAAATTGTTCATAATAAGTCCTGACCTGAGAGCTGCAGAGTTTAAATATTATTTTATGCTCACACTGCAGCAGTTGTGACTGAATTGCAACATAGTGAGTGCATAGTAAGTATAGTGCATTTGCATTTAAGGAAGGGAGTGTCTTTCTCATTTATGTTGCCCATCCCTTGCACTACAGTTTCAAATATCAGATATAGCCAGTAAATTTACAAGAACAATAATAAAGAGTTAATTATTTTTTTTACCTCATTATATACGATTGTTGACCCCCTCTTTCACTTCTCTGTTGCAGTCCTCCTGGTCCCCCTGGTGGCAGAAGACGAATGGGAAGAATAAACCATGGTGGAGGTCCCAATGCTCCACCAATGGGTGGAGGAGGATGAGGAAGGTGAGCAATTTTTTTTTTTTGTTGTTAATGAATGAAATATTACTCTTCAGATAAACCCCTTTTTGATATCATGTACCTTCCAATTTATTTAATTAACTGCCTAACAAATACTTATTTCTCTGTAGGTAAACGCCTACGCATCCAGTGTAGGCGTGGGGCTTGGCACAGTGTCTGTTTGCCGAGAACCTAAAGAAAGATGGTGTCTGATGGTGACGTCACAGTGCTGAAGCCCCTCTTCATCTGCTGCCGCTGCCTCAAGCAGTTTTTTGACGCCTTTCTGGGAATTCCTACATGTAGGGGCCAGAATGGCTGATACAGCAGCTATGTACATGTCCTTCCTTTGTCCTGCTTCTGTCCTTTCACTTTTCTGTCACACCAGTCTCACAGACATGTGTCACTGACATCTCAGTTATGATCATCCCTCCAGGGAATCACAAAGTTAGTTTGTCTTTGCTTTTTCATCCTGTTTGAATAAAAAACTGTTAAAACATGTTCCTATGTTTCATTACTGTCACATTTAATGACACAATACTATAAATAGGATGGCATCTTGACTCTGTACTTCAATACTGATAATGTGAAAAAATTATAAAGTAGTAGATTTATAACAAGTAATTGATTTTGTATCTGAAATATAATGTTGGTAATGACAAAGCAGGTGGTGGTATTATCTAGGCTACAACAGTTGCATAACGCATGTAAGACTTCATTAAGCATTGAGTTACTGTATTTGTGAAGAGAGATTTGTCAGTCAGAATTTAAAGAAAGGTGGATTTTGTTTGTTCAATAAAATGTAACTATTGTTTATCAAAGTTTCCATTTATTATACAGATTCAAACTTCCATAAGCAGTATTTACAGTACATTAACAAGTAAAGTCCTATAAAAGAGTGTCCAAAAGTTACACAATAATGATGCTGATTTGGATTTTTGATGGATTAAACAGCCACCACACGACAACTTTCAACAAAGCAGTGCTCTGATTGTCAAAGTGACACTGTCAACACACTTCGCTTTGAGAAAAACACTGTTTTACCTACTGTATGAATCTGATCAAGAGTTGCCATGTATATGAACTCCAGAACATTTATCAGGTCTCTGTCTTTTCTTTCACAATAAATAGTCTACTTCACACCATCTGTTTCCGCAGAAACACAGGAGACCTACACTCAACGCTGTGCCTGAACGCATCCTGTATGGACAGAGAGAGCACTGACGCTGCTGCTCTGCTACCATGCAGCTCACGTTACACCTCCTGTGTAGGCAAGGTGTTTGATTCAAGTAAAATCTACTCTGTTTCACCAGACAAAGGCAGCTCTCTCACGTAGCATACGGACACCAAAGCGCTGCCACTCCCTCTGATGGATCCACATCTCCTGGGTGGTGTCCAGACAGGCCAGCACTGCTCCCCCCTTCCAAGATATTAGCTGAGGGTCCATGTCCTAGAGCACATACACATCAACATACAGTACATTAGAATAGATGTGTGTATATACATTTATGTTGTGTGTAGCACTAATCTAAGTCTAAACCTTTAACAGGCAGCCACTGAACATCATATGTACAACATATCCCAGGTTACCTTTGGCCTTGTGATAACTTCCACATTGTCTACTAGTCTTCTGAATGAGGGTGGCATTTTGTTGATGATGCGGTGAAGCAGAAACTCCTGAGCACCGTGAAACATGAGCCCTCCACCCACTACCAGGATGGAGCTGTACATCTTGCGTTTGGTTTCGTCTGATGCTGTCAATAAAAAAAGATGAGGTGAGTTAAAACAGTGAGCACCGTAAAATAGCTGTCCTCATCTGTATCCGTTTTGTTCAAATTTTAAGTTTTTTCATTTTTACAGTCAAAAACAGTTAACTTCACGTCTCCCTGCTTACTTGATCCCTTCCTCTCTTCACCCTCTGTGCTTGCTTACCACAGCAGTCGATGCTATACAGGATGGCCTTATCTAGGCCCAGTGCTTTGCTCTCAAACTGGCTCATAATAGCAGTCTTCCTGGAGAGGTGAGCAGACAGGGGTTCCTCCACCTCTCCTGCTCCCATCAGGCACTCCCCCTGGGCAGGTCCAAGCTCCATCTCCCCCTTGGTCCCTCCTCCAATGCCACTACTCCCACAGCCCCTGGGCAGGTCAGAAAGCTCCCCGACCCCTCCCTGACCGCTCATCTCACCATCCAGACCTCCACCTGGTCTGGAAATAGCCTTCCGGTCTGCAGCTGATTTGGAGGACTGGTGAAGAAATTTACCAGGGAGAATAATCAAAAAATGACAAGAACCACAAAGGAGTTAATTCAATGTGTAAAATCTCTGTGTTACCTGGTCCTGTTTGCTCTGTGTGGCCAGCAGGTATTGTTCATCATGAGGATCCTCTGAGTCGCCTTGAGAACGGTACTGAAGTGATGTCATCTTCTGACCTACGATGCCAAATGTGGTCGGGTAGAAAAGACCCATGGGTGCCTAACATATGTATACACACAAAAAGAGCCAGCGATGAAGATTCAAATACACATGCTGGAGACAGGATCGTGTAAAAAGGTATTTCAGCTCAATTTTTTTTTCATTACCTCTAATTTCTCATCCCCTAGTCGAACCTGGTAGAGAAGAGCTGGGGCTTCTGGGAAACGTGTCTGGAATTCATGATCTTGTAGTCCTGATATGTCCTGTTACGAATAAGTGGAGGAAAGACACATTTTAGAATTAATCTGAAAAACTGCAGATTTCTCAGTCCATACTAGAAAAGCAACTCTGGTGATCTAAACAGAGACAAAAGGTGCTAATGCTTCACTGAAACCGACTGACAACGCTCCATCTAAATACACAGACCCAACCCCATGACCAATACACACTTGATTTAAATGGCAGAAGGTCTCTTTCAGATGCTGCAGCAGCTGACAGTCCAGTCTGCTTGACAGCTGACAGTCTCTGTAGGGAAAGCCTGCCCTCTGCAGGAGCCAGAAGAAAGTACGGGTCACATCGGAGCCACCGTATGCCAAACACAGCCTGCAAAGTCCAACAGACAGAACAGATCAAACAATGCAATGCTCATCTTAATCATTATTTTTTAATCAAACACTCATTATGGGTGTAATTATTGAGTTTATGTAAAGGGTTAAGGGTTTTTTTGTTTATGTGTTCAAAATGAATATAAAAATAATTTCATAGACATAAATTAAACATAAAAGTCATACCTGGAGTTTCGGTGGGACACTCCGTCCTCTACACAGCAAAGACTGGTCTTCTGGTCTCCAACATCCACGACACAAGCACTGCTCAACCCACTGCCAAATGTAGCACACACCGACTCCTGGTGCACAATGATCGCTATACATAGACAGATACACACACATACACACACAAACAGGACAGAAGGTAAGGTAAGGGCAAGAGAGATTGGATGGTTCCATAGCCTATCCTGAATAAATGCCATAGATGCAATACCTGAGAAGCCCATATTAAGCAGCAGCATGTTGACAACTTCTTTGACGTGCTGCCTGTTGTAGATGTCAGGGACCAATAGGATGCATCTGTAGTACTGGAAACCAGTAACAAAAGTGAAGCATTAATGTGAGCATTTTCTACTGTTAGTTAGTTTGATCTAATTTTCACGGTTTCATTTTGTTATTTTCCTTCTTATTCAGCTCTCTTTAAGTAATTCTTCAGTGTGTTTTTGAGGATCCTTAAAATGTTTAGCTGCATGAGTCTTGCTAATTCATCCGTACCCATTAACTTGTAAAATGCTCCTTCCTGTGGCTGTGCTTCTAGGTAACTCAAGATTTTGCATGCATTAATCTACTGCTTTTTCTTGCATTTTTAATTAACACTTTGATGTTCCATATTTTTATGCTTTCTCTGTCTCTCCATTTCACTTAAAGTTTCAGTTTGTTGAGTACTTTGCACCACAGAAGAAACTGATACGAAGAGATGAGGAGGTTTCTTCTACCTTTAAGTCTTTGAGGGGGATATCCAGCTGTTTTTGAATAACATGACTCCAGATCGTCTCCAGATCAGCCAGGACAGCGGTCAGTGAGCCTCCGGGACCCGCATGCACATTGAGCTGACCTCTCACCACAGGCCAGTGAATGTTGTAACAGTCGGATGGATTCACATAAAGAGCCTGGGCGGTGGGGGAGAGAGAGAAAGCAAGACGAAGAAAATGGATAAAACAGACAAAGAGTTTAGATTATGCAAACAGCTAAGATGTCTTATTTTCTAAGAGTTATCAGACACACTGACCTCCTCTCCCACCAGATGAGGAGGGTGATGGGCTGTGTTCGTCCACTTCACCCTGAAGCTGCTGTCTAGTACCGCCGGACGGATCTGACAGTTATAAGCTCTGGCCTTAACACGCACACAAACACATAAACATGTATAAAACATGGTTTCTTCTATAAATAAATAAATAAATAAATAAATAAATAAATATATATATATATATATCATTCGACCCTTTATTTACTGTGGCATCTCTCATACAAGCAATATACCCAAAGAAGACAGTCACTTTAACTAAACAATTTAAAAAACAAACAAATGAAGAGGTTTTATGAATTTTTATGTACCAGTTGACTACTGTAACTTGTTTGCATTTGTACAAAATGGTGTCATGTTGAGCTGTCGGTGAATCATAATACACACCTGTTCAGCTGACACGGGGGTCCTCCGCACTCCGTTGGACATCTTCTTGGACCAGATGGCCTGGTCGACCATTTTAAGCCCATTCTGCCTCTGCTCATTACTCTCTGGTTTCTGTCACACGGGAGGAAGAAGCATTGAGGGCAAATGCAAATTGATATGAGTACAGTGGAGACACAGAATAAAACACTGTGTTGCGGGTGTATCTGGTCGTGAGCGACGTACATTTAAGCCTTCTCTCAACAGCCAGGCATCTTCATGTCTGGGCTGTCCACTTTGCTTGTGTCTGCGTGCTATCACATGTGGGATTGTCAGAGGAAGAGTGTCTGTTGCTCGGCCAATGCGGAGTGTTCTTGAACCAGGGTGGATGACAATTACAAAATTGCTCTGTATTTGCTGTAAAAAAAAAGGGGGGGTGTATACATAGAAAGAGATGATCAGCATGTATTTTGGATCAGTATGTCCATAAACAATAACTCCACACTGACTATCAAACCTTGTAACCAATCATAGCTATTGACAACAGGAGGGACAGCAGTTTCCATCTAAGACAAAAGATAAGACAAAATATCCAGGAACTAAGCCAACTGTGCTGACGTAGTGTTATCTAATGTTATTAGTCATTAATTATGTTACTGTTTTTAAACGATAGACAAGTTTAGTCAACAATGAAATAATATAGTAAACTAAATGTGCCCCCTTCAAAGTAACATGTGAGTTCATGTTGATATTGAGCTGTCAGTGCGGTACATGTGCTAAAAGCTAAATATGCCTAATTATAGAGATACAGACACAGATATTCGGTTTCTTTGTAGAAATACGAGCATACGATTGCAGCTGAAACCCTCGACTTGCCCCCCTCACCTCCTGCAGCGGGTCTGGGATGGTCGGAGGAGCGATGGGTCTTTTCACCCCGCGCTGTTGCTCCTTCTCTTTCTCCTTGTCTCGCTCCTTTTCTTTCTCCTTTCCGTTGTCCTGCTCTTTCTCAGCCTGAGTCATAGTTCAATCCAATTTAGTAAATACTCAGAAGTAATGAGTGGCGACCTTTTTGTGTTTGTAAAGTGCTTCAATATGCGACTATAAACCAGGACCCTTTCTCCCCACAATGAAAAGTTGTGGCGGCTGCAGATTCTACTTCCGTGTTTGGTCATGTGATATGACGACACACGCATGGGTGGTATTTGACTCAGTGGGCACATATCCACACTGACGCTCAGTTTCCTAGAAATCTATCAGATATTTTCAGGGGCAATCGAAGAAAGCTTCATGTGAAATAAGGCAGAGCTGTTACTTTTCATTGAGAAATAAATGTGATGAAATGTATATTACTTTCCTCAACTCAGCGCCGGCCCTCCCTACACGCAGAACACGCACTGTGCGTAGGGCCCCACGATCCATATTTTTGCTGCGGGCGCATTCTCTGCAAACAAGAGGAGGCTAGTGTTTCACTTGAAGGTGGGCATGTTAAAAAAAAAAAAAAAAAAACTTTGTGGCATTAAACACCCCAGCTGCTAGCCTGTTAATCATGAGACAGAAGAGAGGATAATTATGTCTAGATGTGGACTGGAGATTAAATTTTCCAGCGGCCCTGATTATCATTTATTGAATGTCTTGTTAATTGCATATTCATTCACCTCTGTTGAAAAAGGAGTGGTTAATTGACCAGTTGGTGGTCGTATGTTGGCTCAGGTTTATATGCTATCAATAAAAGTTTTGGGCTATTTTTATGGAGGTGAAATGTCGCCATCTTTTGGTGATAAGATACGATGAAATAAGATAAATTAAAATAATCCTTTATTTGACCCACAATGGAGAAATTTAAAGCGTTGCAGCAGCAAACAGCAGTGTAGGAATGTAGAACCTAAATTGAAATATTGAAATATTGAAATATCATCAAATCAAATCATAATGAATATTATTATTAGCTGTAGTCGTATTTGCATGAATTGCATTTTAATCTTCGTGAGGCTAGTATTTACATTAATTTCATTGTGTAATTTACCATTAAGACCAAAACAAATCTTAATAATCTGCTTGTATGATGGATTTCTTGTCATAACAGCTGTCATATGATGACCTCATTGATGACTTTGCATCCAGAAAATGCAGGCGTGTGCATCTGTAAAGGGCTTGTTCCACTGTTGAAAGAGGCTGTTCATTTGATTTATTTCTACCAATAAAGGTTGTAAACCTAAATGGCATTTCGTGATACAGCCATTTTGTAATGGGAGGGGCGGTGCTTAGGGCCCCAATTTGGCCAGATCAGATCAAAATTGTCCATGTTTGCGACTGAAGCTACTGATGCCAGAAAGAAAGTTCCCACGCATTGTTCCCACGCCTTATTAGTTCGTGCCCACGGATTTTTTTTTCCACCCGCGTCACCAGACGGGCTCCGTAGATTCGAACTTCCGGGATCAATAACTCTCAGTGAAACGTTGTTAAAACACAAAACACGCATATTTTCAACCGTAGTAAGGTAGACAACGAGCTACAACCTAATTATAATAATAATAATCAAAACGAGACATCACGCCACACCAAGAACATTAGTGTTTACGTGCAGCCGGCTGTGAGAGCAGCGTGCAGGGACCGTCTACAAGGTGCAACACCGAAAACAGATATTACAAAAATATTCAATAACTTCATTATATGTGCGTAGTGATTTTAGTGACACTACACTGTATTATAATGAAGTTATTGAATATTTTTGTAATATCTCTTTTTGGTGTTGCACTTTGCACTTTTTATAATTAAAGCTGTATTTTTTTTTTATTAACATTTCTTGTTGTATTTAAATAATACTTTGCACACTAACACAATCCAAAAGGACGACACATAAACATGTTTTTATATCCTTACCTTATGTCTACTCCATCATGCACTGATAGAGAAACACACTCACATCTACTGTGCAGGCAGCTTAATGCTTCCAGTCCTCACTGTGTACAGAGGGAGGAAACTTGGGAAGCTTGTCTGGCCATATTCAGTTGAAGTGGTTGAGACTATTAGACTATATTCTTATATATAAATTATACTAGATTATACAAATTGCCAAGTCATAACACGCTGACACACTTTCTCTTTAATTGATATTTGAAAATTGCAGATGAAACAAACATAAAAATATATATATTTGAAAACAAACAGTATGCTACAGTATACAGGGCTCCAGACCACAGAGATATAAAGACACAATATCCACACAACATCCACATCAGTGTTTTTGTAACAGAAATAAGCACAGGTCTGATAAAATAAATAATAACTCCCTACCATGACTGACCTGATCACACAGCTAAACTATAAACAGGCACAACAGGAAAAGAGAAGGAAAAACCGCACGAGCAGTCAAACATACTTAAGTAGGCAGGTACAAACAGCAAAAGATGCAAAACATTAAAATATCTTATAAAGGGAAGCAATGTATAAAAACGTTCCTCCCTCATGCCTATCACTGTTTTTTTTTATATATTATTTTATATTACAAGTTTGAGGGGAAAAAAAATAAACACAACATGTTTAAGCCATTGGGGGATTCTAGTGTAACAGTATAAGCCCTTAAAGGTAGATTTAATGCTATATTGTATTTTTTTATTGAATGTTTCAGAGCTTTCATTTTGTAACATTGTATTTATTATAGCATGCACTCCAAAACCAACCTTGAGGATAAAAGGCAAAGATTTACCAGTTTATGGCTTTGATTTTTTTCAGATGACCCCATGGGGACTCATCCTCTTTATCCATTAAGGATAAGACGGGGAGGAGAGGAGACAAGGAATCCGATGTCTTCACAGAGCGATGTTGATAGTAAACATTTTCATTACAAACGTTCAAATAGTGGTGGCCACAGATTTCAATGGTTCCACTTCAGAGATGCTTGACTGATGTCTGTCTAGCTTTTCTACAGCTTCCCTTAATTTCCCTGCATTCTTTTCAATCCCTGGTTTAAAGATCAGATTGAATATCTTCTTGCCTTCCTGCCTCTGGGATTGAAGGCTCCTGCAAAGTTTGTTCAAGTCCTTCATCAAACAAAACGTCTTGCAGGCCCTCAGTCCCAGTGCCAGGTTACTTGGCCTTTTGGGATGCTGTTTTCCCAGCTGCACCACCCAGAATTTAGCCAAGTCATTGGCATTCTTTGCGTGGCTCACAACCATGTTGAGGATGAGGGGGTAGAGGTCATGAGCTGCAGCAGGAATGGAGGGTTCTGGGAGGCTGTGATTGGGAGGAGAGTCGCTGGGCTGTGCAGAGAGAAGAGAAGAGAAGAGAAGAGAAGAGAAGAGAAGAGAAGAGAAGAGAAGAGAAGAGAAGAGAAGAGAAGAGAAGAGAAGAGAAGAGAAGAGAAGAGAAGAGAGTTCAACAAAACAATAAAAAGGATGGGATCACGAAAATAACTCCTAATCAGGCCGCATGAAATAAATGATACATGTTACAGACAACTTACAGTCTCCTGTGGGCAGACGATGAGCACTCGTTCTGCAGCCTTGGCCTGTTCTGCCAACCAGCGCATCGGCCCAAGCTCTGCAATCTTCCCCTGCTGCCACATGTCAACAGCCACGCTGCAGCCACCGTGCCACTGCAATAACTCTGCCAGAGCCACCACAGTGCGCTGGAAGGTTGGATTCTTAGCAGGGTACACCACAAGAATGGGGGTAGGAACCATGGGAGATGTAGGCACAACTTTGAAACCCAATAATGTGGCAAAGTTGGCTCCACATCGTCTATCTGAGGAGAAAACATTGGAAAGGCCAAACATGCTGTTATATAATAGAAAGAGCCCAAGCATGATACTTCAACTTTCAAATCTACGAGCTGGGTAGGAACAATATTTAGGTTGAGAGCTGAATGTGCAATGAGTTTTTTTTAAATGTCTTATAATACATTTTCAATGAGGTTAAGCTGTTATTTATCATCTGCAATTTGGACTCCTTTAGCTTCCCACTAAATGTATGTTGTAAGAAGTGTTATATTTAAATATTTATATTTAAATATTTACAGATTATGTAGCAGGAACTCAGGATCATCAAGCTGGCCAGTCCTCCAAAAATGGCCATCGCTATGCTGTGGAAGTTGACATTATCAGGAATACCTCTTCCACTAGGCAGTGGGGAGATTGTTATTTCTTCAACAGCAGTGGTCTTAACTGGAGTGAAATAACAAAAAAAAGTATTGTTAAAGATGGAATAATCAACATTGTGGCCATTAAGTATTACACATTTGTGATGCCCTATGTGGCATCCTGAGTGTGTCCCTTCCTCCTCCTCTTCTCTGGGTGTGGTTTCTCTGTCTGCAGGTGTTTTCCATTACGTTACTTTGGATTAGAGTATTTATGCCACTGCAGCCAGGTGGTCACTCTCTTTTCTGATCTCCGGCTCTGCCCTGTTCTGGGCTCCTCTGTCCCCAGTCAGGGTTGGTTTGGTCTGATGCTTTAGGTTGTCCTTTGCTTTTGTTTCACACTATCAACACTTGCACACACACTTCTCACTCATGCACACCCTACACCACTGATACCACTGCTTCTACACACTCCATAACTTTAAATCCTTTATGATTGTTTAATTTGGTTTAATTTGATTTAATAAAGAATTGTTTAAACAAATGTACATGGTGTGGACTCCCTTTTTGCCATGACTCTCAGAGTCAGGTCATGACACATTATATACACAGACACACATGCACAGGGGAATGATATTAATGCTCACCTGTAGGAACTGTAAGACGGCTTGTTGCTAAGAAAACAGAAGAAGGTTTAAACATTAACACACTTTTCACATCAAGCTGCTTGTGACCAATATAGTACATGTATATATCTTACATATCTTCTAATTGCATCAAATGTTTTGATGATAGGCCTTGAAAATGTTTAATTTCATTATCATGTACAGTTAACAGAGTTTTAGTGAAATGTTATGGAGACACTGACCAAATACTGTATTTTTGACTCATACTGACTTTCATGCCTCACATTGTGGATAACAAACTAACCACAAATACTCAAATTAAAACTAACATTAATTTTCTACTTTTAGTATTATAAAGTGAAGAATTTTAAAATGAACTTACGCTTTTTAGGTACTGTGATTGTGGACACCTTGTAATAGTGGCCGCTCCCCGGCCAAGGCAAAGGGAGATTAGCAACTTGAATCATGTTCATGCCAGATTTTGCTTTTACTAAATAATGAAACCATTTCTAGAATTGAAAAGATGACAGTCATTGTACTGAGGTTAATCTTTTCCTCTCACATACTCTTCAGTTGACTTGTTATGCAGACAGTCAATATTAAACATGATCAATTATTAGTTTAGATAAGATTCCATCCACAATACCTGCTTTGGCCCAGGGAGGTTTGGAATGGATAAAGGTGGATTGTATTCACAGTGATACACTTGTGTATCAAGTCTGATCCGGGTGCCTGTCAGGAATTGTGTACTAGCTGCAGAGAGACAGAAAATATCAGGGTTTGAATAAAAACTAGAAAAATTTCTAAAGAAATTTTGAGTGTGCCTGACTCTGGCCCCGTCACCCCCATACATTATTATTGACACTGCTCAGCAAATTCAGTATTAATACAACAAGCTGTGTCATCATTGCCTTTTTAATGGGCTCTTATTTTGAAAGACTTTTGTCTTGTCTTTGTGTGTGTGTGTGTGTGTGTGTGTGTGTGTGTGTGTGTGTGTGTGTGTGTGTGTGTGTGTGTGTGTGTGTGTGTGTGTGAGGGGCCAGGTGGAGGCCACCAATCAGAGCAGAGCAATCAACTGCAGCTGCTCCTGTGACATTTGACACCGCTGAGAGAAAGAGAAAAAACACTGAAAGTACCCCTCGAACAGGAAGGATTTCTGGCCAAACCATATTTCCAATCATTGAACCGGCTTCACTTTTAGCATCTTGAGCTCTTCCTGAACGTCTACATAGGTATTTTGTGTGTAAAATAAAGAAATGTGACCTTTAGAGCGATTCAAAGAATGTTACTTCTGCTTTCCTCCAGAAATTTTCCTGCCTTTTTAACATGGCTGTCTATGGGGCTGTGGATGTGTGTTGCTGGCGCATCTTTGTGTCTTACGCCAAAACTATAAAGCTGACAGTTTCAGCAGACGAATGTGAGTGAGAAGACGAATTTTCCTACGTTTCTAGCTATAAATTGTTTCTGTAGAGTGACATTTGTGGCCTCAAGCGCAGTTTACAAATTTATTTTTCAACGAATTTTTCTGTCCCTCTCCACTCTAGCTATGATGTCACGCACTTTAGCTTGCTTGCATTCTTCCAATACACACCCATTCATTTTTTGGCGTGGTTTTTTGCAATTTTTTTCGGCAAACCATTTGGCGAAACTCTTAGAAAAGTCATAGCCTGCGTCGCCCGGCCGAGCCGGTCGTTGTAGGAGCCACATCTGTTTATTTACTACATTAAAACACCAACCTCAAAATGTTCTCGCAGCCTCAACTGCTGCAGCCCTCAGGTCAGTCGCTGCACAAGAGCAACAGCTGCCCAGGTTTCAAAATGGACGTTCACCACTGCAAAATACAGCTGAGCATGATGTTATTTGTGGAATTATGCAAAAGCAAAATGAAATCACCACCATGCTTGTTCAACAACAAATGTCAGCTACTTTGCCACAAAGAGAAATAACAATTTTTGATGGTGATCCATTGCAATGTTCTTCATTTATTAGGACTTTTGAACATTGTGTTGAAGAGAGGACCAGCAGTTATCAAGACTGTTTGTATTTTCTAGAGCAATACACCAGGGGGCAGCCCAGAGAACTGGTGAGAAGTTGTCTTCATATGACACCACAACAAGGTTATCAAAGAGCAAAAGGTCTTTTGAAAGAACACTTTGGTAATGAACACAAAATAGCAACAGCCTACATGGACAAGGTATTTGCATGGCCTGTTGTTAAGGCAGAGGATGTTCAGGCACTGAATGAATTTGCTCTGTTCCTCAGAGGATGTTGCAATGCTATGACTGAGATACACTACATGGAGGAGTTGAATATCCCATCAAGCATGAGGAATGTCATAGGAGTGGCCATACAAACTAAGGGAAAGATGGAGGTCTACAGCCTGTGAAATTCAAGAACGACGAGGCTACAGAGCTACATTTCCTGATATGGTGAACTTTCTGGAGAATCAAGTGAAGATCTTGTCTCATCCACTCTTTGGTGATATTTCAGATCCACGTCCAAGCACGTTCATAAAGCCTGTTAACAGGAGCAAGCCGCTAACCAGGAGCAACATCAAAGGAAGCAGCTTTGCAACAACTATCACAGCTACCAACCACACTGCACCACCTAAGCCCGCAGTGTATAAGATGCAAAGGCGGCATCAAAAGAGTTGACATCAGAAGCTTGTCTTTATTGTGAAAAGCCACATCTATTATCCAAATGTTCAAAAGAAAGAAAATTTCTCAAAGGGAGAAAATCGAGTTCCTGAGAGGTAAAGGAATATGTTTTGGATGTTTGAAGGCTGGCCACAGGAGCAAGGAATGCAGAAGTCGTCTGTCATGTGATGAATGCAATCTAAAGCACCCAACTATTCTGAATATCCACAATAAAGACAAAGGCAGCAAACCTCAAGAAACACCAGTGAGCAGTGCACTTGTCTCTCTGCAAGCAGGTGGTTGTACTGGGGCCGGAGACCAAGACTGCAAACTGTCAGCTTTTGCAAGGTCCTGACCTCACAAATTCTCTCTTGGGTGTCTTAACAAGATTCAGACAGGAAACCATGTGAATTTTCCTCTGGTGGCCAAAAGGAGACACGTCACAGAGTCCAGTGGAACACAGAATGAGAGTGCACATCTTTGGAGCAGTTTCATCACCAAATTGTGCTAACTATGCTTTGAGGAGGACTGCAACAGACAATAAGGATGACTTCAAAGTGGAAGTAACTGACACCATTTATAAAAACTTTTACGTGGATGATTGTTTGAAATCCCTGCCCACAGAAGAGGATGCACAGCAGTTGGTTGCTGATCTTGCTGACATATGTGTAAAGGGAGGTTTTCAGCTGGTAAAGTGGACCAGCAACAGTCGAAAGGTGTTATCATCTATTCCAGAGGCAAAGCAGTCCAAAACCATCAGGCAGCTGCACTTGGAGCAGGACAACTTGCCGGTGGAGACAGCGCTTGGGTTGAGTTGGTGTGCTGAGAGTGACACTTTCGCATTCAAGCCTGCAGTGGAAAAGAGACCGCATACCAGAAGAGGTATTCTTTCAATTGTCAGTTCTATCTATGGCCCACTGTTTTTTTTTTGTCACCACTCACCTTGCTGCCAAAGATGCTGCTGCAAGAAATGTGTCAGAAAAACATGTCATGGGATGATCCTGTACTACCCACATTCTCGCAGCAATGGACAGAATGGCTGATGGACCTGGAGAAGGTGGTGGAGTTGGATCGCTGCATTAAACCAAAAGACATTGGAGAACACATACATGCACAGTTGCATCAATTTACAGATGCTAGCGACCACGGTTATGGCACAGTGTCCTATCTGAGGCTGGAAAACCAGGATAAAGAGATACATCTTGCATTCATGTTGGGCAAAGCTAGAGTTGCACCATTAAAACAAACAACGACTCCTCACCTTGAACTTACTGCTGCTGTGCTTGCAGTTAAAACTGACAACATGCTTAGGAAAGAACTGTCATTACAGTTGGAGGAGTCCTGCTTCTGGACCGACAGTCAGACTGTGCTGAAGTAAATTAATAATGAGACCAAAAGATTTCACACCTTCGTGGCAAATAGAGTGGCCTCTATAAAGGAAGCAACAAATGTGGTTCAGTGGAGGTATGTCAGCTCAAAGAGCAATCCTGCTGATGAAGCATCCAGAGGTCTGTCTGTAGATAACTTCCTGGCATGTAAACGGTGGATTGAGGGTCCAGACTTTCTTCGAAAGCCAGAAGTCAACTGGCCATAACCTTTTGCTCCACAGCCCATTTCCTCAGAGGATCCAGAGGTCAAAAGGGACGTAAGGGCAAATGTCATCATCTCTGGCTCTGAGGATGCCACCACAAAACTTATCCATCATTTTTCGCGGTGGATTAAGCTCAAGACCTCAGTGGCCTGGTTTCTTAAACTCAAAACTATTCTTCTGGAGCTAAAGAGAAAAAGGAAGGAGCTGGTTGCGTCTTTTGCTGGCTCACCCACGCAATCAGTTGAAGAGGAGATGAGAAAGGCTAGAGATGCTGTCCAAAGTCAATTACTTTCTGTGAGTGACTTCTCCAGAGCAGAATCTGCCATTATTGGCTTCAGTCAGCGAGTAACATTCATGGAAGAAATCACTTCTTTGGGGAGTGGAGGATCAGGTATAAAGAAAACCAGTGACATCTACAGGCTGGACCCTGTGTTGCAGGATGGTTTGTTGAGAGTGGGAGGAAGACTCAGTAGGTCAGCTTTACCTGAGGAGCTGAAACATCCTGTAATACTGTCCAAACATCATCATGTATCAAATCTCATTCTGCAATATGTTCATCAACAACTTGGCCATGCTGGGAGAAATCACATGCTCTCAACCTTGCGACGAAAGTACTGGATCACGAATGCTAACTCTGCCTGTCAAAAAATAATATCTGAATGTGTGGTTTGTCAATGGTATCGAGGACAGCCAAGTGAGCAGAAAATGGCCGACATGCCAAGGGAGAGAATTTTTCCAGACCTGCCCCCTTTCACCAATGTAGGAGTGGACTACTTCCGGCCCATTGAGGTCAAGAGAGGACGTGCTATGGTCAAGAGGTATGGAGTAATATTCACCTGCATGGCAAGCAGAGCCGTACATTTGGAGGTTGCATATTCTCTAGACACGGACTCCTGTATTAACGCCATAAGAAGATTTGTGTGTCGCAGAGGTCAAGTGTGCAGTTTGAGGTCAGACAATGGCACAAACTTTTTTGGAGCAGAGCGAGAGTTAAGAGAAGCTTTAGCTGCTATAAATCACAGCAAGATTCAAAGCACTCTCCTGCAGAAAGGCATTGATTGGATGTTCAACACCCATGCCGCATCCCATCATGGCGGCGTGTGGGAGCGACTCATCAGGATGGTCAGCAAGGTCTTGTTCTCTGTTCTGCGACAACAATCTTTGAATGATGAAAGTCTTCATACTATCCTTTGTGAAGTGGAGGCTATTCTCAATGACCGCCCGCTAACCAAGGTCTCTGATGATGTCAATGACTTGGAAGCTCTCACTCCAAATCACATCCTTTTGCTCAAAGGTAAACCCACTCTTGCACCTGGCCTCTTTCAAAAGGATGATGTTTACATCAAGAGAAGATGGAGGCAGGTTCGATACCTTTCAGATCTGTTTTGGAAGAGGTGGATAAGGGAATACTTACCAGTACTACAGGAATGGCAAAAGTGGACGAAGCCTCTGAGGAGTTTCATGATTGGAGATATTGTTGTTGTCATGGATCAAACAGCTCCACGTGGTTCATGGATTATGGGAAGAGTAACAAAGACTTACCCAGACAAGAAGGGACTTGTACGTGCAGTACAACTGAAGACAAAGACAGGGCATTTGGAGCGGCCAATATCCAAGCTCTTTTTGCTTCAAGAAGCAGTCTAAAGGTCATGGCCCGACATGTGCACTGGAAGATATGGACTGAAGACAGAAGATTAGATTGTTTTGTGACTCCTTTTTTGCTTTGATATAATTGTTCTATCATCACAATTAGCGGCCGGTGTGTAGGAGCCACATCTGTTTATTTGTCTGTCTTTTATGGGTTATGTCAGGTCTCCACAGGTGGCAGTATAGCATTTTCTTTATAAGTACGGGTGCAGGTAATCCGGGGTTCATGGGGTGGAAGGTCATGCGGTTTTTACCGCTCGCTCGCTGGCTCACTCACCTGGTTTTCATTTGTTTTGTCACATTATTATTATTTTTGCATCAAGATAATCATGTTTACTTTGTAACTTTTTTGGATCATTAAATGGGAACATCACCCAAACGAGGAAAACCCGTATGGACATTTGTTTGTAACGAGCGCATCAAAAACAGTCTCCCACACCCATGCACGAGTGACTACAGGAGGACAGGATAGTCGCTATAGTTGTTTTGATACCTTTTTGTGTATGTGCGACCAAAACCTCGGGAGGAGTAGCGCGTCAAAAAAAGGCGTAAGAATAATAATAAAATTAAGTATGGGGAATAATAGATAGTGTTCTCTTTCAGGCACACTCAATGAGTGGGTCAAAGTTGGTTTTCAGATGTGTACCAGGTAAAGTTTACTTTCTGTCTAGCACAGTGTCACCTCACCCATGCTAAAGTCCTGTTTGTCAAGTAAATAAAATGTCAGATTCGGGGGCATCTCACCAGATATTGTAAGTGTTATTCATAATAATTAGTAAGCTACTTTCGTGGATCAATTCTGAAGATACCATGTCAAAGTCAACACCATGAAGTGGTTTCCGCGTGGAAGAAATACAATGTGCTGTGTCCTACCATCAATTTTGACAGCCCAGCTTATGTTCATCAGATATCCTCCATCCATTGTCACCAGCCCCACATTCAAGTTCATAGGAGGATGCGGAGTGTAAGTGTCGACAGGAGGCTTGTCTGGAACAAGAAATTCACACATTCATAATGTGTAATAAGTTGTTGAAGTGTATTGTACTATGAGTGTGTTACACTATGAGTTGAAAACTATAAAATATATTATATTATTATAATATTATATATAATATTATACATATTGCATATTGGCTGTTTGTAGTGTAGTGAAGAATTTAGTTCCTCGTCATTAATTAATTAATTAAATATAATAAGAGAATAATCACAAATTCCATATAAAGGTTTTGAGAGCAGTAAAATACCAAACATTGGACTAAAAGATAGCAGCAAATGGCTTTTTTATGTCAAACCCTGTAGTGGCTTCAGCGGGGGAGTGGCTTTAGCTTTTAAACAAACATGATATTATTGACATTATAGGTCAGAATAAGAATAATACACAAAACAACATACCGTAAAATTTCTTACACTCCAATTCCTGCGAAGAAATCACAAAAAACATCACTTATTGACTCGTAAATCACCACAAACTAAAGTAAGAACAATGTTAAAAAGTCAGTAACTTACAGTTTCATGTGATGCTACGTGCGCCGCGACACAGGAGACACAAATAATCAGTGTGACGCCAAACATCTTCAGCACCTAAAAGAGTAGAGCACAATCCAGACAAATGAGAGATACGTCCTTTTTATACGATCTACAGCATCTCCAGGAGAGTGTGAGAGGCCTCTGACCTGCCGTGAACGGTGATGAACGCCCTGTGTCAGTCTGTGCGGCTGTTCCGTTAACTTATAAATATAACCCCGCTAAGCCCCGCCCACCGACTCCTCGCCTCCTTAGTTTCGGTGCCAAACTCAGAGGTAAGGTCTGCTTTTCTGTGCTGCCGCTGCTGCATAAATTCAACTGTTCACCGTGGCTCTCTGTCTGTGTTGAACTAACACCACCTCGGTTTAAACCGAGCACCGTTTGTCAAGTTATACTCAGTTGTCGAGAATAGTTTGCTGCAGACGACTGAGAGTGACAGACAGAAACAGTGAAGTCCAGAAAGAAGTCTGACCGCCGCGGTCAACATCAGTTTAACTACCTCTAAAGAGTTAAAATACCGTTTAATATATGTTTTAAAGTGTTTGTAACATATGAAATGTGTTTTAAAGAAGTGGAAATGTAGCTACATGTTGTTGCAGACCCCAAAACTGTGTTGGCCGATAACGGGTTGCGAAATCCTCGACATTCAGACCAGCCTGGAAAGATTAGTTAGTTTTATGGTGTTCAAGTTAAAAGACATCGGTTCTTTAATTCATGATGTCTCATTAGGAGGTACTTTAAACGACATTTCGCTGAGTTCATCTTGACACTAAAAACAAGTGAGAGCTGGTTTATTGATGTCCTGACCTAGATAGATATCCCTGCCTTGTCCAGTTTATACAGTTTATTGTAGCATTTGATTGATCATTGATGCCACGATGCGCAATTCATGGGAAACAGATGTTTACAAATGTGAGGTAAAAACAAATTGGAGAACTGTGAATTGGAGAATTAAAAGTGGAAAAACTATAAACACTGCGGCTTTTTTAATTAATATAAATGTGCATGAGTGAGTGAATTAATTTGTGTGTCTAGTGCTCAGGTTGTGGTATGTTGCTACATATTAGGCACAATGGGAAGCAAGATATGCCCCATATCATCCTCTTGGGAGCATTTTGAGGATTCATCACACTCTTTGAAATCTGATATTACAGAGTTAAGTGCGTTAATGTAAACCTTCCTTATTTCATTGATTGTTTTACATTGTAGGAGAAAGTGCATAGTTGTCTCAGTCCATAGGCCTACCTGTTGCCGACGTGTACTCACTGAGTCTGTACTTGGTCGGGATCTGTCTCTGCTTTTTTTTTTTCTCTGACAGGAGAGAACTATTCTGTTTATTGGTCATCTGTTTTTAGGGTCAAATAAAAGCTGTTATAATGTGTTTGACTCTGATTGGTGTTTGGAAAGCAGTGTTGTTGTGTCACGGCATGTTTAAGAGGCTGTCAGATTGTCTTTCTAGACATTCTGGGCTCAGCTCTTGGGTTTGTAGGGCTTTGGGGTTGAAGGTGTCAAGGGGCTTGATTTAAGGTGATTAAAAACTTTGAGTGCTCTCCTTCAGATGTTAATCATTGAATGTGTTAAATGCATTTGAATTCTGGATGTAACATTTTGTTGGATGTATGTCCCAACTAAACACACAAACATACACTAGACTCTATTTGTTCAAATAAAACAGTAATTAGTAATCCTTGGCAACTAACAGCGGCACCAGTTCAGGTGTTTCTAGTTGTTCATTTACCTGTATGTAATTTAAAAAGTACAAGCTGAGACCGTGAGAAGGACAAGGTGTGGTCAAAATGCCAAAAGCTACACTGTAACCCACAATTTACATACTTAGTGGGACTGTGTACACAATGAGTGTTACTTTTGAACATGTGCACCATTACATACACAGGTTTAAGTTCCAGTTACAGCTTGCCTCACATGTGTTGTGATAATTTACAGTGAATGAAGAAAACTCTCCCAGAACCAAGATGTTGTCTTTGGCCCGACGAGTTGTGACTCAAGGGAGATTTATGAGGGATGGCAGGTTCCAGTTCACCTGTTCGCCAGCATGTCATTATGTCCCTACAACCAGAAACTCGGCCCGTTCCTGTTCCATCAGCCATTACAGATGCTTTAGTGCCACCGCTGCTAATTTGAACGCTTCACCATCACCTACAGCCAATCAGAAAACACCCTCCTACAGTTATGTAATTGTTGGTGCGGGGTCAGCGGGCTGTGTTCTTGCCAACCGTCTCAGCGAGGATGCTCATGAGTCTGTGATGCTGCTGGAGGCCGGTCCAAAGGACATGCTGCTGGGCAGCTTACGACTATCATGGAAGATCCACATGCCAGCTGCGCTGACCTACAACCTCTGTGATGACAAGTACAGTTGTTTAATTATTGCAGTGCACGTGTTTAAGACTAGATATAAGTCTAGATTGTCACACTCTAAGACACACATATATCAGCACAAATGTAGAAAACATTCAAGTTCCATATATGAAAGCATGAAAAAGGAAAATCTGCTCTGTTATTATTACATAATAATTAGAGTTTATAGAAATTCACAAAAAGTCAAGTATTATTTTATTTTTTATTTGAGCAGAGAGATGTTGAATTTTTTTCATTTCTCCTCAGGTATAACTGGTACTACAACACTCTACCTCAGGCCCACATGGACAACCGGGTGCTATACTGGCCAAGGGGCCGTGTCTGGGGTGGATCCTCTTCACTTAACGCCATGGTATACATCCGCGGACACGCTGAAGATTACAACCGCTGGCAGAGAGAGGGAGCTGAGGGTTGGGATTACGAACATTGTCTGCCTTACTTCAAGAAAGCTCAGTGTCATGAGCTGGGAGAAAACAGGTACCCAAATTCAAAATATTTTTAGAGTGTCTTTTGGCTTAGGCCTATGTCCAAATAATTTTAATATGCATGGACTGAGTTTGAAGACAACTGTAATTCTGGCAGTGCTTCATTTTCACAGACTCACTGGGTTTCTTTAAAGATTATTTTTGGCCTTTTCAAGCTTTATTTGATAGAGACAGCTGAAGAGTGACAGGAATGCGGGGAGAGAGACAGCAAGGACTGAGCCTTGGCACATGGGGTGGCTGCTCTACCAACTGAGCTAAACGCCACCCCTGACTCACTGGGTTTCTAAATGTGCCCTAGGTGATCAGGAAATGTTGATTGTAGATATGCAATAGTGACACAGTTGAGATCTTATCTTGCAGAACATGGCCACATGAGCATCGCATAACTACGTACACATCTGTTTACAGAAACACTGCTGATAGTAAAATGATTTATGTCTTTGCATTATTGATCATTGAAACCTAAGTGAGATTTCCACAGACAGATATGTTGCATTCATCTTTGTGACACATGTCTGTGTTTCTTGTGTAGGTATCGAGGAGGCAGTGGACCTCTTCATGTGTCTAGAGGGAAGACCAACCATCCCCTTCACAAGGCATTTATTGAGGCGGGGCAGCAGGCAGGATACCCCTTCACTGATGACATGAATGGATACCAACAAGAGGGGTTGGGGTGGATGGACATGACTGTTTATAAAGGTTAAACGAAAAAGGAACTACTGTGACTACATAATACATACATCTTTTATGAACCAACCGTTTAATATTGTCTACACTGCCCTAATCTGTAGGGAAGAGGTGGAGCACAGCCAGTGCCTACCTGAGACCCGTCCTGGGTCGACCCAACTTGAAGACGGAGGTGCGCTGCCTAACCACCAAGATCCTGTTTGATGGCAACCGCTGGGTGTGGAATACACACAGAATGGAGAAAAGAAAAGGGTAAGATGTACGCAGATTTATTTATTTTGCCACATTAGGTAACCCCTTGATTTTTTTCCTCCAGCATCGCTAGCAGGTCACAACATTTACTTCACTTTCCAGTCAGTGTATTCTAATGACTTTTTGTGCCACCATGAGGTTTAGGTTTTTTAAATACCATTTTGAGCATGTTGGCATGCTGGTGTTTCAAAGCACTTCTCTTCTTCTGGTCTCTTTTCAGGTGTTTGCAGATAAAGAGGTAATACTGAGTGGAGGAGCCATCAACTCTCCTCAGCTTCTCATGTTGTCTGGGGTGGGAAACGCAGATGACCTAAAACAACTTGACATCCCCGTGGTTCAGCACTTACCAGGTACATTTTGAGCCATGTGAGCATTTAAAAAGCTTTATTACAACAAACAAAAATGGAAAAAGACTTATTCAATATAAGCACTTCAACACATCAAACATCAAAACACTGACAGAGTGACTCATTTTTACCTGTCTCACGCTTCAAACAAACCGTACATTATCATGTATTATAATGACTTGTATCAATGCCTCTCTTTGTCCTTTGTTCTCTCTGTTGTTTCTCAGGTGTTGGCAGTAACCTGCAGGATCATTTGGAGCTGTACATCCAGCAGCAGTGCACTCAGCCAATCACCCTGTACAAGGCCCAGAAACCTTTCCACATGGTCAAGATCGGCCTGGAGTGGCTCACAGTGTTCACTGGTAACCAAAGGCACCCACACATGAATATGGGAACACACATATTCTTCCAAATGTTCTATAAAAACAGTTAATTTCTGTGTGTTCTGTTTACATGACTGAACATATTCTTAAAAATGTCAGTCCCCTTCCTTCAAGTAAATTCCATGTAATCTATGCCTGTTATTAAATCAGGAAGTATCAGTTCTGCACAGGTATGAGTTAATACATAGTCTGTATCTTAAAACAAAGAGTTGAAGTTAGAAAAGATGAAAATTAGATCTACCGATGAGAAAGAAAGGCAGGTCACCTGTCTTGCTTTCTAAACAAGAGTAACACAAAATGAAACATTAGCCACTTTTGTGGCTACCTGTCAGCTGCTAAAAATAGTGAAATAGTAAAAAAAGTGTTTGTGCATAAATAACACACCACATGTGCATTCATTTATTATGTGGCAACAGTTTGTGAATCACATATGGTGACTTGTCTTTATAGGGATGTTTTTAAAGAGCTCCTGTAATCGGGACTCATGAATTGAAATGTGACGTTAGCTGTGATGTTAGCAGAGCGCATAATGTTGGCTGGTGGGAGAAGTGTGATCACTGCATGGAATGCTGCATGTGTGTCTGGCACTCATAGTAAGGAGCGGATGGAGACACACTTCTACTGACTACTCAGAACAACTGTTACACAAACTAAATACAGCACACCACTGGCAACTCAACAGACACACTAGCAGTTAACAAAAGATAGAAACTGAAATATCATAACACAGTGTCCGACTTATCATGATGATCCTCCTACAGGTTATGGAGCAACAGCCCACTTGGAGAGCGGAGGGTTCATCCGCAGTCGGCCATGTGTACCACACCCAGACATACAGTTTCACTTCCTGCCCTCGCAAGTCATCGACCACGGACGCGTTGCCTCCAAGATAGAGGCGTATCAGGTGTGTGTGTGGCGTCTGTTTAGTGTTAGTCATCGCTGTGTTTTGTCTTTAATGCGCAGGTTTTGATTTTATGTGGTATGTATGTGTGTGGGGGCTTTCGGGATGTATGGTTATGGTTCCATTTTATTGCACGTGGTAATCTGTGTCATTGATGTATACACTCACACTCCTCTATACACTGTAAGACCCTTACGTAATGCACAAGGCACAAAGTAGTGTTTATACATGTGTCATTCCACAAAAAAAATCCCTTAAAACACAAGGTGTCATTATTGTCAGTGTCAGTATTTTATGAAACATCGGAAGCTTCATGAGAAATTCACTGAGGCGGCTAGGTGACATTTTTAATAGCCAAGAAACAATAAATAAAGGTAATGAAAGATTATGTCATCGATTATCTCATCATTGTCATGATGAACACTACTTTAATGAGGGTTCAATTGAAGTGCTTCAAAAGGCATTACAACAAGTACATTTTCTGCCCAGCAAAAGAAAGAGAAGAGTGACACTGTATATTTTTTAATGTTAACAGAGAAATTTCACACATGATATAAATTATTTTGTGTTATTTGTGTTTAAAAACCACTGATTTATTGGTACAAACCCACATATTCTTTAAAGTGTGTCCTGGAGGTGGGTGTAGTCAAAAACACGCAGGTTTGTGATATTAAGCAGAAAATAACACCTCAGAGTCTCTCAGGTCTGGGGTTTTCCCAAAAATTTGTTTTTGAAGAGATTGATTTATCTGTGCAGTTGCTCCTGACGTAACGGAGGTGTTTTCATTCTACAAAGATTTCAATTAAATATTCTGTCTTAATACCATATTTCCACTACCTCAGTCTGTGACTTTCATGGATCACTATTACGTCACAGAACTAAGCAACATTTTTGTGTGAAAAATCTATATCCTATCCAGTGATTTTTTTTTACTTTTTAGTAACACTGCTTATTTGGGTATTTCCAGAAACCTCAAAAACTCCTCTAACCATTGGGATAGAATTATATTCTATTTCATTCAACTTTTTATTATCATTTCTGCTTGTCTGTATTGATGCTAAATTGTATTATTTAATTTTCACACAAAATAACACATTTATGTTTTGTGTGCTCTCCAAAAAAAAAAAAAAACTTGAGAAACAGGTTATAAAGTCTGAGGATTCTGGAAATAAGTTGTTATTGCAAATAAAAATATAACAAACGTTATGGGTCTTTCAAAAATTACTGGGTGTTTATTTTCAAGAAAAAAACATGCTTTCCAGCTTGCTAATCAACCAAATCACACCATGTCACTCATCATTCTTCCTGTCATCACTATTCTGGCAATTGCACTGCAACTGATGAGGCATGAAGGGGATTAACAGTCTTTGTCAGGTATGTGTGACTAGAAAGCAGACGCGATGAGTGTTTCTTTCTTTGTTGCAGGTTCATGTCGGGCCAATGCGAAGCACCAGTATTGGCTGGTTGAAGCTGAAGAGTGCCAACCCTCTGGATCACCCCATTTTGCAGCCAAACTATCTCTCCACTGGTAAGATTCAGTCATTGAACTGTCAAGCAGCAAATCCATCAAAGGTTTTGAGAACTTTGCTCTATCCCCCAAGAGAATATACCTTTTAAAACATCATACTCTTCTCATACAGCATGAGATCTACCCGTCTGAGCTCTGCTTAGGTCATGACCCCCCATTTTAAAAGAACATTGTGATTTAAAAGATTGAAAGAAGTGTATCTCACTGAAGTGGAAAATTATTGGCTGCAGTTGGGTTTGTGTTGAATTTTTAATTTTCATCTTATTCTCTGTCCTGTCAGATATTGACGTGTGGGAGTTTAGGGAGTGTGTCAAACTCTCCAGAGAGATTTTCACCCAGAAGGCTTTCGATGCGTTCCGTGGTCCCGAAGTCTTGCCCGGTTCTCAGGTCCAATCTGATGCCGACATCGATGCTTTTGTACGCAGAAAAGCTGACAGTGCCTACCACCCATCCTGCACCTGCAAGATGGGCTCACCATCTGACCCCATGGCAGTCGTCGACTCAAACACCCGCGTTCTGGGTGTGGAGCGGCTGCGCGTTGTCGATGCGTCCATCATGCCCAGCATCGTCAGCGGCAACCTGAACGCTCCGACCATCATGATGGCAGAGAAGTCCGCTGACATGATCAGGGGTCGCCCCGCTCTCGTCGACCAAGCGGTTCCCGTGTACCGACCACCGACACTCGACACGCAGAGATAAACAGAGGGACCGAGGAGTTGTGAGAGTGAGTCAAAAATAGTTCACAAGTCAATAAGTTACTAGGCAACAACAGCAGTGAACAGATTAATGTGAGTTTTATTTTGTAGTTGGTAGTACAGTTGATTTACAGTTGATCATTTTATTTTCCACAAATTACACGTCTTCAGTCAAAAGCCGCGATTAAACATGCAGGCTCATGCATCATTATTCTAATATAATACAAAGTTCAGCTGTGTGCTGGCACTCCCTGATGACATAAGAGCTACGAAGGATGCTGAACAACTGGAAAGCCACTGTGAATGTAATGGAAATGTTTTCATCATAAAATTTGCATGTTACTAGTATGTTCAGTATAAACAATGCACCATACAAACTACAGACTCACAAGACTACCGTGAATTTAGCCTTAACATTCTGACATAAACCTGTTGACATGTCAATGACTCAGGTTTATTGCTCATTTGTTTAAAAGCTGCCCATCATCCCCCTGCATTTCGGAAACAGTTTCCCTGTCAGCCTTTTGTAGTTTATATCTCTTCATCAAACTACATTCAGTTAACACCCATTTCAGTTATCGTTGCTCTGACTGATGATCAGCAAACCTGCAGTCACAGTAGTAGATTTTGTTTTGTCTGTTCAGATGTATTATCACCATGGTAACATTCCTCTTCCTTCCTGAAAAACTTGCAGCTTCAGCAGTTTGATACTGGTTTGTGGCACAGATTTTGAAACAGCGAGAAGAAAATAAAAAGTGTAATTTAGCTTTTTGTCTTGTTTCACAGTAAAGTCTAAAGACAGATATGCAGGGAGGATTTGATGTTCATGAGTCGTTGTTGATAGCAACAGACCAACACACCTCTGTGTCACTGTGATTCACTTCATTACCTGCAGACACAGTAACAGATGAAGCAAATATGGAATTAATACAGGGCACAAGTCAGAGATGTGTCAGACACCACCTAGACTTATCAGAATTAGATTTTATTTTGCTCCAATCAGGACTCGAACTCAACTTGTCCTGGTTTTGGAATCTGATGGTGCTTTCTCTTAAGTGTACATCTCACAGTGGTTTACCTAAAAATCTGGTAATATCAAGTTCAAGTTTGTTTGTTTTTTTTGGGGGTAATCCATCCATTATCTGTACACGCTTATCCTCATCAGGATCGCGGTAGGGATAGAGCCTATAACCCAGGTTAAAGCCAAGAAAAACTGTGCCAGCGTCATTTTGATGGGACAGTAAGACCGGTACTTTGAGACTTCAAAAGTGAAAATATTTTTGTGGCATTTTGTTGGCAGGAGATAAAATGCCTCACAGACATATGAGCAAAGAAACACGTTCGAGCCTATTTTTCCAAGGAACAAGCCATACTCTCATGACTTCAGTACATCCTTCCCACAAGGCCACTAGTCTCATTTCCGAGCAACGTAGGCAAACAACCACTATTTCTGCTAATAAAGACTAGAGGACTTGAGGACAATAAAAGTCAGCAAACAAATCTGAAGTTGCCTTCTATAGCATTGCTTAGATTTTAGAACACAATTATAGTCAAGAGGAACAATCGTTTTCACATACATACAGTACATACTGTGTGGGGTTCATCGTGCTGTTGGTTGCTTTGGGTGATCTTTGCTGTTCAATCATAAACTATTCCACAACTTTTAAATAACTTTTTTGCGTCAACTAGTCTGTTAGTTTAATCTAAAGCAGAAATATGTGCAGTATCAACTGTCTAATATAGATGCAGTGTTAAAACACTCTTTGTTTAATCTTGTGTGTGTGTTTTCTAAAAGTATTGTGGATGTTTACATAAAATATTTTAAAGATGAAGACATGTATACCTGATCAGATAATACAGTTGGTGCCTATAAGATCATTATTTTCTGATGTCAATGGAAATGTCTGTATTTGCAGTATGCGATTATGAAGTGTGATCCAGCGTGGACTGAGACACCTTGGTGTCAATTAGATTTTAGAATCAGCTTCACTGAAAAGTATTCATTTTGATTAAATTCACTTTTTTTTTATGTTATCAGCTCTAATGGAAACAGCCAAGTGCTAGAATGAATTCTTATAGTCTTATTAAGCTTTGCACTACACATGAAGTATCTATCATTACTGTGACGATTATTGTTTACATTATATACAGTGTTGTACAATATTACTTGAATGTTTGAATCATTTCTGTCCTAATGAAGGCGTAATGTAGGTCATAAAAGGGAAAATTATTATAAATTATTATTCCAGCCTTTATATTTTATGGTTGCATGTGTGTGTTTTTTCCTTGATTGTAAAAAAACACTTTGAAGCATCCTGACCTTGTCCATATGACTTTATTCATTGATCATTACAAAAATCCTCAGCAGGTTCATTGTCATTTCAGGCAAAAATTCAAATGTACAAAACAGGATTGTGTTTTCCATTGGTACAAAATCTATAAGGTACTAGTACTTATGCTACAAAGTAGATAGAGCTATATATTTTTTTCATTTTCATACAACAAATGGGTAGAAAGCAGAAATCTTCAAGTTCATCACTTAACGTTTTACAAACATTGTACAGATTTTATACATTGTTGTCATTTCATCTGTAAAGCAGTGGAACAGTACAAAAAATAAAGCTGTCAGATGCACAAAAAAAAGATTTGTTTTGTCTGTTTTTTGTCACTACATTTTTTTGATAAAAGTCCGATAAGTGTACTGTGAATGAACCAGAGATGTCTGTTGATTGTGGCGTTGCTGGCTGTTGTTTCCTGTATCGAACGTGTTGTAAGTCACACAGACTCATGAAATAAAATCTAGGCTGTATGATGTCATACAACGTTGGCCAATCAATGAAACTGAATGACTACATCACAACTATCTAAACTATCACAGGTTTGATCCCCGCAACAACCAGAGTCCCTTAAACTGTACAAGACGCTGCCCTCGTCTGCTCAGAAATGTGTTTGAGAGGAATGTGCAGCAAATATACAAGTTTCTGCTTACAGCTTGTGTGTAATATGGCTTTGGAAGAGCATAACCAATGTTACCAAAACTGTACAACTGAATCTCTGGCTGTATTTACACAAAATGAAGACACCTTTAAAATGGTAATTGTATAACTTTGGATTATATTCTGATGATGGTGGTTTAGATTTCAGTTTCCAGAGATCACCTGTCAATCAAACACTAAGGTGACTTTCTGCTTTTTGTAGTTTTTGAAGGAGTCTTAGATCACCATTAACCAATCAAAACTTTGGCCAAACATAATTTTGGCCAATCAGATGAATTAATGCAGAAAATGGATACTGCTTTTTATCTTTTCCCCATTTTGTGCAGATGCAGCCTTTGCCACAATCTCCCTAACACGTTAACCAACACACCCGGATAGTTACAGAGGTAATAACGATAACATTTGTTAAAAGTCTTAATTAAACACAATTTCCATGCAGCTAGAAAATGCATAAGTCATATTGATCAGCTGTTTTGGCCATTAAAACCTGTCTATATATGTATATATATGTATCATCTGGAGAGAAGAAGAAATCAATGCATTTACAGTATATATTCCAGATACAAGCTCATCTGTTAAATGAATCTTTATATCTGGATCATCTGTATGCAAGAAAAGAAAACACAACTGCAAACTGTCTTTTCAATATTGGCATCATCCTTCTGCCATGATTGTACATGAGAAATGGTGTAGATTTTAAAAAAAACAATGAAGAAATGGAGAAATTGATGTATCTGGAATAAAATTTGAATATTGATGTGCGTTTAAATGCACTTAATGATCCCTTGTTTTGGTTTTACATCTGAAGGAGCCCTTTGATTGCACAGAACAAACGTGCTGCCCTGACGACAGTATTTCCATTGAGGAAAAAGAAAGGTTGCCACGAGCCAGTGTTGATTTTTAAATGTTGACCTGAAGACATTATTACAATTGGCAGTGGTAGACAGACACTGGTTAGTGGTGGAGAAAATGTACAGAACAGAAAGCAGGTTGTAAAGTTCTCCCTCCATGGACAGCAGCTGTTTTGGACATTTCATGCACTCAAACTGCTGTTAGAACAAAAAGAAATCCTACACATAAAAGGCAACAGCTAACATCAATCATTTCATTCTGAAAACACATTATATACACCTGACAACAATATACAGAATTTATATATTGTCAAGAAATTCAGAAAAATATAGTTTCCCTTTCAACTGTGGCATTTCTAAGTATACAATATTTAGACGTTTGTGGTTGAAATTTTCTTCTTTAATCTGCTTTATCATGAAACAAGCCTGAGTGACATTCCACTTCATTACCGCTCAGCAGATGAAATCCATCACATGTAATGTACAGAACTAAAGTGGCCTGAAAGCAAAGTTTACCAAATGTCAAGGCAGAAAAAGTTCTAATCTCAAAAAGATGATACTGACGATTTTGTGCTTCAACTATGAGGCAGCAACATCTCAGTCGTCTTTGTTTTCCTCTGTTGCAGAGTAGAAATTTAAAACATCCGTACTCCAAGTGTCATACAGCGGTTTCACAACCAGGACTGGTGAGATTAATGTGTCACAATGATATACTTTATGTATCATACAGAGAGTTAAATTCCCTCTTCTGTTATCATCTTCTCAGTGTGAACACTTCAGAACTTCCCGTTGAATTTGAATCATTGCATATTGTGAGTAAGTATGTAACAATGAAATGGTCTCCTCACAGTTTTCGAGGGGAAATTCTAGTATGATTTTTTTTTACATAATCAGGTTAGTAAAATTGTTTGTGTATTGTTGGTGTAAAGGGGAAGTTTCCTTGTGTCAGCGTGCATGTGAAACAGAAGGATATGCCTGAGGACAAAGTCTTTTTTTTTTTTCATTGATATGTGATTTCCTTTTCAAGTCAAGTACAGAGAAAAGCAATGTATAACCCTGAAACCCTGAACTGTGAACCCAGAGCAGCTCCTTCCAGATTCATAGCTAGCGGCTGTGATGGCTTTGGATCAGCCTGATCGTCACAATTTTATCACGTTTTTTTTTTTTGTGTGTGTGTGTGTGTGTGTGTGTGTGTGTGTGTGTGTGTTATTTGTCATGGAGGCCAAAATGTAACAAAGAATGCGTCCACTAAAAGTTAAAATTACACATTATATATACATGAAATGAAACTCTTGGAATCATTGGCTGTCCAATGACAATGAAAGAAATTTTGCAGCAGGACAAATGCAGCTTTGCAAAGCCAGCTCCACTCTTGTCTGTCTTCAATCAATGTGACGACAACAGATTGTAACATTGTGACATTCAAACTAGAAAACAGGGCGGATGTTTGGCAGAGGTCTAATTTCCTGTGTGTGTGTGTGTGTGTGTGTGTGTGTGTGTGTGTGTGTGTGTGTGTGTGTGTGTGTGTGTGTGTGTGTGTGTGTGTGTGTGTGTGTGTGTGAAATGTTTTCAGTAAAATCTGAAATAAATCTGAGACAAGTTTCATACTGATGATCTATGAGCGTTTAGCATAGTGAAATATTGAGTGAAGAATGTCTGGTTTGTACAAAGTTACACAATGTTAGGACCTTGCAGATAAACAATGTCTGTCCCACAATCATTGTTCACTCAATATGGATGCAAACACCCTCAAATTAAAGCCAAGTTGTTGCTTCATTTCACATCCAAAGTGGTGCAACACAGAGCCAAAACAATTACAATTAAATACCTACAGACTGCATACCTATTGCAACACTTCACCATTACTGTTAATCATCCCCTCCAGTCTTTCAGATGTTGGAATTGATGCTCAGTGAATGTTGGAAACTTCCACTGAACTGTGGGCTGGCTTTGTTATTCTGCTCTGTCAAACTACTGTTAACAATACAGAAAACAGAAAACAATCTCTGGAAAGTATCCTGATTGATTTCCTCTGGTTTCAATATTTGCTGAAAGTATCTCTGCTCTTCAATTTTCCACTCCACAGAAAGAGAAAACAAGGCACTTTGTTCTCTTATCCATCCATGTTTTACATATTCTGTCTATTGCAGGATGCACTTAAACATAGACATCCCCTCACTGTGAAATAGTGTTAGAAATTCAATTGAAAAAAACTAAATAATCCTGCGTGAGCCGCTGCTATAGCGACGTGATGCATATCATCTCGTCTGTTAGGTCCTCCTCGCATTTCACAGCCACGTATGGCTCCTCGTCGCTGTAGTCACGTATACTGCGTTCTTTAAGATGCGGGGCATGTGGTTCCGAGCTGATGTTCCCCGTTGCCCCTGTGTTACCGTGATCCATACTGCCGTTCAGGAGGTTACTGGCGGCGCTGTCCATCTCATCGATGGTCATCTCACAGGCATCTGCGATTTCGTGTTTGGTCGCTGACACAAACTTGGGGTCCCTGGCGTATTTCCCCAGACCTTCAGAGATCAACACCTGTGAAGAAGTGAAAAATAAAGAAAGCTGAAAACTGGTGAATGTCATTTGTGACTGTAAATTGTGTGTACATGAAATTAGTTTATACACATAGATGGTTCTCACAGTGCTGTCTAAGGACTTCCAAGGGTCATCATGGGGGTTTAGGAAAATGTAGAAATACTTTGATTTCTCTCTAATTTTCTGTAGAAGTGTCTTTTACTCACAGCCTCCACTAAACTGTTGGCGCTTCCTCTCTTCTGCAGAAAGTGTGAGCAGCTCTCTGCAGGTAACTGCAGACGTGACGGAGATTGGCTGCGGCTGGAAGGACCGTCCTGGCTGTCAGTATACCACGAGCTCCTCTTCATTGCTGCGGGGATGCTGCCGACACTGCCGGAACTGCGCCAGTCCACCTTGTATGTAGACACATACATTTTTAAACATGTTTTGTCACGAGACAATGACATCTTAAATTCCATCCATTTTCTGTAACCACTTATCCCTATCAGGGTCATGAGCTGATCCCAGCTGGTCCACTTGGCCCCAGCTGGCATTCGGCAGGTTTATTTTAAAATGTAATCTTTAATCACACAGATTATCACACACCGCACCTGTATGAGTGGTGTGTAGCAGGGTGAGCAGTCACGACTGCTGGGTGAGACAGGAGGTGTGGCCCAGGAATGAAGCGACCGTGCAGGAGATAGGTGGTGAATTCTGCTGGCATCGAGACCGGCCACCGCCATTACCTGCAGTTTGAGTTCACAGGTCATGACAATGAAGAATCATCAATTAATGCTGTGGTTCTGGTACAAAACAGTGCTATTCCTACTAACAACTGCACCTTGTGGCAGTACTGTACATTAATTTATCACAATATTCATTGTGTGTATGTGTGTACCTGTTGCTGCACCAGGTGTAGTGGAAGAGCTGTGCAGGATGGAGAGTGAGGAGCCTCATCCTGACTACTTCTTCTGCGAAGACACTCAAAACTGAATGTTGGTCTGTGGGAGGCTGAGAGAACACAAGAACAGAAAATGATCACTCTCTGGTTTGTTGCAAATATACATATGCTGTGATAATCATTCAAGTACAAGAAACACAAGAAAGTCTAACTTTACGCACCATTATAAAATATGTACTAAACAGTAGTAAATATGTGCAAATACAATAAACTCAAACTGGTTAGTTCAATATTTAATGACTCCCAGTCCATTTTGTCAATGTGCAACAAATCTTACAAACTGAAAATAGTCACGAAGGAGCTCCAACCAACATCAAACTTCAGAAATAATTTCATCTGAACAACACATAAAGTCATCATACATCAAAGAACCTCAATTACTCAACAAAGAGAGAGAGGTCAAAATGGCAGACAGTCCTTCACCCTCAGAACTATGGAAATGAAAGTGTGGGGGCATTTGTGAAAGATGTGTTGATAAAGGTTTGGAAAGGCGTGGGAAAGATTTAGAAAGGTTAGGGGCTTTTATTTTGAAAGAGCACACTCATGCTAAGTTTCAAGTGAGTGTCTAGGCTCAATGTGTAGTTTCCTGTTGAGCTGCATTTACTGTATGGGGCCTTTAGTTAGATGAGTTTGTGTGTGTATGACAGGTAGATAGACAAAATGGTCGACAGAGAGAATGTATCAGAATTGCCAGTCATGTATGCGAGACAAATCATTTTGTGTCTGTGTGTGCATGAGTAAGAGTAAAAAATAGGCACACTAATTAAATAAACTATCACCTTGAGGTGAGGGTAAAAACCATCTCCTAGGCGACCGCCTGCCATCTTGGTAGATCGGCTGTTGGTCATTGTCATAGTAACCATCAGGCTGGTGGTTGCCCCTGGAAACCTCGAGGTCAAACTCTCCTTCTGCATCATGCTGGCTGTTGTTGGACAACCTGTAAAATGAAAAGATAACAACTTTACATACCGTAGACCTCATGAACAATGATTCCAAATATCTGCGTGGGAAAGAAGTTGGAAACAAGTGGCAACAGAGTTAATGATAATGTTGGCTGTGATGCACCAAATTGTTCATTTTAACTGCCATTTAAAGAGAAAATTAACAAGAAATGGCAGCAATCCAAGTGAAGCTGTCAGTTGCGGTTACTGTAACTATACCTGTCTCTTGTGAGCATGATGTCATCTTCATGAAATTCCTCCCCGCTGTAGTACTCTCCTGAGCCTCGCTCGTCATCGCTGTCCCTGCCACCTGGCTCCTCTCGGCAAATAGTGGGATAGAAACCACCGCCACTTTCTGACCTAGCATAAAAACATGAAAGATCCAATGAGTCAAGTATTGATCAGTGCAAAACTGACAATTATACAACTCCATAGTGAACAATTATTTCCAGGTGCTGTTTGTTATTTTCTGCATTTTATGCAGATTCATTTCCCCACAATGCTCATTTATCACATGTATGGAAACAGCAACAAGTGGACACTTTTTCTTTGTAAATAAGAAGCCGCCAAAAATGTGGATCATATATTCATATGGTGAACTGAAGCTCTTTGACATCATGGACATACCTAATGTAGGCCTCAAAGTAGCGTGTCCTGCTCCAGGGAAAGGAAGGGATCAGCCAGATAGACAGGAGTATTTACAACAGGACAGCAGGGAAGGGAGGGAAAGATGGGGAAGCATGCAGTGATAAAAAAAAAAAAAACAGACACACATCAAAAACGCTTTCAAAATTCTTTGAACAGGCAGGAAAAGTTATCAACAAATGGTTTCTTTGGAAATGTGTGGCCCTTGTGACTATTTATTCTGTAGAAAGCAGTTCAGTGAAATGACATCAAGGTCTGTGTATGATTCAGAGAAAGGAAAGGAAAAGAAAGATTGTTAATAATTAATTAATCATTTAATTATTTAAAGCACAATGAATCAAATTAATGAATTAATTAAATGAATTGGTGACAGTTATCAATGTCTAGAAATCAAACAATTCCAAAAAATATATTTTTTTGTATTTTGGGTCAAGTAATCAGTCTCCTAATAAGATAGCATTGACTGAGAACAAACATTAACTGCAAACTGTTTGTTTTTTTTTTTTTACCTGTATATGTACTATAATAAATGGAATAAAACGTGAATCCAGTACATGTAAGACTCACAGTCTACTATGGCGACGCACTTATTAGTCATTAGGAGGGTGGGGGGGCATTAGGTGATACTGTAGACAAAAGCTGCATCATGCATTCATCACTAATGGAAAAGTTGAAGCATTACTAGCTAGAATCTGATAAATGATAACGTTCTTTGAGACAAAATACAATGAAGGCTTTTGCAATCAGCTATGTGGGCAGAGATGCACCCATCTGAGGAAGTACATATTGATACACCAGCGTGGGGTGAACCACGTCTGAGTCACGCTGAATGAGGAGACTCGTGGTTAGTTTCCGTACTGGTTCCTGACTGTTTTTGTTTCTTGTGTTCTCCCACATCTGTTGAAAGTGTTACAGTGGTGTCAAACATACAGCCTGCGGGGCAACACCAGTGGATGACAAAGTGTAAAATTTATGTTAAGGAAATCATCGACTATTTCCAGATTATACAACGAGTTTGTTGCAGTTGATTACTCCGCCATTTACACATTGTCACATCCTGAAAATATATGAGATGTAAACAAACTTTAATAAAGTAATACATCTGAATTTCAAATTCCAGCTTTCTTTAATGAATATTTTGTTAGACCGCCTCGTTAATACAGGTGTGTACCCCGTTAATACAGGCGCGTACCTCATTTGTTCGCAGCACGTCAGAGATCGAACAGTTCAGTGAGCGCAGAGAAAATGTTGTTTTTAAAGACTAAATGTGGACTAATGTGGACTGAAGAAGAATATTTCGTTAGACGAAAACATGTTGTTCATTTTGGAAATGATTACATCGATCTTGTTTTGACACATTTTGACTTTTGGACTTCTCGCTGTGGAGTTTGGGTTAGCGTAGTAAACTGGCTGGACCAGTAAACCGGGTTCCATTACATTAGAGTCTAGTACTGTGACTGATTGTTTGCTTTCTGATTGTATCTCCATAGAAACTGAGCTCAGAACAGAAACAACAAAGAAATGTTTATTTTGAGAGCAAATTTCCCCAAAACATGAATATCTTTTGATTATTTGTTTTATTTAAGTTGGTAATTGTTGTATAATCACAATATTACACTCGAAGGTGAGTTTTAACTTATTATTGCACTTTTTGACGCTAACGGACCGAGGCGTTCATGATGTTAAAGCACACCCTTTCTTCACCCATATCTTCCATATGATAGAGGTGGATTACAACTACCAAAACTTGAGTGGTACTACTGGGCAGCTCAAATGAGAGCAGGGATGTTTTATTTTGAGAGAAAGCATCCCAACCAACCAGCTTGGGTTTCAACAGAATCCCGTTTAATTAACATTTAAATCTTTATGTATACTCTGCAGACAAGCTGAAACTAATCAAAAAGACTAAAAACCCTTTCCTCAAAAGTACTCTGATGTACTCGGACTCTCTTGCCTATCTGGGAGAAATGACTAAATTATCTCTGTTATAAAAATTAGGATTACACTGCTATTCAGATGTTTTAAATTATACGATGTGTGTGTTTGTTCCTATTTATTACATGTCCTGAGGGCACTTCCCTTTATTAATGTTTTGCTGAGGCTGGCAGGGTAAGGTGAAGTTCAGGTTAATGTATAGATAGAGGAATTCCAGAACAGAACAAGGGCCAGAGACAGGTCAGAGAGGTGACATTTAGATTGGGGATATACTGACTAATGATTAAGGGAAAAGGAAAAGGTTTAGATGCTATATATGCAAATTATCTGTTAACAATTTGCAGAGTTTTAAGACAGCCCATTATCGATTGTATAAGAACCAACTGGTAGTGCTCCACAGGGAGCCTTTTTCTCTGTAACCCCTTCTGTGTTGCACTGTGAAACGCTCCTTCTTGTACAAGAATAATAAATTCAACTTAAACTTTGATTTTTTGAATCCAGTCCTCCTTATTTAAGGGTTTTTCTTTAAAATTCCTGTAACAATCTCAGTTTTCCTCGTTTTTTGGTAATGATGATTTCCATCCTGGTAAAGCGGACTCAGGCTTTAAAATCTGGGTCTAGCTAAGGTAGCTGACCTCATACTGTGTCATGCCACAATGGTTGAGGGAATGACTTTTTGCTTAGCTTTAGAAAAGAAAAGTTACATAACAAATAGGCTTGACAAGTTTTGGAAAATATGGAGCATTTTCTACAATTTCTACAATAAAATAATTGCTGTATGTAATAAGTGGGAGTGTACACTTGGTGTATAGATTCAGGTCTGTGGATACTACAGCTACTACTTTTGATCTTTAGTGCCTTTTTGTTTTATGTAATGTGCCTTGTTGTATTGTTGTTGTTTGTTAAATTAACAACATTTCAATAAATACACGTTTAAAAAAAACAAAGGAGCTTCAGCTCTTATATAATTTAAAGATAATATATATATTGAATTATCACCCAGCCGTACAGTCCAGTACATCTCTTGGCTCATCTCAAACGCTTATACTTTGTTTCTTTACTCATTGAAATCATCAGTAAAATTCTGTTATTGTCATAAAGGACACTCCCGAAGCTTTTTTGATCAAAGCAAAACAATATTCTCATTTAAATTTTATATATCAAGGCTGTTTACAGGTCTTAGAGAACTCTACTGCATATGTGAATGGTTGTATAAAGTTGTACAAGAACCGAATAAATATTTTGTTGCCATGTGATAATAAATAAATACCTGGTATAAAAACGATTATGTCTCTGGCTCTGCTGTAGCAGTTTCAATCCTTTTCCGTCCACCATGACTCCAATCTGACATGAGTGCAATGCTAAATTAGTGGAGTGTGTTTTAAACTTTCCAGCCCCATGCTGGTTACCTGCATAATATAGAAAATGCTTCTGTTTAGTACATTTTTTTCACTTTCAGGTCTGGTTTCAGTCCACTGACCTTGTGGAGTGTGACTTCCAGAGCTTGTCGTGTACTCCTTTTCTGTATGTGGACACTGATGATCCATTTTTGGTGGAAGATGGACGGTCTCGACTTAAACACTTCTGCTGCCTCCCATTGGTCATGGAGAGAAGTGAGGGCACGTTGGCATTGTTGAGGTTGGCATTGGAGGGTATTGGCGAATGATGGCAAGTGGGAATACAGTGAGGATAATTATACGGATGATGGGTGTGATAATGATGATTATACTGGATGGGTGAGGAGTTCATCTCTGTCTCTCCTTCTCTGTCATCGTCGCTGGCTCTCCTGCCTGTTTGGGTGGGTTCAATTGAGGCACTGCAGGATGAGGGCAGGATCTGTAGTGGCCGTTGGGTGACAGTAGTCGGATGGTAGTATCCTTGCTGATCTGTGTTGACATGGTTGACATGGTTTCCAAAAAGGCCACCATTGCGCTACAGAGAGACACCATATCAGACAGAAATAATTATTCAGAGAACAGGGTATTTTTTTAAATACTGTATGTCTTAAACATGTCCAAAGAGGATCTTCAAGGATGTTTACCCTGTAGATTTCCTCTTCTTCCTCTCCATTTGCGTCTACTAGCCCCTCCTGTTGCAGGTCACATGATATGGCTCGACGGATCTCTGGTCCAATGTCATGCAGCGTGCGCAGGCCGGCCTGCAAAGACAACTTCTGTAATACCAAACCTGCCGTCACAGGCTTTTTATCTACATTTGTATCTCTCTCTCTATCTTGAGAAAAACTGAAGGTTGATGTTGGCCCAAGCTTCAGTTTTTTCAGGTGCGAACATGTCTGACTGACACTGACAGGGAATCCACTACAGTGATTCATGAACATTGTTAAAAAGGTTTCACAAGAAACTTTGAACTAGAGCATTGTTCTACATGTTGTAAGTGCCACAAAAGGAATCATGTTCATCATAATTGCACTGATATCTCAAAATAGTGTGTCTGAGTGTGACTCATGTTAAGTGAAAAAATATCTTTGTAATTTGGGTGAATAGACCTTTTAAATGATTTCCTGGAAGTCTGTAACGGGATCTCAGACAACAAAACAAAACAAATATAGCTGCAAGCAGCGATGGGGGTGCCTAGCAGCATAGCAGTTGATGGGTGGGAAAGGAGTCCTGAGAAAATATTTGTATGAATCAAAATCCTCTGATTGTTGATGATGAATGAGCTGACTTCATGTGATGTGCTTATTAAAATCTACATGTGAGCCAGTACTTCTCAAATTGTAAGTATGATATTCTGCTGAGCTTAATTTTACTAAAACTAAACTTGTGTCCTTTTTTATTCAGTGCTTCCCCTGACATTGTGAAAGATGATTATCTCTTGACTGACTCTTTATTTGTATGGATGTTTAAAATCAGTGCACTGGTGGAATGAATGAATGTGATTGTATTCCCATGAACACAAGCATGAGACATATGCTGCTCACCTGTAGAGCCATGGTAGTGTTCAGTCTTTCCCATGAGCGCCTTCCCACAAGACCTTGCTCTTTGCGCCTCTTGAACTTCCTGAAGTAGTCCTGTATCAGGAAGGTGGCATAGAACTTCCCCACTGTTACCTCGTCATCTGAGTGAACAGACCAGACACACCAAAGCCTCCCAGATCAACACCAAAATACCAAAACGCCTCAAGATTGAAATTTTGTCTGTATCCATATTGCCTCAACACATATCCTATAGCCACTATGATGTCACCATCTAGAAGATCAGAAGCATGTCTTGTCAGAAAAGTCAGAGTAACAAAACAAAAAAAGTCCATTAACAGTAAAACATCACACTGATGAAGCTCCATTGCAGCAGAATGTTGAATGAAAAGACAATATCTACTACTATCTACAAGGAAACAAAATACTTCTGTAACTTCTGTTCATGTAATACCATAAATCATCACTGTCCAGCATTATAACAAATGGCCAGTCAAGGAAACACCATTTCGACAGACAGTCAGCACACACACCACTGTATCAGCACATCAAATAATCATATCCATCTAATATGGATCTAGATATGACATATACATGCAAACACTCAAACATGTGCAGCAGGTTTTAACTTGATAAAAGATAACATCTATGCCAGCAACTGGCATAGATCTTCATCTCTGAAAATGTATGTAGGTGGTTATAAAACGGCTCTCGCACATATACATACATACAGAACATATACACAATTGCTCATGTAAGCGATTGTATATGAATTGTCTTGACCACTTTAACCCTCTTCAGTTTATATTACAGTAATTCATAACATACGGAACATAAAGGAAATCTGTTTAACCAGTTATTACCACACATACTAGTGCTGTGTTATAGCACCACGGAGGTCAGAGACAGAGCACATGCAAAAAGAAAAAAAAGAAGAAAAAAAGCAAGCTTTCAAAAAGCAGCAAAGGTCAGATCTATAGCTCCTCTTTTGCAGAAGAACACACAAACTACATTTAGCCATACAGGAAGGTGTTACTATGCACACTATCTGCCATGCAGGGAAGCTAATCAAGTGTGGGTCTGATTCACTTAGATAAGTGGTTGCTAAAGCAAACAAGGGAGAGAGACTGAAGAAAAAAAAAAAAAGCCGCATCACAGTGTGTAGGAAATCTGGGCCACCACCTCTCCTTTGCCCGTTAGGGCTTGAGAGGAATTAAGTGAAGATGACAAATAGTCAGTGAGAAGAATGGTTTTAAGATGGAGGAATCATATCATCAAACACTAAAATAACTAGAGCCTGATCAGATGATGTTCCATCTTAAAGTAACTGACACATTTTTCTACATCACCAGACACAGCTAGAGAGAAACTATGAAAGGCTCTGTTCAGAAAAAAAACCTGTCAAGGTCGTAAAAACTTTTTTGTCTAAATCAGAACCACCTTTTACATAACATGCAAAAGATTGATGGAACGATTTTTTTTTTATAATGCATCAACCTGGTGTGGTCAGACAGCAAGCTCTCTTTCTAAGCAGAGCCTTGTGACGTTTTTCAGAGGTATCAGTAGTTACATGCCACCAGACTAAAACAGAACTGCCCCAGATAGCTCAGGGCGGCAGAAAGAGAAGAGAAGAAGGCCAGCGACTGACTGAGCACTCTACTGAAAGCATGGGAAGCTGTGGAAGAGAAAGGCTTGGCAGAAAAGATGAAAACAAACAAAAACAAGAAGCGGGGTTAGCAAACTAATGCACATAAAGACATGCAGCTGAATTAAGTTCTACAACACAGCACAGAAGGACATAGGTGGAAAAACTACACGGACACAACTAGAGGAAACTATACATAATAATAGATACAATAATTCATAATATTGCATAATGTGACAACACAATCCACGGTAGCTATCACAAATGTTTTCACAATTAAGTAATGACATTTGGAAAAGCTTTGCCTGACTAAACACACTGAGACCAAACCGTACTGAGAGCTCTGCAGGTTTCTTTCTTGTTTCTTCTTCTAGTCTTAACTGGTATGAACAAGCTGAATAAATAACAGCAAATGACAGACAAATCCATTATGCTTGGCTGTTATAATACTGTTATACTGTTGTAATATTTTAAACGGTTTGCTCCCATGAACATGGACTTCATATTTACACGTTGTAAACATTGTAGCACATTGTTATCTCAGCTAGGCTTTCATTTCAATACATGTACTGCTTGGCCGTTGGTAATATGCAAACAAAGTTGTTCATAAAGGATGTCCAAAGTTCACCTTATGATTGGGGTATGTGCATATTCAAATTTCAAAAATTAGCTGGAAAGGTTTCTGTTGTCGGTAAAGATGATTATAAGACAATTTTCCATGTTCCATAGAAATACATTAGAATTTCATTTTGTGGTATATACTCTATATGTGACAAAGAGGGACAGCTAGAGGAAGAGAGAAAGTAGAACCAGAGATAGCAAGATAAATGATTTTGAAGAAAAGACAGTTCAACTGTTACTACCAGACAGAGATAAGGAGAGTTCCTGTGAACTGAAGAAAAAGTACTGCCTGTCTTTTTTTTTTTTTTTGCTGATTGTGGTCACCAAGTAGGCCTCGCTACTTCAGAAAAGTAAAAACAGGATGCTGAATGGATTAACCCTTACTGTAAATAACAGTAATACACCTCCCAAAATGTACCACTCTGTAGACTTGAAAGGTGACTTTTAAAGTTTGTATCTTATTTGAATTTGTTGTCAGCTTGGATTCATGGTTTCAATGGATTCTAGTGGTAACTTTGCTTCTTATTGAAAAAATAAAAAGGTGTTTATAGAATTTTTTACAAACTAGTGGTGAAGAGAAGACATTTTGACAGCAGCAAAAGCACAGGAGTAAATGATAAAAGTAATGATGGCTGAACTCCATTTAGCTGTCAGTTTGTCTCACTGTCATGGCTTATCAGGACACATCAATGGAACAGAGCTATTGTTAAAGTTAGCAGTTGTTATAGTTAAAATGTCTCAGTGCTCAGTGTGTTTGAAACACACGCTAAATATGGCTAAATTTACAAATTTGTCAGTAGTGACATTAACTCAACATGACCCTAACCTTGTTTCTGTGTGGAATAAAATAATGAACAATTAACAGCCAGATTTCAAGCTTATGGTGAGTGCTTGATACCCAAAAGACAGATTTTGGGTGGAGTATCACTCCTTTGAAAGCAGAAGAGTAAATGACACCAAAACGTATTTGAAATTAAGTATGGTGAGATTCCTTATTGATGTATATAGTGGCAAAATAAATGTGTACATAAGTCAGCAAAGGAAAATATAAATGCAATTGACCTGGACCTTTTTTAATTCAATGGAAAAATATTTTTGCATTCAAATGCGTGTCTATCGTCTACATCCTTCTTACTTCTATAACTACACGGATGTAAAATTATTTTCAGCGTGACCTCTATCCTCAATGCAAATCTGCACTTTCAAATGTAAATTAATGTTACATATTATTTTGACTATTGTGAGCCTGGCAGCAGCTGGCTGTTCGTGTGAGTGCGTTTCCATTATTAAGTCTACGGAAAATACAAATAAGCAGCAGCGTGTATTCAAATCAACCAAGAGAAAGACTTGCTCAGAGGAAGAGAGGGACACAGTTAGGTTAATGTTTGAACTGTGAATGATCACGGTTTATGTCCACGCGTGCCTGTGCATGTAATGAACACTGACCGCCTGCAGGGGGAACCACTTGGTCCAGCAGTTTCATACTGGTCCTCTTCCAGATCTTCTTGATCACAGCTCTAAGCTCCTCATTGGCTTGCTCCAGGTTACCTTGGAAATAGCAGAAAAGGTGGAAGATATACATATGCGTACGGTTTCTTTGGCTAAAAACACGCAGTGACTGATGAATATATGGGAGTAATAAATGTTACCTGGCTGGTATTATAGTTATAGTAGTATAGTTGTATTGAATACTGAAAATGCCTTTGCCTATAATGATAAACTAATATTATGGGATCAGGTAAATTGAGCAGAAAAGTAAATGATCTGAATTTATCATGCTGTTGTGAATTGTCTGAAATGTACTCTTGTTGCTGTGTTATATGTATTAAAAATAAAAAGTCCTGTTGGACATGTAGTAGACTCTGAACAGAGAATACTTATTGAACATCGATATCTCCCTCTTGTGGCAAAATGTTGAATTAGCATAATGTGCTTCCTGACCACAAGAAGAGTCTTCAACAGACTGACAGTTTTAAAACAGCACGATGGGACACTGATTAAAAGCATACTGCTGACAGCAGGATTTGTAATAATGTGATGCCCTCAGGAGGAATGTTTTAATTGATGTCTTGGTGTATTTGGTTTCTTTTTATTCCTCTTTCAAAAATATTTGGCCTCTGACAAAGTCAAGGTTTTTACTTTTATAGCTTACAACATGTCTTATGGAATATATATCCTTGTATTTTAATTAATAGCGTTGTCCACACAGGCCACATAACAGCTTGTATTCCACTCATGCTATACACGAGTAAAATGAACCAGAAAAAAATATGCTTCAAGTTGTTTTTTTACATGCATAACTAATTATGTGTTGGGCTCTGAGCGCTGCCAAAATATGGGTGATCTACACTGATTACTGTGTCTGAACGCAGCCTGTGTAGCTGCTGTTGCCGTTCCACTAACATGCTGCTCACACTACACCTCCTGTTTTGACATGGTGTTACATCAAAACCTTTACTTGATTTTTCACATATTCACAGCCCAAATATAACCTCATAACATCAATACTACAGCGAAATCAATCAACATGTCAATAAACAAATAAACAAACGATGTATCGGCCTGCGTTGCCACAACACATTTACAACATTGACCCCCAAAGGAACAGTGCATAAAAAATTGTCCCATGGCTGAAGGTACTGTAACTGCTCACCCCTCATACAGGGCTTGCTTGCCAATTTGTTAAAGTCTCTCTGTTTGTGACTTCATCATGACTTCATTGAGTCATCTTGGATCATGGATGAGTAACTGACAATTAACAAACAGTGTAGTTGTTTCTCCAGTGTAGTTGTTTCTCAGTGTAGTTCCATACTAATATAACCACAAATTTTGCAGATATCTCATGGCTTGAAGGTGCAGACTCACCCTCAGTCTTAATCTTGAGAGCAGTGCGGACCAATGCAAACAAGGTGGCATTAAACATGACAGTCCCGTCACTGTTCAGGGGCATGTTCATTGCCACCAGACGCTGCAACAGAATTCAAAGTACAGATTGAAAAGGATGCATCAAATGTTAAATTTGCATGAAAGCAATGCATTTTAACATTCACCACAACTGTGATCATGTACACAGACATGCAAGAAGTAAATAGACACCTTCATTCAAATTCAAATTAATGGTGTCTATTTACTTCTTGCATGTCTGTGTATTTCTCTGTGAAAACCCACCTTACAGGCCACCCTGTGAGGGCAGAGCTTGCCAAAGCCAAGTGGAGGCTGGATCCTCCTCAGCAGAGTCACCACATCAAGGTGCTTTATCCTGCCCCTGACAACAGCATTCAAATAAAACTGAGTTACGTCATGGATACTATGTGCATGTTTTATATTGTCTATCGTTCTGATAGACAGTAACAGATAATAAGTTGGTGCACTTCAAGGAGCCGTCAAGGGTATTATGGTTATTAGAAAACAATCACCATTGCATGTACTATGACACAAATATTTCTTGGCAGTATTAAACAGTATATAGGATGCATAAGTCTTTTGTTGATAGTTCTCCTCAAAATGTCTCCTGAGCACTTACTTGGCTTCAGGGTCGTATTCGGACCAGATCCTTTTAAACTCATCCAGGTGATGAGGCCCAAGAATGGACCAATCACGGGTGAGATAGTCAAAGTTATCCATGATGACAGCTACAAATAGGTTGATGATCTGAAACCAGGACATGCAACATTTCTCATGTTGTATTTTCTTGTAACATTACTGACACTGAACACAGTGAACTGTGTGAAAATTACCAGGAAAGCACAGAGCATATAGAAGCTGATGAAGTAGATAATGGCAAAGCCGCTGCCACAGGTTCTCTCCTCTCCGGGGTTGTAATCCGACTCTGAATCACACAGTTTCCCTGGAAGACAGGCAAGCATGATCTCCTGCCAGGCCTCACCTGTGGCACACCTAAAAAAACAAACATTAACGCAGAAGCAGAATGAGGGATTTTTGTTATGGATGTGTTTATGCATGTAAGATGACTTCTAATGGCTTGTAACCAACAATTTGACCCAAACAAACACCTGAAAAGCATTAGGACGGCTTGAGGAAAGGTTTGAAAGTTGTTGTTGCGGTTAATTTGGGTTCCATCCACCATGGCTATTTTCCCAAACACCTAAAAGCAAACAAAGAGAAGTCATCCAAAGAATCAATAAGCCTGCTTTCAAATTCTGGAAAAAACTAAACTAAAAATATGATTACGAGGCAACACAAGACGTTTAACAGGTCCCATCTTATTCTTGTTTTGATTTTCAAGGAGACTATATTACCTGCATTCCAATTACAGCATATATGAAGAATAGCATGGCTATCAGGAGGGCAACATAGGGAAGAGCCTGGGTGGGAAAACAGAGAAGTGTAACTCGTTACTTAACACTGGAACACTCCTTCATACCACCAGATCCAGCCTGACCTGTTTCTTTAGTTTTACTTATATGGAATTAACCTGGCTACACTGTGTGGCCAATTGAATAGGTGAACACTTACATTGCAAGAATCATATCCTGTAACATGAATGATTCTCACTGTGATAACCTTTCACAGTTTTGAAATACTGTGCCATTGGATTATAAACTGGTGTCGTGGATGCCTTCAGACTTTTCAAGATGGATTTTGTGTTTCATCTTCTCAACAGTACCAATCTACTTTTTTAGTGCAGTGCTGTTTTCACAAGTCTTATATCTCGTTATCTATATTATAAACAAACTATCCAGCAACTAGTTTTGTAAGGTTACACCTTCCACTCTAAAACTAATCAGTCAGGTGTAATCTCTTATCTCAACAGTTCTGTAACTATATCTGTAATAATATAATATTATAGATCAAAGAAATATTACAGATCAAAGAAAGATGTTTATTGGCAGGACATGTTACAGTCTCACCTGGAAGGACTTGATGAAGGTCCACAGCAGAGTCCTGATGCCCTCCCCCCTGCTCAGCAGTTTGACCAATCGCATCACTCTGAACAGGCGGAAGAATGTGATTGAGATGCGAGCACTGTCCTCCGTGTTCTGAAGTGTAGAGCGAGGGTGGTTAGGGGTAAAAACAGAAGTTGTAACAATCCAACACAGTGATACATTTTTGTACTACTCATTCATTCATGCAGTCAGACATGCATGAGTGATACACTGTATACATGAGTCATATTATCTAACAAGCAACATAAACATGGATAGAAATTGTTCTGAAGAAATCTTTCCGTCTCTGATCTTTCTGGAACAATCAATGTGCATGCAGGGTAACCATGTCTTAAAACCATGTCATAAACAGACCTGGAGGACTTACACATACAGTACATTTAACTCTGAATGACTGATTCAAAACAGGCAACAGACAGAATCAGCAGTCCAAAGACAAACAAACTAAAAGACAAACTGACTTTTTACACCTGGCACAAACATCAATAGGGCTCTTTCACTGACTTTTAACAAGAAATGTAAACTCAAAAAAAGAGCACTGATGATACAACGTTGGTAATCTGATTGCATACACTCGGTCAAACTACATGTGTATTGAAATTAAGAAATGATACAGAACACCAAACAAGGTTATCTGTTCACCTGTGTCATGCCATGCACCCAGACAAGACAAGATCTCAACAAACTGGAGTTTTCCATTAAACTGGAGCCAAATGCAACAAACATGGATTCAGAACAAACACTGAGAGTTCAATCACGAACAGTCACACTTGAGTGAGATAAGTGAGACCAAAAGCATCAGTAAGTGAGCGACAGAACGACAACAAAAAGATCTTGATGCTTTGACTTTTGGATGATCACAGAATGGTGAGGGGCTTCAATAAAAAAAAGGAGGGGCTTCTTCTTACCCCTGGCTCCACTATCACCTTGACGACAGGAATGGCTGCCGACTTAAAACCAAAAGCCTAAGGTTAATCTGAGTTACACAAACCAGCTGTACAGCACCAAACCATTCATGAGTCAATGCTGCTGCGAGCATCACATATCATCATTGCCTTTAATTTATTCAACATGTAATTTATAGAAGAATTATCCTATCTTTATTCAAGAGCGTAGATTTTCAGTTTGAGAGCATGATTTCTCCTTCTCGTGCTCAGATTTATTCTCCTCGTGCTCACATTTTGTGCTCACACTCAGATTTCTGTTGCTTTCTTTCAAAATGTGTGCTTGGACTCACATTTCTTCTTCTTGGACACAAACATTTCGCTCACACTCAAATATGTCCTGTGCATGCTCAGATCTAAAGTCTACTGAAAACTGAAAATCTACGCTCTTGAATAAAGATAGGATAATTCTTCCATAGTAATTACATGAAAAAAACAATCAGAAGCACCTTGACTTTAAAAAGCACAACAACACAGCATTTATACCACAAACAAGAACATCATCATCATTAAGCATAAAGCCTGTCATGCAAAAGCTTTACCACATATTCTCAGCAGTAACACCAATATGAGATGCAAGCATTAAATGCTGAAGGAAGAGTTCTCATTTATCAAAATACTATATATAGTTTAACTCCTGGGTTCCCAAATTGAGGGTCCCAACCCTCACTAAGGGTCACCAATTCATGGTGGGGAATCACAAGGCCTTCTTGATTTTAAGGGGTGTAAGAAAGGTTCAGATATTATTTGAGATATAAATCTCATAGGATGAGGGCACGGTGAAGACCTGAACTGAAACTATATTCACATAGCCTGTACTTGCTGCTAAAAGTCTCGTACTGCATTAGAAAAGTACGCAGTTAATTTGACAAAGTGAACCATCAGATCCTCCTCTCCACTCTTGAAGTATTTAGTGCCTTAGGCTCTGGATTCTCTTTGTTTGCATACTACCTAAAAGGTTGGTCCTTCTCTACCAGATAACATGAAAAGGATCAGTGTCTGGACAACACAGCCTGACAAGAGGAGTTCCATACAGCTCAATCATAGGACCACCCACACAATAACATGGCTTCTCTATGGGGATGACACCCAACTATTCGTGTCATTCCCTCCATCTACCTCACATTACTCCTTGCTTGGCTGACATCTTGAAGTGAATGTGACAGCACCACATAAAGCTCAATCTGGACAAGACTGAGCTTATGTTCAAGCTGGGGAAAGGGTCCAATCACTGAGACCTGTTCATCACCATTGACAACACCGTGGTGGTGCCAACTCAGCATGGAATATGGGAGTGACTCTGGATGACAAACTTGGCAAACAGTGCAGCAGTAGCCAGTTGTTCTTTACAATACTGCTGCTTGCCTGGTATTCAACCTTTTCTCCTTTCCCTACACTGGCTCTCTGTTGCTGCTTGGATCCAGCTCAAAAATAGTGATGGCAAGTGCTCCTTCCTACCTTTAAGCCATGGACAAACCCTACACAAAGACCCAACCATTGCACTTTGCTTTGCTCTGTAAGTCATAAAGCATCTGCCAAATGAAAGTATTATAGCAGAGCACACTAAAGAAGACACCCAAAACAAAGAAATGCAGATTAAACTGACGCTTTGACTGAAACTAAGGTACCATGTTTACTGTGATGGTTTATCAAGCTTGGGGAAGTTTTAAGTATTTTTTGGTAGTTTATAAAAACTATGAAAACAACAAATAAAACTAAATATCTAATATCTCCAGGAGGAAAACAAAGATTATATTTAAACGAAAAGAAGAAATTAGATGATGGCTGACATTAAAAATAATCATCATCTTTACTTAAAACATTTTCTAAAAACAAGAGACTGACAGGATAAACAAGCAGTATAGCAAATTCAAAGAAGTTACAAGCAAAATAATTTGTCACAAAATGATCACATCCAAGATAAATGAAAACTGAGCTGCACTCAAACACAACAATTTAGAAGCTTGTTCTAACTACTTTATAAAATAATTGTAAAAAAACAAAAATGAGGAATCAATCCAAATCAATAATGGCATTGTAATTTGTCAGCACCATTAAATATCTTAACACATGTTAGTCTCTCTCACCTTTTTTTATGGGGAGGTTCTCAACAAAGAGCAGCCAAACTCAAACATACTTTTAAAAGCTAGTGTCAATTAAGCAACATCATACAATTTTACCATATCATGAAACTGTGTTTTATGCTGGGTTCCTTTAGTTGTTTAGTTTGAGGAACATTTATGTATGCATTAAAAGCAAAGTGATCTTGAATACAACCCTGGAGCAAGGCCCTCTGGCTTGGAGCATGTGTGATAAATGACTACTTACATTGATTTCAGTGATGGCAATGTCAACCACGCTACCCACAACAATTAAGGCATCAAACGTGTTCCATGCATCGGCAAAATAGTTCTGCAAGCACAAGCAGCAAAGACACACAGAAAAGAAGAGAGAGACAACAGAGCAAGAAAGAAAAGGAAGAGGTAAAAAAGAAGAGAATTATGAAAGATAGAAAGAGAAGAACATTAAAAAGTTGTGATTTGATAACAGAGGCTGAAAGTCAAATCCTTCCTGCCACTGAGTATGTAGGAGTACTAACCTGTTTGATTTAGAAATAATCACTTGAAACATTATTATAAATTCACTGTCTGTCATTAATCTTTCATTTTGAAAGTCATGTTTTAGTCTTATTTGTGTAGTGGTAGGCTGAAAGAAATGGCCACCATAGATTTACCAAACAGTCACAAGATCTAATCAGTGGCTTAATGTAATGTAAATTTCGTCATTTAACTGTGCTTTGACGCAGTGTAGACGCAGGTAGCTGATGGTAATTTTTCCAGCCCATCAGCATATATTTGGTCAATGATGCTCATTATTAAGTCATAAAAACAGATTCAACAGACTTTGAAGGCTTCATGAGCAGAAATTGGCTCAAGCCAACATAAACATAACACAAAATTAAGACAGGAAGGAAGGGAAGGAGGAAAAATGTGAAGGAAGGCAAAAAAGGAGAGTGGCTGCAGCAGTGGGAGAGCAGGAAGAGAGAATGACAGAGTTGTACATACTGACGTCTTTCTACCTGGCTGAGTATGATGTCGACTACACTGCCAATCACCACCAGAGCATCGAAGACATTCCAGGCGTCCCCGACATAGCCCTGAATATGGCAGCATGTGTAGCCAGCAGGAGGAGAGGGAAAGGCAGGAGAGGAGGGGGGTGCAGGGAAGTATAAGAGGTAGAGAGGTTACAGTGTGGAGTAATGGAGGGTGACGATAAGAAATAAATAGAAGTCACAACTATTAGGAAAAGAGCCCAAGAAGGAAAGGAAGAGTTTATGAGGGCTGGGTTAAAAAAACTAAATAAGATGATTTAAGGAACGAGGAAAGGTGGAGAGGAGAGGAGAGGAGAGGAGAGGAGAGGAGAGGAGAGGAGAGGAGAGGAGAGAGAGAGAGAGGAGAGGAGAGGAGAGGAGAGGAGAGGAGAGGAGACTTACTCTGGGTTTGAAGGCGATGAGTTTGAGGATCATCTCCACAGTGAAAACCCCAGTGAAGACCATGTTGAGAATGTCCATGGCATAATTAAACAGATGAGACTGACCATGGTGCTGAAAGAGACAGGCAGACAGGCTACTAAATGAAGATTAGATATTAATGGTGGAAAAACATAATATTAGTGGTTATATTTTGATGGTTGCTGTTGAAAAAATGACAGCAAGGTTTATGCATTTTAGATGTGTATAGTAAGTTAGAAAACATATTTCACATTACATGTTCCCAGATGTATACATTATTAATCAATGTGTAGTATTAATCAAGGTAGTTTATGTCAATTTCACCTGAAGGACTGAATGAAGAGCACTCACCTGAATGGCCAGACACAGGGTGTTGAGAATGATTAGGACAAACATGACGTACTCAAAGCCAGTAGAGTTGACCACATACCAGAACTTGTACTGGTAGGGGTTTTTGGGGATGTATCGCCTCAGTGGACGAGCTTTAAGAGCATATTCCACACACTGACGCTGCGGTGGTGAGGGCAGGTCGGAATAAATAGAAGAAGAGACAGAGAAACAGACTCATGGAGTGTAATATCTTCCTCTGTACAAGATGCAGGTACTCTTAGCACCAATTCTATATGAACAGATTTGTAAGGACTACATTTTAATGTTCAATAATAGCACCATTAGACAGAAACACACAATAGGTCCCTTCTACCTGATTCTTGTCCAGCTCACAGTTCTTGTACTCCTTCTCTCCCTGCTCCTGAAAGGTGACGATAACAAAACCGACAAAGATGTTCATCATGAAGAAGGCGATTATAATGATGTAGATGATGAAGAAGATGGAGATCTCAATGCGGTAGTTGTAGATGGGACCCATGTTCTCTTTGTTAGAGTCAATGGCCTTGTAAAGTAGCCTGCAGGGATAGACAAAACAAGATAATGAACAGCAACTAATTATATCAACTCAACAAATTTCAGACTAATCTAGACTTGGAGATGGCTGGGTGTATCTATTTACTTTTGGTTAGACAGAGATGAGGGTGAATGATTACATTTGATACATTCAGACTCTTGCCTCATTCACCACAGTCAAATGAGAATTCTACCTTATACACAAAGCAGCACTTACGTAGGCCATCCTTCAAAGGTGGAGACGGTAAAAAGAGCCATCATGGCCATGAGGACGTTGTCAAAGTTGAAGTCACTGTTGTACCAGATCCTCTCCTTCACCATGGGAAGCGCTGCATCCCCATTGTTGTAGAGAATGTAGGTACCTCTGTAATTTAAAGATGAAATATTAACAAATACACACGTACGTAGAGACACTTATTCAGTCCAGTGTCCTAAACTGGAAACCACAAAAAAAAATCTCAAAAACTCACTTGCACTCCTCTGGACTGGACTTAGCGTCATCAGTGCAGCGATAAAATTTTCCCTAAAAAAACATCAGAGAAAGTCAGATGTGTTCTTCGTTTAAAACATACTACTGTACGAGTTGTTGTTTTACACTAGAAGGACCTGTTGTGACCCCATAAACCTCTATCTATCTTTCCCTCTGTCCATCTCTTCTCTGTACCTTGAAGAGCTGCACTCCAATGCAAGCAAACATGAATTGTAGCAGAGTGGTGACAATCATGATGTTGCCGATGGTCCTGATGGCCACAAACACACACTGGACCACGTGCTGCAAAGGACACACAGTTACACACTATTAGAAGGAATACACAGTACTGTATCATGAGGCATATACAGATACAGATACAGAGATACACACTGCATCGTGTTGTGTTATTGCTATTCTGACCTTTAGTCCTTTGGCTCTGTTGATGGCTCTGAGCGGACGGAGGACTCTCAAAACTCGGAGAATCTTCACCACAGAGATAGCAGAAGACCTATGCAAGGTAGAAAAACACACTGGTGTATTCAGCTGAGCAATTTCAAGAACATGTTGAGGCATTTCTTTTAACCCCAGCCACGAGCAGAGCAAAGAACAATGTTATATATTATGGCACAAATACAAGTAAGAAACGTTTGAACAATACATACTGGATGCCAAACGAGACCAGAGACACACCAACGACCAGCAGGTCTAAAAGGTTGAAGTAGTTTCTACAGAATGCTCCTTTATGAAGGAACGCTCCAAACGCTGTCATCTGGACAGAGGAGAGACAACAGTCAGGGCTAAAGACGACAGATCTGCATTAAACACATACATGAAGAGCTTCATGTTGAGCTGAAATAGGATTTAAATGACTGTTAAGGTGTTTAAGTGTTTAATCATATTTATTTTTAAACTTTTGTTGAATTTTGTATTCTATTCTTGTATATCCTCTCACATTCACATTTATTCTGCTTTTCAGATATGAGTGTTCATGACAATAATGCACAATGGAATTTGATTTGCAGTTTCAGAGCTGATGGCCCCGCATTGAAATTAACCTGTTATGTTAATTATGTTAGGTACTTACACTAGTTGGAGCAAGCACACACATTAAGCACACACATTAACAAATGAGTACATCTAATATTGTGTAAGCAGTTTAAAGCAATATTTTAAGGTGTTTGATATATAATGTTTTAGGTCATGCTGACAAAGTAGGCCTGGATTCACACTCACAGCAAAGCAACTTTAAAAACACAACAAAAATATTGTGGTCATACAAATGTGCAGTACTGCGGCGACATACAAATAGACAGATCATAAACAATGCAAAAAATTCAGACAAGACTTAAGGAGCATTTTCCACTACGCTATTTTTAAGTGCAGATTAAGCTACGAAATGTATAATAAACACCTTCCGTGGACAGGGTCAAATCTTCTCCTGATCAAATTTTAGGCTTAAGCCATAATACACAAGATTTACCTGGAGCAGGCATGCAGCGAGCAAGGGAGGTAAGGGCAGAGGATTTTTATCTTAACAGCAAAAATCAAACAATTGCTCCTGATTTTTATGGATTTCTTCAAGCACATTCTTTTGACGTGCATTAGCCAAAACAGACAAAAAATTAAGCAAGGGGGCACATCTCTCAGGTAGTGGGATATAAAGCTTGATGTTAGTTCAAGTTCGAGTTCATCTCTCCACAGTCCAGAATATTTCAAATTTTACAAATATCCAAATGAAAATCAAAAATGTTTGTTGTTCAAAATATGTGAATCTATTAATCAATGGTTTCAAAAAAGTGTCAAAAAATGATAATAGTTGGTGAAAGGTTTCAAAATGCCACCAGAGTCATAGTGCTAATCATTTCTTTAGTCTTCAGAAAGTGAAAAATAAAAAAACAAACCAACAAGTAGTTACTCTGGAGAGCCACTGGTTCATAAACTGGTCGAGGATGAAGAGGGAAGGTGGGCCGTGATGGAAAAGTGACTGACAGACAAAAAAATATTTGACGAAAACGCATGATCTCCACGTTGACGGATTGGCGCCATGACAACAACACAAGCAGGCGGCCATTTTGACCAAAAATAGAGACAAAAATGAGGGGAAGGAGGACGTGTGCAGCAAGCTTGGAAGTGGTGGGTTGTTGCAGAGGCAGCGCAACAATTTTTATTGTTTACCTTAATAAGGATCTCAAATGTAAACATACTAGTGAAGACATAGTCTGCATAGCCTAGGATCTGAGGAGGCAATCAGAGTGACATAAGCACGCAGGGTTACTGAAGCTCTACCCAGAACAGCACAACACAGCACAAAGGTCATTTACCTTCAACAGGATCTCAACAGTAAAGATTGCGGTGAAAGCATAGTCAAAATAACCAAGTATCTGCAAGAGGCAATGCACAAGTTCAAGTCATCAAGTCATTCCAGGACAACAGCACAGTAAGATACAGTATATAGATACAATAAGAGTCAAACACTGACATGAAAAATAACTGCTAGTATATTAAAGCTGCATGAGGCAAAATTTTAGTGCAAAAATTGTGTTATCAGTGTAACAAAGTGGGGCTGCACAGAAAATAGTTTCTAATCCATTACTTAGATAACAGAGATTTACAATATGGCTTTTTCACAGCAGACATTCATAGAGTCATCATAGCAGAAAAAGCACAGGTGCAATGGTGAGACCCTGAAACAGGTAAAGCCCTCATTAATGTTATTAATTACATCTATTAACACTAGGACAAGTTAAAATGTCTGCCATGAAAAAGGACCAAAAGAAATTCTCAAGTTTGTTAATAACAGCAGCAGATCTAAGAAAGACTGTGAGGAATCAGAATTTAGTGAGCAAAAATTGGATTTATAGAAAGCTAGACTCACTAATGTTATATGTTTTGCCTACAGTCAGTGCCACAGTTGTGTTGTTAGTAATATGTCATAATTTAAAAAGTAATGACTTCATCATAAATAACACAAGATGCAGCGTAAAGTAATATGTAATTAATATGAAATTCAACGTGGGGAAAAAAGCAGCTGTTGTAAATCCAGACAAGTTTCTGGTGTTGTGTTGTATGGCCTTTCGGGACTGTTAAAAATTACAATCCCAGTGGTTGGTTACGTACGATATTGCGGGCAGAGAAATTGCGTATAGGGTCCTCAGCAGCAAGAGAGACGGAGCTGAGCATGATGAAGACCAGGATGAGGTTGGTGAAGATCTGATGGTTGATCAGCTTGTGGCAGATTACACGAAACCTACAGATCAATGACAGAGAAGGTACAATGAGTGTAACAGAAAGCCTGGTTTTGTGACACATTTTAGAGTTATTTTTGTTATTTCTTATTCCGACTCACGGGTTGGTGCTGCTGAAGATGAAGAAGGCGCTGCCTGCGGGGATGGGTGGAGTTTTCTCTTTAATGGTGAGTTCAGACATCCTCAGAGGGCGGGGCCCAGAGGGGACTTCTGGGAGGTCGTCATTATTGTCATCATCATCTTCAGAACAGAAGTTATTTTAATAATTTAAGCTTTTGTCTACTTCTCATATTTTATAATAATTTGTTTTGATCCACATTTTCACTTTGGGCGATGATCTCTGTTGATTGTTCTTTTGGCATGTTATTGTTTATATTTCTGTCTACAGTGTATACATTTTGTTTTTTTTGGTCTGTCGATCATTTGTCTGTCATTTATACCTTGCTAAATCTTGCAAAATTATTTATAACCACAGAATCACTTTCAACTTACGAATCAAAAAAAAAACGAAAAAAACAACAACATAAAAATCGGATGAATTGACGGATTATTTCTGGACCACAGTTTGGGTCACTTTTACCTTGAGGGTTGATGGCAGGATACGACTCTTTGTCTTCCTCCAGCAAGCCCTCTGCTGGCACCTACACACAGTGATCAGATTTAGCTTCATAAAAATGTAAATGCAAATACTGAAACGAAAACTCTATAAATAATGCGCTTTAAAATAAAAAAGGTTAATGCATGATTTATGAAGAGAGCGATTTTATTTTTTACCTTGGTCTCTCCATCCTTGCTTTCCATAATTTCAACTTTTTTCTTATCTATGCTTAAATCCCTGTTAGAAACAGATGAAACAAGTAGTAACTAAACAGGCAGAAGGCTGTTTCTTTCTTGTAAAAGAAAGTGCTAGTGATAAACATCTACAAAAACAATTAAACAATTAAAATGTGTAATATTGAAGTGTGCTAAGCTGTACTTGGCACTATTCTTCCTCTTCTTGGCCTCTTCTTCCTCCTTCTGTGCTGTGTTCAGGCTCTCGGCGTCTGCCAGGTTGTCTACGGCGATGGCCAAGAAGACGTTTAGTAGGATGTCTGGTCACGTGACTAAAGGAGAAAACACTGACCAACACGAAAACCCCACTTGGTCTTTAAGAATATGAAACAACATTAACTGGCTTCATATTAAAACAACTTTTTGCAATGCAAGTTTGTAAATGTGGATTAGTCTTTGTGTGTGAGCACTCTGTGTATGTTTGTGGGTATCAGTGGTATTAATAGGATACAGTTTCCACAGATGAAGAGAATGATGAAGTAAATGCACACCACCATTCCAGAGGAGGCCGGACCACCGTACGCCATAATGCCGTCATACATCACCGTATTCCAGTCTTCTCCAGTCAAGATCTGACAAACACAATGTGCAGAAGAAACCATGTCAATCACTTATTCTGTGACTGATGAAAGTTTATTTTTTAATTGAAGCTATTAGCAGAGTGTCACCTCAACCGTGCCCATTCCAACATGCCTATAAATACCCTTATAACCTTTTTGTCCCCTTTCGCTTTCATATTCTGCAGCCCTCCTGCCCACGTTTCTTTCTTTCTCCTATTTCCCCCTCTCCCTCCTACTCATAGGGTCCTGAGGTGGTCTGTCATGTTCAGGTGTTACAAGTGGATTCCCCACAATAGCTTCCCCATAATGTAGCAACAGAACAAAGAAGTATAAGATTTCATGCTTCATTTACACTACATTTTAGAGTATGTTAAATTAGTTAAATCTTTTTTTTGTCCCGTTATTGCAGAGACAATCAAATCTGAATGATTCGCACCAATCATATCCTAATGAAGTGAATAAAACCACACACTCACCTGGAACACAGTGAGCAGGGCCTGGGGAAAGTTATCAAATGTGCTCCTTTTGGTCACAGTCTCATCAAAGTTGAATTTGCCCCCAAAAAGCTGCATGCCAAGCAGGGAGAAGATAATGATGAAGAGGAAGAGCAGCAGCAACAGGGAGGCGATGGACTTCATGGAGTTCAGCAGAGAGGCCACCAAGTTACTAAGAGATGCCCAATGACTGGAGGGGATAAAAATATAAAACATTAAAAGAAAACAGTGCAGTGCCTCAGTGAGTAAAGCAGGTCGTTCATTAATCAGATTATTAGTGGTTCAATCCGCAAGATGCTCTTCAGGCAAAATACAGAACCCCAAATTGCTCCCGAAAGCTGCGTCATCAGTGCATGAATGATTAGCTCCCAAACTGATGGGCAGTTGGCTGGTGAATGAGATATATAGTGTAAACACACCTTGAATGGTCAGAAGACTAGAAAGACGCAGTCAATTTACCATTAAAACATTTCATACTTTTCACATCCAAACACATTCAAAAACTTTCTATTGCTCACCGTGTGACCTTGAAGATCCTAAGGAGTCGTACACAACGGAAAACAGAGATACCCAGTGGAGACATGATGGCCAGCTCCACCAGGATTGTCTCTATGATGCCTCCACACACCACGAAACAGTCAAAGCGGTTAAACAGGGACACAAAGTAAGCCTGCAGCCCCAAACTGTACATCTTCACTAGCATCTCCAAGGTGAACATTGCCAGCAGAACTTTATTGGCTACGTCTGGCAAGGAAAGGAGAGGACATAGTTTAGGAAGAAATTATTAAACATCTCATAGTTGAACAAAGTCAAGTTTGGTTCAATAGAATAGAGCAAAATAGGTACCCTGTACTTCAGTTAGCCAGTCAGGCTGGTTGTAGTGCTCAGAGGCAATGGTGAGAGTGTTAAGGAACACCAAGATGATGACCAGCCAATAAAATGTTACAGATTTCACAGCTGCACGACACTTCCTGCGGCAGAAACGGTTCCACCGTCGCCACTGGCGACTGACAGACAAAAGAAATTCACTTTAGATCAATGTTCAGGAAACGTACAGACATATTCAGAAGAGCTTAGTTCCAAAGTAAGACTTAATGAGCCACAATTAAGTATTTTTTTTAAGATAATAAGATTTATTTTTTAAGATGGAAAACTGTATTGAATTGAATTAAATTTAATTTCAGTTACATGTGTGGTCACATAAAATGAAAACACAATATCAAAATTAGTAAAACTGGACATAAACTAATTATAAAGAGGACTGGAGTGGATTGTAGGTGAGTAAGCAGGGAAAAATAGACAATGATGAAACTGTTGTGAGATCAGGATAAAGACTGATTGGTCAGATATAAAACAAGACAGACATTGGATCCACTGCAAACAAATTGATGAAAACATTGGGGATCTGAGCAGGTCGAAAACGAGGTAAGAATGGGCCATGCGAGATGAGTTGAATCAAATACATGAATGAAGATGGCATCTAGCATGCAGTGTCGTACAGTACCAAGGTACTAACCTGCACTTTGACTTAGTAATTTTTTGACTGGGGAGAATAAGAAATTAGGCAACTTTAAAAAAGCACAACATCTACAGTCTGTGTTTGAATATGTTTTTTTGAAACACATCAAACAGCCATTATGGCCTTCATCAGGTCAATACTAAAAGGTCAACCTTTTTTTATTAGCTTGTCATAATAATATGTCACACTCACCACAGCGGTCCACAGCAGGGTGATTTGTCCTCCACTCCATTGTGATTCTCTGTGTTCACTGACTCTGTCTCACTCGTGGGCATGCTTGCTGTGGTGTCACACACACACATACACACAAAAAACGGTAGCGTGAGATGATAATGTGCCAAATTAACAAAGATTTTTAGGACAAAAAAAAACTGTGCCCTGATGGAAACAGGTTTCACCACTAAATTTCACATCATAATAGATTTTCCTATTGACACCCATGCATGTTTGGTTTGGCTTGGTTCCAGGCTGCTGAAATGTGTTTTAAGTTTAATTCTATTTGATCAAATTGAAAAAGTATTTCCTTTACAACAAAAAGTCATTTTTTCAGATTTTAGCTGCTGATTCGAAGAACTGAATCTCCAATTTGACCTTTTCTGCTTCTAGATGTGTCAGCTGATTTTTTTTTCATGTGCCACATGGCTTATAGGCCAAGCCAAACCACCAGAAAACAAACACAAAAAAACGCAGGTGTAAATAGAAAATGCTGGGTTGAGTCCTTCTTAAAAACATGACCAACTGATGGCATCCAATTTGGGATTGGGTTGCTGGATCTTGGAGTTGCACCGTGTGAAACCAACTGTTCTGTTTTGTAAACACTGCAAAAGGATGAATTTAAAGGTTTCTGCATAAATAAAGTCACAGTGAGTTCATGCTGCCAGACCTGAGTCAAATTGGACCTTGTAAATAATTCTTTACAACCATTTATCAATTGGATTACCGTCAGAATACAAATATTTTTAATATATTACTCAGATGACAGAGGTTAGTTGTATAGAATGTTGAATCTTGTTTAAATATTTGATCAAAGTATTTGCTCCAGGTCTGTATGCTGTATTAGTTACATAGTCACAGGATTACAACATACAGTATATTGGAAATCATATATACTGTACATGCATAATATATTGTCTTTATAAGTGACAAATGAAAGGAATTCAAAATAACTATGATTTGATGAGGGAACACAAATACTTTGCAGTCATGAGATTAACTGAAAACAATGAACACTTATTATACATTACAAGGTGTGTCAGTAATTATGTCATATTTTCACTAAAATAAACATGAAAGAAAGAAGTTTAATTTCCTAAGCATTAAAAAGTTTAAAGTATGGCATTTGAAGGATGTCTTGTGGCAAAGAATCTGCTGGAAACAACTAAATTGAGACAGATTTGGATTATTTATTAAAGACTTTGTGACATTGAAATATATTTTTTATTTAAAGTCTGTGTAAATGCAATTCTGAGATTTCTTTTAAAATACATTAAATATGTTGGAAAATAGTTGTGAAAACGTGAAAAGACTTTGAATGATATATTACTGAAATGTGGATTTTGTGGGCAGTCTAAAGGGTGGCTCGATGACACACTGAGGCCACCCTGAGCATACCCCTGCACCCCTAGCAGGGAGATAGAGATTAATTCATCTCGCTCAGCGTGTTTCAAAGTTAGTCATGTAATTTTCTGAACTCATCTGACACGTTTCAGTCGCTTCAAAATTGCTGCCTGACTGCTCCCACGAGAGGGCGTGGCTTCAGCACATTCAGTGGACAAGCTAAAGCATAGCAACAGTAGCATGTATTCAAATTTTGTTCCTCATGAAAAAAAAAACTGGTATTGCTGCCAGTGCTGATGTAAATCATGTTCAAGATGAATGGCAGTCTCTGTTGTATGTATGAATGCTGCATTTCCCCTAAACCTAGCTGCTTCCTGAGAAGTATTCACCTCCTTTCGTCTGTTCTATAGTACAAACTGTTTATTATATGTTGATTTATTTGAGTGGCTATTAGGATATGCCAGTAGGAGTTCAGAGATAATGGATGATCGGGAGTATGTTTTGGATGAAATTAATTTGCTCGTGATACGGAAACAAACAACAGAGGGCGTGCAAGCACAAAAGCCAAGAAACAGAAGCATAGGCAAAGCACATGCAGGCAGAGGCGACCTCCAGGACAAACACACACAAACACATTTACCCTGTGTCTCTGTGGACTGAGTGAACCAGCCAAACTTTCCTTTCTTCTTCTCAGTGAGGTCAGCCAGCGTGACCCCTTGGTGTTACCAACATGCAGTTCACACAGCCAGACAGCAGAGGAAGCAGTGAGTCAGTACACAGCAGAGAGAGCAACAAGAGAGAGAGGAAAGTACGGCAAGAGATGGCTGCAATACAAACTACAGTACAGACACAGCTGTCCAGAAAAGCTACAAAACACAGTGTACAGGATATACAATAATATCCTCTTAGAATAAGAGACTGACTGCAGAGTCTGAGTCTGGACTCTGATGTCCTACGACAGTAAAATTAATCCAGTATATTCACTTGTAACATGAAGTTGATTGGCACGTATGAGGAAAGAGAAAGATTAAAAAGGCCTTGAGACAATACAGTAAAGAAGCTAGTTTTGTGCTGGCATAAGAATAAAAACTTACAGCACAGTTTAGTGCAGTTTTACACAAGATATTTGCTAACTGAAGCATGGTAGAAGTATGCAGTAGACAATAGTAATAGATAATATCAGCCAGGCCGATATATATTAGCTAATGGCAGATATACAGGTATTAATGTTTATGTCATCTGATATATAACTGCAGTACAGAAATGCCAATGATGTGTTTGAGGTAGTTTAGAAACATTGTTATCCTTAGACCTTTTTTCAGTCAGCGATAATTGACTATAAAAGGTCATAATTCTTAAAGTAATCATCTCTAATCTCAACAATACTGGCCTAAAAATCAGTCAGGCTTAATTTTAGCTCTATAATTTATGGAGAAAGTAACTATCAATACAATATTAGACTGGAAAGGATTAGCAATACACAACTTCTAAACAGAAGATAAAAGACAGAGAAGAGAACAACTGTTGGTGACAAGAGAGGAAGAGAGATGAAGAAACAAGAGGAAGAAAAAGGAGACAGAGGGGAAAAACTAATGTTAGCAGAAATCTACAGACAGTTTTTTACAAGGCACACAGACACTGCAGGAATCAAGGAGAGAAAGTTAGTGTGTTGCCTCGGGTGTCTAGTCTACAACAGCAGCAGCAGAGGTAAAAGCAGGGCAGTTACTGGAGGATATAACAAACTGACAGGTACATTTAGTGACTGCACTGTGAATGGTTTTAAGGCACTATAACAGTATCAAAAAGAGAGGAGAGGCTACAGTTATAGACCAAAGTATACTCTCTTACACACTTACTATAATTAAGCCTCACGTTAAGGCTCATACACACACACACACACACACACACACACACGTTCTTTAAAAGGAGGATTTCAAATTTCACATTTCACCCCTGCACATTCAGATAATGAATTACACGAACGGGCTCCAGTCCAGGTATTCAGTTGTAGTTATAAAAAATCATCTTATGGATTCCGTTAAACAAATAAATTTCATTATTTCATTAAAAATTGTGTATGCAAGTATTTTCTTTTTGCTGCTACTGAGCATTTAGCATTGCACTCTATATTGTTACTGACTTATGATGGAGAGTTGAGTGTGATGGAGAGCAAATTTAATGCAGAAGAACCAAAGATACTGTTTTTCTATTTTATGCATTCGTCTAACTTGGCCTAGATTACCAACAGTGGAACATGACTGCGCACAATTAAGAGAGAGTCCACTGATATATGTGATATGATGCCTGGCAAGTACCCCTAACACGCCACACTGATTTTCTCTACAGATTTTTTTGCTTTCAAACTTTTCAGCTACAACCGACATTGTCTCATGTAATTTAATTTAAGGGAGATCAAACTTCACACAGCTCCCACAAACAGCTTCATACAACTTTTTTTCACATATGCAGTAGTACTCCCAAATACCTGTAATCAGTTTTTGATGTAAAAAATCTGTGGAGTTCCCCCTTTAAAGTTATATTTTTAAACAGCCTCTTTTTATGGTCATCTTAGGGATCTGTTTACAATCACATTTAAAGTCAAACCATTCATCTGTCATTAATCTACATGGACTCCACGAGTCCAGAATAGAAACCCAAGCAGACATAGGTCTGTGGGAATATGCATACTCCACACATACTCACACTGACCTCATTGGGAGGCAACAGTAATAATCACTGAGCCACCGTGTCACGCTTCTTTCAAACTATAATCCATTAAAAAAAAGTAGAGGAAAGAGGGTAACAAAGACACAAAAAGGAAATAGTAGTAACAACAACAACAACAACAAGCGGACCCTCTTCCCTTCAGCTCTTGTTTGCATTTAGCAGTTTGGATCCTGAAAGACTGCTCTGCTCTAAGACAAAGCAAATCTCTGTTAGTGCAAACAAATCAAATCAAGAGGGAGATGAGAGAGAAGAAAAATAAAATGTAGGCGTAAGCGGCAATACTCCAAGCAGATTGCGAGCATTTGGATGCCCATTTCTTATTTAATTGACAAGAAGCACTTGAAAACACACTACATGCATGAATTGTTGTTGGAAAATAAGCCGTGGCAACCTGGGGATTCAAACCCTAGATCCCTGGAGAAGGTGACTTATAAACTGCACCACTAGGGGGAAATGATTTTCTACATGCCTTCCTGAGGCAATGACGTCATCAAAACTGGGGTAGTTTTGTTTAAATTTAAATCGCAGTCAAAATGCTGGTGATGAAATTCTGCTAGTTTCAGGTGTATTGTCAAATATTTTGCTGAAGTTTGTGAAATACTGAATGTCACTGCAGACTCATCGTTCGACACCATCGAAACATATTCTAACTATTTTCCAAAGAATGTCTCGATTTTGGTAACATTTGAATGAAGACGTGAAGATATAGATGTTAATTGATCTTGCATGTTTTGATGATGAGGGTCTCCTGTCACACATAAGTAGATGTGCTGAAAACACTTTCCATCATAAGACACTGAAGAACGAAGGAGTGAGGGAACATCAACATCAGTCTGTGTTAGAGGAAGTCAGATGGAAAAGCTATCCTCAAGGAACAGAAATAGACACAGAGGAGGAACACTGAAGCAAAAAAGAGGAGCTTTATGGTGTAGAAACAAATTTATAAGAGCAAACTTCTTTTTTCCTTTTGCAGTTTTCTTTAGGTTATGTGTCTGCATGCAGAAAATTATAGTATATTAAAATGCATGCATTTTTGTAATGTTGTTACCAGATTACAGATACAAATTGTGCTTTTTTATGTAGCTAGCATCTTTAAAATGACTGTAATACAAAACTAACTCTAAATTAAAATTTCTGTAGACTACAGTGTGTGCTGTGTCAGCCCAGTAATTTAAAACTACCACTTAAAAGACCTATTATTACTTTAGCATGTACAGGATCTGCAGCTTATGATGGCAAATGTTTCCAATCACCTAGAAACATAAAAAAAAAGAGACTTAGCCTCTTAGGAATCATATTGTCACTAGTAGTTACTAATAGTTATTTAACATTGTGTGACAATGTAGTGATTGTCATACCACATAACCGTGCAGAGTGGAAACATCCTGTTCCAACAATAAGCCTCCTCCAGGCCAGAATAAGCTAAAATATTCTCTCTCACGTGACTTTCTTCAGCATGACTTCATGACTTTTTCTATTTATTTCTTACTTGTGAATAATTTCTTATCAGCCTTGTGTATATGAGCTACTGTAACAAGTGAATTACCCCGGTGTGGGATCATTAAAGTCTATCTTATCTTATCTTACATGCACACAAACACAAACATCCACATTTACCCCTGTGTTGTCATGGTGACCAGCACACACAAGGCTGCGCCATAGAAAAAGATCGCTGCTGTCATACACTTTCTTAGTGTCTTCGCTCGCTTCCTTCACGACACTGTTGCCATTATTTTATCACATCACATCACAACTGCCTCTAACCTGCAGAGAGGATTTTTCTGCATAGAGATAATCATGAATATCTAAATATGTAATTTGTGTAACTTTTACAACTAGATACACAGTGTGATACTGCAGCACATTGTGACTCACAGATGCAAACAGAAGACGCATGAGGAAAAAAATATGTTCCATCCCTTTTTAAAGGCAGCAATGCAAAATATAAAGGCATTTTAAATTCGAAGAAAAACAGAAAGTAAGTCTTAAGAGGACTACTGTCATAACCCATTATGTGCTTCACTCAGTAAATGTCTCATTTTATTTTGCAGAATGATCTTGTAGAACTAGTCTGTTGTACAAGATCCCTGAGAAAGATCTATTGAATTGAATATTGAGTTGTGAGGTGACATTTACATGGAGTCTACAGTCGGTGACAGCATGTGATACTGTCCCTTTTTACTGGGTGAGAGCTTTTTGTCTTTGTTCGTCAGCATGTCATTTCTAAATGTAACCTGTGTAACTGTGGGGGGAAAGTCATGTATCATTAATATTATTATTATATGTCAATGTCTTTCTTCACACAGCTGAGACAGGGCAGTTTGTTCCAGATACATGTAACGTGTCCATTATAACAGATGAAAAGCATCAATAAGCTTGAGTAGAATAATAACAGACAGATGAGTAATGGTTTGCCTAACCTGCCTCCTTTCACTATCAACGGGGCAAAGAGATGTGCAATATTATTTAAAGGCAGAAGAACATAAGGCTCAGCAACTCACAGTTGTGTTTACATTCTTAATTTCCCTGCTTTAGGCGAGGATACATAAACAAAATGAATTAAATCCAGGTAACTCACGGTTACGCTTGCCCTCCTCGTCTCCCTCCTCCTCGTTCTCAGGGTCGATGTCCTCGGCCTGGGTGATCCAGTCCAGGTAACCCTTCAGATCTTCTTCTAATTGCTGCTTCTCACGTAGCTTCTGGAAATCTCCCCGAGCCTTGGCCTTCTCTCGCTCTTTGGAAAACTCTCTGAATAGGACAGAGCAGAATGACAAACCCGAGTCAGGCAACATTGTAGAGGATCGGAACGGATGCTTTTGTGCCTGATCAACCTGTTCATGCTAAGCAGGGTGACAGTACTGAAAATGATGTGGTTGTGTGTGAAGTTTAACACATTGAAACAAGTCATATAATTTAGAAAAATACATAACATAATTTAATTGTAAAAAAAAAAAAAAAAACAGTACAAAATAAAAACCTACCCACTCAACACACCCAAAACCAAGTTGAGAACAAAGAAAGATCCAAAGATGACCAGACTGACAAAGTAGACCCACGGCAGCTCAAAGCCCATTGCATCATTCATCTAAATAGAAACAGAAGCAGAGAAGGAGAAAAGAGGATTACACATATTAGTTCATTCCTATTTAATTTAAAGCCTATAATGTCCATCAGATTGAAAGAGATATTCAGCTCTGAGCACCAACAAAAACTGGAGCGGGAACTGTGACCACTAGAGGGCACCATGTGAGAGACAACTGAGTGAATGGAGGCGGCATAACATGAGATATCTATTAGTAATGTGACTGTGGCAAATGACCACACTACACAGCTAAAGTCCCTTTTAATGGAGCTGTTTAGCAACAAGACACTAAAAGTTGATAGTTTGTGTTTATAATAATCTCCACACACTTGACATTTAACTTTTCTTTGCCTTATGTACATGCATGCAATTAAACAGCCATATTCCCTCTAAAAACATCCACACCAGCTGGCATAGCAGAGAAGAAACGCTGCCCATCCACCCTGCAGTGATTCATTTATTTCTGCAGTTAAGGTCTAAGGTCAGACTTCATCTCTCCATCTATCTATCTATCTATCTATCGTCTATCCTCTTTTAGGTTCGTTGAGTCTCCTTTCTTCGCCATTTTAATAGCAGTATTAGCATGGGATTACCATGGTAACACATACATGCATAAGAGAAGTAAAGAGTGTGTGAGGAAGCGAGAAAGGCAGAGAGAGACGGAGACAGAGAAAGAGAAGGAGGGAGAGAGGTTCATTATTTCACAGATGAGTGTCTCCATCAATAAAAGGATGTGGGTGGATTGTAGTTAAAACTCATTCTGAGTTGAGCTTCAATGCTATGAGATGAGTGTTTTGGTTAATTAAAAGCTGTTGGTGATTTTTGCTAATGAGAAGCTGAGGGGCTTGAAGTGAGTATGGATTTTTTTTTTTTAAGTTTTTAAATACTTGTTATAAGAAGGGTGGCTCAGTGGGTCTTTGTTCGTAGGCTACAGCTCACAATGAGAGACAGTAACACAATGAGATTTAAGATTTTATACATTAAGTGAATTAATTTTAAAATGAGTTTGTTTTTTATAGCCATATATTATAGCAAATTGTTCATTTTTTTGTCCATGTGACTATAATAACACAATTGTAATGCCTTATGTAAAGAACTTTGTTGTTGTTGTTGTTGTCTACAAATAAACTCACCTTGCCTATGTAATGCACATTACCATAATCATGTCAAGTCAAGTCAAGACACATTGATTCATAAACCAAAAATATGGCACCCCATCTGGGCTTGATGCAGAATGGCAGATTACCCAGTACAGGACGTCGGTCCAGCCCTCCATGGTGATGCACTGGAACACAGTGAGCATGGCAAACAAAAAGTTGTCGAAGTTGGTGATGCCATTGTTGGGGCCTTGCCAGCCCTCTCTGCAAACTGTACCATTGAGCAGGCATTGACGGCCATGCCCTGATACCGCACACGGCGTGGACTCTTCTTCCACAAGGGCACCTGGGGGCACAGAGTTAGACAGATGAATCTACTAGTCTACAGTACTTCTACTGGTGCATGATAAAGGCTAACAATAAGTTAAACCTGCACTGATATTCACTAGACAAAAACCTTACATTTTTTTTTTAGCATCTTAGCACTAGTTGTCCATTTATTTTCTTAGGGTATCTCTGTTACATAAAATCATTGCATGGCATAGCTGTTGAGGTACATCTAACCACCAACTGTCTTTAATGACCCCACCAGTTTTGAGCTGAGTGTGCTTCTGCTGTACTGATGTGCTTTGTAACTGCCTTCCCTTTAAAATGACACATTTCTCTGTTTTTAAACCTCACCTCAGAATTTGTTGAGACATTTTTACACAGGTCTCAATAATACTATTATATCATCCAATTTTCCTGCTTATCCAATTACCTCCTATTATTAATTATTAATATTGTATTCTTTTGTGAGACTGTGTATTTTTTTTTCTCTTTTTTGTCATAATAATGCTTCTCTTTTGCTTTTCCTGTGAGTCCATATTCCTTTGAATCCTTTGAAAAATGGTTCTGAAATTATGATTATTATGATTATTATACTTACTCTATATGAAGATAATTATATACAGTTATTAAAGCTATATCACCAAACACAGTTCATACATCCCAACATACAGTCCTCTTTCCTAGATCAATGACTGCTGTAGAAACATGCCATACATACACACATAAAACCCACAAGCTAAGTGCTAAGTGCCTTTCTAAGGGCCGAGAGTACAGACACGAGCAAGGGGGTTGGATTAAAGGGAGCTTCCATCTCGCTCTGTCATGACCTCTCGACTTAAGTCTACAATGTTTTTCCTGACGTCTACAAGCAAACTCATGAAAACAGATCAAAGCAAGAAAGAGAGGGAACGATTCAGTGAAAGGTCTGTCGTATTCCTGTATAGCCCACGGCTTCTGTGACTTAAGCTGCTACACTCCTGTCCATCAGCTATTTTAGAATTTGACTTTGGTATGTAGTGCACATATGTACATACTTGACATTTATGACTCACAACCGTCCATCACTTCATCCTTACTTCTTGAATAATTCTGCCAAGTTGGAAGCAAAGCTAGAATAAAGGTCAAGCCTGTTTACATAATAGCCAGATATTACTCATTTAATCACTGGCTTTAATTCACCATCTGTTGTTCTGTCCTGTTTGCAACAGCTTACCACCATTCACATACAAGGTACATCCTGTGATGAGATGTATACACTTGTATATGATGTGGGGACCAATTTAAAAACAGTTTAAAGGGTTAAAATCACCCTTATAATAATTTGCATGAAATTCAAATCTCATGGCTGAAACTGTGAGGGGAGCTCAGAATGATATCAAAATAAAACCCAAATAAAACTCTGCATTAACATACCTGTTTTAATCACGTAGCATGTGGCATGCATTTTTCCAATAAAGAGCTCCAGGCCGATGATGGCGTAGATGATAATGACGAAGAGGACCAGCAGAGCGATGTGAAGCAAGGGAACCATGGCTTTAATAATGGAGTTTAAAACCACCTGTAAACCTGTAAACATAGACAGAGTCCAAGGTCAGGGGGAACACACAGGTACACACAGAGATTATACAAGTATACCCAGGGTTCCCTAAATTTGAGTTGCCACCCATATGAGAAAAGCAAGATATCTGCACCTTATCTGAATTAATGATCAATCCTTAAATATGTGTTTATTTCAGCAAGAACAAGTCCTACTCAAAACATACTGTATATGTTGTGAACAAGTATCTCAAACTAAAAGATAAGAATGGTTTGCTCAAATTAACTTATTAATTTTAATTATTAGGTTTCTGTTTGTTATTAACTCAATAGCCTGACAAGAATTTCTCCCTTCTACCTCCAGAAATTAGGACTCATTTAAATATAAAAATTTAAATTTTTAACTATAATTTTTATATATTTTGATTGAAAAATGTATTATTAGTGAATACCAAATAGTTTATTTTTTGTTGCTTAATCATTTAATCAAGTTATCATTTCAGCTCCAATAAAAGTAGGAGGCCAGCCAGTGTTGAGTATTAGGCTGGCAGCTGGCACTAGGACATCCCTCTGTGTATACTGCAGAGTAAAAGTTTTCATACTCACACACACACACACACACACACACACACACACACACACACACACACACACACACACACACACACACACACACACACACACACACACAAGACAAACAGCACACACGAAAACAAACACACTCATAGATCGCATGCGTTCTTGGCTTTATCTATACAGCTCAAGGACTCATGATACAACTGAATAGGCATGAAAGCCGTCAAAGCGTCCTCTGTGGCATCAGCAAACAAGCTGAAATATCACAGCTTAATTAAACGGCATGTACCATCCAACAAAGACAAATGTTAAACTAGAATAGAACAGAAAATGTCGCTTCAGCTCAGTTCAACTCCATCTTTCCCAGAGGGCCTTTCTTACCCAAGACCGGTGAATGATGCGTTGCTATGGCAACTCAAAGAATGCAGACACATTAGGGCAACTTCATGTAAGGTCAGATTCGTGCTGAAAACAGAAACTGTGAAGGAAGCAGTATTTCCTGGGTGATGAAGAAATTGGGCAGTACAGTACGGAGGAGTAGGCAGAGGGTCTCTTTGCAGTTTCATTTCAGATATTTAAGATTTAAGACAGAGTGGTAACAAAATATAAAAGATGTGCATGTGGAGTTTATTTTTATTTTGATAATGTTGAATGAATGGTATAATAAATTTTATAAGTTAATATAATAGGTTTTACATGTTTTTAGAGGCGCATCATAGGAGGAGAAGAAGTCTTACAATTATCAACAGATCTGGCTCTTAAAGTGTTCCAGTAAGCCATGGCAACAGCATGCAAAATACCAGGATGCTGAACCAAATGCTAATTGGAATTTAGCCATCAATCATTTTAGTAGTCACACCTGTATTTTTCCTACTGTGACAGGTCAAATTGTCTTCTGTGAAAAAGCTACAACCGCTCTCTTAAATTTGATGAATTATGCAACTATGATAACAATGTGAATAAACAGCAGTTAAATGACTAAACGATTCACTTAAATCAAGCTTGTGTCTGGTCTTAAGGATGTACAAACTGTCCAAGAACAGAAAAATTGCCTCATTCTGACATCAAGACGGCTTCTTAGTTGATAAAGCGATTATACAGTTAACACTGCAGGAGGACTAACGATTAGCCAATCAGCACCACAGGTAGGCCGTTGTCAAGCTGTCATCAAGCTGTGCACCGGAACCAAGGAGAAATAATAACAACAAGGGCATCTGTTATACCCCCCCCCCAATCTCAGATTGGAAGATGGAAATGGAGGGTATGACTGGACAGTTCTCCAATTATCAGGCAACTCCAACAGCTTATCAGTGTTTTGAAATAATATAGTCTGGGGGCGGTGTTTAGCTCAGTTGGTAGAGCAGCCGGTGCTCAGTGCGAAGGCTCAGTCCTTGCTGCGGAAGCCCAGGGTTTGCATCCGACCAGTGGCTCTTTCCCGCATGTCATTCCTGTCTCTCTCTCCCCTGTCACTCTTCAGCTGTCTCTATCAAAAATAAAGCTTGAAAAGGCCAAAAAAATAATCTTTAAAATAATGCAGTCTGGAAGTTTTAAGGTTGTCATGGTGACTGACTTTGCACTAGACTTCAATGGAGCTGGAACAAAACTCTCTTTCACATTTCTCTTTGATGACATATCTCATGTCTGTGGGCAGTCAACAAAGCTCAATGTACAAAGCACAGCAAGAATACAAGAAAAATAAAGGGACAAATACATCATGGGAGGGTAAGATATATAGATACTGTAGTGTCTATACAGATGTATCACAACATGACATGTTTTATGTCTTACTGTTATGTGTAAACTGAAAAAAAAATACTTTTTCTTTTAACCTGGGGTTGTAGCAACCCATTAAGGTAAAGTGGGAATATTAAAATAAGCATTTCCTTTAACTATAATATTTGGGAACAGATGCTCCCATAAGTTGCAAAATGTAGAAGAGAAGTCATCCCAGAGTCCTAAATTGCTTCTCTTTGTCCACATGACAATTCTGGTGCAGGTAATCTATCTGGTATCTCTGGTATTACGAACTGGCCAATGTGGTGACCATGCTGTGCTTAATTACCGATTACCTCCAGCTGCCATTTGGAACCACCAATGTCAAAAGTTCCCTACTGTAAAGAGAGATGTAAAGCCCATCCATCCATCCATTATCTGTAACCTTCTTGCTGTGAGATGACAGTGCTAACCACTGCACCACTGTGCCACCCAGATGTAAAGCCCCCACACATAAATAGTCCTCTCACACAGGTGTTTCCACTTATGTTTCCTGATTAGATCTTCCTCAAGACTGTGTGGATGTGCACACTCTGTGCTACACTGACAACTATCTCACTCTCACTCTGCTAACTTTATTGAACCTTTACTCAAACAGTTATTGCTATTGTTATTAGTCCGTTTACACTTGTTATTTGAAGTGTCCAGAGTCCTTAAATCCAGATATGATTTTATATACTTGTATTTACCCAAGTCACCATAAGTCAAATTCGTCTTGGTAGCAGAAGAGTAGTAGAGTTTCCTCCCTGGGTATCGTTGTACTAAGCTAGCGGGTTAGTAATGTCTATGAACAGATATGTGCATATGAATGCAGAATCTGTAGGTAAGGAACAAGATTTTAATGTGTTGTGATTTCCATTTGTAGTCTTTTTATAGTCCCAGTAGTATTGAACAATCATGTTTCAGCAGGTTTAATTGAATGCAGGTATGGAGATGCACTGATCTAAATGCAGTTTCTGAACTCTCAGAGTTATATCGTCCAATGTAGATTTAGCTAGCCAGATTCAGGCAGACGGACAACGCCGTCCAGACGTGGACGGCACTGGACAAACAAACAAACAAACAGTGGGATGGAATGGCCAGACAGCAAAATGAAATGCACATGATGGTATGTTGCCATGGTGATGTTGTATTCTTTACAAAGAATGGAATGAGATACTTTAAATCCACTTATTTTATGTCTATAATTGAGCTATGTAACATCTCGTAGTAAATTGTAGTAAAAAGTTCAAATATTTTAACTTTGGAAGGCACTGCCGTCTATCACTACCTTTGACGGTATTCCCTCACCTAATTTTACCATCCTACACTCGTCCACTAAAGTGATAGTCAATATGCCATCACTAAATTCATGTGAATACAGCATAAAATGTGTCAGTCCATTTGAGCAATTAGATTTCGAAACATCTTGAAAGATTCTTGGATGCATTTACAGCATTAGCCTCTCTGAGATCGTGTGGCTCTCTGATCCACCCAAGACGCATTAAGTGTAATGAGTTATTCCCAATCTCAAATCTGAAAGGTCTAAATAGCCAGACTAATTGAAAACACTTGCGTGCACTCTGTGTTAACTCACTGGGGACTCCAGAGACAAGGCGAAGGGGTCGGAGTACGCGAAAGGCTCGGAGGGCCTTGACATCAAACCCCCCAGGTTTGCCTCCAGACTGGCCACCAGAGTCAGCGTCTTTGGTTATCATCTCCAGAACCACACTGAACAACCTGGAGGGAGGCGGAAGGAGGGAGAAGAGAGCAGTGACAGAGATGTCATGAAAACAGAGCAAAAAAGATAAAAGCTAAAGCGAACAGAAAGCAAAGAACAAAGCCATGAGTCCTTTGTACTTGTCTCTGTGTGCATGCACCTGTCTGCCTGTATACGTGCTTTATGTGTGTGTCCTTTATGTCTGTGCGTATTTACCTTTAGTTTTTCACACCTCGTCACAGTTTACATTAAAGTCCCACTGGGGCCAGGTGGTCTACTGATAAACCGTGACTCTCAACAAGACTGTGTGTGTGTGTGTACTGTATGTACTTGTTTGTCCATTTGTATATACATGTGTGCATGTGCTGAAAGGTGACTGTCATCTTGTCACTGGACATGATAAGAATAATAAGCTGTTGATCTACACAAATGACGGACAGCTAAATGTTGAGTTAGGATTCTTTTGCAGTGTAAGTGTATAACTGCTCCCACGAGTGTGTCTTCAGCTCTTCAGCACATTCAGCGGACACGACCCCACAGTCCTGGAGCTGAGAATGACCTGATTTTGATACCTAATTTCATAAACGATATTTTTAATCATATTTTTTCAACATATTTATTCTTACTTAACATAGACTTTAAGCTATATACATATATTATGTGCTATGAACTCACCCCACTATGACAATGACAAAGTCCAGCATGTTCCAGCCGTTTCTGACGTAGGAGTTCTGGTGCATGACCAGGCCATAGGCAATAATCTTCAGAAATGTCTCTATAGTGAAAATGATCAGGAAGGCATATTCTACTGTTTCCTGTAAAGAGGGAAAGGAAGGGAAGTGGGATGAATGAGAAAATAAAAGAAAGAGAAAAGAAGAAATTATTATTATTATTATGTTAAAGTTTACCTAAACAAAAAAGAAATTCCCAGTTAGCCAAATGATGTGCATGAGAGTTAATAAAATAAAAAAAATAAAAGATAATAAGAGGCAATGAAGCAGTTATAGGCACAAAGAAAAAAAAAACATATTTCCTGGTTACCAAGCAGTTGTCAAGGCAACTGGTGTCTTTTTTTGTCAAAGCAAGCAGTAAAGCAACTTTGACTTGACTTTGATCAAATCGCAGCCTCACGACTCCTGTTACCTGTTACTTACAGTGAAATCAGGTCTCTAATAAAGATTGCAATGACACATACAATTTCAAAGCCAATCTAATTCTGTTGCAAAAACTTTAAACATGTAGTTTGACACATTCAAAAAGTGTACCCTGTAAACTGAGATTTGATTTGCACATCACCTCTAGGGGACATGCCCAGCATGGGAAAAAACCTCAGCACTCATACAGTGTAAAAAACAGTAGTCCACCATGTCTTGATTTAACCCCACACCTCCTCAGCTGGGTAAAAAAATGAGAATAAAGAAATATATTTGTTTTGCTTGACAATTAGTGTTATAATAATGAATAATATGTACTGCTGAGGTGTTTGTGAGCCAGTACAGCCTGTTGAAATGCATTTGTATGTATCCCTGTATGTAGATATGCTATTACACCTTCGTGTGTGTAGCAAAACTTAGTGACATAGAAAGAATAGCCGTAGAAATACACGGCTGAATTCATTAATCCAGTTTTAATAACGACATAGACATGAGAGGGAGTAAAACAGAGGAGAGATTAATGATGAATTTATCAGATTTGACATCTGACATGCAAGGAAAGAAGTGCCTCTCACGAGTGGGTGGAGTAAACGTAATTATATGTGCCATGTCCCATTTTTCGAGTAGATGCCTTAATATGACACTAGTTTGGTTCAAATACAAGACCTATGCAATCACTTTATTAGTTTAACTTAATGAATAAGATATTTTTATTATTCATTATGTTTTTCATGACAAAAATATAGATCTTTAGGTATGCACACAGACAAAAGCTGTTGATGATACATGTCTTAAATTCAAGGGGTACCTTTTTTTTTAGTGATGCTGGAAGGACACAAAACATGTAATTTTCATATTTTTCTTCATAAAATAATTTTTGCTAGAGACATCTATAGAGAGACAAGAAAGGAGGGAGGAGAGAGAGGGGAAGGCACATAGCAAAGGGCTAAATCAAACCCATGGTATGCTAGCTCTTTATTTTTTCATGGTCATACTCAAATAAGAAATGTCATTTTATAAGCAAAGCTAAAAGTCAAAGCATCTTTTGAGCTTGAGGTTTCCATCCAACATCATTGTGAAACATGTAACACTGGTCTTTTACGGAGGCATGTGGGTGGAGAAGACCTGTGTGAAATTAAAGGCCTTGTGCCTGTTTGATTGATAGATGATCTCTGGAAAATTCAGTGCAGAAACACCAACGCTGTGACCATCAAAATATATATTTTAGGGCTACAAAAAATAAAAATCCCAGACATACTGTATGTCCTGCTACTTCATCAGCATGTTTCCATGGTGACAAGGTGTCGAGGTCCCTGAATTTGGACAATTCAACATACATCTATTTATTATGCTTACACATTATTTCACTTTCTCACCTTCACTTTCTTTCTCTCTCGCAGGAACACCTTTCACTCCCCTACGTATCTCACTCTTCTCTCTCTGCCTATCCCACATACAAACTCTCTCTTTCTTTTGTACGTCTCTCTGATTGTCCCCTCAATGCAAAAGGTTAGTGAGTCAGCTGGTTTTAAGGCCCATTAAGCTAAGCACTTCTCTTGTTGATTTAAAGGACACGAACACACAAATTGCACACGGACAGCGAGTGCACAGACTCACACAGAAACATTCATGCGCACTGAAAGATGACAACAGTAACACTCAGACTTCACACCCACACACACAGGAAGAGAGACCCGCAGTAGTACACACACTTCTGAAGGCAGCAAGCCAAGCAGACAGTTAGTTTCACACAGGGATTATAAGCGCTCCTGGCAATGGCAACAGTTAGGCCACTGTAAAAACACCACAGCTAAACATGCTTGAGTCATGTAGTCCATCACAAGCAACATCGAGCATGCACACATCTTTAACCATGCCGGCAGCACGGCTCTGGAGCTCGTTTCACAACATTGATCCAGACTGAACTATCTCAAAAACTATAAGATGGATGTCATGAAACTTTGTTTGACATTCATGATTCCCACAGATGAATCCAACAAAATTTGGAGATCCACTAACATTTGATCTAGCCGCGCTACAAGTTTTTAAAATTAAATCTGCCACAGACATTCATGTCCACAGGGTGGATTGCGGTGATATTGTAGATTCCTTAACTTTTGTTCTACCACCATCATCAGGTCAAAAAAAATGTAATCTGTCCAATACCTGCAAAACTCGACCTCAGTTGTTAGCATGCTAACACGCTAAAAGATGGTGAGCACATTCTACCTGCTAAACATGTTAGCATCGTGAGCATGTTAGGACTCACATTAACTGTGATGAATTAAACAATTCAAGTAAGAGACATTTATTTTCTTTAGTACAGACCTTCCTTGAAGAAAACATTTCAACATGGTTTGCAAAATATTCAACAGGACTGTAAGATAGTACTAATTCTCAATGAATGGTCCAAAACATGTAAAATCACTGCTATGGTCATTTTATACTGCAGAATATCCCAGATGCTTCAGTTGAACAACTCATCTGCCATGTAAATATTTATTTTCCTACAATGGTCTTGTCTTTGTCTGGTTCATAATTGTTAACTGGTGTAAGCTGAGTGGTGTGCCATTACAGTAGCTGGCTGATGACCTGTTAAGGTCAACAAGCGCCATGACTCAGAGCTGCTTCACGGTGATAAGAGCCTTCGAAGCACACATGAACACACACCTGCCTCCGTCCAATTTAACATTCTTGTTCCATCCTCCTGTTGTTTACATAGGTCTGAAATGTCCGCTCCTCTGCTTAGTGAAAAGCTGATAAAGTGCTTGTGTGCGTTTGTGTGTAGCTCAGTCAACTGCAATCAGGTTGTGACCTGGGAGTAAAGGCTGATAACCATCAGAGCTGTGTCTGAACAATGGAGATTACTGCGGGACAATGGAGACAACAAACAGCACATGAGCGTACATGTTGAATTAACACACACACACACACACACAGAAATGCACAGATATGTCAGGTGTAAATTGTATCGTATTGTATCATATAACTCATTTTTGTGACTGACCGTTAGCTAGATCAAGTGACGCCAATTCTGTGTTTTAAGACACTTTCCTGAATGTATTCCAGTGGATTTCTCTTATTATACAAATGCAGGATAAACTGACTAACAGTTTTTTTTGGTCAACCACCTAAACCAAAAGTAAAAATAAAATCCCTGACATGAATCATGAAGACAACGATGCCAGAACAAGCGGAGCAGACAGCGTTTTTTTAGAGAGCAGGTGCATGTGTACAATGCTGTTAATGAAAACAAAACACTTTCTGCAGCTGCTTCATGTTAAAAGCTTTCCAGTGAAAGGAGTGGATTATGGCTTACTGCGAAGCAGCTGCAGGAAAAACACTGCAATCACTGTGTCTTGCTTAACCATGAGTTTGTTTAATTTTAACATACGTAGAACCACAATATTTCAACTTATAAATACATTTAAACGCTTGTTGTTTGCAGGTAAATAAAATAACAATAAATTAACAAATAACTGGTGTAGAAAGAACTTGTTGATTTTGATTTACAATTTACATTTTCAAAATAAAGAAATTGTTTCAGTCCTGCCATTTTTCTAATTCTACATACTAAATGGAGATTTCTGTATTTAAGCTCATAGTTTAGGAAATGCTGTGCTCATTTACCTTCCCTTCTCCTCTTTCCTGCAAGGTACAGGAGTGGATTTAGTAACTAAATCTAGAAAAATATATTGCCCTCTGCCCTATTACATACCTCATGATAGCTATAATACAAATGTTATGATGTTACATAATACATATTAAATCCCTTTTAGTTTTCACGTCCCCAGGGGGTTCCTGGATAGTAAGCGAGTGTGAGAGTAACACGTGGCACAGGCCTTAAGCTGTTTCGGTGTGACAGAATCAGAGTGGGGTCGAGTGCTGACCAGGAGGTGGAGCGAGAGAGACGATAAGTGGCACCCAAACCCTGTCAACCCTCTTCTCTAGAAACCCTTTGTTCTGTTACAACAGACTGGGAAATACAATGCCCATACTGGAATGCTAAAGAGCTAGAGAGCTATAAAGTTACTGGTTCTAATGATTCTTGTTTGCTGTGTCCAAGCCCAGTGAAGAACACTGCACTAGTGCATCATGGTAATGTCCCTCTGTTCTTGTAGTACAGCTGTAATAGGGATAACGTTGCCATGGAAATCAGGCTTGTTTCATGTGTGGGTAGAGAAAGAAACTTCAAGTTGGGATACTCAAGACAACTGCCTCTGGTACAATCCACCAACACTTTCTATGAAGAGATATAGAGGCTATATATGTATATATCTGATATATCAACAGGCATGAAATGTTCTAGATGTGACTTACATCATGCACTTATAAACTAGAGGTTGACTGATGAGACTTATGACTACTTATACTCACCTACTGTGGTAATGACTCATAGTATGCTATAACATCCATCATATGTTATCATTCTGTAAGGACGTATTGATAAATCTCTAATAATGCATGATCCATCATAACATTTTATTGTTAGTGGTGTAATGTATTTTCATGCAAAGAATTTATGATGCATGTATGTTATGATACTGCTTTATGTGTGTTTATGAGTGTAGACGTGAAGCATTATGAATGCATTATAATTTACTACGAAAGCTCCCATGATGCATGGTGAGTTTAAAAGACTTAAAACGACACACATAAGTTTATATGTTTGGGGATGGGTTTACCTTCATTGATAAGGTCTTTCTTCCCCTCACAGTTATTTATATTATGCTTGTCCGACCGCAGCTCAAAGCACAGTATAGACCCTTTCAGAGAACTATGGAAAATTCTATGAACACTACATCCATGTTTTTCTACTGTAGTTAATTGCCACTGGCTATGTTTGTATAAAGGCAGGAAAACAAAGTGCATTTGTCCTTCCTTTCCCTTAAACCTTTACCTTCCATGGCTTGAAGAAGTGTTTACTCTCCACTAACTACAGCACAGGCACGCACAGCAGAGACAAAACGAAGCAGCTTAATTGATTTAAGGAGGACTGCTGCGTCCTGTAAGCTCCTAAATCCTCTGTTTTGGGAGCTGAACAAGACATTTTGGATGCTGAAGCCAAGGGAGCTTGCAGTGTCTGTGCAGGGGACAAATAAAATGACCTAGATGATGTTTTCACATATCCCGAGACTGTGGAGCATGTTTTCAGTCAGGAGGAGTCAATAACTCTCAAAAACAGAGCCATGTTCCATGAATAAGAAGAGATTCTGCCACATACCAGTGAGCCTCATCCTCTATTCTCATGGCTTTAGCCTGGCTAAACCACAATCACAACAGACTGGGAACATCTCCTAAACTGTTTCACAAAATTATATTCTGGTTTTATCATAATACTGTAGTTATTAGTGAGGTTCACAAGTTCAGAGAGGAGGTGAGTCACGGTAACATTCGCTGATTGATTGGTACGTATCTGATGCAGATAAATCAAAACCCAAGTGGTTGTTTCCGGGCTTAAATCTTCTAGTGAAATGTGAGATTGTAAGGTGTGGTCTTGCTGTGCGAGGACATCTACACAGATATCTGCTGTGTGTGTTTTCGCAACTGTTATGATGAGTCAATGTAACACTGTGCTGCATCAGTGATTTCCCTCATTGCATAATTCGGTTCCTCTAATATAATCAATTTCATTTCATCTCAAAATGCAAAAGCTTGCTGTAAACCATGTAAACAATTTAATCCATTATTACCATTTGGTGGTAGAAGCCAAGTAAATGTGAAATGGAAAGCGATTAAAAAAAACACATTTGTGAAAAAGGTGACACCTACTCCAAGAAAACAGGCTGCTGAAACAAAATAAAAACAAATGATGGGACCTCTGAACTGTAATTAAGTCAATAACTGGTCTAACTAAAGGTCTTGGTTAGCAAATTGGTGATACTTACAAACTAGATTATATTCCTTCTTTCACCAAGACACCAAACTCCTGCCTGCTCACACTGTTGTACTCTGCAAGTGCCACATTATGTTGTGTGAATCTTTGCAGTTATACTCACAACTTATTTTTTTTTGCACTGTTCCACCACACATGACCACTTCATCAGTTAACTGAATGTGATTTCATCTGTCTAGTTTAGATTTGTTTTTCCAATCGCTTCAATGGATGCTACAGGTTATGGCATAGAAACATGGAGGGACTGCTTGGGAAGCAATGTAGTATATTAGAATACTTGAATATGTGTCCAAATCAGCCTGTAGAGAAAGAAAAGGAAACACCAACAAGGACTGAACAATATAATTAGCTATGATATGTTAGCAAACAGCTGATAACTATTTCTTTTCACACCATATTTACACTGACTTAATAAGATGATAGCTTGTCAACAGATGCTACAACCAACTGCTGGTTATCTTAGCTTAGCATAAAGCTAGAAACACAGGGAAAATAGCAAACTTTGCTCTGCCCAAAGGTAAAAAAATTAAAAATCAGCACATCAACCCCTCTAAAGCTAATTAACATGTTATATCTTGTTGTTTAATCTGTACAAAAAACAAAGTTTTAAAAACAACAATTTGTGGTTTTACATGAGGTTATGTAATGGACTACTTTTTGGCTGAAAGCAGTGAGTTTCTGTAGTCCTCATTGACAAATTGTAGTTTTTACAATAATTGCAGCATGATTTCCTGCATTT